>OW028711.1:0-4800000 GCA_932294345.1 Pandemis cinnamomeana
CAGTAACATCAAATTTTGCCTCAGTAACATCAAATTTTGCCTCAGTAACATCAAATTTTGCCTCAGTAACATCAAATTTTGCCTCAGTAACATCAAATTTTGCCTCAGTAACATCAAATTTTGCCTCAGTAACATCAAATTTTGCCTCAGTAACATCAAATTTTGCCTCAGTAACATCAAATTTTGCCTCAGTAACATCAAATTTTGCCTCCCATCAAATTTTGCCTCCCATCAAATTTTGCCTCCCATCAAATTTTGCCTCCCATCAAATTTTGCCTCCCATCAAATTTTGCCTCCCATCAAATTTTGCCTCCCATCAAATTTTGCCTCCCATCAAATTTTGCCTCAAACCTAACCTAACCTAACCTAACCTAACCTAACCTAACCTAACCTAACCTAACCTAACCTAACCTAACCTAACCTAACCTAACCTAACCTAACCTAACCTAACCTAACCTAACCTAACCTAACCTAACCTAACCTAACCTAACCTAACCTAACCTAACCTAACCTAACCTAACCTAACCTAACCTAACCTAACCTAACCTAACCTAACCTAACCTAACCTAACCTAACCTAACCTAACCTAACCTAACCTAACCTAACCTAACCTAACCTAACCTAACCTAACCTAACCTAACCTTTTTTTTTTTTTTTTTTTTAACGTGTGGAAAATGCGCCTTATGCATCTCCGCGCTCGGGGCAGCACGAACGGAGGTATGACGGGTTCTCCATCTCGCCGCTACCATCCCTAATGGATGGAGGGGAGAGGCCTACCGTCTAAAAACACACACGTTCCCTCCAGGCCTTGAACTGCGGGCGTTGCGGGCGAACAAACCTAACCTAACCTAACCTAACCTAACCTAACCTAACCTAACCTAACCTAACCTAACCTAACCTAACCTAACCTAACCTAACCTTTTTTTTTTTTTTTTTTTTTTTTTTTTTTTTTTTTTTTTAACGTAGTGAAAACTCATTTACGAGTACCCCCGGGCCCGGGGGGGCCCGAGCGGTTATGTGGGGCTCTCTCCCCCGTCCTCTTCCCCTGCGGGAAGGGGAGGGGGGAACATACCCACTAAAAACACTACGGCATTGTCCGCGCGCCGGGTTTAGGTAGGCGCCGTGGGTTCCCGAGGATTCGAGCCGACGACGCCCCCCGGCCAGCCCCGGCTTTGGTTAAAATCACCGGGGCCACCTCACCTAGGAGGGAGGAGCCGCAACGCTTCAGCTCCCCCCCCAGACGCGTGGGACCGTAAAGGCGGGTGGAGGACCCCCGTCCCCAACCCGCTGGTCGCACTAGGGGTTCAGGCGGGCAGCAAAGTGCCGCCGCCTTCGCCCCGTTCGTCTGCGCCGGAACGGGGGCGCGTGGACACACTCCTCGCGCTCCCGTTCCTCGGCTTCCTTCTGGAGCATTACGCACTCACAGAAGGAAGCCACCTCCTCCCAGGACTCGTCACCCCTATCCAGCATAGCCGAAACTATGCTGTGGAGTGACAAGTCCTGTCCAACAGCAGCCACGAGCTGGCTGCGCTCGTAGCTCCAGCAGGGACACTCCTCCAGTGTATGCTGGGCTGTATCCTCCAGAGCCCCGCAATTGTGGCAGCGGGGGCTGTCTTCTCGCCCGATGCGGAACAGGTATGCCCCAAAACACCCGTGGCCCGACAGGATCTGCACGAGATGGTACGACATCGTACCAAACTCCCTGTCGAGCCACAGGTCGAGAGAGGGGAGGATAGCCGCTATAGTGCGCGTCCCATAGAACCTAACCTAACCTAACCTAACCTAACCTAACCTAACCTAACCTAACCTAACCTAACCTAACCTAACCTAACCTAACCTAACCTAACCTAACCTAACCTAACCTAACCTAACCTAACCTAACCTAACCTAACCTAACCTAACCTAACCTAACCTAACCTAACCTAACCTAACCTAACCTAACCTAACCTAACCCACTATAACGCGGGCGGTTGAGATAACAATAAGGGGGCGCGCTCCTATATCTCATATTTTTCGTCAAATAAATCCTCCCAACGCTAATAGCTGGAAAAAACTTTTTTGATCGCTACACGACGGAAGCGATTGTGTGTCTGTGTTTTCTATGCTTTTCGGTGTGTTTACACCGGTGTGTGTAACAACAAAAAAGTGTGCAAAAGAAGTGTTAAAAATACTCGCTACTCACAAATAGCGGGCAGAGTGTCCTGGTGTCCTTGTGCTGGAAAGGAACAAAAAGTGCACCAAATAAAGAGCAGTGTTGTGTCGTCCTTCCGGGGCAAAGTTCAAGAGTTTATCGACGTGAGCTGTGCGACGGGCCCAGCGGCGGACCCTACAGCCGCTAAGGGAGATTTTCGGAGAGGGAAATTTTCCCTTCCGAAACCGGCGCGCACCGTTGCGGACCTGCCTGCGGACCCGGAGAGGGTCCATCCTGTGGACACTACCACCAGCAACGGAGTCCAGAGGAGGGAGTCCGAGGAAAACACCAGATCCGGCCGGGAGAAAGCCAAGGTTGGAGTTCTAACTTTAAATTATTTTTTGAGGGTAGATCTCACTTTACCCCAACGGGAAAAATCTAAAGCAACGGCGGATAAACTGCGGTCCTTCTGACACCACTCCGGTCTCCGTGGGACCTCCTTAAGGCCCATAATTAAATATAATATAATAGCCCGCGTTATAGTGACGTTAAGGGGGCCTAGTTGAGCAAAATAAAAAGACTTAGAAAATTTCGGGTGGTTCGACAGAACCCATCGAAAGTTGCGGGTAGTTTTGCCAAGTCATTAGGGATAAACATAGTGAACCATAAAACCCTAACTAGTCACAAGTTATAATTCTGATTTGATTTTGTTTTGATTATTACTTTAATTTATTTGCTTATTTAATTCCACTTTTATTATTGACCTTTAAATTAATTTGATTTTTGTAAAATTGATTATTCTTAACTGCTGTTATTAAATTTGATTAGTGATTATTGATTTTATAGTAATTTTGTTTTAATTGGATTGTTTAATTTTTTGATTTATTTTATTTTGATTATTGCCTTAATTTAATTTTGTTTTACTTGAATACCATTTTAATACCACTTTTAAATTATTTTGATTTTACTAAATTGATTATTCTTAACTGCTATTTTATTAACTTTGATTATTGATTATTATATTATAGTAATTTTGTTTTAATTCTGTTTGATTAGACTTATTTAAATCATTGACTATTGATTACAAATTTGTATTACTTGGCAAAACTGACGCCCCCCCCCCCCATTTATTTTTGTATTTGTTTTTGTGTTTGTACGGAACCGGCGCTGGATGAGTTAGTGTCTGCACCTTCAAAATAGAGGGTAGTCACGGCTCCGCGTTCATTATTATTTTCCGGTTCCAGTCGCTTATATTTTAGTCATAGCTACGCAAAGGGAGAGAGTATTGAACTAGAAAAGACAGTAAATTTCGGGTTAATCGACAGAAGGCTTTGTAATTCTTCGGTAGGCCCGAGCTGTTTGTTTACAATTGCACTGTAAATAGAGGGTAGTCGGCACTTGGGCACAGTATTCTGTTAATTTGCGACTTATAAATTCTATCTAACATTTTAATTATTACAAATATCTTATTCTATTTATTTTGTTGACATTGTATAATTTGTAATACTAAATTAAATCCAAAAATTTCTAAAATTCACAATCCCCCCTGTCACTGCTTGAAACTGCAAGCATAGAGACTGATAGCTGTCAGTTGTAAGCTAAGACGCTGACGGCCCCTGTCACTGCTTGAAACTGCAAGCATAGAGACTGACAGCTGTCAGTTGTAAGCTAAGACGCTGACGGCCCCTGTCACTGCTTGAAACTGCAAGCATAGAGACTGACAGCTGTCAGCTGTAAGCTAAGACGCTGACGGCTGTCAGTTGTTAGCAACGAACGTACTTACTGACTCATTAAATTAGTTTGTTATTTAGACTTTCAACTACCCCCCCCCCCTGACATCGCGAATTGACTGACTATTGTTGCTGTGCTTACTTGAAATTTTAATTTGGAATTTTTTGATGATTTAGTGACATTTTAATTTTTAGGAAATTGTTTTGATCACCTTATTTATTTTCATTTCATGTTATTTTGATTTTATTTTATTGTTTTTCTTTTTATATTTTAGCTCTATTTGATTTGATTGGATTTATTTTGATTATTATTGATTTTCAGTGACATTTTTAATTACCCTGAAACTTGTTTTTACCACCTGATTTACTTTAATTTTATGTTAATTGGATTATCATTATTTCTTTGAATTTAATTTTGAATTTGTTTTTATTTCTGTATTTTGGGCCTAAAGTATTGCGGATTCCCCAACCCAGGGTGCTCTGATTTTATTTTTGTACTGAGTTGTGATTTTGAACTTATACTGATTTGATACAAGCTCCCCGGGCGATCTGCCCCTGGGGCAGAACTGTCCATCTTTCTCGAACTGTCCGGGGAACCGCGGGAGGGGTCTAGCGTTTACTCCCCTGCACCCCCACAAGCTCCACGGGCGATTTGGGCTTGGGGAAAAATTTTACTTCTGCCCCAACTTTGCCGGAAAACTGCGGGAGGGGTCCAGCGTACCTCCCCTACACCCCCGCAGGCTCCGCGGGCTTTTTTGGGCTTGGGGAAGGGTTGTACATTTGCCCCGACCTTGCCGGAGAGCTGCGGGAGGGGTCCAGCATCGCTCCCCTACACTCCCGCAGGCTTCCCGGGCAATTTGGGCGTGGGGCAGAATCGTACATTTCCCCAAACTTGGCCGGAAAACTGCGGGAGGGGTCTAGCGTTGCTCCCCTATACTCCCGCAAGCCCCCCGGGCGATTTTCCCCTGGGGCAAAATTGTACATCTTTCCCAAATTGGCAGGAAACCTGCGGGTGGGGTCTAGCTTCGCTCCCCTATACTCCCGCAAGCCCCCCGGGCGATTTTCCCCTGGGGCAAAGTTGTACATCTTTCCCAAATTGGCAGGAAACCTGCGGGTGGGGTCTAGTTTCACCCCCCTATACTCCCGCAAGCCCCCCGGGCGATTTGCCCCTGGGGCAAAGTTGTACATCTTTCCTAAATTAGCGGGAGAACTGCGGGGGGGGGTCTAGCATCGCTCCCCTATACTCCCGCAGGCCCCCTGGGCGATTTTCCCCTGGGGCAAAATTGTACATCTCTCCCAAATTAGCAGGAAACCTGCGGGTGGGGTCTAGCTTCCCTCCCCTATACTCCCGCAAGCCCCCCGGGCGATTTTCCCCTGGGGCAAAGTTGTCCAACTTTTCCAAATTGACGGGATAGCTGCGGGGGGGGTCTAGAGTCGCTCCCCTATACTCCCGCAAGCCCCCTGGGCGATTTCCCCCTGGGGCAAAGTTGACCATCTATCCCAAATTAGCAGGAAACCTGCGGGTGGGGTCTAGCTTCGCTCCCCTATACTCCCGCAAGCCCCCCGGGCGATTACCCCCTGGGGCAAAGTTGTTTACATTGTTTATTTATTAAGTATAATTCCTCTTTTCTAAGTCTGGTTACACCGGAAATCGGCTAAGTCCCGAACCCCCTTAGCTTTACTGGGACCGGCGGGCTGGATTTTTCTAAGTCCGGCTACACCGGAAATCGGCTAAGTCCCGAACCCCCTTAGCTTTACTGGGACCGGCGGGCTGGATTTTTCTAAGTCCGGTTTCTTTGTAATTCGGCTAAGTCCCAGACCCCCTTTACTTTACTGTGACCGGCGGGTTGAATTTTTATCTGTTTTTTCTAAGTCCGGTTTCTTCGGAAATCGGCTAAGTCCCAAACCCCCTTTGCATTACTTCCTCCCCCTCATGTTAAATCGTTTGATTCAATCTTATTCTTAAGTATTATTTTGCTTTTGCAATTTTAGGGTTAGGGAATTCTAATTTGCTGCTTTTGATTGGATTGATTATTTTATTTTGATTATTTTATTATTTTATTTTTTTAACTGCTTTGATTACTTGATTGAATTGATTATTTTAATACTATTATTTTGCAATTTTAGGGTTAGGGAATTTTAATTTGCTGCTTTTGATTGGATTGATTATTTTACTTTGATTATTTTATTATTTTATTTTTTAACTGCTTGGATTATTTGATTGAATTGATTATTTTAATACTATTGGCTATTTTGATTATTTGGTATTCTATTATTTTAACTGTCTTGATTATTTGATTAAAATCGATTATTCTAATATTTTGGCTATCTGGATTATTTTGATTATTTGTTTTTTATTGTCTTATTTTACTATTTCCGCCTTTGACTTCGTCTGCCAAACTCTCTTAAAAAATTGCTGGCTGCGCAAGTTAGCTGTGTGCGGAGCCAAGCATGTCGCAGTCGAGCGGCAGTGGGTCGTCCCGAGCCAAGGCCCCAGGCCTCAAGCTTAGAATGCCCCTGAACCCAAAAGGGACCCGATCGACATCGGCCCTCAGCCAGAGGCGCCGGGGTTCGGGGAGTTCGGGGAGTGCGTCCCCCGCCTCCTCCACGGCTCCACGCTCCGGTGACCCGGGAAAGACCAGGGCCAAAAACACTACGCGCGGTCCGGCCAACCCGCCGGGTGTACCAACGACTGCCCCTGGGTCTGGGGGAGGGGTGAGCGAGGAGAAGCGGGCCGTTCCCGAGATTCTGCCCGACCCTGACGTGGAGATCATCTCCCTGGACGAGGACGACGAGGCTGACGCGATGGAGGCTTTGCAGTGTGGGGGCCGCCGGCTGGGGGCCGTGGCTGTGGAACCGGTAGCTGAGGCGGAATTTACATACTCCCAGGAGGAGCTCGCTCACGACAGCAGGGGTGCACAGAGTAAACCCCACGGGGGGCCTGCGGAGGAGACCCCCTCGGCGGCTCTTCACACAGAAGAGTCGTTAAATGAGGGTGGTGGAGGTGCTCCCAGTGCCGCGTCTACGCCCTCCCACAGCCTACCACACCTTAAAAGGCTGAGGGCAAACTCGGAGTCCAGGTCTGAGTCGGCGCTCCTGCGCATCCAGACCCAGATACGAGAGGCCGAGGCAGCCGAAATAAGGAGTAGGACAAGGCAAGCCAGCGAGCCGGCGGACCCGGAGAACGCAGCCGACAACACGGCCATGTTTGACGACCGCTCCGTATGCTCTTCGGTGGCCTGTGGGGGGGGGGGGACTGATCAGCGAGCTGCCGAAGAAAGCCAACGACATCCTGTTGTCCGCAAAAGCCGCTTTGGAAAGCACAGGAAACCTCAAGAGATCGGTCAGGGAGGCGATGGTGGAGTCCTTGCAAGCCTTGTACGAAATGGTGCTAAGGCTTGCGGACTCCAGGGCGCGCCACATGACCGAGCTCCAGAGGGAGAAGGTAGCATTCGCAAGGCGGCTTAATGTCATCGAGCGGACCCACTCGGCGAGGCTGGCTGAGATGGCGGAGGCGGAGCGCGGGGCCAGGGAGAAGAACTCTGAGCGCCTTAGGGAAGTCGCCGAGGAAATTAAGACGCAGAGGCGCATCCTGGTGTCTGACGTGGGAGACGCGTTAGAGGGCCTGAAAGCCGCAATGCCCAAAGGGGAAGCGAATGGGGGAACTGAGCGCCTGCAGCCTACCAGGGAGGCGGACACCCGTCTGCACCGCCAAGTCCTGCAGGCCATCGAGGACCTCAAGGAAGAGAACCGCAGGGGACCCCAGGAGGGAGAAAGGATCGAGCGTCGCGAGCTCGTCCTCGAGATCTCCAAACTCAGGGCGGAGATAAGAGAGCTCTCTTCGTCAAACTCGGCTCTGGGGGCGGAGATGCTTGCGACGTCAACCATGACCCGAGCGTCGGCGGAGCGGGAGGGCCTGTTGGGGGATCGCCTGGAAGGAATGGGCCGGGACATGGCGGAGCTGGCGGATGGAGTTAGGCGGCTTGGCGCTGCACCTGAGGCCGTTGTGGAGGCGGTCGCCACTATCCAGACCACGGAGGAGGGGATCAGATCCGTGGTGGACCGACTGCATGCCGTGACGGTGAACGGATTCGCGGACCTCAGAGAGGAGGTTCAGTCGGCGGCGGCCTTCACGGCCAATGTCTCTGCTGCGGGTGGCAAAACCTTGATGGAAGAGCTGAATGACCAGGGAGACTTGCCTCCTGGCCACGACCCAGGGAGCGAGGATCCCTGGATCGTGGTCAGGACCAGGTCGGCCGCCAGGAGGAGAGGGAGACAGGGCAATGAGGGAACCAAAATGGCCCCCCCGAAGCCCAGTTTCCCTCTCATCCTGGAGTCAAAGGACCCGGCACAAACCAGTGCAACTATAATGAAGACACTGAAGGAGCGGGTAAAGGCTTCGGAGATGGGTGTGGGGGTGGATTTCCTACGCGGCCTCAGAAACCAGAAGGCAGTCCTCGGCCTAGCATCGGAGGCGGACAGGGAGGCCATGCGGGGGGCCATTGGCCAAAAATGTGCAAACATTGAGGTCAGTGCCCCCAGCATGAAGAGGCCCCTGATATGCCTTGTGGGTGTGGCTGGGGATTTAACCGATCCACAGATACCCGGAGCCTTACTAAGGCAGAACGGGGCGCTCCTGGCAGCAGAATCTGGTACCGCGGCCGACATTAGGGTGGTGAGGCGGACCCGTGGGAGAACGACAGAGATGACGAATGTCATCCTGGAGGTCGACCCGGAAACATGGGCCCGCCTTCGCGACCAGAAAGTCCGGCTGGGGTATCAGAGACTGCTTGCCCGGGACCACTCCCCCGTCTTGAGGTGCTTCAAATGCATGGGTTACGGCCACTTCGCCAGGGGATGCACGGCGGAGCAGGCCTGCGGCTACTGCGCCGGCGATCACGACACCAGAGCCTGCAAAGCCAGGGAGGCCCCACCAAAGTGCATAAACTGCACCAAGCTGCGAAGGCCCGCGACGGATCTGGCCCACCCGGCTTTTAGTGCGGGGTGCCCGGAGTACGAGAAATGGGACAGAATAGCGAGATCACAAGTCAGGTATTGCTGAGGGCACCACGGAGACCACGCGGACTCGCCGGATTCTGGCGATGCAGGCGAACCTGGGAAGGGGATACGCCGCCACAAAAGAGCTCCTGAGGGACGCAGAGAGCGGGGGGGTGGCGGTGCTGATCCTACAGGAGCCCTACGTGGGCTCCAGTGGGGTCCTCACCGCCTCCTACCCGGTCCTGCAGCAGACCCAGGGGGATGGCCCGGTGAAGTCGGCCATCGTAGTTCTCGACCCCGGAATCAGGGCGACGGTCGATGCCGCAAACCTCACGAAGAACATAGTGCCTGCAACCCTCACTATGAGCGGCCTGGAGATATTGGTGATTGGGGTGTATTTGGAGGGAGACCGGCCTATAGAGGAACACCTCGGGAGGTTGAAGCAGGCCCTGGATGCTGCCACAACCACCAACATCGTCATTGCTGGGGACGTAAATGCCGCGAGCCCGTGGTGGGGATGTGCCACGGAGGACAGAAGGGGCTCCGACCTAGTAGATTTCTTTTCGGAGGCGGGCCTGGAAGTCGTGAACGTGGGCACAGTACCCACTTTTTACACCCATCGAGGAGGCAGGCTCTGCACCAGCATCGTGGACGTCACGGCGTGCTCCGGGTCACTGTTCAACAGGATCGGGGACTGGAGAGTCAGGGAGGACGACGCGGGCCTCTCCGACCACCGTAAGATCGAGTTCACCATCGAGGTGGCGCGGGGTGGGGTGGCGGAGAGGGGGACCACAACCAGGATCTACAACACGGCTAAGGCGGACTGGTCTCTCTTTTCTGAAACCCTCCAGAGTGCTCTGCGGGAGGGGGGCTTGTCCGCTGAGGTGGTGTCCTCCATGTCGGATCCGGAGGATTTGGAGTGCGCGGTGCAGGGGCTTGTCGGAGCGGTTACCGGGGCCTGCGAGGCCTCGATCCCGAAATGCAAGACTGGTGCGAGGAGGGGTAGAGCCGCTTGGTGGACCGCTGAGCTGACCACCCTGAAGCAGGAAACCAAAAGGCTGAGGCGGCGCATCTCGGTGGCGAACCACAGTCGCAAACAGGCAGTTTACCAGGAGTACCTGGCGGCCCGTGCTACATATAAATCCGCAATCGAGAGTGCTGTCACGGCCAGTTGGAAGGCGTTTTGTTCCCAGCAAAAACACGAAGACATGTGGCACACCTCGTACCGAGTGATTAGGAACAGTATGAAACCCTCAACCAGCCGGGAAACTCCGCTGAGGGACCCGGTGGACGGCAGAGTCCTGACGGCCAGAGAGTCCGCTGAACTTCTGGCCAGGACCTTCTTCCCTGCCGACAACCGGGATGAGGACACGCCGGAGCAGAGGGCCTGCCGAGGCGAGGCGTCGACCTGGAGGGCCCGAACGCGCGTCGAGCCCATGGCCGTCCGGCCATTCACGGAGGGGGAGGTGGAGGCTGTCCTGGATGCCATGAGCCCTAAGAAGGCGCCGGGAGTGGACGGGTTTACGTCAGACATCTGCCTTCGGGTGTTTCGGGCGACCCCGGTGCTGCTTGCTGTGTATAATGCGTGTCTAAGGCTGGGTTACTTCCCAAAGACCTGGAAGAGAGCCTGGATACGCATTATACCAAAGCCCGGCAAAGACACCTACGATAACCCGAAGTCGCATCGCCCAATCGGACTTCTCCCGGTACTGGGAAAGATCCTGGAAAAGTCCCTCTTCAACCGGATCGCCTGGGGCCTGTACAGGGGGAAGAGACTCAGCCCGAGGCAATACGGCTTCATGCCTCAAAAGAGCACCGAGGACGCTTTATACGACGTGATCACCTACGTCAGGGAGGGCCTGAAGCGTAAACGCATAGTTGCCATAATCTCCCTGGATATCGAGGGTGCGTTTGACGGTGCATGGTGGCCTGCCATCGTGCGGGAGCTCTCGGGCAAGGTTGACGAGCCCGGGAACTTCCGCCTGGTGTGCAGCTACCTGGAGGACCGCACCGTTGCACTGAGATATCTGGGGGAGGAGGTACTTGCGTTTACGGAAAGAGGATGCATCCAGGGATCCATTGGAGGCCCCCTGCTGTGGAACGTCCAGCTGGACCCACTACTGCGGAGGGCAGATTCCCTGGATGCGGAGGTCCAGGCCTTCGCCGATGACATTGTGGTGGTCGCGTCGGCGGACTCAACGCCGGAATTGGAGAGGATGGTGCATGAGGCGCTTGGTGAGATCACGGACTGGGGACGCAGGAACCGCATGCGTTTCGCGCCCCAGAAAACCCAGTGCACCGTGATCACGAAGCGCCTCAAGTACGAAGTGCCTCGCTTCGGGTTGGACTCCGTCCCTATCGCGGTCTCGGACAGCGTCCACCTGCTCGGGCTGACCATAGACAGGAACCTGGGTTTCGGCCAGCACCTGGAAAGGGTAACGGCGAAGGCGGTTGCGCTCTACAAGGTGGTGGCCAGAATGGCTAAGGCACAATGGGGCCTAAACCCTGAGATTGTGCGCACCATCTACGCAACCGTCGTCGAGCCAACAATCCTATATGCGGCCGGGGCCTGGGGGGTAGTCCTGGGCAGAAAACACGTGCAGAAGAGACTGGACAGGGTGACTCGGGCCTTCGCGATAAAGATCGCGAAGGCACACAGGACGGTGTCCCTGACTGCGAGCACCCTGCTGGCGGGCATCCTCCCCCTCGACCTAAGGGCCAGGGAAAACCTGGGAGTGTATGAAGTCAAGAGGGGACGCCCTCTGGAGGACTTGCCGGACCGCGAGCTCCAGCAGAGGCGGAGACCTGCTGACTTACTACACCCGGCGGAGCGTGAGATACTGGAGTTCCGGCTTGTCAGCACCCAGGAGGAGGCCCAACAGGTGGAGGACGGTGTCGAGGCCACTATGTACACGGATGGCAGTAAGCTGGAGGGAAAGGTCGGTGGAGCGGTCTCGGTCTGGAAGGCAGGCAGGGAGGTCAGGACTCAGAGCTTCAGGCTGGAGTCCTACTGCACTGTCTTCCAGGCTGAGATGGTGGCCATCAGCAGGGCGGTGAGGCTGGCAACCAGCATGGGCCAGACGGTCACCATTCTGAGTGACTCAAGATCGTCACTGCAATCTGTCGCTTGCCCCGTCACGCTGAACCCGATCGCGGGAGACATTCAGCGGGATATAAGGTCGGCTGGTGCGGCCGGGATACGCATCAAACTTGGATGGATTAAGGCCCATGCGGGGATCGTCGGCAACGAGAGGGCCGACGAACTAGCGAAGAACGCGGCGCTCAAAAACAAGGCCTCACCTGCCTACGATAGGTTTCCGCTTTCTTTCGCTAAGCGGACATTTAGGCAGATGACCATTGATCAATGGCAGGAGCGTTATATTGGGGCGGTCACGGGTTCCGGAACCAGGCTATTTTTTGACAATGTGAGATCGGCCAAGAAAATTTTGAGTAAGATAAAGATGGACAACCTTCTGGCCCAGGTCCTTACGGGGCATGGGGGCCTACGACAATACCTTCACAGATTTAAACTTGCGCCCTCCCCGTACTGTGTTTGCGACGACGAGTCTGAAGAAACGGTGTTGCACGTGCTGACGCAGTGCCCCAGATTCACCACCAGAAGACTCGATTGCGAACACAGGACGGGGATGGCAATCCGGGAGGGGAACCTGAGGGCGCTGATGGCTGACGATCGCGCTAGGGACTCATTCTTGGACTTCGCGAGACAAACAATGCGTTGTGTCGCGAAGTCCAATGGATCCAACGTCGGCTAGGCGCGCCATCGGGCTTCCCTCCGTCCTTCCATTCTGTCATTCCCCATTTATTTTAATTATTTTATTTATTTGATTTAGTTGGTTTAATTTAATATAGATCAAAAGTTTTTCTGTTGTTGTGAGAGTCCAGTTTTTCAGCTGGGCGGTTTTTTGAAGTCGCTGACTGAGCGGCTCGGGTTTTTGGGTCTGCCTTACTTTTTGCCCTGATCAAAGCAAATACTTGATTCTTACTCCTCCCTTTTTGCGTTTTAAACTGTAAGTGTATGTAACTTTAACTGTATGTAATATTAGTGTGGCCAACCCCTGGGCATCTCCGACGCAGAAATAGCTAGAATGGTAAAGTTTTGAATGTACTAATATGTAAGGCAGTGGAAGGAAAAAGGAAGGGATCTTGCTGAGAGGAAAATGAGTCTTTAGTATTTAATGTAAAAAGAAAAAGGGTAGCCCCACCCAAAGAGGCACCAAATTGCCCAAAATGGTCAAAACATATGAGCCAAAGACCACCCTTCCACTGCGGGAAAAAAAAAAAAAAAAAGAGGGACGACAAGAACCCCAATTGCATCACAAAATGTTTAAGTTTGCGTCGGAATGTTAGATGTCTGGGGTTGAAGAACGAAGCTCACGAATCTATAGATTCCGGGCCGGGGGTGACATGTAAATCACCCCCGGCACCCTGCAAGGTCTATAGACCCTGCAGGTAGTTAAGTACTCAACTGTTAGTATAAATGAAATTTTGTAAATTATGCATGTAAGTGTAAAACCCGGGACAATAAATACCTGGGATAGTGTTAGGAGGTGGAGGGAGGTGTGCGGCTCCAAAGGGAGGAAGACTTCCCTGGAGCAACAGACCTCCCGAAACCCAAACTTAAAAAAAAAAAAAAAAAAAAAACCTAACCTAACCTAACCTAACCTAACCTAACCTAACCTAACCTAACCTAACCTAACCTAACCTAACCTAACCTAACCTAACCTAACCTAACCTAACCTAACCTAACCTAACCTAACCTAACCTAACCTAACCTAACCTAACCTAACCTAACCTAACCTAACCTAACCTAACCTAACCTAACCTAACCTAACCTAACCTAACCTAACCTAACCTAACCTAACCTAACCTAACCTAACCTAACCTAACCTAACCTAACCTAACCTAACCTAACCTTTTTTTTTTTTTTTTTTTTTTTTTTTTTTTTTTTTTTTTTTTTTTTTTTTTTTTTTTTTTTAACGCAGTGAAAACTCCTTTACGAGTACCCCCGGGCCCGGGGGGGCCCGAGCGGTTATGTGGGGCTCTCTCCCCCGTCCTCTTCCCCTGCGGGAAGGGGAGGGGGGAACATACCCACTAAAAACACTGCGGCATTGACCACTTGCCGGGTTTAGGTAGGCGCCGTGGGATCCCGAAGATTCGAGCCGACGACGCCCCCCGGCCAGCCCCGGCTTTGGTGAAAATCACCGGGGCCACCCGCACCAAGGAGGGAGGAATCGCAACGCTTCGACTCCCCCCCCAGACGTGTGGGACCGTGCAATGCAGGTGGAGGACCCCCGTCCCCAACCCGCTGGTCCCACTAAGGGTTCAGGCGGGCAGCAAACTGCCGCCGCCTTCGCCCCGTTCGTCTGCGCCGGAACGGGGGCGCATGGACACATTCCTCGCGCTCCCGTTCCTCGGCCTCCTTTTGGAGCATTACTGCTTCACAAAAGGAGACCACCTCCTCCCAGGACTCGTCGCCCCCAAGCATAGCTTCCACTATGCTGTGGAGCGACAAGTCCGTACGTCCGATGCTCGCGATGAGCTGACGGCGCTCGAACTCCCAACAGGGGCACTCTTCCAGGGTGTGTTGGGCTGTGTCGTCGTCTGCACCGCAATTGTAGCACTGAGTGCTTGCCTCTCTTCCAATGCGGTGCAGATAGTGCCCGAAGCACCCGTGCCCCGTCAGAATCTGTACTAGCCTGTACGTTACTGACCCGCCCTGCCGGTCCAGCCAGAGGTCCATCGAGGGGAGGATTGCCGCTATGGTCCTCGTTCCATATCGACAATCCTCCAGCTCATTTTTCCACCGGTCTCGCATTCGCCTTGCGGCTTGACGGCGGGCGTGCAGGAGTTCCTGCGGGGCCGGCCTTTCCCCTCTCGCCAGGGCTTCCTTCCCCTCGCGGTAGGTCTCCGCCATGGTGGCGGCGTCTATATCCCATGGCGGGGTTCCAGCAATTAGGCACGCGGCCATGTGCGCCACCGTGACGTACGCTTTAATTAAGCGGATGGCGCACACCCTCTGTGGCCGTCTAAGCAGGGCCTTCGTCCGCTCCTTTATGCGGTCCGCCCATATTGGCGCCCCGTAGAGCGCCATACTGCGGACGACCCCCGTGTACAGCCTTCTGCAGACGCCGCCCGGGCCGCCTTCATTCGGCATCAGTCTTGCCAGTGCCGACGCGGTCCCCACCAATCGGGGCGCCAGCCTCACGAAGTGTTCGTGGAAATCCCACTTCCTGTCCAGGACAAGGCCAAGGTACTTGATATTAGCCTTGACCCGGACAGGTTCGCCCCCGATTGGTAGGGCGGCGTCAGCTGGAATGCGCCATCTAGGGGCCCCAAAGACCATGGCCTCCGTTTTTGAGACTGACACCTCTAGCCCTAGCATTCTGATGCGGCCGACCACCAATTCGGCCGCAACAGTTGCCCTGCGTAGGGTCTCCGTCATGTCTTCGCCCCGCACGACCACAAGTGTGTCGTCGGCGTAGACAATCGTGGCCATGCGGGGGAGTTGAACTCCTCTTATGGCCCAATCGAACCCCAGGTTCCACAGCAGGGGGCCGAGCACGGAACCCTGGGGGACGCCGCAAGCCATAGGCCTTTGTTTCCGCTGGCCATCGTGATCATAGAGCACTACCCTCTCCTCCAGGTAGTGCCCTATGATCTTTTGTAGGTGCCCCGGTATCCCATGGTACCTGAGGGCCTCCTTTATTACCGCATAGGGGAGGGTGCCGAAGGCGTTCGCGATGTCAAGCGATACCGCCACTACGCCCTCCCCCTTGCTTGCCGCCTCGTCCTTGAAGTCTTTCAAGGACTGTATTGCGTCTATTGTGGAGCGGCCCGCCCGGAAACCGAATTGCCGCTCCGACAGATTCGGGCCCACGTCTTTCAGATGCCGTATAATCCGGGAGGCGATGATCCTCTCCAGCGCCTTCCCGGATTCATCTAGCAAGACGATCGGTCTGTAGCCGGATGGGGAGTCAGCTGGTCGCCCCTCCTTCCTTAGAAGGACCAGTCTTCCCTCTTTCCACACCTTGGGGAAGCAACCGGTCTCCAGGCATTCGTCCAGGAGGTGTCTGAACCTGTCCCCAAGTTGTTCGAGGGCCACCGGTATCACTCTCGCTGGAACGCCATCCGGCCCCGGCGCCTTCTTGCAGACTCGGAGCCGGTCTACCACCATCATATATTCGTCATCGGTGACCGGGTGGTAGTCATTATTTTGCTCCTCCGAGGGGGCCGACATCCTCGGGGGGGCAAAATCCGGCGCCGGGGGGAAGAGACTCTCCACCACCCTTCTAAGGAGCTCTGGGTCCATGGAGTCCATGGGGGGGGGACCTCGCCTCAATTTGTTCCTGACCATTTTGTATGGTCTCCCCCATGGATCTCTCTCCAGAGAGGCAAGGAACTCCTCGTGGGCCTCCTCCTTGGCCCTGGCGATGGCCGCCTTAAGAGCCTCTTTTGCTCCTTTTAGGGCTTCATGTAGGCGCTCCTCCTCCTCGGCCGAGTGCGTCTGCCTTCTCCGACACCGCGTATAGGCGCGGCGTGCCTGATTACTGGTGGTGCGGAGGGCGGCGATTTCATCCGACCACCAGTAGACAGTTCGTTTGGCCGGCAACTTCCTCATCCTGGGCATGGCCGCGTCACATACCGACGTGAGGGAGGCTCGGAATCGGGCTGCCTTGCCCTCCGTTCCGACTGTGTCCGGCGGAGGGGCACACCATGCAGCAACAATCGCCGCCTCTACCGCCATGCCTCCGTCGAACTTGGCTAGTACCCAGCGTGGGAAGCTGCCGTTACCTTCCTGCCTGCCGGGCTGTGGTTGCGGCGACACGGGCGAGACCCTCATCCGTATGTACAGATGATCGGAGAGGGTCTCTTCGTCTTCCAGGACGCGCCATTCCGCGATACGTGCGGCTAGGGCGGGGGTCGCGAACGTAATGTCCACGATGGACCCCCCCTGCCGTCGCACGCACGTGTTGGCGTCGCCCCGGTTTATGACCACCAACCCGGTAGCCACCGCCCAGTCTGTAAGAGCGGCCCCTTTGAGGTCTGTGCGGGGGGAACCCCACGCGGCGCTCTTGGCGTTGAGGTCCCCCAACACTATTACCTGTGCCGGGGCGGCCCGCCTCACCACTCGTCCTAGCCCTTCCAGGAAGGACTCGAACTCCGACAACGGCCTGTTGGGGGAGAAGTACACGCCGATGACGACGGTTTCCCCCCATTTGGCCGCTGCGTACCCCTGTCCGCTGTCAATCCTGACGATGGGGGGGAAATCCCCCGTCGACGGTACCACCATCGCCACTGTGGTGTCCGTCGATCCCACCCAGTTAGGCTGGGGGGGGACGAAGTATGGCTCCGCCATTACCACTATTGCCTCACCCCACTCCGCCATGTTCTGCATGAGCAGATCTTGAGCGCGGGCGGAGTGGTTGAGGTTACACTGGAGGATGTCTAAATGCTGGTGATGGTGTACTGGCATTTAGACATCCATTTGGTTCTCCTCTTCGGCCCTTGGGGCAGCCGCGGATTTTTGCGTAACCTCATCACGTCCTTTGGTGGGGGGTGGGGCGCACGAGCGTCCCCCCATGACATGGCCCGCCTGGCGTTTGGCGTGGTGACACACGCCACAGAAAGGGTCCGCCTCACAGTCCGCCGACCTGTGTCCTGGCCTCGAGCATCGGAAACACAGGTCTCCCCTTTCTACCGATGATGGACACCGCGCCCTCGTGTGCCCCGTCCCCATACAGCGGTAGCACCGCATTGGCTGGGGTTCAAGGGCCACTACTCTGGCCGCCGACCAGCCGACCAGGAGCTTCCCCGCTTGTACCAGGGCTTTGGCTGCTCCTACTGGGCAACGCACCAGTGCCGACCCGGTGCCATTTGGTAGTATCCGAATCGAGCCTACTTTCACCTGCTCGATTGTGCAGCCGCCCTTCAGCACTACTGCCGTCCTGATGTCCTCCGTAGTTACCGACTCATCGAAGCCGGTAACACGGAGGTCCGCCGTCTTGTACGGCCTGTTTACGGTGGCCACTTCACCAATCACCTGCCTGATTCTTTCGGCCAGGTCGTCCGCAATTCGGCCACTATCGGCCCCTGGGACCTCTATAAGTCGAGCGCCAGTGGCCGACTTGCGGATCCTGACGCTCTCCAGTCCCACGTCAGCGAGTTGAAGCGACGTTGCGGCCTTTTGCATTGCCTGCACATACGTAACCTCGGTCTCCGGCTTTAGTGTCACGATGACTGCCGAGCTTTTCGGGGCCGCTAACTTTTTCCCCCCTTGCTTTTTATTAGCGGGTGGTGCGGCTTGTTGAGTCTTCTTGGACTTCGGCTTTCTTTTAACCACCTCCGTCCAAGAAAACCGCGTGTTCGGGAGCGGCGTGGTCGCCGAGGTGGAGGGTACCGGCTCTGGTGGAGGCTGGGATCTAGCCTGACCCTTTGCAGCTTTCGGCTGGGTCCTGGGCTGAGCTTTTTGCTGGGCCGCAGGATTGGCCTTGGCCTGAGCCTTCGGCTGAGGCTTTTGTTGGGCCTTGGCCCGCGCCTCTGGCGCCGCCTGTCGGGGTTCTGGCTGACTGGCCGATCGGCCGCCCTTCGCCTTCTTGCTCTTTGGGGCCTCTTGGGCGCGGCTTGCCCTGTCCGCTGCTAGCGGGGGGCGCATGATTGGCTCCGGAGGCAGGCGTTTCTCCACTGCCTCGAGTCGAGCATTGATCATGTTCCCCAGACTGAGGAACAACTCCCTCGAGTGGACTGCAAGTGCCTCGTGCAGTCCATCGGGGAGTCCTGAGACAGCAGGTTGGGGGGTCGCTCGACGCCCCTGACGCTCCGAGAAGGCGGTGCGTAGCGCCTTGGTCTCCTCCGTTAGTTGGGACAGCTGCTCCCGCATCCTCTTATTGTCCGCTTTGAGTTTGCGGATCTCTTCACTCTCGACACGGTTGTCGAGAGCCTCCATACACTGGAGGATTTCCCGGCAGGCTGCATTAATGTTTCCTCGTACAACTCCGTTCAAGTTGCCTGATTTAGCCGCCTCGGTAAGCACAAGGCGGGCTGCCTTGCGCGCGGACTCTACTGCTCCGACTCCTTCGGACACCAAACGGTCATTCAAAGGAGCCGGGTTTCGTCCTCCCACCGGTCGGCGGGTGTCATCTTCCTCCTCGTCATCGGACACGTCAGACACTTGAACGGAGCGGATGGGGCTCCTTTCCCTCTTTGAGGCTCTCCTGTTCCCTTGCGAGAGGGAGCGCAGAGCTGGAAACTCCAGGCGGTACGTCTTCGCCTTATCCGCCTGGGAAGCGAAGTCCTCGTTGCCACTCTCGTACGCCCTCAACTTGGCCTTCGCTGCGGTCATCCCCGCGTACGCGCCCATTGCTGGTCGACCTCGCGTTGAAATATTCCCTTTTGGGGAAGAAGTGCCCTCTCCATACATGGCGTCCTCCACTTGTCCCCTCTTCATAGGGCTGGATACCACTTCCATGGCATCCGAGAAGCCATCGCCACCGTCAGCCATTTTTCCTGCCTTTTCCCCTCCTCGGGGGAAGCAGGAAACCGTTTCTTAATTTGCCCCCTTGTTGGGGCAGACTCCCTATTCAACCAGAAGGTTGGGCTGGGTTAGCCCAACTTGGCAACAAAAGGGGAGTTGAATTTTAGAGTTCGATCTGAACCCTAAGATCCAACCTCCAAAAGCTCCAATAAGTCCCCAAAAGTGGAAAGTGGGCCCCCCCTGGGCCCCCCCCTTCCTTCCGGAGCCTTCCGGGAACTTTCCTGGAAGACGTGGAATTTCACCAGAAATTCCACCCTTTTGACCAACAATGTCAACAAACCTTTGACCATGAGCTCCCACTAGCCACCGTTGCTATAAGCCAGTCCGAGAATTTGAAAAATTCGTATCTCCGTTCAGGACGGAGATACCCCCCCGCCGTCAAGGGCAATTATGGGGCGAAAAATAAAACCTATCTTTCGCCACCAAAATCACGCCTCTACGATGTAATTTGAGCAATCTATAATAGGTTTTATGGATTGCTCAAAAATTTCAACGGCGTAATTGTGAGATTTTTGGACCTCTTTTCAAAAATCTACAATTAAATAACTACTTGTTGCTAACTATGCTAATTAACAACTTAATAACTTCTTCCCCTCCTCTACCCACCACAGGAATTTGGTGGGGGTAGGTCACCGGGTATCGAAGTTATTAAGCGCCAAATAGTAAAAGTTAGCAAACGTTCTAAACCAACTAAATTTCGTATGCAAAATCGGAAATCCGTTATACAAAAGCCAAATATCAAGTGAGGGTAGAAATCGAGTCAGGGGATGAAAGCCGGGGTCGTCTTTTATCCAAATCAATCGAAATACCACAAAAAATCGCAAGGCTAGCCGTCAGTATCCGCAAAGGAACATCAAATTTTTTGCCTTAGGAACATCAAATTTTGCCTTAGGAACATCAAATTTTGCCTTAGGAACATCAAATTTTGCCTTAGGAACATCAAATTTTGCCTTAGGAACATCAAATTTTGCCTTAGGAACATCAAATTTTGCCTTAGGAACATCAAATTTTGCCTTAGGAACATCAAATTTTGCCTTAGGAACATCAAATTTTGCCTTAGGAACATCAAATTTTGCCTTAGGAACATCAAATTTTGCCTTAGGAACATCAAATTTTGCCTTAGGAACATCAAATTTTGCCTTAGGAACATCAAATTTTGCCTTCACATCAAATTTTGCCTTACATCAAATTTTGCCTTACATCAAATTTTGCCTTCACATCAAATTTTGCCTTACATCAAATTTTGCCTTACATCAAATTTTGCCTTACATCAAATTTTGCCTTACATCAAATTTTGCCTTCACATCAAATTTTGCCTTACATCAAATTTTGCCTTACATCAAATTTTGCCTTACATCAAATTTTGCCTTTACATCAAATTTTGCCTTACATCAAATTTTGCCTTACATCAAATTTTGCCTTCACATCAAATTTTGCCTTACATCAAATTTTGCCTTAACCTAACCTAACCTAACCTAACCTAACCTAACCTAACCTAACCTAACCTAACCTAACCTAACCTAACCTAACCTAACCTAACCTAACCTAACCTAACCTAACCTAACCTAACCTTTTTTTTTTTTTTTTTTTTTTTTTTTTTTTTTTTTTTTTTTTTTTTAACGTAGTGAAAACTCATTTACGAGTACCCCCGGGCCCGGGGGGGCCCGAGCGGTTATGTGGGGCTCTCTCCCCCGTCCTCTTCCCCTGCGGGAAGGGGAGGGGGGAACATACCCACTAAAAACACTACGGCATTGTCCGCGCGCCGGGTTTAGGTAGGCGCCGTGGGTTCCCGAGGATTCGAGCCGACGACGCCCCCCGGCCAGCCCCGGCTTTGGTTAAAATCACCGGGGCCACCTCACCTAGGAGGGAGGAGCCGCAACGCTTCAGCTCCCCCCCCAGACGCGTGGGACCATAAAGCGGGTGGAGGACCCCCGTCCCCAACCCGCTGGTCGCACTAGGGGTTCAGGCGGGCAGCAAAGTGCCGCCGCCTTCGCCCCGTTCGTCTGCGCCGGAACGGGGGCGCATGGACACACTCCTCGCGCTCCCGTTCCTCGGCTTCCTTCTGGAGCATTACGCACTCACAGAAGGAAGCCACCTCCTCCCAGGACTCGTCACCCCTATCCAGCATAGCCGAAACTATGCTGTGGAGTGACAAGTCCTGTCCAACAGCAGCCACGAGCTGGCTGCGCTCGTAGCTCCAGCAGGGACACTCCTCCAGTGTATGCTGGGCTGTATCCTCTAGAGCCCCGCAATTGTGGCAGCGGGGGCTGTCTTCTCGCCCGATGCGGAACAGGTATGCACCAAAACACCCGTGGCCCGACAGGATCTGCACGAGATGGTACGACATCGTACCAAACTCCCTGTCGAGCCACAGGTCGAGAGAGGGGAGGATAGCCGCTATAGTGCGCGTTCCATAGCGGCAGTCCTCCAGCTCCTCTTTCCACCTGTCCCGCATGCGCCGCTGTGTTTGACGGCGGGCGTGGAGGATCTCCTCTGGGGCCATCCGGTCTCCCCTTGCCTGGGCCTCCCTTTGGGACCAATAGCACTCCGACATGGTCTCGGCGTCTATGTCCCAAGGGGGCGTTCCGGCAATCAGGCAGGCCGCCATATGGGCCACCGTAACGTATGCCCTAACGATCCGCGTGGCACACGCTCGCTGGGGCCGTCGGAGGAGGGCCCTCGTCCTCCGCGTGAGCCGGCTAGCCCAAATCGGGGCGCCGTACAGGGCCATACTGCGTACGACATTCGCGTACAGCCTTCGGCAGGGCGTGAGAGGCCCTCCCACGTTTGGCAGTAGTCTGCCGAGGGCTGCCGCAGTGCCCATCAGTCGGGGGGCGAGTTTGGTGAAATGGGCACCAAAGTCCCACTTCCTGTCCAGGACAAGACCAAGATATTTTAAATTGGCCTTGACCTGGACAGGTTCTCCTCCAATTTGGAGTGCGGTGTCGGCCGGGATGCGCCAGGTGGGGGCCCCAAACACCATGGCGTCCGTCTTCCTCACATTTACCTTGAGGCCAAGCGCGCTGATGCGGTCCACGACCAGCTCGGCCGCAACAGCCGCCCTGCGCAGGGTCTCCTGCCGATCTCTTCCCCGGACGGCCACCATCGTGTCATCGGCGTAACAGATGGTGGTCATGCGGGGAAGCTGCACCCCCCGGATGGCCCAGTCGAACCCAAGGTTCCATAATAGTGGGCCAAGTATGGAACCTTGGGGGACCCCGCAAGCCATGGGCCGGCTCTGCCGCCTGCCGCCGTGATCATAGAGCACTACCCTTCCCTCTAGGTAGTGCCCTATGATCCTCTGCAGGTACCAGGGGATCCTGTGGTACCGCAGGGACTCCCTTATGACGGAGTAGGGGAGGGTGCCGAAGGCGTTGGCGATATCTAGCGATACCGCCACCACCCCCTCCCCCTTGCTGGCCGCTAGGTCACTGAAGTCCTTCAGTTTTTTCAGGGCGTCGATCGTCGACCGGCCCGCCCTGAAGCCATACTGGTGGTCCGCGATGTTGGGGCCGACCTCCTCCAAATGGCTGCGGATCCGGGAGGAGATCACCCGCTCCAGCGCCTTTCCGCACTCGTCTAACAAGACGATGGGCCTATGGCCTGAGGGCGAGTCGGGTGAGCCCCCCGGCTTGGGGATTAAGACCAGCCGCCCCTCCTTCCACACACTCGGGAAGCGCCCCTCCTGCAGACACTGATCCAGGAGGTTTTTAAAGCGCTCCCCGAGGTGTATTAAGGCGATGGGGATCACTCGCGCGGGCACGCCATCCGGGCCCGGGGCCTTTTTACAGGCCCGGAGGCGGTCTGTGATCCACATCATCTCGTCCTGGTTGATCCTGGGGATGGTGCGATCTCCTCTTTGCTCCTCCGAGGGGGCCGACATCCTCGGAGGCTCAAAGTCCGGCGCCGGAGGGAAGAGGACGCCTATGATCCGGTCGAGGAGTCCTGGCTCTAGGGAGTCCATGGGGGGGGCACGTTTCACCTTCTCCCGTACCATTTTGTACGGGCGCCCCCATGGGTCCCTTTGCAGCGTGTCCAGGAACTCCTCGTACGAGGCGTCCTTGGCCTTGGAGATCGCGATTTGTAGGACCTCTTTCGCCTCCTTAAGGGCCCTGTAGAGGGCCTCCTCCTCGTCGGCCGTGTGCGCCACTCTTCGCCTGCAGCGGGTGTAGGCGCGGCGCGCGCGGTTACTGGCGGCCCGAAGATTCGCTATTTCTTCGGTCCACCAGTAAACTCCCTTTTTGTCGAGGGGTCTCCGCATTCGGGGCATTGCCGCGTCGCAGACCGCGGTGAGCGCCTCGCGGAAGCGGGACGCCTTCCCGTCGACGTCCAAGTCGTCGGGTGGGGGGGCGTTCCATGACTCCACCACAGCCGCCTCTTCCGCCATGCCGGGGTCAAACCTGGACAGGACCCAGCGCGGGAAGGTCGTCCTCCTCCTCGCCGGCGGCTGCGGCTGTGCCGAGGCGGAGACCCTCATCCGGATATAGCGATGGTCGGAGAGGGTCTCAACGTCCTCAAGGACCCGCCAGTCCGCGATGCGTGCGGCTAGGGCAGGGGTCGCGAACGTTATGTCCACGATGGACCCCCCCCTGCCTACGCACGCACGTGTTCGCATCGCCTCGGTTGGCCACCTCCAACCCGATGGCAGCCGCCCAGCCCTCGAGCTTGGCCCCTCGCTGGTCCGTGATGGGGGAACCCCACGCCGCGCCCTTGGCGTTAAAATCCCCCATCACCAGCAGCTGCGCTGGGGCAGCCCCCCCTGCGGCTCGCCCCAGGTCCGCGAGGAAGGCCTCGAAGGCCGCCAGCGGCCTGTTGGGGGAGAAATAGACTGCGATTATTACAGTCTCTCCCCACTTGGCCGCCACGTACCCCGGGCCCTCTCCGATCTTGTGGAGGGGGGGGGGAATTCCCATTTGTCGGGACAACGATGGCCGCGAGGCCGTCCAAGGATCCCACCCAGTTGCGTTGGGGCGGAACGTAGTACGGTTCCGCCACCACCGCAACCGCTATGCCCCACTCCGCCATCGCCTGCATGAGCAGGTCTTGGGCCCTGGCGGAGTGGTTCACATTCACCTGGAGGATCTCGCAATGCTGGTGTGCTGACATTAGGACACCTGCATTGCGAGTTCCTCCTGTGCCTTCAGGCTTTCATCGGGGGGGTTGGCCCGGGGCGCGCGGTCCTTCCCCCTAACAGTGGGCGGGGTGCATTTGTCCCCGCCCATGACGTGGCCATGGGGCCGTCCCGCCGCAGCGCATACCGCGCATTTGGGCTGCGCTTTGCAGTCCGCTGCTCGGTGCCCCTCCAATCCGCATCGGAAGCACTTCCCTCCGTGCTCCGCGTCGGAGGGGCACGTGGCCCTGGTGTGGCCCAGCGCCATGCACTTAAAGCAGCGCATGGGCAGGGCCACTAGGGGCGTCACGGCTGCTTTACTCCAGCCGATTTGGATGTGGCTTTCCTTTGCCACATCCTTAGCGGCCGTCGCTGGGCACCGTACTATGACGGTGCCCCGTCCCCAGGCTCTTTCGCTCAGGGTCCCGACCTTGACAAGGGCCACCTGGCAGCCCCCTTTGGCCGCGACGGCCGCCGCCACCTCATCCCGGCCCACGGTTTCGTCGAGCCCAGTGAGCTTGAGCTCTGCGAATTTCATGGGCCGGGTGACCTCGGCCACGTCTCCCACCACTTCGCGGAGCTTCTCCGCTAGGCGGTCCGCGGTGGTTTCGGGGGCGTCTCCCCTCACCTGCAGCAGTTTGGAGCCGGTCATGGATTTCCTCATTTGGACCGACTCCAATCCGAGGTCGGCCAGCCTGACGCCATCCCTGGCCCATACCATCACATCAGTATATGTGGGCGTTTTGCCCCCCCTCTGTGCCCCCTCTTTTAGGGTCAGCACCACAGCCGCCGTTTTGGGCACTACCACCTTAACCGCCTTCGGTTTAGGGGTCGTCTTGGGGGGGGCGGCCGGGGAAGCGGTTTTCTTCCCCTTCCCCTTTCTCCTTGCCACCTCCGACCAGGGGGCTTCCTGGGGCTGAGGCGTGACTAGGGGTTGGGACCCCCTCTCCCCGCTCGTCCCCGCCTCGGGGGAAGGATTGGACCGACTTGGCGGGTTTGGCGGAGCATTAGGCTCCACCGCCTTGGTCCTCCTAGCCGGCGTTGGGCCGCTCCCTCCCCCCGCCTTTTTGCCACTTTGGGCTGACGGGGGTGGGGGCGGAAGAGGTATGGGGTTTCCCCCCTGCCTCTTCTTCGGCTGCTGCTGCGCGACCTTCGGGGGTTCCGTCTTGGCCCCCCCTACCAGGCTCGGCTGAGTCCTAGGACGGGGTGGGGGCATCATCTTCCTGTCCGCGGCAAGCGGCGGCCTGAGGACGGGCTCCGGCGGGAGGCGCGCCTCCATCTCCCCCAGACGGGCGTTGATCATCCCGCCCAGGGATGTCAGCAGGTCGCGCCTGAGATCCTCCATGGCCTCTTTCAGCCCTCCCCTCTCTTCGGCTACGGCCTCTTTGCGCGCTGCGGAGGCTGTTCCTTGCGCCTCCGCATACGCCGCCTTGAAGGCTCTCAGCTCCGAGCGGACATTGTCCAGCTCCCTCGCGAGCCTGGCGTTGTCCGCCCGGAGCCTACGCTGCTCTTCGGTCGGAGAGACCACCCGCAGCTCCTCTATGGCCTCGAATGCCTCGGTTGTTGCCTCATTCAGGAGGCTCTTAATTCGGCCGTTAATGTTGCTGCATTTTGCCACATTTCCCCTAATGGAGATAACGCTGCGGAGGGCGGCGGCAGCAAGCTCCTCCCTGCACTTCTCTTGAGGAGTGCGGGCCTCCTCCTCGCCCTTAGGCGACTTCTTCCTCCGACCCTGTTTAGGGCGGTAAGTCCGGTCGCCCTGGTCGTCTAGGTCGTTGGAGTCCTCGTCACTGCCGAGGCCCTCCAACTTCCTCCGCGCAGAGGCCATGAAGGCATAAGCCCCCATGCTCCGTTTCCCTCCCCTTGACGAGGACTTGACCTTCGCAGGTACTGCCTCCTCAGCCCCGCTGGACTTTGTCCTTTTAAGGGGTGCCCTTCTGGCGTCCCCCTTGGGACCCTCCCGTTGGAAGCTGGACAGAACAGCCTCTTCCTCCTCCATTTCCTCGTCTATTTCTGAGGATTCCGACACCTCGACGGTTTGAAAACCGAGCTCGGACCCCGTGTCCCCCCCCTCAAACGGCTCTGATTCCGTTGTACCCTCGACGCTGGGCTCGAAAAGAGAACCATTTCCCACTTTGATCCCCTTTTTTCCGCCCCCGTATAACAACGCCGGAAAGTTGAGCCGGTACGACGAAACCTCCGGCAAAGAATTCCCAGCGGGTGAACCGCTCGACAGGTTTTTCCCCTGTCCCCCCTCAGGGATGGGCGATGACCCGGCCCCCCCTTTCCCCCGAACTAACCCCCCCCCGTAGCACCCCCCGTTTGGGAGCTACTCCGGGTCCTAACCCCCGAGTTATGACTGCTCATAACTCCCCCCCCCTCCCGTCCGATGTCCCACCGGACCCCCCCCCACAGAACCCGTGCAGGTTCTATAACCCCCCCCCCACTTGCCACAACCCCCCCTACCAGGTTGGTTTCACCAGAAGGGCGAAACCTAACCAAAAAACGGTCAAGTCCGAACCGTGGAAAATTACCAACTTATAAAAAGTTGGTAGTTTTCCCCAGATTCTGACGAGACTATAATAGCTAGAGAGTCGCGTGAGGTGCCGTTAGGCGGCGCAAACTACCTCCTAAAAGACCCTGTAGCTATAAAATCCCGGACCGTTATGGTATAGGCGCAGTGATTTTTTGAAAGCCCCTGACAAACTTATCAAAAAAGTCACTAGCGCCTATAGCAAATATAGCCGCAACCAACGTTCCACCGAATAACTTCCGAGTGGTAAGTTCGAAAATTATTCGGTAAACGACGTTTGGTAGTGCCACTAATTCGCCCTATTCCCCAACAAAAAGAATCTAAAAAATGTAAACCGTATAGAAGATACGAATTTTCTAAAAAATTTGGAAAACTTGTGTTTTGCAATTCCAACCGCAAAAACAGAAGGTTTTCACGGAGAAATTGCAAAAATTAATTTTGGGGTATCCAGAGAAGCTAGAACTACCGAAAATATGCCAAAATATCAGGAATCTATTGCGGAAGGCAATGATATAAAAAGTTTGGAAAAATTCCGATCGCAAGTCAAAAATTTGAGTGAATTCGCAAAACGTGTCGTCAAAGTCAGCTCAAATTTTGCCTCAGTCAGCTCAAATTTTGCCTCAGTCAGCTCAAATTTTGCCTCAGTCAGCTCAAATTTTGCCTCAGTCAGCTCAAATTTTGCCTCAGTCAGCTCAAATTTTGCCTCAGTCAGCTCAAATTTTGCCTCAGTCAGCTCAAATTTTGCCTCAGTCAGCTCAAATTTTGCCTCAGTCAGCTCAAATTTTGCCTCAGTCAGCTCAAATTTTGCCTCAGTCAGCTCAAATTTTGCCTCAGTCAGCTCAAATTTTGCCTCAGTCAGCTCAAATTTTGCCTCAGTCAGCTCAAATTTTGCCTCAGTCAGCTCAAATTTTGCCTCAGTCAGCTCAAATTTTGCCTCAGTCAGCTCAAATTTTGCCTCAGTCAGCTCAAATTTTGCCTCAGTCAGCTCAAATTTTGCCTCAGTCAGCTCAAATTTTGCCTCAGTCAGCTCAAATTTTGCCTCAGTCAGCTCAAATTTTGCCTCAGTCAGCTCAAATTTTGCCTCAGTCAGCTCAAATTTTGCCTCAGTCAGCTCAAATTTTGCCTCAGTCAGCTCAAATTTTGCCTCAGTCAGCTCAAATTTTGCCTCAGTCAGCTCAAATTTTGCCTCAGTCAGCTCAAATTTTGCCTCAGTCAGCTCAAATTTTGCCTCAGTCAGCTCAAATTTTGCCTCAGTCAGCTCAAATTTTGCCTCAGTCAGCTCAAATTTTGCCTCAGTCAGCTCAAATTTTGCCTCAGTCAGCTCAAATTTTGCCTCAGTCAGCTCAAATTTTGCCTCAGTCAGCTCAAATTTTGCCTCAGTCAGCTCAAATTTTGCCTCAGTCAGCTCAAATTTTGCCTCAGTCAGCTCAAATTTTGCCTCAGTCAGCTCAAATTTTGCCTCAGTCAGCTCAAATTTTGCCTCAGTCAGCTCAAATTTTGCCTCAGTCAGCTCAAATTTTGCCTCAGTCAGCTCAAATTTTGCCTCAGTCAGCTCAAATTTTGCCTCAGTCAGCTCAAATTTTGCCTCAGTCAGCTCAAATTTTGCCTCAGTCAGCTCAAATTTTGCCTCAGTCAGCTCAAATTTTGCCTCAGTCAGCTCAAATTTTGCCTCAGTCAGCTCAAATTTTGCCTCAGTCAGCTCAAATTTTGCCTCAGTCAGCTCAAATTTTGCCTCAGTCAGCTCAAATTTTGCCTCAGTCAGCTCAAATTTTGCCTCAGTCAGCTCAAATTTTGCCTCAGTCAGCTCAAATTTTGCCTCAGTCAGCTCAAATTTTGCCTCAGTCAGCTCAAATTTTGCCTCAGTCAGCTCAAATTTTGCCTCAGTCAGCTCAAATTTTGCCTCAGTCAGCTCAAATTTTGCCTCAGTCAGCTCAAATTTTGCCTCAGTCAGCTCAAATTTTGCCTCAGTCAGCTCAAATTTTGCCTCAGTCAGCTCAAATTTTGCCTCAGTCAGCTCAAATTTTGCCTCAGTCAGCTCAAATTTTGCCTCAGTCAGCTCAAATTTTGCCTCAGTCAGCTCAAATTTTGCCTCAGTCAGCTCAAATTTTGCCTCAGTCAGCTCAAATTTTGCCTCAGTCAGCTCAAATTTTGCCTCAGTCAGCTCAAATTTTGCCTCAGTCAGCTCAAATTTTGCCTCAGTCAGCTCAAATTTTGCCTCAGTCAGCTCAAATTTTGCCTCAGTCAGCTCAAATTTTGCCTCAGTCAGCTCAAATTTTGCCTCAGTCAGCTCAAATTTTGCCTCAGTCAGCTCAAATTTTGCCTCAGTCAGCTCAAATTTTGCCTCAGTCAGCTCAAATTTTGCCTCAGTCAGCTCAAATTTTGCCTCAGTCAGCTCAAATTTTGCCTCAGTCAGCTCAAATTTTGCCTCAGTCAGCTCAAATTTTGCCTCAGTCAGCTCAAATTTTGCCTCAGTCAGCTCAAATTTTGCCTCAGTCAGCTCAAATTTTGCCTCAGTCAGCTCAAATTTTGCCTCAGTCAGCTCAAATTTTGCCTCAGTCAGCTCAAATTTTGCCTCAGTCAGCTCAAATTTTGCCTCAGTCAGCTCAAATTTTGCCTCAGTCAGCTCAAATTTTGCCTCAGTCAGCTCAAATTTTGCCTCAGTCAGCTCAAATTTTGCCTCAGTCAGCTCAAATTTTGCCTCAGTCAGCTCAAATTTTGCCTCAGTCAGCTCAAATTTTGCCTCAGTCAGCTCAAATTTTGCCTCAGTCAGCTCAAATTTTGCCTCAACCTAACCTAACCTAACCTAACCTAACCTAACCTAACCTAACCTAACCTAACCTAACCTAACCTAACCTAACCTAACCTAACCTAACCTAACCTAACCTAACCTAACCTAACCTAACCTAACCTAACCTAACCTAACCTAACCTAACCTAACCTAACCTAACCTTTTTTTTTTTTTTTTTTTTTTTTTTTTTTTTTTTTTTTTTTTTTTTTTTTTTTTTTTTTTTTTTTTTTTAACGTAGTGAAAACTCATTTACGAGTACCCCCGGGCCCGGGGGGGCCCGAGCGGTTATGTGGGGCTCTCTCCCCCGTCCTCTTCCCCTGCGGGAAGGGGAGGGGGGAACATACCCACTAAAAACACTACGGCATTGTCCGCGCGCCGGGTTTAGGTAGGCGCCGTGGGTTCCCGAGGATTCGAGCCGACGACGCCCCCCGGCCAGCCCCGGCTTTGGTTAAAATCACCGGGGCCACCTCACCTAGGAGGGAGGAGCCGCAACGCTTCAGCTCCCCCCCCAGACGCGTGGGACCATAAAGCGGGTGGAGGACCCCCGTCCCCAACCCGCCGGCCGCACTAGGGGTTCAGGCGGGCAGCAAAGTGCCGCCGCCTTCGCCCCGTTCGTCTGCGCCGGAACGGGGGCGCGTGGACACACTCCTCGCGCTCCCGTTCCTCGGCTTCCTTCTGGAGCATTACGCACTCACAGAAGGAAACCACCTCCTCCCAGGACTCGTCACCCCTATCCAGCATAGCCGAAACTATGCTGTGGAGTGACAAGTCCTGTCCAACAGCAGCCACGAGCTGGCTGCGCTCGTAGCTCCAGCAGGGACACTCCTCCAGTGTATGCTGGGCTGTATCGTCAGGCGCCCCGCAGTTGTGGCAGCGGGGGCTGTCCTCTCGCCCAATGCGGAACAGGTAGGCCCCGAAACACCCGTGGCCCGACAGGATCTGCACGAGATGGTATGACATCATACCAAACTCCCTGTCGAGCCACAGGTCGAAAGAGGGGAGGATAGCCGCTATAGTGCGCGTCCCATAGCGGCAGTCCTCCAGCTCCTCTTTCCACCTGTCCCGCATGCGCCGCTGTGTTTGACGGCGGGCGTGGAGGATCTCCTCTGGGGCCATCCGGTCTCCCCTCGCCTGGGCCTCCCTTTGGGACCAATAAGACGCCGACATGGCCTCGGCGTCTATGTCCCAAGGGGGCGTGCCAGCAATCAGGCAGGCCGCCATGTGGGCCACCGTCACGTACGCCCTGGCAATTCTGGTGGCGCACACCCGCTGGGGCCGTCGAAGGAGGGTCCTCGTCTTCCTTGTTAGACGGCTAGCCCATATTGGGGCGCCGTACAGGGCCATACTCCGTACGACGTTTGCGTACAGCCTTCGGCAGGGCGTGAGAGGCCCTCCCACATTCGGCAGTAGTCTGCCGAGGGCTGCCGCAGTGCCCATCAGTCGGGGGGCGAGTTTGGTGAAATGCGCACCAAAGTCCCACTTCCTGTCCAGGACAAGACCAAGATATTTTATGTTGGCCTTGACCTGGACAGGTTCTCCTCCAATTGGGAGTGCGGTGTCAGCCGGGATGCGCCAGGTGGGGGCCCCGAACACCATGGCGTCCGTTTTCCGTACGTTGACCCTGAGGCCGAGCGCACTGACGCGGTCGATGACCAACTCGGCCGCAACAGCCGCCCTGCGCAGTGTCTCCTGTCGGTCCCTTCCCCGGACGGCCACCATCGTGTCATCGGCGTAGCAGATGGTGGCCATGCGGGGAAGCTGCTCGCCCCGAATTGCCCAATCAAACCCAAGGTTCCATAATAGTGGGCCAAGTATGGAACCTTGGGGGACCCCGCAAGCCATGGGATGGCTCTTCCGCCTGCCGCCGTGATCATAGAGCACTACCCTTCCCTCCAGGTAGTGCCCTATGATCCTCTGCAGGTACCACGGGATCCGATGGTACCGCAGGGACTCCATGATGACGGAGTAGGGGAGGGTGCCGAAGGCGTTGGCGATATCTAACGATACCGCCACCACCCCCTCCCCCTTGCTGGCCGCTAGGTTGCTGAACTCCTCCAGCGTCTTAATTGCGTCGATCGTCGACCGGCCTTTCCGGAATCCGAACTGGTGCTCGGAGATGTTCGGGCCCACCTCCTCCAGGTGGCTGCGGATCCGGGAGGAGATTATCCGCTCCAGGGTCTTCCCGCATTCGTCCAGGAGGACGATGGGCCGATGGCCTGATGGCGAGTCAGGCGCGCCCCCCGGCTTGGGAATGAGCACCAGCCGCCCCTCCTTCCACACCTTCGGGAAGCGCCCCTCCTGCAGACACTGGTCCAGCAGGTCCTTAAAGCGCTCCCCGAGGTATTGGAGGGCGATGGGGATCACCCTCGCGGGTACGCCATCCGGGCCCGGAGCCTTTTTGCAGGCCCGGAGGCGGTCCGTCACCCACATCATCTCGTCCTGGTTGATCCTGGGAATTATAGGATCCCCTCTTGGCTCCTCCGGGGGGGCCATCCTCGGAGGCTCGAACTCCGGCGCCGGAGGGAAAAGGACGCCGACGATCCTCTCAAGGAGCCCTGGCTCCAGGGAGTCCATGGGGGGGGCACGCTTGACCTTCTCCCGCACCATCTTGTACGGGCGCCCCCATGGATCCCTCTCCAGCGTGGCCAAGAACTCCTCGTGTGCGGCGTCCTTGGCCTTGGAGATTGCCAGCTGGAGGGTCTCCTTGGCCTCCTTGAGGGCCCTATAGAGGACCTCCTCCTCGGCGGCCGTGTGCGCCACTCTCCGCCTGCAGCGGGTGTAGGCGCGGCGCGCGCGGTTGCTGGCGGCCCGAAGAGTCGCTATTTCTTCGGACCACCAGTAGACTCCCGTTTTGTCGGGTAGTCTCCGCATCCGGGGCATTGCTGCGTCACAGACCGCGGTGAGCGCCTCGCGGAATCGGGACGCCTTCCCGTCGACGCCCAAGTCGTCGGGTGGGGGGGCGTTCCATGCCTCCACCACAGCCGCCTCCTCCGCCATGCCAGGGTCAAATCTGGATAGGACCCAGCGCGGGAAGGTCGACCTCCTCCTTACCGGCGGCTGCGGTTGTGCCGAGGCGGAGACCCTCATCCGGATATAGCGATGGTCGGAGAGGGTCTCAACGTCCTCAAGGACACGCCAGTCCGCGATGCGTGCGGCTAGGGCGGGGGTCGCGAACGTTATGTCCACGATGGACCCCCCCCTGCCTACGCACGCACGTGTCCACGCTGCCTCTGTTGGCCACCTCCAGCCCGATGGCAGCCGCCCAGCCCTCTAACTTGGCCCCTCTCTGGTCCGTGATGGGGGAACCCCACGCCGCGCCTTTGGCGTTGAAGTCCCCCATCACAAGCAGCTGCGCTGGGGCAACTCCCCCTGCGGCTCGCCCTAGATCCGCAAGGAAGGCCTCGAAGGCCGCCAGCGGCCTGTTGGGGGAGAAATAGACCGCAATTATTGCAGTCTCTCCCCACTTGGCCGCTACGTACCCCGGGCCCTCTCCGATCTTGTGGAGGGGGGGGGAGTTCCCGTTCGTCGGGACAACGATGGCTGCAAGGCCGTCCGGGGATCCCGCCCAGTTTCTTTGGGGCGGAACGTAGTACGGTTCCGCCACCACCGCAACCTTTATGCCCCACTCCGCCATGGCCTGCATGAGCAGATCTTGGGCCCTGGCGGAGTGGTTCACATTCGCCTGGAGGATCTCGCAATGCTGGTGTACTGGCATTAAGACACCTGCATTGCGAGTTCCTCCTGTGCCTTCGGGCTTTCATCTTGGGGGGGGCTGGACCGGGGCGCGCGGTCCTTCCCCCTAACGTTGGGTGGGGCACATTTGTCCCCGCCCATGACATGGCCATGGGGCCGTCCCGCCGCAGCGCATACCGCGCACTTGGGCTGCGCCTGGCAGTCCGCTGCTAGGTGCCCCTCCTTCCCGCATCGGAAGCACTTTCCTGTGTACTCCGCGGCGGAGGGGCACGTGGCCCTGGTGTGGCCCAGCGCCATGCACTTAAAGCAGCGCATGGGCAGGGCCACCAGGGGCGTCACGGCTGCTTTCGTCCAGCCAATCTGGATGTGGCTCTCCTTGGCCACCTCCTTGGCAGCCGTCGCTGGGCACCGTACGAAAACGGTTCCCCGCCCCCAGCCTCTCTCGCTGAGGGCCCCGACCTTGACCAGGGCCACCTGGCAGCCCCCTTTAGCCGCGACGGCCGCCGCCACCTCATCCCGGCCCACGGTATCGTCAAGCCCGGAGAGCTTGAGCTCTGCGAACTTCGTGGGCCGGGTGATTTCGGCCACGTCCCCCACCACTTCGCGGAGCTTCTCCGCCATGCGGTCCGCTGTTGTTTCGGGGGTGTCACCCCTGATTTCCAGCATTTTGGAGCCGGTCATCGTCTTCCGCATCTGGACCGACTCCAATCCTAGGTCGGCCAGCCTAACGCCGGCCCTGGCCCACACCATCAGGTCCGTGTACGTGGCCAGCTTGCCCCCCCTCTGTGCCCTCTCCTTGAGGGTCAGGACCACCGCTGCCGTACGGGGCACCACCACCTTCACTGCCTTCGGCTTGGGGGTCTTGGGGGGTGTGGCCGGGGAGGCGGCCTTCTTCCCCTTTCCCTTCCTCCTTACCACCTCCGACCAGGGGTCTTCCTGGCGCTGGGGCGTGGCTTGGGGTTGGGACCCCCTCTCCCCGCTCGTCCCCGCCCTGGGGGGGGATGGACTTGGCGGATTTGGCGGAGCGTTAGGGCGCTCCACCGCCTTGGTCCTCTTAGCCGGTACCGGGCCGCTCCCTCCCCCCGCCTTTTTGCCACCTTGGGCTGGCGGAGGTGGGGGCGGAGGAGGCATGAGGTTTTCCTCCTGCCTCTTCTTCGGCTGTACGACCTTCTGGGGTTCCCTCGTGGCCCCCCCTACCAGGTTCGGCTGGGTCCTGGGGCGGGGTGGGGGTACCGTCTTCCTGTCCGCGGCAAGTGGCGGCCTGAGGACGGGCTCCGGCGGGAGGCGCGCCTCCAGCTCCCCCAGGCGGGCGTTGATCATCCCGCCCAGGGATGTCAGCAGGTCGCGCCTGAGCTCCTCCATGGCCTCTTTCAGCCCCCCCCTCTCTTCGACAGCTGAGGCCTCCCTGCGCGCTGCGGAGGCTGTGCCTTGCGCCTCTGTGTAGGCCGCCTTAAAGGCTCTCAGCTCCGAGCGGACATTGTCCAACTCCCTCGCGAGCCTGGCGTTGTCCGCCCGGAGTCTGCGCTGCTCCTCGGTAGGGGAGACCACGCGCAATTCCTCAATGGCCTCAAAGGCCTCGGCGGCCGCGTCATTCAGCAGGCCCTTGATCCGCCCATTGATGTTGCCGCACTTGGCAACGTTCCCTCGGATGGAGAGAACGCTACGGAGTGCGGCGGCGGCGAGCTCCTCCCTGGTCTTCTCCTGGGGAGTGCGGACGTCTTCGTCGCTCTTGGGCGACTTCTTCCGGCGAGATTGTTTGGGGCGGAAGGTTTTGTCGCCCTCATCCTCCTGGTCGTTGGAGTCCTCGTCACTGCCGAGGCCCTCCAACTTCCTCCGCGCTGATGCCATGAAGGCGTAGGCCCCCATGCTGCGCTTGCCGTGTCCTCCCCTGGATGAGGACTTCACTTTGGCAGGTACCACCTCTTCTGCCCCGCTGGACTTGGATCTTTTAAGGGGAGCCCTTTTGGCATCCCCCTTGGGACCCTCACGCAGGAGGCTGGACGGAACAGCCTCTTCATCGTCCTCCATATCGGATGTTTCTGTCACATCCACGGTCTGAAACCCGAGTTCCGACCCCGTGTCCCCCCCCTCAAACGCCTCCGACTCCGTCGTCCCCTCAACGCTGGGCTCAAAGAGAGAGCCGTTCCCCACCTTAATCCCCTTTTTCCCTCCCCCGTAGAGCAACGCCGGAAAGTTAAGCCGGTACGAGGATGCCCCCGGCAAAAAATTCCCAGCGGGAGATCCGCCCCTGGAATTCCCTTCCTGACCCCTGTCAGGAGTGGCCGATGACCCGGCCCCCTCCCCCAAACTCCCCCCCCCCCGTAGCACCCCCCGATTGGGAGCTACTCCGGGTCCTAACCCCCGAGTTATGATTACTCATAACTCCCCTCCCCTTCCCGTCCGATGTCCCACCGGACCCCCCCACCAGAACCCCTGAAGGTTCTACAACCCCCCCCACTTGCCACAACCCCCCCTACCAGGTTGGTTTCACCAGAAGGGCGAAACCTAACCAAAAAACGGTCAAGTCCGAACCGTGGAAAATTACCAACTTATAAAAAGTTGGTAGTTTTCCCCAGATTCTGACGAGACTATAATAGCTAGAGAGTCGAGTGAGGTGCCGTTAGACGGCGCAAACTACCTCCTAAAAGACCCTGTAGCTATAAAATCCCGGACCGTTATGGTATAGGCGCAGTGATTTTTTGAAAGCCCTGACAAACTTATCAAAAAAGTCACTAGCGCCTATGGCAAATATAGCCGCAACCAACGTTCCACCGAATAACTTCCGAATGGTAAGTTCGAAAATTATTCGGTAAACGACGTTTGGTAGTGCCACTAATTCGCCCTATTCCCCAGCAAAAAGAATTTAAAAAATGTAACCCGTATAGAAGATACGAATTTTCTAAAAAATTTGGAAAACTTGTGTTTTGCAATCCCAACCGCAAAAACAGAAGGTTTTCACGGAGAAATTGCAAAAATTAATTTTGGGGTATCCAGAGAAGCTAGAACTACCGAAAATATGCCAAAATATCAGGAATCTATTGCGGAAGGCAATGATATAAAAAGTTTGGAAAAATTCCGATCGCAAGTCAAAAATTTGAGTGAATTCGCAAAACGTGTCGTCAAAGTCAGCTCAAATTTTGCCTCAAGTCAGCTCAAATTTTGCCTCAAGTCAGCTCAAATTTTGCCTCAGTCAGCTCAAATTTTGCCTCAGTCAGCTCAAATTTTGCCTCAAGTCAGCTCAAATTTTGCCTCAAGTCAGCTCAAATTTTGCCTCAAGTCAGCTCAAATTTTGCCTCAAGTCAGCTCAAATTTTGCCTCAAGTCAGCTCAAATTTTGCCTCAGTCAGCTCAAATTTTGCCTCAAGTCAGCTCAAATTTTGCCTCAAGCTCAAATTTTGCCTCAAGCTCAAATTTTGCCTCAAGCTCAAATTTTGCCTCAAGCTCAAATTTTGCCTCAGCTCAAATTTTGCCTCAAGCTCAAATTTTGCCTCAAGCTCAAATTTTGCCTCAAGCTCAAATTTTGCCTCAAGCTCAAATTTTGCCTCAAGCTCAAATTTTGCCTCAAGCTCAAATTTTGCCTCAAGCTCAAATTTTGCCTCAAGCTCAAATTTTGCCTCAAGCTCAAATTTTGCCTCAAGCTCAAATTTTGCCTCAAGCTCAAATTTTGCCTCAAGCTCAAATTTTGCCTCAGCTCAAATTTTGCCTCAAGCTCAAATTTTGCCTCAAGCTCAAATTTTGCCTCAAGCTCAAATTTTGCCTCAAGCTCAAATTTTGCCTCAGCTCAAATTTTGCCTCAAGCTCAAATTTTGCCTCAGCTCAAATTTTGCCTCAAGCTCAAATTTTGCCTCAAGCTCAAATTTTGCCTCAAGCTCAAATTTTGCCTCAAGCTCAAATTTTGCCTCAAGCTCAAATTTTGCCTCAAGCTCAAATTTTGCCTCAGCTCAAATTTTGCCTCAAGCTCAAATTTTGCCTCAAGCTCAAATTTTGCCTCAAGCTCAAATTTTGCCTCAAGCTCAAATTTTGCCTCAGCTCAAATTTTGCCTCAAGCTCAAATTTTGCCTCAAGCTCAAATTTTGCCTCAGAGCTCAAATTTTGCCTCACAGCTCAAATTTTGCCTCAAGCTCAAATTTTGCCTCAGCTCAAATTTTGCCTCAGCTCAAATTTTGCCTCAGCTCAAATTTTGCCTCAGCTCAAATTTTGCCTCAGCTCAAATTTTGCCTCAGCTCAAATTTTGCCTCAGCTCAAATTTTGCCTCACGCTCAAATTTTGCCTCAGCTCAAATTTTGCCTCAGCTCAAATTTTGCCTCAGCTCAAATTTTGCCTCAGCTCAAATTTTGCCTCAGCTCAAATTTTGCCTCAGCTCAAATTTTGCCTCAGCTCAAATTTTGCCTCAGCTCAAATTTTGCCTCAGCTCAAATTTTGCCTCAGCTCAAATTTGCCTCAGCTCAAATTTTGCCTCAGCTCAAATTTTGCCTCAGCTCAAATTTTGCCTCAGCTCAAATTTTGCCTCAGCTCAAATTTTGCCTCAGCTCAAATTTTGCCTCAGCTCAAATTTTGCCTCAGCTCAAATTTTGCCTCAAACCTAACCTAACCTAACCTAACCTAACCTAACCTAACCTAACCTAACCTAACCAGTTCCAACCCCCCCGCCGTGGAGAGCGCCACGAAAATAAGCTGTTCCGCTAATAGAAAAATTTTTAAAATTAATTACAACGCGAAATTCGAAGTGTTTTATATCGTCGGAAGCGCACTGACGAGACGCGTTCAACGGTGTGTGTGAAGTGAAAATCAGTGGAAAACTCAGTGAGCTGTGTGCGAAAAACCGGATTTTATAGGTTATAAACCAGAAAAAGCGCCATAACTCCTGAAGAAGACCGAAGACCCCCACTTTTTCCTTCGCCGCGCACATCGTCCTGACGAACCGGACCTGCGGAGACCTTTCCCGGATTTTTCCGGCGGAAATCCGGAGTACCGGGACTAATAATACAGGGACCACGAGGAACGTGTTCCAGCCGTTTCAGCAGCTGGGCTGAAGCGATTGACGGCGCTACAAAGAGCGAGCGGCAACGATACCGTGGGACTTTTCCCGGTGAAAATCGAGCCTAGGAAAACGCCAGGACAAGCGAAGTACCGTCGCAGAAATATTCGCATATTTTCGGGCGAGAATTGGAGAAGAACAAGATCTGTGACCCACACCTAACAACTCAGGGTTACGAGGATAGAACCTTATTCTGGCCGAAAATCGAAGAAAAAAGATTCTTTCCCGGGAAAAGTTCCGAGCTGTGGGACCGTTAGTGGGAGCTGTGCGCGAAACCGGCCGCAAAACATAAGTTTGTCGAGCCCTTGGGAATACATCCCTGGGGATCGGCATCTGAAGCCTCGCCACCGGACCCTTGGGAGCCGCAGGAAGAGAAAACCTTCGGGGAAAAACTTTCTCCGACGCCAAGCTTCGGGCCAGGGGGCCATTTGCAGAAAATTGTCGGCCACCCCAAAGTTTGGGAAGTTCCAGAGGGCGCACCCAACACCCGACGAACAGCGGAACCACGGGGCCGGACGGAACAGCTCATCAGCTACCGAAAAGCCAAGTATTTGTTTTTGTATTGTTTTTTTTTATGTATTTTTGGCGGATTTTTTGGAAAAATCGGCACCGGGACGCCATTACCGCGTAACTTTGTACACCCCCTAGCTCCGAAGGGGTGCGAGTTACGCGGAAAATAAGCTCGGATCGGTTCACTCTGGGTGAAGCAATCATAGGGACAACTTGCTTATAGGCACCACCAAAAACCACCCCCGGTGAGATTTTTCCAAAAAATTTTAAAAATTTTTGGGTCCCCGAGGTCCAGATCACACAGCGACTAGCTGGTCTGTAAATTTGGGCCCCGGAGCAGCCCATAACACTTTTTTCGGGAATTCTAGGCCATCCCTAAGGCCTAAACAAACTGTTCAAAGTTGACCGAAAACTACCCCTAGGGTTTGGACCCCCCTGGTGGGTCCCACAGCCAACAAAAAATTTCCCCGACATAGGTGCCCGCTGCGGCAACCCATTAGCTAAGTACCCACGGGATCAGCAAGAAGATCGGATCACCCGTTCGGGAGCTACAGGGAAACTAAAATTCCGGGAGATTTGGGCCGGGACGCAAAGTTTAAGATTGTACAGATGTCAAATTTTCAAAAAACCCCCAATATCTCGGAAACGGTGCGTCCTACCCCAAAAATAACCGAATTTCTCACCCCCCCTCTCAAACACACCCCCCCCCCTACGGACAAACCGACCCGACCTGGACCTAAATTAAAAATCTCAGCCCCCCCCCTCATTTCCGTAAATAAACCAGCTTAACCAGACCCCTTGACCTCACAGTTATAACAGCTTTGGAGGCCTGTAGCTCCGGAACGGGGGCTCGTATCGAGACGGGGTTTGTGGCAGGGATACCTGCTGGGGTGACTCATTGCTCTGGGGTGGGGATTGGCTCTACGTAGAGCGGAAATAAAAAATTTGGGAAAAATTTTTCTTTTTGGGCTTTGGACCAGCGGAAGTCACTCCACTGGTCACCCAGTTGCACTGGGTACCCGACTCTACGTAGAGAAAAATTTAAGATTTTTGTTATTTATTCGTGTGTAGATTTAAGTTACTTTAAGACTAGCAGTGTACACTGCAAAGTTATATTGTGTATTATATTGTTAGTAGACCGGCTCTACATAGAGTTTCTTTTTAAATTTTTAGTTTTTGTTTCTTTTTTGACCGTATTTTGACAGGCAGCCCTTATACAGCTGCCTTCACAAACTGCTTGGTTCCTACTGTTCTTACCTCGCTCGTATTTGTTTGGCTTATATTTCGGTGTGCTTGATTAAGGTATACTTGCGGCGGTATCCAACATCTTATCGCCTGTTTAACATTCTGAACACACGTCTATTGACCGGAACACCTTTGTGATATCTCTTCCACTCGGAAGGAGCAAGTGTACAAAATACGCAAAAGACTCAAGCCAGTTGAGACTCTATAGCTGGACATGTTTGGCTTTAGAACCCCAGCAAAGCCCAACAAGGACTCCCAACCCCAGGAAGAGATGCCGGAACAAACGCACACATCCAAGGTGAGGCGTAGTATTGGGGAATGGGAGACGGGGCAACCCTTGCAAAGCCCCGAAAGAGAGCCTCCCTCACAAAAGACGGCAACAGCCAGTGGCGCTCCTCCCAAGCCAAAACCAGTCACAACAACCTCCACTGGTGGCAGAAGGAAGTCGTCTGACTTAGTAAAGAGTCCACAAATGGCAAAAAAATACCCAAACAGAACCGCAGAGGCGAGGGCCTGGCTCCACGAGGCGAAAACGAAGCTGAATTCGGCACGGAATTTACGAACGGACATAAAAAATGACGCGACTGCAGCAGTCGACAGGCTGTACCAGCTGGTGAAGGAGGCCGAAATGGAACGGAATAGGCAGGAACCTGGAAAAGGGGCCGAAGAGCGAGGCGAGGACGATAGGAGGGGAAGGGAGGAGATATGGACGGAGGGAGCGAAGGAGAGAAGACTGATACTCACTCGTTTGGATGAACAGACAAAACTTCTTCAGGAACAACAAAAGAAGCTGCAGGAGATGCAAGAAGAGATGAGTCGTCCAAAAGCGCAAGAGAACCCAATAGCCATAAAACCGGCGGGGAGACCGGTCCGGGGGCCGAGTGCACTCCACACGGTCGTAGTCGCCTCAAAAATAGAGGAAGAAACTGGGGACGAAGTACTGGAAAGGGTGAGAAGAGCTGTGGACGCCAAGGAAGGCTGGATCCGAGTGGAGAAAGTCAGAAAGGGAAAAAACAGAAAGATTATAATGGGCTGCGATACAGAGGAAGAAAGGAAAAAGATCAGAGCTCGTCTCGAGACGGCGGAGGAAAACCTGATCGTTGAGGACGCCAAAAACAAGGACCCGCTGCTGATACTGAGGGATGTGCTGAAAGTTCATACGGACGATGAAGTACTTAAGGCTCTCAGGAATCAGAACCGGGAGGTTTTTGACGGCCTCAACGAGGAGGAGAAAAGGGCAACGATCAAATATCGTCGCAGGGCAAGAAACCCCCATAATTGCCACATAGTGCTGACGGTCTCTCCCGCCGTTTGGAGAGGAGCTCTAGAAACGAAAAAACTACGTATCGACCTACAAAGGGTGCATGTCGAGGACCAGTCCCCGTTAGTGCAGTGTACTCGGTGCCTGGGATATGGGCACGGTAGGAAACTGTGCAAAGAACCTGCCGATCTATGTAGCCACTGTGGCGGCCCGCACCTCAGAGCAGAATGCCAGGACATGCAAGCGGGTCTACCACCGACCTGCATAAACTGCACTCGCGCAAAAATGGGAAACTGTGGCCATAACGCATTTAACAGTGAATGCACAGTCAGGAAACGATGGGACGCACTGGCCAGAGAGTCAGTTGCATATTGCTAAGGTGGACTCTGGGACCCATAGGTATGAAATCGCACAAGCCAACCTGCAAAGGAGCAAATTAGCGACGGAAGAACTACTCTTGGAAGCCAGAAACCGAAAACTCGCCGTCGCCCTGCTTCAGGAGCCCTACGTGGGCGCAGCAAAAAAGGTGAGAGGATACCCGGGCGTACGAATTTACCAAAACTCGTCAGTAGGAGATGGTACTGTAAAAGCAGCTATAACAGTATTTGACAAAGACCTTGATGTCATACAGTGCCCACAACTCACCACTAATAATATCGTAGTGGTGAGGATCCGAACGAGCGCCTGGACCATCGCCCTGGTGTCCTACTACTTTGAACCAGACCAGCCCGTAGAACCGTACCTGGAGCACATAAAAAAGATAAGGCAGGAAATCGGGAACCATAGACTTGTAATCGGGGGAGACGCGAACGCAAAGAGCACATGGTGGGGCAGTCCAAGCGAAGACTCCAGAGGAGAGCAGGTGTGCGGAGCGATTGACGAGATGGGGCTCCACGTCTTAAACACAGGGTCTATACCAACCTACGACACGATACGAGGAGGGAAAAGATACGCTAGCCACGTGGATGTCACGGCCTGCTCGGATGACATGCTGACCTTGGTGAACGGCTGGCGCGTGGAGGAAGGCCTCACGGGCTCGGACCATAATGGCATACTTTTCGGCATATCGCTAACAAAATCAAAAGGGACACACATACAAAGAACAACACGCATATTCAACACACGCAAAGCAAATTGGGGCAAGTTTCATGAGAAACTAGCACAAATTATGCAAAACAACAACCTTACAGTACAGAACATACAAAACATACACAGCACTGAACAAATAGATTTAATAGTAGACACATACAATAAAGCGATAACAGAAACTTGTACACACGCCATGCCAACAAAAAGTTGCAAGGAAATACTTACCATGCCATGGTGGTCGGAGCAGCTGGCGGAGATGAAGAGACAGGTCAACACCAGGAGGCGTAGAATCCGGAGCGCGGCGGCGTCGCGAAGAGATGCGGTGGTGAAGCAGTACCTGGAAGAAAAAGAAAAATATGAGTACGCGGTCGAAAGAGCACAAACGGAGAGTTGGAAGGAGTTTTGCGGGAAGCAGGATAGGGAGGGAGTCTGGGAGGGCATATATAGAGTGATAGGAAGGACAGCAAAAAGAGAGGAAGACCTGCCACTACAGAAGGATGGCAAAACCTTAAATGGCCCTGACTCAGCAAGGCTGTTGGCCGAGACATTCTATCCCGAGGACAGGGAAACGGAAGACAACGCAGAACATAAGGAAACAAGGAATCTAGCAAGTAGGGTAAACCAAAGGTGTCATGCTGAGACCCATGACCCGCCGTTTACACGGAGAGAGCTGGACCATGCTGCGAGAACTTTCAACCCCAAAAAAGCACCGGGAGCAGAAGGTTTTACGGCTGACATTTGCCTACAAGCGATAGAGTGCGACGCAGACTTCTTTTTGGCACTCCTAAACAAATGTCTGGCCCTGAGCTACTTTCCGAGGGCGTGGAAGGAGGCTGCGGTGGTTGTTTTAAGAAAACCGGGAAAGGAAACGTACACTGTCCCCAAGTCTTACCGACCGATTGGGCTCTTGCCGGTACTTGGGAAAATATATGAGAAGATGTTGGTCGCTCGCCTCAAGCATCACGTGTTGCCAAAGATAAGTCCGCAACAATACGGATTTATGCCCCAAAAGGGTACCGAGGACTCCCTCTATACCCTAATGCAGTACATCCGCACAAAGTTAGGGCAGAAAAAAATACTAACTGTAGTGTCCTTGGATATAGAGGGGGCCTTCGATAGCGCATGGTGGCCTGCAATCAAAGTACGACTAGCAGAGGCAAACTGCCCAGTGAACTTGAGGCGAGTGTTCGATAGCTATCTCACAGACAGGCGCGTGAATGTTAGGTACGCCGGAGAGGTTCACAGCAGGAATACCAACAAAGGCTGTGTACAAGGATCCATAGGCGGGCCAATATTGTGGAACCTCCTGCTGGACCCACTTCTCGGAGAACTGGAAAGCAGGGGAAACTACTGTCAGGCTTTTGCGGATGACATAGTTTTGGTATTCGACGGGGATACAGCTCTCGAAATAGAGAGACAGGCCGATGCTGCTCTCGACCATGTTCTGGCGTGGGGTGTCAAGAATCGTCTTAGGTTTGCACCACACAAAACTTGTGCGATGGTCGTAACCAGACGACTGAAATATGACACACCACGCTTGAGCATGGGCGGGATAAGCATCGGAATGTCTCAGGAAATAAAACTGTTGGGTCTCACCATCGACAGCAAGCTGACCTTTAATAGCCATGTAGCCGCGGCCTGTAAAAAGGCAATAGCTATTTACAAGCAGCTGGCAAAAACGGCTCGCGTCAGTTGGGGGTTACACCCGGAAATAGTGAGACTTATATATACAGCAGCCGTGGAACCGATTATACTGTACGCTGCAAGTGCATGGGCTCCAGCGGCGAACAAGCCTGGAATCCGAAAACAGCTGAATGTGGTCCAGAGGGGTTTTGTCCAGAAGATGTGTAGGGCTTACCGAACGGTCTCTCTGAACTCGGCACTCATACTGACAGGCATACTGCCACTGGACCTCCGTATCCGAGAGGTGGCCTTGTTGTATGAGGCGAGGAGAGGACTGAATCCCACAGTGATCGGGGACCGAGAGATCGAACGCATGGCAAGAAAAATGGACGCCCCACATCCCGCTGACCAGACGTGCCTGAGGTTCGTCAACTTGGTAGACGAGGAACAATACGACGCGAACAAAAACTTCCAATTGAAAATTTTTACAGATGGCAGCAAGATCGAGGGCAAGGTCGGAGCAGCGCTATCCATTTGGAAAGACGATGCCGAGACTAAAACCCGCAAGCTTGCTCTGTCACAACACTGCACCGTCTACCAGGCAGAACTTCTGGCACTGTCCATAGCAGTGGAAACAGCTGCCACTCGAAAGGAGACCACGATCGGCATATACAGCGACTCTATGTCAGCTCTTCAGACGGTTTCGGACTGTGGATCGGTTCATCCCCTCGCAGTCGAAACAAGGGACGCACTCAGTCGCTGTAAACTCCAGAATAAGAGCGTCTCCTTGTTCTGGATAAAGGCACACGCAGGACTCGAGGGAAACGAGAGAGCCGACCAGCTCGCAAAGGAAGCCGCCTTGAAGTCGAAGACCAGGCCAGCCTATGACCGTTGCCCTGCCTCATTCGTCAAACGTAAGATCCGATTGGAGACGATTGACGAATGGGACAAAAGGTACAAAGCTGCTGATACAGCCTCTATAACAAAGCTCTTCTTCCCCGACGCAACCTTGGCATACAGGATCACCAGGAAGATACGTCACACGCAGGCAACCACGCAACTCATGACGGGGCACGGAGGGTTCTCCGCGTACCTGAGCCGTTTTAAGTGCAAGGATAGCCCCTCGTGCGCTTGTGACCCAGACGCCGAGGAGACCGTGCCCCACCTAATCACGGAGTGTCCTATTTATGACAAGCAGAGGTTCGAGATCGAACAAAAACTGGGCGACAGGTTGCGTATCGTGGACCTACCGGCACTAATAAACAGTGAACACAGAGATAAGGTGTTGGAATACTGCTGCAAAATAGTAAAACATACGAACAGTAGAAACAAAGTAGCATAAGTAAATTATGACTAAGTTATATTTTGGTATAATATAATATGTAGTCATAAGAAAAAGTAAGTTAAAAATTTACCAACGCTGAGAAAACGTATAGTATATATAAGCCGTACATTGTGTAAAATAAATAACATCCCAATAAGTAAAATTTTTAAAATAGCCAGATCCTCTAATAAATAAAAATCTGTGTAGAAATAAGAATCCACTGTAGCCCTTATGGCATATTGATGTAAGAACTTGGCAGTTATGTATTAGTTTATGGTATATGTATTAGTTTAAGCCCACCCCATTGGGATAGAATAGATAATGAAATAAGTTTAAGTAATTAGAAATAAGATAAAAATGTCCTTGTCTATGATAGGGGAAAATTTTGTAATGAGCGGGTGCGAGGTTTTAGTCAGTAAAAGTCTGACACTGGCTGGGCCCTCCATTCCCAGCGTCCGATGAGGATTTTTTCCGAGTACTCGCTCACATTTAATAAAAAAAAAAAAAAAAACCTAACCTAACCTAACCTAACCTAACCTAACCTAACCTAACCTAACCTAACCTAACCTAACCTAACCTAACCTAACCTAACCTAACCTAACCTAACCTAACCTAACCTAACCTAACCTAACCTAACCTAACCTAACCTAACCTAACCTAACCTAACCTAACCTAACCTAACCTAACCTAACCTAACCTAACCTAACCTAACCTAACCTAACCTAACCTAACCTAACCTAACCTAACCTTTTTTTTTTTTTTTTTTTTTTTTTAACGTGTGGAAAATGCGCCTTATGCATCTCCGCGCTCGGGGCAGCACGAACGGAGGTATGACGGGTTCTCCATCTCGCCGCTACCATCCCTAATGGATGGAGGGGAGAGGCCTACCGTCTAAAAACACACACGTTCCCTCCAGGCCTTGAACTGCGGGCGTTGCGGGCGAACACCGTGACCACCGCAACGTCCACTGGCCGCCCCGGGATGGGGCAGGTGGCGACGGCACCGTTGAATGCGGGTTCCGGATTCCCCGCCCTCCCCCGCCGGTGACCGTCTGTTTTTTTAAAGAGGTTGACTCCTCGTAGCCCCCTCAGCGGCCCACGTTCCCAGCGCCAGCGGGCCGGGGTTACGTGACGGCCGACATGACCGAGATCACGCCGCCCTGTTGATTTTTATAGAGGTTTACTCCTCGCGGCCCCCCTATCTTGAAAAAGACGAGGCGGCCCACGGTCCCGGCCCTGCGGACCGGGTTTGCGTGCCGTCCGACCGTGACCGAGGTCACGTCATCCTCTGGATTATTATAGAGGTTTACTCCTCGCGGCCCCCTTATCTTGAAAAAGACGAGGCGGCCCACGGTCCCGGCCCTACGGACCAGGTTTACGTGCCGTCCGACCGTGACCGAGGTCACGTCGCTCCTCTGGATTTTTATAGAGGTTTTCTCCTCGCGGCCCCCTTATCTTGAAAAAGACGAGGCGGCCCACGGTCCCGGCCCTGTGGACCGGGTTTGCGTGCCGTCCGACCGTGACCGAGGTCACGTCATCCTCTGGATTGTTATAGAGGTTTACTCCTCGCGGCCCCCTTATCTTGAAAAAGACGAGGCGGCCCACGGTCCCGGCCCTACGGACCAGGTTTACGTGCCGTCCGACCGTGACCGAGGTCACGTCGCCCTCTGGATTTTTATAGAGGTTTACTCCTCGCGGCCCCCTTATCTTGAAAAAGACGAGGCGGCCCACGGTCCCGGCCCTGCGGACCAGGTTTACGTGGCGTCCGACCGTGACCGAGGTCACGTCGCTCCTCTGGATTTTTTATAGAGGTTTTCTCCTCGCGGCCCCCTTATCTTGATAAAGACGAGGCGGCCCACGGTCCCGGCCCTACGGACCAGGTTACGTGCCGACCGAAAATGACCGAGGTCACTCCGCTCCGCGATCGCGTCCCTTGCGGAACGCACCGCTTCGACGGCAGGCTTTCGCCCGCCGCCAGCATGAGGCTCGCCTTTCCGTTCCCCGCCCGGGGCGAACAGCAGGTACAAGGTTGGACTCGCCCCCGTCCCTCCCCGTACGAGGCGTTTGGCGCCTCCAGGTTTGGTGCAGAGCTGCGCTACCTTTCAACCTCCTGGCACCGTCCCACGGCACCAGTGGCTACTCGGCCGCAGATGCAGAGCAGCTCCCCGGCAGCTACCGCACGCCCCGTCCCCCCCTAGGCTCCCCCCCCTCAGAGAACGAAAGGCCTGCCGGTAATTAACCGCAAAGCAATACCTACTTTTCGCCAGCTCCAGGCCGAGTGGTCGAAGCTCGGCGGGAGGGGCTACTCAGTAGGCAGCTCAGCTCGGCCCGACAGTACCCAACGCTTCTGTCCCTCGTCTCCCCAAGGCTCCCCTTCCCCCCCAAAAGGCGTTTGGTGCCTTCAGGCCTGGTGCAGAGCTACGCCTCCTTTCACCATCTGGCACTGGCCCCCCGACCTGCACCAGTGGCTACTCGGCCGCAGATGCAGAGCAGCTTCCCGTCAGCTACCGCCCGCCTTTCCCCACCTAATCTCGATCCCTCCCTTGATAAAAAGAGGCTTTCGCCCCGGCCCTCGCCAAAAAATAGATACATAAACATAATACTTCGCCCCGCCCTACCCCCCCACCCCCCCAGGTCGGATATTTGCCACCAGCTAACTAATATCCCCGAGGGGTTTAATTAGCCGTTGTTGCCCAGGGTGCACCGGCCTAAGCGTTACCCTTCCCCCCCCATGGGACCAAAGTCCCTGATAGAAGGGAACTGTAACGCTAGAGCTCTCGGGGAGGTTTCCGACATAGCACCCCAACCTAACCTAACCTAACCTAACCTAACCTAACCTAACCTAACCTAACCTAACCTAACCTAACCTAACCTAACCTTTTTTTTTTTTTTTTTTTATGGTGTGGAAAATGCGCCTTATGCATCCGGCCCGGTACGGGAATACCGAGGGTATCTGGGGCTCTCCCGAGGCGTCAGGCATACCCAGTAAAAAACACACGGATTCCCACATTTGGCACTGTTGCAGGGGGCCGCGGGAGAACTTTCGTGAACCGCGACGTCCCTGCAGGCCCACCCCGGGATGGGGCTACCTCCCTGCGACACCTGTGCAATGCAGGATTGGGAATTCCCGCCCTCCCCCGCAGGTGCCGCGGATTTTTTATAGAGGTTTTCTCCTCACAGTCACTGTAGTAACCCGCGGCCTCAGCATTAGGAACGCCAAGGTTACGCGTAGCCACGACAGGCACCCGAAGGCACCTCCGTCACAAAGGGGTTGTTCTCCAGGACAGAAAATGTCCCTTCGAGCATCCCCTGCCCACACAAAGTCCCGAAGGATCCCTCACCAAGGGGGTTGCTCTCCAGGGCTGAAAATGCGCTTTCGAGCCGCCCCCTCCCACTTTCGTCCTGAGAAGGACGTTTGTTTGCGTCCTTAGAAGGACGGTTTCGTCCTAAAAAGGACGTTTTTCCGACATCCCGAAGGATTCGTAATGTCCCGAAGGATCCCTCTCTCGCCCTGAAAAGGACGTTTGCGTCCTTAAAAGGACGGCTTCGTCATGTCCCGGAGGACCCCGCTGCTCTGAGAAGAACAATTAAGTCTTGAAAAGGACTGTTACCCGCTCGCTCTGAAAAGGACGAATGCGGTTGCGGATGCGCCCTTAAGAGGACGACTTCGTCATGTCCCGGAGGACCCCGCTGCTCTGAGAAGAACAATTAAGTCTTGAAAAGGACTGTTACCCGCTCGCTCTGAAAAGGACGAATGCGGTTGCGGATGCGCCCTTAAAAGGACGACTTCGTCATGTCCCGGAGGACCCCGCTGCTCTGAAAAGAACAATTAAGTCTTGAAAAGGACTGTTACCCGCTCGCTCTGAAAAGGACGAATGCGGTTGCGGATGCGCCCTTAAAGGACGACTTCGTCATGTCCCGGAGGACCCCGCTGCTCTGAAAAGAACAATTAAGTCTTGAAAAGGACTGTTACCCGCTCGCTCTGAAAAGGACGAATGCGGTTGCGGTTGCGCCCTTAAAAGGACGGTTGGTTCGCCCTTAGAAGGACGGTTGTCAAGTCCCGAAGGATCCCTCTCGTCGTCCTGAAAAGGACGTTTACGCCCTTAAAAGGACGGTTGCATCCTTGAGAGGACGGTTGCGCCCCTAGAAGGACCACGCACAAGGTTGCTTTCCAAGATGGGTGTTAACGGCCGTCTGCCCACCCACCCCTTCCAGCAACCAAGGGCGTTTCAGTCCTTAGAAGGACGTTTGCGCCCTCAGAAGGACGTCTCGCCCTTAAAAGAGCGGTTGGTTCGCCCTTAGAAGGACGGTTGTCAAGTCCCGAAGGATCCCTCATGTCGTCCTGAAAAGGACGTTTGCGCCCTTAAAAGGACGGTTGCATCCTTGAGAGGACGTTTGCGCCCTTAGAAAGACCGCGCACAAGGTTGCTTTCCAAGATGGGTGTTAACGGCCGTCTGCCCACCCACCCCTTCCAGCAACCAAGGGCGTTTCAATCCTTAGAAGGACGTTTGCGCCCTCAGAAGGACGTCTCGCCCTTAGAAGGACGGTTGGTTCGCCCTTAAAAGGGCGGCTGGTTCGCCCTTAGAAGAACGGTTGTCAAGTCCCGAAGGATCCCTCATGTCGTCCTGAAAAGGACGTTTGCGCCCTTAAAAGGACGGTTGCATCCTTGAGAGGACGTTTGCGCCCTTGGAAGGACCGCGCACAAGATTGCTTTCCAAGATGGGTGTTAACGGCCGTCTGCCCACCCACCCCTTCCAGCAACCAAGGGCGTTTCAATCCTTAGAAGGACGTTTGCGCCCTCAGAAGGACGTCTCGCCCTTAAAAGAGCGGTTGGTTCGCCCTTAGAAGGACGGTTGTCAAGTCCCGAAGGATCCCTCATGTCGTCCTGAAAAGGACGTTTGCGCCCTTAAAAGGACGGTTGCATCCTTGAGAGGACGTTTGCGCCCTTAGAAAGACCGCGCACAAGGTTGCTTTCCAAGATGGGTGTTAACGGCCGTCTGCCCACCCACCCCTTCCAGCAACCAAGGGCGTTTCAATCCTTAGAAGGACGTTTGCGCCCTCAGAAGGACGTCTCGCCCTTAGAAGGACGGTTGGTTCGCCCTTAAAAGGGCGGCTGGTTCGCCCTTAGAAGGACGGTTGTCAAGTCCCGAAGGATCCCTCATGTCGTCCTGAAAAGGACGTTTGCGCCCTTAAAAGGACGGTTGCATCCTTGAGAGGACGGTTGCGCCCCTAGAAGGACCACGCACAAGGTTGCTTTCCAAGATGGGTGTTAACGGCCGTCTGCCCACCCACCCCTTCCAGCAACCAAGGGCGTTTCAATCCTTAGAAGGACGTTTGCGCCCTCAGAAGGACGTCTCGCCCTTAAAAGAGCGGTTGGTTCGCCCTTAGAAGGACGGTTGTCAAGTCCCGAAGGATCCCTCATGTCGTCCTGAAAAGGACGTTTGCGCCCTTAAAAGGACGGTTGCATCCTTGAGAGGACGTTTGCGCCCTTAGAAAGACCGCGCACAAGGTTGCTTTCCAAGATGGGTGTTAACGGCCGTCTGCCCACCCACCCCTTCCAGCAACCAAGGGCGTTTCAATCCTTAGAAGGACGTTTGCGCCCTCAGAAGGACGTCTCGCCCTTAGAAGGACGGTTGGTTCGCCCTTAAAAGGGCGGCTGGTTCGCCCTTAGAAGGACGGTTGTCAAGTCCCGAAGGATCCCTCATGTCGTCCTGAAAAGGACGTTTGCGCCCTTAAAAGGACGGTTGCATCCTTGAGAGGACGTTTGCGCCCTTAGAAGGACCGCGCACAAGATTGCTTTCCAAGATGGGTGTTAACGGCCGTCTGCCCACCCACCCCTTCCAGCAACCAAGGGCGTTTCAATCCTTAGAAGGACGTTTGCGCCCTCAGAAGGACGTCTCGCCCTTAAAAGAGCGGTTGGTTCGCCCTTAGAAGGACGGTTGTCAAGTCCCGAAGGATCCCTCATGTCGTCCTGAAAAGGACGTTTGCGCCCTTAAAAGGACGGTTGCATCCTTGAGAGGACGTTTGCGCCCTTAGAAAGACCGCGCACAAGGTTGCTTTCCAAGATGGGTGTTAACGGCCGTCTGCCCACCCACCCCTTCCAGCAACCAAGGGCGTTTCAATCCTTAGAAGGACGTTTGCGCCCTCAGAAGGACGTCTCGCCCTTAGAAGGACGGTTGGTTCGCCCTTAAAAGGGCGGCTGGTTCGCCCTTAGAAGAACGGTTGTCAAGTCCCGAAGGATCCCTCATGTCGTCCTGAAAAGGACGTTTGCGCCCTTAAAAGGACGGTTGCATCCTTGAGAGGACGTTTGCGCCCTTGGAAGGACCGCGCACAAGATTGCTTTCCAAGATGGGTGTTAACGGCCGTCTGCCTACCCACCCCTTCCAGCAACCAAGGGCGTTTCAATCCTTAGAAGGACGTTTGCGCCCTCAGAAGGACGTCTCGCCCTTAAAAGAGCGGTTGGTTCGCCCTTAGAAGGACGGTTGTCAAGTCCCGAAGGATCCCTCATGTCGTCCTGAAAAGGACGTTTGCGCCCTTAAAAGGACGGTTGCATCCTTGAGAGGACGTTTGCGCCCTTAGAAAGACCGCGCACAAGGTTGCTTTCCAAGATGGGTGTTAACGGCCGTCTGCCCACCCACCCCTTCCAGCAACCAAGGGCGTTTCAATCCTTAGAAGGACGTTTGCGCCCTCAGAAGGACGTCTCGCCCTTAGAAGGACGGTTGGTTCGCCCTTAAAAGGGCGGCTGGTTCGCCCTTAGAAGAACGGTTGTCAAGTCCCGAAGGATCCCTCATGTCGTCCTGAAAAGGACGTTTGCGCCCTTAAAAGGACGGTTGCATCCTTGAGAGGACGTTTGCGCCCTTGGAAGGACCGCGCACAAGATTGCTTTCCAAGATGGGTGTTAACGGCCGTCTGCCCACCCACCCCTTCCAGCAACCAAGGGCGTTTCAATCCTTAGAAGGACGTTTGCGCCCTCAGAAGGACGTCTCGCCCTTAAAAGAGCGGTTGGTTCGCCCTTAGAAGGACGGTTGTCAAGTCCCGAAGGATCCCTCATGTCGTCCTGAAAAGGACGTTTGCGCCCTTAAAAGGACGGTTGCATCCTTGAGAGGACGTTTGCGCCCTTAGAAAGACCGCGCACAAGGTTGCTTTCCAAGATGGGTGTTAACGGCCGTCTGCCCACCCCCCCCTTCCATCAACCAAGGGCGTTTCAATCCTTAGAAGGACGTTTGCGCCCTCAGAAGGACGTCTCGCCCTTAGAAGGACGGTTGGTTCGCCCTTAAAAGGGCGGTTGGTTCGCCCTTACAAGGACGGTTGTCAAGTCCCGAAGGATCCCTCATGTCATCCTGAAAAGGACGTTTGCGCCCTTAAAAGGACGGTTGCATCCTTGAGAGGGCGTTTGCGCCCTTGGAAGGACCGCGCGCAAGGTTGCTTTCCAAGGTGGGTATTAACGGCCGTCTGCCCACCCACCCCTTCCAGCAACCAAGGGCGTTGCAATCCTTGGAAAGACGTTTGCGCCCTCAGAAGGACGTTTCGCCCTTAGAAGGACGGTTGGTTCGCCCTTAGAAGGACAGTTGGTTCGCCCTTAAAAGGTCGGTTGTCAAGTCCCGAAGGATCCCGCTTTTACGCCCTTAGAAGGACGGTTGTGCCCTTAAAAGGACGTTTGCGCCCTTAAAAGGACGGTTTATGCTATTATTGTCAGTTGTTTACATAAAGTGCTCATGTCTATTAGTTATACCTGCCATAGGCGATGTTGGCACTATTGTTGCCGACCACGGGTTAACATACTTGTGCTAATATTAAGATATATCTAGCCTTATATTAATATGGTACATTTATTTTCATACATCTGCTGCATAAGGACTTATTCTAGGGCATAGTAACAGGCGTTGCGTTACGAATACATATTATATCTGCCATTTACTCCCGAATGCATGGCCGCGCGCCGCTTGTGGTGTGGTTTAATTTGTATATGTTGCCATTTCAACATTATTATTACTATTGTTATTGTTATTATTATTTTATTGTTATTAGAGCTGCCAGGCTCGGTCGCCTAACACGGCCGGATCGATAAAATCGCTGGACGCGGTTTGGTTTCCACCCACTGTGCCTCAGTGAAGCGACGTAGGGACCTGACTTAGGCCTCGTTTTGTAGGGCTCCCCAGTGCGCGGTGCACTGTGCCGCGCGAATTCTTGATTTCGTTCCGGTTTTCACTTCACAGTTGAAAAACTCCTAAAATTACACTTTTTCTCACTTAAATATCTGACACTTTCACTTTTGGCCTTGTTGATAGTATGGTTATGTGCGCGGCTTAATTCCGCATCTTTTGATGTATCACACTGTTGTATAGCTCATCTGGGTGACCGACCACGCCTCTCGTGGTTCGGTTTTTCAACCGCCGTGCCTCAGTGGATCATCGTAGGGGCCTGACTTAGGCCTCGTTTTGTAGGGCTCCCCAGTGCGCGGTGCACTGTGCCGCGCGAATTCTTAATTTCGTTCCGGTTTTTGCTTCGCAATTGAAAAACTCCTAAAATTACACTATTTCTCACTTAAATATCTGACACTTTCACTTTTGCACTTGTTGATGGTACGGTTGTGTGCGCAGCTTCATTCCGCGTCTTTTGATGTATCGCACTGCTGCGTAGCTCAACGGGGCTCAAAATCGTCGCTGCTCCCCCCCCCCAGTGGTTCGGTTTTTCAACCGCCGTGCCTCAGTGGATCATCGTAGGGACCTGACTTAGGCCTCATTTTGTAGGGCTCCCCAGTGCGCGGTGCACTGTGCCGCGCGAATTCTTGATTTCGTTCCGGTTTTCACTTCACAGTTGAAGAACTCCTAAAATTACACTTTTTCTCACTTAAATATCTGACACTTTCACTTTTGCACTTGTTGGTAGTATGGTTATGTGCGCGGCTTAATTCCGCATCTTTTGATGTATCACACTGCTGTATAGCTCATCTGGGTGACCGACCACGCCTCTCGTGGTTCGGTTTTTCAACCGCCGTGCCTCAGTGGATCATCGTAGAGACCTGACTTAGGCCTCATTTTGTAGGGCTCCCCAGTGCGCGGTGCACTGTGCCGCGCGAATTCTTAATTTCGTTCCGGTTTTTCGCTTCGCAATTGAAAAACTCCTAAAATTACACTTTTTCTCACTTAAATATCTGACACTTTCACTTTTGCACTTGTTGATGGTACGGTTGTGTGCGCGGCTTCATTCCGCGTCTTTTGATGTATCGCACTGCTGCGTAGCTCAACGGGGCTCAAAATCGTCGCTGCTCCCCCCCCCCCAATGTTTCGGTTTTTCAACCGCCGTGCCTCAGTGGATCATCGTAGAGACCTGGCTTAGGCCTCATTTTGTAGGGCTCCCCAGTGCGCGGTGCACTGTGCCGCGCGAATTCTTAATTTCGTTCCGGTTTTCGCTTCGCAATTGAGAAACTCCTAAAATTACACTTTTTCTCGCTTAAATATCTGACACTTTCACTTTTACACTTGTTGATAGTATGGTTGTGTGCGCGGCTTAATTCCGCGGCTTTTGATATATCACACTGCTATACCCGTACGCCCCGCGACCGCCCCCACCCCTCGCGCCCAGCAACAGGGCTTCCGCGACCGCCCCGGCTCCGCGCGCCCAGCAGCGAGACCCCGATAGCGCCCCCGACCGAGGCCCCCGCGACCCTATCAAAGCGCACCCAGCAGCGACGCATCCGCGATCTCCCCAGCTCCGCGCGCCCAGCAGCGGACCCCCGCAACCGTCCCGCGCCGAGGCCCCCGCGACCCCCCTAGCAACGCGCGCCCAGCAGCGACGCATCCGCGATCTCCCCAGTTCCGCGCGCCTAGCAGCGAGACCCCGATAGCGCCCCCGACCGAGGCCCCCGCGACCCTATCAACGCGCACCCAGCAGCGACGCATCCGCGATCTCCCCAGCTCCGCGCGCCCAGCAGCGAACCCCCGCAACCGTCCCGCGCCGAGGCCCCCGCGACCACCCTAGCAACGCGCCTAGTAGCAATAGCTCCGCAATCTCCCCAGCTCCGCGCGCCCAGCAGCGAGACCCCGCGGCCGTCCCCAGCACCCGAGCCCGGCAGCACCTCACCCCTCGGCCGGCGTCGTCGCCCTCACCCCGAGCGGCGCGCATACACATTGCTGGATAGCCATACATGTATACATCATCCTTATCACAATCAACATCATCCTCTCATCATATGTACTCCCCCCCCCCCTGCACTACTTCAGTCGTCCCGCAAACCTATTTTAGCTATAACAATAACATAACCATCCATGTTTGAGGTTGGCCGACCCGGCTCATTATATAAATTAATAACTCCTTAGTTCGATTAATAACACATTAATTCAGTTAATAACACATAAATCAATTAATATAGCAAATTGCCCTATTCGCCCATTTGCATGAATTCCATCATACCTACAAACAGCCGGGGCGAACCGGCAGCTCCCACATTCCCCCGAGCGCGCCACGTGCGCCCGCCGTGCAAGGCCACTATAGTGCGTTCCATGTGGCGCGCCAACAATGTCAACAAGCCGCCATGTTAAAATTATTAAATGTTGAGTTTATTAAATATGATGTTCCCAGGGCTGGCAGTGCTTGTTCGCATAGCTAGCAGGCCCCACAGAAGCCCCCACATGTTCCATCATGTAGACGGGCATTTCTCAAGAGTTTTTCGTGTTTCCTCTTGTATTTCCCAATAAGTTATATTGTTGTAAACTTTAGTAATTTATAGTAGATCACGATAACCCTACTAACTACCACAAAATATGAGATAAGATCATTTTCAATTATCACTTTGACGATACGCCCGTCTACACGATGAGACACGCCGTAGCGAACAGACTATAGTCATATATTCATCCCGATTCCAAAATTGGGGTGTCTGGGTTCGTCGAGAGCTAGGGCAGGGGAGTCGCCTTAGAAAAGAATGTTTTATTCGGTAACTACTGGTTAGAAAATTCTGAAATTTGGAATGTGTGATCTTTATTAGATGGACTATCATATACAATTTCAAAAAGGGGGGGTAACAGGTTAACTTTCCGAGCTATGGAGGGGAGGAGTTTCCGTAATTTTAAATGCATTTTAGACATAGAAATAATTGAGCTACAGGATTGGGATCAACACAGATCTTATTTAATACTTAGTCTCCTCTTTAACAACTTGAAATTTTTGAAAATTTGGAGAAAGGTCGAAGGGAAAAAGTCAGAAATGAAATATGTTTACGTAAATTGCCTCCAAAGCGGGGGACTTGCTTCAAATAAAGTTGCTTTACTCAAGAACTACAGCTTAGAAAAATCTGAAATTTGGAATATATGTTCTCTATTAACTGGGCTATCGAGCGCAATTCCCAAAATGGGGGGTAACAGATCTACTTTACGAGATATAAAGGGGGGAGGTTGACTGACCCTCGGCCGTTTTTCAAATAGTTCCAATAGTTTACCGAGAGTCATATCTTCATCCTAATTCCAAGATTGGGGTGTCTAGGTTCGTCGGGAGCTAGAGCAGGGGAGTCGCTTTAGAAAATAATGTTTTATTCTGTAACTACTGGTTAGAAAATTCTGAAATTTGGAGTGCGTGATCTTTATTAGATGGTCTTTCATTTACAGTTTCAAAATGGGGGGTAACAGGTTAACTTTCCGAGCTATGGGGGGGGGAAAGGTTGAGAGCTATTCCAATACCAGACCGTCAAGCAGAAGGAAAGGGGGGGGAGGGCGCGACTCCCGTGCACTAACATAGTACCTATTTAGTCCTAGGCTATTGTTAACAATTTAGATTCCATGTTTGGAACAGGTTTGGACTTGTTTAAACTTACACGTGTTACAATATTCCGTAATTTTAAATGCGTTTTAGACATAGAAATAATTGAGCTACAGAGTTGGGACCAACACAGATCTTATTTTTAGATTTAGCCTAATCTTTAACAACTTGAAAATTTTGAAAAACCAAAGGGAAAAGTCAAACTGAAAATATTTACGTAGATTGCCTCCAAAGCGGGGGACTTACTTCAGATAAAATTACTTAACTCGAAAACTACAGCTTAGAAAAATCTGAAATTTGGTATATATGATCTTTATTAACTGGGCTATCGAGCGCAATTCCCGAAATGGGGGGTAACAGATCTACTTTACGAGATATAAGGGGGGGAGTTGACTGACCTTCGGTCGGTTTTTCAAATAGTTTCAATAGTTTACCGAAGGTCATATATTCATCCCAATTCCAAGATGGGGTGTCTAGGTTCGCCGAGAGCTAGGGCAGGGGAGTCGCTTTAGAAAAGAATGTTTATTCGGTAACTACTGGTTAGAAGATTCTGAGATTTGGGATGTGTGATCTTTATTATTATATGAACTTTCATATACAGTTTCAAAATGGGGGTAGCAGGTTAACTTTCCGAGCTATGGGGGGGGGGGAGAAGTTGAGAGCTATTCCAACCAGCCCGTCAGCAAAGAGGGGAAAAAAGGGGGGGGGGGGCGCGACTCCCGTGCACTAACATAGTACCTATTTAGACCTAGGCTATTGTTAGCAATTTAGTTGAGTTTAGGTTCCATGTTTGGAACAAGTTTGGACTTGTTTAAGCTTACACGTGTTACAATATTCCGTGATTTTAAATGCGTTTTAGACATAGAAATAATTGAGCTACAGAGTTGGGACCAACACAGATCTTATTTTTAGACTTAGCCTAATACTTAACAACTTGAAAATTTTGAAAAAAGTCAAAGGGAAAAAAGTCAAAAATAAAATATATTTACGTAAATTGCCTCCAAAGCGGGGGACTTGCTTCAGTTAAAATTACTTTACTCAAAAACTACAGCTTAGAAAAATCTGAAATTTGGAATATATGATCTCTATTAGCTGGGCTATCGAGCGCAATGCCCAAAATGGGGGGTAACAGATCTACTTTACGAGATATAAGGGGGGAAAGTTGACTGACCTTCGGCCGGTTTTTCGAAGCTCGATATCTCAGCTTCCCCTTGGCCTTTTTCAATTTTGAAAACTGGGCCGTGGTCGGCTTAGTGCCCCTCACAATGCTGTATACACAGAACTAACCGAAACGCTTCGGTTCAGAACCTCGTGGCCACGCGGTTTTAGTTTTTTGGGTATTGTGCTTAACTCGCTTATCAGAAAAATCTGAACTAGGTATCAAATGAAAGGTCTTGATGAGACGGACACGCACACACCAAAAAACCACCACCTCAAGGCGACTAATCGAGCAGCGTTTCACTTTGAAGATTTTGCACGTCACCGTTTTCACTTTTTGTCACTTAGCACTTCGAGTATCACTCCGCGGCACTTGGCACTTACACTGTTAGATGCGGAACGTTAATCCGCATCTTTTGATGTATCACTCGCGAAGATCGGACGAAAAAATCCTATTTTCTTGATTTTTCGAGCGCGGAGCGTCGGATTTTCGTGGCGTTCGGGGCGGCAGGCAGCGCGCGACAACCTAACCTAACCTAACCTAACCTAACCTTTTTTTTTTTTTTTTTTTTTTTTGCGGCGGAAAAATGCGTTACGCATACGACCGCGCCGTGGGGACGGCGCGGAGGTTATGTGGGACTCTCCTCCCCGGCCCCCCCCCCGAGTGGGGGGAAGCGGGGGAGGCCTACCCACTAAAAAACCGCCGGTATTCCCTCTCTGCCATTGGAGGGGCGCCGTGGGAGAACTACGGTGTCACCACGCACGCCCCGCCGGCTGCCCCAGCCTAAGCGCCGGGGCTCCCGCGCCAAAGAGGGGGGGGCCGGGAATACTTGGCCCCCCCCTAGACTCGTGGGCCTCTACACGCTAGCAGGGGATCCCCATCCCCCGCCAAACCTAACCTAACCTTTTTTTTTTTTTTTTTTTTTTTTTTTTTTTTTTTTTTAACGTAGTGAAAACTCATTTACGAGTACCCCCGGGCCCGGGGGGGCCCGAGCGGTTATGTGGGGCTCTCTCCCCCGTCCTCTTCCCCTGCGGGAAGGGGAGGGGGGAACATACCCACTAAAAACACTACGGCATTGTCCGCTCGCCGGGTTTAGGTAGGCGCCGTGGGTTCCCGAAGATTCGAGCCGACGACGCCCCCCGGCCAGCCCCGGCTTTGGTTAAAATCACCGGGGCCACCTCACCTAGGAGGGAGGAGCCGCAACGCTTCAGCTCCCCCCCCAGACGCGTGGGACCGTAGAGGCGGGTGGAGGACCCCCGTCCCCAACCCGCTGGTCGCACTAGGGGTTCAGGCGGGCGGCAAAGTGCCGCCGCCTTCGCCCCGTTCGTCTGCGCCGGAACGGGGGCGCATGGACACACTCCTCGCGCTCCCGTTCCTCGGCTTCCTTTTGGAGCATTATGCTCTCACAAAAGGAAGCCACCTCCTCCCAGGACTCGTCACCCCCATCCAGCATAGCCGAGACTATGCTGTGGAGTGACAAGTCCTGTCGTCCAATCGCCGCTACGAGCTGGCGCCGCTCGTAGTCCCAACAGGGACACTCCTCCACGGTGTGCTGGGCTGTGTCATCCGCTGCACCGCAATTGTGGCACTGAGAGCTCTCCTCTCGGCCGATGCGGTGCAGGTAGTGCCCGAAGCACCCGTGCCCTGTTAGGACTTGGACCAGGTGATAATTCAGCGGCCCGAACTCCCGGTCCAGCCACAGGTCCATCTGTGGGAGGATTGCCGCTATGGTCCTCGTACCATATCGGCAATCCTCCAGCGCCTCCTTCCATCTGTCGCGCATGCGACGATGGGTTTGACGGCGGGCGTGGAGCACTTCCTCCGGGGCCAGCCTGTCCCCCCTCGCCAAGGCCTCTTTTTGAGACCGGTAGGTCTCCGCCATTGCCGCGGCGTCTACGTCCCAGGGCGGCGTCCCTGCGATGAGGCAGGCCGCCATGTGTGCCACCGTCACATACGCCCTTATAATGCGGGTGGCACAAATCCTCTGTGGCCGTCGGAGGAGGGATCGGGTCTGCGCCGACAGCCGGTCTGCCCAAATTGGTGCGCCGTAGAGGGCCATACTGCGCACCACTCCGGCGAACAGTCGCCTGCAAGGCGCGCTGGGGCCGGCCACATTAGGCATCAGCCTAGCCAGGGCTGAAGCAGTGCCCATTAGGCGGGGAGCCAACCGGGTAAAATGCTCCCGGAAGTCCCACTTCCTGTCCAGGACAAGACCAAGATATTTCATGTTGGCCTTGACCTGGACAGGCTGGCCTCCGATGGGGAGTACCGCACCCGCCGGGATGCGCCATCGGGGCGCTCCAAAGACCATGGCATCTGTTTTAGCTACTGCCACGTCTAGCCCGAGCGCCCCAATGCGATCCACCACCAGCTCAGCAGCAACTGCCGCTCTGCGGAGCGTCTCCTCCATGTTACTTCCCCGCACGACCACAAGCGTGTCGTCGGCGTAACACATCGTGGCCATGCGGGGAAGCTGCACCCCTCGTATGGCCCAGTCGAACCCCAGGTTCCAGAGCAAGGGGCCAAGCACGGATCCCTGGGGCACGCCACAGGCCATGGGCCTACTCCTGCGCCTTCCGCCGTGATCGTAGAGCACTACCCTCCCGTCAAGGTAGTGCCCTACGATCTTCTGCAGGTACTCCGGTATGCCGTGGTACCGGAGGGACTCCTCTATGACGGAGTAGGGGAGGGTGCCAAATGCGTTGGCGATGTCCAGGGACACCGCCACCACTCCTTCCCCTTTCTCCGCGGCGAGGTCGCACCACTCCTTCAGGGCCCCGATGGCGTCCAATGTCGACCGGCCAGCCCTGAATCCGAACTGCCGGTCCGACATGTTGGGGCCCACTTCCCGCAGATGTGTCTGGATGCGGCGGGCGATGATGCGCTCCAGAGACTTGCCCGCCTCGTCCAGGAGGACTATGGGCCTGTGCGCAGAGGGCAGGTCCGGCGCGCGTCCCGGCTTCGGGATCAGGACCAGTCGGCCCTCCTTCCATACTTTGGGGAAGCGCCCCACCTCCAGACACTCGTCATAGAGGTCTCTGAGGCGCCCCCCCAGGTGCTGTAGGGCGATCGGGATCACCCTAGCCGGGACTCCGTCTGGTCCCGGGGCCTTCTTGCAGACCCGGAGACGGTCCACCACCATCATCCACTCGTCCTCGTCGATCCTCGGGACGGGGGCGGGTGGATGTATGCGCTCCCCCGAGGGGGCCGACATCCTCGGGGGAGTAAAGTCCGGCGCCGGCGGGAAGAGCACCTCCAGCGCCCTCTCTAGGAGTTCCGGCTCCAGCGAATCCATGGGGGGTGCGCGCCTCATTTTGTTCCGTACAAGCCTGTACGGACGCCCCCATGGATCCCTGTCAAGTGTTGCCAGGAACTCCTCATGCGCCGCGTCCTTGGCCTTGGCGATGGCCGTCTGGAGCGCCTCCTTGGCCTCCTTCAACCTCCCGTGGAGGAGCTCCTCCTCTTCGGCGGAGTGGACCCTTCGCCGCCGGCAGTGCGTGTATGCCCGGCGGGCGCGGTTGCTGGTGGCTCGGAGGGCCGCGATCTCCTCCGACCACCAGTACACGCTTTGCTTGGCCGGCATCCTCGCGACTCGAGGCATGGCGGCGTCGCATACCGCGGTCAGCGACTCGCGGAAGCGAGCCGCCTTCTCGTCCACCCCTAGGGACGCGGGTGGGGGGGCGCACCACGCCTCCACCACTGCGGCCTCCTCCGCCATTCCCGGGTCAAAACGCGTGAGGACCCACCGCGGGAAGCTCGGTCTTGTCCTCGCCAAAGGCTGCAGCGGCGAGGCGGAGACCCTCATCCGAATGTACCTGTGGTCGGATAGGGTCTCCACGTCCTCCAGGACGCGCCAATCTGCGATCCGTGTGGCTAGGACAGGGGTCGCGAACGTGACGTCCACGATGGACCCCCCCTGTCGACGCACACACGTGTTGGCCGCGCCCCGGTTGACCACCTCGAGCCCGGTGGCCACCGCCCAGTCTCGAAGGACCGCCCCTTTCAGGTCTGTGTGGGGGGATCCCCACGCGGCGCTCTTCGCGTTGAGGTCCCCCAGTAGCACGATGTCTGCCGGGGCGGCCCTTCCGACCACTCTCCCCAGCTCTGCCAGGTAGGCCTCAAAGTCGGCCAAGGGCCTGTTAGGGGAGAAGTAGACGCCGATGACGGTCGTCTTGCCCCATCGGGTCAGCACGTATCCCGGCCCTTCCTCGATCCGTGAGAGAGGGGGGAAGTCGCCGGCAGTCGGGACCACCACGGCCACTTTCCCGTCCGCCGACCCTGCCCAGTTGGGTTGGGGGGGGACGTAGTAGGGCTCCGCCACCACAGCTAACGCTATGCGCCACTCCGCCATGACCTGCATGATGAGGTCTTGAGCGCGGGCGGAGTGGTTCGCATTCGTCTGTAGGAGCTCGTAATGCGGGTGTGCTGGCATTAGGACACCTGCATTACGAGTTCCTCTTCTGCCCTAGGGCTGTCCTCCGGGGTACGGACCCGGGTCGCGTGGGTCTTCCCCCTTACCCTTGGGGGGGCACACTTGTCCCCACCCATTACGTGGCCGTGAGGCCGGCCCGCTTCCGCGCATACTGCGCACTTTGGCGTGCCCTCGCAGCTGGCCGCGCGGTGCCCCTCCTCGCCGCATCGGAAGCACTTGGCCCCGTGCTCAGCAGCGGAAGGGCACGTGGCCCTGGTGTGGCCCAGCGCCATGCACTTGAAGCAGCGCATGGGCAGGGCCACAAGGGGCGTCACGGTGGCCTTCGCCCACCCCACCTGAATTCGGCCCTCCTTGGCGATGGCCTTGGCAGCCGTCGCTGGGCACCGTAGGAAGACGGCGCCCCGCCCAAAGGATTTTTCCCTCAGGGCCCCGACCTTGACATGGGCCACGTCGCAGCCCCCCCATGGCCGCGATGGCCGCCGCTATCTCATCCCGGCCCACCGTCTCGTCGAGCCCAGAGAGCTTGAGCTCGGCGTATTTCGTGGGCCGGGTGATGTCGGCCACGTCCCCCACCACCTCCCGCAGTTTTGCCGCCAAGCGGTCTGCGGTGGCTTCGGGGTTGTCCCCTGCCACTTCCAGCATCTTGGCGTCGGTCATTGTTGTCCTCAACTTGACCGACTCCAAGCCGAAGTCCGCCAGCTGGACTCCGGTTCTGGCCCACACCATCACCTGCGTGTAGGTGACGTCTTTGCCCCCCCTCTGCGCCCTCTCTTTGAGGGTTATCACCACCACTGCAGTGCGGGGGACCACCACCTTCACAGGCTTAGCCTTCGGGGCTGCCTTGGGGGGGGCATTAGGGGGCTTGGTGCCCCCTTTCTTCCCCCTGTTCCTCCTCACCACCGTTGACCAGGGCTCTTCCTGGGGCTGGGGGGCTGCCAGGGGTTGGGGCCCACCCTGTCCGCTTGTCCCCGCCTTGGGGGGCGGATTTTGCGGCACCTGGTTTGGCCGCGCCGTCGGCTGCGCTCTCGAGGCTGGTGTTGGGCCACCCTTGCCCGCCTCCTTGCCCGCCTTTTTGCCACTTTGGGCTGGCGGGGTCGGTGGGGGGGGCGTTGGGTTGGCCGTCTGCTTCCTCTTGTCTTGAGCCTTTGATGGCTCCTTCGCGCCGCCTCCAACCAAGCCGGACTGGGCTCTGGGGCGAGGGGGCGGCGGCGCCCTCTTGTCGGCCGCGAGCGGTGGCCGCAGGACGGGCTCCGGCGGGAGGCGCGCCTCCAGCTCTCCCAGGCGGGCATTCAACATCCCGCCCAGGGATGTCAGGAGGTCGCGTCGGAGGTCCTCCACGACCTCCTTGAGCCCCTCTCCGATGTTGGCCCTTGCCGGCTCCCTTACCGGCTCCCTCGCAGCGGCGCCCTGCGCCTCATCATAGGCCGCCTTAAACGCCTTGAGCTCCGCCCGAACGATATCCAGCTCTCGGGCGAGCCTGGCATTATCGGCGCGGAGCCTTCGCTGCTCCTCCGTGGGGGACACCACGCGGAGCTCCTCAATGGCTTCAAGGGCCTCAGTCGTGGCTTCTTTGAGGAGGCCCTTGATCCTCCCGTTCACATTGCCGCACTTCGCAATGTTGCCCTGCACGGACAAGACATTGCGAAGTGCAACTGCGGCCAGCTCCTCTCTTGTCCGCATGTGGAGGGTGCGGAAGCCCTCTTCCTCATCGCCCTTGGGCGACTTCCTCCCTTTTCGGGAGTATTGTTTGGGACGGTATGGAGCGTCGTCCGGGTCGTCTTCAGGGTCATACGACTCCTCATCGGAGCCCAGACCCTCTAGCTTCCTCCTCGCGTCGGCCATATAGGAATAAGCCCCCATAGGGCGCTTTCCCTTTCCCCCCCTGCTGCTGGTGGTGACTTTCACCGGCACCTCTTCAGTTTCGCCGGACTTGCCCGCGTGTACTCTCTTTCGGGGGGCCTTCTTGGCATCCCCTCTGGGTCCCTCCGCAAAGAACTTGGAGGCCCCCGAGTCCTCCTCCATTCCAGAGGTCTCCGACGCGTCCTCGATCGTGACCTGTCGGTCCGACTCGGCTTCCGCCCACTCTCCGGCCTCCGACAGGGAGGTCGTGTCCACCGGGGTGGCGTTGACAAGGGGGCTAACCAACCCCCTTTTCGCGCTCCGCAACTTGGCCGAAAAATTCAGCCGGACTCCGGATGTCTCCGGCGAAAAATCCCCAGCGGGTGAACCGCTCGAGGAATTTTTCCCCCGTCCCCCCTCAGGGATGGCCGATGAACCGGCCCCCCTTTCCCCCGAACTAACCCCCCCCGTAACTCCCCCCGTTCCGGAGTTACCTCCGCCCCTAAAACCGGAACTACGGTCGCCCATAGTTCCCCCCCCTCCCGTCCGATTCCCAATCGGAACCCCCCCCCAGAACCCAAACAGGTTCGTGCACCCTCCTCACTACTAAAACCCCCCCCTCACCAGGTTGGTTTTGTCAGAAGGACAAAACCTAACCTAAAACGGTCAAGTCCGAACCGTGGAAAATTACCAACTTATCAAAAAGTTGGTAGTTTTCCCCAGATTCTGACGAGACTATAGTAGCTATAGGGTCGTGCGGGGTGCCGTTAGGCGGCGCAAACTACCCCCTATGTGACCCACTAACTACCAAATCTCTGACCGTTGAGACACAGGCGTGGCGATTTTTTGAAAGTGTCGACAAACTTATCAAAAAAGTCCCCAACGCCTATGGCAAAAATAATAGCAATGTTGCCAAAGTTAGGTTTCCGAATAACTTTTGACTGGTGGGTCCAAAAATTATTCGGAAAGCGGCAAACGACAGAGCTATTTTTTTGCTAATTTACCCAACAAAAAGAAGTTAAAAAAGTTAAATCTAGAATTAATTATGAATTTTGAAAAAAGCTAAGAAAAGGGTTTTGAAATTTCCTGACCGCAAAACTTGAAGAGTTTTGGCCGAAAACTTCAAAAATTAATTTTGTGAGAACTAGATAAGCTAGAAACTCCGAAAAAAGACCGAAAGATCGACTGGCTAATGCGGAAGGCGAATAGCGAAAAAAATTTGGAAATTTTCCACGGCAAGTCAAAAATTCGAGTGATTTAGAAAAACGTGTCGTCCAAGTCAGCTCAAATTTTGCCTCAGTCAGCTCAAATTTTGCCTCCCTCAGTCAGCTCAAATTTTGCCTCAGTCAGCTCAAATTTTGCCTCAGTCAGCTCAAATTTTGCCTCAGTCAGCTCAAATTTTGCCTCAGTCAGCTCAAATTTTGCCTCAGTCAGCTCAAATTTTGCCTCAGTCAGCTCAAATTTTGCCTCAGTCAGCTCAAATTTTGCCTCAGTCAGCTCAAATTTTGCCTCAGTCAGCTCAAATTTTGCCTCAGTCAGCTCAAATTTTGCCTCAGTCAGCTCAAATTTTGCCTCAGTCAGCTCAAATTTTGCCTCAGTCAGCTCAAATTTTGCCTCAGTCAGCTCAAATTTTGCCTCAGTCAGCTCAAATTTTGCCTCAGTCAGCTCAAATTTTGCCTCAGTCAGCTCAAATTTTGCCTCAGTCAGCTCAAATTTTGCCTCAGTCAGCTCAAATTTTGCCTCAGTCAGCTCAAATTTTGCCTCAGTCAGCTCAAATTTTGCCTCAGTCAGCTCAAATTTTGCCTCAGTCAGCTCAAATTTTGCCTCAGTCAGCTCAAATTTTGCCTCAGTCAGCTCAAATTTTGCCTCAGTCAGCTCAAATTTTGCCTCAGTCAGCTCAAATTTTGCCTCAGTCAGCTCAAATTTTGCCTCAGTCAGCTCAAATTTTGCCTCAGTCAGCTCAAATTTTGCCTCAGTCAGCTCAAATTTTGCCTCAGTCAGCTCAAATTTTGCCTCAGTCAGCTCAAATTTTGCCTCAGTCAGCTCAAATTTTGCCTCAGTCAGCTCAAATTTTGCCTCAGTCAGCTCAAATTTTGCCTCAGTCAGCTCAAATTTTGCCTCAGTCAGCTCAAATTTTGCCTCAAAACCTAACCTAACCTAACCTAACCTAACCTAACCTAACCTAACCTAACCTAACCTAACCTAACCTAACCTAACCTAACCTAACCTAACCTAACCTAACCTAACCTAACCTAACCTAACCTAACCTAACCTTTTTTTTTTTTTTTTTTTTTGATTCGGTGAGAAAATGCAATTACGCACGGTCCCCGCGCCTTGGGGAATGTCCCCCCCGTACTAGTTGAGGGGACGACGCGGGGGGTGTAGTGGACTCTCCCCCCTAGCCGGATGCACACTAGGGGGGCATACCCCTTAAAAACTCACCGGTATTCCCTCTCGGCCATTTGGAGGGGCGCCGTGGGAGAACTATGGTGTCACCACGCACGCCCCACCGGCCGCTCCAGCGCAAGCGCCGGAGTTCCGTCGCCTAAGGAGGGAGGGCCGGGGATACTTGGCCCCCCCCCCCTGAGTCGTGGGCCTTTACAGGCTGGCAGGGGATCCCCATCCCCCACCAGCTGGCACCACTACGGAGGGCAGCGGCGACTGCCGCCTGCACCTCCGATCCGACACTCGGTCGGATCCCCGTTGTGGGGGGCGGGGTAGCTCGCCTCACTGAGGCCAGGAAAAGACCGAAGGACATCAATCCTTCGGCCACCCGGGGAACTCAGTCCCCAGGATACTTTTCCTCCAGGAGGCCCCCGGAGCTACCCCACCCCTCACACGCCCATGCGCCCATCCCTGAGGGAACTTGTGTCCGAGCAACGGGTACGCCGACGCTCAGTCCCCTCCGCTCTACGCGAACCCTCCCATGAAGTGCGATGGCCCTCAGAGCCACCGTACTCCCGACAGCCATCATGGCCGCCCTGCTAACTCCCCAGGGGAGCCACCCCCGCGCCGAAGCGCTGCCACTTCCATGTCTCCTCTGCTGGATCAGAGGAGTACTGGAAGTGGCCCACCACCCGGTACCTCTTGGCACCGCCGCAGGCCGGACACATGGCATGCGGCGGTGAGCCCCCCCACCACGACAAGGTAGGTACACGTCGGGGGGGAACCTAACCTAACCTAACCTAACCTAACCTAACCTAACCTAACCTAACCTAACCTAACCTAACCTAACCTAACCTAACCTAACCTAACCTTTTTTTTTTTTTTTTTTTTTTTTTTTTTTTTTTTTTTTTTTTGACGGTGGGAAAATGCCTTACGCATACGACCGCGCCGTGGGGACGGCGCGGAAGTTATGTGGGGCTCTCCTCCCCGGCCCCCCCCCGAGTGGAGGGAGGCGGGGGAGGCATACCCACTAAAAACCCACCGGTATTCCCTCTCTGCCATTTGGAGGGCGCCGCGGGGGAGCTATGGTGTCACCGCGAACGCCCGCCGGCCGCCCCAGCCTAAGCGCCGGGGCTCCTGCGCCAAGAGGGGGGGGCCGGGAATACCTGGTCCCCCCCTAGACTCGTGGGCCTGTGCAGGCTAGCGGGAGATCCCCATCCCCCGCCAGCAGGCTCCACTAAGGGGGGAGGGCGGCGACGAACTGCCGCCTTCTCCTCCCTGTCCGTCTGCGCCGGAGCGGGGGCGCGAGGGGGTCATTCTCGCGCTCCCGCTCCATCTCCTCCTTCTGCGAGATAACTTCTTCGCAGAAGGAGGCGACGGCCTCCCAGGACCCCTCACTCCCGACCATGGCGTGGACTACGCCAGGGAGTGAGAGGTCGCCGCCGATCGTCGCCACCAGAGTGCGACGCTGGTGAGACCAGGCTGGGCACAGCTCCAGTGTGTGCTGTGCCGTGTCCTCAGCTGCGCCGCACTCATGGCACGACGCCGTCTCCTCCCTACCGACTCTTTTGAGGTACCGCCCGAAGCATCCGTGCCCGGACAGTACCTGGGTGAGTCGGTAGGTGAGGGACCCGTGGGCCCTCCCGCACCACTCGTGAAGCACTGGGCGGATGGCCTGGATTGTGCGGGTGCCGAACTCGGCATCCCGCAGCTCATCCACCCAGCGCTCCATGACCCCTTCCTTGAGGAGCTCCCGGGCTCGGGTCAGCTCCTCGGGGGCGAGTGAATCGCCCCGTGCCCTCCGTTCGACTTTGGCCCTGTGCGCTTCCGCCAAGGCCTCCGCCACGAGCTCCCATGGTGGGGAGCCGGCTAGTACGCCCGCCGCCTGCCACCCTACCGTGCGGTAGGCGCGGCACATCCGCGCGGCGATTACCCGCTGCGGACGCCGGAGCAGCGCCTTCGCCGCGGGGGTCAGGCTGTCCGCCCATATGGGCGCCCCGTACAGCGCCATGCTGCGCAGCACACCTGCGTACAGCCGTCTGCACGGGGCGTCCGGGCCACCTGTGTTGGGCAGGAGCCGGCTCAGGGCCCCCGCCGCGCCCACGATCTTCGGGATCAGCGCCTGGAAGTGGGCCTCCCACTTCCACCGGCCGTCGAGGGTAAGGCCCAAGTATTTGACCTGGGCCTTTACCTCGACGGCCTCGCCTGCCACGGATAGCGCCGCGCCTCGCGGCACCCGCCACCTCGGCCCCCTGAAACAGAGGGCCTCGGTTTTTGGCAGGGCTACCCTCAGTCCGAGGGCCCTAATCCTGCGGACTATGAGGGTAGCCCCTACCTCCGCTCTCCTCCTCACCTCCTCATAGGTGGTACCCCGAACGGCTACCAGCGTGTCATCTGCGTAGCAGATGACCGCCATCCGGGGTAGCACCTCTCCGCGGATGGCCCAGTCGAATCCGAGATTCCACAGCAGGGGTCCTAACACTGACCCCTGCGGGACTCCGCAGGCCATCCGCCTCCTCTCCACGTTTCCCCCCCTCCCCGTGTAGAGCACTACCCGCCCCGTCAGGTAGTGCCCCACGATCCTCCGGAGGTAGAGGGGCACCCCGTGGTACCGGAGCGCCTCCTCTATTACTCCGAAGGGGAGGGAGCCGAAGGCGTTGGCGATATCAAGTGATACCGCCATCGCCCCCTGCCCCCCCCCTTGCCGCCTCCTCGGTGAACCCCTTCAGGGAGGATAGGGCGTCCATCGTGGACCGCCCTGCCCTGAACCCGAACTGGTTCGCCGAGAGATCCGGCCCCACCTCCGCTAGGTGGAGGGCGATTCGGGTAGCTACGACTCTTTCGAGGAGCTTACCCGTCTCGTCCAGCATCACCAGCGGGCGGTAGCCGGACGGAGAGTCCGGCGGACGGCTCTCCTTCCGGAGCAGCACCAACCGCCCCTCCTTCCAGCACCCGGGGAAGCGCCCCTCCACGAGACACCCTGTGAAAAGGGCGCGGAGGCGGTCCCCAAGGTGCTCCAGCGCCAGGTGCAGGACCCTTCCTGGAACTCCGTCCGGTCCAGGGGCCTTCCGCCTGCCCTTCAGGCGGCTCCTCACCGCCTCCATTTCCTCCTCCGTTACCGGAGGGATCTCGGGGGCCGCCTCCGGCTCCACTTCAGGGGGGGCCATGCGCGGGGGGTCGAAGGGGGGGGCGTCGGGGAACAGCCCCTCGACCACCGCGCTGAGGAGGGCCGGCTCGAACTCCTCCGTAGGGGGGGCCATCTTCATCTTTGCCCGTACCATCCGGTACGGGCGCCCCCATGGGTCCGCGTCTAGCTCGGCGAGGAACTCGTTGTAGGCGCGGTCCTTTGCCGCGCCTATCGCCGCCGCGAACGCCTGCTTGGCGGACCGGAGTTCGGCCAAGAGGCGCTCCTCCTCGCCGGGCGCCCTCGTGCGGCGCCTGCGGCACCGGGTGAAGGCCCGGCGCGCCCGATCGCTGGCGGCTCGCAGGACGGCCAAGTCCTGCGACCACCAGTATACGCCGTCCCGGGGGGGGGCTCGGCCGCTTGCCCGCGGCATGCCGGCGTCGCAGACGGCCGCCAGGTCTTGCCGGAACCTGACAGCCCTAACCTAACCTAACCTAACCTAACCTAACCTAACCTAACCTAACCTAACCTAACCTAACCTAACCTAACCTAACCTAACCTAACCTAACCTAACCTAACCTAACCTTTTTTTTTTTTTTTTTTTTTTTTTTTTTTTTTTTTTTAACGTAGTGAAAACTCATTTACGAGTACCCCCGGGCCCGGGGGGGCCCGAGCGGTTATGTGGGGCTCTCTCCCCCGTCCTCTTCCCCTGCGGGAAGGGGAGGGGGGAACATACCCACTAAAAACACTACGGCATTGTCCGCTCGCCGGGTTTAGGTAGGCGCCGTGGGTTCCCGAAGATTCGAGCCGACGACGCCCCCCGGCCAGCCCCGGCTTTGGTTAAAATCACCGGGGCCACCTCACCTAGGAGGGAGGAGCCGCAACGCTTCAGCTCCCCCCCCAGACGCGTGGGACCGTAAAGGCGGGTGGAGGACCCCCGTCCCCAACCCGCTGGTCGCACTAGGGGTTCAGGCGGGCGGCAAAGTGCCGCCGCCTTCGCCCCGTTCGTCTGCGCCGGAACGGGGGCGCATGGACACACTCCTCGCGCTCCCGTTCCTCGGCTTCCTTTTGGAGCATTATGCTCTCACAAAAGGAAGCCACCTCCTCCCAGGACTCGTCACCCCCATCCAGCATAGCCGAGACTATGCTGTGGAGTGACAAGTCCTGTCGTCCGATGGCCGCCACGAGCTGGCGCCGCTCGTAGTCCCAACAGGGACACTCCTCCACGGTGTGCTGGGCTGTGTCGTTCGCTGCACCGCAATTGTGGCACTGAGAGCTCTCCTCTCGGCCGATGCGGTGCAGGTAGTGCCCGAAGCACCCGTGCCCTGTTAGGACTTGGACCAGGTGGTAGTTCAGCGGCCCGAACTCCCGGTCCAGCCACAGGTCCATCTGTGGGAGGATTGCCGCTATGGTCCTCGTACCATATCGGCAGTCCTCCAGCGCCTCCTTCCATCTGTCGCGCATGCGACGATGGGTTTGACGGCGGGCGTGGAGCACTTCCTCCGGGGCCAGCCTGTCCCCTCTCGCCAAGGCCTCTTTTTGGGACCGGTAGGTCTCCGCCATTGCCGCAGCGTCTACGTCCCAGGGCGGCGTCCCTGCGATGAGGCAGGCCGCCATGTGTGCCACCGTCACATACGCCCTTATAATGCGGGTGGCACAAATCCTCTGTGGCCGTCGGAGGAGGGATCGGGTCTGCGCCGACAGCCGGTCTGCCCAAATTGGCGCGCCGTAGAGGGCCATACTGCGCACCACTCCGGCGAACAGTCGCCTGCAAGGCGCACTGGGACCGGCCACATTAGGCATCAGCCTAGCCAGGGCTGAAGCAGTGCCCATTAGGCGGGGAGCCAACCGGGTAAAGTGTTCCCGGAAGTCCCACTTTCTGTCCAGGACAAGACCAAGATACTTCATGTTGGCCTTGACCTGGACAGGCTGGCCTCCGATGGGGAGCACCGCACCCGCCGGGATGCGCCATCGGGGCGCTCCAAAGACCATGGCATCTGTTTTGGCTACTGCCACGTCTAGCCCGAGCGCCCCAATGCGGTCCACCACCAGCTCAGCAGCAACTGCCGCTCTGCGGAGCGTCTCCTCCATGTTACTTCCCCGCACGACCACAAGCGTGTCGTCGGCGTAACACATCGTGGCCATGCGGGGAAGCTGCACCCCTCGTATGGCCCAGTCGAACCCCAGGTTCCAGAGCAAGGGGCCAAGCACGGATCCCTGGGGCACGCCACAGGCCATGGGCCGACTCCTGCGCCTTCCGCCGTGATCGTAGAGCACTACCCTCCCGTCAAGGTAGTGCCCTACGATCTTCTGCAGGTACTCCGGTATGCCGTGGTACCGGAGGGACTCTTCGATGACCGAGTAGGGGAGGGTGCCAAATGCGTTGGCGATGTCCAGGGACACCGCCACCACTCCTTCCCCTTTCTCCGCGGCGAGATCGCACCACTCCTTTAGGGCCCCAATGGCGTCCAATGTCGACCGGCCAGCCCTGAATCCGAACTGCCGGTCCGACATGTTGGGGCCCACTTCCCGCAGATGTGTCTGGATGCGACGGGCGATGATGCGCTCCAGAGACTTGCCCGCCTCGTCCAGGAGGACTATGGGCCTGTGCGCAGAGGGCAGGTCCGGCGCGCGTCCCGGCTTCGGGATCAGGACCAGTCGGCCCTCCTTCCATACTTTGGGGAAGCGCCCCACCTCCAGACACTCGTCATAGAGGTCTCTGAGGCGCCCCCCCAGGTGCTGTAGGGCGATCGGAATCACCCTAGCCGGGACTCCGTCTGGTCCCGGGGCCTTCTTGCAGACCCGGAGACGGTCCACCACCATCATCCACTCGTCCTCGTCGATCCTCGGGACGGGGGCAGGTGGATGTATGCGCTCCCCCGAGGGGGCCGACATCCTCGGGGGAGTAAAGTCCGGCGCCGGCGGGAAGAGCACCTCCAGCGCCCTCTCCAGGAGTTCCGGCTCCAGCGAATCCATGGGGGGTGCGCGCCTCATTTTGTTCCGTACTAGCCTGTACGGGCGCCCCCATGGATCCCTGTCGAGTGTTGCCAGGAACTCCTCATGCGCCGCGTCCTTGGCCTTGGCGATGGCCGTCTGGAGCGCCTCCTTGGCCTCCTTCAGCCTCCCGTGGAGGAGCTCTTCCTCTTCGGCGGAGTGGACCCTTCGCCGCCGGCAGTGCGTGTATGCCCGGCGGGCGCGGTTGCTGGTGGCTCGGAGGGCCGCGATCTCCTCCGACCACCAGTACACGCTTTGCTTGGCCGGCATCCTCGCGACTCGAGGCATGGCGGCGTCGCATACCGCGGTCAGCGACTCGCGGAAGCGAGCCGCCTTCTCGTCCACCCCTAGGGATGCGGGTGGGGGGGCGCACCACGCCTCCACCACTGCGGCCTCCTCCGCCATTCCCGGGTCGAAGCGCGTGAGGACCCACCGCGGGAAGCTCGGCCTTGTCCTCGCCGAAGGCTGCAGCGGCGAGGCGGAGACCCTCATCCGTATGTACCTGTGGTCGGATAGGGTCTCCACGTCCTCCAGGACGCGCCAATCCGCGATCCGTGTGGCTAGGACAGGGGTCGCGAACGTGACGTCCACGATGGACCCCCCCTGTCGACGCACACACGTGTTGGCCGCGCCCCGGTTGACCACCTCGAGCCCGGTGGCCACCGCCCAGTCACGAAGGACCGCCCCTTTCAGGTCTGTGTGGGGGGATCCCCACGCGGCGCTCTTCGCGTTGAGGTCCCCCAGTAGCACGATGTCTGCCGGGGCGGCCCTTCCGACCACTCTCCCCAGCTCTGCCAGGTAGGCCTCAAAGTCGGCCAAGGGCCTGTTAGGGGAGAAGTAGACGCCGATGACGGTCGTCTTGCCCCATCGGGTCAACACGTATCCCTGCCCTTCCTCGATCCGTGAGAGAGGGGGGGAGTCACCGGCAGTCGGGACCACCACGGCCACTTTCCCGTCCGCCGACCCTGCCCAGTTGGGTTGGGGGGGGACGTAGTAGGGCTCCGCCACTACAGCTAACGCTATGCGCCACTCCGCCATGACCTGCATTATGAGGTCTTGAGCGCGGGCGGAGTGGTTCGCATTCGTCTGTAGGAGCTCGTAATGCGGGTGTGCTGGCATTAGGACACCTGCATTACGAGTTCCTCTTCTGCCCTAGGGCTGTCCTCCGGGGTACGGACCCGGGTCGCGTGGGTCTTCCCCCTTACCCTTGGGGGGGCACACTTGTCCCCACCCATTACGTGGCCGTGAGGCCGGCCCGCTTCCGCGCATACTGCGCACTTTGGTGTGCCCTCGCAGCTGGCCGCGCGGTGCCCCTCCTCGCCGCATCGGAAGCACTTGGCCCCGTGCTCAGCAGCGGAAGGGCACGTGGCCCTTGTGTGGCCCAGCGCCATGCACTTGAAGCAGCGCATGGGCAGGGCCACAAGGGGCGTCACGGTGGCCTTCACCCACCCCACCTGGATTCGGCCCTCCTTGGCGATGGCCTTGGCAGCCGTCGCTGGGCACCGCAGGAAGACGGCGCCCCGCCCAAAGGATTTCTCCCTCAGGGCCCCGACCTTGACATGGGCCACGTCGCAGCCCCCCATGGCCGCGATGGCCGCCGCTATCTCATCCCGGCCCACCGTCTCGTCGAGCCCAGAGATCTTGAGCTCGGCGTATTTCGTGGGCCGGGTGATGTCGGCCACGTCCCCCACCACCTCCCGCAGTTTTGCCGCCAAGCGGTCTGCGGTGGCTTCGGGGTTGTCCCCTGCCACTTCCAGCATCTTGGCGTCGGTCATTGTTGTCCTCAACTTGACCGACTCCAAGCCGAAGTCCGCCAGCTGGACTCCGGTTCTGGCCCACACCATCACCTGCGTGTAGGTGACATCCTTGCCCCCCCTCTGCGCCCTCTCTTTGAGGGTTATCACCACCACTGCAGTGCGGGGGACCACCACCTTCACCGGCTTAGCCTTCGGGGCTGCCTTGGGGGGGGCATTAGGGGGCTTGGTGCCCCCTTTCTTCCCCCTGTTCCTCCTCACCACCGTTGACCAGGGTTCTTCCTGGGGCTGGGGGGCTGCCAGGGGTTGGGGCCCACCCTGTCCGCTTGTCCCCGCCTTGGGGGGCGGATTTTGCGGCGCCTGGTTTGGCCGCGCCGTCGACTGCGCTCTCGAGGCTGGCGTTGGGCCACCCTTGCCCGCCTCCTTGCCCGCCTTTTTGCCACTTTGGGCTGGCGGGGTCGGTGGGGGGGGCGTCGGGTTGGCCGTCTGCTTCCTCTTCTCTTGGGCCTTTGATGGCTCCTTCGCGTCGCCCCCAACCAAGCCGGGCTGGGCTCTGGGGCGAGGGGGCGGCGGCGCCCTCTTGTCGGCCGCGAGCGGTGGCCGCAGGACGGGCTCCGGCGGGAGGCGCGCCTCCAGCTCTCCCAGGCGGGCGTTCAACATCCCGCCCAACCTAACCTAACCTAACCTAACCTAACCTAACCTAACCTAACCTAACCTAACCTAACCTAACCTAACCTAACCTAACCTAACCTAACCTAACCTAACCTAACCTAACCTAACCTAACCTAACCTAACCTAACCTAACCTAACCTAACCTAACCTAACCTAACCTAACCTAACCTAACCTAACCTAACCTAACCTTTTTTTTTTTTTTTTTTTTTTTTTTTTTTTTTTTTTTTTTTTTTTTTTTTTGATTCGGTGAGAAAATGCAAATTACGCACGGTCCCCGCGCCTTGGGGAATGTCCCCCCACACGCACTTAGGGGGGACGACGCGGGGGGTGTAGTGGACTCTCCCCCCTAGCCGGCTGCACACTAGGGGGGCATACCCCTTAAAAAAAAAAAACTCACCGGTATTCCCTCTCGGCCATTTGGAGGGGCGCCGTGGGAGAACTATGGTGTCACCACGCACGCCCCACCGGCCGCTCCAGCGCAAGCGCCGGAGTTCCCTCGCCTAAGGAGGGAGGGCCGGGGATACTTGGCCCCCCCCCTGACTCGTGGGCCTTTACAGGCTGGCAGGGGATCCCCATCCCCCACCAGCTGGCACCACTACGGAGGGCAGCGGCGACTGCCGCCTGCTCCTCCGATCCGACACCCGGTCGGATCCTCGTTGTGGGGGGCGGGTATAGCTCGCCTCACTGAGGCCAGGAAAGGACCGAAGGACATCAATCCTTCGGCCACCCGGGGAACTCAGTCCCCAGGATACCTTTCCTCCAGGAGGCCCCCGGAGCTACCCCACCCCTCACGCGCCCACGCGCCCTTCCTTGAGGGAACTCATGTCCAAACGGACGGATCTGCCGCCGCTCAGTCCCCTCTCGGTAGGAGCTAACGCTCCTACCACTGTACCTCCCAGTGCGATGGCCCTCAGAGCCACCGCACTCCCGACGGCCATCATGGCCGCCCTCCACGCCCCAGGGGAGCAACCCCCGCGCCGAAGCGCTGCCACTTCCATGTCTCCTCTGCTGGATCAGAGGAGTACTGGAAGTGGCCCACCACCCGGTACCTCTTGGCACCGCCGCAGGCCGGACATGTGGCATGCGACGGTGAGCCCCCCCACCACGGCAAGGTGGGTACACGTCGGGGGGGAACCTAACCTAACCTAACCTTTTTTTTTTTTTTTTTTTTTTTTTTTTTTTTTTTTTTTTTTTTTTTGATTCGGTGAGAAAATGCAATTACGCACGGTCCCCGCGCCTTGGGGAATGTCCCCCCCGTGTTAGTTGAGGGGACGACGCGGGGGGTGTAGTGGACTCTCCCCCCTAGTCGGGGTCTAGGGGGGCATACCCCTTAAAAACTCACCGGTATTCCCTCTCGGCCTTTTTGGAGGGGCGCCGTGGGAGAACTATGGTGTCACCACGCACGCCCCACCGGCCGCTCCAGCGCAAGCGCCGGAGTTCCGTCGCCTAAGGAGGGAGGGCCGGGGATACTTGGCCCCCCCCCCTGAGTCGTGGGCCTTTACAGGCTGGCAGGGGATCCCCATCCCCCACCAGCTGGCACCACTACGGAGGGCAGCGGCGACTGCCGCCTGCACCTCCGATCCGACACTCGGTCGGATCCCCGTTGTGGGGGGCGGGGTAGCTCGCCTCACTGAGGCCAGGAAAAGACCGAAGGACATCAATCCTTCGGCCACCCGGGGAACTCAGTCCCCAGGATACTTTTCCTCCAGGAGGCCCCCGGAGCTACCCCACCCCTCACACGCCCCTGCGCCCTACCCTGAGGGAACTTGTGTCCGAGCGGACGGGTACACCGACGCTCAGTCCCCTCCACCCTACGGCCAACCCCATGGAGTACGATGGCCCTCAGAGCCACCGTACTCCCGACAGCCATCATGGCCGCCCTCAAAACTCCCCAGGGGAGCCACCCCCGCGCCGAAGCGCTGCCACTTCCATGTCTCCTCTGCTGGGTCAGAGGAGTACTGGAAGTGGCCCACCACCCGGTACCTCTTGGCACCGCCGCAGGCCGGACACATGGCATGCGACGGTGAGCCCCCCCACCACGGCAAGGTGGGTACACGTCGGGGGGGAACCTTTTTTTTTTTTTTTTTTTTTAACGCAGTGAAAACTCCTTTACGAGTACCCCCGGGCCCGGGGGGGCCCGAGCGGTTATGTGGGGCTCTCTCCCCCGTCCTCTTCCCCTGCGGGAAGGGGAGGGGGGAACATACCCACTAAAAACACTGCGGCATTGTCCGCTCGCCGGGTTTAGGTAGGCGCCGTGGGTTCCCGAGGATTCGAGCCGACGACGCCCCCCGGCCAGCCCCGGCTTTGGTTAAAATCACCGGGGCCACCTCACCTAGGAGGGAGGAGCCGCAACGCTTCAGCTCCCCCCCCAGACGCGTGGGACCGTAATGGCGGGTGGAGGACCCCCGTCCCCAACCCGCTGGTCGCACTAGGGGTTCAGGCGGGCAGCAAAGTGCCGCCGCCTTCGCCCCGTTCGTCTGCGCCGGAACGGGGGCGCGTGGACGCACTCCTCGCGCTCCCGTTCCTCGGCTTCCTTCTGGAGCATTATGCACTCGCAGAAGGAAGCCACCTCCTCCCAGGACTCGTCACCCCCATCCAGCATAGCCGAAACTATGCTGTGGAGTGACAAGTCCTGTCCGACAGTGGCCACGAGCTGGCGGCGCTCGTAGGCCCAGCAGGGACACTCCTCCAGCGTATGCTGGGCCGTGTCCTCTGCAGCCCCGCAGTTGTGGCACTGCGGGCTGCTCTCTCTCCCAATTCGGTGGAGATATGCGCCGAAACACCCGTGGCCCGACAGGATCTGGACGAGATGGTACGATATCGTACCAAACTCCCTGTCGAGCCACAGGTCGAGCGAGGGGAGGATAGCCGCTATAGTGCGCGTTCCATAGCGGCAGTCCTCCAGCTCCTCTTTCCATCGATCCCGCATGCGCCGCTGGGTTTGTCGGCGGGCAAAAAGGATTTCCTCCGGGGCCAGCCGGTCCCCCCTCGCCTGAGCCTCCCTTTGGGACCAATAGGACGTCGACATGGCCTCGGCGTCTATGTCCCAAGGGGGCGTGCCGGCGATCAGGCAGGCCGCCATGTGGGCCACCGTCACGTACGCCCTGGCAATTCTGGTGGCGCACACCCGCTGGGGCCGTCGGAGGAGGGCCCTCGTCTTCCTTGTGAGCTGGCTAGCCCATATCGGGGCGCCGTAAAGGGCCATGCTCCTCACGACGTTGGTGTACAGCCTCCGGCAGGGCGTGAGTGGCCCTCCCACGTTTGGCAGCAGTCTGCCAAGGGCTGCCGCAGTGCCCATCAGTCGGGGGCCGAGTTTGGCAAAGTGGGTGCCAAAGTCCCACTTCCTGTCCAGGATAAGGCCAAGGTACTTTATGTTGGCCTTGACCTGGACAGGTTCTCCTCCGATCGGGAGTGAGGTGCCGGCCGGGATGCGCCAGGCGGGGGCCCCAAACACCATGGCGTCTGTTTTCCGCACGTTGACCCTGAGGCCGAGCGCGCTGACGCGGTCAACGACCAGCTCGGCCGCGACAGCCGCCCTGCGCAGCGTCTCCTCCCGGTCCCTTCCCCGGACGGCCACCATCGTGTCATCGGCGTAACAGATGGTGGTCATGCGGGGAAGCTGCATGCCCCGGATTGCCCAGTCAAACCCAAGGTTCCATAGTAGTGGGCCAAGTATGGAACCTTGGGGGACCCCGCAAGCCATAGGATGGCTCTTACGCCTGCCGCCGTGATCATAGAGCACTACCCTTCCCTCCAGGTAGTGCCCTATGATCCTCTGCAGGTACCACGGGATCCGATGGTACCGCAGGGACTCCATAATGACGGAGTAGGGGAGGGTGCCGAAGGCGTTGGCGATATCTAACGATACCGCCACCACCCTCTCCCCGTTGCTGGCCGCTAGGTCGCTGAAGTCTTTCAGCATCTTCAGGGCGTCGATCGTCGACCGGCCCACCCTGAAGCCAAACTGGTGGTCTGAGATGTTGGGGCCGACCTCCTCCAGGTGGCTGCGGATCCGGGAGGAGATTATCCGCTCCAGCGCCTTCCCGCATTCGTCCAGGAGGACGATGGGCCGATGGCCTGATGGCGAGTCAGGCGCGCCTCCCGGCTTGGGAATGAGCACCAGCCGCCCCTCCTTCCATACCTTCGGGAAGCGCCCCTCCTGCAGACACTGGTCCAGGAGGTCCTTGAAGCGCTCCCCGAGGTATTGAAGGGCGATGGGGATCACCCTCGCGGGCACGCCGTCCGGGCCTGGGGCCTTTTTGCATGCCCGGAGGCGGTCCGTGATCCACATCATTTCATCCTGGTTGATCCTGGGAATTATGGGATCCCCTCTTGGCTCCTCCGAGGGGGCCGACATCCTCGGAGGCTCGAAATCCGGCGCCGGAGGGAAGAGGACGCCGATGATCCTCTCAAGGAGCCCTGGCTCCAGGGAGTCCATGGGGGGGGCACGCTTGACCTTATCCCGCACCATCTTGTACGGGCGCCCCCATGGATCCCTCTCCAGCGTGGCCAGGAACTCCTCGTGTGCGGCGTCCTTGGCCTTGGAGATTGCCAGCTGGAGGGTCTCCTTGGCCTCCTTGAGGGCCCTATAGAGGACCTCCTCCTCGGCGGCCGTGTGCGCCACTCTCCGCCTGCAGCGGGTGTAGGCGCGGCGCGCGCGGTTGCTGGCGGCCCGAAGATTGGCTATTTCCTCGGACCACCAGTAGACTCCCGTTTTATCCGGGAGCCTCCGCATCCGCGGCATGGCCGCGTCACACACCGCGGTGAGCGCCTCTCGGAATCGGATCGCCTTCCCATCGACGTCCAGATCGTCGGGTGGGGGGGCGTTCCAGGCCTCTACCACCGCCGCCTCCTCTGCCATGCCGGGGTCAAACCTGGAGAGGACCCAGCGCGGGAAGGTCGACCTCCTCCCCGCCGGCGGCTGCGGCTGTGTCGGCTGTGAGGCGGAGACCCTCATCCGAATATAGCGGTGGTCGGAGAGGGTCTCTACGTCCTCAAGGACACGCCAGTCCACGATGCGTGCGGCTAGGGCGGGGGTCGCGAACGTTATGTCCACGATGGACCCCCCCTGCCTACGCACGCACGTGTTCACGCTGCCTCTGTTGGCCACCTCCAGCCCGATGGCAGCCGCCCAGCCCTCTAACTTGGCTCCTCTCTGGTCCGTGATGGGGGAACCCCACGCCGCGCCTTTGGCGTTGAAGTCCCCCATCACAAGCAGCTGCGCTGGGGCAACTCCCCCTGCGGCTCGCCCTAGATCCGTAAGGAAGGCCTCGAAGGCCGCCAGCGGCCTGTTGGGGGAGAAATAGACCGCAATGATTGCAGTCTCTCCCCACTTGGCCGCTACGTACCCCGGGCCTTCTCCGATCTTGTGGAGGGGGGGGGAGTTCCCGTTCGTCGGGACAACGATGGCTGCGAGGCCGTCCGGAGACCCCGCCCAGTTTCTTTGGGGCGGAACGTAATATGGTTCCGCCACCACCGCAACCTTTATGCCCCACTCCGCCATGGCCTGCATGAGCAGATCTTGGGCCCTGGCGGAGTGGTTCACATTCGCCTGGAGGATCTCGCAATGCTGGTGTACTGGCATTAAGACACCTGCATTGCGAGTTCCTCCTGTGCCTTCGGGCTTTCATCTTGGGGGGGGCTGGGCCGTGGCGCGCGGTCCTTTCCCTTAACATTGGGTGGGGCACATTTGTCCCCGCCCATGACGTGGCCATGGGGCCGTCCCGCCGCGGCGCATACTGCGCACTTGGGCTGCGCCTGGCACTCCGCTGCTAGGTGCCCCTCCTTTCCGCATCGGAAGCACTTCCCTGTGTACTCCGCGGCGGAGGGGCACGTGGCCCTGGTGTGGCCCAGCGCCATGCATTTGAAGCAGCGCATGGGCAGGGCCACCAGGGGCGTCACGGCCGCTCTTGTCCAGCCAATCTGGATGTGGCTCTCCTTGGCCACCTCCTTGGCAGCCGTCGCTGGGCACCGTACAAAAACGGTTCCCCGCCCCCAGCCTCTCTCACTGAGGGCCCCAACCTTGACCAGGGCCACCTGGCAGCCCCCTTTAGCCGCGACGGCCGCCGCCACCTCATCCCGGCCCACGGTATCATCAAGCCCGGAGAGCTTGAGCTCTGCGAATTTCGTGGGCCGGGTGATTTCGGCCACGTCCCCCACCACTTCGCGGAGCTTTTCCGCCATGCGGTCCGCTGTTGCTTCGGGGGTGTCTCCCCTGATCTCGAGCATTTTGGAGCCGGTCATCGTTTTCCGCATCTGGACCGACTCCAATCCTAGGTCGGCCAGCCTAACGCCGGCCCTGGCCCACACCATCAGGTCTGTATATGTGGCCAGTTTGCCCCCCCTCTGTGCCCTCTCCTTGAGGGTCAGGACCACCGCTGCCGTACGGGGCACCACCACCTTCACCACTTTCGGCTTAGGGGTCTTGGGGGGGGCGGCCGGGGAGGCGGCATTCGCCTTTTTCCCCTTCCCCTTCCTCCTTGCCACCAATGCCCAGGATTCTTCCTGGGGCTGGGGGGCTGCCTGGGGTTGAGGCCCTGCGCCCTGTCCGCTAGTCCCCGCCTTGGGGGGGGGATTGTGCGGCGCATGATTCGGCCGCGCCATCGGCTGCGCCCTCGGGGCTGGCATTGAGCCAGCCTTGCCCGCCGCCTCCTTGCCCGCCTTTTTGCCACTTTGGGCTGGCGGGGTCGGTGGAGGGGGCATCGGGATGGCCGCCTGCTTCTTCGGCTGGGCCCTTGGGGGCTCCTTCGCGTCGCCCCCTACCAAGCCGGACTGGGCTCTGGGGCGAGGGGGCGGCGGCGTCCTCTTGTCGGCCGCAAGCGGTGGCCGCAGGACGGGTTCCGGCGGGAGACGCGCCTCTACTTCCCCTAGGCGGGCGTTTATCATCCCGCCCAGGGATGTGAGAAGGTCGCGCCTCAGGTCCTCAATGGCCTCCTTAAGGTCTCCTCCCACCTCAGTGGCTGTGGTCCTCCGCGCTGCTAAGGCGGAGCTCTGCGCCTCTGCGTAGGCCGCCTTAAAGGCCTGCAGTTCGCCGCGGACGATCTCCAGCTCTCTAGAGAGCCGGGCGTTGTCCGCGCGAATCCGGCGCTGCTCCTCTATTGGGGAGACCGTCCGCAGCTCCTCGATGGCCACTAGGGCCTCAGCGGTCGCCTCGTTCAGGCGGCCCTTGACCCGCCCGTTTATTCGGGAGCACTTCGAAATGTCCTCCTTGATGAGGAGTACATTCCGAAGTGCTGCGGCGGCGAGCTCCTCCCTGGTCTGTTCCCGGGGGGTGCGTGCGTCCTCTTCCTCGTCCACGAGTGTTGAGTTCCCTCGCAGGGACTGCTTCGGACGGTAGGTCCGATCTTCCCGGGCATCCTCAAACTCGACGGAGTCGTCGTCTGAGTTCAGCCCCTCCAACCCCCTCCTTGCCTTAGCCAGGAAGGCGTGAGCACCCATGGGACGCTTTCCCCCTCCGCCTCTGCTGGAGGTCTTCATCTTCACTGGGACTTCAATGTCCCCGCTGGACCTGAGCGACATGGTTCGCTTGAGGGGGGCCTTTTTACGGGCACCCCCGACCTCAACTGCGTCTGCCTCCATGTCGGAGGATTCAGACGGGTCTACTCCGAACTCGGAGTCCCCCCCCTCGTGCGCCTCAGACTGGCTCGTCGTGCCCTCGACGCTGGGCTCAAAAAGAGAGCCGTTTCCCACTTTAATTCCCTTTTTTTTCCCGCCCCCGTATAGCAACGCCGGAAAATTGAGCCGGTACGAAGAAGCCCCCGGCAAACAATTCCCAGCGGGAGAACCGCTCCGACGATTTTCCTCCTGACCCCTGTCAGGAGTGGCCGATAACCCGGCCCCCTCCCCCAAAAATCCCCCCCCCGTAGCTACTCCCGTTTCGGAGTTACTACCCCCCCTAGACCCGGAACTATGGTCGCCCATAGCTCCCCCCCCTCCCGTCCGATCTCCAATCGGACCGCCCCCCCAGAACCCGTGCAGGTTCTACAACCACCCCCCTTTGCTACAACCCCCCCTACCAGGTTGGTTTCACCAGAAGGGCGAAACCTAACCAAAAAACGGTCAAGTCCGAACAGTGGAAAATTACCAACTTATAAAAAAGTTGGTAGTTTTCCCCAAATTCTGACGAGACTATGATAGCTAGAGAGTCGAGTGATAGCTAGTCGGGGGGGAACCTAACCTAACCTAACCTAACCTAACCTAACCTAACCTAACCTAACCTAACCTAACCTAACCTAACCTAACCTAACCTAACCTTTTTTTTTTTTTTTTTTTTTTTTTTTTTTTTTTTTTTTTTTTTTTTTTTTTTTTTTTTTTTTTAACGCAGTGAAAACTCCTTTACGAGTACCCCCGGGCCCGGGGGGGGGGCCCGAGCGGTTATGTGGGGCTCTCTCCCCCGTCCTCTTCCCCTGCGGGAAGGGGAGGGGGGAACATACCCACTAAAAACACTGCGGCATTGACCACTTGCCGGGTTTAGGTAGGCGCCGTGGGATCCCGAAGATTCGAGCCGACGACGCCCCCCGGCCAGCCCCGGCTTTGGTGAAAATCACCGGGGCCACCCGCACCAAGGAGGGAGGAATCGCAACGCTTCGACTCCCCCCCCAGACGTGTGGGACCGTGCAATGCAGGTGGAGGACCCCCGTCCCCAACCCGCTGGTCCCACTAAGGGTTCAGGCGGGCAGCAAACTGCCGCCGCCTTCGCCCCGTTCGTCTGCGCCGGAACGGGGGCGCATGGACACACTCCTCGCGCTCCCGTTCCTCGGCCTCCTTTTGGAGCATTACTGCTTCACAAAAGGAGACCACCTCCTCCCAGGACTCGTCGCCCCCAAGCATAGCTTCCACTATGCTGTGGAGCGACAAGTCCGTACGTCCGATGCTCGCGATGAGCTGACGGCGCTCGAACTCCCAACAGGGGCACTCTTCCAGAGTGTGTTGGGCTGTGTCGTCGTCTGCACCGCAATTGTAGCACTGAGTGCTTGCCTCTCTCCCAATGCGGTGCAGATAGTGCCCGAAACACCCGTGCCCCGTGATGATCTGCACCAGCCTGTAGCTGACTGACCCGCCTTGCCGGTCTAGCCAGAGGTCCATCGAGGGGAGGATTGCCGCTATGGTCCTCGTTCCATATCGACAATCCTCCAGCTCGTTTTTCCACCGGTCTCTCATCCGCCTTGCGGCTTGACGGCGGGCGTGCAGGAGTTCCTGCGGGGCCGGCCTTTCCCCTCTCGCCAGGGCTTCCTTCCCCTCGCGGTAGGTCTCCGCCATGGTGGCGGCGTCTATATCCCATGGCGGAGTTCCAGCAATTAGGCACGCGGCCATGTGCGCCACCGTGACGTACGCTTTAATTAAGCGGATGGCGCACACCCTCTGTGGCCGTCTAAGCAGGGCCTTCGTCCGCTCCTTTATGCGGTCTGCCCATATTGGCGCCCCGTAGAGCGCCATACTGCGGACGACCCCCGTGTACAGCCTTCTGCAGACGCCGCCCGGGCCGCCTTCATTCGGCATCAGTCTGGCCAGTGCCGACGCGGTCCCCACCAATCGGGGCGCCAGCCTCACGAAGTGTTCGTGGAAATCCCACTTCCTGTCCAGGACAAGGCCAAGGTACTTGATATTAGCCTTGACCCGGACAGGTTCGCCCCCGATTGGTAGGGCGGCGTCAGCTGGAATGCGCCATCTAGGGGCCCCAAAGACCATGGCCTCCGTTTTTGAGACTGACACCTCTAGCCCTAGCATTCTGATGCGGCCGACCACCAATTCGGCCGCAACAGTTGCCCTGCGTAGGGTCTCCGTCATGTCTTCGCCCCGCACGACCACAAGTGTGTCGTCGGCGTAAACAATCGTGGCCATGCGGGGGAGTTGAACTCCTCTTATGGCCCAATCGAACCCCAGGTTCCACAGCAGGGGGCCGAGCACGGAGCCCTGGGGGACGCCGCAAGCCATGGGCCTTTGTTTGCGCTGGCCATCGTGATCATAGAGCACTACCCTCTCCTCCAGGTAGTGCCCTATGATCTTTTGTAGGTGCCCCGGTATCCCATGGTACCTGAGGGCCTCCTTTATTACCGCATAGGGGAGGGTGCCGAAGGCGTTCGCGATGTCAAGCGATACCGCTACTACGCCCTCCCCCTTGCTTGCCGCCTCGTCCTTGAAGTCTTTCAAGGACTGTATTGCGTCTATTGTGGAGCGGCCCGCCCGGAAACCGAATTGCCGCTCCGACAGATTCGGGCCCACGTCTTTCAGATGCCGTATAATCCGGGAGGCGATGATCCTCTCCAGCGCCTTCCCGGATTCATCGAGCAAGACGATCGGTCTGTAGCCGGATGGGGAGTCAGCTGGTCGCCCCTCCTTCCTTAGAAGGACCAATCTTCCCTCTTTCCACACCTTGGGGAAGCAACCGGTCTCCAGGCATTCGTCCAGGAGGTGTCTGAATCTGTCCCCAAGTTGTTCGAGGGCCACCGGTATCACTCTCGCTGGAACGCCATCCGGCCCCGGCGCCTTCTTGCAGACTCGGAGCCGGTCTACCACCATCATGTATTCGTCGTCGGTGACTGGGTGGTAGTCATTGTTTTGCTCCTCCGAGGGGGCCGACATCCTCGGGGGAGCAAAATCCGGCGCCGGGGGGAAGAGACTCTCCACCACCCTTCTAAGGAGCTCTGGGTCCATGGAGTCCATGGGGGGGGGGACCTCGCCTCAATTTGTTCCTGACCATTTTGTATGGTCTCCCCCATGGATCTCTCTCCAGAGAGGCAAGGAACTCCTCGTGGGCCTCCTCCTTGGCCCTGGCGATGGCCGCCTTAAGAGCCTCTTTTGCTCCTTTTAGGGCTTCATGTAGGCGCTCCTCCTCCTCAGCCGAGTGCGTCTGCCTTCTCCGGCACCGCGTATAGGCACGGCGCGCCTGATTACTGGTGGTACGGAGGGCGGCGATTTCATCCGACCACCAGTAGACAGTTCGTTTGGCCGGCAGCCTCCTCATCCTGGGCATGGCCGCGTCACATACCGACGTGAGGGAGGCTCGGAATCGGGCTGCCTTGCCCTCCGTTCCGATTGTGTCCGGCGGAGGGGCACACCATGCAGCAACAATCGCCGCCTCTACCGCCATGCCTCCGTCAAACTTGGCCAGTACCCAGCGTGGGAAGCTGCCGTTACCTTCCTGCCTGCCGGGCTGTGGTTGCGGCGACACGGGCGAGACCCTCATCCGTATGTACAGATGATCGGAGAGGGTCTCTACGTCTTCCAGGACGCGCCATTCCGCGATACGTGCGGCTAGGGCGGGGGTCGCGAACGTAATGTCCACGATGGACCCCCCCTGCCGTCGCACGCACGTGTTGGCGTCGCCCCGGTTTATGACCACCAACCCGGTAGCCACCGCCCAGTCTGCAAGAGCAGCCCCTTTGAGGTCTGTGCGGGGGGAACCCCACGCAGCGCTCTTGGCGTTGAGGTCCCCCAGCACTATTACCTGTGCCGGGGCGGCCCGCCCCACCACTCGTCCTAGCCCTTCCAGGAAGGACTCGAACTCCGACAACGGCCTGTTGGGGGAGAAGTACACGCCGATGACGACGGTTTCCCCCCATTTGGCCGCTGCGTACCCCTGTCCGCTGTCAATCCTGACGATGGGGGGGAAATCCCCCGTCGACGGTACCACCATCGCCACTGTGGTGTCCGTCGATCCCACCCAGTTAGGCTGGGGGGGGACGAAGTATGGCTCCGCCATTACCACTATTGCCTCACCCCACTCCGCCATGTTCTGCATGAGCAGATCTTGAGCGCGGGCGGAGTGGTTGAGGTTACACTGGAGGATGTCTAAATGCTGGTGATGGTGTACTGGCATTTAGACATCCATTTGGTTCTCCTCTTCGGCCCTTGGGGCAGCCGCGGATTTTTGCGTAACCTCATCACGTCCTTTGGTGGGGGGTGGGGCGCACGAGCGTCCCCCCATGACATGGCCCGCCTGGCGTTTGGCGTGGTGACACACGCCACAGAAAGGGTCCGCCTCACAGTCCGCCGACCTGTGTCCTGGCCTCGAGCATCGGAAACACAGGTCTCCCCTTTCTACCGATGATGGACACCGCGCCCTCGTGTGCCCCGTCCCCATACAGCGGTAGCACCGCATTGGCTGGGGTTCAAGGGCCACTACTCTGGCCGCCGACCAGCCGACCAGGAGCTTCCCCGCTTGTACCAGGGCTTTGGCTGCTCCTACTGGGCAACGCACCAGTGCCGACCCGGTGCCATTTGGTAGTATCCGAATCGAGCCTACTTTCACCTGCTCGATTGTGCAGCCGCCCTTCAGCACTACTGCCGTCCTGATGTCCTCCGTAGTTACCGACTCATCGAAGCCGGTAACACGGAGGTCCGCCGTCTTGTACGGCCTGTTTACGGTGGCCACTTCACCAATCACCTGCCTGATTCTTTCGGCCAGGTCGTCCGCAATTCGGCCACTATCGGCCCCTGGGACCTCTATAAGTCGAGCGCCAGTGGCCGACTTGCGGATCCTGACGCTCTCCAGTCCCACGTCAGCGAGTTGAAGCGACGTTGCGGCCTTTTGCATTGCCTGCACATACGTAACCTCGGTCTCCGGCTTTAGTGTCACGATGACTGCCGAGCTTTTCGGGGCCGCTAACTTTTTCCCCCCTTGCTTTTTATTAGCGGGTGGTGCGGCTTGTTGAGTCTTCTTGGACTTCGGCTTTCTTTTAACCACCTCCGTCCAAGAAAACCGCGTGTTCGGGAGCGGCGTGGTCGCCGAGGTGGAGGGTACCGGCTCTGGTGGAGGCTGGGATCTAGCCTGACCCTTTGCAGCTTTCGGCTGGGTCCTGGGCTGAGCTTTTTGCTGGGCCGCAGGATTGGCCTTGGCCTGAGCCTTCGGCTGAGGCTTTTGTTGGGCCTTGGCCCGCGCCTCTGGCGCCGCCTGTCGGGGTTCTGGCTGACTGGCCGATCGGCCGCCCTTCGCCTTCTTGCTCTTTGGGGCCTCTTGGGCGCGGCTTGCCCTGTCCGCTGCTAGCGGGGGGCGCATGATTGGCTCCGGAGGCAGGCGTTTCTCCACTGCCTCGAGTCGAGCATTGATCATGTTCCCCAGACTGAGGAACAACTCCCTCGAGTGGACTGCAAGTGCCTCGTGCAGTCCATCGGGGAGTCCTGAGACAGCAGGTTGGGGGGTCGCTCGACGCCCCTGACGCTCCGAGAAGGCGGTGCGTAGCGCCTTGGTCTCCTCCGTTAGTTGGGACAGCTGCTCCCGCATCCTCTTATTGTCCGCTTTGAGTTTGCGGATCTCTTCACTCTCGACACGGTTGTCGAGAGCCTCCATACACTGGAGGATTTCCCGGCAGGCTGCATTAATGTTTCCTCGTACAACTCCGTTCAAGTTGCCTGATTTAGCCGCCTCGGTAAGCACAAGGCGGGCTGCCTTGCGCGCGGACTCTACTGCTCCGACTCCTTCGGACACCAAACGGTCATTCAAAGGAGCCGGGTTTCGTCCTCCCACCGGTCGGCGGGTGTCATCTTCCTCCTCGTCATCGGACACGTCAGACACTTGAACGGAGCGGATGGGGCTCCTTTCCCTCTTTGAGGCTCTCCTGTTCCCTTGCGAGAGGGAGCGCAGAGCTGGAAACTCCAGGCGGTACGTCTTCGCCTTATCCGCCTGGGAAGCGAAGTCCTCGTTGCCACTCTCGTACGCCCTCAACTTGGCCTTCGCTGCGGTCATCCCCGCGTACGCGCCCATTGCTGGTCGACCTCGCGTTGAAATATTCCCTTTTGGGGAAGAAGTGCCCTCTCCATACATGGCGTCCTCCACTTGTCCCCTCTTCATAGGGCTGGATACCACTTCCATGGCATCCGAGAAGCCATCGCCACCGTCAGCCATTTTTCCTGCCTTTTCCCCTCCTCGGGGGAAGCAGGAAACCGTTTCTTAATTTGCCCCCTTGTTGGGGCAGACTCCCTATTCAACCAGAAGGTTGGGCTGGGTTAGCCCAACTAGGCAACAAAAGGGGAGTTGAATTTTAGAGTTCGATCTGAACCCTAAGATCCAACCTCCAAAAGCTCCAATAAGTCCCCAAAAGTGGAAAGTGGGACCCCCCCTGGGCCCCCCCCTTCCTTCCGGAGCCTTCCGGGAACTTTCCTGGAAGACGTGGAATTTCACCAGAAATTCCACCCTTTTGACCAACAATGTCAACAAACCTTTGACCATGAGCTCCCACTAGCCACCGTTGCTATAAGCCAGTCCGAGAATTTGAAAAATTCGTATCTCCGTTCAGGACGGAGATACCCCCCCGCCGTCAAGGGCAATTATGGGGCGAAAAATAAAACCTATCTTTCGCCACCAAAATCACGCCTCTACGATGTAATTTGAGCAATCTATAATAGGTTTTATGGATTGCTCAAAAATTTCAACGGCGTAATTGTGAGATTTTTGGACCTCTTTTCAAAAATCTACAATTAAATAACTACTTGTTGCTAACTATGCTAATTAACAACTTAATAACTTCTTCCCCTCCTCTACCCACCACAGGAATTTGGTGGGGGTAGGTCACCGGGTATCGAAGTTATTAAGCGCCAAATAGTAAAAGTTAGCAAACGTTCTAAACCAACTAAATTTCGTATGCAAAATCGGAAATCCGTTATACAAAAGCCAAATATCAAGTGAGGGTAGAAATCGAGTCAGGGGATGAAAGCCGGGGTCGTCTTTTATCCAAATCAATCGAAATACCACAAAAAATCGCAAGGCTAGCCGTCAGTATCCGCAAAGGAACATCAAATTTTGCCTTAGGAACATCAAATTTTGCCTTAGGAACATCAAATTTTGCCTTAGGAACATCAAATTTTGCCTTAGGAACATCAAATTTTGCCTTAGGAACATCAAATTTTGCCTTAGGAACATCAAATTTTGCCTTAGGAACATCAAATTTTGCCTTAGGAACATCAAATTTTGCCTTAGGAACATCAAATTTTGCCTTAGGAACATCAAATTTTGCCTTAGGAACATCAAATTTTGCCTTTAGGAACATCAAATTTTGCCTTAGGAACATCAAATTTTGCCTTAGGAACATCAAATTTTGCCTTAGGAACATCAAATTTTGCCTTAGGAACATCAAATTTTGCCTTAGGAACATCAAATTTTGCCTTAGGAACATCAAATTTTTGCCTTAGGAACATCAAATTTTGCCTTAGGAACATCAAATTTTGCCTTAGGAACATCAAATTTTGCCTTAGGAACATCAAATTTTGCCTTAGGAACATCAAATTTTGCCTTAGGAACATCAAATTTTGCCTTAGGAACATCAAATTTTGCCTTAGGAACATCAAATTTTGCCTTAGGAACATCAAATTTTGCCTTAGGAACATCAAATTTTGCCTTAGGAACATCAAATTTTGCCTTAGGAACATCAAATTTTGCCTTAGGAACATCAAATTTTGCCTTAGGAACATCAAATTTTGCCTTAGGAACATCAAATTTTGCCTTAGGAACATCAAATTTTGCCTTAGGAACATCAAATTTTGCCTTAGGAACATCAAATTTTGCCTTAGGAACATCAAATTTTGCCTTAGGAACATCAAATTTTGCCTTAGGAACATCAAATTTTGCCTTAGGAACATCAAATTTTGCCTTAGGAACATCAAATTTTTGCCTAGGAACATCAAATTTTTGCCTTAGGAACATCAAATTTTGCCTTCAGGAACATCAAATTTTGCCTTAGGAACATCAAATTTTGCCTTAGGAACATCAAATTTTGCCTTAGGAACATCAAATTTTGCCTTAGGAACATCAAATTTTGCCTTAGGAACATCAAATTTTGCCTTAGGAACATCAAATTTTGCCTTAGGAACATCAAATTTTGCCTTAGGAACATCAAATTTTGCCTTTAGGAACATCAAATTTTGCCTTAGGAACATCAAATTTTGCCTTAGGAACATCAAATTTTGCCTTAGGAACATCAAATTTTGCCTTAGGAACATCAAATTTTGCCTTAGGAACATCAAATTTTGCCTTAGGAACATCAAATTTTGCCTTAGGAACATCAAATTTTGCCTTAGGAACATCAAATTTTGCCTTAGGAACATCAAATTTTGCCTTAGGAACATCAAATTTTGCCTTAGGAACATCAAATTTTGCCTTAGGAACATCAAATTTTGCCTTAGGAACATCAAATTTTGCCTTAGGAACATCAAATTTTGCCTTAGGAACATCAAATTTTGCCTTAGGAACAATCAAATTTTGCCTTAGGAACATCAAATTTTGCCTTAGGAACATCAAATTTTGCCTTAGGAACATCAAATTTTGCCTTAGGAACATCAAATTTTGCCTTAGGAACATCAAATTTTGCCTTAGGAACATCAAATTTTGCCTTAGGAACATCAAATTTTGCCTTAGGAACATCAAATTTTGCCTTAGGAACATCAAATTTTGCCTTAGGAACATCAAATTTTGCCTTAGGAACATCAAATTTTGCCTTAGGAACATCAAATTTTGCCTTAGGAACATCAAATTTTGCCCTTAGGAACATCAAATTTTGCCTTAGGAACATCAAATTTTGCCTTAGGAACATCAAATTTTGCCTTAGGAACATCAAATTTTGCCTTAGGAACATCAAATTTTGCCTTAGGAACATCAAATTTTGCCTTAGGAACATCAAATTTTGCCTTAGGAACATCAAATTTTGCCTTAGGAACATCAAATTTTGCCTTAGGAACATCAAATTTTGCCTTAGGAACATCAAATTTTGCCTTAGGAACATCAAATTTTGCCTTAGGAACATCAAATTTTGCCTTAGGAACATCAAATTTTGCCTTAGGAACATCAAATTTTGCCTTAGGAACATCAAATTTTGCCTTAGGAACATCAAATTTTGCCTTAGGAACATCAAATTTTGCCTTAGGAACATCAAATTTTGCCTTAGGAACATCAAATTTTGCCTTAGGAACATCAAATTTTGCCTTAGGAACATCAAATTTTGCCTTAGGAACATCAAATTTTGCCTTAGGAACATCAAATTTTGCCTTAGGAACATCAAATTTTGCCTTAGGAACATCAAATTTTGCCTTAGGAACATCAAATTTTGCCTTAGGAACATCAAATTTTGCCTTAGGAACATCAAATTTTGCCTTAGGAACATCAAATTTTGCCTTAGGAACATCAAATTTTGCCTTAGGAACATCAAATTTTGCCTTAGGAACATCAAATTTTGCCTTAGGAACATCAAATTTTGCCTTAGGAACATCAAATTTTGCCTTAGGAACATCAAATTTTGCCTTAGGAACATCAAATTTTGCCTTAGGAACATCAAATTTTGCCTTAGGAACATCAAATTTTGCCTTAGGAACATCAAATTTTGCCTTAGGAACATCAAATTTTGCCTTAGGAACATCAAATTTTGCCTTAGGAACATCAAATTTTGCCTTAGGAACATCAAATTTTGCCTTAGGAACATCAAATTTTGCCTTAGGAACATCAAATTTTGCCTTAGGAACATCAAATTTTGCCTTAGGAACATCAAATTTTGCCTTAGGAACATCAAATTTTGCCTTAGGAACATCAAATTTTGCCTTAGGAACATCAAATTTTGCCTTAGGAACATCAAATTTTGCCTTAGGAACATCAAATTTTGCCTTAGGAACATCAAATTTTGCCTTAACCTAACCTAACCTAACCTAACCTAACCTAACCTAACCTTTTTTTTTTTTTTTTTTTTTTTTTTTTTTTTTTTTTTTTTTTTTAACGTAGTGAAAACTCATTTACGAGTACCCCCGGGCCCGGGGGGGCCCGAGCGGTTATGTGGGGCTCTCTCCCCCGTCCTCTTCCCCTGCGGGAAGGGGAGGGGGGAACATACCCACTAAAAACACTACGGCATTGTCCGCGCGCCGGGTTTAGGTAGGCGCCGTGGGTTCCCGAGGATTCGAGCCGACGACGCCCCCCGGCCAGCCCCGGCTTTGGTTAAAATCACCGGGGCCACCTCACCTAGGAGGGAGGAGCCGCAACGCTTCAGCTCCCCCCCCAGACGCGTGGGACCATAAAGCGGGTGGAGGACCCCCGTCCCCAACCCGCTGGTCGCACTAGGGGTTCAGGCGGGCAGCAAAGTGCCGCCGCCTTCGCCCCGTTCGTCTGCGCCGGAACGGGGGCGCGTGGACACACTCCTCGCGCTCCCGTTCCTCGGCTTCCTTCTGGAGCATTATGCACTCGCAGAAGGAAGCCACCTCCTCCCAGGACTCGTCACCCCTATCCAGCATAGCCGAAACTATGCTGTGGAGTGACAAGTCCTGTCCAACAGCAGCCACGAGCTGGCTGCGCTCGTAGCTCCAGCAGGGACACTCCTCCAGTGTATGCTGGGCTGTATCCTCAGGAGCCCCGCAATTGTGGCAGCGGGGGCTGTCTTCTCGCCCGATGCGGAACAGGTATGCCCCAAAACACCCGTGGCCCGACAGGATCTGCACGAGATGGTACGACATCGTACCAAACTCCCTGTCGAGCCACAGGTCGAGAGAGGGGAGGATAGCCGCTATAGTGCGCGTCCCATAGCGGCAGTCCTCCAGCTCCTCTTTCCACCTGTCCCGCATGCGCCGCTGTGTTTGACGGCGGGCGTGGAGGATCTCCTCTGGGGCCATCCGGTCTCCCCTTGCCTGAGCCTCCCTTTGGGACCAATAGCACTCCGACATGATCTCGGCGTCTATGTCCCAAGGGGGCGTCCCAGCAATCAGGCAGGCCGCCATATGGGCCACCGTGACATATGCCCTCGCAATCCGCGTGGCGCACGCTCGCTGGGGCCGTCGGAGGAGGGCCCTCGTCCTCCGCGTGAGCCGGCTGGCCCAAATCGGGGCGCCGTACAGGGCCATGCTCCGTACGACGTTTGCGTACAGCCTCCGGCAGGGCGTGAGAGGCCCTCCCACGTTTGGCAGTAGCCTGCCGAGGGCTGCCGCAGTGCCCATCAGCCGGGGGCCAAGTTTGTCGAAATGTGCGACAAAGTCCCACTTCCTGTCCAGGACAAGACCAAGATATTTTAAATTGGCCTTGACCTGGACAGGTTCTCCTCCAATTTGGAGTGCGGTGTCGGCCGGGATGCGCCAGGTGGGGGCCCCAAACACCATGGCGTCCGTCTTCCTCACATTCACCTTGAGGCCGAGCGCGCTGATGCGGTCCACGACCAGCTCGGTCGCAACAGCCGCCCTGCGCAGGGTCTCCTGCCGATCTCTTCCCCGGACGGCCACCATCGTGTCATCGGCGTAACAGATGGTGGTCATGCGGGGAAGCTGCACCCCCCGGATGGCCCAGTCGAACCCAAGGTTCCATAATAGTGGGCCAAGTATGGAACCTTGGGGGACCCCGCAAGCCATGGGCCGGCTCTGCCGCCTGCCGCCGTGATCATAGAGCACTACCCTTCCCTCTAGGTAGTGCCCTATGATCCTCTGCAGGTACCAGGGGATCCTGTGGTACCGCAGGGACTCCCTTATGACGGAGTAGGGGAGGGTGCCGAAGGCGTTGGCTATGTCCAACGATACCGCCACCACCCCCTCCCCCTTGCTGGCCGCTAGGTCGCTGAACTCCTTTAGAGTCTTGACAGCGTCTATCGTCGACCGGGCCTTCCTGAACCCGAACTGGTGTTCGGAGATGTTCGGGCCCACCTCCTCCAGGTGGCTGCGAATTCGGGACGATATCACCCGTTCCAGCGCCTTTCCGCACTCGTCCAACAGGACGATAGGCCTATGGCCTGAGGGTGAGTCGGGTGAGCCCCCCGGCTTGGGGATTAGCACCAACCGCCCCTCCTTCCACACACTCGGGAAGCGCCCCTCCTGCAGACACTGATCCAGGAGGTTTTTAAAGCGCTCCCCGAGGTGTATTAAGGCGATGGGGATCACTCGCGCGGGCACGCCATCCGGGCCCGGGGCCTTTTTACAGGCCCGGAGGCGGTCTGTGATCCACATCATCTCGTCCTGGTTGATCCTGGGGATGGTGCGATCTCCTCTTTGCTCCTCCGAGGGGGCCGACATCCTCGGAGGCTCAAAGTCCGGCGCCGGAGGGAAGAGGACGCCTATTATCCGGTCGAGGAGTCCTGGCTCTAGGGAGTCCATGGGGGGGGCACGTTTCACCTTCTCCCGTACCATTTTGTACGGGCGCCCCCATGGGTCCCTTTGCAACGTGTCCAGGAACTCCTCGTACGAGGCGTCCTTGGCCTTGGAGATCGCAATTTGTAGGACCTCTTTTGCCTCCTTAAGGGCCCTGTAGAGGGCCTCCTCCTCGTCGGCCGTGTGCGCCACTCTCCGCCTGCAGCGGGTGTAGGCGCGGCGCGCGCGGTTACTGGCGGCCCGAAGATTCGCTATTTCTTCGGACCACCAGTAGACCCCCGTTTTGTCCAGGGGTCTCCGCATCCGGGGCATTGCCGCGTCGCAAACCGCGGTGAGTGCTTCGCGGAAGCGGGACGCCTTTTCGTCAACGCCCAAGTCGTCGGGTGGGGGGGCGTTCCACGACTCCACCACAGCCGCCTCCTCCGCCATGCCGGGGTCAAACCTGGACAGGACCCAGCGCGGGAAGGTCGTTCTCCTCCTCACCAGCGGCTGCGGCTGTGCCGAGGCGGAGACCCTCATCCGGATATAGCGATGGTCGGAGAGGGTCTCAACGTCCTCGAGGACACGCCAGTCCGCGATGCGTGCGGCTAGGGCAGGGGTCGCGAACGTTATGTCCACGATGGACCCCCCCTGCCTACGCACGCACGTGTCCGCATCGCCTCGGTTGGCCACCTCCAACCCGATAGCAGCCGCCCAGCCCTCGAGCTTGGCCCCTCGCTGGTCCGTGATGGGGGAACCCCACGCCGCGCCCTTGGCGTTAAAATCCCCCATCACCAGCAGCTGCGCTGGGGCAGCCCCCCCTGCGGCTCGCCCCAGGTCCGCGAGGAAGGCCTCGAAGGCCGCCAGCGGCCTGTTGGGGGAGAAATAGACTGCGATTATTACAGTCTCTCCCCACTTGGCCGCCACATACCCCGGGCCCTCTCCGGTCTTGTGGAGGGGGGGGGAGTTCCCATTTGTCGGAACAACGATGGCCGCGAGGCCGTCCGAGGATCCCGCCCAGTTGCGTTGGGGCGGAACGTAGTACGGTTCCGCCACCACCGCAACCGCTATGCCCCACTCCGCCATCGCCTGCATGAGCAGGTCTTGGGCCCTGGCGGAGTGGTTCACATTCACCTGGAGGATCTCGCAATGCTGGTGTGCTGACATTAGGACACCTGCATTGCGAGTTCCTCCTGTGCCTTCAGGCTTTCATCGGGGGGGCTGGCCCGGGGCGCGCGGTCCTTCCCCCTAACAGTGGGCGGGGTGCATTTGTCCCCGCCCATGACGTGGCCATGGGGCCGTCCCGCCGCAGCGCATACCGCGCATTTGGGCTGCGCTTTGCAGTCCGCTGCTCGGTGCCCCTCCAATCCGCATCGGAAGCACTTCCCTCCGTGCTCCACGTCGGAGGGGCACGTGGCCCTGGTGTGGCCCAGCGCCATGCACTTAAAGCAGCGCATGGGCAGGGCCACTAGGGGCGTCACGGCTGCTTTACTCCAGCCAATTTGGATGTGGCTTTCCTTTGCCACATCCTTAGCGGCCGTCGCTGGGCACCGTACTATGACGGTGCCCCGTCCCCAGGCTCTTTCGCTAAGGGTCCCAACCTTGACCAGGGCCACCTGGCAGCCCCCTTTGGCCGCGACGGCCGCCGCCACCTCATCCCGGCCCACGGTTTCGTCGAGCCCAGTGAGCTTGAGCTCTGCGAATTTTATGGGCCGGGTGACCTCGGCCACGTCTCCCACCACTTCGCGGAGCTTCTCCGCTAGGCGGTCCGCAGTGGTTTCGGGGGCTTCTCCCCTCACCTGCAGCAGTTTGGAGCCGGTCATGGATTTCCTCATTTGGACCGACTCCAATCCGAGGTCGGCCAGCCTGACGCCGTCCCTGGCCCACACCATCACGTCCGTGTAAGTGGACGTTTTGCCCCCCCTCTGTGCCCCCTCCTTAAGGGTTAGCACCACAGCCGCCGTTTTGGGCACTACCACCTTAACCGCCTTCGGTTTAGGGGTCGTCTTGGGGGGGGCGGCCGGGGAAGCGGTTTTCTTCCCCTTCCCCTTTCTCCTTGCCACCTCCGACCAGGGGGCTTCCTGGGGCTGAGGCGTGACTAGGGGTTGGGACCCCCTCTCCCCGCTCGTCCCCGCCTCGGGGGGAGGATTGGACCGACTTGGCGGGTTTGGCGGAGCATTAGGCTCCACCGCCTTGGTCCTCCTAGCCGGCGTTGGGCCGCTCCCTCCCCCCGCCTTTTTGCCACTTTGGGCTGACGGGGGTGGGGGCGGAAGAGGTATGGGGTTTCCCCCCTGCCTCTTCTTCGGCTGCTGCTGCGCGACCTTCGGGGGTTCCGTCTTGGCCCCCCCTACCAGGCTCGGCTGAGTCCTAGGACGGGGTGGGGGCATCATCTTCCTGTCCGCGGCAAGCGGCGGCCTGAGGACGGGCTCCGGCGGGAGGCGCGCCTCCATCTCCCCCAGACGGGCGTTGATCATCCCGCCCAGGGATGTCAGCAGGTCGCGCCTGAGATCCTCCATGGCCTCTTTCAGCCCTCCCCTCTCTTCGGCTACTGGGGCCTCTTTGCGCGCTGCGGAGGCTGTTCCTTGCGCCTCCGCGTACGCCGCCTTGAAGGCTCTCAGCTCCGAGCGGACATTGTCCAGCTCCCTCGCGAGCCTGGCGTTGTCCGCCCGGAGCCTACGCTGCTCTTCGGTCGGAGAGACCACCCGCAGCTCCTCTATGGCCTCGAATGCCTCGGTTGTTGCCTCATTCAGGAGGCTCTTAATTCGGCCGTTAATGTTGCTGCATTTTGCCACATTTCCCCTAATGGAGATAACGCTGCGGAGGGCGGCGGCAGCAAGCTCCTCCCTGCACTTCTCTTGAGGAGTGCGGGCCTCCTCCTCGCCCTTAGGCGACTTCTTCCTTCGACCCTGTTTAGGGCGGTAAGTCCGGTCGCCCTGGTCGTCTAGGTCGTTGGAGTCCTCGTCACTGCCGAGGCCCTCCAACTTCCTCCGCGCAGAGGCCATGAAGGCATAAGCCCCCATGCTCCGTTTCCCTCCCCTTGACGAGGACTTGACCTTCGCAGGTACTGCCTCCTCAGCCCCGCTGGACTTCGTCCTTTTAAGGGGTGCCCTTCTGGCGTCCCCCTTGGGACCCTCCCGTTGGAAGCTGGACAGAACAGCCTCTTCCTCCTCCATTTCCTCATCTATTTCTGAGGATTCCGACACCTCGACGGTTTGAAAACCGAGCTCGGACCCCGTGTCCCCCCCCTCAAACGGCTCTGATTCCGTTGTACCCTCGACGCTGGGCTCGAAAAGAGAACCATTTCCCACTTTGATCCCCTTTTTTCCGCCCCCGTATAACAACGCCGGAAAGTTGAGCCGGTACGACGAAACCTCCGGCAAAGAATTCCCAGCGGGTGAACCGCTCGACAGGTTTTTCCCCTGTCCCCCCTCAGGGATGGGCGATGACCCGGCCCCCCTTTCCCCCGAACTAACCCCCCCCCGTAGCACCCCCCGTTTGGGAGCTACTCCGGGTCCTAACCCCCGAGTTATGATTGCTCATAACTCCCCCCCCCTCCCGTCCGATGTCCCACCGGACCCCCCCCACAGAACCCGTGCAGGTTCTACAACCCCCCCCCCACTTGCCACAACCCCCCCTACCAGGTTGGTTTCACCAGAAGGGCGAAACCTAACCAAAAAACGGTCAAGTCCGAACCGTGGAAAATTACCAACTTATAAAAAGTTGGTAGTTTTCCCCAGATTCTGACGAGACTATAATAGCTAGAGAGTCGCGTGAGGTGCCGTTAGGCGGCGCAAACTACCTCCTAAAAGACCCTGTAGCTATAAAATCCCGGACCGTTATGGTATAGGCGCAGTGATTTTTTGAAAGCCCTGACAAACTTATCAAAAAAGTCACTAGCGCCTATGGCAAATATAGCCGCAACCAACGTTCCACCGAATAACTTCCGAGTGGTAAGTTCGAAAATTATTCGGTAAACGACGTTTGGTAGTGCCACTAATTCGCCCTATTCCCCAACAAAAAGAATCTAAAAAATGTAAACCGTATAGAAGATACGAATTTTCTAAAAAATTTGGAAAACTTGTGTTTTGCAATTCCAACCGCAAAAACAGAAGGTTTTCACGGAGAAATTGCAAAAATTAATTTTGGGGTATCCAGAGAAGCTAGAACTACCGAAAATATGCCAAAATATCAGGAATCTATTGCGGAAGGCAATGATATAAAAAGTTTGGAAAAATTCCGATCGCAAGTCAAAAATTTGAGTGAATTCGCAAAACGTGTCGTCAAAGTCAGCTCAAATTTTGCCTCAGTCAGCTCAAATTTTGCCTCAGTCAGCTCAAATTTTGCCTCAGTCAGCTCAAATTTTGCCTCAGTCAGCTCAAATTTTGCCTCAGTCAGCTCAAATTTTGCCTCAGTCAGCTCAAATTTTGCCTCAGTCAGCTCAAATTTTGCCTCAGTCAGCTCAAATTTTGCCTCAGTCAGCTCAAATTTTGCCTCAGTCAGCTCAAATTTTGCCTCAGTCAGCTCAAATTTTGCCTCAGTCAGCTCAAATTTTGCCTCAGTCAGCTCAAATTTTGCCTCAGTCAGCTCAAATTTTGCCTCAGTCAGCTCAAATTTTGCCTCAGTCAGCTCAAATTTTGCCTCAGTCAGCTCAAATTTTGCCTCAGTCAGCTCAAATTTTGCCTCAGTCAGCTCAAATTTTGCCTCAGTCAGCTCAAATTTTGCCTCAGTCAGCTCAAATTTTGCCTCAGTCAGCTCAAATTTTGCCTCAGTCAGCTCAAATTTTGCCTCAGTCAGCTCAAATTTTGCCTCAGTCAGCTCAAATTTTGCCTCAGTCAGCTCAAATTTTGCCTCAGTCAGCTCAAATTTTGCCTCAGTCAGCTCAAATTTTGCCTCAGTCAGCTCAAATTTTGCCTCAGTCAGCTCAAATTTTGCCTCAGTCAGCTCAAATTTTGCCTCAGTCAGCTCAAATTTTGCCTCAGTCAGCTCAAATTTTGCCTCAACCTAACCTAACCTAACCTAACCTAACCTAACCTAACCTAACCTAACCTAACCTAACCTTTTTTTTTTTTTTTTTTTTTTTTTTTTTTTTTTTTTTTTTTTTTTTTTTTTTTTTTTTTGATTCGGTGAGAAAATGCAAATTACGCACGGTCCCCGCGCCTTGGGGAATGTCCCCCCACACGCACTTGGGGGGGACGACGCGGGGGGTGTAGTGGACTCTCCCCCCTAGTCGGAGCACACTAGGGGGGCATACCCCTTAAAAACTCACCGGTATTCCCTCTCGGCCATTTGGAGGGGCGCCGTGGGAGAACTATGGTGTCACCACGACGCCCCACCGGCCACCCCAGCGCAAGCGCCAGGGTTCCGTCGCCTAAGGAGGGAGGGCCGGGGATACTTGGCCCCCCCCCCTGAGTCGTGGGCCTTTACAGGCTGGCAGGGGATCCCCATCCCCCACCAGCTGGCACCACTACGGAGGGCAGCGGCGACTGCCGCCTGCACCTCCGATCCGACACCCGGTCGGATCCTCGTTGTGGGGGGCGGGGTAGCTCGCCTCACTGAGGCCAGGAAAAGATCGAAGGACATCAATCCTTCGGCCACCCGGGGAACTCAGTCCCCAGGATACTTTTCCTCCAGGAGGCCCCCGGAGCTACCCCACCCCTCACACGCCCATGCGCCCTACCCTGAGGGAACTCGTGCCCGAGCGGACGGGTACACCGACGCTCAGTCCCCTCCACCCTACGGCCAACCCCATGGAGTACGATGGCCCTCAGAGCCACCGTACTCCCGACAGCCATCATGGCCGCCCTCGATACTCCCCAGGGGAGCAACCCCCGCGCCGAAGCGCTGCCACTTCCATGTCTCCTCTGCTGGATCAGAGGAGTACTGGAAGTGGCCCACCACCCGGTACCTCTTGGCACCGCCGCAGGCCGGGCACATGGCATGCGGCGGTGAGCCCCCCCACCACGACAAGGTAGGTACACGTCGGGGGGGAACCTAACCTAACCTAACCTAACCTAACCTAACCTAACCTAACCTAACCTAACCTAACCTTTTTTTTTTTTTTTTTTTTTTTTTTAGCGGAGGAAAAATGCTATTACGCACTGTCCGCCGTGCCGTTGGGACGACACGGCGGGGGGTATGGGACTCTCCTCCTCCACTCCTTCGCTCATTATATGAGCGAAGGAGTGGAGGAGGCCTACCGATTAAAAAACCTCCGGTATCCCCTCAACTGCCAGTCAGCAGGTGCCATGGGGGCGAATTGTGATCATACCACGGCACCCGCTGGCCGGCCCAGCCACCCTAGCTGGACCTCCTCTCCGAGAGGGGGGGATCGAGGATACGTGATCCCCCCCTAGCACTGTGGGCCCTTAAGGTTACTAGGGGATCCCAAGGCCCCTAGCACCAGGCACCACTATGGGGGCAATGCGGCGAGGTACTGTCGCCGCCTTCTCCCCATTCTCCGCCTCCGGAGTGGGGGTGCGAGGGGATCTTCCTCGCGCTCCCTCTCCCTCTCCTCCTTTTGTGAAATGATGCTTTCACAGAAGGAGGAGACTGCCTCCCACGACATCTCGCTCTCCAGCATCTTACGCACGATGCTGGGGAGGGAGAGGTCACTTCCTACTGACGCCACCAGAGCGCGGCGCTCGGAGGACCAGGCCGGGCACACCTCGAGGGTGTGCTGGGCCGTGTCCTCGTTCGCACCGCACTCATGGCACGTCATGTTCTCCTCCCTTCTCGCCACCCTGTGCAGGTATCGTCCGAAACATCCGTGTCCAGTCAACACCTGCACAAGGCGGAAAGTGAGGGGACCATACTCCCTTTTGCACCACGTTTGGAGCACTGGGCGGATGGCCTCAGTGGTTCGGGTGCCGAATTCGGCATCCGCTAGTTCATCCGCCCAGCGCTCCATCACCTTCTCCATCGCCACTTCCCGAGCCCTCGCCAGCTCCTGCGGGGCGAGCGACTCACCTCGGGCTCTCCTCTCCACTCTGTCCGCGTACGCGTCGGCCCACACCCTTGCCTCTATTTCCCAGGGAGGGGCGCCGGCCAACGCGCACGCCGCAGCCCATCCTACCGTGCGATATGCACGGCACATCCTCACCGCCATGATCCTCTGCGGCCTGCGGAGCAGCGCCTTGTTCCTGGCGGTGAGGGCGTCCGCCCATATTGGGGCCCCGTACAGGGCCATGCTCCTGATGACTCCTGCAAACAGGCGTCTGCAGGAGGCACCAGGACCACCCCCGTTTGGCAAGAGCCTTGCCAGGGCGCCAGCCGCACCCACGAGTCGGGGGGACAATCTGCGAAAATGTTCCCCGAACTCCCACTTTCCGTCGAGGGTAAGGCCCAGATATTTCATGTGGGCCTTCACCTCGACGGTCTCCCCGTCTACGCTGATACATGCGCCCCGCGGAAGCCTCCACCTCGGCCCCCTGAAGCAAAGGGCCTCTGTCTTAGACAGAGCCACCCTTAGCCCCAGGGCCCCGATGCGGCTGGCCACCAGGGAGGCGCATATCTCAGCCCTGCGGACTACCTCTTCGTAGGTGCTGCCTCGGACGGCAATAAGGGTATCATCTGCATAGCAGATTATTGCCATCCGATGCAGCATCCTCCCTCTGATGGCCCAATCGTAGCCGATGTTCCAAAGCAGGGGCCCGAGCACGGACCCCTGTGGAACACCGCTAGTCACGGGCCTCGCGATCCGCACGCCCCCTCTCGCGTTGTAGAGCACCACCCTGTCTGTAAGGTAGTGCTCTACAACCCTTCGGAGATAGGAGGGCACCCCGTGGTAACGGAGTGCTTCTCCTATCACCTCAAAGGGGAGGGACCCGAAGGCGTTGGCGATGTCTAGAGACACCACCATCGCCCCCTGGCCCCTCCCGGCGGCCCCCTCGGTGAACCCTTTCAGGGCGGACAAGGCGTCCATTGTAGAACGCCCTGCCCGAAACCCGAATTGATCCTCCGAGAGGTCCGGTCCCACATCTGTAAGATGTTGGCTGACACGGGAAGCTATTACTCTCTCGAATAGCTTTCCCGTGTCATCCAGCATGACGAGTGGCCTGTAGCCGGAAGGAGAGTCGGCAGGCCGACCGTCCTTCCGCAACAGAACCAGCCGTCCCTCTTTCCAGCATCTCGGGAACCGCCCCTCGGCCAGACAGTCGTCAAACAGCGCGCAGAGGCGGTCCCCGAGATGTTTCAGTGCGATGCGGAGAACCACTCTGGGCACCCCGTCCGGCCCCGGGGCTTTGTGGGCGCCCTTCAGGCGGTCCACCGCAACGCACATCTCCTCCACCGTTACTGGCGGGGCATCCATGCCCCCCTCCCCCTCTGGAGTCGGCCCTGCCATGCGCGGCGGCTGGAATGGAGGGGTGTCTGGAAACAGACCTTCCACCACCGCGCCCAGCAGCGCCGGCTCGAAGTCTTCCGTGGAGGGGGCCGTCATCAGTTTGGCACGGACCATTCTGTACGGCCGCCCCCACGGATCCGCATCGAGAGTCCCGATGAACTCATCGAAGGCGGCGTCCTTTGCCTTGGTTATGGCGGTTGAGAACGCCTTCTTGGCCGCTCTAAGCTCGCCAAGAAGGCGCTCCTCCTCCCCAGGCACCTGACGCCGCCTCCGCCGGCATCGAGTGAAGGCGCGACGGGCGGCGTCACTGGCGGCTCGCAAGTCCGCAAGGTCCTGCGACCACCAGTAGACGCCGGCCCTCGGTTTAAACTTCTTGGCCTTCGGCATGGCCGCATTGCAGACGGCCGTCAGATCCTTGCGGAATCTGACGGCCCTCTCCTCCACCCCGACCGCTTGTGGAGGGTCAACACACCAGGCCTGCACTATAGCCGCCTCCTCCGCTCGATCCCGGTCGAGGCGGGAGACCGCCCACCTTGGGAAGTCCCCGCCCCCGCGCCCCGCCGCATGAGCCAGCGGTCCCAGGGGAGCCTTGGAGACCCTGCACCTGATGTAAAGGTGGTCAGACAGGGTCTCCACCTCCTCCAGGACTCGCCACTCGCTAACACGTGCGCCGATGGCAGGGGTAGTGAAAGTCAGGTCCACTATGGACCCCCCCCTGCCATCGGACGCAGGTGTTCGCGCTGCCGACGTTCTGCAGGACTAGGCCTATCATAGCGGCCCAATCCCGCAGAAGCGCCCCCCCTCCGATCCGTGATGGGGGACCCCCACGCCGTGCATTTGGCGTTGAAGTCCCCCATCACGATCACCTGGGCCGGCGACGCCCTCTGCACCACCGGTCCCAGGCCCACCAAATACTGCTCAAAGTCGCTGAGCCTTCTGTTTGGGGAGAAGTAGGTGCCTATGACCACTACCCCTCCCCAATCAGCAGCCACATAGCCAGCACCCCTCTCCCTCAGAGAGAGGCGCTGGGGGGCGGCGGTCGGCACGACTATACACACCGAGCCCTCGGTGTCCCCGACCCAATTATGTCGAGTGGGGACAGCGTAGGGCTCAGCAACAACCGCTAAGTCGATGAACCACTCCGCCAGCACCTGCACAAGCAAGTCCTGGGCGCGGGCAGAGTGGTTCGCGTTCGTCTGCAGGAGCTCGAAATGCAGGCGTGCTGGCATTAGGACACCTGCATTTCGAGCTCCTCTCTAGCCAGATGGCTGGGTCTGTGGATGGCCCCGTCCCTGGGGGCTCTTCCTCTGACGGAGGGTGGGGCGCATTTCGCCCCCCCCATGGTATGCCCATGTGGGCGTCCGGCTTGGGCGCATACCGCGCACTTCGGTGGGGCGACGCAGGTTGCCGCCTGATGGCCTTCGGCGCCGCAGCGGAAGCATTTTGCGCCGTGTTCCGCATCCGAGGGGCAGAGCGCCCTGGTGTGGCCCAACGCCATGCATCTAAAGCAACGCAAGGGTTGGGCCACGAGTGGCACGATGTTCGCCACGTTCCATCCCACCGCCACCTTGCCGATGTCGGCAACGATCTTCGCCGCCGCCGCTGGGCACCTGATCAGCACGGAGCATTGGCCCCATGCGCTCGCTCTGATGTTGCCGACTCTTACCTGTGCCGTCGAGCAACCGCCTTTGGTCGCTATCGCCACAGCCACTTCCTCCTGCATGACCGTTTCGTCCAGCCCGGTCAATTTTAGGTCCGCTGTTTTGGTGGGCCGGGTAATGTCGGCCACGTCCCCGATCGTCTGGTGCAGCTTCTCTGCCAGGGCGTCGGCCGTGGCTTCCGGGTGTTCACCCGCCACTTCCATCAGTCTGGAGCCGGTCATGGTAGTTCTTACCTTGACCGACTCCAGTCCAATCTCTCGCAGTTGGATCTGCGCCCTGGCTTTGGCCATGACCTCCGTGTAGTTGGAGTGGCCGGCCTTCAGGCTCACCACCACTACGGCAGTTCGCGGCGGGACGATTTTGACCGGGCGCGGTTGCTGCTTCTTCGGCTGGGTCGGCTGGTTGGGAGCTTTCCTCCTTTTGACCACTGTCGTCCACGGCGTGGCGTCTTCAGGTCTGGGTTGCGCGGCTGAGACTGGAGGCTCTTGCGCCCTCGTCTCCTCGTCGCGCAGCGTCTGTCTTGCCGTGGTCCGTCCTGTAGCAGCAGTGGTCGAGGGCGGCTCTTGCTGCCTGCTAGTTCTGGCCGCAGGTGGGGGCAGAGACCTGGGCTTAGACTTCGGCTCAGGTCTCGTGCCGGCCGCTTTTCCTTCCCCCCGAGACTGGGTGGGGGGAGGGCCGGTTGCCTCCGTTGACCTCGGTTGAGGGGCGTCCATCTGGGGGATGCGTCGTGGACGCGGTGGCGGCTCCTGTCTTCTATCAGCCGCTAGGGGCGGCCTACAGACCGGCTCTGGTGGGAGGCGCGACTCCATGTCCTCAAGGCGGGCGTTGATCATGCCCCCTAATGACGTGAGCAGGTCGCGCCTCATATCCTCTAGGAGGTCTCTGAGGGACGAGTCTGCTTCGGTCGTGGTCGTCTGCGGCGGGAGCATTCGCGCGGCCCTCTCCTTGCGCATCTCCGCAAATGCCTCTCTGAAGGCTTTTAGCTCTGCTCGAACAATACCCAGCTCTTTAGATAGCCGGGCATTGTCCGCGCAGAGTCGGCGAAGTTCGTCCGTCGTCGTCAATGTGCGCAGCTCTTCGATAGCGCGGGCTGCCCCCGCTGTCGCTGTGTTGAAGGCGCCTCGCACCCCCCCCTTGAGACAGCTGCTCCTCTGGACCTCTTCCTGGATCGCAGCAATGTTCCTCAGGGCGGTGTCGGCGAGCGTCTCCCGCGTCTCCTTTGGGACCCCTTTCACGGACACATCCGGGAGCTCCTCTTCAGCCTCTGCTTGATCCTCACGTAGGTAAAGGGAGCGGTTACCTGCTGAGCTTGGTGACGGCAGGGGAAGCGGCTGTTGGGATGTAGACCTCCTTTCCCTGCTCCTGAGGGCTTTCGGCGCGACGATTGGGGAGCCCGGTCTGTCAGGCGCGTGGGGCCTCTTTTTGTTCCCCGTATTCGGGACATCAACGTCGAAAATGGCCCTATAAGCCTCCGCTCCGGTCGACCTCTGGTCTTCCTCTTGGTCGGAAGCATCCGACATCTGCACACCGTACAAGGCCTCCTCTTCATCCATATCTATATGGCCTGAACGCTTGGCCATACTCCCAGCACGACGCGGTACCCCGTTCGCACGGCGCGACCGCGGCGGACACACACAATTAGTTCACACACACAAACACTTAGGCAGTCACTGTCTGAACACGTGCCGTGTCTACGGCCTTTGCCGATAGACCCGGCACAAACGGCACGAAACGGCACAAACACCAACACAAGCACAGACACACAAACACGAACACAAGGGTCAGGGTCCCAATGCTGGGCTCCAGACCCCAGCACGGCCCCAGTACTGCACTAAAGTACCGCACTTGAGTCTACCCGCACACAAATAAAATTGTTCCGAAAAACACTTTTTCCACGAAAAACACCACTTTCCCTCACACTAGGCACGATCCGCTTACACCGTTGGGTGCGCCTCGTTTTTCCGCAGCTTTTGGTACCAATTCCAGAAAGATTGGTCATGAAAAACCAATTTTCTGGAATAAAAAGCGCGGAGCGAAACGAAAACGTGGCACACTCTTCGACACGTGATCACGAACTCAACCTAACCTAACCTAACCTAACCTAACCTAACCTAACCTAACCTAACCTTTTTTTTTTTTTTTTTTTTTTTTTTTTTTTTTTTTTTTTTTTTTTTTTTTTTTTTTTTTTTTTTTTTTTTTTTTTTTTTTTTTTTTTTTTTTTTTTTTAACGTAGTGAAAACCCATTTACGAGTACTCCCGGGCCCGGGGGGGCCCGAGTAGTTATGTGGGGCTCTCTCCCCCGTCCTCTTCCCCTGCGGGAAGGGGAGGGGGGAACATACCCACTAAAAACACTACGGCATTGTCCGCGTGCCGGGTTTAGGTAGGCGCCGTGGGTTCCCGAGGATTCGAGCCGACGACGCCCCCCGGCCAGCCCCGGCTTTGGTTAAAATCACCGGGGCCACCTCACCTAGGAGGGAGGAGCCGCAACGCTTCAGCTCCCCCCCCAGACGCGTGGGACCATAAAGCGGGTGGAGGACCCCCCGTCCCCAACCCGCTGGTCGCACTAGGGGTTCAGGCGGGCAGCAAAGTGCCGCCGCCTTCGCCCCGTTCGTCTGCGCCGGAACGGGGGCGCGTGGACACACTCCTCGCGCTCCCGTTCCTCGGCTTCCTTCTGGAGCATTACGCACTCACAGAAGGAAGCCACCTCCTCCCAGGACTCGTCACCCCTATCCAGCATAGCCGAAACTATGCTGTGGAGTGACAAGTCCTGTCCGACAGCAGCCACGAGCTGGCGGCGCTCGTAGCTCCAGCAGGGACACTCCTCCAGTGTATGCTGGGCTGTATCGTCCAGCGCCCCGCAGTTGTGGCAGCGGGGGCTGTCCTCTCGCCCAATGCGGAACAGGTAGGACCCGAAACACCCGTGGCCCGACAGGATCTGCACGAGATGGTATGACATCATACCAAACTCCCTGTCGAGCCACAGGTCGAAAGAGGGGAGGATAGCCGCTATAGTGCGCGTCCCATAGCGGCAGTCCTCCAGCTCCTCTTTCCACCTGTCCCGCATGCGCCGCTGTGTTTGACGGCGGGCGTGGAGGATCTCCTCCGGGGCCAGCCGGTCCCCCCTCGCCTGGGCCTCCCTTTGGGACCAATAGGACGCCGACATGGCCTCGGCGTCTATGTCCCAAGGGGGCGTGCCGGCAATCAGGCAGGCCGCCATGTGGGCCACCGTTACGTACGCCCTGGCTATTCGGGTGGCGCACACCCGCTGGGGCCGTCGGAGGAGGGCCCTCGTCTTCCTCGTGAGTTGGCTAGCCCATATCGGGGCGCCGTAGAGGGCCATACTCCTCACAACGTTGGTGTACAGCCTCCGGCAGGGCGTGAGTGGCCCTCCCACGTTTGGCAGCAGTCTGCCGAGGGCTGCCGCAGTGCCCATCAGTCGGGGGCCGAGTTTGGCGAAGTGAGCGCCAAAATCCCACTTCCTGTCCAGGACAAGGCCAAGATACTTTATGTTGGCCTTGACCTGGACAGGTTCTCCTCCGATCGGGAGTGAGGTATCGGCCGGGATGCGCCAGGCCCCAAACACCATGGCGTCGGTCTTGCGCACGTTGACCCTGAGACCGAGCGCGCTGATGCGGTCAACGACCAGCTCGGCCGCAACAGCCGCCCTCCGCAGGGTTTCCTGCCGGTCACTTCCCCGGACGGCCACCATCGTGTCATCGGCGTAGCAGATGGTGGTCATGCGGGGAAGCTGCACGCCCCGGATGGCCCAGTCAAACCCAAGGTTCCATAGTAGTGGGCCGAGTATGGAACCTTGGGGGACCCCGCACGACATGGGCCAGCTCTTACGCCTGCCACCGTGATCATAGAGCACTACCCTTCCCTCCAGGTAGTGCCCTATGATCTTCTGCAGGTACCAGGGGATCCCATGGTACCGCAGGGACTCCATGATGACGGAGTAGGGGAGGGTGCCGAAGGCGTTGGCGATATCTAGCGATACCGCCACCACCCTCTCCCCCTTGCTAGCCGCTAGGTCGCTAAAATCCTTTAGCTTCTTCAGGGCGTCGATCGTCGACCGGCCCGCCCTGAAGCCAAACTGGTGGTCCGATATGTTCGGCCCGACCTCCTCCAGGTGGCTCCGGATCCGGGAGGAGATTATACGCTCCAGAGCCTTCCCACATTCGTCCAGCAGGACGATGGGCCGATGGCCTGATGGCGAGTCAGGCGCGCCCCCCGGCTTGGGAATGAGTACCAGCCGCCCCTCCTTCCATACCTTCGGGAAGCGCCCCTCCTGCAGACACTGGTCCAGGAGGTCTTTGAAGCGCTCCCCGAGGTATTGGAGGGCGATGGGGATCACTCTCGCGGGCACGCCGTCCGGGCCCGGGGCCTTTTTGCAGGCCCGGAGGCGGTCCGTCACCCACATCATCTCGTCCTGGTTGATCCTGGGTACGGGATCTCGTCTTTGCTCCTCCGAGGGGGCCGACATCCTCGGAGGCTCGAAGTCCGGCGCCGGAGGGAAGAGGACGCCGATAATCCTCTCGAGGAGCCCTGGCTCCAGGGAGTCCATGGGGGGGGCGCGTTTGACCTTATCCCGCACCATCTTGTACGGGCGCCCCCATGGATCCCTCTCCAGCGTGGCCAGGAACTCCTCGTGTGCGGCGTCCTTGGCCTTGGAGATGGCCAGCTGGAGGGTCTCCTTAGCCTCCTTGAGGGCCCTATAGAGGACCTCCTCCTCGGCGGCCGTGTGCGCCACTCTCCGCCTGCAGCGGGTGTAGGCGCGGCGCGCGCGGTTGCTGGCGGCCCGAAGATTGGCTATATCCTCGGACCACCAGTAGACCCCCGTTTTGTCCGGGAGCCTCCGCATCCGGGGCATTGCCGCGTCGCACACCGCGGTGAGCGCCTCTCGGAAGCGGGTCGCCTTCCCATCGACGTCCAGATCGTCGGGTGGGGGGGGCATTCCAGGCCTCTACCACCGCCGCCTCCTCCGCCATGCCGGGGTCGAATTTGGAGAGGACCCAGCGCGGGAAGGTCGACCTCCTCCCCGCCGGCGGCCGCGGCTGTGTCGGCTGTGAGGCGGAGACCCTCATCCGAATGTAGCGGTGGTCGGAGAGGGTCTCTACGTCCTCGAGGACGCGCCAGTCTGTGATGCGTGCAGCTAGGGCAGGGGTCGCGAACGTTATGTCCACGATGGACCCCCCCTGCCTACGCACGCACGTATTGGCGTCGCCCCGGTTGGCTACCTCCAGCCCGATGGCAGCCGCCCAGCCCTCTAACTCGACCCCTCTCGGGTCCGTGATGGGGGAACCCCACGCTGCGCCCTTGGCGTTGAAGTCTCCCATCACCAGCAACTGCGCTGGGGCGGCCCCCCTTGCGACTCGCCCCAGTTCCACAAGGAAGGCCTCGAAGGCCGCTAGCGGCCTGTTGGGGGAGAAGTAGACCGCAATGATCGCGGTCGCTCCCCACTTGGCCGCCACGTACCCCGGGCCCTCACCGATCTTGTGGAGGGGGGGGGAGTTCCCGTTTGTCGGGACCACAATTGCCGCTAGGCCGTCCGTGGACCCGGCCCAGTTTGGTTGGGGCGGAACGTAATACGGTTCCGCCACCACCGCTACCGCTATGCTCCACTCCGCCATGGCCTGCATGAGCAGGTCTTGGGCCCTGGCGGAGTGGTTCAAGTTCGTCTGGAGGAACTCGCAATGCTGGTGTGCTGGCATTAAGACACCTGCATTGCGAGTTCCTCCTGTGCCTTCGGGCTTTCAACTTGGGGGCTGGCCCGGGGCGCGCGGTCCTTCCCCCTAACACTGGGTGGGGCACATTTGTCCCCGCCCATGACGTGGCCATGGGGCCGTCCCGCCGCAGTGCATACCGCGCACTTGGGCTGCGCCTGGCAGTCCGCTGCTAGGTGCCCCTCCTTTCCGCATCGGAAGCACTTTCCTGTGTACTCCGCGGCAGAGGGGCACGTGGCCCTGGTGTGGCCCAGCGCCATACACTTGAAGCAGCGCATGGGCAGGGCCACCATGGGTGTCACGGCTGCTCTTGACCAGCCTATCTGGATGTGGCTCTCTTTGGCCACCTCCTTGGCTGCCGTCGCTGGGCACCGTATTATGACGGTGCCCCGCCCCCAGGCTCTCTCACTGAGGGCCCCAACCTTGACTAGGGCCACCTGGCAGCCCCCTTTATCCGCAATGGCCGCCGCCACCTCGTCCCGACCCACGGTTTCGTCAAGCCCAGTGAGCTTGAGCTCTGCGAATTTCGTGGGCCGGGTGATCTCGGCCACATCCCCCACCGCCTCGCGGAGCTTTTCCGCTAAGCGGTCCGCGGTGGCTTCGGGGTCGTCTCCCCTCACCTCCAGCAGCTTGGAGCCGGTCATGGATTTCCGCATTTGGACCGACTCCAGTCCGACGTCGGCCAGCCTGACGCCGGCCCTGGCCCACACCATTACGTCGGTGTATGTGGCCAGCTTGCCCCCCCTCTGTGCCCCCTCCTTGAGGGTCAGGACCACAGCTGCATTACGGGGCACCACCACCTTTACTACCTTCGGCTTGGGGGTCGTCTTGGGGGGGGTGACTGGGGAGGCGGCGTTCGCCTTTTTCCCCTTCCCCTTCCTCCTTGCCACCAATGCCCAGGATTCTTCCTGGGGCTGGGGGGCTGCCTGGGGTTGAGGCCCTGCACCCTGTCCACTAGTCCCCGCCTTGGGGGGGGGATTGTGCGGCACGTGATTCGGCCGCGCCATCGGCTGCTCCCTCGGGGGTGGCGTTGAGCCAGCCTTGCTCGCCGCCTCCTTGCCCGCCTTTTTGCCATTTTGGGCTGGCGGGGGTCGGTGGAGGGGGCATCGGGATGGCCGCTTGCCTCTTCGGCTGGGCCTTTGGGGGCTCCTTCGCGTCGCCCCCTACCAAGCCGGACTGGGCTCTGGGGCGAGGGGGCGGCGGCGTCCTCTTGTCGGCCGCGAGCGGCGGCCGCAGGACGGGTTCCGGCGGGAGGCGCGCCTCTACTTCCCCTAGGCGGGCATTTATCATCCCGCCCAGGGATGTGAGAAGGTCGCGCCTCAGGTCCTCAATGGCCTCCTTGAGGTCACTTCCCACTTCAGTGGCTGTGGTCCTCCGCACTGCTAAGGCGGAGCTCTGCGCCTCCGCGTAGGCCGCCTTAAAGGCCTGCAGTTCGCCGCGGACGATCTCCAGCTCTCTAGAGAGCCGGGCGTTGTCCGCGCGAATACGGCGCTGCTCCTCCATTGGGGAGACCGTCCGCAGCTCCTCGATGGCCACTAGGGCCTCAGCGGTCGCCTCGTTCAGGCGGCCCTTGACCCGCCCGTTTATTCGGGAGCACTTCGAAATGTCCTCCTTGATGAGGAGTACATTCCGAAGTGCTGCGGCAGCGAGCTCCTCCCTGGTCTGTTCCCGGGGGGTGCGTGCGTCCTCCTCCTCATCCGCGAGTGTTGACTTCCCTCGCAGGGACTGCTTCGGACGGTAGGTCCGATCTTCCCGGGCATCCTCAAACTCGACGTCGTCGTCTGAGCCCAGTCCCTCCAACCCCCTCTTTGCCTTGGCCAGGAAGGCGTGGGCACCCGTGGGACGCTTTCCCCCTCCGCCCCTGCTGGAGGTCTTCACCTTCACAGGGACTTCGGTGTCCCCGCTGGACCTGAGCGACATGGTTCGCTTAAGGGGGGCCTTTTTACGGGCACCCCCAACCTCAGTTGCGTCTGCCTCCATGTCGGAGGATTCAGACGGTTCCACTCCGAACTCGGAGTCCCCACCCTCGTGCGCCTCAGACTGGCTCGTCACACCCGCTGAGTTGGGCTCAAAAAGGGAACCGTTCCCGAATTTCCCGCTCTTTTTCCCTCCCCCGTACTTGATCGTACGGAAATTCAGTCGAAACTGAGCTGATGCCCCCGGCAAAAAATTCCCAGCGGGAGAACCGCTCCGACGATTTTTCTCCTGACCCCTGTCAGGAGTGGCCGATGACCCGGCCCCCCTCCCCCGAAAAACCCCCCCCCCGTAGCTACTCCCGTTTCGGAGTTACTACCCCCCCCTAAACCCGGAACTATGGTCGCCCATAGCTCCCCCCCCTCCCGTCCGGTCTCCAATCGGACCCCCCCCCCCAGAACCCGTGCAGGTTCTACAACCCCCCACCCTTGCCACAACCCCCCCTACCAGGTTGGTTTCACCAGAAGGGCGAAACCTAACCAAAAAACGGTCAAGTCCGAACAGTGGAAAATTACCAACTTATCAAAAAGTTGGTAGTTTTCCCCAAATTCTGACGAGACTATAGTAGCTACAGAGTCGTGTGAGGTGCCGTTAGGCGGCGCAAACTACCTCCTAAAAGACCCTATAACTACAAAATCCCGGACCGTTATAGTATAGGCGCAGTGATTTTTTGAAAGCCCTGACAAACTTATCAAAAAAGTCACTAGCGCCTATGGCAAATATAGCCGCAACCAACGTTTCACCGAATAACTTCCGAATGGTAAGTTCGAAAATTATTCGGTAATCGGTGTTTGGTAGTGCCACTAATTCGCCCTATTCCCCAACAAAAAGAATCTAAAAAATGTGAACCGTATAGAAGATACGATTTTTCTAAAAAATTTGGAAAAGTTGTGTTTTGCAATCCCAACCGCAAAAACAGAAGGTTTTTGGGAAGAAATTGCAAAAATTAATTTTGGGGTATCTAGTGAAGCTAGGAATACCGAAAATATGTCAAAAAATCAGGGATCTAATGCAGAAGGCAATGATATAAAAAGTTTGGAAAAATTCCGATCGCAAGTCAAAAATTTGAGTGAATTCGCAAAACGTGTCGTCAAAGTCAGCTCAAATTTTGCCTCAGTCAGCTCAAATTTTGCCTCAGTCAGCTCAAATTTTGCCTCAGTCAGCTCAAATTTTGCCTCAGTCAGCTCAAATTTTGCCTCAGTCAGCTCAAATTTTGCCTCAGTCAGCTCAAATTTTGCCTCAGTCAGCTCAAATTTTGCCTCAGTCAGCTCAAATTTTGCCTCAGTCAGCTCAAATTTTGCCTCAGTCAGCTCAAATTTTGCCTCAGTCAGCTCAAATTTTGCCTCAGTCAGCTCAAATTTTGCCTCAGTCAGCTCAAATTTTGCCTCAGTCAGCTCAAATTTTGCCTCAGTCAGCTCAAATTTTGCCTCAGTCAGCTCAAATTTTGCCTCAGTCAGCTCAAATTTTGCCTCAGTCAGCTCAAATTTTGCCTCAGTCAGCTCAAATTTTGCCTCAGTCAGCTCAAATTTTGCCTCAGTCAGCTCAAATTTTGCCTCAGTCAGCTCAAATTTTGCCTCAGTCAGCTCAAATTTTGCCTCAGTCAGCTCAAATTTTGCCTCAGTCAGCTCAAATTTTGCCTCAGTCAGCTCAAATTTTGCCTCGCTCAAATTTTGCCTCGCTCAAATTTTGCCTCCGCTCAAATTTTGCCTCGCTCAAATTTTGCCTCGCTCAAATTTTGCCTCGCTCAAATTTTGCCTCGCTCAAATTTTGCCTCAACCTAACCTAACCTAACCTAACCTAACCTAACCTAACCTAACCTAACCTAACCTAACCTTTTTTTTTTTTTTTTTTTTTTTTTTTTTTTTTTTTTTTTTTTTTTTTTTGATTCGGTGAGAAAATGCAAATTACGCACGGTCCCCGCGCCTTGGGGAATGTCCCCCCACACGCACTTAGGGGGGACGACGCGGGGGGTGTAGTGGACTCTCCCCCCTAGTTAGGGCTCTAGGGGGGCATACCCCTTAAAAACTCACCGGTATTCCCTCTCGGCCATTTGGAGGGGCGCCGTGGGAGAACTATGGTGTCACCACGAACGCCCCACCGGCCACCCCAGCGCAAGCGCCAGGGTTCCGTCGCCTAAGGAGGGAGGGCCGGGGATACTTGGCCCCCCCCCCTGAGTCGTGGGCCTTTACAGGCTGGCAGGGGATCCCCATCCCCCACCAGCTGGCACCACTACGGAGGGCAGCGGCGACTGCCGCCTGCACCTCCGATCCGACACTCGGTCGGATCCTCGTTGTGGGGGGCGGGGATAGCTCGCCTCACTGAGGCCAGGAAAAGACCGAAGGACATCAATCCTTCGGCCACCCAGGGAACTCAGTCCCCAGGATATTTTTCCTCCAGGAGGCCCCCGGAGCTACCCCACCCCTCACACGCCCCTGCGCCCTACCCTGAGGGAACTTGTGTCCGAGCGGACGGGTACACCGACGCTCAGTCCCCTCCACCCTACGGCCAACCCCATGGAGTACGATGGCCCTCAGAGCCACCGTACTCCCGACAGCCATCATGGCCGCCCTCAAAACTCCCCAGGGGAGCCACCCCCGCGCCGAAGCGCTGCCACTTCCATGTCTCCTCTGCTGGGTCAGAGGAGTACTGGAAGTGGCCCACCACCCGGTACCTCTTGGCACCGCCGCAGGCCGGACACATGGCATGCGGCGGTGAGCCCCCCCCACCACGACAAGGTAGGTACACGTCGGGGGGGAACCTAACCTTTTTTTTTTTTTTTTTTTTTTTTTTTTTTTTTTTTTGATTCGGTGAGAAAATGCAATTACGCACGGTCCCCGCGCCTTGGGGAATGTCCCCCCACACGCACTTAGGGGGGACGACGCGGGGGGTGTAGTGGACTCTCCCCCCTAGTCGGAGCACACTAGGGGGGCATACCCCTTAAAAACTCACCGGTATTCCCTCTCGGCCATTTGGAGGGGCGCCGTGGGAGAACTATGGTGTCACCACGCACGCCCCACCGGCCACCCCAGCGCAAGCGCCAGGGTTCCGTCGCCTAAGGAGGGAGGGCCGGGGATACTTGGCCCCCCCCCCTGAGTCGTGGGCCTTTACAGGCTGGCAGGGGATCCCCATCCCCCACCAGCTGGCACCACTACGGAGGGCAGCGGCGACTGCCGCCTGCTCCTCCGATCCGACACCCGGTCGGATCCCCGTTGTGGGGGGCGGGGTAGCTCGCCTCACTGAGGCCAGGAAAAGACCGAAGGACATCAATCCTTCGGCCACCCGGGGAACTCAGTCCCCAGGATACTTTTCCTCCAGGAGGCCCCCGGAGCTACCCCACCCCTCACACGCCCATGCGCCCGTCCCTGAGGGAACTTGTGTCCGAGCAACGGGTACGCCGACGCTCAGTCCCCTCCACTCTACCGCGAGCCCTCCCTTGAAGTACGATGGCCCTCAGAGCCACCGTACTCCCGACAGCCATCATGGCCGCCCTCCTAACTCCCCAGGGGAGCCACCCCCGCGCCGAAGCGCTGCCACTTCCATGTCTCCTCTGCTGGATCAGAGGAGTACTGGAAGTGGCCCACCACCCGGTACCTCTTGGCACCGCCGCAGGCCGGACACATGGCATGCGGCGGTGAGCCCCCCCACCACGACAAGGTAGGTACACGTCGGGGGGGGGGGGAACCTAACCTAACCTTTTTTTTTTGATTCGGTGAGAAAATGCAATTACGCACGGTCCCCGCGCCTTGGGGAATGTCCCCCCACACGCACTTGGGGGGGACGACGCGGGGGGTGTAGTGGACTCTCCCCCCTAGTCGGAGCACACTAGGGGGGCATACCCCTTAAAAACTCACCGGTATTCCCTCTCGGCCATTTGGAGGGGCGCCGTGGGAGAACTATGGTGTCACCACGCACGCCCCACCGGCCACCCCAGCGCAAGCGCCAGGGTTCCGTCGCCTAAGGAGGGAGGGCCGGGGATACTTGGCCCCCCCCCCCTGAGTCGTGGGCCTTTACAGGCTGGCAGGGGATCCCCATCCCCCGCCAGCGGGCACCACTACGGAGGGCAGCGGCGACTGCCGCCTGCTCCTCCGATCCGACACCCGGTCGGATCCCCGTTGTGGGGGGCGGGGTAGCTCGCCTCACTGAGGCCAGGAAAAGACCGAAGGACATCAATCCTTCGGCCACCCGGGGAACTCAGTCCCCAGGATACTTTTCCTCCAGGAGGCCCCCGGAGCTACCCCACCCCTCACACGCCCCTGCGCCCGTCCCTGAGGGAACTTGTGTCCGAGCAACGGGTACGCCGACGCTCAGTCCCCTCCACTCTACCGCGAGCCCTCCCTTGAAGTACGATGGCCCTCAGAGCCACCGTACTCCCGACAGCCATCATGGCCGCCCTCCTAACTCCCCAGGGGAGCCACCCCCGCGCCGAAGCGCTGCCACTTCCATGTCTCCTCTGCTGGATCAGAGGAGTACTGGAAGTGGCCCACCACCCGGTACCTCTTGGCACCGCCGCAGGCCGGACACATGGCATGCGGCGGTGAGCCCCCCCACCACGACAAGGTAGGTACACGTCGGGGGGGAACCTAACCTAACCTAACCTAACCTAACCTAACCTAACCTAACCTAACCTAACCTACAGATTTGAACCTAATCGATTTCGACCTCTTCCTTTTTTTTTTTTTTTTTTTTTTTTTTTTTTTTTTTTTTTCATTTAATAGCCATGCTAAATCCGGAGCGCAAACCTAATTAATTTCAGATTTGTACTTGGCCTTACTAGAAAAAAAAAAAAAAAAAAAAAAAAAAAAAAAAAAAAACCAGAATCTTTAAGAACAATACTATTTATGATTTTTAGAGAAAAAATGGTTCCTTAATATTTATATTTTGTGGTATAAAACGATTATATATATATATATATATTTTTTTTTTTTTTTTTTAAAAACCTTACTAGAAAAAAAAAAAAAAAAAAAAAAAAAAAAAAAAAAAAAACCAGAATCTTTAAGAACAATACAATTTATGATTTTTAGAGAAAAAATGGTTCCTTAATATTTATATTTTGTGGTATAAAACGATTATATATATATATATATTTTTTTTTAAATCATGATTTATATCGACAAGTAGATAAGGAAAAAAAATTGTTGATTATCTCATAAACAATGCATTTTTTTTTCTATAACAATTATTTAAACAATCGCGGTAAAAAATTTAAAAAAAAAAAAAAATATTTTCATGTAACTTTTAACCGTTAGAAATCATAAAATTTGAAATATTTGAAAAAAAAAAAAAAAAATTTTTTTATTACTTTTATGCAGTTTTTAATTTTTTCATGTTTTCGATTGTTAAAAAAAAAAAAAAGTGGAAAATTAACATTTTTGAATTTTTCCAACGGGGATCTATTTTTATGCCTTTTAAGAATAACTCCACGAAGTGAAAAAAAAAAATCCTAGGGTTATAGTTTAATAATAATCAGGTTTTTTCTGTTAACATTCTATTCAGAAAAAGTTGTTAATTAACTAATGCATAACTAATGGAAAAATAGGGATAAAAATTTTTCGCCGACGGATTATTGTTTATTTATATATCCCAATAGTACTCATTTTTTTTTTTTTTTTTTTTTATTCTTTAATATTCATATTTAATTATGTTAAAATGATTTTTATTGTTACCGTGTCCGGGTGACAAATCATGAGCGGAAGCCTTTTAGGGCTATTTTCAGGGCTCCGTAAAAATTATAAATATTAAAGAGATACAGTTCCGGAAGGTAGGACTTTTTTTTTTAGGAAATTTCCTCTTCAGATCTTTTTTCAAATTTTGAATATACTTAAACTACTTTTGAATATACTTTTTTTTGAGATATTAAAAAAAAACCAAACCCCTATTATTATTATTATTTTAATTGTTTATAACTTTTGCAATTTTTATCGGCCCCTTTTGGATCTTTTTCTTAAACTTTCTACATAATATTCCGAATCGAATGACACCTCGATCGTAATTTTCGGAGACTACAAAAATTTAACCTAAAAAGGTACATGTTAACCAGACTAGTACCGCAATCTTTAATGAAAATAATAATGTATGTAGGTACTTAATTATCTTACTTTTAAAATTTTCGTCGTGTAGCTACAAAACTATAATTTATCTATTTATTTCAGCTGTCTTAGTCAGAACCATAGTTATCACCACACGAGATGAGATAGTCATCCATCAGAATGAAAATGCATTAACGCAGTGCAATCAGTGCAATGGTCGAGGGCAGGCGTTTGGCGTTGGGCGCGGCAGTCGCGGCAGTCGCGGCTCGGTGTCGGCGCAGCATGCACGCGGCGTGGCTGGCGGCGCTGCTGCTGGCGGGCGCGGGGGGGGCGGCGGCGGGCGGCGGCGGGGCCGGGCAGCGGCGGGCCGAGGTGCGCGGCGCGGTGCGGTTGGGCGCGCTGTTCGCGGTGCACGGCGCGCCGGCGGGCGGCGGCGGCGGCGGCGGCGGCGGCGGCTGCGGGCCCGTGCGCGAGCACTACGGCATCCAGCGCGTGGAGGCCACGCTGCGCGCGCTGGACGCCATAAACGCGGACGCGGCGCTGCTGCCGGCGCTGCGGCTGGGCGCGGAGCTGCGCGACTCCTGCTGGGCGCCGCACACCGCGCTGCGCCAGACCATCGACCTGGTGCGCAACGCCGTCGACCCCGCCGCGGCGCCCGCCTGCGCGCGCGCCAACCGCACGACCACCACGGTAACGCGCCACCTCTATCACGATGAGCCACGACCTGCTTCTATTTTACGTGCATTTCACTTTTTTTTTATAACATCTTCTATAATGCTACCTGACCACGACCCATGGAAACTTGCAATAGCAAACGATTGCAGACGCGTCGATATCGATAGCCTAGAAACACAACTCACAACGCACAAACTCCACGCCGAATCACATCACATCAGCCCAGGCCCTGCACTCACCTTTTTGAATGGCATGGCCCATATTATGTTTTCTCCCACACCAAAAGATAACTGCAAACGACCCGTTAATAACCGTTAGTATATATATAGTCTGGTCAACATGTACCTTTTTAGGTTACATTTTTGTATAGTCTCCGAAAATTACGATCAAGGTGTCATTCGATTCGGAATATTATGTAGAAAGTTTAAGAAAAAGTTCCAAAAGCGGCCGATAAAAATTGCAAAAGTTATAAGCAATTAAAAAATAATAATAATAGGGGTTTGGTTTTTTTTAATATCTCGAAAACTATCAAGGATATTCAAAATTTTAAAAAAAAATCTGAAAAGAGGAGGATATTTCCTAAAAAAGTCGTACCTTTTGGAACTGTATCTTTAATATTTATAATTTTTACGGAGCCCTGAAAATACCGCTAAAAGGCTTCCGCTCGTGATTTGTCACCCGGACACGGTAACAATAAAAATCATTTTTACATATTAAATATGAATATCAAAGAATAAAAAAAATTTAGTACTATTGGGATATACATATAAATAAACAATAATCCGTCGGCGAAAAATTTTTATCCCCATTTTCCATTAGTTATGCATTAGTTAATTAACATTTTTTTCTGAATAGAATATTAACAGAAAAAACCTGATTATTATTAAACTACAATCCTAGGATTTTTTTCACTTTGTGGAGTTATTCTTAAAAGGCATAAAAATAGATCCCCGTTGAAAAAATTCAAAAATGTTAATTTTCCACTTTTTTATCAACAATCGAAAACATTAAAAAATTAAAAACTGCATAAAAGTAATAACATTTTTTTTTTCAAATATTTCAAATCTTATGATTTTTAACGGTTGTTACATGAAAATATTTTTTTTTAATTTTTTACCGCGATTGTTTAAATAATTGTTATAAACAAATGCATTGTTTATAAGATAATCAACATTTTTTTTCTTTATCTACTTGTCGATATAAATCATGATTTTTAAGAAAAAAATCATTCCTTAAAAAAAAATATTTCTTGCTATAAAATGCAACAATCGTTTTTTACCACAAAATATAAATAATAAGCAACCATTTTTTTTCTAAAAATCATAAATTGTATTGTTCTTAGATTCTGGAAAAAAAAATTTTTTTTTTTCATTTTTTATTTGTTTATTTAATAAACAATTTGTTATAAACAAATGGATTTTCTTAGTTTATTTTTTTAATAATTTTTAGTTTTATTCTAAAAACAGCTATATATTATTTTTTATAATTTTTTTTTATCTATCTATTTTTTATATAACTAAATATTTTTGTCCTAAAATTCATAAAAAATAATATATAGCTGTTTTTAGAATAAAATTAAAAATTAATAAAAAAATAAACTAAGAAAATCCATTTGTTTATTAAAAATTACAGTTCCAAAAGGTAGGACTTATTTTTAGGAAATTTTCTCCTCTTTTTAGATCTTTTTTCAAATTTTGAATATCTTTGATAGTTTTTGAGATATTAAAAAAAAACCAAACCCCTATTATTATTATTTTTTTAATTGTGTATAACTTTTGCAATTTTTATCGACCCCTTTCGGAACATTTTCTTAAACTTTCTACATAATATTCCGAATCGAATGACACCTTGATCGTAATTTTCGGAGACTATACAAAAATGTAACCTAAAAAGGTACACGTTGACCAGACTAATAACAAAATTAGCCTCTGGTTATCTACACTATATCTTCTAAAAAAAAAATGTAGTACCTGATGTAGTAGTACTCATGAAAATAAGAAACGAACACTCCAGAAAAGTTTGTCTTCACAAAGAAGTAGTACACTCATCACTCAACGCTGTGACATGTGAAGTGACGGGCGAGGGCGGCTGCCGCGCGCCGCTAATGAGGCGCTCTGTGCGGGAGCGGGGGCGGCGGCGCGGCGGGGACCCGTGTTGCCATCATAATAATGGAGATTTGACCAATAATCTTTAGGACTGCTGACATTCATATAATGATGTCATATCACTTGCGACATTCAGTATTTAAATTGAGTAAGGGATAGAAAAATCGACTCCTTGGCTATGGCCACTGGACATTAAGGCGCAGGGCGTAGAAGAGAAGAGATGTAGGTAGTGTTCTGTAGTGTTCTGTTTATAAACAAACAATCTACTAACGTTAAACGCTGAAAAAACGAAGCACATCGCTTTCTCAATAAGGGAGTCACAACAACCGTGCGGTTTTAATACTATCCGAGCTCACCAGTGTTCCCTCACTAACCAAGTGGATTGTAATTCCTGTCCAGCTATTTCTAAAGCTTCCGACATTAAATATCTTGGCGTAATTATTGATGCTAACCTCTCCTTTAGTCTCCATATTGACACAGTTGCGGCAAGAGTTCGTAAACTGATTTTTATCTTTAAGAAATTGCGTGACGTTGCTAACAAGAAATTGCTTATTCAAATTTACACAGCTCTGTGTCAGTCCTTATTGTCTTATTGCATAACGTCTTGGGGTGGGGCCGCGAAGACAACTCTTATAGTTCTTGAACGAGCTCAAAGAGCTATTTTAAAGGTCTCTACCTCTCGGCCATTCTTTTTCCCTACCAAAGAACTGTTCCAGTCCTGCAGAGTACTCACGGTTCGCCAGCTTTTCATCTTGAGCATCATCCTAAAACAGCACATGTCGGCTCCCTACAACTCTAATATCCTCAGCAAAAGGCGCTCTGACATAGTATTTAAGATACTCCGCACCAATCATGCTTTTAGGCGCAAATTCTCCTCGTTTTTGGTCCCTTCCTTTACAATAAAATTAACAGACTCCTTAATATTTATGACTCAAACTATGGCAACTGTAAAGTCATTCTGTCAGGGTGGTTGCAAAGTTTGTCTTACGAGGAAACCGAAAAGCTGCTGAAGATAGTTGTATAACTTAGTTAATTAACTATTTATCATTAGGTAATCCTTAGTTTAATATGTGTGATAAAAATGCTGATTTTTAACTTTGTACAGAAAATAATACTCCCTGTATCAATTAACATTTAATCATAGACCCTATCTTTTGCCTAAGATACAGGGTACTTTCGTATCCTAGTTTAGGCATTTAATTTAATTACTCTACGCACAGTTTATAATATACTTTCGTTGTAAGCGCAGGCGCACTTGTTTTATGTCGAGTCATTAGTTTAGTTCTAACTTTGTTGTGTACTTACTAATACATAGATAGACATAATATAGTGCTTACTAACCATTTATAATTTATTTGTACAATTGATTATTTTAATAAATAATTTGAATTTGAATTTGAATTTGAGCTTCTGGCCGCGATTTCGTCTGCGTAGAATTATACGTAAAAACCTTCTTCTTGAATCACTTTATCTATTAAAAAAAAAGAAAAAAAAAAAAAAAAAAAAAAAACCGCATCAAAATCCGTTGTGTAGTTTTGAAGGTATACGCATACATAGGGACATAGGGACAGAGAAAGCGACTTTATTTTATACTATGTAGTGATAGTGATGACAGACAATTGTGTGTGCGTGTGTGCGTGCAGGATGCGGAGGCGGCGAGCGCGGCGCCGCTGCTGGGCGTGCTGGGGCCGGGCGCCAGCGCCGCCGCCGTGCAGGTGCAGAACCTGCTGCAGCTGTTCTCCATCCCGCAGGTAGGCACGCGCGCCCGCCCCACGCGCGGCGCTCGCAGCGAGCTCACGGTGTGCGTCGGTGTCGCAGGTGTCGTACTCGGCGACGTCGCGCGAGCTGTCGGACCGCGCGCGATTCGCGACCTTCTTCCGCGTGGTGCCGTCGGACCGGCACCAGGCCCGGCTGCTGGTGGCGCTGCTGCGCGCGCACAACTGGACCTACGTGCACGCGGTGCACACGGACGGTGAGCGTCGCGGGCGGCGGGCCACCGCCAGGTAGCGCGTGGTGACGGCGGGTGGTGACGGCGTTCGATCCCTGCCGCAGAGAGCTACGGGCAGAGCGGCATGGCGGCGTTCCGCGAGGAGGCGGCGCGCGGCGGCGTGTGCGTGGCGCGCGAGGAGGGGCTGCGGGCGGCGCCGGGCGCGCGCGAGGTGGACGCGGCGCTGGCGCGGCTGGCGCGCGGGCCGCAGGTGGCGGTGTGCTGGTGCGAGGGCCGCACGGCGCGCGCGCTGCTGGCGGGGCTGGCGCGGCGCGGTGGCGCGCTGCGGCTGGTGGCCAGCGACGGCTGGGCGGACCGCGGCGACGTGGTGCAGGGGCTGGAGCCGGCGGCGCGCGGCGCGCTCACGCTGCGCATCCGCTCGCCGTACCTCGCCGGCTTCGATGCCCACTACCACGCGCTGCACCCGAGGAACAACTCTAGGAACCCGTGGTTCCAGGTAAATATAGGTATAACGGTAACAAAAGCGCTACGGGCAGCGGCCTGTTTGCATATTAAGCCATTTAATTAATTTATTTGTATCTCGTGCGCTCTCGTGTTGGCCATGCTGGTAGGTATAATCCGCGCAACACATTACAAAGGATGCATGGAGTTCTACTTTAGTGATTGGTCGTATTCGGCACGTACCCGTTCAGCTTCCACTCATAGAAACGCAATCGAGGAGTGAACTAAAATACCCAGTTAGTGTACTCGCTTACTTCTTTCTGAAATAGTATTTTATGCCACAGTTGTATTAGAGGCGTCAAAAAAGGCGAGTGGTGTGAGTTACGCCAGCAGCTTTTTTTTGACTTGCTTATACAACGTTGCACAGCATACTTTTTTTACGACTAAGTATGTACCTACGTACTTAATAAATGAAAGTAATACGTTCTCTGAAAATGAAGTAGTCCGGTGTTCCAGTCTCCAGTCAGATTCTCTAGGCAACACATTTTCCATCACTTCCTGGGCCGCCGCGGATATTTTTTCCGGTGTTGATTTAATTTCGTTTTCATCCATGCTTTTTCATGATACGTATTTTTGATGCGCAGGAGTTTTGGGAGCAGAAGTTTAACTGCTCGCTGGCGACGAGCCCGCCGGCGGGCGCGCGGCGCTGCAGCGGTGAGTGCCGGCAGAGACGAGCTCCCATCGGGGCAAACAAACAATACTATCTACTCTACAGAAATCCTTTCGTATAGCTACTATTGCAGAAAGAAAATACTTACATTGATTTGACGCAGAAATAGGTAGCCTATTTGATTTTTATTAGGATGCACATTGAATCGGGAAAGAGCATCGACCGACGACAAGTTCACACACGTTAAGTCGCATCGCATTATATACTGTGTTTGTCAGGTTCGGAGTCGCTGGCGCGCGGCTACTCGCAGGAGCCCAAGCTGGCGCTGGTGGTGCGCGGCGTGTACGCGCTGGCGCACGCGCTGCACGACATGCGCGCGGCGCTGTGCGGCGCCCCCGCGGGCCGCGGGGAGGGGGAGGGCGGGCTCTGCGCCGCCATGCTGCCGTTCAACGCGTCGCTCTACCAGCGCTACCTGCAGCGCGTGCACTTCCGCGCACCCGACGGCGGCCGCGTCGCGTTCGACGACAACGGGGACCCGCCGCCGGAGTAAGCTCCCGGATTCCGCCATCTTTTGCAACTGCGGAAGGCGCGCGGTGACATACAATAAAAATCGATTGTTTGCATGCGCATACTTAGCAAAGTGTTTGGTTTGGTCAGATTGAGTGAATACGACGTGATGAGCTTCGAGCGCGGGGCGGCGGCGGGCGGCGCGGTGTGGCGCTACGTGCGCGTGGGCCGCTGGCGGCGCGGCGAGCTGCAGCTGCGCGGCGGCCGGCACGCGCCCGACAGGTGTGCTCTTGTAACTAGAGTTGTTAGTATAACCGTCGCAGTGGAGCCAACGAAGTCGGCCTTCTCACTTCGGTTACATTTGCAGACGCGCGCGCGGCACGGCGGCGGTGTGCTCGGCGCCGTGCGGTGCGGGCCAGTGGGCGCGCGCGGCGGGCGGCGCGGGCGGCGCGGGCGGCGCGGGGGGCGCGGGGGGCGCGCGCCGGCCGGCCTGCTGCTGGACGTGCGTGGCGTGCGCGCCGCTGGCCGTCACGCGCGCGCCGCCGCGCCAGGGCTGCCGCCTCTGCCCGCCCGGACACCGCCCGAACCTAGCGAGGAAATGTACTTATTACGTATCCCCATATTTCATCTCGAACAATAACAGATGCCACTACGAGTAAAGCAGGTTCCGAGGCGATATGGTGGCCTGACGGCGAGCATTGTGTTTTGGGCTGAGAAACTAAGCGTGGTGACCGTTTGAATGAGCCTACTGAGCTTCCTCGCTGTCATTTGGATCGATCACCTGCATGCCGCGGCGGGTCGCGCGCCGCACGCGCCGGCACGAGAGCGGCAACAAGGTGACAACGCTCCGAAGCGTATCGATGTCGACAATCGACATCATTGCTTACCAGTAGTATTTATTCCGCTAGATCACGTATTTATTCGTATGCTTATATACTATTATATATAAGTAGGTAAGTACATATGTATCCTTAGTTTATTAATGATGAAGTATGCGGCTCTCGTACTGGTTTGTATAGCCACAGGAAGCGTTGTCTCCCAGACGGTACGCCATATTTCGTCTGCAATAGACGCAAAGGCCTATTTATTAATAAACAAAATTCCAGCCTCCCACGGTTCACGATGAAATAACCCATTATTTGTACGACAGAGCCGTGAAAATGTGCCGCAATGACGCCATAAAACGCCTCAAACCTACGTATAGCTATACGTATACCTACTGCGTACAACACAAACAAAAAATAATCTTTAGATTTGACATACTTAAAAATTCCTCGACGTAGGTACCTACCTAAAGAATATGTTCAGAAGTTCAGAATGGATCTAATATTTTGATTAAAAAATTATCGAAGAACATTTTGTTTGTTACATAATACGTCTCTTAAGTCAGTTAGTATTAGAATACCTAAATACAATAAATTCTGATAAAACTATAGATAAAAAAGTTGCTCTAAATCGCTGCCCGGCGGCAAGGTGCCCAGAAGGCTGGAGCATCACCGCGTTGTATTGCGTACCCTTTGCGCTAAAAAAGCCGGCCCTCTGGTCACTCGAAGCTTCATTCAGCTTGGTAGACAACGACCCATGGTTTCTACCCCAAATGGCTCAAACGTAGGCATGCTAATGCCCGGATATTTGCGCCGCTTGAGGGAACCCGCAGAGGCCGCAGCGAAACCAGCCCTGTTCGCTGCATGTAGGTGGAAGGCGAGTGTGCCTATCAAATATTAAAATAAAAACATATAGTCAGAAGTTGCACAGCTTTACGCAATAAACGATTTATATGCATTTTATAATGTTATATATGCTAAGATTAAGACGGAATCAGACTCTTTGCTTGTGCAGTCTGAACTTGCACGTCTTGATGATTACTGTCACCGTAATAGGCTTGACTTGAATGCGTCTAAGTGCTTTTCTGTGACTTACTCTCGCCAGCGCAAAATAATTAAAACATCTTATACCTTAAAAGGCATTACTCTGCAAAAGTTACCTTCCATGAGGGATCTTGGTGTTGTGCATGATTCCAAACTATTATTTGATGTACATATTAACGGTATTATAAGCGATGCGTTGAGGATGCTCGGGTTTGTTATGCGCTGCTCAGCCAATTTTTCTAGAGCGAAAACACTTAAAATATTATACTGTTCGTATGTCAGAAGTAAGCTTGAATATGCATCTCAAATTTGGAATCCTTGCTATCGGACCTACATTGACAGAATTGAACGTGTACAGAAGAAGTTCATTAAATTTTTATGTTTCAAGCTGAAAGTTCCGTACAGTTCTGCCGACTACTATACGTTATGCAAGAAGCACCATCTTATTCCGTTACACAAGCGGCGTGAGATTGCGGACATTATCTACGCCCTCAGTATCACTAGTGGTAAGGTCGATTGTCCTGAACTGCTTTCCAGTATATCTTTCAATACTCCGAATAGGTCTAAAAGATATCACCCGCCTATTTCACTTAAGCATGGTGCAACTAAATATCGCAAAAATAGTTTTTTGAGGCGAGCTTGTCGTAGTGTCAATGAGGTGGCTGAGGAGCTTGATATTGATATATTTAACTGTAACATTTCTACAGTGCGGCGGCGGTTGGCGGGGGGGTGGTTGGAGTGTGCTTTAGATATTTAACATATAGTGACTGCAGATTCAGTAATTAGATATTTGTTTGTTTTTAATTTGTTGGTGTGTAGTGTATAAGTTTTACTGTATTCTCTTCTATCTTTGGTTGCGTGGTGTGTGTTTGCGACTACGCGCGCACTTTGTTTGGTTTTTTTTTCTTAATTTATCTCTAGTTGTGAGAGCCTATAATTGGCTTTAATGTCACTACTGTAATCAATCCATACTGTATTTCATAGCTGTTGGATCTCCGTAAATAAATAAATAAATAAATAAATAAATGTCGTTTGTGTGTGGAGTGTGCGCGGCGTCGCCGGTGGAGTGGGGCGGCGGGCGCGGGGGGGGCTGGGCGCGCGCGCTGGCGGCGGGCGCGGGCGGCGCGGGGCTGGCCGTGGCGGCGCTGTGCGGCGCGGCCTTCTGGCGGCACCGCGCCACGCCCGTCGTGAAGGCGTCCTCGCGCGAGCTGTGCGCGCTGCTGCTGGCGTGCGCCGCGCTGTGCCACGCCGCCGCGCTGGCCGCCGCCGCGCGCCCCGCGCCGCTGCCGTGCGCCGCCGTGCGGCTGGCCGCGCCCGCGCTGGCCGGCGTCTACGCGGCCGTGCTCACGCGCACGGTGCGCATCGCGCGGCTGGTGGCGGCGGCGGAACGCGGCGGCGCCGGCCACACGCCGCTGCTGTCGTCGCGCGCGCAGGTGGCGGCGTGGGCGGCGCTGAGCGCGCCGGGCGCGGCGGCGGCGGCGTGGGCGGCGCTGCGGTGGGCTCCCGCGCCGCGGCTGCTGCACCCGGGGCGCGCGCGCGCCGTGCTGGCGTGCGGCGGCGAGCGCGCGGCGGCGCAGCTGGTGCCGCTGGCGCCGGCGCTGCTGCTGCTGGGCGCGTGCGCGGCGGCGGCGGTGCGCACGCGCCGGCTGCCGCACAACTTCAACGAGACGCGCTTCATCGGCGCGGCGACCTACACGACGGGCGTGACGTGGCTGGCGTTCGCGCCGCTGTACGTGGCGGTGGAGGCGCGCTCGCTGGCGCTGTGCGCGTGCGTGTCGCTGTGCGCGGGCGCGTGCGTGCTGCTGTCGCTGGGCCCGCGCGCCTGGCTCTGCCTGTGCCGGCCGCAGCGCAACACGCGCGCGCACTTCCTCACCAACACCTCCATCCGCTGCCACCTGGGCCGCTACCGGCCCGCGCCGGCCGCCGCGCGGCGCGCGTGCCGGGACGCGGGCGTGCAGACGGCCGCGGCGGGCGCGGGCGGGTGGTGCGCGGCGGCGGGGGTGTGCGCGCGCGTGACGCGGGCGCCGGCGGGGGAGGGGGAGGGGGAGGGGCACGTCACCATCACGCTGCTGCACCACCGCCACGCGCTGCCCGCAGACCAGTACTAGTGCCCACACTTACATTTCCAAAGTCTCCATCTATAACTTTACATAACACACAAAGAGACAAAACGCAACAGGGGCCCAAGAAGTTGGTGATGAGGAAGGTTCGGCTAGTAGTGTGAGCTGTGCCGGACTCACACTCTCCCAGTATGTAGTACTAGTACCTACCTATATAGGTAAGCGTAATCATTTAGTATAATAACTAGCTTCTTCCCGCGACTTCGTCTGCGTATTATCTATCTTCTATACATATAAAATTCAAAGTCCTGACTGACTGACTGACTGACTGACTGACTGACTGACTTAACTATATATCAACGCACAGCCCAAACCACTGGACTTAGAGACTTGAAATTTTGCACAAAGATACCTTATACAATGTAGGCATCCACTAAGAAAGGATTTTTGAAAACTCCCACGGGATAAGGAAAAAACGGGAATTATATATTCGATTCTTTGTAATGGCTGAGATGATGATGATGATGATGATATATTCGATTCCGAGTGACGCTATCTCAGTAACTATAATAACTAGACTCTTCAAATTTGATACATAAGTAGGTGATTACAAAACTAAGAAACTAATTTCAGGATTTTTGGAAATTTCCACGGGATAAGGAATAAAACGGGATTTATATATTCAGTTCTACGGGATCGATTTTTCGTTTTACTGGTCGTATAAAACTGAAATTTGGCCTTCAAGTTCTCTTGGGGAGTGTAGGGGAGCACTACAAAAGGATTTCCCGAAATTCCCACGGGAACGGAAACACCGGGACTTTTCGTTTTACTGGTTGCAGAAAGCTGAAATTCGGCATGTAGGTTGCTTCGGGAGTGTAGAGGAGCATTAAGAGAGTACTTTCCAAAATTCCCACGGAAACGGGAAAAAAACAGGATTTTTCGTTTTACTGGTCGTACAAAGCTGAAATTTTGCAAGTGGGTTCCTTGGGGAGTGTAGGGGAGCATTATGAGATAATTTCCCAAAATTCTTCTTCTTTGTTCCCGTAAGAATTTCGAGAAATGCTCTATTTGGCGAAATTCTTACGGGAACGGGAAAAACGGGACGCGGGGGAAAAGTTGAAATTTGTCACGTAGGTATATTCGGGAGTGTAGGGGAACACTAAGAAAGGATTTTCCGAAACGCCCACAGGGACGGGAAAAAACGGGATTTTACGTTTCCAGACGAAACAGCGGAAGAAAGAGACTTAACATTTATAACGTGTGTTTCTTTAAAGGCTTTAAGTGTACTCCGAAAGCACTCCCCAAAATTTCCACGGGAACGGGAAAAAATGTATTTTTTCGTTTCACATCATAGCGTATATTTAGGGTATATTTTAGGACAGCCCTAACAACCTATTTTATTTAACAAACACTCACAACACATTACATTTTGTATTTTTATAAAACAGACCCAACCTAACCTGTAGGTTAGGTTAGGTTTGTTTTATAAAAATCCTGCAATATTTACAGTTTCAGAAAAATCAAGGTAGCGGGGCAATGCGGGGGCTTGCTTGCATGCTTGCTTGAGTGCTTGCTTTGCATGCTTGATTGCATACTTGCTTTCATGCATGCTTGCATGCTTGCTTGAATGCATGCATGCTTGCGTGCTTACTTGCATGCATGCTTGCTTGCACGCTTGCTTGCATGCTTGCATGCCTGCTTGCATGCCAGCTTGCACACTTACATGCTTGCATGCATGCTTGAAAGCTTGCAGGTTTGGTTGTTCGCTTGCTTGATTGCTAGCTTCTTTGAAATACTCATGGTTCACGCGTGCGAAGCCGCGGGCAAAAGCTAGTACATTATAAATAAACCTTCCTCTCGTATCACTCCATCCATTAAAAAAACCGCATCAAAATCCGTTGCATAGTTTTAAAGATTTAAACATAAATAGGGACAGGCAGACAGACAGCGGAAAGCGACATTGTTTTATACTTTGTAGTGGTGATAGTGATAGTGAAGTAGTATTAACTCAAAACTCCTACATTAGTGGCCCACCATCGCCCATGCCCCGTCCTCACATGGCGACGCTGGCAGTGATTAAATAAAAAGATACTGAAAAGTGAAAAGAAAAGAAGAACAAATAAACAGTACCTACCTAAGTGAAATATAATGTGAATAGAATTGTCTGATATTCTCAATAAGTAATGTAGAACTATGATAATGTTATAACGTATAAAAATTAATGATAATAATTACTACCTATTGTGTTTAAAAGTAGGTAGACGAAGATTTTTTTTATTTTTTTATTTATACGATATAGAGATACAAAATGAAGAAACTGAGATTAAAAAATACTGAAACATTACGCCATTATATTCGAGAGAGCTATGTTTTTACTGTTTTATGAATTCAGCATTATCACAATAATTCTAGCTTTTTCGTGTCTGCAATAACAAAAGTTTGTTATTGCATGCGCTTTATCTCAATCCGTGCGAGGTTTAAATTTAAACAACCGCGAACTGCGCCGGTAGTGATAACCCCCGGCGCGGCGCGGCTCGCGAGCGGCGCGGCGCCGGCAGCGGCGGTCGCTCTCGTCTATTCTATAGGTACCTATAAAACAGCACCTACCGTGACTGACTGACTGACAGACAGACAGACGACGCACAGCCTCTAACTTGAAATTTGCCAGACGTGTATCTTGAGTACCTATCCCAGAAGCACTAAGAAGGGATATTTTAAAATTCCGACGGGATAGGGAATAAATGAGGCTTTTATATATTTCTCAGTAACTGTAATAACTAGAGTCCTCAAATTTGGCACACTTGTAGATGAAGGTAACAGTAACACTGAAACATGTTCTCCGGGAAAATGCGACGTTCCCGCGGGACAGAAATAAGTGCATTAAATTTCGGGACTGTTTTTAAAATTTATTTCACTAATAGATAGCTCCACTGATTTTGATTAACAATTCAGAATTTTTAAAATAGGTCAAAACAGTTATTTCTTTCCCGCGGGAACTTTACACTTTCTCGGGATAAAAAGTAGTCTATGTCAATCAAAAACAGTGCAGCTTTCTATTAGTGAAAGACAGAGATACATTGAACGGATTTTGATGCAAACTACTAATCTGTTGAGAAAATCACCGGCCGGTTAGGTATAAGCAACTTTTATCCCGGAAAATTGTAATCTTACCGCTTTAGTGTAGGTCTGTATTTTGTAGAAATTTCTATAATTAAGAGAATGCAATTTTGTCCCCGGAAACTAAATTGGATAGATTGTCAGGTAAATTAATTAAGGTAATTCAGGTTATTTTTTTTGTTTGTCTTTAAAAGTCAGTCTTATGTCTATTTTCTCAAAAATCGGCTAACGTTCAAACATAAAATAATATAAGGTAGTGAGATATAGATAGTACTACATATAGTACCTAAGTGAAAAAATACATATATTTGTATGTTTTTTTTTCTTTTCAAGGGGAGAGGTGTAGTGTGAGCTGAGCCACACTCCCTCTCCCAGTACGTAGCACTGTATTAGCGTAGGCATCCAGTATAATAAAGAACTATTAACTCCAAACTCGTCTGCATGAGTTGCCCCCAACGCCCGTCCTCACGGAAGGTTCGGCTCGACTCGACTCGGTTAAAAAAAGTCCTCAGGTTAAGACCTTGGAGACTAGCGTCTGGTACACCTACCGAGTAGATAAAATTGAATTCCATATACTGTTCCCCATCAAATCTGAAAATAATTAGTGCAAGAAATATTTTGGATAAAAATTTCATCCATTTACCTTACCTAGTCAATCGTACTTTTATTTGAAATCTTTCAAATCGACACGTGCTGACATAATGCTTTTAAAAATCTTAAAAAAGTAGCTTAGTAATGACATGCGCGAGTGCTGCTACATGCGCTGCCCGGCCGGAGCGTGACGTGGAGCGGGGCCGGGCGGGCGCAGGCGCGGCGGTATCGAGCCGGCGGCGGCGCGGCCGCGGCACGGGCGGCAGTGAGCCGCCGCCCGCCAGCATGGACGCCCCCGGCCACGGCGGCGCGCCGCCCGCGCGCCCGCTCGTCAACCCCGACGAGCACGGCGAGGTCGACACCACCAGGTACACGCGCCCGCCGCACACACGCCGCACACGCCGCACGCACCCCACATTACACGCATTGGACATGCTGGACTGTCGGCCACTCTATTGATTCCCGATCCCGAGTTACGTCACTCACCACTCTCACCAGGAACACAAACACGCCTGCATCGCATGCAGTCCTGTTTCCACTTTGGGTTGCCAGTTGCAACCTAAAGCAGTATAGAGTACTAAACAAAACGAATCTAAACTCAACACTATTTACTAATATTTGACCAAAGCTTTGGTTTTTTTTTCGCAACAGAAACGTAAACCGTAAATTGGGCACGGACTCGTACAACATAATATATGTAGGTACATTTAGTGATGCGGCATTGACCTACTAAAATAACTAAACATAAAATTAGGTTTTGTTTCACTTAATCTAAAATTAAGTAAGTATTTGTGTCTGCCATTGTTCGTAATAAAAGAACATCTAATCACGGAATTGTTAGTATAATAATATTATACTCACGAGCAAAAATAACGGGTCGCTTTTCATATAACTTAGTATGAAAAGTGACCCGTTATTTTTGCTTGTTAGTGTATTTAGTAAAAGTGCTACATGGAATGACACAAGACAGGCAGACATTGAGGGGGGGAGGGGAGGGCGACGGCATTTTTTTATCAACAAAATACACCTAATTATATTGTGCTCATTGTTTTGTCGCTCGCCAAAGTGCGGCGAGTAGGGGTTTGCTTGCTGGCGCGGTCGGCCAGGGAACCACTTTAACCAACCTTTGGTAATAATATCATTTTGCGGCCTAAGACATCAAAAACTATTGACTGAGAGCCAACATTGGGGGCGGCTGACGTAAGCTTGCCTTCGGAATCCAAAAGCTTATCGGTTACTTACTTGACATGAAATGTATCCTACTAATATTATAAACGCGAAAGTTTGTAAGTATGGATGGATGGATGGGTGTTTGTTACTCTTTCACGCCAGAACGGTTGGACAGATCTGAATGAAATTTGGAACATATATAGATTATAGTCTGGAATAACACAGGCTACTTTTTATCTTGGTAATTCCTGCGGGATAGCGATAAACTAATTCTATGCAGACGAAGTTGCGGGCAACAGCTAGTATTTCATCATTTTGTTTTTTCTCTTCGACATTGGAGATATCTCCAATTAATTTATTTGACGGTGGAGGCATTTTACACCTCCACTGACCTTAAATTATTTTTGGTAACTCCCGCAAGATGGACGGAAGGCGCGCATCCAACGCTGGTGATGTCCTCCATCAGCTGATACGATGATGATGATGACTGTTACGCATAGTGCTCCTGTGTGTTTTAGCAATTTTTAGTTTTTTGCAACTCTCTCTGTAGAGATACTTACAATCACTTCTCATATTTATATCGTGCAAACTAAATCGACATAAAAACAACGGTGCCCCTCCCCCCGGGTCGCCCCCGCCGCCGCCCGCCGCCGCGCACGCGCGCCGCCGCCGCCCCGATATCGCTTATCATTATCAAAGCAATCTGAATCCGGAAACGGAACTCTGCACCGCACAAGCCTTCTAACTCGCTACTCTTTCATCAGTCATCAATCACAATGCAGAACATCGATATAATGTATGTTCTGTGCAGCAAATGAATCTTATAACCACTTGGACAATCCAGGCGCGCGATCAGTGTGGTTTATAGCATACATCTCCTGTGTATTACTAAGTAGGTAATCGACATGCTTGGCTCAATCAAAACCTACATGCTTAGTCATGCAATCTATTAGTCGCTTTACCATCGTAGAACCTCATAATTGACCTTCATTCGTCCAGCCCTAAGCTAAACCTCAATTAAAAAATCCGTTTGCAAAAAAATGGGCATCCAAAACTTTACATGCCACAAATATTTGTAGCAGTTATTTCAATCAGAGGAGGCCACATTCGATATTATTTTTTTATTTTATATTGTTTGTAACTTTTACTGAATAAAGGAGAAAGTCAATTGAAGTACCTTATTTCTGTGTAAAAATGAGTAATTTCCTGAAAATCAAAATAAAACAAGTGCCCGTTTTAAAAAAAAAAAAATACTTAACACTCAATAGGCTAAAGAATGAAATCTTGATTGGTAATGGTATATCCGATTTCACAGGCACATCCACTCCACTACTATAGGTACAGCACTCCATACTCTAATGTATAGCAGTCAGTGTTGATAAGACAACGGCATCGCAGGTACCCGGAGCCGAAGGAGGCGACGCACCGCGTGCGCGGGCGCAGCGACGTGCTGGAGCTGCTGTGCGGCGCTGACGCCGTCGACCCCGAGCTGCTCACCGTCAAGACGTTCTACTTCTTCTTCTACTCTGCGTTCGGGTCGCTGTTCCCGCTGATGGGCGTGTATTTCAAGCAGATGGGCATGAACGCAGGCCAGTGCGGGCTGCTGATCGGCACGCGGCCCTTCGTGGAGTTCCTGTCGGCACCGTTTTGGGGCGGGCTGGCCGATCGCTGGCGCAAGGGGCGCACGCTGCTGCTGGCCTCTCTGGCGGCGTGGATCGTGTTCACGCTGCCGCTGAGCTGGGTGCAGCCGGGCGCCGTGGCCTGCGTGGTGCCGCGCAACGCCACCTCCTACGACCTGGTGACGCCTCTGTACGAGGGCACCAAGTGGCCCGAGCGCACCTCGGCCGCCGCCGAGTTCCGGGGCCCCGCCACCACCGCGGCCGCGGGCTCCGCCGGCTCGCCGCTGCCCGTCACCGACGCCGACAACTACGACCCCGAAAAGCAGGCCGGCTGGGTCACGCCGCTGCACTCCTCCATCGTCTACCGCACGGCCGACATCCAGAAGACGTTCTTCCTGTTGCTGCTGCTGGTGATGCTCGGCGAGTTCTTCAGCGCGCCCGCCATCACCCTCGCCGACTCCGCCGTCATCACGCTGTTGGGCGAGGACGCCGACCGGTGAGTGCCTCTCCCCGACCTCCTCCGAGCGTCCCGCGCTCGCGTTCTCTCCGCACCACTGACGCCATTCCGTGTCGGCAGGTACGGGCACCAGCGCATGTTCGGGTCGCTGGGCTGGGGTCTGGCCATGTTTTTCGTGGGCATTGCGCTGGACCACAGCACGGCGTTCACGGCGCACCCGTGTGGCGGTCCGCAGCGCTACGAGAAGAACTACACGATCTGCTTTGCCACGTTCTCGGTGCTGATGGGCGCCGCGCTGCTCACCGCGGGCCAGGTATGTCGCACGCGGGGCGGCCCGCGCGGCATATGGTGCTCCACCGCAGCTCACGTTTTGGTTTGTGTCGGCAGATCAGATTCAAGTATGAATTCGCGCCGGTGGAGGTGCCGGTGGCGGCGCCGAGCTCGCCGACGCGCGAGGAGAAGCTGCAGCAGCAGCTGGCGGAGCAGCTGCAGCTGCCGGGGCTGGACACGGCCGCGCCGCGCGCCGCGCCCGCGCAGCCGCCGCTCGAGCAGGGCAAGGTGTTCGCGCAGACGACGCGGGAGATGCCGGAGTGGGTGACGGTGCTGCGCCAGTTCCAGAACGTGCGCGCCGCCTCCTTCCTCTTCGTCGCCTGGTTCATGGGCTTCGGAATCGGCCTCATCTTCACGTTCCTCTTCTGGCATTTACAGGTTAGTTGGTACCTTTCTCCAATGACGACTTCTGTTAGCGGCCAGGTCCCTGACCGGCAGTTCCTCTCCCGCCGCCTAGTGCTTGTTCGCCTTGTTGTGGTTGTAAATATGTTCTCTTCTACTTCCGCAGGACATCGGCGGCACGCCCACGCTCTTCGGCGTCGCTTCGGTCATCAATCACATATCCGAGATCTTTGCCTATTTCTTCAGCTTTAAATTAATCACTCAAATGGGCCATTTCAAGGTAGGGAACTTAATATTATCTGGCATTAAGTAACTGATTCGGTAGACTTCGTTCTGTTAAAACCGATTTTACGTTTTTCCATGCAATATTTATATTTGTAGTTTGTGTTTTAATTAATTTCCCTACATACCTACTAAAAATAAAAAAATAAGTAAGCTTACTAAATGATGTAGTAGGTTGTACCTTACCTAGTGTTAAAATGGATGGAATTGTATTTTGTAAGTGGTCCCAAAAGGCTTTTTATACACAGTTAAAGTTGAGCATTTACCGTTTTTCATTCTTTTAAAAAATATTAAATGACGAGTTATTGAGTGTCGGTGTGACGATGCAGGTGCTGTGCCTGGGGCTGGCGGGCAACGTGCTGCGCTTCCTGTACATCTCGTGGCTGACGGACCCGTGGTGGGTGCTGCCGTTCGAGTTCGTGCAGGGCGTGACGCACGCGGCGGTGTGGGCGGCGTGCTGCTCGTACATCGCGCACCACGCGCCGCCCGGGCTGCGCTCGTCGGCGCAGGGCGTGCTGCAGGGGCTGCACCACGGCCTGGGCCGCGGCTGCGGCGCCGTGCTGGGCGGCCTGGCCGTGGCGCGCTGGGGCACCACGCGCACCTTCGCCGGCTACGGGCTGCTGTGCGGCGTCGCGCTGGCCGGCTTCGCCTTCCTCAACTTCCGCACCGAGATGGAGGGCGGCGCCGACGCCGACATGGACGAGGAGGCGCGCGCCGTGGCCGAGGCCGGCGTGCTGGCGCCGCACGGCGTGCCTTCCAACCCGATGCCGCGCGCGCTCTCCTCCACGCGCCTCGCCGACCTGGCGCACCACGACTCGTACGGCGCCACGCAGGTGAGTAGCCGTCCTCGCCCCGCTCCGCCCTCTCCCCCGCCACCCGCGCGCGCTGACCGCCCCCCTGTCCGCAGAGCTACGCCGGCGCGGAGAGCCTGAGCGTGCCGGGGCAGGCGCCGGCGCCGCGGCCCGCCAACCCGTTCCTGGCGGAGGCGGCCGCCGCGCCCGCCGCCGCCTACAGATAAGCGCCGCGCCCACCTCGTCTCGACGCCACGATGCTTCGATCCGACGGACGTCGGTCGGTTGGCCGATGCGACACCTCTTTAGCTCAAATCGACCATTCGAGATTTCGGCTTCTTCGTAGCGATCTTGTCGGTACTCTAAGTATTATTGTAAATAGGGTAAGAGGTGTGTAGGCATGCGGTGCGGGAGCGCGGAGGACGCGACAGCGGGGCCGGGCGGCGCCGGCGGGCCGCGCGGCCGGCCTGCAGCGGGCAGGGCGACGGCCATTACGTTGTGTTAGCGGTGTTCGCTGTTGCTACGTCTCCTTTAATTTGTAACGATGTATTAATGCAATGTGGACTCAGTATGTGTAATGCTATCCTATACTTGTATGGATCACGGTGTCATATCATGGTGTGATGAGTAGGCCGCCGCGGCGCGAGACCCCTCGAGGCCGCGGTCGTATTTTGTTGATAATGTAGCAGATATTCATATAACAAAACTATATTATAGCTATATGTATACATGGTAGATTTGTTGTAAAGATACTATTCTTATTGAGGAGGGGGCACGAGTTATATTTTTGCACTTTCTCTCGGTCCGCCGGCGCCGGCGCCGCCCGGCGCGCGCAACGCGGCGGCGAACGACTTTCAATCTCAAAATGTGTAACAATTAAATGTTGAACTATTGATTCAATGTCTCATTATTTACCTCAAGTCACTGGTTCCAATAAGGTGAGAGATGAATATCTTGGAGACAAGTGTTTTCATTTACACCAAACGTAGCGAGGAGCCATCTCGACAGACAAGGCTCTCGCGTGTTTTAATAAAACCACCCTCAAGTCGGATCATCCGTAATGAGGCTGCAACGCCGCAGCAGTCAACAGATACACAGATACGCATGTTATACATATACACGTATGTATAGTCTGTTTTATTTAAAATGACGAAAATGCAATTAGCGCGGGATTTTACAACTTCTTTTGTTGCTGAATATGAAAGGAAAAAATAACAAAGAGACATAAAAAAACTGACCGCAGTATGCCACTTGTACTGGAGTAGCTCAACCCTTGTTGATCTTTGAAATGAAAGATTTTAGTTTTTATTTAAAATATGATTATTAATACACCCGTTAGACACTAAAAAAATATTGCACTTAAGCCTGGAAAGTATCCCCTCCTATTGATTATTGTTTATTACCTGAATTGGACCCTTTTAAGTATAATAGGTGTATTGTTTTCCATATACAATTACAGTGCGGCTCTCACTCAGGTAAAAATTTCTTATACCTACTATTAAACAATTGTGCTAAGTGATTTTGATACAGTATATAATTATTATTTTAGAAACGCACGTCATCTAGTGTAACACCGACCAACAACATCAAAACTATCAAGATTGTTTCTTCACGGTATATTGGACTAACCGCTAATGGTTTTACAACCCCACTTGAAGTTAACAATTGAACAATAGATGTAGGTCTTAAGTACTTTTCGTCATTTAAAATGAAACAGACCATACCTATGACACCAATTTTTTACATCGGGAATTAATTACATTCATAGGTACGTAAATCACGTCTTTTTCTCTTAGGGGGTTGACATAATATTTTCTTGGGTACCAAGACATAGGGGCCACGTTGGGCATGATTGTAAAATGTGCACATATATAGGCGTCGCTTCAGTGAGTCTGGACTCTGAACATTGCATTCCGTCTGTAGGTATATTAGCGGATCTGTGTACAACGAGAAAGGTAGAGTCGCCGAACTGTGCTGAGGCCGAGTGTGGAGTATATAGGCATGGAGGGTGTGCGTCAGTAAAGTTTTAAAAATGAAAGTGACAAAAAAGGATGTAATTCTTATAATTATCGTGTAACAGTTACACTGTAACTAACTATTCATTATACAAAAGTGTCTTAAAAACTATACTTAGAATTAGGTACAAATTAAAATTACCTAATTATGATATGATATCAAAAAAAATGTGTAATTGGGATTGTCTAAAAAAAAATACCTATCCTTTTTATATTTTTTTTTGTGCAGAATAGTCAATTATAAGAAACCAATTTCAATATTTTCTCATATAACTCGGTATTTTTTTCACTATTAATTATTGAAAGTATTTTGGTTGATGACGTCAGAGTTTCCATTGTGACGTCAGAGTTTCCATTGCCGGTGCCACACATCTGCTTATTGGATAAATTGATCATAAAACGTATGTGAAGCGCCGCCATTAACGTCTTTTCTATCTGTGGTGAAGTTGGCAAACTGTCATTAGTATCAATGTCAACATGATTTAACAATAACACAGGAAGATTTACGCGATCTTCTCCTATGAATTTTATATTTTCACAATCGTTACACATACCATAACATTCTGCGCGAAGCAGAAAGGTCCATAAACACATACCAGGTATTATCGAGACAAAACAGGACCCGGAGATAAGACAGCAAACTCAGTAGGCGAAAGTAAACCGAAAAACGTAATATTTTCGCTCTCCATTAAAATATTTAGCGGAAAATCTTTCATGTGAGCGAAGCACATCGCTGTGCGGTTACACTGTTGCCTAATTATCTACCGAAAGTGCTTCTTAATCTAAACTATAATACAACAATATGAAAGTGAACAGTGGAAAAAACAAGAATGACAGTAACAAGATTGCCCATTTGCTTGTCATCTGTCATAAGATGAATGAAATGTCAGATTGCGGGTCCAAATTGAACTCCGTAGTATAATACACGCGTAAATAGCATAGAATTTGTAACCTTTGCAAATAAAGTACATTTTGGACCGTCTACGTCATGTCTGGGAATATCAAATGAAGGTCATTGCTTATTTTTCATGTAATAAATTCATTATAGCAAAATAAAATAAAGTAAATACAGAAAACGATTTAAAAAGCATTTATCTCGAAATGGTTTTCGATTTACTATACATTGTAAAAAAATAGACAATCCCAATTGACAAATAAAATAATAATAATAAGTAGGTATATGTATGCTTAAGTATTATAATTTGTTTTTTAATTGGTAAGTTTTTTTATCAAACGCATGACCATACTCTGACGGTCCCAAACATCATAAATCTACTGACAAGATATAATAAGTAAGACACGTATCTATGTTATACTTATCGCACTGCCGCGGAGATTACCAAGCTTAGTGAGCTCTATTAATTAATCCTCAGTCTAGTTCTTTTAAGCACGTTATCAACAATCCTCCGGAGGCCGGCACCGGCGGCGGCCCGGCCGCGCGGCTCCGGCGGCGGCCCGGCCGCGCGGCTCCGGCGGCGGCGCTCACGGCGGCAGCGGCACGATGCGCCCGTTCTTGTACTTGGCCTTGAGCGGCGCGTGCTCTCCGGCGCTGGCGCCGCTGCGCACGCTGCGCACGCTGGCGCCGCTTCGGCTGCTGGCGCTGCTTCTGTCCACAGAGAGCCAAACGATTACGAGCTTGCAATGCTGCGCCACCGCGCTGGACCTAGCACACACCACGCACCATAATCAGTCCCACTCTGACCTTATACTACAACTCTACTGCATGCTTTACATTGACAGAGATGGTTCCAACACAATAATGTTGTCGAATTAAATTGAATGGAAAACATTTACTTATGAGTAAATACCTAGTTAATAAAACCACGGGCGTAGCCAGGTTTTGGTATCGGGGGATACAGCGGTTTATTCAACGTTTTATTCGAGAAAATAAAACGACTAAAAGTAGGTAGGTACAGTCAAATGTAATAATATGTATGTAGTCAAAGTTTCAAAAATAAGTACCATACGCTCTTACACCGGCGTAATAAGGTCGTGGGACATATTTTTGAGAAGTTCATATCGATACTTATTTTTGCACTTGACCGTACGTAAAATAACCCTTATATAAGAAATGAACCCCCAAAACCACCCCCCTGGCTACGCCCGTGAATAAAACCACAAGCATACAGGGTGCACACATGAGCGGCTACCTGAACGAGTTAACAAGCGAGACGCGGCTGGTGGAGAAGGCGGCATGCTGGGCGAGCTTGGCGCGGGGGGCGCGGGGGGCGCGGGGGGCGCGGGGGGCGCGCGCGGCCAGCAGCGCCAGCAGCGCGCCCAGCAGCTGCAGCAGCAGCAGCGCCACCAGCGCCGCCGCCGCCACGTACCCGTTCCACGGCAAGTCTTCCTCGGCTTCCTGCGACAACGACGACCCATTATATAGGTTACAAAAGCAAAACAAATGTTTTTAGACTTCACTTCAAACCCCACAGTTAATTTAGCGTTAAATGCCCCTCTTGTCCCAGAAAGCCTTCTCCTGCCCCTCCCGACCTTCGGCTGTGTGGGTGTGTGTGTGCATTATCATTATCAGTCTTAGCTCGTTCTGAATTCACATAGGTACCTATATGCTTTCTCCACTATTGACGATGCAGGTAGCGATATGGCTTCTGGTTACGTGTGGTTCGGCGGAAGCTAAAAGTCTGTCAAGTTTGAGTCGGACTCGCACGCAGTGGTTGCCGTGTCACATTTTCCATCACGTTAATATTGGAACATCAACGGCTTGGCCGCCGGACTCATTCATGACAGGCACGGGCGGGGGAGGCGACGACCTTATTACATAGTAGCCCAGTGATGTGTTGGGAGCAGCGTAGGTACCTTGAGGATGAGCACGAGGCGGTCGGGCAGCGGGTGCCACTGCGCCAGGTGCTGCAGCAGCGGCGCCAGGTGCTCGCGCGTGGCCAGCACCTGCTGCAGCTGCGCGGCGGCCTCGGAGCGGCTGAGCTCGGCCGCGCGCGCCGCCACCCAGCCCACCAGCGCCAGCTCCAGCGCCACCGCCAGCGCCGTCAGGCCTGCGTACTGACAAATCACACACTTTTGAGCAACTTTTTCACGAAACTGTACAATTATTAAAATACGGACCTTCGAAAGCATCTCCTGGCTGCTTACAGAATTTAGTACTTATTTATCTGAGCCCGACTGCTTTGCTATACGAGTAGCAACGAGATAAGGGTCGGGAAAATGCCAGTTGCTAGCCGCCACTATAGACCGACCGCTTAAATGAGTCCTCGGCTCCTTGCTCGCGCGGCAAATGGGCGCAGGGGCCGCGGGGGCCGAGAGAGGTGCGGGCGGCAGGCGCACTACCCGCCCGTACCTCTCTCGGTCCCCTTTGTCGTCCTACCCCGCGCCCCTCCATCGGTTGTAACAACTAAACATACCCTGTAACGGTTGCGATATCGTTTAGACCTAGTAATAATAATAACAACAACCAACAATTTTAGCTTTAGCTAGTCGTAGATCAAAGTACTTAGTAAGTATTACAAAAACGTTTGCAAAGAAAAAGTATATTTGTAATTGTACCTAATATGCTCCAAGAATCTAGACCCACAACGAAAGGGTTTTTCATGAAAGTTTATCTCCGGTGTCCCTGTTAGTATTGTTAGCAGGGGCGAGCAAGAATCTTACTACCACGTTACTACACGATGAGGTTGCTGCGGCGCATTATCTGCGTGAATCAGCGGAGCTTAATCAGGCCACTCATTACATGGCAGGTATGCAGCGTGATACACCCACTTCAGCAAAATAGTTTAACACAATATACAGATAAGTAAATGGCAGTGCGTCGATGAATTATTAAAATTAACGGCAACGATACGTGCAGTTCTAATATACAGGTTCTTCTGTTACTTCAGGGAGCTTAATCTTTTCGAATGATCTATTGCTGCTACCTCTGATGGGTAGGCCTACCGGAGGGAAATGAAATGCCGGAAGGACTAACTTAATTTAGACATTTGGAATTGAAGCTAGAAGCGCAAAATGCAACCTCTGCAGTAAATGTAGGGCAGTAGGGTCCCGCCGCCGGTGGTCGCGTGGGGTGTGGGGTGAGTACCGTGTAGAGCAGGGTCCTCCTCGGGCGGGGCGCGGGCTCGGTGGCGGCGAGCGCGAGGTGCGCCAGCGCGAGCAGCGCGGCGCCGGCCAGCGGCACGGCCACCGCCAGCACGCGGTACTCGGCGGGCATCAGCTCGCGCACCGCCACGTACAGGCTGGGGTCCCAGCGCAGGCGCGCGCCCGTCGCCAGGCACGCGCCCGCGAACAGCTGCACACAAACACACTGCACAGCGTGCGTCGCTGACACGTTACTTAACTAACTGCCGGAATCGAACTAGTAGAATGTTAGTACGACCAATAGGACGGTGTTAGTGTTATCGGCCTACGAACATTTTCAGCACTACTATGTAAGCCTTAACAAACTGAAAGGGAATTTTTAGCTGACTGACTCTCCATTTTGTTACGAGCAGATGTCAAGTTGGCGTATAAAATAAAATGGTAATCTAAAACGGAATAACGGAAATTTAAAAAAAATACGTGAAGACGATTTTCGGTGACCTATATTATGTTTAGGTGATATACGATATACACTTGACATTTCCATCGATTCCTTTTTTTATCCTTTTCAAGAAGTGCCTGGAGCAAGAGATCGGACCCGCGAATTTTCACCAAAATCATCATCATTATCAACAATGGATCTCGCTCTCGTGCAGCCTTTATCTCTGTGCCAAGGTGCCGGAACACTCCGGGTATCAAAACTATCACAATTGCACTCGTTATCAGTTTCGTGATGAAATAAGTTTCAGATATGTATACTCGAAGTCTTTTCATTCATCATAAAATATGTATCAACCGTAGGCAGTTTTCATTATAATCGAGGTATTTCATGGCCTACCTTAGTTTATGTAAGTACAATCAACCAAAGTTAGTGCAGTAAGTAGATACCATTTTTATGACAGTTCCTACATCAGAAAAATAACAATAATAGCTAAATGCTACATTGCCTCGTGTGTGACAATAGGCTGCGTAGTTCTGGTCGACTATACCTACATTAAAAAAAAATGCAATAACAAAAGTGACAAAGGGCGGTTTTTGTTTTGTTTATTAACACATGAACAACTCTGTTGTTTTGTGAATGTACGTATTTTTTTCGCATACGTTGTCGCACACCATCGTTCATAACTGTGTAGAGGCGGCGCGGAGCCCCCCGGCGTGGCAGCGGGGAGGGGGAGGGCTGGGGCTCACCACGAGCAGCAGGTTGGCGTGCTGGAGCGCGGCGGCGCAGCCCGCGCGCGCGCTGCCCATGGCGCCGCTCGGCGCAGGCGCTGGCTGGTGGCTCCCCGAGGCTCGCGACACGCTGCAACATGCACTCCACGACAGCGGCACACAAGCGACCGAAGCCTGACAGCACGTGATTGGCGCTCCTCCGCGCGGGCAGCACTGGCGCTCCCTGCTGCTCGTCGTGCCCGAACCCGCTGGTATCTTATCAGTGGAATCGCGCTATCGCGGCCGATCGCAAGGCGCGCGCGCTGCGTATGCCGTGATGTCAGCCCGAATATAAACTACCGACGCTTCTTTTGCAAAGATGAAGCATCTAGAGGCGGCTTCAATTTACCCAAAGATCTTTTACGTCCAATATACCTAACACTAACACTAATTTTATTATAATACTTTTTACATACTTACATACATAAATCACGTCTTTATCCCATACGGGGTAGACAGAGCCTAAGTTAACATGACCTAAAGCCCACGTTTAGCATGATTGTGGGCGTAGGTATAGGTGGAAAGGGGAATCAAAATAGTGATGGGTTGCTAGCCGCATCGCCTATAACATGATTCTTAAGATTATCGCCCATTGCCTCGATGGGCTTTTACCATGCGCAGAAAGAGAACCTGTTTTAACTATCTATCTAATAATCAAATGAATTAGAATAGCCAGTTCAGAAGCAATGTTTTTTGTCGGCGACGTCGTGAACAGAAAATTAGATTAACTATAGCGGAGGAAAAGCAGTTATTTGCAGCGATTGCTGGCCCATCAGCAGAGCCAGCGGGTTATGCTCCTCTCACCGCTCTCTAGCCAGTAGGAAGACAAGGAAGACTAAGTCTAGATGAGCATCCCCATAACCCCCTAGGAAGCGGAAAATTTGTAAAGTATTTTCACAACACAAAATATGAATAGGGGATCCGTGATGTAAAACTAAAAAGTACAAGAGAAGCAAATCGTCAGTAGATTGGTAGTGAAAATACAAAAAAATGGATTCTGTTTTTTAAAGCTGGTAAAAAGTTTAGAGCGAGCGCGTGAGTTGCGCCAAGTTTCTTTCTACCCAGACAGACAAAATAAAAACACGGATTAGAAAAATATCACTTTATTGCTTCGTTTCTCTTAAAATCTAAGCATAATACAAGTGTAACGTCGCGTAGGGACTCCGGCTCTGCCCACGCGCTGCTTGGCACATTGGCACCCGCTGCGCACACATTGCTATGCGGCCTCTCCGAAAACTTAATCTCTATAAAATATCATTTATTGTACACGGAGAGAAATGAATTAGCTGTGATAGCTAAGCTCCCTTTGCTGAAATTTTCTTTGCTGTGGCATACAATTTGTTTGCAACTGTAACAAGGCCATGTCTATAGCAACTAAAACCAGTTAGCTACCACTGATAACGATATTTAGCTAAACGAATTTCAAATAACTTGCTAAGAGTACTAATTGATTAGCAACTATAGCTAATTTATCAACAAAATAATTTAGTAATTGCTGTTAGTTGTAACCGTTAATAATTCTTAGTTATAGTGGATAAAAATTTCGTTACTATTACTAATTTTACATGTGTTAGACAGCAGATAATATCTTTGATACGTTTGATAAATACATTTTGCAATCACTAATAACATTTTTGCAACGGCTGCTAATTTTTTTCTGATTCATCTACTAATATATCCTTCGCTAATGTTGCTAAGAATCTTAGTCGCACCAACAAATTTACTTTGCAATGAACAGCAATATTATATTAGCAGTCGTAGCAAATCAGACTTATGTGTGGCACCCAAGAACTTTTTGCAGCTTTGACTAACTTATTCACAAACTGTAGCTAATATTATTTGCTGCAACTGCTAAATATTTTTTTGCTAATGTTGCTAAGAATCTTAGTCGCACCAACAAATTTACTTTGCAATGAGCAGCAATATTATATTAGCAGTCGTAGCAAATCAGACTTAAGTGTGGCAGCCAAGAACTTTTTGCAGCTTTGACTAACTTATTCACAAACTGTAGCTAATATTCTTTGCTGCATCTGCTAAATAATTTTTTGCTAATGTTGCTAAGAATCTTAGCCGCACCAACAAATTTACTTTGCAATGAACAGCAAGATTATATTAGCAGTCGTAGCAAATCAGACTTAAGTGTTGCAGCCAAGAACTTTTTGCAGCTTTGACTAACTTATTCACAAACTGTAGCTAATATTATTTGCTGCAACTGCTAAATATTTTTTTGCTAATGTTGCTAAGAATCTTAGTCGCACCAACAAATTTACTTTGCAATGAACAGCAATATTATATTAGCAGTCGTAGCAAATCAGACTTAAGTGTGGCAGTCAAGAACTTTTTGCAGCTTTGACTAACTTATTCACAAACTGTAGCTAATATTATTTGCTGCAACTGCTAAATATTTTTTTGCTAATGTTGCTAAGAATCTTAGTCGCACCAACAAATTTACTTTGCAATGAACAGCAATATTATATTAGCAGTCGTAGCAAATCAGACTTAAGTGTGGCAGCCAAGAACTTTTTGCAGCTTTGACTATAAGTAACGATAAGTATTAAGGCCAACAGCAACTGAGCTTACGAAATACGCCAACAGATGGCGCTGCGCGCAAGTTACATCGCGCTATCGTTTGGTTGACCGAGCGTCCATATATACCCGAGATGATTTTGAATGATTATCTTGTAACAGACACAGGAAGCGAGTCTGAGTAGCCTAGTGTGCACGTTACTGCTTCTAATTCGTTAGGACGTTAACGGGCCCGGTCTATCAGACTTTGCAGGTGTGTGCACGGGTTGCCGTATCGCAGTGGCGGTCGCTTCCTCGGGCCACAAATTGATTACATCCCACAACTAAGACTCTTGGTAACTGTAGAAAACTTAATTAGCAGCTCCAGCTAACCTGATTACATCTCACAACTAAGACTCTTAGTTACAGTAACAAACTTAATTAGCAGCTACAACTAACTTGATTACATCTCACAACTAAGTCTTTCTTATAGTAACAAACCCTTTTAGCAGCTGCAGCTAAACTCGTTGTCGAATACCGCTAAAGAAATGCGATAGAGTATCAAACTAACTTAGTTGCTACAGCCAACACTTTCGCCGATGCAACGAATTATTTTGATTGTCACATCTAAAGTAATTAGCAGCTACGGCAAATTTGTTTGCAGCTACCGCTAAATATTGCTAATTAAATTAGCTGTCACTGCTAAATATAGCTAATATACTTAGCAGCCACAACTAATTTTAGCTAATATGATTAGCAGTCACTGCTAAGTTTCCCAAACTTCAAAGTGATCACAACTAAGAATATTTGCTATCACAGCCAAGTTTCGGTAGCGAAAAACTCTTTGCAACGATAGCTAAATACTTCGATGTCCCTATAGTTTCGAAGGAATTTAGCTGCGCCAACTAATTCCTAGTTACCACAGCTAAGTTTTTTTTTCCGTGTAGCTTATCTTCTAGAGTGTGCTTGCCAATTTAGTGAAATGTTTTTTTACGGGGAACCGATTGATAACGCGGCATTGTATAGAAATTGCGATAAGTTCTCCGATAGGCGCGCTGAGTCACCCCGCCCCGGCAGCTCCGAAGCAACGCCACCATCGGATATCGCGACCGGCGAGGTAGGTAGCCCAGTCTTCACTATAAAGTTTACATTGTTTATACCTAATATATCTTACTACGATATATATCGAACACAAATCACAGCAAAACGGAATCTTGCCACCCGCGGCGCCTTCGGCCCGCGCCGGTGCTTTGTTATTTGCCCCCACGTCAGCAGTGGACGAGGCTAGAGATGGGCATTCGAAGCGAGCGACAACGACGCCGCGGCGTTCCCGCTGCGGCTGCGACACGGCGGTGCGTGATGGCTTTGTTCACAAACACACTACTAGGTGGCCGTCCTCACTTGGTGTACAGTCGTTGAAAATTGACAGTGCAAATTACGCGGATATTGGCTTGGCTCTGACACTGATGCCCTCGAATGCGTCTTAGATTTACGTTTTGCGCACATTCTACAGCCGCGCCATTGCCGCTCGCTTGCGAAACTAACTGGCTCTAGTCACGACGGCGGCGGCCGACACGGGCGGCGGCGCGGCGGCCGCGGGTACGGATAGCACCACAGTCTCTTCGTATAACAGTACAATATAATTCAACGGCAAGGCAAGAACAATACAATACAGATATACACATGTAGGTACTCAAATTCTCAACACATTATACAGAAACGCACTTGCGATAAAAAAATACTCTACATTTCGTAAAATTTTCTTCTAATTTCGTACAGCTAGGTAACTCGTCTAGATAGGAACAGCTCAGCGGCTGCGGCGGCGCCGTGCTGGTGATATGGCTCCACTACCGTCTATATCGCTTACTTAATTACGTCACTAACATTATTCGTATTCAACTAGAAATCAATATGGCAGTCTGTCGTCGTCACAGAAGGTATTGTCGGCCGTCGGCGGCGGCGCCTTAATCCTAAGCGTATAGAGACTACCCGACCCGAGCGTCGGCGTCGGTGCTACGTAGTTAACAATTAAATTCATGAACATCATCGGAGTACGCGGTGCGTTCAGTCGAAATATTTATTGCATTTGGCAGTGTCAAACGTTCCGCTGACTCGCCGATTCCTCCCAGCCGACCTCTAAACATTTTAAAAGGAAACTATCCGAGATCCATCGCCTACTTTACATACATACGCTCTTTTACATTTTATTTCGCTCTCGTGATTTATAATCATAAACGTGTCGTCTCCGAGGTCCCCCGCAGCACTCTGCGTCCGTCCGTAGATACGATCCGATGCGGAGGAGGATATGGTGCGGTCCAGCGCTCCGTGGAACGGGCACTCGTAACGCGATGCTACGCGTGCGGGAGGCGCGCAGGCCGCGGCGGCTAGAGCTCGGTGTGCAGGATGAGCAGCGCGGCGGCCGTGGGCGGCGGCGCGGGCGGCGCGGAGGGCGGCGCGCGCAGGTGCCGCGTCGCGCGGAACTGCGCCTGCACCGCGTCCCACGCCGCCTCGCGCGCCGCGCGCCCGCCGCCGGCGCGCCGCCGCCGCCGCCGCCGCCCGCCGCTCGCCGGCGCCGGGCCCGCCGCCGCCGGAGGCCCCGCGCCGACCCCACCCCCACTCTCTTCCTGAAAACGAAAACGATTCATTATTAATAATTAGGTAATGCTAGACCTTTAGGTGTACGATCGATCGCGCGCTTCCGCTATATAGATATCCCGCGTTGAAATTATGTGACGGCACGACTTTGAGAGTGAAACGTTACTAAAGGCGCCACTCTGTTCGCGAACCGGCGTCGCGAGACGTGCCCGCCTGCAGGAGTCGGTAGCGCATGCGGAAACATAAACCGCTCACCTGCTAGAAAATCTTGTCGAGTATGGTGTACATGCGCAGGTTGGCCTTCTTGCGCCAGCCGGGCGGGTGCGGGTCCAGCGGGTCGAGCGGGTCCAGCGGGTCGCCGGCGGGCGGCGCGGGCTCGGGCTCGGCGCGCGGCACGCAGGCGCCGGCCTCCTTGTCGGCGCGCGGCGGCGGGCGCGCGGCGCGGGCCGCCAGCCGGCGCGCCAGCACGAAGGCCGCCACCTGCAGCACGGCGCCCACCAGCGCGAACACGGCGATCACGTACACGTTGTTGGGCGCCTCGCGCTCCACCTCGTCCAGCATGTCGAGCACGGGGCGCGCCAGGTCGCGGTAGCGCTCCACGGCCAGCAGCGCGGGCCGCAGGTCGTGCAGCAGGTCCAGGCCGCGGCGCGCCAGCTCGGCCTCGGGCGCCTCGCGCCACCACGCCGCCAGCGACGCCGCCATCCACGCGCCGTAGCCCACCTCGCTCACGCCCAGGCACACCACGCCCGCTGCGTACTGCCAGGAAACAAACAACCCACGCTGTAATATCCTCGCCTCCAAATTACCAATATTTATTGAGCTCAAGTCGAACTTTTTAAGACTTCTGTAAGTAATTGTAATTCTCGCTTGAAACTTTTTTACAATAACCTTATACCTATTGAATTATTACGGAAAAATAGCGAGTTGAGCTTGTAATAAGTTCTTAGCTTTTCTATACAATCGTGGTACAAACTAAATTATTATAAATGCGCGGGATTTTTTAAACAACTGTATTCAGTTCAAATTACTAAGAAGCGTACTTTGATAAAAAAATGTATGTGTCAGAGCCGAGACTAATTTCCAGTAATATTGAATAAATGACCGACGAGGCACGCGGACCTCTCTCACAGACTGTGTGTGTGCGTGTGTGTGTATGCCACGAGTCGTGCCCACCAAGTACCGAGTCCACGTCATTGTCAAACTTATTATTACCAAAGGCGCCCGCTGTTTGTGCGCGTCGTTCGATCGCGACATCGCCTGATTGGCAACGAGTCGATGGCAATTTAGAGCCGCCGGCCGCGACCTTGCCTCACAATGGAGCAATCCGTGTAATTTGGGACTGCCTAGAGCCGCACACAAAAGTATACTCGAATGACCATTGTGGTAAACAGTTGTTAAACGCGATAACATAATAGCGGTATGAGAATTGTGCGCTGACGGAGTCGCGGGCAACAGCTGCTTACTTACGAGTATATAAAAGATAGATATTTAATGTTATTTAATATTCTTAGTTCTTATCTACTCTGCATGTCTATAAACAAAGTTAAATGCATCGCTGAGATTACGCTCGTCGGGCAACGCGAGAAAACATGCGGCGTCAACTCCGCAACACGCTGATTCAACCGTGTTTATAAACAATGTTAACCATGGATACGGGGCTTACAACGGAGCGAGATGCACAGCACAGGCTCGGAATGCGAGCAATGTGAGGTCTATAGACTAGGGCAAGCCACGCGGGTGACGCGGGTGGGAGCGGGAGCAGAGCTGCTTACGAGATGCAGACAGCGCGGCGCCTGCTTGGGGCGCGGGTGCGGCTGCGGCGCGGCGGCGGCGGCGGCGAGGTAGACGAGCGCGGCCAGCCACAGGCCCGCCGCCAGCACGTAGGCGGCCGAGGCGCGGTACTGCGCCGCGCACAGGAAGCGGAACCACGTGTACGTGCTGGGGTCCCACGCCAGCCGCGCCGCCGTCGCCAGCAGCGCGCCGCTGTACATCTGCAACCGACAACGCCAACCTTAACCACAGAACGCGCAATGCAATGCAGCCGCCTAAGGTTCCTTTTTGAGTTTGCAAGGGACCAAGGGACAACAAAACCCTGTATTAAACAACATTATGTAATTGTAAAAACTTTTTACTTTATTCATAAAGTCTTATTAAATTATTACATGAGACATGTGTAATTAACAGCTAATTCGTCACGTGTGTGGTGTGCCGTGCATTATTAAATTATTAAATTTGCCTACATTTTCCCTTTGAGCCTGTTCGAGGAATGTGGCGGTGTGCAGTGACTCGACCGAATTCCGATAAAGGTAAACAAACAAGGTATTCAGTAATGAATACTCTTTGTGGGATGAGTAATTGATCAGTATGTAGACACATGAATGCACAAGGGCCGTTACCGTTAGCGCGGAGATAGCCGCGCCGAATGCGCCGATAAGCAGCCGGCGGAGCCCGCGCTGCCGCTGCGATTACGCTAAGCAACGAGGCCGACACAACAGACTCTCTGTGGTCTTATTACAACAGATAAAGTGGTGGTCCCGAAGTCTTAGCAAAGGCAATGTCGACAGTGTAGTGTAGATACTGTAGGTAGGTATTGACTTTGTCAATGTGTCCAGTCATGCAAAACTTTTCACAGAATCAAACTGATATTTCATAAGTACCTACTTAGTATTAGGTATTAAGAAAATAAATACGTTGAATGCTTAGTTAGGCATGCGAATAAGTTTTTACTTCAATAACACCAGCCTATCAGACCAGACGGTTTAAAAAATATGTACAGTTTTTTTACTCGAGAGAGGACCAAATCCCCGTCCCGCAGTCTACTTCAAGCTTCCTTTCGAGAACCTGCGAGTACTACCCTCACTAATACTAATAATACTATGTTAGTGCGTTCTTCTATAAACCTTCCTGCCCCGAGCCGCCGTCCGCGCGCAGTTGCAGTTACCGTTATGTTTGTATTGTAATAGATACGGAATATCACCAAAATGCTTTGTTGGCTTAACTAATGTCTCAGTGCGGTTCGTGGTGCACGAATTATAGGGCGGTTCTGTTTAATTATGTTATGCGCCGGGCGCCGGTGCGGCTCCGGCGCTGCCGGCGGCCGGAAGTGCGGCCCGGGCCGAGACCCTCTCGATCAACCCTGAACGTAGTCTAAACTACCTAAATCATGGAATGTCATAAACAATATCTTCAGTGTGTTTTAGGGTCCCGAATTAGTACGGCCCCTTGGTGCGCGAGTCCGACTCGCACTAGGCCGGTTTTTTTTTTTGTTTTCGTAACTGATGATGATGACTATTAAAGTATTGTAATTGTATAGCTGTTGGATCTCCGAAAATAAATAAATAAATAAAGAACTGACTGAAACTGAGCGAAACCCTACGCCGAGGGACTTATGAAACTTGTTGCTATTATTGAAATGAAATCCTTCCGTCCAAAAGGAGACCGCAAGCTGCTTTGCGTGGAGTTCGTGGAGTCTGTTTGTTGAGGTTACGTACGCGGGTACCTAATTGGCGTTTAGCAGCGCCGCAGCGCGCGGGGGGCGGGGGGGCGCCATGGAAGCACTTGTCCGTGATTTATCTCCATCACTTGAGGCGGCGCTTCGCCGACCATCGATCAAATAGCAAAGTCCCGGCGACGCGCTTTGCTCGCGGCGCCGCGGCCGGGCGGCGTCACGGCCGCGGCACTGTTCTGCTCATAAGCGTACATCTTTCGTCATTTCTGACTAACAAGAAATAGAAGTGTATTCGAGCAGAAACCATAGCATGAGAAACAAATACTTTTAAAATTCAAATTTCGTAGTAAATTTCGTTAAAAAATGAAATTTATTCTGCAGCTCCATAAGTAATCTCTACTGGCGAGCAAAAATAATGGGTCGCTTTCCAAACAATTTTTTATGAAAAGTGACCCGTTATTTTTGCTCATCAGTGTAGAGGTACTTTATGCTCAATGGTAAGGCTGAAAGAAATAATGAAGGTTAGGTTATTGTATTCGTCACGTAATGTGTTGAATATATAATATTTATTTATCTGAGGGCTAATGAGTGGCCGTGCAAACATAGTCGTGAGCAAGGCCGGCGCTTGGACAAGCGCAGCAGCCCCGGCCGGCGTCCAGCTCGGCAGCGCGCGCCGGCGCCCGGCGAGGCGCCGCCTCACACGCCTTGCTGTACGCCAAATTACTTTAATTAATTTCCCCCTTAATGGCGGCCGTAAGGGTAGATATGTTTTGTTTGGGTCAAATCTCGCAAGTCTATTTTGACAAGATTTTGACCCACTACTGTTAGTGGGCGGAATTATTTTTTTGGCATAAATATGTACATAGCTCGAATGGAAGATTGGATGAAAGAGCAAGCATAGTCAAAAATAAAATAACGAAATTGATTACTTCTAGTTTTAATACATTAAATAATTAGGTTTTTTTCATATAAATGACATAATGACGGTATGTAGACCGCATGCTAATTGCGAGCCAGCACGGGCGTCGCGTGCCGGCGGGGCGGTCGATGCGCGCCGCGCCGCGCCCGCACGCGCCCGCCGCGGCGCGGCAAACAAAAGACGAGAGCCCGGACAGCCCACTCGATGAGCCGAGCTTATCCGCCGTCTTTTGTGAAGGCAATTTGTAAAGGATCTTATCTGCAAGGAACCTACTTAAAGTTCGCTCCAATTTCGAGTATAATATATTGCGACAATTGCAGCTATGGAAAACCCTTTCCGAACCGTCACTACTGTTTTACACTCGCTTCGGCCTGTCCTTGCATCGTACCTACTCGATCGGAAAGATGTGATAAGTAGATAAGGCAACAGAACACGCAACATTCCGAAATTATGCATCATCCTTTGTGAAGCAGGTAGAGCCGGCTCCTAAATACCACCAAGTAGTTTCTTTGTTGTTTGGGAGCGCATCAGACGAGGCTTCCGCTTCATCTAACCGATGAACAAACAAACGGACGGAATTAGCGCGGCGCGGGGCGGCGCGGCGCGGGGCGGCGCGGCGTCGGCGGCACCTGCTCTTATTAGGGTTCCGTACCTCAAAAGGAAAATCCGTTCCAATTCAAGCCAGACTCGCACTCCTGCGCGGTTAAAAGTTACGATGTATTTTCAGTTTCGCTTTACCTCATGCGAACGTAGAAATTGTAGGGCAAGCTAGAAATGTACATCAATGAGTTTTGGACTTTTTCCTCAACGTGTGAAGCCTAACTTTGCCAAATTTCATAATTTTTTATGAACCTTTTTTCCCGAACTCATCGCATTTCACTTACTTCTACTGAATAAAAAATATTGATGTCTATAACGAAACCATGTTCCCGTTACTCTGAATTATCTGGTTTAAATACTATCTATACTCGATTTGGTCGCAGCAAACAGTGACCTCATTTAAATTTGATAACACGATGTAAATTAGGTATACACGCAGAGTAGGTTTACATTCCAGTTATGTCATCAGTATTAAGCACAAGCACAGATCTTTAGTTAGAGGAGGCAGACTTTTTTGTTTCTGTGGACGCGACTGGCGTCATTGAGTTCTTTGATCCTAATAGTAGGTACTGAATTATGTAGAGTTTAATCGACAGTCTGGTGTCAGGGTGCACGGTTAGCGGCGGCGCGGGGGCGCGGGGGCGGGCGCAGTACAGCGGTCGGCGGTTTGAATTCCGGCGTCGTCACTTCGTCTGGTTCTGGTTAGGTTTGGTGTTGGCAGCGCGGGCGACGCTCCGCGTAATGATGCGAGTCCGGCGCGACTGGCCGCGGGCGCGACGGCGCGGAGCGCTCAGCAATGAAAGTTTCCTGCCGTTTTCGTCGTAACGTAACGGATTTGGAAAGGGCAGCTGCGCTCTCTGATGCGTACCCCAAGATATCGAGTAGGAGGCAGGTAAATAGGATACAGAAAATCTTAGCTGGGGAGCCCGGGTTGCTTGGAGTGTTGCCGGCGCCGCCTGCGCGTGTTAAAGCGCGATTAACGCGCCGCGCCCCGCAATAATAGGTATATAATAACCGTTACACTATTATTTATTTCATTAAATTTGAACCTTACAAATATTCAATGCGTCCGTGCGGGGATTTGTAAAATGAAAAAATCCAGAATCCAGAATTGCGTGTTGGCAAATGAGATGCTAATTGATAGGTACGATTAATTTTTCTATATCTTGGAATTGAAATAGAACAATGCGTGCCACTATTAATGAGTGCTCTGTTATTGTGTGTCACCGTGTTGCTGCGTTCCTGCGCCTGACTCACGCGCCGGCGGCGCAGCTGCGCGGCGACGCCGTATGCCGTACTACACTATAGCCTGCGCATGCGCAGTGCCCACAGCTCAGTGCGACGAGCGATAACATACGTATATGCATACTTACATTGACAAACAATATTTTAACTATTTCCAACGCATACCTGCTGTAAACGTAACTTTAACTTGGATCTCATAATTTATGTACAATCAAGTGTAATAATATGTATGTAATCAAAGATTCAAATGGTACTTATTTTTGAATCTTTGTCCTAGATACATATTATTACACTTGACTGTACATAACTCAATTTTTCAAGCTCTAATGCCAAATTACTTTCTAATTTGAACACGATTGAATTTAATAAACACACAATTAATTAAAATATGTAAATGAAAACTATAAATGTATTACATACAAGATAAATAAATTGAACTGAAATTTAAATTTAGATTTCAAATTAAAGATCTAGAATCTAGATATTGCAAGGCTAGCATCGATCATCCGAGCCGTCAAGTAAAGAAAGAGACGAGCGAGATGGCGACCTAGTTCCGAGACGTGCCCGAGCGCGGCGTGGGCTGACCTGATTTTAGGACAGTTCCGTTTGTCCCGGCGCGGCGCGGCGCTTGTGCTGCCAGCTGCCAGCCTGCAGCCCGGCAGGCCAGCCGCCGCGCGGTGCGGCCGCTGCCGCTGCGCCGCCGCCGCGCGACTAGTTCGCGGAACTAAAAGCAAGCGCCGCGCGCGTACTAACTGCACTGGTTAGGTACCGCGGAAAGTCCGCTGGTTGAATCAACCTGTTTGTTCCACCTAAGAAATCATAGGTATTGGACTGAGTTGCATAATCCGTTTACATGGACGTTATAGTCATATCTTTGACATACGAAACTTTAATAAGGTTGCATATTTATTTTATTACAAACTAGCTCCTGCCCGCGACATGGCCTGCGTAGAATTATACATGTATTGGATCACTCTATCTTTTAAAAAAACCGCATCAAAATCCGTTGCGTAGTTTTAAAGATCTAAGCATACATATGGGCAGACACAGACAGCGGAAAGCGACTTTTTTAATACTATTTACTATTTTTTATATAGTGATTCTACTCCTGGTTATTATTTTGTACCAATCACTTACCCACACAGATAATATAATACCACACTGAAGTTCAAAGCATGAAAGCAGTAAGTTTCGCGCAGTGATAAAGCCTGAATGCATGTGAAATGAACTGCATATTTGATTGAGCACGCAGCCCGGGCCGGGCCGGGCGCCGGCGGCCGCAACGGAGCCGGCGGCGGCGGCGCGGCGGCAGCCGGCCCTCGACGGCGTCCTCAGCCTTTGTCATTGCTTGCCCAACTGAACAAACACGAATTTCGGTAAACAAGGCCACCTAATTATACCCTGCGCTGTGAACGCTAGCGACGTTTCAATCTTCTGAAATTATTTAAGTTACAATGTCATGTGTTGCGAGTTATGCATGAACTAATAGCAGTTACCTTGCTTCTCACAACTACGGGCAGAGAGCTACTCCAGTGCGGATTTTGTTTTAAAATAATAGGTTATCAGTGATTCGAAATAATGGGAGCATGTTCCGGGTAAACCACGAGCCATAGCCGCCTTTACGCGACATTATGTATTGTCTTCATGCACAATCCTTCACTTTCACGTAAATCCACATACGTCACACAGCATACCCAGCTTGTGTCCTCTATAGGTATAGGTATGTACCTACCGATATTGTACTATACGAGTTCTTTGTCTAACATTCTTCTACCCGTGATAGAGTCAACTCTCAAGTTAATAAGTAGGAATGCGGTATTTAAGATTTCCAATAACGGACAGCATTAATATGTATGAAATATCGCTTACACATAATTATGTTACGCTTGTCTTTGTTTCATACCAGATATCAAATAATAGTGGTTTTAGATTTAGACACATTTACAGTTGACATGAACACCGAGTCACGCTAGCAGGCGCACGTCCATAATGTGACGTCATTTCAACTTAAAGTGCATTGGTGGTTAAAGTGGCGCTTCACATGAGATGAAAATAAGGACATTCCCCAATATGCTCCGCCTGGCCCAGCAACGGCAAGCCCCGACGCAGCGCCTTGACCCCGGAGTCCCCGTCCCCGGCGCCCGCGCAGGCTGCATGAGGCCGCACCACTAACAAACTAATGCATTTATGTTGTCCGATGAATGCTCAGATAATTGTAAGTGCAGCACTAAGGTGCTAAGCAGATTGAGTTGTTGCGCGAGCGCTGTTCGGCATGCTCTCCACCATGTGACCGTGTCGCACAAATATTTGTAATTATTTACAGGGTCGCCATCTCGCCGTCGCTGTTTGACACACTGAACAAGATTTAATACCAAATTTACTTCTTGTACGACCATACCCCTGACTATGAAGCTACAGGTCCCGGGTTCGAATTCCGGTAGAGGCAGGCATTTGTATGATGAATACTATGTTTGTGCCCGAGTCATGGATGTTGTATATATTTATCTAAATGATAATTTTTAATAATTTTTAACATAATTCACTTTGAATCAACTTTCGTAGTTTTAGTGATCCTTACTATTGTTTACTTTTTAATGGTTTTGTATATTAATAAATAAATTTTGGTCTTTATCTAAATTATGTAAGTATGTTGTATGTGTATGTATGGGCGAAAATCTTAGAATCACGTTCTAGGCGAAGCGGCTAGCAACCCCTCACTATTTTGATTCCATTTTTTGCCATATACGCCCACACTCTTGCTAGGCAGGCAGGTATCCGTTGCCTGATACGCATCAAGCTTTGCTTATTTGGAACTGGGTCAGTTGATGTAATTTGTCGCATGATATTAATTTACTATATTTGTATTATTAGGCAAATGTGAGTAGATTGTGTCTTATGTCAATACAATATAGGTAGCAAAGTACAATTCACATACTACTGTTTATAAAATATAAACAGTAGTATATACCTGTATGTGAATTGTGTAACGTATTTTTCCGTGTTTTCTGAATTGATTTGTGTATGGTCATTAAATTCAAGGAAAACCGATGGCACTCGCCCTGATATAATATATTATGTTTACGGCGCGGCGTGCGCGGCGGTCGGCGAGCGATGTCGCCGGCGACCTGCGCTCGAGTTCATTGCTGACGGCGGCTCGTGTTGACTGATACCTACTTACGCGTGCGGGCCCGAGCACTGCATCGATACCTATCTGACAACTCTGACATGACAGGTTTTGTACTGCGTATTAGGTATTGGCGGAGGAGGGGAGGGGGGATTAATCTCACTCCCTAACTCACCATGACGGTCATTCTTTTCCAACATACTTATATACCTAATGTCCGAATACCACGCTGGAAAATGCGTGTAGGCATGTGAAACAATGTATAACTTTGCGAATGAAATTAGGTCTCGGGGCTGCGCCGGCATTCTCGGCGTCGGCGCCCGGCGGAGGCTCCGCGCAAGCCGACCGCCATCACAAAGCTAAATACCTACGTCTATCGCCCCTAACTAGAAGCACCTGCTCAGCCAACTATGTGCATGACATGACATACCTTCTGCTAAAGGCGTGGAATTCTGCTTTGTGAGCATTGCCTGATGAGGCAGCTATTATTTGTAACAGGTTATTTTGCACATAATTATGTGCTTAAGTAGGTAAGTATGTAGGTACTGTTCTAATAATGTACCCAGAGCATGCCTACGTGAGCATTCCGAGAAAGAGTGGGTGGAAAAAGTGTGTGATTCAAATATGCGTCACCTTTTGCATTCAACCGATCTCATTATTGTACATAATATTAGCACCTAATAAATGTATTTATTAATACTTGCAATAAAAAACAGATAAAGTCTTTTGTTTAATTAAGTAAATTGTTTTCCATTGTTTCCAGCGTTTGTTTTATTAAGGCTGTGGTTAGAGCGCACTGACAACAGACAACAATACGTGCGCGTGCGCGCGGAGAAACCGACGTGATTCGAACAAGTTGGAAATTTGAGATCGGGCAGCAGGAGACATATCATTTTAATACTACAAAAAGATCAAATCCCCCTGGCTCTTATAATAATACCTACCGGGATAGGTTGCGTGTTCCATCCTTCATCGCCGTGATTGACTACTAGTAAGTCTCACAGTTATCTGTTCGCAATGCTGAAAGCTGAAGCAAAACACGGAGATAATGATCAACTTTGTTGTGTTTATTCGTTCCGTTGAGATATGAATGGGTCGCCTCGTAGGTCGCGCCGACAGCCGCCGAGACGGCCGGCGCCGCCCCGCCCGCCGGCTCCCCGGGAGGAGCCGATTCAATGAAAGCAATCAGACCTAACGAGAGTCCGTGATGTTGCGGGAGCGGGCCTAATGATCTGAGACGCGGGGTTTATGCGCTTCGTTGGCTCGCTGGCGGGTGCGTGACGTGGCCCAACCCTGTTGGTTGCATCTAGGACGTTATTCGTAACTGTGATGTGGTGTACCGCCGAGGCGTGCGTTGCATCCAAGCAGCATTCCGCAGCGCCCGCCGAGCGGCGGCGACGCCTCGCCCGGCCGGCGGCCGGCGGCCGGTCCTCGGTCCTTGCCCCGCGCCGCTCACGTGTGCGTGACGTCAGCACGGGATTACAAGCAACTGTTATAACACGACACGACACGAGCCACCAACAGGTTTTATTCGTCAAACTGGCTGATGTATTGACCACCGTTCATTTTATATGTAGCCCTCGCTATATGACGTATAATATTTGTACAATGTTTAAGTAGTATGATACGGCACCAAAGTTGGAGACTACTCCTCAGCCGCATGCCAGGGTGTTGGCAGGCTGCTCCAGTTTCGCTGCCAAGAGACTCGGGCACGTTCCGTAACTTAAACTTTAATTTCGCCGCTTTGCCGTCGTCTCTACCTAGTGAGAGGGCTCGGGCTGGAGTTTCTGTCGGAAGAAACTTCACCAGACTTGGGTAGGTAGGTTTATTAATTCCAGCTTGATACAAAAAGGTTTTGGCAGACGGACTAAAAAATACTTTGAAATGCTAAAGAACTCTTAGTTTTCGTTTGGTCGGCTATAGCGTGTTATTGTCTCGTCGGCGCACGCGGGCGCGGGATCATAATTGAAAAAGTGGATAATTTACGATCGTCCTCAGAGTTTCTTTACGCAGCAGTTTAGAACTTTCGACGGCTTCCGTATTTTTTAAGCGTTACTCCAGTCGTCCAGTGAAGTGAATTTCTGCTTTTTCTGCAAAATCCACCGACTTCATTTGCATGGGCCTCGGATTCGCAACGCTTTCGGCATAATTTGTTCAGCATCCGGATGTCGCCGCGCCTTTTGTTTCCTTTCCCGAGACATCTCATTTATTTAGTCCTTAATTCACTGAGCGGCCGGGACCCGTGCAAAATCGTGCTGCGAAGGAGCCTCCGTGACGTGGACCTGCAAGCCTTTCATAGCGACCTGAGCGGTGTCGATTGGCACGCCATAGAGAGTATTCCTGACGTGGACCTTAAGCTGGAGGCTTTTAATGGCGCATTGCTTGCGGTCTTTGATAGGCACGCTCCATTGAGGCCTACTCGCGTTAAGCACAACCCGGCGCCGTGGCTCACGGAGGAGATCAGGGGATTGATGGCGAGGAGAAACAGAGCTCGCATTAAATTACGGAACGACTCTTCTGAGGAAAATCGTCAAAATTATGTATCACTGCGAAATCACTGCAATAAGGTGTGCAGGAGTGCGAAGCGGCGGTATATATACCAGTCAATTGATAATTGTCCTCCTTCTGCATTATGGAGGTTCCTTAAGTCTCTTGGGGTGGGCAAATCTCAGCAAAATACTTCTACCTTGACTGACCTCAATGGCCTCAATAAACATTTCAGCACTTCACGAGTTCAACTGGACCCTTTAGCAAAACAGCGCACTTTGTCATTTCTTGCCAGTATTCAGCACCCCGACGTCCCCCCTTTTGATCTCGGTAGCATTGATCCGCATGATGTTCTCAATATTCTTAAATCTATTAGGACGAAGGCCGTTGGTGAGGACGACTTGAGCTTGGACATGCTTGTGCTGGGGGCGGAGATTATAGCTCCCACTCTATCCCACATCATAAATTTTTCATTCTCTTCAGGCTGTTTTCCATCGATGTGGAAACGTGCTCATGTAATTCCTCTTCCTAAGACGCCGAATCCCAATTCCTTTTCTGAGCATCGCCCTATTTCAATTCTCCCAGTTTTATCAAAAATTGTGGAACATTTCGTAAATCGGCGTCTTTCCTCTCATCTCAATGAACACAATCTTCTAAATCCTTTCCAATCTGGTTTCCGTCCTGGGCATAGCACTGTCACGGCTCTCGTTAAGGTCACAGACGATATTCGTCTCAATATTGAGAACAGAAAACTAACGGTTCTTGTTCTACTGGATTTCAGTAGTGCATTTAATACCGTCGATTTCGATATACTTCTTGGTATCCTCAACTCTCTAAACGTATCCTCAACTGCATTAACGTGGTTCCGTTCCTACCTCTGTGAGAGGCAACAGCGAGTCAAGGTTGAAGACGCTTTTTCAAGCTGGTGCAACCTTACCGCTGGTGTTCCGCAGGGGGGTGTACTTTCCCCTCTCCTTTTTTCTATTTTTATTAATGGTATTACCTCTTCTTTGAATTCTTCGTACCACTTGTATGCTGACGATTTGCAAATATATTCTGCGGCTGATCTTGACGATTTTCCTCTGCTGATTGATCGCATTAATTCAGATCTCATCGCCATTCGTGACTGGGCTGCGAGCTTTGGACTCATGGTGAATGCCAAGAAGACGCAGGCAATCGTTATTGGTAGTCCATATTTTATTTCTCGGATATCTGACCTGGTAGTTCCAAACTTGTATTTTGATGGTACAGTTATTCCTTTCTCGCCTACCGTCAGAAATCTGGGGATCATCATGGACCAGACGCTTTCCTGGACGGCACAAGTTTCCGAGGTTAGTCGGAAACTTTTTGCCTCGTTTCACTCGCTCAGGCGTTTGCAGAACTTTCTGCCTATCCAAACAAAAATAACACTAGCTCAATCTCTTTTGCTCCCACTTCTTGATTACGGCGATATTGCCTATCTGGATCTCACTGAGGGGCTACTTGACAGGCTTGATCGTCTTCAAAATGTATGTATTCGATACATTTTTGGACTCCGAAAGTATGACCACGTGTCTCACTTCCGCGCGCAGCTTGGGTGGTTGCCTGTCAGAGATCGCAGGAATATCCATGTTCTGTCATTACTTTTCAACATTCTTTTTAATCCTTCTGCTCCTATGTATCTTTTCGAGCGATTCAGCTATTTGGCTGCCGGTAGCCAGCATCGGCTACGGTCGAATGCTAATCTCCTTTTGTCCTGTCCTCCTTCATCTTCCAAAACTTACTCCAAATCCTTCACAGTTCACTCTGCTAGGCTGTGGAATCGGTTACCGACCTCCATCAGGCAGTCTGCCTCCGTGTCGTCGTTCAAGGAAGGCTTGAGGAAGATATGGCTCACACCATCTCCTTAGATATTGTGTGTACTCTTATTGTATTTTGTATGTATGCATGTGTGTAATGATATTTAGTAGTTTTTTTATGTTTTTTATGTTTTGTTTATTGTGCTTAGATAAGTACGCTCTATTGTGGCTTTCACTATCTCGAATTTTAAACCTTCACTTTGTCGGTCCCTCGTTTAATGCTCCTCTCATCTACTCAAAGGTTAACTGGTAGAGATCCCTTATAGGGATAAGTTCGCCTTTGTGCATATATTAATGTTTTTTCTTTTTTTGTGAATTGTATCTGTTTCTTTATATTTGTACAATAAAGCATTTACTTACTTACTTTACTTACTTACCCGTCGCCGGGTTCAGTTGCGAGCCGGCTTCACAAACGCAACGTATTCTTTGATCCGGCTAAAATCCATTCATATTTTAACGTCTCTGCGGCACGAAGTAAACCAAATAGTAAAGTGAAGTAAGCAAAAAAATACTCCCAAACCGTGATAGCCGACTAAATACGTCAGTTAGTAACTAACTCATAAACTTTACACTACTTAAGTTAAATGTTTCTTGCGTGGTGATAAAAATATCCTAAGATAATCCCGTTCCGCCATTTCGAGCTCGCAGCCGCGCCACCACCGTATTTCAGCCCAAGAGTTATATGAGTTTGGAATTCGATGCGCGATATTGAGGCTCTGCTCAGTTTCACTGAGTTTTGAGAAATCGAAACGCTTGCTGTAAGTAGGTATTTAGGTACTTAGTGTTCAGCACAGAGTTGACGTCGTGCCGGCGTGGTCGCAGTGCAGCTGGCAGCGGCGTGCTGCGCGCCGGCGACGGCGGCGCGGCCTCGGCGCTAAGCACTCGCGCAAACACCGACCGACGATCAAGGCCTTCCCAAATCGACTCTTTCGTCACGCTCTAACCAAGGCTTGTACTGTAATCCATTCTATACAAGTACCTGACAAATGTATAGGGACCGTCTAGATTTCCGTGTTAACTCGGCCTATACGACAACGTTAATACAAGTACTCAGTTGGAGATTGTTTTCGTTACGTTCACTGATATGGTATCTATCTGGTTCCGCGGCGGCGACGAACGTGCCCGTGACTTAGGGACCTTTGAACTTCGCAGCTCGCGTGAAGCTCGCTGGGGCTATTAGACGCCGCGAGCGAGCCGGCCCGGCCCGGCCGCCGCCGCCGCCGCCGCCGCCGCGACGGGCCCACGATGGTTATATCTGACTGCGGCAGTTGCCGTATTCACTCACGCAAAGTACTAAAGTTAAGGTTCAAGGATAGATGGCTACTCGTAATATCTAATAGACTACAGGCCCACATACAAAAAATGTGGGTCATATGAACCACCAGGTGAGGTATATAGGACGATATAAGAGCATAAAATAATAAGATTCAGCACTATGCCGTCACTTGTAAGCTGTCCAACTGGGTGCTGGTGAGAATTCAAAAGTGCAACCCTCGATTTTTTCCCCTTGTCGCATGATTTTTGTACGGCGTTGCGGAATAATGAATTAGAAGCTACAAAATGTTGCGCCACAAAGTCGGTAATTTTTTTTGATTTTCTGACCATTTCCAGGGTAAATTTGGTCATTTGATTCTGAACGGCATCAGTTTCATACTGTTTCAATACAGCTTCTAATCCATTATTCCGCAACGCCGTACAAAAATTATGCGACAAGGGGAAAAAATCGAGGGTTGCACTTCTGAATTCTCACCAGCACCCAGTTGGACAGCTTACAAGTGACGGCATAGTGCTGAATCTTATTATTTTATGCTCTTATATCGTCCTATATACGTCACCTGGTGGTTCATATGACCCACATTTTTTGTACGTGGGCCTGTAGTCTATAATACTTGATATTTGTTAATCAATTGTTTGAAATACAGTCAGCGTAACATAACTGACAAGGTTTTTAATGAAATGGCATGAATGGTCGCATTTTCTTGTCATTCTAAGAATTAAGACGTCAGTTAAATACAATAGATAGGACATAGTAGCTTCTCGGATAAGCGACCGATTTTTGAAATTACGTCACTCGATAAACCATTTGAAAATGGCCAAGTAAAGCTGGCATTAAGTTCTTAACTAAACTATAAAAATAACTCCATAAAAATAATTACCTACTTATACATAGAGCTGTTTATTTTTTTTTTATTCTGCACAACTTTACGATCGAATGGTATAAGTACAGTCAAGAGCATAAATATAATGTACGACACAACGCGGCAATGCTGCCAGCCTTCTGGGCACAATGAGCAGTGACAGTGAGCTGGGAGGGGTGTTTTATTTGTAGTTAAAGTTAGGCTAGGTTTAGGTTAATTTTGAATATAGTTTTAATGTAATTTTTGTTTACTACCTACACGGAAAAAAAAACTTAGCTGTGGTAACTAGGAATTAGTTGGCGCAGCTAAATTCCTTCGAAACTATAGGGACATCGAAGTATTTAGCTATCGTTGCAAAGAGTTTTTCGCTACCGAAACTTGGCTGTGATAGCAAATATTCTTAGTTGTGATCACTTTGAAGTTTGGGAAACTTAGCAGTGACTGCTAATCATATTAGCTAAAATTAGTTGTGGCTGCTAAGTATATTAGCTATATTTAGCAGTGACAGCTAATTTAATTAGCAATATTTAGCGGTAGCTGCAAACAAATTTGCCGTAGCTGCTAATTACTTTAGATGTGACAATCAAAATAATTCGTTGCATCGGCGAAAGTGTTGGCTGTAGCAACTAAGTTAGTTTGATACTCTATCGCATTTCTTTAGCGGTATTCGACAACGAGTTTAGCTGCAGCTGCTAAAAGGGTTTGTTACTATAAGAAAGACTTAGTTGTGAGATGTAATCAAGTTAGTTGTAGCTGCTAATTAAGTTTGTTACTGTAACTAAGAGTCTTAGTTGTGAGATGTAATCAGGTTAGCTGGAGCTGCTAATTAAGTTTTCTACAGTTACCAAGAGTCTTAGTTGTGGGATGTAATCAATTTGTGGCCCGAGGAAGCGACCGCCACTGCGATACGGCAACCCGTGCACACACCTGCAAAGTCTGATAGACCGGGCCCGTTAACGTCCTAACGAATTAGAAGCAGTAACGTGCACACTAGGCTACTCAGACTCGCTTCCTGTGTCTGTTACAAGATAATCATTCAAAATCATCTCGGGTATATATGGACGCTCGGTCAACCAAACGATAGCGCGATGTAACTTGCGCGCAGCGCCATCTGTTGGCGTATTTCGTAAGCTCAGTTGCTGTTGGCCTTAATACTTATCGTTACTTATAGTCAAAGCTGCAAAAAGTTCTTGGCTGCCACACTTAAGTCTGATTTGCTACGACTGCTAATATAATATTGCTGTTCATTGCAAAGTAAATTTGTTGGTGCGACTAAGATTCTTAGCAACATTAGCAAAAAAATATTTAGCAGTTGCAGCAAATAATATTAGCTACAGTTTGTGAATAAGTTAGTCAAAGCTGCAAAAAGTTCTTGACTGCCACACTTAAGTCTGATTTGCTACGACTGCTAATATAATATTGCTGTTCATTGCAAAGTAAATTTGTTGGTGCGACTAAGATTCTTAGCAACATTAGCAAAAAAATATTTAGCAGTTGCAGCAAATAATATTAGCTACAGTTTGTGAATAAGTTAGTCAAAGCTGCAAAAAGTTCTTGGCTGCAACACTTAAGTCTGATTTGCTACGACTGCTAATATAATCTTGCTGTTCATTGCAAAGTAAATTTGTTGGTGCGGCTAAGATTCTTAGCAACATTAGCAAAAAATTATTTAGCAGATGCAGCAAAGAATATTAGCTACAGTTTGTGAATAAGTTAGTCAAAGCTGCAAAAAGTTCTTGGCTGCCACACTTAAGTCTGATTTGCTACGACTGCTAATATAATATTGCTGCTCATTGCAAAGTAAATTTGTTGGTGCGACTAAGATTCTTAGCAACATTAGCAAAAAAATATTTAGCAGTTGCAGCAAATAATATTAGCTACAGTTTGTGAATAAGTTAGTCAAAGCTGCAAAAAGTTCTTGGGTGCCACACATAAGTCTGATTTGCTACGACTGCTAATATAATATTGCTGTTCATTGCAAAGTAAATTTGTTGGTGCGACTAAGATTCTTAGCAACATTAGCGAAGGATATATTAGTAGATGAATCAGAAAAAAATTAGCAGCCGTTGCAAAAATGTTATTAGTGATTGCAAAATGTATTTATCAAACGTATCAAAGATATTATCTGCTGTCTAACACATGTAAAATTAGTAATAGTAACGAAATTTTTATCCACTATAACTAAGAATTATTAACGGTTACAACTAACAGCAATTACTAAATTATTTTGTTGATAAATTAGCTATAGTTGCTAATCAATTAGTACTCTTAGCAAGTTATTTGAAATTCGTTTAGCTAAATATCGTTATCAGTGGTAGCTAACTGGTTTTAGTTGCTATAGACATGGCCTTGTTACAGTTGCAAACAAATTGTATGCCACAGCAAAGAAAATTTCAGCAAAGGGAGCTTAGCTATCACAGCTAATTCATTTCTCTCCGTGTACAACAAATGTACGATACCGAGGCGTCAAAATCATCTGTAGTCCGACAGGTGGTGGTCACTGCAGGCTGCAGACTGCAGTAGGTATGCTTGGTGCAAGTTTTCGGTAGCTAAATACGTATCGAATGAGTTTGCGTTAAAATGTCAAATACTATGAGAACAATTTAAATTGATGCAGTTTCGAGCCGCAAGTGGTGCTGCCAATTTTTCAATAATATTGAGACGTTAACCTGAACGCGTTCAGTTTTTTTGTGTGAAAACTTGCACTAGACTAGATCATATCATTATTTGGTAAAATGACACATACAAATGTCATTTTTCGAAATAATGATACGCAACGCGAGGTGAAGCGGTACCATGACTTTATTTGTTTTGCAGAATAATGCGAGAGTTCGGCTAATGCCGCTCCTACATTAATTAAAATTTCAAGTGTCAAAAAATCTCACCTCATGTGGGATTGCGGGAGCTTTATCCGAGCAAATACATCGTAAAATTCATTCTGTTCACGGAGTTAGCTATGCATTAAAACCATGGAACTGATTCAATCAAAATTTTCAGCTCGGATGTTTAAGTTCTTTGAAATAAAACTACCGTGTTAGGCCGATATAATTATTAAATTAAATATACAAGTCACCTACGTGGGTGAATTTTAAGTTTTTGATTATAAATTTATAAATGTACCTAAAAAAGTAATTTAGTCAAGCGCAGTGTAATGAATCGCGGTAACCACATATGTAGCAGAAATGTGCGATGAGTCTGTAACAGATGTAAATAGTGACGGCCGCCGTGAAACTAATTCGGAATCATTTAAGTTTTTAAGTAGATAAAGTTTGTCGTTTTGTTTATGGCAAACTGTTGGGGAATGAGTGGCCAACTGGCAACTGATTGGACATGCTTCCGCACATTTCCTAATCGCACTCTTACACTTGTTACTACTACTAACTAGAAAACAAAAAAAAACCGTATTGAATAAATCATTTTATTAAAATACGCTTTGACAATTCTTTATTTCAGCATAAATGACGCAAAGTCATTCGTAATTTTATTTACTCACTAAAGTCACATCACTATTTACTTTTCGCCAAGAACTGACATAATGGCTGTATCGATATTTATGCCCTCGACTGTACATACATTGAGTTGAGAGGCTTTACATACATACATAAACCACGTCTTTATCCCCTACAGGGTAGACAGGGCCCAAGTTAACAAGACCTAAAGACCACGTTTAGCATGATTGAGAGGCTTTGGTGCGGTAATTGAAACACGAGTAAAAAGATAGAGGTTGTTCAGGTTTGTAGCCTATTAGGTTATAAGAAAAGGTTTCTTAATAAAAATTATATGCATTTGCAAATCACCAACATCTCCAGCCTACACACGTCCTACTGCTGCGCACAGGCCTCCTCTTAGATCATAATATACTTTAGTTAAAAAAAAATCTGAATAAAACTCTACCGAGAGACGGAGGCTACGGGCAGAGTCGGTCAACTAGTTAGTCCTAGCTACTTTATCACGTATCTTTGCTCTTTGAAAACTTAAAAAGTTCGTTCTGGTCTAACAAAATCTCGGGTCATCGCTAAGTACGTATGTAATAACTCTCGTTAAGTATATCGATACTCATCGTACGCATAAAATACAAGACGTTCAGACGCAGCAATAAAACGAACATAATATGCGATCGCCAGTGCGTGGCTCCTGGCACACGGACCCCGGGTAAACATTTACGAGGACCGAATCTACGCGAAGGCTGAGGCAGCTCCGACAGCGGCGGCACCCTGCCAAACTTAGCCAATAACCACAACGAATAGGAATCGTGATTTGGGAGAAATCGGATGGAGCAGTTGTCGCGGCTCGGCCAGACGGAACAACAACGCGACAGCTGCCTGTTGAGCAGGCGGGCGAGGGGCGAGGCAGGGGGGGGGGGGCAGGGCAGGTAGCCCGGGACGCGGCCCCGGGACGCCGAGGAATGGCATGTCGGGGTTGGGAGGCGCCGCTAACCCGTACTACTTCAACTTGAACACAAGTTAGTGCGCGATGTGAACCGAAAAGTTGTTTCTGTGCAGTAACTCCGTAAAACGGAAAGTTACCTACGTTAATGAATATTAAAAATTACTTTGTTATAAGTACGAGAATCACTACATAGTATAAAATAAATATACAATAAGGCACTTGGCTCGACTCTATGTAATTCAAGCACAACGGCAAAAGCTACCTTTTTAACCCTTTGCCTCATGGTGACATTTGCAACTCTGTGAAATTAAACCACAACAGCACGAGGCAGCCAATAAATTACCATAAAACAATGTACTTACTCCGTGGTTCACTTCCACTTAAGTTCGATGAAAAAAATATGCAAAAGATACGTCTTGCAGTGTTACAGATAAATAATATAATTTTAATTTTAATAAAGATTATCGCATCGGTGGTGCGCGAGGGCTGTCGCAGGCGCCGCGAGCCCCGGAGCTCCCTGCTCGCGGGCATTTGCATTTGTTTGTAAACTTACTGGACTGCACTGGAAGCCCCTGCTCTACCCTCTACCACATATTTTTAATAAAAATAAATGCAATAAACAGTGCCGCGTCGTAATTGATTTCACTTGAAAGGTTAATATCTATGGTAATTCTTAATTACGAAGACGAATGACATCTTCTAGGAATGAGTTTTAAAATGGTCCAGGGCAAGATCAGGATGTAGATGTAAATGAATCGTCCGCGAGATTTATAAGAGAGGGAGTTACCGCGAAGCCGATGTTGATGAAGATGAATATCTTGTCTGCGGTGCAGACTCCGCGGGCGCACGCCATGTCGGTCCGGTGTCACCGCGCGCGGCGCATGCCAGGTCGCAGCGGCGCTGTCAGTAGCGCGGCGGGACGCGCGTCGCCGGCGGCTCGTAAGGCACTGCCGCGGCCGCCGCGCGCCGCCGCCTGCACGCCGACCCCCGCCCCGCACCGCACCCGCCGAGCTTCCACCACTCGCCCCCAGCAGCCGCCGCATCAGGCAGCTTTATTCATCTCCATCGCCGGCGCCGCGCCCCGCCGCCGCTCTCCTCTCCTGTGCCCGCTCTGTGCGTTTCTTATCTAATTCAATTGGTCCAGTTACGCGTTGACCTCTTGACCCTATTCGCATCAGATCTCGTCTCACGAACTAACGTCAGACATGTAAAATACTGTAAATAGTTAATGACGCATAAATAGCTCTACCATGAGATGATGACTCTACTTCGTGGCTGCATTTCTTATGTATTGATTCAGACAGACGCCCGCTGTTTGCGGTAGGTATGTAGATACAGTCGGCATCAGAAGTCAATAAACAAACGGAGTGCTCAAAAATATCTACACACGACTCTATCACCAAGGTAATAAGAATATGATGGTGTGTAGGTACATACTGGAACATTCAGGTAGGTAGGTATATGTTATGTACCTACATGCCAAGTTCTATGGAGCAGGCTTGCTGCGGCCACACAATAACAATAACAAGCACATCGAAGTAGCAGCATATATCATTTCGCGCAACTTGTTTATTTGCAAATGATTCATTTTAACGTTAATCGACATTTGTTTGTGCTCGTACAGTCGCCAAGAGATTTCTTTTCCGCCCTAAGGTTAAAAACAAATCATGTCATTTGTGCACTACCTAAAACATCAGTCTAGAGACTATTATACTTTCACTTTCAAATCGAGTGGCTGTCATAAAAACCATAAAAAACCAACCAAGTGCGAGTCAGACTCACGGACCGAGTGTTCCGAACAAATTCTGCAGCGAATACAATGTCCAGTGTTAGCAGAGCCCACTCTTAACCAAAATGTAAGCAGTGTGAAGGTTATTTTATTTGGTTACTTACATATACAGACAGCCATGAAAAGTTAGATTTTTAGTATTTTTTGTTATACCGGCAGCACAAATAGTACGTCGTCTACGAAAATTTCAACTGTCTATCTTTTACGGTTCATGAGATAGACGGGCAGTGGAGTAGTCTTAGTAGGGGTCCAGTATTCCTTAAAGTAAAGAACTCACTTAGTTGACTCTAATATAAACTATGTACCCGTAATATTCCCATTCCATTATTTTCCTAATTAGTCATAATATTGGATGACATTATTATGATGATCACATGATGATAATATTTAAGCAAAGCCGATGTCGGCCGCGGCGTGCTCCACGTCTTAATTTGTGGATCTTTGATAAAGTTGAATGACCTCTGCTCCTCCGTGACTACCACGGTAGGGCTCATTAGATACTTCGATACCTAACACACACAGCACACAGTACAGAACAGACGCCGTCACACAGCACCCGGAGCCGAGCCTCGCCGAACCACGTGGTCTACTGCTCCTCTAAAACAATGTTCACTACCAAGAAATGACCTTACTGATTCATTCCATTTTGCTAAACAAAAAATGTGTGTAGGTACACGAGTCTTTAAATCTTTAACGTCGACCTTACTATAGTGCAATATTTATCTAACATGTTTTCCTAAGATGCCTACCTACTTGTCTAGTAGAGTAAGATCTTACGTAGGTAGTGTGTATGCTTAATGAGATAATGTTCCAATTAAATACTTCGTCAACAATAAGTTATCTTATCTTGAGTCAACAAGATATCCGTTACGGACTAAGTATGTCCTGGAACATGGTCGTCGGTTTGTTGTTCAGCTAGGAAACACCCGTCCAGCGGAGTGTCGACTGTCGACTGTGGATTGTATATAACGGCTCGCATTACACCCGCCTCCGCGGCGGTCAAGAGCACGGCGCGCCGCACTGACTCAGTTGCCATCTCGCAGCTGCTCTGGGCTGGGGCGAGCACTGCATTTATCACATAAGACAGCGGGCCGTTCTAGGATTTCAAACTTATTTGCTTACTTACTTAACCTTAAAAGAACTACTTAATCTTGCCCTTAAATTAACAGGAAGTACCATTAAGTACACCGCGCTACACCACGCTGAGTGTACGTGGTGTAAGGAAACCTTTTTGTATTTGTTTTTATTACCTACTTATAGAATTTATACAACATCTATATTACGATGACCTTTGAGCATTTTTTGTTTAGTATACCTAATTGTACCTACAACAACTCGCTAGTGGACGCGGCGGTAGCGCGCCGACGTGGCCGTCTGGCCTCCTACCTGTTCCCAGTCCTCTCGGAATGCGCGATCAATTGCGTCCAATAACCGCCAATAATCGTCGCTCTCGATCGATTGAAACTCATCGGGTTTCGTAACGTGCCCCAATTTACGGCGCTATTGTTGTCCGGCGGCGGTCACATGCATGCAGGCGGCGCGGGCGCCGGCCGCGCGCAGACCAAACCAAACACGTGCCGGCTGCTCCCCATCCCCGTGCAAACTTGACGACTCTTATCTAGCTTCTTTTCATACATACATACACATACACAAATCACGCCTTTATCCCTTACGGGGTAGACAGAGCCCAAGGCAACACCCAAAGGCCACGTTTAGTATGATTGTGGGCGTATATATGGGTGGAAAGGGGAATTAGTTTCAAATTCAAGTTTCGAATCAACTAAGTACTTTCCTAGTCTTTCATATATTGGACATACTAAAATTACGCTATATAATTACTTAGCTCGATTTGTATTGGTCGGACAGCTTCTGCGGTCACTGCCACACAAACATATTATTATTTCACACGCACACTATACGTAGATACAGCTCCGCGCACCAACATGAGTTAAAAGCTAGCTATACAAGTAAGCAGCATGTGGGATTGTAGAATGCTTTATATTATCAATTATCGTCCCACAGGGTTGGAGCCGATCGCCGCGCAATTTGCATGATGTAAGTAACGGCCGGACAGCGAGCGGCCCTTGATTAGGCGATTGGAAGAGTCCCGACCTCCATCAATTAGAAGACGCGGGCCGCGGCGCTCTCTGTGAAGTGGACCAGCCTCTGTTTACCACGAGTACAGAGACTATAACAGAGCCTAGACTACATGAAATGACATGTTATGCTTAGTGACGAACTATTCCTGAGGGTAGAGGCGGTAGAGCGCAGTTTGAGGTCGGGTGCAGGAATTTAAGAGACGATGAAAGGGACGTCACGTTAGCTGTCCTTGTCTTTGCATGTATTAAAGAACAGGATCGGAATGTTAATAACAGGTCGTGTTAAGTAGCCGTTAGCTAGTAGGTACGCGATACCACTATACTATCGGTGCTGGGGCCCGATTTTTGAAAGCACTTCGCTCGAAAGTACCGTTCGAAAGTGGAAAACAGTGTATTGCGACAAAGCTACAGATCAAATAAAGTATTCGACTAGTTTCAACATGAAACAACCGTGAAGCTCAATCAGAATTACACAAGCGGATAACTCACGTATAAAAGTCGAGTGATGCTCGACACGTTTCGAGCTAATTCGTAGTCCTTTCTTTTGGAAGTGTTTCGTTTTGCTGCCGCCGGGGCGAGCGAGTTATCAGTTTGTGTAATTAGATTTGAATAGTTGACTAGATTTAACTTAATTAGGTATCTTCTAATCTACTTGTATTTAAAATTCGGCACTATTTTTCACCACTTTCGAGTGGTGGGTATTTATTTATTTTAACATTCGTGCTTTCGAAAATCAGGCCCCTGATGTTGCCGTTAGTCGCGATCAATCTGTGTGTATGTAAAGTTTATTCATACAAAGTTACGACCGGAATAAATTAGGTATTGTACATTTTAGCTGCGCTGCGTGAGAACTACAGGCCAAGCAAGCCCTTTATAATCCCAGAGGAGGGCCTATCTAACATACGTATAGGGTAGAATAGAGATGATAAATAGCTGTTTTGTTTTGCAAATCCGTGTAAAGCAGCCTCTGTATGAAGAACAGTAAAATATACGTGTACCTACTACTTTTGCCGAGCTAAATTATTAATCTTCTTATCTTACTAGGTACAGGTACCTAACTGTCCGGCGGAGTTACATACACCCATGTCCGTTGCAACCGCCGCTGTTACGTATGAAATGGAGGCAATGGAGCGCATTTCGCGCCGCCACCACAATGCAAATGCGAATTTGATGGTTTTCTTACGACGCGTCGTGTTGCATTACCTGCACTCGGCGGAGATAGCTTATCCGGTCCGGTAGGTACTGTAGAGCTACTCTTATGAGTACTTTCTACAACAGGACGGTGTACCATGTACGGATCTCGTTGTATCCTAAACAAAAAGTGGTTGTTTAAGGCCTATATACCGAATAGAAATGCAAATATCACGTTATTATTCTGCTTTATTTTATGTTTAGAAAAATGTTACAATTCAGAGCAGATCTGAGGGCTGCTCACGAGCTCCAAGACCAAACCCGAATAAATCGAACGAGCGTTCGATTTATAAAACTCGAGCACACCCACAAACTAGCCAGTTCGTAGACCAGACAGCTCGTAAGCCAGCCAGTTTGTAAACCAGCCAGCCAGTTCGTAGACCAGCCAGTTCGTGAACCAGCCAGTTCGTAAACCTTAGTACCTACCAAGAACACGAGTAGGTTAATATTTACAGATAACGTTTATTGCGTCATTTCGAGACAACGAAGCTTCTTTTGCTAACATTACTTGAGCAGTAGGTATAGTTTATTTCATAGCATTCCACTTCTAATCGTGGGTACTATAAATATCTACATATCATATCTATACATACTTATATACTATACTACTTACTTACACATCTATACATACTTAGAATCGATAACAGAACACGTTCCAACAGTTTTTAGAATTTTTGTCTGTTTACCTGTTTGTCTGTATATTTGCGAGCGTATCACGTGAAAACGGCTGAACAGATTTTGATGCAAGCTTTACTAATCTATTGAGAAAATCGCCGGCCAGGTTACAGGCTACTTTTTATCCCGGAAGAGTGCGTAGTTCCCTCGGGATAGCGATAAAAATGACAATGGCTCGGCGACGCGGACGAAGTCGTGGACAGAAGCTAGCATAATATATCTAACAGCTAGCTGTTGCCCGCGTACCTACTCATTTTACCAGAACGAAAACACTAACCCACAGGTATCTAACTATGTGCTATTTCAGATTACAGTAATCTATTTCTGTGACAAATCAAATCTCATCGATCAGTTCAGCCGTTCTGGCGTGAATAACTTACAAACGTCCATCCATATAAATACTTTGTATTTCTATTATTTGTAGGATTTGATTTACCTACATGTCGTTAGCTAAACATCGTTAAATTGATTATCACTACTTAAGCTTCGTGGGCGTGGGCGGAGCAACACCACCATCAAGAGATACCTATAGGTAGGTACTAGGTTAGGTACATAATTATAATCACCGCCAAGTTTCCTCAGACCTTAATAGGTAGCTAATAGGTAGTTGCTTCTCTTTCCGCGGTGATGGCTCGTCGAGGCAATGGGCGATAATCTTAGGAATCATGTTATAGGCGATGCGGCTTGCAACCCATCACTATTTTGATTCCCTTTTCCACCTATACGCCCACAGTCATGCTAAACGCGGCGGTGTCGCTTCGTGTTTCGTCCATTGCCATCGGTAGGTACTCGTAGGTACTAATCGACTGAATGAGACGGGGAGCGACCGGCCGCCGGTTCGTTCTTTGATTTGGCCGACACTCGGAGCCGGGAGTCAAGCTTGGGGGTTCCCGGTGTATCAGATTACAGAAGCCAGCAAATGTTTATGGGTGGCAGGACCTGGTACAAAGTTTGTCCGAATCTAATCCACTAATCCAGCCGTCAAGCAGCAGGGTTTGCGCTGCTGTGTTCCGGTAGGTATACAAAGTATGTATAGGTACCTTACTTACGGTGCAAAATTACAGTCCCTCGGAGCGCTCGTCCGACTCGCACTTAGCCGGCTTTTTAAAACTAGCAACGCGTTCCGAAATACTAGGTACCGTCACTTTCCAAGCCAAGAATAATGCGCGGCAAGAAACTTGAGACAAACAAACATAATCGATCACCTACTTTTGACACCGACTGTACAGCCGAAGGCATAAAATATCGATAGGTACAGCCATCGTGTCAAATACAATTGTCGGCCTTATTGTTTATGGCATAAAGGCGTACAAATGTTTTTGACGTCTTGGTAACCTACGTACTAGAAAATGTGGCACGACGATACGAGTCTACAAACTCGAATCATAGATATCAGCACGTGACCTGCGCGACCTGCGCATGCGCACCCATTTGTCAGCGATATCTACCTTTAGGGACGCCCCAACCTCCTCACTCCTTACCTAAACGGCATTTTTAAGATTAGGTACTTCACTCGGAAAGTATCTACCTTCAATACCGTCTTCATCATAAGGGCACACGGGCCCGTGCCCAGGGCCCCCCAAGGACCGACAATTTCTCTCAAAGGTCATACTTAGTAAAAAGTTTTCGAAGAGTTCATAAAATGCATTCCAGTTGTAATTTACTTCTTCTCTACTCGTATTTCAAATTCAGCACAATTTTTCACCACTTTCAAACGGTTACTTCTTTGATCTTTCTAAAACCATTCATCATTCACAGCCGCAGCAGGCGGCGCTGGACCGAGCTAGTCGAAACCTGCGGGTTCAGGGTTCAGTGTAAAGGAAAATGCTGAATCAATTCGAATAAAACGCTTCCTTACTTCACATACATTTTATTAGTTTCGCAAATAGAAAAAAACCGCGCGGGCCGTCGACGCCGACTCGCCGCCAAGTCTACACACACACACACACGAGACAGACGAGCGCCGCAGCAGCCGGCGCCGGCGGCCTCGCTCCAACACAAAGCACACCCACTTACGATACTGCGCCGGCCGCCAACAACATCCGCGGTACCTTCCACACCGGTACAGCGCAGGAAGACTTGTAAGACCCGAGGCGGCGGCCGGCCTAATCTAGAGAGAATCAGTCGAGATAGAACGTAACGAAGTAAACACTAAATTTGTACTGAATGGCAACTTAAACAGTCATTATTAAACGATATAATTAGTAAGTATAAATGAAAATCAGTCTCAAGTCAAACTCGACACTGTCGGCCCGCGCGCCGCCGGGGGAGCGCGCGGCGAGCGGGCGGCGGCGGCGGCGCGCGGGCGCCAGCGCGGCTTAAAGCTCGGTGCGGCAGTGACGCGAGTATTACAAACAACTTAACACCTAAAAGAAGACTAAAGAGCCGACATTTAATAAACATACTTCATTTTTTAAATAGACGATCTAAAACCGACGTTGCTCTTACCAACAAATACTAATGAAAGTATAACTACTAAGGACACGACAATACGTACACAATATAAATCTATGTAGAGTTAACAACATATACTTTTACAACTAACACACATTTGGTTACGAACTTATGCTAGGTTAGTGAAATATTAATATCTGTTATCGTAAATATCTTTATAAAATATGTCTCGCGTCCGTCCCCGCTCCCCGCACCCCACTCCCCGCCTCTCCGCTAGCCATCGGCGAGGTTTCGTGGTATGTCTTAGCCGTGTGGAGTGAAAAAGCCCACGGCTGCCACGACGACAGTAACAGCAATAACAGTTTTTTTTATCAAAATTTGGATGTACAAACATATGTACATGCAGGGCACCTATCTACAGCACGCGACGCGAGAGGGTTTGCGGGGAGCGCGGGCAGACGGGCTCGGTGGGTGCCATCGCACTCGCGACGCTCGGGCACGCGCCGCATAATACTCGGCCGGCTGCCGGGCTGCGGGCTCCGAGCCTAGCGCCTCTATCACCAATTACAAGCTCTATTATAATCGTATCAGTGCAGCGATATAAAAAGTCGGACATTCAATTACTTAACATTAAATTAAAAAAAAACCGCTCGGTGGCGAGCCGGTGCCGTGTCTTTTGCGTTAGACTCAGTCTTAAAGAGGAACTTCAATAAATAAATGCAAATCAATCTTCTTCGGTTGGCCATAATTTGTGAAATAATAAATAATTTGTACTTCGATATTTTAAAGCAGTGAAAATGGTTGATGATGATGATTGCGTGAGATTCCGGACGAGACTAGTGACCGGCGGCCGCTGCACAGAATCATTCATTTATGAATAAGTTTAAGTTTAATGAGTCGAGTGGAAGTCGCAGTACAACTAGCTTTAAGATAAGGTAAGAGAGCATGATGAGCGTGAGCGCAGAAACTGAATAAATACGTCATCCAACAACATACAGTCGAAATGGCACCTCTAGTCGGCGGTCGCCGCGCACCGCTCTATGGCACAGGTATTATAATATTTATAATGTAGGTATCGACTGACTAAATTATCGTTAACTTACAATAAGCATTAAAATAAACGTAAATATTAGCGTCATGGGTACCGAAGTTCGGCTGCGTAGTGTGTATAAATTACGGGGAGATTTCAGCCTCGCAATAACAGTCGCCTGCCCCGAGCGCCCCGCTGCCTGCTGCCTGCTGCCGCGTCGCGCGCCGGCTACAGCGTGGTTTAGTTTAAAAAAAAACCCTTATTAATAATAAGTTACAGGCACGCTATAAGCAAGAATACGTTCCGTTAAAGGAAGTGACACAAATTAAGATAGCAAAATACACGTTCAGTTAAAAGTGTAACGCGCGTTAATACCGGGAGTCTCTTGCGAGCCGTAACCGTAACCGAAACTCCAAGCGTTTCGTGGCCGTGGCGGTCACTCTCTGGGTTATCGTAACGCGCAACAGTTACAGTAGCTGTAGCTCACAGGTGATACCCGGCCTGACTCGCGACGCCCCCGAGCGCGCCGCGAGCGTCCTCCGGCGAGCCGGCAAAAACCGACGAGCGTCGGCTCGCCGCAGGACGCTCGCCGCGAGCCGGCGACCGCGTCCGCCGGGTCTCTGGTTACTGCATCGTGCAACAGCCACGGTCATAGCTCGCAGACGAGTACCCGGCTTCAATAGTCGTCGTAAGACGGCGAGGTTACAGATCACCATCAGACCTCTGCCGCTTCCGAATATCCCTCGTAACTTCGGAAGACTGTCCGCCGATCAGTAGCTGCGGTCTCATACTAAAGAATTCGACCTCGAAATCGCACACGGATGGGCGCTTCTGGAGGAGGACAGTCTCACAGCTGGCACGAGGGGACGCGGCTCGCTCGGGGGGGGGGGGGGCTTAGGCCTTGTAGCGCGGCGCGGGGCGCGCGCGCAGGCACAGCGCCAGCGTCAGCAGCAGCGCCGCCGCGTGCAGCGCCAGCAGCGCCGCCCCCAGCGCCAGCGGCAGCCGCGCGCTCTCCTGCAAACACACACGCGTTACTGCACGCCACAGGGGGGGGGGGGGGGGGGCTGCCGCGGGAGGGGGGGGGGTCTCACCTGCAGCGCCTGCAGCACGCGCGGCGCACAGGCGGCGGCGTGCAGGCCGGGCGCCGAGCTGGACGCCGCCGGCACGCGCCGCGCCGCCGCGCACGCCGCCTCCGCCGCCTGCGCCTCCACGCCGGCCTCCGCGGGCTGCGACAAAGATAAACGATAACAAGGCGCGCTGCATCGCGCGCGGGAATGTCTCTCGAGGGAGTCAACGTACGACGCAGCAGGAGGGCGGCACGTAGTAGTAGGCGGAGGGCGCGGAGATGGAGAGGTTGAGCGCGTCGTCCCCCGCGCCCGCCCCCGCCCCCGCGCCCGCGCCCGCGCCCGCGCCCGCCTGCGTCTGCGCGCGCGACCACGCCGAGTGCTGCCAGTCGCGCGCGCCGTTCGCGCCGCAACACTCCAACTGAAAACCAAAGCGCCCGCTTTCATTTTCAAAATCGTTTAATAAATAAAGATAAGCCGTAACTCATCGAGTACACCGACCACCGACTCCGATCAGTATTCGCAAACTGCACCGATCACACGCGAATGCGATACCTATATAGCAATAATAATGAGCGGGACCCACCTCGGCCTGCATGACGTCGACGATCTGCGTGGGCAGCTGCAGCGCGGCGTAGTCCACGGTGACGGTGGTGTGCAGCTTGGCGGCCAGCAGGCGCTGCAGCTCGGGCAGGTGCGCGGCGCCCCAGCTGGCGGCGGCGGCCTCGGCCACGCCGGCCAGCGCCAGCAGCGCGAAGGCGGCGGCCAGCAGCGAGGCGGCGTCGCGCGCCGCGCCGGCCAGCGCGGCGGCGGCGCCGAGCGCCAGCGCGCAGCCCCAGCCGGCCAGCGCGCACAGCGCCGCGCGCTCCGTGGCCGCCGCCGCGCCCGCGCCCGCGCTGCCCGACCACAGCGCCCACGCCGCGAACCCGCACGCCGCCACGCCAATGCACTGCCGACGACCGTTCCGATGTTAACGGCCTGTCCTGGCGCTATTGGGCTGTGGTCTACTACTTTATGCTATACGCGACGTCTGACGTTAGCGTCGACGTTCAATTCCGCGACCGACGTCTGAACGCAACGCAAAGCGTCGGCGGTAAATACGTCCGCAGCAGAGAATGGCGTTTCAGTCGTAGCTGCGTCTGAAAATCCGACTGTATCACTAATTTTTCTCAACATTGATGTTTATAAATATGGTTTTTATGATTCTTGTCACTTTTATCATGTAATGCATTAAAAGATTTAACCGATTCTATTAACAATTCGTCTTTTTCTTTATTAAATCTCATCACTTTGTGTGACGCGAGAGACTACCCTCACGCTGCAATGGTCCGAAATGACTTAGAGATAGAGAGGCGGCGCAGTGTTTAGGTGCCGCGGACGCCGTCAGAACGCAAACGTCGACGTGTGAAAGAGACCACAACAATTTACATCTCCATAGTAAGCATTGTGATGCTGCGTAGGACGTGACGAAACGCGCGGATAGCACAAAATAGGAGACCATAGCCTAAATCAAACATCTCAATTGATGACCTGCCCGATTTGAAAACTAAAACTCATTACGATTGACACGATGAATACCTACGATGACACAATTTTTCATTTTCATCCAATCTTATCCAAAAATGCAAAACCTCTATGTGATAACTTTTAATTTGTGATCAGGAAATGATTCTTCTAATTGACAATTTGATGGTAAGCAACATTGAAGTTGCAATTACATAGACCTAAGATTTTCCTTGTAATTAATGCAGGCGTACCATGTAATCTAGCGGTTAATCATTTTACCCATTGCCATTAAAAAAAAATGCTAAACAAATCGTGATTTCCATCAATTACTAAATTAGAAAAATTGCTTCCTCAGCCAAATCTTTCTCACAGATTAAAAACCATTATGTATAATGCAGCGGAGAAAATAAAACTGGATAAACAGACATAATGGATGATGAAAACAAATCACTTTCCTTCCGAACTGCATCATAAAAATGACACAAAGATTTACTAATTATCAAATTTAATACTCTTCTTGCTGTTTTAAAAGTTTAGTGTACATATTTTTTTTATAATTTCATCATTCTGAATATTGGCAAATGCTAAAGTTACCACCACATTTATTATGGTAAGTGCTTAATAATTGAAGCAAAATCACTATGTTGTTAGACCTGCACATCAGCTCATTAAATTACTATTAGTATTGCTCAAAGTAATTAGTAATATTTTGGCAATTGTAATTCACAAGACATCTTTTAAGTTAACCATAGAATCTAGGAACTTATGACTATTTTGATATGGGTACCTATTTTACAATGCTTGCAAAATGTTAGTACGAATAGGAATGAAGCTTGCTTGCATCACTGCATTGTTGCACCTGTACACCCACGCACTGGCTGCAGCCTGCAGCCGGACTGGTTTGCTGACAGCTATTTATAGCTAACTGGTGAGAGTTACACTCCATCAATTAACTGGAACTGTACACATATTTCATATGCACAGAACTGGACATGTATTACAATTAAATGAATACTTTATATAAATCAGTGTAAGTTGTACCATTTCAGTAATGTTTTATTTTATTTTTAGACTAAATAACACAACAACCAAGTATACCTACCTACATTCTCTTGGGATTAACTCAGGTTATTTTATACAAATTAGAGGGAAACAAACGACTGATCGATAACAGCCATGAGAGCGCATGGACAGGTGCCATAAAGATCAAATAAACAAACATTACACTGAGCTGCATGCTGAGCAGGAAGTGCACAGGAAGCTCTCTTATTTTAGACTTGATAACGCGAGCCGGAGGGCGCGCGGGGCGCCGCCGCCGCCGCCGGCCGCGCGGGCATCTGGCTCGCCCCGCGTGCAGCCAGCGGCCTGGCGCGCAGCGGGACACCCATTAAACAACTATACCATCTCGAATATGATTGCTAACCAACCAGCACATGTGATTCCTTGTTTCGACTATGTAATTTAACCAAATTTTCATTCAATAATAAATAATTAAAAACTGCTTACCAGAAATACAATGTTCAAGAGAATCAACAAACATTTCATCAACGAGTAGCAGCGCGACATGCCCATGGTGGCGCGGTGGATGCGATCCTCCAACACTAACGAGCCACTAAACTAATTCGCTTCGATTGCCAAGCTGCGAACCATTAACGTGTTACGAAATAAAGTAGTATATTTAGAGCATTTGTTTAACGATACACAAAGTTACTGATGTTGCTGGTTTAATTGATTGACATATTTGACGTATATGGTTTGACGTTAAATTATTTTGATAAGGCAACATCCAATTTCCAAATAATCAACTGGCAACGCGGCGTGCCCGTGCTCCTCCGATGCATTGCAATAATTTTTAACTTGAAAATTAATTAAAGAGATCAATAAAAAACGAAACTATTAAATCTGTATGAATTTTAAATTACAAATCCTTATGAAAAACCAGCTACAAATTCTTATAGGTTATGAAAGTATGAATCCGCATTACGACGCCATAGACAAACTTCATCAAGGTTGCACAACCGCGAACAGCGAGCGCCGAGCGACGCTTTGACAGCGAACATGGAATGTCTCACGCGAAAACGTAAATAAATGGGCACCGTCGTCCTTATTACGCTTCTCCTAATCACAAGATTTCATGTTTCTAAAATGGATGCCGATACAGAAGAGCGGCGAAGGTAATAATCTGTCTAAATAAAAACGATACGAGTTCAAAAAGTGAAAATTAGTACTTCGTGCTCGAGCAGTTGTCAGTTTCGCGCCATCGTCTCCGACCTGCGTATAGTGTATTTAGTTGTGTTGTGTTGTGCTCGCAGCCGCGACGCCTGTCAGTAATGTTATCAATGAGCGCACGCTGTTTGCAGGGATCGTATATCTCGGCGGGAGAAACGGTGGAGCATGAATTCCCAGCGGCTCGAGCAGATCGTGGCGGAGCTGATGCGCCCCATTGGCGACCTCCGCCGCAGCTTCGACACAGACCTCAGCGCGGTAAGCCCGCCCCGCGCCCCCGAAACCCCCGCCACCCCCCCCTGCTCCAAAGCTTTTCCGGGAAAACCTTTGTCCATTTCCCGCCCACGCTGCCCGGGCTACTGCCAGCAGCTCTGCTCGCTGCTGGGCCGCGATCAAACCTGCCAATATGCTCTCCAGCATCCTTTCCCCTGCCTACATCATCATGTTTTTCCCAAATAAATGAAGTAATTGTTACAACAAAGCCCCACTGAGAACAGGTCCTGTTTAATGATTTATGCTTTACTCATTTTTGACAATCAATATTACATAAATCTTTAATTTCTATCTCAATCAGATCAGTCCTACAGTCATATAAGCAAGACCTCTCTTAAAACATAGCTGAAACTGTTATATTTGCTTGAAAAATTCTCTGTTCCCTGAAAGACCATCTGTCTCGGCAAGACACACAGACAGCTCTTTGCATGCTACTGGATGAACAGATTCCCAATTAATCTGGCTGCTGCGAATCCTGGCTTCATCAAATGATCAATTTATGTTATTAAACAAGCGTTATCCACTTATTTTTGTGATTGTTACTTGCTGCTGGACAGAGAAGTGATAAGAATTTTCGTATTATTGTTGAATTTGGATATAATAGCTTCACTAAGTGTCTAACGTTAGCTCTGGCTCGAAATATATGAATATTTCTAGGGTTTTGTTACAAAGCTGATAGAATTACTAGTAAAATGAGTCTAAGTGACTAGCAAATACAAAATGGGATGTCTAGCACACTGCTTGCTGAAAAGTTTGAATTAGATATTAATCCTGTCATTCTTATTTGAATTAACATCAAAATGGGCCTCTGCAAAGCAACGCCTGATTGGGTTCTAATTTGCAATCCCCGAGGGCCGGGTCCTCTCCGTGTGAGCTGCTTTGGCGTTGCTGTAAGTTTTGGCTCGATATTGGTCTTTATACCAAACAAAATCATGATTGTGAATATTGTCTCTGTTCTATTTTTTGAAATATCACTCCGACTGCAGAACCAAAGCTATATTTAGAACTGAAGGAAAAGGTTACCAGATATGTTTGCATGACAACAACATGTCATTCATTATACATTCAGAGCAGATCTGCTGCGCGCGGCGTTCATACGCCGGAGCTGTCCTGTTGTGGCTTAATCTGACTCGCTGATGAAAGGGGGTTTATCTCTCTCACTCACTCTTTTCCTTGTGATTTGTTGATGGTTAATATACTAGTTCGGGCACAGTAGTAAACAGTATTCATTAGATGTAGTTTGAATAATTCCACCCTTCGTATACCTACTGAGTGAATATGCTGTTCTCAACCAGTGAGTTACACTTAATTATATGTTTACTAGCTTCTGCCCGCGACTTCGTCTGCGTAGAATTATACATAGAAACCTTCCTCTTGAATCACTCTATCTATTAAAAAAACCGCATCAAAATCCGTTGTGTAGTTTTGAAGCTATAAGCATACATAGGGACAGAGAAAGAGACTTCATTTTATACCATGTAGTATGTATGTATGTATAATTCTTTATTGTACATAAAACATAAGAAAAAGATGAATACAGGACAACACACATGCACAAAGGCGAACTTATCCCTAAAAGGGATCTCTTCCAGTTAACCTTTGAACGATTGTAGTGATTGCAAAGAGGGAATGAAGTAGCATGTTCTGCGCCAGCTCTCTCTCTTTAGCTGAACTCTTTCCTCTATTTACACCTATTTCTTAATGTGACTGGCGACATGGACTTTAGGTATTCACTGTCGTTCTTCAATGTAGTTCCTATTCCCTCAGCTGCAGGGTCGCTCCTATGTATGTTCTGCCCCGACGGTCGCCTCCCATCCCATCCCCGGCACATCCGCCCGTGGCTGCAGGAGCGACGCCCGGTGCACTCGCCAAGCCGGCTGCCGGCAACAGCCAGTCACTTGTCGCTTGGCACGTTTATGGAAGGGGTCGTGGGCACGTGTGTCCCTCATACTGGAGTGTGTGTGTGTGTGTGCAGTTGCTGGAGGAGTACTTGACGGAGGCGGGCCTGCACGCGCTGGAGGCCGAGGGCGCGTCGCCGGGCTCGCCGAGCTCCCCGCAGTCCCCGCGGCCGGGGGCGGGCGGCGCCCCCAACTTCCCCGAGCTGGCGCTGCTGCTGCAGCAGTCCGCCAACATCTACGGCCGCAAGGTGGACTTCCTCTACCAGCACGTGCTGGAGGTCAGCGAGTCGCTGCAGAACAGCACCAAGTGAGTGCAGCCTGAGCGTCCGTGCCTATCTAGTAAAAATGCAGACGAACTCGGTACCTCTTCCTTTTTTTGAAGTCGGATAGAAGGTGGATAAAAGGAACTTCAAACATGGGACAGGAGTTGTAAACATTTATTTACTCATAAATGGTGTGAACCTTTATTTTCTGATTTAAATTATTTTTTTTAGTTCAAAAAAAGAAAGTCGATTGTGGCGTCACACTTAAGCATAATAATCATAAAAAGATGCAAGCAAATGGGCATAGGCATAGTCGGACACAAACTATATCGAATATCATCGTAACAGTCAGCATAGACCTCGTCGCCGCGCGTCGCGTCGCTCGCGGCTTAGAATTCGCGAAAAGAATAGATAAGAAAGTTTGCTCAAAAAGTCTGATAAACCGCTGCCTAATTAATATCGCACACGTGGACATGGAGATACGCGTATAATATATTTATGGGTCGAAACTAATATAGCCGCGGGCGAGGAATAAAATCAATAGAGCAGCCGCCTATTTGTAGCCTCCGCGGCGGCTTCGCTGCGACGCGTGCATCGCGAACGTCAACGACTCAATATTATACGAGGGTGCCGCATCCATAACGCCCGGCACATCCGTAATACTGAACGACAAAACCGGGAACCTCGTCTCCCTTCGTCCACTTCGTAGTTCAGAGCGTCGGAGCGGACGAGCGTCCCATTGACGAGGCTGTCGTTTCAGTGAGCTGTCGCAGCCCTCCACGTCCGGCGGCGGGGAGGGGACGCCGGGCACGGTGGCGCGGCGCAAGCGGCGGGCGTCAGCGGGCGCGGGCGCGGGCGCGGCGTGGGCGCGCGTGGAGCTGGCGGCGGGCTGCGCGGGCGCGCGGCGCGAGGCGGGGCTGCGGCCGCCGCCCACGCTGCCGCGCATGTACGTGGAGCTGGAGCCGCGCGTGCTGGCGCCGGGCGACGCGCCGCTGGCCGACTACGCGGGCGAGCCCGTGGGGCTGCTGCAGGACTTCCACGTGACGTGGCGCCTGCACGCCGGCCTGCTGCTGGACGAGCTGGAGCAGGGCGCGGCGGCGGCGCCCCGCGGGCTGCGCGCGATCCCGCTCAGCGAGCTGCAGGCCGCCATCGAGGCCGCGGCGCCGCCCGACCCGCCGCCGGAGCCCGACCCGGACCCCTTCGACGACTCGGGGCTGGTCGCCTCCACGCCGCTGCCCGCAGGTACCGCCGGCGCCGCATCCCGCGGTCCGATGCTTTCCTGGCCCGTATCGGCCGACGATTTTACGATCCGTGCGCTTATTGCCTTCGCGATTCGTAAACTTCGATTTTTGTTATTTTCATAACCGCATGTTTATTTTATTACGCGTTAATAATAAATGGTTGGATCGACTTTTTCTTTTCACTCGCATTGGTTACGTTCTCCTCTTTCACTCTTGAAATCATAACTTTATAGGTTTAGCATTCTGCATTCTACATGTGCTGAACATGTATTTTTGCAGGAGCTTTAAGGCTCTTCTATAACTTTTCATCTACTCCCCGTGTTAATATTTATTTATTTTCGGAGATCCAACAGCTATAAATTACAGAGTGACTTAATTATAGTAGTAACATTAAAGCCAATATAGGCTCTCACAACTAGATAACGAAACGACATTTTTTCTGACGACCTACTATTTTTGTCTCCTCGCTGTTCGGCACAGTAACGAGAAGAAATAATAAGTCCACCCAAATAAATAAATGTCCTCCTGCAGAGGAGCCGGAGCCGCCGGGCTCGGCGGGCTCGGCGGGCGCGGCGGCCGACGGGGAGGCGGCGCCGGCGCTGCGCCGCAAGCGGAAGCCCGACCACGAGCTGTACGAGCGCGGCGTCGGCAAGATATTCATCTCTGCAGGTGAGGCCACGGACTGCGCTACTGCGCGCCGGCGAAACTCCTTTCTTTAATATGCATTCGTCGCGAAATTTAAAAAATCAACGTGTACTTTAACATTGTTCTAAACTCAAGTTTAAAAGTGCGATACATTTGTTAGGTAGGTATTGTCAGATCGTATTGTCCTTCAGTCGTTATTTATACAGATTTTTCACGGCAAAGGTCATTCAACTTTAGCATCTTTGCTAAATTCGAGTTAACTCAGTTAGTAAAGCACAAAGCAGTAACAGTGTAATTACAGTGTAATAGTGTGTGTGTGTGTGTGTGTGTGTGTGTGTGTGCCCTGAGCCCTGACCTCGCCGCCGCTCCGCTTAACAAATTCACTTACGCAAAAGTTACCTACCGTCACGTAATACCGTAGTTCGCTTCATTCTACGTGGCTATCTTAATAATAACTTAATGTAAACAAAACACCACCATTACTCATCCTTCCGGCTCTGTTAGGGTTCGACTGTAAGTGTAAGGAGGCTAATATTTACGGGTACGAGTGCGGTCGGTCGCGACCCCCGCGGGGCTTCCCCGGGAGCCCCGCGCTGCGTGCACCGCGCACCTGTTCACATTCGCACGCTGCTGAAATATGTATGCGCATTCCCCTCTGATCAAATATTTACCCGTAGCAACGTCGTAAAAGCATCTCAATCTGCCGGTAAGACGGTTGAAATTCTGATGGCACTCAACTCTTTTCGAAATAATATGCGGGTATCGTACAGTATTTTTCAGAAAGTCAACGACCCGCAGTCCTTTGAGTACTTCTTGTTAGTTGTGCTAAATTACTCGCAGAATATTTACAAATACACGACCGGTAATACCTATAACTTAGTTCAGTTCAGGGATGCACAAACAAAATTATGCTTAATATACCGCAAGCCACGGCGAGCTTCGCGCTTGGCGGGTCGTGACGTCACTTCTAAGTAAAAATGTATACCTAAGGCGTGACGCCGTGCGACTTTTGAACTCAATATCTCCGTAATGTTTCGATTGTAATGCGGAAGAAGAAAAAGTTATCGTCATCTCTATTGACATCTCGCGCTACTCTCGTGGTGATAATGATTATAATGCATTCTGCACGTCAGCTTCATACGAAGCGATGCACCGCTGGCACGAGCGCACGAGAGCAGAGTCGCGCGCGAGGTAAGACTACCCGTCTCTTTCTAGAGCGAACAGCAAGGCAAAGGCTGGTAGTCTATCTCGCGCGCACTCGTGCCGGAGCGAGGCTCGCTGCGGTGGTTTGATGCGCGTGTCGTGTGCGCAGAGCTGGCGGAGTACCTGCGCGAGCGCCGCGAGTTCTCGGTGTGCGCAGACTGGCTGCAGCGCGTCGTGGCACAGCGCCGCGCGCAGCTGCTGGCCACGCGCCGCCGCCTCAAGCTGCAGCCCGCGATACAGGGTGGGTACCGGCGCACGCGGCGGCTCGGCGCGCGCAGCCCGGCTGCAGCGCGTCGTGGCACAGCGCCGCGCGCAGCTGCTGGCCACGCGCCGCCGCCTCAAGCTGCAGCCCGCGATACAGGGTGGGTACCGGCGCACGCGGCGGCTCGGCGCGCGCAGCCCGGTTGCAGCGCGTCGTGGCGCAGCGCCGCGCGCAGCTGCTGGCCACGCGCCGCCGCCTCAAGCTGCAGCCCGCGATACAGGGTGGGTACCGGCGCACGCGGCGGCTCGGCGCGCGCAGCCCGGCTGCAGCGCGTCGTGGCACAGCGCCGCGCGCAGCTGCTGGCCACGCGCCGCCGCCTCAAGCTGCAGCCCGCGATACAGGGTGGGTACCGGCGCACGCGGCGGCTCGGCGCGCGCAGCCCGGCTGCAGCGCGTCGTGGCACAGCGCCGCGCGCAGCTGCTGGCCACGCGCCGCCGCCTCAAGCTGCAGCCCGCGATACAGGGTGGGTACCGGCGCACGCGGCGGCTCGGCGCGCGCAGCCCGGTTGCAGCGCGTCGTGGCGCAGCGCCGCGCGCAGCTGCTGGCCACGCGCCGCCGCCTCAAGCTGCAGCCCGCGATACAGGGTGGGTACCGGCGCACGCGGCGGCTCGGCGCGCGCAGCCCGGCTGCAGCGCGTCGTGGCACAGCGCCGCGCGCAGCTGCTGGCCACGCGCCGCCGCCTCAAGCTGCAGCCCGCGATACAGGGTGGGTACCGGCGCACGCGGCGGCTCGGCGCGCGCAGCCCGGTTGCAGCGCGTCGTGGCACAGTCTCTTTAACTACTGCCTCGTAAGTTTGAGCTCGTGAGTTGAAATTATCATCCACGAAAATCGGGTTCAAACTAGCAAAATGGTATTCGATAAATAATGAGAAGATCGAGTTCACTGCGGCCGAATCACCGTTCTTCACTAAATTTTATGGGTAAGTATTCAAATAGTAGGTTTTAGAAAATAACAATAGCATATGTTTTACCTCTATTTTTCTGTAATTCTAGAATTCCGGGGCTTCGACGAGGTGGACAAGTTCGATCTGCTCGACATGGGAGGTGAGTCGCGTCGCGCGTCACCGCATCGTCTCCGTCTCTCGCGTGTCGAGTTTCGCAAATTAAACTTCGCGCGAGTCCCGACTCTCCGGACGGAACGCGAGGGACGGAAACCCAAAACGCATTCGGCGCCGCCCGTTGTATAATACCGCAATCCTTCGGCCGGCAGGGTTCCTCGGCTGGAGCGCGGCGACGCGGCCGCTGTCGCCGGAGCGGATGACGCGGCTGGCGCGGCTGGCCGGCGGCGACTCGGACGACGACGGCTTCTTCGAGGCGAGCGACCACGGCTCGGAGCCGGAGGCCCGGCCGCGCTTGGGGGCGCAGCCCGAGTGGGCCGAGTGGCGCGCCGGCGTGGTGGCGCGCGCGGCGGCGGGCGAGGCGCGCGGCCTGGACGTGCGCGCGCTGGGCGCCGCCGTGCTGCGCGCGCTGCCCGACCCCCCGCCGCCCCCCGCGCCCCCCGCGCCCCCCGCCCAAGCCACGCCCTTCCACGACGTGCTGCAGCAGGCCGCCACCGACGACGCCGACGTCTCGCGGCTCTTCCTGGCGACGCTCTTCCTGGTCGGTACCCCCCTCCGCCGCCGTCTCGATTCTGGCTTTTTTTTTAATTATTATCTATTGACCGGCGTCTCGTTGCAGGCGAACGCGGGCAACGTGGAGGTGGTGAGCGGGCCGCCGCTGTCGCTGGCGGGGTTCTCGCTGCGCGTGACGTCCCGCGACGAGGCGCGCTACTGCGCCGCCGCGCAGGACGACCCCGCCTTCCTCACGAGGTAGCGCCGCGCCCCCGCCGCCGAGGACGGCGCCCCGGACGCAGTATTATAAGTGCCGTGATCTCGCAGACTATGGGGGGGGCACGCCGCGACAGTGATTTTGAATGCTATTTTTTTTTAATCAGATTCGGCACGCGTTGCGGGTCTGCAATATTTTAAATCATGATGCTATCATCTTGTGTAAATAATATTTTAATTTTGTACGTATATTGTATATACAGAGTATATTTGTAAATATAGATGTCTATGTGAAGATTATGAAAATATTTTGTACAATCGAGTACAAGTAGGTTAAGAGCGCCGACGCCGCGAGGGCGCGACGCGGCCGTCGCAACGTATTGGAAACCGCAGACCCCGCTCGCTACTGCCCGCCGGCCCCCGCGCGGCCGCGGCTCGAGGAGTCAGCCGGCCGCCGCGGCTGGAGGACGCCGACATCAGAATGAAGACGAAGTAGAAACGGAACTCGGACAGCTTACATGCACACGCTGAGTTATCACAGATTTCAATACACGTAGATACACACACATTGTTAATAATGCAAGAGAGCACGCGAATCACGCAATTTATAACTAGCTGTCACGAACGAGTGTTCTGTAAAGAACTAGTATTATTATGAATAAATATATACCGGTACGCGGTTATGCAAAAGTTTCGATAAGTCTCTGTTCTGATGCCTCCGGTTAGTAAGCTTGCGGGTTTGTTTCAAAAAGCCGTCCTTATGTATATAGTTTTCTCGATGCGAATGCGTCTCATTCAGCCGAGGCTCTGGGGTTCCCGTACGCGGGGGAGCGAGGCCGGCGCTGAACACCGACCAACTGCATTTCATTTTTGCAAATATTAAATAATTCTGTCCGTCAGGTCGTCGTTAGATTAGATAAAACTGGGAATAGGACCGATTACTGCTGCACTCTTGTGTCACGATGTTATTTAACCTTTTCAAAGCAAAAATAACATAACAGCTATGTATTAAGTATAATGTTGGTGTTCAAACTATGTATTGTAAAAATGTAAACATTGACCGACTTCGAGATGTGAGTAATGCTAGACCAATTTTGATAACATGTCAAATCGGTTCACTATTTATTGATGGTGATACGGGGGGCGGGATCGTTCATGTACATAATCAAAGATTCAGAGGAGTTGTAGATTCCTTTTGTGAAGTCGGTTAATAATGAAGGCATCTGCCATTATTGAACTAGGCTAACGAAGATATAATTATGTGTGTTAGGTGTTTGAGCGGAGACGTGGCACGTCTGTGTGCCAGCTGCGACTTGTTCCGTATCGCATGACATTTGAAATGTATTTTAGACCAAAGCTGAAATATTTTTAATAAATCAGAAATCTATTTGTTTTGTATAAAAATGAATGATTTGGGTGAAACCTTGACGCACTGTTTGATGTACCGTAGTATAATGTGTACGGGTGCGCGCGGGCGCCGGCGTGCGCGTGTGTGCGTGCGGGCCCGCGGCGCGGGGCGGGGTCGTTGTTACTTGTTTAATTAATATAAAATAAGTGTCGAGAGTCTGTTGTTTTATTTTTCTCTTATGAAATATTTTTCCCTATTAATACAAATTACGGATGTCTTCACGCGGTCTTGGCCAGACGCCAGACCAGAGCCTCGGCGACTTTGTAATGGGTTGGAGTAAGCTCGACTAAAGTTTGGAGACAGAGTCGAGATTTTGGAGAGATACCCGAAGTGCTTTCCGAAGAAAAGTCTGGTGACTTCTGGCGAACCCTAGGTGGGACCCGGTTACAACGTAATCATTTGAACTGTCTAGAGGAGCAACTCCTCTCGTCTCCCAAAGAATGGAACAAAAAGTAGGTTTGCAACACCCAAGCCAATGAAATATGATTGTCAATCCTCTTACACCTTTTTAATTTAAAATATGTAATTAAGAGTTTGGAGTGCCCAATCCGCCCTGGACCCGCCTCTAACCTTCCCATTCTAAGAGGAGGCCTGTGCCTAAGAGCGATGTCTATATGGAGATGAGATGAAGAGTTTGCAAATGCCACTATCGTACCTATATCCTTAATTACTTCTAAATAACGAAGTTTAAATACAAATTACAAATAGCTACATGCACAGTTACAGTAGCTGTAATCCTAATTTCGTTTCGCTTGTATTAATAGTATTTGATAGCGGTGTGCAAGATTAGACACGCAATAGCGCGTCAAGCCAGAGTTGAAGCTAACAGAGCTGGCCAGCAGCACCGTGTTTTTTTTATATATGAATAGGAATGCAAACGAGCAAGTGGATCACCTGATGGTAAGTGATCACCACTGCCCATAGACACCCGCAACCCCGGAGGGATTGCAGATGCGTTGCTAACCTAGAGGATTAAGATGAAATGCCTCTTAACATAATAATACAGTACAGTGTAATATAATATTACAGGAACCATTTGGAGCCACTTTTGACCCCCTCATGACTCAAAAACTATTTCACATAAACATGTCAAATTTGGCTCATGTATTAAGGCTTGCTAGATAAATATGTAGTTGGCATCCAGATAGGTAGTTGGGTGAATAAAAAAGATAAAATCAGAAACTAGTAATTTTTATCATTTTGCTATTGTTTTTCTATTTTCAAACAAATTCAGAGACCTAAGCAAAATGTAGGCAGTGGGAGGTAATTTTATATTGGTTCCCTAAATAAAGAGACGTAGGTACATAAAAAAAATCTGATTCTGTATGTCCAGTGTTACTAGAGCCCTGTCTCCTAACTATAATGTAGGCAGTGGGAAGTCATTTTATATTGGTTACCTACATAAACAGACACACATACATTTAAATAAATCAGATTCTGAATTACCAGTGTTACTAGAGCCCTGTCTCCTAACCATAATGTGGGCAGATGTCCAGTGTTACTAGAGCCCTGTCTCCTAAGCAAAATGTTGGCAGCGGGAGGTCATTTTATATTCTTCTTTTGATCGTGGCGTTACAAGTCGTTATAGCGACGACAACTTCGCCAATGTCGGTAAAAAATTGTAATTATAAAATCTTGTGACAAAATGTCGGCAACGTTGTACGGTAACACGGTCAAAGACCTTACCCCCCTGTCGGGCTCTTAGCCAACGGTCAATGATATCCCTCAGATACTGCCAGGAAATCATTAGCCGTTGCCCAGGGTGCACCGGACCAAGCACTGCTCTTCCCCCCGGACGGATCCGAAAACGTCATTTTATATTGGATCCTTACATAAAAAATCAGATTCTGCATGGCCAGTGTTACTAGGAGACAAAATGTACCTAGGCGGTGTAATAGGGTAGTGGTCCCGTTTGTAACTTATATTTCGTAAACGTAGGAAAATACAATAGATTAATACAAACCATTTTATTATTAATAAGTACCGACTAATAATTTCTGTACAAAAAGTAATGATATCCCATTAAAACATAAATGTGAAATGAGAGCCAAAGTTCAATATGTCAATCAATGCCTTGGTTGTGTTTATCTCAACGACAAAAGAAGTGAGGTCAGTTCTGAAATGTATTTATAACAACTTAAAATACAATTTCTTCTTGTAACTTAGGATAAGATATTGAAGTCTAAGGTCTGACTTGGCTAGTTTTCTGCCCAATGAACTAGGCACCCATCCCATTTAGTTTAGATCTCACTTCTTTTGTCGTTGAAATAAACAACCAAGGCATATATCATATTGAACTTTAGCTCTCATTTCACATTTATGTTTTGAGGGATACGGTAATTACACCAACTTGGGATACCGCATCGCACGGACCACATGACAGTCATTAATTTAATTTGCGAGTGAGAGGAATGGGGATTATACGAACTTCGAAAATCGATTTTGAAGTGTTAGGCCCACGTATTCGACTGCGACCAGTACGTCTAGTGTAAGTTTTGCAACAAATTTTCGTTTACTATTCGAAATAGTTAAACGAGCTAACTCATAACGATACGTTTCTTTTCACCGTCACAATCGTATGCGCTCGAACGCTGTTGCGTTGTCACGTCGCGGCGCGTATTCCATACAAATTCGGTGAGTTCGTTTCACTTCGCGTTGCGTTTCTCACAGATGTCACTGTTCACTTCGACTCCGTAAGTTCCTCGCGAGTATAAGTTCCAACTGTCACTCTGTACGTCTAGTGTAAGTTTTGCAACAAATTTTCGTTTACTATTCGAAATAGTTAAACGAGCTAACTCATAACGATACGTTTCTTTTCACCGTCACAATAGTATGCGCTCGAACGCTGTTACGTTGTCACGTCGCGGCGCGTATTCCATACAAATCCAGTGAGTTCGTTTCACTTCGCGTTGCGTTTCTCACAGATGTCACTGCTCACTTCGACTGCGTAAGTTCCTCGCGAGTATAAGTTCCAATTGTCACTTTCGTAACAGTTAAAGTTCGTGAACGCAGTAGTTAAGTTGTCACTACGTTTTTACCTAGTGAGAACGCTCTCACTCCTCATATATTCAGCAAAAATAAGGTTTAAATTTCTTTAGCAAATTTATTAACGATGTTGCGTTGTGGACATGTGGTAAGCGCGACGCAACTAAGTGCTTGCGATCTTGTATCTCTTTCTTACACATTGTGATGGCTCGCAAATAAGTATGGGAGGTTAATTAAGGAATAAAGCACTTTTTTGAATATTTACTTTAATTGCTTTTTACAAACTACCTAGTTACTTATATATTTTACATGTATATTACAATTAAATGAAAAGCAAAAAGAAAAAAAAGGAAGGGCTCTGTCTACCCCATAAGGGATATAGACGTGATATGTGTATGTATGTAAAAAGGAAAAAAAACAAAAAAGCAAAAAGTACGATTCTTCCCGATCCTGGGGTTCGAACGCAAAATTCAAGAGACGCGTTTACAGTTTCGACCACCAGGCCATCCGTTGGGCCACGGCTACTTTTCAAACACAATTGAATTTGTTAATTGGTATCCGCTACTCTAGTGTCATCCTTGGACATTTATCAAAATTACCTTTTAATAACATAATAATAAGAGCCACGTTGGCCGTTGCTGTGAATGACGGTGGCAGATATTAGTATCGACCCTACTGCTATTGAAATAAGGCGTCAAATGTGAATGATGATTATGACAAAGTTTACGTACCATCTCAGAACTAGTGAGAAGGCTCTCCCGCCTCATAATTTAGTAAAAATATGGTTCAAGTTTTTTTGGCAAATTTATTAACGACTAACCTTTCGTCCGCTGCTTCGCCCGCGATAAATTAATTTTCCCGTAGGAAAAGGTATTTTCCCGCGGTAAAAAGTAGCCTATGTCACTCAGTTATAATGTAGCTTTCTAACGGCAAAAGAATTTTTGAAATCCGTCCAGGAGTTTCGGAGCCTATTCAATTCAAACAAACAAACAAACAATCACATTTTTCCTCTTTATAATATTAGTATAGATGTTGCGCTGTGGACTTATAGTATAGTCTAAAAGCGACGCAACAAAATGATGTACCTACAAGTTGGAGGTTAGTAAGGAAGAAGGCACTTTTTTGAACATTTATTTTAAGAGCTTTATACAAACTAAGTACTTGCCTACCTACATTACATTTTACATTTTGTAGAATTTGCAGCAACCTTTGGACAACCTGGCTAGGCTCTTGAGAACTAAGATGGCTGAATTATAAGGTAATCTTGATAATGCAGATATGCTTATCTCGGTAGGTGGACCATCAAGAGGTGAGGTGGAGGCGGTAAATGTTGCTGATTCATGGATCATTCCTGAGGCTGTCGCTGAGGATGAGAAAACTGTTGTGCTGGCACTTTTTGCAAGTGCCTGGTGAAGTGCCATGTGTCTGATACCGATGTGAGCAGGAGCTTCAGAACTGGGCGTCCTCAGACCGGGAAGAAGCGGCCCATCTTGATCCACTTCAAAGATGTCACACTCTTGGTTTGGGTGTAGCAGTAACAGAGTTTCTGACCCAACCCCGTTACTACGCATTCATGGCTGCAAGCAAATGGTTCGGAGTGGACAAGTGTTGGATGAGAGATGGTGTCGTCATTGTGCTAGTACTGGATAGTGGTGGCGAGAAGCATCGCATTGTATCACTCGCCGAGCTACACAGCGGGCGCGTCGGTCACGTCTGCAGAGGCTGCTGACACTGTATAATAAAGAGTACTAGCGTATTGCTGTGCAGCGGAAGCGGCCCAAGAGACAGGCAGGAAGGCCGCAGCATAATTATATTACACTTCACTTATTTTGTCACATTTTTCTTCATGTCCTTTCGAATATTTCATAATGTGTAACTGTCTCCTGTATTTGAGCATATTGTTTTCTATTCCTAACCCACTTTTTCTTGTTACTTTCGCTCTAATACCTCCAAAATATGGCTCTTGTTCTTGCCGGCATTGTTGCATTGCGACATGACATGAGTGACGTTTCTCTGGCTGACAGTTGCTGGGTTTGACGTTTCGATCCACTTCTACGTTAACTGGACGCTGTTATGCAATACTGTATCAACCCACAAAATGTCAAACATCGAGATATTGATACCATTCGATTTGTTAAGTCATAAACTAAAATTTTCAAAAGTGTTTTAAGTGACTCAAATCAATTTAGTACTAAATAATTCAAAAAAACTGTTGTCGCATAACCAAAATCCTCTAAGGGATAATCTACAATACTGCATCAAGTGCCTTAAACACAAATATTCGTGGATAATTGTTTCATCCGTTTTGATAAAAATGAGTTATGAGGCTTGACACATTATTGCTTAATTTGTGTGGATATTTGCCCGAGTGGCAGTAACGGACGTTGGCTTAAATAATTAATTAATATAGGTAGTGTTTTAATGGCTATTTGGATAAAAACTATTTAGAAAATCAATTTGGATGACATAGTCTACTGGATACATTGAAGGCGAGTTAAAATTTTGCGTATTTTACTGGCTTTTATCAAACCGTTTGTAAGGTTAACCTTCAAATTTTAAAAACTTATCTTAATTTTATAACTTTTTTTTACATTCATAAATTGTATTTGATTGATTGATGAACGTTTGGTATTCAATATTCTAAATAATCGATTGGTTAGATTCATCAGGTCATATTCAAATAGTACTTTGTTTCGAATTTTGCAATAATGTGTCATGAGACTTAAATCATTATGTCATATTGTTGATTCGACATTTTTCTAAAACCGAATATGCGATTTATTAAATAGGGGTGCGAGTCGGGTTACCTCTACGTGTGGTCAAGAGCTGCGGTTCCTTTTTGGATCCGTCCGGGGGAAGAGCAGTGCTGGTGCTGGTGCACCCTGGGCTTCGGCTAATGATTTCCTGGCAGCTTCTGAGGGATATCATTGACCGTTGGCTAAGAGCCCGACAGGGGGGGAGAGGGGTCTTTGACCATTACCGTACAACGTTGCCGACATTTTGTCACAAGATTTTTTAATCATATTTTTGTTACTTTGACATTGGCGAAGTTGTCGTCGCTATAACGACTTGAAACGCCACAAATAAGAAGAAGAAGATTTATTAAATAGATAATTGTATTTATTTCCAATATTTTCAAATGCTTAACATCTTCACAGATCACTTATATCTATTATAATACATTTAATAAATCGACGATTTCTATATCGGCCCCATTTTGAGAAATACGTTAATGTCGTATTTAAACACGATTTTCTCAAAATGGACATCTTGAGGGTTGGCATAGTATTGCATAACAGCGTCCAACTTTACGATTGTCGCGGGGAGCTGTCGAATGCGACGGTCGAATGTTCTCAAAACCGTTATACTCGCTTCGTTTCGAAAAACTCGTTCGAATGCGTTTCCTCGCATCGATTAACGTTACGTTTTTAAGGTTTTTTTCTTTAATTCCAAATGGCTGCCGCTACAGCTGTCAAAGCAATAGTGTTGCCAGCGCCCATATTTCAATTGCCGTGTTAAATGAAGGTCTTTCTAGAAAGATTTAAAGTTCCAATATTACGGTGTACATTATCGCCTACCTACTAATAGCTTACTTATTACTATTGGCTCAGTATAGATTTATATTCGATTTATTTATTTACTTAACAAAAAATACATTATATAAAACATCCATCCATACTGATCTGGCTGCAAAGAGAAAACAGAATGTACCAGTTGCTACCTTCCCGCGCAGATGGTAAAAGTCTATCGAGGGAATGGACGAAAATCATAGGAATCATGTTATACGCGATGCGGCTAGCAACCCATCATTTTTATGGTTCCGCTTTCCACCTATACGTCCACAGTGTCGTAGGTCTACAACCTTAGGCTCTATCTATCCTGTAAGGGATAAAGACGTGATTTTTGTATGTATGTATAAAAACATGCTTGTCACAAATATAAGTATTTCTGATGAAATCGTCAAAATTAATAATAACAAGAACATAAGTAACTCAAGTATTTATAGCGAAAGTCATGAGCCAATCTGTTACAGTTTTTTTCCGTGGTTGAACTAAAAATATTACGATTTGCAGTACGAGGGCGACACTGAAAGTTTTTAGAATTGGCCATTTTTAAACAATATAATAAAAAAGTAAGTTTAAATTTTGAAAATGGAACTCTTTGCCAATATTATTGAGTATATATTTCATTCATTTGTCATTTGTTTTACGATTTGGCGGCAAATTTAAAATTGTCTGTGTCACGTCAACATGAATGTAACGCGAGAAAATTTTCGTGCAATGATTTTTTATGACTTTCGATGTCATTTAAGTCAACAAGAAAGCTATGATAGACTTCGATTGGCCTTTCGTGATGAAGCCCCATCTCGTGCGACTATTTACAACTGGTTTAGTGAGTTTAAACGTGGTCGCACTAATCTCACCGATGATCTGCGTGAGGGACGGCCTTCTACGGCGATGACTGAAAATAACATCAGTGTTGTGCGGCGTATGATAGAGACTGACAAAAGAGTGACGTACCAGCAGATTCGGACAAGCTTAGGCATCGGTATGAGTCAAGTGCATAAAATCCTCCATGAACATTTAGCGGTCAGGAAGCTTTGTGCCCGATGGATACCTCATAATTTGACCGACGCCCAAAAACTCCGTCGGGTCGATTGGTGCCGTGAAATGATTCAAAGATTTAACGGAGGTGACTCAAATGCTGTGTTCGACATACTTACGGGTGATGAAAGCTGGGTTTACTGTTATGATCCAGAAACCAAGAGACAGTCTGCTCAATGGGTGTTTCCTTTCGAGGAGTTGCCAACTAAAGTGAAGAGAGGTCGAAGCGTGGGAAAAAAGATGGTGGCCTCGTTCTTCGGAAGAACAGGTCACTATGCGACAATTGTTTTAGAGGATCAAAAAACAGTTACTGCCGAGTGGTACAGTAACAATTGTTTGCCACTTGTATTGGAAAAAGTTCGGGAGAAACGACCTCGAAGTAGGACCCTTCTTCACCACGACAACGCCTCGTTGCACACCGCCAGGCGAACGATCGACTATTTAGTGACGTCAGACGTGGAATTACTGGGTCACCCGCCGTATAGCCCCGACCTCGCACCTTGCGATTTTTATTTATTCCCGAAAATAAAAGAAAAACTTCGAGGAAAACTTTTTATGAACACCGAGGAAGCAGTGGGTGCGTTTCAAAAGGCCGTCGAAGAGACCCCTAAGGACGAGTGGGCTAAGTGCTTTTCTCAGTGGTTCCATCGGAAGCAGCGGTGTATTAATGTGAATGGACACTATTTTGAAAAGATATAATAAAACTAATAACTTGCTAGTTTGCTCAGTTTTTGATTTTCTAAGAACTTTCAGTTTGACCCTCGTACCTAGTAGACTAAATTCGAAAACAAAGTTTATAAAACCACTGCGCATGTGCTTTTATTGGTTTAGATTTAGATTTATTTTTTTGCTTAGCATAATACACAGTTTTAAACAATAAACGTTTCTTATTTCTAATTATGAAATTACCGTAGTTGCTTTAGAGTTGGCAACACTGATTGGAACTCACCATAGAGCGTTGAGCAAACGCTATCGATGAGTTCCGCGTTAACGTATTCGACGGTGAGCGCCTCAGATCAATTACTAAAGCCTAGATACCGCCCTAATATCAAAACAATGTTACATATAGCTTGACCGTTTACTCATACGACGTTTGATAATGGGAGAAAAGGTAGTCTATATATTTCTTAGGTACTCAAAACTACAAGGTTGTACACTGTTCCTCCACTGTTCAAAATCCATAGAGATGTAGCAAAAAGTTTTATCGAAAGATTATTATCGATATTTTGAGATTGTGTATGGTCTTCTGGTGTGGATGGATTTTCGGTATGGAGCATAACGCGGTAAAAAGGCGATGCCTCCTTATGACTATTTAAATGATCGCGGGGTTCTAGTCAGAATAATGTATGGCTAGGGTGGTAGCAGAATACCCCGTACCCCGGCTTTAAATGAAATTTCGAGAAATCCCTGGATATCAAACAGCGGTTTCAAATAAATAATTTAATCGTTCAGAGATTTTTTTTCAAGTCAGTAAAAAGTATCTGTAATTGAATAGACTGTAAGAGAGAAGGTTGTTATTGTAAATTGTACCACCGTCTACCCATTTTCTTACCTTGGTATTTGTACACCCTATACGAGTTTAAAACGTAGATTCTTGATGTGGTGTCGCCAGTGCCGATAAAGCTGTGACCGCCACCGACAAAGCGTCGCTGTCCACTAAGATAATGGATAGACTTTCTTTAGCATAAAATAAATTGCTTTGGTATTTAGAGGATATTCAGAGGCTCAGACTTACGCTCAAAATTGCAATTAGTATGGCCTTAATCTGAGGTTTGCCCTTCAATTTTTAAATTCGGCATGGAATAAAAAAACAAAAATCTGGACATGTTCACATAATATATTAAATTTACATTTTCAGTTAAAATCAATAACATCTTAGCATTACCTACACATCGAAATGTTTTTTAAATGGCATTATTTACATTATTATCCTATTTACTTTTAGATCAGTCATATCGTACAAAAAAAGACGCTTAAATTACAATAATTGCGGTAAACTTGCATTTTTGATATGTTGTTTGGGTACACCTAGATAAGTAATATTCCAGATTTGCAGTTAGTAATACTGTACAGTTTTAAGAATACGTCTTTTTGAAACCTTCTTCACTCTGTCCAAATCTTGTTCCAGCTGACTGACCCGCTTCCTTAATTCTGGACAACATGTAGAACTTGTCGTGGGATATTCAATCTCAACCTCCATCGGCGCAGGAATTATACTGAAAAAAAAAACTACTGATGACTATCATGTATTTACACATAATTAGGGCCGCCGTCCGGGTTTCACGGGATTTGTCCTAGCTTGGAGAGCATCGTTATATTATATCATTACGTACACCGATAAGTAAGCCTACTAGGTAGACTCCTGAATTAAAAAAAAAACATTATTTAAACTAGCGAGCACCTTTTTTAAATTAAAGTAAAATGGGAATACAATACCTCTCCAAGCCTTGAATCAGATGTTAAAATATGTGTCGTGCTTGTGGTAGCTTGGCATTCATCGACTTCCATAGCGACGGTTGGAATCTAAAAACAGCAAAATGAATAAACGCGTTCAATCAAAATAGCTTTAAGCATTCATTTGAATATAATAATAACACATCTTGATAATAGTCTGTTCCTGCACCTGTCCGATCCTGGAATTAGTTAAAACATGTCTCGTGTTTGTGGTGGTTTGTTTCCCTTGCGGAATAATTTGGCACCACTTAATTTTTAATTTTATTGTTCGTCCATAGGAAATCTGTAATTGTCATTATTACGTCATTATTTATATAAATAATTTAGTCCACAATACAAAGTTTAGGAAAGTAATTCGATATCGATGAAACTGGCAATGAACAGGAACATCACTATCACCCATACCTCATAACCTCTAAGCTATTACAAATTACCTAATTATCTCGAAGATTCATCGCCCTTATTGAGTCCAAAATGTTTATTTGTTACAATAATCAAAGTTTTAGGTTTATAAATTTTAATTCAGCTCAAATTGGTTAGCATATAATATTGAAAACACGTAAAAATGTACTCACCGATGGAAGCTTATATATTCCCGTTCATTTTCTTTGCGAGACGAATGAGATTTACATCCCAAAACAATACAAGCCATTTATACGACCCTTAGGCACACAATACCACTTTCACCTTATTTTAAAACTTTACTGTTAGGTAGAGGTTTATGAAAATCAATCACTGGTCGACTTGCAAATATTTACCTGTCATAACCATTTCAAATACAACTTAATACAGATGACCTGCTGTTCTCAGCGGGAAATATGATTTAAAACACTTTTTAATTTAGTAGCGTAAAACTAGACCAAAGAGACCACTTGACATTTCAGGTGTGTACGGCCTGTACAGGCAGACTAGATAATGCTACATTTATCTCTTTCCAGCTTGTTGATTTCTTCATGTGAATTAAGAGATGTACATATTGATGTCACTAGTTAAATTTTAACGCGGTATCTAGGCTTTAGTAATTGATCTGAGGTGAGCGCGTTCACGAAAACTTATACTCGCAGTCCTTGTTGTGCAAACTTTCCGCTGGAGGCGCTGTTCACGTTTTCATAGTAATTGCTACTTTAACGTAAACGCGTTCGAGACGTATTTTGTGACTGAAAACTTACACTAAGCATACTGGTGACAGTTAACGTTCGTGAACGCAGTAGTTAAGTGTGTCACTATGTTTTTACCTAGTGAGAACGCTCTCACTCCTCATATTCAGCAAAAATAAGGTTCAAGTTTCTTTAGCAAATTTATTAACGGTCTAAACGCGGCGCACCAAAGTGCTTGCGATCTTGTATCTCTTTCTTACACATTGTGATGTCTCGCAAATACGTAAGGGAGGTTAATTAAGCACTTTTTGGACATATATTTTAAGTTCTTTTTACAAACTACCTAGTTACTTACATATTTTACATTATGCGCGCACACGAATACGTGTGAACTAAAAAAACGACTTACCGTGCTAACTCCTTAAAAATAAAGCGTAAACGTTCTTAATTACAATTAAATAAAAAGCAAAAAGGAAAAAAAGGAAGGGCTCTGTCTACTCCATAAGGGATATAGACGTGATATGTGTATGTGTGTGTATGTAAAAAGGAAAAAAAAACAAAAAGCAATAATGACGCCTCCCAATCCCGGGGTTCGAACGCGAAACTGAAGAGATACGTACTCGATTTAGACCATCAGGCCATCCGTTGGACCACGGCTACTTTGGCAGGCTAATTGAATTTGTTAATTGGTATCCGCTACTCTAGTGTCATCTTTTGACATTTATCAAAATTACCCTTTAATAACATAATAATAAGAGCCACGTTGGTCGTTGCTGTGAATGACACCTTCTATACTTACAACTGGGTATATATATTTATACTAAAAAATATGTGTAGTAACAGCGCTGTACGGTAGCAGATATTAGTATCGACCCTACTGCTATTGAAATAAGGCGTCAAATGTGAATGATGATTATGATAAAGTTTAACTCAGCCGTCTCAGAACTAGTGAGAAGGCTCTCCCTTCTCATAATTAAGTAAAAATAAGGTTCAAGTTTCTTTAGCAAATTTATTAACGATGCTGCGCTGTGGACTTGTAGTCTAAAAACGACGAACCAAAATGATCTACAAGTAGGAGGTTAATAAGGAAGAAGGCACTTTTTTGAACATTTATTTTAAGAGCTTTATACAAACTACTTGCCTACCTACATTATATTTTACATTTTGTAGGCAGCTCAGCTTAATGCGTGTGAAACAAAAAAAACATATTAATAATAATAGGCCCTTACAAATATGACACATTTACTGTTTTTATATTACCTAATGCTACTTCAATAAATGCAACAACACATAGGTTATTATTTTTCACTTGTAAAATTAATTATATTTATTCGTTTTAAAGGGTGGGCAGGCTTTGAAAGTTAGTCACATAATATTTGTTTAATTATTTATTAAAAATAAAAATATACCTACTTTTTTCTCAGCCTTTTTTAGTTTTGAATTAATGCTTGTTTAAAGCAATTTACCTACAGGCAGTTATTTTCATAATTCATGCAAGTTTTACTTTAATTCTACACTTAGTACTCTTCATCAGTGCCATACAGAGTTACTTCTTAATTGAACGGAATAATATTTTCACCCTATATGCCTAACAAGAATTCGCAGCAACCTTTGAACAACCTGGCTAGGCTCTTCTTGAGAACTAAGATGGCTGAATTCCAAGGTAATTTTGATAATGCAGATATGAGGAATCCATCAGTATCTTTGATTGCTGCAGACTTCAATGCCTTGAAGAACTTTGTTTCGAAGGCTCTTGAGTGCTGCACCAACAGGGGGGCTGCTTATCTCGGTAGGTGGACCAACAAGAGGTGAGGTTGAGGCGGAAAATGTTGCTGATTCATGGATCATTCCTGAGGCTCTCGCTGATATATGAGAAAACTGTTGTGCTGGCAGTGGATATTTCCAAGTGCCTGGTGAAGTGCCATGTGTCTGATACCGATGTGAGCAGGAGCTTCTGAACTGGGCGTCCTCAGACCGGCAAGAAGCGGCCCATCTTGGTCCACTTCAAAGATGTCACACTCCTGGTTTGGGTGTAGCAGTAAGTTTCTGACCCATCCCGTTACTACGCATTCATGGCTGCGAGGAAAACGTTCGAAGTGGACAAGTGTTGGATGAGAGGTGGTGTCGTCATTGTGCTAGTACTGGATAGTGGCGGCGAGAAGCATCGCATCGTATCACTCGCCAAGCTACACGGGATTCCGAATGTCATGCCCGGGGCAGTGGGCTCGTCGGTCATGCCTGCAGAGGCTGCTAACACTGTATAATAAAGAGTACTAGCGTATTGCTGTGCAGCGGAAGCGGCCCAAGAGAGGCAGGAAGGCCGCGGCATAATTATGTTACACTTCACTTATTTGTCACATTTTTCTTCATGTCCTTTCGAGTATTTCATAATGTGTAACTGTCTCCTGTATTTGAGCATATTGTTTTGTATTCTTTACCCACTTTTTCTTGTTACTTTCGCTCTAATACCTCCAAAATATGGTTCTTGTTCTTGCCGGCATTGTTGCATTGCGACATGGCATGAGTGACGTTTGTCTGGCTGACAGTTGCTAGGTTTGACGTTTCGATCCATTTGAACGTTAACTGGACGCTGTTATGCAATACTGTATCAACCCACAAAATGTCAAACATCGAGATATTGATACCATTCGCTTCCGTATTGATACCATCCGCTTCCTTAGGTAATAAACTAAATCATTCAAAAATGTTTTAAGTGACTCAAATCAATTTTGTACTGAATAATTCAAAAAAACTGTTGACGCATAACCAAAATCCTCTACGGGATAATCTACAATACTGTACCTATCAAGAATTTTGCAATAATGTGTCATGAGACAAATCATTATATCATATAATATTGCTGATTCGACATTTTTCTAAAACCGAATATGCGATTTATTAAATAGGTAATTGTATTTATTTCCAATATTTACAGATGCTTTACATCTTCCCAGATCACTTGACTATTATAATACATTTATGAAATCGTCGATTCCTATATTATCAGAGGCCCCATTTTGAGAAATATGTTGATGTCATATTTAAACACGATTTTCTTAAAATGGACATCTTGAGGGTTGGTATAGTATTGCATAACAGCGTCCAACTTTACTATTGTCGCAGGGAGCTGTCGAATGCGACGATCGTATGTTCACAAAACCGTTATACTCAGTGCGTTTCGAAAAACTTTTGCGAATGCGTTTGCTCACATCGATTAACGTTACGTTTTTAAGGTTTTTTGTAATTCAAAATGGCTGCCGCTACAGCTGTCAAAGCAAACAGACTAAAGAATTCAATTGTTGGAGAAATACAGTAAAAAGTGATATTATGATTGAGCCTTCCTGCTCTACGCCATTCTACGCCGCGGAAATCTATTAGTAATCTAAAAAGTACGAAAAAATTATCAAATTCTTCGGGCGAAATACCAGAACTTTGTTTCATTTCTAACTATGGCGTTCTTACGGACGAACAGGGATTACGCCAAGGATGCTTAAGATCTTCTTCCATTCAGTACTAGTCTCCGCTAGATGCGAAGCTGACAGCAATAGCAAGGATATGTGCGGAAATGTGACATGAAATGGATTTCGTAACCCTGTAGTGTTAGGTACTAGGAGTCTTAGAATCGGAGATCAGGCTGGCAAACAGCTCTAAATACGGGTTTAATATGGTTTCAATGGGGTGAAAAATTTTAAACAGCAATGTTTTATCATTGTAACCTAACCACATACTATTTCTGGCACATTGTAATTTTGTTTATATTTATACTACCTACTTAAATAACATTTACAATTATGATACCAATCAGATAAAATTGACATTTCCATTTTTCAATCCCTTAGCAAGTGGCCTGCTTTGCTCAACTAATAGATAATCCGGCCCTATAGGTATAAAGTTAGATATGTTGTGTTGTAAGAAATAAATGTCATGTCATGAGGAAATTAATTATGGGTCGCCTCAAATTATTTTTACATTTTAACTGGAAATAAACAACACTACAGTAGAACCCTCCAATAAGTTAGGATAGATATATTATGATTTGTTAAAAAGAAAAACATTTTTAATGCAAGCTTTTTTACTCATTGTTGACTGTAGTACTTGCATTTTTATCCTAAGCGTGTGTACCAAATGTTGAAGATTTCCCTCTTGTGGAGGCGGTCCTGGTTTAGAAAATTTCAGCTGAATTGCTTGAAGACATCTGCTTCAATTGAAAATTGAGTTGCAAGATTCCACCCATACAACCATACATACATATATTGCAAATTAATTAAAAACTTGTGCCTATTCCCAGTCCACCCCCAATCATGCTAAACGTGGCCTTTTTGTCTTGTTACGTCAGGCTGTCTACGACATAAGGGATAAAGACGTGATTTATGTGTGTGGTTGTACCTAATAAAAAATGATGAATGTATTTATTGGCATGACACGAGTACCTACTGTGTTGTAATGTGTATTATGTCATTATTATTATTCCTTATAGATTTGGATGAGGCACATGGCAACATGGCATAAATGTATGACAGGTATACAGGGTGGAAAGTTGAAATGGGGCAGCAAGGGCAGCTACTAGATCCCTTGCTGTTACGCGAAAATGCTCTTAGGAGACCTTTACTAACTTTTTAAGTGATGACAATCGTCATTCACAGATTTTTGATAAAATGTACAGTCAGCGAAAAAATCGTCAGTTTTGACTTTTTTTTTTTTAATGCCAATCGGTCCCATTTCTATCAAGGATTAAAACACTCTTTGAGACCAACCGAGGTTTGAGTACTAGAACACCCATAAATCAAAGAAAACTTTTTCCATACAGTTCGTAGGGTAATTAATTACAATGTGAAATTTTCTTTAGCTTAAAGATCATTAAATTGTAGACAACTACAATTAGGATAAAAGAAATGAGAAAAATCGGTATGATTGTAAAAAAGTACCATTGTAAACCCACTAGTTCGTTTGTCTGGCCTCTCTAACATAAAGAAAAAAAAAAAAAAAAAAAAAAAAACAACTAGTCTGTGCGGAAAGAGAACTTTAAATACGAACATTTTGCTACACAGATAAAGCTGGCCGTCATGGATGAAACAGTTAACAAAAAACAACATGTGAAAGTTTCACAGGGTAATTTGCACCCAAGGAACTGTATGGAAAAAGTTTTCTTTGATTTGTGGGTGTTCTAGTACTCTAACCTCGGTTGGTCTCAAAGAGTGTTTTAATCCTTGATAGAAATGGGACCGATTGGCATTAAAAAAAAAAAGTCAAAACTGACGATTTTTTCGCTGACTGTACATTTTATCCAAAATCTGTGAATGTCGATTGTCATCACTCAAAAAGTTAGTAATGGTCTCTTAAGAGCATTTTCGCGTAGCAGCAAGGGATCTAGTAGCTGCCCTTACTGCCCCATTTCAACTTTCCACCCTGTATAACTCAAGTGTAAGCTACTTTAATTTCGTTTTTTTCATAGGAATATTATGTAAACTCAAACCATTTTAATAGTAAGGGTAAGACATTGTAACTAACAAATCATAATGGACGCTGACTTTGGTCTGAATAAAAAGGATTTTGTTTTTAGTTCAATTCTTTTAATTTTTCTATATTTTATGTCGCAGGGATTTAAAATATAGTACTAGATTGTCAATGCAAGATCTCACAGCAGTTAGTATTCTAAAATGTCTAAATATATCAAGCACCATGAAAGCAATAACTAAATGTTATTCAATATGTCCATGCATGTATGTATAGCTGTCTGGAATATAAAGTGCACAGTAGACAATATGTGGTCTTATCGCTTAATAGCAATCACTATCAGACAACCAATAAGACAGAAATCCCGGACTTCCCATACAAAATTGGCTCTTGTCTGTTTCGTGGCAAATAAATAAAGATGGAATCTAATAAGATAACAGAAACTTAACATAGTGTGGTGAATCAAGCCCCAAAAGTCATAATGATTGTCCTTTTAAATTAAATGAACCATCACTATGATATTTACTGTAAAAACGTTTCACAGTGAGTCAAGAATTGGTTCCTAGTACACAGAGAAGAGCAAAACAAACAAAACTTAATAAGCACACGGTTAAATAAAAATAGGCAACATTTATTTTGGTGTAGGTATTATTTTAATATTGCTAATTTAGTATAGTGGCATATAAAAATAAATGGGGTTGCAGGATGGGCAAAATGCCATTGGTCCTCAACTCTCAACTCTCCACCTGAATATAGAATGGGCCTCAGTCATAGTTATGAAATGTTATTGCAATTTTTTAAGCCAACTTCGATCTGAACGATTTGATGAACATCTGAATGTCTAAAATAATCTGAAACAAAATCCATAAAATAATTAGTTCAATGAAAATCTCTTTTGTACAACTTGCAGCCATTCTCGGAAATGTTCATTAATATGCAACTTACAACTCATACGTTTTTTGAGTTGTTTGTAAAGAAAAGATATTGATAGATGTATAGACGTGATTTATGTACGTATGTATGTAAAATATGTTAGACCAAGTTCTGTTGTTTTAAAGAAAATAAGGCATCAGGCCAACACACAAACCTTTTCTTTGAGGTTAGTTCTGCAACGATGCAGCCTAGCCAGTTCTTCTTAATTCGTATGTTCAACTCTGAACGATCGTCATCTTTATTCTGTTTGTTATGCTTCCTTTTATTGTACTATTTTTCCAAGTACAACAAAACAATTCTCACTTTAATAAGTACAACAAATAATAATTCAATTCAATTCAAATTTAGGAAAAAGTCAAACGTCAAACGTCAAAACTTCAAAAGATATCAATAGTGTTGCCAGCGCCCATCTTTCAATTGCCGAGTTCAATGAAGATCTTTCTTGAAAGATTTAAAGTACCAATATTACGGTGTACATTATCGCTTACCTACTAATAGCTTTTAATTGCTATTGGCTCAGTATAGATTTATATTAGACTAGCTGTTGCCCGCAACTTCGTCTGCATAGAATTCGTTTATCGCTATCCCGCAGGAATTACGCAATTTTCCGGGATAAAAACTAGCCTATGTGTTATTCAAGACTATAATCTATCTATGTTCCAAATTTCGTCCAGATCTGTCCAGCCGTTCTGGCGTGAAAGAGTAACAGACATCCAAACATACTTCCAAACTTTCACATTTATAATATTAGTAGGATAGTAGGATTTATTTATTTACTCAATAAAAAATATATTGTATAAAAACATCCATGCTGATTTGGCAGCAAAGAGAAAACATAGAATGTACCACGCTCAACGCCCGCAGAGTGCACCGGTGTATCATTTACTTAGTTATCAAATAAATCATCAGTACAGTAAAATCTGCAGTGTATGTCTTCTATCAGTATCAATTATCATCTAAAGTGTGTACGAGAGCATTGTCCCGTACAAAACGTTTCTTATTTCTAATTATGAAATCACGGTAATTGCTTTAGAATTGGCAACACTGATTGGAACTTAACATAGACCGTACGGCAAACGCGCTCGATGAGTTCCGCGTTAACGTATTCGAAGGTGAGCGCGTTCACGAAAACTTATACTCGCAGTCTTTGTTGTGCAAACTTTCCGCTGGTGGCGCTGTTCACGTTTTCATAGTAATTGCTATTTTAACGCAAACGCGTGCGAGACGTATTTTGGGACTGAAAACTTACACTAAGCATACAGACCTTTATAACGTTATAAACAAAAACGATATAATAGCGGTATATATCGTTTGTGTTTAAAATTTCGTTCAAACAAATTCTATATTCCTTCATAACGTTATATCATATCATAACGAAAAGAAAACCGTAACTACGAAATAGCGTTATAGACCTTTAAAACGTTATGAAAAAAACGATATAATACCGGTATATGTCGTTTGTGTTTAAAGAAAACCATAACGTTATGAAATAGCGTTAGGTATAATAACGCTATGAAACTGATTATGAACTACTACTATGATATCAACTTTACGGCCTAGTCCCACGAAACAAATTTGTAAAGTATGTTTTGACAATTCACGAAAACAGTACAGATTTGTCATTGCATATGTTTGTCGCACGTTATATAGAGCGGGTGTCATAGAGTGTAAGAAAGAGATGGTCTATAACGTTATTATATCACTTGCCGAAGTATCGATATATATCGCTATTAATAACGTTATAATGAATACCGCTACAGAATAAATAATGTTTTATTAAAAAACGCTATTCGGTAATATAACGTACTGAAAAATAGCGCTACCTAAAAACGTTTTATTGAAAAATGCTATTCGATAATCTAACGTTATGAAAAATAGCGTTACGCAAAAATAACGGTAATTAAAGGTCTGACTGCGACGCAGTTTAGCAGGTGGCAACACCGAACCGCAGATGTCAAAAATGTCAATGTCTAGTTACAAAACAGTGCTATGCTCTGTATGCGCCGATTGTCAATAATTTCGCACACAGGCAGCAAAGCAAATAAACGCGAAGTAACCGGCGATTTGATTCAATTATCTAATTACTTGCGTCGCGTGCGGACGGACGCGCGCACGGCTACTCGCTCATAAGGAAAATCACATCATCGTCAGGTCAGTCGGATAGCCGCTCCGCACCGCTGCGTCTTTTAGAAATTGTACAAATCTCATCATTTTTATTAAAATTGTCATCGCGTCCAGGTCGAGCCGACTGTCGGGACGATGGGCAAGCTCGCAATAGTTTTCCTGGCACTGGCGGCGACCTGCGTGGCGGGATTCCAGAGGTGAGTAGCGTCGTATGTCTTTTCAGGTGATATAGTTTACGAATGTTTGCGGCGCTTTGTTTGGAATGACTTTGCACTAATCGACAGACATTTTATTCCGTCAATACTGCATTTCCGAACCGTTTATAATCAGACTATGCAAAACTAGTTTTCTCTTTGTATAATATATTTTGAGCAGAACACGCAATTTTCGAATGGTGATAATGTCCAAATATCTGTTTTTTTAATAATGCAATTATGCAATTGAGCCTCCTCGAGTGCTGGCGTAGCGCACTGGTGTGATGTGTGTGTGTGTGTGCGCAGGGTGCCGCTGTACCGCATGGAGTCCGTGCGGCGGCACCTGCACGCCGTGGGCACGGAGCTGGCGCCGGCGCGCCTCCGCCACGCCTCGCCGCGCGGCCCGGCGCCCGAGCCGCTCTCCAACTACCTTGACGTAAGAACCACCCTACAAGCACCAATATCATACTGTAAAGGCTGCTTAATAATGTTTACTGGTGCTAGGACTGTCCCGATCCCAACCACAACCTCACTCTAATCCTGCCACTGAGCAACAGTGCTTATGCTGCTGTTTCAGCGTAGAGAGTAAGGGCCCTTATACAATAGGTCCGCATGCAAATCGCTAGTATGTAAGGGCCCTAAGACTATTGGTCAATTTCACATCAGATATTTCAACTCGGCAGGTGTCGTCGACGCCCATGCTTAAAAATACTCACTCCCTACCAAGTGACTGTTTGCCACGTTATTTAATAAAACAAAAACAAACTCCCAAGTCATTATTAGGACCATTGGCAACACCGGAGCTAATAAGCACTTGGCAAACGCGTCAGGCCATTATTCGAGAGCTAAATCATGTTTTTACTGTTTCAAAGTCACTACGGCCAATGGCCTTTGAATCAGCATTATCACAATAATTTTAGCTTTTGAGTGTCTGCAATCGATAGTTAACAAAAGTTTGTTCTTATACACACGCTTATCTCAATCCGCGCGAGGTAAACAACGGGGCTGATAGTGATAACCCCCGCGCGGCGCGGGTGGCGCGACGCCCGCGGCGGGGCTCGCGCGGGGGCGGGCACTCAAGATGCCGAACATTGGCCAATCAACTGAAGTGAAGTCGCCAATATCCTCTAACACGCCAATATATTTGGCCAATGAACTGATGTTGACGATGCCTTCTAAGACGTACTCGTATTTACAACTTAAACCGAGATTGTATTTTGGTCTTGTCTTTCGTCATTGAATAAACAAAGCATTATTTAGACGTCGTTTTTCGCACAAATGTATGTATGTGAGGGCAGTGGGAGCCGCGCGGCTGCTGGCCGGCCGCCATGCGAGCTGCGTCAGCCGCCAGCGGCTACCCAGACGCGCTGAGCACAGAGTACTATGTTATGTCTCATGTCTAGGTATAACTATCAATTTATGCAAATGCAACACAATGTGTTTCTAAAAATAAACATAAAAAAGTACAAAACCGAAATAATATTACAGTCATGTTGTCATCATATAGATTTGAAAAAAAATAGTTCATAGAGGTACAATTTTCTACGAGAGGCAACCCGCGTATACTCATGTTTGAAAATGAGAGAGACGGTATGATACAAACTTCTAATTTGGAACTTGTAATTGGAAGATGTCCTTCTGACGTGTTGCGTGCGTGTGCGTGTGCAGGCGCAGTACTACGGGCCGATCTCGATCGGCAGCCCGCCGCAGTCGTTCCGCGTGGTGTTCGACACGGGCTCCTCCAACCTGTGGGTGCCCTCCAAGAAGTGCCACTACACCAACATCGCCTGCCGTGAGTACCAGCACGTTGCACTTCCCGCTCCACAGCAGTTGCTGGAAGATGACTCAGATAAACTCAGCGTGAGGTGCGCCAAGCTCCTTTAACATTAGCTTTAAACATAACCGACGTTTTTGACATAAGTTTTCAGTCAAAAATCCTCAGTTATGGTTATAGTAAAGTTACCAAATGGTGCAACTCATGCTTAGTTCAACATTATGTTATGTCCCTGACCTGCTTGCTGGGTGACCGAGAGAGAAGTTAAGAAGAAGTAAGGATAACTTAAATTGTATTGTAATCAGTGCATGGCGGCCAATGAGTCTTTCTGAGTTTCTATTATTTCTAATGTTCTGCTTTGTTACACTTATTGATTAGGGCGTCGATATGAGGACGTTGCCCCGCGGCGACGCTGCGGACGACCGTTATATACATATTATCACAAACCGAGTAATGGTTTTAAATGATTCACGGTTATTAAGTTTCGATTGCTCATTAAAGGTAATCGCGCTCTGTATCCAACACAAAATATAACTCAATCTAAGTGTTCCATTATTTACACTCTATTTTGTACATGATAACGGTAAAAAGGTCCATTTTGTTTATAAAACTAATGTTATTTCTCAATGATGTATATCGGCTTAATTTTACAGATGATCTTAGCTTATTAGTAGCGAAAAAGTCGCGAGAAATTCATGCATTTTTTATATGAAATATTGTTGCGTTAAGTAAAAGCGAAGCTCCATCGTCATTTACTGCGCACCAGGTTCATTATTTATCATTTGTACATAGCTTAGCTAACGGCGGCCGCGCGTGTGCAGCTTTAACGGCCGCAGATAAGCTGCGATTAATTACCGCCATGAATACGCATTGAACTTACCTATTACGTTTATAAATGTGTCATTAGCGTCAATTAAATATTATTTTATTACGTACCCTTTTATGTCCACTGATAAAGAAATGCCTGGTGTTTACTGACACGCGCGTTCGATAAATGATGACAGTAAATTGTATGGTACTGTTTAACTCTTTAAGCGTAAGTAACTTTACATTTCCAAATCTCAGTATAACTTACAACTGTTGTAGTTACGCACTAATAGATGCGATAAGGCGATAAAATTAAATGTACGCGGGCTGGCATTCGGCCACGCAAATACAGAAACAGTAAAATATTATATGAGTTGGGTCGAGGTATTGGATGACTCGTTCTGATGAAACACAGGATACTGACCTTGGCCTGACTAGTCTAAATCTCTTCAGAACTGTCAACTATAACGTAAAGACGTTAATGTGAAAATGTTTGTTTCAATACTTTCAATGTCCCTTTATCTAAAAATTTCGCTAAAACTAATATAACATGGTTAAACGACCGTTCAAATAACATCCTGTCCGGATGGTTGGTTCTGTCGGGCGGGACGGGTGGTACTGAGCTGGTGGTTGAACTGAGCTGGTTGTTGTTGCCGCAGTGCTGCACAACAAGTACGACAGCAGCAAGTCGTCGTCGTACGCGGCCAACGGCACGGAGTTCGCCATCCACTACGGCTCCGGCTCGCTCTCCGGCTTCCTCTCCACCGACACCGTCACCGTGAGTCATCAGTCGCCAAAGACCTACACCCCCTTGCAAAAAAATCGGGCATCTGTGGTTTTCAGATTTTTAGGCATTCAAGCTTAGAAAGTAAGCTTTTATGCTCATAGAATACAAAAATCATGGGTACCCGTTTTTTTTGCAAGGGGGTGTATATAGACGTTCATTACTTCAATGGAAAAACAATCTTCGTTCAATGGGGGCTATCGCGTGTGAATTTGCCACTAGAGGCGCTAGTGTCGCGTGAGGTCCAATAACATTCACTTTTCACTGGTTTTGGCGAGCTTCGTGACATAAATTATAATTTATTTCATTAACCTGTTGAAAAGTGGTCTCCTTCGTGAAATTATCGCAAATATAAATTATTTGGCGATGAATGTGAACGCTTTGAAAGCGGTTTTTTTTCCGAACACAACGAAACTGCACAACATTGCGGCATAGCTATTCGATTCGATATTATTTATAATTAGTAAATTTAATGAGATTCAAGATTTAAAACTTTGTTTGGGCGCCGATCTTATAAAGTCGCCTTTGACAGCTATACCTCTGGACCTCAGCCAACAGTGGCGCGAACTGGTGAGCAAAGACACGATAGTCCCCATTAGGTTTAGGTTGAACTTAAAGAACTGCTGCTGGTGCGGCTACTGAGTGCAGACGTGTTGCGCAGGTGGGCGGCGTGACGGTGCGCGCGCAGACGTTCGCGGAGGCGCTGGCGGAGCCCGGCCTGGCCTTCGTGGCCGCCAAGTTCGACGGCATCCTCGGCATGGCCTTCAGCAGGTACCCCTACGCTTTCATTTGAGTGGTTACTACTGTCATCCTTTAGAATTTCCCAGATAGATCCATCCTTTAGATAATCCTAATTAAGTGAGTTGATTGTTACGGACCCTGTACCCAATGGGCCACGCGCGGTCGCTGCAACGCCGCGGTGCGACGCGATCCATTGACGCCGTGATCGTGACGCTATCGTGCGTCATTGCCATCTGAGGTTTTACCATGACGTCTTAATGTGATTCAATTTAGGTTCGCTCGCTGTCAGATCCATACTAAAAATGGCAGTTAAAACCTGAACTGAGTCGGAATTGAATCGCATTAAGACGTCATAGTGAGCTCCCTGTACACAATGGCGATGGACTGTAGCGGTTCATTGTGTACTGGGATCTTTTATGTTCGGTAAGCTGTTTGTAATGTAGTAACTGTGTGTTCGGCAGCATCTCGGTGGACGGCGTGCTGCCCGTGTTCGACAACATGGTGGCGCAGCAGCAGGTGGCGCCCGTGTTCTCCTTCTACCTCAACAGGTGCGTGTGTGCGTGTGTGCGTGTGTCGCGCGCCGACGGTGCTCGATGATAGCCGAGTCGAAATATCTACTTCTGTATAATGTTAAATCTTTACGTTTTGGCATAATTCACTGAGCTAGTGTGGATTGTTAAAGATATTACCGAATTAAATAATTATGTATAACGTACAAAAGTTTTCGAATAATTAATTGATCGCAATTCTGAAATAAAGTTTGGAACAACGAGATGGACGAAGGAGTGCACCTCGTTAGTCCTGACTTTATATTTAATTTGAGCATAGTCAGGGTTATTTTTTCATTTAACAATTTGTACTTCAGCAACTGCGCGAGGACTCACAAGTTTAAAAATAAATATTTTTTGTTGGATGTGTTCGAGAAAATGTATGAAGTAGTTATTTGGTCGCTGCGCAGAGACCCGTCGGCGGCGGTGGGCGGCGAGATGATCCTGGGCGGCTCGGACCCGGCGCACTACCGCGGCAACTTCACGTACGTGCCGGTGGACCGCGCCGCCTACTGGCAGTTCCGCGTGGCCGGCGTCTCCGTCGCCGGCTCCGACCACAGCTTCTGCGCTGACGTGAGTGCCCCTCGTGTGCCACTGTAGGTACCCACCATTAGACAATATTAACAGTGGTATGTATGTAAACTCTTTATTGCACATAAAAAAAAAAAACAAATACAGAGAAAATAGTACAAAGGCGAACTTATCCCTGAGAAGGGATCTCTTCCAGCTAACCTGACCAGTGGTCATACCGGCCATCCAATTCTGAAACTCTGTTGTAGGTTCTGGCACTCGTTTCGTGATAATTGTTGAACGAGCAACTTTCTACTTCTGAATTTTTACCGATTTCGTTTCGACTTAACACCACTACAAAGATTTTGCATAATAAAACAAACGAATGATTATTCTTATATGCCTCGTAGCCGATGCCGCGTTTGCATCAAAAACATCAATATGTAATCAAAAATGTTTCAAACCACCCTTGCTACCAACCCAGTAGCCCATTAGACGCGCAAACTGTCTGTACTATGATTGAGCAAGGTTGTGGGCGGCAGGGCTGCGAGGCGATCGCGGACACGGGCACGTCGCTGATCGGGGGCCCGCTGGCCGAGGTGGAGGCGCTGAACAAGGCGCTGGGCGCGACGCCGCTGGCCTTCGGGCAGTACAGCATCGACTGCGCGCTGATCCCCTCGCTGCCGCGCGTCACCTTCTCCATCGCCGGCGTCGACTTCCCGCTCGACGGCGCCGACTACGTGCTGCGCGTGAGTACACACACACACCCCGCATGCTCACACATGTACATAGTTTACCCCTTTTCGTGTTGACTTAGCTCGATCATTCTCCACATACCTGTATGTTCTTGCGAAATAAATAATTTCATTTTTTTAATTCAATTTAATTTCATTTCATTTCATACGTGCACGCCGTCTAACTTACGCGCTGCTTAAGTAAAAAACATTTTGAGTTTTTTTCATATTGCACCTTGCATTGTCATTTATCCTACATTTTGCGTACCAAATTTCAAATCAATCTGACCACTACGAGTGGGTCGGATTCGCTGGCGAGATTTGACTCACATCATACATACAATAACGCCGCAAGTACAGTAACGACAATGTATTCGCCTACCACCGTAGCACCCTATGCCAATGCGACAGGGTTCTACGGTGGTACAAGAATACATTTCCGTTGCTGTACATATAATTTATGTCAAAATCAGAATCTGTCAAGGTGCATAGTCCGCGCTCACCCCCGCTCCTATAGTCTGAGTTGAGTCCGTCATGTTTTTGCATGGGCCTGTTCTGATGGCACTAACGCCGCAGGTGTCGCAGATGGGCAAGACGGTGTGCCTGTCGGGCTTCATGGGGCTGGACGTGCCGCCGCCGGCGGGCCCGCTGTGGATCCTGGGCGACGTGTTCATCGGCCGCTACTACACGGAGTTCGACGTCGCCAACAAGCGCCTCGGCTTCGCGCCCGCCGTGTAGGCCGCCGCGAGCCCCCCGCTCGCCCCCGCAGCGCGACGCCAGCCCCGCTTACGCCCCCTCCAAGTGTGATGGGGTTGGCCAAAAAAATGATTCGGAACTGCGATGGGTTCGTTACTATGTAAAACTTTTAGTCTCAACGAGACTATTTTTTGGCCTTACCGATCATATTAGGAGGGAAGAAAAGCCGAAATACCTGTAACGCTTTGGCTCTTTTTGAGATGTAATAAAGTAATTATTTGGAGCTCTTTACGGCGATGGTGAACCATTCAAATCATCGAAATTGTTCGATAATGCTTTAAGTGTTGTTAAATATTTTCATGACAATAATTGTTGTTATCAGTAGGTACACATCGCACTAGAGGAATTGAAAAAAAAAAGCTTGTGTATTGTGTCTAAAAGCCAGGTATACCGAAGGCTCCTGTTGTTAAGGTAGCGCTGCGGGGCTGCCGCGTTGTTCTGTCGTTAGGTGCATAGGTGCTTGATGTTTTGGTCAATATAACGATCTATGTAATCGACTACGCTTTTTAATTCCATGACAGAATGTAACTAAATTGTAGGCAATTTTTGTAGCGAGTCGTCTTTTCGTTTAGCTGCCAGCAACATTGTATTGAATCATTTTTGCACTTTGAGTTGTTAATAATATTATCTACTCACTATGCATATTATGCATATGCCGAATCTGTTGTAGTTCTGGTTTTTACGTAAACACAGAATGTTTTAGGCTAGGAAAGGATAGGGTTTGCTTTTATAGATTTAGAATATGTTTGAATAATTTAATTCAAGGCAATTTTTTAGTCCTCTGTGACATTAGTTATTCGAGTTTGAACTATTACACAATTGTTTCGTCGTAGCGATGTGACCCGCTCCCGGCGGCTCCCGGCAGAGCGGGCGCGCGCCGCCTCGCCGCCTCGCGCGGGCCGCGGCGCCCGGTACGCATAAATCAATAGCTAGATTCCTTTTTTACTTTCAATACATCTATGAAATAAATATTTTGATTATGTTAAATCGATCTTTTATTTATTCAAATCTTTATAAACTACACCACAAAACCATGATCATGTAACGTCGCTACGGCGCGGCGGCGCGGCGCCGGCCCGGCGTGTGCGGCGCGGCGGCGCCGGCCCGGCGTGGCGCGCCGCTCGGCGCCCCACAGCTAAGCTTATCTAGTAATGTCTACGAGGTATCTACAGCGAGCGATATCCGCGTGTCGGTAAATAAAATTGTTCATTTCACTCCAATTCATTATGTACATATTATTTACAGTATGTATATATCGCGCGCGGCGCCGCAGTTCCGCACTATCGAATAGTAATACTCCATCGAACAAAAATATATTTATTATTAAATTAACGATCAATTAAAATCAGCGTCAGCGCGGGGCGGCGGGGGGCGGGGCCGCGGGCGCCGGCGCGAGCGGAACGCAATATCCAGCACATGATCACTTCACACGGCGCCGTCGGCCATACTCATTCATTAAATAATCGCTTAAGTAGTAATACATTGTCTATGATATAGGTGCGCGGCGGGGCGGCGCGCGGCGGGGCGGCGCTACGCGAGCCCGAGCTTGTGCTTCTTGCGCGCCTTCTTCACGTACGCCTCCACCAGCGCCTGGATCTTGGACGGGTTGATCTCGCCGCTCTTGTTGTGGCAGATCTGCAACACGTTTACCATAGCTTCTTTATTCGCGATTGGGCGTCGCGTCGGTTTCGGTATTGCCCGAACTGAAGAAATTAGGGCCAAAATATAAACCAATGTTTTAGACAAGTATCAGTTTATCAAATAAAATCGCTTCTATGTACAGAAATATACATTAGCAACAGCTGAATTAAATCCGAGTAGGGAATATGCATTACAAATATATCACAATTCTTAATAAAATATGGAAATATCGTAAACAGATGTGGCGCAGGAATACTAGGACGGCTGACTGACCCCAAATAAAAATGGGATAAAAGCCAGGACCAAGAAGAATATCGTAAAGAAATGACATAAAGTGAAATTAAAAGTAATATCGGTCAAAAAATAAGGAAAATATAAGAGTTTTAAACTGCTAATTAGACAGCGATTAGAAAGAGAGATCCGATATGACATGTGACGTCATATTCACATGTCAAAAAAAATAATCACAACGCCCATATAAACTCCACAATTAAAATTCCGTTTTTCTAGAAAGCGATATTGTACCCATTCGCCACCTCCCACAGGTATATTATCAGACGTCTATTTACGATCATACAAAGAACTGTTAAAAAAATTGACGGCGGTACAAATCGTTTAGCGAAAAACAAAAAATACTTTTTTTTATTTTCGCCGTCGGCCATTTTGTTGTACCGAAAACGGCGCCAAACCGATGAAACGCAAACACAAGTTTCCAGCACGCCAGGTTCAACGCAAGAACGCAACTGATTGGCAATGCGTTTCAAACTGGTCGCGCCATGTGCAGTCTCGCCTAGGAGTGTATGCAGAATATACTACCAGCCCATGGAAAAAAAAAACATGTGAAATGAACCAGCGTGAATGAAGCTTTGAATGCTGTTACTATATCATAAAATAACTCTGAGCGCTATGCCGTCATTTCTGAGCGGTACATTTATGGACTTTCTCAGGTACAAGTGAGGAATTACGACTAATTATTAATTTACGGCGTTTTTATAGCTTATAGATGATTAAAAATAAATGTCGAAAAACCTAGTGCCGCTTTACAGTGGTGGTGCCGGAAGTTAGTGCAATATATATATTTTTTTCAATGTATGAGAAAAAAATCTGTACCGCTCAGAAATGACGGCATAGCGCTCAGAGTTATTTCATGATATAGTAACAGCCTTCTAAGCTTCATTCACGCTGGTTCATTTCACATGTTTTTCTTTCCATGGGCTTGTAGTCTAGAAACTCAATTGAAACTCTAAACTAAAGTAACGAGGTTGCAGTTTCGCTGCAGTCGCGTTGCGCCGTCTGTTCTGGGCCTTACAGGGTGTACTTTTAATTTAACCCAACCACAACCACCTGCAATGGATTCCAAATTAGTTTTAAGACAGTGTAACTAATCTGTCTGTATCGTGTTTGTGTATATGTGTGTGTGTGTGTGTGTGTGTCTGTGTGTGTGTACCTTGGGCACGGCGCGGCGCAGGATGTCCTTGTACTCCTCCTTGGAGACGCGCTTGCGCGTGTAGTGCGGCTTCAGCACCAGCTTCACCTCCTCCACCACGCGCTCCTGGCGGTTCAGCTTCTTCAGGAACTGCCGACAGACGGACCACTTTACGACCTCCGACCATACGGGAGGGTTGAACAATTTTGCACCGAGGCCAAATGTTCGAGCCTTAAGCAGCACAACAGTAGCGACTGTAGACTAGAAGAACGTTTTAATCGGTACGGATAAAGTCTAGTATTGATTCTGAATTCGATAATTTTTATTTATTAAAAGAAGTCCTGAATCGAGAAATTCACGAAACGCCTAATTTATCTCAGTCCAAGAACATAGTAGTAACATGAGGGTTACCAGACTCAAAAACCGCGATCACTATTTGTTCAAATTAATTATAAATTTAGGAATACCCTTAGAAATACGATGTTGCCAGATGAAAATTAGGTTAGCAAAAATAATACTCTAATGATAATTACACGGCAAACACAGAAAGAGAGCAACTTGTCGGTGTCCCGCGCGTAGTGCGTATAGATTAGTGTGTGTGTGTGTGTGTGTGTGTGTGTGCGCGCCGCCCACCTTGCTCTTGACCTGCATCTCGACGGCGGAGCTGGGCAGCTCGTCCAGGATCTTCAGGTTGTCGTCGTCCAGCCGCACGCCCACCTGCGTCTTGCCTGCCGCGCCAGGATAATATGTTTAGTTTATTTTTAGCAATATAGGGCTTAACCATATTTAGTACATAAAGTGAACCAAAACAACTATCATCGCTTTTACGTTATTTATATAAATTAAAAACAGTAGTGGTCCCAATATGGATCCCTGGGAACACCACAGTATATTGTTTGTATGTTGCTTTGTTTTCTGTCGACTTTTAACTATTTGGAATCAGACGAATAGACTACAGGCCCACGTACAAAAAATGTGGGTCATATGAACCACCAGGTGACGTATATAGGACGATATAAGAGCATAAAATAATAAGATTCAACACTATGCCGTCACTTGTAAGCTGTCCAACTGGGTGCTGGTGAGAATTCAAAAGTGCAGGTAGAGTGAGTACATTTTGGTCATATGATCATGTACGGCATTTTTACCATCGATAGATCCATTAAAAACAATAAGAAAGCGCGCAGTGCCGTAAAAAAATGGTGAGCCACAAAGTCGATATTTTCTTTTGATTTTCTGACAATTTCGAGGGTAAATTTGGTCATTTGAGACTGTACGGCATCAGTTTCATACTGTTTCAATACAGCTTCTAATCCATTATTCCGCAACGCCGTACAAAAATTGTGCGACAAGGGGACAAAATCGAGGGTTGCAACCCCCTCTTTTTCCGTGGTCCGGGGGGTGATTTGACACAACATGAAATTAATTTATTTTGGAACTATTTTATGCATAGATAATATTTTTTTACATGCCGTACATTTTCGTTGGTCCAAAGGTTTGTAGGGAAAAAACACTCAAGGAACGAACCCATAGAACGAAATGTATGAAAAAAATGGTCTGCATTAAAATGTACGGCATAATTTTTTCCTAATTTATTTATCTTAATACTATATAAAACAAGGGAAAAAATTAGAAAATTGCTATGTTCTATTAATCTATGAATATTTAAACTTTTGCAAATTCAGTTTTTGTATTTCTCTATAATTTTTTTTAGAACAGTTTCTTTTGAACCGCACTACTATATAACAGTTGTATTTTACAATATCATGTTAAAAAAAAAGTTGCCGTACAGAGTCAAATGATTTTACAGCTTTATAAATCAAGTATACCATGAAATTAAGATAATCATTCAAATGAACAATAATTTTTTGACGGCATTATTTGTAATAGTACTTTTGAGTGCTAGATAATGTTTTGGAACCGAAGCCGTACTGTTTCAAATCACCCCCCGGACCACGGAAAAAGAGGGGGTTGCAACCCTCGATTTTGTCCCCTTGTCGCACAATTTTTGTACGGCGTTGCGGAATAATGGATTAGAAGCTGTATTGAAACAGTATGAAACTGATGCCGTACAGAATCAAATGACCAAATTTACCCTCGAAATTGTCAGAAAATCAAAAGAAAATATCGACTTTGTGGCTCACCATTTTTTTACGGCACTGCGCGCTTTCTTATTGTTTTTAATGGATCTATCGATGGTAAAAATGCCGTACATGATCATATGACCAAAATGTACTCACTCTACCTGCACTTTTGAATTCTCACCAGCACCCAGTTGGACAGCTTACAAGTGACGGCATAGTGTTGAATCTTATTATTTTATGCTCTTATATCGTCCTATATACGTCACCTGGTGGTTCATATGACCCACATTTTTTGTACGTGGGCCTGTAGTCTAGAATAAATACGCCTCGAAAACTTCGAAAGTTAATACTGTCACATCAATACTCTTCAAGTTTGTTAACAGCATGGTGTGATTAGCAGTGTCAAAAGGCTTCTATAGGCCAACAAATATATTTAAATCTATATTTTTGGCATCGATTTCTGTTTCAATGTCAAAAGTATGAATAAATATTGATAAGATATTTATAATAATTAAAATCATCAGCAGAATCCATGGTCTTTTGATATCAATAAATAAATAAATTAGGGGCAACATAAGCGACTATAAGTGGACGCTCACCCTTCTTCCTGTTGAACTTGACGGGCACCTTGGCGGCGTGCGGCTTGTCGCGGCGCCGCGGCTTGGCGGCGAACAGCGAGTCGAAGTTGTCGCGCTTCTGCGCGTGCGGCGGCGGCGAGAACAGGTCGCCGAAGTCGCTCGAGCCCGGCGAGTAGGGCGAGTCGCCGCCGTCCGCGCGGCGCGGCAGCGGCAGCAGCGCGATCTTGGTCGCCTGCATCGGCTTGATCGGGTTGGACTTGATCGGGCTCGGCTTGGCCAGGAACAGCTTGGGCGGCGGGCGCGGCGGCTCGGGCTGCGGGCGCGGCTCGGGCGCCGGGCCCTGCGAGGGCGGCGCGGGCGTGGCCGGCGGCGCGGGCGCGGCGGGCTGCGGCGGCGGCTCGGGCGCCTCGTCGCGCGTGGACTGCAGCAGCGCCATCACCTTCTCGATGGGCGACAGCGGGCGGCGCGCGAGCACCTCGTCGGCCGACATGTTGGTGCGCTGCGCCGCCTCCAGCGTCATGCTGGGCGGCGAGGGCGAGGCCTTGGGCGGCGCGGAGGCGGGCGAGGCGGAGGGCGAGCGCGTGGGCTCGAACGGGTCGTAGGCGTCGGGCGAGTCCGGCGGCCCGGGCGGCGTGGCCGGGCCCTCGGGCGCCGCGGCCGGCTCGGGCTCGCGCAGCGGGTTGGCGGGCGCGCCGGGCGCCGCGGCGGGCGAGGGCGGCGTCTTGGGCCCCACGGGGAAGGCGGGCGCGGCGTGCGGCGCGGGCGCGGCGGGGGGCGCGGGCGCCGCGGGCTCCGCGTGGTCGCTGTCGCTGAGCACGATCACGTTCTTGGGCGAGGGCGTGAGCTCGCGGAAGGGCGAGCGCTCCAGGTCGATGATGGCCACGGGCTTGGCGGCGTCGGCGGGCGCGGGCCGCTCGCGGCGGCGCCGGCGCGGCTTGTCGCGGCGCGGGTGCTTGCGGCGCTCGTCGGGCGCGGCGGCGCGCTGCTGCTCCGCGAAGCTGACGCTGACGAGGATGTTGTCGCCGGACGTGAACACCTCCTTGCTGGGCGCCTGCGCGTCCTTGGGGCGCTTGGGGCGCGGCGCGCGCTTGCGCTTGGGCGGGCGGCGGCGCGCGTCGGGCGGCGGCGTGCGCGGGGACAGCAGGCGCGAGTCCACGGACAGCGGGGACCAGGCGGGCGCGGGCGCGGGCGGCGAGGCGGAGGGCGGGCGCGCGGCGCTGCGGCGCTTGCGCTTGCGCTTGGGCGACTTGCGGCGCGGCTCGCGGCGGCGCGCGGGGGGCGCGGGGGGCGAGCGCGCGCGCTTCTTCTTCTTGGCGGGCTTGGCGGGCTTGGGGCTGGCGGCCGGGCTGCGCCGGCGCTTGCGGCGCGCGGGGCTCGGCTCGCGGCGCCGGCGCGGCGAGGGCGAGCGCGGGGAGCGGCGCGGGGAGGGCGTGCGGCGCGAGGAGCCCGAGCGCGCGCGGGAGCCGGCGGGGGACACGTCGCGCCCGAACGGGTCCTTGTGGCGGCGCTTCTCGGTGACGACGCTGCGCACGTCGTAGCGCTCCAGGTCCTTGCGCTTGTCGCGGCGGCGCGGGGAGCGCGGGGAGCGGCGCGGGGAGGCGCTGGCGGAGCGGCGCCGGCGCTCCTTGTCGCGGTAGGAGCGCTCGCGGCCCTGCTTGCTGAGCTTGCGGAAGGCGACGTCCTTCTTGGGCTTGGGCTTGGGGTCCTTCTTGGGCTTGGGCTTGCGGCGGCGCTCGTCGGCGCGCGGCGCGGGCTCGTCGCTGAACACGCCGCGCGCCTCGTCCTCGGACACGGGCTCCGTGCCCAGCGGCGCGCCGGGGGAGCCGCGGGGCGAGGCGCGGGGGGAGGCGCGCGGCGAGGCCGCGGGGGACTCGCGCGCCTGGTGCTCGTCCAGGCACGGCGTGTAGGAGCGCTCGTCCTCGGTCTCGCTGATGGACTCGGTCATCTTCTCGGGCGCGGCGCCGGCCTCGCGCCCCGCGGCCGCCAGCTCGGGCTCGGACTCGTCGTACTGCGGGGACTCGCTGCCCGGGGACGCGGTCAGCCCGTTCAGCTTCTCGGTCTCCTCCGGCTCGTCATTATCGGGTTCGTCGTCAGCCGGTTCGTCGTCAGCGGGTTCGTCGTCCCCGGGCTCGTCCCCGGGCGGGCCGGGCGCGGCGGCGGGCGCGGGGCTGGCGGCGGGGGAGCCTCGCGGCGGCGGGGAGGCCTCGCCCCGCGCCGGCTCGTCGTCGTTTTCTTCGTCCGATATGTTCTCATCGGCCTCTATCGTCGGCTCGGCGGGCGGATCGTCTCTGTCCTCCTTCGACGTCTCGGTGGAAACATTCTCGCCGGCCGGGTCGCCGTCGCCCTCGTCCCGCGTCCCCGGGGCGGGCGCGGGCGCGGCGGCGTCCCCGGCGGGCGCCTCGGGCTCCGGTTCCGACTGCGGCTCCGGCTCCGGCTCCGGCGCCAGGTCCTCGTCGTCGTACAGGCTGACGCGCTTGATCAGCGAGGAGGACTGCAGCTTGATCTTGATCGGGTCCCTCGGGGTGGGCGTGATCGGGCAGCGCTTGGACAGCTTCTCCTTGTACTCGTCGCGCTTGGCGGGCGCGGGCGGCGGCTCGTCGTCCTGCTGCACCAGGTCGTGCAGGTCGTGCGCCGGCGCGCGCCGCGGGCCCGGCGGCTGCAGCGAGCCCGCGCTGGCGATGTGCACGCTGGTGGCCGAGTAGATGGAGAAGTTGGGGCAGTCGCCGTCCGAGTCCTCGTCGCTGCGCGCCGCGGGGGCCGCCGCCAGCGCGCGGTGCTCGCGCAGCACGGAGCGCACCGCCGAGTCCAGCAGCTGCGACATGGCCGGCGGCGGCGGCGGCGGCGGCAGCGGGGCGCACGCGGGGGCGGGCGCGGGGGCGGGAGCGGGCGCGGGGGCGAGCGCGGGCGGGGGCGGGGGCGCGGGCGCGGGCGCGGGCTCGTCGCTGTCCTCGTCGTCGAGCGTGGGCTCGGTGGGATCGTACTTGTCGGTGTCGATCACGAGGCTGGAGTCGCTGCGCTCGTCCTCGGACTTGTCGTCGGGCTTGTCGAAGCGGAACACGGGCGGCTCGGGCAGCGGGCCGTAGGGCGCGGGCGCCACGCGCATGTCCAGCGGGGCGGCGGGGGGCGCGGGCGCGGGCGGGCGCGGCGCGGGGGGGCGGCGCGCGCGCGGCGGCGCGGGGGGCGGCGGGCGGCGCGGGAAGCCCCACGCGGCGTCCTCGCGGCGCCCGTTGCTGTAGGCGGGCGGCGCGTGCGGCGCGCCGTAGCCGTCGTAGCCGCGGCCGAAGTTGTTGGCGCTCTGCTCGCGGTGGTAGTTGCCGGAGTAGCCGCCGCCCCAGCCCTGGCGCTGCGCGGGCTGCGCGGGCGCGCGGGGGCGGCCCCCCCCGCCGCGCACGTCGGCGCGCCCCCCCCCCGCGCGCGCGCACGCCGGCCGCCTCCCCCGCGACGCCCCCCCCGGCCGGCTGGCGCGCGTGCAGCAGCGTCTGGCTCTCCAGGATGTCGGACAGCAGGTCGGGCGCGGCGCGCGGCGGCGACGGCACCGAGATCATTTTCCTTCGAGCCTGAGGAGAGAACGCGATTAGTCGACCACTTCCTACGAATAATAATAAGTCGAGAAGCGTAACTGAGCCCGAAAAATCATTCCACGCGAAGTGAACCGCGGGGGGCGGGGTTTAAAATTTGTACCGCGCGGCGAATTAGTTCGGCCGGGACGCTCGAGCCGTTATTATTGTATTTTTGCGCTAATATTAGAAAAATATGCCATCGTGTTGTGTGAAGTGGTGTAGAAGCCATTCAGATATGAAAAATAGAGGACACGATCACGACGCGCGGACTAATCGCGTGCAAGTATCGTCTATCGCAGGGGTCGGCAACCTGCGGCTCGCGAGCCACATCCGGCTCTCTGGATGTGAGGCTGCGGCTCTTTAGTTCCATTCGCAAATATTATTTATTTTATATAAAAATAAATAGATATTTTTCTTATGAATAAATAGATTACTTTTTTTTATCAACAAACTTTATGAAAGTATTGAGGCTATTTATTGTTGGCGAGAAAAATTTTTGTGGCTCTTTAAAAACTTGAAATTTTGTAAATATGTAGTAATTTTTGGCTCTTCCGACTCAAAAGGTTGCCGACCCCTGGTCTATCGGAGTGAGTGTTACGTTTGCATTGCTGTTAGTTTGTGTGCGTAAGTGGAATGACAATCGAAGCTGCAACTGTTAGGGAATTACGCTTCTTGACTTATTATTATTCGTATAGACCGCGTCATAGACCTGGCTGGCGCACCTGTCTGTAGGCGCTGACCACGGCGGGCGTGGGGCGCGCGGCGACGGCGCTGGCGACCGCGGCGGCCTCGGCGCCGGCCTCGTCGTCCTCGAAGTAGTCCAGGTCGTACGCGGAGCCGAACAGGTTGAGCGCGGGCACGCCGGCGCGCGCGCGGGCCAGCTCCAGCGGCGCGGGCGGCGGGGCGCCGGCGGGCGGCGCGCGCATCGCGGCCAGCTGCGCGCGCACGCCCGCGCGCACCATGGTGCGCCGAGCCGCCGTGCGCACGCGCCGACGACGGATCTGACACGAACATATATGACGTTAGGCCGAAAAGCGGTAGTCATTTAACAACATGGCTAAACTAATAAAAACTGTTTGATAAAATGTTCAGCATCATAAAGTTTGAGCAGCGAGGGACGCGTCGGCGACCGACCTTTCGTTTCCGAACCGTCTTCTTGACTCTTCTGGTGATGGGGAATTTGCCGTTCTCCTCGACCTCGTACTCGATGATGACGGTCTTCCTGGTCTGGCGGCGCGTGCGGCGGCGCGCGCGGGGCGCGGCGGGGCGCGCGCGGGGCGCGGGGGCGGGCCCGGCGCCCGACGTGGAGGCGTCGCCGGAGCGCTGGCTGCGGGAGGAGCGCCGCGCCTCGCGCGCCTGCCGCAGCGGCGCCGGCCGCGGGCCCTGCGGCCGCTCCATGTCGGCGATGTCGTTGAACAGGTCCTCCACCTCCGACAGGTACACGATGTCCTGCAGAGACCCCGAGTGTTGGATGCCGTTGCTGATGCAGCTCGGACAGTGCCACTGTTCTATGGGAACCTGAAAGATAATAGTTGGAATCGGACCGCTAGTCTATGTGTACATATTTATCCTTCTTTTATAAATTTATAAAATGTTTCCAAATGTTATCTCACTTCAAATAGAGGAGGTGAGAGGCAGTGCAGATGAAACCCGAGGTCGCATCCGTCACACAGCAGCATTGTGTCTTCGTTGTCCGAACTCCCACAGATCTACAAAACAAAATATCAATGTCCATGCACCTCATATTTTGTTCAGGTTCAAATAAGGTTAAACACAGTGGAAAGACCCCCATCGGGCCTGATCGGGCTCAGCCAAGAGAAAATGATATCCCTCAGAAAAATTTACTTTCATAGATTCAGATTTTAACTTATAGGAAATATTGTTTAATGAATCAAATGCTGTAATCTTATTGCAAAAAGACCAATATTTACACCAAAAGTGTGTCCAAGTATAGATATCACATTATTGAAATCATAATTTCAACTTTCTGACTTTCAATGAAGAAATCCTGCTTCACTTAACTATGTCTATAATACAAACAAACCTTGGCAGATGTTAATGTTTATGCAAATATCTTATTGGCACTGATAAGGTCATGTACCTCACAGATTGTAGGATCCTCGATGAGGAACATCTCCACCGAGGGGCGACGCTCCGTCACCTGCACGGGCTCGGAGCGCAGCACGCGCCCGCCCGCGCAAGTCCGCACGACTATCGAGTCGAACGTCATCCGGTCTACTGGACAAGTGTTGACATTCTTAGACCATTCCGTGATGCAGTCCAAACAGAATATGTGCTCACAGCTCTGTGGTGTGCCGACCTCCTGATCTGTGAATCTCAGGAGGCAAATAGAGCATTTATCAGAGTTTCCCTCCGAGCTGTCTGAGGCGAAGCCAGATGCGGGCTTAGCGAGGGCGGGCGCGGCGGAGCGGCCCGACGAGTCGCTGTCGACGTCTGAGTCGCGGAGCTGAGGCAGTGCGCGGCGCCGACGCGCGCCCACCGAGCTGCCGCTGCTGGCGCCGCCATCCGAGTCGCTCACCACCTGCAACACGCACTCGGTCACTGCACTGCCAGGAGCGGGGGTGCTGCGCCACACAGGATCCCTGCTCACCCTCAGGCGCCGCTTGCGCGCCCGCGTCATATCACCGCTGTCGTCGCTGTCGGACTCCGAAGCGGACGACAGCACCATCACTTTCTTGATGCGCCGCTGCGGCCGCGCCGGCGGCGGGGACTCATCACTGCCCTCGTCGCTCATTCTGGCGGCCGGCTCTCCGATACTGGTTCTTCGTCCACTGGGGCCTCAGAACGCGGACACGAAGCGAGTTGGCAAAGGTGTAAATGACCTTTGCGAGTCCAATTTTGTAGCATTCGAGGTAAAGATAACTGAATTCATTCGGTCAATACGATGTATTATTGTATTGGAATTGTCTAATTACATAAAAGTATCTCTAGCGCGATATAATTTATTTTTAATATTTTGACAGCAAGCCGCTTCGCTAGTCAGTCGGCCATTTTCATTTCATTTTGTGCGGCGATAGGGTTGCCACGTAAGTATTCTCAACAATTTATTGGAATTACAGAAAAAATAAATGATGTATTTTACGACGTATTTCCTTTTTTAGCATCAAATTAGGTAACGCCTAGCACTGCCACGAACTTAAGATGGCCAAAAAGTTTTAAACGATGTGTCACTGACGTCTTATTTTACTTTAATCAATCAATTCAATTTGTAGGGTTTTTTAAGCTAGCACCATTTTAAGGATGTTCGAGTCATAGGTGGACGTTGAAGCGAAACGTTCTGTCCAAGTAAAATTATCATTAACACTGTTCATGTAATTATTTATTTAGATTTGAATCACAATGTTAATAATGTCAATTTAAATAATAAAATAATATTTTATCCTTTCAATACTAAATAATTCATTTTATATTAGTACAATAGACAATTAGGTATCGGTATCGGTATGAGTATGACTCCGAATAATAAATGAAATAATGAATGAGGACAGGACAAGGACATCACTAGATAATCTCATGTGCGCGGAGCCGAATTCTTTTCGCTTTGTACGTTATAATTTTTATAATAATTTAGCCTGCGGCTAGTTTTTTTTACTACAAGTTGAATAAGAAATGACCGCTGAAAACGAACGTGAAATATATCACAAGTTAGAAGCCATGAAAGAGATCAGGTATTGTCTTATTGTCATTTTTGTGAGATAAGTTCGCACCTGTGGACTCGATCAATAAACACTTGACACCGATTATTGCTCAGTAAACCTGCAAATCCTCAAATTAATCACCGATCTCTGCGCCCTCACCAGTTTCAAGTGTTATACTGCCTAGACCGTGGATGGGGCATCAAATCTGGCAATGTAGGTACCGCAAATATTATTGTTGTTTACATTACAATGTATGTTACCGTTTTTATGATGTACTTGAAAGCGGTGTATTAAGTTTTTATCAATCTTTGAGTCCGAGCTGTATAAACTGCTTTCACAAAAATTTACAACTTTTAGTGTTGATTGGAAGCTGAGCAAATTAAAGTAGTTCTCAGGTTGCCTGGAAGTGATCACTGGAGCTATCTATTATTTACGTTGCAATTTTGCCTATGTTCTTTCATAAATACATACACACTTAAATCACGTCTATTTTTCAGATTTGTGTATTATATGATGTGTTGCATTGCAATAAAATATAGCTTTGCATTGTAGGTGCAACTGCAAAATAAATAGAGACAAACAATGTAACATTCTTTTCTATAATAACAAAACAAACATTAAACACAATTAATAAAAATAAATGTATTAAAGATAAATGAATTGAACTAAAACGAAAATAAATCTAAAAACGTACTCCCCTGCGGCATTGAGTCAAAGATGCTGGCAGCATTTCCCTGCTGTATTGCAGTACTAATTCGCTGTGCTGTAGCAAAGATGCTGCCAGCCCTATGGACTCTGTTGCAGGCGCTCAGCCTCTTAGACATCCTTGATTAGGACATTTCATGACATTTCCATTAAATAATTTGTAAATTCTGACATAGTTCACGCATTTATATCCTTCTTTAAATTTAACACACATTTTAGAAAGCGTTGTTAGTTTTTACTACTATATTCTACATAGAATGTAACCTATTACAGTAGAATCCGTTTATTATGACTCCGCCTATATTGACCAGCCGGTTATTATGACGTAATTGCACTACGAAGTTTGGTTTTCATATAAAATTCTTTATAATAAAGTCGGATATAATGACTTCCCTTACAGTGACATGTCGCTTATTATGACCCATTTTTAATAAATTATGTCCGGTTATAATGACCGACATGATTCTTTACACCTTCGGTATTGTTCGTTGATTCCCGACGACGTTCGGCACGTGGCTTTTTTTTGTTTTGATTCTCAGTGAGTAATTGACGGTTGAAGGTCACGCATTGTTTTTCGTTTGTTACTGTGAAAAAAATGTCATCTCAACGACGTAAAGCATTTACAATTGAGGAGAAAGGTGCAATAATTATGCAGATTAGAAAATGGAGAATCTAACTCATGTCTCGCAAAGGAATTTGGCGTGGGTCATTCGACAATCTCAAACATACATATTTTACATAAAAAAAGTTTTTCATTTCACATAACGCTTTATATGACGTCCGCTTATTATGACGTGTTTGTCAATTCCTTTCGAAGTCATAATAAACGGATTCTACTGTATTTGTAAAGGCAGATCAGGGTGATCAGTGCAAAATTTAAGCTTAAAGTTCAACTGCTACGAAAATGTGGTGTGTTCCAGGAACAAGACGATAACCCTGGAGCGGCTGAAGCGCAGCATCCTGACGGAGGTGCGGTCGGGGGACGCGGAGGGCCGCTGCCTGCAGCAGTACAAGCGCGAGATGGAGCTGCTGCAGCAGGAGAAGATGAGCCACGTCGAGGAGCTGCGCCAGATACACGCAGACATCAACGCGGTGAGGACCACGTCTTGACATGTTGCATGCGGTGATGGTACTGTGACGGAAATGTATTCACGCACCACCACCGTCACTCAAATTCGAGTGATATGTCACCTTTCTGTGATAGGGTTATACTGGAGTATCTAAACTAAACCAGGTAAAAATTGGTGTACATATGTGCGATATAATGTTCATTTGCAAAAGGTTACATTTTATTGCAATAAGTTGATCGTCCATTAGCAATTGTTTGTTTATAGATGGAGAATGGGAGCGGCCGCTCGCGGCGTGTTTATTTGTGCGTCCCTCTCGCGTGCCACCGTTGTAGTGTTTCCAACTGTTTGTTTTGGCTGTCTGTAACTGGGGCTATTTTAATCCAACTGGTGCATAGTGAATGGCTCTTTGTATGAATGGAAAACGAATCCGTGCTCGCTGTTCTAAAGCTGTTTCTGAAGTATTTATTTTATTCCATTTGGAGGACATTTTTGTGAATGACAATTAAATAAAATTAGAAAAAAAAAATCTGATTGTCACATTGACTTGGAATGAGATAGTTAGTCTTTGGTGTTGCAAATCTGTAACTGTAGATTTGTTTATAGGAACCATATAATTGATTATTCTATGTATTGTGATGGTCATATTCTAGTTCTTGTCATTAAAACCGATAACATTGTTCGTAAGAACAAATCTTTCTATGTTGTATAGTTAAAGATTTGCCCATAGGTACAGACCAATCTAAATTTGCTACTCTGTTTATATTTGACACTTACCCTTAGGATGGTAAAGGAAGTCTTGGTTGATCAGTAGATAAATCATTTCTGTGGTGTGGTGCAGATGGAGACGGTGATAAAGCAGACGGAGGAGAGCATGTCGCGCAAGCTGTCGGCGGCGTCGCGGCTGCACGAGGACTACCGGCCGCTGAAGGCCGAGGTGGACCTGCTGCGGCGGCAGTGCCTCGGCCTGGAGCGCCTGCCCGAGCTGCACGAGGAGGAGGGCAGCCCCGTCACGCCCGAGTCAGTGCCCACTATCATAGCGTAGTTGTAACTCAGCCGTCTAGCTCAACCATGCGGTTTTTACCCGTTAACCATGGTAACTTATTTAGATTCTTCCATGCTGGGAGTAAAGAAAAAACAGAATTTACCAGTTGCTTCTCTTCCCGCGCAAATGGTAAAAGCCCATCGAGGGAAGTAATGGGAAGCTCATGGGCGAAAGTCTTAGGAATCATGTTATAGTCGATGCGGCTAGCAACCCATCACTATTTTGATTTCCCTTTCCACCTATATGCCCTTAATCATGCTAAACGTGGCCTTAAGGTTTTGTTACCTTAGGCTCTGTCTACCCCGTATGTACTTTTTTAGATAAATATGCTATGAACTTGTCCTGTATGCCCATATTGTATTGCCCATGGAGTTACACTTATAATATCTGCGGCTTGGCACCGCTTGTGAACCACCTACACCGGACCCACGGGACGGTGGAAAATGTTTGTTTGTTTTAAATTTGCATGATTATCTATTTCTCAAAATCAGGATTGGAGTAGAATAAATGTTGCACTTGTATGTTATTGTGTATTTGAGACAAAGCCCAGTTTAGCCTTGCAAGAAAAAATCTACGTGTAATGATACTTTGCGGCGCTGGTCACGGCTCGTAACCCGGTCGCATCGCCGCCCGGAAGTGTAACGAAACTTGTAGGATTTTTATGTATAAGCTGTCTGGGCTTTAAACAAAAGAATAGAAAGCAGATTTCCATGCAAAATTGGTGCCACATTCAAGCCACGTATACGTGAAAATGCCGGTTAAGCCAGCTATTTAATGACTCCTCCATAAGCAATATCGTCTAATGCTGTTCCCCTCACTATCTTCTTTACCTTTTGTTAGAAAGGACGGTGATCACAAATGGTTCCGTACGCGCGAGGCTCAGGCCGCACTACGGTATTTTTCACGAGGAAGAGCCACCTCTGCGGCCGCTAGCATTAGCTTGCGTGATTCACAAAGTCACTGGTTTAGCCGTAGTGCGTCCTGGCTCCTAGACCAGGGATGGCGAACCAATGGCACGCGTGCCACTGTTGGCACGCTTCAAAATAATTTTGGCACGCCAATAATAAAAAAGGTTTATTTTTGTCCATTAAATCACCAACTTAAGATTCTTTTATTATGAAATAGGGCGGAAAACGGGCAATGTGGTCACATGATGGTAAAATAGCAACGCACTCTTAAGACAACAGGGTCTTTGATGACAGGTCAGAGCCAAATATTACTTTATTTGTAAAAAAATGGCACGTCCACCAAAAACGGTTCGCCACCCCTGCCTTAGACAATATAGGGTGATGTGATGTGTTGTTTGGCAGCCGCTTCCCGTCGCTGGGCGGCGCGGGCGCCGCGGCGGGGGGCGGGGGGCGCGCGGTGCCGTTCCTGGCGCCGCCGCCGCCGCGCAAGCCGCCGCCGCCGCCGCCCGCGTTCAGGTCTGCACTCGACCAAGATTTCATTACCGTCTCGCTGAGGTTCGATTATGTTTATGATTTCGTTTCACTCCTCCGCCTTTGCCTGCTCCTGTCTCGTTTCCTCGTGTGCGCTGAATCGGCTGTGCTTCGATAATAATTAAGTATCTATGTATCATAAAACGCTGTAACACAACAAAACTGGACGGTGGGGTCTCGAGACGGTCACTTTGCTTCGTCCCTGTCTAGTCCATTGCTAACTAACTTAAGGATCCTTGATCCAATTATTTGACCAACAATTTAAGTACTTATTTATTTAAAACCTTACAGTTCAGATGCGAATAGAATCAATTAACATAATACCACCCGGTCCGCTTCCTCTTGCGAGCGGTCACTCTGGTTGTGGTCCCTGTCGTGCCAGCAACTTTATTTGTCTGCCTGATATTTGGATATGCCAACAATAGCTATTCAGCGCACATATTATTTAAGTTAATTCATAACTTTTTGTGGTGGTTTCTCTTTGTTTGTTTGCTTATATTATTTAAACATTGGTAAAAAGTTAATGGACATGAAAACTGTATGGTCAAACAAAGGAAAAACTTTTTATTAATACTGATATTTTTTTTGTTACAACTGTAAAAGATAATTTCATAAAAAAAATGTATGATAAAAAATATTTTCTTAAATTGATTTTACATTTTTCTGTTACGAGTCTGCATAAATATGTATTGTTATCATTATTCAACTGAAGCTTCACTATTAGTATGTATCTTCTACTTCCCATAAAAACTAAAATTAGCTTAAAAATTGCCAATACTAATGGTCCGTTCAACCAATTTAGCCGAAATTAAAGTTCTATTTAACTAATTCAGACGAAGCTAGAGGTCCATTTAACTACTTTTGACGAAGTTAGAGGTTGATTCGACCGAAGTGACCATGACCGAAGGTCTAGTCTTATTTACTTTCTTACCGCCTAACGGTTTCCTACAAATGATGATTGAGAATGGTTTGTTCACACCTTGGAGTTAGAGTGCCTGGGTGTTTGCGACGTATGCCGTGTATGTGGTGTGTGCTGAGCGCGTGTTGCCGCGTTGCAGGCAGCAGCCGCCGCCCATGAAGTCGTGCCTGTCGTGCCACCAGCAGATCCACCGCAACGCGCCCATCTGCCCGCTGTGCAAGGCCAAGTCGCGCTCCCGGAACCCCAAGAAGCCCAAGAAGAAATAGTCGTAAGCGCGCCGCACTGCCACGCCGGACCCCGACCTCCGATAACAAAGGGAACGCTGTGGACGAAACTAACTGGAATTACTTAGTTTGTTGCCATATTCGATCAACGATCACTCGTCACTTTTCTTACAGAGGTCAAGGCCTTAGTAATTTAACGTAGACAAGCTCGGCCGAGCTTGAACGCAGTTAGAATACTTATGGCGAAAGCTATGTCAGATATTGCGCTCTTTTCGTCTGCTCGTGCTCTTCGTAATCGGACTGACCGGGACGGTGGATTGTATTTCGTGTTATTTTTAACTAACTAGTCTAGCTATCAAATATATTGGTAACTCAGTCCTGTTCTCAGGCTATGGTGGGCCGGCGCCGCGTACTGTTTATTTGTATTCAATTTCGATTGGCTCCGCTAAAGGGACGGCTGGTGTGCTCGGCAGTACTTGCAATTTCTTGTGCCAAAACATGACAAATCAACAACCTATACTAACATACGACTCAGTATTATCCCAGTCAATTAATAGGGAATATTTATGTTTTATCTTTAATTACTATAATATTGAAAATACAAAAAAAATAAAACTACAAACAAACGTGATATGAACTATCAAAGATTTGTTACTGTTGTAATATGAGCGTAGTGTTATTGACGTCAATCAATGACATGTCGGATCTCTCTTTCTAATCGCTGTTATATTTTCCGTGTTGACCGGTATTACTTTTAATTTTACTTTATGACATCACTTTTACATTTTCATGTTTTGTTAAGAAATGTGATAATAAATATCATGCATATTCCCTATCGCAGCATCCAAAAAAGTTGTTGAAAGTAAAGCATTTGTAAATAGATAAGTGTTATTTATAATCCTACGTAATGTGACTTAGTATAGAACTTCTTTTCTCTCGACTTGTGACGCGACGCGGCCGGAAGAGTTTCGCCACTGCTAATGTGTCGTGACAGGAGTGAGAGTTGTCTGTGTAACATTTGTTTCTTCGGTCACGTGTAGATTTTGTAAATAATTTAGTTAAGTTTAGGATAAGTTTAGAAACTAATTAAACTAACTGTGTGGAGTCGCGGGCCGCGGCTCGCTGGGCGTTAGGAGAGTAGTTCAGCTGGCGCACATGTTTTTAGTATATAACTGTAGACCACTAGCTAGATTCCATATAGTCTAAGAGCTAGCTACGGAAATGGGTATACAATTTATAGAGCAACGAAATCCCTCTAGTTAGTATGCCATACTATCATTATTTATTAATTCGAGCGCCTTGTAGCTTTTCAGCGGTGGGTTCTTGAATTTAGTCTAAGAGCTTAGCTACGGAAATAAGTACAAAATGTATACAGTAACAAAATCCCTTATTTAGTATGCCATATAATAGGTATACTGTCATTATTAATTAATTCGAGCGCCTGGCAGCTTTTCAGTGGAGGGTGACTGGCACTTTTTTCTGCACTTGGGATGTCACCTGGCACTACCTTTACGAATTAAATGTCTAATTAGCAATTATATCACACTAAACTCGGAACTATAAATTGCACATCTTCATTTGCCCCCCCCCCCCCCTCGCGCTCGAATTAATTAATAATGATAGTATGGTATACTAACTAGAGGGATTTCGTTGCTCTATAAATTGTATACCTATTTCCGCAGCTAGCTCTCCGTTTCCTTTAAATGTCTGTGCCGTAGAATCTCGGATTACAATCAAATACTGGCAAAAATCCCCGGCTTTAGTAAATCATTTAATTGTGTTATTTTCAAGTTGTACCCGGCGCATCGGGGGTCCGCGGCAAACAGTCCGTGAGCTCGTAGAATGCCGTTCGCGTCTGATTTGCTGTCTCCCTCACTCAACCGATCCATGCATCAAACCCACGACAGTGAGTGAGAGGAAGGAAAATACTCTTTCAATTGCATGGGGGTTTTTGAGGGCGATCGATGTATCTCTGAAAAAACGTGTTTTACCGGGGTTTGTACGTATTTCTTGAAACACCATGATTGCTTAAAGTACCTAATAGTCGGTGAAGCAAGGCCCGTCAATACTCCCAAGTTTAAATTTCGGATCGTGCCGCCTCGCTCACACTAATAGTATTTAATAGTAGCGTGAGAGGGACGGTAGGATAAGAATTTCGTAATTAGGAGGTAGAGGAGGTAGTACGAGCATGCCCGCAAAGCAGCTGACCACGCCCCTGCTACCTGTACATAGCCGCCGCAGCGGGAATAGCCATGTTTTTACATTAAAACGTTCATCTGTGTCCAATGATGCCTTTTATTTTAACTGTCACCCCCAAGCCTTATTACTGCGACATTACAAATTAGAAGTGTGTATAGCGCCGTACCGTTCACACTAAATAGTTATTAATAAGAGAGGGATGGAATGATACGAAGTTCAAATGTCGGAATAGGCCCAGAGTTGTGGTATACCGCAAGGAGCATACCGTATACTGAATAGCAAATTGAAACGAAAAAGTTAAATTACATATAAGCTTCTACTATAGGTACTATGACTGAAGCACGGCACGAGGGAGCGCTCTCCGGTCGCGTGTGGGCGTGGCCAGGCCGTTAGAATGAAGGGACAAACCAAACCAGAGTGCTCTGAAACTAAGTTAAGTATGCCCCTGGTGTGCCGGAAGTGAAAAAAAGTCGTTGGTCTCTAAAATTCCCAGTCATGCTGATTGCAATAATAAATGGAAAAGAAATACTTATATTTGGCACAGATCTCGATGGCCCAGACGAATAAACGTGCAAGTGTCATGCACTTGTAATGACATTTGCACGTTTATTCGTCTGGGCCATCGATCTGTGTCTAAAGTCGCAGACAGACGCGCGAGTAAGTTCGCGTACTTACGGCTCGACGACTTTACTCGCCTGTGCTTTCCTCTGAAAGTAGGCGTACTTAGGTACACTGACACACGGGCGAGTAAAGTCGTCATCACAGTCGTTTATCACCCATTTAATAATACGAGGGGTTAAATAGGAGAAATTAGACTTGTAGCTGGTACAAAATCTTGCTGGAAGAGATCCCTTAAAAGGTTAGGTTCCCCTTTGTGCATGCAGCGGGTTTGCCGTTGCGCAGTATGTACAGTCAAGAGCAAAAGTATGTGCGTTGTTAAATGGAATAAAAATGATCACTTTTGCTGTTGACTATACCTACTTAGGGCTCTCCGATTTCGGAGGACCCAGACTCGTAACGGCCGTGACCGGCGCCCGACTAAACTAACTATTCTACCCCCTTTATTCATAGACGCTCTATAGGCTTCTGCTAACTTAGCAATCGTTTGTCCTTATCTATGAAAGGTGAATGTCAAAGTGACAGATAATAAGGCTAAACTATTGCGAAGTTAGCAGGCCTACAGAGCGTTTATGAATAAGGGGGTAGGTACATATTAATCTCAGTCGTCTGGAAATTTCGTTTTGCTTTCATTATAATTATCGTTCATTACCAACCTACTTTACAGTTAATTTATGCGACTTTTGTTTTTGATAAAAGTAGGACTTCGCACTATGTATTGACTTTAAGTCGAATCGTAATAGAATTCGGCCGTGACGGTTTAATTTTCTTTGTGCCGCTTAATTAATCAACTCTGTAAATAAATTTGCTCATTAGGGACGCGTATTCGATACCGTTGTAATAATAAAGCTTGATCCGTGAGTAATGAAGTGTAGTTTACATGAGGTCACGCGCTGTGTCACCGTGTTGGCTGTTCGCTGGCGGGACAAAGGGGATCGCGTAGCTCTGCTTGCTCAGCTGTCGCAGATGTTTGGACATTGCTGTGAACTTTTCCTAGAATGAAACAATAATCGATCTATAAGTAACACAAGTTCATCAGCTTAGTCATACTACGCAGGATTAGGTACTCAGCGTTTACTAGATGGTTGATCACTTTGGTTAGTTAGCTAGGCTTTTTACGTCTTTTTCTGGTTTATCGAAAATGGTGCCTAATCAATCAAAAAAGCCATAACAAGATTGTTTATAGAACTAGGTACTGAAAAAAACGATGCACCCTATACGTGTTTTATTGTTTTTTTTTAATTATCCCTGCGTTTCTCCTGTCTATTTGCTTCCTTATACTTACTCAAACTGTTTCCAACTTATTTATTTTTCTTATTGGTTGTCTTCTCTGACAGAGATAGATTTTGTTCTTTATTTCTCTAATGCTTAAGTACAGTCGCCATCAGATATATCGTCGTCGAATTTAGTGAAAAGTCGCTGCTCTTATATTTATGACGAATTGCGTGTTCTGATGTTATTAACATTATCGTGTAACGAATTTATTGAAATTTAATGTTGCTCCGAAATATTTGAGGACCTCGTCCGCTACGATATATCTGATGGCGACTGTACCTACCTATCGAATTATAATAACCTTTATGGAGCAGTTAGCTACGGGGAAAACAGCTCTTTTATTTAATTGCTGCGTGCTATCCTTTATCCACCAAAGCCATATCGGTTCAACGTGGTACCTCCCCGGCTGAACTCCGTGTCAGTGGTCTACTTAGCCGACGCGTACGCCGGTCACATGCTCGCGCCCGCCGCGTTATCAGCCATTACGAGTGACCCGGGACCCATCGCGTGATAGCTGCTTCTGGTTTATTGCGGTGACTCTGCTTTATTGCGCCGTATCATAACAAATGAAGCAAGTATTTATTATTATTATGGCTATGTATTATCCTTGTTTGTAGTTCTACGGTTGATCTGTTGTTGTCGAGGTACGAAGGGAAGGATAAAACCTCAAAGCCCCTAAATAAAGGGAGAAGTAGATTTGGGAAATGCCTTTAAAAAAAACAAAATTATGGTGCCTCAGCAAGAGCAATCAGAAGGTGTAAGCTGTGACAGAAGTGGATCTAGCCCAGTGGTACTCCAGCTTTTTTTATACGGGCCACAAACACGTTTTAGTCAGTGTAGCGGGCCACAAGCAAAAATTATTTAGGGGTAGGTCGTAGAGGTCGGTAACTCGAGGCGGGCCGACCACAAGGGCCGGGCGGGCCGCAGGTTGAGTATAGCTGATCTAGCCTATCTACTTACATAGGTACCACCTATTGAGATTTGATAGCCAGTTCTTTTATATGCATGCTGGTCGGGGAGTAAAGAAAAGACAATATAATGCACCACTTAGTTCTCTTCCCGCGCAGATAGTATAAAACCATCGAGGGATTGGGCGAAAATCTTAGGAATCATATTATAGGCGATGCGGCTAGCAACCCATGACTATTTTGATTCTTCTTTCCGCTTATACCCGCAATCATGCTATACGTGGCCTTTAGGTCTTGCTACCTTAGGCTCTGTCTACCCTGTAAGGGATAAAGACGTGATTTATGTATGTATGTTCTTGTCTATACAACAAGCAAGTGGTCACCTGATGGTAAGGGAGCACCACCACCCATGGACACCCGCAACTCTAGAGGATTGCGGATCCACCGGCTGTCTGACTCCACGCCGGAACAAGCAGTTTTGGTAGCCGTTTGACTGAATATACCTTAAAATGTTTGTCAGGAATTTGAATGATATCTAGTAGACAAATGTTTTAAATTGACCAATGTTAAATTGGCCTGCTGAAATATTTCTGAAAAATTCGGAGAATGTAACTATGCAGATTTCAGTTATTTGTCGCTTTTTTCAGTATTTTTTTGTGGTCCTTGCTACGAGAGACATCTTTGTTCCAAATCAAAGTTTATAGGATTACCGGAAGGACCCCATAGGTTTTGATTCCACGCAATTTATTCAGAGAGATAAATACCTTTCAATGATTGGCAGTTCATGTTTATTCGCTAGCAGTCCGCTACAAAGGAAGTATAAAATGGCATATTTTCGAAATATTTTTAACACTTAGGCAATTATTTTGTATGAACTAGTTCGACTTTCATCCGTTCTCTATTCTTTAAATAAATTAAATTAACGACATCGTGCGAACTGTACCTACAACACAACAATATGAACCGGATGTCACGTTTGCCTATCTAAAGTGAACTAGAAGCGCGCATACAACGCATTTACCCGCCAGACCCACCGTACCCCTGGGGGTGGGGTGGGACTGAACCTTACCACCATATTAGTGTTGGGATTTAAGAAATTGAACAAAAATCGACGGAGCCCCGCAGCGGGGCTCCTATTCCTGGGTGGTTTGCCGTTTGGACATAAGGAGCTACCTAACTAACCTTACCTAATGCTCGTTGCTTACTGCACTTCGGTGGTATGGTTCCGTCCCACCCTACCCCCGGGGGTAGTGCCAGGGATATGGTGAGTCATAACCCATTATTTACAGTTTTAAATGAAATGTTATTTTTATTATTATCCGAGGGCATTCACTGGGTCACCTCAAATTTTGGAATTGGGGAAAAAGAAACAAATGTTATAAAAAATATACTTGTATTTCTCTGCACTTACAGCCACACAATTATATCACAATAATGCAAAAGGGACTTACAATTTAAAGCTAGGTTTATACATTACACTTAAACATACAGCGTGACGCTTCACTAGTGTCTTGACGACGCATCGAGTTCGTGAGACAACAAAATAAGGCTTGTTCCAAAAGTTACAATCGGCAAAGTTAACTTGCGACATTCACTACCAGACATAAATCAACGAGTACAAAAATGTAAAGCTGTTCTCACAATTTTGGTATTAAAAAAGTTTTACTCAAAAACTTTAAATATACTTAAGTTTAGTTAGAGTCACACCAGCTCTTTCTATTATTTTCTAACACGCTTCCGTTCAGACGATCAGAAGGCAACACTGCTTAGTAGGTACACAATCAGGATGGTGAAAATTATTTTCTCAGTGGCACTTGTCGCACGAGCCGCAGGCGAGAGCGGTAAACATACGAGTTGTCTAAGTCTGTGGCGTGTACACAATATTTCCCGGCTAGAACAAAGGTTACAACGCAAACTACGTCAACGAATGAGAGACGCCACTTATAAAGCTACAGTACTAGACATTGAAGGTACCACGCCGAGCTGATTGGTCTACTGGGTGTCGCAGCGCGCGCGCAGTTAGACGAGCGGGTAGGAGGAGGCGGAGGCGATGCCGCAGTGGTTGTCGCGGTTGCGCGCCATCTTGATGTAGCCGAGGTCGCCCCACGAGCGCCCCCACGAGTTCTTCACCAGCCAGTAGTCGCCGCCGGTCTCGTCCGTGCCGTACCCGACCACCAACACCTGCACACAATGTAATGTTAATTCACTTCATCAATAATAAGTCTTCAGATCTGAATGTAATGAGCAATTCAACTAGGCCTTGCCTTGTCAAACCGTGATTCAATAGTTTAACCGTGCGTGGTAAAAAGTTGTGGACTGCCAGCTTCTAAACTGGGAGGAACGACAGTGTTAAGAGAGCTCCGATCTAAAAACTTAGCAGCAGGCAGTGAACCAAGCAATTCCTCGCAACATCCCTTCGCAAAGACAGCTGGTCCAGCCAGCTAGAGTTCCCGGTCATTGACAATGATTTGGGTGGATTTTATTATTTGATAAAGGGAAAATTAACATGCGGGTCAATAGGAGCGTAGAGAGTGCGTTGCCGGGTCTTCGTTCAATGCAGTCTAGGAGTCGCGTTGATACTGGGGAACCATAAGTTATTTGTGGATATTTGAAACGGGCACTGACCCCATGGTCGAGGTTGGTGGAGGAGCAGTTCTCGTCGAAGTAGACCCCGTTGGAGTAGAACTGGAAGCTCTCCTGGCTGGCGTCGATGGCGACGGAGACGGGCCCCACGGTGGCCACGGCCTGCATGAGCTTCTCCTCGTCGCCCGCCGGGACGTCCACGAAGCCCGTGTCATCGGCGCCCGAGTTCTTGGGGTTGTACCTGGACGAATGCGTCGATATTATTATGACATCAGAGCGTTACTGTGTTTAGCAATTTATCGGAGCGAAAATTTTCACTTCCTGGCTAGAGGAAGACGTAAAATTGTCACACCTCGAGCGGTGATAAAGAAAGCCTCAGGTCGCATGTTTGTCGCCCTCGCCTTTGGCTCGTGCCACAAGTTCCTGCGATCTGAGACATTCTTTATGTCACCGCCCTCGTGGTGTAAGATTGTAATGTACTATTTAAGACTATGTTTTAAGCAGTGGCGTAACTAGGTAACCAGGGGCCCTGGTGCACATAAAAAAATAGGGCCTCACTACTATCTAAACTGGTTAGGTTTACCAAGTAAAAATATTAGTTCTGGTAAGGGTTCGAGGGCCCCTGAGCTTGAGGGCCCCGGGGCACTGCACCGCCTAGTCCTTAGTAGCTACCTTAGTAGCCACTGGTTTTAAGTTTGAAAGTGTAATGGATCAGAATACGCAATGATCGGTGTTTCAAATAGTTATAAAATAAATCGAAACTAACCGAAATCCAACTACATACTTATTGTGTATACATTCTTTTACTTGATTATGATATTAGTGAAGAAGAAGAATGAAGAGATGGATTTTACCGTTTTTGGTCCAGGAAAACTTAATTCCCGTAACGAGAGAATTCTAAGCTAACAAAGTCGCGATTTGCAAATGTGTAGAACTAAGTAGATAGTTTGCTAAGAAACCATAGAAACAACTCAGGAAGCATCTCCGCGAACAGCGCACATACGTAGCGCAAATAATCTAAACTGGTCACCTGCGCCTGTTGCATCGTGACACTTCCCGACACGGCGTCTCACTAGCGTGCCGTGACGCGTACAAAATAAACTTGTTTCGCTTTAATGAATACGCGGCATGAATAATGAAACAATTTCATTCTTAACAACAATAATTGCATACTTTGAAAAATATATCTGCTTATTTCTCTCAATTATAATAAAAGCATATAAATTGATAAAACAACAAAGGAACCAACGCCAGACAAAACAATCGATTAAGTAAACAAATGCCCAATGAATTACGAGTTGAGGTATATGACAAATTCGAGTATTGTCAACAGGACAAAATAACAATTTCGCGTCGCTCCATAGGTATACATTTTTAGCTGACTTGGTTCCCGCACAGCACAGTAGGTACTTGAAAACTCGAGATTGTGATTCAAATATACTTAATAACAGTTTAATTTCAAAGTTATCTTCCAATCATTGCGTTTATTTGCAAACAAGAGTCGGTTTTGAAGGAAACATCGTCGTTTTTTCTACATTAGTTTACAAATAATTTGTGTTTATAAAATGACTCATAAACCAAGTATGGAATTCTTCAAAACAATAATAATTGCGTTCATATTAGTTGCGTATCAGCAACAACAATAACACGATTATCTTACTGATTTAAGTTGTAATCTTTTATTACTTTTTTCTGTATCATTTATGCTTTAGTCATGCATCGAATTAGATATAAAAAGTATAGTTGATTTATTTTTGCTGATATAATGGTTAACGACCCAATAAGTGTAAACTGTCTTAACAACTCTATACAGGTTGAACACAGCAGTCCGCCTTACTCGATCTTCAGACATTAAGGCCAGTACAGACGGACTGCATTCCGACTGCAACGTAACCGCCAACTGCCGACTGCATCTACATTTCCTATTGCAGTTCCATTGCAGTCGGCACAACTGCACGCTAACTGTGATCGAAATGGGCAGACGGCAGCTGCAGTTACGTTGCAGTCGGATTGCAGTCTGTTTGGCATTTAGTCTACAAAATTGGTACCATGTTAACATTATTGATTATACCTTCGGGTGTAAGGTGTGTGGGGTTACCTGCACTTGTCGTCCTTGGCCTCGTAGGGGTAGGAGTTCTCGGTGTCGATGCCGCCGTTGTCCTTGATGTACTTGAAGGCGTTGTCCATGAGGCCGCCGTTGCAGCCGTTGTTGCCGTACGCCGCCGAGCAGTCGATCAGGTTCTGCTCCGACAGCGACACCAGGAACCCGCTCTTGCGGTAGTGCTGCCCCTCCAGGGCGCCCGTCTGCACACCACAACCATGGTTAGCACTCATACCAACACTTATCTATACACAACTCCAAATTACAAGTTCGTATCCTACTGCCCTTCTCACTGTCATATTAATTACCATTGGTGTGACCGGAGAGGCACCATACGAATGTCTAATTTCTAACTTCCGAGTACAGTCGCTTTCTCCAATATCTAAACAAGCACCTTGTAACCTTGTTGTTTATAAGCAGTGACGGAGAATTAATTTAATTGTACCTAATTGTTTTATTATTATTGTTTTTGATTTTGTCATTTTTGTAATATTCAATTTTGTATTACTCCTGGCGACTTTAATCTAAATTCTCCTAACTTGACAATGTACGGTCAAGTGCAAAAATAAGTATCGATACGAACTTCTCAAAAATATGTCCCACGACCTTATTACGCCGGTGTAAGAGTGTATGGTACTTATTTTTGAAACTTTGACTAGATACATATTATTACACTTGACTGTACAATTTATTGTATGAATAAATAATCTACCTATATCTAAATCTTTGAAAATAAGTTCTATGTGTAGACATACGCTGTATTGGAGAACTCGACTGTAAAAATCCAGGGCTTATTTATTACCAGACGCCGATTCTAGAATTAAGGTGCGACCACACCGGTGCGTAAAAGACGTTGACGGTGCGTTTACACAACAAAACGTATAAAAAAACGGTGAGAAAACTAGACGCCTACGATACGTCACTGCGTATACGCGGCGGTGTGGTCGCTCCTTAATACAGATTTTTAAAGACACATTACGAAGAAAGCGTCAATAAATACTATCCTTTTCGCATTCGGCAGATAATAAACATGACAGATGCATAACGGTGACCGCATTATCAATAACATTTTCATTGTACATTCATACATTATTGACTCAAGTGTGGCCGCATCTACGCGCTATTCAAACCTACAAGCGTCAACCCGGTGACATACTTCCTTGGACTATTCTTTAACTATTAAACCGGAGAAGACACGGCCACAGTTAGCGTATATACCAACTTATTTTCCAACATTGTATATTCAACGTCCGTCTACCTCAAACTCAGACTATATTAGACAGTACTTGAGTAGTCCCTACATACAAGCAGTTTCGTGTGGAACAGTTGAAATGATTTATTGGTGATCTAGGTACGGTAGGTATGATACATACTTAAATCACGTCTTTATCACTTATGGGGTAGAAAAGCCTATAGCAACAAGACCTAAAGGCCACGTTACCATGACTGTGGGCATACAGATGGAAAGGAGTCAAAATAGTGATGGGTTGCAAGCCGCTCCTAACATTTTCGCATATTCCCTCGATGTGCTTTTACCATGTGCGCGGGAAGAGAAGCAACTGGTACATTCTGTTTTTCCTTTACTCACAGACCAGCATGAAAGCAAGTATGAGTAGGTATGACTGGTGTTGTTATAAGCCATTGCATGACAAGCGGAGTGAGTCAGACGATGCGCCGCAAGCGTGCCATCGTAATCAGTGTAATCGCGCTCTGTAGGTACCTAACTAAACAAAGTTTTTTATGTTTTTATATATCAATCACATTTTCGCGACCGCATTGGCCCCGTATTGGAATTCCCAGCGGGCTACATCCGACGTAAGCGGCTAACTTTCAACAGGAAATTGAATTTAAATCAGACTATCTTATTGTTTAAATATTTAATACAATTTACCAGTTGCTTTTCTTTCCGCGCAGATGGTAAAAAGCAATAAGAAAGTCTTAGGAATCATGTTATAGGTGATGCGGCTAGCAACCCATCACTATTTTGATTTCCCTTTCCATCTAGATTTTCGCCCATTCCCTCGATAGGCTTTTACCATCCGCACGGGAAGAGAAGCAACTGGTACATTCTGTTTTAAGGTCTAGTCTATGTATAATAATTGTATATTGGTTATAAGTTACCAGCAAGGAATATATACAATCTACGCCCACAATTGGGAATGGATGATTATTTTAAAAGTGCTTGGTGATTTTTCTATTGATAGGAATAACCATCCTTAGCTACGGAAAAAAGTTTCAGATTTTTCCGTCGAGCCATATATTTTATAAAAATAAAAACATTTTACTCAGTCACTCGGCGGCCCCTATACGGAAGTAAGCAGTACGCCAATGACATAATCAAATTAAAAAAAAAAATGCTGCTTGAATCTGTGGTACATTTGTCACTGACATTGATTGATAGCACCGCACTCGGAAGCTAAAACAAGCAAAAGAAACGGCTAAGTGGCGCCGTCTGTAGATTGTTGTTGGTACTAAACCACCTATTTGGGATTTCATTAAAATTACCATACATTTCTCATATAACTTTCAGTAGTGTTTTTGATTCGGAGTAGAAATAACCCAATAATTCCAAAATCTGAGAAAAAAATGTATATTATGGTCATTTTTATTGAAATTCCCCATGTTTGGTTAGTAACACGAACAATCTACAGACGGCGCCACTTAGCCGTTGCTTTTCTTAGCTACAAATGCCATCGTGTACCACAGATTCAAGCAGCATTTTTTTTTTTAATTCTATTATGTCATTGGCGTACTGCCTTACTTCCGTATAGGGCTCGCCGAGTGACTGAGTAAAATGTTTTTATTTTTATAAAATATATGGCTCGACGGAAAAATCTGAAACTTTTTTCCGTAGCTAAGGATGGTTATTCCTATCAATAGAAAAATCACCAAGCACTTTCAAAATAATCATCCATTCCCAATTATGCTAAACGTGGCCTTTAGGTCTTGTTACCTTAGACCCTGGCTACTTCATAAGGGATAAAAAATCTTACAATGTTGCCGCCGAGTATAGTGACTTGCAAAAAAACAAAACATCAGAAAAAACGCAAGCATGAGTCACCAGAGTTCATGTGCGAATGCGAACGTACCTACCAACACGGAGACAACACTTTCAAAACTGAACCTTGTTTCTGGGAACATTGCGTTTAAACTGATAACGACGAGGCTTATGAAATTACATCATCCGCAAGCCACGCGGGCCGGCGGACCGGTTCGGCCGATAACTTCCCCGCGATTGCAGTTGTTGCCTATCACTCGTATTTTTTTACGCCCCTTGTAAACAGTGTAGAGATAAAGTATGACATTGACCAGACCCGCATCATCCGACTTCATGGGATAGTTCAAACAATCATCGTCATTGATGAAAGTGGAGATGGTTACATTTACACGATAGATAATTTTGAATTGTTTTTAATTTAATCAAGCTTTACTTTTCGGATTTCTGTGTTCGAATTTTCAGCGTCGTTTAAAAATTTAAAACGTTTAAGGGTCTAGGTTTAATAAGTCAATAGTTGTAATACAGTAGAGTTTACAGAACCCACCTAAACTTGAAAGGTTCGTTTATATTTATTGTGGTAAATGCACTATTTTTCCCACGAATTCTTGCCAGCATCGCCCACTTGCCGGCGCGCCACTTCACGCCAGATGCTTGATCTTAGCGTCTAACGTCTGCTTTGTTTGTTATTTTTTGTTGCCAACACCCAAACGCAATTCTAAAAGACATACCTGGGGCCCGATTTTTGAAAGCACGTCTCCGAAAGTGGTATAAATCTGTTTATATCTTCAAAACTACAGCTCTAATCAAATTCTAGTTCACAAGATTAATGAGAGCTGTGATTGTCTTCTATGGTACTCGTATTTCAAATACAGCACAATTTTTCACCACTTTCGAGTGGTATTTTCACACATGTGCTTTCAAAAATCGGGCCCCTGATAGGTTTTGTGTAGTTATTTTACGACACGAGACTGAAGATCCATTAAATTTTTATCAAAATTCTAGGACGACTTTATTTTAAAAAAATAATTCAAGTTAACACTGTTCGTGGTTGAACACAAAGAGATTGTAATCAGGGAACTGAAACCGATATTACTGTGGGAACTTGGTCAAATGGTGATTTAGCGATCGAGTTCAAGTATCAATAACAATGTGGGGGGCAAGAGGGGGTGGGGGAGGTCGCGCGACCCCTGCTCGGATTACACGAATTATTGCAAGTTGTTATCGACGTACGTGACAAAACAAGCGTCGAGCCGAGCTTGCGCCTCTAGTGTTTGGTAAACAATCGGGTATAGGTACGACCAGCTTTTTTTATCAATCTATATCGCGTCGCTACTAATCAGTTAACGCAGTTCAGTTTGATTTTTTGTTTGATTCTTTTTTTTTCAGCATTAGAATGGTTTAGTCTTACAGATAAATTGAAGCTGCTTTGGACGTTGATATTCGTGAGGTGTCCAGCAGTGGATTTATCATACCATTTAACAGTAAAATAACCAAATCAAATAAAAAGTTTTACAAATTTAAAAAATTTGATCAAGATTGTTTATGACAAAGGAAGATGGCAGTATGATGGAGTATCGTATCGTCAGACAGGCGGCGCTGCAACACACTGGCCGCATCGCATCCGGTGTATTGGCATTTAAATTTGAATTTGGAGACAGCTCTTCGAATTTTTTTAGATTAAATAGAACAATCATATTGTGAAGTAGCAATAAAAATCCAGTTTTTCAGATTTTTAGGCATTAAAGCTTAGAAGGTAAGCTTTTATGCACATAAAATACGAAAACCATGGGTAGGTACCTGTTTTTTTTTGCAAGAGGGTGTATATTTTGTTTTCTAAAACATTTTAATTGTGTTATTTATAAATGTACTTCTGACATTTGATTTTTCCATTTTTATTGATTTGTTATTTCTTTATTTTAGTGACATTTATTATTCTTTTTTTTATTAACTTTCTGACGCAATATGAATTATCTTTGCTTGAAATTTTATGTAAACCAATGTATTTTTTATATTGAACGAATAATAAACTAAAATTAATTTCGTACAGAGGTATGAAAAATATACATGGCATGGTACTCATGGTAATCATAGGAATCAGGTTATAGGCAATGCGGCTAGCAACCCATTACTATTTTGATTCCATTTTCCATCTATACCTAGCCCCAGAATCTTGCTATACGTGGCCTGTAGGTCTTGTCATCTTAGGCTCTGTCTACCCCGTAAGGGATACAGACGTGATTTGTGTATTGTATTGTGTATTGTATGGTACTCACGGTGCTGAAGGACCAGCAGGAGCCGCACTTGCCCTGGTCCTTGACCTCGGTGACGGCGCCCTTCTTGCGCCAGTCCACCTGCTCGGGGAAGCTCACGTGCGCGGGCGACAGGAACGTGGAGCCGCGCGCCGCCTTCGCCGCCGACAACACCTTGCTGTGCCTGCGCAACACCAAACAGATTCTTTAAGCATTTAGCGAATAATTCATCCCGCTATCCCGCGGGAACTACACTGCCTAATATGATCCAGATCTGTCCAGCCGTTCTGGCGTGAAAGAGCAACAAACATCCATACCTACTCACAAACTTTCGCAATATAATATTAGCAGGATCTAACGTGGACAGGCTTGCTGCTACCTTTTGGAAAGAGAAAATCGATCATGGAATTTTTATTTTTCTAGAATTATTTAGTTTTTAACGACTCTGGTTCGTTTTCGTGTTGCTATTATATAGATAGATTTATTTATCACCTTTTTAAAAGTACAATTAAATGTCAAGCATAAGTAATTCACAAAAGGATGAAATAATGAAATTTCAATATAGTTTCACAAAAAGATCGTAAGAAGTACATAAAAAGAGAAAATAATAATTTAAATAAAACCTATTATAAAAGCAGTCAAATAATAAATATAAAACCACAAAATGTGAAAATATTGTCAGAACATAAACAACGATTACAAACGCGAGTGTAAATGCTTGTTTGTTACGCTTTCATGCGTAAACTACTCAACCGATCGTGATAAAATGTGGTATGGAGATGGCCTAAGACCCTGGGAAGAACATAGGATGGTTTTCATTACGGAAAATTTCAATATTTATTCCACAATTGGCGTGATGTGCGAATTTGATGTGCTGAAATAGGCGGGTCCTAGAGGCGCAACTGTTTGTGCTACACTAAGGGCCCGTTTTACCACCCTCTGTTAAGTGCCAGTTATCTTAAGTGTCAGTTATCTATGATGACGTCTCTGTCTGTTCATATTATCATAGATAGAGTGGTGAATGGTGACATGTATCGAAAATGTGTAAATAAATGTTTCTCTCTCTCTCTCTCTCTCTCTCTCTCTGAATCAAGCCCTAAGTATGTGTCCATTTCGCACTAAGTTTTTTGGCTCGATTTCCTGCTTTGTTGCTTGCTTTTTTAGAATCACTACTACTTGCTCTGTAGGTAAGTACATATTACTTTATGTTGTGACTTGTGTATAATAAATGTACTTATGTTTTTCCTCAACGACAATTTAGCACACAATTAAAGTGATACTGGGACCATTACACGGTTAATTGGCCTCTCAGTGCGACCCGTATTCCCGAGCATTAATCAAACCCTGTAATCAGCCATTAACCGCCCGCAACAGCCCGGAACTATCGACGCCGTCCCTTGTTGTTTGTCGGTTTGTTTAATAAACAGCTGATCATTGCGGCTTCTGTAAACAGCTTGACGTCTCCTCACATGCATTACATACTGAGAGACGTTACTGCGACGCGTGATAATAGCACATTACACCCCAAGGGTGGGGAAATAAAGAATTTCTCCGATCGCAGGAATTTGTCGCACGGGCCAAAGGCGAAGGCGATAAACATGCAGTCTGAGGCTGTCTTTATCACCGCCCGAGGTGTGTACCTGGCCAGGAAGTGAAAATTTCCGCTCACGGTAAATTGCTGCTTACGGCCCGAGGCGACGTGAAGTATCTGTTTTCATTGGCTCATCACAATTAACTTTATGAATTCAATTCATGTATGATATACAACGCGCGTCTAGTTATTGTTTCTATAGTGATTTGATCGTTTTTATTAGTATGATCTACTATACTATAGGTACTTAAATGTTTTCCTTAATGGCGACCTTTCCTCATACACGTGATGCTTCACGTCCAACCAAGCGCAGCGTTCCCACAAAAAGTCCTTGAACGTGTGTTAGCGCATGTTTGACTATAAGAAATCCGACATTTCAAACCTGGGATACTCAACCATTTTATAGGGGCTTCGTACTTCAAAAAAGTTCCAGTCACAGTGTCATCATCATTATCATCAGCAAGACGTTGAACAAAGCTGCCCCTTTTTAGGTGTAAATGTAAATAAATACAATACGATATGTAATCCCTCCCAGCTGGGCCAAGCACAAAAACCCGGCGGCCGCAGGTTGAGTACCCCTGACTTAGACTCATCTAACACAAATGTCCATGACAATAAATGTTCACAGAGATGTCGGTGCTCGGTAATTTTTAAAATTAAATCTTTTTAAAATTATAAACGTGAAAGTTTGTAAGTATGGATGGATGGATGGATGTTTGTTACTCTTTCACGTAAAAACTACTGAATGGATTTGGATAAAATTTGGAACGGAGATAGCTGATACCCTAGATTAACACATAGGCTATTTTTTATCCCGGAAAATCGCAGTTCCCGCGGGATAGCGAAAAACAAATTTTTTGCAGACGAAGTCGCGGGTAGCAGCTAGTTAATTTATAAATTAAGGGTTACTCCACATACAAATCACTTTATTTTGTTTAAATGATGCAACAGTGATGTGGATGAAGCGAAAGAGATATGCCAGGATCGTAGCAAGTGGAACAAAGTAGTCTCCGCCTACCCCTATGGGAAAGAGGCGTGACGGTATCTATATCTATGTATACATTTAAGCAACCATTGCAGTAAAAATTGTTTTGACAAGGCAAGACAGTGTCCGTCTGAGCATAACTTAATTGTAACATGTTTGAAACGATTATAGTTACTACAAAATAACTTAAGACTGGTGGTTCATTGTTTATATTATTCCCAAACTGATAAGCTGTTTGCCGAATCTTATCCGCGGCCCAGTTCAGAACAGTCGCGCTTTGTTTAGCTTTTATAATCACCTACACATGTGAAAGATAAAGTTAAGGAACTAATAATACCCGATGATAATAATGCTTTCTGTGTTATGCGTACAAGAATCTATTCTTTGTGTATGTTGCGCTGAGGCGTGTAGTGATTGCTGAGAGGGTAGGATTAGGTATGTACAGTGGGATTCACACTTGCACATTTATTGGTTAAATTTTAAACCACAAACTATCTCCTAACATATTTTATCACAATTGGTTGAGTTCCTGTCCAAACATAACAAATATTACTACCCAGTAACTCCACAAAATGGTGTAGGTACCTATTCTAAGTGGAATGGGCAAAACTAAAACCAACTATGATTACAAAATAGTATCAACTCAAATACTTCTCTTACACTATTTTAAATTACAACATACTCCTATGAATAAAGTTCATGTTGTAACCGTTTTTTTTTTAATTTATACAACAAAGGAGGCAAATGGTCAGCTGACAGTAAGCGAGCACCACCACCCATAGACACGCACACTACCCACAGCACTAGAGGATTGCTGCCAGCCTAGAGGGCTAAGATAAAACATCTCATTGTGCCAGTAATTTTACCGGCTGTCTTGCTTTCCACGCCGTAACAAAGCAGCGCAAGCACTGCTGCTTGGCTGCAGGATTAGCGGGAATGAGGACTATAGCTCCTATCACCCGCAGAAACGAGTTTGCGATCCCAAAGCCAATCGAGGGAATCGGCGAGAATCTCAGGAATCACATTATAAGCCATGCGGCTAGCAACCCATTACCATTACGATTCCCCTTTCCATCCACCCGCAATCATGCTATACTATACATGTGTTACCTTGCTCTGTCTAATCTTTAAGGGATAAAGAAGTGTTTTTTGTGTGTATGTACACAAGGGGGCGTCGCCAGCCGATGGCGCAAGGGGGGGGCAAGTTGACTTTACCTACTACAATTCATACTTTTCTCATTCTCTATGACTAGTCTAGGACTTTGGTTGCATTATATTTGGCAACTTTTTTAGAATCTCTAGGGGGGGGGGGGGGGGGGGCAGCTGCCCCTCCCTGCCCACACTTAGCGACGCCCTTGTATGTACACGACATGTGGGTTGCACTCACTTGACGGTCCTGTTGAAGCCGTTCATGGCGTGCACGAACTCGTGCGGCAGCAGGTCCCCGTACTTGTTCTGCTTGAGCCGGAAGCTGACCTGGCCCTGCTCGTAGCGCTGGTTGTGGCGCGCGATCTTGTGCTTGTTCTCCGCGTATATCTTCATGCGGAACTTGTCCTCCTCCTTCGAATCGTAGCTTTTGTTGTGCTCCATCTGCCAGCAACAGGACATGTTCAATACTAACAATTTTATTTCTAAAAATGCGAAAAGTAAAGCTATTTTTCCATTTTTACCAGCTATCATGTAATTTTTTTGCGATTGTCGCCGTACAATACATATGTAAGGCTCTAAAGGAAAAAAAAGGAATTTTCCAAGGACTATATTTCATTAAACCAAAAATGTATATAGGTACCTACTTAATGACTTTAGATAAGCTCTATGTGATTGCATTCAAACAAAAACTAATCTTATCTAATCTTAATCAGCATGTTAAGTGGAATTCAGGTATGTACAGAAACTTAACAATGCACTAAAAACGCAACAGGAAAGCCAAATTAATGACTGCAAGAGTTTATGAGTCACAGCTTGGGTAGTTACGTGATCGGCGAATGAATCTACTTCATAACAGATAGTTTATTAACCATCAGCTGCTGCTTGCCGGCATATAAACATGCATCCAAATATTGCACACATTGTGCAATATGTAGCATACAAAAGAAATCGCCAATCTACCCCCATTTGAAATTTAAAAAATCGGCAAACTTGTTATAATAATCTTGCTTGTCTACAGTGTGACTTTTGACTTGAAATTATTTAAATGAGCGTAAGAACTATAATTAAAAGTAAATTAAGTGATAAGTTCAGTTCTGATGTTACATTAATCATTATTCAAAGAGTCATTACAATGTCATGTTCAATGCCTGTTCAGTCGCCTGAATAATTGACCTGCAATGTTGGTACTCTGTAATTAGTTACATTACCTTAAAGGCATTCCACTCCTCACGGACCAAGTCGAAGAAGGAGACGGCGCTGGCCGCCGCCACCACGCACAGCAGCACTGCTACATACTTCATCCTGCTAACAGATAGAACACAATTCAATGTGCATAAACAAAGCAGAATAATTGAGGATCATAACATAAATACCTAGGCTTTTTTATTTTTCCCAACAAAAAAAACATGAAAAACCATTAATACAACACAAAGGCAAAGGATCGAATAATTATAGTGCGAAACAATGCAAATAGACAAAGATGCTGCAATATTGAAATTTAGTTTTTACGATTGTTGTGCCTAAGTTGCAAGTATTGCATCATATTGCAATCAGTATCAATCAATTTATCGTTTTTTTTTAAATCAAAGTATTTTATAATTTGCTCTTTTCTTTAATTTGCAGGAAATCCGATATTTTCTACAACTTTTGAATCTGGGGTTTTTGGAACACTCCTAAATTGCAGTTTTAAAAAAATTGTTGCCCCAATGTCCTAGATTAAATCAGAATTTGCATAATTCATACTGGAAATAAGTTTTAATACATCTGCGATTTTAGAGCCATGACACAAATACAATAATTAACTCCAGAGTTATACAAAAACTTGCTAATTGTCGGGTACCACAATTACTTCAATAGAAATTAAAACTAGCAAGAACAAAGAAAACGATTTGACCAACTACGCAGTGGTAGTGGGCAGTGGGCAGGGTCGAGGAACCGCAGACCCAAACAAAGAACATCGTTTGGATCTTAGAACTTCGCAAAAACATCCAGTAAAGAACTACAGCATTAACAAAAATATTCTAGAACATGGAGAACTTACCTACCTTAAAGTGATTTACTAAACTTAATTTAATGTATAATTAAATTAATGCAAAAAATAATTAACACTACGCGATGACTTGCGAACGTATTCAGTCCCAAGCGCGACTACCTCGTTTTAAAAACAGATTGTTTATGCCAGAAAATACGTCAATCCTCGTTATATTGTCAATAAACCATAGACTAACCGGAAATAGCGATGTAAACCATAGCAAGTAAATAGATCGATGTCTTGAAAAACTCGGTATCATTTTGGGTATCAACGTATCGTATCGTACTCGATGTTGTCTGTCACTCACTATTGTATTTTTTTTTGTGGAAATGTCAAATCAAACAAACGTCATTTTAACGTCAGATTGCTTGTCTTAGAATAGGAATGTGTGTGTACTGCGTGGTGTATAAGAGGTTATAAGTAAAGTAAACTACAGCAATGAAACACGAAAATAAAACACAAAAGAAAGGTGAGAGGAAAAAGAAATTCCAACTTTACAAACCTCGTAGAAAAAAGAACGTTGAAGAAGATGCAGCCATTCAATATCTTAAAACGCAGTATGATAAGGTAATAACTTTAGTCACTTGTAGTATTTATATATGTGTTCTGGTTATTTTCTTTGTAATGAGTTGAATGGTTTGTCTATCATAGCACCATCCGATTAAAATAACATTATGTTAATTGCAGGTTGTTCCAGACGAAATAAAAACATTTAAAGATCTACCACTCTCGCAGAGAACTCTGAAGGGTCTGAAAGATAACAACTTCACTATACCTACTGAAATACAGCGACAAGCCATAGGATTCGCGTTACAAGGCAAAGATATCCTGGGTGCAGCTAAAACAGGATCGGGGAAAACATTGGCTTTCCTGATTCCTATTCTAGAAAACTTATTCTGTAAAAAATGGACTCGCGTAGACGGCGTGGGGGCGCTGGTCATCTCGCCCACCAGGGAGCTGGCCTATCAAATATTTCAGACTCTGAGAAAGATAGGTCAGTTACACGACTTCTCTGCTGGCCTCATCATTGGTGGGCAAAATCTTAAATTTGAAAGAAAGAGAATGGATCAGGTAAACATTCTAATTTGTACTCCGGGCCGCTTGCTGCAGCATATGGATGAGAACCCGCTATTTGACTGCACACATTTGCAGATCCTGGTGCTAGATGAGGCAGACAGATGCTTGGACATGGGTTTTGAACAGACCATGAATGCAATAATTGAAAATTTACCAACCGAGAGGCAGACCCTTCTGTTCTCTGCAACACAGACAAAATCAGTGAAAGACTTGGCACGGCTCAGTTTGAAGTTCCCCACGTATGTGGCTCCCCACGAACAAGCTGAAACAGTGACCCCTGAGGCCCTGCAACAAAGTTACATAGTCTGTGAGATTGACGAGAAGCTGGGGGTTCTCTGGTCATTTATAAAGAACCACCTCAAGCAGAAGGTGATAGTGTTCATGGCTACCTGCAAGCAAGTCAAGTACATCTATGAATTGTTCTGTAAGCTTAGGCCAGGAGTCAGTTTGTTGGCATTGTATGGCACACTACATCAAGAGAAAAGAGAGAGAATTTATACAGAATTTTGTAGGAAGTCTAATGTTGTTTTGTTTGCTACTGACTTAGCTTCGAGGGGCCTGGATTTCCCCCGAGTGAATTGGGTGATTCAGATGGACTGCCCTGAGGATGTGCAGACATACATTCATAGAGCTGGCAGAACGGCACGAGGAGTGCTTGGTAAAGGTGAAGGACTGCTCATGTTACTTCCTCATGAAGAAAAAATGGTAGAGGACTTACATAAGAGCAAAATACCAATCAATAAAATATCTGTAGACCCATCTAAAGTAGTTGCTCCACAAAGAAAAATAGAAGCACTCTTGTCTGACAATACAGAACTCAAACAAACGGCCCAAAAAGCTTTCGTCAACTACTTGAAATCTGTGTATTTAATGAAAAACAAAGAGGTCTTTAATGTGCAACTCTTAGATACTGATGCTTACTCAAGATCCTTGGGCTTGATAGTGCCCCCAAGAATCAGGTTCATGCACAAATACCAGAAAAATAATGAAGCCAAGAATGACACAAAGGAAGAGGAGGTAATCAAAAAGTTAAAGGAAAAGGCTGAGGACGATGAGGGTTCCGATGCCAGTCCAGCTGAGGAAGAGGCACCTGAAGTAGATAAGAAAGCAAAGAAAAAGCTTGTTAAAGAAGCTCCGAAGTTAAACTTCCACAATGATGATGACAGTGATGAAGATGACTTCTTGCAAGTCAAACAAAGTAATGTTATCATTGATGACACATCAGTAGAGCAGGAAGAACACAGATCAAAGAAGAAAGCTAAACCACTGACAAAGGCTGCAGTAGCTAAAAAGATACTTAAGAAGAAAATTAAAGTTAACACAACTGTCAAATTCACTGAAGATGGTGAAGCCATTGATGATGAAAAGAAAGATGTGAAATCAGAACTTGCAAAACAATTTGTTAATGAGGATGTAGGTGGCATAGACATTGAGATGGCAAAAGAAGTACTCAAAGAAGAAGACAAGTTTGACAAGATTAGGTTCAGAGAAAAAGTAAAAGCCAAACATAAGGAGCAAAAGCGAAAACTTAAAGACAAACGAAAAGAAGAACAAGCAGAGAAGGATGATTTCGGATCAGAGTCTGAATCTGATGGGCCAGATCTGTCATGGCTGCCAGATCCTGACAAGGTGTATGGTAGGAAAGATGACAGTGGAGATGAACAGAGTTCTGAAGAAGATGATCATAGATTAAGATCAGACAATGAACAGTCAGCGATTGAATCAGATGAAGAGAAATTCCATAGGTATGTCAATGTATTGTTTCGTCTAACAATCAATTTAATATCAAACAAATTAATTCCATTAGACCAAAGTAAACTGCATAAATAACTGATATAGTACAAAATCAAAAATATGTCATCACCCTTAATTTGCTTGCCGAACTAAATTTGAGTGCAGTGACCTGACGCTTCACAAAAATGGTGCATACATGTCACTATCTCGTCTCCTATGGGTTCTACTTCTACTAGCTTCCACTTTATTGTGGGAGTGGGACACACTGTATTTGGTTTGTCTTGCCAAATGGTTTTATGATTTAAATGTTTGCACAGGCCTCTGAAGCGCAAGTTGGTGGAGAGTCGCGGGATCCCGCAGGCGAGCGCGGCGCCGCGCAAGGCCGCGCGCCTGCAGGACGTGGCCGCCGCGCTCTCCGTCCAGGAGGCCGAGTCGCTCGCCATGCAGCTGCTCAAGGGGAAATGAACCATCTGCTGCTGTTATGATATTAAATTGTGTATTTATACTACTGGCGTTTTATCTTTATCTCTGACATTATACACTCTATTGACACCCTTGGCGACTTTTTACGTGAAAAAGTGAAAAATCATCCCGACGAGTAAATAAAGAAGTTATTCAAATTGGAACTCATCGCACCTCCACCATATTAATTAAAAAATATCGGTATTTTTCAACATGCCGCTAAAGTGGGCAATTGCAACCACTGCGTTATACTCACCGTAGCCAACATTAATGCCTAATGCATTTCTTCGATGCGGTCTGGGAGCAAAGAAAAAACCGGTTGTCTGTAAAGTCGGTTTACGGACGATAGTTTTACGTGATAACGATAAATGTATCGGAATCCGACGTTTGGGCCGACCGTGCCTTTCTATCGCTTGTACCGCGCTCTCGCTTGCGCATTCTGACGTCACGCGGAACGTAACGCAATGAGTCAAGCTTTTTCGTGGGTGCAGCCGGCGATCATCAATTTATAAGACGTTATCAAGTCACAAAACGTTCGCTTTTGTCGTACAATATCTGCCTTGACCGAGGATCGAACCCGGAATCTCACCTTAACCTCAGGCTTCGGTTTCATAGTCAGTTTATGTAATTATTATACTATTCGGTCTTTCGGTATCACTCACGTTTACTGTAATTTTTATACGGGTAGTGGTGTCGCAACTTTTTCGTTCTTAAATAGGAGCGAAGTATTAACAAGGAAGGTTGGCTCTATGTCGAAATTGGTAAGCAAATTCAATGGATTTTGTTTTTCGATATTTTTAATATGAAATAACTTGAAAATCCTAAAAAAATATTTGATGGGAGTAAAATGTCCTCTTTAGATCAAGAACAAAATCAAATTGGAAACCATGCTAGATAAATCTATCGTAACAAACTATGGCAATATTAGCAATGGCAAGCTGGCAACACCGGTGCTGTGCTGTCAGGTCAGATGAGAAAACGGATCGTTGCACTTTATCAAAGAAACGCTGAAATCCGTAAAATAATTAAGTTTTCTATGGATTCTAAAATAATTAGATAATCAGTACTTATTAAATTTAATCATGTTTTGGAGCGGGAACTATATAGCAGTGCGGGAGCTAAATTCCTTGCTCAAAGAGGAGGTGCGTATATTGTTGAAAAATTGATGGTTATACTAGACCAGTGCGATGGTTCGTATTCGCTGTTTCTGAGTGCCTTACGCCCTGTGGTCCCGCCGGACGGGGCGGCGAGGCGCCGCGGGCCGCGGGAAGGCGTCCCAGCCTCATGCTGGAGGTTATGGTGCCGAGTTTAAGTGTGGTGTCTGTGTCTGTTCCAGAATGTGACTCTCAGCCAGGTTTTGGAGGCGGATGACGTGCTGCAAGAATGCAAGGCGGACAACAAGACCCTCATACAGTTGTAAGTGTCGAGACAAGGTTTCTGATGGCTTGGCCAGATGTATTCTTTAGTAGTGCTACTGAGTTCACTTATTTACCTTATCATTTTGCATATTTGATACTTTGTAATGTGAAAACTGTTTGGATGTTTGATATCAAAATAGATCTCTAAATATCAAATGTACTGATTTTACATTGTATGGTGGTATTTGGAATGGAATGCCTTTATGGAGACAAAGGAGAATGTAAACATAGTGAAGAATTCAACTTAAGATGAATAGAAATGTTATGTCTGTTGACTTTGTTTGTTCTTGGGACTCCAGTGATCTTCAAAAATCGTAAAGAAAAAGTAAAAATGTAAAAATAATAATTGAAAGGGTGTTAAATATTGATCACTCATAATTACTAACTATTTTAGCTCATTCAGTCCAGAATGAGAACTCCAATGAGATTTGAATGAAAAACTTTGATTGTAAAAAGTGATATCAATTACCAAGGCTTAGATGTGACACTGCTTGCAGATGTAGCCCTCGTGGTATCAGAATTGTATGAAACAAAAATAAAATTACATTGCTTCCCTATTTAAGAGCAAATCTGTTTTACTACTAACCTCATTTCAGCCTGACACGGCCAGAAATTCTAGCCGAGCTTATCACCCTGATCACAGAGGAGCCTCCAAAGAACATAGAGTTGAGCCTCCAGTACCGGCACGCCAGCATCGCATGCGAGGTGTTGACATCCCACCTGCCAACGCTATCTGACCGCCTGTCTATGGACACCGTGCAAATGAACCGCCTCTGTGACTTTATCAATCGAGATCCACCGCTCAACCCACTGCTGGCTTCGTATTTTAGTAAAACTATTGAGATGCTCCTTGAGCGGAGTTCTAAACAGGTAAGCTTCTTTTTCAATTATTGGTGTAACTGTGAATGTTATCAAAAGTTTCTTAGTGCTTTGAATGAAACTTTTTGTTGTAAATATAGACTCTGTAGAGAAAAACACAAGCACATGGTGAAAATTTTGGTAGTATTATTGGCTAATATTGTTACTTAGTAATCTTCATTCACTTACAACAAGGACTGCAGCAGTTAAATACTGACATAAGGGGGGCGTTGTAAAGAATTTCTTATTTTTATTTAAATTTATAATGATTTCAGAGTAGTAAAATGTAGAAAGGATAAGGGCAGGTCAAGAGTACCTAAAACCAACAACCGTGTTTGAAGAGCTTGATGAATGTAGATGAAGGGAAAGAGTTATGTCAGGATCATAGCAAGTGGCACAAAGTAGTCCCCGCCTACCCCTGAGGGAAACAGGTGTGACAATATATATGTATGTGAAATGTAGAAAATAGCAGTGTCTACTGCTACCCGTTCCACATGGCGCATAAAGTGGCTGCTCCACTCGCTACCCTGCTTGTTCTGCTGAAATTCTGCAGAAGCAAATTAGAATTTTACTGGCAAAGCTAAATTAAATTAGTTTCTTCAAGGTTCAGTCAGTGGCATATATATGTTACAGTCAAAGTGTCCTAGTATATTGGTACAAGCTTGTATGTCAAGGAAGTGAAGTAAGAGTTTGTTGTGATACATTTGACCACTTAGACCAGTGGTTCTTAACCGGTGGTCCGCGGACCACTGGTGGTCCCTGGAAGCATCCAAAGTGGTACGCGGGGCCAATCAAATAAATAAATTAGATAAGTGACCACCAGACTCAGCGCGTGAAGGTGCAATTCCGTCCACTGGGACCGATCGAAGCAATTCGTTAGATATTGTGTAGTGTTCTAGGTGGTCCATAGCAAGACAGAAATTTTGATAAATGGACCCTCGTGTCTGAAAGGTTAAGAACCACTGACTTAGACCATAACAATATGATGCTGACTGTTCATTATTCCTTAAGTTTGTGAGTTGCATCTGTGTGGTAGCGTGTGTGTGTGTGTGTGCAGGACTGGTACCTGTACCACATCGTGTGCCTGCGCGTGCTGGACTTCCTGAAGGGGCGGCGCGACTTCCTGCCCAACCTGCTGCGGCACCTGCACACCTCGGCGGTGGCCGACGCGCTGCGCTGCTTCGTGCGCCTCAACGACCTCTTCAGCAAGAACATCATGGAGGTAACAATAACATACGCAAAACAAGTGGTATCCTAACAGTGGCGTAGCTAGGTAACCAAGGGCCCTGGTGCAAATAAAAAAATGGGGCCCCACTCAGTTGCGTAACTATAACGTCTGGGGCCCGCGGCAAATTCGTCAAATGGGGCTCCTTCCTCAATATAAAGAAGTGCATCAGCGTCCCTTCTGTGCTCTAAACCAACTCAGTTCGGGGCCCCGTGGAGCTAGGGGCCCCTGGCATTTTGCCACCCCTGCCACCCTATAGTTACGCTACTGACCCCACTACTATCTAAACTGGTTACATTTTAATAATAATAGTTCGATCGAGATTTTCTGGTAAGGATTCGAGGGCCCTCTGAGCTTGAGGGCCCCGGGGCACTGCCCCGCCTAGTCCCTAGGTAGCTACGCCACTGTATCCTAATCTAATAACTTCCTATTTGGTCCTCACCTCGGTATTTTATGATCATCTCATCAAGTCCAGCCTATATTCGTCCCACTGCTGGGCGCCTCAGAACGAGAGGGCTTGGGCTATAGTCCCCACGTGGGCCCCGTGCGGATTGGGAACTTCACACACACACCCCATTGAATTACTTCGCAGATGTGTTTAGTTTACCTTCACCGAAAATCTCATGGTATATTTCAAATGTCATTTTGTACTTTATGATCAGACGTTGATAATTGTCAAGCCACCCATGTAAACCTGAAGAAGAAATGGCCTCAAAAATATCAAAAATAGATTCTCAAAATTGTAAGAATAAATATTGTGAATACAATAAAATATTTACATCGACAAAAGGACAGGATTGCATGATATTCCTACGTACTATGTCTACAATATTGTTCCTCTTTGCACCTATACGCCCACAATTATTCTAAACATAGCCTTTAGGTTTTTTACCTCAGCTCTGTGTACCCCATGAGAGATAAAGACATGATTTATGTATGTTTTGAAACTGGTTATTGACGTGACCAATACTGTCAATTTATTAACTATTGCCAACCTGATATGATAACAGACGCGACGCATGTAACTTGCAGTGGCTGGAGGAGCACCAGTTCCTGGAGTCGTTGATCCAGGTGATCTGCGGCACGTACGAGCCGGAGCCGCTCGCGGCGCCCGCGCCCGCGCCCGCGCCCCCGCCCGCGCCCCCCGCGGCGCCCGACGTGGAGAAGGGCCAGCAGGAGCCCAGCGAGAAGGCCGAGCTCGAGGCCGCCGAGAAGGGCGACCGGGACGCGCAGGGGAAAGGTAAACCACATTATCAGTTCTCATGCTCCAAAAGTTGTCTATTGTAAGGAGGCGCACTCGCGCCCTGCGCGGCCAAATATGGGGAGTCCTGTCACGGTCGCCATGTAAGGAGGCGATATGAGAGAACAAGTGAAACTGCCGAATGATGAGTAAATACTGATTTATTGGATAACGCATCTTGATTATATATAGATCTTATAACTACGTCACTACTCCACTACACTATTATGTCGAGAGAATAAATGAAAAAAAAAAAAAAAAAGAATGCTGCATGAAATTGGAAAAGGATGATTGTTTTAAAAGTGCTTGATGATTTTTCTATTGATAGGAATAACCTTTAGTTACAGAAAAAAGTAACGGATTTTTAAATGGAATATTTTATAAAAATAAAAACATTTTATGCAGTCACTTGTCGGTTCCATAACGGCTGATAAGAAGAACGTTCTTAACATCACAAATAAAAAAAACTGCTTGAATCTGTGATACACAATGACATTTGTCACTGACGTTGCTAGCACGACAGCTCTCTCGGAAGCCAAAAGAAGCAACGGCTAAGTGGCGCCGTCTGTAAATCGGTGTTACTATTACCATTCCCGTGGCATTTCAATAAAAATGACCATTTATTTCTCGTATAACAATATCTGGGAAAAATATGTTCATTTTATATAAGGTTATTTATATCCCCCATAAGGTTATTTATATCTTAATTTAACAAAAACATTTAGTTATCTGAATACAAATTTAAGATTAATAAGCGTAAATTTGTGTACATAAAAAAAGGACGTAAAAAAACAATTAATTATTTTGTAACTCGGCATTAAGGATTTCTTACTGTAGTCAAGTATCACAACTTAAAAAAAATTGTGGAGGGAAATTAATTATTTGTCAGGACTTGCTGAATTTGTCGTGGTTGAAAATTTGATAAATTAATTGACATTATACAATGTCTATGGGTTTTTTTATTTCCTTGCAACTGAAGAGAAAAGCAGAGTGTAAAATTCGAGTATTAAACTCATTTTCTCCTCGACGGGTGCACGCACTCTCGCCGCACCGGCTCGGCTTACTTTACGCCCTTGGACAATCTACTATTTAATTTTGATCGATTATTTTAGATAGCATGAAGTCGAGGCATGTTTTCCGTTGTAGAAGTGCCGGCGGAGGGCCCGCCGGCCTCGGCGCCGGACAGCGCGCGCGGGCGCGGCGTGGCGGCGGCCAACGCGGCCGCGCTGCTGTGCGACATCATCCTGCACGGCTGCGCCGGCGAGGGCGGCGCCCCCAGGTACGCCACAGCCTCAGCGGGACATCAATACGTTAGGGCTTCTGGTCTAAGCGTCGATGGCTTGTCGAATAGTACAGCTGAACAACGGGCTGGCTGGTTTATAACCCGGACGAGACCGCGTAGAAGCTCCGTTCGGCGGAGCTCCTATTCCATTTAGTTAAGGCGTGTCGTATTTTCTCGCCACTCGCTAAAAGCGACAGTTCGCGAGCGAGACAGAGACAGACAAATTGTGACAGTCGCGGTTTTCTGGCGCTGACGCGAGTTGGGGCGGCCGTGACAGCTCTGTGTTGCAGGGGGCGCACGGCGGCGGCGCTGACGGCGGCGGCCACGGCGCCGGGCGGCGTGCGCGCGCTGCTGCAGGGCATGTTCACGGCGCCGGGCGGCGCGCGCAGGCACGCGCTGGTGCACGGCGCGCGCGTGCTGCTGGCCATGCGCCGCAGCGACGCGCCCGCCGACGCGTGAGTACTCCACTGACTAGTCCAATTCTCCAGGTGTAGTGGCACCGATTATTTACAGACGGCGGCACTTAACCGTTGCTTCTTTTAGCTTCAGATCACGAGTTAAACTAAAAGAACAATGTGTAGATTAGTTCCGAGGCCTGGGAAATAGTCGATTGCTGGATGAGTAACATGTTTTTTAAAGTTACGAATCCAGCAATTGGTCTTCCGGCCGAGGCCGATATAACGTTGCGGCAGCTGCTGCAGGCGTGTCCACGTGCTGTGCTTGCAGGGAGAGCGGGGCGGGCGTGCGCGGCGGCGTGGAGCTGGCGGTGGCGCCGCACCTGCCGCTGCTGCACACGGCGCTGCTGCAGCCGCCCGAGCCCTACCAGCACGTCAGTACACGCACACACACACACACACACACACACACATACAAACACGTATGACAACAAAAGTTATGTGTTTAGAACGAACTGTAAGGAATAGATCTGATATCCCTCAGAAACTGCCAGGAATTCATTAGCTGACGCTCAGGGTGCACCGGACCGAGCACTGCTCTTCTCCTCGGACGGGTCCAGAAACGAATCGCAGCTCTTGACCACCCGCGGAGGTAACCCGACTCGCCCCCCTAATTTTTTGTTACGATACCACGAAAAAGACGATCTCGGGGGCGAACTCTAAACCCATGTCAAGTATTCAGGGATCTCAGAGTTATTTTTCACATTCCTATAAAACGATTTGTTTTCATTGTATCGTAAACTTGTTTGTCAGGAGCCGAGCGCGTGCGAAGCGCCGGCGGACGGCGGCGGGGGCGAGGCGGGGGCGGACGCGGACGCGGGGGCGGGGGAGGGCGCGGCGCGGTCGCCCGCCCCCCCGGCCCCGCCCCCCGCGCCGGCCCGCGCCGTGGGCGCCGCGCGGCTGCAGGTGGCGGCGCTGCTGGCGGCGCTGTGCTCCTCCGAGGTGGACGAGGTGGCCACCACCATGATCACGCTCGGTACCGCGCCCTATTACCTTACTGTCAATATAAACAACATCTGAAATGCTCAACTTCAAACTGGCAACTAACATGAAACTACCGTGAGCTATCATACTTACACAAAAACGGATAACTTCTTTCTTAATATGGCTCCATCGATTGTTGCGATGATTTCGCCAATGTCAAAGCAATAAATACAGTATTCAAAAATCTTGCGACAAAAATGTCGGCAACGTTGTACGGTAGAACGCGGTCAAAAGACTGCCCCCCTGTCGGGCTCTTAGCCAACGGATAACGATATCCCTCAGAATCTGCCAGGAAATCATTAACCGATGCCCAGGGTGCACCGAACTAAGCACTGCTCTTCCCTTCGGATGGATTAAAAAACGAAGCGCAGCTCTTGACCACACACGGAGGTAACCCGACTCATACCCCAACTCGCGTATAAAAACTTATAATAAAAATGACGATGAGAACGAGGGTAATTGTGCGCCGCTGTCAGTTGCGTCGAGCAGCCGCGCGAGCAGAGCGTCGGCGCGCAGTGTTCGTTTAGCTGCCGCCGGGGCGAGCGCTCCGAGAGGAAGGACTACGAAATAGTCCGAAACATATCGAGCATCACACAACTTTTATAAGTGAGTTATCCGTTTTTGTGTAGTCATGGAATGTAGCTACTTGAAGCTTGTGTACGATTGGAGATGTCAACAATGTAAAGACTACTACTTGGCCTTACCATGTTGCGGATTTTAAGTGGTATTTTTGGAGTTAGTTGCGATTCCAGGGCTCTCATCCCCCCCTCCCCCCCTCTGGCAGGCACCCCGGGCGTGCTGCTGGACATGTTCTTCGCGCACGCGCACAACAACTTCCTGCACGCGCACGTGCTGACGATGGTGCAGAACGCGCTCTGCAACCGCGCGTACCACACGCAGTTCGCGAGACATGTTAGTACTCACTATGGAATTACTTACAATTATTCTCAGACCAACGGCAAAGTCAGACGGTTTCTCGGATTCATTATTTGGACTGTGGGTAGTTGGTACAGAGCAGCAAGGTTGGAGTTTTGTCTATGACGAGTTTTCCTTGGCGTTGGTTTGTTTTTTATTTATTTTGAACTTACAGTAGTATTCATAGTATCAGACAAAATGGTATATTGTGTTACAAATGTTATTTATAAACTAAAAAATAAATAATGTAATTTTATTTATTTGCAGATATTGGAGGAATGTGATTTGCTGAACAGACTTATAGATGTTTATGAAGAAAATGAAAACAAAAAGTATGTCTGTTTGAAAATGTATCAAACGTAAATAATTGTGTCCAATTTTTTCTGATGGGCATCATTAAGGGAATCATTTCGACTGCCTTATTTATATACATACACACACAACCCACGTCTTTATCCCTTACGGGGTAGACAGAGCCTAAGGTCACAATACCTACAGACTATGTTTAGCAAGACACTAGGCGTATAGGTGGAAAGTGGAATCAAAATAGTGACGGGTTGCCAGCCGCATCGCCTATAACATGATTCTTATGATCTTCGCCCATTCCCTCGATGGCATTTTACCATTTGCACGGGAAGAGAAGCAACTGGCACATTCTTTGTTTTTTCTTTACTCCCAGACCAGCGTGGAAGTCTGGAAGTAATTTATGCCGCCTTATTTTATGTTATTAAAATCTGTGATTTGGTTTACTAAACCAATTGAGTATCTCTAATTCGCGACGTGTGTAATCCATGGACAACTTGCCAATTCTAGTAACATGTAGATGCGCGGCGACCCACCTACTGGTCGGTCGTGACTCGTGATAGCGGGACCGTTTGTGTCATATACAGAGGCAGAATTTCCATGGCAAAATTAGACGTCAATAGAGTTGGAATGTTAATTTTATCGACTTTCTTAGATATCGATAAATTTAACCTCCTATATTACTATTACGGTTCTATGCTTAAGGGAAAAAAACTTACAATAACAATTATACATTTATTTTTCAATATAATCCCAGATCCAAAATTCAATACATTTTGTATTTGTGTGTTCTACGACTATAAAGTTTGACTTCTTTGTTTATTATATGAAGTGTACATATTAAGTTTTTGCCTATGTGCGGATTTCAGGTCTCTTTGTTAATAAAGAAATGAAGTAGCGCTTCGTAAAACTTATCGTTGGATGTTGGATTTTTGGCATCGAAATCCCGCTGTGTTCACAAAGCATATATTTGTGGTGTGCAGGGGCGCGTCCCCCCGCAGCGGGCTGATGGGGCACGCGCTGCTGCTGCTGCGCGCGCTGGCGCCGCTGGCCGAGGAGCGCGCCGCCGGCAGCACCGGCAGCGGGGGGAGCACCGGCAGCAGCAGCGAGCGCTGGCTGGCCTTCGCGCCCCGGCTGCACCAGGCGCTGCAGCAGCACGACACGCCGCTCGTGAGCAAAGCTTTGTTATCCTGCTGTACAGACACCATACGGGGCTGTTGGGCCACTCGCCGCTTTTTTTTTATATTAGAGAGGCCAGACAAACGAACTAGTAGGTCACCTGATGTTAAATGATCACCACTATCCATAGACACCCGCAGCGCTTTACGCGATGTCAGTGCGTTGTCGGCCCTTGCTCGGCTTGTAACAATTGTCATTCGTGTGACTGAACTACGCTTGCCATTTTATATATATACTCTTTATTGAACACCACAAATCAGTACAAAACCATACAGAAACAAAGAACAACTTTACGTTACGTTGTGTAACCCTCTTATTCATAAACGCTCTGTACCTACACTTCTACTAACTTAGCAATCGTTTGTCCTTATCTGTCACTTTGACATTTACCTTTCACAGATAAGGACAAACGGTTGCTAAGTTAGCAGAAGCCTATAGAGCACTTATGAATAAGGGGGTTGGTGTTGAAAATGAGACTTTTTCTGTCGCCTCAAATTTTTTCGTCCCATCTATCGGGTGTCGCATTACAGCCGGCCGCGGAGTGGGGATAAAGTGACAGGCGCTCGGCAGAGATTACGAGATTAAGATTAAGAACGCAATTTTAATAACCTAGGGGCCTGTTTCACCACTCTCTGTTAAGTTCCAGTTATATTAAGTGTCTGTATTTATTACTACGAACGAAACAGCGAAACGTCATCATAAATAATTGACACTTACGATAACTAGAATTTAAGAAAGAGTGGTGAAACAGGTCAAGAACCGAGTAGTTTCATTGCTTCTTGGTTTCATAAAACCACACAATGTTTTTTTTATGAATAATAAATGCAACTAAATTATAACAGAAGGCAAATGGCTCAATTGCCCACCAGCAATAGTCCGGTATTTCGAAAGTGTAATCTGTAATATGTAGACCTGGTATTTTATTTCAAATTTTATGACCAAATACGTTATTATTAGCTAACCATTGACCGCGACTTTTTTTGCGTAAAAACTACTATAAAGCATGATTAAACACTGAGGTCATAAATCTTTTGCGCCATACAAAACTGTTATCATACCCCAGACTAAGCGACTTGTTTGTTGCAGGGCGGGTACTATCCTTCGGAGAACACGTATGAGGTAAATATTATCTTTGTATTGTGTGTTTTCTGTTAACATTTTATAACGTGTTTATAATCGTGATGGTGCTCCAGGCGGAGGGCATGGTGGAGACGGAGACTGCGCTCTACAACATCAGCGTGAGTACTAACTTTAATATCATTTAGAACTAGCTGTTCCCCGCGACTTTGACTGTGAAATTTCCCGAGATAAAAACGTCCTATCTTTTCCAGGGTCTTAAACTATCACCATACCAAATTTTATTATGATCGGTTGAATAGTTTGCGCGTGAATGCGTAATAAACAAAGTCACATTCGCGTTTAAATTTAATTTAGAATATAATTATTTCAAAATACACGACACTCAGCTAGATCTTTTCGAAAAGCTTTATACCACAACTAGCTACTGCCCGCGACTTCTGCGTAGAATTATACACATAAACCTTCCGCTTGAATCACTCTTATCTATTAATAAAAACCACATCAAAATCCGTTGCGTAGTTTTAAAGATCTACGCATACATGGGGACAAATAGACAGACAGACATACAGCGACTTTGTTTTATAGTATGTAGTGCTAAGCTTTATTATAACCCAATTATTGTAATTAAGAGGTACCTCTTAGTTCACCTTCTTAACAAACTACGGTCTGAGAGTACGAAGAATTTCGTACAATGACCTGTCGCTCGGATGTAATATTTGCCGTCTCCTTTCCGTCTCTGGATCTGCGCTAGTGCTAGGGTATTAATACGCGCGTGCGACAGATGTAAATACACGTAGTGAAAGGTCATTGTACGAGATGCATCGTGCTCTGCGACCGTGCTTTAAGTTACTGACACGTTGCGATCGTTGAGTGTAGACGTGACAGCTTTCGAATGGTCACTGTGCGTCTTGTTTTGGAATAGTGTCCGAATGTGTTGGAAAGATGGCGCCACTACACTCGACGACCGCCGGCTGTCGGCCGCAGTTGCCGTGTAATAGTTATTGATCGATGTATTTCTCCCGTCTCTAGTACGACATTGCGAACTATGGCAACGAGGTACGTACAAAAGAGATGCGACACCCATCCGACATATCCATCCACACTCATATAAGGTTAATTTTGACTTTAAGGACGACTTGCAGCAAAAAGACTTATGAAAAATATTGTGTTTTGTCCTTGTCTGACGAAGGCTACGCCAAAGTGGCTTAAACTTGTCCTGCATGTCTAGGAAGGGCGCAAGAGTCGCGTCGCGTGGGAGATACATTGCCCGTCTTTTTCTAACTGTTCGTTCTAGAAAGAGACGCGACTCACGCGCGTGCTCGCTCTGGTCGGGCTGTTGTTTATTATTTTATGTTGTTATGCAGTTTTTTTGCTGCACGTGGCCCGCAGTGAATCAATCAATTTTAATTTTAAATGAAAATTAATTATGCAGCCGTGTTTTGTCACTAATTTCTTTTGTGCATTTGCCACTAATTATATTTGTCGTTTTTTCGAGTTTTTGACTTACTATGTACCTGCTATGGGTGGTGTAGGGGTATAGCACGCGCCACGGAATGACGAGGATCCGGGTTCGATTCCCGATCGATCGCTTAGAATTTTTTTTACTTACTATGTTGACAACTGCATGGGTTTCGTTATTTCTGTCACGCTCACTGTGACAAGGGTGTTGATTAAACACACATTGGGTGACATTCGGTGTATTGATGCCTCCTGATGTCTCGACACTTGCGTTTGCTCCGCAGGAGGAACCCGACCAGATTAAGTTTTTGGAGATGGCCAGTCAGCGGATGTTCGAGTGAGTACCCGCCTCGTTTGCCGCAATTATAGCATAATAATGTCTTATACAAGGCCCACTTCTTTGTATCGGTGTTGAGTGTGCACCGCGTTGGGCCTGCCTACTTCTAGCTAGACTTTCGAGTCACCTCACTAATTTTTGTTATTACGCTATTGCTGTAACTACAAAGTACATTAAGTTAAAAGTCTATTATGTGAATTTATATGTTTCCTTTAATAAGTATCTTAAAAGGAGCAATTTTTTTATACATACATAGATACATAAATCACGTCTTTATCACTTACGGGGTAGACAGAGCTTAAGGTGACAAGACCTAAAGACAACGTTTAGCATGATCGTGGGCGTATGGATGGAAAGGGGAATCAAAACAGTGATGGGTTGCTAGTCACATCGCCTATATAACATGATCCCTAAGATTTTCACCCAATCCCTCGATGGGCTTTTACCATCTGTGCGGGAAGAGAAGCAACTGGTACATTCTATGTTTTTTCTTTGCTCCCAGACCAGCATGGAAGAAGATTTTTTTTGGAAGATTTTTTTTTAATTTTAATTATTTTCGGGATTTTTGAAACGGTACTAACGATTTCGATTGCTATTCTTGGGTTCATCTCGGAGAAAAGGTGTTTTATCAAGTTTTGCAAACACCGAGCTTTGTTTGGTAAAAAAGTAAAAATGCCGTATTTATCCGTGAAACTTTATGAGTTACGAGCTGCATTGTGGATGCAGACAAATAAACACGTCGTGGGACGACAACGACGAGGCGGAGGAGCGCGAGGAGGAGCCGCTGGACGAGGACGCCGACGCCGACGCCGACGCCGACGCCGACGCCGACCGGCGCGGGGACGCCGGCGCCGCCGTGCGGGAGGTGCTCGGCACCGTGGCGCGTGAGTACCTACACATACACACACACCATTTATTTGTTTATTCAATGACTTCTAGGATCGCGGATTCCATAACAACCGGTATCGCCACGATACGCATCAATATGTCGTGATGTGGATCGCGATATGCGTGGATCATACGGTAATCTAATGCATGCCTTCAAGATAAGACTTAGACGCTCAAAAGTGTGCCGGCAAAACAGTTCTCAAAGCCACTGAGAACTGATTTCTGCTCAGTCGCGCGTGGACCATTATTTATATTACAAAGTAAATAAGTACATAATTTAATAATAAGAAAAGGATTAGGCTATATTTATAATTGTATGTATATTATGTATAAATAATAGAAAACTACATTAAACAGTACCAACATTCATTCCTCTACTTTTTTATTGTAATAGATCATACCGCTCATTTAACTACAAAATAAATAAAAAACTCTTTACATGGAGTTCACAAACTATCAAGCCACTTCCAAGGCCAGCATTATCACTCCAGACTGAGCACCAGTGTCGTGTTACAGCGTGGGAGACGACGAACGAGGAGACCGCATCAGCGGGCGAAGGCTGGGCGCAGTTCTCGGCCGACGTGTTCGGAAACATCGCCGACCCATTCGCCGCGAGCGACACGTTCGGAGCGAACGACGCGTTCGCGACGAATGACGCGTTCGCTGCGAGCGACGGGTTCGCGACGAGCGACGCGTTCGTGGCCAGTGACGCGTTCGCTACGAACGCGACCTTCGACGGCGAGACGTTCGCGGACGACGCGTTCGAACGCAACGCGGCGCAGCGCCGGAGACAAGTCCACGGGGCTTTGGGATACGACGACGAAAAGAGCGGTGAGAGTTGTTATATTTATTACTAGCTTCTGCGCTCGACTTCGTCTGCGTAGAATTATACGTAAAAACCTTCCTCTTGAATCACTCTTATCTATTAAAAAAACCGCATCAAAATCCGTTGTGTAGTTTTGAAGATAAAAGCATAGGGACATAGGGACATGGGGACAGAGAAAGCGTCTTTATTTTATACTATGTAGTGATTGAAACTTGGGAAACGGATCTTGGTTGTATCACGATCCGAGTGGCCGCGTGCCGCTTACCGTGAAAAATATCACGCCATTGTTTGTTCATATCATTTATTTTGCTCTACAACACACAGCTGTTTTAGCTTGTTTTCAGCTGCTCTAGAAATCAAGAGCAGTAACGTTTATTTGTGAAACTTACATTAAACTTTCTACTTGTAATTTAAATAGGATCACAAGCAGTAAAACTCTGGCGAGTCAAATTTTTTGCTTCAAATTTCATCGCAGTTTTTAACAATAATTCCAAGGCACAACTATATTAAAAAAACGCATATTAACTCTCTCTGGATTAAGTTTCAATCAACTGTAAAAGTAATTTTTCAATTGCTTTCAATTGAATTGCCAATTAAGTAGACTAACAGCTAGCGATCGACCACACGTCGAGTACAAACCACATAATAAAAAGTATGTCCATTGATGGTCTCTACAGGTTGGTTCGGGAGACGTGGCCAAGACCAATCCTACCAGATTAGGTTAATTATAGCCGTTACAGAGGTTTTATCTTTACCAATTAGAAGACTATTAGAAGAGAATTTATTTAACTGAGCTAGAAACTAAAAAAAAGAAACTTATTATTTACTGTGTGTAGGGTTGGTCCTAGTCACGTCTGCCTTATCAGCCTTCATATGGCGTCAAATAAACGCTTGCCTTATCTGTTGTGTCAGACGACAACGAGGGCCTGCCGGCGGGCATGCGGGCGCTGCGCGTGGCGGGCCCGCTGGACGCGCTGAGCAGCCCGCTGGCCGACAACCTGCGCACGGCGCTGTCCGCCATGACGCCGGCCGCCGTCGCCAACATCGTCAACGCCAACATGCCGCCGCTGCCCGGCGCCGGCCACCTCCCCGAGCCCGCGCTGCTGACTGATAAAGTGCTAAGTGACGTGACGGAAGCCCAGGAAGCCCCCGGCGGCGCTGGCAAAAGCTGATCGGTCAGCCGCCCCCGCCCGCGCCCCGCCCGCCCTCTGATGCTCTAGTTCACCGCCCGCGACCGGCGCTGGCGCAGTCCCGAGGCGAAACAAACTGACTCGCTCTGTGGCTGAGTGCTGGTAGAGCTGCGAGCGTCACGGCTGAGTTCAGTAAGGACCGTGTAAAGGCGACGCCCCACTGCATCGCGCGGTACATATTCGCTCCGTATAAAAATGTAGGCGATCGTTTCCACAGCAGTGCACGCACACGCTACGCTCGAAGTGAACAATGGACCCACGTGGGGTACGTTACGCTATAGCGTTTCCATGCACTGTGTGCGCAGCAGTGGGGCGTCGCCTTAATCCTCAAGATGACGCTTCACGAAATTCTCCTCAGTCACATTGTTGGTACTCGAAGGCAAACTGGGTAAGCTTAGACGTGACGACGAAGCTTCGCAAGTGTTATTAGGGATGGAGTAGCCTTCTGACTGCGCTCGCGTGAGCGAAAGCTTTGAGAGCACGGATGCAATAATCGTTTAGTTTGATTTCCTTTTTAACTTAGCCACAAATGTGCCGACGACCTGTCGCCGGCCCCGTCGCCTCACGCGCGCCTGGTTTACAAGTAAAATCCACACTCAAATGATCAATTGTCTGCTGCATCGAACGGGGAATCTGCTTGTACTCGATACTTGACAGTCTTGGTGTAACTACTGACTGTATTCTACTTGTAATTGTAGGTTTTGCTGTGTGTAAATCAGCCGTGCGGCAGCTACTGTATGCGCGTAGAGCAGCTAGGCGGGGCGAGCGTTCATTCCACGCGCGCAGCGCCCGCTGAGCAGCGGCTGGCTATTGGCTGTGTTTCTAATTATAATGATACCCGGGAACAGTAATTCGGAGTCACGTTGCGTAGCGCTGATCCGCGTCCAAGCCCTGAAGCCTTCCGAATTTAGCCTTATTCTGTTAGAATTATAATCGATCAAGGTCTGTATATAAATGTATAGGTAATGAAATAATTTGGGCAATTGAATCGAGCTTTATATTTTGTACATAGTGTGCCGCAGCGGCGTCGCTTTGATGGGGATCCGGACCTGAGGATTGGCATTGTTCATTTTTTTAGTTTGCTCCAACTCCACCATTTGGAGGAAAACAACCAATTATACTATTTATCTTGTCCGATTTCAAAAATACTTTACGTTTGCATATATTTTTGTAAAAGTATTTTTGACCTTTGTTTGACCTAACGACCCGGTTTTTTGGCAGATTCGGGCATTAACTGTTTGCCACAAAAATGAAAAAAAAAAAAAGGTTGAGCTACGATAACTGTCAGGCTGTCACTGTCACATCTACATCATAACATTACGTTCCTACGTAATCTACAAACGTTAGAAATAAAAGCAAATTCAAAGTATAAAACTGTGATATTTATAAAAAAAAATTGTGCCGGGGTGCAACAGTGACTCAAACAATAGCCTCCACAAAATCGAAGAGAAGAAGAGAAAAGAGATAATTTGCGGAAGGAATGGTATACGCAAGCTAATGTGGAATATTTCAAAGTTACCACAACTTATTGTTGAGAAGACCTCTTTGATGTAAGTAGGAATCAAGGAATATGTGCAGGGATCAAACGCTTCGTTCTGTGGTCATACGAGAAATGCAAAAACAGCACGGAAAACCATAACAACACCAACGGACGAAACGATTCGAACTTTGTTGGCTGATGTTGAATCACACACACATTCACAGATCTATGACGTTGACGTATAAACAAAACCATAGACAAAACCGTTTTTTTTATTGCTGAACAAAAGCTACGTAAAAGCATAATATTCAAATTAGTTGCTTCAAATACTCCATTTTGTCAAATAAAGGTGTTGAAAGCACAGCTTGAAAAAATGAACAATGCCAATTGAGTCACAAACGCGGTTTACCGTGCCGGCGCCCATCGCGGTATGATCTAGTTATTAAATTATGTCAATAGCTAAAGGTATCCGTTTTAGTTGTGTGAGATAAATCAATCATTTAATTTGGGTTTGTAGGTATAATAATGCGTCCCGCAGCGCCGCCCCCCCGCCGGCCGCGAGAGCCGCGAGTGCAATACGGGCGCGCTGCGGGCAGGCTGAGGCATCGACGTGATCCTAATACTTAATCGTTGTATTTGTCTTTATGTTATTTCGTTGTTTGTATAGAATAAAACTGTGTAAAGTTTTTCGAAATTTAATATAACGGCAATTGTCTTGTAAGAGACTAAGCCTTACGATTTGTGAATCACGAGTCGGCAGAGTGTGATAATGTAATTTTTAAAGACCTGTATTTTGATCAAGTTAGCAACGAAGAATAAATAAAATTAATAGAATTGGACACACGAATGTTGCCAAAGAACATTGCCACGTTGCTCGATGCCAATACATGTAAATTTTACGCAATATGCTAGCAGTGATGTTCTGATGTTGACGGGCGGCGCATTCAGAAGATGTGTCCTTTTGTCCGCCCTCATTTTGCGATGATATTTTGTTGATGTTCTTTGTAACAATCTAAGATTCACAAGTTTGTTACGTTTTCGGATCTGAAAGGATTGTGAATTTGTTTTCTTTAAAACGTGTTCAATTCGTATTCGATATGTGGCGTTGCGTCGTGTAAAGTGTAATTATTTTAGACAAATTAGATGGCGGGAGCGCAACGCACAGCCTTACTCGCGTACCTTACGTAGCGGACATAGCGGAGCGGCTGTAGAGTTTAGTGGGGGGTTAGAGCGGGGAGCGCGGGGCGGGGCGGCACGCGACGCGCGCGCAGTTGATTCCTTTAGTTTATAAATCCGCGCCTTGCGAGACATCGTGTCATATCGGCCGGCAATATCACTCGACATATCTGTAGCTGTGTCAGTCCCCTTCCCGTAGGTGCTGTGTAGACCCCCCCCCCCCCCCCCCCCCCCCGCCCCCGCGCTCGCCCCCTCGCCTTAAGTACTTATCGAGTGTTGTTTACCCGTTGTTTAATAGTTTATTTACAGCAATGTGTATTCGGAACTTGAGCATCGCCAGTCTTTGACGTTATTCTTCCACTAGATCGTTTATGCGAGTGCAATCGAGATCTCCTTTCCTGTTAGTCTGAACATATCTCTGAATATCAATAATTTAGTATAAGTTGGTTTTGTTTGCGATGGACTCGCAACGGACTGCAGTCATCGAAGTATCTGTTTGTGTGTGACAGAGACAGCGGATGCGTCGAGTCGTGTCGTGCTCGCTGATAAGTGGGATGTCTTCGCTAGTTGCACTGTGGTAGCGGCAAACTAATGAAGTCTCTGTGCCTGAGTGGAGGCTCGAGCGGCGCGTGCGGCGGGGCGGGGCGTGCGGCGTTCACAGTAAACGCAAGCAAATGTATGTGAGCGTCCCGAGTGCGCGCTGCACAGTCGCTGCGCTGCCCGCTCCGTGTAAGGCACGAGCCCCTCGGGCCTTACACTAAGGCTACTGCGCATAGGTTTATTTTCGCACTTCGTTAAACTGCACAAACATTTGGGTGGATCGACTATTTGTTGTTATTCTGTCCCATCAGCGAGTGGACAAAAGTATTACAGTTTGTTAGATGAAAAGTTGTATCTCATTATACTAACATGCTTAGTAGAAGAAGATCATACAATTACCATAGAATTTACCAGTTGCTTGTCTTTCCACGCAGGTGGTTAAAGTCCATCGTTTTAGGAATTATGTTATAGGCGATGCGGTTAGCAACCCTCACTATTTTGATTTCCCTTTCCAGCTATACGCCCTTAATCATGCTAAACGTGGCTTAATAAGTTTTGTTATCTTAGGCTCTGTCTACCCCATGAGGGATAAAGACGTGATATATGTATGTACGTTAGTAGACAACTAGTTATAGAAGAGGCATAAAACTACCGCAGAAATACGTGTTTGGCAAATTTTTGAGCCTCAACTTATGTTTTAAAGAGTGACCGTGGTCTCTCTTAGTAACCATAGAGACAAGAAAAAGTAGATCCACCCATGTCACACCTAAGCTACTAAAGTTATGTACGTTTCTCACGAGATCTCATGAATGTTTTTGTTCTAGTGCTGATTCATTTAGTTTGCCGATACTCGACGTCTGCTTGATACCGCACCGCGTAAATTATATTCGTGCGTTTTTATGTCTGTTACTTCGTGCTCGTGATGTCAAGTGCCAAAACGTTTTGTTTATTGCATTGCGGAGTTTAAACTTGATCAGTTGATTTGGTAAATTCTATGCGTCGTTGCGCTGCGTGCTTCAGCTGGGAGCTCGGGTTGGGTTGACGGCGTGACCGGTTTTACATTTCAACGTTTCCTAAACATATTGTGAAATCATATCGTAAATAAAGTTTACTTTGGTAATGTACAAAGCAGGCTCGCTTCAGTTTGAGATCGATATCGTAGTTCCGTGTGTGGGGCGATTGTGAATCGTTTCGCGCTCGCGTTTGTACGGTGATGTTGACGTGTTGTGTTGGTCGCGGCGCCGCAGCTGCGGTTTTAAAGTTCTCCCATTTGTTTTTGAATGGAATGGTTTGTTTCCTTCAGCCGCAACTGACAACGTACAGTGCGATAGCGTTTACAAAGACCTTCGGGTCTGTCTTGCTGTCCTATTCAATCTTATGGGCCGATGGTACGAAGGTTGAAGGAGCTCACGTGCTGTACTGTGGTCGACGGCGCTTGAATGCAAATGACACCGATACGAAATTTATTTGTGTCTGTATTTTAAATAGCTTAATGTGCCGCATTGCTGGCTGAAGGGAACAAGATGACAGTACGACACCACTTTAAAATTGTTCATTAAAGTATTTTTATGAACAGATCCTTTTAATTGATAGTTTAAGAACGCGAATGTATCATCGTACCTGATCGCATTTAAAAAGATGAAATTATCTCGTTTTGCAACTTATGCTTATGTCATGTAAAAACACAGAAAAATCGCAAAATTATACATATTTTCACATTTTCTACAAAAAAAGTATGATGACACTGAAGACTACTAGTTTTTTGACATTTTACAATTTTATATATTTCCATTGACAAAGAATGAAGGTTGTTTTGTTGGTGTAGTGCAGTGTCGTACTGTGCCGGCTGCGCGCGCGCGACGTGATGACCCATTGTGATGCGTCGGGCGGCGCCGCGGGCCGCACCCCCCCTCCACCCCGTACCCCTCTCATACCACGCTTATGCTGGACTATCATCCCATATCCTTCGAGAACCTTCCTGTCGCGACACTTTTAAGAGGTAACTAAATCGGAAACGTCAGTTTTGTGACGTTAAAATCGTCTCGGAATCGAGATCGTTTTTGTATTTATCCCGTCCTTATTTCTCACCTCACCTCTCTACTTCCCAAATTTATACTGCGATTTTGTATTTCAATTATTAAAATACAGTCGCTATCGCCGCGGCGCCGCTCGCAAGGTGCTAACTATAAGATTTTGTACGTACCCACATTTGTATGTCTGTTTGTAAGTATTGTAAGTTAATATTGCTTGTGTGTCGTCTGACCCCGCGTCTGTCCGTACCTCGATGTGTATTATAATAGCATTTGTTAGTTTGTAATGTGACGCGGCGCGACGCTGTGCGGGTTATTAAATATAGGTAAAACGTTTACCTTGTAGGCTACCAATTTTACAATGTGGTTTTAGATCGAGAAAATCAGGAAATATTGACGGCTTCAATCCTGTACTGTTTTATTTGTTACGTTGAGGGTGGGCGGGGAGCGCGGGCACGGCGCCGCGCCGCGCCGGCGGGAGCACGCCGCGCCACCAGATGGCGGCGCTGAGCTAAAGAGATGGCGGCTCCTTTAAAAGCCGACATCTGTTTGGTCCGGCGCGGCGGACGTGCGTCTTCCCGCGTCTAGTATTACCTAAGTGTTAGCACCCGTGAGTTGCAATTGTTAGTGCAATAAACACGCAGCTCGTTGATTTTTCGTATTTCCCCACTTACATTCAGTGTAAATAACAATTTGATAATAAAGTGTATTCTGTATAACGCATGTACAAGTCTGGTACCAAATTACATAACTATTATAATGTGATGTTTAGAAGAATTTCACCTAGTGCGTTGCGGCGTCAGTTTTGTTTCGTGGCGTGGCCAGCGCCCGGCGAGCGCCGGCCAGCCGGCCGGGCCCGTCTCGGCACGCTAGGTGAAATATTTGTATAATAAATAATTAGTAGATTTGTAGCAAAAATTATATTGGTATTTTGTATTGAGCGAGTGTGATGATGACATGTGATCCTTTAGCTCGCTTTCAGGGGAACTTCAACGATTTTTATAATGTACAGGATTTTGTGATAACTACGTTTTCGACCTTCAGCTAACTGCGACCGTCCTTGATGTTTTCTTAATGCTTGTCCTAGTTGTAATCATAGAACTTTATCTGAATGTCAAATATTACTTACGCGGCGGTCGCTGTCGTCCGGCGCGACGAGAGATGCAATTATTAGGAAAGGCCAGTCTTTTGACACGTTCGCGGTTCAGTGTACCGACACGGCGGCAGTGCCGTGCGGCGCACGGGGTTAGTTGATCTCGGTACATCGTAGCAGCTGAATGGAACTTGTTTTGTAACCTGCGAAGGTGTTAAAAGGCGGCGCCTTGAAGAAGCGATCACCGTATTTTCTTAGTTTACGTTCACTATTTATGACATACATATATTTTATGATAACCGACCGGTGTCGACAGGGCGAAGGGTTTCCATTGAGTAACCAACTGGACAGGCTGTTCTGGTCTCAGAACTTGATCTGTCTGATACGAGTAGCAATCATGTGAATGACATCTTAGGGGACAGAAACCGGAGATATTCTTGGTTTTAGGAACGCTGCCGATTTCCTCCTAGCATAATTTTAGAAATTACGGATAATAACAAGTCAGTCACCGTTTTCGCCGATGTTTTGTAAACCAATGATTGGGCAAACAAATTCAAAGAACAATGGCGAAATAAGTATTGATCAAGATATCAAGCGACTCAATAACCGTCATTAGAGATGAAGTTAAAGTAGGTTATTTATTATTATTTGTCAAGTTTCTTAACAATTTGACCAAGTCTGAAAATAAAATATATATTTTTTTTAATGAAGTATCGAGTTGGTTTGATTATTTGACACTAATGAAGTAATAGCGCCGGGAGGCCCAAACTCTGGTGTATACCGCTGGTTAAAAGGGTATCTGTCTACGTCCTCGACGAAACATAGACTGACTTTTTTTTCATATTTGAAATAGTGTTTCATATTTGAGACTGTTCGTCTCATCATCAGTTAAATAGGAAAAAGCAATACAATTTTTTTACGGAAGTTTGTCATTGTTCTTTTGATTAGTAAATAATTAAAAAAAATGTTAATTGACTTCCTGTGATGTGTTGACATGGTTGCTTGGTATAGGTCAATGCGGTCAAAGCCGCTTGTAAACGAGAACTGTGCCTTCCGGGCCCCGGGGCGGCCATCCCCCCTCCCCTGCCCCCTCGCCCCCTCTCCGCGAGCCCCGGCCGCGCCCGAGTGCCCGAGACATAATAAATGCTCGTAATGTATTCTATTGTATTTATATAATAGTTAAAAGTTTTATTAAAAAAGTTGCTCAATACATTTGGTGTTTTTTTTTCAAAGTTATATTGGAATAAACAAGTTTATGAATTACCAACTAAACTATAACCAATTTTAAAATAAATCAAATAGGAGAGCCCCCCCGGCATAGTACCTACCGCAGACGCTGGCAGCATTTCCAGCTTTACTAATACGCTGTCCAAGGAAGCTGCCAGCTCTGCTCTCTTTGGCTGACCTGGACTGAAAGGAACAAAGTTGTATTCGGTGCTGACCCCTATACATAATAAACAAATTGGTTAAATTTTGTAATATGTATAATTGTGATCTAATATATACTTTCATATTGGTCTGGGATCCAAGAAATAACATAGAATGTACCAGTTGCTTCTCTTCCCGCGCAGATGGTAAAGGCCATCGAGCGAATGGGCGAAAATCTTGGGAATCATGTCATAGGCGATGCGGCTAGCAACCCATCACTATTTTGATTTCCCTTTCCACCTATACGCCCATAATTATGCTAGCCGTGGCCTTTAGGTCTTGTTACCATAGACTCTGTCTACCACGTAAGAGATATAGACGTGATATGTGTATGTATATACACGTGCCGTCTTTATTAATGGCATCGATATTTAACGACCTGTGGTAATAAATTCAGGCATAAATACTTATGAAAGAGTGACACTAGACTACTAGAGTGGCCGAGTAACTCATTGTACGAACTTTAACTTTGGTTAAGTTTTATAGCTTTTATAAGCTTTAAGTTTATGGAAGTGACTGATGTCAAATAGAACGGTATATTTTCACGGCCACCGTAAAAAAGTCTAGACAGGGAAAGCGTCTATTGGGGGCGTCTATTCCCCCTCATTAGCTTACTCTGCAGATTTAATTTGTAAACTAAGGAGGGTCAATAACCCTGAAACAATGAAAGGCACAAAGTATTTCGATAATATTTTATTTTCATAATTTATTTATATAATGACTAATAATCATCTACCAAACTAAATAATAAATATAATTCAACAGCATCCTTTATATACAATATGTATAGTTATAGTATTATAATTTCCTCATTTCCGAACTTTTAAAAAAGGAGACAGTCGTTCAATCGATACAAAATAATGAAATCAACGACCATTATTACAGATTAACAAGTAATAATTTGCCACAATTTTTTTTTGTTTATTCATTTATTTACAATCTTATATTAATTTAGTCCCATAATTTCCAAATGAATTCTCAGCGTTTATCAGCTTCCGAACAGAACTACTAAATATAACCTTTAACTCTGCGTAACAATTTAATAAAATTGAGAAAACTTAACTGTCCTTTTTACACTAGTGCAGCACAGCCTCGGCGAGAGCGGGAGGTCCGAGGCATGAGTGGGGGGGGGGGAGGGGGGCTACGAGACTAGACGTATGGCGAACTGACTTGGCGGGGATGCTACGGGATAACGTTGCAGAGGCAGGGGGGGGGGGGGGGGGCCGCGGCTCCCCGCTGGAGCGAGGGAAGCTCCCCACACAGCTTCGCGATCGACGCGCCCCGGACTTACGACTCGCCAAATAATCTCGGTAAACTCGATAAATATACAATAGAATACACTTTAACCTGCGTGACATAACACAATATCCTTAACATTACTCCGTTTTAATGTGAAAATGAAAAATCTAGTTTACGCTCTAGGATAGACTGATAGCGGAACGAGCCTCCGACCTTACTCGACTGATATGAGACGTGATACGCAAGCGGTAGGTAGGGGGGGGGGGGGCTTCTATACAATGTAACATCTGGCTAAACTCTGTACGAAAATATCCACTTTTCGAGTAAAATCCGGAATCACCGACAAGTATACCAATCTATTCCAAAATAATCTGGTTAAAACAGTTACGATACAACACTAGTTGCCATATTTGCAAAAACGGAACTACAACTATTAAAATCTAAATTATAATACGTTTACAAATCGTGTAACAAGTATGTATAACACGGCCTCGAAACAGTACAAACCTTTGGCATCCAACGTGATACAGCTGAAGACATAATACAGACACACGCTAACTAATACGTACAACTAAACCGAACTAGCATCTCTATAGAGAGTATAAAATCCAAGCTAAGTAAGGCGATTAAATGACATTGGACGAAGATACATTATCCAAAGGAAGTACCGAGTACAGGAGGCGACGGGCGGCGCCTCCCGCGTTATTGCTGCGATACACCGAGCCGACACACGGACCTACGCTAGCCTGGCCTGCGCCAGCGACACAGCCCCAGGCCGCTTGCTCGCCCACGCTCTACCGCGAAGAGCCGAGGCTTCTCGACCGCCACGGAGGCTCGCCACGTCGCCGTGTGCACGGCCAGAATACGTGAGCGAACGAGCGGCCTAAGTCGTATTTTACATAAGAGAGTAGTTATCGCTTTATTTATTAATATTTGTTTAGCTAGCAACACCGACACGACACCGATTGGTCTGGTTTACTTTAGGCTGGTAACCCACACGTAGTATTGCTATTCTTTGTATAGGCGCCGACGCGGCGACGCCTCGGAGTAATATAAACACTAACAATAGTTTAACTTTAATTCACTAGTACTTGCTAATGCTAAACGAATGTCGGGGCGAAACGTAAAGGTATCGGGGGCCGCGGCCGAACCGAACTGACGAGTGTAACAAAAATTATTGTCATCCAATGCTTAATTTTCCAATCTTTATAAGTATCTCTTTATTTATTATGTACTTAATACTTTATACAGATCAACATCGTCGACTATCATTATTGTTATCCATTATATTACTTAAAGTTCATTTGTTACTTCCATCGTATCTATAAAAATGTACAAGTATCCGTCACAGGACCGACGCGGAGCTCGGGACGAGCGCAGGAGCCCCGCGAGAGGGCGCCGCCGACACCACATTGTATAAAAAGAGTTAAATACAGTTCATAATGCTTTCCATTATTTACATTATCACATCGCGTGAAGGAATGCGGAGCGGCGCTGCGCATGCGCGGCCCGGCGGGACGAGGCACGGAATAATTGAACTCGGCGCGCGAGAGCCGCGCGGGGCGCGAGTTTGTGCGGTCATTCGGGTCGAGTCACGCCTAAGGGAGTCTAAAGTTAGGTTCATAAGATCTCTACGGTAGCTAAGCTCTAGCGGGCGGCGACGCCCCGGGGCCGCGGGCGCCGCCGGCGTCGAAGCGGCGTCAGTCCCTCGCGTGGCACGCGGCAGCCTGCCGCAAGGGGGCTCACAGCTGGTACCACTTCTTGTCCTTGTATTTGAGCATCAGCTGGTGCGCCGACGACGAAAACTCTGCCGACAAACGACACCCCATTATACACCGGTTACACCACACTCACAGTACGTCATCTCCTAGAATGGAACTTCTGTTTGTAGTACATAAGTAAATGGACGTTCCACAAGTACATACTGCAGCTAAATGGAGACAGCCACCCAAATAAGAAAAGGAAGATGATCAGTAAGTAAGTGGAGTATGCGCATGCGTGTGTACCTCCGGCCTGGTTGGCCATGCGTTCGGTGCGGTCCTCGAGCTGCGACAGCTTGTCGCCGCGCTCCATGGCCAGCAGGTGCGCGCGCGCCACCTCGCTGCTGGCCGTGGAGGCGCGCGCGCCGAGCTGCTCCAGCGCCTCCTTGTTGTTGCCCGGGATGTGCTTGGCCACCGTGCGGCTCGGCTTGCCACTGCCCTCGCCGACTGACAACATGCAAACAATCTTATCACCAACGGTACAAGGTGTGGACATGTAACAAGACAAACAGTGAAAAATTGTAAGATATGCAAAGAGTGAGTCAGTCAAGAGATGAAATGGTGACGTAAAAATTAAGCAACATATTAGAATCATCGCCAGATATATATATAAACCAATGCCACGCCTAAGACGTAAAGCTTAGTTGCGATATACTAGAACATATTCGCTGCACGATATATCTGGCGCCAGATTAGTAGGTAACTATAACGCCTGGGGCCTGTGACAAATTCATCAGATAGGCGTCCCGCCGCACCATAAACAAGTGCATCATGATGCCTTCTGTGCTTGTACCCCCAGCCAGTGCGGGGCCCTTAGAGCTACCGGCCCGTGGCATTTTGTCAGTCCTATCACCCTATAATTACGCCACTGACGTTGTCTGTACATTGAAATCAACGTATAGAAGGATGGGATGCAGAGTGTCAGCTTACATAGCTCCTCGCGGTCGAGCGGGCGCGAGCCCCCGCCGAAGAGGCCGCGGAAGAAGCTCTCCTTGGGGGGCTCCGGCATGTCCCGCGCCAGGAACAGCTCGCCCAGCATCTCGCTCAGCCCCAAACTGCAACACGACGCCACGCCACCGTGAGCTCACTCACCACGCTGCGAGCCTGCGACTCAACGCGGATGCAAAGGCACAACCAAAGAAGGGGCAACAGCCCCGACACCAAATGTATGAATATCCATAGCGAAATTATCGTCTTGCTTTGACTAGAAGTTTATGGAAGTAAGATTGAAAATTGAAAGATTAAATGCACCAGATTTTGACTGGTGACGCTCATAGGGTCTCGACACTGGGACATATAGCACTTTTCGTATGAGCTTTACTTACATATGGATAAGTACATAGGTACCTAAGTGTTAAGATGAGGTGTAAGTAACAATTGATCTGGAGACAAGGTCATATGTGCAACTTCTTATGGAATAAAGTTTATAGGTATTATAGTCGGAATAAGTTTGACACTCACCAGAACTCGGCGTCGATGGTGAACTTCTGTATCTCAGTGGGCGAGGCGAGGTAGAGGCCGTGGCCGCGGTTGCTGAAGCAAAACGTCTTCGCTATCCTGCAACACGAGCCTCTGTCACACCAGCCGCCGCCGCCACCAGCCGCAACATCCACCGCGCAACCGAGACCGCCGCCTCTCGGCACTTACAAGTTGCAACTGGTTGCACTGACGTGTACAGTCGAGGGGATAAATATCGATACAGCCGAACACGTCAAATACGTATCACGGACCTTATTGTTTGTGGCGTAACGTACATATATTCATGCCCTTGACTGTACTCTTTAATACCTCAGCTGCTTATCATCATTCCAATGGATGAATGGAAGTAGTCGGTCAGAATGTTAAAAAAATAGGAATTTACTAATCAACGTTGCCGTTGGTCTTCTTTCTTACTTACAGAGGCTAAAGTAGCGTTGTAAGTTGCCATCGCAAAAAAGTCTACATAAGCTTATGTCGTCGAGCAGTGGATGTTTCAACTGTTTGAAGCATTATACTATCCATACCTACCAATTGGCTTGTCTTTAAGGTAATATGAAGAAATTAATTATTTTTAATTAAATTTAAATGATTATGAAATTCGTTGCGATGCAAAATATTTAACATCAACTTTATAAAGTTACTCAAGGACTTGTTACGTATGTTACCGCAGAATATAAAAATGTCTCACCTTGAATCATCCTCAAATCCGTTAGTGATGAAATCTAGTGGATTAAATTTATATCTAACATTTAAGCTTAAATATCAACTGGATCTAGACAAAAATGACCGCTAATCGCATTCCCGTTACACACACATTCAAATAGAAAACGTCCAGAAGCGATCATGCTTTAAGCTTTGAGGTAAGAGAAGGAAACAGAAAGAGCAAGAACCAGCCAGTAGACAGCAAAACGGTGTACATTCGTGTGGAAACTGTAGAAGAGGTAATAGTGTGGGTAGAGTAGGTAGAGTATGTGAGAGTGCACCCGGGTGTGTGTGAGCGCCGGCCCGCCGGGGCGGGCGGCGCGGCGTGGGCGTGGGCGAGTGGGCTGAGTGGGAACTATGAAGCACAGTCGCAAGCAGCGCGCGGCCGGCAGCCCGGCGCGGGGCTGCGGGCGCTGCCCCCCGCCGAGCTGCCGCCGCTACTACCTCGGGGACGAAACACAGGGAGGGGAGGGTCGAAGCTGAACGCACATGAACAAACACGTCTAGAGACGCAACAGAGGCCGGAGTGAGTTCCACATTACAAGTAGGCGGAACATGGCTAACGCATGTCATTGTGTGTCGGTGACTTACTGGTCCGTGTCTTCGTTTACAATGAGCTGTTGGCCCCATATGGAGAGCATTGGGTCTACGATACCCCTCTGTTTGGACTGTGTCTGGAAGCTACCAGGAACACAGACAGCCGTCAGTATGCGCTCGCGCCGCGGCGGGCCGCCTGCCTCCCCCCGCGAGGCAGCGCGCCCCGCCGCGTCCGGTACTAGGGTTAGTGTCAGACGGGCGATGCGGGTTCACACACTAGTCGTTAGAGGTTCGGTTAGCATAGCATCCGGTGTTAGGTCGACATTCAATGATCGTTAACGTGATGGTCGGGCGTGCGGGCGGTGTATGTACAACACTAGTCGGCCGCGGCACCGTGCGGGAGACTGTTAGAGCTCGGCTCGTGTACGTATTTCGATAAGTATGTCTGTTGGAACCTCGATCCCAAGGTGTACTAATGTGTGACGGGAGAGTCTTATCACTTAAAACTGAAAAATAGATGAAGAGTGCCAAATATCGGAAGCACAGGTGGTGCTCGATAGATTTGCGATTTGGTCTACGTTGTGAACAGAAGTAGCGCGACGGTGGCAGAGCGGGCGCCGCGCGCGCGCCGGCCGCCCGGCGCAGGCGCGGCGCCGCGGGCGCAGACACAGGAAGTCGCTCCAAGGGCTCCCAAATGATAAAATAGCAAACAATTCAGAACGTGGTCCCGGCTGATGGCTGAGGATGAATGCGAGAACCGTAAAAATGACAAATCGTTAGCTGAAAAACAGCATTCTCATGCTGAAAAGTTTGCGAAGCCAGGAACGACTAAGTTACGACTAGTAGAAAATAAGCCGTTTATCATTTAGTGCCTTCGTCTGGTGCAGAGAATCGTCTAGGTGGTGTGTGTCACGTGACATCTATCGTGAGTGACACGAGGCACGACATCCAGGCCGCGGGCCCGAGGCCGGAGCGCGGCGCCGCCAGCGCGGGCCGGGCGCGGGCTGGCGGCGCGCGGGCGGGCGCGGGGACTCACCTCAGCTCCGACAGCGGCAGGAAGTCGGCGTGCACGAGCGGCCGCAGCGACGGCAGGCTGTACGCCGCCAGGTGCCCCGTCGACAGGTAATTGACAAGACATACACTATCTGGAACCCACACACGTATCACACATTACAATCTAGGTTTGACTTTCGTATATTTAGTACGTTCGCAATCATAATTATCTGGCTGGACTCTCAACGTCCCAAGAGACCACGCTTTTGTCAGGTTTTACCAGGAAAAGAAAACGTAATTTACTGGTAGTCCACGCACAGTTCTGTGAAGCACTTCACTATACGAGTATAGAACAAAATGTGACACTATTAGCTGCATCAAACCAGAATCTAGAAACGAACCGTACCTTTCAAGCTAACAATCTCAGCCTTAACAACGAAGTCGGTGTCGACGATCTGCTGGCGGTAGACGCAGTTCTGGCTGGGCAGCGCCACGACGCGCGCCTGCTTCTCGGAGGCGATGACCACGAACTGGCGGTCGCCGGCGCCCGCCTCCGCGCCCGGCGTGGGGCTCATGCGGCTGCCGCTGCCGCTCGACGTCTGCTTCGTCGGCGTGCGCTCCCGACGCTCTCTCACCTGCAATACAACAATTTTGTTTCTAAACTAGCTTCACCCTTCATCTCCGTTGCAAAAGTTCCTATCTCGCAAAATCTGTCCTCATTCTTTATGCTGGTTAATTAATCAAGTCAGGATTTTTCTTTTACACGTTAGAAGACAAACGGTATCCGTTACGGTTTACAATGGAAGGATAATAATATTTATATTAGTTTCATCGATACATTCCTAATATTTGGCCAGTTCTGTTAGATTTGGAAGCTGTTGTATGAGTGAGTAACTAACAAAGACACTAACGTTAATCTTGCACTTACGTCTTTCGCATCATCTTTCCAACTCTCGAACGAGTAAGGTATTAAAGCACCGTTGCAGTCAAGGAACGACATCGCTAGGATTGAACCTTTTAACCTGAAAATAGGACCACCTGAAAATATTGAAGTTCGTTAATTATTTAGTTGTGAAAAAGTAGAATTTAAATATTTAAAAAGAAACATCTTACTTCAAAAATGAATTAGGTCGCATTAATAACTATTACGAATAGTAAATAAAAAATAGGTAAAAGTATTTGGTAACCAGTTTCAATTAATTTTCAACGGAGACTCGTGGGCTGCCGGGACTGTTAAATGTTAAGGTACAGAAGAAAGGAACAAGTCGTACCGCTCATGGAGACGACCACGGGCTGCGTGTGGCGCTGGTCGGGCTCCGGCAGGCTGATCATCATCGTCAGCACCGAGCCCAGCGTCGTGCCGATCCACAGCGTCGGCAGCAGCGTCGTCGGATCTAGCCGCCACACAAAACTCTATCAGAGGCGTCTCAAAAAACTAGGATGGCTCTTAAGGGCGACGCCAGCCGATGAACAATGGAATATAGTCTTTATTGCATTCTTTCAAGTTATTTTTTTTCTCTTGGGAAAGCAGCCCTCCTCTGCCCCCCCTCATTCTTGGCGACGCCCCTGATGACTTTAGCATTTGCTATATAATTCTTAAACATTCACACGATTTGGTAGACATGAAGTTGCCAGTACTGACCTGATTTCTTCGTGTAGCTGTCAGCGAACGCGAGGCACTGGATGCCCTCCTGCGAGATGTTCTCGAGGCTGGACATGGAGCTGGAGCGGGAGCGCGAGAACGAGCTGTCCAGCTTGTCTACGCGGCCGGTTGCCAACAGAACACACCAGTTATTGTCTCCGTCGCGGCGCAGGCACGCCGCCGCCGCAGCGCCCGGCGTGGGGACGCCGCGCCGAGCGCCGCGGCGGCGTGCCTCGGCCGCTGCTGGCCACTCGCCACACAACAAGACAACGGAACACATTACGGCCAGAGACGTTACTGCGAGGCACACCAGCAGCGACCGGCTACTCTACGTGGCGGTTGCAGGCTACCGCTAGCGGCTTGTGCGGTTGTGAAATCAGCTGAAACCAACCGAGGTGCCACATACACGGGACAGTGCTTGAAAATATTAGTAAGATAGGTAGGTACAAAAATATATTGAGAAAAACTCATGCCGGAAGAATCGGTTGCATGCCCGTCCAATCTCAGCTTATTTACACAACTTTAGTGTACTCGTAGTTACTCGATTATGGTTGAAACAAGTTTATGCCGATTAGTTAGAACATGGTTTGGTTAGTTTGAATTATTTAAATGGTACTTTGACGTTCATGTTCGATGGGAGCACAGAGACGCACGCGACAGTACGAACAGTTCAAAGTCAAAACACCAGCCCTTTTTAGAATTCCATATCCTTACAATTTAAATTTCGTTTAATAGGTACAAAATATAGTTAGCACATTGATAAACAGCTCTACATGATAAGATGGATGAGAAGCGTCGAGTCGTAAATAAAACGTTAACCATCAGCAAAGAAACACGTGACATATGATGAGTGAGGCGCGATGGCGGACGGCCACAGGCGCTACGCTACGCGGACACGGGCCAGAGCCCTCTAGCAGGCGCTCGTTACAGTAACAGTTGCGGTTGCGGTTGCGGTTGCGGGTCGCGCGCGGCTCTAGGACGAAGCGGTCACATGGACGGACAGACAAGTCTACGGCAATCAAACAGAGACGCTAGAACCAAGGAGCGGTGCAGTACGGCCGAGGCGCATGCGACTAGTGCGTTATTAAGGAGAGTACCGTAAGCATACATAGACATAAGGACAGCCGTATATAGAGGCAGCCAAAAACGAGCCATATAAACTTTTTGCATTGTGGTCGAGCTAGAAAAAGAAAAATAATATCATGTACTCGACAGCCGGTAAGAGATATCGTAAGAAAGATTGAAGTGAAGTGATGTGATGCCAGGCGGCCGGCTGCGCGAGCGCCGGCGCGCGGCAGCGACAGGGCGGCAGGCACTAGCAACGTGAGCGGACATACCGACGTCCAAACAAAACAGGAATATACAAATTAACGTACTCATACATGTCTCTGATACAATATGGAAAGCCTCGCGCGATATATGCACATGTAACATACAATACTTCCGCCCGCCGTCAACAGAAAGTGATAGAATATGAAATAGTTTTGAGTAGTAAGTCACCTTTCGTCTTATATCTAGAAGTCATGCCACTTGCAGTCGAGCGTACGAGTGCGGACCGAGTGTGCGGGGAGACATGACACACAGTCACAGCCACAATTTCAACTCTAACGTAACATCTACGTGTCACCGAGTGACGTGTCCAAGCAACCAAACGATCAACGATAATAAAAAAAAGATCGGTAAGGAATAAAGAAAAGTGTTGATGCAATGTTTCGGATACCATTGGGTTGCATTATTTGTAAGTACTCCATAGATGCGAGAGACTGCGGAATAGGTGGTTCTGTACCGACAAACAAAACCACAAACGTTACAAGCATGATCATCATTCATCGTCGGCGGCGGGGCCGGCGCGGCGCGCGCGCGGCCGCGGCGCGTGTGGCGTGGCGCGTGGCGCGTGGCGCGTGGCGCGCGGCGCGTGGCTGTGGCCGTGTGTGTGTGGCCGTGGCCGTGTGTGTGGCCGGAGCCGTGTGTGGCGCCGCGGCCGCGAGGCGCGCACGCCGCGCCGGCCGGGCCGCGGGGACGCCGGGGCACATCCCACAGACACAAGTAGGTATTCCATTTAGGGATCCCATTCTAGAAGTTGGCGATGAGGTTACATTACAACATATGAAACACTACTGGGATTAAACGACTAGAAAGTAATAAATCATAACCGACATAGGCGTGGTATATTCCAATGATTACCTATTAAATGATTCCGATCTGAAATTGGAAAGTTATCAAAAATAAATATACGGAAATTCGAACTGAACACATGCTCGTCGGCAAATGAAAGGGGGCTGAACAAATTATAATCATTCGAACTTTATTCCACTCTCTAAATGAGCTAATGAGCAAGATCATTACAAAGTTAGAGCCAATTCAAGACCATGATTAGTTTAAGACTTTTTTGGATGTCATTGACCAAAATTTTAGCAAGTGTCGCTATGAATTTGTAGACCACTAATTGGAAATCGATCGAGACTCGATACCTTTACACCCGGAGGTGAAGTCTATACGAGTAAAATATCTTCTTCAAATTCATAGCCACAATTAATATGAATATGTTATCATCAGTAATGGAAAGAAGTAATTCAGTGAATGTAGAAGAACCAATGAGAAAGAAAAACAAACAAAAGGACAGGAAATAATCGCCTACAGCTTACTTGAGTCGGTCGCAACAAGCCGGCCGCACCGGGCAGTGCGCCCGGACGCGGTTACGGACCGGGTTAGTGACCGGCGCGGCAGCAAGCCCGAGCCGGGCAGTGATTTTACGAGTAAACAAACATGTTAGTAGTCACAGGTTAGTAGCCATAACGACAAGCATCGGCGTTTTAGTAAGGCGAGGTTATTAACTGGAACCTCCAAACTTTCGAATACAATTCGGTAGCCCGGTCACTGGTCAGACGCGAGCGAGGGCGGCGCGTCAGGGGCGGCGCGAACGACCGCCGAATAAATCTTAACCATGTCGTCCAACAGAACAAGGGAAACAGAAATCATAACATAAATCAAGAAGAAGAGAAATTGCGACTGTTTTCAGAATGGAAAGACGAGACTGAGTGACATCGTATAAGGTGACTGTACTACCAAAACTGCAATACTGTCGCGTCGAGAGCAGCGAGTGCTGCGGGGCGGGGGGCGCGGCGAACACGTCGGACGCGGTGGACAGGCACTTGTGCAGTTTGCGGGTACCTTGCGAGCGCGAGCGGCGCACCGACCGCGGCGCCGCCGCCGGGGGCCCGCCGCACGGCGCCCCGCCGCCCCCGCCGCCCCCGCCGCCGCCCGGCCCGTTCATCTACAACACACACAGCTCCAGCACCCGAGCGCCGCGGGCTGGCCGGCCCGCGGCGCTCCCACCCCCCACACCCCCCACAGGCACCCGGTTAGCACGACGCGGACACGGTTAGCGGGCGGGATCTCTGTGCAGCCCGGGTTAGTCGCGTGTGTGTCGGGCGTACCTACTGTGGCGGGCGCCGCGGGCCGGCCGGGCTGCGCGCGCGCCGCCGCGCACAGCCGCGCGAGCGCGCGCCCTGCGGACAGACAGCGCTGAGCGGGGACGCTAGCGGCGCTACGCCGCGCCTAGCGAGCGCTACGCTCGTCGTCAGGCGGACATCGACAACACAGAGATCACCTACTGTACTTTACTATGCAATCAATAAGTACTTAAAATGGTCGTCGAATTACCGAAAAGATCCGCGAATAGGTATTTAAGGCAGTTAGAGTCTTCGTCGGACGAGTCCCCATCCTTGGGACAGAAAACACACGCATCAGTCCGCCCGCTCCCGCGCAGGCGCGCACTATACATACTTGACACTTCATAATATGATACACAAGTAAATCAAAATAAATAAAAAGCCAAATATCACAAAAAGCGTAAAGCATATAATAAAAAATCGTAAACTGCACTGGTCAGTATTAGTTATGTTCAACATTAGTTAGTCCCGGGCGTCCGGCGCCCAGTTTACCACCGCTTTACTCCACATCGTTTACAGATCAAAACTCTAACTACTTCACCATAACGAGCCAACGACTACCTTAGGAATAATGAGAAAGGGGCTACGGATCGTTAGTGAACCATGATCAAAAACGCCAAACCATTACCATTCCAATCCAATCCGAGAGCAACCGACAACTACGCTAGTCGCGACAGCGAGGCGCGCTGGTACTTACTGAAGCGGCGCATGAGCGTGCCCGCGAACGAGGGCGGCGGCGGCGCCGGCGCGCCCGCGGCGCGGCGCAGGTCGCGCACCTCGGCGCGGTACTTGATGTTGGGCACGGACAGCAGCCGCAGCTCGCGGCCCTCGTCGCGCGCGCGCGGCGGCCGCGCCGGCGCCTCCAGCGGCAGGCTGTCGGGCCGCGGCGCCGCGCGCTCCGCCTCGCGCCAGCGCTGCTGCAGCTCGCGGTGCATGCGCGTGTAGGCGTCGCCCTCGCCCGCCTCCTGCAGCTCGCGGTGCATGCGCGCGAACACGTCGCCGCGCGGCGACTCCGGCGACTCGGCGCCCGACTCCGCGGCCGCCTCCGCCAGCTCCGCGGGCGGCTCGCGCTCCGGCCGCGCGCCGCCGCCCTCCTCCGCCGTCTCCTCGAGGTTCGCCTCGGGCGGCACCGTGAACGCGGCTTTCAGCTTCAGGTCCACCTTGGACAGCTGCCGTTTCAGGTTGAAGTTTTTCCAGGGCGTAGATTTCCTGCGCGCGTCGAGCTTCGGGCGCTCCTCGTCCTCGGGCTCCGCGGGGCTCGCCGCCGGCGCCGGCGACGCCGCGGGGGCCGCGGGGGGCGAGCGCGCCAGCGCGTCCTCCAGCTTGAGGGAACGGAGGGGAAAACATTCGGTGAGGATGGTCGCGCGACCGCCGAAACTGACTCCGCGCGGGAAACGTTCCGGGCGAGACTACTACGGGCGCGCGCGGCGGCGGGACACGCGCCGCGCGCCGGCCGGCGGGCCCTACGGCGACTGGAATTAGATCTGAGAAACCATTATTGCGCCCGGGCCGCTCTATCGCTCCGGGGACGCGTCGGAGGGGGAAGAGGGGCCGAGGGTAGAGGGTCTAACGATGCCATGCCGCGTCGCTACCAGAACAAGCCGGGGTCGGCGCTACCGCTAGCCAGCCAGAGTCGGAGCGGGGTCGTCAACGGAAAAGGGCCGCCGGGGCGCCCGCGGGCGGCCCGGCGGCGGCAACTGAGAGCGTACAACTGAACATAACTCGCAAATGAAAGATAAACGCGGCGCCGCGGGGCACTGACCTGGTCGAGGCTGGGCTCGCGCGCGCGCTCGGGCCCGCGCTCCCCCCTGCCCCCCTCCAGCGGCCCGTACAGCGCCGCCGCCGCCAGCGCCGCCACCACCGCGCGCCGCGACACGTCCACCACCACCACGCCGCGCTCGCCGCCCCACGCCATGCTGCAACACGTAGGAGGAGGTGATGGGGTGCGGCGCGCCCTGCTGCAGCGCCACCAGCGCGGCCTGGAAGCCGGCCGCCCGGCGCGCACGCGCAGCACAACACACACACACACTCACAGGCCGTAGGAGGAGTTGATGGTGAGCGCGGTGATGGGGTGCGGCGCGCCCTGCTGCAGCGCCACCAGCGCGGCCTGGAAGCCGGCCGCCCGGCGCGCACGCGCAGCACAACACACACACACACTCACAGGCCGTAGGAGGAGTTGATGGTGAGCGCGGTGATGGGGTGCGGCGCGCCCTGCTGCAGCGCCACCAGCGCGGCCTGGAAGCCGGCCGCCCGGCGCGCACGCGCAGCACAACACACACACACACTCACAGGCCGTAGGAGGAGTTGATGGTGAGCGCGGTGATGGGGTGCGGCGCGCCCTGCTGCAGCGCCACCAGCGCGGCCTGGAAGCCGGCCGCCCGGCGCGCGCCGCCCGTGCCTGCCGCGCCGCGCACGCGCAGTGAGCCCAGGCCGCCCGCCCACACGCCCGACTGCACACACAACGCACACGATCACCCACTCGAAGCTCACAGTCGGACTCCCGCACTGAGAGTCCCCGTACGTAGATAATGGATCGACTGGATGAATTAGGTAAGTTGACTGGTACACAAACTTGCCCACTTGACATACGAACTGTGACATTTTAATTTTTATGTTTAAGAGTAGTCAGCTTATTGTTAATTAACATTAGTTGTCTCGACTCACTCTCCGGCTCTCGCCCTCTATGCTGTCGCCGCCGCGGCTGAAGGAGGCCGAGCGGCTGCCCTCCGGCTCCGGCGACGCCTCCTCCTCCAGCGACTCCGAGATCATGGGGATCTCCAGCACCTGCCGCACCAAAACAACACAATATAACGATCACGATAGCATCCATACTGAAGTCATGAAGTTGCGAAGACGTCGAGAGGTCCCGGTACATGTGAACCACGTGTCACGGCCGGTATTAGTTTACATTTTCTTGGAGCCCGGGATGCAATGCAACAGAAGCTGTATTTGACTACGCATTGATGCTCGCGATAACACATTCGCGATCTCTTTTTACCCTCATCCTTTACCATTTGACAGAAAGGAATTGTAAATTTTGTAAATTTTGACAAGAGAATTTTCAAAGCCATTGTGTATTTTGGGATCTTGTCCATTTATCTTCTATTCGTTTTTTCTATGTTATATTAGGCTCAGTTTTGTAATTGATTTGTCTTTTGTTCAATATGCGATGTTTACAATTACATACCTACTTTTTGACATTTGTACTGAAATGACCTGTTACCGATAAGTTAGACGGTCAATATTATCGTGATACTGGTAGGTCATACAGGATCGCGGATTTCAATACAACCGGATTCGCTGCAACACACATCAATCCGTGATATGGATAGCGATATGCGTGGATCACCACGGTAATATTGACAGTGTAATCCTTGGCTATAGAGGCGTGTGCGTGTACTGACGTGGGTCTCGGCGTGCGTCTCGGCCTTGCGGAACTTGAACAGCACGACGTGTCCGTGCGGCAGCGCCGCGCACAGCCGCCGCGACTCCGCGCACAGCGCCGCCTGCTGGATGGCCAGCGGGGACTCCTCCGCGCCGTACGGGGCGCCCGACACCGACCCGCGCCGCTCGAACACTAGCACAACACACAAACGATCGCATTCCATACGAAACTAGGAAACTCCCATACGAAGTTATCTCGACCTGCTCTCTTGTACGAATTATACGCAGCCGTGTGTCAGGTCATAGAAGAAAGTTTCTATGTGTCTGCTCATATAGTCACTGTCAGGGCTGGCGACAGTGTATTATGCTAAAATCCCTAAACGCATTGTCGAAATTTACATTGTGTTCACTCTTAAAATCCCCGCATTTTCCCCGATCAGCTTCGCTTTCCCGCAGTTTGGGGAATTCCCCACAGATTGGCAACCCCGTCACTGTACGCCCAACAAGATGAGACTCCTGACTGCGTATAATGCTTGCCTGAGGACGGGTCAACTTATGATTGCGTGTCAAGCGCAGCGATCACTTTGCGAGCGAATTTTATTTAGGGAATCACGCCACAGATCTGGCATATATATAATGACATACATGCTCGTATGTAAGATTAAAACTTACCTTTAGAACATTTTAATTTGTACAAAATTTGTAAGGTCCCTGCACTAGCGTCCCAAAACTTTATGCTACCGTCCGCGTGCCTGAAATTGAAAAAAAAAACAAGTTTAATTTTCCATTTTATCATGTAAAATGTTGGTAGTGTAACATTTATGCGAATGCGAAGTTTTTGATTTGTTACACTTTTTGAGAACATCGCTTTATAGTGAGAGTGGTGTGGCGTCACTAGTGTGGTGTAGTTGTAACGTAGTGTGATGTAGTGTAACGTAGTGTGGTGTTGTGTAACATAGTGTGGCGTAGTGTAACTTAGTATGGTGTAGTGTAACGTAGTGTGGCGTAGTCACCCCGTGAGGATGATCTCGCTGTAGGAGCAGGAGGCGGGCGCCCACTCGCCGCCGTCCACGGGCCACAGCTTCTCGCTGAAGCCCGCCGCCTTCTTGTTGCCCTGCCGTCCCACCGAGTAGAAAGCCGGGATCTAATAACCACGAAATAACAGTGTACACTTTTTGAGTAGGTGTAAAATACATGGCAAAGCTGAGGTGTGACTGGGCTGGTCATGGTCGGACGACAACCAGCAAGTTGAGTCCCACCAATTTGAATGGCGGTCTGGCAGGCGAAGATGGCGATGGCGGTACGAGTCGGACGCCTTCTCGAAAGAATGGCCACTCATCGCAGCAGACCGAGGGCAGTGGAAGCATTGGGGAGGGCTTTGCTCAGCAGTGGGACACAATAGACTCTTAATAAAAAAAAACAATTCATCATCAAGCCCAAGTCGCAGCGGGATTTTGACGATGAACTGATAACCGCTGGGGACGTGTTCTTCAGCGGAGAACGAGAATCAGCAAGCGTAGTGTAGGAAGCTCTCTAGCCAGGTGGAGTAACGATTTGCAGAAGATATCTGGCAAAACCTGGATACGACAAGCCGGAGTCAAGGTAAAATGGCGCGTTTTAAGCCTGATGATGCCTGATGATGCCCACTTGCAGGCTGATGTTGATGATGAAGATGATGTATACGAACAATATGGCTCTACAGGCAGTACTTTAATTAGGCCGTTTAATAGAGCAAATTCTTTACCAAGTCGGAGGGGCAGTCAGCGAAGTAAGAGCAGCAGGTGACCGGCGACTCGTGCAGGTCCATGGGATAAGGGTTCTCGAAGCACGGGTATCCCGGGGTCTGCAGGTCCACCACCACCAGGTCGCTCTGTAGCAGCACCACGATCGCGTACGGCTCCTGGTACTCTGTAACCACGGTACATTACAATTAACACAGATATAAATAAATACACTTACGATCAAGAAAAATCGTTCCTGATAAAGAAAAACTGGTGTTATGGGATGGACGCAGAAGATAGGATATTACAGACAGTTGATGCCGACAGTTGAACCGGCGTATAATTTATACTAACTAAAAACTTGACGGTCAACTCACGATTATAAGTCGAGAACCATCGGTCTAGAGTCTAGTCAAGTTCGGTCTTTTTTGATTACACGGTTTCATTGTCAGTTATAATAAAACACATTTCATGAAAAAAGGGTTCAACAATACTGTGGCTAAAAACAATTTCATTTAATTTACATTACTAAAAGATTCTCTACGAAAACAATATAAATACATAAAAAGAATAGCTTTTACTGAAACGATGTAGATTCTAGCTACTCGTAATAAGAAAGGTCCTGTAACTATGACACTGACCACGGGGAGTGACGACACAACAAAAACTACGACAATACCACGCGACTTACTCTTGTCAGACATTGCAAACAATTCTGAATCCTCTTCACCTATAAATAACATAAAAGTTAAAAACGTATTTGAATAACAAAAATGTTGAAGATTTTAGAGTCGTACGTAAACAATCAACGGAAAGACAATCGCGAGATCTGAGAGCTTATACCTGCGACTTTCTTCATGGACATTAATTATGTCTATGGAAAAATCACTTATTTGATTCGTAAAAGTGGAAGAAATCAACAAACACACTTTCCTATTTACTATTCAGCTCGAAAGGCCGTTGGAGTACCTACCGATCTGGAGTAGCGACAGTACCAGGGGGAGGTTAAGGATGGTGCATCCACAAGGTGGACTCGAATCTGATGTAAATGATAGCAAGCCAAGATCCCTGGGGAAGTCTTGTGTCCAGCAGGGGACGTTCAGATTGACATGATGGTGATGACGAGTGAAGTGATGTAAGTCATTCGCTGGATTAAGAATCGGTGATATTTGGGTCTGTATGACATAAGCGGACAACAGAGCGTGATGCCAAAAATGATCATGTCTTTGAGAAGTATTTGTTTAGATCAGCGGCCGGCCACTGGTTTACATGATAGGACACGTAAGGAAGAATTTACCGTAGAGAGGATCTTGTACGAAGGCACATTTGCCTTGCAAGGACTTGGCAGTCTTGGGCACGTTGTGGTTTTGGTTGATGTACTGACCGGCGGTGTAGGGGCTCTCGCACAGCGCCACGAAGTCGACGACGCTGTGCTCCATCTCCAGCACGGTGGTGGTCTTCCCGTTGAGCACGGTGACGCTGTGCGTGCGCCCCGCCTTGTCCGTCGGCAGCCCGCCCGAGAACATCACCAGGCTCTCGCTGCAAACACACGACCACACACGTTATCATCACATTCAGCCTATTTAAGTCCCACTGCTGGGTATAGGTGAAGAGTTTAGATAATCACACGACAGCCAGACTTGTTTCAGCGGTGATACAAAATTGTCGTTTTTGGTACGTGGGAAGAACACAAGAACTTAAAATTAGACCCGAAATGGCTGCCTCGGAAGGGCCGGCTATTGATCTTAAAAATACTGGGCACAATCTTTACGTTAACGATGTAAGGTAAGGCGAAAGCAATTATAAAGTTGAAAAGGTGATCGTCACTTACCCTGTTTTTGACGTTTTCCATTCTAATCTGTGTATAGGTTTACATGGTTCCAATTTGCCATCTTTGTTCGCTTTCGCTGAAATAAAAAAATATATTTCGTTAAGTACCGGTTAAATAATTATTGGTGACACAATAGCCAATAGAGCATGCATTAATACAGCTGTGCTAAGTAGAGCAATGATCGACAGATCAATGAGCATCACACTCGTTAGGAGCTCTCCGTTTATCCGAAACATTACAGATGCGGTGTCAGCCTAGAGCTCCAAGATTAAAAACCTTATGTGCCAGTAATTTCACCGGCTGTCCAACCACAAAGTGTTCACGGAGCTCGCTCACGCTTTGACTTGTCCATAGAACACCTTTGGCTGGTAACGCGAGCAGTGACTACAGAGTCTAACCTAGGGCGAGATCAGGTGCTAGAGTTTTTTTTAATGTATAATAAGCATGACATATGATCACAATCACGTAGTCTAAGGTAGAGCTCGCTGGCCTGATAAATGTCCATTCACTTCTGATTTGAAGACGACTAGTTCCATTCCTTAGCTGTCTGAATAACAAAGGATGATTGAAACCGTTTTACGGAAATATAAGGGATGCTAAAAACCTAAAGGCAAACCCCGCCTACGTCTGATCGACGCGTGAAAGAAGGGAGCTGGAGGAATTAGGTCGTACATAGAAAGTAGAAGCCGTGTCGTATCAGGATGTCAAAGAATAGGCACTGGAAAGGACCGCATAGAACTTGCTCCAGCGACAAGAGCCTAGCTCCTAAGTTTAAGAAGAAACCACGATAGCTACAGTGACTCACCATGCGGATAGGAAAGCGAGGTGGGCCTGGGCTGGCGGGTGCTCCAGACGGCCAGCGCGCCGTCGACGTGCGCGGTCATGAGCTTGCCGTCGTGCTGCCAGGCGGCCGCGCGGATCCCCTCCCCCGGCCCCCCCAGGCAGCCGCGCCACTCCGCGGCGCGCGCGCGCAGGTCCCACACCACCACCAGGCCCGTCTCGAACGCGATTAGCAACTGGAAACGACAAGTTTTATCTTTGAAATCTCTGAAGGCACTAATACACCTAAAGTGTCTAGGGATCCCTTGTGAATTCTTGTACTCATTTGACACCTATATATGTTGAGGCAGTATAGGTATAGGTAAGTACTTAAACTGTTGATATTACCCCTAATTTATCTTCTATTTTGAAATGTCTAATGCACTCGCAGTCAAGACGGAGTATCTGGGCGACCAAGTCAAGGTTGGTGTTTGCAAAACTCGGATAAACGCGTTTTCTCGGAAATGAGCCAGATCGATTTTTGCCTCCGAAATTCGATCGATTTTTGCACGTTTCAAAATTCAAAATTAATAAATTGTGTAAACTGTCAAAATGACATTCTTGTCCTGTCGTCGATCCAAGTGTACAAATTTAGAAACCAATGGTTTACTTACTTTACTAGAATCCAAAGGGTTATCGCAGATCTCCACCACCGACCCTGGGTGGCTCTGTCTCGTACTGCAACAAACAAACAAACAACGTCAGGCGTTTCTAGAGTATAGACCGTTACAGGATCCACATCTTCTTCCACAAGAGAACACGGTCGCTATACAACTCTAACTTCATAAATACTAATATTTAAGACCATAGTACGGTAATTCTAATCCTGATAGAGTAACGTAGCACACATAAACTTATATAATTTGCAGCTGAAACAGCATCTCCTGTTATTACCGCGTGTCGTCTAACAATTACCATAGCATAGTAATCATCTTTAATCTGCAGCGAATCCGAGCTCCTAAACACGAGTCATTAGCAGATTATAAATTGGAGAGCGAGTCGGCAGCTCCCCGCCATGCCAAACGCAAAGCTACAACATGTCGAAGTGAAGAAACGTGACTTCTTTTTAATTGTCCCAATTGCTTCAAAAAGTCCTTCGTGAACCCGAATCTCGATACAGACCAAGTTTTTATTAATTTACAAACAAGACTCTCAAAACTTAGCCAATTAACGTCCAATAACAATGCGATTTTTGTCAAATACATACATATCACGTCTTTATCCATTACGGCGGGGTAGACAAAACCTTAAGGCCACATTTAGCATGATTAAGGGCGAATAGGTGGAAAGGGAAATCAAAATAGTGATGGGTTGCTAGCCGCATCGCCTATAACATGATTCCTAAGACTTTCGCCCATTCCCTCGATGGGCTTTTACCGTCTGCGCGGAAAGAGAAGCAACTGGTAAATTCTATGTTTTTTCTTTACTCCCTGACCAGCATGGAAGAAATCTAGATTTTTTGTCAAAACTAACTTTAATTAATAATAACAAAATATTTCACTAATGCCAGCAGCTTTTGCCAACAGTTTTAACCAGATTCAATGCCGCGAAAACCCTATTTTCGCAAAGTTAATATCATAAGGACATCATTTTCTTGTTTGCCAAAGTATAAGTAAATAAAGAAAGACGGAAGTAGCGGGGCTTTACCCGTCAAATACCGTTAGGCCGACCCTCGACCACGAGTGAGTTAGGGCTGCCAAAGCCTCCCACTTGACCACCATCAAGCAACTGTTGCCTGACTACAGCAACACGACTGTGCTTTTAGTCATTATTAATTAATGTAAGGTCACTTTCTCCGTGACAAGGCGATTCTTTCTCACTTAAGAACTACTTAGTGATTGGCTTAGCATTTATACCTCGTGTTCAAGCTCAGTTTAGTTAGCATCTCGTGACAGGTCTGTCACAGACGATGCCGACATTTGAAATCCATCGAAAAATAATGAAATGTTACGCGCCACTGTCAGCGTTGTAACGAAGCAAATAACATAAGAAAATGATAAATTTAAACGATACCTACTGAAAATTAGAACACATGGAAAAATACGAAGAAAAAGATTAGGATAGTTTCGCCTTCTCTGGGGGTGTAAACACTTATTCATACACGCTCTATAGGCTTCTGCTAACTTAGCAATCGTTTGTCCTTATCTGTGAAAGGTAAATGTCAAAGTGACAGATAAGGACAAACGATTGCTAAGTTAGCAGAAGTCTACAGAGCGTTTATAAATAAGGGGGATAAACACATCACAGATCGATGACGACCCGAGCTCTGATTCCCGGCCATAGCTCTACTTTCTAATTTTCCATGTGTCTTATTGTCGTGTCAAATACGCAAAATGTATTCCAGACATGTTTACTCTTCTACAAGCCTTGTGTAGTAAGGATGAGTATTGGAAAGAGCCTTGATAGCCCTTGTCCCGCCTGGCGCCGGCGCTAATAAAGCCGGTCGCGTCTAATCCAATAACTACAGATTCCGGCTGCCGAGGTTGAGAACGCCGCCGGATTGCCGTTGCGAGATTCTGTTGTCACCCTTTTGCAGACTTCAACGAGTTGTTTATAGACGACTTCTTGGCAATTGGGGAGATGATAGTGCAGACTAAATTTGTACAATTAAACCGTATTGCCGTCATTGCCTAGCCCCATAATAATGTTTCTTTTTAGGCGTGTTGATGTAATCTCACAGTGATACATTTTTTGTGTACAAGGTTCCAAGGTGTGTTAAGATTGTGTACTACTTTAAGTCGCCTTTTCAGATCGCATGTTGATCACAAATTGGGTTACCTATGAATATGTTTAATTTTTGGAGACATAAAGAACAAGATCATAGCCAACCTTAAAAGCTACTGCTGCTGTTCATATCCCCATTATCACGAGGACAGATCTTGACCAAAGATAATTGTAAATAAGAAAAAAACGAGCGTAGTCTTCACAGTGGGCGGAAAAAGGTTGACAACATAAATCCATTATCCGTTCTCATTTTCAGCGTCTTTCCTCGTACCATAATTTTAATTGACATACTTTAGCGACTGCCTACATTTTAATTACTTTTCGCCGTGACAGTGACAAATGCGAAGAAGTTGTTTATCCCAGTGGGAGCCACCTGACACACGCCCCTGCCTGGTCCACAGTACAGCCTCTTGTGGTCCACATTAATCTTATTTGTTCACGTATGCGAGACAATACATTAGTGTAACAGCTTCTTTATTATTATAGCAGTGGTTGCTGTTAAAAACACAGAAACAATAATTAATGTGTTGTATGTACAATAAAGAGTTATACATACATACATAAAATATGTTTTTTTTTTAACAAAAGGGAGTTTATTGAACATGTATGCATTATAAACAACGAATGGATTGGACGAGCGAACAAAAAATAAGCAAAAGTTTTAAGAAATTGGCGAACATACAAAGCTTTAACATTTGTAAGTTCAACTCCATCTAGGTATTGCGCGTCTGATCTGCACGTCTCACAAATGTAACATCCACGCCCGATTTAAAAAAAAACGTCATAATAGCCACAGCGTGTCTCAGATTGAGGGCCAGCTGTCGTCGCCGCGGCGCCACTTGTTGCTCCCCCCTGCCACCTTCCCACCCCCCGTCGGCGCCCTGCACGGGAGCGGCAAGACGCGCCTCTAAAGCAGGACGAGGGATACTTAAGAAGAGTTCAAAATAAGACATATAAAAGAGCCCTTGGCGGCCTATTTGCAAAATGAACTTTTGAATTTTGAGTCCAGGAAAATAATAATAATTTAGCTTTGGCACCTAATTTAGATAACTACTTATCGATAGGGAACCCGTTCTGAGAGGAGGACTGCGCTCAGCAGTGGGACCTATATAGGCTGGAAATGATGAGTTATCGAAGACTGTACTACCATACTATTCTGTCAGATGGTAAAGGAAGAGGGTAGAAAGAGGCGGTGAATACAATTGACAATGAGGCCTCGAATCTTTTTATGTAGTCTCTTGAACACATTTGGATTGTATTGTTGCCGTATAATGTCTGCTCTAATTTGAATGTTAATCTGTTTAAAGCTGTCTAAGTATCTTTGTATAAATCTACGTAAATAATCTGTGAAACGGTGCTTCGATGTCCTCAGGCGGCTGTCTTGAGATTTCCATTTAATGGCTTAAGATTAGCGACACCGGCAAGACTTAGCATTTGGTTAAGACAGGATTTACTTTTGGTGGAAAACCTTTGTCTCTCGTTTAAAGATCTTCCTTTTCTTCTAACTTCTAAGTCGTTATTCTTGACGGCGCGGTAGTCGTCTTTCAAACTCTGACCGCTGACCATCCAAGACGACTTTTCTGGGGAAATAGTTTCGACCAAATCGCGGTGCTGGAGTCCAGAGTTCGTGGTTGGCCAAAGAGAACGCCAGCTGCCCTCTCTCACGTCCAGTCTAATAGAGTCCCGTATATATTATCTTCGATTACTACACTTATTTTGTGACTCGCGGAACGCCGCGTACACACTAGCGTTTTTGGTTACTGCAACGTGCAACAGTTACGGTTATAGCTCGCAGGTGAGTACCCGGCTTAATACCAGATTAATTTGCTAGATTAAATAACTCTACTGTTTGTTACATGGTCGTTCATGATCGTGTTAATTTACGGTGTAGGTACTCTACTCTTCTCTTCTCTTGCTTTATGTTGAACTTATTGGACTCTTTGATGTAGGTAGGTAGTAAAAAAAAAAAGATCAGTGATCTGGATTGGACGTAACATAGATCGGCTAATACCCTCTAAAATATTAGTGTTTCCCAGAATCAGGCGAAGCGGTATGCCTTTAAAGCTAATAATGCAAAGTTTCTATTAATATTTCAACTAATATCAAAAATGATAAGAGCTCTAAATCACAAAATACAATAAAATATTAACACACGGATTAAAAAATCGCGCACTAAGTTTAATAAAAGTCTCAATAAACGGCTAAACTTAAAGGATGGGTCCTCCTCGTATCGGGAAACAATAATGTACGCATTCCCGCTTTGTTCAAAGTAACCCAAACTACACGACAAGAGGTCGAGACCTGGAACTATGCGGCCCCTACATATTAAACAAAATTATTCATCGGGGATGGCCGCGGCGCAGCATTGTTGCTTGATTTATCGTCCCTATCCCACCAGTTGGATATTAATTTCCCCCGCCTCGGCTTGGTTCCGTTCGGCTCAAGTTGCCTGGGAAATGTGCTAATCGCTACCTCGGCCAGGTAGTGTGTAAAAGGTTCCTGTATTAACCCTAATTAAAACTTTACTAGATCCGACCTAAATGTTCGCAATTTTGTTAAAATGGATGAATTATTTTTAGGCTTTGCAATGATTAATTTACTTGTGAACTAAATTGAATACTTCTATAATCCTCTGATTGACCAATTGTAATGAGGTCTAAATCCGAAACACCACAACTCTCATTCAGAGCCGACGAAAATATAAAATGTGACCATTTAATACATATTTCAAGTCATCCTAATTAAAGAAAAACCAATAAATAAATTCAGTTCCTCGATTTCCATATTATTACAACAGTAACTGAAATTTAAGCTTGCTGATGAATAGAGCCGGCCACCCGGACAAACTGTTGCGCGCGATAAGCGTCCGGCGGCTGAATAGCGCGATTGGCGCGTCCGGCGCGCGCCATCTTGGTCGGCCATCTTGTTGTGACGCCTTGTCAGTTGTCACTTCAGACCTACTTTGCTCAACGGGGACGCTCGAGTTTCATGTTTATTAAAGCGAAATTAAGATATTTGTTGATAAATATTCAGTAGTTTCATCTAACTTCGGCCCGTTGAGATGATTAGAGTAATATTTATGACAGATGTGAAAACATTATAAGCTTGGAAATTTAGTTTTCAGCAATAAATATTTGAGGAGTAAACACAACTACCTATCACAAACAAAAAAGTCTCTTGACGACTATCTAAAGGCATATTTAAGTTACACTACTTCTTATAAGTTACTAGCGACCCGCCCCGGCTTTGCACGGTATATTATGCATGTATTATACATATAAATCTTCCTCTTGAATCACTCTATCTATTTAAAAAAACCGCATCAAAATCCGTTGACTGGTTTTGAAGATATAAGCATACATACGGACACGGGGACAGAAAAGCGACTTTATTTTATACTATGTAGTGATAGTGATAGTGATAGTGAAGCACGTACGTATTCTTGAATAATATATGATTTAATACAGAACATGCACGCTCAAAAGCGAACCTGTTTTGTAAGCGATCGTGTTTCCAGTTAACCAGCTCTACGTGCCTAGAGCGCTGTTTATTGACATCGGAGTTGTATCTTATTGAGTGCGACGTGAATGCGGCGGCAGCGCGCCGTCCGGCGTTGCGATCCGGCGGCAGGCCGGGTAGCTGGGACGGGCCGGACAGGCGCGCCGGGAGTGACGGCTCAGCGACTAACTAAACACGATGCCTATTGTTCACGTATCGCTTTGTCAGACGTTCCGACTTGCTTCGCCGTTGAATTTCAATCGGTAACAGTCTCTCAAAGCTTTATCGAGAAAAGCAACGGCACTCGAATACCGTAAAGAAAACTCGAGGCAAGGCTAAGGTGAATGCAAAAGCAAATTTGATAACGGAATGTTTGAAACACGGCAGTGACGCAATTTTCCGGCTCGAAAGGAATTACAAGGGTGCTCGCTGCGCCATTACATCGTCCCTTTAAGCTTCGCGCCCAAATGGTAATTCTTTATAATTTATATCGCTATAAGAGAACTCGAACAAACGTGCCTTTTCTTTCGGCTCTCGACTCGCTTTTTATTGCCTCTTGAGATACCTTTGTGCTCGGACACGTCTGCAGCGGACGTCGTTAGTACGCCGGTAATTTAAATCGCGGAAAATATCTGACAATGTCTCGGCGACATCCCTGGGGGGTTTTAATTATCGTGGCGTTACCATTGGCGGTTGATGGTCGCGAGCGCGCCAACAAGGGGGCGCTGTTTGAATTCAGAACTCGGCGGCAGGTAACAGGGCTGGCACACGCCCGAGGGTGTGTTATAACGATCTTTATTGTTTATGCAGTTAACACTTACAATATGGCGGTGGCGGGTGAGCCGGCGGCGTACAACTTCGCCAATTAAGACGATTGTTTATGAAGCAGAGAGTGCCGGCTTAGCACCTACCTACACCTCCCGCGACGCAGCCGCCGCCGGCGAGCAAGGGATATCGTTAACGCGAATAAGTGAGGCAAATTCAGAATTATTGTCACAATTTTTGGGCTTAAAAGCGCCAGCGGAAGTTAAGGAGAACTAATGGTTCCAGAAATTGAAGCTGAAGATTAAAATGGTGGTTAATTTTAAAGTTTTGAGCGAGGCTTTCGTTTGCGGTGGGACAGAGCGGGCGGGGGAGGATATAGCTCTGAGAAACGCTGAGTTTATTCAGCGTGCGTACGTAGAGATAAATAGAACGCGTGTCGAGTAATGTAGTTTTAGGTAGGCGAGTAAACTGAGCGAGCCGCGAGTGCTCCGGCAATTTGCAACGTGGTGTTGTCTCTGCAAACACGAGCGGCACAAAGGAGGAGCGCTTACTCGCATTTCACTTCTAATTAACTATGTTAGACATGTGTTTCGGTTACATCCGCACCTTCTGAGTGAATCTAATTTATCTTTGTATCGCCGTTTCGGTTAATACTGTCGCTCCACTCACAGTGTCAGGAGAATGAGGATTATGGTTTCTTTGCTCACCAGTTGGCGCCACTGTTGACTAAAGTCCAGAGTCGGCGCCGAAACAAAGTTTTAAATCTTGAATCTCGTTAAGTTTATTAATTATATGTAAATAACTATCTTTATTTTTAACTTTGATGCCGCTTATTGTTGCGCCTCTTTTTCTTAATTCCGCTTTCAAAGCGTTCACATTCATCACCAAAATCTATATTTGCGATAATTTCACGAAGGAGATCAATTTTCAACAGGTAAATGAAGGAAATTTTAATTTATGTCACGAAGCCCGCCGAAACCAGCGCAAATTCACACGCGATAGCCCCCATTGTGTCAGGCAACTTAAAACAGACAATATTGTGTTCAAATTCTACCTCAGAATTTCACATTGACAAGCAAGATTTCTGCGAAAGCATAATAGGTAGCAAATAGGAACAGATAAGAATAAAAAATTATACTATTGCCAAAATTTTAAATCTCGTTTGAATTTTGTATAAATCACGTAAACAGAAAGAACTTTAACACAAATAATAAAATGGATATTCCTTCTTCAATTTCTATGAAATTTTTCAGAGGAAATAACGGTAATGGTAGAGGCGAATACCTACCGAATTTATGAAACCGGCGCGACCGCCATTCGGCCGGCCTTAATAATTCCACAAGTAACTACCGACTTAACCAATTTACAGTCACTATTCATTAAAATGCCAGCTGCTAGCTGTTATTAAGTAAGAGTTTCCATTGTCAAAGTATCTACTGTGAAACCGTCAACATTTTTGATCAAAACTTCACAAGTCCAAAAGTACAATTATCATCTGATTTTATAAACAAAGAAACAGTGTGGAAGTAAGTTGTTTTCAGTTTATTGGTCTTTCAGTAAGTTTTATCAGTTAAATACATACATAAATCACGTCTTTATCCATTACGGGGTAAACAGAGCCTAAGGTAACAAGCCCTAAAGGCCACGCTTAGCATGATTGTGGGCGTGTACGTGGAAAGGGAAATCAAAATGGTGATGGGTTGCTAGCCGCATCGCCTATTATAACATGATTCCTATCCTAAGACTTTCGCCCATTCCCTCGATGGGCTTTTCTGCGCGGGAACTGTACAACTGTTAAATTCTATGTTTTTTCTTTACTCCCAGACCAGCATGGAAGTATATCAGTTAAATATAGTGTGTAAAATTACAGTCATAATATATATTTTATCCAAATGTAGTTAATGATCATACAAATTATGTGAGAATGGTATTTTGTTAGTACGAGTAAGTGTTATTAGTGAAGCGTAATTATTTTTTTAAGTTTTATCTTAGGAGCAATGGAACGCGTACAATTTGATTTACCACAAGTGTTATGACGTTAATTGACGACGCACTGTGTGATAGATTGCCTGCTCAAATAAATAGTAAGTTTTTTTTACATTAAATAGGCTTACCTTTGAATTCAATCTCGCTTGATGGAAGGAAAAATCAACTAATGTTACTGTTACACTAGTTTTTACGTTAATTGGGATTGTCTAAAAAAAAATACCTATCCTTTTTATATTTTTTTTTGTGCAGAATAGTCAATTATAAGAAACCAATTTCAATATTTTCTCATATAACTCGGTATTTTTTTCACTATTAATTATTGAAAGTATTTTGGTTGATGACGTCAGAGTTTCCATTGCCGGTGTCACACATCTGCTTATTGGATAAATTGATCATAAAACGTATGTGAACCTCCGCCATCAACGTCTTTTCTATCTGTGGTGAAGTTGGCAAACTGTCATTAGTATCAATGTCAACATGATTCAACAATAACACAGGAAGATTTACGCGATCTTCTCCTATGAATTTTATTATTTTCACAATCGTTATACATACCATAACATTCTGCGCGAAGCAGTAAGGTCCATAAACACATACCAGGTATGATCGAGACAAAACAGGACCCGGAAATAAGACAGTAAACTCAGTAGGCGAAAGTAAACCGAAAAACGTAATATTTTCGCTCTCCATTAAAATATTTAGCGTAAAATCTTTCATGTGAGCAAAGCACATCGCTGTGTGGTTACACTCTTGCCTAATTATCTACCGAAAGTGATTCTAAATCTAAACTATAATACAACAATATGAAAGTAAACGGTGGAAAAAACAAGAATGACAGTAACAAGATTGCCCATTTGCTTGTCATCTGTCATAAGATGAATGAAATGTCAGATTGCGGGTCCAAATTGAACTCCGTAGCATAATACACGCGTAAATAGCATAGAATTTGTAACCTTTGCAAATAAAGTACATTTTGGACCGTCTACGCCATGTCTGGGAATGTCAAATGAAGGTCATTGCTTATTTTTCATGTAATAAATTCATTATAGCAAAATAAAATAAAGTAAATACAGAAAACGATTTAAAAAGCATTTATCTCGAAATGGTTTTCGATTTACTATACATTGTAAAAAAATAGACAATCCCAATTACTGTGCATATTATCAGTCGTTAAAATATATACACGCATGAAATTTACACACTGTATATCATCTTATCATCAAACAATCTTCGTTGTCGAATACAAATTGTCTGCAAAAGTTTCCTTTACATTTATAATTTAGTCGACGTGGCAAAAAATCGAATACCTGTAATATATATCGCACAGGGCCTATTCCTGTCTCACGTGAACCCTCAACTAGCGTGACAAGAAAGTTTACCCAATTAAAGCCGGCGCTGGCTCGCCCGAGCCCGCACGGCGCGTGACGCGGGGCTTTAGATCTCGCGTCAACAACAACAGGAGTGTTGACACTTGACGCTGTTGACGCAACGTGTCGCATGGGACAGTCAATACCCTGCTTTAAAAGAGGAAATGTTTAGCATTGGAAGGGAATTTTAAGGTTTTATTTTCAGGAAATTTAAGTAGAGTCAAATTTAATGTTGCTGTGCTTGCATTAGTGTTTATGGGAGCAAAAGAAACCGAGTCACTTCCCATAGAAATATCTATGAAAAGTAACCCGGTTTCTTTGCTTTCGAGTATAGTAATGAAAAGCATCACCCCAGCTATTAAGAATAATGATAAAGTGATGGACGACCAGCCAGACTAGGCTACTAAATGATGTACCCGTAATACCATACCTTAACTTTAGTTTTGAAGACTGTATGTAATGCTCTGTAAAATTAATAATAGGAAGGATAAAGCTTGCCGTGTTTAAATTGTGTGACATTGAAGCACAAAACAGTTTACTGAATTTAATTTTTTAAAAGATAAAGAAGACGTTTCACGTAAAAAAAAGTAGGCAAGTAAAGAAACAATAAATGCTATGAAGTTATTCGGGCGTTTATTCGACACGAGAGCGAGCACCAAAACGCCTACAAAATGTTATCGTGTCGACATTTATTTCGCTCTCCCGCGCGGCTGGAGGTGTCAAAGCGTCGAAGTGGACGGAGCATTAGCAATGCAAATTGCGGCGTAATCCGTACATCGCCCCGGGATGTCGCTCGATCCACGTCTAATAAACGATCAGATGAGATCGGATAGAACAAAGCTCTCGAAACATCTGACACGCTCTGGCGGCTGCATGAATACAGCGTGGCATGTTTTGAGCGCGTTGTTCAGTAAAATAAAACACATATTTGAAAACAATTTAAATTTAAGAGGTTATTAGAGATGCTCATTATTTTGACAATAGCCGTATGTCATAAAATGTTTAAAACATTCTCATAATGATATCAAAATCGGCAGATGCTCAAGAAATGGCAAAGTTAAAAATTATTTACTTTATTAAAATAATACTTGTCGAGTTTGTAATTAAATCGTACAACGTTAATGAGGGCTTTACTTGTTTCCGTAGCTTAAACAAAATAATTTCCGCCATAATTGAAATACCGTGTCCGTGACACTTCCAAATTAATTTTTGCGCGTACCTAATAACATCACATCAAACGAATTTAATTACAAAATTTAAAGTCAATTAAATTGATTAAGAAATGTTCCCTAGCAATGTTTAATGTAACTTTAAAATTTAAGACACGGAAAATATGTTCAGAACTTTCAATTTTTTAACATTTTCAATAAGATCACAGATCACTGAATAAAATGACGTGCGAATGTTGCCAATTAAGTTTTTTTAATAAGCAATGCGCGAGGCGAGGGTAACTTGTTGCTCGTTTTATCGGCGGCCGACCCGCCCGCAACCCGCAACGTAGCCGCAGACGCTCGGCCTGGCCGGTTACAATTAAAATATGAACGAGAAACCCAGAACATGGGCTTCTAAAAAAAGAACTGTAAGTACTCTGAAAAACTGGAAGTAAACTGTGGTACTCGTAATGAAGTGCCCCGACTCAAGACAACCCGATTAGAACGTTTCTCGAAACTTGAAACTAACTATTCACTTCTCGTAAACTTAACTAACCGCTCTTTCACTTACCCAAGACTCAAACTAAAAGTTGGCATGCAATCTAGCGGTGAATTTAACTTAGAATCACTTCTCAGTTATATGCAAATGTGAAGTGAAGGAAGACCTGGGGCCCGATTTTTGAAAAGACATGTGTGAAAATACCACCATCGAAAGTGGTGAAAGATTGTGCTGAATTTGAAATATGAGTAGCTTGCAAGATACTTACGGCTCTCTTAATCTTGTGAACTAGTAAAAACTTTGATTAGAGCTGTAGTTTTGGATATATAAGCTGATTTATACCACTTTCGAGTGATGTGCTTTCAAAAATCGGGCCCCTGATTTAAATGATGGAAGTAAAAGCTTCATCTGACTTTTTAAGTGTAAATGAAAATTGGGTGTGGAAATTAAACCTTAAGAGTGTTCCATCTAACCCGATCACCTGCTGAAATCCAGTAGGCTTATTACCTAACTCGCTCGCAATCGCCATCGGTTTCATTTTGACAGTTCCTGTATGAATGTGACAGCTAGCTGATTCCGATGCCAATTTGTCAGCCCATACGTGAACTGTCAAAATGAACACGATGGCGATTGTGAGCGAGTTAGATAATAATACTACTGAACTCAAACACGACTATAATTTCAATGTTGATTCAGACGGGCGTCCCTACTTTAAAGTTCAACTGGCAAAAGTACTTAATTCACCTGTAACAGCATGTGGATGTGTGCCGAACGCCTGGCCTTTGGGCCGCCGAAGTTGGAGCTTTCAACGCAAAACCGGTCAAGGGCAGGCCGCGGCTCGCCACTACTGGCCTCGCCTCGTTGTCGCCAGCTTTTGGATGTTCGGAGGAAGCTTTTTAAATTAGCATTCCAGTTACGAAGGATAAAATCGGGCGAACATATGCAATTCAGTAGTTGGCTTACCGTAACACACATGGTATCTAAGCTAGGTACATGACACATGTATTCTATCTTAGCTCTTTAGGCTGGCAACGCATTTGCATTACTCTAGTGTAGGCAAAGTTGTATTTACCTAGAACTTAAGTGTAAACCGACGTAACGTAACGGAGAGCAAAGAGCTGGTAGCCTCCGCGCACAGCGAATTAGTATTGCGATACTCGTACAGCGAGGAAATGCCGCCGGCTTCTTTGACTCAATGCCGCGGGGGAGTACTTTTTTTGATTTATTTTATTTTTAGTTTAATTTATCTTGTACATTTATAAATGGTTTTTTAAGTGTCATATTAAAGTTTTATTGTAAACTAGCGACCCGCCCCAGCTTCGCATGGTATATTATGCATGTACCTACCTATTATACATATAAACCTTCGTCTTGAATCTATTAAAAAATCCATCAAAATCCGTTGCGTAGTTTTAAAGATTTAAGCATACATAGGGATATAGGGACAGAGAAAGCGACTTTATTTTATACTATGTAGTAATAGTAATAGTGATAGGTACTTTGTGTAAATAAATCGTGTATCCCATCAAAAAATAAATAAGCGAAAGATCAGAAAGAAACCCGTATAATCTCGGTGTGGTGTTTAGTTAATTCTTCATTAACAGAAAACATTGTTTTCTTACACATGTCTGACGGCTCCTTTAATTTGTATACAAATTATTCTTGCTCATAGTGATCAGCTGTGTTGGTATTCACGGTGGCGCCCCTGGCGGCGGTAATGTGAACAAATTGCGCCGGCCGCCGAACGTGACCGCCATATCGGACGGCTCGCCTGTTATTGTTTACTTCGGTTTGTTATTCTGTCGGACTATCAATCGTCGAAGACATTACCATTACATTGGCGAATAACAACCGGAACGTTTGCCGATCTCACAACGACGCGAGGCCATCGCGACAGAGATTAATGCCAATCGAACGATCGTACGGAAAGAACTTAGCTTTATGAAATTAATGGTCGAGATCGGTGCAATTCCCACTTAACAGAGTATCACAAAAAGCATTAACGTTATCTTGTCCTTCTATATACATGAAACAGTCAGGTTATTAATTCAAGAACGGCTGAACCGATTTTTATGGCCGTTTATTTATTATCTTTGTGTCTACACCAAATGACAGAATACCTATCTAGTAAAAAATTAGCAAAAAAAAACAGAAATATTTCGTATACAACACCATTTCTGATGTAACGAAAACTGATTCTAAGGCGAAAAGAAAGTTCGCCGGGTCGGCTAGTGTATCACAAATAAGCAATAAAGTTTAACCACTCGATAAAGCTCTTTAACCATCTTTAAGCTCTTTCTTTTTTTTTTCTTTATATTTTTGTTGCTACGCCCTTGCAGGGTGTCACATCTGTACTACTTTATGATTATGATTTCCACCTTTATACTGTAATGTGACTTGCAATAAACGATTCTATTCTATTCTATTCTATTCTAACCTTTTTGATAATACTATCATGCAGTGTACAGTGTATCTCTAGTTGACAAGGTAAAGTTGACAATTCGCGAGTGGCACGAGAGCTGTTAAATTAGACCAGAGTCAGTCGGAATTTCCGACTTACTTTCCTTTGTACCCTTTGTCAGATACCAAAACAATATGGCCGCCGCCAGGATCCGAGTTTCCCGGCAATACGGCGCGTTCAAAAGGCTGGAATAAAATAAATATACCCGTAGGTAAGCGGTCTCGACTGAACGCCCCTTACAGAACTTTTGCAGATACCAGTCGGATTCCTTTCAGCAAAGCGTTCGAATTATGCCATCCGCGGAGTATTAACGCCCCGGTACGAGCCGTTAGGATGACGGCTGTGTATTTGATAAAGTTATTCCACAGCTTATCTCGTAGATGTGGGTATTACCGACGAATAAATATGAAAACATTAGCCTTTCATAGCTATAAGTTAGTTTCGCAACGATTAAGAAGAAAAGTATTCTAAAAACCTCCCAACCAAATGCTACTTTAAGCTAAAGCTCGGCGATTTCTTTTGTCGCTACGTTTATAAAAAACCACAAATGCAATCATCAAAAAAGAAGATTAAATCCCTACTTCCTGTCAGTAATACCGGGGATTTCATTAATTTTGCACATAGATTATTAAAATCTCCCGACATGAATCCGGCTTTATTAAAAAAAAGACCATGAAATTGTCATTTTTGGCCATTAGTCATTGTAAATCCCGTCGTTATTTGCGCAAGCCTCGTGACACGCGCCGTGAATCAAGCCCACGTTTGGGCATAATTAACACGCCCCTGGGGCCGCGCCACGGCTCGCTTCAATCGTTACTGGAAACTTTCAGAACGAAACATTCATTACAATCAGTTATTTGCTGTAAGGCAAAACTTTCACAGCCTTGCCTATCTTGCTTATTACCAAGATACGCACAGTTTGGACAATTTTCGGAAAGTCCCAGGTAAATAATGTGCCTTTGACCAATGCATGCAACGACACTACAATTTTGGAATATACCGTTTCGAACCTTTTTGTAATCTTCAGGTGGTACAGTGAAGGAATAACTCCTTACGCCCCATGCATCCTTTTTATAGTTACGATTTTCCTTGTCGAGTAATGCGATGTACTATGAGGTTTTATGTGAAGAGGTTCCTCGATGGATCATTAATTCAATTCCTCGACTGTACATACTAACTCTATAAAGCCATATCACAATATTCTGGTCAAGCACACAGGTAGGTACGTTGTCAATTATTTTTGCAAAATTGTTTTTAATCAAATATGACTCGATTTCAATCAACCAGGCTTGATGCATATCCGACTATGCAAACATGGTTCGAGCGGGAACATAAATTGCTTCAAAATAAATTGGAAACTACCGCCATATTCGTTGGCTTTTTGCCTTTGTGCTGTTAAATAACATGTCAGTTACAGTATTTTAATTAGTGCCGCGAAGTTTAAACGCTGTAACTACGTTAAAACCGGACTGTAAATGTGAAAATAATTTGTTTAATCTTTCAACCGTATTGACCCATCATTGTAAGCATTAATTATATTTTAAGGGTAGGTACAATGACCACGTCCTTTTAGCTAATTCCACATTCTAATAGAATTGAACGCAAAGGCGCCCCGTTTCCTTCACGGCTGGGCGGTTTGTCCTTTGTTCCTGCGACATGTTCTCATTTTACGTCACATCCTTAATCTTTTTAAATTATGGAGGCAAACAATACACAGAGCCTTTAATAAGATTCATTAAGCTCATTTAAATAGCTAAATTTTTATGTTGCTTAAAGAAACCAAGGAATTTTCAATATAAAACTATACCGTGAGATTCGCACACTGTCTAAACGTGCTCCAAGTGGTAAGAAATGCCAAACATGTTTTGGACTATTCGTAGTCCTTCCTGGAGGTTTTAGTTCACAAAACCAAGCAATATTATTCAGGATTGTAGTAGTACCAAAGTTAGCACATAAGATACACGAAGATAATCGAATGTTGCAAAGCGTGCCTCTGCCGTAAATTTAGCATTAACAAACGGTCCAATACGTGGCAGCGCCAGTTCAAAATACGGTGCAATCGTGCCTCCATTACCCCGGCGCGGGCGTCCGAGGCCGTCTCTATTACGTAGAGATGCGCCAAATGTATCACCTGATCGAAGAGCGATAACAGTTTAGTTCACCAAATTTATATCACTCATTTAGCTTGATGCGAAAATTTTAGGAATCATGTTATAGGCGCCGCGGTTAGCAAGCCATTACTATTTTGATTCCCCTTTCCACCTATACGCCCATAATTATGTTAAACATGGCCTTTAGGTTTTGTCACCTTAGTCTCTGTCTTGTCATTTACCTTACTAGCGAAGAGAAGTGAAAGAGGTATGACAGGATCGAGGCAAGTGGAACAAAGTAGTCTCTGCCTAAAAGGGAAAGCGGCGGGACTGTAGCACAGTCGAGAGCATAAAATTAAATATAAATATCGATACAGCCGTCATATCAAATATATGTGTCTCCGACCTTATTGTTTGTGGCATAAAGGTGTATAGACGTTTTTGACGTCTTAGTAACGTACACATATACGCCCTTGATTGTAGGTAGCTCACTAGCTCATTTACCAGTACCCAGTAACTCCTACGTGTTTCTGTGGTTCATCTGATTCATTTTGTTCTACTCACTTACAGACTGATCAAATCATCTGGTATAGTATTCCTTTATCTGATTCACACATAAGTTAGACATTTTATACTGTATTTATTTACTCTCGTTCGATATTGATCAGTTTAGTGCAAGCTAGAGCGAGTGAACTAAAATGTACTGAATGCATTTCGATCCGAAAAGAGCTAGTGATCTAGTGAGAACCAACTGATTTTCTTTTGAATCACCCGCTCGCTTGCTGCACATCTCTATAACGAGATAGAGCCACACGAGATATAGTCATAGGAGACTCGATTTAAGTGTATCTCGGCATCTGATATCTCGGGAACGTAGTTTGGTCACGTAAACGTCGTGAACGAAACTACGTAGTTCGCGTATGTGGTGTTTGAAGCGGGCAAGTTTCGCTCGGCGATTTGCAGGTTGTTCCGAACTTAACTAGGCGCGTGGGGGCAACTGTGACAGTTCGACATTCTGCAAATGGAACTTTGAAATAGTATTTGTTTCGCTATAGTCCGTTTATTAAAACGTTGTTCGAACATTGAAGCTATCTACTCGGTCTATGTTGAAACAAAGAACGAACGAATTAAGCGCGTTTTTATACGTAGACGATATTATTGTGAGTTTAGTTTAGCTTCAGCTTAATGTAAGCGCGGTTTAGTTTAGTAAGTGTCAAAATCTATGAAACTTTTAGCCCTAAATCCAGGTTTATGACTTTAGAACGAGCAAGCGTCTCTTGTGTTTCGACCAAATTGTAATTGCCGTATTGAACTGCTATTTGGCAGATATAAAAATATCGTGTCCCGTAAGGGGTAGCAAAGAGGCAGGTGGCCTAACACGGGGACAAATAAAAAATAAGTTAAGTTAAAAAACAGGTAGTTAATTTAATCTCAGAATAATAGTTTCCATTCAAATTTAAACCATAATGAAGCAATAATTTAAGACGTTAATTTCATTTTATGACCAAAAATGAAATAACTGCTAATAAATAATTTAATAATTTAAAATTTAATTATTTAAAATTTAACAATATAAATCTCAATAATCAAGTAATAGTAATAATAATAATTCCAATTTAAATAATTCAACTACAATAATAATTTCAATTTAAATTAATTTAACTATAATAATAATAATTTCAATTTAAATAATTTAGCTATCATAATAATAAAATTGTATATGGTATAGAATCGTGGTTTAATTAATTAAAAGTATCTCAGGGAGGGAATCAGTGCCACTAGGCAGGGCCGTGACTAGACGCCTGGACTGCGTGAGAATGGCCGTTCCTCCAAATACCGTACGCCCCTTGGCTGTGCGAAGCTCGACGCGGAGAGCCAGGTTGGTGTGACGGCCGGGGAAGGTGAGACGGGCCGGAGCGCAGGTACGGGTGAGCAGTGGAGGTCGTAGGCGGTGTTCTTCACCCGGTAGGGTGTTCCTGGAACGCGTCCAAAATCCTCATTAGGACACGGCTCAAACCTAGCCCTGGACTGCAGATGATCACACGCGCGCAAGGGGTTAGGTAATGAAATAGCTATCATGAAATGATGGGCGATGCAGTCCAGGTACATAATAAAAAAGCAAGCGATGCAGTGGGAATGTAATGCTAAGCATAAGTAAGGGGGAATATATGCATACCCACCAATCAATCAAATTAATCAATTCGATTAATTAATTAATTAATCGGTCGGCATAAGCAAACTCGAAGAAAAGCAATAGTGTGCGTCAGCATTACATTCTCAAATGTATTTATTTTTAATGATTTAATGAGTAGGCGTATTTAAGTAAAAGCCTTTTCTCACAAACGGTATTTTTTACAAAGATAAAAATTGCGTTTAATTTATTATTAATTATTATATAGAATCAGAGTGATTAAAGTTAACATTTAAGCAAATAAATATTCATTAATATTAATCAAATTGAGAATAAAAATTATTACTAGCGAAACCTCAAAAGGTTTCGCAATAAGTATTAATTACAGGTATAATTACTAATTATTCTCACGCCTAAGTAAAGGCTCATACAATATACAATGATAAAATGATCATGATTATGAGTACATGCAAAATCAGAGAAATATTTCTTATAAATCATCATATTTATAAAAATAACCATTAAAATGCTCAGTAAAAGAAAGTGAAGCATCAATTTTACTATTTTGGTTAATGATGATGGTAGAAAGTAATGCATGTACCATCTAGAATGTTCCCAAGCGTACAAGGAAGGTCGAATAAGGTGACCGCTAAGGTACATTCACTAAATACGGCAAAATATAAGCCTACAAGCATAGCAGCTACTTAACTAATTATGATTGGTGCAACACTTACCCAAAATTGGGACGAAACAACACTCACTTTTAAATGATTACTTTTAATTAAAAAATTATCGGCAGCGATCGCTCCGCTCGATGCTCCGATGCGAGATTTTATAAACGAGGGACGCGGGCAGCGCGTCTTAAGGCCGGCGGCTGAGTGTGTGGCGGCAGCGCCCGCTCGGATCTCTTCGCGCAATCCTCGGTATAGCTCGGCTTGCGCCGGCGACCAGTTCCGCGATATATGATAAAATATTATTTACGCGTACGATCTGTGTGTTTGTTTATTGTTATTTTATTAGTTTAAGTTGATTTTTAATTAGGTTAAGTGTTTTAATGTAAATATTTATTAGCAAGTAGATTTTTTATGATTAGTAATAGTTTTAATAAAAGCGTTTAGGTATTTAGTTTTAACTAGTTAAGTAAATATTTAAGATTTTCCTACAGCTTTCCGATAGTCAGTTTTCCCGTTTTAGATTTTAAGTATATTTACGCAATTGTTTCGTAACGAGTAAACAACTGATAATTCTTATAAAAAGAGTTAACGTTATACGTTACAGTACACCGTCTCCTGGAAGAAGGATTTTTCCTAAGAACAAATCCTTCCAGAAGTACGCGTGATTTGCATTTACCACTTCCCACTTTCATTCGTCACCTTTTAATCCATCAAATCAGTCACTTAGTTTCCTTGCGGTGATATATTATATGCAAGCTAAGGAAACATCTTGCAGAAAGAGAGACGCAAAATTCAATCAATGCGGCGCTCGAGTAGCAAATGCATGATGGTAATGATGGTTGTATAACGCGTTTGTTGTTTTTTTTTTCTTTTCATTGGCTAAAAGTTCGAGGATTTACTAGGAGAAGTCACCACCCGCTTCAGGCTGAGCTCCCTTTCAAGAGAGGGGAAACTCAGGTGTAGGCTTAGTATAATTTGCAGTATGAATTTACTAGAACAAGAAAGCCGCGGTGTCTAGTGAACTGTGTAAACGAAACCGAGTTACCGGTGTCGACCACCGCAACACCAAAGAGAAAAAAAAGGAAAAAAAAATGCGGATAGCGTCAGGCGGTAAGATTAGCATTTTTACTGAGCTTGAAATCCTTTATATGCCAAGCTCCTAAGTCACGACCAGCCATATCCTCAACAATATACACCAGAGGCGATCGCTTGACCTTAACGCGACATTTCTGGTACTTTGGTGCTAGCTTTTTGCTGAAATAGGCGCTCTTATCGCTTTGAAAATAACACCGCTTCCAGATTATGTCCCCTACGTTAAATTCAATTGCCTTCCTCCTAGTGTTATAGCGCCGGGCGTTCTTCGTGTGACTTTGCCAAACAGCTGCTTGTACCTTGTTTAAGTCCCCAGACAAGTGACCAAGGTTTTCGGCATAGACATCTCGTGGCACGAAAACTATCTCGTTTGGGGTGTCATTATCGGTGTAATGAGACCCGCACGTGACAAGTTCACGGCCATGGACCAAGAACGCTGGAGTGTACCCAGTGACTTCGTTAACGGAGTTATTAATTGCAAACTGGATTTTTCGCAAGTTGACATCCCAGGTTCTCTGGTCATCATTCACGAACGTCGAAATAGCTGTCACAATGGTTTTATTGTAGCGTTCGACCGTGTTAATTTGAGGCGTATACTTAGGTGTAAAGTGAACGCGAGGTACTTTGTATTTTTGGAAAAGATTGTTCATTTCGTGACTGTTAAATTGGCATCCGTTATCTAATACTACAGTTTGTGGAATGCCGTGTACCAAAAATACGTCGTCCTCTATTATTTGTGAAACAACCTGAGCAGTAGCGCGCCTTAAAGGGAAAATGAGGCAGTATTTGGAAAAGCAGCACGTCACGACAAAAATATAGCAATGCTGCTTCCTAGTACAAGGTAAGGGGCCGACTAGATCGATAGAGAGCATCTGGAAGGGCCTACAGCAGTCTTTGGGCCTACCCATTGTTCCTAAGACGCGATGTGTAGCTGTTTTATGAGCCAAGCATACCTCACAGGCGGAGACATATTTAACGACGTCGCTGTACATTTTAGGCCAGAAATGAGTGAGAGCTAGTCGTTTATACGTCTTGAACACACCGAAATGTCCTGATGTGGGCTCATTGTGACATTGAGCTAGTATTTGTTGCCGATCTTCAGCGTAAACCACTTCCTTCCAAGCAAACTCCGAGGCAAGGATGTTTCCATTATTCGTGCGTCTATACAGTTTACCGTTTTTGATAATGTAATTAGGGAAACTAGTAGGCGAATTAAGACAGCCATTATATATGTTCAGAAACCAAGTATCAGAGGTGGTCGGGGGGCTGCTGCATGACAAATCTGCCACTGGGACACATCTCGACAGACTATCCGGAATAACGTTGTCCCTACCTCTGCGGTGCTTAATAGAAAAGTCAAAGGCAGACAACCTCACACCCCACCTAGCTAAGCGGCCCGTGGGATTAGTTAGAGAAAGGAACCACTTAAGTGCTGAGTGGTCCGTATAGACAGTGAAAGGGCGGCCGTTCTCCAAATAGCATCGCCAGTGCTCCAGTGCAGTCAGTACGGCGAGAGCCTCTCTTTCTGTGACACTATAATTTCGTTCTGGTCCTGACAATGATTTGCTCATGAATGCTACTGGGTGTTCTACACCGTTTACGACTTGACACAGCATTGCTCCAACCCCGTAATTACTAGCATCCGTGTGGACATCAAATGGCAAATCAAAGTCAGGACACGCTAAAACAGGTGCTTGAACAAGACAGGATTTTAATGTTAAAAAAGCTTTATCAGCCTCTGGCGACCATGCAAACGGAGCCGCCTTATTCTTTGTCGAGGTAAGTTTATTAAGTGGACCAGCTATTGTGCTAAAATTTGGAATGAAGCGCCTATACCAGGAAGCCGTACCCAGGAAACGTTTCACCTCCTTTCTGGTAGTAGGGACCGGATAATTACAGATAGCCTGCACCTTATCCGGATCTGTCCTAAGTCCATGAGAATCTACTACGTAGCCTAGATACTTTAGGGAGTCTCTGAAAAAACGGCATTTTTCAAAATTAATCGTTAGATTAGCTTTCCTCAACTTCTCTAATACTCTCAAAAGAATAGAAACGTGTTCGTCAAAGGTTTCGCTCACTACGACGACATCGTCGAGGTAGCAAAAGACCTTGAGCTCGAGATCAGGCATAAATAGAGAATCGACTAGTCGCTGTTGCGTAGCAGGAGCATTGGTGAGACCAAAAGCGGTGACATTAAACATAAATGTTCCACGGCCCGGGACGTAAAATGCGGTTTTTTCCCTATCATCTTCATGAATAGGAATCTGCCAAAAAGCCTTTGAGAGATCTAAGCTGGTAAGGTATTTTGCGTCTTTCAGGTTATCTAAGATTTCAGATACGTAAGGGAGGCTATACGCATCTTTCTTGGTGACAGAATTCAGCTTACGACTATCAAGACAGAATCGCGGCTTACCATCTTTTTTGCCAACCACCAGAACAGGAGAGGACCAAGGGCTTTCACAGGGAGAGATTACGCCTAGGGATAACATCTCGTCCACTTGTTCCGTAATAATGCGCTTCTTCTCCGGGGACAATCGATAGTACCGTTGCTTTATGGGTTCAGTATTTTCCGTATCGATACGGTGTGTAATAAGGGAGGTTTTGCCTAGGCCTTTAGTTTCAAAGGAAATTTCTTTGAATTGAGTGATAATATTGTCAGCAATGAGTTTCTCAGACGTGCCGAGATTGCCGTAAGAACGCAAATGTATTTTTGATGTATCCGAATGTATTTGTGCAAGACAAGGTTCAGACATGGAAATATAATTTATGTTATTTAGATATTTAGGACAGATTTTAAATTTTTTCCAAAAATCGATGCCAAGTATTAGGTTTGTTTCTATGGCAGGGATAATATAAGCTTGTAGTCGTAGAGTGAAGTGGGACGATGATTTAAACACCCAGATTCGTATAAAGGCTATAATATTGTCACCAAACAGTACAACGGAACAAGAAACGCAATAATTACGGGTAATAAGCAAAATTATCAAATAACAATCGTCACGCGGCGGGAGCGGCAAGCGGACTGGCGCGGGGTATCTGCGCGCGGGGGGCGAACATGCGAGAACTCGCGCGGCCGCCGGCCGAAAGCGGCGCGGGAGGACGACGCTGATTGGTCCGCGCAATGACCAAACACGAGGAAGCGCGGAGCGTGGTTAACGCGAGGTTTAAACTAAGGCGGGAGCGCAGCAAAGCCGTCTTATCGTCCTACATACTCCCCCTTTTGACCAGAAAGGTGTCCTCACTAATGGTCAAACAAAACAGTATTCTTGGCTTTACGAGGCCGGCCTCGACGTCTTACAGGAGCAACAGGTTCGGGAACCTCAAAACCTTCACCCTCACGGCCATGATACCTCTTCAAGTCTGAAATATGATACTTTCCGATCGCTTCGTCGGGTTTATCAGGAAATGCTAACAGGTAAGTAGTAGGGCTCACTTTCTCTTTAATTATATAAGGGCCATCGCGTCTTGGCATCAATTTCGAGCTTATACCTTTTGAAGCATTGCTGAGAATGTGCGTCTTCATCAAAACCAAGTCACCCTCCAACAAATCATCTGTTTGACGGGTCTTATCTTTAACAGCTTTACGGAGATCCTGCTGACGCTCGATAGTTTCTCTGCTCGAGTTAAGCGTGTCTAAGCAGATAAGGAGTTATCTGGGGAACATAATTTTCGGCCATTATAACCGCGCGAAGATCAGTCTGCGCGCCTAATGGCGATCTTAAATCTCGACCAAAGGTCAGGTAAGCTGGAGTCTGCTGAGTGGACTTAGTGAACGATGTGTTTAATGCGAACCGGATAAAAGGTAGTACTTCTGCCCACTGATGATGATGTCCTTCCACTAGAATCGCCAACTGCACCTTCAAATCTCTATTTTTTCTCTCAACGGGATTCGCTTCAGCATGGAACAAAGGAATCAAATTCTGTTTCACGTTGAGCGTATACATAGCTTTCTGCATTACGTCAGCCACGAATTGAACACCATTGTCGGATATAACACGCCTGGGAACTCCAAAACGCAGAAAAACTTCATCGATTAGGGTCTTCGCACAAGCTTCGGCTGTAGCTTCGACGAGGGCAAAAAGTTCAACCCACTTACTAGCAGTATCTTCGACGATTAGTACCCATCGTTCCCCGTTAGGCCCTTTCGGCAACGGCCCAAACAGGTCCACAGCCAAAACTTCAAACCGTTGCGCTGGAACCGGAGTCTGTGTTAATCCACATGGTTTCTCGTTTGACGGCTTATAACGCTGACATTCAATGCACGTCTTGAGATATTCTGTAACATAGCGACGCATACCGGGAAAATAGTATCTAGAAGAGAGGCGATGCAAGGTACGTTCTATACCTCCATGACCAGCTGTTGGAGAATCATGATTTTCTACCATAATTTCTTTTCGCAGATCCTCCGGCACAACTAGTTGCGGTTCTTCTTGATCAACATCCGGTGAGTAACGGTACAGTACACCCATGTTCATGTGATATCCTCTTTCTGTCCATCTACAAATCTCAATTTCTTCTTTCCCTTCCAGGCCCTTGATGATCTTCGACAACTCAGGATCAGCAATCTGTTTCTCGCGAAGAGACGCAGTATCCCAGCGTGGAGTATCGACGATTACTGTGCAGACTCCACAAGAAGCACGAGCATCTTCCTCACACGGTGGTCGACTGAGAGTATCGGCGATAACATTTGCCTTTCCAGGTGTATAATCAACCTGGAGGTCAAAGCACTGAAGCTTCATCGCCCAGCGAACTAGCCTTCCAGTAGGCGACTTTACCGTAAGTAACCATTTCAGAGGTTGATGGTCACTCGCTACCTTCACAGGGTGGCCATCGATGTAACCGCGAAACTTTTCTACTGCCCACACCACGGCCAGAGCTTCACGTTCCGTAGTGGAATAGTTTCGCTCGGCGGGCGTGAGAAGTCGGCTGGCATACTCGATGGGACGTTCCTCTCGATGTGACTCCCCCTGCAGTAAAGCCGCTCCTAGAGCGTAGCTGCTGGCGTCGGTCCTCAGAACGAATGGAAGGTGATAATCGGGCTGAATCAGAATTGGAGCCGAGGTGAGTAGCCGCTTCAAATCCGTAAACGCGTTCACCTGAGCATCTTTCCATATCCATGGCTGATCTTTTTTAGTAAGCATAGTCAACGGCTGGGCAACCTGAGCGAAACTTGGAACAAACTTCCTGAACCACGAGCACGTCTGCAAGAAGGATTTGAGATGCTTCACTGATGTAGGTTCCTTCATATCAGAGATGGCGCTAATTTTGTCAGGGTCAGGTGATAAGCCTCTAGGCGTGATGACATGTCCAAGGTATTTTACAGACTCCCTGGCAAACACACATTTACCACGATTAGCTCGCAGATCGAAAACTCGCAGGCGGTCGAAGACAGCGCGCAAGTCCTGCAGGTGCTGGGTAAAACTGTCTGATATTATAATGAGATCATCAATGTAACCCAGAAGTGTTACTTCTTTCAGGGATGTTCCAGAACGAAATCGATCGATCAGACGCTGAAAGGTGGCCGGAGCGTTACGCAGCCCAAAAGGCATGCGCTTAAAACGATGAACTCCAAAAGGCGACACAAAAGCAGTCTTGTCCCGGTCCTCCTCCTTGACACCGACCTGCCAATATCCTGAACGCAAATCTATGGTGCTCATAAAACAGCTTTTACCGGTATACTGGAGCAAATCGTCTATAACCGGTAATGGGTAAGAATCGTTCTTGGTGATGGAGTTTAATTTTCGGTAATCGACACAGAATCGATAAGTGCCGTCCTTCTTAGGTACCAGAAGAGCCGGTGCAGCCCAGGCCGACTCGCACTCCTCGATCACTCCGTCCGTCAGCATCTTATTAATCTCTGCCTCCATGATCTTTTTCTTGGCAGGCGTCAGGCGGTACGGTGGCACTGCTATGGGACGGTGATCCCCCGTATCTAGATGGTGCTCTGCGAACGGCGTTGGGCCTCCCCCTTCCCTAAAGATGTCTTCATACTCCTGTAAAATTCCACCAAGAGCACCCCTCTCCAGTGCTGACAGCATCGAGCCTTCATCAGACCTAAGAATGTTAGCAGAAGAGCAACCGACATAATTTCGCGAAGTCTCACAGCGAAGAGGGTGAACGTCCTGAGGCCGATCTGCCATATACCAATTATTAGCAGGAATATTTAAAATTACCCGAGCCTTTCGCAAGAAATCGATTCCTAACAACGTTTCATTGTTAATCGCGTCTGGGAATATGACGAAAGTAATAGGTATGACGGCGCCCTCAAGTTTAACTTTAACGTCAGCAAGTTTAACTCTAGTGTCGCGTAAAATACCGTCCGCAAGTTTAACTGTCATATTCGCGCTTCGAAACGGATAGTTACTCTTAATTAATAGCGCGTAAAGAGATGAGCCGGCAATGCTGCGCTTAGCCGCCGTGTCAACCAAACCGGTACCAAAATGTCCGCAAACCTCAATATTTAAAATAGGTCGACCGTCGGTACGCATCCGATCCGCTTGCGACTCATTACCGCTTTGAAAATGTTCAGAATAAATATTATGTTTACATTCAACATCATTTATAGGCAAAACAATATTTTTCGTATCATTTATAGGCAGAAAAACATTTTTCGTATCATTTATACGCTGAATAACATTTTGCGTATCATTCATACACTGATTAACATTTTGCGTATCAAAATTACACGAGAAGAATGACTCCTTATTATTATTGTTACACGTATCGCAGTTCGCACGAATTACGCCTTTGGCGCCACAACCGTAACACAAAACCGCGGTCGGATCACTTTTCGCTTTAATTTTTATGCAATCACTACGTAAATGTCCCGGTTTACGACAATAAACACAGAAAAGTTTACCTTGTTTAACAGAGTTCGCAGTCGAAGCGCTTACCCCCGTTGACCCGTTCGGCGTTTCCCGCGCAAACGCAGTGTCGAGGTGCGGCCTAGCGGCAGCGCCGGCGAACGGCGGCGCGGCGGCGAACCGCGGCGCAGCCGTAGCGGTGTCGGCGAACCGCGGCGCAGCGGCAGCGGTGTCGGCGAACGGCGGCGCGCTCGCGCTCGCGTTCGGCGGAGCGGTGCCGCGCGCCGCGCGTACCGTACGCGGATAACTTTGATTGCGTACCGTATCCATACTCGTACTACAGTTAAGACGAGATAATGACAGCGTTAAATCCGTGAGCGTGTCTTCAACACTTCTGGCTTTTTCAAGTAGCTCTTGTAGGTCTCTCACTGACTCACGCGTGATCCGCTCACGGATCCGAGCGTCCAGGAGTCCATATACCATGTCGATCTGCATTGCATCAGGGCATTCGTACGGCAGCTTGGCAATGGACGCCCGTATTCGCCCGATAAATACTTCGGCTCGTACATTACCTTGCTCGGCCGAGAATATGTCCTTGAATATTTTATGCGGCGGCCGGGGCACGCCATACATAGCTCGTAATCTTGCGATGGCATCCTGCCATGACATAACAGCCGTTCTGACTCCGCGCCACCAAACTGCTGCGTCCCCTTCGAGCAACATGCGGAGCCCCCGCAACGCGTGCTCGTCGGAAATCGCTGTACATTCCTTATACATTTCTATGCAGTCTATAAACGCTTCTAGCGTCTCGGAGTCTTGGCAACCGTTGAAACGCGCCGTGCACTTTGAAAAGTTGCCATTGGGAGCCGCTGCCGTTGTAGAAGGCGCCGGAGACGCGGCGCCGTTGCCGTTGGTTCGCGTGTTTGCAATCGACGTTGCCAACAAGGACTCGACCAGTTGGCGGTTTGACTCCGCCTGAGCCCTGGCGAACGCCGACAGGAACGTGGACAGCTCCCCTGACAACCCCGCGGCGCCTCCCGCGTCCGACGCGTCATCCCCTTCTTGATGCGTACTTTTACGACGAGGCATTGTCACTTATTACTTATTCACAGTTCACTTCACTATTTAACACAACTAAAAATGTTCGTTTCGTGGAATTCGCGCACTATCCTATACTTAATTCTCGGAAGCATAGGCGTGGCCGCTAGTTGGAGCGCCAGTGTAGTCGTAGAGTGAAGTGGGACGATGATTTAAACACCCAGATTCGTATAAAGGCTATAATATTGTCACCAAACAGTACAACGGAACAAGAAACGCAATAATTACGGGTAATAAGCAAAATTATCAAATAACAATCGTCACGCGGCGGGAGCGGCAAGCGGACTGGCGCGGGGTATCTGCGCGCGGGGGGCGAACATGCGAGAACTCGCGCGGCCGCCGGCCGAAAGCGGCGCGGGAGGACGACGCTGATTGGTCCGCGCAATGACCAAACACGAGGAAGCGCGGAGCGTGGTTAACGCGAGGTTTAAACTAAGGCGGGAGCGCAGCAAAGCCGTCTTATCGTCCTACAAGCTTTAATTATATGTTTCGTATTCTCAAAAACTATTGGTAAAAACATATAACCATGGGACTTCATACGCTGACCGCCAGCCGCTACAGCTGTAAGGTCATCCCCCGATAATAAATCATAGCCAAACTGTAAAAAGTGCAAATGAGCGTTATTGCCGAGAATAGTCACAACAGAGCCAGAATCAAGCAGACCGTAGAGAGTAAAGTCCGGGAGGTTCTCGATGGAAATATTAACATAGGGGCGGGGGTCATTTGAGGGAATGGAACCGAAAATTGATGCGACTTTATAAGTGTTAAAGAAATGCTTTATTGTAGTGAGCCAATTGCCCCAGTCAATGGCATCAAAGTGTTGATCACGACAATTTTCGGCACTTAGTTTTTTGTCTGAGCCTGTGACTTGCCCTTGCTGCCTGGCTGCTGCTGTTTACAATTTGGACAGTCAGGTGTACGATAGTCTTTTAGACCGCACCGGAAGCAAAAAATAGAACGTTCCGCCGGGCATTGTCTCATGGAGTGCGTGTTTACTTTGCAGCGATAGCAGTACGGCTCCCTGTACACTGAGGAGACATATGGCTGCCGATTGGGAACGGACTTGTGATGTGAAGGATTCTGGTGGCTTGGACCGGCTTGTGGCTGTGTGTTGTTATTATAAGTAGGCTTATAGCTATTTTTAAAATCTCGCCTAGTATATGCATAATCCGGAGCCACAGTACTACCAGAAACAGGTGGCGGTTCCCTGAAGTCGCCAGAGCGCGCAGTAATGTGCTCGTAGTTTTTGCACAATATCCTTAGATCCGAGATAGTACTTAAGCCAGGACAAGTAGCAAGAACGTTTGAGTAGCAGGGTCGAATATTGTGCAAAATGATCTCCAGCTGCTCCTGCTCACTCAGTGGTCTGGAAAGCCTACTAAACATACCGTGCATGATCGCTAAGTAGATGGTTATGTTTTCAGATGGTCCCTGACTTCGGTTCCTAATCTCGCTAATCATCCGGTAATCGTAATCTACGATATCAAAATCCTCCTTAAGTAAAACGAGAAGGTCCTTCCAGGTGGTTATGCTTTCCCTCACGCTGCGGTACCAATGTAAGGCATCTCCAGTCATGATTTCCACTGCATGGGAGAGCATAGTTGAATCGGTGACATTTTTAGCTAAGCGGAACTCCTCCACACGTGTGATGAACGATCTTACACATGATTTGCCGTCAAATTTAATTTTAGCTATTTCGGAACCGACACCGCCTCGGTCACATGTCACCCTAATATTCTGCAGGATACGATCACCAACAGTTGCTTCACCATCATTACCATCAGCATTAGCATCTAAGGAAACATGTTGTGGCGTAACAAGAGGACGAGGACCCTGACCATCGGAAATGCCAAGTGTTTTAAAAATTTGTAGAAGTTTGGTCCACTGCTCAGCATAAAATTCCTGAGTTTCGCGCAACAAAGCCAAAGCAGCGGGTTGCTCGGGTAGTTGAATTCTATTAAGCCTATGATAAATATGGTTTAGGTAGGTATGGGTGCGCTCGAGTAGGCCTTTTTGCTGAGGATCTTCCGCGAGAGAGGCTAAGTTTATGGCTGACTTAGCTAAGGTAATTTTTATGCCAGCTATATCTTCGTTGAATTCATAACAGGAGTCTAAAACCTCCTCGGCGGGATACTGTTGCGAAAGCTTTGCGACTTGTTGCCTTAAGTCCTCTACTCTGTCCTTAGGTACTTCAGCCCGAACCTTAACCTCATAGATAAGTTCAGATTTTGTGAGCTGCAAGTATTTTATTTGTCGCGACATGTTTAGTTTTGATTTAAGAAAAAGTTGTATTTATTTAGTTCTAGTTTGTAATTATGTTTTTTTTTAATATAATCAGTTGTTTTTTTTTTAATTTAGTTTATAATAAAATTGTTAAGTAAGATTATTTTTATTATTTTTTTTTTTTTTTTTTTTTACCATTGTCACGCGGTAGACGGTGACACTTGTAAAAAGTCGAATCAAAGATCGATAATCGACGACTTGCCGTAAGACCCTAGGTGGCACATCACTAGTCGCGCTTAATTAAGTATAGTTATACATACGGAACCGCGGCCTCCTATAAAAGCTCGCGCGCGCCGTAGGGATCCACACTCTATTTCAAATCTTCAGAATAAAAGCTACGAGTACGGAATCCCCAGTTATATGGTGAGTAAATTAATTATCATTGTCTAAGTGCTCAAGGTGTCTTATTGTATTTTATTGCTTTTTATTCTAAGTGTAATTTCAAATGTAAATCATGTTAATAAATTAGGTCTAAGTGTTTCGTCGGGGCGCGTTGACCGTAGGGCCAACGGCCTCCAATTTGAATTATAACGTAGCTTCATTTTGAATTTAACGGCGAACACAGACTGTTCAACCTTATTCAAATTCGCCTATTTGTTCCTAAGTCTTACTCGAGGACCTAGCCGACTCTTTGACGCACTACCCCTGGTGGACGTCGAAGAGCTGCCTGGGCCCTCGTCGTAGAAGACCGCCTCTGACACCGAGAAAATTACAGGGACCCAGATCGGGGCTAAATTAAAGCCTGAAACTGCTGAGCTGCATAACGCACATCTCCACTACCCTACCGGAAGACACGCTTCTGCCTGAGGACGACATCCTGACCCAAGGCTCGCCTCTACTGCGACCCTCGCCTTCGGCCCCTTCTGCGCTGGCAGCGTCGTCCTCACCTTCGTGTCCGTCCAGGGGAGTACTAGTGCTCCTTGGGCGTGTGTGTGTGAAAAGAATAAGTCAATAGTGCCGTTCTGCCCTGAACTCTCTTAAAAAGCTCACGTTATCCCTGAGACTACGTTGTTCTTTGGATATTGTAAACAATAAACCTCTGTAAAGTTCCATTTGTTTCACTGAATAGCCAAGGAGCGACCCTACACTAAAAAATATTCACGAAAAGTGATAGTCGGCGCCCAACTTGGTTAGTTCAGTTCAGTTCTTAGCACTTTTTCTATACGCGCACTAGCGGCACCCATTAGTTCAGTTCAGGTCTTAGCACTTCTTCCGCACACGCACTCAAAGAGTTGGCTTCGGTCATTTCTAAATACTTTTATACTTATTTTATTGTAAAATCCGACTATTGCAGTAACAATTCGTTCGCTGCCTGAGCTCGGCTTAAGAATAGGCTCAGCCGTTTTCTCGTTCGGTTACGTAGAAGTCGTAAAAAACGTTGTTCCTGTCGGTAACAAGTGGTTATTTTCTAAATTTTTAATTTAAATTAACGTAAACAAACATTAAATTCACTAGCAGTAATTTGAAATCAACGGTTCCTAACGTATGTACTTAAATTTAAAATATTAACGGTCAAATATTTTAAATACTGAACCGTTAATTTAAAATCCACTCGCGCTTGGCACATCCGCTCGCGCCCTAATTATTCGAATCAACGGTTCCTTCCGCACCGCTCCGTTGTGTTAGCAACGACCGCGCGCTCTCTTTCGCACCCGTGTGCCTAGGACACTTAGCAGATTCAAATACGCAAGCGTTAACGGCTCGATCGCGACCAGTGTCAATTTAAAATACACATTAACTACATAATAACTACCACAGTTGGCATTTCAAAATTATAACGAACCACTCAATTATCTAACAACAACCTTAATTAGTTGTACCGACAAGAACATTAATTTAATCAAATTTAGCATCACTTCTCGAAAACTTTAAACTTAGCTTCAAACAACTCGCGATTTTTAACACTTTACTGCAATAATCGAATTATTTTAGCACCTTACCTATACCTGCGCATACTTTGAGCATTTAGACAACTAACTACAACGCGCTACGTGTTTCAATAGCAGGCTAGCCATTACAACTGAGTTAACTACTTAACGTTCAATTCTACCAACGTTTAATACGACTCGCAGCCATACGTTGCGGCACTTAGGGTAATACGCGTAAGTCGCACTTTCCTTCAACACTTACTTATCGATCTACGGTTCGTCTTGTAACTCCATTTCATTATTTTAAAATTATAAACGCACCTTAACGCGCACACTTCGGAGAACAGGTTGAATAAATTCTAATATCGCGGGTAACTTACAGCTTTTAGTGTACTAAAAATGGCACATCGCAATATTAAGTATTTATCGCTACAAAAAACAGAGCTATCTTATGAGGTGGCTATTCGCGGAACTACACCGGCACTTACAGTACAAGAATTACGCGGTCAAATAGTGAAACTAGCACCCGGTTTACCGGCCCAAGATATATTAGAATCGGGACTAGACCCCGTCGACGACCTAAAAGGCGTAGCAGAAAGTTTAGCAAAAGCGCAGTCAAATTTAACCCTAATCAAATCAAAGTTTGACGATAATTTATTCGTGCGTACAGACAATTTGTGCAGTCATATCTACCATCGTCTTAGGAGAATAATTACTACTACACCCGAATCGGAGGCAGTATTGAAATCATGCTTAACTAGCTTTCAAAATGTATCAAAGGAACTAGCTACTATACGTGCTAAGTTTGATCAAGATAGTGAGGAAACCTTTTTGGAAAGTGAGGACAACCTAGAACAATTGAACACTTCTTCTCATAGTTTCGCGCAACCACCACCAAATATATCAGTAACATGTGACCGCGGCATAACCTCTGATTTTGCAAAACTTCGCTACAGTGGAAAAACTTGTGTCCGCGCTTTCGTCATTCGTGTAAACGAATTTCTCTCAGCTAGGAAGATTAAACCAGACAAATTCCTTTCTTTCGCGACTGAGATATTTGAGAGCGAGGCCTTGTGTTGGTATAGATCGGTTAAAGATAAGATTACCACTTGGAACGAATTGTCTAAACAACTCGTATCCGTATTCTCACAGCCAGACTACGATTATAAATTAAAGGCGGAAATTCGCGCCCGGACTCAAGACGACTCCGAAAACATAACAATTTATTTAGCTATTATGCACGCAATGTTTTCACGACTAACTGTACCTATGACTGAAGATGATCAGTTAGAGATTTTGTTGCATAATATTAGGCCCTGTTTCGCGGCAGTATTAGCTACAGCTACTTCAGTGACCACTATAGATGAACTCCGTACCGTCTGTCACAAATTCGAACTAGTTCAAGCTCGAATGTCTAGCTATAAAGAGCCACCGCGCCCTACGGCAGGTACACTAATCCCTGAGCTAGCTATAAATAAACAATCACAAACCTTTTCACATCAAAATAGGCATTTTGATAGGTATCAGCATCCATCCTCGGGTAACAGCGCTAATAAACATAATTACACTAACACTAAACACCGATACCCGGTGAATATTTTGTCACAAGCACCACACACTAACAATAATAAATTTTGTCCTAGGTGTAAATCTAATACACACACATTAAGAACTTGTCAAGCACCACGGACCTTGTTGTGCTTCAAGTGTGGCAAGGTGGGGGTGAAGTTCCCTGATTGCACTACATGTAATAAACACATACCTAGACCCACTTCGCAAACAAAAAACTAAGTTCGTGGCGAGGACGTCGTTACATTAGGAGGGCTAATAAATGGTCACAATGGCTGCATTTCGTTAACACTTTTTTTAATTCTTATAAGGTAACGACGATCTCGCCCCACTCACATAAACAAAACAATTCGCAGCAGGACTTAGGGCCGCGCGACGCGCGACCGTTCATAACTATCTATATAAACAAACTGAGAATTCCACACTGCTTATTGGACTCGGGGGCGGCCGTAACGGTGCTTGGCAAAGATTATCATAACACATTACTTACCTATGGGCATACCATGCGTTTTGATGATTACATTAACATAGAGGCGGCTGCTGGCCGGCGCTTGCGTAGTATAGGATACTTTGACCTCGACATAACTTTTGAGAATCAAACTCACTCTATAAGGGCATACGTAGTGCCCGAGGTCAATAATTCTGTCATACTAGGGATAAACTTTTGGCGGTCTTTCAAAGTTTGTCCTAAATACGTAAGTGCTTTAGCGGCAAGCGAGACCGTCACTAAGCATCCAGACAGAATTATTCGACCTCAGGCACTGCATTCCTACACTAACCTCACAGAGGCTCAGCGCGTGCAGGCAGATAATATTATAGGACAGTTTCGCGACATCTCTTACGAACAAATTGGTCTCGGCCGTACTAACTTAGTTGTACATAACATTGACACGGGCACTACCGAACCAATTAGACAACGTTCCTACAGAATGTCACCGGAGAAACTCAACATAATAAACGAACAGGTCGACGAAATGTTGCGTCTGGATGTTATTGAACCATGCGAGAGCGCGTGGTCCTCGCCAGTACTAGTAGTAGGGAAGAAGGACGGCAAACCTAGGTTCTGTCTCGACAGCCGTAAATTGAACGCGGTAACTAAAAAGGACGCGTACAGTCTTCCTTACATATCCGAGATATTAGACAATCTTAGGGACGCGAAATTCTTAACTAGCATTGACTTATCGAAGGCGTTCTGGCAGATACCTATAAATGAAAAAGATAAGTGTAAGACAGCTTTCTTTGTACCATCACGTGGTACCTTCTCGTTCAAAGTGATGCCCTTTGGTTTGACGAACGCACCAGCTTTACAACAGAGACTAGTAGATAGCCTATTTGGACCTGAATTCGACAACAAAGTATTCTGTTATCTCGATGATATAGTCTGTGTCAGCGACTCCTATGACAATCATGTAACCTTGCTCCTAAAAGTCCTAGCGAAGCTAAAACACGCAGGTCTCACTATAAATTATGAAAAGACACAATTCTTTAGGAACTCATTAAAGTACTTAGGCTACGTGGTAGACGAGCAAGGCTTACGCACGGACCCAGATAAAGTAGCCGCGATTCTAGATTACCCCAGACCAACGAACACAAAGGAGGTGAAAAGATTTCTAGGCACCGCGTCTTGGTACCGTAGATTTGTTCCTAATTTTAGCACATTAGCAGGCCCACTAAATTCCTTGACTTCACTTAAAAAAAATGCACCACCATTTGCATGGACAAACGAAGCTGAACAATCGTTTGTACAACTCAAGTCTTGTCTAATTAGTTCTCCGGTCCTCTCTTGCCCGGACTATACGCAACCATTCGAGGTACACTCAGACGCAAGTAATTTAGGCGTAGGATCAATGCTCTGCCAAACTATTAACGGTCAAGAACATCCAGTCGCATACATGAGTCGTTCCTTGTCAAAGGCGGAACGAAACTACAGTGTTACAGAACGCGAAACCTTAGCCGTCCTAGTCGCACTCGAGCATTGGCGCTGTTATCTCGAGAATGGTCGCACATTTAAAGTCTACACTGACCATTCATCTCTAAAATGGTTTTTATCTCTAAGTAATCCTACAGGCCGTTTAGCTAGGTGGGGAGTACGACTATCATCCTTTAATTTTGAGATCTTACATCGACGCGGCAAAGACAACGTCGTTCCTGACGCCTTATCTAGAGCCGTGCCAGTGTCAGCGTTAACACTTGCAAACGCGCATCTCACGACAAAGGACAAGTGGTACTTAGATCTTTACAACAGCTGTACTAACGCGCCACAGGGTTTTCCTAACTATAAAATAGTAAACAACTCCCTCTACAGATTAACGAAGTCTGACACTAGATTTGCTAACGAGTTCACATGGAAGGAAGTAGTACCAGAGGAACTACGTCACCAAATAATTAGCGAAAATCACGATGTACCTACTGCGGGACATCTAGGCGCGTTCAAAACCTACCATCGTTTGGCTCTCAATTATTTCTGGAAAGGAATGTACAAGGACGTGTCTAAATACATTGCGTCATGCGACACTTGTATAGCTTATAAACACCCAACTCACGCTACGCTAGGTGAGATGGGTCGTCCTAAACACTGCTCACGTCCATTCCAGGTTATCTCCTTGGATTTCATGGGTCCACTAACTACTACACGAAAGCAAAATAACTACTTATTTGTGGTGACATGCGTATTTTCAAAATATTGCCTTTTGTTTCCTGTACGTAACGCGTCCTCAGCTATAGTCATTAAGCACCTGGAAGACTCAGTTTTCCTCACTCATGGTGTCCCTCAAACCATATATATGGATAATGCTACTTATTTTACCAGCCGCGAGCTGAAATCCTTCCTCGATAAATATAAGGTACCTAATCAGTTTCTTATAGCACGCTATTCACCTCATATTAATTTGACAGAACGTTATAACAAAACGATAATGACTTGTGTATCTACCTTTGTACAAAACGACCACAGGTCATGGGACATTAATCTGCCAAAAATACAATTCGCTATAAACAACTCCATAAACGAGGCGACGGGTTACACTCCCGCTTTCTTAGTACACGGCAGAGAATTGGTAACGTGCGGTTCACACTACGTCGATAATGAATTGGGTAATGAACTACTATTCTTACCGCGCGACGCCTATGCGCAAAACGTAGGATTCCTAGCAGAAACATTCGACAAAGTCCAGCACGCGCTATACAATGCACATCAGAATAGTATTAAGAGGTATAACTCACGCCGTAAACCAGCGCACTTTAATGAAGGCGATTTAGTATGGAAGCGTACATATTTCCTCAGCGATAAGTCCGCTAACTTTTGTAAGAAATTAGCACCGAAATTTGTAAAGTGTAAGATCATTAAAAAACGTTCACCATTAGTATTTGAACTACAGGACTTATCTGGAAAGAATTTAGGCGCGTGGCATATTAAAGACATCAAATTAAAACCAACAGGTTAATTACTCGTAGATAGCGTTCGGCCCGTGGCGGAGCCGCAGCGCGCAATGACCTCATTGGTCGGCGTCCGCGATCACTCCTCCCCCTTGCGCCGTCGCAATTATCTCGCATTCCGCTAGTAGCAGCGCAAGAGCAACACGTTCCGGCCGCTTAAACTAAAATCTAATCACTCGTAGCGACCTCGTAACGATGTTTACATTCCGCGCGCTGCTACGCAACCATGATACTTGCGCTAACTTAGAGGCAAGAAACCGTCGTGAAACCCGCGAATGGTCATCTCACATGTATGAATCGTCTGTTTTAAACTAAGCCTAATACCAGTACTACTGACTTCTGTAAAGTCCCCTACCTAAGCTGTATTCAGGAACCGAGCGGTGTTGGAAACTCGAAATCATAAGCCTTATTCCACCTGTTTACAATAGTACTACGGGCGGCCGGTAACCCGAGGACAGTCGTTATCTATATGTGTAGTTAGATCTCCTTTCCATTACAACCTTTACCTAGGGGTCGGAGTAGGCATATACTATTGTTCTATCTCTTTTAACTTGTAGAAGTATGAATGATGAGCGTGAGCGTGAGGTATGACAGATAACTCCTAAGTTTTAATAGCCGAAAATCAACTTAGGTTGATTTTCTCACCGGGAAAGAGGGGAATGTCACGCGGTAGACGGTGACACTTGTAAAAAGTCGAATCAAAGATCGATAATCGACGACTTGCCGTAAGACCCTAGGTGGCACATCACTAGTCGCGCTTAATTAAGTATAGTTATACATACGGAACCGCGGCCTCCTATAAAAGCTCGCGCGCGCCGTAGGGATCCACACTCTATTTCAAATCTTCAGAATAAAAGCTACGAGTACGGAATCCCCAGTTATATGGTGAGTAAATTAATTATCATTGTCTAAGTGCTCAAGGTGTCTTATTGTATTTTATTGCTTTTTATTCTAAGTGTAATTTCAAATGTAAATCATGTTAATAAATTAGGTCTAAGTGTTTCGTCGGGGCGCGTTGACCGTAGGGCCAACGGCCTCCAATTTGAATTATAACGTAGCTTCATTTTGAATTTAACGGCGAACACAGACTGTTCAACCTTATTCAAATTCGCCTATTTGTTCCTAAGTCTTACTCGAGGACCTAGCCGACTCTTTGACGCACTACCCCTGGTGGACGTCGAAGAGCTGCCTGGGCCCTCGTCGTAGAAGACCGCCTCTGACACCGAGAAAATTACAGGGACCCAGATCGGGGCTAAATTAAAGCCTGAAACTGCTGAGCTGCATAACGCACATCTCCACTACCCTACCGGAAGACACGCTTCTGCCTGAGGACGACATCCTGACCCAAGGCTCGCCTCTACTGCGACCCTCGCCTTCGGCCCCTTCTGCGCTGGCAGCGTCGTCCTCACCTTCGTGTCCGTCCAGGGGAGTACTAGTGCTCCTTGGGCGTGTGTGTGTGAAAAGAATAAGTCAATAGTGCCGTTCTGCCCTGAACTCTCTTAAAAAGCTCACGTTATCCCTGAGACTACGTTGTTCTTTGGATATTGTAAACAATAAACCTCTGTAAAGTTCCATTTGTTTCACTGAATAGCCAAGGAGCGACCCTACACTAAAAAATATTCACGAAAAGTGATACCATACAGGTACAGTTAGCAATGATAGTGAGCTTGCTTAAGAATAATTTAGGTAAATGTTGCACGTGCGTTACAATGAATTTTAAGTACTATACTAAATAAGCGTCTAAACTAAAAGCAGTAGTAACGAGGTGTTGCATAAATGTATTTTTTTTTTAAATAAACAAAGTAACTAAGTTTAAAAATATTAAGGCAAGTTTTTTTTTTATACTAGGTAGATAAGTAACATATATGAACACGTCGTCACTAAAATGGCAAAGCTTACTACACTAAGACATGCTCACTCCAACACCAAGAAAGCCTTAGGAAAAAAAAACCATTCTCACACAGTCCAATAGCCCTAAACCTATAAAAACACGCGGGGGCGCCAATTTGTCCCGTAAGGGGTAGCAAAGAGGCAGGTGGCCTAACACGGGGACAAATAAAAAATAAGTTAAGTTAAAAAACAGGTAGTTAATTTAATCTCAGAATAATAGTTTCCATTCAAATTTAAACCATAATGAAGCAATAATTTAAGACGTTAATTTCATTTTATGACCAAAAATGAAATAACTGCTAATAAATAATTTAATAATTTAAAATTTAATTATTTAAAATTTAACAATATAAATCTCAATAATCAAGTAATAGTAATAATAATAATTCCAATTTAAATAATTCAACTACAATAATAATTTCAATTTAAATTAATTTAACTATAATAATAATAATTTCAATTTAAATAATTTAGCTATCATAATAATAAAATTGTATATGGTATAGAATCGTGGTTTAATTAATTAAAAGTATCTCAGGGAGGGAATCAGTGCCACTAGGCAGGGCCGTGACTAGACGCCTGGACTGCGTGAGAATGGCCGTTCCTCCAAATACCGTACGCCCCTTGGCTGTGCGAAGCTCGACGCGGAGAGCCAGGTTGGTGTGACGGCCGGGGAAGGTGAGACGGGCCGGAGCGCAGGTACGGGTGAGCAGTGGAGGTCGTAGGCGGTGTTCTTCACCCGGTAGGGTGTTCCTGGAACGCGTCCAAAATCCTCATTAGGACACGGCTCAAACCTAGCCCTGGACTGCAGATGATCACACGCGCGCAAGGGGTTAGGTAATGAAATAGCTATCATGAAATGATGGGCGATGCAGTCCAGGTACATAATAAAAAAGCAAGCGATGCAGTGGGAATGTAATGCTAAGCATAAGTAAGGGGGAATATATGCATACCCACCAATCAATCAAATTAATCAATTCGATTAATTAATTAATTAATCGGTCGGCATAAGCAAACTCGAAGAAAAGCAATAGTGTGCGTCAGCATTACATTCTCAAATGTATTTATTTTTAATGATTTAATGAGTAGGCGTATTTAAGTAAAAGCCTTTTCTCACAAACGGTATTTTTTACAAAGATAAAAATTGCGTTTAATTTATTATTAATTATTATATAGAATCAGAGTGATTAAAGTTAACATTTAAGCAAATAAATATTCATTAATATTAATCAAATTGAGAATAAAAATTATTACTAGCGAAACCTCAAAAGGTTTCGCAATAAGTATTAATTACAGGTATAATTACTAATTATTCTCACGCCTAAGTAAAGGCTCATACAATATACAATGATAAAATGATCATGATTATGAGTACATGCAAAATCAGAGAAATATTTCTTATAAATCATCATATTTATAAAAATAACCATTAAAATGCTCAGTAAAAGAAAGTGAAGCATCAATTTTACTATTTTGGTTAATGATGATGGTAGAAAGTAATGCATGTACCATCTAGAATGTTCCCAAGCGTACAAGGAAGGTCGAATAAGGTGACCGCTAAGGTACATTCACTAAATACGGCAAAATATAAGCCTACAAGCATAGCAGCTACTTAACTAATTATGATTGGTGCAACACTTACCCAAAATTGGGACGAAACAACACTCACTTTTAAATGATTACTTTTAATTAAAAAATTATCGGCAGCGATCGCTCCGCTCGATGCTCCGATGCGAGATTTTATAAACGAGGGACGCGGGCAGCGCGTCTTAAGGCCGGCGGCTGAGTGTGTGGCGGCAGCGCCCGCTCGGATCTCTTCGCGCAATCCTCGGTATAGCTCGGCTTGCGCCGGCGACCAGTTCCGCGATATATGATAAAATATTATTTACGCGTACGATCTGTGTGTTTGTTTATTGTTATTTTATTAGTTTAAGTTGATTTTTAATTAGGTTAAGTGTTTTAATGTAAATATTTATTAGCAAGTAGATTTTTTATGATTAGTAATAGTTTTAATAAAAGCGTTTAGGTATTTAGTTTTAACTAGTTAAGTAAATATTTAAGATTTTCCTACAGCTTTCCGATAGTCAGTTTTCCCGTTTTAGATTTTAAGTATATTTACGCAATTGTTTCGTAACGAGTAAACAACTGATAATTCTTATAAAAAGAGTTAACGTTATACGTTACAATCGACATCCATAAAAAGGGGTTCTAGAATTTTTTTTAATTAAAAAATATATTTTTCAACATGAAACTACCGTGAGACTTAATCATCATTACACATTGACACATTGAGTTATCCGTTTATGTGTAAAAAATATATTGTCGTTAAATCAACAAAAATATGGTATTAGTTGCTACAACCTATAACCTTGTCATCAAAGTAATTTTCCATTTGGGTAACACAGAGATACATACATAAAGTAACAACACCATAAAGTCTTTGTATATCACAACTATTGCGATACAAAGCTCGCATATCAAGCAGAGCCCACAATGTTTGGTGTTCCCGGCGAAATCCAGCGTACCTGTCGGCCATGCAGTCGCCCCATGTTATGTGCGCCATGCTATTTACTGTGCACAAACATGCATATGCCCTCGTATCCCATGTCTATGGGGCGGGAAGACTGAAATTTCGTTAGTACATGTGAAAGAAAACCACACAGATATGGAACTATTTCCAATCAACAGCACCGCGAATGTGTACTCACTATTTAATACTGAGTCTTAAAATGATTCCAGAATGCTTTAGCATTTTATCTAATTTAGGTAAATAAAAAAATACAAGAAAATTATACAGGAGTCTTCAATCACACAAAGCTGCTGAAACACTACGGAACAGTTTTGAGACACCTTGGGGGTTCGCTCGCTGTCAGGTCCAGGGTGCGAGTCGGGTTACCTCCGCGTGTGGTCAAGAGCTGCGATTCATTTTTGGATCCGTCCGGAGGGAAGAGCAGTGCTTGGTCCGGTGCACCCTGGGCTAAGAGCTCGACAGAGGGCGAGGGGTATTTTGACCGTTGTCTGCCGTACAACGTTGCCAACATTTTTGTCACAAGATTTTTGAATACAGTATTTATTACTTTGACATTGGCGAAATCATCAAATCGATCGATTGGGCCATATTAGAAAAAGAAGAAGCAGCTAAAACCTGAACTGAGTCGGAATTGAATTGCATTAAGACGTCATGGCAAGGCCCCTCGTCTTACTAATTTAATTTGTACCACTGTCAAACTTGGAACTGTCAATATATTGGTTCAAACTTGAAGCCTATATGGCCACAACGCAATTAGCAACTATGAAGCTCTTTTCTTATCTCTGAAGAGCCATCACTCGGGCATGTTGACGTCGCGGTGCGCGGCAATAAGCAGTAATCCTGGAGGGCGGCCATTGTCGCCGGCGCGTAAACTTTACGGCCGCCCGTCAACCTTACAGCGCTGATACGTGATACATGGAACTAGGGCTAAGCTGCGACTTGAGTATCGATAAACGGTTTCAAAACAAGGAACGACAAGGAGAGCTTACGATAACCGCAACCATTTTCTTTATTCACACACATACACAAGACCTAGGTCACGATTAACAAGATTGTGGGCGTGTAGATGGCAAAAAATGGAATCAAAAATTAATTTATTCTCATAATTTTTATATTAAAGCCGAACGGGCATTCAATTCACCTTGACATCAAGTGATCACCTTCAGGACTGCTGGTACGTTGGCGGCCTTAGAAAAAGTGATACACTCGCCTTTTAAAGGCACCCATGTTAGTTAGCAAGTTGGGAAAACCTCAACCGGGGACACTCCATTCCACATCTTACACGTACGGGGCAAGAAACAGCGCTTAAACCGCACGGTGATTAGGAATAACCCTAGGCAACCATACATACACAAATCACGTCTTTGTCCCTTACGGGGTAGACAGAGCCTAAGGTAACAGGTAGGTACCTACAAGCCACATTTAGCAAGATTGTGGGCGTATAGGTGGAAAATGAAATCAAAATAGTGATGGGTTGCTAGCTTCATCGCCTATAACACGATGCCTATGATTTTCGCCCATTCCCTCGATGGGCTTTTACTATCTGCGCGGGTAGAGAAGCCATTGGTACATTCTATGTTTTTTCTTTGCTCCCAGACCAGCACGGAAGAAAGCAACCATACAACAATTCTTAATTCTAAAATAAAAACTAATAGCCCATTGGCAATAGACAATAGTCTATAGCCCTGTCAGAGGTCTCCGAAGCAGTTTACGAAGTCAAATTAGACAATAAGTTTTATTATAATATATATAGCTGAATACCCACTCACTGACTCACTGACTGACTGACATGCTGTTTTGAAGAACCCATAAGAGGTGTGGCTAAACTCTATACACCGTCGCATCAGAAATGTCCCCACGACCACCAGAAAAATACGAAATTGACCTGAACGTGGAAACTGACCTGACACATGGGGCGGTTCTCCGCAACGGCTCGACCTATCGAGTTTGCCCGGAACTAAAGTCGCTCAGAACAGCCGGCCAATGGGTGAGCCGGTCCAAGATTTTTCAAAATGGCGAAAACAAGATGGCCGCCATACAAAATTGAAACGCAAATATCTCAGAGGCCAGTCGAGATAGACGGGTGGTGCTCGACCAAATGTCATTCAGAGTTGAGGGGGAAATCCGACCAAGCAATTTTTTTTCCAAGATGGCGGATTCAAAATGGCGGCCAAAATTTTTTTTACTCCGATCCGATTGAAATTTTGCATCCGGGGCTTTTTGAGGCCACAGATTCTAATGGCATACTTTATTTTTCGGTTCCGCCATTTTCCAAGATTTCTGTATCTTTGACCCGTTGTTTTGAGGAAACCATAAGAGTTGGGGTTTGGTTCTATACACTTTCGCTTCAAAAATTGTATGATAAGTACGAAAAAAATGAAAAATTGACCTGAATGTGGAAACTGACCCGACACATGGGGCAGCTCTCCGCGATGAATTGCTTTATTGAGTTTGCCCGGAACAAAAGTCGCTCAGAACAGCCAGCCAATGGGTGAACCAGTTTTTTTTTTTCAAAATTGCAAAAACAAGATGGCCGCCATACAAAATTGAAACGCAAATATCTCAGAGGCCAGTCGCAACAGGTGGGTGGTGCTCGAACAAATGTTGTTCAAGGTGGGAGTGGTAATCTGATGAGCCAAATTTTTTTCCAAGATGGCGGATTCAAAATGGCGGCCAAATTTTTTTTTTACTCCGATCCGATTGAAATTTTGCATCCGCGGCTCTTCGAGGCCACAAATTTAAACGCCATATTTAATTTTTCGATTCCGCCATTTTCCAAGATGGCCGCCATACAAAGTAATGTCAGACTCATAGACTCACTTGTGTTGTATAGCAGTTTTTAGAAATAGGGTTCGACTGTATATACGATTGCATAAGAAATTTTATCACAAGTACAAAAAAAATGCAAATCCGACCTTAACGTGGAAACTGACTTGACACATGGGCCAGCTCTCCGCAACGACTTGCCCTATCGAGTTTGCCTGGAACTAAAGTCGCTCAGAACAGCCAGCCTATGGGTGAACCGGTATTTTTTTTTCAAAATTGCGAAAACAAGATGGCGGCCATACAAAATTGAAACGCCAATATCTCAGAGGCCAGTCGAGATGGATGGGTTGTGCTCGACTAAGTGACATACAGGGTGGCAGGTTACCCTCCGCGGTCCCCGCGGGGGCCGCGGCCTCAACAATAGGCTGGTAGGGTACCCTCCGCGGGTCCCGTGGGGCCCGCGGCCCCCATGTGAGATGCTGTTCCCAAGATAACAGCCGAAAAAAAAAGTAAAAAAAAAAGGTGAGAAATATTTGAAAAAAAAAACAGGGTGGCAGGGTACCCTCCGCGGGTCCCGTGGGGCCCGCGGCCTCCATGCAAAATGCTTTTCCTAAGATGGCGGCCAAAGAATATAGAAAAAAGGCTAGAAATATTAGAAATATTTGAAGAAACATTAGGCTGGCAAGGTACCCTCCGCGGGTCCCGTGGGGCCCGCGGCCCCCATGTGAGATGCTGATCCCAAGATAACGGCCGAAGAATAAAGTAAAAAAAAAGGTGATAAATATTTGAAAAAAATACAGGCTGGTAGGTTACCCTCCGCGGTCCCCGCGGGGGCCGCGGCCATCACGCGAAATACTTCTTCCAAGGTGGTGGTTTCAAAATGACGACCAAAGAATGTAGTAATATTTGAAAATAGCACAGGATGGTAGGCTACCCTTCGCGGCCCCCGCGCGAAATACTTTTTCCAAGATGGCGGATACAAAATGGCGGCCAAAGATTAAAGGAAAAAATGTTATTAATGTTTGAAAAAAAAACAGGGTGGCAGGGAACCCTCCGCGGGTCCCGTGGGGCCCGCGGCCTCCACGCGAAATACTTTTTCCAAGATGGCGGATACAAAATGGCGGCCAAAGATTATAGTAAAAAATGTTAGAAATATTTGAAAAAAAACAGGGCGGTAGGGTATGAATAGCTGTTTTCAAAGTGGCGGTTTCAAAAAGGCGGCCAAAGTATATAGTAAAAAAAAAAAGGTTAGGATTATTAAAACAAAACAGGGTGGCAGGGACCTCCGCGGGGCCCTCGGGGCCCGCGGCCCCCACGCGAAATACTAGTTATTATAATATATATAGCTGAATACCCACTCACTCACTGACATGCTGTTTTGAAGAACCCGTAAGAGGTAAGGCTCGACTCTATACACCGTCGTATCAGAAATGACTCCACGACCACCAGAAAAATACGAAATCGACCTGAACGTGGAAACTGACTCGACACATGGGGCAGCACTCCGCGACGGCTCAACCTATCGAGTTTGCCCGGAACTAAAGTCGCTCAGAACAGCCGGCCAATGGGTGAGCCGGTTCAAGATTTTTCAAAATGGCGGAAACAAGATGGCCGCCATACAAAATTGAAACGCGAATATCTCAGAGGCCAGTCGAGATAGACGGGTGGTGCTCGACCAAATGTCATTCAGAGTTGAGGGGGAAATCTGACTAAGCAATTTTTTTCCAAGATGGCGGATTCAAAATGGCGGCCAAATTTTTTTTTTCTCCGATCAGACTGAAATTTTGCATCCGTGGCTCTTTGAGGCCACAGATTTAAATGGCATACTTTATTTTTCGATTCCGCCATTTTCCAAGATGGCCGCCATACAAAGTAATTTCTGTATATTTGACCTGTTGTTTTAGAGCTGTCTTTAAAGTTAGGGTTTTATTTTATACACATTTGCTTTAGAAATTTTATGATAAATATCAAAAAAACAAAAATTGACCTAAATGTGGAACCTGACTTGGCACATGGGCCAGCTCTCCGCAACGACTTGGCCTATCGAGTTTGCCCGGAACAAAAGTCACTCAGAACAGCCAGCAAATAGGTGAACCAGTATTTTTTTTTCAAAATTGCAAAAACAAAATGGCCGCCATACAAAATTGAAACGCGAATATCTCAGTGGCCAGTCGAGATAGATGGGTTGTGCTCGACCAAGTGTCGTTCTAGGTGGGAGGAGTGATCTAATGAACCTAATTTTTTCCAAGGTGGTGGATTCAAAATGGCGGCCAAAGAATATAGTGAAAAAGTATAGAAATATTCGAAAAAAAAAACAGGCTGATAGGGTAACCTCCGCGGGTCCCGCGGGGCCCGCGGCCTTCACGCGAAATGCTTTTCCCAAGATGGCGGCCAAAGAATAAAGTAAAAAAGGTTATAAATATTTGGAAAAAACAGGATGGTAGGGTACCCTCCGCGGGTCCCGTGGGGCCCGCGGCCCCCATGCGAAATGCTTTTCCAAAGATGGCGGCCAAAGAATAAAGTAAAAAAGATTAGAAATATTTGAAAAAAACAGGGTGGCCGGGAACCCTCCGCGGGTCCCGTGGGGCCCGCGGCCCCCATGCGAAGTACTTTTTCCAAAGTGGCGGTGTCAAAACGGCGGCCAAAGAATATAGTAACAAAGGATGGAAAATTTTGAAAAAAAAAACAGGCTGGTAGGGTACCCTCCGCGGTCCCCGCGGGGACCGCGGCCACCACGCGAAATACTTTTTCCAAGGTAGTGGTTTCAGAATGACGGCCAAAGAATGTAGTAATATTTGAAAATACAAGCTGGCAGGGTACCCTCCGCGGGTCCCGTGGGGCCCGCGGCCCCCATGCGAAGTGCTTTTTCTAAGATGGCGGCCATAGAATATAGTAAAAAAGGCTAGAAATATTTGAAAAAACAACAGGCTGGCAGGGTACCCTCAGCGGGTCCCGTGGGGCCCGCGGCCCGCAAAAAAACTGGCTGGCAGGGTACCCTCCGCGGGTCCCGTGGGGCCCGCGGCCCCCATGCGAAGTACTTTTTCCAATGTAGTGGTTTCAAAATGACGGCTATAGAATGTAGTAATATTTGAAAATACAACAAGCTGGCAGGGTACCCTCCGCGGGTCCCGTGGGGCCCGCGGCCTCCATGCGAAATGCTTTTCCTAAGATGGCGGCCAAAGAATATAGAAAAAGGCTAGAAATATTTGAAGAAACAATAGGCTGGCAGATAACCCCCCGCGGGTCCCGTGGGGCCCGCGGCCCCCATGTGAGATGCTGTTCCCAAGATAAAGGCCGAAGAGTAAAGTAAAAAAAAAGGTGAGAAATATTTGAAAAAAAACAGGGCAGGGTATGAATCACTGTTTTCAAAGTGGCGGTTTCAAAAAGGCGGCCAAAGTATATAGTAAAAAAAAAAGGTTAGGATTATTAAAACAAAACGGTGGCAGGGACCTCCGCGGGGCCCTTGGGGCCCGCGGCCCCCACGCGAAATACTAGTTATTAAATATATAATTGACCAGATACCGTCGAGAATAAAAGAAAAGTTCTTTAAGTTGGGGTCGAAGCAAACGCTGGTTTCAGTAAAACTTTGATGCCGTCACATATTATAGCATTAATAATAGAGCCACGGTAGCAAAGGGCGGTCTAAATGTGAACGTATATCCAAATAACGGTTATATTTGGGAAACTTTGGAGGCAGTTAACAAATAACGACTTCGATTCTGTTTTATTCGGCGATTGAATATCAACTTCCACACTACTACGCACTTCCATGTATACCAGTTGGTTCTCTTCCCGCGCTGATGGTAAAAGCCTATCGAGGGAATGCGCGAATATCATAGGAATCATGTTATAGGCTATGCGGCTAGCAACCCATCACCATTTAGATTCCAATTTTTGCTATCTATAAGCCCACAATCTTGCTAATGGTGGCCTAAGTCTTGCCATTTTAGGCTCTGTTTACCCCGTAAGGGATAAAGAGGTGATTTGTGTAGGTGGGTAGTTCTCACGAAATTTCGAAATTATTGTCCTTCACGTTTTCACAAAAAAATAGTAAATATATAGCGGCAAGTGTAATTTCCTTGCAATAAACATCATCGTCGGTATGCGATTTAGTTAAAATTTCTGAGTCATATGTGTAAATAAAAAAAACAGAGTGTATGTAATGCCGTTAAAATCATTCCCTCACTATGTCCCAACCTCCACTTTCAATTACTTTTAAATTTTTTAATAAAAATGTGAAACAGTAAAAGCGATGAAAATTTAATTAACCTATTCTAAAAACAATGAAATTATGAATGTATTTTTTATTAGTATAAAAAAACTAAAAATAAACTAAAAAAAAAATTAAAACTACGTGTCCAATGAAATTAAATCATTCCCTCATGACATTACTAACAGTTAATTTTTGAACGCTGTTTCAATCAAAAGTGAACGCTACCGTTTGTTTCTGATAGCTGGCAGCACTGACCTTTTGCCAATAGGGCGAATTCGTTGTGTACGCATTCGAGGTTTTGTAAAAAAAAAGTTATAATACATAATTTCTTAAAATTACATTTGTATTCGTCATTACATCACGTCCTAAAAAAAATGGAAGGTAAGTACTTTAACAATAATTAATTGCGTGATGAAGTAGGGTTTTGGGAGTAGTTTACGTCCGCAAATAACCTTGTTTAAAGCATGGCCGTGTCACTAGTTTTTTAAGTTTATGTTCTGGTTCGTCATTCCCTCATCGTCATTCCCTCATATATATTTACAGTGAGGTAATGATAATTAAGGGGGTAATGGTTTTGACTGGGTTGGAATTCTTTTTTACTGTCGCTTGCTGTAGCAAGCCCTTAAATTTAACTCTCAACATTTTGTTTTAGGGCACAATAATGGCAAAAAAAAGAAAATCAGTGAAGAGGAAGCTAAATTAAAAAAGAAGGAATATGATAGGAAGCGAAGGGAAAAAATGAAATCTGACCCTATAAGTTTTGAGGTGCTCCGAGAAAAAGAAATACTTAAATAAGAAAAAGAAAGGCCAAGTAAAACCAATATCAAATATGACTTCCAGAGACAGAAGGATTAAAAGGAAGAATTGGAAAAAAAATAGCCAGATATATGGAGATAAAAGAGCTAAAGTACATAAAAATTTAGCAAGACTACTGGATGAGACACCTCCTCCTAGCCCAGGACCCGTAGAGGCGGATTTTCAAAATAATAATGAAGCTAGGAATTTTGTGGCTGCTAGGAGGAGGCGGCAACTAAGAAAACGTAGAGCAGTGCTGTGCAAAAATAGCTAAATTACAAGCAAAACTGAAACACGTCTTGAGAGAAAAGGAGATTGTGATTTTCTGGACTATAGTTCCTAATAATGTTAATTAATATATTTCATATTTCAATACAAAATATTTAACAAAATATTTAAGCATTTTTATTTAAAAATGTTCATCGTTGCTTATAAAAATCATTCCATCACCTAAGTCATCATTCCCTCACTTTATCTTTTTTAAGAAGCTTTATAATTCTTAAAAAAAACGCTTATTCTGGGGACCACTACTCAACAAAAATTTTATATTATGACTACTACAAAATCCATATAAAAAAAAATCTAAATCATCATACTATTTTTAATTTTATCATCAGAATCGAATTTCGAGATTTCGTGAGAACTACCCAGGTATGTGTAGTGTGCATATCAACTATTCAGATATCATCGACGTCTACATCGATACCGACAATATATGGTTGCCGATTCGCATCCCTCAATACAATCTGGGAATTGGCACTAAACTCGCGTGTATTGTATGAGTAAACTATAACAGGAATATTAATTAGTTATTTAGTCGCACCGCGTTGACTGTACGCAACGCTTTGTTTGCGGCTGTAATAGGTTAGACTTATGGATTTGCTTCGTACCTACTAGTAATTATGGAATAGGTTTGTTTCAACGAATGTTTGCCTGTTAATAATTTATTAGAAGTATGCCTATCAGTATGTACCTATCATAAGTATGTTTATCATTTTATACGTGGATAACTATTAGAATTTCTTGCTGTATATGTAATGTTGTTATAGGCCAAGACAACCACTAATTGGAGTCCCACTAACTCAAAGCGGCGGCAGACCTAGACGGCGATGGCGGGACGAGTTGGACACCTTAAGGGACTGGGCACGTGCCGCAGCAGACTGAGAGCTGGAAGCGTTGGGGGGAGGCCTTTGCTCTGCAGTGGGACACAATAGGCTCATAATAATAATATGTACAACCTTTGGTTGGTGGTTTTTTGCGTGATATCTTGCACTTGAAATTTGGTACAAATTATGCCGGCTGGACGTTAAATGAACGCACAGCTATTAAAAAGTACAGTCAGTAAAAAGCCCTTATCAAATTATTGTGTTGCGACGTCGCAAAGTCGACGCTTTTTGAAATCGGACAAGGTAAATCGTATAATTGGTTGTTTTCCTCCAAATGGTTTCCGAATTGGAGCATACTAAAAAAATGAACAATGCCAATTGTTATATTAGTGAAATAGGGGCCTATACGAATAGGTACACGTTTAGGTACGTAATTTAGAATTATTATAGACGCCACTAAATCTGCGCCCAGCACACGTCGCGGCAGTAATTTGCGTTCAACCATAATTAATATATAATTGATATCTATTCGCGACGGCGTCGTGCGCGCGACACGTTTCAGCTTCATCAAAAGTCTATTCTATTACCGAACGGGGAAAGTTTCAAACATAATTGGGAACGGCTGATGCAATTATCTGGCAATGGTTACACGCAGTAAGAGTTTTAACTCGATGTGTTAGAGTGGATTTTGCGATGTTTGCATCGGTATCGTTATGTAATTATCGTTCGGGGTCATTGTTTGCCGGCCCCCATTAACTTGTTTGATGAACCCTATTTTGGAGCAGCCTTGCAGGGTTCCAATCGCCCTGTAGCTCGTTAGCAACCTTTGTTGTTATATCCTATTAACATTATAAATGCGAAAGTTTGTGTGGATATACATCCTCACATCCTATATATACATAGATGTTTGTTACTCTTTCACGCCAGAACGATTAAACAGATTATAAGAGTCTTTATTTACATTACATCAAGATTATCCGAGCAAAATATGTCTCCCAGACTTGCAACAAACAGACTTGAAACATGCGCAAATCCCAATCCCGTGGGAAAAACTGAACGAAAAGTACCAGAAGTGTTACTCCATAGATTCAGCTATCTAAATACCAAATTAAACCAATATCCATCCAGCTCTTGTAGCGCGAATCACAAATACAATACAAACTTTCGCCATCATGACTTTAGTAGGATGATATTCATTTCAGCGATCTAACCCGCATGTAATCCATCCACAATCGACGCTCACGCATGGGCAGGTACGTTGCAACGCCGTGATAGTATAGTCTCACCCGGCGCCTGTCTGTGCCACGGCCGCCATTTTAATTAAATCTGCCCGCCTTTGTGACGTTCATTATCCGACACAGCACAACATGTTGTGTCCGTGATATTGCGAAGTTTAGACGCGAGGCTGTCGAGTTAAAAGTTAAATGCGATCATAATACAGTTAAAAGTTTCGTTGGTGAATATACATGGATACTAAATTGGGTTGGAACATAATGTAAAGGCTGTAAAGCGTGGTTAACAAGTATTGAAAGGACTCGTGTTAACCAAATAGGAAATCGTATGAGCGCTAGTTAGTATTCTAAAGAGCTGCGAGTTAATTGGTTTTCATGCTTATTACTCGCTGCCAACTACCGCCTTGTTTACTGAGTAGACCGCAAGTCTTTCACATATATCGTCTTTTATTCTAACACCGCTCTTTTTGAAAGACCATTAAAGCTGAGAAGACTGCGCCGCAAGAAACTTGGCAAAAAGCAATGTATCCAATTAAATTCTTAATCCATTTCTTCAAATATTTTTTTTGGTCTGTTAGAGCATCCCACTGCTGGGCAAAGCCCTATTCCTCTTCTCTTCGGTGTTAAAAGCATGCTTATCTTATTATTTTTAAATTCCAATGTTGCAAGTCTTCGTCTATGAACTGTAACATACAAGCCGATACATACATACCGTCACGCCTCTTTCCCACAGGGGTAGGCAGAGACTACTCGATGGCCCAGACGAATAAACGTGCAAATGTCATTACAAGTGCATGACATTTGCACGTTTATTCGTCTGGACCATCGTACTATGTTCCACTTGCCACGATCCTGACATACTTCTTTCGCTTCATCCACATTCATCAATCTCTTCATACAAGCTCGTCGGTTTCGGGTACTCCTGACCTGACCTTTTTTCAAAACGTCTCCTATTTGGTCTCGGAACGTCCGTCTAGGGATTCCCCTCCCAACGCAACCATTCACACTCCCCATATAGATCTGTTTAGTTAGTCTACAAGCCGTTATCGTTCTTAAACCCCAACTTCTCAGACGCATTAGTGCAAACTACTTAATGAAGTTCAACACTCACATTAAAACTGCAGACTCCTAACTAGAATTCGTTACTTCAGTTTCATTGATGTCTTTGAAAAAGCACTTTATTGCAGTTCTAAGTTTTGAAGTCAGAGCAATATAGAATGTCTCTAATTTATTTTAAGACATTGTTGCTGCCTGCGACTTCATCTGAGCGGAATTCTGTCATAAGTCATTACGTACGGTCAAGTGCAAAAATAAGTATCGATATGAACTTCTCAAAAATATGTCCCACGACCTTATTACGCCGGTGTAAGAGCGTATGGTACTTATTTTTGAAACCTTTACTAGATACATATTATTACACTTGACTGTACATATATTTGACAGGAAACCAATGAAAGGTATGTCAAAATCGTCGATCACAGTTATTGTTAAAGGCTTTTATAATTAACAAAATTCTACGAGCACGCGTGGCTCGAAATAAATAAATTATTGTTACTGTAGGTACGGGTTCCCGATCACGGGGCCGCGGGGACCCGACCATTTGAAAGGCATTCACGAGGCTGAGGCCAACATGAAGAGGCCTTTAGTATAGTGCCATATAATATAAATAAGAGATGGGAGCATCTACGGAGGTCTACCCCTAATACACCATGAGGATGTGCTAACGGATAGTCCACCACAGTTGTCAAAGTATTGCCAGGAAGGAAAATAACTTAATGCAACTCGCACTTGTACTCATGGAAACTCCTGTTTATTTTTCGCCTAAAGCATGTCATTCCTATGCCCGTAATATTGAAAACTTACATGTAACTACAATGGCGAAATAGCGTAATCCGTTTGCAAGCTACCTGGCTGTTCTCAAACGGTCTGTAAAAAAGCCTGGGCATGCGAAGGCCTTTTAATTCGGGCTCATCCCGGGGGCCCCGGGCACTGTAGTTGCCTGATTGGCCCCCGGGGCCGCTTGGCGTTTTGCGTTGAACCGGGAACTTGTAGGAAAAATAGTCGGCCCTGAATAAAGCATGAGCGGCAAGTTTTGTTGCAATTAAGCCGGTGCTCTGCGGGTATGTGGAATTTTGGCTTCGATGCGCGGTCTTTACGCACGCGGTTTGTTCTGAGCCTCTAGTGTAAGTTTTCGCATATAAAAACATCTCGAACGCGTTCACGTAAACGTCTCAATTACTATGGGATAATTGACAGCGCCGCTAGCGGAACGAAACGGCCATATTTCGTATTTTGTGACCGAAAACTTACACTAAGCATACTGTATGGTTGTGTTAGAGACAGAAGAAGAATAACTCAAAAGCCGTCAGGCATTCGAAAAACGTTTTCATTTATTTATAAACTTAGAAGAAACTAGACTGTTTATGATCTGGCTTTGACTATAGATATGGTGTACTTATATATGTACTGATATAGAATGATTACACTTACAAATGTTGAGGTTAAACGGCAGTCAAAAGCGTACCGGCACTAATGGCCAATCAATCTTTTCACTTCCAGTGTGTATAAACACAAAAAATTAGACAAATTCCTACGAAGTTTCACCAAAGGTTTGACGTCGACAGGTGCGATTAGGCCCCAACTAGCTTGCATTAATGATGGAGTAAAAAGCAAAGCGCTGTTCGGTAATTAGTTCGCGAGGGCGGGGGTCGCGGGGGTCGCGGGCCAAGGCCTCGTCAGCTGACGCGATACAATCAAATATAAAACAACCATATTTAGGTGAATATCGTATTAAAGGCAACATGTGGGCTGGAGGGACTTCCGAAAACGAATGTTTTTTTAAATATTAAAGCCGAGAAACTGGCATGCGAACCTGATGTTCAGTGACCACCAACGCTCATGGACACCTGCAGTACCATAAGGACTGCTGGTGCATTGACAGGTTGAAAAAAGATGGCGCACTCGCCTTTTAAGGGCTCCCATGCCATAGCAAGTTGGGAAATCTTGGGGATACTTTGTCTAAAGTCGATTTTTAGCCAATTTTAGCAGCTGGTAGGCCCATGTGCAGGTTCTATCCGGATAGCTACCACCGTCTCACCCGCTAATCCTGTCGCCAAACAGCAGCGCTTGCGCTGCTGTGCTCCGGTGTGGAGTGTAAGACAGCCGACGGAATTACTGGCATATGTAGTTTTAATTTTATCCTTATTTATCTTGGTTAAGTACAATTCAATTATTGGAAGGGCCTGTCTCACCACTCTCTGTCAAGTTCCTGATATCTAAAGTGCCAGTTATCTATGATTCCCTCTCTGTCCGAGACGACATAATCAAGAAGCTTATATCCAAAAGCTTTGGATATAAGCTTCTTGGACATAATAGATAACTGACACTTAAAATAACAGGGTCTAAACTGAGAGGTGGTGAAACAGGCTCTAAATGTATTTTATTTTGAAAAAAATCCTTCCTGCCAATGATGGTCTTTCCGAATGCGCTGGCAGTTAAAAAGGACATGCAAAGGAGCCCTTAGCGGCCTATTTGCAACATAAAATTTTGAATTTCGAATTTTGTTGCGGAAGTTAGGCAGCACTGACTGCTAGTGCATTTGCTTTCACAGTAAAAAAAAATAAAAGCAAAGCAAAGTAGAGATTAAGTCAAAAGTCCGCGCGAACGACCTGAATTACGCAGCACCCCCAAATCGCCACTTTGGCAATAACCGTTGTCTCGAGTGTTATCAAATTTAACGGCTTATGCTACAAATGTCCGTTCCGCCGTTAGGTCCCCCGCACACGGCCTTATCGCGTCGGCCAGTGTCTATCAATTACCGGACCGCGTCGTGTGGATTATGGTAATAGCCACAGCCGGCGTTACCTGAACACCCCGCCATATTGATTCCAAGTTTTGTGGACATTAAATTACAATGGGATGGGAATATTATAAGAGAGTGTTGACCATAGAGTGGTGCTCTTATCATAAATACGTTGTGTTGATTGTAGAAAGTTATGGAGCCGTCAATTTTAATTTGTAACGTTATGTTCTTGACACAAATACATAGGACAGTTAGAGAGACAATAATCATAGAGCGGTAGCATTTTTCAACCTGTATTCGCGTGTGAATTTGCCACTAGAGGCGTTAGTGTCGCGTGAGGTCCAATAACATTCACTTTTCACTGGTTTTTCTTTCTTTCATTTACCTGTTGAAAAGTGATCTCCTTCGTGAAATTATCGCAAAATTGGATTATTTGGCGATGAATGCGAACGCTTTCAAAGCGGATTTTTTTCCCGAACAAAACGGAACTGGACAACTTTGCGACATAGCTACTCGATATGATGGTAGTTATTTATAATTAATAAACTTAATGAAATTCAACATTTAAAACTTTGTTTCGGCGCCGATTTTAAAAAGTCGCCTTTGACAGCTATACCTCTGGACCTTAGCCAACAGTGGCACCAACTGGTGAGCAAAGAAACGATAGTCCCCATTGAGTTGAAATGAAATGATTCTATCGAAAAAAGAACCGCGGCCTCCGTCATGTATGGATATTAATCTACAGATGATTTTCACCGTTTTATTTAGTGCCCGCTCTATAATAATACCCATACGTATAAAGATTCCCACAAAATACGATATAACCCCGGGATGGAATCATCCGAGCACGTGTCCCACATTCAATAGCGACTTCGACACGTGCCGTAAAAAGTAAATAATGTATCAGGTGCGAAAACACTTTCACAATGAAACAGCACGGGGCACGAGGCGAAGCAAAACGATACGAATCCCGGCAGAAATGGTCGGTCGCTTTTACCCCTCCGATGGCGTACAAACACAGACAAAGCCAAGCATAGAACACGATTTCCGTCGGAGGGTCGAAAAGGAAACTGCATCCCCAACAAAATAAAAAAAACGCGGGTCACCAAAGTGTCACCTGTATAACGTAACTCCCCCCGCGCCCCCCGTCCCCTGAATCGCGGCGTAACTCCGCCGTAAACGTTATTACGCCGCTGTTACGCCCAAATTGATATTTTTACCGCGAGCAATACGCATCGCCTCGTAAACCGGCTATTGTGCGCGGAGGCACGGGACGGATACGTGGAATTATTGCTATTTTCTTTATAGCGCACTTTTTCACCTTCGATAAATCTCTTAGACGCTATAAAACTGTAAATTCTGGATTAAATTGAAGATCTAGTGTCATTATGAAGTGTTTTGTAGAGTAAACAAAACAGTTCCGTTATTTATCGATAGATGGCGCTGTATGCAATTTAAGTATTGATAACTAAGTGACGTCTTGTCAAGCCTAAAGGCGATCGTACTTATTAAGAATGTTGAGCATTATACAGTATCAAGAAATGTTACTGAGTGAAAGATCGTCATTCAGGGAGTCAGATAAGCTCTTAATTCATTCTCGTACAACGTAGTACCCATTGAAATTATCCTATACTATAGCGTTGCTCACGACTTCGTCTGTAAAAAAATCGTTTATCGCTATCCCGCGGGAACTCACTCACATCACATTAGTAGGATGTAAAGCCTTAACGCTGAGAAAAAGCATCTTTTAGCACCTATTGAGCGCTTCATTTCTTTTTGTCCAGCGACCAGCTCTTCAGGAAACCAAAAAGCATCATAACATTGTAAAATTTGTTGCAGACTGAATAAACTTTCACACAATGCTCTAGATTTGCAACGACACTGTTAAGCCGCTGTAAGACGCAGGCTTTTCGGTTTCCAATCGTTACGGAGCCAATATCCCCGCCATTGTGAACTGGCTCCAAACCCCTAATGCGGCCTTATTACACACCTGACAACACGACCGATTTCAAACCTTAAATTAGACATACAGAGTCTAAAACAAACTGCAAATTTTCGGGGACAAAGAGCGGCTCAAACTGGTTTTAAGGCCTCTAGGGTAAGGTTTAAAATGCTTTGGCCACTGCCTTATTTTACAAAGCTACTCGTATTGTCCATCGCGGCTTGTGGAAGGCTTAAACACATTCGCGGTTTTGAGGCTGGGCATCGTGTGGATTACGTCCTCAGGTTGGGGTGTCGCCTGGCAACTCTATAATTTGTAGAAGGTGCCGATTCTCATGTCATCGAGATTAAGTCTTAAGACCGGGTTTTAGCCGCGTAAAAATTTACAGGAAATATAATAATGAGTACAACGTGGATGAAAGAAAATTTATCGGGAAATTTGCGAAGGAAACCGGCAGTAAGACGTTTATGGAGATGCAAAATCATAAATGATGACTCTCTTGGGATACCGGTTCTCATCGGTGGCGGTGATCGCTTACCATCAGCTGATGCCGCTTACTTGAGCCTGCCTGCTTGCAAACCCCTCCCTCCAATCACTATAATTTAAAAACAATTTGAGAAGTGGCTTAAAATGCGACAAAAACGCAAAATTAAAATTTAAAGCCACAATTCTCAAACCCTAACAACTCAAGACATGTTGTAGAGAGAGATAGACGACGATAGACGTAGTATCGCGGGCGCCGAACTCTTAAGTTATGGAGATGAGGTGAACCTACAGGTAACTTGAACTCGTACGTAAAGTCAGCATTTTTACTGAAAATACGATATTTCTGCGCACAAACGGCAATTCAAAATAAATTGCCTGCTAGATTGAGACGATTTACGTGGACATTGTCTTTTAAATATTAAAACTTCTATTTTCATACAATTTCTTAAAGCTGAAACGTAAATATTAGATGAAATGTATCACGAAAGAAAAGATTGGAAAACTAAGAGCAGACCGCAGGGAAATTATTTCGAGCATACTAAAGAATACGTGTCGTATGCAGTTGCTACGGAGAGGAATAATGTTCATTCCGAAGACATTATACTCTAATAGGAAAATTGTGTTAAGTTAAAGTATCTACCTACGCTACTAATGCAATAGTAAGTCACATAAAAACCACCAAAAACGGCGTTAAACATCAACAACCTTTACGTGTTCACTAAAAATAAACGCTGATCAATTAGAATGCTTTCAATGAATGAAACGGCGACCAATTCATTCAATTCATTCAGTAAACAAACACCGGCTCATTACCGGGCCGTATCGCGATCCCGCCGGCGATAATTGTCGCTTGTTAACGAATAGTGTGGTTAGAGTTCATAACTAAAGGCTGGGAATAGACCCCTGATAGCAGAATACTACAGACTGCATTGCTGTTTATTTAAATGCAGGACCACGAAATTACTTTGCTACATTACAAAGTGGGCAATCGTGTAGCCGTTTACCAGTTTACTTTATGTCACGCCACAGTTAGATTCCCGCGTGCTCTGTTAAACACTAAGTTAGACTAAGACTAATAAGGTCCCTAATATTCTTTTTTGCATTACTCATTTAAAATGCTTTTTCAGAAGAGTTTCTTTGCAATAGCAACAATACCTTACTCAAAAACGAAAAGTTACACTCAACAACAGTCCCCGTTACCAAACTGCCAACGAGTTGGACAGAGTGAAATTCTATCTCCCGTTAGCTTCGCAAGAGGGATAGAATTCCGTTCCCGTCGTCCAGCGTTAATACCAATAGGCCATATCCAGTTTTCCTGCTTATCCAGTGTATTATTTTCTAATTGACCCACTTCGAAAAGGACGCATTGAGCGTCGAGCGACGGAAATCAGACGGCGTGTTCGCTATTCAGGTGCCCTAAGCGCTCTAATCCAACTCGGCGCGGTACCACAAGCGTACAGATGTGCAATGCTGCCCTAATTAGCATTCACGCGATTGTAGTGTCGTTACGCGTAGTTCACGTGATGATCACTTAGTCAAGATATTAGGACAACGGGTAGGCAATTAACCTATTTGGCGATGGCTTGGCAACAGTCACATTTCAACTGCACTTGCCCTGTCTGTGCTACAACCTAATAAACCCTTACATAGCTAATCTTCTGTGCAGCGGCGTAACTCTGAAGACCGTGCCAAATGTACAGATCCTCAGTATAAAAAAAGAGTATAGTCGTCCCTTCTGCGTTGGCTCAGTCTGGGCCCTGTGGCATTGTGCCAGTCCTGCCTTATTGTCAAGGTTCCTGTGGTGAAGGTTAAGGAAGTGGTACTCACACCTCGATGGCCTTGTTCCAGTTGATGACGTAGCCGCTCAGCGCGAAGGTCTCGATGTTGACGACGTGCACGTTCCCGCGCTCGGTGCCCACGTGCACCCACTTGGACTGCAGCGGCAGGTGGAGGCACGTGACCCTGCCGACAACACACACTGCTACAGCTGCATGTAATATATGACAGAGGCTCACAAATGTTTCACCGACACGATTGATCGAATGCATCGTTTGACAAACACTTCATTTGACAACCCTTTGTTCCTACTAACATATCAATTTTTAGGAAAAGTTATAAAACAAACAATCGCCTATGTAACATGATCCCTAAGATTTACGCCCAATCCCTCGATGGGCTTTTACCATCTGCGCGGGAAGAGAACCCACTGGTAAATTCCATTTTTTCTTTACTCCCACCATAGAAAAAGTTTACGTTTTAGCAGATATTAAAGGGGTGTCAATTATGATTCCGACACAGCGTGCAGTGGGGGTCAGGGTAGCCAGAGGTATGCAGAAGGTGATGTAACACAATCTGTACGCCATGCTTACGTACTTGTAAGATTGCCGAATGTGGATGAAGCGAAAGTGGTCAGATTGTAACAAGTGGAACAAAGTAGCCTCTGCCTATGAGAGAGAAAGAGGCGTGACGACTTTTGTATGTATGTAAACTCTTCTCATCGGCCCGAACATGGGTACACGGTAAATATTTTTCTATTCGATACTGAGCTCGAATTTAACGTGAGCTTTTTGGTGAATGTAATTCAATGGTGTGTGTGTGAAATTCTTTAGCCCAAGAGCCCAAACCTCCAGTGAGAGGTATAATACATATACATATAGGCCTGAGATGATTCAGTGTGAAATAGAAATGTATGCTTAATCCTAAGTATCAGTGGCGTAGCGTCAAGTATATCAGAAGGCAAGCCGAAGGCATTTAACCAGCCTTTTCCTCTAATTCTGCATAATAAAAGTGGCGAACTGCCTTAAAATAGGCAAGCCGGTGAGAATCGAGTTCTACGGACGCTACGTCGCTGCTAAGTATTGAAATCGAATGAGAACTAAATAGAAGGACTGAAATCTTCCTTAAAGGGACCTTAATAGTTATGAATAGAAAAATATAAATAATTTGGAGCAAGCTCCGACGATTCAAATTTAGTATTTTGCACGCTGACTGCGACCACGCCGCGCTGCATACAAAATGCGGAGTTTGCATAAATATTATAACTCATTTTGCTTTTAACGAACAATTTGCAAGCGTTCAGAGCTTAGTAATTAAGATTTTCGAGGGCATTTACCGCACAATGACTTTGTTTATGATATTATTCAAATAATATTCCACTTAGCAGCTCTTTGACCTGACACGTTCATATCACTTAGGTACTTATTTTTGAATGATCGTCTTGTTTATTTTTAGAACTGTAAAAATGCTGACAACACGCTCAACTAGCCAGCTCGCACTTGATTGCTTAGCTTTTAAAAAAATACCCTTACCTCCCAACCGCGTATTTTATATTGAAAACGTGTTTGACGTATTGGATATTGTATCGTTCAATAAATGTTGTCAGATTCAAGTCTGATGATGATTAACATAAAAATAAAAATAGTTTTAAGCTTAGTTGTCTACAAAGTTAATTTAAAACTAGAAAATCTGATTAATATGCAAGAATGTTTAGTAAACAGTGTATGCATTTTTAAACGCAGAGCCAATCTTCTAGGAAATATCGTATTGTGTCCAAGTCTCCTGTAGGAAAATATGAATCGGTACTTAAACAGACAAAGGCTTGATAAACAACATTCCTCTTTCATTCAAACATTCAATCAATCCTATAAGCCCTATAACCCGCGTTCGCTCCACAAAGCGACCCATCTGCGCATTTCAAACAAAGCGCTATTTTTAATCCTCTCGCCAACCAACTGTACGTGTTACTAACAATAGAGTTTCCCGTTTGTGCGGTCACCCGGCTTTACCCACGGAACCCGGGACAGTATTCAACCTCAAACTAGCACCTAATCGCCAGCCTTACGGTTTACCGTAACAGCGTAAGTTAGCGAAGTTAAATAAAACATTAAACTTTTGTAACATAATGAACTGTGGCCACGGTTTCATGGTAGCCATGGACCGAAACTAGTTGTGTTGCCATTCTGTAACCACACGTGCAAAATAGCTCTGTTATATGTATGTATGTTAAATCACGGGTTCCTTTATGTATTTACAACGTGTCCGCTTTCTTAAAAGAAAAGATAACCGCGCCCCTCTAGCTAAAATATTTAAATTTAAGTAAGTGCTCCGGAGTATCTTCCATGCTGGTCTGGGAGTAAAGAAAAGCATAGAATGTACCAGTTCCTTCTCTTCCCGCGCAGACGGTTACAGCCCATCGAGGGAATGGGCATAGGAATAATGTTACAGGCGATGCGGCTAGCAACCCATCCCTATTATGATTCCCCTTTCGAGCTATACGCCCACAACCATGCTAAACGTGGCCTTCAGGTCTTGTTACCTTAGGCTCTGTCTACGTAAGGGATAAAGACGTGACTGCACGGCATGATAAGAATGAAGGTAACCATTCCAAAATAATAAAACAAGTCGTAGTATATTAAAAAAATAGTTAGAACCCTGGAACTGGCAGCCCTAGACTCGGGTATGCTTTAACACGCGTCGCGGTTCGACAGAATGGTGCATGTGTGCGTGAGGCACGGATACAATGGGCTTAGCGAAACAAAAGCCGGCGAGCCTCGGCTGCGGCGGCCCGCGCCGATTACACTGGCGGCCAACAATAACAAGTCATTCTCCACACTAATACGTATGGAAAGCCACCCGTTATATTTGCTCATAAGTGTAGTTATTTACGACCGCCGGCAGGAATATCGGATCGAACAAAGCACTCGAAAATATCGGATACGCTCTAGCTTCCATAGGCTATAAATTGCGAGTTGCCTTGCCAGAGTTTTTGAGTGCTCTATAAGGATTGTAATTTTTTTGTGTCACAACGAATGACTGGCTCAAACCATAGATTAATAGAAGTTAGATGCAAACAAAAAAATCATATTGGGCTTGGCTCATAACACACTGTAAATAGAAGTTTGCATTGACATAGCATTTCGTACGACAAACAAACGATCGTGGTGACACACAACCAGTTTTAACGTCGTGGTTGGCTTTTAGTGACAGCGTCCCGGGTTCGAATCCTGGCAAGGGCATATATTTGTGTGATTAAATTTGTTCCTGAGTCATGGATGTTTCTATATATTTAAGTATGTATAAGTAATATGTATGTATGTTTGTTTCCGCCACCTACTTAAACTGTCTCCAACTTATTTCTATTAATAATAATAATAATCATTTATTTCTGAGAATATGGTACAATACAGATTGGTTAGTGAAAGTGGTTCAACATATTCTGCCAGCATCGGCGTAGAAATATTTTAGTCTAGCAATAGTATTATCTTGGACATTATTATTAACAACTATAGATAGGCACACTTTAGTATTTAAATGTAATTATTGGTTGTCTGAAAGAGATCGCTATTAAGCGATAAGACCGCCTATTGTCTACTTTGTTCTTTGTTTCTGTATTGTTTTGTACTGATTTGTTCAATAAAGAGTATTTGTATTGTATGTATTTCTCCATATAAGTATGTATATCGTTGTCTAGTGCCCATAACACAAGCCTTATTAGCGCTTACTTTGGGACCAGATCAATTTGTGAGTTGTTCCCTAATATTTATTTGCTGGTTAATTCCTCGATGCCGGCGCGCGCGGGCGGCGCTCGCGGCTCGTTAGTCATAATAACCGAACAACGGCCTGCTAATGCACTCTACAGTTTATTAAGCTCCTCCATGCTCACACTCTTGTGCCGGCAAAGTTTAATAAAGCATGCCGCTGGTTTTAACGGTTCTTTGGTCAAAATGGTAAAATCGAAACCTCACAGTTTTGCCATTTCCGTGTACCTGTCTGTCTGTCTATCTTAGTATTACAAAACTGTAATTTAATACATACATACATACATCACGTCTTTATCCCTTACAGGGTAGACAGAGCGCAAGGTAACATGTCCTAAAGGCCGCGTTTAGCATGATTGTGGGCGTATAGATAAAGGGAATCAAAATAGTGATGGGTTGCTAGGCAGCTTAGCTAGACTATAACGTGATTCCTATGATTTTCGCCCATTCCCTCGATGGGCTTTTACCATCTGCGCGGGAAGAGAAGCAACTGGTACATTCTATGTTTTTTCTTTACTCCCAGACCAGCATGGAAGAAATTTAACTTAACTGTAATTTAACATTGGTGTACTAAATAATCACGCCCTCAAAGTGATAAAAATGCTTCTCGTAATAATTGAAAGTGTATCTCACCAATAGCTAAAACCATTTTAGGAAAAAATAGGATGAATTTCAATTTGACTCAATGATTTTTTTTCGAACAAAAAATAACGTGAATAAGCGTTGATTCAAATTCTAGTTTATCTGGTGAGGTTACAGTCCAAAGCAACACGCTGTGTGTTAGCTAACATTGGGTCATGTCAGTTAATCTAAAGCTAACTAAATTAATTAGTGTAGCAATGTAGCTGCGAAGGCGAGACGCCGACATGGCAGCTGTGTAGCGTAGCACCGCTACACGCACGTAGCAACCCGTAGAGCATGCTACGACGCCGACAGCACAGACGCCTGTTTTTGATAGGCAACTAAAGTCACAGATAAAACCCGTGAACTACATAACGTGTAAGAACACTTTTAATAAAAGATCGGCGCCGAAAACAAGTTTTAAATCTTGAATATCATTAAGTTTACTAATTATAAATAACTATCTTTAATTTTAACTTTGAGGCCGGTTATTTTTGCGCCTCTTTTTCTTAATAGCGCTTTCAAAGCGTTCACATTCATCGTCAAATAAAATCAATGTTTGCGATAATTACACGATCACTTTTTAACAGGTAAATGAAAGAAATTATAATTTATGTCACGAAGCCCGCCAAAACCAGTGAAAAGTGACTCTTATTGGAGCTCACGCGACACTAGCGCCTCTGGGGCCCGATTTTTGAAAGCACATGTCTGAAAATACCATTCGAAAGTGGTGAAACATTATGCTCAATTTGAAATACGAGTAGCTTAGAAGAACTAGTCAAAACTTTGATTAGAGCTGTAGTTTTGAAGATATAAAAAGATTTATACCACTTTCGAGTGGTATTTTCACACATGTGCTATCAAAAATCGGGTGCCTGGTGGAAAATTCACACGCGATAGCCCTAATTGTAATGTTCGCCTGATCATCTGAATTAACATACAATCGTCATATTACTAATGCCGTGACATAATATCGGCTTAACTGTATCGCCCCGGGCTTGGATGTGGCGGGATAATTGCCAGGTCAAATTACGGCATAGATATAGAAACACTCTGTACACATACTGACATACACATTCATGCTATAGCAAATCGATCAATATGAGCATGAAAACACTTGATTGTACAAAAATAATTAACAAACATGAACACACCTACATGCACAAATGCGAACTTATGTTTAAATAATTTCTACCAGTCTTCGAGCAGACGACAAGCGAAGGCCACAATACATAAAAGAATATTGTGTTTGAATCAACCATCAATCACCCATCGAGGTCATAGAGGGAATGGGCGAAAACCTTAGGGATCATGTTATAGGCGATGCGGCAAGCAACCCATCACTATTTCGATTCCCCTTTCTACCTATCCGCCCACAATCACGCTAAACGTGGCCTTTACGTCGTGTTACCTTAGGCCTGTTTACCCCGTAAGGGATAATTACGTGATTTATGTATGAATGTGTTTGAAAAACACTGGTTGTATATGCGGTACAGGAGCATAATATATCGAGTTGTGTCGTAAAAGCTTTCTAACATAAATAATGAAAATATTTATATTATTTGCGGGTAGAACGACCAGTGAGCGAATGGCAGCAATATATATAATGTTAATCTTGTCGCTACGCCACTCAGTCGGCATATTTTATCGTATTTGCATAATTTCATGCATTATGCATGTTGCTGAATAAATAATTTATCTTATTTTTATTTAATTTTACAATCGTCACTTCATAAATACTGAATTAACCGTTGAACTTTTCCAGGACTGTCACTGTCGTGAAAACTTCGTTCCAATCAATAAAATTCATAATTAGGCTTAATTAAAATAACTAGACAGTTTTAAAATGCTTCCATGCTGGTCTGGGAGTAAAGAAAAAACATAGAATGTACCAGTTGCTTCTCTACCCGCGCAGATAGTAAAAACCCATCGAGGGAATGGGCGAAACTCTTACGAATCTTGTCATAGAAGGTGTCACTAGCAACCCATCACTATTTTAATTTCCCTTTCCACATATACGCCCACAATCATGCTAAACGTGGCCTTAAGGTTTTGTTACCTTAGGCTCTGTCTACTCCGTAAGGGACAAAGACGTGATGTATGTATTTAAAATTACGGGTTTTGGGTCAGTTGGCCTAATTTCTATTTTTCGCATAATCTTCCGGCATAAGCAGTAAATGGACCCAGATCATTTATCTCAGTGCCCTGTAAACTGGGCGATCAATCGCCTTGGACCAGATGAGTCGATTAATTAGTCTTTGGTGGCGCATCTAGCATTGACATCGTCTGATCGGATTAACGGTAACTAATACCCTGATCAGAATTAATAACGATACCTATAAGACATTATTGTTGTACTAAATCGTGGATTGAATACAAAACGGACGCATTCCAAAATCATTCAGCATTGCATCTAAAAACAAAAGTCGGTCGTTATAAGGTTTCAAATGTAAAAGTGTCCGATTTTGAAATGTGTCGCTTTTATTTAATCAGCGAAATGTTAACAATCGTTGTTAGCAAGTCCACTGCGGATGAAGGTACGAGTATGTAATGCGATTTAGAAAATTACCAAAATCAGCGATACGAGTAAATTCTTAAAAAACAATGCATTGCCCCACACAGGTAAGACATCGTACTCGTTTTTTTAAAATAATTTACTCGCACACACACTCACAAATCACGTCTTTATTCCTTACGGGGTAGACAGAGTCTAAGGTGGCAAGACCTACAGGCCATGTTTAGCAAGATTGTGAGGCTAGGTAAAGATGGAACATGGAATCAAAATAGTAATGGGTTGCTAGCCGCTATTAACGCTAGCGAGAATTTACTCGTTTGTTTTAAATGTTCAATTTTATATGAACTTAGGAAGTCTTTACATTGGATTGGAATGGACTATAGGCGATACAATTTGTCGTATAGACAAAACATGGGGGAAATATGAAGGTAACGGATTACAGGCAAGCTCGGGGCGCCCGCGGCCGCCCTAATGGGACGTTAATATTCAGGCGCTGCGGATTACTGATCGCCGCACTCGAACAGTACACGTTCTATTGTTATCCAAGTCATAATTATTATCGTTACTGTAACGAGCTGAGGGAGGAGGCATTAACTAGGTGAGCGTGCCGCGGCTTAAACCAAACCTTTAAACCGTGATTGCCTTAAATCTTAATGAGTCTATGATCTTTGTTATTTTACATCCACTTCCTGGTCCTGAAGACGAAAAATTTTGCAAACACGGTCGGTGATAAAGAAAGCCTCAGGTCGCATGTTCATCGCCCTCGCCTATGGCTCGTGCCACAAGTTGATTGAATATAGAATCCAGTGTTAGCAGAGCCCGCAAAATGTAGGCAGTGTGAGGTCGCTTTATATTGGTTGCTTACATAGACAGACAGACAAAAATATTCCGTTTTTAGTATTTATTGTTGTTGCAAAAGAAACACATCGTCTGTCAAAATTTCAACTAGCTAAAGAGCAAACATGGTGCGTGAGATACAGCCTGGTGACAGACAGACTGACAGACAGTGGAGTGTTAGTAATAGGTTCCCGATTTTACCCTTTTAGTTCGGAACCCTAAAAAGAAGGAAACAGACCTTGCCGCATAACACAAATAATGCAGCCAAGAATCCCTTTATCCCTTCGATATCTCGGAGAGCTCCCGCAAAATTTGATTACGAATCAGATTAAATCACGATCCCACCACAATAGCAGCAAACTCTTGTTTTGCTCATCATTAATTCACCCCATTCACCGTCCCTGTCCAGTGTTTCAGGAAGGAGAGAGACAAAAAGGGGTTGCTCAGCACAGTTTAATAATCACGTTTTGAGTTGACAAAAGAAGGTCTGATTCCACGTCTCAGATTTGTTCGCGAGGAATTATTTGTTGAAAATGTCTTTGTGAAAGCAACAATCATTCGCGTTTCGCCGACGGAATAATAATTAAGTGCCGTGCTTAGTTCTGCTGAGGGCCTGAGCACCCGACAGCTATAACTGCCGAAGTTGGTAAACGAGGCAGCTTTAGAAAGACATCGTTTTGATGTTTCGATTATAATTAATATTAATACCTACATACATACACATACACAAATCACGTCTTCATCCCTTCAGGCCCCATTTAGCATGATTAAGGGCGTATAGGTGGAAAGGGAAATCAAAATAGTGATGGGTTGCTAGCCACATCGCCTATAACATGATTCCTAAGACTTTCACCCATTCCCTCGACGGGCTTTTACCATCTGCGCGGGAAGAGAAGCAACTGGTAAATTCTATGATTTTTCTTTGCTCCCACACCAGCTTGGGCTTGGAAGCTTATTATAGCACAAGAAAACAAAGCATATCCTTAAAGAATCACCAGGTAAATACGTTAAAGGTTCGCTGTGTTACCCTTCTAACGGTCCATGGACCCTACTTTTGAAACCCTGTTCTAGAACGAACAGTCACAGACGCAGCTCTCGCGCTATCGTGCTGGTGCTTCCTCAGCTTATACTGACTCACCTTTCCCTCTGGAACTTGAGGCTCTGCACCCTCTGCGGCACCTTCTGGCGGAAGGTCCAGAGGTGCAGCTGGTCGTCGGCCGTGGCGGTGACGAGCGCCCCCTCGTTCACCAGGAACTGCGCGCGCAGCACCGCCTCGCCCGCCTCGTGCCGCGCGTGCGCGTCCACGCCCGGCCCGCCTAGACTGTGCACGAGTTCAGGATGGCAATCGGAACAAGTTTGGACATGTATCATAAGCCAGGTTGATGCGAGGCTTTCCCGCACTGATAGAACACACAGGAGAGACGGTCAATATTGTCGCGTGATCCACGCATATCGCGATCAATATGACGAAATATTGATGCGGTTGTTTTGAAATCCACGATGCTATATTGACATAGCAGTATCACGATAATATTGACGTCTATCCATGCCTTACAATAGGTACTTATTGAGCCAAACAAAATTATAATAATATGTCATAAGAAAAATTAACGTAATATTCAAGTTGTGTTGTTCGTTAAAGAGCTATAATAACTATAAACTATGGTAAGTGTACATATATTTTTTTAATAATACATATTTCGTAGAAGTTAGAATGTTTATGCGATAGTAGTTTTCGCCTTCGACTTCGTCCGCGCAGAATTATAATTATTTGCAGAGAATTTCTTTAAACCACCTTAATCCGGTCCTGTCACCTAACTCATTTTTTAGCGGCTGTCTACGTCGTAATAGCCTATCCGCGTGCCATCAGCTCAATCCAATCAGCTGTTTGAGCTATGCGTTGATCGATCAGTCAGTCACGGATGCCTTTTATTTACACAAAAAACTCTTTTTCTTGAATCACTTTAACTATTAAACAAAACAGCATCAAAATCCAATACGTAGTAAATATAGGCAGCAGAGTGCGACTTTGTTTTATAATCAGAGATCGGACAGATTTGCGTCATCGTTCGCAATAAAGTGGATATGACTCAAAAATTAATCAAATAATTAATCATTTAATTAATTTCTCGAAATAAAATTTGAACTCCCGGAGATAAAAATTTACACATGCATAAAATTATTAGCCAAATGTTAATTAAAGTGGCAGTTGTCGTTCTCGTAAATATTTTTATATAATAAAGAAATCACGATCCTGCTAGATATGATTATTATTTCTGACAAAAAAGTTTTCTAGTTCTATAGGTATAAAACCTCCGTGGATATACATATTCTTAATATATGTATTTTGACATATTTGATTAATTTTGGAGTCATGTCCACATTATTGCGAGCAATCAATGACGCAAAATTGTCCGATGTCTGTTTATAATTCATAATATGTAGTGAAGTGATACATATACAAATTTCGAAGTACTTCGATTGTTAGCACTGTGCGAAAATGAACTTGACACAATAGCCAAACTTCAGCCGCAACATGAAGAGAAAATGAAGTTCTATTCCCGTTAGCCGTTATTTTTGAAACAATACCCCAGCAAACCCTGTCAGACAAAGCAAACGAAACAACACACGTCGAAATTCAATCACACTAGAAGCGTAACAATACGCTACCTTCGTTGCTACCCGGGTGTGTTCCATTTCTGCCAGCGTCGGAACAAACAGCATTGTGCCATTAGCGTAATGCAACTGGTAGCTGAATGGAACGCATCAAATTTACCTTCGCCACTCTTTCCAAAACCAACCTTTGAACAGAAGAAACAAAGCACACGTTCCCAGGCAGGGGAATTACGTAAGACTTTATGGAGGTAACTTGATGTTCGCCGAAGTGTGGCCGAAGTTGTCCGATTCGACACGAAGCTTAGTCAAGGCGGGCGTTATTGTAAGCAGAATCAACAGTTTTGAAACGGTGTGAGGTAATTGATGAAGTTGGATGTTGTTCTTCGTTTATGGAACTTAGAGGCTATGGTGATGAAATAATACAGCGTAATTCTTGATCATTTGTTCTAGCGGAATAAGGTAAACATGAAAGCTGCTGCACCAATCAGAGCGTAACATTCAGCTCGAATTCGGAAAACAAATCGAAGAACTTTATCGTCTTATGCAGTAGCAATTTTAAAATTTTCTAGTTTAAATTTGAGACGTAGCAATCAATATAGCTTCTTTTGCTAATTGTATTGTCATCCAATTTATTTGCAAATTTAATGCAGACCATTTCCATACACCCGTATTTACGAGCACTTGGATAAAATCTTTGAAAATATAACGAGTAAGATATAACCAGTTTTACTGCAAAAATATACTCGCCAGCGCTTCTAAACACTTCTTTTAAATTAAATTTATTATATTTCCGAACAGCGTTTCCTTTGTGGGACCGAAGACTGAACCAATACTGCACCCGTTCCAATTGCATTTCCGATAGCTAAATCTTCATGCTCTTTACCTCCGCTATATTTTCTCTTTCAGAACTCTAAAAACAACTCATTTCAGCAACGCGATTCGCTTTTAAACCCGGGAAAAAGATTCTAATTGAATCTCCGCGGAGTTCGTGGCTGTTACCTCGGAATTAACTTAAGGTATTCCTTTCCCGACATTAGGTTATTTAAATTAGATCCGTTGCGCTGACGAACCAATTACGACTTTCGCTTTGATACTTATTTATAAACAAAATGGCTTCATGCTTTTAAAAAGTTAAGGTTTGTTGGCACTACGGTTCATGTTTTGCTACCAAAAAATCATTTGTTGTTAGACTGGGATTTGAGATGTGCTGATTTTTGTTTGACGTAAGTATTCCAATTTTTTTCCATTTTAGCGAGAAGAAGTAACAAACACAACAATTGACTTACACTTGCAAATTTCCGCAATATCAATTTCACAATAATGACTTCAGGAATCGAGATGAAAGGTAGGTATTAGGTAGGTAGGTAATTTTCCTTGTCATGTATACTAAATTTCACCGAGATTAATTGAGCCCTTGCAGCGTCAATAGAGAAAGACGTCTTCATGCTTATCATAATATTACTAATAAGTAGCACTAAGTTTTTTTCTTGTCGTTGTTTTATTGGAAATACTGCGTACAATACCCAAAGCGTCAACATCAATGTCGCGGGCAAAAGGCTGGTAGTTATGCTTTAAGTTATCAACAAACTTCCGTCGCGATCTAACACAGAACGTCCGAAATTCACCTTAATTTGATCCAGACCTCCAAATATCTAATTAATTTTGTTGCTCCATAATTTGGAAGCGCCCTCGAAGTTCAAACATACTTCGGCAGGCATTCGAGTTCGGGCCAATCTCGTTAGCGAGTTGGACACTCCGGGCAGACAACTTTACTTCGCCACCAAGTTGCCTGCTTCAACACCTTAGAACACAATCTTCTTTCCAGGTACACGACAGTATTACGTTGTTCTTACTGAAAAGGGCGAAGACAGGGAAACCCGACATGCACGGTTATGTTTAACGATTGGCGTTCGGCTACGTTCGTGTTTCCGAATACACCCGAATCAATCCCATCATTTTGAGTTGTTAATCTAAGGTCCTACCTATCTCTCATTCATTTAACTTAAAACCTTGTGTGTAACTTACAACAATGAAAATATACGATGTAAGGCGTATCCTACAGGTGCAAAGGGCTAATGACAGAGAAACACGAAAAAAAGTCAATTCAAACACATTTAAGTTATTTCTTTTAATTATTTTTGACCTGGCCGTCTTCAAATCTAGGGTGACTGGGCGCTTGCTGGGCTCGTGATCTCCATCTTAGACCCATCATCGCTTACATCAAGCGAGGTTGTGGTCAAACGCAAGTCTATTCTACATACAAAGAGTTAACAACAAATCGAAGCAAGATTATCAAAGTTGCTTTTTGAACATAATGTGTATTTTTGTTTTCCGTCACAAAATATAACACTAACATTTTGGCATTTTGTTTGTTTGCAACGAGTTATTATGTATTCACACCTCAAGAAATTAGGGAGAAATTAAAACTTTTTAAAACAAAACCAACGAACGTTCGCTATTTAAAAATTAACCCTCTCGAAAGGGTTGTTCGGGGCAACGCTTTAATCGCTGCGGTTCGAGTTTAACGAAACGCCCACCTTTAATTACCCGGTCACCCTTTGCGTCTACAGGCCCAAATGCCTTCTAAATGTAAAAGAGGGTGCGATTCGGCTCGTTTAAGCGTTTGCGATTACACACGTGCGCGGGAGTGGCGCGCGGAGCCGAGCTGGTAATTAGCGCGTGCCGGCTAAACGGAGTTCGTATTTTGTTTAAGGTACGCGTAGTTGCCGTTCATGGATGTTCTTTTTTTCCATATTGATGTCATACAATTATTTTTTTCCACTTTGTTGGTCCAAACAAATAATTTTGAAAAAAATATATGTTATAGAATATAAAATAGTGTATATTATATCAAGATACATGGTAGGTGTCGATAACTTGCAAAAATAAAAGAAAAACTGAAACAGCCAACATAAAATTGTCTACTTTAAAAAACGCTAAGATTTTTTTTTACATAAAAGTATCTTAAATATATGTACAAAATATCCGAAGGACAAGTTAATCGGAAACACAGTTTGGCTAAAAAAAATTTTTTTTAAATTTTTTCGCTAACCCTAAGCATAACAAACAAACGTGCATAAAAATATTTCAAATTCAGCCAGGGGAGATTTTACTATAGTCTTCCGGCTCCGCCCTTTATTTCAATATATTGCACAAAGTACAAGCCAGAAATCGGGAGGGCGGTGGCGATCCCGTATATCCCGCGGGCGCCGAATCAGCATGTATCAGAACCTACCGTCTCAGCGCGTTGGCTTTACGCCTTCATTCTTGGTACAATCAGATTTATTCCGAGCCAGACATTGTTCTTACATTTTGTAGTGCGATAGGAAAAGTTCACTATAAAATGAAGACTTGATAAAATCTTTTTAGTCATGTAAAACCTACGAAGAATTGCAATTGGAACATTGTTGAAAGGAAAGAGGATGTCTAAGCACAGCCTTCCTCTCAGGGTCTGCACTGTATCCCACGCGGACCCAGCGCCAGTTAAAAAGGTTTAAAACTCCTTAAAACTCTAGAGGCGCCAGGCCGAATTAGAAGCCCCGGCCCTACTACCTACTACTTACGCTTTTTCTTTTGAAAATGAATTCTTTACTATATAATTGTCATGTAATGCATGGGCGTACCCAGGTTCTGGGTCAGGGGGGGGCTAATCAGATTTTTTATAAGCTAGGTGCTTAAAAAAAATTAAATTAAAATAGATAAAATGCGTTTATTAATATTTATGTACAATAAAAGTACTAGATAAGATACATAATTAGTAGGGACGTCAACATTATCCAGGGGGGGGCAGCTGCCCCCCCCTGCCCCACCCTGCGTACGCCCATGATGTAATGTAATCATACCTCAGCTACGAAAACGAAAACCAAATTTTAAATTGAAAACGAAAGACGCACGTTTACTAACCACTAACCAAATATCATTAAAACAACATGGATTCTCTTTGCCTCTTTTGATATTCGTCTCGGTCCCTTTCACATCAAAGCAATACATTACTTGGGTATTCATTTGCCCACATCCCGAGTAGCGGCAGAGACCGACAAACAAACAAACACCGAGTACGAGCATCGCAAACGCTTGCCACCTGCAGCCCGGGTGTTTGAGTAGTCCAATCTCGGCTAGATTGAGGTCGTTTGATGCAATTGCAGGAAATATACAACTGAAAAGGCAAACGGCTACGCCTGTCGGGCACGGAAAAGGCGCCAAATAGTCTTCTTCGATTCATAAGTTCTCGTGTGATTTAAAAAGTGTTTTTTGAATCAATAACGTTTGATTCTTACCATGACGTCTTAATGCGATTCAATTCCGACTCAGTTTAGGTTCGCTCGCTGTTAAAGCCTCTAGTGTAAGTTTTCGCATATAAAAATGTAACCGTTATCGTCTCAATCACTATGGAAAAATTGGCAGCGCTACTTCCGGATCAAAATGGCAACAAACTGTTCTCATAGTATTGGACACGTTGGAGACGTATTTTGTGACCGAAAACCTACACTAAGCATACAGATCCATCTTAAAATGACAGCTAAAACCTGAACTTAGTCGTAATTGAATCGCATTAAGACGTCATGGTAAGGTCCCGGTACTGTCAGAGCTAATACCGCCTCAGTGTGCTAATTCGCGGCAACCGAGCGCAAATGGAGCTAACTGACGCTGACACTATTGCCTGGCATCTTTTAAAAATATTTTAAAAGAGAATTCACTTCGTTGCTGAAGCTAGCGGGATTATTACACGGGATAAAGTTGCCTTGACGTGGTTCTATCTCTTGCTGGCAAAAAGTAAGTTGCTTTGTCTATGTCTGGTAGAGGCTAATGTCGAAGCGATAAAGAGAGAGAAATGTTAAGTGTTACGGAGATTAGTCTGTTGCTTAACTACACATTTATTTTAAAGTTCATCCGTTAGGGATTAGGTCGTTAAATGTAGTTGCTTTAATAAAGTTACAAGTACTACTGCATTACGAACATTAAACATATACTGACTAGCAAAAATATACAATTATTTTTACACGGTAGTGTATGTATGTATGTATGTATAACTCTTTATACTCTTTGTATGGTCACTAACTTAAGTATAATTATAAATTTAAAACGATTTACTTTTCGTATCAACGTCAATCTATTATGAAAAACTTACTAAAGTTATCACAAAGAAAAGCTACAGAGTTTTAAGACTTCGCAAATAACGCGACAAAGCACAAAGGAAGAAATATACACAGAGAAAATTCGAGTTTTCTCTTTGGTAAAGTTCAAAACATTTTGCATTCAGCTCTCTAGAGCTACTCTGAAGTAAGGAGTCCTCTTTTCAGAATAACCGCAATATAATAAGTATAAGCAACGTTGACTTTAATTCAATCACATTTCGTAAAGAACTTTCCAAAATTTTATCCACAAAGGAGAAGAAACAGATGGAATAGAGAATCGTAAAATAGTACACAATACCGAGAGTAAGGATAAGGGATTACAATAACAAATATTACGCGTTTACATTTATGATAAACCCAGATCTCCGACTGTCTTCGATAATGGACAGTTGTACTATTCCGACCGCTAGTATTCTTTCGCACAATTGAAGAAATGTCCTAGAAGCATCCAATGTTTATCGTTTTAAAAATACTTACGTTCGTTGTCGCTCATATCTTTAATGCCAGTAGAACTACACTACGATAAAATATCAGACACAACGGAACTATAAATTGAAGAAAATGGCGTTCTAAGAACTTTGTCAACTTGATGTAATTGATTCTTGCTTTGCACCTGCATCTCACGCACCGGAACATTTTCATTGCCATGAAATGTAATAACATCAAATGACGCCGGCGGTTAATAACAAAGCACCTCCCAAAACACAGATTTATGTTTATTATTCAAAACGGGATTCAACAGCCTCCCTGCTCTCACTATGAATGGAAACAAATGCGTGCTGAGCGCCATTAAGGCGGCATGGAGATTGCGAGTTAGTCTTCATTATGGGATATCTACTACTGACTACAGCGCGTTAATGCAACCCAATATATTACTGTATAAGTAGGTAGTTGTAATGGTATTCGTTTAATTCGTTACAAATCCATACGTGTGCAACTCAAATCTAACTATTTATCGGCTTTACACCAAACTGGTAGAACAATCCCAATTATAAGACTCCCAGTTAAAAAGTTGAAAACTACTAGTTAGGAGCTAAATATTCCTATAGAAAACTGTATGCCGAATCTGACTGATTGATTTAACTTCTACTTTTTATGTGGCAGTTAAAAGCCATTTGTCCATCGCCGCATTCGCCGCCGTCATTGAGCCGTCAATAAGAACGAGACGAACGCGTCTAAGAAGTGATAAATGAAAAATGAAAAAAAAAAAAAATTCAGTAACTTAAATTACAACAATATCTGTGCTGGCATTCTTTTTGAGTATACGAGATACTCGCGCTAAGAGAACACCACTCCTCCACGTATTGTATCTTACGATTTAAAATAGGTGTGAGAATTTATTTACTTTATATTAGCGATTATTTAAGTAGGTAGTTATTTTATTTAGCTAAGACCGTCACCGCCGTAAAAAAAAATGCAAACATTAAATAAAAACAAACCAAATTAGCACCTGTAGGTCTCTTTATCTTGGGCTCTGTCTACCCCGTAAGCGATAAAGACGTGATTCATGTGTATGTACGTATGTACCAAATTAGCAAAGAGCGTCCGCCGCCGGCGTTCGTTTCCTCTTCGATCTGCAGCCAATATCGATATCCTCAGCAGTTAACCCATTTGCGAGAAAACAGCTAATTTCCGGAGTCGCTGCACGAGACAAAATAACGGCCAAGTTGTTTATTAAAAAAGTTGCGATGCACGGCGCCGCTTAATTATTCAGGCTGGCGTCGGACAATGTTTTCCTTGTCTCCTAAATTATTTATGAAAGTTGAAAGGAAAGTCGGAACTCGACTATGTACTTGCAGTTTCTATACAGTGGACAACATCTACCTAAAACTTAGCTTGCTTAAGTAATTTTTTTCTAGCGGATTCTTGTTGTTAGCCTCCGGTGGCTTTTACAGCTTACCAGAGAGAAAGTGAGCTACCAGGTGGGCTGCTCTGTGAGCTAATCGCCTTGAAATCTGAGTCTGTTTCTAATATCTGGCATCTGAAAAGGATAGAATGCTACCCTCTTTACCTTTTTATACCTTTTGAAAAACAGGTAATGCTGACGTAGTCCTGGCAAGTTCCCCGCCAGCCAAATTAAAACGAAGTAAATTTCATTCAACGGCTCAGTCAATAACTTAACCGGCTAAAACACTTTGAAGTAACTTTTCCAATTTCGCATTTAATCTTTATATAATTGGACAATTTGGGAACTTGAAAAAAGCGCTGTAACGTCCGAGGGTAACCAAGGTTGCGGCAATTATCTGACGGCGCCAGCCTCCCAGGCCCTGCGAGGCGTTTGGAGAAATGATTACGTCTTTTTTACACGTGAATCTTTATTTTTTTCTATCTAATAACGAAGTATTGAAAATTTTAACAGACAAATAACGTGAGACGAGGACTCGGGACTCGTGTTTCACGGCACATTTGCGCTGAAGGAAATGACGCGTGTTTTTTACCAGCTTCCGAGAGACGAGCAACATTAATAACGGAGGAGAATATAAACAAATTGTAGACATTTGTTTATGCATTCGAAAGCGTTGTTTATAAATAATTTAGGTACTTTGGTATTTAAAAAATTACTGACAGTGAAAACTGAAAACAATCGAGGTAAGAGTAGCTCCTCTGAAAGTTCCTGATAAGACGTAAGAGCAAAATGTCCCTAATATTTTTTCTTTAAAATTGTTTCTACCTTACTGGTTCAAATTATTTTTTGTATCTAAATGGTTGTCTAGAGATTGATTTAAAGCGATGACACCACCTATTTTCTGCGTCGCTTCCTTTTTATTTTCATTGTATTGTTTCGTGTAGTCGATAAAGAATATTTGTATTGTATTGTTTAACCATTCACAATCCCACCATCTATGACCTCGTGCACTTTGAAGACGACGCTTGTTACGCCGCAGCAACCCTCCTTACAATTAATTAGCTCCTTCCTTAACTATAATTTAAGGGCCTACTCACTTGATTAAGGGTAATTACAATCACTCAAGAGATTGTTTGCAGCGTGCGAGCCGGACGGGCAGGGCCGTTTGTTCTAATATCATGCACCCTTGTGTACGTGAATGTAATAAACCATCTGCCGAGACAAGTGTTTTGTTTCTGTCACCTCGACATTTTATTGGACGTATTCTTGTTGACGACGGATTGGAATAACCTTTTTGTTTTATGATCGGAAAAAACTTTGTTTGTAGTTAGCCATAGTTGTACAATAGCATCTATCTAACGTCTTAGAGGTAACATCGGTTCAAAAGTGTTATGACCACTAGCTTGGATGATAAGATTCGCGTTATTGTTGTGTTATGGAACTGTACACGACTAAATCAAAATTATTTATTTCCTGCAAGCTGATTTTAGCAACTCGACTTTTTCCGGCTCTTTCATACATACATACATACATAAATCACGTTCTTATCCCTTACGGGGTAGACAGAGCCTGAGGTAACAAGATCTAAAGACGTTTAGCATGATTGTGGGCGTAAGGATGGAAAGAGGAATCAGAATAGTGGGCATTCCCTCGATGGGCTTTCGAGCCATTTTAAATACCTGCACATACAGCGTGTAAATCCAATAAGAGCAAATAGTTAAAAGGTAGTTCATACAGGACCTAAAAAGTATATTTTGATAGCTTTTATTTAAAATTACAGCGTAAAAATTTGCCATACAAAATAATTTAGCCGGCAATGTAAAGTTTATATTCAGCAAGGCTCGTTGGCAGTTACTTGTCCGCTGTTTGAACATCCTGTTTTGATGGTTTCGTCATGTTTGTGTTACGTTGCTGCTCGGTAATTTTTCAAAAATTAATTACAGGCTTTCAATTAAGCTATATAAATAACAAGTTTGTAAAATCACACAACAATTCAACAATTAAATAAATTCAATACAGCATTGTCCGTAAAACTAGTAAACGCTGCAAAAATTAGTTTCTTAGAACGAGTTATATTCAATTGTAGCCTTGTTCAACAAATTAAATTAAAACACGTAATATTCATTTAACGGAGACTTGTTGACCTTCTTTTTATAATTTCAATTTATTAGAGCTGACAGAGTAGACTCAGCGGAAGTGAAACTCCTCGTCCATAAATTACCAAGTTTCGGGCGGAAAAGCTAAATTAAAATAAAACTCACAAAAAGGATCAAAACTTGTAATTAGAAGATTTTAAAGTTACACCATTTTACCTTTGTTTTATCACGGAGTTTGCGGCCGAGCTATTTATGGGCTTTGCTTATGGTTTTTGTTTGACACTGAAATATTAAACGTCTTGCGGACCACGAACTGCGCATTGCAAATTTAATCAGTTAAGTTATTCAACTTCACGATTGGCGACTTAGATTACAGTTTTCTGATAAACACCCACTTTAAACAGTGACCTACCGATCTTGCAGCGCTTTCGCGTTTTATTATTTTAATTTTAAGCATTACGTCAAACAGTCGCCGTAGAATTAAAATAAGAATATTAGCCGTTCTGCGGCATCGCCGCCGTTTGAAAAAGCAAAAATTATTATCAAATTAGCCTAAAAAACTCTGACTAAAACACGGACAGAGCCCACCTGTCAGCGTTATTAAAAAAAGCCCGTATTAATTAAAGAGCCAATTAAAGATGGCGGCTCCCAGCGCCGTTTCCGCGAACCTTCCCGCGCAGAGAAATTGTCCAAAACGTGGCCAAATTAGAGATCAGGCGCTTAATAAGTTTTTAAAAAGGTTATTAAGATAAAATGAGAATTCCGCGAACATTTTTTTCAGGATTTCGCGGGATTGGAGCGCTTAAGGTCGGGCACTTGAAGTAATAATCTAAATATCGGGAAAATTCTTAGGAGTTTTATTAACAAGACGGCAATGTTATAATGTTTAATTTGCAAGAGAATTTTTATCACTTCGAACACGTCAACGTTAAATAATATGACTGCGATATAACTATTAAGGTACTATTTTTAAAGAAGTTGATAATGCAGCAAACTTATATCAAACAAAATAAGTTTTATGATACTAAGCAGAAGAGACCCTTATCCAAACTGCTGGTTAATTATGAAAGATCTATCGATTGCAAGAATAATTTAATCTCAGAAATGTTGAAGGCTTTCGAAGCTGAAGTTGGCTGCAGCTTCATGAAAAGGATATTTAAGTTTCAAAGGCAACTGAAGTAGCAAGTAATAGTCTTACTTGGCAGAAATTGGAGAACGTTGCAAAGTCGAACAGAACTTCGGAAACTTATTAACTGGCAATAGAGTAAACAAGTAGTTTAAAATTTAAAAATATTAAGGTTTCGGCCCACTAGATCGTATTATGATTCTGGTATGCCAGAACCATTATCGATCTAACGCGTACAAAAAAAAAATATGGATATTATTGGACTATGAACTGCAACAGTACAATGGCATGAATCAGAACCAGCATTTGACAGAGGAGAAAATATTAAATGTGACAAATATTAATCCACACAAGTTTGTAGTCGCTAATGTGTGATTTCAGGAGGAGGTCTGCTTAAATAAACGATATTTTTATCACTTTTATGCTGACGAATACCTTCTTGAAATTATTGATAATGACGACGGGATAGCCTGGTGGTTAGTGACCCTGAATATGAAGCTAGAGGTCCCGGGTTCGAATCCCGGTAGGGGCAGACTTTTGCATGATGAATAAGAATGATTGTGCCCGAGTCATGTATGTTGCATGTATTTAAGTATGTATCATATGTATGTTTATCTAAATTATATGAGTAAGTAAGTAAGTAAATGCTTTATTGTACAAATATAACGAAACAGATACAATTCCCAAAAAAACAAAAATAACATTATTATATGCACAAAAGCGAACTCATCCCCATAAGAGATCACTAACAGTTAACCTTCGAGTAGATGAGAGGAGCATTAAACGAGGGATCGACAAAGTGTGAGTTTAAATGTGTATGTTTATCCGTTGCCTGGTACGCATAACAAGCTTTGCTTAGTTTGGGACTGGGTCAATTGGTGTATCTGTCCCATGATATTATTTTTATATTTATTATTTAATATATCCACTCTGCTTATGAACAATCAGTGCCTCATGTGTACGCCTCCAGTTTCAATTTGCAGCGCTCAAATTGCACTATCTTTATACCGGGAACTTTGAGTTGTCAGTACCCACATCTTATCAAAACTCGTCGCGTTCGTAAACTCGTCCTTTAATCGAATAACAAAACGGGATAGCAAATCCTGGAGCTCAGCGCGCTGACTGCGCATAATGCGCTGGCGCGGTGCCAGCCGCTATCGCTTCGGCATAGATCGCCTTTCTTCGGAGATCCGGTTTATGTGACAGCCTTTTCGGTACGTGCTAAATGCTTTACGTTAGAATGTAAGGCTGAGCGAGTGATGCGAGGAATTGAGATAGTATCGTCTCTACCCAATAAAGAAAGAAAGAAAGACAAACAAAAAAACAATTTACAAAACAAAAAAACATATAAAAGCCATAGAAAAAAAATTGCCACAAAATGATCCTAACTCAGCATACACCTCATCATACCATGGTCGTACTGTGAACATGAACGTATTAACCACGGAATGTAACACACCGGGAGTATATTAAAATCGACAGTAAAGAAAGTCGGACAGTAAAGAAAACGTGATACTGAACTGAGCATAGTCTCACACTTTTTAATACAGATAATATGTTTTGCCCAAGTTTCTACTAGTAGCCATTACAAGATACGGTGTAGTGGGCAGATACATTAATGCCAATGGAGAACTCGCATAGGACGAACATGTTACGAACGAGGCCTAACTTTTTCCCTTCATTATTTAATATCTCATGAGTTTCGATTCCTAAAACTATTGTGAGAAAACGAAACATGACAGTTAAACAGGCAAACTGACAGACAACAAAGTGACCCTAAAAGGGTTCTTTTCTTCCTCCTTTACCCCAAGAACACACTCAACCAATTCCCCACACGTCCACTCGTAACCTTGTCCACCTTATATTAATCAAGATGTCGTCACGACAAAACTCCCGAGTTATCACGACATTGACAAAGCCCCACGACACGGCCACGACACGGCCCCGACAGCCAGGTGCGGCGCGTTGGCTGAGTGCCAGCGGGAAAATTGGACAATTTAGATAGGGGGCAATATCCCGTGATGGCTTCTGGTGCCGCGCCCGCTTCAATGGATGCTGAATTAATGACGGGCTTAGTGTTTGGACGACAATCTTAGGAATCATGTTATAGGCTATGCGGCTAGCAACCCATCCCATCACTACATTGATTCCCCTTTCCACCTATACGCCCACAATACTACTAAACGAGGCCGAGATCTTGTTACCTCAGGCTCTGTCTAATCCGTAAGGGATAAAGACGTGATTTATGTATGTATTTAAACAATGTAATTTTTATTTAACAATACATGTATTATTTTCAAGAGTCCTGTGCAAAATTAGTTTAGGAATTAAACACATATGAAATGACAACAAATCGCCAGTAAAAACGCCGTGGATTAACTAATTCAGTGGCAAATTACGGTGTAGCCGAAGAAACTTATACAAGCACCCGAGATAAACACCCTTGGACAAAAACAACAATAAATTAACATAGCATTAACATTTAAAATCATTGCAGCCCAAACAACAACAAACAACAACAACATTATTTTTTTGTTAATGTTTCTTTATATTTGTACAATACAGCATTTACTTACTTACTTACTTATTTACAAGAACGAAAAATATACCGAGCGTTTCTTTGCCGATGACGGTGTCGTCAAAGCGAGTGTCTTTGACCACAGACGCCGAAGCGAAGAAAAGAAATATAAATATATAAAGTAGAATAAGATGTATAGAAAAGCTAGCTAAATTATAAAGGTAAAACGTTTCGCTCTACTTAAATATTAAAACGGGTCTTGATCAAATCCCCGCACCGCGTATTACTCCTATCAAGACAACCTAACGTTATTCCGAACAATAACCGGCCACAAGGCTGGCGCAGGACGCGGCACAAAATTAATTTTCTCAAAACCGTGTAAGCTTATATTGTAACACACGCCAATCTCTACTATTCCCAAGCAGTTATCCATTCAAATTAGGATATCAGCAATCTAAATGCAGATCCAGAGAACACCAAGCTTTGAAATTGTAGATAAACCGATATGAAAGTACGTTAGAAGTGCTCAGACTAGCTTTCTTTGAGATTGTGCTCTATAGGGTTGGGGTAAGATAGGGGTTGGATTGTACGGAAGAGAGCGGCGGGGGGGAGGGGGGGTCACAGGAGTGCAGTAAAGAGGGAAAGTGACATCCTGCTATTACCCGTTTAAGGTCGGCGGACGTCCGGCGACCTGGGGGACCGCGGGGCGTTTAGACCTTGTACCTACTTTCCGCGGTCTTGTATTTCCGTGGAAGGTATTTTTCTGTATGTTACAATGTTAACAGGACAGAGAAAGGTAAATTGGATGAGAATCGAGAAATAATTTGTTTTAAACGTGTGACATAGATAATTATATGTGTTGGAAATGACACATAATTAATTAAGGATCGATTTTTCAATCGTCAGGCAGGCCTTATTCGACAAATAACTCTATGGGTGTCTGTCAAAGAAATGCATATCGGAGGATCGAAAGATCAACCCTTAATCTTTCAATTATTTCTAAAGGTTTTATTAATTTTAGGAGTGTAGCATGGTAGCGTAGTGGTTTGACCTATGGCCTCTCAAGCAGAGGGTCGTGGGTTCGAATCCTGTGCTTGCACATTACGAGTTTTTAAGAATTTATTTGCAAAATTACATTTGAAATTGACCACGGGTTTTTCGATAAAGGAAAACATCGTGAGGAAACCTGCACACGCCTGTGAAGCAATTCAATGGTGTGTGTGAAGTCCCCAATCCGATGATGAATATCTACACTACACTACGCGCTAGGGTAATTATGTTTCCCGATGCGAAATCGAAAGTATCGTCACGTACTTCACTTCTATACTTGCAATCAACTTGGTTCTACACCACAGAGCCTTGTTGTAATTATATTTAAATCATTAACTAATGATACTCCTAAGGTTATTATTTTGACTTAAGAATCAAATTGGTTGACGTTACACACTTGCGTAAGACAAGGCCCAGCGGCAGAGCGTCAAGCCGGCACTGTCAATCAATACCGCCAAACGCCTCAAAGGCATCGTATCGGGGATCCTCATTAAGTATAACATATACATGTACTACATCCTTAATTATAATTAGCTTCGCCTCGCCCTTTGAAGCCTGGCATCGACTTTGGCTTTGATCAGACGTTAGTATAATGCGGGGAACTAACCTTGATAGACAATACCTCGTTAAACGCATTCCTTGCTGGCTGACAGACTGTTAAACTATGACGGTGGCTCGGGTTGAGACGTTTCCATTTCAGACTAGCTAAGTCACTACATAGTATAAAATAAAGTCGCTTTCTCTGTCCCCATGTCCCTATGTCCCTATGTATGCTTATATCTTGAAAACTACACAACGAATTTTGATGCGGTTTGTTTTAATAGATAGAGTGATTCAAGAGGAAGGTTTTTATGTAATTCAACGCAGACGAAGTCGCGGGCAGAAGCTAGTATAGTATAAAAAGTGTCGAGCTGGTGCTGGTGGGAAAAGTTTTTTCATAGCGGGCCAGGAACTACAAATATTTCAGAGGGCCAGACTTATACGAACATGCATTTGTTTTTGATTTTTTTAATCATTCATTTTAACGTTACACACTTGCACAACAAAAAATGCAGAAATTCTATTAATTTCGAAGACACTTCAGCGGGCCTGATTGAATTCGCCGTAGTTTGCCCGTCACTTGTTTAAAACCTCTGAAACTTATTTCTGCAGGACTGACATGTCTGTCACTTGCACACAGTTCGTGTTTGGGTATTATGTAACGTAAGTTTTGACAACTATAAAATGTGTTCCTCCACGGTTTTAAAATGGACAAGTCGGCTGGAATCGAGACCTATGCACCTATTTGTGTGTCTTGCAAAAAGGAATAAATGTCTTCTTTCTTTCTTTCTTTCTTTCTATGGGCGCACCCCGTACTAACTAAAATATCCAACTTGGTTTAACATTATATGCCAAAGTTTTTTGCAGTAAGAACTGCATTGCGAGACTTGCATCTTTATACCCGCCAAAAAGAGATGTTATAAATTTGATGTCAGATGCGGTTTCTTTAATTGGAAAGCCAATTTTCTTGTGGTGGTTCTTAGTCACGTTTGGTAAAAATAGACCCCGCAGTTTGAAGAGTATAGTGCTTTTCCAAAATGATGTTAAGCATTTTTGGCAAATTATTTTTATATTTTTTATTAACGTGTGAGTACTTAATTAACGCGTGGGGAGTTTTCAAAATTTCCAATTCACAGTAATGTTTTTTGACGGGGCGTTCCGTTTCTGCCATTCTACGGACGCGGAGTGATTAAATGTTACCAATTAACCTAACAAAAAACAATGCAATTAAGGTTGCGATTTAGCCTAAAACAAACACATTTGGTTTGTAAATAGTTCAATAGATAGCGAGCGCTTTGGCTAATTGCGAAAACAAGAGCAGAGGTCGGCGTGATACAAGCCCACCTAGATCCGGGCGGGATAATGATAAAAATACTGTTTGTAACTAGTTTTAGAGCCCCGTACCTATAAAATGCTAACGGAACCCTATTATTTGTAGACAACGACTTTCGTTTGGACAATATGTTATAGTTCCCGTGGACGCACGAAATGATTCCCCGCAGACGAAGTCGCGTGCAATAGGTAATCTGCATGGACGTTTGTTTCACCTTCACGCCTGAACGGCGAAACAGATCTGGCTGAAATTTGGCAGCTGTAGATTCGATCTGGAATAACACATAGGTTACTTTTACTTCTATCTCGAAACATAGCGTAATTCTCGCGGGATATAAACGAGTTCATTGTATGCAAGCAACTGCTAGCAACTTTATAACTCTACAGTCATAGAACAGAACTAAAGACATCTCTAGTATAACAAATGTCCTCCCAAAGCCAGGGGTCCGTTCCACATCGTGATTAACACTACAAAAACCAAATAGGAATAAGCCGTTGTAAGAAATAATGAATTTCCCCCTCAGTCCCACTTAGCGGCGTCGGCACCTTCGCGTAAACAGCCTTAATTAAATACGGCGCACGGGCAGCGGCCGCTGCCGGATTACCGGGACGGCGCCAGAGCCGGCCGAAAATAGCCGGGCCGACAGCGCTCGGGGGGGGGGGGGGGGGGCAAGTTGGTGGCACCGCCCGGCTAGCACTAGCGCTCATTAATTAAAACATTTAGGGAACATGTAAAGTTGGACTATGGGACGAGGCTAATTTGTGAAGGCTTGGATTAAAAGAAAGGATTGTATACAGGGTTACTCTAAGTCGTGAACAGAAATTGTTGTTTCTAACGCAGCATATCAAGGCATATTAAGTTTGTTGATATTAATTACCTCAACCCTTGACCTTTATATCACTATGTGCCAATTTATTTATCTGTTTTTTCAACTGTGTTTTATTTGTTGTTTTGCGATTGTCATAAATAAACTATTTTACTTTATTTCTTTCCAAAATACTAGTTCTGGAGATTAAGTATCTAATTCTTGACTTATACACAAACGGATAACTCACTCACTATAAAAGTCGAGTGATACCCAACATGTTTAGGACTAGTTTGTTTAATTATGATTGTGGCTCACGGTAGTTTCTTGTTGAAAATTTGTCATTGTCATTGTAATCTCTTTTTGCATATTACTAATGATACATACATAGTAAGGAAAACTAATTTCAGTGCACGATTTAGGAGTGACTCTGTATGTTGTGTCAAATGTCATACGCGACACGATTTCAATCCTCCATCTGCAGCTCAAATGGCACAGTAATTAGTGTCTTTATACTTTGTGCTGCTTATTTTCAAATAGAGACTTCACAGACGAAGCAACATTCGAATCCAATCAAAGCAACTTTCAAAGGAACTAAACGCTCGCCAGGGAAACCCGGAGCGGATAGAAAAAAAAACAAAAAGCTTGGAAATACTCAGATCAAATGGTGAAAGAGTAACGGTTTCATTCCGGATAATCCGGGGAACCGGACGAAACATTGAAGACGTTTACCCGGACCACCGAGTCCGGGTGGAGGTTTAAAAAGCTTTTTAAAAGCCGCTCGAGTGTTTGACGAGCGCTCGAAGCTCAACTATCTTCACGGGAACGATGTTCCAAGTCGTCTAATGAGCCGAGTGGTTGCAGTTATTTGGTGAAATGTGTTTGCGTGGTTCATGCAAAAACTCATAAATAAATACATACATACATACATATATCACGTCTTTATTTCTTACGGGGTAGACAGAGCCTACAGTAACAAAACCTTAAGGCCACGTTTAGCATGATTAAGCGCGTATAGCTGGAAACGGAAATCAAAATGGTGAGGTTGCTAACCGCATCGCCTATAACATGATTCCTAGGACTTTCGCCCATTCCCTCGATGAAGGAATGGAAAAGAAGCAACTGGTAAATTCTATGTTTTTTTTCACTCCCAGAGCAGTATGGAAGAAAAATCTTTAGGTACTTTTCTTATTTCCTACAAATACAAATACAAATACAAATAATTTATTTTGCTTGAAAAAGGGTTACATAAGATGTTAACAATAGTTATTAAGGTGCTCCTTATTCGGCTATACTACAACAGCATGCAAAATATCAGACTCAATAAAAGTCATTACATAAAAATAATTAGGCTATTACATTACTGCTTACAATTAGATTATTATCATAAAATTAATTTAAATTGTCCTTATATTTTGAATTACATATTTATATTCCAATATTAAAGTTTTCATGTCAAGTCCTACCTACTGGATTGTACTCTGGAGAAAAAATCGTTCAAATGATAAAATGTGTGTTCTAAAAGCCACTTGTGTAATATTTTATTAAATTTGTTCCTATCTCATCCTTCTATTCTATTTCACCCCTCCCCTCTAAGGCACAGGTGTTTGCCTACTTGGTCGTTTGCCTTTCTTGTTGCATTAAGAAAATCCTACTTCTTACCTATTTAAAAAACGATTTTATTTATTAAAACCGTTTCTAACAGTAGGATACCTTGTTCAGGATGAAAAAGAAACCAGAACGTTCGCAAAATTTTCGAAAATTAGCGTCAGCTAAAATCACCGCATAGCGTTTGTTATTTGCACTAGCTAATAATAATACTAATATTCATCAATTTGTGTAGATTAGCACACTTTAAATTACACTAGATCTGACGTGGCCTTTACATTTTGAATTTCAAGTGTTTATAAAAAAAGTTAAAAGTATTAATAGCTACAATATTTTGCATATCGCACCCTTCGTGGAAGAAAGACGTAAGTCCTATTGACTTACAATGGGACTTACGTCTTTCTTCCACGAAGGGTGCGATATTAGCAGCTATTTTACTTAAAATTATCCCTCCGAGGACACCAGCCTGCGCCAGCGCAGGTTGAAGGCGCAATGACGACGCCACCAATCTCGCTACTTTCTACATTTCAGACAACTTTGTAGTTTTTATCAAACTGGCGAAACAGAAAGGAGGATTCATAGATTTACGCTATTCATACGGTCAACGGACTAGTAGAGACTTCATACATCTCCACTATCCACTAATATAATCTCTCGGGGGGCCTTATACATCCCTTTTATAAATGTATGTATGTATGTAAACTCTTTATAGCACATAAAAATAAAAAATAAAAAATACAGAAATACACAGAAAATAGTACAAAGGCGAACTATATTAATTTAACTAGAATTTAAGTATTCTTACTGTATTTTATTTTGAAAAAAGACTTTCTGCCAAGCTTCTTGCGGCGTATTCTTCTTGGCAATGATAGTCTTTCCGAATGCGTTGGTAGTTTCAAAAAAGACATATAAAGTAGCCCTTGGTGGCCAATTTGCAAAAATAAAACTTCGATTTTGATATTTTAACAAATCGGTCATCTATCATGAAACCATTTGATTCTGTTATATATACACGCAAGCTAGACTCAGATGCGATATTCAATAACAATATACACATTTTATTAAATTTAAATTGATTTAAACATGAATACCTACAATAAACATGTCTTGAGAGGAGTTACATAGGTTTCAATGCAGTCCTAATTACAGCGACTGATAGTCTATGATCCTCGAGTAGATGGATGTTTTTTTAAGGTTTCGAATAATTCAAAACTTTATTTTGCAAAATGGCTGACTTAGGAACACAAACCTTGTCCTGGCAGTTTTAAAACAGCAAGAACCGCCCAATCATTATAAAGTATTTTTAAACATGAGAACTGCTCGGTTGATTTGGCTGTATTTAGTGATGCCCGTCCGTAACAGTCAGGACAAGATTTCCAAGAAAATAATAAGGTTGACTGAAAGAGATAAGTACTCCTTCGTACGTGTGAATTTCTAAACGCCACTCAAAATTAGAACACATAGAAAAATCCGAAAAGTAAAGCTATGGCCGGGAATCGAACCCAGATCCTCATCATTCCGTGACGCGTGCTGTACCCCTACACCACCCATAGCAGGTGGGAAAGCCATCGCATAGTAATTGTTTTTGATTTATTTTTATTTTGCACTTACATACATACATATTCTTTTTTTAAATAAACCCGCAACGGGCAGAAGTCGCGGTAAAAAACTAATAAAAACATGATAAAACTGGAAAATGTTTATTATAACATTCGTACGTCTGCACCTAAATTACGTAAGTTAGGAACGAATTAAACGACCTTTAACTCTTTCACTCAGATACGATGATTAAAGCGAACATCTTTCAGATAACGCTAAGGTGAGTCCGTCTTAACAATGTAAACGTATACAGGGTGGAGCTCGTAATTGTATCGCAAATCTTCTAAGAACGTTCTGGACTGTTATATTTTAATGTAATGGTTTTAACATTACATAAATCGCGGCTCTATCCCTTACGGGGCAGACAGAGAAGACCAACGTCCACGTTTAGCATGATTGTAAGCGTATAGGTAAAAAGGGGAATCGAAACTGTGACTGGGTTGCTAGCCGCATCGCCTATAACATGATGTATAAGAATTTCGCTCATTCCCTCGATGGGCTTTCACCACATGCGCGGGACGAGAAGCAACTGGTACATTCTATGTTTTTCCTTTGCTCCTAGACCAGCGTGGAAGTATAAGCTACACCCTGTACACATAACTAACAAACAAGAACTTACTTCAATTAAATACCGCATAATTATCATTAACTTAGCAATGTCGATGCAAAAGCAATCGTAACTCCGAGCAGTTAGTTGTAAATTTGTTTAATTTAAAAAATATATGTTGACTGTGGTCTGTTAATTGAAATGTAAACATTGGTGATATGCTTATTTTGCTGCAAATCGCATAAGAAACATCAAAACAGCTGATTTCAATACCGATTTAAGTTCATGGACAATTTATTTGAGTACCTAAGCGTTTAGTGGAAGATTCCATGTTGTTATTCTTAACCTAATTGTAAGTGAACTGAGTGCCACCGATCATGGACACCTGCAACACCAGAATTATGCATGCATTCGCCTAGAGGGCTAAAATGGAACAACTACGTGCCGTGACGGACTGCATTCCGACTGCAACGTAACCGCCAACAACTGCCAAACGTTTCGATCGCTGTTACCGTGCAGTTGTACCAACTAATATAATCGACCTATATAATGGACCTTATACATCCCTTTTATAAATGTATTTAATTTAAGTAAGTGGCAATGATGGTCCTTCCGAAGGCGCTGGTAGTTTCTAAAAAGACATGTAAAAGAGCTCTAGGTGGCCAATTTGAAAAAATAAATTTTGAATTTTGCAATGGGACTGCAATAGAAAATTTACGGACAGTATGACTGGTTTTAAATTGACTATGTCGACTTACCCCACTCGTTCTAGCTTACACAACTAACGGTGTGTTGGAAAAGGATACATTCTGAGGTTGCCGCCCTTGTCGCCTATGGCGAGCAGCTTCTGTATGGGGTCCCATGCCAACGCGGTTGGCGAGAACGGGAACCCGTGCCGGAATGTCTGTAACAAACAAACAACAACATTAATAACTATAGCCAACTCTTAAAAAAATATAACCGAATTGAGAACCTCCTTTCCTAGTTTTAAAGATCTAAGCATACATAGGGACAGACAGCGGACTTTGTTTTATACTATGTAGTGATGGTGCGGGTTTTTAGGTAACAGATTTACACGAGAAAGCAGAATTATGAACGAGGGAATTGAAGGAAAATTTACCAATGAGATTGTGGGGATAAATAAGGTTGAGAGAACCAAGCTATGTCAATGGTCGATATTTTCTATCTCTTTTTTCTATGATATTTTAATATCAAACGTCTTAGCTTTCAAATGATTCAGAACCTTATTACTATAAACAAAAGAAAAAAAAGTTTGACACTGAAAATAAGAACACAGAAAAATCCGAAAAGTTAAGCTATGGCCGGGAATTGAAACCGGATCCTCGTCATTCCGTGACGCGTGCTACCCCTACACCACCCATAGCAGGTGGGTAAGCCTTCCAATTTTTTTATCTGTTACTAGCTGTCACGTGACCTTGTTACTATGCAAATTCTTGTCGCTAAGCGTCATCTGTTTGATTGATGTGTTTATACGAACCAATTACAAACTCCCGTGGAACATCTACTCCTCACCAGGAACGAGATAAGGCGCTGTTTTTCAAATGATACTTAGGTACTATCAAATGAATCAAGATTTTCTAAACGAATTCTCAACGACACTGAAAATTAGAACACATTCTGAAAAGTAAAGCTACATATATAGGTATAATCTACATTATTACAACCGCACTAGCAAGCTAATTTTCTCTGCTGCTTAGAGTTACCTCTTACAAGTATTATTTATATTACCAACAGGATTAACCTTTTTTGTAAGTAAGGTTTCCATTACGCTGTCCAAAGCATACCTTTTAACAACGAAAATAAAACACAATAGAAAAAGAAACCTTTGTACTACTCGCGTGATTAAAAAGTTACTTGTTCGCACGAACAAAGAAAGTCGCTTCCGCCGACCTCAAGGACGCGGGTTCGATTCAGACCCAATAAAATAATGGCTAATACCGGCACTCTCTTATTCTATAAATAGAAACTCCTTTAACGGATGGGTGCTAAAAAAAAAAAAGGAAACAGCTGTCACACCAGGGACCCAAACAAGACTGGTTTGTTTTTATGGGATCATAATATGATAAACTTTAAGTTAATTACACGCTATTTAGTTCCTAATCAATTTAAACATTCCAGCATTAAAACACAATGGGATCAACACCACGTCGGAACACAAGCTAAAAAGTCACCATCAAAAGATTTAGAACCCAACACTGCCCAACTTCAAGTTATCAGAGAGATAGGTAACTAAGTGAAGTCACCGCAACGGTCACTGCAAAAACACCTGATAGTAGAATGTTTTGGTTGCACAGATAAGGGAGGAAAGTATAAAAGCCGGCGGGAGCTTGGTCAGGGCACACTCGGCAATCGTTTGGTCACCATGAAGTTCCTAGTGTTAGCGGCTCTCGTGGCCGTCGCTTCGGCGTCCGTGGTCAAAGACACTCGCTTCGACGACACCGTCATCGGCAAAGAAACGCTTGGTAAGTTCTTCATACTTGATAGGGTGCAATGGTTTAAATCTTAATGCTATGGTAATTTATTGTTGATTTTTACCAAGGGTGTTTATTTCGGGTGCTTGTATAAGTTTCTTCGGTTACACCGTAATTTGCCACTGAATTAGTTAATCCACGGCGTTTTTATTGGCGATTTGTTTTAATATCCTTCCATGCGATTTCGTCGAGTTCACTCTGAACTAATTTTGCACAGGACTCTTGAAAATAATACATGATTTGTTAAATAAAAATTAGATTGTTTAAATACATACATAAATCACGTCTTTATCCCTTGCGGGGTAGACAGAGCCTGAGGTAACAAGAACTAAAGGGCACGTTTAGCACGATTGTGAGAGTAAATGTGGAAAGGGGAATCAAAATAGTGAGCGGCATCGCCTCTAACATGATTCCTAAGATTTTCACCCATTCAGTAGATGGGCTTTTAACATCTGCACGGGAAGAGAAGCAGGTGGTAATATGTTTATAGATTTTTTACATGAAGCATATGGTCCGAAGCTGGGAAAAAGTTAAAAAGTTGGATTTTTACTTTATAATCTTTGCCTAATTTACAGAAAAATCTGGATCAATTTCCAAGTTATTAACTTTAATTATTTCCCGTTTCGGAGTCGATCCTTTGGAGCTTAAACGAAATTACAATTTGGTGCTGTAAAAAAGGCTGGGCCACGAACGGTAATGTCAAATTACTATGTCTTGTTGCAGTAAATGTAGACGTCAAGGTGAAGGAACTATGCATCATGAAGCTGCTGAACCACATCCTGCAGCCGTCGGTGTACGACGACATCCGCACCGTGGCCCGCGAGTGGGTCATCGAGGACAACATGGACAAATACCTGGTAACTAATTTATTTTACACCTGGTAGTAACAAAACAGTTGATACCTTTGTCCTATGGCTTTGGAGGAACAGTCAGATCTTTAGGTTTCTATAGTGACACACTAAATGTCTTCCTTTTTACATTTTAACTAGAGCTGAACCGACATTTTCTTAATCTTGCAGAAAACCGACGTGGTGAAGCATTTCATCGAGATGTTCAAGATGGGCATGCTCCCGCGCGGCGAGATCTTCGTCCACACCAACGAGAAACACATCCACGAGGCCATCCGTGTGTTCAAACTCATGTACTTCGCCAAGGACTTCGACGTGTTCATCAAGACTTGTTGTTGGCTGCGCGAGCGCATCAACACTGGCATGTTCGTGTACACCCTCACGGCCGCCGTCTTCCACCGCAACGACTGCCGCGGCATCATCCTCCCCGCTCCCTACGAAATCTACCCTTACTACTTCGTCAACAGCGACGTCATCAACAAAGCATTCATGATGAAGATGACCAAGAAAGTCACTGACAACGTCCTAGCCAACTACTTGGGGATCAGGATGACCGACAAGAACGTGTGCTACATCGACTCCCGCAAGGGGCTGCGTCACACCCTCGGCAAGGACGACAAGCTGACGTACTTCACTGAGGATATCGACCTGAACACCTACTTCTACTACCTGCACATGAACTACCCCTACTGGATGGACAACGAGGTATACGGCCTGCACAAGGAGCGTCGCGGTGAGGTGATGATGTATGCTTCGGAACAGTTGGTGGCTCGTTACAGGCTGGAGCGCCTTTCTCACGGCATGTGCGACATCAAGCCGATCAAATGGGACGAGAAGATCAAGACTGGCTTCTGGCCCAAGATCCGCATGCACAACGGAGAGGAGATGCCCGTCCGCCAAGGCAACACGATCCTCCTGACCGAGGACAACCAAAAAATCAAACTGGTTCTAGACGACTTCGAGACGATCATCCGCATGGCTATCCTCACCGGACGTATGGAACGCGTAAGTATTTATTCCACGTATTTAACAAAACTTCCATGTTCTGCTGCGATTAGTAGTTTGGCATATTCAATTAAACGTACATGTTTTGAACTAGTTGCATTTAATTTATGTTTTAGCGTGACGGCACTGTTATCACCCTGAAGAAGGCAGAAGACTTCGAGTACCTGGCGCGCCTGCTGGCCGGCGGCATGGGCATGCTCAACGACGACGCTAAGGTCATTCACATCACCAACATGCTCAAGAAAATGTTCGCCTACAACGTTTACAACGTTGACAAGTACGTAAACTATCTAATTAATCGTTTCATTATATAATTGAGATAAATATTTTGCCCATATATTTATTAAATTATACAATCTTGGACCAACGAAGTGCGGTGCGTAATCTATATTACCTAATGTATCTTTATCAAAACTACATCTGAACCTTACTTTTGAAAGTTAAGCTAAGTAGTCTAAAATAACAGAGTCCCTTGATTACTTTTTCACAGGTACACGTACGTCCCCACTGCTATTGACATGTACACGACCGCCCTCCGTGACCCGCTGTTCTGGCGTCTCATGAAGCGCGTCAACGGGATCGTCACGCTTTTCAAGAACCTGCTGCCCAAATACACGCGCGACGAGTTCCACTTCCCCGGCGTCAAGGTCGAATCTATCTCCACCGACAAGCTCGTCACCTTCATTGACGAGTACAACATGGACATCACCAACGCCGTCTACCTGGACGACACCGAGATGCAGAAGAAGAAGTCCGACATGCTGTTCGTGGCCCGCCAGCGCCGCCTCAACAACCACCCCTTCAAGGTCACCGTGGACGTCGTCTCCGACAAGGCCGTCGACGCTATCGTGCGTGTCTTCCTCGGTCCCAAATACGACTGCATGGGCCGTCTCATGGACATCAACGACAAACGCCTCGACATGGTCGAGATCGACAGCTTCCTCTACAAATTGGACACCGGCAAGAACACCATCGTGCGCAACTCGAACGAGATGCACGGCGTGATCGAGGAGAGGCCCTGGACCCGCCGCGTGTGGGACCGCAGCGTCGACACCGTCGGCACCATCGACACCACCTCGCACGACCGCGTTATGGTCGAGAGCTGGTGGCACAAGACCAGGACCGGTTTCCCGAGCCGCCTGCTGCTGCCTCTCGGTCGCCTCGGCGGCTTGGAACTGCAGATGTTCGTCATCGTGTCTCCGGTGCGCACCGGCCTGACGCTGCCAACCATCGACATGACCCTGATGAAGGACCGTCGCACTTGCTTCTGGACCACGTGTGTGGACACGATGCCGCTGGGTTACCCGTTCGACCGCGTGATCGATACCACCCACTTCTTCACCCCGAACATGAAGTTCGCGGACGTGATGGTCTTCCGCAAGGACATGGACCTGGCGAACATGAACAAGGAGCTGGACACGTCCGAGATGGTGATGCGCCGCGACGACCTCACCTACTTGGACAAGGACATGCTCATGAACTGGACCTACAAGGATGTGATGCTCATGAGCACCGACAAGATGATGCGCATGTAAATGTTCAAATAATAATCTATTTAGTTGTTAGTGTACTAAAGCCAATAAAACACTTTTAGCATTACGATTTACTTTACTTTGATGCTCCCGAGTCCCGATGTACCATTCTGTTTAGTATTGAACAACACAATCTTAAATTTATAAACGACACTGAAAATTAGGACACAGAAAAATCCGAAAAGTAAAGAAAGCCATGGCCGGGAATAGAACCCGGATCCTCGTCATTCCGTGACGCGTGCTATACCCCTACACCACCCATAGCAGATGGGTAAACCTTCGAATTTTTCTATCTGTTTACTGGTTACTAGCTGTTACGTGACCTTGTTACTATGCGAATTTATGTCGCTAAGCGTCATCTGTTTGAATGATGTGTCTGTACGACACAATTACACATAGGTACACTTAATTCACATAATTTAGAAAAATATAGTTTTTGTCTGTTTTATGCACTTACTAAATAAAAACTTTTGGCTCAGACTATAATAATCATCTTTACGAGCACGGCAAGATGACATTTATTTCTCACTTATTTTTGCTTCACTTACGATAAGTACTTAGCTAGGCTCTTTGAACACTTTTTTTATTACTTTCACTTGGAATTACATCATATAATAAAAAATAAGTCAAATTCAACCAACTTTTAGTGATTGTATTCACTTATGGCTTAGAGAGTGGCAAACATGAAAACAGGTAGGCGCAAGTACCTACGCATAATCTACACCAATACACTGACGAGCAAAAATAACGGGTCACTTCCCATACAAATTTGTACGATGTAGTATTTTAGCTCATCATCAGTATATATTATAAAGAGAAACGATTTGATTGTTTGTTAGGCTCCAAAACTGGACCGATCTGAAAAAATCTCTCACCATTATAATCCCACATTGTCCTGCTGAACATAGGCAACCTATATTGAATTCTGCGCGGACGAAGCCGCGGGCAAAAGCTAGTAAGTGCTATAGACGTGCAAGCGACACGACAAAGGTGTCAAAGTCGATTTAGTTTTTTTCAATCAACCGAATTTTTGGAGCAATATCAAATGACAGATAGTGCGCCCGCGCACCAATAAACTCACTCATCAATATTTTCTCTGAACAGCGACAACATCCGCTTGTTTGTTAAAAAAATATTCCGACGGATTGAGAACCTCCTCATTTCTTAACCAACTGCGCCAGAGGGAGGGTTATGTTTCTTTAAACTCCGTTAATAATTTTAGAGATATTAACGACACAGTTTTATCGAAGATACGTATAAATCTGATAGTTAATTGAAGCAATTTTGTATACTTTATAAAAAGGAAAAAAAATGTAATCTAAACCAGTTACGGGTAGTCTCGGAGAGAAGTATCAACGAAGAGTAAGACAAACTCAATACTGAATTAATTTTGCCTCATAAATTAAGCCTGGTTTGCTCAATTCTTCATACATGCTCGTCGGTTTCGGGTACTCCTGACCTGACCTTTTTCCAAATACTATAATTATTGTGTGTTTTGTACAATAAAGAGTTATACATACAGTGAAGGAATTCAATTCCTTACCCATCGAGGAACCTCTTCACACAAAACGTCAGAGTAGTGACATCGAATTACTTAACAAGGAAAATCGGGTCCACACAAAGGTCTCATGGTGGGTTAGGAATTAAATTCCTTGAATGTACATACTGAATGTGGGAGTGAAAAAAAAACACGGCAGTTTCATACTGGTCACTTTATTTGCAGTAAAAAATTGATAAACTATAAATGAATAAATAATACAAGTTACAGTAGCTATTAAACACATTTATTTGGAGTGTACACCAAGTTAATTCTAAATTCGTTACCATTTTTAGTATTCCGCAATCCTAAGTGAAAATGGCAAAAACTGTGTTTTTAAAATCCATCGAGGGAATGGGCGAAAATCATAGGAATCATGTTATAGGCGATGAGGCTAGCCACCCACCCACCCCACTACTACTAGCCCACAATTTTGATTCCATTTTCCGCCTATACGCCCACAATATTGCTAAATGTGGCCTGCGGGTGTCTATGGACAGTGATGATCATTTACCATCAGGTGACCCACTGGTTCGTTTGTCTGGCCTCTCTAACATAAAAAAAAAAATGTACTTGTTACCTTAGGCTCTGTCTACCCCTTAAGGGATAAAGACGTGATTTGTGTATGTGTAAGTGTTTTTAAATGATGATTTCACCCCGCTTAGGGCTCTAGCGCAAGCGCATCGAAGTGTTACTCGACGATGCAGTTATATAATTAGCTGCAGAGACATCGTCTCCATAAATGCCTCACAGCTGGGCACTGGCCTCCTCCCAGAACGAGAGGGACTTGGCCTAAAATTCTCGCACAAGCTCAGCGGATGCGGACTTCACACACACCAATAAAATTGAAAGAAAAAGAAAAAGAAAGAAAGAAAGAAAACATTTATTTTATTCGTGACATATAATTCAAAAACGAAAAACGAAGTAAATAAAAAACATAAGGACATACATCACGAAATGGTCCCATCTCAGCATAAGCCTTGCAGCCAGCGCTGGTCTTCCGATGGGACCATCAAGTGCTTCGCAGGTTCTTGGGTTCTTAACGATGATGGCTACATTGCTACATTGCTGGTCTGGGAGCAAAGAAAAAACATAGAATGTACCAGTTGCTCCTCTTCCCGCACAGATGGGAAAAGTCCATCCAGGGAATGGGCGGAAATGTTCATCAAATGAAATCATGTTGTAGGCGGTGCGGCTAGCAACCCATCACCATTTTCATTTCCCTTTTCGCCTATACGCCTACAATCATGCTAAACGTGACCTTTAGGCTTTGTCTACCATGTAAGGGACATGTAGACCACTGTTTTGAATAGAGTATTTTTTAACCATCGTCGCCAAAAGAGGGGAGCTATAATATTGACGTCGATGTCTCTCTCTGTGTGAGTATGTCGGTCTGTCTGTGGCATGATAGCTCAAGCCGATGGACCGATTTCGATGCGGTTTTTTTCATTCCAAAGCCAGTTTTCTTGCAGTAGTTCTCAGCCATGTTTGGTAAAAATCGGTCCAGCAGTTTGAACAATATCAGCTCTTTTCCAAAGTGTTGTAAGGCATTTTTGGCAAAAAGTAGTATTTTTTTTTAATTTACGGTTTGATAACTCGATTAACGCATGGGGGGTTTTAATTTTTTGTTAGCTTTAAGACGTCCACTGTTGAACAATGCCCCCCCCCCCTTTCACACCTTAGTGAACGACAACTTTTAATTGAATGCTATTTAAGCCTAATGATTTGTTTACTGTTTAAATCTGTTTACCACACCATTTATCGACGCTCAACGCTGCAACCACAGATAAACTGTTTGCATCACCTTGTGACTTAAACCAGGAGACGCTGATAAAAGTATTTACTCCAAAAGCAGTATTTAATAGAGAGACATACACAGACGAGGCCATTCCACAGCGCGCGATCATGGACTTCGTTATTGGGAAAGAAAAGCTAGGTAAGTGTTATAAATACTGTAACATGGTAAACCTCCGCGCGCGCCAAGCGCGTACTGGCCGCTTACAAATAAAAAGTAAATTCTAAATTCAAAATTTACGATTGTCTATTGTTTTTTTTCTGCCACTCGTTCGACTATTTGGCAAGGCATAAGCCGCATTTTGGTATTTTATTTGTACTCTATTTTATAAAATTGAAGATCGCTGCTGTAATCTACTTGTGTAAAAAGGGGCTGCCACCATTGCAGGTACTTGTAAATACTAGCTTTACTGTTCCTAGTGTTTATTATCTTTTATATATTTTTTGACACCTAATCCAAGTCCGTTTAGATTTTCCTCACTGGCCTAGGCCACTGCACTAGGGCACTGAAACGAGGTTTGGATAGGAGGTTATGTAAAGACTTCAAGTCACTAATTTCTCTACGGAATTTGTTTCTTTCTGTTTATGATTATGACCCTAAAGCTTTTGTCCGCAACCTACTTCGCCCGGCGTTTTTCCGTGTAAAGTATAAAAAGTAGCTTTTTGAGCTAACAGTACATACCACAAATGGTAGTAAATTTAGCTTCATTCAGTTACAGAGATTTTATGATATTTCAGGTATTAACTCTCAAATAGACGACCACGGTTTAAAAGTTTACTTTACTGTCTTTTACCCGTCTATGGTCACACAAATTAAAAAGTAATGAATGCTTTTCTTGGTCCTTTCAGCATGTGCGCCGTTGGCGGCAAAGCAACGCGTGGTGTTGCGACTACTGAACCATATTCTGCAGCCCACCCTGTTCGAAGACATCAGGAAGGCCGCCAAAACCTGGCGTCTGGAGGGCAACCAGAAAAACTTCCAAGTAAGTCCTTGATATTAAATTCCCTTACCGCTTTCGACATTTGAGTGATTCTCCTCCCCTTTACCCGGTATCTTGAGGAAAGAGGTCTCTTACTCTGGCAGTAAGTAAAATTGTCTACCATAGATGCAAAGGAACACTAACATGTCTTTGTTATTACTAAAAAAAATCGCTATTTTAGTCAAATGTTGTGTATGTTACGAATCGATAATCATTGATAAAAGAAAACATATTATATTGCAGAAACCTGGACTTGTGGAGGAGTTTCTTAACGTTTACCAAACTGGCATGCTGCCTCGTGGTGAGGTGTTTGCAGACTCTAACACCTCGCACATAGAGCAAGCTGTCAAAGCGTTCCACTTGCTTTACTTTGCCAAAGACTTCGACATTTTCATCAACGTCGCGTGCTGGCTGCGCGAGCGCGTCAACCCGGGCCTCTTCGTGTACGCCCTTACCGTCGCCGTCTTCCACCGTAGCGACTGCCGCGGCATCATCCTCCCCGCCCCCTACGAAATCTACCCCTACTTATTCGTCACTAGCGACGTCATCAATAAAGCCTTCATGATGAAGATGACGAAAGGCGATGGCGAACGCGCCGTCATGGATTACTGGGGTATCAAAGTCGATAAGAACGTTTGCTACATCGACTCGCGCACGACCCTGCGTCACACCTTCTCTTTAGACGATGCCCTCAATTATTTCACTGAAGATTTCGATTTAAATACCTACATGTACTACTTACACATGAGCTACCCGTACTGGATGACTGGTGACAGTTATAGCGTGCAAAGAGAGCGACGTGGGGATATTATGCTATATAGTTTCCAGCAATTGTTGGCTCGGTTAAGGCTCGAGCGCCTATCCCACGGCATGTGTGACATCGTGCCAATCAGGTGGGATGAGAGGCTCAAAACTGGTTACTGGCCAAAGATCCGTCTCCACACGGGTGACGAGATGCCATGTCGGTCTAATGATACCTCCCTCATACACGATTACAACTACAAGATAAAGGATTCTTTGGAAGATTTTGAGAGACATGTGCGATCAACCGTGTTGAGAGGATATTTACTACCGGTAAGTTTGTACAATATAAATACAACATCAGAATGATAAGGTCTCAACTGCAGTTATTGGAGTTTGTTTCAGATTGGCGACAGATCTGTGGAGAGCAACAGACCTGAAGACGTCGAGGTGCTGGGCCGATGGCTGGCGGGCGGACTGACGAAGCCTCGTGACGATCCTGCAGCCATGCACTCCATAAACTTGATGCAAAAAATGCTTACCTATGCAACGTACAATATTGAAAAGTAAGTAACGCTAATTGGTACATGTAAATAATATCGATGACGAATAGTAACGTCCCAAAAAAACGACAGGCGGAAGATTTCTAAAAATATTTTTTCGATTCATTTCAGAAACACGTACGTCCCGACTGCCACCGATATGTATTCAACGTTTCTGCGTGACCCTGCGTCTTGGAGAGCGTTGAAGCGCATGATGACGACCAGCCAGCTCTTCAAGAAGCAACTGCCGCGGTACACAAGAGAGGAGTTTGACTTCCCAGGGGTGAAGGTCGAAGGCATCTCGACCACAGAGCTGATGACTTTCATGGACTATTACGATATGGACATAACCAATGCCGTGTACCTGAGTGAATCCGAGGTCAGGAACAAGCGGTCCGACATGGTGTTCGTGGCTCGACAGCGCTGCCTAAACAATAAACCCTTCAAGATTAACATGGATGTGGTATCAGCGAAAGCCGTCACAGCCGTGGTGCGCGTGTTCCTCGGCCCTAAATACGACTGCCTGGGCCGCCTCACCGACGTAAACGACAAACGGCTCGATATGGTCGAGCTCGATAGTTTTCTATACAAATTGAAAGCTGGACAAAACTCAATTGTTTGCGAGTCTGTTCAGATGCAGGGTGTCATCGAGGAAAGACCGTGGACTCGTCGTATATGGGATCATTCCACAGCAGAGTTGAGTGTTGACGCCCCTGACCATGTTCTAGATGAGAGTTGGTGGTATAAGTCGCGAGTCGGCTTTCCGCATCGACTGCTGCTGCCCATGGGTCACTCGAGAGGATTGGAACTGCAGTTCTTTGTGATTGTATCACCAGTGCATACTGGAGGGGACATGGGTGTAGCACAGGAGCGCTCAACCCGTTGGAGCACCGGGATAGACTCCTTGTCGCTCGGCTTCCCCTTCGACAGGGTCATTGACACCACAAAGTTCTTCACGGAAAACATGAGATTTGCGGACGTGAAGGTGTATCACAAGGACGTGGCCGTTCTCAACGATGATATGTCTAAACAGTCAATGCGGCGCGATGACCTCTCTGTTCTCGACAAAGACTTGCTGTCTCAATAAAACTGGAACGCGACCGCTCGACCCATGCAAGCGTAGTACGGATTTAAAACTTCACACACACAAACATAAACCATTGCAATTCTTCACAAATGTTATCTACTCCATTAGTTTATTGTGATATTTTATATAAATAAATCTCTGCTTTAGTACCCAACGCTGCTCAATTGTTCGGCTTCACAATCCAACTTTCCGTCAAAATTTAATTACCCTCTACCTCTACCTCTATTCGAGGCAGGGCATCAAGTTTATTAACCAGCCGAGCCCCCGGGCCCCTGGCAACGCAAATACAAATCTGCGAGGGCCTCGGAATAACGCAAATATTTAGGCATCTGACCCTTTGAAGTATTTCAAAGACCCGCCGGAATCGAAAGTGTCAAAGGACGTTCACGCCTTTTTATGGAGCATCTGTCACTGTCAAAGTGCTTCTTGATCTTTCGGCTCGTGTCGCGAAAGGATGGAGCACTATCGAGACTGTGTTAGGGAATAAAAGTTGTATCAAAACGTTTGATAAATGACGCCGCGGCCCCGTTCTAGATTTATCGGCGTTATTGTGGAGGCGAACAGCCGCAGTTTGACAAAGCTTGTTGCTGTAACTAAACGCCGAATTAATTCCGTTTGAGTTATTTCCCGACGTCCCTTTGAGAATTCGTCTTCGATGAGGCGTAATAGACTGTAGACTGGGGCGGAGGTAAATAATTAACAGTGTAATTAACAGTTAGTAACAGTCGTGCGAAAGTAAGCTGATTGTCTGAAGGGAACTGCGGAAGTTTCATCACTCAACAGTAGGTAGGTACATTCAGAACGTCAAAGAAATACACGATAAAAGTATGGTTAGACCTTGCGTAAAGAAAGGTTCTGTATCTGTTTTTTTTCGTATTCTATTTACAGAAATAGGCCGCCGTCAATAAAATATATTTTATTTACTTTTAAAATTACATCAACATATCCTTGTCGTTTTAGAATTCCCGTGACATACATACTATTTGGCTATGGAATCCTGACAAACGTTTCTAAATACACCTTTAAAAAAAACTAAAAAATGTACTTGTAATGCAAAAAACGTGCGTTGTTCCCTTTGTAGCCACTCGCTTTGCCCCCACGACCGCCACAAAGCGAGCGCCCGCAGTGAAACATGCGCTGCAAATTCGCGCTTTTGATTGACCTATTTAAAACAAATGCGAGCGAATGCGTTGCTGTTGCATATGTATCTATTATAAAAATAAAGCAGTTTAAAGATTTGCAGACGTGAATGATGATTAAATTGTGTAGAGTAGAAGCACCCTAATTTGAAGAAATCGAATAGAAATCAAGACTGACAGTTTGATACAATCTCTTTCGTTGGCTTGAAAGAGATACTAACATCTATTGTATTGTAATATCATTACCTAGTTTTAGGTAGCTACGGAGTTGACACACAAGTTATCGTGTAATAAGTCGGTACCTGGATGACCTGATGATTTGTACGTTTTTTAAAAATGAAACCTAGTAATAGATCGATTTATCGCTTCCAAAACCCGCTGAATACTAAATTTCATTGGAACCGTTTCGTAGATTCAGATTATATAATTATATACAAGAATTACTCGTTTAAAGGTAGATAAAAAATGAAAAACTGAAACATCAAAAGCAGTAACTAAGATGTATCAACATCGGATCTAGATCAGCGCGCCATAATCAGCCAGACTATCTGTTTCCGACATCGATCCAATATTTGCCGTCGTATCAATCCGACGCGACTTCCTCCAATTAGAGTGACGTATCGGCAATTTGTCGCGATGTTTATCGGCGGAGGTCGGAAATTGATCGCCGGCGCAGGCCGCGGCGCGATACAGGATCTAGGGTCACGACTCACGACGCAAGTGGAACACACCCGTTACAAGTCATCGGAAAGACACGGTAGTTGTTACTTTAAAATAGTGTTTCTTGACCTTTTTCAGCCACGGACCTCTAGGAAATCTGGCATAATTTACAAGTAAATCTCCGCGTAAGCTTAAGTCTTTCGGTGGCACTTATTGTTATCAAATGCTGCAAAGACCACTGGTTTAGAAACACTGCTTTAAAGTTGCTGTTGACATGTGCTATACAGAATGACGTTCATCATCATCATCACGGTGTTAGTAGTACATACTAATTGCAAGCGATAAACTCGAGTTTTTTTGAATTTAATGTAATGTAAATGTGTGGGTAGGGCACTTACGTAAGACTGCAATAATTTGTGAAATACAGAAGTATTAAATACGCCCTAGTCTAGTGCCTCCAGACATGACACTCACTTCACGAGAAAATGTCAGAAGTTATTAGCAAAATTGAAACTTCAAATCAATTTTAAAAACAAAGGCACAAAGAAAATGAGGTAATAATTAAGCTCTCTGAAACTTAATACACAAACAAAACCGCAAGCCTCTCAAAGGTAATGTTACATTAATTTATGGAGCTTAAAGTAATAATTCCAAGTTCGCGATCGAAGCTTCAACCGAAGCCCCGACTGAAAGGCGAAAGTTAAACGAAAATTTGAGTAACAAGTTTGTCTTTAGAAATACAGACGAAGTATCGAAACAACCCAAAAGTCTTATAGATATAGTTTTCTCACAGATTATATTTTCTCAGACATATTACCGACAATATTTACAAGTCTGTAGGATACACACATGCAGCATCTGATCGCTTATATTTGTAGAAGACTGAGCATTTCTTTTATTGCATAATAGGCATTATTTTTGACTTGTATCACGCCTGCTCATACGCCAAGATGTGGTCAAAGACGGACCCTAGCCCCTAGCCAATATCTATTCACTCTTGATTTGTGGTCAGGAAACACAGATGCAAGCAGGGAATTCTGCTCCTCAGCTTTAATCAGAGATAAATGAGGAAGGAACACTGTACCATTTCTTCGCACATAATTTGTGGATGCTCGGCGTAATAAGCTGATCTGAGAATGTAGTATCTCCAAGCATCACCCTCAGTAGGCAGCAAACACAACATATCCAATTTATTTATCATTAGAAAGAAAACGTGCCTTACTCTGTAAGCTGTGCGTCTATAATTTGTCAATTAATATTCAAAGGTAGCTCAATCCAAGCGCGGTCGCGAGCGCCTGAAAAATTAATTATCCTCCAAGAGCAGGACGAATTGGGGCGCAGACAGGTAAATAAGCCGATACGGATAATGTGGGGATTAACGTGGTTTACCGGCCATTTTCTTTCTATACTGTTATAAATTATATATTTTCATCGGATAACCAAAATAGGATAAGATTTTGTTGGAACATTTTCAATGTGAGTTAATAGCAACAAAACAATTTGCAAGAGTTTTACAACTAACGAAAATTAATAGGAAAAAGTCTCAAAGTCTCAACCTGGAGATAGGAGTATCTCCAGTTTTAGATTTCTGTGCTAGTACGAACTAATCTCCATATTATGTGTTCCCAAAATATTTGACGCCATCTGACAGCGACTGAAAACGGTATCGTTTTAACAAGAAAATAGTCACAACTCCCACGGGACAGCCACCAGCAAACTCCCAAGAAGTCACGGGCAACAGCTAGTAAAAAGGTAACACAAAGAAGCCAAACGTTCGATAAACTACACCGCATTATAAAGTCGACCATCGATCATTCGGCGCCGGGACCGGGATCGTTTGTCTTCATTGCTCCCCCCCCCCCCCCCTCTGGGTGAACGATAACCCTCACAGAACGACGCGCTAGAGATTAACAGTACCCGACAAACTTTAGTAATGTCATCTAGGAATAGCTGAATAGTTGCAGCTGCGGGCATAGTTCATGTCGGGACGGGTCAAATAGGTACCTACTCTGATATGGCAAAGACATCACTCGGATACAGACGGTGAGGAAGTGCCAGAGGAATGTTGATGCCACTTTACTTTGTTAAAAATAAGGTTTTTGTCACAAACTTCATTTCTAATACAAGCTTTTTTGCTGACTGTATATTTGCATTGTCTTTCGTCCGACATATGTGTATTTCAAGTCAATCGGACCAACCGTTGGAGAGTTCCCTCTTTGCAAAATAAAGATTTGAATTTTGAATTTTTTAAAACCGGATTCTCTGCCATACGCATCAATATTTCGTGGATCATTCGATAATATTGCCGTCGTATCCATGCCATAGTCACAGCGGCTACAATTGGCAACAAGCGAAATAATAATATGTTTAAGCTTGTTACGTATCCCTAAGAAGATCGCAGAGTCAGCGCGCATTTCATTCGACTCGGAATCGAGGCCGCGACTCTCGCGCATCCGACCCAGCAGCAACATGACGCGCGTTTACCTAGTGCATAACTACTTAATTATAGGACCACACTTTCGTCTCTAACATCGAGCAACTGTCTTCTAGTGTAAGGTAAGATTCGTTTTGTAATAAATTCATAAGTATTTCTTTAATTAAAATAAGTTTTAGAGTTTTCTTTGGACCTTTTGGCTGCTGTTGCATAACTAGCTGCACAAACCAATATAAACTTCAAGTTCCATCAAATACAATTTGAAGGAGAGCACATTAAAATCTCCACCGCTTCCAACTTACGTTGCTTTTTAAACCTTTTCTCATATAAACCGAAATAGTGATTCAGCCCGCGCATGCGTCAGCCGAAGCGCAGGTTAAGCACGCATGCGAGTAACAAAGCCCCCGATCATGCGAGCTTTCAGCTTTCGAGATTAATTGTGATAATTCTGAGCTCGCATAACTTGATTACACGGAACATCATCTTTAATTAATTCTGAGCTACGTCTCTTTTTATTTCACGAAACGTGAGCTGCATTTTCAGTCCCCGGTAATATTTTAGATAATTACAAAACATTAATTGTTAGTCGTTCCTCGTAACTGGAAAAAATATTTAGTTAATTCAATGCTATTTAGAGATTTGATCATTAAGTAAACAATCGGTGAATGAGGAGAATGTCTAATGTTTGAAGTCAAACATTGAACTCAACCAACAAAGATAGATTGATTAAAGAGACGTTTGGCATACCATTTGATTTTTGAAGTGTCATCAATAAAATTGCAGCGTCATAAGACCTAATACAAACGTATTATGATCTAAACTTTCATCCTCTTAATTAAGAAACAGATCATGGATAGGAATTGCATCCTTGCAGTTGGAAGTTTATTAAAAGCTGCGTATTTACCTCATATTTAGCTAAATAAAGACAACATTATTTCAAATCTACTAACACCAACAATACGCACAATAACTTGCCCCAGTGGCTTACAGCGGCCGATAATTTACTATCAGCATAATACTATATTACTGTCAGTCATAACATATAACATGTAGCCGAGGCACGAGCAAGATATATGGACGTGTACAAATGAGCCGTGTTCACGTCGCGGTAACATATAACGTAATAACCTCGTATATCTTACCCTCTCCAAGTTAACATTCCGAGAAACAAATGCTGCTTTGATATAGATTTTTTTAGACAGGTCTGCTAACTACAGCTACTTTTCCTATAAGTTGCTAAGTTCAAATAAAAGTACGACTTTGCAAAACGTAGACTCAACGATGTTCCTTGGCCGCACCATAGAGCACCTCAATTGGAAGACACAGAAAACTATCAAATGAATCAAGAATTTTGACTTCTTCATTTTTTATGTTTACTTTTACGGTTTTACCGTTGGAAATAAAACTTCTAAACGACACCTGAGCCCAGCAATGGGACGAATATAGGCTGTAGATGATGATGACAAATTTCAAGACAGTGTTATATTGTTGGAGGGGTAGGTACAGTCAGAGTCCATGATAGCACAAACACAATGAGTGCCGTCGTCGCATTGTATCGGGGGATCGCGCAGCCGAGTGCACTCAGCTGGAACGCGAGCAACAGTTGCTCGGCCGGGGGCAACAGTTGCCCGGGACAGGGAGCTATTGGGAGATAGTGAGTTATTGTGATACAATTTTAATTACACCCATACTCATAACCATCATGCACTTTAGGGCCTTGATCAGTGATCACGTTTTAAATTATTCTTAACCTAGCGACCCTGTACAGGGCAGAGCTTCTACTCCGAAAAATCAGGTCGAAATTTTATAAGGATATTTATTGCGAAAAGGAGGTAAATAAGTTTTTTTTTATTGTTAGCTAGACATCCCTCGAAACGACGTTGAGAATTCTTTTGCCGGCACACTTTCGCGCGGCTGATAGTATAAAATGACCAATGTCCGTTCCACCAAACAGCTCTCATTAGTTCTGCTCTTGTTGTCTGTCCGCTGGGCCGTGCTTTGATTGCTTTGCCGTGTAACCTCCCGCGTTTGAGGGGAAAGAACAAAGCATTTAATTGTTGTAGCTTCCTCGGGCACCACCATTTAGAAATCCGGTATTCTACAGGATCTCTAAAATATTATGATTGTTAAAATCTTCAAAGTTTATATTTATTTTGGGGCGTTAACCATTGAATCAAGTGGCGAAATGTATAGAATTTGATAGAAGAGAAGAATAGAAAAATTACAAATAAGTGCCATTTTTTTAATCTCATGAATGAGTAAGTAAAGTAAATGCTTCGCCCTCTCATTGAGAGATGATGTTTAAGTAAATGCTTTATCTACAAAATAAACAAACACAATAGATTAGGGCGATACAAACTAGCGGCTCCTCTGACGGCAAGTGACCACCGCCACCCGTGCACACCCGCAAGACCAGGGGATTACAAATGCGTTGCCAGCCAAGAGCGCTAAGAACAGCTTAGAATAAAGTAAATTAACCAGCTGTCTTATTCTGCACGCCAGAAGAATCGCTAAACAGAACCTTGAACAAGGCCCCACACCCGCAGACATTCCTCACCCCCGCGCCATCCCATTGGTGGATATTTTCCTCGTATCGCTTAGCTACCTCGCATATCTGCAGTGGACGTAGGTACAGCCTAAAACCAGCAAAACACAACGGACGTGACCAAAAACAAAGCAAAAACTTTAGACAACAAACTCCCTATTAAAATTCATAACGCATAAGCAATAACGAAATGCTAATTATTACAACGGGTAAAGGAATTAGAGGGGTAACAGATTTAGGGCGTGTTTCCATCGCAGCGGAGTGCGGTCAACCAAATAGAACCCTCGGTCGCTGTGTAACCTTATCACAATAAGTGATCCGGTTGTTATTTGTGTCTGTGTGTCAAAGTACTTCGACGTTGGTTGTGAAAAGGTTCTACAGTAGCATAGGGTTCCGTGTGGCTGACTAAAAAGCCAGTAAAGCCAGTTTGACCTTGAACCTTGTTTTTGAACTCCTGTTTCTGCACCTTCACTTTTCAAGTACTTATTCCAAGTGTCTTAGAATAATTCCAGAATATTTCAGCGAATAGTGGGGTCAGTGTGATTTACATACATACATACCTTCACGTCCTTAGGCTCTGTCTACCCTGTAGAGATAAATACGTTATTTATGTAAATATGTATGTATGTGCGTACAGGGGTAGGCAGAGACTAATTTGTTCCAATTGCTACGATCCTGACATACCTCTTTCACTTCATCGACATTTATCAATCTCTTCATACATGCTCGTCGGAATTGACAGAGCCTATGGTAACAAGACTTAAAGGCCACGTTTAGCATGATTGAGGGCGTATAGTTGGAAAGGGGAATCAAAATAGTGACGGGTTGCGAGCCGCATCGCGTGTAACGTGATTCATAAGCATTTCGTCCGTTCCCTCAATGGGTTTTTACCATTTGCGCGGGCAGAGAAGCAACTGATACACTCTATGTTTTTTCTTTACTCCCAGACCAGCATGGAAGACATTAATTAATTAATTATGTGGTTCGTTTTAGCGTGTCTCCAATCCGCGTCAATTAAATCGCAGCCTAAATCTTTACATTTAACTAGCGCTTGTAAAAGTTACTTTCCCACTGTTTTATTTCAAGAGCGACTTCCAAGACATTTTCAAAAGCATTTATTTGAAAGTGGCACTTCGAGATAAAAGAAAAACCATTAGAGTTTTAGTCCGAGAGAGGCTCTGAATACTAAATTGTTTTAAGCTTTCGGAGGCTTAGTGCCCGTTACAACTCTCTGATAAGTTTCTGATGTTATAACTGTTTGTTTTGTTAGAATATAATATCGACATGATATACTTCTTGGTATCTGGTTGGTTAATCGCTATACCGCGGCATGATGAGCTAAAGGGGGCACGGCAGTGTCTCTGCCAAGTCGGGTACAGTCGTACCATTGTTTTTTCGAAGCGACTCACAGCTATTTTAATATACATTGTTTCTTCCAGTCAGAGTAAGATCGGAGTTTATAAAAAATTCAATGCAATATACCGAACTATTTTCTACTTTTGATTAAATAAAAGTTACTCCCTATAGTGTTACAGATTGTCTCATTATTTTTTCACACTCAAAAATTTTACTTTAGAACAGCTAAAAAAGTCAGCCAAGTAAGTTTAATTAGATAATTAGAGGTACTTTATCCTACAAGAGAAAGAAAGTCAACGCTAAACACCTAAAGGGTTCGTAGAGGGCGCTACGACATTGCAGTTAGGGACGCTACGAAGCTGAGTCAGTGCTACGACGTAGCAGCCGCTACGGTCTCCTTTATTTCCAACCGAAGAAAACAAATACGATCCTCAAATCGATACGTAAGTAATAGATAGATCCCTCCCGCCTCACATCACGCCTCTTTCCCACAGGGGTAGGCAGACTACTTTATTCCACTTGCTACGATCCTGACATACTTAGAGATAGGTAGATGACATTTTATACGGTAAGTGAAACAGCGGCCTTCGCACTAGACTCAGAGTCTGGGTCTGTGTCGCGAGTGCCAAGCGAAGTACTCAAAACACAAGAATAATTAGAAAGTGTGTGTGTATATGTGTGTGTTTGTTTGTGCCTGTGTGGGTGCGTGTGTGTGTAGCTACACATTACCATTAGTAAGTGCCTGTAAGGAGATCCTCAGTATCTTGGTAGTTTATTATTCCGAACGCATTTCTCCTAATTTCCTTTTACGTATTATAATGGCGTACATTAGAATAAAACATTTCATGAGCGAATTCCACGGTCCCATAACTAAGGAGGGTGGGATCAAAACGTCATAACAGACCACATCGACACAGTAGAATTACGACTTTATCTCAACGTCGTAGGCTACAATCGAATATGTTGAAACGGCAAATTTATAATAGCGTATAAACCAAAGCAGGTTATTTGAGATACAACTTTATTTCAAAGTTCAAAAGGTGTAAAGCGCGGCGGGAGTAGCCATGTGTAAAAGGTCCCATTTGCATACAGGCCCTCGTCTCAGTGTCGATGTTATATTCATTACTGTGTCGTGTCGTGTTTCGGCAAACTTCGGCAGTTTCCGGCGGTCGTCGGGTGTTCTAACAAACTCAGTTTTTAGGTTAAAACGTTTTAATCCTACTAGCCTAGTAATATTATAAACGCGAAACTTTGTAAGTATAGATGGATGGATGTTTGGACTTCTGATTGGATTTGGATAACATTTAGAATGAAGATAGCTAGATTAACACATATGCTATTTTTTATCCCGGAAAATTGCATAATTCCTGCGATAAACTAATTTTTACTCTGTAAGAAACTAACTTTTGCCCGCAACTTCGTTTGCATAGAATTCCTTTATCGCTATCCCGCAGGAATTACGCAATTTTCCGGAGTAAAAAGTAGCCAATGTGTTATTCCAGACTACAATCTATCTATGTTCCAAATTTCATCCAGATCTGTCCAGACGTTCTGGCGTTAAAGAGTAACATACATCCATCCATCCATACTTCCAAACTTTTTTAGGATGTGTTACTTACACTTACTTACCTTCTTACTTACTTGCGGTGTAAACAGGTTTATTGTCACGAGTGGAAAGTCTGTCTGATGTATACCTGTAACAAGAAAATTGACATCAAGAAGCGTAAAACAAATCAACATATAAAAACATTGACATTGTATATTTAATAGAGAGGTAGTCGGAACACAAGAGTCGGAACACCGCTGCTTAGCGGCAGGATTAGCGAGTAAGATGGTGGCACCGATCCAGACGGACCTTGCATTGAGTCCTGCAACCCAAAATTGTGTAAGAAACGATTGCATAAAGTTGTAACTTTTACAAATTGTATATTTTCATTAACATTTAGAAATGCAGTTCTCGTCGTCATAGCGATATTTGTCAAGCAAATTCTGACACATACTAATTTAGCAGCTCCCCGAACTGAAACACTCGTGTTCCACAAATTACTGGTCGAGCTGTAATGAAGTTCCTTTGACTCAAAGCACTACACGCGATTAAGTCAGCCACACAAATAAAACAGGGAATCGTTTGTACCTACACGACTAATGAGTCCCTTGCAAAAAGCTTTGAAGATACCAAGAGAGCTGAGGCAGAGGAAATGGACAAAACATTACAGTATTTTGGGCAGTCGTGTAAAAACTAAACCTAGCGAGAGGAGGTGCCCACGCCGAAGAAAAGGCGGACCGGAACAATGAAAATAATTTTAACATACATACATAAATCACGTCTTTTATCCCTTACGGGGTAGACAAAGCCTAAGGTAACAAGACCTAAAAGCGACGTTTAGCATGATTGTGGCCGTTTAGGTGGAAAGGGGAATCAAAATAGTGAGGTGTTGCTAGTCGCACCGCCTATAGCATGATTCCTAAAATTTTCCCATTCCCTCGATTGGCTTTTACCATCTGCGCGGGAAGAGAAGCGTCTGGTACATTCTATGTTCTTTCTTTACTCTCAGACCAGCATGGAAGAATTTTAACAATGGATACAACAACGTATGAACAGAATAAATAAATATTGACGCCAAATTGACCTCGTTCCAAACTAAGCAAAGCGTCTAGTGTGATAAAAAGGGCTAAGGAATTTAGGTATTCCATTGCCTTACTGAAATCATGATAAGATTTCACCAAAACATTTAAAGTATAAAATAAACTAGAAAGAAAATGTTAAAGTAAACTAATCGTTTTTAATACAAGTCTCTTTGCTGATTTCTAGTTACGTTCAATGTAGAATTAGATTTTCCAGTTATCCTAACTTCCTAAGACAGTCGGCAAAATTACTGGCGCAAGAGGTATTCTGTTCTAGCCCGAGGCTGGCAACGCATGCAATCCTCTAGCGTTGCGGGTGTCCATGGGTGGTGGTGGTCGCTTAGCATCGGGTGACCCACTCGCTCGTTTGCCTTCCTTGTCGTCTTATCTTAATCTAGGGGTCCTTACGGATACACTTCGACCCATTCGTGGATCTTTTGTGTAAGCCTTCCTTGTCGTAAAAACAGTAAGATTTATACTCAACCAAACGAAAAGGCAACAAGATTTATTATTATAATTTATTCATTACTTTTTCTACAGTTGACATAAACCCTCAAAACGGTTATCTAAGGTTAACCCACAGTTTAGAAACAGTACTAAATTTGTTCTGATAAAAGTAACGAAAAGAAAACGTCGCCGACGCTATCCTAATCTTGTAAAGGCACGGGAACACGGGGCGGAAGACATATGGAGCAGGCAGGTGGCAATTTGTCGGCCGTCGATAAAGGACTGTCATCATGATTGGCCGTAAGGCGGGAGAGAGAATTACAATTTTGTCTTTTACCCGCCACTCGTCTGTTAAGTCCGATTGAATAAGCATGTAACGTTTTTGTGAATATTCCAATATTCCAACATCCATTTTTTTAAAATCACGTCTTTATCCCTTACGGGGTAGACAGAGCCTAAGGTAACAGATACCTACAGGCCACATTTAGCAAGATTGTGGGCGTATAGGTGAAAAATGAAATCAAAATAGTGATGGGTTGCTAGCCTCATCGCCTATAACATGATTCCTATGATTTTCGCCCATTCCCTCGATGGGCTTTTATCATCTGCGCGGCTGGAGAAGCAACTGGTATATTCTATGTTTTTCTTTGCTCCCAGACCAGCATGGAAGAACTTTTAAAACATGTATTATTTTCTTCCTCGCTGATCTGGGAGCAAAGAAAGAACACAGAATGTCCCATAGCTGGTGGTAAAAGCCCATCGAGACGACGGGCGTAAATCTTAGGAATTCTGTTATAGGCGATGCAGCTAGCAACCCATCACTATTTTGATTTTGCTTTACACCTAATTTGACCACACGTGGAGGTAACCCTCGCACCCCCGTGGTAATCTTACAGAATAAGCCCGTTCAAAATGACACTGTAAAAGTGTAAATTTCCTCCGTGCTTGATAAAGAGCGTCACAAAAGGAATACCCACAATAAATGTCATCCAGCGGCCCCGGCTATAAATTAGTGTGCGGCCTACCTGCGCCCGCGACCCTCGTCTCGCTAATAGCCGAGCCGGCTCACGGCTGCACGGCGCGGGAGAGGCTCCGGCTTGCGTTTTCCATTGTCTTTTTTATTTATTTATTGAAAACAATACTATTGATAGGTACTTTCCGTCCTAAGCACAAGCACTGCTGCTTGCGACTAAGATTTTTATTTTTTATATGAATAGGAAGAAAAACGAGCAAGTGGGTCACCTGATGGTAAGTGATCACCACTGCCCATAGACACCCGCAACCCCGGCGGGATTGCAGATGCGTTGCCAACCTAGAGGACTAAGATGAAATGCCTCTTGTGCCCGTAATTTCCCCGGCTGTCTTACTCTCCACACTGGAACACAGCAGTGCAAGCACTGCTACTTATCGGCAGGATTAGCGAGTAAGATGGTGGTAGATATGCATAGATATGCATAGCAGGTAAAGTATGCCTTCGAATCTATCTGTACCAGCTGTCACGTCTCACCTCAAGGCTTCTATACTATTGGCTAAGGCTCGGGACCTTATACATCCATTTTATAAATGTATTTCATTTAAGTAGAATAAATTAAATATTCTTACTGTATTTTATTTTGAAAAAATTACTTTCTGCCAAGTTTCTTGCGGCGCATTCTTCTTGGCAATGATGGTCTTTCCGAATGCGCTGGTAGTTTCAAAAAGACATGTAAAAGAGCCCTTGGTGGCCAATTTGCAAAAATAAATTTTCATTTTCATTTTTATTTTCATTCATACATTGATTGATGTTCAAAGTGAACCTATATCTACAGTGGGGCTAAATTTTGAATCAAAGTTTTAAATGAAAAATCTTTGTAGTGGCGTTCAGTGAAGCAAACCCAACTACGTCGAGTATATAATTTTTTCTGGCGGCAACGCACCGCTAGCAGTCCCACTGGCACTGTAGGTTACGCTTAAAATCAGATAACCCGCATTCCCGTCTGTTGGTTTTATTATAAAAAAACATGCGGGTAATATCGCCCGATACTGCGTCCCGCAAACGATAAGGAATGACTCCAACCGCCCCGGGAGCAGTGTGCGCTGACAGGCACCGAAACACTCAACGCACAACTTTCCAATTGATTCGTTCCGCAGAAACAATTCAATTCGTCCGCAGTTTTATCGGCGCAGTGAAACTCTACACAAAACACATAAAACTCTGAATACGGCCATAAAGAGGCAACTTTTACATATCGAAATGACGGACTGCCGGTAATTTCATTGTAAAAATACCACAATAGCTTCGAAAAGTTTTTCAATTAACTTAGGCGCTTGCTATATAAAAAACGCTAAAAATTTGTATTTATAATTTAAAAAGTGGAAAAACATAGAATGTACCAGTTGCTTCTCGTCCCGCGCAGATGGTAAAAGCCCATCGAGGGAATGAGCGAAAATCTTACGAATTATGTTATAGGCGATGCGGCTAGCAACCCATCACTATTTTGATTCCTTTCCACCTATACGCTCATCTTGCTAAACGAGGCCTGTAGGTCTTGTTACCTTAGGCTCTGTCTACCCCGTAAGGGATAAAGACGTCATTTGTGTATGTATGTAAAAAAGAACAGACTGGTAAACGAGAAAATGGATTACCTGGCCCCCATTTCGCCACGTCGACAATGGTCGGTGACAAGTGACAATTGGAATTGCAATGCGCGGCCAATATGAAACCAACCGGCGCAGATTCTCGTCGAGTTTGTAATGTCAACGGAATTGTCACTTGTCGCCGACAATTGTCGCTTTGGTGAAACAGGGGCCAGATGGGAGGGTTGCAGATGCGTTTTCGGGCTAAAGGGCTAACGTGCCAGTAACCTCGTCACCTGTCTCTCTCCCTCCACGTCTGAACACAACCGAACGTTTTCCAAAAAAAATCAACATGATTTTTTTTCCAGAATTTAACTATTTTGGGTTTTTATTGGGTAGGTAGATACACAAAATCGTTTACCCTATCGATTCTCATACAAGAAAAAGGGTGCCCCAGATGGAATGTATTTTCCTGTTCGTCACGTTCCAAACATACCTGTATTAAAAAAGTAACGAACTGGAATGGAAATTTCGGGACACATTTTTTTTCTTATATAACGATCGATAGGGTAAACGATTCTGAGTAAAAAAACCCTGGTAAAAAGGTTCACGTGGACCTTTTTTTGGGAAAACGCTCAGCCGCCATATCCCATACGTGAAAAAGAGGCACAAAATAAATAAATCGACACCAAAACAAACAACACGGCGTGTAAATAAGACCTTAAAAAATAACGCCTCAAATCCACTGTATACAAGCATCAACAGTTGCGAAAAAGCCAATGCCTCAAACAAGGCAACTCGAAAATAATACTCTTATGCAAAATTAGAAATACGTAACGTGTCTCGCTCACGCAAATACTATTCAATACAGAAGTGAGAGGGACAGTATGATGCGAACTTCGAATTTGGTAGATTTGAGGCGTAAAAAGCGGTACGGCGTGGCTCGGGGGAAATCACGGCGGTAATACCGGCGCCGTGCCGCGCGCAAGACGGACCGGATTGCCTTACATTAACCATGCGGTGAGGCGCTGAAGAGAGATTTGAACGTTAATATAGCGAATAGTAAACATAACTTTTTTATTACACAATAACACAACCAAAAAGCGATCGGCACGCGGCGAACTATTTGTTCTGAATGAACACCATTGGCTGTTATGGACGCTGCTCGCTGCTGATTGGTCATTACGCGCGGCCGGGCCGTGTTGACCAATCAGCGTCGCGTAATCCGTTCACGTAATAACCGTTGGACGCAGCGGGAGCGTAATACACTCGTACTCCGCGGAAATAAGCGAATCAATGACAACGCGAATAAAACTGGCACGCGCAGACAATAACTGTTTCTTTTGATGTTTCCAATATTTTATACATAATTAAATATTTTAATATTTTTTTCAACTAAACCGTAAATGGTAATGACAGACTGATGAAACGTAACATGTAATGTAAAGCCAAACTGAAAACCCTAGTGTGGATGTGGCGCACCCATATAAATACATATCCCATCCACGTGCTCAGCCTCAGCATATAATAACAGAGTATATACTTAATTAACATAAATTGGCTACAAATCAAAGGGTGATATTTTCCGCTCGGCCGCGTTAATGCAATTGCACCGATGCACCGGCAGTGCCTCGGTGATGACGACACGGTAATGATACCGACGGCGACACAATGGCGTCGGTGGCGACGTCGTGATGGTAATGATATTTAAGGTTTTGATATATTAAATTTTAGCTAATGACCAAATATGTTGAATTCTATGAACATTTTTAACAATTGGATAGGGCTGAAATGTTAATGAACTATGTTTTAGTTTATTTTAGAGCAGGATATTCCATAAGCCACTACAAAAGTTGGCTAACATTGAAATCTTCGAAAAACTAACAGTCTAAATATTTTTAAAAGTATATTGTGGCAAACACTACTTACCTGCACAAAAACCTTTAAGCAATGTGTTTCTTGTTCATCAAAATAGAGCGTCCGCAAAATAGCCACTAATTCAATAAATTATCATTACCTGCATTCAATTCACCCATAACATTGGTTTCAAACTTATAAACTTTTATTTAGCTGTCATTGCTTGTTCGTTATTTTGTTTAGGTTAAATATTGCCAGTCGATTTCCATCTACTTCCAGTCAATGGATTGACTTTAAATTAGAGGCAACTGAAAAACTTTTTTAACATAATACAGCAGCTAAACACAGATTTCCATATCATCTCCACTCGCAATATAGTGGTGTGGTCCCCGTAATCCTAGACGGTAATGACGCATCACCTCTGCAATTGTTGGCGGCACTCCGCAAATATTGGCCCAACGTCTACAGAATGTTGGCCGAACGTGACGCCGTCGCGTGCGCCTAGATGATCCGGCGTGGGATGATTGTCATGTAAGCCGAAGGTTATCGTATATCGACGAACGACGTGCGTATGTCGAGGGGATTACGAAACTTGGATATTAAATTACAGATCAGGTACGCACGTAATTTACTACAAAATCCTATTATAATATTACAAGCTAGCTTCAGTATTGAAACTGTTTTGTTACGTATATGTGTATGATATACTTGCTTGCCTTGGATTAGATGTTAATACAGGATCGTGGATTTCAAAACAACCGGATATGGATAGCCATATGCGTGGATCACACGGTAATATTGACCGTCTAAATTCTTGCCATTAAGTGAGTGGCGCATTTTTTCACGGTCGTGTATACATTTAATGAATGATCTAAAGTCGATCACCCTGTTCACACCCGGTTTCATATTAAAAACGCGGCGACGCGGACGGAATAGCACACAAAAACACAAACACTAAAGCAATAATCAAAAGCACGACCAAACATTCTTTTAATATTATTAAAAACAAGCTGCAATGGGTAGTTCAAAAGTAAAGCCATTCCTTATTATTTCCCGAGCGCCCTTTGTTCCGTAAAGGCGTGGCCACACGACACTTCACGCGACAGTGGCGCCGCTAATTGGCATCGGCGGCGGTTGAGAGAACTGTCGTATGCAAATATATTAATTGGTCACCAATACGAAAACATCGTCGTAATTGGATTTACTGAAGTTCTACGAAAAAACAACTGCATCGTGTAAAGTCAAATTTAAAAGTTACTGAACTGACTGCCAAAGTCATTTATTTGTCAAAAAAGTTTAAAAGAATTAATTAAAAGAAAAAACTCAATGTTTCTCAGACTGGCTATCCAGGTAAATTACTCAGTGTTAAGCACACAAAATGTCTCAGAATTAAAATTAACAAAATATATTTACCTTGCCACTTTGCTACTCACGTGCAAGATAACCAACGTGGATCGAAACGCGTCAGTGTTTGTGTGGTGTAAGGAATAATTAACTTTGTGGGATTTATATGTGTTTTATGTGGTAGTAGTGGAGGCAGGGATTACATGAAAAACATATATATTTCGCACAGGCTTGATTATCTTGGAGTGGGGAATGAGTGGAGTGGAGTAGCAAGGTAAATATTTTTTGTTCATTGAAATGCACCTCCGCAAAGTAACGCCTGATTCAATAAAATAGTGTTTTCCTCTTAGAAATGTTGCGGAATATTTTAGCAGGTTTTTGGGTTACTTTCACTGAACAGTGAACACGCCTACAAGGATTTTTCACTTACATTTTTGATTCAACATTTAGTCCCGCCGTAGACGCGGTTCTCTTTGGACATCCATCATTTTATGGCAGCTTTTATCAACTATGAATAAAAATCCTGAAAAACATTTACAGCGCTATTTAGGGGGGTGGACAGCGCCTAAGGTAACCAAACCTTAAGGCCACGTTTAGCATGATTAAGGGCGTATAGCTGGAAAGGGAAATCAAAATAGTGATGGGTTACGTCCCGCATCGCCTATAACATGATTGCTAAGACTTTCGCCCATTCCCTCCATGGGCTTTTACTATCTGCGCAGGAAGCGAAGCAACTGGTAAATTCTATGTTTTTTCTTTACTCCCAGACTAGCGTTGAAGGAACGTTTAGTCAAACGAACCGGAATAATTTTAAAAGGTACCCTACCCGACCCTATCGAGAAAAAAACTGTATAGATCACGATAGTTTTTACAAAATTTTTACCAAACAGAATGCGCACAGTACACGGCCACAAAGATTACACTTCGGTCTTTAGAAAGAGACCATTGGCGTCGCGTAATTTAGAGCGAGACGACGCTCTACGAAGCAGACATCAGCCTAGGTACTATATCTGCAAAAACAGTTTCAATTATTATTGTACCTAAATATAATAATTAAACAGCAAATTTATCGCAGATAATACCGAGTGTGCCCAACGTCGTAACTTGGAGTCAAGGTGAAAACGCATTAAAAATAAAATGGCCAATCAGAATTTTATGGCCGCGAAGGTTGTTATAGCCTGGAAGCCATCGTAAAGTTTCTAGAGCTTCACTGGCGAGTATGGTCACTAGTAAATAATGCCCGGAATACACGAGGCTAGTTGTACAAGCCAGGATAGCAAGGCAAATAGCTAGGAATACTGCCTTCGCAAGACTATTTTCACTTACAAGTCTTCTTCTTTTTCAATTTGGCCTCATCGATCGATGCGACGATTTCGCCAATGTCAAAGTAATAAATACAGTAAAAAAATCTTGTGACAAAAATGTCGGCAACGTTGTACGGTAGAGCACGGTCAAAAGACCCCCCCCCCCCCCCCCCCCCCCCCCCCTGTCGGGCTCTTAGCCAACGGTCAATGATGTCCTTCGGATACCGCAAGGAAATCATTAGCCGATGCCCAGGGTGAACCGGACCAATCACTGCTCTCCAAAAAGGAACCGCAGCTCTTGACTACACGCGGAGATAACCCGACTCGCACCCCCACACTTACAAGTCAATATGACAATCAGCTTTACAGCTGTCATTCTGATATAGGAGCTCTCATGAAAATGCTCATTTTTCCAACGCTTTGTTGTAAAATACTGAAAAACATTGGTATTTTTTAGTAGGTTAATTCAAACCGACAGCTGGATTGGATGCAACAGCAGATGCGGCTGTGACGCGCACTGACGCTCACAGGGGGATTTTTGCGATGACGGGCGACTGACAAGCGACGACGAATGACAACCGCCATTTTGTTTTGATATCACAGATGCACGTTGTATTGAAATGTAACAGTGATCAGTGTTACACATGTTTATTGGTACAGTTTTATGTAGAACTGGTAATGAGCAAAGTATTTGTAAAGGCTCTTAAAATCTATAAAAAGGTAAAGAGTTTGCGCTGTTAAAGAAGCACAAAAAAAATGCATCAAAAACAATATCACTATCACTACATAGTATAAAATAAAGTCGCTTTCTCTGTCCCTATGTCCCTATGTATGCTTATATCTTCAAAACTACACAACGGATTTTAATGCGTTTTTTTTAATAGATAGAGTGATTCAAGAGGAAGGTTTTTATGTATAATTCTACGCAGACGAAGTCGCGGGCAGAAGCTAGTGATAGATAATTATACATAGTAACAGATTGGCAACGCAAATGAAAGATCCATTTAATTGGCGTATATATTATTTCAGGGCGAAGTAGAAAGACGAACCCGTCGTCTTTACACGCTATGAGCCTGTATGAACTTTGTGACACTCTTAAAAGAATAAAGCTTTTCTTCCACACGCGTTAACGGCTGTAGAATTAACAACCTCGTTTGTTTTCAGTCCAAAGTTTCACAAACAATATACTTAACACAGTATAAACATAAAAACCAGTCACATCACCACAACTCCTTTCCATGCAAACGTATAACACATCAAACGAGATCAAATCATAACCCTACACCTCTCAACAAACAGTGCTTCTAATCGGCTCCGCAAAACTTCCTCCACTCAACACAAGTAGACTTATCGGTCGACTCTCATTCCCCGGCAAAGCGTCGACGGCGACGGTAATGAGATTTGCTCATTCGCTCATTACCCCGCGGCCAGGCGTTGTCAGAACAAGTACGACGGTACGGTAATATCGCAGTAATTATACGGTATTATTACTCTGCTAGGCTGGATTTGTTGGTGTAGAAGTCTTTTTTTAGGGTCTCATGCCCAAAGGGTAAAGCAAACCTTTTACAAAGACTTCGCTGTCCGTCCGTCTGTCACCAGGCTGTATCTCATGAGCCGTGACAGCTAGACATTTATAATTTTCACAGATGATTTCTTCTTTCTTTCTTTCTTCTGATGTATTTCTGTTGCCACTATAACAACAAATACTAAAAACAAATAAAAATAAAAATAAAATTAATATTTAAGGTGGGCTCCCATACCACAGACATGTTTTTGCGGCTTTTGCTCGATATTAATAGCGGCAACAGGTAGACGCTTGAAATATCCACAGATGATGTATTTCTGTTGCTGCTATAACAACAAATACTAAAAACCAGAATACTGTATGTATGTCTGTATCATTGACCAATATAAAGTGACTCCACACTGCGTACATTTTGCTTTGGAGCAGGGCTCTGCTTACACTGGTTTATAGATATTATTATTCATTGATAATGGTATAAATAGATCGCAAGATGTCATTTCTGGAGCAAAGTAAACCTGAGCAGCCATATTTACTGTTTATCTGATTCGTCCGTCCAAAAATAACAACGTTATTATATACAAAATAGCGAGCAATTTTAGAAAAAATGTCACAATAAATTTCCAATACATAATTTCCGGCACAGCAATCCATCACAACAGGCAGCCCTGGCGTTTCGACATGATTGACGCAACCGACAATTGGATTTGTCACCGAACAAATCCGACGACTGCCATTCACCGTTCGAAACAAAACGCAATCGTCGAGGCACGTCCGCGGATCTGTTGACCGGGCCGTCGATCAATCACTAGGGTTGTCAAACTTGTTTAATGCGACTGATTCTGCAGATGTGCCCCGAATAAATCAGTGCTGGGGCAAACACTGCTTAATTGGGTCCGAAAAGGTTGCTAGCATACGCCTAGCCTTGTAAACGCTACAAAATTGACGACACCCAACCAATACTAGAATTCTCGCATTTTGCGGCAAATAGAGTCCAGTCAATTAGGGGAACGATAAAGGAAATAAGAGTTTGTGCAATTAGTTTGAATAGTAATATTTTTTTAGGGTTTCAACCTTTTTGGCTGTTGGTGGCTGGCTGGCGCTAGTCCATTGCCACGCGCCGCGGCACCGGATAAAAAGAACAATAAGGCGGCTGTCACTTGTTTTCTAAATTGCCGGTGCACGGTCTTTTACATATATGTATATGTACCTCTGATGAACCTTACCTTGCTACCTTAGGCTCTGTCTACCCCGTAAAGGATGAAGACGTGATTTATGTATGTATGTATAGTCAGCGTCAGATTTATCATAGCGGAGAATGTGTACAAATTATATCTATATACAAACTTTAGTCTGTAAGACATGTAGTAGCTTAGCTGAGAGATTAACTGACAAGTACACTTTGAGTAACCTAATAATCTCTTAATAAAGTTGCGTTAGTAAGGCAGATAAAATCGCTAACTTTTTCTAGTGACGCGAAAATTAGTCACACATTTGTATGGATAACTTTCGTGTCACAATGGAAAGAGTTAGCGAATTTTAGAGCGTTTTCCAAAAGTGGGCCAGCCATATCTCGCGAAGAACCAACAACCGCTGGGGTAAACTTGTTCTTGAGTGGAGACCGCGACTTGGCAAACGTAGTGTAGGACGCCCTCCGGCCAGGTGGGATGACGATCTGCGAAAGCCTGCAGGCAGATGCTGGATGCGTCAAGCTGAAGACCCCTGTCTTAGCGCCCTCGCTATGGCGCTCATTAGGGGAGGCCTATGTCCAGCAGTGGACTAACATAGGCTGATGATGATGATGAAAATCAAAAACGTATCTTGAATAAAATATGACACAATCTGACACAATTATATTTGTCATATCTGTCCGAAATTGTGTTATGTTTTTTAATGCATCCAATACTTTTATACCCAAAGTACAAGTTTTGAAAAATCTCACGTGAGATTGGGGTAGGTGGGAGGGGGTCGAGAAAAATCTTACGACAATACTTAAAAATGCCTCACGTGATTAATGGACGCCCCCTAACTCAATTTTGCGAAAGCGTGTTTTCCCAAACCTAAATGAAAAATATATATGAATCGTGTATGAAATTTAATGAAACGTCGCCAAGACGGGGCGCGGCAATCTCGGAGCGAATTAGCGAGCAACGCGCACGCCATCTGGTGATTATTGCAGGCAACCACCGCCGTGTGCTGACAATATTCGTTTAGTGTTACAACTGTCAAAATGTTATTTTCTTACTTTATTCCGTGAGGATACTCTTTAAATTGTGTTCATAAGCAAAAAAAAAATTGCAAATCGACCGCTAGAGCTTTTTTACACGATTTTTTTTTAAACTACCAGATTCATTTCTAAACGACACTGAAAATTAGAACACATAGAAAAATCCGAAAAGTAAAGCCGTGGCCGGCAATTTGCGCAATTCCTGCGGGATAGCGATAAATTCTATGCAGACGAAGTTGGGGGCAGCAGCTAGTATGCAATAACTGTCAGTTCCAACCCTGTTCTCAATGCGGTTTACTAATTGTTAATCCGTGCCACATCACGGCGATGCGAGCAAAAGAAAAACTTTCAAAATTAATAAACTACAACAGCAATAAGGTAATAGGTATTTTAAAAAGGTTTTTAGAACGTGGAAACTAAGTCCCCGCGGGTGTTGCCAGCTCGTCCCGGGAGCGGGATATTGTTTTAAAGTGCATTTAAATTCCCCGGGCACTCGAGGAGCAAGGCGGCCGGCGAACTTATGGAACGAGCGGAGCCGTAGACGAGAGCTTTCATACTCGCGAATATTCGAATAGTTTTTATATTCGCCACTGAAAAATACCACATGCATGTCTTCTTAAATACGACTATTTTTTAATAAATCAGTGTTACTTTGAGGTCATATTAATGAACAAAATCATCTACCTTTCTACCTACGAGAACAAAATAAAGGAACCAAAGAGATACGTGTCTAAAATTACTCTGTCCCTATGTATGCTTAGATCTTTAAAACTATGGACAGTTGGTGATCATTTACCATCAGGTGACCCACTAGTTCGTTTGTCCGGTCTATCTAACATAAAAAAAACTACGCAACGGATTTTGATGCGGTTTTTTTAATAGATAGGGTGATTCAAGAGGAAGGTTTATAATCATGTATAATTCTACGCAGACGAAGTTGCGGGCAGAAGCTAGTAAATAATAAGAACCACAGAAGCCTGTACAGAGGAAACACCGATTGTAGAAACTAGAAATAGAACAGAAACAAATAAAAATGGAACAGGTGAATTTCTAATCTTGATATAACAGTCTGCCTCCGTGGCGTCGTTCAAGGAAGGCTTGAGGAAGACATGGCTCACACCATCTTCTTAGATATTGTATGTGTATACTCTTATTGTATTTTGTATGTATGCATGTGTGTAATGATATTTAGTAGTTCATTTTATGTTTTGTTTATTGTACTTAGATATGTACGCTCTATTGTGGCTTTCACTATCTGGAATTTTAAACTTACACTTTGTCGGTCCCTCGGTTAATGCTCCTCTCATCTACTTAACGGTTAACTGGTAGAGATTCCTTATAGGGATAAGTTCGCCTTTGTGCACATATTAATGTTATTTTTATTTTTTTGTGAATTGTATCTGTTTCTTTATATTTCAACAATAAAACATTTAATTACTTACTTACTCTTCATACCTATACACTGCAAACAAACCGTGTCATTTCAGGAGTTAGTCTAGCCTTTAGAAGATATGAGGAATATTTTAAGATTAAGATATTCGCTTTTATGCTCTCTTCAGAACCGTATATTCGAAGTTGGGTACATCACTAGCTGGAGCTTCATTAACATAACAGTATTATAATGGTAATATTTTCAATGCAACTGAAATGAACGCTGGCAATAGTTTTATGATAACTGACGGTAAAATGGGAATGTTTAAATGAAAACTGTGTATTTAAATAGCAAATTCTCTACGGTTTAGTCGACTACATTATATTTCATGTTTTTATTAGGGATCTCAAGAGTTTCTTAACGAATTATAACTTTAAATGCTTCTCAAAATAGAGCGCGCGAGAGCGAAGTTATTATTTGAAGATTATATTTAACTTGCAATTTGTGTATATATGTTTGTCCGCTTCCACGCTGGTCTGGTAGCAAAGAAAAAACATAGAATGTACCCGTTGTTTCTCTTCCCGCGCAGATGGTAAAAGCCCATCAAGGGAATGGGCGAAAATCTTAGGAATAATGTTATAGCCGATGTGCAACCAATCACTATTTTGATACCCCTTTCCATCCATACACCCACAATAATGCTAAACGTGGTCTTTAGATCTTGTTACCTCAAGCTCTGTCTACCCCGTAAGGGATAAAGAAGTGATTTACGTAACTATGTATGTATGTTTGTCCGGGTGCTTGGAACTTGGAAGCAGATATCTTCAACCGATTAGGTAGTCGAATTCTGGTGGCCTGGCCAGGACTGTCTCCGCAGGAGGGAACTCTTCGACGGTCGATCCGATTGACTTTTTTGTACACATTATAGTGATGGCAATGCAAATACATTCGCAAAAAAAAGCTTGTATTCAAAAATAATTCTTTTAACAAAAACTTATGTTTACTTATAATCGACCAATGAATTATTTTACCATGCTAAGACCAACCCGTTTCAGCCACATAAAGGAGCGACCACACCGCCGCGTACACGCAGTGACGTGTCGTAGGCGTCACGTGCGTAAACTCACCGTCAACATCTTTTACGCACCGATGTGGTCGCACCTTTAAACGTCAAAGACATTTTCCACTTACAAATGCACGTGAATGTTAGTCATATTCACAATATAGCACAATCTACTTGTGCAATGTTCTGCCTGACAAGCCTTCGTGTCCAGCAACACGGCTGACAGTTCGTATGCTAAGTTGGACAGTTGCCGGAACCCCGAGCCAGTTCTAGGCGCAGCCGCATTGAGGTGACCTAGCGGCCGAAACTAGACCAACTGCAACGCTTAAAATAGAGTAAGTTTCGCCAGATAACTGTTGCCCGGACAGCTGACGAGCGGAATTCCATGCACGCGACAATCTGGCCTTCAAATCTAGGATGGCATTTAACAGAACAACTTTTATGTTTACCGCCAGCGTGGCTGTGATGCCAGCGTATAATGCATAAAAAGTACGGTCGACGGTAAGAGTTGCTGATTAAAGTTTCAAATCGAATTTACAGCAAAAACCGACGCCAAAATAAAATCATACATACATACGAGTACATACAACAAAACCTTAAGGCCACGTTTAGCATGATTAAGGGCGTATAGGTGGAAAGGGAAATCAAAACATGATTCCTAAGATTTTCGCCCAACCCGTCGACGGGCTTTTAACATCAACGCGGGAAGAGAAGCAACTGGTACATTCTAAATTTTTCTTTGCTCCCAGATCAAAATGGAAGTGAGTTATACGTTTGTGTAATTATTATATCAGCATCTCGTCTCGTGCGACTCACCGTTAGCTTCTATGGCGCACAAGCCTAATGTTCGTATCACGATGTTAACACGCTGTTAGTGATGCATCTCCCAGTGTCGAGGATTACATAATAGCCCCCATACGCTTCAAGCCGAGCTCTAACGCGGCAGAACGTCGAGAAGCTTAAAGTATTTAGATGCCAGTAATGCTATGCTAGTGTGACACGTAACCTGTATTTTTAAGGTTCCGCACCTCAAAAGGAAACAACATACCTTCACGCATCTTTCCCACAGGGGTAGGCAGATACTATTTTGTTCTACTTGCTACGATCCTGACACACTTTTCGCTTCATCCACATTCATCAATCTCTTCATACATGCTCGTCGGTTTCGGGTAATCTTGACCTGATTTTTATCCAAAACATCCCCAATTTGGTCCAGGAACGTTCGTAGGCGTACAGATGGAAAAAGGAATCAAAATAGTGATGGGTTGCTAGCCGCATCGCCTACAACATGATTCCTATGATTTTCGCCCATCCCCTCGATGGGCTTCTACCATCTGCGCGAGAGAAGAAGTAACCCATGTAAAATAACCTCACATTGCCTACATTTTGCTTAAGAGAAGGACTCAGCTAACACCTTTTCCACCTATATGCCTACAATTACGCTAAACGTGGCCTTTACCTTAAGCTCTGTCTACCCCGTAGGGGATAAAGAAGTTATTTACGTAAAACACTCCAAACCTAACCGAGTACCGCTCCTAACAGGCCACAATTAGTGAAATACCGATAATAGCCGATCGGAGCCTTACCGGTAATCGTATCGGTAAACCGGTAATTCCCCGCGGCCGGCGATTAGTGCGGTCCTTCACGATTTACGGCAGCTCGGGATGCTGTTAAGTTCTGTATGCGGCCGGAATGCTGAGGGATCACGAATAGTTTATTGTATAAATTTCCAAGGCCTATAAAAGTGTAAACGGGCTCGTCATTCAACACTACTAAATTCAACGCTAAACGCGATGAACTGAAGACTCGCCAGCCGGTTGCCATTGGCTACCATTCAGCGGTGTGATCACGCGCATTCATTGTGCGCGAGGTTCCACCGCTAAGATCGGCTGCAAGCCATCTTGGGGCGCATGAGCGTCATACTATCTAGGAGTCGAAGTGGTCGCCATGGCCGAAATCGGTCGGAAGGATCACTACTAACTTCAATGTAATACACAGGATGTTCTCTAAGTGTACTATTCAAACAGGTGGGCAGGTCACTTACTAAACTTAGAAAAGAGAATAGTAGAATACAAATAGAAGACCGCACAAACAAGACAACAAATAGAGGCCGACAACGCACTGGCATCGTGTCAAGCGCTGCGGGTGTCTATGGAAAGTGGTGATCATTTAACATCAGGTGACCCACTAGTTCGTTTGTCTGGCCTCTCCAACATAAAAAAAAACAAACAAATAGAAGAGGAAAATTAAAACTAATAATCGAACTATCCTGAATACAGTGAGACTTTAAGCTCATTTTTTATATTCGGTAGGGAAAACTTACCCTCCTATCTTACTCTGATGTTTGTCCCACTTGCGGGACACGTCACGAAAATCGCCGAAACAAAAGCAAACTAGTTTATTTATTATCCTATTTCGAAATAAGTCCCACTTGAGTCCATACCTCGAAGAATAAGTACGTTGAAGTGGCAATGGGCAGGCCACATCGCTCGTAGAACAGACAACCGTTGGGGGAGAAATATTAAATGTTCTCGAGTGACGACCACGAACCGGAAGACGCAGTGTTGGCAGGCCTCCCACTAGGTGGACCGACATCGTGAAAGTTGCGGGAAACCGGTGGATGCAGGTGGCGAGTTGTCGTTCATTACGGTGTGCTAAGGAGGCCTTTGTTCAACAGTAGACGTCTTCAGGTTGATGATGAATCCATAGCAAAATTAAAACAACACAATAAATAAGCCAATAATTTAATAATCACTCAATATCGTCACAAATTTGTTTTCAAGATTGATATTGCCTCATTTGTCATTACTGATTGCACAATATCTATCTATTTACTTTAATGGACTGGATAATGAACAAAATGAAGCTGTATTTACAAGCAAATTCAATAGTCGTCTTCTGACAGACTGACCTATGTTCGTTCCCGAGCATTAATTATTCACGAGTCTCGTCGGCGTGTTGCATCCGATGCCTCGCTTTTACAACAAGTGCTAAAAGTTACATATTGTACAAAACAAAGTTTATGCTAGTCATGCAAATAAAAAGATTACAATATTAAGCCGTGTTACAATACTTACAATATCCGAAAAAGGGAAGATCACGAGATACCCCTCATTTGGTCTACTCGCGATCTCTGTCATATATCCCACTATTAAAACTCCGAAAGTTTGTAAGTGTGGATGTGAGGACGTGAGTGTGGATGTGAGGACGTGAGTGTGCATGATTTGGATCTAATTTGGAACGAAATTAGCTGGTACCCTAGATTAAAACGTAGGCTACTTTTTATACCGGAAAATTTCATAGTTCCCGCGGGATAACGATAAACATGTTTAAGGTCGTAGCTGCCTAAAGTCGATATACTATCAACAATCAACATCAGTTCTTAAATCAAATTCTACGCGGACGAAGTCGCGGGCTGAAGCTAGTTAATAAGATATAAGTAGATTATAGTACGTAGATAATATTTCTAATTGGGCATTCGCATATCCGCTAAAGAATTAAATGGTATTACTCTCTTTGCGAATAATATTCAGTACGATTTCTGCTTTATAATAATAGTCTGAAATATGAGGTAACATATGAATGAGAAAGAGGCCACATAGCTCAAGCAGGGGATCGTGGCTTAGAACCCGGAATCCTTTGATATTTTCAAAATTTATGCGCGAAATTTATCTGCAGCCGGAGCGTAGCGACGGGCACAAGCTAGTCAGCGAATAACGTGAAAAATACAAGCAACAAAAATAGACAAGTAGCAAAAACAGACACGAGTGCACCTGGGACTAACGAATGTGACGCGTTGAAATGTCGGACGTGCCGTTAACATCCAGATTGTGACATTAAAACCTTGTTTCACGAAATCACTTCGATATTTATTCAGACCGCTGAAACTGACGAATGCATTAACGATTTCAGATTGCAATTTTGCGTATTTGTAATTATAACATGTAATTTGAATGCGAATGAATAATTTCAGATTAAAATTTTGCGGATTCTGGTAATACGATATAATTTAATGCTATAAATAACTGTATTATGTGAACGCATATTGTAAAATTTGAACAGAATTAATACACATGCGATAATGATCAAAATGATTCAATAAATATGATTTATTAAATACTTGCTGTTGCCCGCAACTTCGTCTCCATAGCATTCGTTTATCGCTCTCTCGCAGGGATTAGGCAATTTTATGGCTACATAACTGAAAACCATTTCTATAATTACCTAACTAATTAAAGTTTTTAACCCTAAAGAATTTTCTGCCTCGCACGACACAACTCCAGTTTTCCCCGAAAGCATTTAAACTCAGTCAAATGCTGGTCGCAAGCCGTCAGAGCTACGTCCCTAAATCAACAAACCCGGAAAATAAATGGCAGTCTTATCAGAAAGGTTTGAACAAATGAGGGACTAATACAAAGTGCCCTTTGTATTTGTAAGCAATTTACCTCGGAGAGGCAACGAGCCGCCTCCGACAACGGGGACTCCTTTGTTCGTAATATATCAACTGTATTGTCTCACAACTCACGGCTGTGGAAATAGTTGGGAGTCCGTGTGTCGATTTTTAACATGAATGGGTTATAAGTGAATCCTTCTTCAAGTTACGAGACAAGAGATACGAAATGACCAATCGCACAAAGCCAATATACAATTACGTAGACCTATCTTACTACTCCGAGTACCCCGACACATGTGTAATGTATTATGTATGTGGTGGAGTTAGTAAAGCGACTGTTATATTTGTGATTAAATGCGGTTTTGAAGTAGTTTCATGAGAAAGAGTTCCTTTAAAACACTAGAAAGAAACGGCTGGTCTCGCTAGCTAAGCTGCTAAGAAATAAAAATGAAAATAGTTATTTGCGTTTGGAGGTATTTTTCTTCCAAGATTACTTTTTTATTAAATTTGCAAATCTCTGTAGAAGTCAGCGTTGTTTTCATTTTTCTTTTTCTGTTGCAGACGATTAGAGCAAGCCAGACAGAGCCGCGTGTGTCTTATGATAGATTATCAACTCCACTACCAATAAGAGCACACGCAAGGCTCTGCCTGCCTCCCTTTTCTTCTAACGACGTCTTGTGTTAGACAAGGATAATTGTTCTTCTTTTTCTGACAGTTACACGTCTTCGACTTTTTCTTCTAAGTGTTTTCGGCCAGTCCTGTTACCTAAGTTTTGATGTTTATCGAAGTCTTGTTTTCGCTTAACTTACACTGGTTTTCTTCAAAACGAAGTTTACCTGTAACAAAAGCAAAAAATGCACATTAGGTTGATTTTCATATTAACATATCAAAGGAGTGAGCTTAGTATTATTTTTGTTCGTGTTTCTAAAATCCTTGGACCGATTCTAAAAAACGTTTCACCGACGGAAAGCTTCATTATCTTTAATTAACATGGATTATTTTTATCACGGGATTTGTGCAAAGTGCCCACGCGACGGAGACGAACATGTGGACGAACTAATTGTTGTTCGGTGTCTTAAGCACACTCCATAACGTTACCCTCAGAAATCTCAACAACAAAAAGCATCACTCTTTCAAATGAATAAACCCGCTCATCTGAAAAATGGAGGAGCAAGAGCAAAAAACATTATCCTACGACAATAAAACCTGAAAAAACTATCGAAGGCAAAAACGGCAATCGCGCAACTATTTGTCGCCGGCGATAAATTTCCGGCGCGGCGGAGGGGAAAATCGGCTAACTCGATTGTGGCCGAATAAATCGCCGAATTGTTGGACGAGGCCGAGCCGAGATCTAGTTAGAGGGCTCTTCATTGTGAGTGAGGCGGTTGCTGAGCGGCTTCGCGGGGCAACGCCGAGGGCTTTTGACGTACAGCAAATTTGTTGCTAATAGTTTTTGCCTTTGTGAAACTATTGCGTTGAAATTGAGGGGAAGGTGTAGGGTACAATGGTCAGAGACTATTAAAGTCTCAATGGACGTAATCACCAGGGCTTGGACAATTCATGCGGATGACGGGAAAATGACGTGATTTTGCACACAGGTGATGTTTGTATTTAAACTTTCTTGTGACAATTGTCGCATATGGGTGACGTCGTAAATAAAATATGTGTTACAAAACTGGCTACCGTATGGTACGATTGTTTATAATATAAAAACAATTTTAGTTATGTTATTTTTTAAACAAATTATGCATAGATTTATAATTATTTCTCTAACAAGTTTAAATTGTTGTTACATAATTAGAATATACTTTAACGAATTTTTCTTTCTCAGTTTATTGACTAAAAGAAAAAAACATTTGGCCTCTTTATTTGTGAAGAGCCTCGTTTGTGTAGAGATCCCATGCCGTTTAGTTTGCGTCCACACGGATATCAAAATGTCAGGTTTACTGTCGTTTTACTCCTGAGTTAACTATTTCAAATCCTAGGAAGTGGTTTGACATCATCCGCATGGAATGTTCGAGATCTGCGCAACACGCGTGACTTTCTAAAGGAAAATAAAAATTGAAAACAAAAAAAAGGATTTCAACGGTATCATTGAAACAAATAACAACTGTTTGAATTTACAAACTTAACGAACTGAGAATAGAAGATTATGTTTAATTTCTAAAGTGTATTTTATTCCGTTTGTTTTAATCTTTGAGTTAATGATGTCGATTTCGTGTAAATTTTTCGTGTTCATAAACATAAGACATAGAAATAGTAATTAATATACGTAACACCCTGTAATTTATCTTTGAAGACTTCGAATTGCCAAAGATAAAACTAACCTACAATCTAAAAGGCATCAAAGCTTTTAAAGACACTTAAACATTCTCTTTCAAGGACCCGCATCTCTAGCTAACCAGAATGACATAAAACAAACACTCCGATATAAATACACGCACAACGTATCATGCTCCGCCGCCGTCGCTTCAAATCACATCCACAACAATATTTATGGGAGTAGAAAAGGTAATAAATCGGAAAACAACCCTTTTTAAAAGCACCTGAAAGCGAGCTTATTTAGAAAAGAAAATGGAGGATACATTATTGGCAATTCCACATAAAAGAACGTCGGAGTAAAATGCGCTATGAATAGGAACAAAATGTGTATACAAAAAAGGGCAGGCGCGAGACCGCTCGCACCATGAGGAAGAACCACGAGGTTTGAAAAATAAATGCGTGAGCGACCCGCCTATCCTATTTTAATATCCGTTTAATGAGACGTTATTTTTGAATGCTGGTCTGGGAGCAAAGAAAAAACATAGAATGTACCAGTTCTCTTTTCGCGCTGATGGTAAAAGCCCATCGAGGGAATGAGCAAAAACTTAGGAATCATGTTATAGGCGATGTGGCTAGCAGCCCATCACTATTTTGATTCCAATTTTTGCCATCTATATGCCCACAATCTTGCCATCTTAAGCTCTGTCTACCCCGTAAGGGATAAAGACGTGATTTGTGTATGTGTATGTATATCAGAGTTGGGCGTTATCTATATAATTATTTCAAATAAATTTATTCGAAGATAAATTCAATCACAAATATTGCGTCGAAAACTTTTTATTTACATACGTTTACGTTACGATTGTTATTGAAGTATCTAAGTTTATAATAATAAATGTATACAGAATGTCATGTCGGGTCAAACCGTCACACTGACATTCATCTTTTATTTAAAATCCCAACTAATTTATCTAGATAAAAAAGAAACTGATCTAGATAAATTCAAAATAACAAATGAAGGATTATTTAGTTACTTCAAATAAAAGATGATTTAATTATCTTCCCGGTTTTTCGTATATAGATAATTTTTGCCCAACTCAGATGTATATGTATGTAATTCAAAGGGTGTTATAAATCTCATCACATAGCCAACAAAAATTTAATCGTTTTTTCAAACAATGAACATCGAAACAAAACAAACACGAATATCAAATCGGATCCTCCCGCAAACATTATCTCGCTGATTAAATATTTGCGTAATAGAAACAAAGCCGGACCGGAAACGGAAGTTTAACTAACATTGTAAAAGTTGCCGGCGCCGGCGCCCCGGCCGGCGCGGCTTCCGGCGGATATATCCTTTATTTTGCCATTGGACTTTGATATAATTTATAGGTTCCCAGGTCATTGGCTGGGGAAGCTCGTAAATACTAAAGAAATTTCCCAAGGGATGAAACCTTTTAGGAAATGCGCGGGAAAGCATAATAAGCTGTATTCGAATATGTTCGTAAAGGCATGGAATTACGTGTTCTCATTTTCGTATTTTTTTATACTGAAACTATTTTTTTTTTAAAAAACCTTACTTATAACTTTACTAGAAATTTAAATAGGTCCTACCGCAATGGATTTTATTCAACTTAATCGTTTGGTTTAAAATTTCTCCAGCCGAAATCGAAAATATGTATATTTTTTTTTATTGTATATAGCTTCAATAATATTTAAGTTAAAACCAAACGATCTCTCGAGCAAACAATTCGAACATCTAAAACAGACCTCGTATGACATTTCCTGTCTATATATAGGTTATATCCTCCATGGCGCTTTCCTCCACATTCATACATACATACCGTCACGGCTCTTTCCCACAGGGGTAGGCAGATACTACTTTGTTCCACTTGCTACGATCCTAACACACTTCTTTCGCTTCATCTACACTCATCAATCTCTTCGTACATGATCGTCGCTTTCCGCCACGTCTTAATCAAAAGCAACATTTTATTTCATAACGAGATGTAAATAATTGAGGGCGGCCGAGCCGGCGGCTGCTGCCTTATTCACGGAGTACATTATTCATCGCAACCGCTAATCTTACTACATTTCAATAATAAATTAATAAGGACCCTCCATTCATAGTTAATGCCACCGAGGCCTGACTCTATTAAAAACAGACTTTCTTTCGACGCTGTTTCGTATATTTATTATACAACAAGAATTTAAAATCAGAGTCACGGTTTACAGGTTTAACAACATTGTAAACTCGGCTCACTGCAGAACCTTTTCGCAATCAAGTTCAGAGTACATTGACACCCATACAAACAAATAACGAGACGGACACTTTTTGAGATAAGGTCCTACCTAGTCAATTACGGTTGACTGGTTTAACAACTCGGCTCACTGTAGAACCTTTTAACAATCAAGTTCAGAGTACATTGACACTCATACAAACAAATAACGAGAAGGTGACTTTTTGCGATAAAGTTATTCAGTGGCACAGGGTTCTATTTGGTTGACCATACATACCTAATTTAAAAAAACTAGACTTGTCATAGCTGACTTTGATTTCTAACTTTATTTTGTAAATGATTACAAAAGTATTGATTAAAATATAAGCTAAGGCTACCTTAAAAATAACTTAATAAAAATAAAACTTGGGCTAAAAATTTAAAATTAAAATAATTTCGGACCCTCAGGTAGAGTCCCCATCACGCAGGCAGCGTTCCCGCGTTGTATCGCAATCGCGAGTCTTAGTGCGAGAAAGCTGCCTCGTCTGTTGCCTAAATAATCGAAATATCGGTCCACCTGTTAAAAAAATGTAATTAGCAATAAATAAATCCGTATTTCTTACGACCACTTTCTTCGCATGTCTAGCTAAATACAGGATGATACAGCTTTCTTAAAACAGCTGTAGAATGTTGGCAACTAAAAATGCGTCTTACTTGTCTTTCGCCACCTTGTTTTAACCTTTTAGGGGTAATATACCCCCACGTTCAGTACCAATGCCTTGCATGGGATCTCCAACTGTACTCTCATTAAAAAACTCGACAATTGTTTCTGACAAGTGACAATTCAAAATGCAAATGCGTAGTCAATATAACGCCAACCTAGAGTAAATAGGCTAGAGTGAATAGGCTATTACTGAACCAGTGAGTTACACCTTTGGCCTCATCTGCACCTTCCACCAAGTGAGATAGAGGTCAATTACTTGTCAGTTCGTAGTAAAAAAAAAACCGGCGGACATTCTCGGCGAGTTCGTGATATAAACAGAACCGACATATGTTACCGATAAATGTCGCTTTGGGCGGGCCTGGTCGACAAATCATAACCTATGTTCTCGGTGAGGGCGTCGGTGGACAAACGGCCGCACAGTGTCAGACACCGTGCATGTGCATTGTTCGATGTCAGACACTGTGCCTGCGCATTGTTCGAGCGTCCTACAGCCGACACGTCGCGAGCTAGAGATGCCAAACCCCGAGGGAAATAACCCGGGCTTAAGGCTGTAGTGTAACCGCACCAGCGCAGTGTAAAGCAAACCGGCAAATAGTCTGTAAACACGCGCCGGAGTTAAGCCGGCTATTTGCTAGCGTATTGAAAGAGCACTATTATTTACTAGACATTTTTGAATGCGAGAATATCGTATGCCAGAGAATACAATTATTTTCATACTCGAACTAAAAAAAGCAGAGGTAGCCTGAAGAGGTAGTTCGAATTTAAGGAATTTATGTGCGATATCGCATTTGAAATATACCATGTGCTTTTCGGTGAAGGAAAACATCGCGAGGAAACCTGCACCACAGCACAAGCGATTAAATGGTGTGTGTGTGAAGTTCCCAATCCACACTGGGCCCGCGTGTGAACTATAGCCCAAGCCCTCTCATTATGAGAGGAGGCCTGAGCCCAGCAGTGGAACGCATATAGGCTGGAGATGAATTGAGCAAACAAATTTAAGACCCAGCGAATCAGACTCGCGCACAGAGGCTTTCGCAGATAATCAGCAAGTGAATGTAAAATCCAGTGTTAGTTTATATTGGTTACTTACATGGAGAGACCGGCTTAAAAATGAGTTTAGAGTTATTTAACTAGCGGTGCTCTAAGAGCTATTTTTATACCAAATTTCGGATTTCTAGGACAACTGGAAGTACTCCATAGGTAAATCATAATAAAGCGGCAACTCGTATGGAAACACCTTTAATAAAGAAGGAAAGAAAGAAGACACACAAATATAAGAGCATACACACAATTTTATAGAAAAGGAACAAAAAAACACAGACATGGAAAATAGATCATCAGCGTTGTGTGTCTTTGCAAAAGTGAAACGGTCGCTGGCTCAGCATTACGCTGAGGGTGCAGCATTGATTTTCAGCCAGAACCGTCTGTGACCTACGGAACGATACACAGATAAAATATATACTAAATAATCCATAAACTTTTACGTAACGATTTTGTATAAACCATTCTTAAAACTGAGTTGACGCACAACTAAATTTAATCCCATAAGTTACGTGTATCTGTACGCAGATATATCACACGTAAAACCGATCTCTCAAGTGCTAACACCCCTCGAGCGGCTCTTACAAAAATAGCCCACACTTCAAAAGACGCCGACGTTTACTCTGGCTTAATACCTCACTGGCTTTCCGACGCGTGCAAACACGTTCCCCACCTCGCGGGGTATTTGGGGATAGATATTGATAAGGCACGCCTATTTATGGATCCCAGAGGATGGGATAAAGCGGGAATTGGATATGCATAGGAAGACAGGTACACTATAATTGATGTCAAGTGTTCCGATAAATAAAAAGCCGCGGTAGCGTACTGGTTTGACCTGTGGCCTCTCAAGCAGAGGTGGAACTGGAGTTAAGTAAAGATTACTTAATTACCGAGGAATCAATATTACAAAAAGTACGTAAAAGTAAACTTAAAAATCAAGAAATAAAAATTTCTTGATTCATTTGATAGTACCTATCATTTGAAAAACAGCGCCTTCTCTCGTCCCTGGTGAGCAGTAGATGTTCCACGGGAGTTTGTAATTGTGTCGTACAGACACATCATTCAAACAGATGACGCTTAGCGACAAAAAATTCGCATAGTAACAAAGGTCACGTGACGGTTGGTAACAGGTAGAAAAATTCGGAGACTACCCACCTGCTATGGGTGGTGTAGGGGTATAGCACGCGTCACGGAATGACGAGGATCCGGGTTCGATTCCCGGCCATAGCTTTACTTTTCGAATTTTTCTGTGTTCTAATTTTCATAGACATTTAGAAATTACAGTAGTGGTTTACAATACTGATTCCAAAGGAATGGATTGGTTCGTGGCTGGTTCAAAGGGTTGCCATTGCAGTATAAACGGCAATGCGGCCAGCATAATGGGAACCTTTGAACCAGGCACGAAACAGGGGGACATTTTTTAGGTTAATTTTTAACCATTTTTAACATAATTTACATTGAATCAACTTCCATAGTTATAGTGTTCCTTATTGTTATTTAGTTTTTAATAGTTTGTATATTAATAGTTCATCATAGTACAGTATTACAGTAATTTTGATTATCCAAGCAATCGATTACTGAAGAATCACGATTACTGTAATGTAGCCGTGTAATTAATTCCAAAAGTAATTGATTACGCCCAACTGTGTCTGCTTTCTTCCATGCTGGTCTGGGAGCAAAGAAAAAACATAGAATGTACCAGTTGCTTCTCTTCCCGTGCAGATGGTAAAAGCCCATCGAGGGATTGGGCGAAAATCTTAGGAATCATGTTATATAGGCGATGTGGTTAACAACCCATCACTGTTTTGACTTCCCTTTCCATCCATACTCCCACAGTCATGCTGAACGTGGTCTTTGGGTCTTGTTACCTTAGGCTCTACCCCGTAAGGGGTAAAGACGTGATTTATGTATGTATGTATGTACTTAGCACTACATGTTTTTAAGCAACAGCGTACCGGGTATTGCAGCCGCCACGCGTAAACAGGCTGTCGTGTTCGCGGCGGAACCCGCTGCGTCGAACACGAACCAAACGTGAATCAACAGAACAAGGATTAACTTACAACACACGCACACACACTGCCATCCGGTATTACACAGACACGTATTTACATTTATGAATCATCATAGACAGAAGTTATTTGTTATGTTATGATAAATTTTTCGCGCAACTTTTTCTTTTTGTGGAGGCAGTTGGTTTCTTTGCGGTATACCATGTGGTGTATGAGAGGGCTTTGGCTGTAGTTCTCACAATTGAATTTTCTCGCAGACGTATGTAGGTATGTAGGAAAAACTAGTGAGAAACAAATGAGATTACGCACATAAATTCCGAAAAACGTGGGGTGCGATCGATAAAATAAAAAAAACTTCGTTGGAAAAACTACAAAAGTTTCCATCATCATCATCATCACCAGCCTATATACATCCCAGTTCTGGGCACAGGCCTCCTCCCAGAATGAGAGGGCTTGGGCTATAGTTCCCTAGTGAGCTATAGCTTATAGTGCGGAAATGTTGGAAGAGTTTCCAACATTTGCACAAACATTTCGCTATTTAAAAACTAGTTGCCACCTTTACATACCAAAGCCCCAATATTTTAATCTCGCCAGCTTGGCGTAATCCCCCACATTACGGGGAGCAGCGCGCTGGCAACACCGCAATAACCCGCGGCCGGTAATGGCCGCCTAATGTTGCCAGCCACAATAAAATTTACTCATTCGAGCGCAAGTTTAGATTGTTCTATGACTTTGGCTTTAATATCGCTGTTCGGTTATTTATACATTTTCTTTGGCAATATTGCAGGGATATTTCATTGAAAGGGGCTTTTCGAGTTGAAGAACAAGAAGTCATCTTATTTATTAAAAAAATATGCTAGAGACGTAAAAGCAAGGCTTAATTTCCTTGGCTAATCAACGCCACAACCCGCGCAAAGCATGTTGGGTATCTTTGCACCAGGAATATTAACTCTAAGTATGTTTAGATTTTATATAAGTTTAGGATAATGTTTAAGAACAAAATATTTAAAAATGGGTTGGACTTGGACTGTCAAGAACTCAATTCCTAACGTTAAAAACATTAAATTAAAAAAATAAATCCCCACGCATTAATAAAAAAAAAAAACATTTTACGCCATAAATGACTTAAATAATTTTCAAACAATTGTGCCGATTTTAAGCAAACATGGCTAAGAACCTTCGCGAGGATACTAGCTTTCGAATGAAGAAAACTTTATTCAAATCAGTCGATTCTTTTGAGAGCTACGTTGCCACAGACACAGAGACATCCACATTAAACTTAAACACCCTTCTTATTGCGCTAGCGATAAAAAATATTAAACAAGCGAACAACGAACTTCCTTTTTTCTCGAAGTCGGTATGACCTCGCAACTAACAATATATTACAAATGAAAATCAACTTCCATGACGACCGGATAGCCTAGTGGTTAGTGACCCTGACTATGAAGCTAGAGATCCTGGGTTCGAATCCTGGTAGGGGCAAGTTGTATGATAAATATGAGTGTTTGTGCCCGAGTCATGGATGTTGTATGTATTTATTCTACAATATATAAGTATGTTTATCCGTTGCCTGGTACCCATAGCACAAGCTTTGCTTAGTTTGGGCTGGGTCAATTGGTGTAATTTGTCCCAAGATATTTATTATTTATTTATTTATGTAAATCTTAACTATCCCAAGCGACACTACAAAACTAGCCATCAAAAATCATTTAAGTCGCCCCTAAATCCCTCTCATTCAACCGGCGTCAAGATTTATATTCCCCTTCGAAACTAGAAAAAAGAGAAATCTTTTCAAACTACCTCGCAGAAATCTTTTTATTAAACTACCTTGCAAAGGGACCAATAGTTTGAACGCCCTGCGCGTTTCGCGTGATGTATGGGACAGTATCAGAGCCGTGATTTACGCCGCGCACGGCTTAATAACATTCGGCGGGCGTGACTGGTGAATAGGGAATAGTGTTGACTGTAAGTGTGTAATACGCTGCGACATTCAAAATGGCTGATTTACGGCGTGTGTACTTTTGACACACACACAGAGTTATTGAAATAGAAATAGAAATATTTATTGCATAAACTGTGTATGTACATAGTTGACAAGAAGTACATGGTATCGACAGTTACCCGTTTCGGGCATACAATATGTAAGAAAACAAACTACACATAAATAATTATGGCAATAACTGATTGGGACAGTAATAATCATCAAACATTAGAATGATCACAAGTTATGATCCCTAAAAAACTCACTCAAATTACAAAATACCCTATCTATCAGCCAGTTTTTAAGCTTGATTTTGAATTTTGTTCCCTCAAGCATTTTAATATCTAAGGGAAGGTGATTAAATACCTTTATAGCAGTAATGTAAGAGCTTTTTTTGTACATCGAGTTATTAACTTTGGGCAATCAAAGAGTAAGATTTTCTTTTTAAATTTCTAAACGACACTGAAAATTAGAACACATAGAAAAATCCGAAAAGTAAAGCTATGGCCAGGGCCGTCTTAAACTAGGCTGGGGCCCTCGGCACACAAGAATTTGGGGCCCTTTTGGAAACTAAAAAGTGCAATGGGCCCGACAAAAATGTTTTGAGAATAAATGTGTGAGAGAAATTGCCGGTCCTTCGGGGCCCCCTAAGAATGGGGGCCCTGGGCACGGGCCCCGTGTGCCCTTACGGTGAAGACGGTATTGGCTGTGGCCGGGAATCGAACTCGGATCCTAGTCATTCCGTGACGCGTGCTATACCTCTATACCGCCCAGGTGGGTAGGCCTTCGAATTTTTCTATCTGTTACTAGCTGTTTCTTTTTAACGTAAAAACCGTGGTATATACCTAGTGGTTTGACTTGTGGCCTCACAAGCAGAGGCTCGTGGGTTCGAATACCGGGCACGCAACTCTGAGTTTTTCGGAATTTAAAACAAGTCAATCCGACCACATCAAACCAGTCAAAGACTTGAAAGATTTGACTCATACGCTGACAAGGCAAGTCAAAGTCATTCGAAAAACTATTAAACAAAAAGCAAAAGTGCCGCTGGAGTCTGTCCCCAGCCTTGTCCGGCGCCGGAACCCGCCGTAATCGCCGGACCGTTATCGCTCGCCTTTCCGCCGGCAGTTTTACACCGCTCACAGATTTCAGCCTGCGCCATTGACTTTTACGTTGCAATCGCACTAAAAAAGGAATAAAGCGGCTGCAAGAAACACGGAGATGTTGACGCAGATGTAAGTTAAACGAACGTACGTATTGAAAAAAGCCGTGGTACCTTAGCGGGTTGAATTAAAGCCTCTCAAGCAGAGGGTCGTGGGTTCGCACCTTTGAGTTTATCGAAGTTTACGTGCAGTGAATGAAATGAAAATGAATGAAAATGAAAATGAAAATGAAAATGAAAATGAAAATTTATTTTTGCAAATTGGCCGCCAAGGGCTCTTTTACATGTCTTTTTGAAACTACCGTGGAGCAGTGCAGCAGTGGCGGACTAACAGGGGGGCGAAAGGGGCGGCCCGCCCCGGGCCCCCGGTCTTTGGGGGGCCCCAAATGCCTCCGCGTTCTCCTGATCAAATCCTAAACAAAACTTTAAAAATGGGCTTAGTAATTTTTTTAAGTTGGGGGGCCTCATTTACTTTTGTCTCCGCGGGCCTCTGACGGGCTTAGTCCGCCACTGTTTACGTGTGAAGTTACGTTTCAAATTTACCACGAGCTTTTCTGTGGATGTCTCTTTCTGTTTCGTAGTAATAAATAGAGACGGAATCATAGATATAGAGCTGACCCTTAAGATACCCATCACTATTTTGATTCCCCTTTCCACCTATACGCTCTTAATCATGCTAAACGTAGCCTTAAGGTTTTGTTACCTTAGGCTCTGTCTACACCGTAAGGGATAAAGACGTGATATACGTACTTAAGATATTAGGAACCTAACGCCCCTTACTTAATAGGAACTTAAACCTTAATCTATCGGAATATCTATTACATATCGTCATAATAAATAGTATGACATCTATCTATGAATTACTTAAACCCTTGCTGCTACCGTATTTTCACATAAATTTGCCGAGCAGTTGTCTCATGCCCGCAGGCGTATTACAGAGAATAGTTCCCTCTCAGCATTTGAATATATCCTTCGCTCAAAAATGAATATCTTGCGAATGAAAATCAATGCTTTCAAGCTGGTCTGGGAGTATAGAAAAAATATAAAATTTACTAGTTGCTTCTCATCCCGCACAGATGGTAAAAGCCCATCGAGGGAATGGGCATACAATCATGACTTTTATAGGCGATGCGGCTGGCAACCCATTATCTTGATTCCCCTTTCCACCTATACGCCCACAATCATGCTAAACGCGGCCAGGTATTGTTACCTACGCTCTGTCTACCCCAAAAGGGATAAAAACGTGATCTGTGTGTGAGTGAAAATCAATTTCCATCGTTCATTGCGAAATGCACTTTTCAAAGCGAATGGCATTATACTCGTAGCCAGTTCACAGCTCGTAGCACGTAGCATCGCTCGTAGCGTATTGTAGCTCCGTAGCAGTGCTACGTGCTTTGTTGTGATATCCTCCATCATATTAAATGAATTGTTGAACGTGACATAAAATGTCTCAGTACTTTAGTATCCTTAGCTTAGGATGCCGATTAAATTTATAGGAATTTGATATATTTCCTCTAAATTTAGTAGAGTTTACTCGTGACCGCAGCCACCGAGTTGCGTCAAGGGAATTCAATAATAACTTTTTCTCAAACATTGTCGTAAATGTCGTCATTGTATTCTAAGTAACAGAACACGAAGGGCCTTGTCAACGGCCGAATTACATTAAAGGCGCGATTTTCTAACCATAAATCGGATTGCAGGACTGTTTTTCATTTGTTGTTAACTTTTAAAAAGTCAAAGAGACTATGGAATAATGAACAACAATGTCATACAGCCAAGTCGATGGCCGAGGAGTGCGCGTTTTGTTCGAGTGTAACTGATAAATTCGTGATTTGTATCAAAACATGAATTTATTGAATGACATAAATAACAGTAACAGCCGTAACCCGGGTAACAAAGCATAGAGATGATAAGGTGAAATGGTGAAGGTATATATCAGGTCTCCCCCGTTAATCGGCCGGAGGGACCCCGGCGGCGGGCAGCATCTGGTCGGCGTGGCGGCGCCAGCTCTCGCCCCCGTCCGTGGTCACGCGGTAGTGCAGGCGGCCCAGCCTCTCCGTCACGAAACCGAACTCCCATTTCTTGTTTGGGTGCAAGTAGTTGCGCACTTGTACTCTGTCTCCTTCTGAGAAAACTTTTCTGATGCCTAAGTTGCCGTAATCTGTTGTTGTACGAGGGAAGTTTTCTCCTAGCATGACATGGAGTGTGGTCCGAATATCTCTTCCGAACATTAACTGATACGCACTGTGACCGGACTGATTTGGGGTCCTCCTTAACTGTGTTTTAATCAGGTGTAATTTATCATATAGAGTACCAGAATTTGACGTCATGCTGCTTAGAGCTTTCTTTACTGTTTGTACGCAACGTTCTGCTTGCCCATTCGAAGCAGGGTGGTAAGGCGCGGATGTTCTGTGTAAAATGCCGTTATTCTTTAGGAATTGTTCGAACTCGTTTGAAGTCAGTTGGCGTCCGTTATCAGAAACTAAGATATGTGGGAATCCAAATATGCTGAAGATTTCTTTGAGTTTGCTGATGCACCAAGAGCTCGTTGTGGTTTTGGTTGGAATAATTTCCACCCACTTTGTAAAAGCATCAATAATTATAAAAAGTTGATTTCCATTGATAGGGCCAGCGAAATCAATGTGAATGCGTTGCCATGGTTCAGTAGGTTCTTCCCAGTGGTGTATTGGTTCCTTTTTTGGTTCATTTTGTTTTAACCTACAAGCTCTGCACGTTTTAACTTTGTTTTCGATGTCTTTATCAATGTTCTTCCAATAAATAAAACTGCGTGCCAAAAGCTTCATTTTAACAATCCCAAGATGCCCGACGTGAAGTTCGTTGAGTACGGCTTCGCGTAAGGTTCTGGGGATCGAAACTCGAATGCCTTTCAGAATACAGCCGTCTTGTAATGTAAATTCATTATCGCTATAGCCGAATTGTCTTAAACTTCTTCCTGTTTGTAGGGCGTGTAGGATCGTCTGGAGCTCCGGATCGTTCTGTGTTTCTCTGACAATATTTTGAATGTTTACTGACAGGTTATTAATTTGTTGTGTTTGGAAAACCGAATGTTGATCTATTTTATTCTCTGATGTTCGTTCTGATGGAAATCTTGATAAATAATCGGCGTTGGAATTGCCTGCCGAGGTGCGATATTCAATATCGTAATCGAATCCGGACAAGAAATGTGCATAATGAAACAGCCGCATGGTGCTCATTGCTGGGAGTGTCTTATGTGGGTGAAATATGCTTGTAAGGGGTTTATGATCCGTAATTAGAATAAATTTTCTTCCGTAGCAATAATGGAAGAATTTCTTTAGGCCCCAGTGGATGGCTGTAGCCTCTTTGTCGATCTGACTATATTTTTTCTCACTTGCTGTTAGACTTCTCGAGGCGAATGCTATTGGTCTCTCGGAGCCATCGCGTAGTCGATGAGATAGAACCGCGCCGAGGCCCGAGGGTGAAGCATCCGTTGCTAAAACAAGAGTCTTTTTAGGATCAAAATGAATAAGAATTCGTTCACCTGAAATTTCGTTCTTGATAGCGTTAAAACTCTTTTCGCATTCATCAGACCAATGAAATTGTATACCCTTTTTCAATAGTTCGTTTAAAGGATTTGTAATGGTGGCAAGGTGTGGTATAAATCGGTTGTAATAGTTAGCCATTCCGAGGAGGGTGCGTAGTTCACTTACGTTGGAAGGTCGTTCTGCATTCATGAGGGCTTGTGTCTTCTCCTTGTTTTTGTGTAATCCATTGCTGTCAATTGTGTGACCCAGATAATTGATGCTGCGTTGAAAAAATTGGCATTTGTCTTTATTTAACCGTAAATTGTAATCTTTTATTTTCTGAAACACCTGTTTAAGGCGAATGAGTAATTGGTCTTCAGATATGCCCTGTATAATTATATCGTCAAAGAAACACTGTACTCCTTCAATTCCTTGTAATAGTTGATCCATAAAATTTTGCCATAGATTGGGGGCCGTTTTTACACCAAACATTAATCGATTAACCTTGTAAGTTCCTTTATGTGTACTTAGCGTTTGTAGTAAAGCGCTTTCTTCGTCCATTTCCATGTGTAAATAGGCCTGACTAATATCCAGGGTGCAAAATAGTTGGCCACCGTTCATTTTTGAGAGGATATCTTCGATTATTGGTATAGGATATTGTTCATCCTTGATAGCTTTGTTGAGTGTAACTTTGTAATCGGCGCAAAGTCGAATTGAACCATTGGGTTTAACAATAGGTACTATAGGTGTTCCCCATTCTGCTTGATCGATCTTGGTAATTACTCCTGATGAACAAAGTCTTTCAATTTCGTCATCAACCTTTTGTCTTAATGCATAAGGTACTCGTCTCGGCTTTATAAATATGGGGTGTGTATTTTCCACTAGACTAAGATGACCTTTGTAATTTGGGATTTTCCCAAGATCTGGTTTGAATATAGAGTCTGAGAATTCTTGTAGGAGTTCGTTCAATTTCGAGTGCTGTTGTACCTGTAGAGTTTTTATGTCGGCAAGTTCCAATTTAAATTCTTTTATCCAGCTTCTTCCAAAGATAGCGTCTACGTCTTGATCGATGATGTATAGTTTTCCGTTGAAATTTTGGCCATTGTATTTACACTTAACGTAGGTGACTCCAAGCGGGATTATTATTTCTCCTGTGTAAGTTTTTAATCTGATATCGGTTTTATAAATTTTGGTTCCAAGGTTCAACTCTCTGTATTGTTTAAAGGACATTGACGATAACGCTGCTCCAGTATCAAATTCCATCTTTACTGTCTTTGAATTTATTTCTAAAGTGATCGTGTATTTGTCCGATGAATCTGTTCGCAGTAAATGAATGTCGCATAAACTCTCAACTGAGACGTTTGAGCTATTGAGCTTGATTTGATTGTTCATGTTGTTTTCTAAGTTTGTATCGTCCGAAAAGTCCGTATCTCTAATTTGTATTTGGTGGCTTTGTTGGTTGCGTTGCAAGCAAACTTTAGGTAAATGGCCTCTACGATTGCATCGTTGGCAGATATTAGAGATATGTTCACATTCGTTGGCTCTGTGATCACTCTGACCACATCTGTAGCATTTGCCTTTGAGGTCTTTTATAGTGACAATGCCCGGTCGGCTAGTCGACGGCATGTTGTAGTGTTGTTGCCGCGTAGAAGTAATTTTGTTCAAGGAATCACTCTTGATATTTTCAAAATTCGTTATAAGTTTATTTTCATTTTTACCCAATTCCATTGCTGTGGCTATTCTAATAAGTTCCGAAAAGGTAGAGGTTTTGTTGTTCTGGAGGATTTTTGTGCGAATGTCTTCATCCTGTATACCTCTTATGAATTGCAAGCATAGGAAATTTTCAGATATGGATTTTTCGCAACCATGACATCGAAATTCGCAATTAAAAGTTAGCTTTTTCAATTCAGTTGCATATTGTGCTATAGTTTCATCCGTATTTTGTTTTCTTGTAATAAATTTATGTTGTAGTACCCAAATGCTAGGTTTAGGGTCTAAAAATTCTTCAAGTGTCTGTGTTAGTTGTTCGAATTGCATTGTCATGGGGTTTTCTGGTGAGCATAGCACATATATCTGTTCGTGGAGGTGAGGCGGTAAGGTGGATAGAAACGTATAGGTCTTCGTTTTCGAATCAGATATATTGTTCAAAGCAAGATATAGTTCCAGACGTTTTACGAAATTATTCATGGATTCGCTTTCATTGAACGGTTGAAATTGAAATTTTGGGATAGATTGATGCAATTGACTTACGGAGGGAGGAATATTGACGTTACTTGACGCACTTAAGAAAACTTGCGAGTCAATATTATTTTTGTAAGATAGTAATTTTAATTTCAATTGTATCGTTGTTTCCTCAAAATCTTGCCTGTATTCCACTTCACTGTTAATATTTTCCTCTTCCGTTTCCAACTCAATGTTTGATTGTAGTTCTTGAAATTTGTTTAAGTTGTCCGTCAAATATTGTAAACGTACATTGATTTCGTCAATGTTAAAGTTGGTCTGGGTAGAAATTAGGTTTTGCGTTTTTGTAAGTGCACCGCGCAGCACTGCCCGCGCCCGGCGGGCCTTTGATACATTGAATGGATTCATGGGTTCATAGAATCTCGTCGCCAGTGATAAATTCGTGATTTGTATCAAAACATGAATTTATTGAATGACATAAATAACAGTAACAGCCGTAACCCGGGTAACAAAGCATAGAGATGATAAGGTGAAATGGTGAAGGTATATATCAGTAACGTTTTTATCAATATCTCAAATAGCTTACGGTGACAGATGACATAAAAAAAAAACTTAAGAATAAAGGCGGGAACGTGAAAACCACCAAGTTGCGAGGAAGTTTAGTGCGAAAATTATTTTCATTTCCTCTCAATGCTTGAGAAAAACATTATATCTGCCGCAGCTGGAAGAGCAATTGCTGGATCCGTAATTTAAAAAAACACTCACCTGCGGTTCGTTTTTTTAAACAAGTTACTCATACAGCAGTTGGCTACCTCCCAGGCCTCGGCATTAATCTATTAATAACGCGATTTTAAATGCTTTTCTAACAACGTGGCGAGATCTGAAACTTGTACGGAAACTACTAACTCCACCGAAGATGCGCTAGGAGAGGATTGAAATTTTGCCATACAAGCTTCAATTCTCTTCTCGTCTCGCCAAGCGGGAGGAAAAGCAGCTTAATTATCAAGTTGTGGTAGCAGTATGAAAGGAACATGTTCTATACTTCGTGGTATTACACACAACCTGTGCTGAATTTAACTAGGTACAATTTTTTGTTTGCCGCTTTTAAATCACACTAAAAATGCCAAAAGTTTGTCAGTGAGCGTGTTTGTTACTTCATCACGCGAAAACGGTTGGACGGATTAGGATAACATTTGGAATGGTCATAGCTGGTGCCCTATATTAACACATAGGCTACTTTTAATCCCGAAAAATTGCATAGTTCCCGCGGGATAATGATAAACATGTCAAAGGTGATAGCTGCCTACACTCTCAACATCAGTTCTCAAATTTAATTCGATGCGGCCGAAGTCGCGGGCCGAAGCCAGTCTTGAATAAATCTGACAAATATATTTAACACATTGTGTCTTTTATAGTTCTGTATGAGGGCGTCCCAACGGAAGACCGATCCGATCTCATTTCATTCCGTCACTACTATATGTCTATATGCTCCTCCTTTTCCTTTTGCGACTTTCCAAACTATTGTTCCCTTATCCTCCCGAACGAATATCGGAATGAAGACAAACGCGCTTCAAGACCCGACCGGCAATAAAGGGTCCCTCGAGCCGAGAAAATCACTCGGCTAACTACCCCACGATGCAGGTATTCCAGACGCTAGTCTTTCACCTAACAAGAATTCTAAACACGTTTTCGATCGCTGTGAGAAAAGGGGGATGACTTTTAAGTATTTGTCATTCTGTGTTTTACAATGTTTTTAAGTTAAACTTTTGGATAAGGTAGAAAAGTTTGATTTATTGATGATCAAATAACTGTGTAAATAATAGTAGTAGGTATTCCAGCGGCTGGTGAGGTATACTTATTCGCTGTTTTTAATCAGGCTTTTGGATTTATTTTAAACTATTTAAATAGCACATTATTCTCCGATGAGAGTTGCAAACAAAATTAAAGTTACAAATAACTGTTGAAGTTTATGCTAAAATTCGTTCGAGGGAATGGGCGAACTCTTAGGAATCACATTAGAAGCGATGCGGCTAGCAACCCATCACTGTTTTGATTCCCCTTTCCACCAATACGCCTCCAATCATGCTAAACGTGATTTGTGTATGAGTGTATGTGTGTGTAAAATTCGTTATAACTACAATTTTAGCGTCTAAACTTTTTAATATTTTTCCGCATTGATATTTCTCATATTTTTCACGCATATTTCAATTAAAAGCAATATGGAAAGAACGCGAAGACATAAAGGAAACAACGCCCGATAGAATCCGTTCACCACATTCCCGAATACTACGGGTTTAATTAAATCAAAACGGAATTCGGAGCCGAAATATGCTCGTCGATGTGGGTTCAGGTGTTATACACTGCGCGGGTCTAATCACAGCCAAAAATTAGTTGATAATAAGTCGGTTTTAACTGCCATATCGCTCTGTCTCCACCGATTTATATAATTTGCCAAAAACAGAGAACGCCAGCGGGCACCCGCAACGTTAGACAAGCCTACCGGTCTTTTAGAACAGCTTCAGATTATACACTTTCAGAAAAGACGATACCAACAATAAAACTCAATTTGCAATGCTGGAGCCTCCGAGTCTAAGCAGGACAGACGTCAAAAGACCTGATGGTTTGTCCTTGGTGCCTTAGGAGAGAGGAAAGTGCCTACTTCGGGACGCCACATGTGTCAGCACTTTTGCCACGCTTGGTCGTACCACCGAGACAGCGGGAGCGGCTGCTGAATTTGCGGCCCACAAAAACTGGGAAAGATATTCGGCACTAACAAATTATTTATTTGTTCCGCTGGCGGTCGAGACGATAGGGTGTTGGTGGTCGGAGGCCAAGCTATTTTTTAAAGACGTGGGACGGTTGCGAGAGCGTGGTCTGGACTAGTTCGGGATCATTCCTGGTGCAGAGATTGTCCATCGCCGTTCAACGCGGCAACGCGGCGAGCGTGATGCACCTTTGCGCCCGGAATGATGCGGGGCGGGTGGTTTGTTAAGTTAGGTAGGTAATGTAAGGTAGTTGATAAGTAATTTTAAATGCATACATACATACATAAATCACGTCTCTCTCCCTTACGGGCTAGACAGAGCCAAACGGCGAGACCCAAAGGCCACGCTTAAGCATGATTGTGGGCGTATAGGTGGAAAGGGGAATCAAAATAGTGATGGGTAGCTAGCCGCATCGCCTATATGATTCCTATGCCCATTCCCTCGATGGGCTTTTACCATCTGTGCGGGAGGAGAATCAACTGGTATGTACATTCTATGTTTTTTATTTGCTCCCAGACCAACATGGTTGTATTTTTTTTAATTTAACTTTGTCTCTTTATTATGTTATTTAAATAAATGTAAATATTTGCAATATACTAAAACTTCAATCCTTTATTATGAAACATCCAACGATCAAACGGCTTCCTCTATTCCCGTTTAATATCGCCGTTTTGGAAACAATTTCATTTTCATACAGGACGTCCTGGATATCGACATTGCTAACATAGCTCCGGAGTTCATTCGGATAAAATTTAACTTGCTCATATTGAACGGCGCGGAAGCAATCAGAGTTCAATGAAAATAAAACAGCGTTTTGATGTGTATAGTTCAGCTCGGACAAATTCAACTATTGTTGGAAAATTGGTAGAAAATTGAAAGTTACTTTTGCATAGAAAAATGACAACTTATTTATTTTGCCGTCAACTTTTAGAACGCATTTTTGAATGTTTATTAAGTTCAGATGGAAGGACAGACGGTTCCGGGAAGTGCGGTAGTGGATTTAAGCCGCAGGCAACAATCCGAAAAGTTCATATACACTGTTAATAGGTATAACATTTAATTAACACCGAGTTAATTAGCAACATGCGAATCCAATTTGAACGCGATACCGTAATCGAATGGATCTCGACTCGATTTTAATAATCGGTTCCGGATCAGATATTTCCTTGAGTTTGCGATATAATGCATGCCTTGATTCTCTCGTCTTCAAGGGTCTCTTGCCAAGGTTCAATAATATGCGACGTTAATTATGTTTGATATATATTAATTACTTAATATTCGGGTGGCTACGTTTATTTCGTATATCAGGCTGTTCAGAGGTAAAACGATAGCAATTAAGGAAATAATGAGGACAGTGAAGCGATCAATTAATAATGGTAAGTATTATTTCATGGAAAGAGTGTCATAAGTAACATTTGGAATTAATGAAATCCACGTTTAGACTAAATAACATGCTGAGAGCTCACACCAAGGAAAAAGTAAAGACAGAGTTCAGCGAACAATAAAATTGAGACCGGTTAAGACCACGCCTCGCCGTGTACAAATACACTTGCACGCACACTAGTGCAACCCAACAACGCCAAGCATTCTAGTAGAGTTACGCACACACGCACATGACGAGGCGTAGTTTCTCGTAAATCGACCTCACGCATTACTCGCAGCCAAAAGTGGGCACGTGCTTACAAATATCCACTAAACCCGAAGAATCTCCAGTGGTCCTCATGCAACGTCTTACTCGTTAATCCTGCTACTAAGCAGCAGTGCTCGCACTGCTTTGTTCCGGCGTGGAGACGGAGGCAGCCGGTGAAATTACTGGCATAAGAGGTATTCTATTGTAGCCCTCTAGCCAGCCGGCAACGCATCTGCAATGTTCCAGCGTTCTGGGTGCTCACGGGTGGTGGTACTCGGTTACCATCAGGTGACCCTCTTGGTTGTTTGCCTTCCTTGTCGTATAAAATAAAAGAACGAATAACTATAGCCATTCATTGTAGAACGTTCTCAAAGATATTGCCCGCAATTTCGTCTGCATAGAATACGTTTATCGCTATCCCGCAGGAATAACGCAATTTTTCGGGATAAAAAGTGCCCTATGTATTCCAGACTATAATGTTCTAAATTTCATCCAGATCTCCAGCCGTTCTGGGGTGAAAGAGTAACAAACATCCATCCATCCATAGTAGGATAGGATGAAATTTTATGTGTTAATGTTCCACATTCGGTCCAGATCGACTTGTTTAACCGTAGAGATTTACTCGTAAACAGATTTACGTACAAGCAAACCCGAATCCCGGTATGCAGCGCCATAAATCCCGCGCTAAGCCCATGCCCGCGATCCCGGGACCCCGGGACTCCCGGTAATTTTCATTAATCCACGCTCTTTTCACAAGGGAGCGCTCCAAAAATCCCGCGAGAGGGTGACTACATGGTGCTCTGATTAATTGGGGTCAGCAGAAACTTAAGTCTCGGGTTTTGATTCTGACCGTAATTGAGCTCTGGATTGGGACACAGTTTATGTAAGTACAGAGGAGCAAGAAAGTTCCTCCATCAGAAAAAAAACTATAAAGCTCATTGTCACATTGACTTGCGAGTGAAAATAGGATTTGATGTTTCAAGACGCACAAAAGGGTATTCGATCATTTGCCCGACAAATGTTTGACAGATGTATCGTTTGCAGTTGTCGTTCATTATGGTGTTGTAAAAGGCCTTTATCTAGCAGTGGACGCCTTCGGGCTGACGATGATGATTACAGCTAGAACGTTCTACAGCCGTTCAGAACCCAAAAGGTTTCATTCAACACAACTTTCTAAAACTATTTGACAACGCAAACTATCACTTTACCAACGGGAACGTTCCCAATACTGCGCAAGCTTTAACAAAACAATGAGCAAATTTAACTTCACCCCAAACACAAGCAAAAAGCAATTTAACCAAACACGCTATTCCACACTAGACGTTTCGCAAACTAGCCGGCTCCAACTTGCGCGGCTGCACTCGACAAGTCCATTTAGACTTGGAACAAAAATCGTGTTGCGGGAAGCTGCTAACTCGGACTTTTTTATAGTAACTAGGAGAACATCTTGAAACGACGCGAACGTAAAAACTTGGGCGATCTCTTGTTTTGCATCTCGTTTTAGTTGGGATGAGTTGTATTGTTTGCGAGTTTAATTTATTTTGAGAAGACGTTATTGTGCATTCTGAGCTGAGTGCATAAAGAAACATTGATCAAACTAGTTCTGACGTCACGCGGAACGCGACAACGAGACACTTTTTCGTGCGTGCAGCCGGTCATCGATGTATATGGCGTTATCATGTCAAAAACTGTGAAAATTTTAACCAGGGCAGACCCGCGGATGCACAGCAGTGCATATATGGGAGATAAGGGAATAACATTTAACAGTAATACGCAAACTACCCGAAACTTTGACAAATCATGAAATTAAAGCATACAAAATTATGGATTTTAAGTTACTACACCCATTTCTAAAATTAGAGGCTTATAAAATCAGTTTCACGCCAAGATCAATCGCGACCATATCACAAGCTATTTTTAGATGACAGAGTACCTACATTTATGTCTCAAAACTTCGATCCCGCTCGAAATTGTTCCGCCAAAGCGGCACCAAAAATCAGTTAGTCAAATGTCTCACCCAAACTCATTTAGATATAATTTTGGTTTTAACCCAATAAATTATTATCTCACCAAAAACTCAACATCAAATTAAATGGCATAACAACTAAATAAGCACTGGCAGGTCGTGAATAAAACATGGCCGCTCCGAGCCTCGGCTCTAAATTAAAAATAACGGATGTGCCGAAATTTGCATAATCCATGTAAAGGCCGGGCGTAATTCGATGTTTGTACTGAAAGTACTCATTACTTTAAAATCTCAAATGATAAGTCGTAAAAGGCGGGTAGTCTGCGGGCTGTTACCGTCACAAATTACTAGTGTCCGACCGAAGTTTCGGTTTCGGTTTCGGTTTCGGCCAATTTCGGCCAAAAAAGTGATTTCGGCCGAAGTTTCGGTTTCGGCCAGAATCCAGCCGAAGCCTTCGGCCAGGCCGAAATTACTTCGCGGCCTCTCGCGGCTCTCGCATCGGGTGCGCTCGGCTTAATTCGGGCGCGCTCGAGCCGGGTAGATAGATATAGGTAATGCATCGGCGGCCGGCCCAGCTGGGACCAGCGACAGTAGTATGCATGCAGTTTGTGACGTTTGTTTGTGAACCACGTGGCGCGCGACAAAATATGGTGAGTGTTGTTGTTTATTTATCAAATTATTATTTACTTTTTAGAATCTGTTACTGCATTTTATGCTGTGATTAATGAACAATACGTTTGATATTAGGATTGTGCATTTAGGTGATAAGAATAGATTGGTTGTTTTGAATAATATAATACCTATGCCGCGAATTAGTGGTCTTGATAACTGCAGTAAAAGGATACCTTATTAACCCTATTACTATCCCTTACATTATGTAGGTAGGTATGTTATTTTAAATAACAAGTAAATAACTTAACTTACAAAGTTATAAATAGCAGATATATAACTTATTTATTTGCCGCAATGAATTGAAGACCTACTCTTTCCAAGTAATACCTACCTATTGACAGAAAAGTTAAATTTGTACGTTAGTCATAGTTATGCTTGTTAAACAGAAAATAAAAGTTAATATTCTAAAAACAATAATTAGATCGTAAAAAAAAAATCTGTTCGTAAATAAATAATAACTTGATAAGTTTGAATTCGATAAAATTGTTCTGATGTGTGATTTCGTTGACATCTAAGAATAAACATTTTAAATAGTTATATTCAACTCAAAGCTGGAGTCGAGTCGGGTACTAAAAACAGTATGTTTTGTTTGTGCTATATCGGATTTGTTATTGTTTTAGGTATAACAATGTCACAAAAGGAAAAAAAGCTGATTTGGCAGTTTTTCGAGAAAAATGCAACAGATTTATCAAGAGTCATTTGCCAGATCTGCGACCTATCTTCAATTTTTATAATTTACCTCTAATTATATCTATTTTCATTAAAAATAAACGTTTTTTATTTTGTTTAACAAAAAAAGAAACTGTTCTCATATAAGAAATCCTTGCAATAACCTTTTCCTTACGATTTGTACAGTAATTTTGAATATTTTGATACGTCATCAAAAATTTCGGTTTCGGTTTCGGTTTCGGCCGAAATCAGAAAAAAACCGAATATTCGGTTTCGGTTTCGGTTTCGGCTAAAAATCGTGTTTCGGTCGGACACTACAAATTACACGTTGCAAAAACCAAAAACTGTGGCGTGTGCGCCGCATTCAGCTCGCGACACACTTGCTAGCCACAGGGCTCTTGGTTACTGTACATAAATACATACACAAGTCACGTCTTTATCCCTTACGGGGTAGACAGTGCTCCAGGTAACAAGACCTACAGGCCACGCTTAGCAAGGTTGGGGGTATAAATGGCTACACTAGGGTTTTTGGTTACTGTACATACATACATACATACACAAATCACGTTATTATCGTTACGTTAATAGACAGAGCCCAAGGTAACAAGACCAATAGGCCGCGCTTAATAAGACTGGGTAAATGGAAAATGAAAAATCAAAATAGTGATGGATTGCCAGCAAAGCCAGCAAAATCATTCCAGATTTTTGCCCATTATCTCGTTGGGCTTTTACTATCAGCGCGAGAAGAGAAGCAAGTGATACATTCTGTTTTTTCTTTCCCAGACCAGCATGGAATATTATTTTATTTGGTTACTGTAAAGTGCAACCATTACGGTTCCAGTTAAAACCATTCACTGGTGTCCAGGGAGCCCAGGGTAACACCTGAAGGCCACGTTTAGCATGATTGTATATAGGTGGAAATAGGAATGAAAATAGTGATGGGTTGCTAGCACCGCCTATAACATTCAAGCCTAAGACACCGTAGCCACGCGATACGCCATCTTGTAATACCCAGTATTATAAGCCTGCATGTATTAAGCTAAAACATAAACATTGCCCGACGCTTATTTTAAACAAGCTTGGTGTACCGTTCTAGAACGGTACCTTGCCAAGTGTGCTCTGGCGCGGGGCCAGAACGAACCCGCGCCCCGCAGCTGGTCAGGCCAGCACTTGAATTAAATACATTACTTACAAAGACTAATGTACAATTTTGGCAGCATCCTTGCTCAATCTGAAACTGTGGTACAGTCAACATTGATAAACATTCGAAGAGTTCAAAATGATCTACACACCCTCTTACCTTGGCGATAGAGGAGAGAGAGAGTGAGAGAGTGAGAGTGAGAGAGAGTAGAGCGTGGTGTATATTTTGTACAAGCCGTCCGGATCGCGATCGTACTCGCTAATACTTACTGCCGCCAAGCAGCAGTGCACTGTTGTCCGATGTAGAAAGCAAGACAAATTATTCGTGCAAAATTTCATGGGCTCTAGACTTAGCGGTTGAGAAAATCGATCTAGCCGCTTTAGCGTTAAAAAGGAACGAAGAAACAGACTTATTCACGCAAAATTTTATACAGACTTTTCCGTAGCGCTTAAACATAACTGAAAACATACAGTGTCTTTAAATTCTTCCGAACTATTTCAGCTGTTGGCTTAGTTACACTTAATAGTACATACATATAAAAAATAAGTAGAGCCTATCTGTCACAAGAAACTCGCTCACGAAAGGGCACTTCATACATTTCTATCAACATTATTAAATCTCCCAACGTACTCGTACTAGACCCGGACATAACCCGAGCACGGAGATCCAACAATGCCCCGTCCGGCCGGCGCCGGAACCGCCTCCACTTACAGCCAACCGGCCGTGATGCAGCCGGATCACTCGCCGGTATTCACGGCAGAGAATAGATACTACATAATTACACATAAACGGACAACTCACGTATAAAAAGTCCACGTAAAAAAAGTCACGTAGAAAAAGGACTTCGAAATAGCCCGAAACATGTCGAGCATCACTCGACTTTTTATACGTGAGTTATCCGTTTCTGTGTAATTATGATTGAGTCTCACGGTAGTTTCATGTTGAAAATAGACACTACAGTTTTTTTTTACCAGTAGCTTATACATACAATATCACGTCTTTATCCCTTACGTGAACAGAGCCAAAGGTAACAAAACCTTAAAGCCACTTAGCAAGATTAAAGGCGTATAGGTGGAAAGGGAAATCAAAATAGTGATGGGTTGCTAACCGCATCGCTTATAACATGATTCCTAAGACTTTCGCCCACGGAAGAGATGCAACTGGTAAATTCTATGTTTTTTCTTTACTCCCAGACCAGCGTGGAAGAACCATTAGCCTACCAATGTTGTGACATAACTAAGTGAGCAGTTTTCTTACGACGTCTCCACACATTCATTTAAATGTCAAAAAGTCTTAAAGTGGTATGACTTGATTGCATTGTCATTGGAGCTCTACATTACACATGCAAAAAATTTAAAGTCAATCTGACAGCTGAGAGTGGGAGAAAATCGAGTTGCAAGATTTAATTTGATTCTTGGGTTGCGAGTCGGGTTACCTCCGCGTGTGGTCAACTGCGGGTCGTTTCTGGATCCATCCGAGGGGGAGAGCAGTGCTTGGTCCGGTGCACCCTGGGCATCGGTTAATGATTTCCTGGCAGGTTCTGAGGGATATCATTATCTGTTGGCTAAGACCGTACAACGTTGCCGACATTTTTGTCAAAACATGATTGAATACTGTTTTTATTATTTTAACATTGGCGAAATCATCGCATCGACTCGATCGATGGGGCCATGTTAGAAAAAGAAGATTTGATTTCTTTATAGTGTTATCACGTTACAAACTAAATATGCATAAAGTGTGTTAAACAGCTTGTAAACGGTGAATATATATATTATACACCTTTACACTTATTCGCATTTGCGAAACTTTACCATAGTTAAATGAGAAAACGATCATAGTTACCGAACAGCATCTTTATTACTCAAACAAATTACTTAAGTAGCCATTTGGACGGTGCGAGAAATACGCAAGTTGCGGACGTTGCGGTCCATTGCTGGCTATGATCGATCACTTACAAATAAACAGCCGCACGGCGCCGCAATGTATCGCAACACGCACGATATTCTCGCCTCGTATAATCCCTAACTATTAGCAGCACGCAGCAAAGTTGCTTCATCAAAAGTATGAGCCCTACAAGTTTCGCACCGCAATACGTAACAGTCGTACTATGAAACATTTACTTTCAGCGCAACATTAGGCGTTATTAATAGTACAAGTTGTAATGTTGCGCCATGATCGGTGTGCTAAGTTAATGGGGGGTTCTGAATCACCCTTCATGTCGGATAAACAAACCATCCCTTGTCAAAGTTCCTGATAAATACACACACGGATACACAACACACACACACATACACAACACAAACACACATGAAACATACACATACACACATACACAAATCACGTCTTTATCCCTTACGGGGTAGACAGAGCCTAAGGTAACAAGACCTACAGGCCACGTTTAGCAAGAAATAGACGGCGTAGAGGTGGAAAGTGGAATCAAAATAGTGATGGGTTGCTAGCCGCATCGCCTATAACATGATTCCTATGATTTTCGCCCATTCCGTCAATGGATTTTTACCATTTGCGCGGGAAGAGAAGCACTATGAACCAGTGAACACCATTGTCAACCATGTCCTCGTTCTATGTTATTGAAATTCTCTGCGAGTGGCAGTTAACTTTTATAGACTTTTATTTTAACGCGGCATTAAATTTAACGGCGGGAATAATCGATGGAGACGCAGTTCCGTGCCTGGGCACAGGATCATAACAATAACATTTTAACATAATGGATACGAGCAACAAGTAGGTATATCAACGACACACCCGAAAAAGTTAAGTCTATGTAGGTAGCTTGTGCGCAAGTCATCAGTTACCTGATATCCATATCCACATGTTTGCCTAATACACTTCCCTTGGGGTGCGAGTCGGGTTACCTCCACGTGTGGTCAAGAGCTGCGGTTCGTTTTTGGATCCGTCCGGAGGGAAGAGCAGCGCTTGGTCCGGTGCACCCTGGGCATCGGTTAATGATTTCCTGGCAGTTTCTGAGGGATATCATTGACCGTTGGCTAAGTGGCCAACAGGGGGGGAGGAGGGCTTTGACCATTACCGTACAACGTTGCCGACATTCTGTCACAAGATTTTTCTAATTATATTTTTCTTACTTTGACATTGGCGAAGTTGTCGTCGCTATAACGACTTCATACGCCACAAATAAGAAGAAGAAGTATACTTCCCTTCACATAAATTGAAAAAACTTTCACAGTTGCCGGATTTAAGGTATTCATACACTTAAACCGATCCGCGAGACGGACGGCCGGACAGCCGGACAGGTGAAAGATTTACGGACACAGCGCAGAGTGTGAAATGTTCAGCAGAAAGAATAATGTTTTGTTTATTTACTTTTACCGTGAACGTGATGGATGGCTCGGATTACGGGGCTGGGACGCTGGGACGAAACGTGGTATAGGGCAGGTAGTTATAGTAGTAGCGGAGCTAAACTATAAGAAGTAAAAACACGTTAAAACATTCCCCAATCGTGCCCGTTTTTGGGCAGAGACTACCGTCTTTTTGCTTTAAATATTTGACTAACTTTGCCATTCCTATTAAATACACCAAAATCCCACTTCTGTCGTTGTTACGCTTCAAGTAATTATCATCTCGATTCAACCACTGGAAAGCGATAAAACTTCTAAATTTTATTTTTATTCGATTCCATCAAAACGAAGGCGGCATATTGTCACCAAAAAAAATGTTAAAGCTCTCTCCAAAAAGCAGAGATCTCTTGGAATCTTTGGGGCCCAAGAGTAAGCGTACCCTTTTTATAGGACGAAAGGGACTAGATATAAAAAGGCGGTTTGTTTAGCATATTACCGCTTTTACGTGGATGACCGTTTGTGTAACTTGTAATGTATTATACTGGGGACTCAAGCGAAATATGTTTTTATTAGGAATTTCCGCACGAAGGAATTGCTTTATAACTTTATTTGATAGCTTAAGTGGGTTTACATGCGGAGAATGTTAGACTCGTTCTGTGACAATTGTTACTTTCCTAATACAAGGAAATACATCAAAAAATTACTTAATATACTAACCTGAGAAGATAAATTACTTTCATATTCTAGCGTTTTCAGAATAAACATCATCGTCAAGAAGATTGCGCCGCAAAAAACATGTCAGAAAGTCATTTCTTCAAAACCAAAATACTGCATGTTAAATTCTAATTAACCACTGATACAATTAGGAAAAATTCAAGTTATTCTTAAGTTGAGTAGTATCACTTATTTTGCCATCGATAGCTCAAAGCTTTTCAAACAAACACTTAGCTGAAAATATAAATATTCCTTGCAAAACCGTATTTAAGTTTCAGCCAGCCAAACAGACTTCGTAAAACAATACGGGAATCGTTTGCCAAGTAAATAAGCCGTAGTTTGCTGAAATCGGCATTAAACCGAGTTGTTTAACTTTATCGAGCAATTTTGAACTAATAGAGACAAAGATCAAACATCATTTCCCTTCTAAGATAGTTCAGTTTTAGCTACGATTCGCTGGGATCCCGTCGGGGGTCATACTTAGATTGCGAGTTTGTAATTTATAATATTTCAAGTTCATTGGTTGGTTATTCTGGTCAGTTTGAACCGAAATGAAACCTAAACCAAATACTTGTATTTTCCTCTAAAGTAACCACAAACGTACCATCCAACAAATGACCTAGTGGAAACTTTTTATGTAAAATGTCTCAATTTATATACTTATGTGTGTACGAAATGATAGCATGAGGCAGTATTTTCGTTGCATAAGCATTGGGACGGTGAAGAAGCAAGACCTCCTATATTGTAACTTCGGCTTAATGTAAGATGTGAGCTATTGGTTGTCTCAATAGAATTCAAACTACAATAATTAAAATTTGTAAGACAGGAGATCTTGCTTCCTCCCCGTCGATTGGAGACACAATGAAATAGATAAAGCGAAATCAGCGTAACTAAACCAGGTTAATCGTTCACAGGGAATTTTCTCCAAAACAAAGCAAAAGTGGTGTTTTGACGACAGCTGTTTTATAGGCAATTATTGTCGTAAACCGAAATAAAAAAGGAGCTACCTTAAATGAAACCTTTAGAATAATGGAGTTAATTTGCATAAACACAGTTTTCTGCCAGCTGCCAGCTATTTAACCGCAGCCCCGGCCTGGCGGGCTGCCAGGCGGAGGTTCGATCCCGTGATACTACCCAATGAAATACAGCACCGTTTATAACCGTTAATAGCTTTTACTTGCAGCTTTTTTAATTGAAAAGTGGACGATTTATGAACAGCAGGCTTATTACGTAACTCGCTCGCAATCAGCATCGTCTTCATTTTTGACAGCTGATTCCGAGATTGGTTTCAAAATGAAAACAATCGTTCCACGTAACTCGATCGGCTTGGCATCGCTTTCGAAAGTGATTGCGAGCCATTTTTGAAAGCAATTGAACGAATGATTTGCCAAAAAGTCCTGCCTGATAAGCAGTACGTCAAAATAAAAAATAGGCTGCATGAATCTGTGGTACACAATGACATAAGTAGCTAAAAAAAAGCATCGGCTAAGTGGCGCCGTCTGTGAATTGTTGGTGTTACTCAACCATACATGGGGAATTTCAATAAAAATGACTATATATATTTTTTCCCAGATTTTGGAAATTATTGGGCTTATTTCTACTCAGAATCAACAACACTACTGAATGTTGTATGAGAATAGTACATTATGATACAAGTGTGCTATGTTGGTAATTACACACGAGGCGTATTGTACGCGCGATGTAATTAACACCTTGGATTTCTTACTGATATAACTGTCCGAACATTGTCCGAACATATTTTAGTATTTCCAGCGACGGACACTACATTTCTTTATTACTTGAACTCGTAATTTTTAAAGTAATAAAATAACAAAGTCTGAATCAACAATATCAGTGAAAAATGGCGGCAAATATTATTTCTCCGTTCCAATCCGCACGCAGCACTCGCGCATGCGCGCTGTGCACTTAGCACGCGCACGACGAAGGCACTGACAACAGACTGCTAAAGAGCCTAAAATTAAAATTATAATAAAATAATTAATCAATGTCTTAAATTTGCAAATTATGGTCACTCTTTAGATAAAAATGAATAATTTGTCGAACTTAAATGTTTATTTATCATCTTTAACCTAAAATAGTTTAATATTCACGAAAATATTCCTTGTTCCTATAGATACTGAACCGTTTGCTGAGATTTTAAAAAAAGTTTATATTACCGCACTCGTGCGGTAATATATTACAGCACTTGTGCGTAATAAGCTTAATTATGAGTTTAAATGCGGTGCAATAAGACTCAAATTACGAGCAACTGTGTTGAAAATTAATGATAATGTTTAATGAAATTCCCCGTGTATGGTTTAGTAACACCAACAATTCACAGACGGCGCCACTTAGCCGTTGCTTTTTTTAGCTACTTATGTCATTGTGTACCACAGATTCAAGCAGCCTTTTTTTTTATTTGTTATGTTATGACCTACTGCTTATCAGCCGTATATAGGGGCCGCCGAATGACTGAGTAAAACGTTTTTATTTTTATAAAATATATCGTTTGATGGAAAAATCTGTAACTTTTTTCTGTAGCTAAGGATGGTTATTCCTATCAATAGAAAAATCATCGAGCACTTTTAAAATAATCATCCATTCCCAATTGCTAGGTAAAATTTAATATTTTGTTGTGATGTTTTCCTTTGAATGTCGATCAAAACGATAAAAATGGCAAGAAGTAAAGTAAAATAAGCCCGCCTTTGTACCTATATGTATCTTAATTTCTGTCAATTGTGTTTGTGTATTTTAATACTGTACATTCAATAAAATGTTTACTTAGATGCAAGTAAATAAACAAAAATAATCATCAAGGGGAGTTGTATTCGAAAAGGAGTAAAATGAAAATAAAATTCGCATTTGTAATGTTGTATTCTTTTTAATTTAAAAAATAACTAGAAATTTCCTAATAAGTAGCTAATTCTTAACAATACTAATAAGTACGACACTAATCGTCATATCCAGCCAATCATATCGCGAATCGCGATCGTATTCGTCGTCCAAGTTGATTGTGATTATGATTCCGACTGCGACCGCCTTGAAACATTGGTATTATGTAAAAAAAATATTCCGATTACCCTCGCAATCGCTTTGAAAAGCGAAAGCAATTGAATGGACCAAAAAGTTTTGTTTTTGCAAACATCTTTAGTGACGAATGATTTTTATTAAATTAATTGACCCTAATTCTAGCGTTTTCATTAACTTAGATAACTAAATTAGATACTTGGTCTTGGTTAATTGAAATATTAATATCCAAATAACAAAACATATCATTTATAATCAAAAACTCTAAATACAGTGTGAACGAAAATAAACGCAAACTTAATTAAAAAAAAACATCTTGTCAGTGTATCTCTCTAATCGGTGGTCAGTTGTCAGTGTCTTCCCAACAATCAACAAACTATGTAAGTTCGGTTTACATTTTTAACTTTGTTTAATTGCTTTACTGTGTATTTTAATCAAGGTATTATAGCTAAATTGATAGAATACAATAATAAATTAACCCTGGAGTGATTACATCTGGTACGAGAAGTTAAGAAAAGTTTCCAAACTTGTTTGTTGTATTGGGTCAATTGGTGTAATTTGTCCCAAGACATTTATTTATTATTATTTACCATAAAATCATTTTCCCTAACGAACTATAATATGTCCCACACTTATTATTATACAACAAAAACAGCGGTAGACAATTCGATAGCAACAGGCTTTCCCCTCAAGCCTACGAACGAACTACGAATATCGAATTTTGGTGTATAAGAATTATTAACATTTTAGGAGCCGTCGTGGACATGGCCAGCAGCTGCATGCATGCATGCAGAGGAAGTTGCAGGCAGAAACTAGTAATAAATAACTAAAAAATGATATACGTTTTTTTGTTAACTACCTTTTTTAAATCCATTATTCCAGCAACTTTCCGTGCTGGTCTGGGAGCAAAGAAAAAACTTAGAATGTACCAGTTGCTTCTTTACCCGCGCAGATGGTAAAAGCCCATCGAGGGAATGGGCGAAAATATTAGGAATCATGTTATAGGCGATGAGGCTAGCAACCCATCACTATTTTGATTCCATTTTCCACCTATACGCTCACAATCTTGCTAAATGTGGCCTGTAGGTACCTTTTAGGCACCTTTGGCTCTGTCTACCCCGTAAGGGATAAAGACGTGATTTGTGTATGTGTATGTGTATGTATTATTCCAGCAATACAGATTTTGTTATAAGTACTTGTTTTTATTATTCATAATAATGTAATAAAGCCCAGAGGCGTCTCTAGCCCTTGTGGCGCCCGTGTGCAACCAGTAGGTACCCTGGCGCCCTCTAGTCTAGTAGGCGCAATTTAATCTTCAATTATCTGTTTTAAGGCTGATTTCACGTTGAAACAAAAGTCATTGTGTAAATTTAAATAGAGTAGCCTTTCTTTGCTACCGCGCCGCCCCCGGCGTCGGCCATCACACGGGCGCAGGGTCTTTGAGAGCGCCGGCGCCGCGAGCGACGCATCTTTGGAGGTGTCGCATTAGAGGGCGCTCGGCGCCCCCTTAGACCCGGCGCCCGTGTGCGCCGCACACTCTGCACCATAGGTTGAGACGCCTCTGATAAAGCCTCAATAAAGTTGATTTATTAGTATTATTTGTGGAATTATTACTACATGGCTACGTATATGTTCGAAGGCGGTCACTCGTTAGTCAGATAACATTTGGCAGTCTGGTGGAGAGCTGTGGATGAGACTGGCACAGGACCGGGCAAAGCGGCGTGTAAATAAAGAAAGAGGTCTTTACCCAGCAGTGGGTGTGCACAGCACATCGCTGCAAGCTATGCCCTGCCGGAGCGCAGCCGGCGACGATATTATTCCGTTTCGAATACAACTCCCCTTGATGATTATTTTAGTTTATGTACTTGTATCTAAGTTAACACTTTATTGAATGTACAAAATTAAAATATAGGTACAAAGACAATTGACTAAAATTAAGATACATATATGTATAGGTCTGTACAAAGGCGGGCTTATCTTACTTTACTTCTTGCCATTTTTATCTTTTTGATCGACATTCAAAGGAAAACATCACAAAAAATACTCAATTTTACATAGCAATTAGCAAGGTGCCTTTGTAAGTCAATTATTATATTGATAAATTATAAACTATCAAAAAAATCCAACTCAAGTTACTTCCATTATTTCAAGACGGGGACAATTTAGCTCTTGCTTTGGATTGACAGCTTGCCTTGGGCTTCAAAACAATTCTAAGCTGTCATTTTAGTTACGTGGAACGAATTTGTGGCAAACCATTCGTTCAATTGGTTTAAAATATGGCTCACAACCGCTTTCGACTGCGATGCGAAGCCGACCGAGTTTTTAGAACGATTGTTTTCATTTTGAAACCAATCTCGCTCGGAATCAACTGTCAAAAATTCCGTAAAACTTGGATGTGCGAGCCTGCGTTCGAACCCATAAACCTCTGCTTGAGAGTTACTAATCTATGTATCAAATCAGTCCACATCCACCAATTAGTTACTATTACTTAGATTGAGAATGTTAAGATTTAATTGACAAGATTTTGGTTATGAAGAAAGGTTTAATCGTTAAAGAGAAAAGAAGGTTAAACAGTTTGTTATTCATTGTGAAAAGAATTGAATCGGAAAAATAGATTTTAATAGGCGTAGCGAGCGAGTTAGTATATTGGGCGATCGGCGCAGGCGTAGTCTCAGCAACAGCGGGCGGTCCGCGGCATCAGCGCCGGCAGGGCGTAGCTTGTAGTGGTGTGCTGTGCGCGCGCATAATGCAGCGTCACACACCCACTGCTGGGTAAAGGCCTCTTCGTTTACATTACCACATTGGTCGATTACTTTGGTTTTAAGGTATTGTTGGAACTCTGCCTTAGGTACATTGCAAGTTTTTGAAGGCGGCCCATCCGAGTGATTCGTCTAGCGATCTCCATGGCTTGGCTGTTCCAGCAAGATAAACAATGCCCCAGAAATAAGAAGTCATGTACTAATTCCACAAATAATACTAATAAATTAACTTTATCGAGGCTTTATTACATGTCACTAGTAGGGCCGAAAACGCACTGGCATCGCGTAAAGCGCTGCGGGTGTTTATGGACAGTGGTGATCATTTTAACATCAGGTGACCCACTAGTTCGTTTGTCTGGCCACTCTAACATAGAAAAAAATATATTTTTAATTAATAAAAACAAGTACTTATAACAAAATCTGTATTGCTGGAATAATGGATTTAAAAAAGGTAGTTAACAAAAAAACGTATATCATTTTCTAGTTATTTATTACTAGTTTCTGCCTGCAACTTCCTCTGCATAGAATTAGCAATTGACACGTTTATCGCTATATTAATATTATATTATCAGTCGTTTCAGTGTGAAGAAAGAACAAACATACACACTCACTCACTCACTGAGATCCTCACACTGTCACAAACATTCTATAGCCTAGTAAAGGCTGTCAAAAACGCTGTTCAAGGTAATTTAGGCACAGGCAAGTAATTTAGCCGAGCGCGCGGCCAGCGCCTGCCTCTGCCAAGCTGCCAAGCTGGTGAGCCGACTGTAATTCTGCACTCTGAAAATAATACATAAAATTATAACATAAGACACTCACTTAGTTATTGCCATAAAGTATTAAAGTGTTCTACTTCTGAGGCGTAATTTTTGAACATTTTGAAGTAATCACAAAAACATCCGTTTTTTTCTTACACCGGACCGGTGTCCGTCGCGCCGAGGAGAAGCGGTGGTGCATCCGGCGTAAATTGTTCGCCGGACCGATGTCCGGTGCATGTACACACATTCATTATAATTCATACACCACCGTGAATCCGGCAAAAAAACACGGTCCGTTATCCGGTGAAAAAAACGGACGTCTACAAGCGCTCTTACGCGTTATATTATGTAATATTGTGTATGGTCTTGTTACCTTAGTATTTGTCCTTCCTGTAAGTGATAAAGGTGGTTTATGTATGTATGTACGAATTCGATGTTTTCGCATTAATTTTAAATGCGGCATGCAGCTGCTGCACGTCTGCGCTGTGGTCACTCCGTATCCCCGTAGCCGGGGTCCACAGAGCTGCTGGCCATGTCCACGACGGCTCCTAAAATGTTAAAAATTCTTATACACCGAAATTCGATATTCATAGTTCATTCGTAGGCTTGAGGTGAATGGCTGTTGCTATCGAAATGTCGACCGCTGTTTTTGTTGTATTATAATAAGTATGGGACTAATTATAATTCGTGATAGAAAATGATTTTATGGTACAACAAACAAGTTTGGAAACTTTTCGGTACTTCTCATACCGATGCACTGGGTGCTTTAATAAACCACTGGAAGCACTACACATCGTATATCAAATGCACTGGATGTTTATACACTAAAAGAGAGAATCGCCAATCGTATATGAGTTTAAAAACAAACGTTTATTTCGAACAAACATTTCCGACACGATGTGTTCTATACTAATCTATTTTCGTGAGTATAATGCTTACGGAACTGTAATCACTCCAGGGTTAATTTATTATTGTACCTATTCTATCAATTTAGCTATAAAACGCACAGTAAAGCAATTAAACTGAGTAAAAAATGTAAACCAAACTTACTTAGTTCTTTGATTGTTGGATTTGTCGGGAAGACACTGTCAAGATGTTTTTTTTTTTTTAATTAAGTTTGCGTTTAGTTTCGTTCACACTGCATTTTGTATTTTTGGTTATAAATGATATTTTTTGTTATTCGGATCTTAATATTTCAATGAACCAAAACAACGTATTTAATTTAGTTATTTAAGCAAATAACAACGCTAGAATTAGGGTCAATTGATTTAATAAAAATCATTCGTCGCTAAAGTTGTTTGCAAAAACTAAACTTTTTGGTCCATTCAATTGGTTTCGTTTTTGAAAGCGATTCCCTCGCATAATCGGAATCATTTTTTTACGTAATACCAATGTTTCAAGGCGGTCGAATCGTAATCACAATCGTCTTCAACGATGAATACGATCGCGAGCGAGTTACGTAATAAGCCTGCTGAACTACTTACTGCACGCCAGCTCGGATTTTGGATCGACAACGAAATTCCTTTAAACTTTAAACGATAAACATACCTCAGTGCCTTAGAATTAATTGAAATAGAAAGTTGTACTAGAAGTGACCAGGTTTTTTTGCTCCCGAGTATACTTTCAAAATCAGTCAGTTTCAGCGCAAGAGACGGGTCAAGTTTCAAACTGAGAAAATCAGCACAGTCTCATCCAAACATTCTGTATCGAAACAATAAAAGGTTAACTGAAAACAAATAAACAGTGAGAGAGAGAGAGAGAAACATTTATTTACACACACATTCGATACAGTAGAATTATAATAGGAAGAAGAAATACAATACAATACAATACAGTGGTGGAACCCATGAGGGTTCCGTATCTCCTGATGATGGATCGCCGCGGTGATGGATGCCCCCGCGCAGCCCGGAGACGCGACTGATAACGCGGGAGTTTGTTCGGCAGATATTTACTTGGACCCACTTGGACTATGGGCAGGTTTATATTTCATTGTGGAAGACCACGGGTTTGAAACCAAAGGCTAAGTTAAAGCGGAAATGAAATGTTACCCAACCGGGCGATGCAAATGCGTATTAAGTGTTTATCCACGGGGTAGACAGAGCCTAAGGTAACAAAACCTAAAGGCCTCGTTTAGCATGATTGTGAGCGTAGTTACCTATAGGTGTAAAAGGGGAATCAAAGTAGTGATGGGTTGCTAGCCGCATCGTCCATAACATGATTCCCAAGACCTTCGCCCACTCCCTCGATGGGCTTATGTTATATTCTGATTATTAAATTTAATATGAACTTTTGTTTATAAAAGCGTTGAAATGGACCTTTAATTCATTCAGTTCCCAAAATGCCGTCAAAAAGAGGTTCATCGCACTCGATTCTGACATTTATCGTGCTTTAAATCTGCCACAAAGTAAACGCTCGCAATGACATCACAAAATGGACACTTTACCGATCAAACTCGAATTACAAGTTCACCAATTAAAAAAGTCCATTACAACCGAGAAGGTCGACACAAAAAGGTCTGTAAAACGCGCGATAGGGGAGCGACCCGGGGACAATGTGTCCGGGTAATTTATTCGATAACCCGGGAATCTCGCCGGCCGGTGATTATCGGGTTGCGGCGGACAATCGCGTTACTGACTCGTGCGGAGATTCCTGGTCGGTTAAAGATCGGACGTTGAGGTTTGAGGCTGTTGGTGCTGGACATCCGATGGGTGTCCACCCTAAATCCTAACTTCGTTGCAATCGGGCAGTGCCTTATCATAACAAATAAGAAAACGGCTAACTTAAGAAGTAGTTGGAAAATCTTTTGCACGTAACCAAATAAAAATATAATGAGAGAGGTGCAAGGGCGATTTATCGCTAAAAGAGACATGAGCGCAGTATTAATGTCATCAAAAATCAAAAAACAAAATCAAAATGTTATTTTTGGAATTTGGCCGCCAAGGGCTCTTTTACATGTCTTTTTTTAAAGCTACCAGCGCATTCGGTAAGATCATCAGAAAGTCATTTTTTTCAAAATAGAATACAGTAAGAATACTTATATTCTACTTAAATTAAATACATTTATAAAAGGGATCATCATTTGTTGTTCTTATGACAGTATTTGTAAAAGAGCTGCGCAGTATTCCAACAAAAATTGAATTAATTCTAATTTAGCATTCGTAATACTTTTGCTAAACCAAATCAGCATTATTAAGTAAAGTGGGTGAATCACCGACTTTACCTTCCCGATTTCAACCTATATTTTACATTAAAAAATGTAATTTTTACGAAGTACGTCTCCGATCGAGTCCGTATTTCAATCAATTACCTCATAAGAAGAGAGAAACAAGTCTGACCTGCATCTGACCTACTTTGAACTTCCTGATGACTTCATACGACGGAAGCCAAGGCAATTTCTGCTTCACGAAAATCAAACAAGCTTAAAATGTTTGATAAAACGAAAGATGAATCGAGATTAATTACTTTCATAAAAGTTTAAGTACTTTATGGCCATGATTAATTGGACTTTTGACATGCTGAACTGACGGTTTGATATAGCTTTAATGATGAAAGAAGGTTAAATTACCCACACTTCTTCTTCGTTACATTCTTGACAGAGTAGTCGTGTCGTCACTTCTGTACTCGTAACCTGCCTCACAATACGCCGCCACTCGTCCCTGACAGCTGCCCTTCTGGTACATGCATGCAAGGTACTGAAGGTACGTCCAATACTAACCATTACTCCATATGTCATAAGTTTCTCTAAAGAACAAAATTCGCAACGAGATTATCCGGCAGAGAAAGAAAGTCATCGACATAACACACAGGATAATTAAGCTGAAGTGGCAATGGCAGTCATATCTGTCGAAGAACCGATAACCGTTGGGGTAAATGAGCTCTTGAGTGGAGACTGCGACTCGGTAAGCGCAGGACACCCTCAGTTAGGAGGGTGACTGGTAGTGCCAGATGCGACGAGCCGAAGACATTGCGAAATGGCGCGGTTTAGAGGAAGCCTTTGGCCAGCAGTACACTGTTATGCCGTTATTATCATAATTTCAGTTAAAAACGTAAACAGAAGTGACCTTGAGCCAAATCAAAATATGATCAGGTCGTTCACATGAGCAGACATTGGCGCCCCGCCAGCGTCCGCAACAGATGACTTATGAACACAATAAAACGTAGTGCTCAGAATTTATACGGCCAACCGGTGTTACGGCTCTGAGAACCTAGAAAAATAATCTTCGCGGAGTATCTGCCACCTCGATATCGGCAGAAGTCAAGTTACGCGATTTAGCACAGCTCAAAAAGTCAACGCGCTTAGAGTGACGAAGAAATATCAGAACCAAGGAGCGGGGCCGGGATTTCGCTTCACCCTCAGACGAGCTGCTGGGACTAGGATCATGGAGGTATGTGAAAGCATAGACCATGACATGGAAGAGTATACGTGCTGCGAGAACCTTTGCACCACTCACGGGAGAACAAGAAACCCCAATCGGAAACCCAATGTAATCACATGTATTTAATATAACCAATGTATGGGTCAATTAGCGACTTCCGACGGTCGAGATCGCAAGCGGAGACAGACAGACTGGAGGCATTGGACACACTTGTCACTGTACACAGATTGTAAAGCGGCTTCTGGTTTATTCTATGCTAGCTGTTGTAGCTGTAATTCACTTATTGCTATCCCACGGAAACTTTGCAATTTTTCGGGATGAAAACTATTCTATGTCCTGCCCCGGGACTCAAACTATATACAAAAAAAAACAACTAAATCGGTTTAAGCGTGAAAAGGTAACAGACAGACAGACAGTTACTATCGCATCTATAATAATATTATATTTTTAAGAATTTATGATAATAATAAATTTACAAGAATAAGTGTACCCTTGAATTATCTACAACTCTGATAGGTATAAATACATTTCGATTAAAGACATGAATGTTTATGTGGCACTAAACGACAGCTTTAAAACGCGATTTATTTTCACGTTCATATCAGCCCGCGGCGGCGAGCGGTGCACTGCGGCCGAAACGTCGAGGTGAATGAATTATGTTTTTGCACAACCACGCCTCACTTTTAAAATATGAAGCAAAACCGCTAAAGTTTAAAACGTATGGACGCAGTAAGTTTTTATGGAATTTTAATAAAAATAACAGTTGCGAATCGCTTGTTTTTAGCACATTCCATGTTGCTGGCGGTATCATTATTATCACTTGTTAAGTATACTACCATGTGCTTGCATACTGGTCTGGGAGCATAGAATACCAGTTGCTTCTCCTCCCGCGCAGGCGGTAGAAGCCCATCGAGTAAGAACAAGAGGTGTTCTATCCTAGCCCTCCAGGGTGGCAACGCATTTGCAATCCTCTAGTATTGCGGGTGCCTATGGGTAGTAATGCTCACCTGCCATCAGTTTGCCTTCCTTGCACGCAACGCACGTATGTTAGAGCGAGATAAAAAGATGAGACCATTGCACTTTTCTTATTCAGTACCCACTTCTCTATGGACTTGTATGGGTTGTGGTCAAACGCAACCCTGCACGGAAAAAAAAACTTAGCTGTGGTAACTAGGAATTAGTTGGCGCAGCTAAATTCCTTCGAAACTATAGGGACATCGAAGTATTTAGCTATCGTTGCAAAGAGTTTTTCGCTACCGAAACTTGGCTGTGATAGCAAATATTCTTAGTTGTGATCACTTTGAAGTTTGGGAAACTTAGCAGTGACTGCTAATCATATTAGCTAAAATTAGTTGTGGCTGCTAAGTATATTAGCTATATTTAGCAGTGACAGCTAATTTAATAAGCAATATTTAGCGGTAGCTGCAAACAAATTTGCCGTAGCTGCTAATTACTTTAGATGTGATAATCAAAATAATTCGTTGCATCGGCGAAAGTGTTGGCTGTAGCAACTAAGTTAGTTTGATACTCTATCGCATTTCTTTAGCGGTATTCGACAACGAGTTTAGCTGCAGCTGCTAAAAGGGTTTGTTACTATAAGAAAGACTTAGTTGTGAGATGTAATCAAGTTAGTTGTAGCTGCTAATTAAGTTTGTTACAGTTACTAAGAGTCTTAGTTGTGGGATGTAATCAGTTTGGCTGTAAGTACTAATTGGGTTTGTTACTGTAACCAAGAGTCATAGTTGTGGGATGTAATCAATTTAGCTGTAGCCTCTAATTGGGTTTGTTACTTTAACTAAGAGTCTTAGTTGTGGGATGTAATCTGTTTAGCTATAAGTGCTAATTGGGTTTGTTACTGTAACTAAGAGTCTTAGTTGTGAGATGTAATCAGGTTAGCTGGAGCTGCTAATTAAGTTTGTTACAGTTACCAAGAGTCTTAGTTGTGGGATGTAATCAATTTGTGGCCCGAGGAAGCGACCGCCACTGCGATACGGCAACCCGTGCACACACCTGCAAAGTCTGATAGACCGGGCCCGTTAACGTCCTAACGAATTAGAAGCAGTAACGTGCACACTAGGCTACTCAGACTCGCTTCCTGTGTCTGTTACAAGATAATCATTCAAAATCATCTCGGGTATATATGGACGCTCGGTCAACCAAACGATAGCGCGATGTAACTTGCGCGCAGCGCCATCTGTTGGCGTATTTCGTAAGCTCAGTTGCTGTTGGCCTTAATACTTATCGTTACTTATAGTCAAAGCTGCAAAAAGTTCTTGGCTGCCACACTTAAGTCTGATTTGCTACGACTGCTAATATAATATTGCTGTTCATTGCAAAGTAAATTTGTTGGTGCGACTAAGATTCTTAGCAACATTAGCAAAAAAATATTTAGCAGTTGCAGCAAATAATATTAGCTACAGTTTGTGAATAAGTTAGTCAAAGCTGCAAAAAGTTCTTGACTGCCACACTTAAGTCTGATTTGCTACGACTGCTAATATAATATTGCTGTTCATTGCAAAGTAAATTTGTTGGTGCGACTAAGATTCTTAGCAACATTAGCAAAAAAATATTTAGCAATTGCAGCAAATAATATTAGCTACAGTTTGTGAATAAGTTAGTCAAAGCTGCAAAAAGTTCTTGGCTGCAACACTTAAGTCTGATTTGCTACGACTGCTAATATAATATTGCTGTTCATTGCAAAGTAAATTTGTTGGTGCGGCTAAGACTCTTAGCAACATTAGCAAAAAATTATTTAGCAGATGCAGCAAAGAATATTAGCTACAGTTTGTGAATAAGTTAGTCAAAGCTGCAAAAAGTTCTTGGCTGCAACACTTAAGTCTGATTTGCTACGACTGCTAATATAATATTGCTGTTCATTGCAAAGTAAATTTGTTGGTGCGGCTAAGATTCTTAGCAACATTAGCAAAAAATTATTTAGCAGATGCAGCAAAGAATATTAGCTACAGTTTGTGAATAAGTTAGTCAAAGCTGCAAAAAGTTCTTGGCTGCCACACTTAAGTCTGATTTGCTACGACTGCTAATATAATATTGCTGCTCATTGCAAAGTAAATTTGTTGGTGCGACTAAGATTCTTAGCATCATTAGCAAAAAAATATTTAGCAGTTGCAGCAAATAATATTAGCTACAGTTTGTGAATAAGTTAGTCAAAGCTGCAAAAAGTTCTTGGCTGCCACACATAAGTCTGATTTGCTACGACTGCTAATATAATATTGCTGTTCATTGCAAAGTAAATTTGTTGGTGCGACTAAGATTCTTAGCAACATTAGCGAAGGATATATTAGTAGATGAATCAGAAAAAAATTAGCAGCCGTTGCAAAAATGTTATTAGTGATTGCAAAATGTATTTATCAAACGTGTCAAAGATATTATCTGCTGTCTAACACATGTAAAATTAGTAATAGTAACGAAATTTTTATCCACTATAACTAAGAATTATTAACGGTTACAACTAACAGCAATTACTAAATTATTTTGTTGATAAATTAGCTATAGTTGCTAATCAATTAGTACTGTTAGCAAATTATTTGAAATTCGTTTAGCTAAATATCGTTATCAGTGGTAGCTAACTGGTTTTAGTTGCTATAGACATGGCCTTGTTACAGTTGCAAACAAATTGTATGCCACAGCAAAGAAAATTTCAGCAAAGGGAGCTTAGCTATCACGGCTAATTCATTTCTCTCCGTGTGTCTCACACAACAAAAAAGCAAATTTCAATAGCAAGCAAACAATCACGTAAAAACATTCACTCATTCATTCATTCACAAAACGTTCGCCAAGACACGCAGTACTTACAAAATAAACCGCGCAATTTTTATCTTACATTTTTAACGTTCTTTAAGAATTCTCTTCAAAGCTTTGTAAGCGTATAGCGCTGTGTTGGGTTCGATTCCCATTAAGTCGGCCTTCATTACGGGATATGCCCCAAGAGTCGGGGGATTGAAACGCCGCTCCGGATTAGGGGGAAGATTAAATCAAAACCATATCGAATGTTACGGGGCCAGAGGGATCCTTAAAAGTAACTAACCGTTACCCGCGACTTCGTCCGCGAAGAATCAAATATAGCTTAAGACACTTAAAAAATATATTTTTTTTATTTACTGAAAATTGGCAACATTGGTATGGATTTATAATCTGAAATAAAAACATTTTTTTTTTTTTTTTTTATTATTTAGTATACATGACCGTGAAAAATACCTAGCGGGAACTAACTAAGCTTTGTCCCCGACACAAACTACTTAAAATTACGTTTTTACCAACTGCCAACACAGCGCGTGGCAAATTAAATTTCAAATCCGGAAAATGCGGCAATATTTTTATCCGGCACCAGCGGGATACTGTAATATCCGGGATGCCGGATGTTCCACAAACTTCGCGTGTTGCACTCAGGTTTAATTCACCGCCGAACAACGTGTCCCGGTATCACAATCATAAAACTTTGCTGCATAGTCGCTGTAAAACTTTACTTGGGGTACGTATTAAAATACATAAAGTTTGAAATGCATAATGGTTCAAAATATATATTCAAATAACTAATCTATACATAACGAAATTTAAAAAGTTCATCTAGCTAATAGTTTAGAATCTTGTCACACTACTCAGGACTTAGTTTGGAATGGAAATCGGGCTTTTTGTGCGAGTATTTTTAATTTTTGATCTTGTAACCCCACCGAGTTTTTTTTTTAAACCAGGACGTGTTGTGTCCGGATAGGAAGTGATCGCCACTATCCATAGATTATTATAATTTCTAGAGCTAAGACGGAATATTGTAATATCGGGTCGCTCGAGTTACCGGGTCGTCTGAGTTACCGGGTCGCCGGAGTTACCCGGCTCATTTGAAAGTTTGAGAAAGTTTGCCGCGGGCTCGTTACCGCCGGTTTTGTTGCATAATAAACTTTGACAGCGTTCTTTATTTGAAACAAAACGGCGAACAATGTAAACGTTACTTTATTAAACGTTGTTTGATGTTGATGACTTTAAAGTTAACGAATATTTATACCTACGTTTCATTAAGTATCATTTTATTCATTTGAAAGTAAATTCAATATTTTCTTTTATATTAATTGTTTGAGATATAATTTTCTATTCGTAATTTTTTACACATACGTTTTGTAACAAGACCCCTTATTCATAAACGCTCTATAGGCCTCTGCTAACTTAGCAATCGTTTGGTCTTATCTGTGAAAGGTAAAGGACAAACGATTGCTAAGTTAGCAGAAGCCTACAGAGCGTTTATGAATGAGGGGTTAAGAGTCTGTTCCACAATTCTCTGTTAAGTTCCTAATACCTTAACTGTCAGATATCTACGAAGCCGTCTCTGTCCCTTTCATAGTAATAAATAGAAAGACAAGGCAAATAAACAGACAACATCATAGATATCTGACACTTATAATATCAGCAGATTAACAGACAGCTGTAACTTACAGGTGACTGGAACCGCTACAGCCGTGGTCACGAGTAGACTAAAGTACGAAGAACCTTTGTATTTGTTTAGTTTTGAAGTAATCATTAAACAAACACACGTACTTAACACCCGAAAAAAAGAAACTATTTGAAGAACTAAATAAAAGACCATTTCCAATAAATACGTTCGTTTTCCCGCTATCAAACAGCTAGGTGGCAGGTGAGCGAGTGCACTCCACTCGCGAACGCTCGCACTCCACTCGCCACTCGACCACACTGGCGTATCGATGGGCGAATGCTCTTTTAGTGCACTCAGTGCGACCACGACTTAACAAAACAACAAGCGAGGAATGAACTGAATTCGTAATATTTAATTAATTACGTTTCAGATAATGTTTGGCATTATTTTGCACTTGCCGTTGCAATATAGCTTGTATCGCGCAGGATATTCGTATTCTTCAGGTACACACAAATCACGTCTATATTCCTTACGGGATAGACAGAGCCTATGGTAACAAGACCTAAAGGCCACAGTTAGCATAATTATGAGCATATAGGTGGAAAGAGGAATCATAATAGTGATGGGTTGCTAGCCGCATCGCCTATAACATGATTCCTAAGATTTTGGCCCAATCCCCTCGATAGGCTTTTACCATCTGCGCGGGCAGAGAAGCAACTGGTACATTCTATGTTATTTCTTTGCTCCCAGATCAGTATGGAAGTATTCTTCCGTGGTTAAAAAGGGTAAATAAATTCCAGAACCGATGCAGTTCGAGATATTTATTCATAATAAGGGCCGATTTTGTAATCATACATACAAACCTGAATAACACAACGGTTCCTTGACGAGTGACAATATATTTGGTGTATCATAGCCTTATATACATCTCAAGAAAAATCTTGCCAGCGCGATGTAGGAATGGTTCGAGACCGTTATAGCGCCATCTATCGGCATATAGAAGTAACAAACACAAACTATGTACATTATAATATTACACATTACGACGTAAATTCCAATGTAATACAACAAAAGTTCAACTTACTAATGCAATGAACCAACTTGCTATGGAGTTGGAACTCACGCGCACACTTCAAACTATTCCATTTCCACCTGCCAAGATCGCCCGAGTTTCCAATGAGCCGGTGCAAAGTTGCGAGCACCAAGTGGAAGTGAACGTCGGCTCATGTCAAAGAACTTGGCTCTACTAATAACCAAGCAAATAGCGAGTAACAAGTATTTCAATTTACAAGTAAATAACCATTGATCAATAATATACTGTAAGTGAAATTGTGAAAGCGTTAACCGCTGTGATGTTATACAATACAATACAAATACTCTTTATTGAACACCACAAATCAGTACAAAACAATACAGAATCAAAGAACAAAGTAGACAATAGGCGGTCTTATCGCTTAATAGCGATCTCTACCAGACAACCAATAAGAGAAATAATAAAGTTATAAGGTTAAGGTTAATGTTATAGTAAAAAGAAGTAAACAAAATGAGAGAAGGCGTTTTTTATAAACTTTAAGTAGGTTAGTACGATAGGTTATCTGTCTGACTGTGTGCCATTCAGCACCCATTTTCTCCGAAAGGAATCCCAGCAGAAACTCAAAACTAGAAAAAACTAAAAATACTTAAGGCTAAGTTTCTACGTTCATGCAAGAGACAGACTTTCGATTTATTTATTTGATTCATTCAAAAATCTTGGGAATGAAACCTATTAGAAGCTAAACCTTAAAGATTTCCATTTTTAATGAGAGTAATATCATTTTACATTATGAACAGTCTACCAATAAAAATCACTGTATTTGCCAAACAAATGCTATTTCATAGTTACACAAGCGGATAAACAAAGAATGCTTCTCGTCCCGCGCAGATCGTAAAAACCCATCCAGGGCATCACGGGCGAAAATCTTAGGAATCATGTCATAGGCGATGCGCCTAGCAACCCATCACAATTTTGATTCCCCTTTCCACCTATACGCCTACAATCATGCCAAACGTGGCCTTCAGGTTTGTTACCTCAGGCTCTGTCTACCCCTTAAGGGATATATAGACGTGATTTGTGTATGTGTGGGTACAAACGGATAACTCACGTATAAAAGTCGAGTGAGTTATCCGTTCGTGTAACTATGATTGAGTCTCTCGGTGGTTTCATGTTACTCTTAGAAATGCGACTGTAATAAGTACCTACCTATATATTGTGCAAAAACTTATTCGATCAATTCTAGTATACAGCTTTGCCGGTACAAAACGCGATCATGCCAAGCAGACAGAACAAAAAGCACATCTAAGTATTTCATTACAACCGAGTCGCGAAACTTGGTCTTTGAGGATTCTTCCATTGAAAGCGTTAGTTGGAGCAAAGTTGCGGCGCACAGCGGAACATACCAGCGTCTTTGTGTCAAAGCAGGGTCCTTATGGAGTCGGGAAAGTTCTTATTACCTGAGAGTTTGGGTTGAAGTTTGCTAGTCTTGCTACAAATGGCAGCAAGTCTAAGTTTGTTAACTAGACTGCTACGAAGATGAAATATGGTAATTAAAACTTTGATATGTATGTAGGTTCATGTACACTCAACATCAAATATGTATCAGAGAAGTTACAGCTAAAATACAGAGTACTTATACGTATTCTAACGCACCTTAGTTAGTTTACGCTTTGAAGAAAATCAATTACACTGACGAGCAAATACAACGGATAACTTTTCTCGTAACTTTATATGGGAAGTGAATCGTTTTTTTTGCTGGTTAATTTATAGTTAAGGCCGCCTATTGTTACCTTGTAATATTCTGTATACCTTTTTTCTGTTTTGGTTGTTATATGTGGTGTTCAATAAAGAGTTATTGTATTGTATTGTATTGTATTGTATTTCCCATACATTTAATACTAGATTAATGCCGCGGCTTGGCACCACAGATGAGTGTTTTTAAAGTTACGAATCCAGCAATTGCTCTTCCAGCTGAGACAGATATAATGTTTAACTCAAACATTGAGAGAAAATGAAAATAAATTTTGCACTAAACTTCCTCGCAACGTAGGTTTTCTTCTTCTTCTTCTTATTTGTGACGTATCAAGTCGTTATAGTGACGACAACTTCGCCAGTGTCAAAATAACAAAAGAATAATTACGAGTAAAAAATCTTGTGACAAAATGTCGGCAACGTTGTACGGTAAATGTAATAGGTCAAAAGACCCCCCTCCCCCCTGTCGGGCTCTTAGCTGGTTAATGATATCCCTCAGAAACTGCCAGGAAATCATTAGCCAATGCCCAGGGTGCACCGGACCAAGCACTGCTCTTCCGCCCGGACGGATCCAAAAACGAACCGCAGCTCTTGCACGCGGAGGTAACCCGACTCGCACCCCATTAGGTAGTTTTCACGTACCTGCCTTTTTCTTAAGTTTTTTTTTATGTCATCTGTCACCGTAAGCTATTTGAGACATTAATAAAAACGCGCACTCCTCGGCCATCGACTTGGCTCTATGACATTGTTGTTCATTATTCCATAGTCTCTTTGACTTTTAAAAAGTTAAAAACAAACAAACATTCCAGCAATCCGATTCACGGTCAGAAAATCGCGCCTGCAATGTTATGCGGCCGTCAACAAGGCCCTTCGTGTTCTGTTACTTAGAATACAATGACGACATTTACGACAATGTTTGAGAAAAAAGTATGTAAGGTACAGTATCCGTTGTTTTGTTCATTAAAAATTATGACCGTAGTAAAAAATCGCTACTTCCGTCTGTTCCCGCGGGAACTTGGCACTATCCGGGATAAAAAGTATATGGCCCATGTTCACTGCACACGGAATATATTGGATAACGTTATTCACGACCGCTGCGCTACGAGCGCTCGTAGCTCGTAGCACCACCCGTAGCGCTACGAAGCGTAGCACCTACAATTTAATGGTACAAAAGCTCATACCAAAAGTTGTTGCATAATTTTAGTATACACTGTGTCTAAAAATAAAAATAATCTGGAATACTTCGGAAGGTAGTTCAGGGGCCTTATCATGAAGTCTTATCTTTGACACTTCTAGTATGGAACTGACAGCGAGCGATCCAAATTGGATTCGGAGTTGAGTCGCATTAAGACGTCAAGGCCCAAGGATTTTTTAATTGGGATTGACCAATATTTTCATAAATAGGTCGGAGTTTTATGTCCACGGCATCAAAAGGGGTGACTTAATTTATATACAATACATTCATACATATATAAATCACGTCTCTATCCTTTACGGAGTAGACAGAGCCTTACTTTAGCATGATTGTGGGCGTATAGGTGGAAAGGAAAATCAAAAAAATGTGATGAGTTGCTAGCCGCATCGCCAATTCTCTAGAGTTAATTTTAAATCAAAAATTACTTTAAAAACCTATAAATCTTTTTCACTGTACAAAATAAGTTTAGAACAGACACACAGTCTAATAAGAAAACTAAACATACAAGAAACTGTTTCAAGCATTATAGCCTTTTTGCGAAACAAGAAGCAACTCGAAAAGTTCGCGTTCAAAATTCGGTCTGAAGCTGCGGCCGGAGCGGAAACTTGGAGCTTTAAGCTCTTGGATTCAGAGCAAGCTTGATAACAACTCCAGAAACAGAAGCTGTTGCTAGTGGTACTAGCTTAGGACAATTTTATCGCAGAAACGTTGAGACAATTCTATTTATACATAGACATACAGTCATACACATACACAAATCACGTCTTTATCCCTTACGGGGTAGACTATAAAATGTCTTAACCTTTTCGCCGCCACGTCAAATACAAGAGACGTCACCCATACGCCAGACTTCTTTAACGCGATGCCTTAAATTGAACCTAAACTCAAACGAAGTTTGCTTTTGCATTGAAGTAACGGACGTACGAGTATATATAGGTCGTTGGCGTTGAACCTGCGGCGCTGATATATGCGTCGTTAAGGTCGAAAAGGGTAAAAAATCCGGAATATTGCAATAAGTGGTTCGGTAAGTTCGATGGAACGTTCACTGAAGCCACCCCTTAGACGCCGTACATTTTAAACATCGACCTGACATGAAAACATTTTGACAACCTCAATTAATAAATCCTGAAATGTATTTACACTTTCAACATGAAACTACCGTGAGACTCAATCATAATTACACATAAACGGATAACTCGCGTATAAAAAGTCGAGTGATGCTCGACATGTTTCGGACTATTTCGTAGTCTTTCTTCCTGGAGCGTTCGTTGCGCTGCCGCCGGGGCGAGCGCTCCAGGAAGAAGGACTACGAAATAGTCCGAAACATGTCGAGCATCACTCGACTTTTTATACGTGAGTTATCCGTTTATGTGTAATTATATTTACACTTATTTGATTATTTTAAGTGCATACATACTTCGTGTACACATCATATTAGTGATGGATTACCACGGAGTGTTATAATGTAACAGTACAATAATACTCTACCGAATTCTACAATAGGTACGAGTATATAGCGACTGAGCAAAGAATTCTGGGGTCGCAAAACAGGGGTTTCCACTCAGGGCCGCGGGCGCGACAGACGTGGATTTTATCTCTGGCAACATTACTGAACGGGGATCCGGTATTTTAATGGTGGCAACATTATTGAGTGAACACAACTATAATTTAGATGCAACATTACGGGTACAGCTTTGTATTCATTGTATGAAGTATAAGTTTGTTAATGTTTAAATAACAACCAAATCTATTTCTCAGCAAACATAAGGGTCTTTAAGACCTAAAATAGTTCGTAATGCTTATCATATTAAATTTACTAGGCGATCAAGTTAACAAACAAAATATCAGCCTTATTTCCTATGTAAAAACATATCTTCGACGCTCCGTTATCCGTGTTTACGTCATTCATTTACAAGCAGAAAAACACCGCGGGGCCACAGATAAAATAAATCTATAAACGAGCCCGCATTACCATAAGGTAAGCAGAAGCGAAACGGCAAATATTTGCATGGTGTTGCCAGCGCGAAAAACACCGGCGCCGAGCCACATCGCGGCCGTTTTATGAATATTCAAATTTGGAATAGCGGCGAGTGACAATGGCAAAACTCGACTAGCCCGTTTTGAATGGGCGTAAAAAGCGATCGGTTTTGTTTGCTTTGCGAATTAGATTTCAATCTTGTTGATTAATTAAATTTCGACCTGTGTTTGAATGCCTACCTCCACCAAGATGCTGTTTACAAGATGGCGGATACCGATTGTTTCTAAAAGGATTCGAGAGACGCGGTTGTCTTTGATTAGAAAACGTATGCGAATTTCTTCTCGAGTTTCACACGACGTCTTGTTTTGTAACGACTTTAGTGTAATTCCCGAGCCCTTTGAGACCGGCATCGAGGTTTTAATCCCGTTTCCTTTGATTAGTCTGTAATTAGTCGACTCATTAGGCATTTCGTCGGTTGAATAAATACAAAGTAGCTCTCATCTGTGGACGAGCGTTGCGCTTAAAACATTCAATCTAGAATTATCTAATTATTCGATTCGAGAGTTTCCGTTAAGTTAAAGGATTTAAACAGTCCCAGTCCCAGCTTCTACTGAGGACCTGTCTCGCCATTCTCTGTTGTGTCAGTTATTTACGATGCCCTCTGTAGGTTTCGTACCTACTAACAAATACAAAAAAGCATTTAATACAACGAAAACTTCACATTAATTGAATAATCTGACGAGACATGTAATGAAAAGTAATCACAACAGACCCCACAAGCCGACGTCCGCAGGTGAGATCGAACTTTTTCAATTAGCGAATGAATGAACAAGTGAACGAGCGAATGGAATTATCTCGTGTGGCCCGACCTTTGGCGAAACAATGAGCCGCGTTCGTAACCAAACAAAAGGTTTGATTTGTAATTTAATAAACGATATTAAAATAATAGAATGGAAACAGTCGACACTCAAAGCAGACGTCTGATCCGACAATTTTTTTTTTTGACTAATTTGGAACGCCAATGACATTTATATTTTTGATTCAAAATTTGTACCCGCCTTTGACGTCGATTAGTGTATCATGTATAAGGTATTAAAATGTATCAGTTGCTTCTCTTCCCGTGCAGATGGTAAAAGCCCATCGAGGGAACGGGCGAAAATCTCAAGAATCATGTTTATAGGCGATGCGGCTACCCATCACTATTTTGATTACCCTTTTCACCTATACTCGCACAATATTGCAATGGCAAAAAAAATGTTCCGCTGTTTTTTTTGTAAAGTGAAGATTTGAATTCTTGCATATTTAGCCAACAGCTTCAAACTTGAAAACTATTTTAAAACTAATTAGACCATGCATAATAAAATGAACTTATCTTTAATATTATGAAATAGATGCATATTCCAAACTATGAATCGTGTTTCACGAAATTAAATCGTTATTTTTTAATATTTTTGTACAGTTGTCATTTTGAAGTTATTTCCACGCCCTAAAATTTGTCTATACTTACACAATCACAAACATCATGACTGGCTGTTTAGGGGTTCCCAAAGTAAAAAAAAATACTTGAATCCCTAGAGATTAAAAAGGAGCTTTAGTCACGATATGCAGAGACTAAATAACATTTTAAGAGCATAAGGAGTGAAAAAGTATTTACGTATGCCAAGGTACTTGGAGCAAGATTGATTACCGTTTTTTGAAAAGGTAAAAGTAAAACGAATTCTAAGAAATCCTTGGAATGGAATTGAAATTAAGAGTCCTGGGTTGGTCTGGATATACTTTTCATCGCACCGCGGTATCGTGAAAAGTGGGTTTGTGCGAAAAGTGGGCTAAGCTCCTTTTAAACCCGTCGATAAGATTTATCGGGCTCGATACGTCGCTGTCGGCTGTCGGATTAACGGGAGCGGGATTAGCGGGACCGGGAGCCCCGTTGAAGATATATTTGGAAGATTTGAATGGAAAATATAAATTATTAGCAAAATATAAACGGTTCTACAAACCCTAGGTAGTTACAATACACACAGACACAATACCCAAATCACGTTTTGATTCTTTACGGGGTAGACAGAGCCTAAGGTGACAAGACCTACAGACGTTTAGCAAGATTGTGGGGCTAGGTATAGATGGAAAATAGGATCAAAATAGTAATGGGGTGCTAGCCGCATCGCCTAGCTATAACATGATTCCTAAGAATTTCACATATTCCCTTGATGGGCTTTAACCATCAGCGCGGGAAGAGAAGCAACTGGTACATTTTACGTTTTTTCTTCGCTCCCAGACCAGCATGGAAGTTTAGGTAGTATCACGTAAAATCAAACTTTTGTTTAACAGTTGTCCTTTATTTAGGACATTGGACGGCAGGGTGTTATATATGTTTGCATGTACAAGATGCTGCCAATGTTCCATAGTAATTGAGACAAAAACTTACACTAGAAGCTAAGAAACTGAAATTCGGCTTCGGTTTCGGTCGGAAACCATTGAGACCAGCTAACTGACAGCCAGGCAGCGAATCGCCCACGCAATTTACTTAGTTTCATTCAATTTACCTCTACTTCGTACTGGTTCAACACTAACTCAATAAAAGAGACTTTATTTAATAAACAAGGAGTTTCTTTTTTAAAAGGCTCTTTTGTACTTACAGCCAGCTTTGGAGAAAACAAGATAAATACCTAATTATTCAAGAAATTTTCTCGAGCTCCGATAGAGTACCGTCAGTAAAAAAAGGTGTATTAAAAATTAAATTTTACGCAATTACTAACTTTCCACAGTGTGTGTCAGACGTTACTTTTTTCAAAGAATACTCAATGGAATTTCATTCAGCGCCCCCTGTCGGGAAATTAAGTAACTAAAATTTTAGGTCGATCAAACTAGCGAAATAAGCCGCGGGCAAAAGCAAAAGCTAACAAATTATCGTTGCAAACTCCAGGCAAGTGCAACGCAACTTCGCTTTTATAAACTTCACCCATTTACTACTTTGTCTAATTGGATATCAGAGTGAGTTTAAAGTTTACTTTCCATTGTTTGCTCCTGCTTTGTTAGAGAATTTATATTCATGAACGTTTTAATCGCTCCAGAGTAAATTTTGTGTCATGCAACTTGTTAAAAATAGGAAGAATATTAATAGAGACGTGGCCTTTAAGTCTTGTTACCTTAGGCTCTGTCTACCCCTTAAGGGATAAAGATGCGATTCATGTAGGTCTGTATCAATAAAGCTTGCTCCTATTGAAATGTTATTTCGTAAACTCAATCAGTACGCCAGTACACAAGGAAACACATAATGTAACCAAAATGTTGGAAGTCAAATTTGACCAACTTTTAGTCGTATCGAGCTGATCTTTGGCACGCATAATGACCCCGATGACAGCGCAATAAAAGGTAGCGTCAACAAAAAAAGCTTCCACTAAAAATGCTTTTTTTCTACAAAAACGTATCCAGCACAAGTTAACACGGGGTCGGACTGTAAAAAATACGGACAAAAAATGCTGAAAACTTTACATAGTAGCGTTAGCAGTATTAAAATTTCTCACGTATCGCACGTTAAAAAGTTGTAAAAACTACTAGATAAGATTTTCAGTGGAAACTGACATCAGCAGTTTACGAGCGTGTATCATAAAAACGATACGACCGCGGTGCGGGGGTTGGTTTTGAAAAGTTGCTCAAAAAGCTTAGCAATATATTGTCCAATTTTATTTAGAAAAAACACAGAGAAAATATACAGAGAGTGCTGGGAGGCCTGGTTTTATTAGGGTTCCGTGGCGTTCTAAACGAATTCCTTTCTCTCTTTCACACGTCAGCAAAAAGACAAAAAGAACCTAAAAGTATATAAAGCCCGTAAGAGTTTGAAATTTTACGTGAAAAAGTAACTAGATGGATTATTCGTGCCTTCCTAGAAGCCTAACATCATTCCCAAAGTCAAAAATGACGATTTCAATAGTTAACCAATATTTTTTCAACGCGATAAATCTCCACGCATCTCTGTAGGAGCTGCAAAAGTTTAAAACAGCTTACCGGTAAAGTTGAAAGCTATTCTTCGCCAGAAACCAGAAGCCAGCTTAAAGTTGTTGCTAGCCGTCTTGCTCGCCCTCTATCTCAACGGGTTAGCGTTAAAAATTGCTTGGCTTGAAGCTCTCAAGTTGTGAAAGTTTTCCCGGACGCTGCAGAATGTTACCTGAAAAGAAAAAAGAATGATCAAGGATAACAGCAACGTGCTGGGAAAGTTGCAAGGGCACTTATTCAAACACGAATGGAAACAAAAAGGCGTTAAGCAAACTATGAACACTCTCTTTATAAAAAATTGGTATACTTAAGAAAGTTTATCAAAGAAACAACTGAGAAAATCTGAGATGAAATTAATTTAAATTAACTACGAAATACACAAGGCTGCACCAGCAGAGATAGATGTATACTGCTGACTACCCTGACTACCCGTCACTGCACACTACTGATCACCACCCTAGAATCTTACGGCCCCGATGGCCATCAGTAGGCTTATTACCTAACTCGCTCGCAATCGCCATCGTGTTCGTTTTGACAGTTCTTGTATGCATGTGACAGCTAGCTGATTCCGATGCCAATTGTCAGCCCATACATGAACTGTCAAAATGAACACGATGGCGATTGCGAGCGAGTTAGGTAATAAGCCTACATGTCTTTGAGGAATGCCTCGCTCACTGTCACTATGAAATTTGCTGAGCAAGTTCCGTAACTTTATCTCGACGGAATAATCGGATTGAAGGCGACTTTTGGCAAAATAAATGTATCTATTACAGCAACATGCAGTCTAAGCACGACGCCTTCATACGAAGTTAGATAGGATACTTGCAAAGAGTGCACGCGTTCTGCTATATCACCTTTGTCTACGTTGCATTCATAAAAGATGGACAAACGTTTCTAGACGTGCTAGTAATGCTAATACGAATAAAGTGCAGTGGAAAATTCCATGTCGGTATCACACACAAATCACGTTTTTACCAAGGGACCACGTAAGGATGTGGTATACAGAGCCTGATGTAACAAAACTACGTTTAGCATGATTATCATAGACATACCTAACCTACTAACTAGCCCAATCCTATTTGTCTATGGCTAAGCTCCAGAAAACCCAAGCCTCCAAAATCAATCAATCAATGCCAATATGAGTTTGTATCTATTTAGGTAGGTTTCCATACCAAATCGCTGTCAGACAGAGAATACGTACCGCATAAAGATATATATCAAATCTGTTGTATCTTTACAAATTGAATAGACCAGATAATTTATTCCTGCCTCTTCAAAGCAAAATTCCTATAACAGACGACTCGTCGAGAGATTACTGTCAATAGCAAAATTTTCCGCGAGCACATTTCAGTGAGAATTTTCGACAGTCCTTTGTTCTGTCTAGCCCACAATAGGCATCTAGATCAAAGCTGTAAGCGCCACGGTTTCTCTCGGCAAGGCTCAGGTAATAAAGGATACCTCAGAGTTCCAGATACTTCAACAATTACTACAAAAGAATGCTCAATCGGCTTTAATTTGTCGGAAGTTACAAAGCGGAGCCATTTCGCGCGAGTAGTCGCGTAGAAGAAAGGTAAATGCTTTTACTTCATGATCACGTAACAAGAAAGCGAAGCCACAAAAACATTCACTCACACAAAATAGACAATTCAAAATTCCTTCCACGCTAGTCTGGGAGCAAAGAAAAAACATACAATGTACCAGTTGCTTCTCTTCCCGCGCAGACGTTAAACGCTTATCGAGGAAATGGGCGAAAATCTTAGGAATCACATTATAGGCGATGCGGCTAGTAACGCCATCACTATTTTGATTACCCCTTTCCACCTATACGCTCACAATCAAGCTAAACGCGGCCTTTATGTTTTGTCACGTATACATAAAGACGTGATGTATATATGTATGACAATTCGAATACCATTGTTTAATTTCAAACGGCAAAATGATTGTGCTAGAGTAACATACGACACGACTTTCCCCGAAACAAACCGAGTGTATTTTTCTTCGGTAAAACCTCATTACTGCAGCCAGGATAATTAGATCGAAAACACGCCTCCCCGCAGCGACACTACAAATAGGCACATTTACCTTTTGTACTAAGAGAAGCAATTTGTCTCTGGAATACGCTTTTACGTGGCGGATTAGACTGGCTACACTGCGGAACAAAAAATGGTAGTTTCTTACTATTTGGCAATTTTATTTCACATGGCACAAACCAATACTCTTATTAATAGCTTTTCGCAAAGGGAAGTAACAATTTGTGTCGATAACTCTTACACCCCTTACACTACCTAATTTAAGTATTGTTGTAAATTTATTTTATTCTGAAAAAAATGCTTTCTGCCAAGTATCTTGCGGCGCATTCTTCTTGGCAATGATGGCCTTTCGAAATATTAAAGCCAAAGGGCGTGGACTTAAAAGATACAAAACCTTTTATGTAGCAGTGTTTCTTAAACTTTTTGGTGTAACAGACCAATTTTAGAATTTAAAAAAGTCCAAAAATACAAAACCAAATATTATAAAATGACAAAGTAAATATGTAAGGGTTAACAGAGTTGCTGTGGACGAACTCTAATCATGCTTGACCTATACCAACCAGAGTACAGCAATGTCTTTTTAAATTAAATGACTCCTCTTCCTCGATTACCACTCTGACTGACCATGAAGCATGGGGGACATTATAGAGTTTTATTGCGATGCGCCGTAATCTGATAACTTTAACACTCTTCCAGCTAGAAGCAGCTAATAACTTAAGAGTTTAACGCGGTCACATCGTCCGCCAGCCGGGCCGGCTATCTGACGAGATATCCGACAGATAGCGCCGAGGCCGGGTCGAGGTTGAGTTCTCTATTAGCGCTTTTTCTTCGCAACCGAAGCGCGATCGGCAAGGCAATTAATAGATAGTGGAAAACTTAGCCGTATCAAATTAGAGTCAGTTTTCCGAAGACTGAAACACAAACAAAAGTGTAGTTATAATTTATTTATTGTATTCAAAGGACGGCATTTTAAGCTAGCGTTTAACTTTATGACGAGAAAGGTCTGTTCCTCACGGCGGTTAATTAACTTAAAAAGTTGAGTTAAGAGCCCGTTAAGTTTATGGCTCGCTGTTTTATTCGCGGCCTTCCTTAATTATAATTACAGACGATCTTAAAAGCTCTTCACTTAGTTACACACTTGACTGCAATGTACACCAGACTGGCAACGATACCACTTCCACTGAACGCTTTAAGGGCCTTTTTCACCACTCTCTGTTAAGTTCCAGTTGTATTAAGTGTCATATTTATTACTACGGAACAGACAGAAACGTCATCATAACTGGCACTTAACAGAGAGCGGTGAAACAGACGGTACGTAGAGTTGACCAATTCTTTTAATACTACATTTTTTTTATTCTTCCACCTTTTCTTTATTCTCGGAGCATATATTCATAAATTGGTCCGTTAATACTTCAGCAGCAGCGTTACTGCTAAACTATTGTCTAACTCGCTCGCAATCGCCATCGTGTTCATTTTGACAGTTCTTGTATCAATGTGACAGCTAGCTGATTCCGATGCCAATTGTCAGCCCATACCTACATGAACTGTCAAAACGAACACGATGGCGATTGCGAGCGAGTTCGATAATAGTTAGATACTTGAACGAACACCCTTAAAACGTTTTTATTTTTAATTCTTAATTATGGTTAACAAAAGTTCCCACACATTGAACTATGTTCTAAGAATGCCGTATCAAAGTGATTACATAATTTTACCTATGTTACCTATATAAACTCAACCACCTGCAGAATTATTCTAACATAAACATACACAAATCACGTCTATATCCCTCACGGGGTAGACACAGTAATAAGACTTAAAGGCCACGTTTAGCATGATTGTGGGCGTATAATTAGAAAGGGGAATCAAAATACTGATGGGTTCCGCATTGCCTATAACATGATTCCCAAGGTTTCTACCCATTCCCTACATGGGCTTTCACCATCTGCACGGGAAGAGAATCCACTGATAGATACATTCTGTATTTTCTTTGCTCCCAGACCACCGAAAAAAAGAAATGTCTAAAGAAAAATTGCATTGTTTGCTTCCGCAGGTGCAGCGTTGGCGAAATTGGCGCGAACCACAAACTGAATTACGGAAAACGGTGGACAAGAAACTGCGGAAAACTGTGGACCGAAAATTACGGACAGCTCGTTACGCGAGTTTGTTAGGTGCGGAAAAACAATAGAGTAAGCGTTTAGCGACGGGGAAATCGGTTCCAGCTAAAAAACGGGGAAGAAATTGCAAACGCTACGCCATCGCCAAGTCAACAAAACAACGTGTTGCGGTGAAAATAAAGTTTTTTAATTTGCTAAAGTTGAAACATTTTTCGTTAAGGAATAATAATATTTCTTTTGTCTACTATAAATACACGTTTACCGCGTTATATATATATGCTCCTGTCTGTTTGTTTCCGCCACTTACTACTGTCTCCGACTTATTTCCTTCTTTTATTGGTTGTGTGGTAGAGATCGCTATTAAGCGATAAGACCGCCTATAGTCTACCTTGTTCTTTGTTTCTGTATTGTTTTGTAATGATTTGTGGTGTTCAATAAACAGTATCTGTATTGTAAATATTATTTGGCCCACCAAGATAAATTAATATATATTTTTTTATATAAGAGGGGGCAAACTAGGAGACGGGTCACCTGGTGGAAAGTGACCACCATCGCCCAGGGACACCTGCAAGACGAGGGGAATCACAGATGCGTTGCCGGCCCTTTCAGGAACAGGTAGGCTCGCTTTTTAAAGATCCCTAAGTTGTACCGCTCGGGGAATGCTGCAGCAGCAAGTTGGTTCCAGATCTTTTACCCGTTACAAATTATATTTCTAAACAATAACTAGACATATACATTATACATATAGAACGAAAGAAAGATAAGCTCAGCAAAACATCAAAACTATTTAAACGAACTCTTCCATAACACTACTAAATCGCATTAGGTAAAACAGCCCCCGTAACTCTGGCAACACACGTCAAACACAACAACCATAAACAACAGACTCAAACACGTCCGGTCCAAATTGCACCCGACGCTGCAAGCCCGCCCCCACCCGCGCTAAATTAATAGACATCTCTGCTCAGAGCGCAGTTAGTTTCGTTTGGACCGAATTTTGCTGGCAACTGGCAATAAAGCGGTCAGTTCATTTAATCGCGGTAACTTGATTAGCTTCTACGTATGTTGGAATACCAAAATGACAGCTGGCCTTTTTTTTTTATTTCTTTCAACTAAATCTGGCTTTGAAATTTCACTCATTAAGCCGAAAAGTTGTATTAAAAATATGGCCCGCATCACGAAAGATGGTGTGAAACTTTATTTGAAGTTAAAAGTTAACACTATAGTAGGATTATTGAAACGGATCACTTGATGTTAGTTGTTGAAGAGTTCCATGATTTATCTCCGAAGATCTTTATCAGATCTTGAAACATTGCTATACAATGGTGAAAACCCCATCCAAATATCATTAGTATTTAAAAAAAAATCGCGGACACATACATACAACTCAAACTGAGAACACCTTTTTTTTAATTTTTGAAGTTGGTTAAAATAGTGTATTATACATTAAGGACCTATTGTTTTTTGTCATTTTTTGCTAATGAAAATCGTCGTGCTTTAAGGACATTTTTAATTGCGGACAATTTGCTCCCTGAGCTTCCTTCCCCGCAGTCCTTTTCATTATACGGGCATTATACCTAGCAGACCAAAAGCAACACAGGGCGTTTTGCTCTTAGTACGACCTGCTCAGAATTGGTAGGTACGTTGCTATTTTTAATATTTCACACGTAATTAGATAATAAAGACATAGCATAACACATACGTTGAACTTTAACTAACGTATTTATGTCCTAACATAAAACGGGTCATCAACTTGGCACTCGTATTAATCTTAGGAAAGGATTAACAGCGCCCGCCGACTCTACTGCCAGTTAATTAAGAGTCTAGGCCATGTCAAGTCCAGCATTAAATAAATTATAATTACAACCCAACTCCCACAGCTTAACGTCTGGCATAAACACGCATTATAATATGTCTCTATGCTAAAAGACTAGCTGTCACCCTCGAACCATAAATAAAACTGGAAAATTCTCGTAATAACTACAAATTGCAACAAGTAAAGCATTAAATCAGAAAGAATTTGCACATTTTCCTCATAATTACGTTCCGCGTTTTAAATTACCATCCGATTGTTATCGCCGCCCGAATTAGGAACGAAACGCGAAGTCCGCAATGCGAAACGCCAGGTGAAACGAAACGCGGGGAAAATAAAACAAGATGGCCGCGCGGCGGGAAAGATGACAGTGACAGAGAGCGGCGGGCGGGCTTTACCTTCGCCTTTTTACTTTTTCTCGTAAGAGATCATTGGGAGATAGTAGATTTTTTCGGCCCTGAATCAAAGGCTGAATAGCTTCTACACGGCTACAGGCTCTCTGAAAAGAAATCTCTCATTGGGGACTTGAAATATTAGCCGCACTCTCGTTTTCAGAGTATTTTTTCTGGTTGAAGTATTTCGTGCCGAGTTTTAAGGACTCGCGAATCGTTATTTACGACTGACAATGCTTTATAATATTTCAGATGATTTCGAAATCAAAGCGAATTCATTTGGGAAGTAACAAGGTAGAGCTAAGATGTTTTATAGGTATAGAAATGTAGATCATCTTTGTCAACTGGTTTAAAAAACAACAACTCCTGCTGCGCGTATCCTTGTGAACTATTTATTTGGAAAGAAATTCTTGTAGTTATTTTTATCGTGATGTGACCTAACCCAATTTGGAAGTATTAAAAATAAAAAAATATTATTTTTGCAAATTGGCCGTCAAGGGCTCTTTTACATGACATGTCTTTTTTGAAACTACCAGCGCATTCGGAAAGACCATCATTGCCAAGAAGAATGCGCCGCAAGAAACTTGGCAGAAATTATTTTTTTTTTTCTAAATAAAATACCTACAGTAAGAATACTTAAATTCTACTTAATTTAAATACATTTATAAAAGGGATGTATAAGGTCCCCGAGCTTTAAATTATATTAGTCTGTAGTATATATGTATAAAGTCTCTACTAATATATGTATAAAGTCTCTGTTGCAGTTTTTATTTAGTTGAAATGCAAACAGCATCCTTTTAAATTGTCTTTATTACTGAAACAAACATTTTTCATGCCAATTCGAGTTTCAAACGCGATAATTTCAACGCTTCTCAATTCCACAGCGTCTATAAATCTTTGAAAGGTTTAAAAATGGTCGGAAATCGGTTTTACAAGCTCTCCCTTGACGCTCAGGAATTATGTTAATTCCTTCCTCCTATCCGAAGACGTTTTAAAGCGATCGGGTTTCACATTTAACGTGATATTATCTCTCTGCAATCTCCGAGAGCACGGTAACTTTTGTGATAACACTCCGCCTTTTATTCTTAGAAGAGAAAGATCTAACGTGATTCATTTTAAATGAATATAGATTTGTGTTATTGAACAGAAGAAAACTTTCTTAAGAAATCTAGGGTCAAGCGAAGAACTTGCCAATGATTTAAATAGGTGTATTTAAGCCACAAAATAATGTAAGTATATAGACAACTCTTTACAATCATACGGCCAAGTGATGCCAAGATCCCAAACATAAATTTAACGTATTTATTTTATAACCACGGTCCTCGCGGACTACTGACTATTTGATCTATCTCACATGCCATAAATACGTTTTAATTATATTTTTGTTAGAACTGAAACCTAAACAATTTATCGGTCCGTTTCTCAAAGCTATACGTTACAACTTCACTAGTTTAAACTAGCATTTAGGACAATCCACCAGTCAATGATTGAGTTACAGACCAATATTGCCAGCTCAGGCTTGTACAATTGGAACCGTAACTACGGGAGTCGGACCTCAGTCAGTATTTGCATGTTAACAAGATGAATTCTGCAAATCTCAGATATCCACAGGCATTGAGCAATGAACATACTAGCGGCCGACCGAACGTATTTACGTTCGGTCGGCCGAACGAAGTATTTACTTTGGACAAAATTGTGTCAATGTATAAAACTTATGTCATTAACTTCAACGGGTCTATAACTGTCGCAATTCTTGATCCACTTTGTCCACTAAACGTCAAGCTAACTTGACAAATAAAGCGATAACTTATAGCAGTTATTCCGTTCCTTCAACTTAAAAGTTGCGAAGGCCACGCACGCCATTGCCAAGCAAAAGAGCAACAATGTGCCTTCAAACGAAAACTACGGGAAAGTTCGGGAGCGTTCGGAAAACTCCGCCGGCGCTCGGTTACAGATCCTATATGATACGTTCGAAAGTTAGTTCATTATGTCTAGGTTGTTGCGTTTGAAAGATTGATCGCTTCATGTGAAATTTTCTGCAACTTTACGAAGATGTTGCGGACATGTTAAAGCTGTTTTATTAGCACGATACTTACGACTCTTACAAATAGATTCCTTTGCACTTCTCAAGTTATGTGGTAGCATAAAGCTACACAAATTACAAGGTAGTTTTTTCTTAGTTTAGTTACGCTAACCCTGCAGGGAATATCCAACGAATACGTACAGTTAGGTTAGGTTGGGTGGCAAAGTCACAAAATAATTGTCTTGTTCGTTGTGTAACTTATGTAACAATCTTTTGTTTATTATCTGTCACTTTGACATTTGTCTTTGCCAGACAGAAACAAAAGTTTAGTTGCAAAATTATTTCCTTGCTGCTGCTCACTCGTTGACGTGGACAGAATCAACCGCACACTTGTCATTTAAACTGACATTGGCCCAAGCCTTACGGCCGCCATTAAGGGAGAATAGAATAGAATAACAACATACATGACAGGTTTCTATTTTTTGAAGAATAATGGGATAAATTAGGTACTTAAAAAGGAGCACCAAAAAGCAGCGACACTACCAACTACATCAATTAAAAAAAAACTTCAACCTTTATGCCAGCTATATCTAAAAACTGACTTTCAAATAAATAAAAAGTGGAACGTCGCGACAATATGGCGGCGGCAGAACGCAACCGCTGTTGGCTGCGACGCCGAAGCAAAAAACAAGCGAAGCGTTTTATTGGTCGTGCAAAAACTAACCGCTTCCTGGCTCCAGATAAACGAACAAGCTTTATAAGAGCACGTTTCAGTGGCACCTGCCCTTTAAAAACTATAATAAAGTCTCGGAACAAAGAAAATATTTAGTTTTTTTTAATAGTGTATACATAAGGATACATACGTAATCAATTAAAAATCTTTGTTTATTATTTGAATAGGCTGTTTGTTCAAGTCAACTTTGGACAGTTTTTACTTTTTTTTTCTATGACGTTAGAGTTAAGACTATTCATTTAGCATAGTCGGTGTTGGTAACGAGGAGAAAAGTGTCGCGAATAAAAGTATGTAGCTTAAGTTAGAAAATCAAATATTTGAGGTTAGTACTGAGAATTTTCGAATTTTTCAGTTTTTCCAAGAACAGAAAAGGTTTTTGTTTTCTATGTTAGTCTACAAGTATGTTTTTTTTTTAATTTTCCGAGGCACCAAATCCAGATCCGTACCAATATAAAGAATCGCCCTTTTGCAATAACGAAGAAAAACCCAACGAAAGAGCAAGCAACTTCCCTTTCAGCAGTTCACGAATTCTTTTCCCAGTCGCCGGTTGTTAGCGTAATTTGATTCCAATTAGAAAGATCGGATTCCTTCCCGAAAATCTTTTATTTTGTTTACTCGACAAGATACCATTGTCGTTTGGAATAAACACAATGTTAATGTTAATCTAATATATAATAGAAATTTAATCTATGATTGCGTTTAGATGCTTTATCCGCGGCAAATTATTTCGTAAATACCGCTGACTTTCGAAAAGTCAAACACCTTTATTACTTTTCCTTCCACCTTTCCTTTCTCTGAAATCAGGAGCTTTCTCGAATTTAACATCCAATATCCAATAATGTAAATGGAAATATTAAAATATTCAAAACATTTCCGCATTATTAAGTTTGACGCGGTGAAATATCAAAACATCACTTTGTCGTAAGTGCTGAAAACATGTTCAGAATTCTGACATTTTCCTCGAGCGAAAAAGCAGTTTAAAAATCTAGGCTTCAGAAATAGGGTTAGCGCCGACAGTCATCTTGTAATTCGCAGACGGCGAAAATTTGGAAACGTAAGCTCGCGACAGGCAATTCCACAGGTTCTTACGAGTAGGCTTTACTCAAATAGGTATATTTGGTACAAATTCGTTGAAAATGCTAGTTTTGAAGCGAGTCTGCCAAACAGTAACTAAAGACGTTGTGTTTGCAGAATACGTTCAGAGTTACTTGTAGATAGGACGACCTACTATTAGCGTGATTTAGAAACGATGACGTCATCTGAGAGCGACATCTATCGATCCCAGAATAAAACATTTATTATTTTCCTGCTAAATACTAACTATTAACACATGTCGTGAACAATAATATTGTATGATTCCGTATCGTTACATTGCTAAAATCTTTAGAAGATGATCTTAAACTTAATTAAGTCAATCCGACGGGAGCTTTCTTTGTTAGCATAATTGATGCTTCAGAAGAATAATTTATGTGTGTTATCTAACGAACCGCGTTATACGAAGTAACGGACCGATTACAAAAACAAACAGTCCTACACAAAGAAATACGGTTTCATAGAACTCAGACTAATTTATATTTGAAGAAGTCTCGACCTACCTTTTCTAGCCCCAGGTTTTTTTTACCACGAAGCGAAGGAAACGCAAACTTACAAAGTGCAGTAACCACGTAAAATGGAAAATCGAAACAAGGTCGCAGTGCAAATGCACCCTACAAACTTCTTATTAAACGACCTACTTCGTAACCGGGCCGCCTCCTGCAACCCTGACGACCGCATAAAGTAACAAAAACAATAAATAAACTGAATGCAAGCTTCCCTAGAAAAAGCATCAAGATAAAACGTTGCCATTAAAAACGCGAGAGCACTAATCCCCCTCTTGTAATTTACATCGAGTATTTACGTCGAGTATTTCTACCCGGTATTTGTCAATGACGGAACTGGTATTTGTCACGGGACGCGGAGTGTTGCCGCGACTGAATTTATGACAACACATGTAGCATAATATCGCACGTTACTCTCAGAACGAATGGACCATTTTAATTTTAATATGTGGAAATATATTATTAGGGAAACTTTGCTTTTAGACAAACAACAACCGTCGAGGCCTTATTATTTGTCAAAATGATGAAAAACCTAATTACTTGTAGCGTGGCGTGTGGTACCAGCTATTAATTTGTGTTTAACATAACATATTTTGAACGTGACCCAGTTAAGTCGAGCTCACTAATTACCCTGACCTAAACTGTCACAGAAGGCACAAACAATCCTGACTCCGGCTGTCACGTTGCAGATTTTGGGTGCTTAAGGTAGGTATATACACTTGCGAAATTTGATTCGAATTTTGAAGTCACAGTGATTTTTGCCTAAACACATTTAAATTAAATAAATAACCGTTTATTTATTTACCTAGACACGATTGCTGAGTTAATTCATAGGCCGCATGGATGCTATGGCCTTATCAATTAGGTACACAAATTATATAAGTCTTGAAGGTTCCGCTTCCGAAAAGTGCCGTATTGTGAAACCATCTGTCAGAATGTATCTTTTGAAATATAATTATCTGATTATAACCAAAGTATGTATTCTCATGTCAGTTCATTGATTGATATTCTCTTCTTCTATAGTCAGTGATGTGGTTATCTGTGCTTATTTAGTATTTTTCTCTTCTTTGAATGGCAAAGGGGTTGGTGCACAGGCAACCGCATCGAATATCGTGTATTATTATAATTATGCTTGTCTTTTAGTGTTTATTGCTATTGACGCTAAAACAACAAATAACAATGGAAAAAGTTAAAAATTACAGAGTGCCATAGGACCCAATGTATGAGACATACTTCTCCGATATCGTCCGTTAAAAAAACATTTTACCCAATACCATTGGTTGTGCAGTAACCGTTTCATAGCTGATATCTGATCAAAGCGTAGGTACCTACATAAATCCGCAATCCAGGCTCAGCTATCTTTTTATTTGTATTCCGAACAGTCGAGTCGTCAAGTCGAATCGGTCGTCGCGCCGTGTCGTCCCCGCTTCGCAATGATCGCACCGCATCGTCGTGTCGTGTCGTCGCGTCGTGCAACACATGGCATATATTAAATCTCAGTTCAGTTTCCTGAGATTAATAAGACACCGGGAAACTAATAACGAACGTCATAAATAAAACGAACATGTCCGACATTTAGTAGTAGATAATTACTTACGTAAAAAGACCTAAAATAAAGACCGTTTAGCATGATTGTGGGCGTATAAACTAAAATAAAGGGAAATAAAAAAGTGATGAGTTTCTAGCCACATCGCCTATGACATGCTTCCTAAGATTTTCTCCCATTCCCTCGGTGGGCTTTTACCATGAGCGCGAGAAGAGAAGCAACTGGTAGATTATATGTTTTATCTTTACTCCCAGACTAGTATGGAAGAAAATCCTACCATCTCTTATGTCAATCAGTTATGAACAGAGATCGGACAAATTTGCGTCGTTGCTCGCAATAATGTGGACATGACTCCAAAATTAATCAAATATGTCAAAATACATATTATGTATTAAGAAAAAGTATATCCACGGAGGTTTTATACCTATAGAACTAGAAAACTTTTTTGTCAGAAATAATAATCATATCTAGCAGGATCGTGATTTCTTTATTATATAAAAATATTTACGAGAACGACAACTGCCACTTTAATTAACATTTTGTTAATAGTTTTATGCATGTGTAAATTTTTATCTCCGGGAGTTCAAATTTTATTTCGAGAAATTAATTAAATGATTAATTATTTGATTAATTTTTGAGTCATGTCCACTTTATTGCGAACGATGACGCAAATCTGTCCGATCTCTGGTTATGAAACATCCAAAGCCAGCGCTGACCGCAAATACAGAAGACAAAACGAATGTTACTATCACAGCAAAAAACAAGGATATCCATCACTGATGAACTCGTCTCCGAACGCAAAAACGATGAGGTCGACCGATACGCGGTTACGGCGAGCGATAACTCTATAAAGTCAGGAATATCGGGCACAAGCATTGTTAGTTGAGCTTTCGGTTTAATAAATCGTACCTTGTTGGTGAACTGATGTCGATATCTCATAATACGCCATTTTTCTCAGTACCCAGACCCGATACTGAGAAAAATAGCGTAGATTTAACGTAACGATACGTAATATCCATAATTAGATATTTTATTTACGTTCGAGCTTGATTTGGGTAGGCGTTTGTTGTACAAGAATAAAATATCATGAGGGCAAAGGATTTTATTTGCTTCCTCTTTTAAAATACTTTGCAGATTTCGCTTATTGCTATCCCGCGGGCACTATGCAATTTTCCGGCATAAAAACGATTGTAGTACGTTTTCCCCGTAACTGAAACTATCTCTGTAACAAATTCCTACTAAATCGGTTCAGCTGTTTAAGCACGAATAGATAACAGACAGAGAGACAGACATACATATTTATAATAATGGTATGGAAGTAAGGTATTGTAATTTGAACTGTGTTTTTTGAAGTGAAAACTTCTTTAGCAGCGTTGTGCACTTGTCAAACTCGCGTCAGGTCACGACCATCAGTACACGTGACCTGATCGAAAATTCGTAGGACGGAGGGAGATTTGCTGATGGGTCGTTTAAGCGGCGCTGGGCGCTTGCGCGAGTGTGCATCTGTTTAGTTTTTTTTGCTAACTGTTAACAAACGTCATCAAGCGTAGCTAAACAATAAAGTCATGAACACGTACAGCTACTCCTTCAATCTCATATTACGATCCTAAATGTACAATAGCTATAACTCTTCTAGAATCCATTGAAATATTACCGTTAAGCTTGCAATGAAGCAACGCTGGCTTGTCACGATAGCCAATAATATATTGCGCATCAAGCAACCATAAATTTACTTCCAACGAATTCAGCAAATGCAAAACAAAAGATCTCACCACAATAAACAAAAGCGCTAAGTGACAACGCGAGGCAGCGTCATGCTGCCAGGCTGACAACGCGGCAATATAAAGAATTGCTACATTGGAAACAGCGCGACTAAACCCATATTTCACCGGCTTGTAGGAAATTGGAAAGTGCACAGTTGATCGACAATCTCATATCGAATTTATTTTAAACTTTCTAAAGTTTACGTCGAGGTTGGCCGGGTACATATTACCGGGCGATTTGTAGGGAAACACGATAACGCCGGTGTCGACGTCCAAAAACTTACATGACACACACAAATATCAAAAATTCAAATTTTCAATTCCAGTTGAATGAGAGAGTAATTTGGTCGCCAAGTTAAATCCCAGTTATCACATTTTATAGGTATTAGATCCTTCGCTCACTCGGAATAAGAAGTAAGAGCCCTATAACAAAAGAACCCAGCATCCCCAAGACATTCAAGAGTCATAAAACATTCAGAGTGAAGAAGCATGTTACAAATTACCTGTAAACTGACGGATTCGAGTAACATACAAGTCCCACTAAAACTCCGCTAAAGAACAAGACGCCATACAATTCCACATTCACGCGACCATAAACAACTCCACAACTTTAAACGCAGCCATGTTTAGCAGCAACTCAACTCGTGCAATGGCAGAGTATCTCGCGGAAAGCCCTCAGTTATTAAGTCTAAAACTCCGCTCATTAGTGATGGAGTTAAAAATGTAAAAAGTGAGCACCGGTGAGAACATCCGACGCGAGTGCGGCGCAGAGAGGCGAGCCCACGCACTGGAAACCAACCGCTGGAAACTCTCCAAAGTTCATACAAAACTCTAACTATGCGAGCTTGTCTGTTAACTCGTTGAACTGAGGATGATATTTTTTTTCGTTATACGATGATTATGAATCGCAGTCCTCGCTAGAGGTATGTATTGACGAGGATTTTAGTGCTGTAATCAAGAACTAATATTATGACTTAAGGTGGGCGATGTTATTAAATTAATGGTTTTCAGTGGTGTTACATGAGAATTGTTTATGATCTGCTGTTAAACTTTTTAAGACTATGGTGTGAGGATGGTATATAAAAAAATCTTCCTACCTCAAATTGCTACAAAAACAATAATTGAAGTATAAATTGGTATGTTACCTTTCAAACTTTCCGCTAGATTTATCAATGCGGCTAACCTAACTTTACGTATCTAGCGAATTAAATGGTGTTTTCTTAATAAAACAAACATTTTGAAGGAAACACAAAAGAAGGCTACACTCACTTATGGAAAACAGTAATCAAAACAAACAAATACAAAATGACAAAACTCTTAATTTTTTGTATGGTAAGCGAAAGTGTGGTCTAAGATAATGCTCTCTTCCCCAACAGGTGCTTCTAAATTAAAAAACGGTAGTTCTACACAACTTTTCAGATTGTAAACGACGAGCGAGCCCAAACTTTGTATTCCGCAACAGTAGTCACCAAAAGAAAGCTAAGCACTTACCAACTTCAAAACATCATCAGAAACGTGCGTCCTTGGAACAGAGAGCAGGCTCCCCTCTCTAGGGTGGTGAACTCTGACGCTCCGCACCGCGCGTACATATTTGATGGCCTCCTTACCTGCAACAGGGAGCAGACGGTTAAAATGTGGAATATTAAAATCTATTAGCGTTAACTTTGGGAAGTATTTATGAATTCTTGTGTACTATTTTTACCTTTCACCTTAAGGACTACGTTGAGCTACTCGTAGTCTCGTTTGAGGCAAACTATCCCTCGAATATTTTATTTATAGGATATAATCATTTGATTCGCTTAATCCTCCTTTCATTTAATCAAAGGTTAACTGGTAGAGATCCCTTATAGGGATAAATTCGCCTTTGTGCATATATTTAATGTCTTTTTTGTGATTTTTCTCTGTTTCTTTATATTTGTACAATGCTAAATGCATTACTTTACTTACTTAGAATTTTTACTTCTTGATTTTTTATGTTTACTTTTACGGTTTTACCGTTAGAAACTAAATTTCTAAACGACACTGAAAATTAGAACACAGAAATTGTTTATGAAATTCGCATAGTAACACGGTCACGTGACAGCTAGTAACAGATCGAAGGTTTACCCACCTGCCATGGGTAGTTTAGGGGTATAGCACGCGACATGGAGCGACGAGGATCCGGGATCGATTCTCGGCCATAGCTTACTTTCGGATTTTTCTGTGTTCTAAATTTCAGTGTCGTTGAAATTTTTTTTTCATCTTATCATTTAACAAAGTAATTTGGCAAACCTTTGTCTTTGTTATTTTGTAAACTTCAAAAATAAATCAAGAAACCTAAGCGTAGCCCACGTAAAGTTAGCCCAGCATTATGATTTTTTCGAAAGCTAATACGAGTACTTCTATCTTGGTAGATAATGATTGTTTACCAAATAATAAGCACGTGGAATATTCTTACAGGAACATAACGTAATTCGTTAAGTTTCAGGAGAAATACAGTCTACCTTCTGGCGGTCCGCTAAAAGAGATCCAGAAGAAGTGCAAAGACAAGCCAAAACAGACCTCAAATGGACAGGAAGATCTAACCCCAGCTGTACTAGTAAGACGGATAAATAGAAACGATGAGAGAAGAGTAAACTGCTTTAAGAAATTAGAACTATTCAGCCGAATTTCACTCTTTTCAGATACTCTAACTCTAAACAATGGCAAAATAAGTCCAATTAAATTCAAAACACGCAAAACGGCTATTATTCGCACCAGCTTGCTTCATAAATTAAAAATATAATAACAGTTAGCTAATGTGCTAACAACACCAAGCAGGATTCAAGTTTTAGCGCATTTCCGTTTCGTTTCAGAGAAATAAAAATGAAACCTCATCGCATGCGCAAACATTTACCGTCCGAGACTGCGGGAAGCGCTAACTCGCAACTTTTCAAAACAAACAAACATTCTACACACACTGCAAAACTGTAGACGCTTATGGCTGTTGGTTTTGTAATGTAAGAGAATTATACATAATACTTGAGTGCAATAACAAAAGCCGAAGTTCTTTCGTGTTTCGATGTGTTGTGTCATACTTATGTAGTATATTTTATCTGTATCGTTTCGTGAGTCATAGACGGTTCTGGCTCAAAATCAGTGCTGCAGGTGTCTAACACCTCAGCGTAATGCTGAGCCAGCGACCGTTTCACTTTTGCGAAGACACACAACGCTCATGATCTATTTTTCATGTCTAGATTATTTTCTATAAAATTGTGTATATTCTCTTTTATTTGTGTGTCTTGCAAGAAGGAATAAATGTCTTCTTTCTTTCTAACTGTTGCTAAATGCTTTTTATTTAGCTATCCAAAGTAAATTATTCCGATTTTTACATTCTATTATTTAACAATCACTTTCAATTACCACGCTTTGATTATTAGTGCCTTCTATTTGCATAGTTAAGCAATTTCTTTGAACCTTTGAATGGTAGTCTGCTTCAGAATTAAAACTAGTAAAAAGTTGAAGATAAAATGAAGGTGAACCTTTTATTTCACTGTTTATTTTGGTTTTATTTAGTACTAAAACCCCACTAAATGTTTTTCAATCAACAGAAACGCTCCAAATTGTACCGCGTCGGCTATCTGCTTAAATTGGTTGACTTTGTTTATATTTCGAAAGCTTTTACGCAAAAAAACTGCCCAGACTTCAACTAGCGTAGCAGTAGAAACGAAATAAAGGAAATTATTTGTTACTCAACTTCTATAAGAGTACAGTTTACATTGAACTTTACAATGAATTTCAAAGACCAATTCATGTGAAACGCACAGTTCAAGTTCATCAGTATAACAACGGTGCTCTACACATATTTCAGATTTATATTCATCCAAGTTCTGTTCTTATCTCAAAAAATAAATAAATAACTCCGTCGTTTTATGAGAACCTATAGTCGGCGTAAAGTATTTCATAAATTCTTTATTGCCCTCTTGTTGTCGCAGGTGTCCGTGCCCGGGTTTTAATATAACATTTATAACATATCCCGCGAAAGCTTGCGCTAGGTAACATAGTGGTAATTCAGCGTAATGTGGCAACTTGGACGAACACCTACAGGAGATATAAAGAAAGAGCCGAGTTCCAGAAAATCGATAAAAAAGTGGAACAGACATCAAAACTTTGGAACGACTTTGTCGTTTCTTTTTAAAGAAAGGTGTAAGCTTCGGGGAGCGATTTTGTCACAATCATTTGTACTGTGGGCATGTTTAAAAGACAAAAAAAATTGCGCACTTTTACATTGTTTATGATTCGTAAATTTCGAGCATATTCGCCTATAGGCTATTTTTTTTCTTGCTTTGTTGTGCGACCCGAGACTTTACAGAGAACAGAGTTAACAAAATAAATTTTACAAAAAAACACAAATGGTAACTTATACTTTTAGGAGTATGAAAAATGAGTATAAAGAATGAGTTTAAAAATTACGAATCCTGAATTAATTCATAAAAATTGATAGAATTTTCAGTGCGCGTACCTACCTAATCAAGAGCAGCAGAAACGGCCCTCAATTTACTATTTTATTCATCATTTTATGCAAACTAAATTTATAACAAACAAAAAAATTACATTGCTGCTCCACTACCACATGTGCAAGACAGCCAATCTTATTTCATTGATTTCATTGAAATAGACCCACCCGCACAGTAGGTAACGCCTAATTCAATAATTATTTAAAACCTTTAACATAAATTGCCAAAGCACATTTCTCTCTGAAATTTTGATTTTAAGGTCCAAAATAATTACATCAAAAAAGGTCTAAAGATTTTTCTGATAGGCCTTGTCAAGTTACTCGGATAGAAGGAGAGTATAATGACATAAATCTTAAAGGCAAAGCTATAGTTGCCGGAGCAGAATTAAGTGAGGTGTGCACTTATGGAGCGGCAGTTTGACCCCCGGCTGGTCCCAAGGGGCACATGAGGGCTTAAAATATGAGTAATATACTTTAATAAGGTTTAAGTGTGGAACCTTGGAGAGAGACGTAGCTATATAACTTAAAGATCATCAAAAATAAAGCCCCTGTTCAATGCCGAATTGCCGCGACCACAATGACTGTTCCCTTCACAGCGCTTAGTGTTTTTATGCATAACAGGCTGTGTTTGATGATTGATGGTAAGCGAAGACGTTATCTAATAACTGTCAATTCACCCTTGATTTGAAGAGGGCCACATTGTTGCGTTCAGGTAACAAAGACGCTGGCAGGGAACTCAATTCCTCAGCTGTCTGAATAAATGACGAGTGAAACAGGTTTGTGTGAATTTTAGGGACGCTAACCCCGCCGACGTTAGGTCGACCTGTGAAAGAAGGCAGCTGGTAGAATGAGGTTGTGCAGTTCCAGCGCACACTCTCAAAAATGTAGCCTGTAGAAAACCAAATGGCATTCTCCTGGGGTGATGAAAGCTTGGTTAAAGCTTGGCTTTGATAAGCTTAAGGTTTTTTTCTTGTGCTAGTAGTAAATACAAGCAAATGGCAAAACACGTACCTACCCGATTGAAGAATCGAATCGTATCTTACGCGAACGTAAAAACAAATAGATCGCGGCAGAAATCAAAAACAAAACACCACCCCTTTCAAGTGCAAGGAAGCAGAAATTTTGCTTTTACAATAAATTTATAAAGACGAATAAAACTAGAAGGCTCTAGTCGCCTTCCATGGCGGCGCGTACCCCACCTCACCCACGGCATGTTTCATACTTGGCTGAACATTTAATAGAATTTATTCGGGTTACTCCGAGCATACCAAATTAGAGGAAAATTCCGGCTAAAATTGGAAGAGGTTACGTGAAATTTTAAGTTATAACTTTACTGTACCTACATGTTAAATGGCAAGGAACTTCGCAAATGGTTTAGGTCACCATCTCGTTCTGAGGTCTCCTCTTTGTACTTGGAGAACTGATGCCTCGCTTTGGTTATTTCGTATTCATCTTTAGCCACCGCTTCGTTCGCTGTAAGATGTCAGCCGTGTGTCTGTTACATTGCACCTTGCTTACTTTGACAGGCTTTTAGTGGTCGGACACGTGGAACTAGGTACACATGTAAGATAAACAGTTAGGGGTTGCATTCCGAGATACAGGAATAGACGAGGCCAATATCAGTAATTCCGATATTTATAAATCTCCTTCCATGTTGGTCTGGGAGTAAAAGCCCAAAAACCCATTGAGGGAATGGGCGAAAATCGTAGGAATCATGTTATATACAGGCGATGAAGCTAGCACACTATTTTGATCTCCACCTTTAGGTCTTTATTGATTTAATTAGCACTGAATAATAATCACATACCTACTACCCAACTAAGTGTCGCTGCAACAGAGCTATTCGAACAGCTATTTTGTTTAGAATCCCACGAGCCGTCATCAAATATGACTGTTTCATGTTCCGAAGATATTAATAGGGGTCCAATTTGGCATTTAAATTGAAATTCCGATTCGTTAACGGAAAACCCTTTGAGCATCGCATCGTGTGGTCGAACGCAATTTGATTTAGCGTTCACATCAAATGAAACGACGGTATCGTGCCTTTATGCTGTGGTTGAATTTCAGCGGCCATGTTTATTTGTGAATATTTGAACGTGTGTCCGGCATGATTGCATGTTTTATTAAAATATTGATACCTTAGACACAATAGATATGCTTTAGATACAGCATTATCTGCACTGGTATGGTTCCGCATCGGTGGGCCACGCGCGTTTTCGCTGCGAACAGTAGGCTTTTTGTCTAACTCGCTCGGAATCGCCATCGTGTTCATTTTGACAGTTCACGTATGGGCTGACAATTGGCATCGGATTTAGCTAGCCGTCACATTCATACAAGAACTGTCAAAATGAACACGATGGCGATTGCGAGCGAGTTAGGTAATAAACCTACTGATGCAAGAGCTTCTGGTTGAACTGCTTGGCTTCAAAAAAATGCGTGAAAAATTATCAAAGATCCCTTCACAACCGTTCGTCTCTCATAATATTTTTAAGATAAAGAAACAGGACAAGACACTCATATGCAAAACAATCTGAAATGCATAATCTAATTGCGCCCTCTTATTATTTCAGCACCGCAATGCGCTAGAACAAAATAAACGAGAGTAAAGAGATTAGTGAAACAAATTGAATCTATGGGAATGAATGAGACGTCAACATCCCCCGGGCGAGGGATTCGGTTAATAAATCCGACAACTTCCCGGAACTCGCTGATTAGTTTTTAATCTAATATTCCGTCCCCATTACGGGGAACCTTATCTTAATCGCTATTATTTTTCCAACGATTAATTTAATGCTTGCAGTTGGGAAATTAGCAAACTAAACCATTTTTTATTTACAAGATTTTTTTATTTAACTTGTAATGTAGGTATTATTTATGTTTGTCCGGGAATCTTGCAACTCAATTTTGTAGCAGATATCTTCAGCCGATTGAGCTGAGTATTCTAATATTTGAGTAAGTCGAACAATACAACAATCTGGTAGTGAAATTCTGGTGGCGCGGTGAGGACTGTCTCCGCAGGAGGGAACTCTTCAACGGTTGGCCCGATTGAATTGAAATTTGGTACACATAATGTAGAATGGATGACAACGCCACAGTTAACAACAAAATTAGGTACATTCAGCAAAAAAAAAAAGAGTGTACTAACAATTAAATTTTTGACAGATTTTTTTTACCCCTTAGAGTTAGTTTCATCAAGTTAGTGTAGTTATAAAGTTAACCATAACCCACGATTTTAGACAACACACCATGAAATATTATTTCAAAATCGCCGGTAATGGTTGAAGTTATTACTGAAGTAACTTAGTTCAAGGTTTTGAATTGGATACCTATGCAAACTAATCGCTTAAAGCGATCTCTACCACCAGCCATTCATACGAAAAACACGCAACGACAGACTTAAATGCCGGCAGTGTTTAGTCAATACAATAAGGTGCTCGGTGATGTCTTATAAGGAAGTTTAACAATGTATATATTCACGTCTTTATTCCTTACGGGGTGTCTACCCCGTTGGTGTTAATTGTCCCAAGATATTTACTTATTTATTTAGTTTTTAAAATGACCTTCACAAAACCCAGCCTGTTGGGCTGTTGTTTACTATTCCAGCTGCACTTTCTAAAGTTAAACTTGAAAGCTGTGGCGGCACTTTTTAAGTGCTTTTGGTCATAACTTGGATCCCTCGGGTCCTGGATAGACTGTCCCCCTGCGCAAACTTTGTAAACGGACGGACCGACTGCACAATACCTTTTTTATTCGTTCGAACACTGATTCGCACTTAGCGAAAAAAAGCGGTTTAAAAAGTTCCACAAACTCTATTGTGGCAACATTTCATAACGGGTTTGTTTAGAAGTGTTGCGATTGTTGGTTTTATGAAACGGTGAATTGGCTTCTTTGGGCTGTATATTTTTTACATTTATTTTTTAAGTCTTCCATGCTGGTCTGGGAGCAAAGAAAAAACAGAATGTACCAGTTGCTTCTCTTCCCGCGCACATGGTATGGAGGAAAATAGGCGAAGCGGTTAGCAACCCAGCACTACCTATACGCCGACAGTCATGCTCAACGTGGCATTAAGGTCTATATATAGACGTGATTTGTGGTTAGACAATAAAGGCTCTAAAGTCGGTGAGAACTTTTAAGTGAATCACCCGATTCAAACTAACCAAGCGGTGTCAGGAGACCACCTTTGCTGACCCACTGTACTGATTATTTTGTAATTCATGCCCCTCATCCAGTATATACCCTCTTCAGTGCCGAAGCACCGATAAATACAGCTGCCCATAAATATTACGAGACGCGTCACGTTCTACTTTATGGTCGCTCGACCGCTACTCTCATTCCAAATTGATTTCATTTTAGTATCCATCGCTTTAGTCGTTCCCATTGTCCATAAACTCTGAAAGATTCTATATTTCTTCGTTGATTTTTGTTACTACTATCCCGATGTATATTTGCAGTTTTATCCTACTTCCTACTAATGTTATAAACGCGAAAGTTTTTAAGTATGGATGGATGGATGTTTGTTACTCTCTCACGTAAAAACTACTGAATGGATTTGGATAAAATTCGGAACAGAGATAGCTGATACCCTAGATTAACACATAGGCTATTTTTTGTCCCGGAAAATTGCGTAATTGCGCGTGGAAAGGGGAATCAAAATAGTGATGGCCAGCTAGCCGCATCGCCTAAAACATGGTTGCTAAGATTTTTGCCCATTCCCTCGAAAACGATATGGTCCTGGGACTGATTTAGGTAATGCTTTAGTTATTGTATTTTACTTTATTTCAAATCGAGATGCATTTCTAGCCACCGAATAGGGTACGACATTAATTCTGGCGACTAGGTACATCTCGTATGCAAATCGAGTCTGAATCCTAATTCTATTGCGGACATCTTGCATCTCACGCTGACGGAGTACGTCGGGATTTATCGTCGGTCATGTTTCTTTATTAGCTGATTTATTATCGCTTTGAGATTATCTGGGGATATCATATTGCGGCCCGTATCTATGTTACGTAAAGTTTCAAAACGGGAGCCAAGCAAACATTTTACAAGTGTTATAGACACTCTTATGTACAAATTTTTTGCACTCTTAATATAAGAATCCATCGCGAAAATTGAATAAAATTTCGGTAAGTCTTTACACTATGTGCCCTGTATTCATTTTTTAACCTAACATTTTTAATGTCTCTTTAAAAGATTTAGATTTAGATTATTTATATTCATTCAATAAAAATTACATCATATTGTTGTTTGTCAATTTAGAAGAAATTAGATTGAAATCGTCAAGAGTAAATAAAAAGTTGGAGTATTTTGTAAATTGCAACTTACGTCGACGTCTTAATACGATTCTTCTTTTCCTAATATGGCCCCATCGATCGACGCAATGATTTCGCCAATGTCATAGTAATAAATAGGTACAGTATTAAAAAATCTTGTGACAAAATTGTCAACAACGTTGTACGTTAGAACATGGCCAAAAGACCCCTCCCTCCTCTCGGGCTCTTAGCCAACGGCTAATGCTATCCCTCAGAATCTGCCAGGAAATCATTAACCGATGCCCAGGGTGCACCGGACCAGCTGCTCTTCCCCTCTGACGGATCCAAAAACGAACCGCAGCTCTTGACCACTCGCGGAGGCAGCCCGACTCGCATTCAATTCCGACTCAGTTTAGGTTTTAGCTGTCACTTCTAGTATGTATCTGACAGTGAGCGACGGTTCGCTCAGATCGATTCAGTAATCGGAATTGACTCGCATTAAGACGTCATTGAAATGGCAATGGGCTGGTCATGTTTGCCGTAGAACTGACAACCGTTGGAGCAAACGTATCCTAGAGTGGAGACCACGTTTGGGAAAGCGTAGTGTGGGACGCCCTGCGACGCGTGGCAGTGGCTGGATGAGAGAAGCCCAGGATCGCGAAAGTTGGCGCAATATGAAGGAGGCCTACGCCCAGCGGTGGACGGACAATGGCTGTAGATAGATAGATAGATAGAAGACGTCATAGTAAGGCCGTAAAACTGGGAATAACTGTATTGATCGGACTTATGCTGTATCCCCCGGGCCTATGATGTAAATGTTAAATCACTAATTATACGAGTATTTATCTCATCAAAGATGTAACAGCCAGTAACACAATCACACCGGGTCACCTCACTTGATCCCAATTCGCCCCCTCACGCCTTTACGACCAAAGAGAATATCAAATGTTTTTATTATGATCTTAATTGGGTCGGAGCACGATTGATTTCGGAACGACTCTCTTTTTACCTTGTTACCTTACAATTCGACGGAGCGTGTTTTGATTACTTTTTGCCGTGTATAAATACAAAGTACAAATCGAAATGTTACGTGGATTTCTTTTTGGAAATTTCCCCGCTTTGCATTTCGCACGTTATTGTTTTTCCTTAACGTGATATTAATTTGAGGTTATTTTGATGTTTATGTAATAAAAAAAAAAATTTAGATAAAAGCGTAAAATATCTTTGTAACAGTTTTGTTTTATTTGATACCCTAAACTTGAGAACCTAAAGCAAACCAAGGGCCCCTTGACAGAATTTGCTACAGGCCCCGCGCTGGCTTAATCCGGCACTGACGTGGCTTTGTATTCGTAAAAGAATTTTCAAAATTGGTTCAGTAGAACCAGAGATTACCAGGGTGTAATCGGTTGTAGGGACAAAATCAGAAACTTTAGCTTTTTATAATATTTATATACATACATACATAAATCACGTCTTTATCCCCCATGGGGTAGACAGGGCCTAAGGTAACAAGACCTAAAGGCCACGCTAAGCATGGCTGTGACTCTACGGGATCATGAATGATCATGAATGATCCCGTGGAGGGATCGAAACGCGTCAGTGTTTGTGTGGTGTAAGGGATAATTAAGTTTGTAGGATTTATATGTGTTTTATTGGCAGTAGTGGATGGTGGGATTGCATGAAAAACATATATATTTCACACAGGTACGTGAGTAGCGGAGTAGCAAGGTAAAAAAATTTGTTCATTGAAATGGACCTCCGCAAAGTAATGCCTGATTCAATAACGTATTAAATATTGTTAACTTTTTTACTTCTATAGTTAAAAGCATAATGTAATAACGACATTAAAGATGAAACATGCAAGAGCCGAGACTTTGTAGTCGAAGTTGTAAAGCGTGCACTTTACGCTGCACCCGTGCTTTGTGCCTCCGCGTATTACGAGCGATCTGGCGAGCTTTCCGAACGCGGTTTATTACTTTTTAAAACATTAAAACTTGCCCCAGTTAACTGCTAGAACACTTTAACCAGACGGGCCAAGACTTGATAACTCTTCGAGTAATAAGCAACAATATTTCAGTTAATATTTTGAAGTGCTGCTCTCATTTTATCCTCCATAGAAATTTGACGCGTAGCATAAAACCAACATTGTCTACATAAAGTGAGGATTGAAACGCCAGCAAGGTTGGTTTACTTGGAAGTTTGCATTATTTTTAAATGGCGGTAGACAATGGAAATCACTTGAGTGCCGTCTACAAATAAATAGAGGCGACTCTAAAGCCAAATGTTTCTCTTTCTCTTTCTCTTTCAAATGCAGGCAGCAGGAGACGCAACGTGTCGCACACGTCATACCAATCTTACTAATTCCAATAAAAATAGTAAAATATAGCCTTAAATTTGGTACTGATCTTGTACCTCAAGCATACCAGAGGTTAACTTCAGTAGCTTGTGATACGTCGACTTTACTTAAAGGTAAAAGGTGTTGTCGCCTGCCTCAGCTACAGAACCGCCTTGCAGAGGAATTGTGTGTTGCAGCGCGTTTGGAAAGAAAGTATCAGTCGTGAGATATTGCGTGTGTTCATCGTGTACATCAGCTAAGCATCTTTCTTTCTTGCTTTCACCTCAAGAACCACATACCGGTCCCTTTCCAACTCAGATTGACACAACGCCGTCAGCAATCACAGGCCGAGTTGAACTCGTAATTGGAACACTCGGTTAAAGACGTAGAGGTAACGTAGCACGTCGTAAATGTTTGATGTCCTCTAGGCAACGAGACCATCGCACTTACTCCTGAGGGGGAGGATTATGGTGGAGGTTTAGAACGTGTCGCTTTAGTGCCGTTCATCAACACTTCTGCACCTGGCTTTTAAAACATTGTAGTCTGTCGGAAAAACTGATATGTATATTCCATGGCATTTCTTCACAAACAATATCACCACAGTTTGGCTCCAATGTACAAAGACCATTTATCTTGCAACCCCGCTACCGCAAACATAGCGAAATGGTTCTCCGCAAAGTAACGCCTGATTCAATAAATTAGATATATGGATTGACAATATCATATTTGCAGTAAAAACGTGGAACGCAATTCAATTTCTTTATCTGATGATTCTAAGAAATAAAGGCAAAAACGTAAGAGAATCCTCGAGATTACTACATAGCTTAGTGAAATCGTCAATCAATCGTCAATTTCATTGACCGTACCTACACACTCAAAAAGGATAAAAACGGAGTAAGGAGATAAAGATACAGAAGCAGGAACCATAGCGATGTCTGCTTAACATGGTAATCAAGCTCCTATCCAGGGTCGAAAGTAATTTCCGGAGTGCTTTCAAACTCATTAACATAACGTGTGCGAAGGTATACAACGTACACTCGGGAGCAAAGAAACACAGACACTTCCCGTAGAAAGTTGTATGAAAAATGACCCGGTTTCTTTGCTCCCGAGTGTAGTTAAGTCAAATGTTGCACCTGTGCACACTTTCAAAAACTACACAAATCCAACTCTATCCCTTTAGACGTAGACATGGTGGATTATTAGAACGTTGATATAGTGAGATGAGAGTCCTTGAGGATCATGTTAGGTGCTCTCAGAAGGGATTTTTCGAACTTCCTGCGGGACAAAATGACGAGTTAACAAATAAAGACTTCATAATTGAAGACATGACGGTTGGGTGAAATAGCTGATCAATTTATGTCCGTGACCGTACGACAAAGTCATCAAAACCAACTTTGTCAATAGCCACACCTGCCGCGAAAGACGGCTTTTCCCTAACGGTTTTCTACCCAAATTCTCGGTAAAAATCGTATGAAAGCGACGAAAAAAAAGGTATCCAAATACCAAATTTACAATTATTCAAATTCACAGCAATAAAACGATAATTCTTCAACACCGGGCGCGATATCGCGTCGTAAAGACACGATAAAGTGAGCCCTTACAGTCCGCGGCATAATAACGCGATATATAAATGTAATGTCGCTTATTACGGGACATTATCATTCCCGTGTTACCTCATTACTTTCATTTGCCAGGGTTCTGATATTGATGATAATGAAATATGAAGGACTGAGTTGATCCCTGGGGCGAGAGCGATGGAGCAAGTCACAACTTGTTCAAGTGTTTCTGTTTCTTTGTCAAATAAAGACATAATGTCGCAGCCCAAAGAAGAGAATAGACATTTTCATTGTGCTATTTATTTACCAGGACATACAGGAGTAACAATCCACTAGAGCATATTATTAGAATTGTAGCATAATAAACATGCTTAATTTGATTAAATACATGCCTGCATTTAATACATGCCTAAGGAGCTACTGCATTCTTTTTTACCTTTACCTTTCGAAGTTAAATAGCTCCTTAGTTAGTTAGTCCTTGCCTGTTCCACCAGTCTCTGTTAAGTTTCTGATATTTTAAGCGTCAGATAAAAATGGTGATGTTCTATTATTACTACGAAACAGACGAGATATCAGAAATTTATCAGTGTGGTGCAACAAGCCCTTAGTAATTTAAAATACATGGCTTCTCTTTTTTAGAACAATTTTGCTGACGCCAACGTCGAGTAAAAACCGTTTTAACAATAAAAAATCCTTTATTCGTACTCTGAAAGTTTTGTCTTTGACATTGAATAATTCAAATACCGGCTTGGCTTTTTGACACAGTCATTACTGTCGTAACTCATAACTCACATTCAGACGTGTTCTGCTCATAATGTTCTGGAAGCGTCTTCATTGCCCGCGGGCGGCGACAGAGATATTTTCATTTAGAACAATGAAATATGGGGATGTTAATAAAGGGTGATTGTGAACGCTCCGGCTGTTGCGTATTGAAAGAACAGAAAGAATTCCTTCTCGTCCGGCCTTTCTTCGTCATTAATCAAAACAGTCACAGACAAAATTCGCTGCCACGCATAACTAGGATCTACGCTTTGTAGCGAAAACTGCTTACGAACAGAGACTTCTTCCTAGCGCGCGCGTTCGGAATTACTTTGACTCTAATCTTTAGTTACGAATCATAACATTCCATTTCAAATACTGTATAAATTCAATGGATAACTTAGTTCGCAGCTGATCGAAATAGCGAAGTCAAGTCAGGCAAAACAGCCGCGGGGTGGGACGTCGGAAACCTCCTCGAGAGCTCTTGCGTTACAGTTCCCTTCTAACAGAGGCTCTTTGCCTCACGGGGGGGAAGGGTAACGCTTAGGCCGGTGCACCTTGGGCAACAACGGATAATTTATTTATTTTGTAAGTTACGGTGTAGGTTGCGGTTGACCTCACTATATCTCGACATACCAGAGTAAGGTTATTAGCCTTAATTTATTTTCAAAACTATAAGCTTCTATATAACATGACTCTCTTACTTATGCCTAAGCCAGAATCTTAGTAAACACGCATGAGGATCATGGAGAAGCTCAACCAAATACATTTTACACTGTGTACCAGACATTAAAGATCATTCTGTGATCTAATGTAACATCCAAGCAACAAACCACCAACCAACCTTTTCAAAGTACACTCGTTATAAAGGGACAGACAGATAAATGTTAGTGCGACATCAAACTTGAATACTCAAGTCACTGATAAACAAACAGTTTCCCGAAGCAATGTTCACGCGTTCAACTAACCTTTTATTCCGAAGAGGGACTGACGTAACGCGTAACTATTGAGCCCGAGAGATATCTCAACGCAATTTTAGACAAGGTAAGGGTTTTTATTAGTTCAAGGGCTAGTCGAGGATATTTTCTGACGATCCTGCAAGACCTGGCCAGCGTTTCTAAGCACGTAGCCGCGTTATATCAGCCGCCAATTTCGTGGAGCGACGGTATCTATCAGAGGGTAAAATCTAGAGCCTATCAGGGATAAAAGGGTAAGGGAATAAATATTCAAAATACTTATACATACGGATACGCAGCCTTCGTTGGTAGAGTTATTTTGGCAAGAAGGAATCAATTTAAACATAGATTGGTTGGAGGAGCTAAAAAAATAGCTTTGTATCTTTAATTAAATCTAAGCTGGTAGCTTAGAGCATTTAAAAGTAGTAAATACAGTATTCAAAAATCTTGTGACAAAAATGTCGGCAACTTTATCGGGCTCTTAGCCAACAGATAACGATATCCCTCAGAATCTGGCAGGAAATCATTAACCGATGCCCAGGGTGCACCGGACCACGCACTGCTCTTCCCCTCGGACGGATTCAAAACCAACCGCAGCTCTTGACCATGCGCCGAGGTAACCCGACTCGCACTAGGTATAGTAAGAAGCCAATAATTTATACCATACTCGTAATGTAATAAATAAACACAAAAGTCAGAGCTCCAAGAGCTTTAGCTCTAAATATTTTTTGTGTACCTGTTTTCTATATTATTTATTACGCGGTGTTCAATAAAGGGTCATCGCATTGTATTGTATTGTTATAACCGAACAATTCATTCTCGGTATAACCTTTAACGCAATCACCCAGCAATTCAGTCCGCAGACGAAACCCTTTGTATCTGTACCTTTATTGAAATAATATACAGCTTGTAGAGCTTTAAAGGGACTCAAACCAAACCCTCCGTGAAGCCATATAAACCGACCGGACCAACTTTCACAAATAATCAAACAAACTTATATCAGAGTTAGACACAATTCGTAGTCAAATTTAAATTTAATGATAGTGAATAAATAGGTAAAATTCTGTGAAGGGATCTTTGATACTTCAAGAGACAACGTGCAACGGCAGAAGTTTGTCAAAAATAAGGTTTATTTTCAATCATTCCTTTGCCTCTGGAAATGTTTTTCATGAGTTAGCAACTGGTGCTTGACAAATTTTTACATCACTTGTCGTTGTTCAAAGTGTACCACGGCATAGGGGTGACTACATTTTGAATCCAAAATTACGATGAAAAATTTCACCCACCCGATAATTGTCAGTGACAATTGACAATTCTGTTTACATTACAAATTCGACGAGAATCTGAGCCGGTTGGCTTTCAATACGCGTTGCATTTCGAATTGTCAATAGTCACCGACAATTATCGAGCTTGTGTAAGTATTATTGACAAAAAGATATTGTCGTTACAATTAATCTGTGCTTTATCCTGGCCAAGGCAAATGTAAACTCAGCTTAAGCTAATAGAAGCTTAGCAATCTACTATGAATGAAGGCATAAGATTAGAAAATCCTTACATTGCTTTCAAAGTAGAAAAACTAAGACACTCTGATGGCTTGTGTATCAAAGGCTCTTTAGCAAGAGCCGTGCCCCGTGTGATATTTCGCATCGGCTAAAAGGTGATCCCGACGTTCCTTTTTTAAGTTAATCCCGGTAGCTAATGGTTTTCCAGTTCCAGCATCGCCTAGATCAGTAAAGGAGCAACCACACCGCCGCGTATACGGACCGTCAACGGCTTTTACGCACCGGTGTGGTCGCACCTTTAGACTTTAAATTGTTTTATTGAATCAGGCGTTATTTTGCGGAGGTCTAATCTGCCCACTAGATGGATTATTATGCTTAAGGGCTCACAATGTTCGCACTTGGAAATATATTTATATCTATTTAACCTGTTGCCTATATGCCAGAAAAAGCTTAAATTACAATAAGTATTTTTAATGTTTTTACAAATAAACAACTAAACCCCTTTTATATAATCCTGTTCCAAATATTTCATAAACATATTAATCAGATTTTAACCGAAACGCCTTGAATAAATCTCGTTAGACGTTTAACTTAAGAGCGATGTAAATCATTATAAAAACCGCTCTTAAGTCATGAATAATCCCCACCATTAATTACTCCTTGGGGGCGTAATGGATTTCTGCCCGCTTTCATATTTTTTGTAAGAAACGTTAGGCTTAGGCTACAATTTAAAATCTTTAAAATCATCTTGAAAATTTTGCTTTTTATTTTTTATGTTTACATACATACATACATAACGTCTTTAGCCCTTACGGTACCCCGTAACAAGACCTAAAGGCCACGTTTAGCATTATTGTGGGTGTACAGGTGGAGAGAGAAACAAAATAGTGATGAGTTGCTAGCCGCATCGCCTATAAGATAATTCTCAAGATTTTCGCCAATTTCCTCGATGTGCTTTTACCATCCGCGCGGGAATAGAAGCAACTGGTACATCCTATATTTTTATGTAATAAAAGACCAGCTTGAAAAAAAATGGCCTTAACCATAAAAAATACTTTAAATACTAATAATATTCTTTTGCTCCCTGCACATTATGTAGACCAAATTTCAAATCAATCCGACCACAAAAAGAAAATCAAACATTACCAGCAAGATTAGATTACATACACACAGTAAACAGAGTCTGTAAAAACCACCGTACACAAGGCGAGTTTAGAAACAAAACACAAACTACGACGCACTCGACTATTTGCATTCAATGTTCAGTGTTGCATTGTAATGCAACTCGGTGTTCAAACAAAAGATATCCAAGATATTCTCGTCTGCTCTTCGGCAAGCTTGCTCGTTACACGGTAAGCAATTTGTAAAATCTCTGCATACACGCCCTTAGAAGGAACGCGAAGACTGAATACGTACGACGAGGTCGATTGAGTTTGCAATATCAAAACGCAAGTCTACATAGATCACTATTTTTTTTTATTTCAAAATCGCATCACCAGGCTCGCCTTTTTGAAAAGTTTCTACGCTTTTCGAACAATTTATACGTCAGTGAAGCTCCAGCACTGATAGCATGCGTTACCAACTATCAAAAGTATTACAAGTCAGACTTTTAATATTGTGACATTTCCGCTTTAAAAAAACATCTCTTCATAACTGAGCGTTTTTCAAAAAAAAAAGTCCACATGAACATTTTTTCCAGAATTTAAATATTCTCATACAATAAAAAAGCGTGTCCCAGATTCAGCTATGAAATTTATTTTCCTGTTCATCACGTTCCATAAAGGTACATACACACACACACACACACACACACACAAATCACGTCTTTATCCCTTACGGGGTAGACAGAGCCTAAGGTAACAGGTACCTACAGGTACATACCTATATTTAAATTACCAGCAAATTAATCTATCTGTGTGTGACGCGTTTACGAAATTCACGGTATTCCATAAAAACATGGCGCAAATTCCAATTTTGTAAAACTCCCGGCGCACGCCCTCCAGTTTCCCATTCTTGCAATTACTCTCGCCCTGTAATGGAGACCAGCGAACCATGCGTTGCCTGGTTATTGATTTTTCTCTTTGATACTAAATTACGTTGGCAATCTTTGTCAGAAGAATGCTTTAAGATGAAAGCTTTCATGTTAAAAGAAAATATTTAAGATGAAAATGTATTGAGTTAATTATTTCTGCGAGTTCTTCGCAAGTTACACACGAACCAGTACCTAATGTAAATGTTATACAGGATACATACACTGAAGTAATAAAAAATGATGACCTACAAGAAGATTAAAAAGACACAAATAACTTTAAAAAATAACCAGCAGCGACGTCACTTAAAGAACTAGAAGCAATTGTCTCAAATCGTGGCCATTTAGAGGTGTCACAGGCAGATCTAAACAGAAGAGATGTTACCTTTTAAGATGACTTCACTAACCATGATCACGATAGCACAACAAATGTAGAAACCACTAATCCCAAACCAAATATCAAAAGAAATGCTTTCATTTAAAAAAAAGAAACCGTAATAGTCAAACCAAATAGAACCGGATTGATTAAACTAGTGCTAACAAAGCCGGACGTGTAGGTATTGAAAAACGTGAATTATGACCGTCGATTTGCGAGTGCTTGAAGTTGAGTGATGGCTGCAAACGGTCCACCTGTTGCCGACGCCCGCGCCGAGGGGAAGTGTTCGCGTTTGAAATGTAGGTCGGATGCGTTTTGCGACGACAGCCTGTTTGGCATTGCAACCAAATATGTAGTACCTTAGGGTGGGCCAAAAGTTTTATATTAATTCAATATTGCATCTAAAACTCGCTGACACACTACGGGGGTAGTTTTTCAAAGTTTGCGCGGTTGCAACAGTACCATGTTGATGATGTTATTTTTAAAAAATAAATTGTTTTAACTGTGTTTAGACTAAAATGAAATATAGAATAAGATTATAGTTTTATTTCTGTCGAGTGCATAAATTTATAGATCGGAGCATTAAGAGAAGACACATTGCGTAGCCAGCAAAATCTATGTAAAAACCATTTTTGTGATATTTATTGAACAAATTTAGACAATAACTTGCTTTTAAATACAATATTAGTCACTGCCTTTAACTTTATCAGCAAAGAATTTGTTTATCGCTATCCCACCGAAACTATGATATTTTCTAGGATTAAAAGTAGCATATATATTAATAATGACTATACCTACCTTCAATTGTCAAACTATTTCATTTTCACAAATTTCATTATAACAGATCATAATAACGCAAAAACCATTTCACTAGCTGATGACCTCGCAAAAATCTTACAAGATTACGCGAAATTTCATCCATAATTCATACACATTGTTTCAAAAGCGAATTACTCCCCGTTTCTTATGCAAATGTATGAAGTTACAGCATAACAAAGTAAAGCTCCAGTACAATATTACCATCGTGAAGACGTTCAAAGCCGAAAAAAGCCTAAACAGTCTATACATATAATAAATCAGTAGAAAGTTCGTGTCTGTACATTAAATAAATTCATCAAAAATATAATGCTAACGATTAAGTTTTACAAAAAAGTAGATTTTATAATTTTTGTCTGTCTGTATGTATGTATGGATGTGTTCATTTACCTATGTCTGTGTTCGCTAATTTCCAAAACTGTTCTCGAAAATTTTGCGTGGTGGTACCTTATATCCCTGGTCAATATTTTAGATACTTTTAATCCCGTTGTTGAAGTTGAAATTTGGTATACAGTTAGTTTCAGTCCCAGGGACGGACATAGGATAGTTTTCATCCCAGAAAACAGCATAGTTCCTGCGGGGTAGCGATAAGCGAATTCTGCGCGGACGGAGTCGCGGGCAACAGCCAGTGTAAAGTAACCTGATACAGTAGCGTAAAGCAATAGACTTGCGCTTACTGGCTTGTGTGTTGCCAAAATCAAATCAAACCATTCGTTCATAGGGCAAAACCTTCTTATTTATTTATTATCTTGCATTTTATACGCTTGCTTCGCTCCTGTTATAGAAATCCCTAACCCGTGGCACAGTGAATAAACGAACATAACTTCGTTACAGCTTATATATACCTACTTGCCCGTGGTGTCAGGTCAGACCGAGTAAAAACAAAATTCTGCGAACGGCAACGGTTGACAGTTTAAACTACGCCTAACTGTTAACTCGACTACAAAATTGGCTGCGAGTCGTGTGCGTTTGCGGTATGATCAGAATATTCTCCAACAAATGCAATAAATTCAATCCGATCAAAACTTTACTTTCCACAGTTCACCATTAATCTTTATCTTGGACTGAAAGCTGTGCACTCAGTAAAGCAAGCAAAACTGCTCGGTTCAACCTCAGTTCGCATTGCAGATGGAAACATAATATTAGCATTATCCAGTGGTTTGTTTCTCCAGCTATTATATTCTGAACGCATAGTTATCCGGTGAGTTAGTGGCCGTTGTTATTGATTGTAATACAGTTCGTCTCTTAAATACAAACAAATCTTTGTCAGATACATTTATGATTATTGAGTCGTCTATTACTAAGACTCTTTGCAGTCTTCCCTTTAGGAAATCTTATCGAAGCACATATTGTGTTTATAAAACTGCTTCATTTATTTCTTCCACAACTATCTACACAGAGCTGGAGTAGCGCAAGAACTGTTATTCCCGCAATATTTTACCGCGCGCTCAATTTTCTCGTTCCACCGCCGAGTACTTTATATAAAAATACATCCAAGAAACGCGTGATACAAGGTTTTCTATTAAATTTGTTAGGTAATAAGGGCGTTCGCGATAAGGGTGAAAATCGGCGAATAACGAGCGGCTTAAGTATAAGTAGACCTAACTCAACATTATCTGCCCCTTGCGCTGCCGTTTTTAACTTGGGGCAACAAATTTGATGAGAAACGAGACGGTTGCGGGTTTATGTGAAGATTTCGCAAGACAGGTCGGCGGGGACCCTCAGGAATACCTTATCGTAAGTCGTCAATGTAGAGGCACTATATATGCACTGACCTCTTTATCCATAAACGCTTAATATGCTTATGTTAACTTCTAAATTTAAAAAACTTAGTGAGAACAATTACACAATAAATGTGTTTCAAAACATATTTCCGCATAAACGTGTTTCGTGCCTTGGCACCGACTGGATAAACAGCAGAGTTCGCCAAGCCTCCGCCATAGACTATCCGAAAGAATCGCGTAAAAACATCGACGTGTCATATAAATATGTTGCGATATATCCCAAATACATACACAGTAAGCTCCCAAATAGGAGAAGAAAAACGAAAATCTATCAGCACATTTCGCTCAATAAATCCTATGAGATACGAAGCCGCGTTGAATGAAATTCCTAGAAAAACACCAAACATTACAAATTCATTCGTTCACGGAAAGCGCCCGATACGTATGGAAGGCTTAGAGGGGAGAAAATACAATTTTTCCCCCTTTCATAATTCCGGAGGCGTTCACCCGTGGGCCATACATTTTTATTTTTATTTCCATCATAATCGGCTCAGGCCGCACTAGCTTTCAGCGAGTTGACGGGGAAAATCGTTTATTTACAGGTGGCCTGATTCACGTGTATTCAATGCTTGTATCGACGTATGCAGAATTAAAACGCTGTTTGTCGAACGTGGGATAACTTTTTCTGAACAAAAAACACTACTCCGCTGTCGCTTGTTTGTGTGGTAGCTAAATAGCAAGGTAAATGTTTCTTGTTCATATTATGGTTCGCAAAGTAACGCATGATTCAATAAATTGTTTATCTTTTGCTGTTAAAATGCAATGCAACGTTGGGAAAGGAGCTTTTTAGCAGACTTCAGAAGAAGTTCCTTTTTCTCGATGCTTCGACTCTCGTCAATCCAAGCGAAATGCTGAAAGTATACTTTTCTGCAGCCATAACATCTAGTAAAAGAGTCACTGATCTAATGTTAAAACTAACTGTTACGATTTGCCACGGAACAAGTGTCAACTGCCAAGCGACGACGAGAAAGAGTGAGGCGTTATTCGAACATTCAACTTTTTAACCCTAATTCAGTATCTATGTAGTCTATGTATTTTTATTTACCCAACATCACTGATAACCGATGCTATTTGCAACATTTTTAGGTCAAAAGTACTATCAAATGAATCGAGTTTTTTTTTGTTTTGTTTGTGTTGTTTACTTTTACGGTTTTACCGTTAGAAATTAAATGGCCTGCTATGGGTGGTGCAGGGGTATTGCACGCGTCACGGAATGTTCGATTCCCAGCCTTTACTTTTCGGATTTTTCTGTGTTCTAACTTTCAGTGTCGTTTAGAAATTTTAGGTCAAAAGTGTAAAATGAGTCTCATTTGAACATACGTGCTGTTTAAACAGAACTTAACTTCCTCAACCAATTAAAGATAGAAGTTATCGAAAATGTAAACTTTTCTAATTCCTAAACAAATGAACTCGGTCCGATGAATGCGAGGGACGGCAACCGTTTGTATTTTTTATCCCTCAATAGCCACAGACAAATCGTTTGCACAGCCTATCGTTTGTTAGACCGGGCTCGCGGCACTATTCATTCAGAACGTAATTAATCTGTGGCTCGTTTGGCTGTTGACTTACCTAAATGACTCGTCATGGTAAGATGATTAATCGATTCTCCTTCGGCTTACCTGTAACAAGAAGGTGGAATTGATTATGGTGCAAAAATGGAACTAATAACTAAAAGCGTTTATGGAAAGGCAAGGTCGAATTGGTAAGAAAACACCATCAACATGATGATTCATATAAATTTAGCAAGACTGTGGCCGTATAAATGGAAAGTGGAATCAAAATAGTGATGCTAGCCGCATCGCCTATAACATGATTGCTAAGAATTTTGCCCATTCCTCCAGACTAGCATGGAAGTTAGAAGGATTGTAAACAGTCTTTTTTAGGGGGGAAAAAAACAGAAAGCAAGAAACTTTTCCCATGCTTTCAAAATGGAATTGAGCGAACAAAACAAATACCTACTCATTATAATAAGTCTTGTACATAATACACAAACTAATTTCAGAATAGCCACTAGCGTAATTAACTCCCGCCGTGGCATTGGCAATGACTTTGCGACGGACCGACGGCATGACCTAGGCATTAACATAGAACTTAGGCACATATAGTTTTGTATGTACGACTAATACTACCCGACACAGGGCTTCTCCGGCGAAGGTCGCAGACGCGACCATTCCGATGGTTAAACTAGTATGAAGAATAGAAGAAAGGACCTAAAACTATACCCTGAGCGACTGCAACGTCGAATTAGTGAAAATTAGGGCTGATTTTTCAATCGTCAGATAAGTCCTATTCGAGGAACAACTCTATGGGTATCTGTCAGTTAAGTGCTTATCTGAAGATTGAAAAATCGGCCCTTAAGCTAATAATTATAACTCTCTTCCATGCTACTCTGGGAGTGAAAAACATAAAATATACCAGTTGCTTCTCTTCCCGCGCAAATGGTAAAACCCCATGGGCATAGGGATAATGGTAGAGGCGATGCGGCTAGCAACTAGCAACCCATCACTAATTTGATTCCCCTTTCCACCTATACGCCCACAATCATGCTAAGCCTGGCCTTTATAGGTCTTGTTGCCTTAAGCTCTTTCTACCCCGTAAGGGATAAAGACGTTATTTGTGTATGTGCCTATGTATGTAATTATAACTCGTATTAAAAATAACAAATATGAATTGGGTATGAACGTAAATAAAATAAAATTAGGAATGCCAGCTATTGTATTAGCGATAAGACCGCCTATTGTCTACCTTGTTCTTTGTTTCTGTATTGTTTTGTACTGATTTGTGGTGGTCAATAAAGAGTGTAGCGACCCTACCGCCACCTAGTTGGCCTACATAACTACTACGACACACGAGTAGCTAGCACCAGTTCTAATGACAGCTGTCACATCGTTCTACATGCCGCTAACGAAGTTTCTCAATGCGGCTGCATAAATATAACTTTCAACTCTCTTCCTTCGGACTTTGGTCCCCAGGCATAACATCTGCCTGGAGAGAGATCTCTCTATTGTGGCACTCCCTACAAGAGTATTTGTATTGTATTGTATTGTATGAATTGAACAATAAACTAGCTAGACCTAGTGCCAAAACAAACAAACTAGCACTAGGCAGTGGGCGAGTACATGGCCACCGTTATTGCCACTACATGATATATTGACTGTGATATTGGAATATATCTTAAACATATATTGGCATTCTGAACTACAGGCGCGCAATATGGGGTGTTATTACACATTGGTGACCTATATTACAAGCAATATTTGTGCAGCAATAATGTTTTACTGCAGATTCCCTCGCACGTAATTCTCGCTAAACGCAGAACAAAAAGAACAATAATAAATAAATAAATATCATGGGACAAATTTCATCAATTGACCTAGTCCCAATCTAAGCAATGCTTGTACTATGGGTACCAGGAAAGAAAGACCATCATTGTCAAGAAGAATGCGCCGCAAGAAACTTGTCAGAAAGTATTTTTTTCAAAATAAAATACTCTAAGTTACTACAATACTTAAATTCTACTTAAATTAAATACATTTATAAAAGGGATATGTCAGGATCGTAGCAAGTGGAATAAAGTAGTCTCTGCCTACCCCTGTGGGAAAGAGGCGTGACGGTATGTATGTATGTATGTATGTATATAAGGTCCCCGCGCCTAAATTATATTAGTCTATAGTAAAGAGATATATAAAGTCTCTACTAGTCGATTCGAACCCGGGACCTCTAGCTTAATAGTCAGCGTCACTAACCACTAGGCTAGCCGAACCCATGTCCTGACTTGAGAACTATATTCGTGCCCGAAAGCACGATGATTCGTCGATCTATTTTTATTATAAAAAAAACTTCGAAACCATAATTCAAAAATTTCAAAGCCAGCCTTGACACGGATATCGCTGTATCGCTGTAAAGATGCAATCAGTTGATACAATCAGCTGATATATCAGCGATTACTTTAGTCTAATTTATCACATACTGTCTCAAGTTGCTTATTTCTTTGTGAATTTCGTTTAGTAAATAGTGCGTTAGTAATTTAAACTCATTTTAGTACCGCGGCGTCTGTGATACACGGTTCAATAGGACCTATTAGCCGTGCTTACTTAAACACGAAAGGGATCGCTCCGGTCTTGCCTAATCATTCAAATTCACTTCGTTCTTTTAGTTCATTCAGTTCAACTGAATGTCAGTTGATCCGCATGAAGTTATAGGTATTTGCGGGTGGTACAGGACCTTGTAGAAAGGTCAGTTCTCATCGTTTGCAAAATCTTGATAATCCTCACGTCAAGCAGTACGTTGATAATAAGACAGCTGGTTAAATAATTGGCTTATGCTACTCTGTCTTAAATCTCTAGGCTGGCAACTCATCTACAATTCTGTGGTGTTAATTACGTTTTCTTTGACCAAAATAAAGACAAAGGAATACTTACCTACAAAAGAGTTAACAAAATTTTATGATTGAAAGGTTTCCATACCAATAGGTATTATAAATGCGTAAGTGTGCCTATTCTTCTTTCTGTACCTCTTCACGCTTAAACCGTTATACCAGTTTAGTTGGAATTTGGTATAAGGGAAATAATTAGGATAGTTTTTGTCCTAGAAAATCGCATAGCTCCCGTGGGATAGCGCTAAGAGTCGAAGACTAGTATCTCTATAGTACAAAGCAAGATGCAGACCTCCATCTCACTAGAAAGAAAGAAAGAAAGAAAGAAAGAAGACATTTATTCCTTTTTGCAAGACACACAAATAAAAGAGAATATACACACCACTGCGTCTGTTTCATTCACCGATCAAAGTCGTTAGGAGCAATTTAATAACAGCGCCATTTTGCAACAAAAATGCGTTGTCAAAGAGGCTAACAAACGATCTCGGGAGGGTGATAATTGGGTGCTCAGCTCACTATTCCAGCTTCCAGCTCCGAGTAAATCTAATGGCTTGTTGTATGGCTCCACTGGCCGCGGTTGGGGTGTATCTCATACAAACCACCGCACTCACAATCATTACACACGTCTGCGAACGCGGCAAATTTCAAAAAGATTTGATGACTTATGCAATTTGAACAGTCGACTACCAGCATCTCTTTCGAAAGTTTTGCCGTTCAAGAAACCCTAAAGTTAGAAAAGACAGACGTTGATGCTTAGTAAGTGTGCTCTTTTGAAGATGAAATCCAAGCTACGTATTCCCACATTACAGGGAAAGCTTTGAGGTAATTTTGTTTGAGAAAGGATACACGTATTTTTGTAAAAAGCTTAGAACCTTAAATTCCACCCAGTACTTGACCGGCATACCCTATACCGTATATAGCTGTCTAACCACAGTACAAGCGAGGGGTAAAAAGCATTACATTAGCGATAAAAGAATAAAGAGTTAAATTGCTTGTACGGGTTAAATCGCACGCGAAACCAAGCCACTTTGACTTAAACATGCACAAGTATGAAAAGGAAGATAAATTGAGTCTTTACTCTTAGGCTAGATGCTGTTAAGGGGCCGTTAGACTTGAGCATCACTTATGCAAAAATATCGATCCTGCGCCGTTTATTTGGTTGAACAGATACATACAACAAAGAGCAGAAAAAGGCACACACATCACTACATAGTATAAAATAAAGTCGCTTTCTCTGTCCCTGTGTCCTTATGTATGCTTATATCTTCAAAACCGGATTTTGATGCGGTTTTTTTAATAGATAGAGTGATTCAAGAGGAAGGTTTATATGTATAATACATGCATAATATACCGTGCGAGGCCGGGGCGGGTCGCTAGTTAACTATAATTTTAAAATTTGAAAACCCCCTTACGCACAAACTGCTGGTACCAATTTTTACCAAACATGGTTTAGAACCACCGCAAAGAAACTGGCTTTCGAATAAAAAAAATGCCTCGAAATCGGTTTATCTACTGGTGAGTTACGTTACCACATACACACACACACAAACAGACATCGATGTCAAGCTTACAACACCCCTCTGTGCGGCGGAGGTTAAAAACATACAAATTGTAGAAACTTTTTTACTTTTACGTCTTTTTTTACGGTTAACTCGCTAGAAATTGTAATTTTAAACGATACGGTCGCAAGTATAGGCAGTAACGCACCACAATTTGTACGCGCTGCCTACGCTGGAGACCCTTCACTGCACGCCCTAGGCAGCAGTACGCAGGTGGCGATAATCGCGGCAGTGGCGTAGCTAGATAACCAAGGGCCCTGATGCATATAAAAAAGGGGTCCCAACTGCTATCTAATTCGGTTAGGTTTTATCAAGCAAAAATATTAAATGTCACCTACTTCTGGTAAGGATTCGAGGGCCCCGGGGCATTGCACCCCCTAGGTAGCTTCGCCACTGAATCGCGGAGACATCCTAGCGTGCCGACTGCGTGCACGCAGCGTTCCTAATTCGCTAAAAACTGCCGAAAAAACGCTAATACCCTCGAACTTTAGGTAACAAAATAACCTTACAGCCTCGGTCTAAGCAATCCCAGTAAATATGAGAAAAACAAGCAAATAAAAAACGGTAGGATCACAAGTTTGCCTGCGGATGAATCTAATCTAGACCTCCTATTTGGGGCCGACGATTTGATTTGCAGAACAAAGCGACTGGAAGGGTACAGTTGGCTATCTCAAGGCTCGGATCTTTGCGTATCATACGCGGTGTTAGATTCAGACCCAAAGAAATGTACGTACATTCAACTATTTTGTTGGTAATGTAATACTAGTGTACGCTATGATACATAGTAATGTGAAATCGTATTTCACACATGAATCCGAACGATGTCAAAGGAAGCGCTATTTATTATAAGAACTCTTACCGATGTTTTATGCACATATAAGCAGGATTATTTAACACACACGCACAGATCACGTCTTTATTCCTTACGGGATAGCCAGAGCTTAACGTAACAAGACCTAAAGGCCACGTTTAGCATGATTGTGGGCGTATAGATTGAAAGGGGAATCAAAACAGTGATGGGTTGCTAGCCACATCGCCTATAAAATGATTCCTAAGATTTTGCCCAATAAATCTTGATGTAATGTAAATAAAGACTGTCTCTGTCCATAGTTTCGTTTACAGCTATGACTGCAAAGGGAAAAAAAACTAGTTCAGTTCGTTCTTTATGACGCTCACGGTTGTCAGATATAAAGACTCGACTGGTAGTTCTAGTGTTTCTAGTCAGTCAGTCAGCCATGTAGAGGCTTCTGTTTAGCAGTATATAGACTAGTATATACTAATGGTGATGATGATCATAAAACGCTATTAAAATGATGAAACAAGTCCGCGGACAGCAGCGCCCCGCCCGCTGTATCTCGCTGTACGATTGGCTTTGTTCTTGTTTTCATAACTTCCTTTGTGCCGTCGCAAATAAGCTGCTTTTTTGCAGTCTTTTAGTTTTCATTAACTTCCATTTTGTTCTCTTAACATTCAATGTTGTTTGTTTGAGAATTTTTATTATTCTACGCTTGCGTTTCCCACAATCACACATGTTAGGTGATGCCTTTTGAGATGGAGCGCTCTAGACTATCCTGATGAATACCTATTCATCCTGCCGGGGAATTTTCACAAGTGCAGTTCGAAAGCGGGCAACACATCTGCAATCCCGTAGCGTTACAGGTATCCATGGGCATTGGTACTCATTTACAATAAGGTGACTCATTTACTCCTTTGCCTTTTTTGACACACATAATTTTTAATTACGTTATAGGTGAAGCGGGCAACCCATCACTATTTTGATTTCTTTTTCCACCTATCGATGGGTCCAACGTATATGGGCTAATCTAAATCATTCTAGATAGGGTAGTCTAAATTATTTGTGATTATACTTAAGGTAGCATTTACTTTGTAATTTTTTCATGGATTGGCCGTTATACGTAGGACCCATCGCTATACGCCCTTAATCATACTAGACGTGGCAATTCCAGTCTCAGCTTTCGTCAGCTCGACTGTAATAATGATTCGTAAAAGTATATGGCAATTGTTATCTTAGCCCAGGAAATGAGAATGAGAGCCTGTATATACCAGATTTCATATCTCCCAAGCTTTAGAGCCACATAATATTATCCATAACCATACCTCGCATTACTTCACACCAGTTTCCCATATCCCCCCGAAAAGTGTTACGGCTAATGCACATTATAAACCATCTCATTATAACACGCTAGCATTATGGCATTACACATTATACAAGCAAGATCACGCGTTGAACCACCCCCTAGAATAAGGGGGGTTATTATACCAATATAGGATGTAAATAATGAGATTTGGAATTGGGTCAAATGAGATAAACGACGGAACATTTTGTACGTTCATCGGGTAAGAAGAGATAGGTTTAAGAGCGTTTGTCCCTTTCTTGCTTTACGATTGTGTAGCCTTTGTTGATTAGAGTATCTCTACATTACATGGTATTGTAGGCGAGAACGGTTGCTGTGCTTAAGTACCTACTTCCGACGAGAGTTGCCTTCCGCTGAGGAGTGTTAAAGTGTTAAAGAAGCTCGAATATTTTTTACGAAGAAATGCCTCTTTTAGGTTAGCCTATTCTGATGAGAGAAGTGTCAAAAGTTACACATGAACATACTCGTAAACAAAGTAACAAAACAGATTTTTGTACGGGAGCCCTTCGTTCGGTCGAACAATTGTTTGGTCTAACGTAATGTTCGTCTGGTCTAAAATTTCTTCAGCTGAAACTGAAAATATTTCAGAAATTATTTTACATAGGTTTTGGAGAATAGGTTGGGTCAGGTCATGTTCATTTTATAATTTTGCCGAAAAGTCGATGGTTTCAGTATTAATTCAGTTTAGACCAAAATTATTCGACCATTTTATTGGATCAGGCGTTACTTTGCGGAGGCCCATTTCAATGAACAAAAAACACCCTGATCATCGCCTGCCGTATTTTTAGGCAAAACGGCCGCGCGCGTATCCATATCCTATCATGAGCGCTCAATGATTTACTGTTTTGGTACAGTCGCCAACAATAAGATCGAGTAGAACAAAGCACTCAAAAATATCTAACTCCATTCGTACGTATCCGCTAGAGCGTACGTCCGCTTTGTTCTATACGATATTGCCGCTGACTGTAGCTGCATGTTGAACCTTTGTGATGGTAATCCAGAAAGTATTCGTGTTACGTTTTCAGTCTAAAAGCATCTATCCTGCTCACCTAGTATAGCGCAAAAGAGCGCAATGCGAAACTCGAGAGACAGTGGCAAAAAATTAAAGAAGTATTCATTCGTTTCAATGTGGCCAAATTAGCAACAGACGTTAAGGAAAGCTGTCACAAAGATCCTTGCAAGATTGTATTACAAATGAGATCCGTAGAACTAATGTAATCGACGAGTCTCAGCTAACTTCACACCATAAGTGGCAGTCGGCTGGGCGAGGCACCTTGCTCGTAGTACCAATAGCAGTTGGAGTCGTAAGCCTAGAATGGCAACCGCGTACCTACCGGAAGGCGAAATGTCGGTAGGCCTGCAAGGTGGACGGACGATCAGAGTAAAGATCGCAGGAAGCCCAATGGCTTGGCACCCAATGGTGCAGATAGCACAGAACCAACTTCCAACCCGCTTCACGGCCTGGCAATGGTCTAAACTGGGTTAAGGTAATTGTAACACAAAAATCTTTTGCTACTATTCAAAACTCGCTTGAAGTCACGTGACAATTAAACTATATAACTAGTTAGTAGTATTAACACACCTAGTTCCCTGTCTACGTTATAATATAACAAGTAAATTATAAAGCGAGGAAATTCAAAAACCGCAGCCGCGAGCGGAAGGCAAGTCGTTAAGGAAATTGCATTTTACCTACGCGCCGTGTATTTTTGGAACAAATCGCTTGTTGGTCTCTGTTGAATTTTATGCTGTTTTAAAACTATACGGCTTATGAGGAGTCTTCTAATTGACCGAGTCTCCATAGTTTAGACAAATACGCTTTCGTATGTGTCGTATGATGTCCTCTACAAGTCGAATTTTCCAATCGATTCTCGGGAAATATTGGTGGCAGGTCGATTTAGTTTTGCGGTTTTTTTTTAATTTAATAAATAATTTAAAGTCGCGGGTTTACGGTTGATGCAAGTCGCTTCCAACCGAGGCAACTAGAGGTCTCGGGAAGCCTATGTCCAACAGTGCACTGCTCGTACTGCTACGTTACAGGAGTATTCAATTATACTAATCCAACCATCTGCTGAAATATTCCCCAATACATGCATATATCAAGTCTTTATCCCCTGCCGGGTAGACAAAGTCTAAGGTAACAAAATTTTACGGCCACGTTTAGCATGATTAAGGGTGTATAGCTGGAAAGGGAAATCCAAATAGTGATGGATTGCTAACCGCATCGCCTATGACCTAAGATTTTCGCACATTCCCTCGATGGGCTTTTATCATCTGCGCCTGCGCGAGAAGATAACCAACTGGTCAATTCTATGTTTTTTCTTTACTCCCAGACCAGCATGGATTCCCGAATCACAAGACAATATGCAAGTTTACAAGCTATTTCTATTTCTATTTCTGTGACGTATACAAATCTCTAGGCCGTGTTAAATCGCAATACAAAGCGATTGTCCCGGGGTCCTATCTCAAACTGTTCATGCAGGACGGGCAATCGCGCGACACGCAACAGCGGCCCAAGTTATGTGGGTAATCTCCCCGGAGTGGCAACATCGAGCCTGGGTTGCCATATCGCACTATCTAATTCAAGTATGGCGGCGTTTTGGCAGACAATGATGGCAATAAAATTCCCACTTTACTTGGACAAGAGTTGTATGTCGCAGAATGGAGGCTTGCTATCGACGTCAAAAAAAAGGTTTACAGTTCGATTGTACGTTGTTTTTTGTTAATAATGGTATGTCACAAACTTGGTCCCATTGTCAGTAAATACGTGGTAAATGCGCAAAAAATTAAGACACAAAAACTTAAAAAATAAATAATCGTTATTTGCAGATTCACAAAAAATTACACATTCATGACTGTGTTAAATGCCTACTGCCACTGCCGAAAAATAAGACCGAGTAAATGTAAGATTATGTTAACCCCAATTGAAACCACTCGCAATGATTTCCAAAACACGCGAAATCGCATCTCAAAACCGTTTTTTCAATACCACTCCACTCTGTACATAACACAAGTAATGACCAATACTTTAGTCCGAGCGCTGGCGTCACGCTCTCCTCTCCATTAGCCAGCAGAGACAACACTGGAGCACGCACAAATCATATTTGTCCGTGGCACCCCCGCCGAGGCGTATCACGCGAGATTTACTACACGACACGTATCGAACGTGTACGAAATAGGCCTCGTATCTTAGACGGGATAAATCGAGTGTGAAATATTGTTAATAATAAATACCTACGAAAGTTTGATAGCATGTATATCCCACCATCCCAGCTACCTGTTTGGACAGCTACGTAAAAAAAAACACGGCAGTAGGTAGTCGAAAATTTCACAGTTATGTAAAACTTAATAGGTATTGAATATTTGTCAGGTTTTCTTCCCGCGCAGATGGTAAAAGCCAAGTTATAGGCGATGCGGATAGCAATCCGGTATCCCCTTATTTGCTATAAAATCAATGGCTATAAAATCACATTCTATAAAACCATTTGCTATAATGATTCACTTTCTATAAATTCAGATGCTATAATCATTGCTTGCTATAATGCTCACTTGCTATAACACTTAAATTCTCTAAAGTTACTTTCTATAAATTCAAAATCTATAACATTCATTTGCTATAATATTCATTTGCTATAACATTCATTTGCTATAATATTCATTTGCTATAACACTCATTTGCTATAAGGATTAGATAGTATAACATTTGTTTTCTATAACTATTGAAATCTCTAAACTTTACTTAGGCAGCGGTACTACAACTGAAAAGTCGCGGAAAAGGGGGGTGTGGGGGGCAGGGCCCCCCACATGGGGGGCTCGGGGGCGCAGCCCCCGCCATTAGAAAAACACGTTACCAACATCCAATTTAAGACAGATAGGTTTGTTAGTTACCTTGTGTCCTTCAGAGCAGAAAATAGGAGCCCCGCGCAGCGGGGCTCTCTCGACCTCGCATTAGGATGCCTGGCTGAATTTAAGGAATCAGTAGAGGAAATAAAAAACAAATATAACAATAAAGAATATATTTGTAATTAATTGTAATTCTAATGTCCCTCAGAGCAGAAAATAGGAGCCCCGCCCAGCGGGGCTCCGTCGACTTTACATTTGAACACCTGGCTCTGTTTTATAGATTTTGATGCTTATAGAATGTGAATGTTATAGATTTTGAATGTTATAGATTATGAAATTATAGATTTTGAATGTTATAGATTATGAATGTTATAGATTTTGAAATTATAGATTTTGAATGTTATAGCATGTGACTTTTATAGCAAATGAATGTTTATAGCAAGTGATTTTATAGCATATGAACTTATAGATTTTAAATTTATAGCTTTTGATTTTATAGCAAATAAGGTAGACCCTAGCAATCCATCACTATTATGATTCCCCTTTCCGCCCTTAATAATGTTAAACGTGGCCTTAAGGTTTTCTTGCCTTCGGCTCCGTCTACCCCGTAAGGGATTAAGACGTGGTATGTGTATGTACGTATGTATGTATATTTATTTATCACTTGTACCTACTGTTACGAATAATGTCTAGTTTGACGAGAGATCCAAAGAAAGGTATCATTTAAAACGACTTCTGAATAAGATTAATTCAGAATTCCATGGTCAAGTATGTATAATAAAAATGGGAATGAAACGTACTCAAGAGCTTTCCGAACTAACCTATACTTTGAACAATACACAATAATACTTAACCAACAAAAAAGGTTGCTGTTAAAAAAGTCAAGAGAAGAAAACTCCGTGAAACACTCGAGCATTTTTATTGCAAAAACTTGGCTTCGAGGCTCGAGCGCGATTTCACTTTGCATAATAAACTTTTATAAATAAAAATAACGTACGGCAGCATTAACAAAATAACTTTTAATAACGAGAGTGAAACGAAACGTATTAACTTTTTGTGTGCCGACAACACTGGCTGAATGGTGGCCGCGTAAGCCGAACAATAAACAGGATATGGCGGGAAAGGCGTCGCCGGCTGTTTATGGCGGTATTAAGTGCCCGCAGAAGGGTTTTGCGTTCCGTTACACGCAGCCACGGCATCTCTTAAAACTTAACTAGAGAAGGGAAGGAAAATGTAGAGTACCACAAAGGGCTAATTATACTAAAAGACCACAACACGAATGTACCTAATATTTGTGAAATAAAATAAAGCTAAATTTAATTTCTTCTCCGCGGCCATTGTTACACGAACTACCAGCCGCATCCACATAAATTTGGTATTCTTAAAGGATCATATTTCGAAGCCAGGTAGGAATAGAATATCCTTCACCTCAATTACCTTGTAATTAATTATTTGCCGTCTTCCTCCCATCTGTGCCGGTGCGAGGGCAAATATTAACGAGGGGGTTCTACAGAAACCCGTCACACGTCATTGCACCAAATTCTTCGTGTTCCAGCACCTTACTTTACTCAGAATATTAAACCACAAAATGGTTTACTACATTCAACACTATAAAAACGAGCAAATGCCTTTTATTACCTACTCTAAAAGAATGTTAATGCTGACAAAATCATTTAAATCACCAAGTTTTATGATATCCAAATACTGGATACTCTCGAGAGCACCGCCCTTAAAACGTTGTTAGTACAATCTTTTACGTCTAACAACTGTTAAAAACACTGGATTTTATTCACTTTTTAGGCAGTACAGTTTTGAGGCTGTCTTTGGGAGCTAAGCGCCCGGTTGCCAGCAGTAAAAATAATTTATCTGCGGTTCAGCAGGCAACACCATTGTTTGCACCTGCGCCCGTCATACTGCCACGAACTTTTGCGGCTTGATTAAAATATTAGATGGAGCATTATGCTAAGTGATTAATCAAATGTTTAGAATGTCAAAAAACATCATACTGAAGTTAAGGGCTAAATATACTTGCTAGTTTAAATTGGGTCAACTGTTTATCTGCTGGGCAGAGTTGCGATTCTCGAAGCCTCGACTGTGAGATTTTAAAAATGTTAATTGTTTATCACGGTTCAAGCCAACACTCCTCGCTTCAAAACCGCATCAAAATCCATCCGTTAAAGATCTAAGCATACATAGGGACAGACAGCGGAAAGCTACTTTGTTTTATACTATGTAGTGATGATAATTGTATAGATATTTATGCCCTATTGTACAAAATAAACGTGGTTTCAATATTAACAATAAGCGGTCCCACACACGCCACGGGGCGTTTAGCATAAACTTTAATTACCTAGATGCCGCGTTATTGCTAACTATGCCAAGAATGTGATCAGGCATGTCGTTCGTTAATGTAAGAATTTACGGCAAGATGGCCGAGGCGTTTATTTAGCCCATTCATAAAAATAACAGAATATTTCGACAACTTTCCTGTCACTACATCTTGTGTACTTATATAAAAGAAAGTCGTGATAGTTACTATTTATAACTCAAGAGCGGCTGAACCGATTTGGCTGAAAATTGGTAGGTAGCTTAGAACCAGGAGATGGACATAAGATACTTTTTCCGTGTCTTCCCCTGGCCGGGAAGTGGAAATTACCGCTCACGTAACGGGCGGTAAATCGCTACTCACGGCCCGGAGCGACTTAAATAAAATGAATGATCGAAGGACTTTACTCATTAAAGTGGCGTTTTTAATTCATCAAGCATCATTCGTGCTAAAAAAGCATAAGAATTAAAACTTCATAAAAGTGTGCAATAAAATGCAGGTGCATTTAGAGTTAATAAGCTTATAAAAACTCTGAAATATAGCATTCACGAAGCATGTACTCTGTCAACGACCGCGGGGTTATTCTGTTGAATAAATTATATGCATAAAAAAACCTGACGTTTTATTTGATGAGTATAATCATAAGTTCAGTTTATAGAAGCTATTAAATTTTTAAGTTTAAACCTCCATAACTTAATGTGAGGCTGGTTGGGTCAGGTCACTTTGGTAGAATACTTCCTTTCGACAAAATTGGGTCTTGAATATAGTACAGTACAGTACATGTGTATAGTACAGTCGCCATCAGATATATCGCAGCGGGCGAGGTTCTCAAATATTTCGGACTAATTAAACTTCAATAAATTCGGGACAAATATCAGAAGGTACAGATCGTCAAAGGTGTCGACGCAGTCAGGCTGATCATAAATATCGGAAAATTTGTGGAAAACAAACCTTACGTATATAATAATAATAATAATTTATTTCAGACTGAGTCCATAAAATAGATAAGTAGAATATCTGTCAAGATTCTTGCGGCGCATTCTTCTTGACAATGACGGTCTTTGCGAATGCGCTGATAGTTTCAAAAACATACATACATACATACATACCGTCACGCCTCTTTCCCACAGGGGTAGGGGTAGGGGTAGGGGTAGGGGTAGGGGGGGGTAGGGGGGGGGGGGTTTGTAGTTTCAAAAAAAGACATGTAAAGACCCCTTGGCGGCCTATATGCAAAATATTGCGGTGTGTGTTACATCTTCAATATACTACAGTCCGTAAGCTCTGAGAATGCATTCGGGTTCGTCAGCTGTCTCCCTCACTCGACTGATTAAAGTATCGAACCCATAGAGTGAGACAGACAAACTTGACTAGCATTCTAAGAGCTCACCAGTGGCGTAGGTAACCAAGGGCCCTGGTGCAAATAAAAAAATGGGGCCCCACTACTATCTAAACTGGTTACGTTTTAATAATAGTTCGATCGAGATTTTCTTGTAAGGGTTCGAGGGCCCTCTGAGCTTGAGGGCCCCGGGGCACTGCCCCGCCTAGTCCCTAGGTCGCTACGCCACTGGAGCTCACGCACTGTAAGCGACTTCTACACCAATTGGCAAACATTAAAAAGCCTTTCAAAGCCCCATTAAAAAGGGTAAACGACCTTTACCCATTTTTGAACGGTGATTGGAGATAGGACGAGTCCCCGCGGAATGGGGTCACGATATCAGCGATCGATGGAAGCAACGCGGATTAGCGCGTTAGCGGTTTGCGTTTGTGACGTCACCGGCGAGACGGGGTAGCGAAGAGAATGGAATACAACCAGTTCGGGGTAGTCTTTTAGCTGCTCGAATATTTTTGACGAGCAATGCTTTTGATACATGCAAGACGCCTTAGCCAAGGCAGCGACGAGAAAATGAACTTGAGACGGAAATAGGTGAGTAATTAGTTAATATTTGTATTGTTGTATTTGTTTTGTTGAAACGAAAGATAGAATAAGGAACAGTGTGACAAGGGAACGTGCGGATGTGAAAGAGGATATAGTGACTAGGATAGAAAAAAGTATGCTTAGTTGTGGTCTTGTAGCTCGTAGAGCGGATGGATGAAAGTAGACCAACTAAACAGATCTATATGGGGAGTGTGAATGGTTGCATTGAGAGGGGAAGGCCTAGATGGACGTTCCGAGACCAAATAGGAGACGTTTTGGTAAAAGGTCAGGTCAGGCGTAACCGAAACCGACGAGCATGTACGAAGAAATTGTTGAATGTGTATGAAGCGAAAGAAGTATGTCAAGATCGTAGCAAATGGAACAAAGTAGTCTCTGCCTACCCCTGTGGAAAAGAGGCGTGACGGTATGTATGTATGTATTCTATTTTATATATTCAAGGGCATAAATATATGTGCGTTACCAAGACGTCAAAAATATCAATACACCTTTAAGCCACAAACAATAAGGTCGGTGTCACATATATTTGGCACCAATGCAAGGACGAGTATCGATATTTGTGCCGTCGACTGTGCACGAAATGTTTATTGTACTTAGAAAGTAATATCGGTAAGTAGTTCGTGTTCCTTTTCAAGCTGTGTGTACGCGAAATCTTTATTCTATGTACTTATTTACAAAGAGACATCGAAAACGGCCAAGTAAGAATCGAACATTTCTTTTCATAAAACATCGGTTGCAAATAGTGGAACTCGCAACATAGGGTTCGGATAAAATTTGTGCAACTCCAGGGAAGGTTTGAACAAAACAGGAACGGGGGGCGAAGCCACGGCCAAAGCTAGTCTCAAGAAAAGTCCCGCTGCCAAGGTGGCGTCACTCCCATGACATCACCGCAGCCAGGGTGACATCATGGCTCTGAATGACATTCTAGAACGACGCCATGCCGGCAATATGGCGTCTGAATAGGGGATATTTGCATGATTTATTGAGAGTCCGAGGCGTTTATTATACCTAAACATAGACAGGAGAAAATGTTGGGAATCATGTTATAGGCGATGCGGCTAACAAACCAGACGGACTACGAACTAGTGCGAAACACGTCGAGCATCACTCGACTTCTATACGTGAGTTATCCGTTCGTGTAACTATGAATGAGTCTCCGGTAGTTTCATGAAAATCTGCAGAGATAATGACACACACACACGCACAAATCACGTCATTATCCCTTACAGGGTAGACAGAGGCTAAGGCAACAAGACCTAAAAGCCACGCTTACCATGATTGTGGGCGTATAGGTAGAAAGGGGAATCAAAATAGTGACGGTAGCTATGCCCATTCCCTCGATGGGCTTCTACCGCCTGCGCGGGAAGAGAAGCAACTGGTACATTCTATGTTTTTTCTTTGCTCCCAGACCTGCATGGAATCAATGAAACCTCTGTACTTTGTCCAAATAACCCTCATGTCTTGCAACCCTTAGCAAACAGAGCATGCCGACTATCAATGTCAATGTCCCAAATCCAAGCCCTCCCCCTGCACGCCTCCCGCCCCCCTAACTCGTCCCCCCACTTGTGGCCGGCAATATATACTGATACAGACTTATCAATTTCTTAAGGGTAACTCCCTGGACTTATTTGACTGCTTATAAGTTTCAATTCTTGTGGTTTTTATAAGCTTTTTACTAACTTGGCGGTTTTTGGGTCTAATCTTGCAATTCAAGCTGCTACGCACAACCTGCTATGGGTGGTGTAGGTGTAATAGCACACATCACGGAATGATGAGGATCCGGGTTCGATTCCCGGCCATAGCTTTACTTTTCGAATTTTCTGTGTTGTAGTTTTCGGTGTTTTATAGAAATAGTGCTACATAATGCTACGTCTGTGCTAGAATGACAACGCACATAACCTTAGCAAGTAATAGGATGGGGTGAACCATTCCGTGAGAAAGGTTTTATGGGATGCTTTAACAAGCCCAAGAGAGTGGGCCAAGTACTTTGATAACCATTAGCCATCTTTCTAGTTACTGTCGCGTTAAATACACAGTCATTTAGTATGTTAAGCACATGTACGACGCTTGTGACATTTATTTGTCCTCTTGTTAAAAAAAAATTGTTTTATTGAATCAGGCGTTACTTTGCGGAGGTCCATTTCAATGAACAAAAACATTTCAATGTACCAGCTAACATGGCATTGTACTAAGCTAATTTTGTCGCCAAATTAATGTGAAACTAGCGACTTTTAATCGCTATACCACACAATAACTAAACAATTACAATCGATACTAAGCCCATGAAGACCGAATGCTAAGTAATACGCGATCGACAACACCAAATTAATCGATGCAAATATCCTTGGCAGGCTTCGACCAAGCTGGGTAAACAAGGCATGAATTATGACTCAGTCAAGCATATTTTAAAGCAAAATGACTTAACGAAGATTATGTCAACAAAGCCTTGTAAATGACATAAATAGTCATGGAGACATAATTATTTAGCGACTCTATGGCGACTTACGCGGTCAGTTCACTCGTATTTTTAGTTTCGGACATCTTTAATTGCGAAAAAACGTGAAATATTAAAATTAAATCGAGGGCATTAATATCTACAGAGATATAGCCATCATGTCAAATGTTTTTGCCGCCGGTCTTACTGTTTGTGGCATAAAGGTTAGATGTTTTTGACAACTTGGCAACGTATTTATGCCCTCGAATGTACATACTTATGGTAGAAAAAATTGTGCCTTTGCTTCGCTTCTAATCTTTAGAACTACCCCGTTTAGCGACATTTGTCATTGAGCTTTGCGACTTGCTTGATCGTGTAAACGGAGGGGCAACATTGCTCTTCACTACATAGTATAAAACAATGTCGCTTTCTCTGTCCCTCTATATCCCTATGTATGCTTAAATCTTTAAAACTACGCAACGGATTTTGATGCGGGTTCTTTTTAATAGATAGAGTGATTCAAGAGGAAGGTTTATATGTATAATACATGCATAATATACCGTGCGAAGCCGGGACGGGTCGCTAGTAAAGAGTAAAACAAAGTCATCTCCGTTCTAGATATTGTATGAGACAAGATCAATAAGTATGAATTGATCAAAGATATTAATTTTATTACGTTAAAATGACAAAATAGGTTCGGAGGGAACAAAAATAGATGGATAATAAAGAAACGTTTTCAGTAATTGTTTTGAAAGAGAAACGTGGTGTGAATTTTAAAAGGACGATAATATTGAATCAGGCAAGCTTGTGAGATTTTACGGGCACGTTTTGCATCCGTTCCATTTTCTTCTAGTAATTCTGTTTACTAATAGCCTTCGGAAATATTGTTATATATATTATATGGCATGTTAAGCTTAAGCGATTGTAACTGACAATACGTTACAAGCTTTTCTTAAACTCGGCTGGGGCCCTCGGCCACCCAAGAATTTGGGGCCCTTTTGGAAACTAAAAAAAGTGAATTATAATAACACTAGCTGTTGCCCGCGACTCCGTCCGCGCAGAATTTGCTTATCGCTAACCCGCTAGTCTCATGCAAAGTCTCAGCCCGATCGGTTAAAAATTGACAAACTTTCATACAAACTTTCATCCCCTATTTTATCCCCTTGGGGGTAGAATTGATCAAAATCCTTTCTTAGCGGATGCCTACATCATAACATCTACCTGCATGCCAAATTTCAGCCCGATCCGTCCAGTGGTTTCATTTGAAGATATGTAGAATGTGGGACTGTGTACAGCGTCAGCTTAAAAAGAATATTTGACATTACAGAAAACCAGAAAACAATTTATTATTTTTACTTTATGCATTGCTAAAACTACCTCGCGTTTCGGCCCAATTAAACAGATGTAGCCACGAACAGACTAAGTCTCTTTATGTTTCGAATTTTAAATCTAAAATCACTTTGTTTTATTATTAAACGAACACATTAATCTAAACTCTAATACTTATCGCTTCCCAATTTAACATACGTGCGATAATCTGGCAGGATTGAGTGGTTACTCTCTGAACGTGGCGACCGATATCGACTTCGTGACTCGCATCGCTGTTAGGAACGATCAGGACAACACGAGACCGAAGCCTATCATTGTCAAGTTGCAAGCTCGTTACAAGAAAGACGATTTCATCTCATCCTTGCGTAAATTAAAGTTTCTTAAAGCGTCTGATTTGGGTTATTCCGGCAACGAGAATCGAGTTTACATAAATGACCACCTCTCCGGCTATAATAAGTACTTGCTTAAAGAAGCTCAACTCAGAAGAAAGCAGAAGCAGTACGAGCATTGCTGGGTCCGGAATTGTACTGTGATGGTTCGGAAGGCTGACAAGTCCCCTATTTTATACATTACTTCGGAAGATGCTTTAAACAGGATAACATAAGAGTCGACCTGCTTATGTCGCTGTCACTTTGCTGTTGGTTATTGCATTGTACCTGTTTTCTTCATGTTGAATTTATTGTTGTTTTCGATTGCAGAAGCAAATTACGTATATTTATGTTTGACTTAAATTATCTTATCCATACACTGGGCACTTCTTTTTGTATAACTTGTAACTGGCTCTGTTCTTGCATATTTTTTGCGACAATCAGGTCAAATCTTGGTCTAAAATTATGTCACAATAATCATTCGGCTACCAAAAGCACAATTTATAAGAAATTTTTTGTAAGAATCTTCGATGTCTATTAGTATTTATTATCAGAATGCACGTGGACTCCGAACTAAGACGTCAGAGTTTCAACTAAATGTTTTAAATTCGAATTATGATTTTATATGTATTACTGAAACTTGGTTGGTTCCTGGTATTTTTGATTCCGAACTGTTCGATGCGCGCTATAATGTTTATAGGACGGATCGTGATTGCGAGAGATTAGGGATGAGCAGAGGAGGCGGCACGCTGATAGCGATGCGCCGCGAGCTGCGCGCCGACTCGCGCGGCGCTCGCCCCGTGGTGGCGCTGCCCGACGCCGACGTCACGTGTCTTGATGTTCACATTGCGCAGGGCCCCATCAAAAAAAAGCTGAGATTATTTACGTGCTACTTTCCCCAAAGTAAATATCAAAAGGATTCCCAGTTGTTATTTTTTGAATTTTTGTCTAATTTACATACCGACTTTCCCGAGGATGAATTTATTGTCTTGGGTGACTTTAATATTGGGGAAGCCATTTGGACCCCGGTGGACTGTGGATCTCAGAGTCTTAAGTTGGAAAATTCAAATATTAACCACCTCACTTTGCAATTATCGGCATTCATGCATTTTACCTGTTGGCATCAATTCAATCATATTTCTAACAAAAATGGTAGACAATTAGACTTGGTTTTGGCTAATTTTATATGTAAGGTGGATATTGCGGACCCATTGGTGCCAATTGATGCGCATCACCCCGTGTTTACAGTGACTTTTGATTCTGTCTCCGCGGAACGTCACTTATTACCAGCGTCCCGTGTAGTTAGACGCTTTTTTGTGGCCGATTACGACTTAATTAATTCAAAGTTAGCTAAAATTGATTGGGAGTCACAGTTAGCTTCTAGGGACGTTGAGACGGCTGTCGATAATTTTTATACTATTGTTAATGAAATAGTTGATAGTTCTGTTCCTACTAAAATTATGAAAACTAGTAGTAGCAGGTTTCCCATTTGGTACTCCCATGCTCTTATTGCCTTAATAAAGAAAAAAAATAAAATGCATAAAAGATGGAAAATATATGCAAGGCCATCCGACTATGACGCGTTCTCTTATTTTCGATCTAAAATTAAAGTCATGTCAACCTCATGTTATAATTTATTCATTTCCAGGACTGAAAGCAACATTAAATTTAACTCAAAAAGTTTTTGGTCATATATTAAATCGAAAACTAACAATAATAGTATTCCTGATACCTTGTATTTTGGTGATGTCACGGCCACTAAGGGCCAACATATGGCTGACTTGTTTAATACCTTCTTTCGGTCGGTTTTTGAACCCATTGATAATACTGCCGATGCATTTGAGCCTGGTAATAGTTCGGTAAGCTGTGCCATCAACAATATCCAAGTTACTTTACCAGAGGTGGAAAAATATCTTAGAACGTTGGACGAATCTAAGGGGAGTGGTCCGGACGGTATCCATCCTGTTTTTTTAAAGCGATGTAGTGGAAGCCTTGCGTTACCCGTGTGTTTATTGTTTAACTGCTCAATATCGTCCGGAATATTACCCAAAATTTGGAAAAGGTCCATAGTTGTACCTATTTATAAATGCGGAGATAGACATGATGTTGAAAACTACCGTGGTATATCTAAATTATCTGTTTTGCCTAAATTATTGGAAAAAATGGTGTATGATACATTATACCCAACCATGAGGCCCATGCTTATAACTCAACAACATGGTTTCATCAATAACCGCTCTTCGGAGTCAAACTTGTGTGAATTATTGGATTATGTTTTAAGTGCAATGGGACAGAACTGTCAGGTTGATGCTGTTTACACGGATTATTCTAAGGCCTTTGATAAGATTTCTCATTCGATATTATTAAAGAAAATGGAATATTTGGGTATTCATGGAGATTTACTGCGATGGCTCACATCTTACTTAAGGGATAGGACACAAGCTGTAACTGTTAAAGGTTATACCTCTAGTTTTGTTCCAATAACCTCTGGCGTCCCACAGGGGTCACATTTGGGCCCACTACTATTTAATGTATATATTAATGATGTTATAAACTGTTTTTTGCACTCCAAGATGTTGTTGTATGCCGATGATACAAAAGTTTTTACAATGGTAAGATCCGAAGACGACTGTGTAAATTTGCAGAGCGATCTAGATAGACTCAGTGATTATTGTGTAAAGAATAAACTACACTTGAATGTTGCGAAGTGTTCTGTAATAACTTTCACTCGCAAAAAATATCCTATACAATTTAGTTATTCGATTGGGAACCAAATACTTAAAAGGGTTAATGAGGTTAAAGATTTAGGCATATTTATTGATAGCGAGGTTCAGCTGACGTCTCATGTTGCAAAAATTACATCTAAAGCATACAAAATGCTCGGTTTCATATTTCGCCAGAGTAAGGATTTTAAAGACCCTAGTACTTTAATGCTTTTATATAATGCCTTTGTAAGATCGCATTTAGAATATGCATCTACGGTTTGGAGTCCACACTTTTCAGTGCATATCGATTCAATAGAACGAATACAAAATAAATTTATTAAAAGAATGAAGTACAAATTTAAGGACTTCGAGTTCAAAAATGTCGAGTCTCTTGAACTGCGAAGGGAGAAAAAAGATATCGCGTTTTTGTATAAATTACTAAATAATTTAATTGACTCTCAAGATCTTCTGAGCAAAGTTTCATTTAGATGCCCGAGTTTTCGAACTCGGTCCACTCGTCTATTCTTAGTGCCTTTCAGTCGCACTAAATATGTAGGTAACAAATGTTTGGCAAGAGCGTGCAAAATTTATAATGAAAAATATTCCAATATTGATTTGTTTCAACTCGAACATCGTAAATTTGCTTCTGCAATCAGGAGAGTTATGTTGGATTAGAAAACCGATGTCTCTGTGGTTGTTTTTGGTTGAGCTCAGGTGCTTGTAATCCGATAGGTACTGTTCCAATATTATTGTCTTTTTATTTTCCTAAATTGTATTTTGTTTTCTTTTTTTTTAATATTCTAATTTAAAGTTAAAATTTAAAATTTATTTGGCATGTGTTACTTTTCGAGCAAATAGTTGTATAAGTTATAAGTGGAAACTGTTTTGGCTTATGTATTTACTACATTCATTTAACTATAAGTGTAATTTGATGCTGTTTGTTTCCCATTTCAATAAATAAAAAAAAAAAAAAATAAAAAAAAAATAAACAAACCTAATTTAAATAAAAACTGATTAAAAAGAACAACGAATTTTTTTTCGATGATTACATACCACATTATTAATTCGTTAGTTACAAATAGTTGTGGTATCATTTTCCATTACGTTTAATCGGTTATTGGCCTTTTGAACTAATTTATTTGTGTTGGAGCCGTTGGGGAGAGAGTTAAACGAGCAGAGATTAGTCTATACTACTTAGGAACTAATTATATTTATTATCACGCCCTCTGTTGGTCGTGATTTGAACTATATCGATTGGTAAAGTTTAATTACTATGATAGGCTAGTTAATTATGAAACCGCCCGTAAGATGGCGCTTGAACAATATGATCATTATTACTCTCAAGTACAATTTGACTTAAGTTTACCGTTCTCCACACCATTACGTTACAACGAGCAAGTAGTTCACCTGTTGGTAAGTAAGCCCAACGACCCATAGACACTCGCAACACCAAAACATTTCAAACGCGTTAATTCTTTTTAAATACCACATTGATGGCGTCCGTTTGTTTACATTTAGTTAATTTACCAGTTGCTTCTCTTCCCGCGCAGATGGTAAAAGCCCATCGAGGGAACGAGCGAAGGTTAGGAATCATGTTATAGGCGATGCGGCTAGCAACCTACCACTATTTTGATTTCCCTTTCGACCTATACGGTCTTAATCATGCTACGTGGCCTTGAGGTTTTGTTACCTACCTGCTCTGTCCACGTAAAAGTTAAAGATGTGTTATATGTTGTGTATGTATAGGTACTTTCAAGTAGAAGATACTTGGGAAATACGAGATAGAGAAACTTAACTGGATAGACGAGGAGGGGGCCTATTGGGGGTTAAAAGACACGTCCAGAAGCTATTTGCACTTCGCCATCAATGTTTACAACCAACTAGTAACCCGCAAGCTTTATAGTCTAAACATTTTACAAGCCCACCTTCTCTTTCACACGCACGGCCGACCCAGAGCGTCAGAGGGTGAAGGAACACATTCTGTCTATAAAAGTTATCTCTGAGGACGTTATTACGGCTTTATCTTTACGACGGATGCGGAATTTTAGGCCAATTTTTATACGACAAGATTAGATTTGTTTTGGAAATTGTTTGGCGCAAATTGTTTATGTGGCACAAGAGCACACGTGTATAGCATTTACTAACACAAAGTTGAAAACAAATGGAATCCATTTAACGTATCTCCAACGATAACATACGAGTACGTTACGGACTTCGAGTTTCAATAGTAGAACCCCTGTTGAAGAAAAACGTTTCATCTAATCTACATAGTTTGTGTTTGTTACTTCTATATGCCGATAGATAGAAGATTCTTCTTGCAATGTATATAAGGCTATGCAACATTAAATAAATAGTCATTCGTCAAGGAACCGTTGAATTATTCACGTTTGATTAGCGATTTTTGTAGTTTAAGATTTATGGGCCCACGTCTCGACTTTCGCTAGAAAATTTCCTGAGAAACCAGTACATTTTGATTTAACTTACGGTCAACCTTGAAGTTGTGGTCCGCGCCATCTCTCGGTTCTCACCTGAAACAAAACTCTCAATTAGTCTCTTCAATCGAGAATCAATTTACTTAATTGCTAATCCGATTGCCCGAATTCTGTTATAAGATCGGGCTCCGGACCCGAGTATCCAGAGTCAAGATAATCAAGTCAAAGGATCTTTCACGTTTCAAATTTTGTTTGTAAACAAATTGTAAGGAAGGTTAGTTTTAGGTGTTGTCTCTTGAATAAATCGCTAATGAGTTAAAAACTTTACAAGCACAGTTTTTAAAATCCATTATGTTCGTCTAATACACCCAAAAGAAATCTTTCACATGAACTGACCTGGTCCCAAAGTAAGCGCTATAAGTACTAGTAGGCTTGTTATGGATACTAGACAGCGATACACATACTTAAATAGAGACATACAAACTTAAAAAGATAGAAACATCCATGATTCAGGAACAAGTATTCGTGCTCAACACAAATATATGCCCTTACCAGGATTCGAACCCGGGACGCTTGCTTCGCAGGCAGGGTCACTACCAACTAGGTCAAAAGCGTCGTCAATGAACTCCTGAATTTTGTAGAAATATTTTTTAAGCATTGCTTAAACGTAAAAAGTTTTTTGTTAACGCTACTTATTTATTGCGTGTAATCAAAGCGTGTAAAAAAACATAGAATTTACCAGTTGCTTCTCTTTCCGCGCAGATGGTAAAAGCCCATCGAGGGAATGGGCGAAAGTTATAGGCGATGCAGCTAGCAACCCACACTATTCTGCATTCCCTTTCCACCTACTACGCCCTTAATCATGCTAAACGTGGCTTTAAGGTTTTGATACCTTAGGCTCTGTCAACCCCTAAGGGATAAAGACATGATATACCTATATGTATGTATGTATCAAAGCTTACATGTGTCAAATTTCGACTAAATGAAAACACGAAGTGCGTCAAAATTCCTTCTCAAGTTTTTAATCAAAAACAGAAACAAAGTAAAATCCAAGAAGCTTATTTCCATGGCAGATATTCCAAGAATTCTCGAAACAATATTAACAATACAACTTGTGATATTATAGAGAATTACTAACAAACGTAGCAACTGAAAACAATTAACTTGAAGGTAAATATTTACAAAGTTCGTAACATTTTCAAATTTAGTTCCGAAGATAATCAGTCAAGGAGCTCGCACCGACAAATTACTTTTCACGCCGCGAGGAACGTTCTACATCAAAGAAATGATTAATTAAATGTAGCTCAAAGTAAAGAACAGCAGAGTTACACACTAACGCTAATGTCTTAATTACTTTGTCTAAGTGTACCCTTAATTGGGTTTGTTAAGTGCCTAAGCACTAAATTTCTATGGACCATAAAAGTCACCTTACAAAAACGAGAGGAAGCGAGATTGCACCGTTTTTGTTCATTGGGGTCTATATTTGTACCATAAAATTGAAGTTATGTTCCGAAGTCATAAAGCGTTTCATTTTTGAAACAGTATTTTTTTTAGTAACAACATCACCTTCGCTGCAGCAATTAGGTTAACTTGTTGACAGTACTGATGTCGGGCCGATAGACCCTATGCTGCAGCGAAGGTGCGTACTGGAGTTAGGTGACATTTCCGAAATTCCACAAAAATGCACGATTTTATGTGTTATAAAAATAATTACTTATATTTATAACCAATGAAAAATATGGACCTGAGACCCGATTTTGCGGAGGTTCGTAACAATGATTTTTCTCTTGCTAATCCGCATTCATAGAAAGCATGTGCTACTTAGTTATCCTTAGGTTTAGTCTGCACAGCAGTAGTAAAAAATAACAACAGTGACGAATCAAATAACTAATGAACTAAACGAAATGTGAATAAAATTTCTAAGTCACTGAAAATTAGAACATGTACTTTTCGGATTTTTCGGTGTTCTAATCTTCAGTGACGTTCAGAAATTTAATTTCTAACGGTAAAACCGTAAAAGTAAACATAAAAAATCAAGAAGTAAAAATTCTTGATTCATTTGATACTGTAACGTCAATAATTGTTTAAAAAATTACAGAACGTGACAATATCAAAATATTAATGTAAATTATAGATTACGTATTACCCAGTTAGGTTCCGATAACTAGACCGAAGACACCAATCACCCTTCGAGCAGGCGGCACGGTAAACAAGTCCGGCATAATGAACGGAACGTGCATTGCGGGTATCGATCGCTGTGCAGTCCGGTGGTCGCCATCCGGCCGGAGACGGTAAACCGCGTGAAAACGGCATTTTACTACATACCTACATTCATATACATAGATATTTCAACCCTCGATTGTACAACTGTGCTCTACTGAACGTTACATACATAAATCGCGTCTTTATCCCTTACGGACTAGACAGAGCCTAAAGTTACTAGATCAAAGACATTTCGCATGATTGTGTGGGCGTATAGATGGAAAGGGGAATCAAAATGGTGATGGGTTGGTAGCCACATATTGCTAAGATTTTTGCCCCTTCCATCGGTTGTCTTTTACTATCTGCTGCGCGGGAAGAGAAGCAACTGGTGCATTCTACGTTTTTTTCTTTGCTCCCAAACCAGCATGGAAGGAAGGTTTTGCTAACTACACTAATATTAAAGAGGAAAGACTTGTAGTTCTGTATGTATGTTTGTGTATTAAAATGTTATATTATCCCTGAGTAAAAGGCGGACGAAGTAGCGGCTAACAGCTACTTTTTAACCGACTTTTAAAAAAGGAGGAGGTTCTATGTTCAACTGTGTGTATATTTAGAAGACCGTTTTTATTTGCATCACGAGAGACTCTTTATATAGTGGTGTTTTGTTCATATTGATAAAATCATCTTTCATCCACCTCTGCTCGTGTGGCCCATTAGACCTGCAGACAGTTAGAATGTCGATATTTTGCAGTTAAAAGTTAAAAAAGAAGTTATAAAAATTCCATTGCATTTTTTTAACTATGAAAAGAAATAATATTTTTATTTATTTTTGAACTTTCCAATGTTTGTTTCATTCTTAGTCGATTTTCGGATGGAGTTGAAATTTATTAGGTAAAATTATACCTACACAAAAAATATTGACAAGACAGCGCAAGCGTAGATCGCAATTTCGATTGTTAATTTTTTTTTCATCTAAAGTTATTATTAAAACTTGCTTACCGTTTGAACGCCAACGTCATCCCGATTAACTCTCAGATCAAATTTAACTTTTTAAATAGCAAATTAATATTAAACTTTAAATTAATACGACGATAACGCTTCGTTGCTGCACGCGGAATAACTAACTAAATTCCTATCCAGAGGAAACGGCACCTCGATATCTTATCAACAAATTAATTAAAAACTGCAAATTAAATAAACCAAAACTTTCATTGTAATCAACTTGCGTATTTACGATAACATCAATTAAAACAATTAACATAACAACTGCGAATGAAACATAAATACTTCTAACAAATTATGGAAATAACTGCCTGTAATGGAACGTCCCGTCAGGTTCGGCGTCTAACTGTAAATACGACGAAATAATCATAACAAACACGGTGTTATTTTGATAACCTTTAAACTTGTGATAGGAAACATGGTATTCACAAATTGACGTATAAATTTGAAAATTTATTACTTTCCGACGTTACTTTGCGTTACCAAACAGGGTTATACTTGTTAGCGTGTCTGTACAAAGAGTTAAAAAGCATAATGTAAATTTCTAAACGACACTGAAAATTGGAACACAGAAAAATCCGAAAAGTAAAGCTATGTGTACCCCGTAAGGGTTGAAGACGTGATATATGTATGTATGAAGTAGTTTTGAAATTAAATGAAATGAAATAATTTATTTTGCTTTACACATTTTTTTTTATATAAGAGGGGGCAAACGAGCAGACGGATCACCTGATGGAAAGCAATCACCGTCGCCCAGGGACACCTGCAAGACCTGGGGAATCACAAGTGCGGCGTTGCCGGCCCTTGAGGAACGGGAAGGCTCGCTTTTTAAAGATCCCTAAATTGTACCGCTCAGGGAATGTTGCAGCAAACACCTGGGCATGGTTAAAAAGTGATCTAGTATTTAGTGTTGATGTTGGGCGACACGTCTAACCAAATAAATTGGCATGTTTTGGAAAGTTGTTTTTTTTCTGACCTGTCTCAAAACTCTATGCACGCCACTGATGATGATATGACGAAAATCATGAATGAAATAGCAAAATTGGCATAATAATTTGAATTTGCTATCGGTGATTGCAAATTGGGTGCGAGTGGTTTCGGGTAACCACACAGTTGTGGTATTGCGGCAGCAACTCATACGAGCATTGGTGCATCACTGTTATTATTTAAATAACGTTCCGTATACATATCTAAATTATGTAGGTACTAAAAACTTCATCATCTAATGAGCGCCATAGCGCCCTGTCTTCAGCTTGACGCATCCAGCATCTGCCTGCAGTCTTTCGCAGATCGTCATATCACGTCTTTAACCCTTACGGGAGACAGAGCCTAAGGTGACAAAACCTTAAGGCCACGTTTAGCATGATGAAGGGCGTTTAGGTGGAACAAAATAGATATACAAGCTTTTTTGCTGACTGTACTAGCATTGTCATCCGTCCTATATTGTGCACCAAATTTCAAGTCAATCAGGCCGAAGAGTTCCCTCCTGCGGAGACGTTCCTGGCTGGACCAACAGAATTCCACTACCAGATTATTTTATTGTCATCTCGCTTACATATATGTAAAATTTCAGCTAAGCTTCAAAGTTCGCAAGATTCCACCCGGACAAACACATACATACATAGCAAGTTAATATAAAGCTTGTAATAATACTTCCATGCTGGTCTGGGAGCAAAGGAAAAACATAGAATGTACCAGTTGCTTCTCGTCCCGCGCAGATGGTAAAAGCCCATCGAGGTGACGGGCGAAAATCTTGCTAAACGTACCCTTTAGGTTTTGTTACCTCAGGCGCTGTCTACCCCGTAAGGAATATAGACATGATTTGTGTATGTATTGTAATAATAATAGAATATGTTTTTTCTTTGCCTAGCGAAGGCAAATATAAAAGTGATAGATATAAAACAAAGGAACGCTAAGCTAAATTAGCAAGAAGCCAAATAAACACTACAAATACACAAAACAACAATAGATTTTATTTATCTCAAGTCATCGCATAACGAAACAGATCTAACGAACAGCAAACATCCTCCACTTTCGCCAACTCCTTTCTTTACCCTTGAAACACTTAGCGGAATAGTTTCCCATGACCTTGGGGGAGGGGAAAGCGCTGGCAGCGACGGCGGCACGCAATTTCAGGAATTGGAAAACGTCCAATTACGCACAAAAGTTGCAGCGTAACACTGCAAGTTGAAGACAAAAGATACTTCTAAAAAGGAACACACATACATAAATGACGTCTTTATCCCTTACGGGGTAGACAGAGCCTAGGGTGACAAGACCTAAAGACCACAACAAAAAAAAACCAACAACTTAAAAAAAAAACAAAAAAAAAAAAAAAAAAAAAAAGGAAACAACTAAAAATATACCGGGTTTTTGAAAATATCTCGGAATATTTCCACAATTGGGTTAGATTGGGTTGGGTTGGGTTGGGTTTGACGACTGGATAGCCTAGTGGTTAGTGACTATGAAGCTAGAGGTCCTGGCTTCGAATCCCGGTAGGGGCAGACAGTTGTATGATGAATACGAATGTTTGTGCCCGAGTCATGGGTGTTGTATGTATTTAAGTATGTATTTATCTACATTATACAAGTATGTTTATCCGTTGCCTGGTACCCATAGTACAAGCTTTGCGTAGTTTGGGGCTGGGTCAATTGGTGTAATTTGTCCCAAGATATTTATTTTATTATTATTTATTTAGATTGACTAAATGGGCCGGCAAAATTATTTTCATCTCGGGCGTTAACACTTTAATCTCTTATTACGCTCTGGATTCTACTTTCAAATCCCTCACTACGCTCAGGATTCTATTTTAGAATCCTTCGCTACGTTCTGGATTCAAGTAGCGCCCTCGCCGTAACTACATCATTTTGCTCCCTTGTGACACAAAAAAACTATTCTTCTTAGGTACATAGGTACATGCATAAATCACGTCTTTATCCCTTACGGGTTAGACAGAGCCTAAGGTAACAATACCGTTAGCCACGTTTAGCATGATTGTGGGGAGGCGGAAAGGGGAATCAAAACAGAGATAGGTTGCTAGCCGCATCGCCTATAACATGATTCCTAAGTTTTTGCCCATATCCTCGATGGGTTTTTACCATCTGCGCGGGAAGAGAAGCAACTGGTACATTCCATGCTTTTCTTTACTCCCAGACCAGCATAGAAGTCAGAAAAAATAATTTACGTAATGTAACGATTACGAATTGGTAGGATTGTTAATTAACGATAATAATGTCAGGATTACAGTTTATAGTATGTTTGATAATTACAAACAGAAACGCGTGTGACTAATTGGAAAATACATTTATAAATTAGCGTTAATGCAATTGATTAAAACGATAATAAATAATGAGTAAGATACATAAATACTTGCTGAAACACGTAGCGATATGACTTATCTTTTTAATGTACTGTCAAAGGCAAAAATATATGTACGTACATTACCAAGACGTCAAAAACATATTTACACACCTTCACTATCACTATCACTATCACTACATATTATAAAACAAAGTCACTTTTTCTGTCCCCATGTCCCGATGTATGCTTATATCTTCAAAACTACACAACGGATTTTGATGCGGTTTTTTTAAATAGATATAGTGATTCAAGAGGAAGGTTTATATGTATAGTACATGCACAATATACCGTGCGAAGCCGGGGCGGGTCGCTAGTTATGCCATAAACGATAACGTTACACATCACATTTTTTTTTGAATGCATAAATATCGATACAGCCATCGTGTCAAATATATGTTACCAACCTTATTGTTTGTGGCATAAAGTGTCTAGATGTTTTTGACGTCTTGGTAACGCATATATATTTATGCCTTTGACTGTTTACATACATACTTATGTCACGCCTTGCGGAATAGACAGAGCAAGAGCCTAAGGTAACAAAAACTTAAAGCCACGTTTAGCATAATTAAGGGCGTATAGGTAGAAAGGGAAATCAAAATAGTGATGTGTTGCTAGCCGCATCGCCTATTACATGATTCCTAAGATCGCCCATTCCCTCGGTGGGTTTTTACCATCTGTGCATGAAGAGAAGCAACTGGTACATTCTATCTTTTTTCTTCGCTCCCAGACCAGCATGGAAACAAAAAAATGTGCAGGGGTAATTAACGTGCTCTTATTGACCCAAGATGCATCTTACGGCATAGTTAAAATTGCGATAAATCGCGCCGGTGAAGGTTAGGCCGCGGCCCGCTGGCAGCCGGCCACCGGGCCGGGAACCGGGTCACCGTGCCAGGCCGCCGGTACCTCACCAATAATACTGACACTTGGGCGAGGACCAAAAAGCAACACACTAAAGTTGCGGTGCTCCCACACTGCCAAGCATCGAGATACTTGGCGACGCGTCGCGAGAGCAGCGGTGGCGCAGGAATCGACCGAAACATGACCACGACCACTCTGTCAAGAGTGCACGACTAAGAAGAGAGAAAGTTGCGGTAGTCAGACGCGTTCATCCCTTACAGGCATATAAGCAGTGCTTGTAAGCATACGTAAATGTGCCCGACACGCTTCGTACCTATACGGGTTTTGTTGTCAATATGCGTACCTACCCTCTGTCAGAACCCACTGCACGCCCCTGGCGGTAGTAAGGTAGCAGTGGCGAGGCGTCCATAGAACTCGATTACCACTGGCTTGCCTATTTTAAGGCAGTCGGCTACTATATTGTGCAGAATTATAGGAGTTAGGGGATGCTGGTCTGGGAGTAAAGAAAAAACAGAATTTATTTGTTTCTCTTCCCGCGCAGATTCTAAAAGCCCATCGAGGGAATAGGCGATAGTCTTAGGAATCATGTTATAGGCGATGCAGCTAACAACCCATCACTATTTTGATTTCCCGTTCCACCTATACGCCCTTAATCATGCTAAACGTGGCCTTAAGGTTTTGTTACCTCAGGCTCTGTCTACCCCGTAAGGGATAAAGACGTGATATACGTATGTAGAGGAAAAGGCTAGTTAAATTCCCTTCGGCTTGCCTTCTGATATACTTGACGCCACGCCACTATAAGGTAGTTAAAATTCGCTAACTTTTTCCATTGTGACACGAAAGCTATCCATACAAATGTATGACTAATTTTCGTGTCACTATGGAAAAAGTTAGCTAATTTTAACTACCTTATTGTGCCGCGCGGGCGGAGACTCATTTAAGCGGTCGGTATATATGTCTATATCGGTAGCTACATGAAAAACAATGAACACTATTTTAAAGAGAATAATAAATTTAATGAAACCGGGTCTCACCATATTTTGGTTACCCCGTAGCCTATAATTACTTCAGTCTTACTTTCCAATAATAATAACACGGTAAGTGGACGAAACACATGTTTAAGTCATTCCATTAATGACCTCTCCTGTTCCGCCTAAGCCTCTATTCGTTCGTAACTCGAGACAAGTATTTCTTAGACCTAGCAAAGGTAAAACTGAGTTTTTGAAAACTAATCACAATTTAATCTATTCATATAAAATTCAAAGTCCTGACTGACTGACTGACTGACTGACTTAACTATATATCAACGCACAGCCCAAACCACTGGACTTAGAGACTTGAATTTTTGCACATATATACCTTATACAATGTAGGCATCCACTAAGGAAGGATTTTTGGAAACTCCCACGGGATAAGGAAAAACGGGAATTATATATTCGATTTCGAGTGACGCTATCTCAGTAACTATAATAACTAGACTCTTCAAATTTGATACAAAAGTAGGTGATTACAAAACTAAGAAACTAATTTCAGGATTTTTGGAAATTTCCACGGGATAAGGAAAAAAACGGGATTTATATATTTAGTTCTACGGGATCGATTTTTCGTTTTACTGGTCGTATAAAACTGAAATTTGGCCTTCAAGTTCCCTTGGGGAGTGTAGGGGAGCACTACAAAAGGATTTCCCGAAATTCGCACGGGAACGGAAACACCGGGACTTTTCGTTTTACTGGTTGCAGAAAGCTGAAATTCGGCATGTAGGTTGCTTCGGGAGTGTAGCGGAGCATTAAGAGAGTACTTTCCAAAATTCCCACGGGAACGGGAAAAAAACAGGATTTTTCGTTTTACTGGTCGTAGAAAGCTGAAATTTGGCAAGTGGGTTCCTTGGGGAGTGTAGGGGAGCACTACAAAAGGATCTCCCGAAATTCCCACGGGAACGGGAAAAACGGGACTTTTCGTTTTACTGGTTGCAGAAAGCTGAAATTTTGCAAGTGGGTTCCTTGGGGAGTGTAGGGGAGCATTATGAGATAATTTCCCAAAATTCTTCTTCTTTGTTCCCGTAAGAATTTCGGGAAATTCTCTATTTGTCGAAATTCTTACGGGAACGGGCAAAACGGGAAGCGGGGGAAAGTTGAAATTTGTCACGTAGGTTTATTCGGGAGTGTAGGGGAACACTAAGAAAGGATTTTCCGAAACGCTCACAGGGACGGGAAAAAACGGGATTTTATGTTTCCAGACGAAATAGCGGAAGAAAGAGACTTAGCATTTATAGTGTGTGTTTCTTTAAAGGCTTTAAGTGTACTCCGAAAGCACTCCCCAAAATTTCCACGGGAACGGGAAAAAACTTATTTTTTCGTTTTACATCTTAGCGCGTACGAAGTCGCGGGCAAAAGCTATATATAATTTTAGGACAGCCCTATAGGTTAGGTTAGGTTTGTTTTATAAAAATCCTGCAATATTTACAGTTTCAGAAAAATCAAGGTAGCGGAGCAATGCGGGGGCTTGCTTGCATGCTTGCTTGAGTCCTTGCTTTGCATGCTTGATTGCATACTTGCTTTCTTGCATGCTTGCATGCTTGCTTGCATGCATGCATGCTTGCGTGCTTACTTGCATGCATGCTTGCTTGCACGCTTGCTTGCATGCTTGAAAGCTTGCAGGTTTGGTTGTTCGCTTGCTTGATTGCTAGCTTCTTTGAAATGCTCATGGTTCACGCGTGCGAAGCCGCGGGCAAAAGCTAGTAATATTATAAAAGCGAAAGTTTGTGACTTCTTCACGCGCTAACGGCCGAACGAATTTGGATAAAATTTTGAATGGAGACAGCTGGTATCCCAGATTAACACATAGGCTACTTTTTACCCAGGAAAATTGCATAGTTCCCGCGGGATAGTGAAAACATGACAAAGGTCGTAGCTGCCTAGTTTCGCAATGTAAATAATGATTGCAGTTCTTAAATCTAATTCTACCCGGACGAAGTCGCGGGCAGAAGCTAGTATTTAATAAATATACAATGGCACAATGGTACGGTTACTACATAACCCAGATGAAGTATAAAATAAAGCAGGTACACCAAGGTAAGAGTCAAAAAAGAACAGACACCCACACAAACAAAGAAACTAACACATCCTCTAACCCCATCGCATATACATACGGCCTCCGTTCCGTCTGTGGATAAAAAAAACATGCATTCGGCATGCTTTATTAAAGTTATTGAGCGGTGTAAAAGCACAGAACAGCGATAGTCAGTTTGAAAGAAAGCGGGTTTACGAATTGCAGTCGTATACAAAGTTTCTTGCGGCGCACTCTTGGCTATGACGGTAAAAGAGCGGCCCATTTCAAAATTAACCAGGTTTGACATCAATAATTTAATTTACATACAGTCGTCAAGTTTGATGCACATTCTATTCAACGCCTCAAAAATATGCACCACACGCTCATGTACCGACATAAGGTCCGTCTCGATCACAGAAAGAAATTCATTAATACCTACATCTATGGTCACATTTTTCAGCTGTTCAGATACATATTTTTACACTCGACCGAACAACAGATCACCATCAGCGATAACGCAACTACATTAGAACGCCGCACTAAATATAAGAAATAAAAACTATACAACACTATTACACTACGTCTATTCTATCTATATCGATAAAGTACGAACTCTCGAGCGCTAAGCTTGACTCAAGTCTGCCTCTTGAGCTGAAGAGCATTCTCAGACATTCGGTCGCCATGAATAAAGACGGACGAAATAAGCCAAAATAAGGTTTTCTGGTAACTTTATGCGTCGTAGACGTTTGAATGGTAATTCCCTTCATACAGATAAAGAGGCTAAGCTTTGCATGACTAGACTAACTGTATTCCTAATGGCTACAAGCGAGAGTATGAAGCGACTGCGTCAAAAGTTATCCTTTTTGTGTGTATGTATGTACGTCTTATACCGAGTGTCACGCCAAGATAGTTGGTCAATGTGCTATATGTCAGTCTGGGCTGGGGCGCCACAGACAGCCATCAAGACACACAGGTAACGTGTATCTATCTTAACAGCCCACATCCACCTGAGTCACAGACGGTTCTGGCTGAAAATCAGTGCTGCAGGTGTCTAACACCTCAGCGTGATGCTGAGCTAGCGACCGTTTCACTTTTGCGAAGACACACACAACGCTGATGATCTATTTTTCATATCTGTTTTTTTATTTTTTGTATTTGTGTGTCTTGCAAAAAGGAATAAATTGTATTCTTTCTTTCTTTTGTTTCTTTGTAATATTGGACCAGCGAGAAGTTTAACTACTCATATACCTAAAAAGAACCGCTCACTGTCATTTTATTCAACGTTTTAACCCCTTTTTTTAGAAGTTTCGGTTTCGGTTCCGGCCGAAACTAATCAAAACCTAACTTTCAAACACAACATGTTACATCCGGACTCTACACCACACTTCTTCAGTGTTAAACGCTCAACTAAATACATAGTTACAAGTCATTTACAAGTGCACAGATAGTCGCCTTTATCCGCGAGTGCTATCTCTAAATTAGCATAAAGTTGGGAACTAGGGCAATGTGTTCGCACACGCGACCGCCCCCGCCCCCGCCCCCGCCCCCGCCCCAAGCTTTCGCGTAGCCCGAGCAATAATCTGATAACTCAATAAAGTGCTCAATTACTGTGTTATTATGACTCTAGTGTGTAAATTGAAGTTCGTAAGGCGCAAGCCACACCAGCACGTCTAGCACGGGAGCGCACAAGTGTCGCGTCGCGCGCGAGATAGATTGCCCGTCCTTTTCTTACTGTTCGTACTAGAAAGAGACGGGTAGACTACCGCGCGCGACGAGGACGCTCGCAGTCGCGGCGTGCCTACAATGATTTTTTATACACATACATATATAAATCACGTCTTGTCCCTTAAAGGCCACGTTAAGCATGATTGTGGGCGCATATAAGTGGAAAGGGGAATCAAAATAGTGATGGGTTGCTAGCCGCATCGCCTATAACATGTGTAAGATTGTCGCCCATTATCTCGAAGAGCTTTTACCATCTGCGCGGGTAAGAAGCAACTGGTACATTCTATGTTTTTTCTTTTTCCATACCAGCATGGAAGAAACATAACTTGTAATTTATACACAAAATACTGGTCTGGAAGCAAAGAAAAAAACCCTTGTTCCCCGTACATAACCAAGTTATAGAATATGCCAGGTGCTTATCGTACCGCGCAGACGGTAAAAAAAACATCGGGAAATAGGCGAAAGTCAAGTTAGGCGATGCGGCTAACAACCCATCACTATTTCCCCTTTCAACCTATACGGTGAAGTGCAAAAATAAGTATACAAACTTCTCAAAAATATGTCCCACGATCTTATTACGCCGGTATAAAAGTGTATGGTACTTATTTGTGAAACTTTCGACTAGATACATATTATTAAACTCAACTGTTATGTACGCCCGCAATCAAGCTAAGCTTAGCCTTTAGTTCTTGTCACCTTAGGCTCTGTCTACCCCGTGAAGGATATTAGATGTGCTAAATAGAATGACAACAGATCATCCGAAACGCCAATTACGTAATCCATTGTCAAACTAGTTCAAGTTCGTTAATTACTAGCTTTTACTTCCTTTGTCCGAGAAAGAAGCCTTTAATCATTCCCACTTCTTTCAGTAATAAAGATTTCATTAAAGAACCGAAGAACTGGTTATTGCAGACAATCTGAACTATTTCCATTCAATTAGGATTCATTGTTCGTCATTTTAAGTTATTTACTCGATTTATAGTTAACTAGCTGTTGCCCGCAACTTCGTCTGCATAGAATTCGTTTATCACTATCCCGCAGGAATTACGCAATTTTTCGGGATAAAAGTAGCCTATGTGTTATTCCAGACTATAATCTATCTATGATCCAAATTTCATCCAGATCTGTCCAGCTGTTCTGGCGTGAAAGAGTAACAAACATCCAAACATAGAAACTTTCATATTTATAATATTAATAGGATTTATTTAATCGTTTTTTGTGTGTGCTGATTTTCGCTGTCACATATTGGCAGTCAGGTTCTCTTCGACTCAAAATGGCAAACATTATGTTACCTTCAAGAATATCTTGAACAAAATGAGTCTGTTATCACAATTGCTTGAGGCAAGCACGATTAGATTCTGGATCAGATATGCCGTATTGTCGCATGCTCGCTATTGCACTCAACTGCTCTATTTACCCTTATTAGAAAGGAAAAGAAAAACGGTTGATTCGTGTTTTAAAAAATGACACCTCCGGCTCGGCCGATCTTCAAGTTTCACAAAACAACCTTAAAATTAATTTCTTGTGCTTTATTTCCTTCGCATAGAAAAAGAAAAAAGTTGTAAGCGTTTTAGCTTTAATCTCAATCTTAAGGCTTCACTCTAATTACACTTAAAAAACATCTCTTTGAGCACTTAATTATTTTACAAAATTAACAAAGAACTTTGAAATTAACCACTAGCTCGCTTAAAAGCCTGGGGGATATTTTAATTTTTCACTTTCTCTTAATACAGGGTGGAATTAATTCAAAGAAGTAAATTAGACGAGTTGAAATTAGTTCTGGGAACGGTGGAAACACCAGGTATTATAGCCCGAGAGCTGTGACACGTTTTACAGTAAATTTTAGAGTAGTATTTTGAGGAAACAAAACACAAAAATGATATCTTTCTGGGATTTCTAAACGCACGCACATGCGACGTTATTGAATAAGCACAAGGTTCAGTTGGGAGTAAACAGGTAGGTACATTTTTGTATTTTAAATAGGTACCTACATAAATTTGTAGCGGTCACTTATTCACACTAATATCTTTCGAGTAAAATGCCTGTGACATACGAACAACACGAAACTATAATTTTAATGATGGGAATATTTTATCTATTAAGAAGAAACCCTGATAAAAAGTGCGTATATCATTCCCGTGCCATATCATACGAACAACACGAAACTATAATTTTAATGATGGGAATATGCTATCTATTAAGAAGGAACCCTGATAAAAAGTGCGTATATCATTCCCGTGGCATATATACTGATTACCGTGGCGTTTAGTGAGTCACTGAAAAGTTCAAGCATCCATAGCTATACATTTATAATTAGCTTTCCAACAGCTTCTCAGTATTCAAAACTGGAACGCGCTTCAACGTAATCATAACATACACGTGTGTCCCCAGGAATGCCGTGCAAAGTGACTACATAACGAGCTCCAGCGGTCTCTAATGCCGCAATTACAACAGCAAGTGTGTAAGGATTTGCTTTGACGTCATGTTAATTAAATTGTTCTGTTCCTGTTAAAGGTCAGACCTGTTTCGCTACGTACCAGAGGGACCAGATCCCTGGAAATTATGTATTTAAGAGCTGCCTAAGTCTTTGTGCAAAGGGTCGTGAGTTTTGTTAGGCACGTCAGCATTTAGTTGAAGCTATTTGAATACGAAATATCTAATGTACCGAGGATATTTGTACAAGGAAATTCTGTAAGCAATAAGATTGAGTTTTCGATGTTTTAAGCCGCACATATGAGGATAACTACAACATTATACATATTAAATTCGAGGATGATTCGACTAGTAATAACAGTTTTGACTAATTTGTTTAATATCATGTCACACCAAAGTTTAAATAATGTAACGCTTAAATAAGATTGACACTAAAGGTGGTAAAAGAATTTCTTGGTCGACTACAGATTACCAACGCAAATATATGTAACGCTAACTTACACTAGAGGCACAGACAATAATGACGTAACTATGCAAGCTGTAGGTACAATACGTCTTAAGCCCTAACCACGTAACCAAAATTATCAGTCCACAACTAAACCTACTTTCTCCCATTTACTACGCAATCTATCACTCCATTTACTTAAAAGTGACAGCCTCAAATTCGATCATCAAGCGCCAAATCCACAATAAGGCATAAACATCATTCCTCTGACAGCGCCGCCACAGTAATGATAAATTCGCGACAATCCCAACCTCGATACGTCGAACCTTGTCAACACGTCACCGGAGACGTAATTCGGCCGCGCGAGCGATGAAAAGGTTGGTAAGCTCTGTAATAATGGTGATATAACATATAACTGTCATATCTGTCTCGCCCTTGTTCCGAACTTCGTATGTTGACTGCGGAGCTTCAATTTGTAAATGTAGACGTGTTTTATTGAATCAGGCGTGCCTTCGCGGAGGTCCATTTCAATGAACAAAAAAAAATTACCTTGCCACTCAGCTTGAGCGGTGACAAGTGACAATTCTGTTCACATTACAAACTCGACGAGAATCCGCGTCGGTTGGCTTCATATTGACTAAGCATTGCAAATCGAATTGTCACCTGTCACTGACAGTTGTCGAATTGGTGATATAGGGGCCTGGATTTGTATTTTGTCGGTGGGGAGCTCTTTTGAATTTTAAATGTTGGATGAGAATTTAAAAAAAGCAGTCTATTCTATGCCTTTTAAACATTGTAAAGAACTCCATGCAAAAACTCAGCTTTCTATGTCTAGGGGTTAGGGAGTGTTGATGAGCTAGTCAGTCAGGCAGACCTTTCTTTTTTAATAAATACTAGCCGTCTGCGGGACATATGCGATTTTCCGGGATAAAAACTATCCTATGTCTTTCCCGGGACTGAAACTATCTTTTTACCAAATTTCAGCTGAATCGGTTCAGTAATTTAAACGTGAAAGCGTAACAGACAGACAAAGTTACTTTCGCATTTATAACATTAGTAGGGATTTAAGAACTTAATGACACTCAATATGGCCTAGTTATAACCCATTCGTAATAGTGACCCATATGTGGAACATCGCTTTTGTCGCTTTGCCACGACTTACGGAAACCCCCATCAAGTGAGTTGGCATTCTTTCAGGCTAGTAAATAAATATAAGAATCTACGTTCGCATATAAATGTATGGCTTACTGAAACCGTGCAATATACATTTGGTCTAAGCATATTCCATATTTGCTTATTAACCAATATTGGAAAATATGGCTGCAACTTTTGTAATTGTGAACTTCGTATAAAATACGTTTTTGAATCTTTTATAGCCCATTACCCATTACAGGTGGAAATTAGTACTTCAACATTCTTCAAGCAAACAATTTTTTTGGTGACAGCAACCCTACCCATAAAATACCAACTGGTTTATACTGTGATCCATTGAACCAATCGCCCTAAAATTTGGTTGACAACCTTACTCGTAGATCACCTACTAGTTTATACTATGACCCTTTGACCAATCGCCCTACAATTTTGACCGTAACCTTACCAATAGCTCACCTACTGGTATACACTGTGACCCATTGAACTAATCGCCCTAACAGTGAGTTAGCTGAGCACTTGAAGTCGTCGGAGGAAATCGCCAAACAAACGCTCGACCTTCGTCCGCCTTTTTACTGGAGGATAATCACGAGTAACGCTCGTCCATAACGTAAAGAAAATTACGCTGCTCGACTGAAGAAAGCCTTCTTTTTAACCTATGTGGGAACAGAAGGTTAACATTTGATTGAAAAAAAAATTGTTTTCAATGTTAAGTTTCTTCTCGACACTGAAAATTAGAACAGAAAAATCCGAAAAGTAAAGCTATGGCCGCCAAGCGAACCCGTATTCTCATCACCTGTGCAGCTGTCACGTGATCTTGTTACTATGCGAGTTATTGCGCCTGTCATCTGTTTGAATGATGTGTCTGTACGACATTATTACTAACTCCGGTGGAACGGTGCTCTCCAGGGACGAGAGAAGGCGCTGTTTTTCAAATGATAGGTGGGTTTTTTCAATGTCAAATTTGTACGGCGCCAAAAGCGTAACTTCATCTTAAGTAAAAAAACACGATGTAAAACTAACTGATCAGTGGGATCTAAAGAAGTTTAGCTTAACCTTAACACTTTATGAGCTGAAATATCCCGATTCCAAATTAAAACACCTTTTATACTTCTGGTATACATGACTATAGTATACTTCGCACATATATTGTGTTTCAAGTGATATATTGGCTACTCTGGTTCAGTAGTAGGCCCAATTTGTAGTGTTCCATTTATGGAACGCTGCACCAGTATTAACCATTAGAAAGTGCACGTATCGTGTTGGAATGAGCTCGATTATATTGTAACCAATCAACAGGTCGATTCAACAATTTTCAAACGTCCTTATTCACATAAAAGGTTTTTTCTAATGTAGGTACACTTACTTACATAGGTACTTATATAGGTTACGATTTTTATCGGAATCCGAACCGAGCCATTTCTAAGTACACAATACATTGCAAACAATAAACTTTTGTTCAAATATCCGCTCAGCGAAGACAAATGAAAATACCTTTCTTACGTTAAGCGTCATGTCTTGATTGTTCCAACTTTTACGCAGCAGCTCAAGCAAGAACTGTAATAAAAGTTGCGGGAAAATCGATCGGACGCCGCCACCCGGGTACAGCCGCGTACTCTAATCCTTGTCCCTACTAACATTATTAAAAAAATCTAGACCAAGAGAATTCCAAAACAGTGTCTGGCATTGGAGTACAAAAAACTGCTAATATGTGTATTCAGGGCACGTCGGCTAATACGAGGGACATCATTATAATAGCAAACATTTCGCTCTCACTCTGATGTAGGTATAGCTGCCTGCGCCTCTTCGCATTGGCCAATTTGTTGACCAAACACGGAAAGAACCTTCAGGCTCCGAAATGAAAGGCGCCACGTCGAACCCTCGTTTATAAAGATTTAACGTCATTTTAACAACCAAATACCGTGATTCGTCGGTCAAATTGATTCGAACTCGTTAAGAATCCAGCGCGAGTGACGTCACCGACGACTATGAAATTAATGACTCATTTTGACAGGCGGCCATTACGCATTCTCCCTGCCACGTTCCATTTGCAGTAATATAATCTGTGGCACGAACACCGAATAGTAATAAGGTTAGGTTACGTTACGCGAATTGGAACGCATCTACAATTTTTTTACGTTCATGGTAATACAAAAGGACGCGGTTTATAGAACTGTTTTATCTCATACGTGGGATGGGGAACGGGAAGCGTCTTTCGTTAGGAGTGTAGTCACGTGCTGCGAGGTCGTCTCGAGCGCATTGTCTGTGCCACTGATATCATAGACAATAAGACGGCTGTGCAATGATAATACAGAAAGGCGATTAGCATACCAAGCGTTTATATTGGAATTCTTTGACGCTTTGAATTGTTATCATACATACTGTTAGGTTGGTTGCAATGTCAGATCGCTAAGGTCATTAAACTCAACCGATTTCTTGGGTTCTATACCACCCGTATTTGCCTTATTAACACCATTTAACAGGAAACTCTTAAATTAAAAAGAGTACCCACTAACTCACAAGTCTGGCTTAAGCTTGCAAGAAAAATCTTATAAGTCACATTACATTGCTGCATTGAGCCGATGACTCTTAACCCGTTGGCATCACGGCCTGGTAATGTAATTAAACCTGCAGCATTTTTCCTATAAATATAAACTGGGATATACACTGCAGAATAATCGTAGACTGTTTGTCTTGATACTTGAAGTCACAAAGACCATACAGTAAAAAACTATTACATTAACTTACCTACACGTACAAAAAAAATTACTTTGCTACTCCGCTACTCAAAATCGTTTCGTTGAAATGGACCTCCGCAAAGTAACGCCTAATTCAATAAAATATTTACCTACACGTATTAGTTCCTATGATCGTCAATGGAATTAGCCAACTTAAAATTATCTTTCAAGTTTGTTACGTGGTAGACACTACAATGACAGCGAAACTTGATTAAACTAAATACATATTGAGTAATCCCCGTGTTATCTATGCGACAACACGAGCAAAATGTTATTATCACGTGATCTGATTCTGTTTGTAGCAGAGTTCTTCGTTGTTGTTCGTTACTAATTAAAATAAGCAAACAGAAATATATAGTGCATAAAATATGAAAATAGATTCATCATCATTAATCAATTTAACTTCTTTTTAGGGATTCATCCCACGCTGCTTTATTTTATACTAACACCAGCCAGTATTGAAATAAACCACATTATACTTTTAACGTAATTTTTAATTGCAGTAGAGACAAGTTCAAACTATCACAACAGTTAATAATAATACAAGTATCAAAACGTTTTTGTAATTGTGATACTACACTCATGTAAGCGACATTGGTGCTCTCAATTAGTCTACATTACTAACAGTCCACAGAGCAGATCTTGTGGACTCATTGGTTAAGCCCTCTGCCGCGCTGGTCACCTGTCCTAAATGCAATTTATTACCTGCCAGCTACATTGTGTCGAGCGTAATTTAATTCCTCTATGGTCTTGAGTCCAGAGACAAAAGCAGACGGTCCCACTAGGGTCGGCGCTTATACTTGGTGTTAAAACCTTTTTGACATGAATTGTCTAATGTGAATTTGATGTAAATTAGCTAGAGTATTTAAAAGGGTAAGGGATTTTGCCAGTTTTTTTTTTTTATTAAATACATTTTCCACTACAATTCGAACATTAGGTAGGTACTACAAAGGCATACCGAGGATATGAAATTGAGCGCAACTGAATAGCTACAAAACACCATTTCACGCAACAAGTCCCCATTTAAAACAAAAACTAGATCAAATATCATGAACCTCAACCTCACCTCGACCGAACCGAGACTTTGGCAGCCCTGAGTGAGAGTAATCCCAGCGTGCAACTGACCTAGTTGGCAGCCATCTTTGTTTTGCCCGACCGATTTCCGCCTGTCAAAAGTTAAGGGTTGTTTTGACAGGTGTCAAGGCGGTAAAGGTATGGGGTAACATGATGCGTCGCTAGGAAAATAATTTAATGCTTATGACTGAAAAATTTAAGTCTTGTTTTTGAAGGGATTTCACGTGATTGGCAGTACCAATTTATTTTCTGTTAAACTATTTTTTTTCTGCAATTACAGGTTTGCTCATCACTTTCCTACACCTAAGATATTCTATGTTTTTATTAAATAGGTATTAAAGTATTAAACGTCTCACTTCGCTGTTTTCCCCTCGTTTTCTTCTAAGCGGTAACAACCCAATAACTACATTAAGTAAACAATTACATGCATGTTATTCCTCACCCCGAGTTTCTCCACTTATCATTCTCTGTTTACTCCACTTCGGTAATCCTCTCATTGTTGTTGACTATGAATGAAGTAATTACGTCGTATAAGTATTTATCACGCACGAATGGTCACAAGTCACAAAGAGGAGAGCATACCTAGTTGCTTTATTAACTTTAATTGTTCAACTACAATAGAAGATACCTGACATTCTTGAAATGTGTTGATATTAAACCGTTTATTGATGTACCATATGTGGAACAACTAATAAAAGTAATTTACTGGTGTGCCATATATGCCACACTAAACTGTGAAACTGTTGCTGACGTGGACGATTTTTAACTACTTAAGTCACTTTAGTTAAGTACCCTATACGAACCAAACCCAACTGTGTCCTAGTACGTAACTATAACTACTATAAAGGACCTTTCTGTACACACTTCATCACGTTAATCCTATTGCAGGAAAAAATCTTAAAGGTACCTTTCATACAAATAATGAAACCAACTGAGCTGAGGCCCGTGACAAAACACAGCGGAGTTGTTAACAGAAACCGAGCTTACTGGGATTACTCGAATTAACCAAAACCCATTCATAGATGTCCGCCGGCCAGCGCCTCTATTTGCCACCCTTTTAATAATAGCAGTATAGACGTTTGTATCTCACTTCTACAAGTAATGCTGGAGCCACACACTCGACGAGCGGCATACTGATGAGTAAAAGAGACGTAGGATGTTACTGTCGCGCTCGGTGGTTCTTTTTATCAGTTTTTATGCACGATGTGGCTGCTGATGGCATCGTTGTGGGAACGCGGTGAGGAGAGCAAGTTAAGACAATCATAAAAAAGTCGTGTGACATATATGTCACAGAACGAATAAGTGTGGAACGAGATGTACAGAATTAACCTGTAACAAAGGCCACAGTTGTCTGCACCGGTATCAAACTATTTTTATGCAAATTAGGCATGTGTTTGATAACAATCACGGGTGATGGTAAGCGTAGATGTGACCTAGGGTGCACTAGGCTTGACTTGAGCTCCTTGGTTGTAACATACATACATAAATCACGTCTTTATCCCTTACGGGGTAGACAAAGCCTTTTTTTAACGGAGAGGAAATCTTTATGGATGCCCTAGGCACGGGGATACCTAGGGTTATGTGGCACTCCCCCCCGAAGGGGTATACCCAAACTAGAAATTCTCCGGCGTTTTGCCTCAATCCGGTGTGATGGGGACGCAGTGGGATGCCACTAGGGTTTCACAACAGACGCTCTCCTGGTGGTCTCGGCTTCCACCAGGACTGTGCCAAGGGGAGGGCCCGTACGCTGGCCCCGTCTTTCCTTAGACAATGAGACCGTGCAATGCAAGTAGGTAATGCCCCGTTACCGTTCCCGCTGGCCTCAAGGGATCGGGCGAGCGGTGCAAGCACCGAGTTCGCCTTTTCCCCCCTCGTCTGCGCAAGGAGCGGTTGCACGTTGAAACGAGGTCAACGTGAGTCCGCCCCCCGAACCTCTTACGAAGTCCTCTCGAGGAATAGTGCCCAACGACGGCCTCGAGGGGTAGATAGAGCCTAAGTTAACAAGACCTAAAGGCCACGTTTATTGTGGGCGTTTATATGGAAAGGGGATTCAAAATAGTGATGGGTTGCTGGCATCTGCGCGGGTAGAGAAGCAACCAGTACATTCTGTTTTTTCTTTGCTCCCAGACCAGCATGGGATTGGTTCGAACGATTCTTCTTCACATACATACATACACAAATCACGTCTCCATCGCTTACGGGGTACAGAGCCCAAGATGACAACACCCAGGCCACGATTAGTAAGGTTGTGGGCGTATAGGTGGCAAAAAATGGAATCAAAATAGTGATGGGTTGCTGACATCGCCCATAACATGGTTCCTATGATTTTCGCCCATTCCCTCGATGGGCTTTTACCATCTGCGCGGGAAGAGAAGCAACCGATACATTCTGTTTCTTCTTTGCTCCCAGACCAGCATGGAATTGCTCGAACGTTTCATCTAAACTGAACTTAAGTAATACGCATGTATTTCGTACGGCTACTGTATCGCCTGGACAGTCTCGATTACAGGCCCGGGTCTTGCCGAATTACAGTTGTTTAAATTGTTTAATTAAAACTTGGGTAATGTGGTCGCGTGTTTAAAGATTGGGTTGAGTGAGACACCTTTAGTTGTCCGTCTCTTTTACGCGGCATGCTCTTGTTTAGCATGACTGGCGTAAACATATAAGTGTGAGTCGCAAGTTACTATAAAAATGACAGTGACCATAACCAAAGGTTCTGACATAATATTTCATAGGTTTACTACCAAATATACGTCAAAATCGGTTTTGGTTACATCTCTCAAAGCGACATTGAGCACTGCTTTGCCAGCACACTTTGGAGCTGATATATATCACGTGTTATAACTAACCGACAAAAAAATCTATGTTTATTCGTATAGATCTCCTGCTCTATATCAGAAGCAAACCAAAACAAGACTGCCCGATTTACTCGTAAAGCTATCTGAGCTCATAAAATAGTCATTAAAAAAGACTTATATCACTTAAAAGCTTTATCGACCAATTACTAGAAATACTCATCGATTATTCCAACAAAACAGCTAAGGCATTGACCGACTCCCCCTCTATATACATATATAGAAACTAACACAGATATACATATAATAATGCGTATACTGTGCCGTTGCACGGCTGACCGGCTACGCCGTTACCCGTGAAATTGCACGCACGGCGCGTCATGGAGATGAATTCATAGAGACAGACACAAAAACGGACGGATTACACTCCGGGAGTGCCCGCAGAGGTGAAAACTACACACACGCATCAAAAAATGCACAACGCACTTCAAAAAGAAAAAAAAACTACTATACGACATTTGAACGTTGCAGAATTTATACGGAACCTTCGATGCGCGATTCCGACTCACTCTTGACAATTTTTGTATTGTATACGTTCATTGATCCATATTTTTAAACGCTTTTATTTAACTTGCAATGTATTGTGTGTGCCCGTTTGTCCGGGCGGAATCTTGCGACACAATTTTGAAGCAGATATGTTCAACCGATTGAGCTGAAATATTGCATACTTATGTAAGTCAGATGACAATACAATAATCCGTTGATGGGATTCTGGTGGCGCGGTCAGCACCGTCTCCGCAAGAAGGAACTCTTCAGGTTGGTCCGATTGAATAATCATTTGGTACACATACTATGTAGGACGGATGCCAATGCAGAAAAAGCCTGTATTCAAAAAGTAATTTTGACAGAAACCTATTATGTTTCAACGTTGGTCTTACATAAATTTTTTGAACCAGTTCACCAATTTTCATCTCCACAAACCCATTTGTACCAAAATTCTCGCATCGCATGTAACTTATGTATGTGTACTTGTGTATATTATCTTATATTTGTGTGTCTTGCAAAAACGAATAAATTTCTTCTTTCTTTCTTTCTTTAACTTCCTCGCAATATGAAGTAATGAAAAGTGGAGGGACGAAAAGGCCTTTCATTAAATGATGGACACGGAAAGAATGCGCCGACCGTGATCGATCGACATCTTACCAAACCGAACATTTACAATTAATGATCCGCAAACCCAGGACCTCTTTGTAACTAGGACGAGACCGGCCTTAACCTGATGGACCACTTGGCAATCTCCCAATGGGGAAAGCAATTGTATTAAACAAGTCCAAACTTCCGACTCATTTGAAGTTTCAGATAAAACTACCGGCGGAATCCGACATATCAAATTGAATTACATAGGCCGGGAGATAATGACAGAAATTACTGGGTCATTTGTACCAGTATGGCGGTTCTTCAGGGGTCTAAAGTACGCAATGACAAAAAGAAAAATGATGGTCATAGCGCTGGTACCGGCGGCCCAATCGCGTGGGCGTTAGTCGAACTCGTCGGATAAATTACGAGTGTGAAACGATTTGTTCCACAATCATTTTAGTATTTTCCGATAGTCCATAAAAAATAAGCAGGCGGTAGTGTCATGCCATACTTTTCCGGTGTGACTTGCAGCCCGCCATACCGACGCCAATGCGTTAATTAAAAAATAAAAAATTCAACCATTTGTACCAGGCTAATTTTTGCACAGTTAATCATCGTCGTGCAGCCATTTACGAAAATCACCATGCCATACTTTTTGGACGGTTCCAAATGGTCGCCATACCGCCGAAAATCAGCAATTTTTTTTTTTCGCCAAACGATTTGTACCAGTATTGCATTTGGATTTTTGGAAAGTATTTACAAAAAGGTGACCGTGATTATATTTGCCATACTTCTAGTAGGGGGAAAAAGTGCTGCCATACTTGAAAAACTTATTTATTCGACACATTTCAAAAATACGACTGTACAATACGTAAAATATTTTTTTACAGCATGGGATCATTATATTCTGTTTATATTCGAGCGGTGGTAGCCGTTCAATATTATACAATATAAACATCTGGTTATAATTCAAGATTCCCGCCACCTAGATCTTTGAAATTTTGTATTTATATTCGTTGAACCTCAAACTTACGAGAAAAATTAGTGCCATACTGTTACAAATCGTTCAAAACACGAATAAAATCTTACAATTAAAAAAATATATTATACACATTCGCCACCTCCCACAGGTATGGCATTATCACACTTCTGTTTATGATCATTCAGGAGCTATCGAAAAAAAAATTTAGGGTGGTACAAATCGTTTAGCGAAAAAAAAAAATTTGCTGATTTTCGGCGGTATGGCGACCATTTGGAACCGTCCAAAATGTATGGCATGGTGATTTTCGTAAATGGCTGCACGACGATGATTAACTGTGCAAAAATTAGCCTGGTACAAATGGTTGAATTTTTTATTTTTTAATTAACGCATTCGCGTCGGTATGGCGGGCTGTAAGTCACACCGGAAAAGTATGGCATGACACTACCGCCTGCTTATTTTTTATGGACTATCGGAAAATACTAAAATGATTGTGGAACAAATCGTTTTACACTCGTAATTTATCCGACGAGTTCGACTAACGCCCACGCGATTGGGCCGCCGGTACCAGCGCTATGACCATCATTTTTCTTTTTGTCATTGCGTACTTTAGACCCCTGAAGAACCGCCATACTGGTACAAATGACCCAGTAATTTCTGTCACTATCTCCCGGCCTAACACTGGAGAGAGAGAGGGAAACATTACGTATGTAGTTCTCCTTTCTCTACCCGTTCGAGTATACTTCGACAAAGGACGATCGGTGCGATAATTCTGAACTAATAATTGGTGTACTGTTTAGAAATGAGGACACGAATTATCAGGTCGAGCTAGTGCATTTCGAGGACGTAACAAATCTTGCAATACTCTGATTCATAAGCCACACAAAGACATAATAATACTTACTATACGTTTAGATTATGTTATTGTCTGATGGCTAACACGGAAATCAAGTGTCGGACGGTTTGGCATTTAAACCTAAGAAATATTTTTAACTAATGCCCGGGCGCTGTCAATAGCATCCATCTCTTTCTACCTTCATAATTTACCGTTTGTCAGAAAGGAATGGCGAATTTATTAATATGCTATCTAATAAGCATGGTACATGAGTACAGTACAGCCAAGCGCATAAATATATGTGCGTTACCAAGCCGTCAAAAACATCTAGACACCTATTTGACATGATGGCTATCGAATATCGATATTTATGCCGTCGATTGTACCTATTCTGGCTGAAATTAGTGCTGCAGGTGACTAACACCTCAGCGTAATGCTGAGCCAGCGACTGTTTCACTTTTGCGAACACACAAACGCTGATGATCTATTTTACATGTCTGTGTTTTTGTTGTTTCTTTTCTACAAAATTGTGTGTATGCTCTTATATTTGTGTGTCTTGCAAAATTAATAAATGTCTTCTTTCTTTTCTATATTTTTCGGAATGTAGACTGGATAGTCTTCACGATTGTACCCGATGTATTGTCGAATTGGTTGTAATTACGCCACGGCTTGAACTGTGACATTTTGATCTCACGATTGGGCGGCCGTTCGGCATCGGCTCATGTAATATGTAAAGCCGAGCCACTGTAACACGACCATAGACGTGTGATTGATACACAACTCAATAAAAGGAATTGTTGGAGGAAACTTCTAATTATTTTTGACGTTTAATTCATACGTACATGCATAAATCACGTCTTTCTCCCTTACAAGACCTAAAGGCCTCGTTTAACATGATTGAGGAGTTATCGGTGGAAAGGGGAATCAAAATAGTGATGGGGTTGCTAGCCGCATCGTCTATGACATGGTTCCTACGATTTTTCCCGATTCCCTCGACGGGCTTTTACCGTCTAGCAACCCATCACTATTTTGATTCCGCTTTCCACCTATACGGCCACAATCATGCTAAACGTGGTCTTTAGGTCTTGTTACCTTAGGGTCTGTCTACCATGAATGTACTTAAAGTTCAAAATAAAAGTTTTTGAGTTTGAATTTACATAAAACATAACACAGACATATTATAATGTTCGTATAACTGGATATAAACCGGGATATCGTATAAAATTCCATTCTTATCAGTCACTCGTCAGTGTTATATTATTTTCCTACAACGATTCGAACATCGTGAAACAGTATTTAGCACCGCACCATTATGTTCCCACTTTTCAATAGCTTTCAGATTATTTACAATAATAATAAACGAGTTTCAGGCATTATGTGTGCTCATATTTGCAATTGGATACGTTTATAATACGCAAAGGGAGCTCTATGTAAAATAAAGAGTATTATTGTTCTCAAAAGATTTAGTCTCTTATACGTTTTACAAGAGACCAAACAGGTTATACTTTACGGGAATATAAAAACAAATTAAAAACTGATCCTAAAATAAAACGATTAAAAAAGGAGACGCCCCCGTGGCACAGTACCGCAGACGCTGGCAGCATTTCCAGCGATACTAAAACGCTGTCCAAGGAAGCTGCCAGCTCTGCGGTCACCCGTAGCGTCTATTAGCCTCTTCGAAATATCTCTGAAGAGAGGTTAGACGTCTATAAAAACCTTCGAAAACTAGAGAGTTGATAAAAGAATTCTCAACATCGGTTCAGTAGATCCAGAGCCCTAGAATGTCACAAACTTTACCTCTTTATCATATTACTAGCTTCTGCCCGCGACTTCGTCTGCGTAGAATTATACATATAAAATAAACCTTCCTCTTGAATCACTCTATCTATTTAAAAAAACCGCATCAAAATCCGTTGCGTAGTTTTAAAGATTTAAGCATACATAGGGATATAGGGACAGAGAAAGCGACTTTGTTTTATACTATGTAGTGATAGTGATAACGATAACAAACGTACAGACAACAAACATGTTGGGAAATTGTTGAATTTTGATTTAACATAGTATAAATCGGGATCCTTTTCATGATTAAGGCGTGAGCAATTATTAGAGCGAGACAAGAATGACGCTTTCGTTTATTCACATTTTACAATGCTAATAGATTCATCTGATGGGACTTTTTATAGAGAAAAAGCTGTACTCTGCTTTCTATGATATTCCAGAAATACTTTTGCTTTGTTTATATCAGTCTTGATCATGGTTTTGTTCAAAAACAATTAAGTATGTAGGATTAAAGGATTTATCTGTTACTCTATCATGTCCGAAATTGATAGCTTTCTCTATCAATTTCGGACATGATGGAGTAACTATCGCCGATATGCTCTACACCTGGGGCCCGATTTTTGAAAGCACATTGTGTGAAAACACCACTCGAAAGTGGTGAAAAATTGTGCTGAATTTGAAATACGAGTAGCTTAGAAGACAATGAAAACTCTCATTAATCTTGTCAACTAGTCAAAACTTTGATTAGAGCTGTAGTTTTGGAGATATAAGCTGATTTATACCACTTTCGAGTGATGTGCTTTCATAAATCGGGCCCCTGGTCTTTTCATTCCTGATCGCTCAACGTTTTCAAAGTAAAAGCAATAGCTGACTATGCAGTTGTACGAAAAAAATTGGTTTATTATTCTTAACAGTTCACTGAAAGTCGAAACCTTTAACAAAAAGCACTTTAGAAACTGTTACCGTTTGATGTATCCGTAAAACCCGAATACTACGTACGTAGGCTGCTAATGGAGGCATCTCAAGCCGTCGGCGAGGACAAGATCAAAATGTTACCAAACCATAAAATGCGGGGGAAGTAATCTAAGCGAGAAGTCTACAATTAGGTAAGTATACGGTGTTACTAATTTGTTTTCTAGCAAAAACGAAGAAACGTAATCCTACCATTGGTTCAACGCAACTATAGCTGCACGCCATGTTAACAATAGTTTGTTTAGTTCAGTAACTATAGGAAAACCATACATACTGATATTTCTACGAGTGTTTTTCCCTGAAGCCTAGGCCAGTGTCGGTATAAACGAATAAACAATGTTAAAATGCTTTAAAGCAATTACTGTCAATGTCCGGGTTTATTATGAAAATTGCCTGAAAATTATAGTTGTCGAGTTCTGTTGCCTAAAATGAATTCAGACGGCTTTATCACCGATTGTATTTGTAATCAACGCGGCGATAGTTCTAACTAGACTTAACGAACTTTAATTGGAACTGGTTCATTATTTAAAATTAATTGCGAAAAGCGACTTGTAAATTCATAGCAAGTTGGACAAAGTTATTGAAAGTATAAATTTTAATAGCCTTTCTACTTCCCGTGACTAATTACTCCGAAATTTCGTGCCCGTATTATTTTTTAACTGGTAAGTATTATACCTAGTATTTCCGTTGACGGCGGCGTTGAGGTTTTGAATTTTAAACTAAACTTCTAGAACTCAACGTTACTGCCCCCCGATTTCTCAGGTTTGGAAGAAACAAGTAAAGAAAAACAAGATAATTCTTCGATACCTCAAAATAGAAACGAAATAGGTAAAGCTTAAGAAACATCTGGACCAAATTGAAATACGTCTGCCGGACCAATAAGGGTAGACCGGATCCAAATAAATTGGCTTAGTTTCCAATCTATATCAGCGAAAATAAACTCTTGTTTCTTCTAGTTTCTCAAAGGAATTTTCTGCAAATACCTACATAGAGTTGTATGTTGACGGTTAAATTATTTCCACGCCGAATTTGGTAAACGTGATTGTCATATTCTTAAGGTTTGAAAGACTTTCCCTGTACAAGCAAAAAACATGAAATCGAAGCATATTCTGTCTGCAAAATCTTCTCTTGCTTATTGCCTCAAACCAAATTTCAGTTTATGAGGACGTCGTGACTTGGAAAAAAATAAGTATAGAGGGAGTTTTAATAAGGAAAAGTTGTAGGAAAGTGGTCATGGAAGTACCTTTGGTCATCCATCATTGTGTCGCCCGGACCTTCGGCTAAAGTAATAGCTTATTGGACAAACATAGTTACTTACTTACTTAATGTGATTTCGTTCAAATAGAAATCAAATGGGAACGCGAGTTCTATTCATAAAGTAGAAAAAAGTAGAGAAATGTAGAGCTCAACGCATGGAAAGTACCTATTTTCCTGCCGCTAAAATTGTACGGTTTTCCGTCAACACAAAACAAAAGGCAGGGGTATTATTGAATGCAGCGTATATCTAATCAGTTATCAGTTCAATATGATAGTTATTCTGCTGCCTGTAGGTACGCGATACCCGATAAACCGAACCAAACGATCGCCCCACTAAACCACACTACTTAAATTTGAATCGGCAAGGCCGCAGGCCTGCGAGTACTCCAACTAAGCAGATAATGTTTATATTATGCCCACAGAGATGGTCAAGGTTACAGCGACTACGTAATCAACTAACGGTAATCATGTTTAATAAGCAAGGTTGGATCGCATGGCACGGCTCGGCGGATCCGCTGAGCACCAAAGAGCGCTTGTTTCGCGTGTTTTTGGCATGAAACCGACTGTTTAGTCGATCGCGGCTTTGTTTTGGTGGCGCGGTGTGTCAACGTTCGACAGTTGACACAACAAGACGGGCGCTCGCCACGCGATGCGAGTGCAGGCGAGCCGGTTTTATAAATACGAGCGCGGGAGCGCAGCGCGCCGAGCCGCGGGCTATCTCCCGCGGCGACAACAAACACGCGCTCACCTTTTTGATCTGGAAGTGGTCGGGGCGCAGCGTCTCCTGGATCTCCTGCTCCGTGCCGCGCGGCGCCGCCTGCACGCTGCTGCGGAACCCGTCCAGCACGCCCTTGAACGTGAACTTCTTCATCGCGAGTGGTGCCTCGACTGGCGCGGATCCTTTGTCCGAAGGCCGCTCGCGCAGGCCGCGGCTACATCACAGCCGTGCCTCCGCCGCGGAACGCGAGCCGGTTTTGGCGGAAGGTCGCTCGCTCCCGCGCTCGTGCCGCCGCTACTGCGCAGGGCCGCCCGGGCCGCCGCCGACGCCGACACGCGCCCGCCACGTCAAAGACCACGACGATCGACGAAAACTAGGCGAGGCACCGCCTCCGGAATGTACGGCAATGCGGCGCCGATGACGGATCGATAGCTCGCTGGCACAGGCGCACTGCCTGACGCGCCGTCACACACACTGCCTGCCCGCCGCGCTCCGCTCGCACCGGCCGGAGAGAGCGCGCGCGACCGATCGATGCCTCTGCCGCACGCGGAAAAGAGATAAGCGCATATTGCGCATAGAGGCCGTGTTGCGGAGGCGGACTAACAGCTGATACTGATAACTGGTTCCGGTCGCGGCCGCCGCGCGGCGCGCGCGACGCAAACACCGCTGACAGATGTCACTGTCAGCTGTCAGCTGTCTGTCACCGGGCGCGAGACCTGTCCCTGTGCATAACCAAAGCACTCGTTGATTTTACGCAAAAATTAGATCAAAATGTCTTATAAAATTGTTGTGAGAAGTTTTAGGACGCTCAGCTATGTGGGAAGCTACAAGAAACTGCGCGACCGGCCGTTCGGGTGAGCCATTCGCTTGGTTACGTATTTCTGGTAATGTTTTGTAAACACTTGTAACATTCTATTGGAAACTACGAAATAGCTGGTGTTTTGCCAACAACTTGCGATGATTTACGTTTCCTGATGCTTACTACAAGGAACATTTGCATATTTCGTGGTGTTTTAGCTACCTTTTGAAACTGTGTTACAAAAACCGGTTCGTCATGCCAGTCTGCGATGTGTGATGATAAGGCCATATTTATTATCTGATAAAAGGGCGCGTGCCGTATAACTTGGTCAAGTTTCTGACTTATCGTTGCAGACATTCAGTTATTTTTAACATTGTACTTAACCAGATACTTATCATTTTCAGTTGAATAAAAACATATAAAGTCAACAGAGAGGCGCATTCTACCTGTTGCAGTGTCTTATTTTACCCAATAACATGTTACCTATAAGAATCTGAATTCCTTTTTCTAAATTGTAACTGTCATTGTGACCTTTAAAATCTAATATTTATGTAAAAATTATGATGATAGATAAACCTACAATTTTTAAAAATTTATAGGTATAGTGGTTAAGAAGAGTTTTCTATGAAATATTATAGACTGTCATAACACAAGACAAAATTATGATAACTAGAAGCGTGTGGTCAAGAGCTGCGGTTAGTTTTTTGATCTGTCCGAGGGGGAGATCTGTGCTTGGTCCGGTGCACCCTGGGCATCGGTTAATGATTTCCTGGCAGATTCTGAGGGATATCGTTATCAGTTGGCTAAGAGCCTGACAGGAGGGGCGGTCTTTTGACAGTGTTCTACTGTAGGTACAATGTTGCTGTCATTTTTGTCACAAGATTTTTGAATACTGTATTTATTACTTTGACATTGGTGAAATTGTCGCATTGATCGATGGGGCCATATTAAAAAAGAAGAAAATGATAACTAGATAAACTCACAGATTCTTAATATTTTTCATATTACGGTAAGGTCTGCAAAAAACAATAATTAAAAAAAATTCTATTGTTTGTCTCTTATTGTCACAGCCAAACTGTTTACAAGTCACTTTCAACATGAAACTACCGTGAGACTTAATCATAATTGCACATAAACGTATAAAAAGTCGAGTGATGCTCGACATGTTTCGGACTATTTCATAGTCCTTCCTCTCAGAGCGCTCGCCCCGGCGGCAGCGAAACGAACACTGGGTTCACAAAAATAAGTTTAATACCAACCTATACAAATTGCAAGTCAAATAAAAACTCACTAAAGAATCCCATTCTAAACCACCAACAACTTTGCTGAGACCTCTATATCCCTGATCAGGGACTACGATGAGATGTTGGGGATCCTAAACAACCACCAAATTCCAGGGTATACTGCGCAGCGGTACTCGGTGCCGGGTACATAGCATACCACCAGCACAAACAGAACAAAGCGTACGCCAAAGAAATCCTCCAGCTGACGAACTACATGGCAGAGCCCATCACCCCCATCAAGGACCTGGAGAAGAACTCCAAGGACATGAAGGCGCAGATGGAGATGATGATCATGAGGATACAGGCGGAGTTCTGTCGTGCGCTGGAGAGGGAAGAGGATGATGTAAGTATGATGACTATACTTCATTTAATTTAGGATGAGAAATCACAACAACATTATATTGCGGCTCGTGAAGTGTACTCTCTCTACAATTTGTACTAGAGTAATTGTAAACGACACGAAAATAAAGTGGCATTAAAACAATTTTATTTTGCGGCTCCCAGACTATTGCACTGTACTAATAGCTAGGTAAGAAATAGTTGACCAGACGCAATATAATGTTGTTGTGGTGTCTCATCCTAAAATAAATGAAGTATAGAGAAAGCAACAGCTGTGTCGCGTTATCTCATGCTAGCCGTACTGAAACGAGACCAGAAAATCTGAAAGAACTTGACTCCTCTCACGGGCGCAGCCAGGTTTTACTATCAGTAGGGGTTTAAGAAACTAAAACGACTAATAGTACATAAAATAACCCTTACATACGAAATTTATTTTAATTCTATGAATGTTAATATCTGAACTTTTCATGGGGGGCGTTGAACCCCCAAAACCCCCCCTGGCTACCCCCGTGACTCCACTCACGAATATCAGGGGGGCCATTCAGACTCACATCCGTGTAACAAAACTGGTCTTATCTGGTGATAGGAACATGTTCATGATCTGTTCGGATCGCTACCACTATCTCGCTCACTAATCCTGCCGCTAAGCAGCAGTGCTTTCGCTGCTGTGTCTCGGTGTGGAGAGTAAAACTGCCGGTGACATTTCTGGGACATGAGGTATTCCATCCTAGCCCCTCCAGGCTGGCATGCGTTTGGCGTGGCGTCCATAGAACTCGATTCCCACTGGCTTGCTATTTTAAGGCAGTTGGGCACTTTTATTGTGCAGAATTTGAGGATAAGGGTAGTTAAATGCCCTTCGGCTTGCCGTCTGATATACTTGACGCCAGTTTGCTAATGCTACCCTTTGGTGGTTGCGGGAGTTTATGTGTCACTTATCGTCAGGTGATCGTGCTCTTTCGCCAGCTAATGAAAACTTTACTGATCTGTCAAGAAAATCCTCGGCCAGGTTATAGGCTACTTTTTATCCCGGAAAATTGCATAGTTCCCGCGGGATAGCGATAAACATGTCAATTGCGAATTCTACGCAGATAAAGTCGCGGGCAGAAGCTAGTAAAAGATAATCTTATAGGTAGTATGCGATGCGTTTACTGTGTCAAAACATATTTCTTAACCTTTTCGCCGCCACGGCAAATACAAGAGACGTCACCCATACGCCAGACTTCTTTATTGCGATGCGCTAAGTGGAACCTAAACTCATTTGACCGAAGGTTGCTTTAGCATTGCAGTAATGGACGTATATATAGGTCGTTGGCGTTGAACCTGCGGTGCTGATATGTGTCGTTGGCGTCGAAAAGGTTAAAGGACCCCATGCTGTCCCACTCGGGGTAACCTAAGGGGACGCTTGAGCGGAGCGTGCAGCGGGGCGGGGCGTTCGGCGTTCATATTAGACACAAGATAATAGACAAAGAAAAAACATAGAATGTACCAGTTACTACTCTTCCCGCGATGGTAAAAGCCCATCGAGGGAATAGGCGGAAATCATAGGAATGATGTTATAAGTGACTATGTTGATTCCCCTTTCCACCTAGACGCCCACAATCATGCTAAACGTGGCCTTTGGATCTTGTTAACTTAGGTCCTGTCTACCCCGTAAGTGATATAGACGTGATTTCGTTACTAGGTACTTTGAAAAAATCTCGTATCTCGAAGTCACTTATTTTACGAAGTGAACTTTATTGGTTTGAATATTTAAATATATGTGTGTGTGCGTGTGTGTGTGTGTGTGTGTATTGCTGGTTTGTGTTGTGTATTCAATCATGTTTTATCTGTTTGTAACCGCAATTATTTGCTTTCGTAGTCCTTAAACCCAGATTCCTCCACGCTGGTCTGTGAGCAAAGAAAAAACATAGAATTTACCAGTTGCTTCTCTTCCCGCGCCAATGGTAAAAGCCCATCGAAGGAATGGGCGAAAGTCTTAGGAATCATGTTACAGACGATGCGGCTAGCAACCCATGACTATTTTGGTTTCCCTTTCCACCTATACGCCCTTAATAATGCTAAACGTGGCCGTAAGTGATAAAGAAAGAAAGAAACATTTATTCATTTTGCAAGACACACAATTATAAGAGAACTAGCTTCTGCCCGCGACTTAGACTTAGAATTATACATAAAAACCTTCCTCTTGAATCACTCTATCTATTAAAAAAACCGCATCAAAATCCGTTGTGTAGTTTTGAAGATATAAGCATACAGGACATAGGGACAGAGAAAGCTACTTTTTATACTATGTAGTGATATACACAATTTTATAGAAAATAATCAAGACATGAAAAATAGATCATGAGCGTTATGTGTGTCTTCGCAAAAGTGAAACGGTCGCTGGCTCAGCATAAAGACGTGATATATGTATGTATGTATGTATGTATGTAAGCGACTTTGTTAAATTGTTGCCACGTTCTGGTATTTTGAATTTTAGTATGACACGATACACGATCTACGATCACTGAGAGTCTGTCTTTAAGTTTCATTCTTTAAAATATTGTACAATATTGTAATTATTGTAATATATATTGTAAAATAGTGTAGACTATAGTATGGTCTCTTATGAAATATATATTGGTCGTAGGCTTGGAACGAGGAAAAAGAGGAAGGCGACTTTGATTTTGACAAGGAATTGAACATCATATCCCCGGTATGAAACAAACACATTTTTATTTATTTTTCCTTTGCCCCCTGAAGATTTGATATCTATCGCTGCCAATAATTTTCCCCGATATCTAGGAGTGAGGACAAGCTGGCAACACCGATTATTAGGCTGGGAATACACAGCTTGCTCGTTTTTTACAAGGACTTGGCATATATAACGAGCGTGGTAGTGTAAGGCTTGTTGGAGCACGCAGAATGGTTTCGGGGGCCCGATTTTTAAAAGCACATATGTGAAAATACTACTCGAAAATGGTGAAAAATAGCGCTGAATTTGAAATACGAGTAGCTTAGAAGATATTTACGGTTCTCGTTAGTCTTGTAAACTATGCAAAAATTTGATTAGAGCTGTAGTTTTGGAGATATAAGCTGATTTATACCACTTTCGAGTGATGTGCATTCAAAAATTGGGCCCCTGGCTGAAAAACAGCGCCGGAGTGTCGCTCACGTGAGCCACTGCCTGCATTTGCTGACGCCGAACCTTTTGTCACTACAACAATTTTATTTTATAATAATATTATAAATATAAATTAAAATGTCAAAGTGCTTCCATGCTGGTCTGGCAGTAAAGAAAAAACGTAGAAGGTACCAGTTGCTTCTCTTCCCGCGCAGATGGTATAAGCTCATCTACGGAATGGGCATAGGAATCATGACTTTTATAGGCGCTGCGGCTAGCAACCCATCACTATTTTGATTCTCCTTTCCACGCGCCCGCAATCATGCTAAACGTGTCCTTTAGGTCTTGTTATCTTAGACTATGTCTACCCCGTTAGGGAAAAAGACATGATTTGTGTGTGTGTGTCAAAGTTTTCTGTAGGTATAAAGTTTTTATTATTGATTAGTGGTAGTAAATCATATTTTCTTTCTTTCATCTTTCTTTTATGTAAATGTCAAGAAAGTGCAAGCTACTTGTACCTACTAAAAATGTGCAAGATACAGTCGTGTGTATTCCCGGCCTTAGAATAGCCGTGTGATCAATGTTTGAAATACTGTTGAATAAATTACTATAAGCCATTATAATACTACTCAAAGTAAGTCCTAACTCCGACTTGGCTTAAATTTCGGGCTAACTTGATGAAACGGACGCATTTTCGCTATAAAATTTTAATGCAAGTTTTTTGCGATGTTCAACTCAACGCCATCTAGTGATTATACTTCTGAAATGTAAAATCTTTGAAACAAATGAAAGACGGTTTTCTTTTGCTTTATCAATGCACTGCTTAACGTGGTAGTATGAGGCGATTGTCACGAGATGGCGCTGATTGCGTAGGACTAAGGGTTAGATACTGAACGCTACCTGCGCTATAATTCCTTAGCAAAGTCTCTCTCAAAATTGTCTAGATGGCGCTACATGAAAGATTCATTGTTTGACACTGGAGAAAATAGCTGCCTTTCAAACAAAATTTAATCGGTAGAACGTCGTCTACTGCCATCTAGCGATTATGACCCCGCACTATTAAGCATATGATGCACATGATTGCTTTATTTGTTGTATTTCGTTTTGTAGCTCGTAAACTTTGTAGCGAATCGTAATTGTTGCTATCGACAATGCTTAAAAGTCCCATAGATTGTGGAGTACAGTTCTAAATTTAAACGTGAAAATGTGAATTATCGGTTTCTCTAAACTAGAACACAAATGGTCGGTGATACATATATTTCACATGATGGCTGCATGGATATCTATGCCTTCGACTCGGGCCAGATATTTGAATGTTTAAGAATATTTTCAGGAAGCCAAATTCAAAGTTGACCGCTGGGAGCGGGAGGAGGGCGGCGGGGGGATCACTTGCGTTCTACAAGATGGCCGCGTGTTTGAGAAGGCTGGCGTCAACATATCCGTGGTGTCCGGCACGCTGCCGCCGCAGGCTGTGCAGCAGATGAGGACCAGGTAGAACAAATAGGGAATTTTCGGGATTTTTTTACGGGGTAGTAAACAATACGTGTTACAAAATACCCCGTAAAAAATATAATTAATTATCGTCAACCCTAGTAAGCTGTCATGTCAGGGAACCAGATTATTTAACAGAAAGGCCTACGTACCTATTTTGCCTAATAATTGTCTACTTCAATAATAGTTTTCTATTTTTCATTCATAAATGTTTGCTACCTCTATAGGTACACTGATGTCATCATACTCAAGTACTGGCTTCAAAAATGTCAAGTTGGAATAAAAAAAATGTAGTCAATTTCAAATCTTCTAATCGATATCCTACAACCTGTTTCGAGTTTTTTTAGGTAGATACATTCTGCGTAGTTTACTCTTTAATTTTACTGAAATAGGGTTTGCACATCAGTGAAAATAACATTTTTTTTTTTTTGGGTATGTTATACAGCGTGACTACGGTTCTTAAATATTGTGAATAGACTCTAAGGCCCCATTTAACCTCCTTTCGGCTTTACGGGTAGTTTTGTAACAGCCTGTATAAAAAAAAAATCAAATAACTGTTCCCATTGGTAGTCAAAAAGATACGTCGGTCAAATGCTAGTGAACCCAAAGCTAGGCCTGAAGCTGCCCTCTGGCTTTCAGGGGTAAGAAGCTGGAGAGCTCTGAGCTTCCATTCTTCGCGGCGGGGGTCAGCGCGGTCATTCACCCCCGCAACCCTATGGTGCCGACCATACATTTCAACTACCGCTATTTTGAAGTTAAGGACAAAAACGGTGGGTATTATCCTGGTACCTATTGTCAGAAATTTGTATGAACCACTCGGGACCAAAATTATTTTCATCTTGGGCGTTGACCGCGTTAACACATGAATCCCTCATTACGCTCAGGATTCTATTGTAGAATCCTTCGCTACATTCTAGATTAAATGTACCGTCCTAGCCGTAAGGGGCCTTCCATTAATTACGTGAGGCTCCGAAAGGGGGGAGGGGTTCGGCAAAACTCACGAAAATATCACAAGAGGGTGGGGGGGTGTAGTAAGATATCACGTGTATTTATTTATTCGTCAAACGAGCGATTTCTAAACCGAAAAATGTTCCTTAATTTTCTAGAGTAAAATTAGATTATACTTTTATACCTGTATTTAAAGATAATATTCTAGAAGTTTTAAAAATCTTTGTAGGTACTAAAAATACACGTGATTTTGGATGGGGAAGGGGGGAGGTAGTTTGAAACCTCACCGCGTATCATCAGGGGGGGGGGCGACTTTATTTTATACTATGTAGTGATAGTGATAATAAACTTAAATTGCCGATATGTGAGGTGCGGATTTTTTGTTTCTATTTATTTTGGGTTGCGTTATAAATAAAGGCAGCCTTGTTGTACTGTAATGCATTTTGACCTGCGCAGGAGTGCAATGGTGGTTCGGAGGGGGCACTGACCTGACGCCATATTACTTGAACGAGGACGATGCCAAACACTTCCACAGCACCCTGAAGCAGGCCTGCGACGAGCACGACCCTTCCTACTATGCCAAGTTAGTTTTTTTTAATGAACGTTAGTGTAGCGTTTTCGTTTTGTAGCTGTACCGTTGGTAGTAAGCATTCTTTACCGATTACCAGTGCCGGCGTTAGGGGGGGGCGCGATGGGGTGACGGCCCGGGGCGCCAAATTTGGGGGGCGCTGAGGTCTGGGGCCTCGGCCTCCTGGCTCACCGGCTGTGTACCCTCAATACTGTCCTTAAGTGGGCGCCTAAATATTACTGCCCGGGGTGTCAGTGGCCCTAACGCCGCTGCTGCCGATTACACAAGGTCCATGAAAATGTTGAGCATACTTAGAACCTTGTCGTTTGGAATCAAAAAGTCGAAAATTGATATTCATTTAGCATAGCACGTCAACGTGTACCTATTATGATAAAGTACTAAAATGCTTGTGATTTTCATAGGCTGTAGTGGACATAATTTTGTATTTATTACTTTAACATTATCGAAATCATCGCATCGATCGATGGAGCCATATTAATAAAAAAGAATAAGTCGCGGGTTCACGGTGGATGCAAGCCGCTTCCAACCGAGGCAACTGGAGGTCTATGGGGGCCTATGTCCAACAGTGGACATCTATGGCTAATATGATGATTATAATTACACATAAACGGATAACTCACGTATAAAAAGTCGAGTGATGCTTGACATGTTTCGGACTATTTCGTAGTCCTTCCTCTCGGAGCACTCGCCCCGGCGGCAGCGAAACGAACACTGCGCGCCGGCGCTCTGTTCGCGCGGCTGCTCGACGCAACTGACAGCGGCGCACAACTACCCTCGTTTTCATCGTCATTTTTATTACTGTCAAATGTAGGGCAGCACACAACACTGATCACGTCACTCCGTAAAGGTTCGCTCACACTCACCGTTTGGTCAATATTTAAAACAGTTTTCCAACTCGGGGGCACCGACCATCCGCTGTCACGGTTGAAATTGGGATACCGACTATTTCAATTCACGTACTTTCCGCGGAATGAAAAACTGGAAAATGAAACTGAAAACGAGGGTAGTTGTGCGCCGCTGTCAGTTGCGTTGAGCAGCCGCGCGAACAGAACACGCCGGGGCGAGCGCTCCGAGAGGAAGGACTACGAAATAGTCCGAAACAAGTCGAGCATCACTCGACTTTTTACGCGTGAGTTATCCGTTTATGTGTAATTATGATTAAATCTCACGGTAGTTTCATGTTGAAAGATATGATGGTTATCTAAAATTTTGTGTAGATTCAAGAAATGGTGCGACGACTACTTCTCGATACCGCACCGCGGCGAGCGGCGCGGCGTGGGCGGCATCTTCTTCGACGACGTGGACTACCCCGCCCAGGATAAGGCGTTCAGTTTCGTCACGTCATGCGCCGAGGCCGTCATACCGAGCTACATACCGCTGGGTAAGTTGGTAACCATGGTAACTTGTAATGCCACAAGAAATGGTGCGACTTCTTCTCAGCACCACGTGACGCCTCATACATACATACCGTCACGCCTCTTTCCCACAGGGGTAGGCAGAGACTAATTTATTCTACTTGCTACGGTCCTGACATATTTCTTTCGCTTCATCCACAGTCATCAATCTCTTCATACATGCTCGTCGGTTTCAGGTACTCCTAACCTGACCTTTTTCCAAAACGTCTCCTATTTGGTCTCGGAACGTCCGTCTAGGCCTTCCCCTCCCAACGTAACCATTCACACTCCCCATATAGATCTGTTTAGTTAGTCTACTTTCCAACTAAGCATACTTTTTTCTATCCTAGTTACTATATCCTCTTTCACACCATCACACCACACCTAACCCTCTATGCTAAACTAGCCTCTAAGATAAACTTAAACTCGGAACAATATCTTGATACTATTTTTGTCTACAGTGAAGAAACACAAGGACGCCGCGTACGGCTACTACGAGCGGCAATGGCAGCTGCTCCGGCGCGGGCGCTACGTAGAGTTCAACCTCATATACGACCGCGGAACCAAGTTCGGCCTCTACACGCCCAACGCGCGCTACGAGTCCATACTCATGTCGCTGCCCCTTAACGCGGTGAGTATGCCCCTGCTACGAGCGGCCGTGCAGCTGCTCCGGCGCGAGCGCTACGTGGAGTTCAACCTCATATACGACCGCGGGACCAAGTTCGGCCTCTACACACCCAACGCGCGCTACGAGTCCATACTCATGTCGCTGCCCCTTAACGCGGTGAGTATGCCCCTGCTACGAGCGGCAATGGCAGCTGCTCCGGCGCGGGCGCTACGTAGAGTTCAACCTGATATACGACCGCGGCACCAAGTTCGGCCTCTACACGCCCAACGCGCGCTACGAGTTCATACTCATGTCGCTGCCCCTTAACGCGGTGAGTATGGCCCTGCTACGAGCGGCAATGGCAGCTGCTCCGGCGCGGGTGCTACGTAGAGTTCAACCTCATATACGACCGCAGGGCCAAGTCCGGCCTCTACACGCCCAACGCGCGCTACGAGTCCATACTCATGTCGCTGCCCCTTAACGCGGTGAGTATGCCCCTGCTACGAGCGGCCGTGCAGCTGCCCCGGCGCGGGAGTTAAGGGTCAGGAAACTGCCCCTTTCCGTTTTGTCAGCACGCCGAAACCATGTCACCACTCAGCATGCTGACAAACCATATATTTAATATATAAGGTAGTAATAATTAGAATTAAGACATTACTGTTGTATCTTAGAACCTAGTGGTTACTCTGTTGGAATAAATAAAGTTTTTTTTATTAAGAAGTCCCGGATCAAGTACTTATTTGGCGCAGCCGTTAGGATTCCCGTCGCTGACTCTTCTACGTCACGGGCTCATTTCTGGATCGTGTCGTGTCGGTCATCTTACGTTTCAACGTTTCAACGGGAACAAACGAACAAACAAATTTAATAAGTCATCCACGAGGGACGAGCCACTGCAGTGTTCCAGACAGTAATCCAGCCTACAGGAGCAAATGGGAGTAGCAGCGGACCTGTGAGTAAATCTTTTCACCGTCCTTTAAACGCTTTCCTTTATTTTTGCCTCTCTTGTAATATATAACGTGTTTTGTGTAATCATATTTTACGTAAACACCGAGCGTGTCGAGTGATCAAATTTCATTGACACATTATTTAGTTTAGTAAAGAACAGATATTTTTTTCTCTCTCTTGTGCTAAGATGGAGTCTATCGTACATGTACCCGGGGAAATGATTAAGTTTATCCCGGTATTTTCAGGAAATGCCAGGAAATTAACAGCATTTATAAAAAAATGCGAGTATATTTTAACAAATTTTAAGGGCAATGGGAATGAGTGTCAGATGACTTACCTATTCCATTTAATTACAAGTAGACTAGATGGGGAAGCCGCAACCCTTGTTGGGGAACAGGATCAGATAGAATCCTGGAGCGACTTAAAGCAGTTGTTGACCCAACACTTTGGGGACCATAGAACGGAGGATTCTCTTGCCATGGAACTTGACGCACTGACGATAAATAGGGGAGAGAGTTATGAAGATTTTGCTACTAGAATACAAGATATTAGGAGTCTTCTATTAGCGAAGGTATCAGAAAACACATCCGACCCTAGTATTCGCGCGGCGAAACAGCATATTTACGGAAACGCAGCGTTTAAAGTTTTCTTGTATAGCCTTCCACCCTATTTAGGTAGATGGGTGCATATGCGAAAAACTTCAACACTGGAAGAGGCCTTAGAAATTGCGCTAGAAGAACAAAAGTTTCAAACAACTTTTGACGCAAGGAAAAACTCGCGAGTAAATAAAAACCCGAGGACGGGCCCTGTTAGTTATAATAACAGCTATCCAAACTCTTCCAGGCTGAACAACTCGCAAATGCAACCACATATGCCAGGGCCAAGTACCCCTATGATTAACCATAATGGTAACTTTAATTCATTCGGTAGTTCGCAACAATTTAGGAATCCCCGTCAATATAGTCAGTCCGCTACATATCGTAACGAAAATCGCGGACAGCAGTTCAATAACCAGTCGGGGATGCACCGTCAGCAACCTATGGCCAATGCCCCGCGCATATTGCATAACAATGCAGCGCCAGTGGCGTCGGGTTCCAATACTGACGTCACAATGCGCACCGTCGCCTCACGACGACTTAATTATATAAATGATAGTAATAACGAGCACAATGTTAACATACAACATGGGGGGCCAGAACCATATTTGGACGAACCCGTGGAGGAAACATTAGAAAATTTTTTCCTCAGGGCCTCCACAATAGGGAACAGATAGTGTTGAACTGTAATAAACGTTTAAATTTGCCACATATTAGAATACCCGAATTAAATTCTGTTTTTATGATCGATACAGGGAGTACTAGGTCGTTTATAAGTCCCGAAGTAGCAAATAGATACTATGAAAACTGTAAGCAACAGGAACGGTTTGAGGTAGTAAGCACCCATGCGTCTAGCAAACACAACGAAGTGGTCACTATTACTCTGCCGAGAATTTTTCGAACACAGGAAAAACACAAGTTCTATGTCTACAGCGTTGACGAAAGATATGATGGGCTGATCGGAAGCGACCTGTTAAAACAATTGCAGGCTAATATAGACATGAAAACACAAACTCTGTCTACAAAAAACACACAGATACCGATCATTTATACGCCACCAATGAGAGAGACATATCTTTTGCCTCCTCGCTGTGAGCTACGAGTGAAACTCCCAGTTAACCTTTTGGAAGGCGAAGCTATTATTAATTTTAAGGAATTCGCTGAAGGGATCAGAATGCCCACCGCGTTGATATCATGTGTAGATGGGTTCGCCTATACAGTAATTCAAAATAGTACCGATATTGAACAAAATATGGTCGTAACCGCCCCATTTAAAGTAGAAGCGTACGATAGCTCAGAGATTAACGTTAATTATTACGATAGCAGCAACGATAGATTCGAGGAAATGCTCACAGATAATTTAAAGAAAAAGCTTAGATTTGAGCACATGAATAACGAAGAAAGAAAGGTAATTGAAAATATATGCCAAGAGTATAAAGATATTTTTTACTGTGAAGAGATACCCCTATCATTCACAAATCAAGTCAAGCACAGGATACGTACTAAAAACGAGGACCCAATACATATAAGAGCTTACAGGTTGCCACCGTGCCAAACGACAGAAATTAAGAAACAGGTAGATAAGATGTTAAGGGACAATGTCATTCAAGAATCCCACTCACCTTGGAGTGCACCGGTACATCTAGTGCCGAAAAAGCTAGATGCGTCAGGTGAAAAGAAATGGAGAATGGTGGTCGACTACAGACGCCTCAATGACATTACCACAGACGACAAATATCCACTACCGAATATTAACGATTTATTTGATATGCTGGGAAAAAGTATGTATTTTACGACTCTAGATCTAGCAAGCGGATACCACCAAATTGAAGTTCAAGAAGAAGACAGAGAGAAAACAGCTTTTAGCACCCCATTTGGACATTTTGAATTTAACAGAATGCCATTTGGGCTAAAAACTGCACCAGCAACTTTTCAAAGGGCTATGAATAACGTACTAAAAGGATTACAAGGCTTACATTGCCTAGTATACCTAGATGACGTTATTATATTTTCAAAAAGCTTACAGGAACATACTCAGAAATTACGAGCCGTCTTCGAAAGGTTCCGCGAGACAAACTTAAAAGTCCAACTCGATAAATCGCATTTTCTCAGAAAAGAAGTATTGTACTTGGGACACACAATAACCAGAGAGGGATTAAAACCAAACACAGATAAAATTGATGCAATCTTGAACTATCCGATACCCAAAACAACCACAGAGATCAAAAGCTTTTTGGGGTTACTGGGATATTATAGAAAATTCATTAAAGATTTTGCCAAGGTTACAAAGCCCATGACCTCCTGCTTAAAAAAGAAAAACAAAATAGTTATTAATGAGGAGTATAAGGAGTGCTTTGAAACCTGTAAAAAGCTTCTGACGAATGCACCACTTTTGCAGTACCCGGACTTCAATAAGGAGTTCATTTTAACAACCGACGCGTCAATCTGTGCTCTGGGAGCAGTATTGTCACAAGGGTCAGTAGGGTCCGATAAACCGGTGGCCTATGCTAGTCGTACTTTATCTGATACAGAAACTAGATACAGCACGATAGAAAGGGAACTTCTAGCCGTGGTTTGGGCAGTGAAACATTTCAGGCCCTACCTTTATGGTAAAAAGTTCACCATATACACTGACCATAGACCATTGGCCTGGCTATACTCTCTTAAAGAGCCAAACAGTAAACTCACCAATTGGCGACTACGGTTAGAAGAATATAACTTCGATATAAAATATAAAAAGGGTCCACAAAATACAAATGCAGATGCATTATCTCGCATAAAAACCTACCCTATGGGAGACATAGAAACCAAAGATAGAGAAGTAAAAGTCTACGCTCTGGACGACGATGATGTATCCATGAAAGTTAATGTAGACAAGGAACACGAATTCGACTTAGACGAATTTGTTAAAAAGAAAGCAACAGAAATACTGGGATTGGATGAAAACAGCGAAACAGAGGATGAACCAGAACCAGAGATAATTGAATTATCAGATTCGGCCACTTCCAGCGACGCGACTAAGCGGAGTCAACTATCAAGAATAATGGAAATTTCCGACTCTGACGACGGTGCCACCGCCCATTCAATTTCAAACAGGGAACACGAAGGCATCCCTATACTAAATGAAGCAATAGACTCCAAACCAAGACAAATTCTAGTCTTTACGTGGTTGCAAAACAAAATTAGCGTTTCAGATGTAGGTGACAAGAAACAACACATTACCCAAGTACACATGCCTGTGAACAACGAACAATTAGTAAAGGAATTCCTGAAGGAATACGTCAACCCTAAATACAAATATTTCATCTATTTCGAAGACACCTCATTTCGGAAGTTATTCGCAAACGTTATTACATATTTATTTAAGAAAAACAAATTAAATATAATCGAGTGTACAGAAAGGATAGTAAACGTATCTGGCGACGAACAGGAACAAAGGCGCCTGATATCCCGATACCATGAAGGCAAAACCTGCCATAGAGGGATCAGGGAAACCCTCACAAAAATCAGAAGGCATTATTGGTGGCCTAACATGAAGGAGACCATTTCTGCTTATATTAATAGCTGCGAGCAATGTAGGAAAATGAAATACGAAAGGAAACCCATAAAACCTTTCATACAGCTCACTCAAACCCAAAACGCACCCTTCCAAGAAGTTTTTATAGACCTTTTATACATAGAAAGTAAATATTATCTGACTATAGTAGACGCTTTTAGCAAATTGGGGCAAGCCATCGGTATCCCCAACAGAAGTACACCCGAGGTAGTACGGGCGTTAATTAAATATTTTTGCATGTATGGCATCCCAAGTAAAATTAACAGTGATTCAGGAGCAGAATTCAATAATGAACTTATAAAAGAACTTATGTCTTTATATAAAATAAACTTACACATTGGGACACCAAATAACCCAAATTCAATGGCTATTGTGGAAAGATTCCACTCCACTATAATAGAAAACTTAACACAAAGTGAAATTAAATTATCTAACTCCGTCTCTATACTTAATAGTATGTATCAAATTCTTAATAACTTTCGAACAATTTACAGCGTCATCCAAGATATTGAGTCAGCAATTGCATTTAGTAAACTCCACACTTTGCATCAATCTATTATAAACTCAACAGAATTATACGATATTTTAAAAACAGTAAATAAACATGCTCAGCTGTTATATCCCGTTACGAAAGATAACTTAGTTAAATTAGAAACAAACATTATTCTTAAGTCTTTTGTTAATAATTCGACATTAGTTTTTATTTTAGAAATACCTTTAATTGATAGTGACACGTTTATATATTACAAGGTCATCCCGATTCCCATTTTTAACCCATCTCAACAAGTATCCTATATTATCAATCCACAATATCCTTACCTGCTGGTGAACAGATTGAAATACAGGTCCCTTAGAAGCCCCTGCGAACAGATCGAGGACGAGAGGTTCCTGTGCACGGAAGATGCTGTAGAACAATACCCGACTACAACCTGCATCGAACAACTCATGCAGCTCACCAACAACTACACCGCATGTCAACAAAAAGCAGTCCAAATTGAAGAAACACGAGTATTAAGAATCCTCGATGGAACCTGGTTGGTATACTCAAGGAAAGATATAATAATATCGGAAAGCTGCAACAACGAGATTCATAAGCAAGCACTAAGAGGCACCTTCATTATAACACCAAGCTCGAGCTGTGAAGCACAACTGGGAAACGTTATTATTAAAGCCCCAACTAACACAACTCTCAGCAGAATGTCAACGCCACCAGTACATCTACCAGAGCTTAGAAGAGCCACCCAAGAAGAAAAACCGATGGACCTGCGAGGAGTGGACTTCAGCGAAATCAAAGACCTTCTCCAGAGGGCCGCCATTACGGATGAAGACCTAGGAAGCTTGAACTACATAGTCAGTGACCAAATAAGTTTAGGGACTTTATTGTTATATGTGGGTGTTATAGTGTTAATATTAAGTTTTGGTAGTTTTAAATTATATAAGAAAATTTTATTAAAACGGAACTATCTGAAGGCTTCATCGTCACCCTCAGATAACTCCTCACTTGGGGAGGGAGGAGTTAAGGGTCAGGAAACTGCCCCTTTCCGTTTTGTCAGCACGCCGAAACCATGTCACCACTCAGCATGCTGACAAACCATATATTTAATATATAAGGTAGTAATAATTAGAATTAAGACATTACTGTTGTATCTTAGAACCTAGTGGTTACTCTGTTGGAATAAATAAAGTTTTTTTTATTAAGAAGTCCCGGATCAAGTACTTATTTCGGGCGCTACGTGAAGTTCAACCTGAAATACGACCGCGGGGCCAAAGCCGACCTCTACGCGCGCTACGAGTGCATACTCATGTCGCTGCCCTTTAACGCGGTGAGTATGCCCCTGCTACGAGCGGCCGTGCAGCTGCTTCGGCGCGGGCGCTACGTGGAGTTCAACCTGATATACGACCGCGGCACCAAGTTCGGCCTCTACACGCCCAACGCGCGCTACGAGTGCATACTCATGTCGCTGCCCCTTAACGCGGTGAGTATGCCCCTGCTACGAGCGGCAATGGCAGCTGCTCCGGCGCGGGCGCTACGTGGAGTTCAACCTCGTATACGACCGCGGGGCCAAGTCCGGCCTCTACGCGCGCTACGAGTGCATACTCATGTCGCTGCCCTTTAAAGCGGTGAGTATGCCCCTGCTACGAGCGGCAATGGCAGCTGCTCCGGCGCGGGCGCTACGTGGAATTCAACCTGATACGACCGCGGGGCCAAGTTCGGCCTCTACGCGCCCAACGCGCGCTACGAGTCCATACTCATGTCGCTGCCCCTTAACGCGGTGAGTATGGCCCTGCTACGAGCGGCAATGGCAGCTGCTCCGGCGCGGGCGCTACGTGGAATTCAACCTGATACGACCGCGGGGCCAAGTTCGGCCTCTACACACCCAACGCGCGCTACGAGTCCATACTCATGTCGCTGCCCCTTAACGCGGTGAGTATGGCCCTGCTACGAGCGGCAATGGCAGCTGCTCCGGCGCGGGCGCTACGTGGAATTCAACCTGATACGACCGCGGGACCAGACCTTTATAACGTTATAAAAAAAAACGATATAATAGCGGTATATATCGTTTGTGTTTAAAATTTCGTTCAAACAAATTCTATATTCCTTCATAACGTTATATCATATCATAACGAAAAGAAAACCGTAACTTTACGAAATAGCGTTATAGACCTTTAAAACGTTATGAAAAAAACGATATAATACCGGTATATGTCGTTTGTGTTTAAAGAAAACCATAACGTTATGAAATAGCGTTAGGTATAATAACGCTATGAAACTGATTATGAACGAATGACATGATTTGACAATTCACGAAAACAGTACAGATTTGTCATTGCATATGTTTGTCGCACGTTATATAGAGCGGGTGTTATAGAGTGTAAGAAAGAGATGGTCTATAACGTTATTATATCACTTGCCGAAGTATCGATATATATCGCTATTAATAACGTTATAATGAATACCGCTACAGAATAAATAATGTTTTATTAAAAAACGCTATTTGGTAATATAACGTACTGAAAAATAGCGCTACCTAAAAACGTTTTATTGAAAAATGCTATTCGGTAATCTAACGTTATGAAAAATAGCGTTACGCAAAAATAACGGTAATTAAAGGTCTGCGCGGGACCAAGTTCGGCCTCTACACGCCCCCCCTGCCCCTTAACGCGGTGCGTATGCATCGTTTGACAACTCCTTATTTTTTACTAACTATTTGGAAAAATTATAAAACAAACTTAACCTACCCTAATGTAAGCCACACCTAAAGTACCACCCACCTAATATGCCCTTAAACTAGAAATTCGAATGTCATACCCAGTGAAAATCGCAAACTTGAAGAGTGGATTTTTTTTTCATTAGACGATTAAAACGAATCACAGCCCTCGCGAGAGGTTTTTAGGACTCGGTTTTTAGTGATATAATTAACATAAACGTAAAATATTTATACCTAGTCAGTGTTGTTTGGTTAACGAATTTTTTAACTTAATACCATTATTTGTTCCACAGAAATGGGAGTATATGAATGCACCGAAACCCGGCTCTCCTGAAGAGAGACTCATGAAAGTTCTGAAGGAACCCAAAGATTGGGTTCCGTTGTTTAGCGAGACGAAATGCTAAACTCCTCCAAAATGGAATATGTATGATTGGGATACAAGGTTTTGTTTTTATAATTATAGTTTATAATTTATAAGTGATATACGTTTTATCAAAAGAAATAAACTATATATTTTTCTATCGTGTATTATTTAAACGCACCAGCAGAATCAGTAGGTATCCGGAGTCTTTGTTTGCCCTCACAATACGCACGGAAGAAAGCAATAAAAGCATTGTTTTTTTTCCGTAGCTAACCTGTTTGTTTTGTTTCCCACCTCATGGATAAAATGTTGCCGTTTTCAATAATTATCAAACATTTAACAGGGCAACATTATGAATAGTGACGTGACAAACACTGAACTTGGCTTCGATTTGGTCATTTAATCGATAAGAATTTAGTAGTATTGTAAAGCTTTGTCCAGGTGCAAATAGACAACAACAATCAATTAATATGCATGTAAGTGACAAAACATTTAAACTCATTAAAAAAAACATTTAAACCCAAAAACATTAAAGCCCCTGAGTTTTGGGCCCAAAAACACCCGAACCCTTCTTACAACTTACAACATCGTACTTTTGAATCGTATTTAATGTTACGTTTTTACTTCTAAAGCCAATTTAATTTAGACCTAGGTGTTATTATGACAATGTTGAAATTTCAGTCCAAGAAAAGTGAATTATTGGACCAGTAAAATGTCTAACTATTCATATATCTGGAAAGAACAGCTTACTGACATTTTATTCAATGTTTAAATCACGTTTATAAAAGGTTTGGTTTCGGCTGAAAGTTTAATCGAAAGTGAACCTTCGGTTTCGGTTTCAGATTTGGCAAAAAAACATGTGTCATGTTTCGGTCAGACACTATACGTAGTAGGTATACCAAAAATTCTTAATAAAAAAAATAGGTATATTTACAAAAGTAGACACGTTCAATCAAAGGAGCTACGCTAAGCTTAGTTCTCTTTATTAATCTTTCTCCACTCCTCTCTCCCCTCAGTAAAAACGAAATCCGTAATAAGGTCGTGGGACATTTATTTTTGAGAAGTTCGTATCGATACTTATTTTTGCACTTGACCGTACAATAAAGAGTTGTTATACATACATACACACATAAGTAGGTGGCAGGTTCAAGTTTATCAACTACCTACCAAATTTAAAATACAAATTAAAAGGGTACATTTTGTAAAGGGGCATAATACACATAATAATATAGTACACAAATTTCAAATAACCAGTCAATAAAAAAACTAATTATAAACTACTTTAAATATAAAGAATTTACCGATCTTATTAATATTTAAATATTATTATTGCATTCAGTTATCGATTGTCAAATCGATGGTTTTCGATTCAATCGACACACGGGCATGCCTAGCTACGTATCTGTCAATTCCATTTGTCAGAATTCGATGGCCGCAATGTTGTGAATTTTATATTTCGCGTTGTGTTTACTTGGCAAATTTTATTGCTTTCCGCCGATACCACACGTCACCGTGTCCTTACGCACGACTACGCACAAAATATACGTAACAAGTTATTCTTATTAGAAATGCGATGGCAATACATCCCGTGTAATGGGCACAGGACATTTTCGTTCACTGGTAACGTAACAATACGTCTGTTTCTTATGTGATGTTATTAGTAAACGGGTGCGGGTAAGGATGCCGTTCAAACTGCTGAAGAAGACGCGGCAGTACAACGTAGCGTCGAAGAGTTTGTTCGTGATCAGTGTGGAACTGTTGGATGGAGGTGTCGCGGATTGTACGCTGTCCGTAGACAGTACTGGCCAGGAATGTCTGGACAACGTGTGTCAGCGGCAGGCTATCAACCAACCGGAGTTCTTCGGGCTGCGCTACGTGAACAGACAGCAGCAACCACGATGGGTGCAGCTCGAAAGACCGCTGAAACGCCAATTGGACAAATATGCGTCTTCCCACCAGCTCTATCTACGTGTAATGTACTATATCATATCTGGAACAAGCTTGATCACTGACGAAGTAACCCGATACCATTATTTTTTGCAATTAAAAAACGATCTGGTGGAAGGTAGGATCATTTGCGACTGTCAACAAGCTGTCGTGCTGGCTTCGTACAGTCGTCAAGCGGAGTATGGGAATCATGACCGAGAACGACACACGGTGGAGTATTTGAAGAATCTGTTGACGTTCCCGAAACAGATGCTGGATAATGGTCAGTTGATTGATGCGAGTGCACTGGCTGAGACGGGGAAGCTAGAATGGCTAACTGCAGCTGTTATACAGCATCATATGGCTCTACATAACATGTCTCAGGTAAATTATTAGGTTAATTGTTACTTAACACCTTCTGTGCCGGAAATAATTTAACTTGTAATAAATTGGGGGTTGATCAACCCCTTGCCGTAATGATGCAATCAGTCCCTTGACTATAAGCAGATGTTTTGGTAAAGTAGTATCGGTTACGGTGTTCCTTCCCATTGTCAGGTGCTTTTGGTATGTTAAGATTAGAGATAGTAATTGACAAAGAATCTTCTGAAAACAGTCATAACTTGTGGTCATATTATTTGGATTTAATAGAGATATTAATGAGCAAAAGAATGTTTTGAATTCATAAATTCTTTGGTCTCATCATAAAATTATAACAAAACAATTATTGAACAGGTTTGTTTAATTTATTTTTCAACATTTCATTAATAATGGTAACACTGTACAGTTGAGGGCATAAATATAGATACATCCATTATGTCACATATTTGTGTCATCAGCCTTATTGTTTATGGCATAAAGGTGTATAGATGTATTTGATGTCTTTGTAACATACACATATTTATGCCCTTGAGTGGTTCTGCATTCTTCTGGTGTTATAGATGTCCATGGTGGTTGGTGGTACTCACTTACCACTAGGTGATCACTTGCTTGTTTGAAAGAAAGGAATCTCAATATAAAACTTTCCAATCTCTCTCTTAAACTTAGGCTCTTGTTGGTGGAGCAATTTCCCCTGATACAACATGACTTCTACTGTCTCTCACCTGGTCTGGTTGTTCTTTAGGTCAACTAAGTCAAATGATCATACCTAGCTATTTAAAAAATAAAATAAAAAGTCACTTAAATAAAATCCCTTTGGGAATTAAGTGACAAAATAGTGAGAAAAATGCATTGCGGAAAGCAAACTCTCAACACAGTGTAGGTATTGTAGTATTCCCTCACAAATATGTGTAATTTACTACATATCTGACCTTATCTATTAATATATTGTTATTAATACCACAGCCAAAATGTCAACAACTCTGTTTATTATGATACTACGGGTAAAACACGGCTCAGGTTAGATTGGTGGTAAGGTTCCCACAGATTACTTTGTTTACATGCTTGCTTGTACGAAGATTCACAGAGCTGTTGCCATGTCAAGACTGGTTAATTTATTGGTTTTAATTATATAGGAAATGGCTTGGAAATTTTTTGTGTTACTTCAGTTCTACATAGTTGTTTAACAGACAGCCATGCTTTCTTAAAAGTTAACTTTTCCTTATACTATGTCAGTGGTAAACAAGTGTGTGGCCTGCCTGATGATGAGCAGCTACCATAGCCTTGCAAGTTCAGGGGCATTTTGCCGAGCCGACCCTATAAAAATCTTGACATTCCTACTAAACAAATTATTTTTGCCGGTCACCTTTTTGATGATAGTACTGTACTGCATTATCAGGTGATAATCTATGTAGACGGATGGATACATAGGCAGGCAGGTCTATACCTGACAAATTCCATATCAACCTTACAATCTAAAGTGGCTTATAATTGGCTTCCTAGATTTGATTACATTTATTAATTTTTTCTTCCATGCTGGTCTGGGAGCAAAAAAAAAACATAGAATCTACCAGTTGCTTCTTATCCCACAGCGATGGTAAAAACCCATCTAGGGAATGGGCGAAAGTCTTATGAATCATGTTATAGGCAATGCAGCTAGCACTATTTTGATTTCCCTTTCCACTTATACACCCTTAATCATGCTAAACGTGATAGGTCTTTTACCTTAGGCTCTGTCTACTCCGTAAGGGATAAAGACGTGATTTATGTATGTATATAATAATAATAATAATAATAATAATAATAATAATAATAATAATAATACTTTATTTAAATAAGCGGTTTTTACAAATGACATATCCATCAGACTCCAAACTAGGCTGAGCCTGTATCTTGGGCGTCTGCGAGAGCGAATTATTAACTAAGTAGTTACTAAAATACATTAACAAATGGGCGTTATTAAAAACTACAGTGAAGTGCATGCAAAAGGTGAACACAACTACATAATAAAGAGAGAGAAGGTTCGCAGCGGAGAACATAACATAACAATTCAAAAGTGTGCGTGCGCGCGTGTGTGTGTGTGTGTGTGTGTGTGTGCGTGGGTATGTGTATGTGTGTGTGTTAGGGTGAAAATCCCGTGTGAGATGAGTTAGAGCACCGTGACATTATTTACTTTTATTGTTATTTATTTACTTACGATTTGTTACTAACTAGTTTTTCCGTTTCCATATAAGATAATGTTACTAGATATTTTTTTATAATTACTTTAGCTCTGTGGACCGAAAGAAGCTTAACATCACAAACTCTGCAGATATTGTTGTAGGTGCAGGGGTGAGAGTAGGCTGGGGATTTCCTAGCCAAAGCAGATCCGAGGGGGGGCAGGCTGCATCTAAAGTTACGCTTACTCAGCATCAACTCATACTGTGAAGAGTTGAGTATACTACTGTGGGTACGAGCAAACGCTTTCAAAATAAATAGCTGACGCACTCTCAGGAATTTGGTTTCACAATACAGCGCGTCCGTGGGCCAGCGGGAAGGCTTCCCAAGCATAACCTTTAACACTGCTCTTTGTGCGCGTTCCAGCCCCAATAACAAACTCTTGCCAGCGCTGCCCCACACCGCCACCCCGTACTGCAGAATGGATTGGCAAAGTGCGTGATATACAACGCGAAGTGTATCCGGGGAGGCGCAGACTCGGAGTTTTTTCATAACATAAATTAACTTTCTAACTCTTTTAGCAAGAGTGGAAATATGTATCTTAAAAGAGAGATGCTGGTCGAAGAGAAGTCCCAAGTACTTGACATGGTCACGTCTCCCAATCTCCTGACAGGGGCATGTCTGCTGTAGGGTGGGTGACGAAGAAATATGGCTTCGCTGACATGAGTGAAATTTAATTTTCATTTGTGCTGGGGCAGCATATGCGGGTGTTTTTGAGAAAGCCATAAAATTCGTTTTTTCTACATTGAGGGTAAGCAGATTATTATTTAACCAAGTGGCAACTTTTGCAAGCCCATTTTCAGCTCGAGAAAAGGTCTCCTGCCAAGATTTTCCATGCACAGTTATCACGGTATCGTCTGCGTAGCAAACAAGCTCTGCATTAGGGATCGAAATGTCAAAGATATCATTGATATAAAGTATAAACAGGGTAGGGCCGAGTATGCTACCCTGCGGGACTCCATAGCCAATAGGAAGCTGGTCACTTATTAGTTGCCCTATTTTCACCCTTTGACAGCGATCGCTCAGATAGGAGGTAAACCAATTTAGGGCCACACCCCTCACCCCCATACATTCCAATTTTCTCAGGAGGATAGTCACCGAGACGGTATCAAAAGCCTTAGCGAGATCCAAGAATATACCTACGCACTTGTTGCCACCGTCCAGGTGACCTGATATCACATTAGTGAGGAGAACAGCTGCATCCTCGGTAGAGCTTCCCGCTCGGAATCCGAATTGACGGCTAGAAATCAGCTGGTTTCCCTCAATAAATCCGTTTAACCTAATACTCACAATTTTTTCTAATATTTTTGAGAAAATACTTAGGAGAGAAATCGGTCTGAAGTTACTTGGCGTATCCTTGGACCCGCTTTTATATATAGGAATAACTGACGCTACCTTCCAGCAATCAGGAAAACAACCAGACTCCATGCTTAAATTACAAAGAAAGGTAAGTGGCTCCAAAATCACATCCCGCAACTCTTTTATGAGCAAAGGTTTCACGCCATCAGGGCCGGGGGCACTATCCAGCTTCAGCTGACAGATAATTCTGTTGACTTCCTGAGGATCCGTTGGGCGCATAAACAATGAGTTAACACTTGATTTCGCGGGTTTAAACTTGGCTGCCAAGGAGGCCTGAGTTTCTGTTTTTTTTTTTTTTTTTTTTTTTTTTTTTTTTTTTTTTTTTTTTTTTTTTTTTATCCATTTCGGACGTACAATATTTAGATTTATTAGGTATTATAAATTATTAGTTATAACTTTATTTTAAAAATTTGTACAGAAATATTCATTTAAATTATAAAAACACGTTGAAAGTAAAAAATCCTTGAGTTTATTTTTGAATTTATTACCGTCTAAAGATTTTATATATTCGGGCAAATGATTATAAATCTTTATACCGTTTACATAGGCGCTCTTTTTAAGAATATAGCTAGAAGGTCGGACTGTACACATATCATATTTATATTGTGATCGTAAGTTGTCCTTTAAGTCGCTTTTCTTTTTAAAATACTCGTTATGTTCTTTAACAAACAAGCAAATTTCTAGTATATATATGCATGTCAGCGTTAATATTTTATTATTTATAAAGATGCTTCTTACAGACTCCATATTTTTAACATTATATATAATACGTAGACATTTCTTTTGAAGTATAAATGTAGACTGAACATTTACTGAATTGCCCCAAAATATTACACCATATGTAAGAAAAGGATAAACATTACCATAGTATGCTGTCTTTGCTACCTCCATTGATGTTATATTAGACAGGATTGAAATTACATAACAGCTTTGTGACAGTTTTTTATTGACTTTCTCAATATGGGACTTCCAGTTTAAGTTACTGTCTATTGATATACCTAGAAAATTTGTGCTAGTCACTTGTTCAATATCTTTGTTATCAATAACTATATTTATTTTTTGTGGTACTTGTTTATAGTTAGTGAATTGCAATATTTTTGTCTTATCCAAGTTGACTTTTAAATTCATAGATGATAACCAGGCAATTACAATTTTTAATGTCTTATGTAATTCATCAACAATATTAGTATCGCATAGTTTATCTTCAGATATAAATATTGTAGCATCATCAGCAAACATGACACACAAGTGATTTAGCACTAAAGGGAATTCATTCACATAAACTAAGAACAATAGCGGTCCAAGAACGCTGCCTTGGGGAACGCCTTGTACATTCTTTTCGTAATTCGACTGTACTTTATTAATTGTTTTTGTAGCTTTATCATAAGAATCTAGTATGGTAGCTTGAAATCTATTTGAAAGATAGCTCTGGACTAGTTCCAAAGCAGTTCCACGAATACCCACATGTTCAAGCTGTCTTAATAAACATTTGTGCGAAACACAGTCAAAGGCTTTCGATAAATCTATAAAAAGTCCAACGGAAGCTGTATGATTTTGTACGTCTGACCATATCTGTTTCAAAATTTTAAATATAGCTAGAGTTGTATTTTTTCCTTTTTGAAAACCAAATTGATTTGAGTTTAATATGTGGTATTTATTGAAAAATGAAATAAAGCGATTATAAATGATTTTTTCAAATATTTTAGAAAAATTTGGCAGCAGTGCAATGGGTCTATGATTATCCATTTCATTTTTAGATCCTTTTTTATGTAGTGGTTTTACCAGAGCCTTTTTTAGTTCATCTGGGAAAATTCCACTTTCCAAAGTTAAATTAATAATATATGCCAATGGTTCTGCTATATACTCAACACTCGATTTAATCAGTTTCATAGGTATTTTATCGTGTCCTGTACTTTTTATATTTTTTAGTTCTTTAATAATACCCTTAATCTCATACGCGCTCACCGGAGTCAAAAAGATACTTGTTACATTAGGTTGGGTTAATAGTTTATTGGATGTGCCAGTACCACTTAATGTTTTATCTAAATTTATAAAATAATTATTCATTGTATTAGCAATTTCAAAAGGTTCATTAATTATGACACTATCTTTTTTAATGTGATCTATTGTATCTTTTATGACATTTATTGGCGACGTATTCTGTTTTATTATTTGCCACGCAGCTTTGCTCTTATTTGGATTTTGATTGATAAAATTTATGTTTGCATTACGTTTTGATTGTCTTGTAACCGCTTTGATGATTTTACAGTAATTCTTGTACTTATTTTTAGTTAATGAGTTATTTGATTTTATGGTTTGTAAATATAGTTGTCTTTTGTGTTTACTTGCTATCACAATTCCTTTAGTTTTCCACGTTGGCTTTCTTTTATAAGTTACTTTAATTTTTTTAACCGGTACGCATAGGTCAAAAATTAGGCTAAATATATTTATGAACGTTTTATATGCGTCATTCGAATTTGTTGTGGAATAAACATCTGAAAAGCCAATCTGTGAGATATATTTTAAGAATATTTCCATGTTACTTTCTGGGTTTCTACTGTAAACATACCAATATTGTTCCTTGTAACTCAAGTTGGTTGGAATCGAAATAACTTGGCATGTGTGATCAGACAAACCGATATCCAATACTTCCGCCTTACTATGCTTTACATTGGTAAATATGTTGTCTATGCAAGTTTGGGAGTGTGCTGTTATTCTTGTAGGTTCCGTTATTGTAGGATGTATTTTACATGATCGGAAAGTGTTCAACAGCATCTCAGTTTTGTTCGTTTTTTCTAGTATGTTTACGTTGTAATCACCCATAACAAAAATCTTTTTGTAGTTGTTCCTTGTCCTTGTTGCTAGCTTGCACAATAATAATTCCAGATTCACAAGAAAAATATCTAGATTGCTATTTGGAGCTCTATAGATACATATGACAAAGTAGTTTACTCCATATAACGTAATACCACAACATTCAAAATGACTTTCCACAGACATTTCAGATACCCATTTCAATTCACGGCATTCTACTGAGTGTTTAGCATATATTGCAACACCACCCCGCGTTTTAAATTTTCGGCAGAATTCAGCTACATTTTTATAACCATCAATTTGTAATATATCAACTTCTTTGGTTTTAAAGAACGTCTCACTAAAGCAACAGATATCAATATCTTTTTGATGTAACAGTATTTCTAATTGATCTACTTTTGATTTTATGCCCTGTATATTGAGATGCATCATGACAAGGTTATGTTTATTTACATGTTTCTCATTTTTAGTCACGAAAAAAATCAGATTGAGATTTCCTTTCATCCGATGACATGCTCACTTGATTGTCATTATTTTTTGACTTCGGTGGTTTTACAGCTTTATTAAAATAGTAGAGTATTGTATTCTTCTTTTCTTGTTTATTAATTATTGTTTCATTGTTCTTTTCCAAACTTGCTTTAACCTTGGGAGTGTAATATTGTGTGATGAGTTTTTGACTTGGCTGGGTCTGTGGTGTTATCGTCTCTTGATTTTTCTTATTATGCTTTATATGCATATGATTTAATCTGTTGATGTTATAGCCGATACGTAATATTTCTCTCAGCAACAGTCCACTCATGCACTGTTTACGATTTTGGGTTTCTCTATGAAATTTTATAGGTATAAATGTGGCATGTGAGAATTGGGAACAGACCAGACGTATAATTTCATTTTGTTTACGGATATTTAAATATTTATTATACTGTACTTCTGTTATGATGATATTAGTATTTGCTAGCAAAGATAAATAGTTATAGAGAGAGCTATTAAATTTTAATGGGTTTTGGTCGTTAGATCCACCAATGAACACTACATAGTCCGAGGGTGTGAAGTTTTTACATATATTATCACAGTTTTTTAAAATTTGTTCAGTAGGAGCGTTGGGTTTTACTACAGCTGTCACTATATATTTGTCTCCTAATGAGTCCTGAAGTAAACTACGAATTTTTTTACCATATTGATCGCAAAATATAATTACTTTCCGCTGTGTGTTAATATTTTCTTGGTTGGGTTTAGATATTTTTTCAGTGGTATTTGCCGTATTATCTGTTTTTTTTCTATTAAACCTGATAGACGGGTTCGGTACAGGACTCAGTTTTTGATTGCTACTATTGTTTTTATTTTGTGATAATGGAATTTTTGGTTCTAACTCAATTTGATCAATGTCAGTAAAGTTTAATCTGGTCCTGTTCACACTCTTGTTTGTTCCCTTCTTGTTCTTTACTATAGTTGTTTTACATATTTGTGCAAGTGCTCCGGTTTTCTTTTCATATGCTAGGATTTGCTTTTTGAGTGAGTTATTTTCTAGAATAAGATTTTCGATTTCATTTTCTGCCGTTTGAAGCTTTGTCTCTAATTTCGTTATTTCTATCTTTTGTTCTTCAAACCGCTCCTTTAAGCCGTATCCGATGCTAGGGCAACTTCGGTTTGCTGTTACTGAGTAATCGGTTTCTTCATCGTCCTCGTCCGACGGTAATGACTCGAAAGAATTTTCAATAGCTATATTTACAATTTCCTTGACTCGTTCCGTAACATAATTTGAAGGTGTGTGTGAATTAGGCACTTTATTATTTATATTCTTTTCGGAGCTCGTATGTCTCGTTTCGGTGGAGGTTGAGGCAACACAAACGTTTTTGTTTTGCACTATCGGTGTGCTGGTCCTCTTAGGCTTCATTTTATTTTGGCGACACTTCAAACAATTCCATGAAGCCTTACGTTCTTTGTCCATGAGATTGTATAATTTTTCATTGTTTGTGCATGAAAGATCATAGGATTTTTTGCACAAAGCGCACGTAAGAAAATGCTTCTGGGAGATTTTCTTGTTGCAGTGTGCGCACGTCGGTTTTGATGCCATTGTTTAAAAATAAATAATTAAAGTACTACACTAACAAAAACAAAATAATGAGAAAAAATAAAAAAATAAAAGTAAAAAATTAATAAAATAATTCAACACGAGATTTGAACCGCGGTCACCGGAGTTAACGCACTGTTATTCCACACCTTATACCACTAGGCTAAAGAGAACTTATGACTGAGCGATGAAATTAACGTACGTATTATTACACTTCGACATGCAACAACAGTTCAAAGGTCATCAACCGGCTTAGTGCAAAAACAATATCACGATTAATTCACTTGATTTGTCGAATTATTATCACTTATATTACAGTTTCGTATTCTTGATCACACTGCACACACACTATTGTTGTTATTTAGAATAATACACGGAGTTTACCTAACAGTGAGGGTTTACGATTTTGCGTTACTAAAACTGTTACTATAGTTAAAATAAAAGTAATGATAACGTTTCCACTTAATATTTAGTACGTCAATAACACGAAATTAGCATTACAAGCGAAAATAAACAATTAATTATAATTTAATTTTAGTAAAATACAGAGAGCTGATGTTTACACTTTCGTGTCTACCCGCTTTTTTTTTTTTTTAACACACAAATAACAGGTTATCAAAGAAATTTCTGTATCTCGTAAATATTAGACGAAGAATCGGATCATGCGGAGCTGCTCTGACTTGCGAATGTAATCTATCTCTGTGTTTCATACACCTTATTAACCCCGGAGTTATCCAGGGCTTAATATTAAATCTTGAGCGGCTAATTCTAATTGACCTTGTGTTTCTGTCGATTGCCTCCGAGATCCGATGACTAAAATTAGCAGCGGCAATATTAATGTCGTCCGCACCTGTGACAGAAGACCAGTCGGCCGATCTCAGTTCCCTCGCTACTTCACTATAATCAGTTTTCAGTACACAACGGTTACGCTTTTCAATCTTTTGTTGGACCTGGAGGCCTACCATTGCGAAGTCGTGGTCAGTAACGGAACATGGGCAAACTGCACCTACGGAGATATATCTGTATTTAATAAAAATATGATCGAGGCATGTTTCCTTCCTGGTTGGTTTAGTGATCGCCGGAAGTAGGCCATGTGAGGCCATAATGCAGATGTACTCCGATTGACTGTGGGCTGAGTCAACCATAAGATCAATATTGATGTCTCCGGCCACAACGATATCGCGATACGATTTTATGCAGCCTAGAGTTAAATCGAGCGAGTCTAGAAAGCCGTCCACCCTCGTAAAAGACGGTGATCGATAAATACCCAGGAGTACTAAGTCATCAGAAATTTTGACAGACAAACAATTTGCATCAACTATTGGCGGTTCCTCTACGGTTGCGTTTATTGTTTCTTTAACATAAATAACAACACCACCACTTTTGTTAATTATTTTTGTTGTATTAAACGAATTGTAACCTGGCAACTGATCAATAACAGAGCCATCAGCCAGCCAGCACTCAGTCAGAACTATGGCATCGAACACTACATTCAAGCGTTTCAAGGCCACCTCAAAAGCATCGAAATTATGTTGTAAACTTCTTATGTTTAACGTAAGTATTTTAAACTTATGGAGAGGTGAAAGAATTGTTTCACATTGGTCTGCATTGCTTAGCATATGACATTCGATCGCAATTGACTTATCTATGTTTTCTGCCAAATCAAGTAATGCCATCTTCGTAGCAGTAGTAAGGTACTACAATATTAACACCATTCAAAGTCATAGCTTTCGCAACAATAGGCAACAGAACCGGAATAAAGCACGTTATGCGACTCTTGTGGAACCTGAAGGTAAGAAGACGGGCTCGAAGGGTATTCTGTGTACGAGGTAAGGAAGTGTATTTGTGTAGTATTATAAAGTGTGAATGAATTAAAAACGACATTTTTACAAAAAAGAGAACTTGGTAAACGATACATTTTGATAAAAGTTTGTTACGGCGATTGAGAGTCTTCAGGTGTGGCCAGCGCGGCATCGGGTACGGCCTCCTGCGGGGGCTCCAGTGCATGCCCAACCGGGGTGACCAGCGGGGCGTCCAGCCCCGGAGGCTGTTCATCGGGGGACTCAGGGATAGACCCAATGTGTTGCTCAAGATCTGCGGCATTACGAACTGGAAATTCTGGACCGTTGTCTCTCTGGCGAATGAGAATAGTGCCATTCCTAGTCCAGCAGTATTTAAATCCGGCTTTGCTCGACTGTACTCTTGACTCGTGAAATAACTTGCGGTTGAATTTTGTCAACCTTTCATTGAAAAACAATTTTCTTGAGGGGCCAGCTACTTCGATTGTACCAGTGGTAATATTGCGCCTAGATCTGACGGCCTTTAAAAACGCATTTCTCTTAGCACGACGAACAAATCTGACAACCAGAGGCCGCGGAAGACCACCCTCCGGCGAGATCGGCCCAGCAGGGCGACGGGGGCCCACCCGACCGACGTGGTCCAAGTCCGCTTCTATCAGTGGAAAGCCCAACTTTAGCGCTGCGGTGAGAACAATGTGAGTTTGGTTTTCGTTAGGACATTCATTTACTCCTATTATCTCCATGTCGTTGCTCAGTAGGGCTTGAGCTTGCGAGTTAAGTTGCTCCTCAAGTTGTGCGACCCTCTGACGAAGGAGCCTGTTCTCTATTTCCCGATCCTCAAGCTCTCTAATACGCATGTCAGATTGAGCCAATTGATTTTCAAAATCATCCAGGCGTGCATTACACTGCGAGTACGAAGTCGTCAGACTTTGTAAGGTGTCATTGATTTTATTTATATCCTGACGCATCATTTTGATTTCCATAGTGAGCGAAGTTAACGCCTCGGGATCCGAACTTATATCTGTGGTCGTCAGAGGCGAGGAGACGTTTCGGTTCTGAGTGCGTGAGCTAACATTCGCGTTAGGTTCGTCAAGTGGGACGGACGCTCGCGCCGGAGTGTTGGAATTTCCCTTCTTAGGGACTTTACTCGTGCATACAGGACAAAGCCACTCAGCCTTAAACTTTTCTGTTAATTTTCGGTTCTCAGGTACATTTATATTTACACACACGCAATGATATGCGCAGTCGCATTTAGTACAATTCAATCGCTGAGTGGCAGAAATTGCCCTACAACACGCCGCGCAAACCTTACTCATTCTAATAGCCGTGCGGAGCGTTTTTTGTTTACTTCAACAAAGCAATCACAATCCGTCAGCCGGGAGGTAGTTATGTGTCACCACAGCACAGCGCCCGTCGGCCGCGGCCACCGCAAACAACGAATCGGGGATGCTCGGGGCCGTCCGTCGCACGCCGCCTCCGTAGGCAGAGATGGGATTATCGGTACACTCGTTTACCCGAGGTGAGGAGGAGCCGCCACCGCGGGTTACTAGTTGATTATGCAGTTAAAAATATTATAACACTGCACGCAACAATGACACTTTCCAATGACGACTTATGTGCCAAAATACTGTATACTAAAACTTGCATTTAACGCAAACGCAGATAACGTCCACCCCGCACAAGATTTCAATTCGCACTCGCATTCGATATATATATCACTACTTTTACTCACTTCAATAAATTTGGGTTGTAGATAATAAACTTCTATTTATTTACAAATCTATCAGATAGTAGCTGACTGGCACATTTATATTTAAAACCGCGATAATCGTCCGTCCGTTTGTTGGTGTCTTATCTACATGGGTTCGGCAATTAGTAATTGCCTTAGCGATAGCTTTATTGAGAATTTAAGATTAGTTACCTATTTTGAGTATCATATCATAATTGTAATAAAAGACGGAAAGCAAACCTACCATCTGACCGTGAAATTTTATCTATTGCTATTTCGCCTAATCTTTTTTACATTGTGAATCTACCATATACCTTTTACACAAATTTGATTAGGTAGCAAACAATGAGTAGTAAGTACACAAAGCACCAACATGTCAATGTAAAAACACATTACTTATTTTACTTTCTGATCACTTTTTTCTTCAGAATGAATTCCGCGATATATTATCTTCAATCAACGCAATGGTTCACTGTGTACTGGGTAGGTTCGTTACACAAATACCCATGGTTTAATTAAGCAGAAAATAGCAAACGTATTTTTTATTATTATTAACTTTTATTATAGTTTGGTCTAAGATTTCTTAAGAAGATTTCAATGCTAAACTTAGAGCAGACAAATAATAATAACCAGGAAACATTAGCATGGGGCTGGGGCCTTACCGTGACGTCTTAATGCGATTCAATTCCGACTCAGTTCAACCTTTAGCTGTATTTTTAGTGGATCAGACAGCGAGCGAACCTAAACTGAATCTGAATTTGATCGCATTAAGACGTCATGGTAAAGCCCCTGATCTGTTCTGATTCGAATTTTTGTGGTTCATTGTTGACCACCTCACCCAATCCTGATCAATAACTTCATCATCATCATTCCCAGTCTATATAGGTCCCATTGCTGGGCAGTCGGGATCAGACTAACTTGGCTTTATTCCAGGCTCAAGCGGAGGAAGGCTTCATCACGACCTGCCAGCAGCTGCGAGGGTACGGGCAGGAGCTGTTCACAGCGCGTGACGCCAGCACGAGCGGGGAGGTGACTATCGCCGTCTCCCTCACCGGCATCCGGGTGCTCAGCGAGCATAGCGACACGCCGCACTTCTACAGGTATACTATGCTTATGCCTGTACGTAGGAGAGACCCTGCATCTAATAGGGGCCCCGGCGCACAGTAAGAAAAAAAACGTTTTATTAGACTACAAGCCCATGGAAAAAAAACATGTGAAATGAACCAGCGTGAATGAAGCTTAGAAGGCTGTTACTATATCATAAAATAACTCTGAGCGCTATGCCGTCATTTCTGAGCAGTACATTTATGGAATTTCTCAGGTACAAGTGAGGAATTACGACTAATTATTAATTTACGGCGTTTCTATAGCTTATAGATGATTAAAAATAAATGTCGAAAAACCTAGTGCCGCTTTGAAGTGGTGGTGCCGGAAGTTAGTGCAATTTTTTTTTTCAATGTATGAGAAAAAATCTGTACCGCTTAGAAATGACGGCATAGCGCTCAGAGTTATTTTATGATATAGTAACAGCCTTCTAAGCTTCATTCACGCTGGTTCACTTCACATGTTTTTTTTTACATGGGCAAAGGGGCCCCGAGATTTGCATTGCCCAGTGTCCCGTGTCCTACCACAATCTTACGAATTCTACTGTTTGCGCTGCTGTCGTCCGTCGTAAGTATGACACAGTGAAATTGGCACATAAAGATGTTTATCTTAGCCGTCTAGGGTGGCAACGTATCCTCAATACTCCGGTGTTGAGGGTGACCATGTCCACGGGTGTGGTGATCACTTGACGGCACGTTTGCCTACCTTGTTATTTGTGTTGTCGTTTTAAAAATTGGCGGCATAATTTGTGTAATGAAAATTCATGAAACTTCATGAACACTTCCCTCCCCCCGCGAGATTTTTTCCAGCTCCCCTCTTGACGTCGCAAAAATATGGTGTAACAAATGGACCACTGGGCCACTGTATAACTTTATCGCAATGTAATTGGCTTGTTATTCGTGTCTGTCAGTGTCAAAGTACTCCGGCGTTTATTGAGAAAAGGTCCTACAGTGGCATACCGGAAACAATTTGGCCGACTGTAGGTGCTGCTTGAAATTCATGTCACATTGCATCGCGGACGAAATGGGCCTGGATTTAAACTATTGCGAGGAAGTTCTACTTTGGTTTGTTCATTGATTTTTGACAATTGTATTCTGTTTTATTGTATCAGGCGTTACTTTGCCATTTCAATGAACAAAAAAGATTTACCCTGCTACTCCGCTACTCACGTGCAAGATAACCAAGCCTGTGTGAAATATATGTTTTTCATGCAAAACGAGCGAAGTAGCAAGGTAAATCTTTTTAATTGTATTCTGATTTGAAGAAAAAACAAATGTTTTGTATGTTTTCAAATCAGTACAAATTTGGTTTGCATGTGTAACAGTTGTGCTCACTTTGGGTACGATCCCGTAGAGCGATCGAAACGCGTCAGTGTGTGTGGTGTAAGGGATAGTTAAGTTAGTGGGATTTATAGTGGTTTTATGTGGCAGTAGTGGATTGCATGAAAAACATATATGTTTCGCACAGGCTTTGTTATCTTGCATGTAAGTAGCGGAGTAGCAAGGTAAAGAAACAAATGGTTTTGGAAGGGCCTGATGATGCAGTCCTCTCACTCTCCAGCCTGTTTACCCCCCACTGCTGGGGACAGGCCTCTCAGAATAAGTATTTAATCAAAATCAACTCAATAATTACAATTTTGTCACTTTTGGTTCATGTGACTTGAAATGGTTATGAATGATATATTTGTATTAATAAAAGATGTTAGTGTTAGTTCAACAGTTATGTTATGAAAAACCTGTAACGTTTAATATATTGTCTGTGATATGATTCATTGTTATCAGTCTACAATAAAACAAAGCAGCCATTCTCATATTTCTACCAGGGAATACCATTTAAAAAAAAACTGACACGAAAAAATTGTATGGGAATTAAGGTAATTGTTGGAAAAAGACTACACGTTTTTTTCTTCTTCGCTTTCTAATATGGCCGCATCGATCGATACGATGATTTCGCCAATGTCAAAATACACATACAGTATTCAAAAGTCTTGTGACAAAAATGTCGGCAACGACCCTGTCCACTGTCAGGCTCTTAGCCAACGGATAATGATATCCCTCAGAATCGGCCAGGAAATCATTAACTGATGCCCAGGGTGCACCGGACCGAGCACGACTCTTCCCCTCAAAAACGAACCGCAGCTCTTGACCACACGCGGAGGTAACCTATCGCATCGCACCTCTACTCGTTTTTTTGAAAATGTTTATGATCTTTCAACATGAAACTACCGTGAGACTTAATCATCATTACACATAAACGGATAACTCACGTATAAAAAGTCGAGTGATGCTCGACATGTTACGGACTATTTCGTAGTCCTTTTTTCTGGAGCGCTCGCCCCGGCGGCAGCGAAACGAACACCACTCGAGCATCAATCGACTTTTTATACGTGAGTTATCCGTTTATGTGTAATAATGTTTATGATGTTTTGACGTCTTGGTAACGTACGTATTTTTAGGCTACTGTACCCGACATCATTGTATATACTTGACTCTTGTCTCCAGATGGATGGACATCACCATTGTGATCAACCGCAAGCGCACGTTCAGCATCGAGTGCCAGCGCGCGAGCGAGTCCGCCTCCTTCCTGCTGGCCAGCCCGGAGGACGGCAAGTACGTGTGGCGGAGCTGCGTGCTGCAGCACACCTTCCACATGAAGCACCAGCAGGCCCTCAACGCGCCTGTCGAGTCCCACACCAACTTCCAGGTTAGTTTCCAATAGTGGTGGGACGACGAGACCGTTTACCGTCGACGATAAACTAGTTTCAAAAACAGTCTAATTTTCGACTGGTTTACGTCGTCGTCGAAAAGACTAAAGGTCTTCGCACATTAGACCAACTCAACGGCGACTCGACTCTATGCTAGACATTGAAATTTAAGCCCTGTGTCATATGTTTTAGGTTTAATTTAAAAAAATGATTATAAAGTAGTGTACAACGAGTGGCCTACGCATCGTCAACGCAAGGTCAACCCCGACACGTTTGTCACGCAATGACCACACGTCGTCCACGCAACGACCACACGACGTCCACGCATCGACCACACGTTGTCCACGCAACGACTATGCGTTTGCGACTGACGCGTGACGGGCAACCATTTGCCAGCACACCGCGTTGTCCACTCGTTGACAACGCATTGCCCACTAGTGACCATTGGGTGGATCAACTAGTTGACTACTCATCGACAGTGTGAGTTGAGTTGGTGTCGGATTGGCGTGGAGTTGGTCTAATGTGCTAAGACCTTACTTCATCAAATCTGTTGGCGTCGCGACTCCTCGCTCGCGTCGGCAATGTTCGGGTTCACTCGGTCGGTATCGGCCAGACGCTCGCGACACGACGCGACGCAACGGATTCGACTCGCGACTCGTAACCAGTCGACGAATAAACTAGTTTATCTGTGAACTATAAACTAGTTGAATCGTTCACGTACGAAAAACAGTTTATGTAAACGGTTCGGTAATACAACGCCCACCACTAGTTTCCAAATGACAGTGAAAATTAGAACACATAGAAAAATCCGAAAGCTATGGCCGGGAATCGAACCCGGATCCTCGTCATTCCGTGACGCGTGCTATACCCCTACACCACCCATAGTTGGTGGGTAGTCTTCGAATTTTTCTACCTGGTACTTAGATGTATGTATGTATGTATGTATGTATAACTCTTTATTGTACATAAAACACAAGAAAAAGATGAATACAGGATAACACACATGCACAAAGGCGAACTTATCCCTAAAAGAGATCTCTTCCAGTTAACCTTTGAACGATTGACAGGACATAAGTATTAGGCAAGAGTAGACACACAGAAAAAGTAAAAGAAGAAAGAGTAGAAGAAGAGAGAAGAAGAAGAAGTAGATGTCACGTGACCTTTGTTACTATGCAAATGAAATTGGTATTTTAGAAATTTAATTTCTACCGGTAAAACCGTAAAAGTAAAACATAAAAAAGAAGAAATTAAAAATTAAAAATTCTTGATTCATTAATAGTACATTACTGCAGAGGCCGTGAAGTAAGGGATTGCTGGACGAGTTTGGGGTAGGTGGCCGAGTCGAAGACGAGGCCAGATAGAACGAGTCCTGCAATCCCTGTTCCGGCCAAAGCTTGTATAGTGCTTTTCTCAAACAATGTGAGGAAATATTAAAATTAAAATAACTACTAGACAATCAAGTAAATCATAGTTTACTTTTTTCCGGTAGCATATTTTGTATAGCTAAATTTGCCTCCTCTTTTAAATGAGGCGGAGTACAGTTCATAAGTTCCCCGTCACTTTCATCACTAGAAGTCATTTTTATTTCTGTTAAATTATAATAACAATCACTACGAAATACGCATAAGCAGAAAAAAAGATTTTCGATTTGCCACCTTTTTTATTTTTTAAATGTACTAATTTGATCCAGCTATTTGAGCGCCATGTTTAACCGCACATAAATATAGTACCATAGTTTTTTTTTTTATGTCGCAATTATGCTTAGGTACAGATTGTGGTGGTGGTTGGCTGTATGTAATTTTTTCCTTTGCCAATTTAATTTTAGTATAGAAATTTAAAAAATTAGAGCAGCGGACAAAAATGGATTTTCATACTAACTTTTGTGGCCTAAGCCAAGAAGTAATGTAGGGAGCCATAAACGAGAAACTTCATGTCCTCATATCGGGACATTAACGCATACATTTCCGAGCATGTTTGAGAAAAAATGTTTTTCTTCCGTGCTGGTATGGTATGGGAGTAAAGAAAAAACGGAATGTACCAGTTGCTTCTCTTAACGCGCAGGTGGTAAAAGTTCATCGAATGAGTGGGCGAAAACCCATCGCTATTTGATTACTCTATACGCCCACAAACATGCTAAACGTCGCCTTTAGGTCTTGTTAGGTTAGGGTCTGTCTACCTGGTGAGGGATAAAGACGTGATTTATGTCTAGCTACTCCAGCCACTAAGCAGTAATGCTTGTGCTGCTGTGTTCCAGAGTAGAGAGTAAGACAGCCCTCTAGCCTGAGCATCTGTAATCTTCTAGTGTTGCGAGTGTCCATGAGCGGTAATGCTCACTTACCATCAGGCTCCTATTTCACTAACGCGACAATTGTCGGTGACAAGTGACAATTCTGTTTACATTACAAGCTCGACGGGAATCTATGCCGGTTGGCTTTATATTGGATGCGCATTGTAATTCCAATTGACAATTTCCTTGTCGTATAAAAAAACCGGCTGAGTTCGAGTCGGATAAAAAATAGCATATTATGTGTTAATCTAGGGGATCAGCTATCTCAGTTCCAAATTTTATCCAAATCTATTCAGTAGTTTTTAAGTGAAAGAGTAACAAACATCCATCCGTCCATACTTACAAACTTTCGCGTTTATAATATTTATAATATTAGTGGGATAATTATGCCCTGAGTAGCTTACGAAACCGCGCCAAAACCATGAACTGTTTAGCATGCGTAGCGCATAACTCTGTTATGGCGGCGGTTACGCGCATGACGCCTCGACGCGCATGCGCGGGCGCTATTACACCGCTATGCGCAGAAGAAAGTGCGCACATCACTAGCAATTATCAATATGGTCACAGACTAATAATAGTGAGGAATAGAAACGTCACGCGAGCTACTTACATGTTTTTGTTGGACGGTTTTTATGTTTTAGGTTTTAGCTGGCTGTACAGTAAGATAAATGTTAAAAATTACCACCGTAAAACCCTATCGCAATAAGGTGGCATATCAAGTGAGTTTGAGTGACAGCGGCCTGTTAATTGTGACACGGTTCTGTGGTACATGGATACATTTCCCTCGCTTCAACCTCCATGGCTCAGCCGTTTTGATAAAAATTAAAAAACTGAATTGACATAATAAACACACATAATAATTGGGAATGGATGATTATTTTAAAAGTGCTTGATGATTTTTCTATTGATAGGAATAACCATCCTTAGCACCAGAAAAAGTTACACGTCCTACTATCCTACTAATATTATAAATGTGAAAGTTTGTGAGTATGTTTGGATGTTTGTTACTCTTTCACGCGAGAACGTTTGGACAGATCTGGATGAAATTTGGAACATAGATAGATTATAGTCTGGAATAACACATAGGCTACTTTTTATCCCGGAAAATTGCGTAATTCCTGCGGGATAGCGATAAACGAATTCTATGCAGACGAAGTTGCGGGCAACAGCTAGTTTTTCTATAAAAAAAAAAACTTTTTACTCAGTCTCTTGTGGGGCCCATAACGGCTGATAAGAATACATACATAAATTACGTCTTTATCCCTTGCGGAGTAGACAGAGTGGCCTTTAGGTCTTGTTACCTTACGCTCTGTCTACCCCGTATGGCTAAATATGTGATTTGTGTGTGTGCGTGTCTATTGACTGTTAAGATTCCTTATGTTTTAAATCAAAAGAAGAGTGTTAAATCATTATGTAATTATCGGTGACAGTGAATAATTAATGAATGGCCGGCCTTAAAGATACGATCAGACGGCGCGCGCGCACGTACGAGGTATAGCTGTGTGCTTAGGGTTGGCAGTTGTGCGTTAAAATTAATACAAATGTTAATTATCAATCACTAGCTGTTGCCGATGGCTCCGTCTGCGTAGAATTCGTTTATTGCTATCCCGCGGAAACTATGCGATTTACCTGGATAAAAACTATCTTATGTCCTTTCCCGGGACTGAAACTATCTCTGTACCAAATTTCATTAAAATAGATTCAGTCGTGAAAGCGTAACAGAGAGATAGACAGAGAGTTATTTTCGCGTTAGTAGGGATTCCGAACTTCAATTTTATGGGACATAATATACACTTTTTACTTATTTTGTATATACATACATATATTAATAACGTCTTTATTCCTTGCGGGGTAGACACAGCCTAAGGTAATAAGACCCGAAGGCCACATTTGGCATGATTGTGGGCGTATAGGTAGAAAGGGGTACTGAATTAGTGTTGGGATGCTAGCCGCATCGCCTATAACATGATTCCCGTCCATTCCCTCGACGGGCTTTTACCATCTGCGCGCATTCCATGTTTTTTGTTTACTCCCAGACCAGCATGGAACTTATTTTGTAATCTAAGTATTTCTAAACGGCAACCCTACAGCCGCATCAGCCATCCATATAGAGGAAACAGTTAGCTCACTCCTCGAACTAATTCGACCAAACAATAACTTCTAATCGATATTTAATCGTTCTGTGTGCAATTAAGTTGGTGAAATCTCTGTTAATAATGCAAGTGATAGAATCGTGTCATATGTAGTTTTGATAAGTAAACTAGACAAGAAGTTGGAACGGTAAATTTGTAAAACAATCAGTAGTTTTGGTCTTGTTCTTCTTAAAGTTCTTCTTCGACTAGTGAAGGTCAGTGCTGATTTATGAAAAGGGTGCCGCGGTTCAGGGCCCCCAGCCCCAATTGAAGACCTAAAATCACTATCGAAAACAGTATTACAATACAATACAAACAATACAAATACTCTTTATTGAACACCTCAAATCGTTACAAAACAATACAGAATCAAAGCACAAAGTAGACAATAGGCGGTCTTATCGCTTAATAGCGATCTCTACCAGACAACCAATAAGACAGAGAAATGAGTTGGAGACAGTATTTGGACAAAATGGCAATTAGTTTATTCGTCATCATCATTATTAGCTTATTAATCGGGTAGCAAATCCTTTTTTTTTGTCCGAATTTAATCTGCGATTATAATAATTTGCCATAACTCGTTTTTTTTCTCAGAAATCGTAATTTTTTCATGAGCTTTAAAATCGCTATAGGATAATGTAGAACTAGAGTTATTGACAGCTTGACAAAAAAGAGTTATGTCAAATAATATAAAACCATCAGTTAGGCCCCCAAGTATACCGTCTAACTGAGAATTTCTCAAAAAATGCACAGTTTTTTTTTTTCATAACATTTTTATCTCGTTCCTACTCAGAATCACGAGCTCTTTTAATCTTGATGCGACAAAACAAAATCCCAATTTTTTTTCCTATTTTGTTACTATTTTCCATACACTTTGTATGGCGTAACGAAAAGTAACAGCATAGAAATGTATGAAGATTTTGAGAGCCTAAGGTAACAAGATCTAAAGGCCACGTTTAGCATGATTGTGGGCGTGTAGGTGGAAAGGGGAATCACAATAGTGATGGGTTTCTAGCCGCGTCGCGTATAACATAATTCCTAAGATTTTCGCCCGATTCGCAAAATTCGTATTTAAACACATCCAGATAAGTATACAAAGTTTTTGGTGAACGTTGTTTTGTTATTAATTTGAGCGAATCTCTTTCTTTTCCAGCAAGAGGTGGGCCTCTCGGACAGCCGCGAGGAGTTGGAGTCCCGGGAAGCCAGCAGTTCACGTTTGGAGCCGCTCAGCTCGGCGCACCGCGCGCACTCCACCTCGTGTCTGGAGCTGCGGGACGCTCTGCCCCCGCGCGCCAGGTGACTCTTTGACCTCTTTCACCTCTTTGACTTCTTTTACCTCTTTGACCTCTTTTATTTCAATATCTAACTGTTAATGTTGGTGGAAAGAGATGGATGCTTACGAACGCATTACGCAATGTGGTGAAAGTATTGATCATAATTCAATATGACGACCACCAGCGACCAGGCGCCATGTTGTAGAAAAGAAACCAGCGAAATACGTCAAGTAGGGTGTTACTTAATAGATTTTTGAAAATTACCTCTCGGGTTCCGTACCCAAAGGGTAAAAACGTAGTCTATACGTACTCGATCGTTAAACGTAGTCTAACGTAAACTATAGTCCTGACATACCTCTTTCTTTCTTCTCTTTTATACTCCATTAAATTGAACACCAATGTTTCCAGAGCTCAACTGCCCCAATACCGTCCCGCGCCAGACTACGAGACAGCAGTCCAGCAGAAGTACCAACAGCAAAGAGCAGAGGCTCAGCTGCGGTACCAGAACCACGCCCACTCGCAGATGGTCAGCAAGCCACTCGCCTACGGCTCGCACCCGGATATCCACCGGATCCACTACCCCGATGTTACCCGACACACGATCAACCAACCGGCCGCCACCGACGACTACTTATACGGACTCAAATACATGGGAACCAGTTACCCTTTCGCCCTAAACCCTAACATACACACAGATATGAACCAAAGACAATATGTCAATGTGTATAAGCCACCACCGCCGTATCCTTCCAATGGATTGGCGTCGAATTCTACTCCAGACCTGGCCGTGGCCAGCCAAGCCATGAATTACCACCGAGGTTATATAAATTCACATGTCTCCGGGTCCAGTCCTGATTTAGTATCAACGAGGACCGCTTTGAACCGACAATATTTAGGATACTTGAATTCCAATCATAACATGGTGAATTACAGACCGAACGTAATGCCGGGAGCTCATGGGACTTATAACAATTTGAACTCGGTTCTGAACCACAATCCGCTCCACGTCATAGATCCGCACCATATTTCAGATAATATACAGAAAGTCTATGATGAGAGAGGGAATATCATGTATTCTATGCCGATGCATAGGTTGAACTATCAGAGGCATCTCGTGTTGCCGCAGCAGATGTCTTCAGCGAAATTGAGCGATACACAGGAACCTATATACGAAAACGTACCCCTGCCTTGGCAGAACGAGAGGGTGACTATGCGAGACAGAGCTCAAAGTCTCACCACGACTGACGAAATGAACAGAATCAACGAACGAAACGGCAGCCATCCGGCTATAAACAAATACGGGAACCACTCCAAACCGAACCTGAACGCGCCCTGTCACCCCCTAAAAGTCGAACCAGACTCTCACTACGTTAACGCACAGATAATAAAAGGTGTGCGCGAATCCAGCGTGCCCAAAGACCTTAACGTATCCAACAGATCCATAAACAAAGATGAATTCGAGAACATAGCGCTGACGATAGACAAGATCTCGCTTAAAGACGAGACGTACGACGAGACGCCGTACCAAAGTCTATCGACGCACCGCGTTTCCAACAACAACACTATAACGAAAAGCAAGGACAACGTGACGTCCATAAGTGTGCCAGATATAAGGGTCAATGACACGGCTCTGTCGAGTACCGTGTTGAATTCTTACAGTGTCGATGATTCGAACGCGACGAAAACCAGTGTCAACAGTGTTAATAGTATAAGTGTGAACAGTGTGAGTAGTGTGAGCAGTAAGGAGAAGAAGAGGAGGAGGTGGGGGATGTTTATGGGGAGGAAGGAGGTGAAGAGCGCGACGCTGGGGAGGGACAAGGCCAAGCCGCCGGCGCAGCCCGCCAACAAGCACAGGTGGTCGACGGGGCTGCCGAAGTTTCAGCCGCTGCCGCCGAGTATTACCAAAGAAACTATGGTGAGTTGAGTACTATATCTATGGTCTAGTTCAGTGGTTCCTAACCTTTTCAATGTCACTACCCCTGTGAACAAGTATGGGAATTGAGTTTACCCCTAGCTAATTTAAAATAATTAAAACCACACAAATTCGAACGAAAATATGTTTATTATGTAAGAAATTGCTCGTTTAGGTAACTAGTAAGTAAAGTAAGAAAAGCCGCACGCATGAGAGCGCCGTGCTACCGTTTACCGTACTATTATTTTGTTTATTGCTATTTTAATACTATTTCGTGCCATCCCGTGTTACCCCCCTAGAATCTCCGTTTTACCCCTGCGGGGGTAATTACCCCCAGGTTAGGAACCACTGGTCTAGTTGGCATGGATTAGATCGCCAATATTACCGTGTGATCCACGCATAACCGCTTGGCACCGGATCGGCGCCGGATCAACTCGAGCCGTCCAGTATTTTTTGTCAGAAATTCCACGCTGTAACGCACACATCGGCATTGGTACAGCATCAAGCTAGTAATCGGCAAGCGGAGCGCAGACAACTCGGAGTCATCGACCTTACGTCTGGCCGCCGCCGCGCTTGCGTCTCGCCGCCGGAACGATCGCCATTCCCCCCGCCTCGCTTTAAGCGCGCAGTCGCCCAGCCGTAAGCACCTCGGAGGTGCTCAGGCGTTTCCGAACGTGCTTGCGAGCTTGCGAGCTGATGCGGCGCCGATACGGTGCCGAACGGTTACGTGTGCGACGACCTTAAGGTGATTCATATCAGCAAATATTGCTATACCTGTAGTCTAATCCATCATTCGGGTAAATACATAAACTGTCCCCCTCGGGCCCCCCCCTAGCAACAGCTAGTAAATATATTTTGAACCATTATGTATTCTGACCCGCGCCCATGCCATTCTACATGCTCGCTTTTTACAAGCTTTTATTTAACTTGCAATGTACAGTCAAGTGTAATAATATGTATCTAGTCAAGGTTTCAAAAATAAGTACCATACACTCTTACACCGGCGTATTAAGGTCGTGGGACATATTTTTGAGAAGTTCGTATCGATACTTATTTTAGCACTTGACCGTACGTGTCCGGGTGGAATCTTGCAACTCAATTTTTAAGCAGTCATCCTCAACCGAATAAGCTGAAATTTTACATGCTTGGGTAAATCGGATAACAATAAAAAATAATCTCGTAGTGGAGTTCTGGTCATCCGGCCAGGATCGTCTCCGTAGGAGGGAACTCTTCAATGGTTGGTTCCAAATTTGGTACACATTATGTAAAGTAAAGTAAAAGTAAAGTAAAGTAAAATTTATTTTCAAATATAGACACGAAATACATACAATGATAGGAAGTTCAATGACTCCACACTAGGCACAGCCTGTATCGTGGCAGCCAAGAAATATCAAAAAAGACATGGTTACCATTAATTATGAAGCGGTCAGATTAACAAAAAAAAAGGAGGTAAAAATAGAAAAAATAAAATCAAAACAATAATTTGCTGATGGGAACCCAAATACTAACTAGAAATTAAAAGATAGTAAAAATAAATAGATAGATAGGTGCAAATGTGTGTGTGTGTGTGTGTGTGTGTGTGCGTGTGCACACACACACACACGTACACAGATGTAGGACGGATGACAATGCAAGTACAGTCAGCAAAAATTTATTGAATCCTCTCTCAGTGCCAACTCCTCGAGCGGAAGATGTCGGACGACCAGCTCTCGTTCGCGTTCGAGCAGATCCCGAAGGGGCGCGCCAGCGGCGGCTCCGTGCGCACCGCGCTGCTCCCGCAACACGCCGCGCTCAACGGGCTCGCTGCCGACAACCTGCCCTACGAGGACAACCGGGTCAAGCTGACCCCCACGCCGGCCAACCCGCACGGCTATATCAACGCGTCCCATGTTACTGTGAGTACTAAGAACTACACACACATAAATCATGTCTATCCCTTACGGGGTAGACAGAGCCTAAGGTAACAAGCCCCAAAGGCCACGTTTAGCATGATTGTGGGCGTGTATATATAACATGATTCCTAAGACTTTCACCCATTCCCTCGCTTTTGCCAACTGGGCGGGAAGAGAAGCAACTGGTACATTCTATGTGTTTTCTTTGCTCCCAGACCAGCATGGAAGTACAACAAACTAACACTTACTTAAATGCTGATTATAAATCGTGTTTAAATTAGACTACCAAGTTTGAGTAATATTTATGAATATAAGTTTTAAAATAGTATTTACATATTTTATAGGATAACTTACATAAATCTGTACTAAGTTTAATTTATCGTTACCTTTCGATGATGGTGGTGGCACATCACTGTTTTTGAATTGCAAAAACTGGCAATACAGGTGCTTAATGTCATTTTAGTATCAGAGATGAAAGAATAGACTTGGGGTGCGAGTCTGGTTACCTCCGCGTGTGGTCAAGAGCTGCGATTATTTTTTGGACCCGTCCGCGGGGAAAAGGTGTGCTTGGTCCGGTGCACCCTGGGCATCGGTTAATGATTTCCTGGCAGATTCTGAGGTATATCGTTATCCGTTGGCTAAGAGCCCGACAGGGGGAGGGGTCTTTTGACCGTGTTCTACCGTATAACGTTGCCGACATTTTTGTCACAAGATTTTCGAATACTGTATTTATTACTTTGACATTGGCGAAATCATCGCATCGATCGATGGGGCCATATTAATAAAAAAAGAAGAAGAAGAATAGAATTTAGTATGATTTATTTTATTCCCTTTAGGTTTAGGATTCGTTTCACCACTCTGCTAAGTTCCTAATATTTTAAATATGAAGTATATCATAATATCTTATCACAACGGATCGCCATGATCCCGAAACCACCAGCATAGAATAAATAATAACAGATTAGAACGGAATCTCTTTTAACCGCGTCCAAAACGCCGCCATTTCCCCCTTCTACTTCCCCCTTCACATCGTTACACCCCTCTGTCGTCCAGGCGTGTTGCTAGGTTTGCTTACTGTTAAATATTACTTACGTCTAAAAATAATATCGCTAAAATACCAAACAAATCAAACAATTAATTAATAAGTTAGTCTTACAATTAACACACGTTATTTCAGGCTAGTGCCATAGTAACACTACCCGGGGTAGGTACAGGGAGGCAGGGTAACAATGTACTTGGTATTTTCCAGAGTCCCGTGCATCAGCCTGGATAGAGGGTGTATTAAACCCTTTAGAGTAAACCGACTGGTTTGTCGGGAGCGAGTGCTCTTGAGTCGAGACTAGGCAAGACTGACGATACTGCGGCTACAAGCCTTATTTATAAGGCAATCCCCACCCCTACTCGCTACCGACAACCCACTCCTATGGCGCGTAGTTTGACGCGTCATGTGTTTACTCAAAACTTAAATCGTAATACACAACTAAATCTTATTGCTATATACGCTAAAAATAGTAAAATAATCAAACATTAATTATCATAATCAATTTACAATGATCTAATGATCAGTATCAATATCAAAATAATAAGTTTTGGTCGGCTACTGAACAGTTGTAGGGTATGTTAATGCAGTTATAAAAATAAAGAGAAAAAAACCCTATCTACCTCACATTTGGTAGACAACTGATTCCGACATATAAGTTTTTATTTACTTTAAAATCATTAATTTTATTCTAGTTTTACAAAAGATTTATAAATCATTAGGTACGTACTTAGGTAGGTACTTCTAAGTAAGAAGCTATTACAAGTGCCATACCAAATGAAGCCATTTAAGGTGATTTAAGTAAGTATTACTTACCTACAAATATAAAATAAAATACATACAGGCTCACGTAAAACTAGCAGTAGTTTTACGCCATTGTTATTTGATTCCAATACGAAGGTAGGTACGGAACGCGCAAACAGCCAAACGCGCGTGCGGCGACGCCGGCCGTGACAGCCCGACTGAAATACCCGTTTAACATGTACTCTAATATCGTGACCTTGAGTCCGGCCGGAGCGGGAGTTTCCGTTCTACTATGTTCTTATTTATTCTATGCCACCAGGTTCGCTGGTAAATTAAATGCTAGCTCCGTATTCCAGATGACAGTGGGCAGTTCGCAGCGTTTCTACGTGGTAGGCAAGGTGGACAGCCACGTGCCGGCCGCCATGCTGTGGGAGATGGTGTGGCAGCTGGGCGCGCGGCTGCTGGCGCGGCTCGGGCCCGCGCGGCCCCACTACCTGCCGCCGGACGAGTGCACCAGCGACTGCGGCAAGGTCAGCACACTCACCCCGCGGGGACAAGGCACTGGGGGAGATGGTGGGGCAGCTGGGCGCGCGGCTGCTGGCGCGGCTCGGGCCCGCGCGGCCCCACTACCTGCCGCCGGACGAGTGCACCAGCGACTGCGGCAAGGTCAGCACACTCACCCCGCGGGGACAAGGCACTGGGGGAGATGGTGGGGCAGCTGGGCGCGCGGCTGCTGGCGCGGCTCGGGCCTGCGCGGCCCCACTACCTGCCGCCGGACGAGTGCACCAGCGACTGCGGCAAGGTCAGCACACTCACCCCGCGGGGACAAGGCACTGGGGGAGATGGTGGGGCAGCTGGGCGCGCGGCTGCTGGCGCGGCTCGGGCCCGCGCGGCCCCACTACCTGCCGCCGGACGAGTGCACCAGCGACTGCGGCAAGGTCAGCACACTCACCCCGCGGGGACAAGGCACTGGGGGAGATGGTGGGGCAGCTGGGCGCGCGGCTGCTGGCGCGGCTCGGGCCCGCGCGGCCCCACTACCTGCCGCCGGACGAGTGCACCAGCGACTGCGGCAAGGTCAGCACACTCACACCGCGGGGACAAGGCACTGGGGGAGATGGTGGGGCAGCTGGGCGCGCGGCTGCTGGCGCGGCTCGGGCCCGCGCGGCCCCACTACCTGCCGCCGGACGAGTGCACCAGCGACTGCGGCAAGGTCAGCACACTCACACCGCGGGGACAAGGCACTGGGGGAGATGGTGGGGCAGCTGGGCGCGCGGCTGCTGGCGCGGCTCGGGCCCGCGCGGCCCCACTACCTGCCGCCGGACGAGTGCACCAGCGACTGCGGCAAGGTCAGCACACTCACACCGCGGGGACAAGGCACTGGGGGAGATGGTGTGGCAGCTGGGCGCGCGGCTGCTGGCGCGGCTCGGGCCCGCGCGGCCCCACTACCTGCCGCCGGACGAGTGCACCAGCGACTGCGGCAAGGTCAGCACACTCACCCCGCGGGGACAAGGCACTGGGGGAGATGGTGGGGCAGCTGGGCGCGCGGCTGCTGGCGCGGCTCGGGCCCGCGCGGCCCCACTACCTGCCGCCGGACGAGTGCACCAGCGACTGCGGCAAGGTCAGCACACTCACACCGCGGGGACAAGGCACTGGGGGAGATGGTGGGGCAGCTGGGCGCGCGGCTGCTGGCGCGGCTCGGGCCCGCGCGGCCCCACTACCTGCCGCCGGACGAGTGCACCAGCGACTGCGGCAAGGTCAGCACACTCACACCGCGGGGACAAGGCACTGGGGGAGATGGTGGGGCAGCTGGGCGCGCGGCTGCTGGCGCGGCTCGGGCCTGCGCGGCCCCACTACCTGCCGCCGGACGAGTGCACCAGCGACTGCGGCAAGGTCAGCACACTCACACCGCGGGGACAAGGCACTGGGGGAGATGGTGGGGCAGCTGGGCGCGCGGCTGCTGGCGCGGCTCGGGCCCGCGCGGCCCCACTACCTGCCGCCGGACGAGTGCACCAGCGACTGCGGCAAGGTCAGCACACTCACACCGCGGGGACAAGGCACTGGGGGAGATGGTGGGGCAGCTGGGCGCGCGGCTGCTGGCGCGGCTCGGGCCCGCGCGGCCCCACTACCTGCCGCCGGACGAGTGCACCAGCGACTGCGGCAAGGTCAGCCACACTCATAGTACATTCTACACCGAGGGGATAAAGCACTGTATTAGGTCACGGGCGCTGAGTGAAACGAAGGACTCTAGGTTTAACTCCCGAGTTTAGCGAGGGTGTTTTCAGCTAATTATTGAGCGTAGCGAGGGAATTAAGATTGAGTACTGAGTGGAGCGAAACATTTAAACGCACCCAAGACATATACCGTTTTATCTCCGAGGAGTATACTCTACTTTTCTCACCCTTTGCGAGACAGTAAAAATCAAGGTAACTAGAAAAATTATTTAATTAAAACAAAATTAAAAGTAAAAAATTATGTTTGAGAAATTAGTCAGCAGCTGTAGATGACAGATTTTTCAATTCGTTTCTCGTCGCGATTTAGTAACAATGTGGTTGTACGTGTGCAGTACCAGGTGACGGCGATGCGCGAGAGCGCGGCGGCGTGGGGCGGCTCGCTGCAGCTGCGCGTGCGCTGCGGCGCGCGCTCGCGCACCGTGTGGCACGTGCACTACGCGCTGTGGCACGCGCCCGCGCCGCCGCCCGACCACGTGCACCACTTCCTCGGTCAGTGCTGCCCCTACACCAATGGCAAACGCCGCCACATTCGCCCAAGCCTTACGCTGCTTTCCTTCACACTCCCTCAAATGCTTACGTACCTTTCCCAAATGCTTAATTGCCTTCCCCAACACTTCCTTAAACGCTTACTTACCTTCCCCCACATTTCCTCAAATACTTACTTGCTTGCCCCCACCCTTCCTTAAACGCTTACTTACCTTTCCCCACATTTATTCAAATGCTTACTTGCCTTCCCCCACACTTCCTTAAACGCTTATTTACCTTCCCCCACATGTCCTTAAATGCTTACTTGCTTTCCCCCACACTTCCTTAAATACTTACGTACCTCCTCCAAATCCTTACGTACCTTCCCTAAATGCTTACTTGCCTTCCCCCACACTTCCTTAAACGCTTACGTACCTTCTCCAAATCCTTACGTAGGTACCTTCCCCAAATGCTTACTTACCTTCCCCCACACCTTTTCAAATGCTTACTTGCCTTCCCCCACACTTCCTTAAATGCTTACGTACCTTCCCCAAACGCTTACTTGCCTTCTCCCACACTTCTCCAAAAGCTTACTTTACTTTGTCTCCGTAATCATACAAAATACTTCACTCCTAATTTAATCTATGATGGAGCGATAAACTGTCATCAGTGGTGTGCAGTCGGGGTCGCGCTAGAGCATGATTTTAGCGCATGCGCTGCACACCCCGGCGACCATCCGCTGCACGCTCTAGCTAGAACGACATCAGTGTCAACGTCTGTGTCACGAAGTGAATGTTTGCAGATTTCCTAGCGGAGCTGAACGGGCTCCGGCTGGCGTGCTCGGCGGAGGGCGGGGCGGCGCTGGGCGCGCACAACGCGCCGCTCGTGCTGAGCTGCGCGCGCGGCGCGCTGGCCGGCTCGGCGCTCGCCGCCGCGCTGCTGCTGCACACCGTGGACTGCAACCAGGTAGTTAACCGTTGTTGCCCAGAGTGCACCAGTTCCAACACCATTCTTCATCCCTCATACTATATGTTCAAATTAATCACACGAGGAAATCAAGTCAATCGACAGTCATTTTGCTATAATGGTCGATTTAGACGAAGACTATTTACAGCCGCCTAAATTACGGCGCCTAAAAAAGGCACCGTCACATCTTCAGACCGTTTAGACAATGACTATTTTCAGCCGCTTAAATCTCGCCGCCAGTGACCAGCAAACCGTTTACACGGTGCCTTTTCAGTACCAGTCTTAGCACACCGCCACGCCGCGTCGAGGGGGGCGGCGAGGGGGGCGGGCGGATAGCACTGGCGCCGAAAAATAGACTCGTGTTATATTCCGCGCCAGCGCTGGCATGCCGCGAAAAAATGGCGCCGAAAGTGTTTATACGGTGCCTTTTTGAGGCGCCGTAATTTAGGCGGCTGTAAATAGTCTTCGTCTAAATCGACCTTAACTTTTTACATATTGAGTATTCACACAAGTCTTTTTTATTTCTAGGAGCTGGACATCCCCCGCACTATCGGCCTGCTGCACCAGCAAAGAGCGAACCTCATCCAGAACGTGCAACAGTACAAGTTTCTGCACCAAGTACTCTTACACTATCTTAAACAATCGCGTCTAATATGAGGTAGTCCAAGAGCCAAGCGATGTTTTGTTTATGACCTTAGAATATGGAATAAACGAGCTGTGTACGCGTGTGTTTTTGAGGTCACTAATATTACTCGCAAAAAGTACAGCCAATAATAACTTTGAAATGCTAAGAATTAATCCGACTCCAATTAAAAAATTACCTTTAAAAATTAATCAATTTTGAAGTTGGTATAAAATGACGAGTTGTGAGGTCAAAAATTTTAAAAATACAACTGATGAACAACCCCTTTTTTGGAGTCGGCTTAAAAGTACAGTCAGCTAAAAAAACATTTAATAAAAATGAAATTAAACTCAAGAACTAAGTTGATTATGGAATACAAACTAAGTAGTAAACTACGACTTAAAAAATCTACTTAAGGTAAGGTCGTACCGCTGTTGACGCCTAAACGTATATTTGTTGTAAAATCTCCTTTTTTTATTGTGAAAGTTGAAAATTTATCAAATTATACAAATTGAAAAAAAAAACTCAAAATGTTCTTACACAAATTATAATTACGAAATGAGGTTGTACATTATATTTATTTTTAATTTTTATTTTATATTCGTCAAGTAGTAAATTTTTAAAATGTAAATGAATTGTGCATATTTGATATATTTTATGTCGCTGCTGTGGATTTTGTATGTTTTTTTTTGATTAAAAGCAGAATTTGCAAGCGTTGCAAACGCTAAAATCCTGTTTTTGATATTTGCAGTGTGTGAAGTGAATATTGTTTAGGTTTTTGGAATTATTTTATTTGTTGTATGAAAATGCATGAAATGTTGAAAGTATTAGCTCTAGTTAGTAAGCAGGGTTTTTTATTGTGCCTTTACAAGATCAGCTCAAACGATTATTCTTAGATTTAATAAGTAACATTTACCGGAAAAAATCTAGGAATAAACTCTTTTGAAATGTAGTTGGTCAAATCAGAAATTGAAGTAATTAGTAAAATATAACTTATAACGCTTTAATCTTAAGTATTATGTAAAAAAAATGGTATAACTTCGCATAACTATTGTTTGGCATAACTTTTCGTTATTGTTGTGATTGCTAAAATTTCTAACATTTCAGTGGTCGGATTTACTTAATGACAATGCAACAAAAAATGCAGTCAAATCAAAGCTTGTACATATTTAACTGTTATTTTAGTAATAATAGCGTTCCCATATTTTGCGATTGAAGTGTCAAAAAGTCACGTGTCACTTTGAGAACAAAATGGCTTCGCACACGAGACTTCAACTACATAGTGTGGGAGCGCATTAAAATAATGATTTCCATACTAACGCCGTTGTTAAACTTTTCTATCATTTTATACTGTAGATACAGAATAACCTATAATTTTACTATTTTTAAATATTTTGAGACATTGTTGCGCTTCGGTGGTCTACTGAAACAGCTCTCAAGGCGACTTTGGGAACTGTTTTGCCGGCACACTTTGTAGCGGGTGTGTATCTTCAGTATGAATGACCGATGACAAAGCTAACCAGTAGTTATGCGTGAGTGAAAACCGTGCTATGAAATTGTGTGCCTTAAATCGGAGATTATAATACGGATCTGATATTTCTTGTGTGCCTTTGTAGCTTGTAGAATTATTATTAACTTTGTCTGCCGATGCTAAATGCTACAACTAGGTTAATTTACTGTTGTATAAAAACGTCACAATCATGCATTATCGTTATCGACCAGTGTTTTAAAAACTACCGTCAAATTCAAACTGACCCATCCGAGGCAAAAGGTCCTTGAGGATGGACTACGGCTTAGTCCGAAACATGTCGATATGGGGTGTGTTGAACTAAAATGAGGAGTGCTCGTGATTCTGACCAGAACGCCCATTGAGGTTGTATAATTTGAGGAAAAGGGTGAGTGGATATATTTTCAGAAAAATGCCCGAACACTGTGTATTGGTGAAATCCGTATGAAAATCCAGTCAGTAGTTTCGGTCCTATTTTGATTCCCCTTACCACCTATACGCCCAGTCATGCTGAACGCTTAGGTCTTGTTGCTTTTAGGCTCTGTGTACCCCGTTAGGGATAAAGTGATTTACGCATGTAGTTATTGAGTTAATCGCGGACAGACAGACGCGGCAAAGGTTTTTGTTTTATATGTGACGTTAATACGTGAAGTAGAAGTCCCCCAACGGTATAGATTGTATACATCTATAGAATGATGTATTTTTTGTTTTTTCTCTATCAGGTAGATTATAAAAAAGCGTTTTACACGTTTTTTTCTTTTTACACATAATCAAACCACTACGGAGATATACAGAGTTGAAAAATGCCGTGTGACGTCACGAGCCACCGAACGAAGTGCTCTATCTCTGTCATTTTTTGTTGGATTTGCGAAAGAAAAAATACGTGTCCAATGTTTTTTGATAACCTAACTGACGTGCTCAATACAATATCGTTTTATTTATCCGTCCAATTTTCAGTGAGCGTCGGTGCTTTGCCGATATTAGATTAGCGCCGCCACAAAGCAGTGCGGCCACTTAAAAAATATTGCGCTATTACTATAATCATCATCATCATCATCCAATCCAGCCGATACGTTCCTCACGCTATTTTCCTTTGTCATAGTTCTTCCAAAAAATTCAGTGCGAGCCCGAGATTGGAACCCACGGCCCTCTGTTTGAGAGGTTAGGTTAACGTACAACGGGTTTTTATGTTACACTCAACATTATAGCCGAATATCTGCCTGTGTTCATACAAAATACACACCGTATTTTAACATCTAGTCTGAAGGCAACTCCATAGTTATTTCTAAGATATAACAATAGCAAATACGTTTTAAGCAAATAACTATTCTGTCTGACGCTTTGGTCTATTTGTAGTCAGTTAGTTAGCAAAGCTGATTTTTTAAATAGGGAATAAAAACTAATTCTAAACGACACTGAAAATTGGAACAGAAAAATCCGAAAAGTAAAGCTATGACCGGGAATCGAACCCAGATCCTCGTCATCCCGTGACGCGTGCTATACCCCTACACCACCCATAGCAGGTGGGTAAGCCTTCGAGTTTTTCTATCTGTTACTAGCTGTCGATAGCTTACCTGCTATGGGTGTAGGAGTATAGCACGCGTCACGGAATGACGAGGATCCGGGTTCGATTCCCGGCCATAGCTTTACTTTTCGGATTTTTCTGTGTTCTAGTTTTCAGTGTCGTTTAGAAATTTAATTTCTAACGGTAAAACCGTAAAAGTTAACATAAAAATCAAGAAGTAAAAATTATTGATTAATTTCATAGTAAATAGGGAATAAACTTTTTAATACACGTAGAATAAACTCTTACTCAATACAGATATATTCTAATTCGTTTCAAGCTGTTTTTGTATGCATTTTGTCGTTCACTCTTAATTTATTTTCTCTAACCGTTTGTGCCATTACTAAGTTTTAAAAATTTAATCTATTCTTACTTATTCTCCAACAGAGTTTAATTTGCTATACTAATTTGTAGTACTAGGCTGGTATACCCCTAAATCTGTTTACGCCTGAATCTATTAGGAGAATTTACCCCTTACCCGCTTACACAGGCTAAGGTAAAAAAAAGTTACATTTTGACACTTCTAAACCTTGGGTTAGAAGTTAACTCTAAAAGTTAAAGCTACCCAGCGACTATTTTTTTTCCTTGGCGTCAGATAAATTATCAAAAAATATTCGACAAGTATTTTTTTATTTTTATACATAATCACAACTTGACGTCAGAGTTTGATTACAGTTTTAACTCGAGTCAGTCCCGAACTTTGATGTGCTGTCTTCGTCGTTTTTTATTAAAAAAAAGAAAAAATACGTGCGCAATAATTTTTGACAATATAACTGACGGACTAAAAAGAATTTCGTTTTTTTATCCAGTCATTATCCCTGTTACTAGCTCTAATGAATTATTTGTAAAAACCGTTTTATAAAATACTTCCCGAAACCGGTTTACCTGTAATAGTCGAAAGTGTAAAAATAGGTAAGTCCATTTATATAAACTTGAAATTATGAATGACATATTTGAATGTATTCTTTAGTGAAATGCTAAATAATGTTATTTCATTTATGGCATCTTTTTGGTATATGTACGTTGTAACAGCGATTTTTAATATTTGTGATGTTATTTACTGACAATAAAGTTTTACATGAATATATTTTTGTATTTTATTTGAAAACTAATTTGTAAATATCGTGTTTTTTCGAAAAAGTAGTTTTTTAATTTCAAATTCTTATTTAGAGGTTCAATCGATATATCTAGTACATATAGTACAGGCTTTGCTTAGTTTGTGATAAGATGAATCGAAATAACTACGAATGATATTTAATTTGATGTCGATGGAGGTTTTCTGTCACGCAAAACATCGCTAATAGGTCATCAAGATATATAGATAGGTAACATCGAGAAGTCCGTTTTGACAGGTCTGTTCCCACAAGTTTTATAATCACTGCAAGTAGTACCATCAATGGAACATCAGTATCAAATGGAGCTAGTGGGCAGAGACCGTTCGAGAAACATGTATCAGATTAGTTACGGATTGTCGAATTAGGTTAAAATAATTAACCGATCATGCGACAGAAATGAAACCGGACCGACGAAAATGTGTCACAAAACCCTTGCAAAAACCAATTAAAATAAAAGGCAGTCACAGCAGTCTATCAATTATATTTCAGTAAAAAACTTAATGCTAAGTTATCGCTAGGGCGGCGGGTAGTAGGGGCGCGGCGGCGGGCCGGGCGGCGGCGCGAAGTAGTTGGGCGGCGGCACGCTGGTCGGCGGCAGCCGCGGCGGCGGCTCCGAGTACAGCGCCAGCGCCGGCAGCGGCAACCTGCACAGCACACCGCGTCACGCCTCTTTCCCACAGGGGTAGCCAGAGACTGTCCCACTTGCTACGAACCTGACACCTTTCGCTTCATCCACATTCATCAATCTCTTCTTCTTCTTCTTATTTGTGGCGTTTCAAGTCGTTATAGCGACGACAACTTCGTCAATGTCAAAGTAACAAAAACAACAACGCAACGCTAGGCAACGTTGTACGGTAATGGTCAAAGACCCCCCTCCCCCTTGTCGGGCTCTTAGCCAACGGTCAATGATATCCCTCAGAAACTGCCAGGAAATCATTAGCCGTTGCCCAGGGTGCACCGGATCAAGCATTGCTCTTCCCCCCGGACGGATCCAAAAAGGAACCGCAGCTCTTGACCACACGTGAAGGTAACCCAACTCGCACCCCTTTCATCAATCTCTTCATACATGCTCGTCGGTTTCGGGTACTCTTGGCCTGACCTTTCAAAACGCCCCCAATTCGGTCACGGAACGTCCGTTAAGCCATCCCCTCCCAACGCACCCATACACACCTCATATACATCTGTTTAGTTAATCTTCTTTCATCCCTCCGCAGTGGCGGACTAACAGGGGGGCGGAAGGGGCGGCCCGCCCCGGGCCCCCGGTCTTTGGGGGGCCCCAAACGCCTCCGCGTTCTCAATCAAAACACTACAGCCATCTAGAATTTTTACGCGGTACTAATGCTCTTTTAACTTTGCTGAACGCGTCCAATACGCTGAGGGAGGGGATTCCCATCTCTGTGTACGGACAAAACTATATATTTTTTTAAGTTGGGGGCCTCATTTAGCTTTGTCGCCCCGGGCCTCTGACGGGCTTAGTCCGCCACTGTCCCTCCGCTCTACGTGACCAAACCAACTAAGCATACTTTTTCTATCCTAGTACTATACCCTCTTTCACACCCGCACGTTCCCGTATCACACCTTATTCTATCTTTCAGTGATACACCTTCCATACTTCTTAACGCTCTCATTTCTACTGCATTTATTCTACTTTAAACCGGCCAAGTGCGACTCTGACTGACGTATCGAAGCTTCCGTACGAATTCGGCAAGAGAATGTAGTGTTAGAGCCCTGCTCCTAAGCAAAATATACGCCGTGTGAGAGCATTTTACGTTGGTTACTCACATGACATTAAAAAGATTTTTAAACCAATTTCATTATTTGTGTCTCCGTTTTGTGAGCACACATTGTGATACCTTGGGGGGGGAGGTATGTTGGGCGGCGGCGCGGAGTACACGGGGGGGTAGGGAGCCAGGCCGGGGTACGCGGGGTACGTGAACCGCATGGGGTCCAACTTGGGGGGCTCCAGCTTAATGTCCGCTCCGTTCTTCACCTGTAAGGATACAGAGTATTAAAACAGGTGTCTTTCAATTACAAATTAATGTTAAATTTAATAATTTGAGCACGCTAAACTTTATAGTTTTTGATTAAAAAAGAAAAGGATATTTAAAAAAAAAGAAGAGAAGAAAAGAGAAAGATTTTTCTTCAATATTTTTATAGCCAACCGATTTTAGTGTGCTTCACATATATTGGACACTTACTAAACATGATGTATATGACATAAATTATATTTTCATTGTCATAGAAAAAAGTAAAAAAAAAACTGATTAACTTTCAGATTTTCAGATTTAAACTTTTGTTTTACTTACACTAGTAGAGACTTTATACATCTCTACTATAGACTAATATAATTTAAGGCGCTGGGACCTTATTCATCCCTTTTATAAATGTATTTAATTTAAGTACCTATTCTTACTGTATTTTATTTTGAAAAAATGACTTTCTGCCGAGTTTCTTTCGGCGCATTCTTCTCGGCAATGATGTTCTTTCCGAATGCGCTGATAGTTTCAAAAAAAGGGTAAAAGAGCCCTTGGCAGTCAATTTGCAAAATTTTTTTTTTTTTTTTTTTGTTTTTTTATTAATAAATAAATCAGGTCAGGGTCAGGGTCAGTTGTCAGCACTGACCGGCGTGGCGACGGGCTTAGGTGCGAGCGCGGCGCCAGGCGAGGCGGAAGCTGGCGGTGTAACGGAGCGCTTCTCGTTTTTTGGCGCGCGCGCGCCCGCCGGCGGGGACTCCGCGCCCGCGGGCTGCGTCTGCGGCGAATACAGGTCCAGCACCTGCACAACACCAGGGAAACCAGGGTTACCCTCATTATTTATTACAAAAACACATACATACACAAATCACGTCTATAGAATGATAAATTTATTTGTCACATTTTTTAAAATACAACACATTTAAATGTTAAATATAAGTAATTCACAAAAGGATCGTCAATTGTAATTAAAAAATAAATAATGAAATGAAAATAAACATTCATTTAAAAAGTCAGAGAACACAAGTGCAGTGATAGATATACCCATATCAGCTCAAAGAGCTGCTAGTGTATTATTTTAAATAATAATAATAATAATAAACATGACTTAAAACGTATATCACTACATATTATAAAACAAAGTAGCTTTTTCTGTCCCCGTGTCCCGAAGTATGCTTAAATCTTCAAAACCACACAACGGGTTTTAATGCGGTTTTTTTTAATAGATAGAGTGATTCAAGAGGAAGGTTTATATGTATAATACATGCATAATATACCGTGCGAAGCCGGGGCGGGTCGCTAGTTTATTACAAAAACACATACATACACAAATCACGTCGATAGAATGATAAATTTACTTGTCCCCTTTTTAAAAATACAATACATTTAAATATCAAATATAAGTAATTCACAAAAGGATCGTCAATTGTAATTAAAAAATAAATAATGAAATGAAAATAAACATTCATTTAAAAAGTCAGAGAACACAAGTGCAGTGATAGATATACCCATATCAGCTCAAAGAGCTGCTAGTGTATTATTTTAAATAATAATAATAATAATAAACATGACTTAAAATGTATATCACTACATATTATAAAACAAAGTCGCTTTTTCTGTCCCCATGTCCCGATGTACGCTTAAATCTTCAAAACCACACAACGGGTTTTAATGCGGTTTTTTTTAATAGATAGAGTGATTCAAGAGGAAGGTTTATATGTACAATACATGCATAATATACCGTGCGAAGCAGGGGCGGGTCGCTAGTTTATTACAAAAACACATACATACACAAATCACGTCTATAGAATGATAAATTTATTTGTCACCTTTCAAAAATACAATACATTTAAATGTGAAATATAAGTAATTCACAAAAGGATCGTCAATTGTAATTAAAAAATAAATAACAATTGAAATTGAATTAAAGCAAAATAAAACTAAAAAAATCACAATGTAGATGACTTACAAAAGGATCGTCATGAGCACATATCTCTTACGGGGTAGACAGAGCCAGACAGGTAGTTCTAATGGTAATGAACTAATTTCATGTTTTTTTCATGGCTCTTTTATGTAATAGTATTTTCAAGACATGTAAAAGAGCCCTTGCGGCCAATTTGCAAAAATAAATTTTCATTTTCATTTTAATAACATACATACACACATAAATCACGTCTATATCCCTTACGGGGTAGACAGAGCCTAATGTAACAAGACCTAAGGGCCACGTTTAGCATGATTGTGGGCATATAGGTGAAAAGGGGAATCAAAATAGTGATGGGTTGCTAGCCGCATCGCCTATAACATTTTCGCGCACTCGATTTTCCCTCGATGGACTTTTACCATCTGCGCGAGAAGAGAAGCAACTGGTACATTCTTAAGATGACATGAGTTAAAATGTATATGAATAAATAAATACCTTTTTTGCTTCATCCACTCTCTACAGTTTTAATAACTTTGCTTTTACATAATCCTCACCATTTTAATTTGATTTGTTTCTTTCATTACACCCCATCTATCGTACCTGATGACAAATATCCTCGAGCAGTTCCATTGTAACATCCTCAACAAACATGTCCCACCAGGCCGAGTGTTTGGGGACCCGCCCGTTCCAGTCCACCACCTCGAACTTGCTGAGCTTGCCCGCGAGGAACATCAGCGCCACCGCGATCACCTCCGGCTCCCATTGCAGGCACAGCGTGGTGCATAAACTGCAATATTAACGCGGTCTTAACTTCAAGTGTAAAACATTCCATGCAGAAATGTAAACGTCGCCCCGGGCCGTAAGTAACACTTTACCACCCGCTAAGCAAGCGGAAATTTCTACTTCTTGGCCAGGGAAAGACGTAAAATTGTGTACACACTTCGGGCAGTGATAAAGAGAGCCTCAAGTTGCATGTTTATCGACAAATTCCTGCAATCTGACTCTTTATTTTACCACCTTCAAGGGTGGTGGCTTACATTCGGTTGCCCAGTTACATACATACATAAATCACGTCTTTATCCTTTACGGGGTAGATAAAGCCTAAGGTAACAAGAACTAAAGGCCACGTTTAGCATGATTGGGGCCATATGTATAGGTGGAAATGGAAATCAATAGTGATGGGTTGCTATCTGCATCACCTATAGCCAAAGGTGGGCATTAACTCATTAATTCGTTAATCATTACTTAACGTAGTTAACAATCTGCTTAACAGATTAACTTGCAAGTTAACTTCAAAAAATGTTAACGCTCTTACTAACTTCCGTTAACTTTAGTCTATTATGTTAATCGTTTTATTAAATACATCACTTTTATGAGTCTAAGTGCATCTGTGTGACTATGCCAGCCTCATGGCTCAATTGAGCCAAGTTTCAGAAACATTTAACAAACCTAAAACCCTGGAGTTTTCTATATTAACTAATTTGTGTCCCCCATTTAACTTGTATAACAGTGAATCAACAATTTGTTGTTATTACAGCCCATCAGCGAGGGGACAAAAGTAGTAGTTTGTTAAAGGACATGTTCACATTGAACTAACATGCTTAGCAGATTGACCATTTATAAAAGAGGCTTAAAATTAAAGTAAAAATACATGTATGACTAATATTTAAACCTATAAACTCACAGTTTAAAAAGTGACCAAGGAGAACGAAACCATAGCAATGAGTGACAAGAAAAAAATTATCCACCCATAAGTAAAAAAAAAACAATTACAAAATTGTGCATTGCTGGGTTACGCATTCCAAGACATACATTCCAATTTTTACTTGGGTAACTTTGGTAGTGTTTCCTTAGATAGTACAGCCTTTATACATCCCACTGCTGGGCACCAGCCTCTCGAGAAACCCCATAAACATATTGTACTCACCTATCATTAACAAAGGTCCACGCCATCTGCACCATCTTCTGCAGCTTCCCTTTGTCTCCTTTCAGACACTTTGCGTACTTGAGCAGGTACCCATAAGGGTGTTCCACCTGCAGGTCAAACTTGATGGTCTGGAGGAGGATCCTCTCCAACGTCATCACCTCTTCCTTCGGGTCATCACCGAACGAAGCAAACTTCTGTTCGGTGAGCAGAGATTTCGCTACCTTAATAATATCCTTGCACTTCTTTGGTGTCTCTTCCACTTTCCCCGCGAGGAACAAACAGCAGCACGCCGTGATATACCGCGGAAACGTCTTGAATGAGTGAAACATGTAGAACCGGTGGAAATAAACAACCCCAGTCGCTACTGTGTTATAACCTAAGTCCATCTTTGAGCCTGTGTCGATGATAAACCTGGCTCCTTCCTTCCGATACCGGTTCTCTGTCTCTGTGGTGATGCCATCGCGCGAGGAAGGCGTTGTAAGAAGATCCTTTTTGTCGTAATACCAATAGGGCATTTTATAATTTATTTCTATTAAAATAACAGAATGTTACCATCCCTTCACTCACGTCTACTTCTCACTGAATTCACTGACGGTGACATTTGGTGGCGTTGGCATTGCCAGATCTAAGTTTTGTTAAACGGGAGGTGTACGAATAAAAATCCAGAAAATGTTTGGCGAAAATATGAAAACATTTGGAAGTTGTTTTTTAATACATGGCAAAGTTTGGCTATTGAATGTCAACATTAAACTATTTAATTTTAGTAAAATATATGCCAGGTTACAGACATCACAAATGCATATTATACAATAGAGGTATTTATTAATTGTGTGTCTTTCTTTTTTTTTACTAAAGTTTTAAAAGTGATCATGTAAAAAGATTCAGGAATTTCAAGTGAAAATCCGAGACTTTGGGAGATAATTACTAAAATTGTAAGGTATTGTGCTAAATGGGATCACTTGGCAACACTGCAGCCTGTGGCACTAGCACAGATAAAATATGCAACAGTCATCAGCGTTTGGATGCGTTCACTAAAACATTTTTCACTACAGCGTATTGGAAATATTTTCACGACCAAAACCCCAAAACCCCGTAAGTTATACAAGGTGCTAGAAAATTAAGTGCGGATTATATTCAGGGTGTGTAACTACTAACCTAAGAATCAATTAAAAATATAAAATATTTAAGTATTGTGACATTATATTATTTTTGTTAGATACAAAAAAAATACCACTACCGTCCAAAGTTAAGCAATCTTGCATTAGATACTGTAATTAATTAAGTAAGCTTTAAACTAATTAACGACGATGCAAATAATCGTTCTCAAAATATCCGCGTGTGATTTTCTAACACCTGTATAATGAATACCCTTGTATTTTTATAAATTAGCATTGATAAGATAAGTACCACACCACACACGTCGAATAAATTATCGTTATCACAGTTCTATTCCTTTTCCGTCCGCTGATGTTGATTAATACGTAAACAACCTAAAAATTGGCTGAGCAACCCCGAGGAAACCCGCAATATTTTAAATTAAAATGTTGGGGGTTTCGCAATATCTCAAAAACGGCTTAACTGATTAAAAAACTCTTCAGTGTGCAGCCTTAGAAACAATAAAAACTTAATGAATTGGTCCTTTTCGTAGAAAAGATTCACAAAATATATACACGGACATCAAATTTAAATCACTACACTGTGAATAAGTTCTACAAGTAAATGTATTATCGATATGGTGTATTGTATACGATCAATATGGTTCCTTACTTCAGCCCTTTTCTATTATAAACACTTAGTTTACGAAAAGCCAAGAAAAGGGTTCATGTTAGTTTTCTTGAATAATAATCTACCTCTACTTGGCTTTGGTTCATTCGTTTGATCTTTCTGATTATTTCATAAAAATAGACTGTGTGGCCTATCTTGGTGCATGGACTCGGCTTAAAAGAAATAATATCAAAATCATGTAGGTAATTTTTTTCAAAGTAGATATGTAAGTAAGTATAGGAGAAGTTTTAAAAAATGGCAGGTCAGGAGTACCCGAAACCGACGAGCATGTATGAAGAGATTGATGAATGTGGATGAAGCGAAAGAGGTATGTCAGAATCGTAGCAAGTGGAACAAAGTAGTCTGCCTACCGCAATGGGAAAGTGGCGTGACTGTGTGTATGTGTATGTATGAGAAATGGTGACGATCATTAAAAAACACTCAGGCATTCGCAGCAACAATTATCTTATCTGACTAATTGTTTTGAAGATTTTATTATATCAACAAATCTCGACCGGTTTATTAATTATCTTAAGCAAGTTTCGATACTAATCAAACCTAATCGAATGCATACTTACATCGAGCACTTAAAAATATAACCAAACCGCCATGAGCTGAACCCACAGTACAACCTTGTCTCAGTAAACTAAGAAAACTATCATTGTACCCACTCAAGGAAGTCATTCGGGCATTTATTATGACAAGGTTTCACTTAGGGTCGTATAAGTTATTTTAACCCTTGATTTCCACCTCCACGTAAAATTAAGTGACTGATAGGTATAGGTACTCATATTTTAACAATACAACAGATCTGATGTAACCGAGCCACCAAAACTCCAGCCGAAGAGCAAACAGCCCTATCGATACTCAAACAATCTTTGAACAAGTGAATAAGACAATGCTATCGACTTGAACGTCGACTCATAATAACCTCGCTCGGCGCTGACGGCCAAGTTGTTATCAGTTAAATAGTTTTATTTCACTACACGCCTCGAACGTCGCACGTCAGTGGTAAAATGGCGCTCAAAACCGGCGCCAGCTTCATGAGACTCAACTCCTTGCGGCAAGCAGTCAGAGTGAGTTTTGATTTATCACCTCCTTTGATAATAAAGTCCTTTAGTGCAGTGTTTGGACACTTAAGCAAGGTTAAGTGGCGCTACGTCACTATGTAAACAAGTCACTTATTCATGCGTGTTTATGTATTCAATGCTTATTCTATTACGTATGGCTCAGGCATGCGACATCGAAACAGCTGTCCACATGATTTTAATCTTTTCTAACCCAGGAAAAAGTTTAAGCGTAGCGAGATAAGAGAGTGAGCCTTTGGAGTTAAGTATTTAATTGGAGAACGATCAATTCACTGTTTACTGTTCAGCATGCGCGTTTGTCTTACAAGGACAACATTATTTGTTAGAATGTTAAAGTATTATAATAATATGTAACTGGTTCTAGCTCCGCTCTCGTCCATGTTTCACGTAACTATGAGCATTCCCATTAATTTATAAAATCATTGTCTTTAGAACTTAAATTTTACAAACACGCAAGCGCAACGTTGAAATAATAAACTTTTGAAATTATTAACTTTTAGAAAGTTTTACAGTTGTTGTCAACACACACGCGTCCGGAAATTCACAATGGCGGGAAACCAGCGGAATTCCCTGGAGCAAAAGCTTCCTACGTGACACAGATGAAGTATCTGAATGAAAACAGCTACGAGCCCATCCCTATCTATCGAGTGATGGAGAACAACGGCGAAATTATCGATAAAAGGGAGGAGCCCAATATCGATAGCGAATCTCTGGTATCGATGTATAAGACTATGGTCCAGCTTAGTCAAATGGATAAAATCTTGTATGAGTCCCAGAGGTAAGAATCAGGGTGTCATTATTTAAGTTAGATTAAACGTTAGCTTTGAAGTCACTCGCAAACTTTTCTAAATGCAATTAAGAAACAAATTGGATTAGATTGTTTTACACAATATTTTTAACATTAACATGGTCCAGGAAAAATAAGAAAACAAAAAAAAACCCACAAGATATCACTTTTTTATGTGATGGGGGGAAAACACATGAGGATCACTTGATGGAAAGCAATCAACGCCACACAAAGAAGCGCCAAGAGTGCGTTGCCGGTCCTTTAAGAAAATAATAAAATCCTATTTTACCTGTCCCAGACAAGGCCGCATATCTTTCTACATGACGAATTATGGTGAAGAAGGAGTCCAACTCGGCAGCGCCGCTGCTCTCCAGCCCCAGGACTTATGCTTCCTCCAGTACCGAGAAGCGGGGGTTCTGCTGTACCGCGGCATGACTGTTACGGAGATGATCAACCAGTGTTATGGAAACTGCGAGGATTCTGGCAAGGGGCGGCAGATGCCCGTGCACTATGGGAGCAGCCAGAGGAATATCGTTACCATTTCTAGTCCACTAGGTAAGCTTTATACTTAGTTATAAGTAGTGAAATGTCAGTTGATTTGGTTGTAGATTAGTTTTTAGTGGCTCGTATTCGTATCTCGGTAAATCATTATTACGCAAATTACCAAGTCGCAATATAAAAGATGTTGAGTTTCTTCCAATCTCATAAGTTATGAGGTAGACAGGGCCACAGGTAACAAGACTTAAAGGCACGTTGAGCATGATTGTGGGCGTAAGGTGGAAAGGGGAAGCAAAACAGTGATGGGTTGCTAGCTGCCTTGCCTACAGACACGACTCTCAAGATTTTCGCCCAATCCCTCGATAGACTTTTACCTTCTGCGCGGGAAGAGAAGCAACTGATACATTCTGTGATTTTTCTTTGCTCACAAACCAGCACGGAAGTCACTCTAGTTAAAGTCTTATACTACGTTTTCAGCCACTCAAATGCCACAAGCCGTTGGTTCAGCGTACGCCTTCAAGCGCATGCCCAACAACGACCGTTGCGTCATCTGTTACTTCGGTGAAGGAGCCGCGTCAGAGGGCGACGCACACGCAGCTTTCAACTTCGCCGCCACGCTGGACTGCCCTGTCATTATGCTGTGGTACATACGTCTGACCTATTTTCTTAGATAAGTGAGTAGGCCACAAAAGAGAGCTCTCCAGGTAGTTAGATATGTTATACCTAGAGAGTGGAAAGTTCGGATGGAAATTGTGCATCCGTTTTAAGAAACTTTGACAGCGTGACGTAGAACGTGGGTGACGTCACCAGCGCTAGCTACTCGTGTGTTGTAGCAGTTTATGTAGTCAATGACTAGATGGCGCTAGGGTCACTACAAATGTAACGATCAACACGTCCATCTGACTTGATAGATTGGATTAGGCTAATGTTGCTATTTTGGCACTGGTTGGTCGATTCATGAGATGCCTAGATGTTTTTGTTTCATGTCGTCGCGTTGTTGCCATTATTTACTCAAGTACCTACCCTCAATTGCAGCAGAAACAACGGCTACGCTATATCCACCCCGAGCAGCGAGCAGTATCGTGGAGACGGCATCGGCGCCCGCGGACCGGCCATGGGGCTTCATACGCTGCGCGTCGACGGTACCGACACGCTAGCCGTCTACAACGCCGTCCGGAGCGCCCGCGAGTTCGCCGTGGGGCAGAACAAGCCTGTGCTTATCGAGGCTATGTGCTACCGGTACGTACATTTCCATCATAAGGCCCCTATAGGATTTCTAAGCTACACTCCAAGGTAGCGGTTGGCTACACGCAGCCCGCGGACATCTTGCTTGTGACCCGTGAATGTTTTGTACGTCATTAATATATTAGACTTCTAAGGTTAATATCACGCGGCCCGCCTTTAGTTTATTTTGCCACCTTGTGGTCCTTGCCTGCCCAAAGGTTGCCGACCGCTGCCCTTAGGTATGGATTAGACAGTCTATATCATCTTGGGACCCATGCATAATGTACAAGACATCGCGAATTATTGAGGCTAATCGCAGCGAATCCGGTGGTTTTGTAATCCACGGTCCCATTTTGACATACCAGTAACACGATAATAATGATCCATGCTTAAAGTTTGAAAATGAAAATGAAAATGAAAAATGATTTATTTTCACAACATTTTAACACAACTATTTTAGTGGCTGGAACACCCTTTTAGGCTTAAGAAAGCCTGTGCCAGGGCGCACCGCTCCTCCCTTGCATACAATTATGATCATGTGTATAAATAAAGAAAGACTTCACAATGTTCTTTTATATAAAAATTAGTACATATAAAGTTTACTAATAACATTAAGAATTGTGAAAGAGTTGCGTTTCCCTTCTAAATCCATTCGCAAGGACCAGCAGTAAATGATTTCTAGTCAAAATGAAAATGAAAATGAAAATTTATTTTTGCAAATTGGCCGCCAAGGGCTCTTTTACATGTCTTTTTGAAACTACCAGCACATTCGGAAAGACCATCATTGCCAAGAAGAATGCGCCGCAAGAAACTTGGCAGAAAGTCATTTTTTCAAAATAAAATACAGTAAGAATACTTAAATTAAATACATTTATATAAGGGATGTATAAGGTCCCCGAGCCTTAAATTATATTAATCTATAAATAGTAGAGATGTATAATATAAAGTCTCTACTGGTCAAAATAAAAAACAAAAGAAAAAATAATAATAGTAGTTAAGTTCAGTGGAGGGAGCATCATTGGCCGATGGTTAATAACTTTAAAGCAAAATGTGTTTTCAGAGTTGGGCACCACTCTACATCGGACGACAGCAGCGCGTATAGGTCTTTAGAAGAAATAGACAAATGGAGTAAAGACGAGAGCCCTATTGACAAATTCAAATCCTATCTGGAACGTAAAGGTATAATTTAATATGAATAATACTATTTCATTTAACATTTTAATGGAATCGAATAGGTTTAAATTGTACACACTACGAAGAGTGAAATCGTTACATATTCAAATTAACATACAATGGATATCGTAACAAGACTATAGTCTATACTCCTCATTAAAGCAATAATATGCTACGGCTCGCTAGGTGTCTTCTAATTTTCTAAAAAAAAAATTGAAAAGCCAAATCAAATTAATTGTTTTTTTAGGACTATGGGACGATGAAGCAGACAAAGCGTGCCAGAAAGAAGCTCGAAGCACGGTTTTGAAGACTATGCAGGAGGCAGAAAAGAAGAAAAAGCCGCATTGGAGAGAAATGTTCGAAGACGTCTATTACGACATGCCACCGCACCTCCAGTTAGTATATTAAAACATACTATTATGATGACACTTTATAAATACTATAGATGGGTTTATAAATATTTCTGGAACCAGCGACCCCCCTTCACTTTGCTCTGGATGAATGGTGTAAAAATATTCCTCGTAACTATAAAAAACCGGCATGTAAATGTAAAATCCAGTGTTAGTAGAACCCTGCTCCTAAGTAAAATGTAGGCAGTGTGAGGTCATCTTATATTGTTTAGATACACAGACAGCCAGACAAAAAAATTTAGATTTTAAGACGCATTTTATTTGCTGTGCTAGAAGAGCTACCTTCTTACCAAATTTGAAATTTATAGAACAACTGGTAGTACGCTATATTTTTTGGGAGCACGGCAATTTGTATGAAAACACCTTTTATAACGATTATCTTTTGATAGAAATGAGTTAAGAGGGTTGATTTTATTCAGATTCAGAATTAAGTATTTGATATTAATTTCAACTTTATACTTCTACGCGTTTCTGAGAAAAATGTTCTTCACAAACGGACAAACAGCAAAATAATCTTATATTAGTTATAAGGGTTCTGTTTTTATCCTTTTGAGTACGAAACCCTAAAAATTCAAAAAAAGAATTACATGAGCCAAATCCTTCTTTAAATCCTAAGTATACCTAAGTGTACCAATAAACAGCAAAAAGGATATGGTTTTTATCTAAACGACAAGGAAAACATACAGTAATGAGCACCGCCGCACTGCTGCTTGGCGGAGGGATTAGCGATTAAGACTAAATGTTTTTATTTGTTTACAGAAAACAAATGAGTGAGATGGAGAATCATCTGAAGAAATACGGAGAACATTATCCTTTAAATCAATTTCAAAGCGAATAGGGACCTATTATTTTGATTGTTAATGAATAAAGTTTTTTTGGTTTGTTCATTATTGTTTTATTTATCGAATAAAATTATCGAAATATGACACATCACTAGAACCCCCAACAAATTAGCAAAACCACCTTGTGCACGTGCTACACATTGATTTCCGTTAAAAAAAAACGCTTGCTGATTAAATCGGAACGTAGCTCAATTAGCTGTCAATGTCAAACTGACTTCCAATACGAAATACAGGTTGGACATGTGAGAAATTCATGTAAACAATCTATATTCTTTACAAATACTCCGATGTTACGGAGTAAAATATTTCTACAATGAATATTGCAGTCACACCTTTCGTGCGCGTTGACGTGACGGCTGTTAAATTTCACAAAAACTTCATATTTGCAGGTATTGTTTTGGTTATGTTGTGTTGTTTCTTTTTCGACTTTGAATTATAGAATATTCCTTTTCAGGTATCGGAAGTCATACAAATATATTCGATAAGCATTCATTGCGGTCTCTACAAACTGTACATACATTAAAAGGGCAGAAACTTTACGGTTTTGTGCCTTCAAAGTGCGGTGAAAAATTACTTTGTTTTGGTGGAAAACAGTTCACCTGTTTAAAGATTACTGGTTCAAATGAAGATATGTGCGTCCGAATGTTCTCGCCAGTGGTGTGTGACGACTGGCTGCACTCAGGTGTGTGGGTTACACAAGATTTAGTAGCATTGTTGACTGCACACAATACTGTTCAGGTAATATCATATTACAAACTTGCCCTAGTAACAAAATCACTGCACAAATTAAGTTAATACTTTCCTGTGTTTTTTATAGTTTTGGAACACAAATACACAGACATTGCTTTCCTGTCATGAGAGCCCAGACAACTCAATCCTTTATAGCGGGCTCCTGCTACCATTAGAGGATGATGTACTGGTCTTGGCTGGGACAGTGTTCTCCGAAATCATTGTACGGCTCGGCAGCAAGCCAGAGGCCCTACATAATTTGAAAGGACACCGGGTATGTTAAAGATCTGGTATAAAACAGAACATGCATTTAAAAAATTCACACTTCTTAGCAATTTATGAAAATATTGTAAAAGAGATTACAAAAACTAAAATTAAAAGAAGTATCCGTCAAGAAATACGGGAAATATAAGAATTTAAACTACTATGTAGACAAAGATTAGATAGAGAGATCTATCATGGCATGTCATGTCATAAAGCACTATGCCCATATAAATTCCATATTAAAATTCTGTTTTTCTAGAAAGAGAGAGACAAATGTTTAATAGCTTATGTGTATCTTGGACATTTTTATAGTTATTTGAAAAACTGTTTTTATTATATTGATTGTTCCATAAATTAGTTTTTATAAATGCATTAGAAAAGTAATGAATATTCCCTGTTATGGATTATACTAGAATCATTCACATATGGTTTCTTAAAACATTTTGTTTTACATAATTCATGTGTCAAACTTAATAATCAAATTTTTGTTTCATTACAGGGTGTCATATTCTCAATTTCTTGTGACATACAAAAAGAGATCATGGTCACAACGTCCGATGATAGATCTGTTCGTATCTGGGCATCAAACAGCCTGGGTAACACCCCAGACACAAAACAATACTGGGAACATGCAAACATTGTATGTATACATGAAATGTATGGCCATTCAGCTAGGGTTATGAGGAGTTGCATCATCACTGACAAGGTAGTGTCCATTGGCGAGGACTCCGCTGTTTGTTTGTGGAGTCATCAAGGATCATTGCTTAGGAAGAATGTCGTTCACCAGAATAGCTGTCTCTGGTCTGTAGACGCTGATGATGACAGTTTAGTCACTGGAGGTGGTGACTGCGGAATCATGGTCCATCCACTAACTATTGTAACTGATTATTCAACCAATGACATCTTAGATACAAATGCTGGTGTGAAAAAGGTAGTTTTTACAGCTAGAAGGAACATAGCAATGATGACAGATGATGTACTGATTTACTATGATGTAAAAAGTAGAGAGAAAGTTGAATTTGTTTTGAAACATACATCATCCTACAAATTACTTAGTATGTCACCGTGTAAGCAAGTTATTGCCGTTACTGACATGGATGGTAATCTAGAAGTCTTTATTGAAAATTGGAAAGAAGATTGTTTACAGAGTGTTATTAAAACTAAATTGGATTTGGGCAAGATTCTTTCCATGCATTGGGGGGACAACAGACATTTGATTTTATGCTCACAAGATGGTGGCATTAATGTAATTGCAAAGAGCAATGATGTTGAAAAAATCTGCAGCTTTAATTTGCCAGCTTGTAAAGAAAGATGGTTAACAGCCGGTGCTGTAGATTTTAAGAAGAATATAGTAGTTTTAGGGGATAGGTGTGGCAATATACATGTTTATGTGAAAGGAGAAAAGGAACCTGTGAAAAGTTTTCGCAAAGTCCATGGAAGATATGGACCTACTTCAATAACTATTAAAGATGATGAAGTTATTAGTACTGGCAGAGACAGCACTATAAGATGCTTTGCTATAAACGATATAGAAGTTAAATATATGAGCAGCAAAACTTTAGATTTTCCATGGATTGAGAAGTTCCTGGATAAAGATGAAAAGATTGTTTGCGGTTTTCAAGAAAGAGATTTTATTGTTTATGATATTTTAAATAATTGTAGGATGCTAGAAGTACCTTGTGGAGGTGGACATAGATCTTGGGACGCAGTTCGACAAATAGACAAAATAAATGACAAATACATTGAAGTTATAAAGTTGATATATGTTAAGAATCCTGATGTAAGGTTAGCTACTTTTCAGTTAAGTAAAATAGTTTCAAGAAATGTTGTAAATGGTTCACATTCCAAAGAAATTAATTGCCTTAAATGTTATAAAAATGAATCAAAATTGTTTTATGTGTCTGGTGGAGAAGATACAACATTAAGGATCTCCAATCTCGATTCGAGAAATGTATTTTTAGATAGAGTTTTTTATAAACATTTATCGAATATAAGAACACTAAAGTTGCTTGAATGTGATAATAAAGCACTTCTAATAACTGCTGGAGGGAGAGCGCAAATGTGCATCAACATTCTACATTTTATTAAAAAAGAAGATGAAACAGGAGTAATTATGGAAGAAGTACTAGACTATCAAATTAAAGGTACAGACAAAGAGAAGAAAGGCAATCAAAACTGGAGGAACTGTTCGATAGATTTCGATCCCGAAACTAGGATAATGGATGTAGAAGCAATAGAACGTGACGATAAAGAATTTTTAATATTCGCCGGCTGTTCCGATGCGTATCTAAGAATATATTTGCTAAAACTTAAAGAAAAAAGTGTTCTTAATCCAATAAAAGAATTGAACAATCACAAAACTTGTGTCCTGAAAACGCGTTGTATCAGATATGATAACAGAGATATTTTAGTTACGTGTACAACGAGAGGAGAAGTCACTTTATGGGATGTCACCAATGTAGAAAATGTTAATTTACAACCATTTTTCAATACAACAACTAATAAATCAGGAATAAACAGTTTAGATACAAGAGTTGTGGGGAGTGACGAAATTTTAATAGCTACAGGAGGAGACGACAACAGTATACATTTAATATTAGTCAAGCTCCAGAATGACTTGACCTCTGCTGAATTGACATCGTCTTGGCAGTCAGAAACTCTGCATAGTTCTCAGATTACTGGCCTTTGTTTCTCGGATAGTTATTTAGTGTCTGCTTCAATAGATCAGAGAGTGAGTCTGTTAAAATGGAAGGCAGATGGAGAAGGGATAAGCTGTGAGTTCGTATCGCAGACTTATTGCGATGTAGCTGATGTGCAAGGCATGGATTTGGTGGAAAATTCAAGGTGAGTAGTACACCCACTCGATGACCGAATATTGGGAAATATTGCTGTTTAGTTTTTTTTGCACAAAACTCTTTTATCGAATATGTCGATTCGTACTTGTGAGGAATCTTTCTCTCCCTTTTCTCTCTCCATATCCCTCCCGTCTCTTTCTTGCCTAGTGTTTGAAAATGTGGCGTGTCGGGCTCTAACATGTTATTTTATTTGCAGGGACACGATCACTGTGTGTGTTTATGGCAAAGGAATGGAAGTCATTATAATAAATAAAGTTATTTGACCATAATAAATACACCTACCTAAAGGTAATTTGATTTTTATTTTGACTAATTTTATAACTAAGAAAAAATGAAATAAATCTTCGAAAGACCTTTACTTCTTCTTCTTATTTGTGGCGTATCAAGTCGTTATAGCGACGACAACTTCGCAAATGTCAAAGTATCAAAAATATAGTTCCTATAATCTTGTGACAAAATGTCGGCAACGTAGTACGGTAACACGGTCAAAGACCCCCCCCCCCCCCCCGTCGGGCTCTTAGATTAGAATTCATTAGCTGATGCCCAGAGTGCACCGAACCAAACACTGCTCTTCCCCCCGGACGGATCCAAAAACGAACCGCAGCTTATGACCACACGCGGAGGTAGCCCGACTCGCACCCCAACCTTTACCAATTTTTACACACTTCTAAAGTTGACAGTCATTTGAAAGGTATGGATGCAAATTCGGTGACAACGCAATAAAAACCTACCGGCAGATAAAATAAAAGCTATAGTTCCTTTGATCCTTTCTCAACTTATAATTACAGCCTGTAGCTAGAAAAACTTACAGCTTAACATTAATATTGGGGTTTCAAATTAGGTACATCGAATCCAGTGGCGTAACTATAACGTCTGGGGCCCGCGGCAAATTCGTCAGATGGGGCTCCTTCCTCAATATAAAGAAGTGCATCAGCATCCCTTCTGTGCTCTAAGCCAAGCCAGTTCCGGGCCCCGAAGAGCTAGGGACCCCTGGCATTTTGCCACCCCTGCCACCCTATAGTTACGCCATTGATCGAATCATTCTTTGGTATTGATAACACAAAATTTGACCTGTCCGAATCGCGATTCCATTAAGTGTGTGACGTTCTCATAACGCTTTGGGCCCGCGTGAGAGCTATTCACGAAACCCTCTAAGAGTGGAGGCATGTGCTCAGCTCAGCAGACGTATTAGGCTAATGATGATGATGACTTGATGTTATGTATGTACACATGTTTAGTGGTTATAGGGCGCACGCGCCGCTGTCATTCTCAGTAATAAACTAGCGATTGAACTAGACGGTGGTTTCATTGCCAAGAATACCTCAGTGGCGACGAGGATGGGATAGATAGTGACCAGTGTTGTGAGGACTGCCAGAATTTTAATTTAAGGTACGTTTCAAGTAAACCGATTATCATAGATTTAATGTTAGATGCCAAAAATATTTCTATGGAATTAGATTCTGGATCAGGGGTGTGCGTTATCTCAGAAAGGTTATACAAGCAGATGTTCGCAGAGTATAAATTAAATGCCTGTAAAATTAGAATGTGTTTGTACAACGGACATAAAGTCTCGCCACTTGGATTTTTTACCATTCGGGCCACTTATAACGGTAAAACTAAAGAAATAAATATTTTTGTAGTATGTAATGGTGGACCGCCCTTACTAGGTCGTGACTTTATGTCTGCCTTCAATTTAATTTTAACAACGCAAGTTAATAGAATTAGTGATGATAATGACGTGCACCAACTATTAGAACAATACCCTGACATCTGGCGGGACGAGCTCGGATCGTTTAACAAGTTTCAGGTCACCTTACATCTAAAAGAGAATGCATTTCCAAAATTTTTTAAGCCGCGCCCTGTACCCTTTGCCTTAAAAGACAAGGTCGATGAAGAATTGAATAGGTTGGTAAAGTTAGGTATTTTAGTTCCTATAAATTGCTCTAAATACGCTACGCCAATAGTGCCGGTACTTAAGGACAATGGTAAAGTCAGAATAGCTGGCGATTTTTCTGTCACCCTTAATAAGGATATGGTAGTAGATAAGTACCCGCTGCCTCGAATTGAGGAAGTGTTTGCTAAATTAGGTGGCGGCGAACATTATAGTAAGATAGATTTGAAAAACGCCTATAATCAATTTATTTTAGACGACTCGTCACAGGAACTCACAACCATCAACACGTCGAGAGGATTATTTAAATATACACGTTTAGTTTACGGCTTAGCGAACGCTCCAGCGATTTTCCAAAAAACAATGGAAACCCTACTCTCCGGTATTGATGGCGTGAGCTGCTGGCTGGATGATATTTGTGTTACGGGGCCTAATAAAAGCACACATTTGAGAAGGTTGCAAGATGTTTTGAGCAGATTAAGCGAAGCTGGACTGCGTTTACAAAAAGACAAATGCGAGTTTTTCAAAACCAGTGTTACTTATTTGGGGTATGTGATTAGTAAGGACGGCTTACAGACTTGCCCTGATAAAGTTAAGGCGATACTAAACGCTCCCGACCCTACTAACGTGACGGAAGTTAAACGGTTTTTAGGTGTAGTAAACTACTACAGAAATTTTATACCGAACGCGTCCTCATTGATGAGTCCGCTACATGAACGATTACGCGCAGGTGCTGAGTGGGAGTGGGGCGAGCGGCAGCGACGCGCCGTGCTCGCCGTGCGCCGCGAGCTGGCCTCGGAGCGCGTGCTGGCGCACTTCGAGCCCTGTGGCGAGGATTTACTTCTTATCTCTGATTCTATACCTCGACAACATAATATCATGTGAGAGTGATCTCGAGACATATGACGTAATTAACTATAAACTTCCCATAGGGGTTAGTCAACTTCAAGGGTTTACCTTACTATACATGAGGGCCCCTTAGCCTTTACACCCTCGACAACTATAGGTGGAGACACGGAAAACTCTGCATCGTCGTGAATCCCAGAGACGGTAACCGTACACTAATGTACATACAACACTCTCTGTTAAGCACTGAGGCGGGACATAGTCCCTTAAAGGACCTCCAACATCACCCCTACAGTCCAGCCCAAACCACCGGCTAACACTCAGTGCTTAAACCCATAGCTTGTCATAAACTTCATATACAACTTCTGTGCTCAGTAAAGACAAACTTCTGTCTTTCATCGATTCATTACTTCTGGTCACTGTCTCGAGGTCGTTACTTCATACACGACAAGTAATAGCATTTAAATATGAGATATAATAACTCACCGGGTAGCTGTGCAGATACTCTGCCGTCTCCCTCAACTCTGCCCCCTTGTCCTTCTCCTTTTCGTCGCCTTCCCGCTTTTTTCTCGCGGTGCTATCTCCTGTCAAACGTCAAAATCGTTTACTCCCACCTCTTCTACAGAAGGCATACAATAATGTTGCCAACAATAAATAGGTATATGACAAAGGTAACTTACCCTTGGGTACGGATTCGCGTTCTCCGCGACACTCCCAAAGGCAAAGGATTCAGAGCAGGGTAAGCAACAGCTGCGTCCATTCAGCTATCTTCTCTCTAGCACGAATGGACGCCATCCTTCTTCTATTGTGCTCCACTGGTATGTCAGCAACGTCTTCAACACTCACTGATGGTGACTGTAGTTCTTCCACCGCTTCAGCTTGAGACTCTACTATTTGTTCTGGTAGAGCTAAGGGTGTACTTTCTAACTGAGCCGATGTCATGTCATCGGGAGGTGCTTGAATTATGGGTTCTTGGTTGGGTACGACGATCTCTTCTGGTGTTGCTTTAGGCATTGTAATTTCAACGACAGGGTTGAAATTCTTAAGGAGTGTAAAATCAGGTTGATCTGATGCAACTCTAAAGTCAGGCTCAAGCGATTCCTCCTGACTTATTCCGTCTTCAGCCATTTCAACTTCCAGAGGATACAGATGTCCTATCGACCGGGTAAATTCCGTGCTTCCGACTCTAATCTTGGCTACTCTATGTTCGCCATCATTACTTCTAATTAAGGAAGTAATCTTCCCAACTTTCCAGTTGGTTCTGTTCTTAGAGTCGTCCTTGATTTGCACTATGTCTCCTATTTTCGGGATTTTATCTGCCTTAACTCTTGGCTGCTTATGTGTGTGGAAGGACTTCTCACGCAGACTGGGTAGGTACTGATTTAAAAACATCCTTTTATACTCTTCGAGAATGATACGGCCCCTTTTCCAACCCTTAATCAGGTCAATCTTTGTACAGGTGCCCTGTAAGGTGAATTCTTGAAAATTGGGGTCTATTTCAAGGCACTGGCCCAGTGTCAAGAAGTCTGCTGGTCTCAGTACTTCCTCCAACTCTGAGCCTACCGTAGTCAATGGTCGAGTATTGAGTACAGACTCCACTTCCTTGATTACTGTCTGCATCTGGCTGTCTGTCAGCAAGTGTTTATCAAGTGTGCGTTTTAGACAGTGCTTAACCAAGGCCACCAGCCTCTCATAAAAACCGCCTTGCCATGGAGCTAATTGGGCAATGAATTTCCACTTGATTCCATTATCAATACAGTATGAACTGGCTAAAACTTCGCTTACCAGTTTAAATTGTAGAGCATTATCCGATATAACGGTGTTCGGTACTCCTCTTAAAGCTGTGAAACGTCTGAGGGCAAGCAAGCACTCACTAGCTGTCAAATCATTTACAAGCTCTAGGTGTATGGCTCGTACTGCTAAACATGTCAATATGCAAATCCACCTCTTCTCTCTACCCTTCGACGTCTCTACTAACACGGGTCCTAGGTAGTCCAATCCAGTGAATGTGAACGGTGGGCTATAATTGACTCTTTCACTCGGTAGTGTAGGTGGTGCCGGTAACTTGTACGGGCCGCCTGCGTGTTTCAAACACTGTGGGCATCTCCTTATTACCTTCTGCACTTGCGCTCGGCCTTGTGGTATCCAATATTTATTTCTTAATATGCTGAGGGTGTGAGACACGCCCACGTGGTAATTTTCTTCGTGAGTCTTCTTAATTGTCTGTTCCGTGAAGAGAGAATTTTTTGGAATCAAAATTGGATACTTCTTCTCGTAAGGCCAACTTGTTTGTGTCAAGCGTCCTCTGCATCTTAACACCCCTTCTTCGTCTAGGAAAAGCCCTAGATTCCTCGATAGACTTGTTTCTTTACCTGAAGCTTCATTTGGAAAATACGTTTTTTGTAGGTCTTTGATTTCACCTGAGACTGTATTATCTTCTGTCGTCATGTTATTGTCTGGTAAACAAACTTCCATGGGAATCTCTGGGTTATTCAACGCGTAGGAGGCTGCTGCTTGATTTTCGTAACCCTTTTCAGTCATCTCTGGACCATCTATAGTCTCCAGAGCCCTCCCAGCCAGACAAATGTCTCCCTCGTGAGACTGTTGGTTTCTTGGCCAGTGTTGTTTACCTCGAGTGAGAAAGCTTGGACCATTAAACCAAAGCTCTTGTTTCGAATGCCATAGCTCTGGCCTTGTTGCTATGTCAGCCGGGTTCTCCTTCGTATTGACATAACCCAATTCCAATTTCAACATGTCTCTTGTTTGTTTGATTTCATTGATACGTCTCAGTACGAATGGAGGGAGTAGTTTGTTCGTTTTTGTCCATGCTAGGACGACTTGACTGTCTGTCCACAGGTATACTTTGGAGATACAAATTTCCAGATGGCTCATAATGTACTTCAAGAGTCTACTTCCTATGAGATAACCCAATAATTCCAATCTGGGAATTTTTAAATCGTCTTTGTCTTCCGTTGGTGTGACTCTTGATTTCGACATGAGAAGGGAGGTTTTGGTTCTATGGAGTCCAATAATTCGGAGGTATACTACGGCTGCGTATGAATTTATCGAGGCGTCTGTAAAGCCATGTAGTTCGTAGTTCAAGATTTCACTATCTATTTCATTTCCAACGTATCTTGGCAAATAGATGTGATTTACTGTCTGAAGGTCTCGTACTATGTTCTTCCATGACTCTTGTAAATCATCTGGTAGGGGTTCATCCCACTTCAGTTTCCTTGTACAAAGCTTTTGAAATAGTAATTTCCCTGGTAGCACAAGAGGTGATACAAAACCACAAGGATCGTAAAGACGTGCTAGTACTCGTAGTACACCTTTCTTTGTTATGCCTCTATCTTGAATCTCCTCTTCCCAGGTGCTGCCATCAACCTTGAGTTGTAAAGTGTCACGTTCTACGTTCCACAAAAGTCCGAGTATCTTAATGGTTTCGACTTCTTTCGCCTTCTGTTGCTCAGGGATTTGTTCCATGAAACCTTTGTTGTTAGACATCCAATCTCTTATGTTCATACCAAGTTCGTTGAAAACTTTCTTCGTTTCCTTATACAGTTCAAGGGCTTCATCGACCGATTTTGTAGATGTTATCAAATTGTCTACATAGCACTTGTCTGCGATCTTTGTAAGAAGCGATTCCTTGGTTTTTGACATGTGGTGTCGGATGGTTGCTGCTAACAGGAAGGGACTTGAGATAACTCCAAACGGAACTCTGCAAAACCGATATTGGACAACATTCTCTTCATTTGGTTCTTGCTCGGCGTCTTTTACCCATAAGAATCGAGTGACGTCTCTGTCTTGCTCCTGGAGACCCACTTGTAGAAAAGCCTTCTCTACATCAGCTGTGATCCCAACTTTGCCTAATCGGAATTTCAGTATCAATCCAGTGAGATCTTCAATCATGGATGGGCCTCGATACAGACATTCGTTTAGACTTTTTTCGTCCTTGATCTTCGCAGAGGCATCGTACACTATACGGCCTCTTTTACCCTTTTGCTTGACCATGTGGTGAGGCAGATAGTGCACGGGGTGAGTAGTCAAATGATATTGTTTAGGTTCTACAATTTCTATCACCTTTGCTTCGAGCTGTTCCTCTAAGATTTGATGATAATCAGTCAGTACATCTTTGTCCGACCTCCTCAGTAAGCTCTTAAGCCTTCCATAAGCCAATCCATAGTTGGTAGGAAGCTCGGGTGGATACTGTATCCAGGGCCATTTTACCTGGTATCGTCCTCCACTGTACTCCACAGTTTCATTGAAGTGTTGAACAGCTTGTTCCTCGTAGGTTGTTTTAGGAGAATCAGTGATTCCTATGCTCTCCAATGCCCACAGAAATTTTAAATCTATACTCCGTAGAGGGAGGTCTGGCTCTGTAAAATAAGGGCAGTTGGTATCATGGCAGTGACAATAGGTAACCACCGATAGTGTGTTGTCTGCTTCATTACACTGTACAATACTTCCCGAAATCAACCATCCAAGATCAGAATCAACCAAATACAATTTCTCATCAATTTTAATTATCTTGCTCCTTAAAAAGGAAAAATACAAATCATTTCCAATGAGCAGGTCGATGGTTTCTCCATTTGAATCATCATCAGCTATCACATCTAGTTCGGTAGAAGGGAACTGTGCTATGGGTATATTATCTGTAATATATGGTACTATATTTACCCTGATTTTCTTTTCTACCATTCTCTTCGTGATAATGGTTACTTCGGCTGATGGACTTATAGTTTCCTTGGGAGTATTTGATCCAAATGTATAAATCATCAAACTGTCTTCTCTGTCAGGTGTTATGTGTAGTTTCTTAAATAATTGAGATGTTATGTACGACCTTTGACTGCCGGAGTCAAGCAGAAGTCTGCACGTCAGAGTTCTGTTCTCTTCTGTTTTTATTTTCGTCACGGCCGTCTGTAAAAGATGAAGGGAAACAAACTTATTGTACAGGTTTGTTGTTGTTTTCTCAATATCAAATTCAGTTGTTTGCTCACCCTTCGTCGTCTTCTGGGGGCACAGAGCGCGGTTGTGGAATTTCCCGCAGTGTGGGCACTTCTTCTTGTTCTTGCAACGTGCAGCTCTGTGTCCTTGGCGGAAACAAACATAGCACCTGTCCGTGAGCTTTGCTCTCCTATCCACGTATGATCTGTATTTATCGCAATCCTCGCTATAGTGATCGAGGCCGCAGAATACGCACTTCAGCTTCGGTCTCTTCTGTAGAGTCTTCTGTGGGCCTCTGTTCCCCGGTTTATGTCCGCTTGACCGGTCCCATCTGCGTTTGTTTGAAGTCTGTAAGGTCGATGTGGAGGCGGGTGTTGGATTTGAAAGTGTGATGTCCAATTTCCTTTCCGGTTCGGCGTCAGACTTTTCCATAGCAGAAATAACTTCGTCAAGGGCCCTTCGTATGGCTGCTATGGATTGGTCATGTGCTGACCTTAGGTCAACCTGGTACACAACACTCTTTGGGAATTTTTTCATGACGACTACTCTTAAGTAACTGACGTCTGTTTGCTCACCCAATGCCTCAAGCACACGGAGATGTTTTTCTATATCATTGAGCGTGCGCCTACAGTCTGCTCCTGTGTCGTGTGCTTTGCCTAAATCTTGGAGTGCTTCATTGTGCGCATCTACTACTCGGTCCCTTTTCCCAAAGCGACCTTCCAAAATGTCCCTAGCAACAGCATAATTGGCGCTTGTCGTCTCCAAACCATCTACCGCTTGGCGAGCTGACCCTTCGAGAGCGCCTAGTAAGTAGGATAGTTTCTCGACATCTGGTATCGCCTTCGAGTGGACGCTGGCGTTAAAGCGATCCCAGAAGGACGTCCACTTGAGGATATTCCCGTCAAATTTAGCCAAATCAAGTTTTGGTAATCTAGAGGTGTTACTGTTAGAAGTGTTGGTCTTTTTGTCCGAACCTGCTACTATGTATGAAGCTTCCAACAATGCTAGAAGATTTTCTGCTTTCAATTGTACATTCATCAATTCTGTCAAATCCATAGTAGTTTGATCGGGGCATTTCTCTATGTATCGAAGGACTTCATTTTCCAGCGCTCGAACTGATTTCTGAAGTGTTGTTTTAATTCTGGTCAATTCATGCAGATCAACTGCCACGCCGTCTTTAATTATCTTCTCCGTATCTTCAATCATGGCGATCAGATTCGAATGTCTTAGTCTCACTCTCGTGCTTAAAACCGCTTCCATTTTGCAAGCTGAAAGTCATAAGATATTATTCATCATGGTGTCTCTCATATCTCGTGGCCCATTGTAGGTTGTTGTTTTCCATAATTTGATATAAATAGATTGCGGTATTTCAAATGAAAACTCATAACGATCATGCTAGGTTCGTATAAACTCTAAGGGGATCTTACTACGTAATGGTTTATAAATAAACGTTGAATGTTGTTCCAGTTTAGTGATCACATACCTATCCTTAATTTAAAAGGTAATTTTACGGCATCCATTACCTTGTGGACTGTTAGTACAATCTTTAATAATCTAGTATATTTTGGTACTGTTAGTGTTCACTTACCTCTTCGTATGACTTATTCCTCGTGTAATACTGATGTTTTCACTTGAAACAATGATTTATTTTTTCGCACAAACAACAAAATTAACTTAATTTCTTTCTTGAATTAGTTATCGTATCGTATCGGACGAAAAGAAAACAGTTTTCCCGGTTTGAACCTTTCAATGAAACTTGAAAAAGTCTACCCGCAGAGAATCTACCCTCTTAATTTTATCAACACACCAAGTTGGCTAAGGGAAACGGTCCATACAGATAAGGGTAGCAGTCCCCGTTATACAAATATGTTGGTTGAGGACGTCATTCGTCGGATGTCGTGCGCATTCTTAATAATTAGGGGAAGAAGGGAATAAAACAAACAGACCGGGTAATTTTATTTTAATTATCTCTATGATCTAAAATCTTAAAGCTACATTTTAAAAATTAACAACACATTTTCTCACGCTTTAATCGATTAGTTTGTTAATCGATTGTGCTGATTCCTGAACGAACACAGTATGTAGATATAGCATAGACACTAATAGACTTATTGCACTACACGATTAAACACGATATTTAGTTCCCAATATTTAAGGTATTTAATAAAGGAACCTGAAAAATCATCGTAGATGCACGGGTCGAAGATTGGGGCATTTGAATTTGAAGTATTTTCTTAAATTAAAATAAGAAATTGAAACGCAAATAATTTATTATATTAATTAGCTTTACTGGTTTTGTACCCAAAGTACAAATGGTATCAAGAATGATATTTATTTTATAAGATAAGAATTTATAAACATATCGTTCTTCGTCATCTCATGATTGAGTTGATTGTAACGTCTAAGAGTAAAAATAGCGACTGGGCTCTCTGTCGGATAGTGTTCAAGCGCTAATATCTCGTTACTAAGTTGTATCATCCGAGAGGCCTACCCCAACCAAAAGAATAGTGCCATTGCTATCCATTTATCTATCTGGTAAGCGGTCGGGTAGCCTACTCCCTTATACAAATATCCACTCTTATACGATAATTAATTATGCTTAGCGACTTGACACTTTCGACATAGCCTGCAGCAACTCCACCAAATTATGTGGCGAGGATTTACTTCTTATCTCTGATTCTATACCTCGACAACATAATATCATGTGAGAGTGATCTCGAGACATATGACGTAATTAACTATAAACTTCCCATAGGGGTTAGTCAACTTCAAGGGTTTACCTTACTATACATGAGGGCCCCTTAGCCTTTACACCCTCGACAACTATAGGTGGAGACACGGAAAACTCTGCATCGTCGTGAATCCCAGAGACGGTAACCGTACACTAATGTACATACAACACTCTCTGTTAAGCACTGAGGCGGGACATAGTCCCTTAAAGGACCTCCAACATCACCCCTACAGTCCAGCCCAAACCACCGGCTAACACTCAGTGCTTAAACCCATAGCTTGTCATAAACTTCATATACAACTTCTGTGCTCAGTAAAGACAAACTTCTGTCTTTCATCGATTCATTACTTCTGGTCACTGTCTCGAGGTCGTTACTTCATACACGACAAGTAATAGCATTTAAATATGAGATATAATAACTCACCGGGTAGCTGTGCAGATACTCTGCCGTCTCCCTCAACTCTGCCCCCTTGTCCTTCTCCTTTTCATCGCCTTCCCGCTTTTTTCTCGCGGTGCTATCTCCTGTCAAACGTCAAAATCGTTTACTCCCACCTCTTCTACAGAAGGCATACAATAATGTTGCCAACAATAAATAGGTATATGACAAAGGTAACTTACCCTTGGGTACGGATTCGCGTTCTCCGCGACAAGCCCAGCGCGCAGCTCGTGCTGAGCGTCGACGCGGGCCCCGGCGGGCTGGGCGCCCTGCTCGCGCAGCGCACGGGGGACAGTCAGGAGCGCCCGCTTGCGTTTGCGTCCCGCTCCCTCACCTCAAGCGAACGTAACTATAGTCAGATCCAGAAAGAGGCAACGGCTATTATATTTGGCGTAAAACGTTTTCACCAGTATCTGTACGGCCGCAGTGAACCTTTCATTCTTAAGACGGACCACCGTCCTCTGGTTTCAATTTTTAATGTTCAAAATGGCATATCGGCAACTACGGCCTTGCGACTACAAAGATATGCTATCATACTATCGGCATATAATTACACGGTGCAGTACACTTCGAGTGATAAAAATGTAGTAGCCGACTATTTCTCCCGTGCGCCCCTGGCTGTCACATCCAGTGAGAGTGACAAGGAATTCGACTCGTTGCGTGCGTTAAATTTTTTAGATGCGGTTTCGTCGGCTGTCACATCAGATGATATCAAGAAGGCCACTGAAAATGATAAAATTCTTCAGACAGTGATCAAATACATGAGTCGAGGTTGGCCGCGTAAAATAAATTGTAATTCGGTTAAGCCTTATTTTTACTGCAGAACCGATTTACAGTTTGAAGACGGATTCCTATTGCGTGGACATAAAGTCGTAATCCCAGCGTCCCTCAAGCAGCGAATGTTAGACGAGCTCCATAGCACGCACTTAGGTATAGTGAAAATGAAATGTAACGCGCGCAGTAGGATGTGGTGGCCGGGCATAGATGCCGACATCGAGCACTGCGCGGGCGCGTGCGGGCCGTGCGCGGCGCTGCGGCCGGCGCCGCCGCGCGAGCCCCCCGCGCCCTGGCCGCGCGCGCCCGCCGCCTGGCACCGCTTGCACATCGATTACATGTCATTAGGGCAAAGGGTATATTTAATTGTTGTGGACTCGTATACTAAATTGGTCGAATGCTTGCACATGCAAAATGGTACCCATACTAAATCTTTAATATCGAAATTAAAGTATTTATTTTCAATATTCGGTATACCTCAAGTATTGGTGTCGGACAACGACGTTAAAATAAATTGTGCCGAGTTTCAATTGTTTTGCACTAACAACGGTATCAAATACATGAATTCCCCTGTATATCATCCTAACAGTAACGGGCAAGCTGAAAATTCAGTACGTACTTGTAAAGTAATGTTAAAACACATTTTGAAAGAAAATCTGTCTCCTCAAGAAATACATGAAAAACTGCTAAGTTATTTGTTTACTTATAGAAATTCAATGCATTGTACAACCGGCGAATCACCAGCAAAACTTATGTTCGGTAGGGAGTTGAGAACTCGCCTTGATTTAGTATTACCCCCAGATTGTAAAACAGCTGACGCGGTCACCGCTGTGTGTGCGCATCGACGCGTATTTCAAATAGGCGAAAATGTGTGGGTTCGGTGGTACAGTGCAAGGAAGGAAAGTTGGGAGTTAGGTAAAATTGAAAAAAAAATAGGAAATGTAATGTTTAAAATATTTGTAAACAAATATGATACTGGCTGTATTAGACATATAGATCAACTTCGTAAATACAAGGGTGCACCACTTGCATGCGCTGCCGAAGACACCGCTTCAGCCTCCAACGGCCCACTGCCATCGTTTCCTTCCCCGCCTTCTTCTAATACTGTGTCTATTCCTCCTGACGAAACCGTTGGAGAGAATATTTTACCAACCGAAACAACGATGGAAGAGCACCGCAGTGTAGCGGATGAGGTTGGGAACGAAATTTGGTCTGATTGTGTGGAGGAGGCGGGTGAGCGCGGGTCGTCTGCGCACGAGCCCGGCGCTGCACCGGATGCGCCGGCGCGGCCGCCGAGCGCAGCCGCGCCGCCGGACCCGGCTCCGGCTGATCAGCCGCTAGTGCGGCACCAATTACGCCCCAGAAAGAAAGTTAGCTATAAGTATTAGATTAAGGACTTTTGAGTTAGTATTAAGTAATTATTGTTTAAAATAGTGGTGAAGGGATGTTATGTATGTACACATGTTTAGTGGTTATAGGGCGCACGCGCCGCTGTCATTCTCAGTAATAAACTAGCGATTGAACTAGACGGTGGTTTCATTGCCAAGAATACCTCACTTATTAGAACCAACAATTTTATCAACAACTTTATTTACAACTTCACATTAACGTTAGGATGTCCTTTCACACCCAACCCACTGATTTTGAACGTGCAACCGTTCGGCGCTTTCTGAACTCCGGATCCAAAGTCTGCGGACGCTGTGGTCACAAACAGGATGTCCAGGTCTTCGCCCCCGAAGGTACAAGAGGTGGGTTGCAGCGCTGGCAGGCGTATGCTGCGGAGGAGGTCCCCGCGAGGAGATATCTGGTAGACGCAGCTGCTGCCGGGTGCAGCCACCCATAGGTTGCCTTCTGTGTCGATCGTCATGCCATCAGGAAAGCCCTGGCTGTTCTTCTCGAAGTCGAAGATGTAGGTTAAGTTTGCTGGAACAATAGAATACTTTAAATGATTAACGTTGCAAGATTTCGATAGCGGAAGCAACTGTTAGCGTCCGTTTCTGAATGGTTGCTTAATAGTGATGCTTGTTGTGCTCAAACCTGGATGTCCATGAAATCTGTAGTCTATGTTGAAGCTTTCAAGTTGCACACACCTGCAAATCTATCAAATACATCACACCTTTATCCCTCACGGGGTAGACAGAGCCGAATGTAACAAGACCCAAAGGCCATGCTTAGCTTTAGCACTTATAACTTCATGATGGGTTCACATCGGGACTCTAAGAGCGTGTGAATCTAAAATCTGTTACAATACAAATAGTAGCGTTTGATTCAAAGAAACTAACATTATTTGTGGACTACTTACAAATGTTTCCCGTCTCAACATCGTAATCGTATCTCCTGATGTTCTTCTCCATGGTATCGATGTAGTACATGGCCCCAGCGGCCTGGTCCCAGGCGAGACCGTTGGAGAGAGTTATCTGGTCCGCCAGCCTCGTTACTCCACCCTGGTCTACTCGGTACAACGATCCTTGATGCCATTGGGATTTGTTATTAAAAATGTTCTCGTGCGCCATTGTACCTGCGAAGGTTTTGTTCACCTGTGACTTTATTTTTGATGAGCGCCGTGCCGTGCCTAGAGTCTGGCTAACGTAAATTTGAAAAAAATAGGGTCGGCAATGCATTCTATATAATTAAAAAAACTGTAGAACTGTGTTGCCAAGATTGCTCATATGCGCGCAATAAGTGTACCTACCTATCAAGCTATCAATGAATCAAGAATTTTACTTCTAGATTTTTGTACCTATTTATTTTTCGGTTTACCCGATAGTAATTATATTTCTGAACAATACGGCCACGGCCGGGAATCGAACCGGATCCTCATAATTACGTAATGCCTGCTTTTAGCAGGTTATCTGCTATGGGTATAGATAGGGGTAAAAGCACGCATCACGGAATGACGAGGATCCGGGTTCGATTCGCGGCCATAGCTTTACTTTTCGGATTTTATATGTGTTCTAGGTCTAGTATTGTTTAGAAATATGAAATATATATAAAGGTCAAGAATTTACATGTTATCTTACACTGGCTGCATTGCAATGTGGATTCACGTATTCTCCATAAATCAGTTTTGATTTACATTGCTGCTTGCCAGGTTGATTTTTGGGGTTGCGAAACAAGGTTTGCTTTACATTGCTTGTAACAACTTATAATAGCCAGACTAGACTCAGCCGCCAGTATTTTCCTCACCCGTGTATAGCCTGCCCCTCGGGTCTGCCTTCCCGTCATTTAACGTAGTTTTCACCGTCGCGTGCGCATCCACACTGGCCAGAGTCCTCACGACGCTCGCAGTGCTGCCCTCTGTGCCGTCCCACTGCAATACTGCCACCTGGCGGCGCATTCCCACAACAAAATGGTCCAGGTGCCCTTCCAACGGGATTATAAAACTAACCATATCCTCTTCGTCTGAAAATTGAGACGGCGATAAAGTTTTAAAATTCAAATCCTACTAATGTTGTAAATCTTTGTACTTATACCTAAGTATTATAAATTGCGGAAGTTTGTGACAATGCCAATGTGTGTAAGGCAGTGCTGGATTTAAACATTTGGCGCCCCAAAGCTATTCATAAATGTTTGCCGCCCCAACTATCCTTTGAAATTAGATAGGTACTGATCAGGATAACGTTAATTTCTTTTCTAGATTATTTTATAACTTCTTTTTGGGCCAATTTTGCCGCCCTAAGCTTCAGCTTTTTCAGCTTCTGTGGTAAATCCGGCCCTGGTGTAAGGGCGTATTAATTTATGGATGTTTGTTGGTCTTTCACGCCGGAACGGCTGAAAGGATCTGGATGAAATCTGGTGCAAGGATGTTGATTATCACCAAAGGGATGCGTCTTCCGTCTTTAACAAATTAATTACGAGGACCAGGCCCCTATCTCATCAAAGCGACAATTGTCGTTGACAAGTGACAATCTGTTTATTTTACAAACTCAGATAACGCTGGTTGGCTTCACCAATTGTCGAATTGGAGATATAGGGGCCAGGGATCTCGTTGGCGGATTGGGTTGTAACTATACATACCTAGCTTTGTCTTCGTATGGCCCGTGGCGGCGGTGTACTTGTGTATGGTGTTCTCGATTATTCCAATAAAGTAGAGCGCCTGCGCCCGCGCATCCCAGTGCGGGCCCTCGCCCAGCACCAGCGCCTGCTCTGATATCGCTTCTATCTTTACCGACATCTGAAAATTATTATGGTAGGTATAGATTTGCAACTAAAAATTATTAAATAGAAATTTACAGTCAATTATGTTTTTTATAAGTAGGTACTGGCCGTCTCTACTCCAGTATAATATCTGTAAGAGCGTTTTCCAAAAAAACAGCAACATTTTTTCCAGAATTTAAATATTTTGGGTTTTTCTTACTCAGAATCGTTTTCCCTATCGATTCTCGATCATACAAGAAAAAATGTGTCCCAAAATTTCCATTCCAGTTCGTCACTTTTTAGGGTTCCGTACCTCAAAAGGAAAAAACGGAACCCTTATAGGATCACTTTGTTGTCCGTCTGTCCGTCCGTCCGTCCGTCTGTCAAGACCCTTTTTCTCAGGAACGCGTGGAGGTATGAAGCTGAAATTTATATCAATTACTCAGGTCTACTGTCCCTTGAAGCTGTGAAAAAATCAAACTTCTAAGCCAACGCAATCAAAAGATACAGCCGTTTATGCCGCAAATTTCCGCAAATTTTCAACTCTCAAGGGAATCAAAACCTACAAGGTAGTTCCCGTGAACGCAGAATCTTGAAATTTGGTATGAAGGTAGGTCTTATAGCACAGATTAAAGAATAATTGCGAAAACCGTAAATGTGTATGTATGTCTGTATATAGCAGTGACCAATATAAAGTAACCCCACACTGCGTACATTTTGCTTTGGAACAGGGCTCTGCTTACACTGGTTTTAGATATTTATATATAATGATACGGAACCCTCGGTGCGCGAGTCCGACTCGCACTTGACCGGTTTTTTTTAATATGGGTACCAATGTATGGAACGTGAAGAAGAGGAAAAAAACCATAGTAAAATCTGGGACATATTTTTTTTTGTATGAGAATCGATAGGGTAGGTAAACTATTCTGAGTAAGAAGTACCCAAAATAATTAAATTCTGGAAAAAATGTTCATGTGGACTTTTTTTTGGAAAACGCTGTTTAAGATAATAGTGATGAGGCTGACAATGTAAAATCTAGAAAAAAACACTCGCAGCACCATCATCATCGTCACCGTCATCGACACCAAAGTTTCGCTCCCTGATCTCACTGGACATATTTGTCCAATACCTACATATAATCACCTGGGTGCTCCACTCAAGTCGCGCGCTTGATCGAGTTTCGAACACGCGGAGTAGATGAATTTGCGTAATCTATGGTAGGGGAGAGTTTGAGTAGGTGGAAGTTTTTGAAGCAAAAAACAATATTGTAAAACAGCGTCCAGTTAGTAATGGAAAAATTGGCAGAGGGACTAGCGGCACGCAAAGGTAAAGCTCATCGCGTTCTCGTTTTTCCCGGTAGGTATAATTATTGTGACACTTTCTTACCTTAGGTACTAATTATTTTGAAGGTTGTCTAAGATTAATTGCCCTTCCACTCGAGACGATATATAGATTGGAACTGTCAAGTAGGCCAGTGAGTACCTACTTATAATTATATGTACTGATTTAATAATGAATTGTAATGATGATTTGGCTTTTTCTTGTCTTGTCACGTACCTATTTATTTATCAATAATAGGTACACTTCAGAGCGAAGAAAACGGGTCAAACGAAGTAGTACATACATACACATACATACACAAATCAAGTCTTTAACCCTTACGGGGTAGCAGTGGCGTAAATATTGGGTGGCAGGGGTGGCAAAAAGCCAGGGGCCCCTGGCTCTACGGGGCCCCGGGCTGGCTTGGTTTAGAGCACAGAAGGGACGCTGATGCACTTCTTTATATTGAGGAAGGAGCCCCATCTGACGAATTTGTCACGGGCCCCAGGCGTTATAGTTACGCCACTGCGGGGTAGACTGAGCATAAAGTGGTAAGACCTACAACCACTGACATACTGGAACTGACACACTGGAAGACTGCAAGTTTATAGGCGTATAGATGGCAAAAAATGGAATCAAAATAGTGATGGGTTGCTAGCCGAATCGCCTATAACATGATTCCTATTATTTTCGCCACTTCCCTCTATGGGCTTTTACCAGCGCGAAGAGAAGCAACTGGTACATTCTATGTTCTTTCTTTTTAACGAAGTAGTAGTATCTCAAAAACAATGAATGCCAGCTTGGGATGTAGAGACTATATTTTTACGCAGCAATGTAGGCACAGGCGAGGGCATAAATATCGATACAGCCATTATGTTGAAAATAATGTCGCCGAACATATTGTTCAGGAATCATACAGGCGATGCGGCTAGCTACCCATCACTATTTTGATTCCCCTTTCCACCTATATAATTAATCTTTATAGCCTATTAAATCAATACATCTGCTTCCAGTGGAAGCCGTAAGCAGACTCTGGCTGTCTTATTGTTTCGAATTCAATTTTTTTTAAATTTTAATATTTAAATTTTTAAGATTAGAATTTGACAAAGAGTAAAGAAGGAGTCTTTACAGTGGGTACAGTCAAGGGCATAAATATTTGTACGTTCCCAAGACGTAAAAAACATAATATACCTACACTTTTATACATACATAAATCACGTCTTTCTCCCTTACGGGGTAGACAGAGCCCAAGGTGACAAGATCCAAAGGCCACGCTTAGCATGATTGTGGGCGTATGTGGACGAAGCCCACTTTACCAGGGAAAGAATTTTTAATTCACATAATATGCATATGTGGCTTGAAGAAAACCCACATGCAATTCCCATCAACACAAGTTTTCCATTAATTTGTGGGCTGGGATCATTGGTGACGTTTTGATAGGCCCGATCGTGTTTCCGCAGCGGTTGAATATATATATATGTGAATAGGAAGGCAAACGAGCAAGTGGGTCACCTGATGGTAAGTGATCACCACTGCCCATAGACACCCGCAACCCCGGAGGGATTGCAGATGCGTTGCCAACCTAGAGGACTAAGATGAAATGCCTCTTGTGCCCGTAATTTCCCCGGCTGTCTTACTCTCCACACCGGAACACAGCAGTGCAAGCACTGCTACTTGGCGGCAGGATTAGCGAGTAAGATGGTGGTAGCGATCCGGACGGACCTTGCACAAGGCCCTACCACCCGCAAAACAACATGACGGTTTCAACGTGGTGGTTTCAACATGACGGTGTCCCACCCCACTTTGGCCGTGCAGTGCGTGACTGGTTGGACCGAGCATATCCTGCCCGCTGGATAGGACGTGGGAGTAATTCAATAGCCTGGCCCGCCAGATCACCCGATCTTACACCTTTAGACTTCTTTGTCTGGGGAGCATTGAAGGACAAAGGTGTACGCAAGACCGATAAATTTGAGAGAAGAATTATTGGAACGGATCATGACAGCTTCAAATGAAATGCGAAATAGTAATTTCTCATTATATCGTGAATACAGAAGACGATTAACTCTTTGTATTGATAATGGTTCGCATTTTGAGAATTTGATGCAATAATTTAATAAAATTCATTTAGTAGTTATTTATGTTTTTTTCTTTTTGGTACTCAGGTTAATTAGTACACGTCTATTATCATTGTCATATCATGGCAAGATCGTGTTGCGGCTTTACAGCTAATGCAATGATGTGGCGATTTCGAACGTAGGGAAATTAATTTTGATAGTTCCAGTAACGTACTCGTAATACCTACGTCGTAATTCAGAGAAATTATTAATCCTATTAGTTGACATAATAAATTGTTGTCTAGAGCTCTTAACCCCTCGTATGTTACAAGTAAAAAAATACTGCATTCAAGTCTCGTTTGTTTGAAATAATACCAATTAAACGGATTGAAATAAAAATAGAAAAAAAGCCTTAAATTTGGCACATTTCTGTGTCTGGACATAGGTACCAGGGGTAAAATCTGTGTCATACGGACGTCATACTCCACCACTCGTCGTTTATCGTATTTTGTCGGAGTCATTCGTGAAGTGTGAAATTTTCTTTTTCACTCTATTGACTAAGGCTTTGTTCACAAGGTAGTTGTACTATCGATAATTTTTTTTTGTTCCAGAAATTAACTAAGTTAATAAGGCAGTTTTGGACCTATGTTGATATAACATTATTTACTCGTTACACCACCAGGAATCCATAGTAAAAATCTGTCGGTATACTTCCCACCCTGTATACTGATCTTCTATTCAAGAAAATGCAGTTTAATTAAAGGTATAAATATGTGCCATCCAAATGCCAAATATTGCACAATATGCCATCTGAGCTACATCATCCCGTCATAGAGTGAGTGCCTCTTCAAGGCAGCTCTACAATATCTACATATCATGATTAAGTAGGTACATCTTGTAATAATTGTCAAGTGTTAATTGGCACTCGAGATACAGACCCTGAGTCTAGTGCGAAGGCCGCTGTTTCATTTACCGCATAAAATGTCATCTTACCTATCTCTATGTAACAATGTGTTCTTGTTATGCACTTTGTAACTTCTGTGATGAAATAAAGTTTCTTATTATTATTTTATTATTATTAATAATCACGAATCATTTAAATTATTACTTTAAAAATTGAAAGATTCAAAACTTTATTTTGCAAATAGCGAACTACGAAATTTTCCGGCATAAAAAGTAGCCTATGTGTTGTTCCAGACTTGTTGTATATGCCGCAATTATACACCGAATAGATTCATTATTTTATTAGATATTTAGTTTACAATATACTGCGATACATTGTCATCTTGCACAGATAATAATCTCTTACTTGACAGCTCTAGTGCTGCATCCGTACTAGGGATGTAACACTCTCCCAACTTGTATTTTAAAGGTTAAGCCTCTGAGGAGCCTTTTTGGCTCGGGTACTTCGGCGTATTGGTCGTGGCGTTGCCTCCACAGCAGGTGTGCTTCTTCGAGGAGGCATTCCGGCAAGCACTGGTTCCTCTGTCATATCTGGAACAAACTGAGGTTGTTCTGTGTTCTCATTTGTATGTCTCTGATTTAGAATTTCTTCTCTCTCAGTACTTTTAGGTTCTCCAGGTGTCTGCTGTTCTCCAGGTATGTGTAGGTAAGTATCGGAAAAGACTTTAGGTATAAGTGTAGGTGTATTATTTCCTTCCATGCAGGTACTTCTTCTCATCTGATCTACATGTCTTTCATGCTTCTTTCCGTCCACGTCGATCTCATAGTGCAGTTTTCCTATTCTCTTTGTAATTTCTCCGAATTTCCATTTAGTGTTGTCATAGAATCTTATTTGTACTCTCTCACCAACTTGAAACTGTTCCGTCTTATAATTTTTCTCTGCTTGGTTATTTTTTTCTTCACTGATTTCTCTTTTTACTAAATCAAGTTTAGTTCTGTATATCCTTTTATACATCATTTCAGCTGGACTTATGCCCGTAGCATTATTTGGTGTTTTTCTGTATTGCATTAAAAATTTGGATAGTTTGTCTTGTAAATTTCCTCTCTCATGTAACATGCTTTTCATTTTATTTTTGAAGGTCTGGACATATCTTTCTGCCTGCCCATTTGTAGATGGATGGAACGGTGCTGTGAAGTTATGCTGAATACCATTTTCTTTTAAGAAATTCTGCATTTCTTCAGATCGGAACTGTCTCCCATTGTCTGAAACAATCATCACAGGAAGTCCAAATGTTGTAAACAGATCTTTCAATATTTTAATTGTAGATGTCGCTGTCATTTGCGTCGTAGGTATTACTTCTAGCCATTTAGTGTAGGCATCTACAACAATCAAAAAATAATTATTTAGGAATGAGCCAGCATAATCAATATGGATTCTGGTCCATGGCTCTTTTGGATATTCCCAGGTATGTACAGGAACTTTGGTAGGATTTTTTTTTACCAAGCAACAACTTCTGCATGCTTTTACCACTTCTTCAATGTCATAGTCGATATTCTTCCACCACACATAGCTTCTAGCTAGAGCTTTCATTTTAACTATGCCTGTATGCGCTGTATGTAGTTCTTGTAAGATTTGTTGTTGTAATGTTTTTGGTATGACAATTCTTATTCCATTAAAAATGCATCCATTTTGTAGTGAATATTCGTGTAATGTTTTTGTATTTCCTTTTCCAGATAGAATTTCGTTGTATAATTTTTGTAGTTCCGGATCTTTAACTGTAGCTTCTTTAATTTGTTTGTGTGTAACCGGCATTATTGCAATTTGGTTTAAGTAAAATATATCATCATCTGTAAGTGTATTATTTGTATTTTTCTCTAGTCGTATCCTTGAAAAATAGTCAGCATTAGCATGCTCTGTCGTTTTCCTCAGTTTTATATCGTAGTTAAATCCAGCCAGAAAATTAGCGTAGTGTATTAGTCTTATCGCTGTAGTTGTCGGTATAGCTTTATCTGGATGTAGTATTCTGGCTAATGGTTGATTGTCGATAATTAGTGTAATTTTTCTTCCATAGCAATATTGGTAAAACTTCTTCAGTCCCCATATCAATGCTGCGGCTTCCTTGTCTAGTTGGCTGTAGCCTCTCTCTGCCTTGGTAAGTGATTTGGACGCGAAAGCTATTGGTCTCTCCGTCTGGTCTGGCATTATGTGAGACAGTACTGCACCGAATCCAGTAGGTGAAGCGTCTGTTGCTAGGGTTACTGGAAGTTGTACTTGAAAAGGTATAAGTACTTTCTCACCACAGATTTCTTGTTTCAGTTTTTGAAAACTGTCTTCACATGCTTTAGTCCATATAAATTTTGTATTATTACATAGCAGATTGTAAAGTGGACGTAGTTTAGTGGCCAGGTTAGGAATAAACTCTTGATAATAGTTAACCATTCCTAAGAATGTTCTAAGTGAAGACACATCCGTTGGACGGGGGCTGCTTTTTATGTCTTCAACTTTTTCTTGTGTAGGATGTAGGCCGTTTTCATTTATCATGTGTCCAAGGTAGTTCACTGACTTTTGAAAAAACTGACATTTCTTTTTATTTAGGTGTAATCCACATTCTTGTAATTTGTCAAAAACAAGTTTGATTCTGTTAAGTAGTTCCATGTAAGTGCGTCCTTGAATTGCAATATCATCGAAAAAACAGGCTGTACCAGGCAGTCCGTGTAGCGTTTGGTCCATGTAGCGTTGCCATTGATTTGGAGCAACTTTAACACCAAACATGAGACGGTTCACTCTGTATGTGCCTTTGCTTGTGCTTATCGATTGCATCTCCGCTGTAGCTGGATCTGTCTTCATGTGTAAGTAAGCCTGGTTTATGTCGAGTGTACAGAAATAACGGCCTCCACTTAATTTAGAAAATATTTCACTCACTCTTGGTATTGGGTAATTGTCCTCTTTCAGGTTTTTATTCAATGTAGCACTGTAATCTGCACATAAGCGTAGTTTACCATTTGGTTTAACTATTGGAACTATGGGTGTACCCCATTGAGAGTATGTAACTTTCTCCAAAATTCCAGCTTTCTCGAGGCGATCAATCTCTTCTTCCACTTGGTCTCTCAGTGCGAACGGTACAGGTCTTGGCTTTAGAAATACTGGTGCAGCCTCCTCCTTCAAACAGTATGCCACCCGATAATTTGTTATTTCACCAATCTCTTCTGAAAAGATTTCTTTGTATTCTTGTAGTAGACTTTGTAGCCTTTCCTTGTATTCTTTTTCTGTCAATGGGTCTTTTATGCATGTATCAATTTTGTTAATGTCGAAACTTACATCCAGTTTCCTCAGCCATTCCCTACCAATGACTGGATCCACTTTTTTATTGATCACAAATAGTCTTCCTTGTATTTCTCTGCTTTTGTATTTTATGTTGATAATGCAGGTACCTGTAGGCTTTATAATTTCTCCGGTGTATGTCTTCAATTTAATTTTTGTTTCTTTCAGTTGCAGATTTTTGAAATGTTTGTTGTAGTAATCTGTAGAGCATGTTGTAACTGCAGCTCCGGTGTCCAATTCACAGGTATGTAATTTTCCTTGTAGTTGTAGTGTAATATTAAATTTGTCATTTTCATTTCCTGTATTTTGTATTTGATGTATTTGGAATATCTCATCGTCACTTTCTTCACTACTTTCTTCTACTGTATCTATTTTGGAAATTTGTTTAAAACAGACTGATTGTAAATGTCCTTTCATTTCACATTTTTCACAGAATAGTTTATCTTTAAAACGGCAATCATTTGCTTTGTGGTTCTTCTTGCCACATCTGTAGCATTTTATTTTATCATCTTTGTACTTATTTTCATCTGTATTTTTCTTATTATTTGAATTTCTCTTCTTTACCGAAATTTTGTTAATATTTCCCGGTGTATCCGGTCCCATTTGCTTAGATTCAGCTTTTGACAATTCTATCGTTGTAGCGATTTTAACAATTTGCTCGAAACCGGTTGTAGGTGCTTCTTGTAAGAGTCTCTCCTTGGTTTCTGAGCAACGCAGTCCCCGAATGAACTGTACTCGTAGGTGAGTGTCAAAGGTTGATTTTTCACAATGATTGCAAATAAAGTTACATTTTCCCCCTAGTTCTTTCAGTCCGGCTACGTAATTAGCTACGGATTCATGCTCCCCTTGTACGCGTAAGCAGAATTTGTGTTGCTGAGCAACTTCACCTGGTTCCGGGGCAATGTGATTTTGAAGCAATTGAATGAGCTCTTCAAAACTCTTGCTTTCAATTTTGCATGGTGCAGTAAGATTTTGTAACACTTGGTGGTACTTAGGTCCAATACAGTTTAAATATTTTTGCACTTTTACTGCAGCTTTTGTTACTCCTTTTAGGGTTATGTAATTTTGTAGTCTTTGTAAGTAAGAAGCGAATGATTCATTCTGCTCGTCATACGGTTGTAGTGTAATACCGCTAATTGATTTATCATTGCTTTGTAAAGCTTGTTGTAATTGAGCTTGTTGTATTTGCATACCTTCCAATGTTTCCATCATTTGCGACAGAACTTGTCCTAATTGCGTCTCCATTGTAGCGTAATGTATTTTTTTGTACGTAATGAAGGACAAGGGAAGGTGTGACGCGGGTTATCATCACAGGTTTGGAACCCTTGGAGTGACGGAAATTAGGTTTAGGCATAGGCAATGGGGTCGAACTTTTCACTGCACGTCTTGTTGAGGTTATGTACGCGTGGTTTCACCTCAAATCTTTTCTTCTTAATCCATAATCCTCGTCGCCAATTCTGTTGTATATGCCGCAATTATACACCGAATAGATTCATTATTTTATTAGATATTTAGTTTACAATATACTGCGATACATTGTCATCTTGCACAGATAATAATCTCTTACTTGACAGCTCTAGTGCTGCATCCGTACTAGGGATGTAACAAGACTATAATCTATCTCTGTGCCAAGTATGATCCAGATCTGTTCAGCCGTTCTGGCGTGATAAAAAGTAGCAAACATATTAATACATCCATACTCGCAAACTTTCGTATTTATAATGTTAGTAGTATTAGTAGGATCTCGTTCCTACCTACATTTTATTAGTAGTATTAGTAGTATTAGTAGGATGTCGTACTTACATTTTAGTAGTATTAGTAGGATGTCGTACCTACATTATAGTAGTATTAGTAGGATGTCGTACCTACATTTTAGTAGTATTAGTAGGATGTCGCACCTACATTTTAGTAGTATTAGAAGGATGTCGCACCTACATTTTAGTAGTATTAGTAGGATTTCGCACCTACATTTTAGTAGTATTAGCAGGATGTCGCACCTACATTTTAGTAGTATTAGTACGATGTCGTACCTACATTTTAGTAGTATTAGTAGGATGTCGTACCTACATTTCTGCACCCATATAAAGCCGCGGCGATAATCATAAGTAGGTACTTATATTTGGCTGACATTCATTGTTTTAGAGGTCTAAGGCTCTGTTTGACCCTTTTCTTCGCTCTGAAGTGTATAAATATAAATACATACCTATATAAATATTTTCTGTGACAAGACAAAATCAATCCAAATCATCATTACTATTACTAAATCAGTAAAATACCGATTACTTGCACCTGCTCACTGACGATGATTCGGTAGGTACAATTACAAATAGGTGTGTCATTTTCAAAATTACCGCACTTGATGACTTGATCCTATGAACAAAAAAAATTACCTTGCTACTCCGCTACTCACGTGCAAGATAACCAAGCCTGTGTGAAATATATATGTTTTTCATGCAATCCTCCCTCCACTGCTGCCAATAAAATACATACAAATCCCACACTACATCTACGTACGGGATCATTATCAAAGTTTAATGAGCACAACTGTTACACATGCAAACCCTCCCATGATATGATCCTATGGGTGCATTTGGAGACAACGAAAAAAAACTACAGTTTTGCAATAAAGATGTTTTTATTTACATCTACAGTTACTTTTTCATATACCATTTCATTACAATCTATATAACAGACAAAATTGCACTTAGTATCAAATTAATCTAGAATACTTCTTGATTTTCCGGCCATAGCTTTATTTTCGAATTTTCCTGTGTTCTAATTTTCATTGTCGTTCAGAAATTTTAAATACTTTTTTTTTTTTTTTTAATCTAATATTTTTACGAGGCTTAAGTGCACTTGTGTGACTATGCCAGTATGCTGCTGCTACTTACTATGCTGACTATGCTGTAATACTTTTTTTAAAAGAGATGGAGTGTCAACTGATGATAATAGTCGAGTACCACCACTCATGGGCACCCGCAACACCAGAGGATTGCAGATGTGTTACCAGCTTAGAGGGCATACCTCATAAAGCCAGTAATTTCACCAGTTGTCTTACTCTCCTCGCAACAAAGCATCGCAGGCTGCTTGGCGGCAGGATTAGAGAGTAAGATGTTGGTAGCAACCCTTGATAGCCAGATATACCAGTAGTTGACGACCGGATAGCTAAGTGGTTAGAAAACCTGACTTGAGCTTGAGGTCCCGGGTTCGGTCCCCGGTCGGGAATGTTTGTTCTCGAGTCTTGGATGCTTAATACGTATCTAAGTATATATACGTATGTTTATCCGTTGCCTGCTAGTACCCATAGAACAAGCTTTGCTTAGTTTGGTACTAGGTCAATTGGTGTCAACTGTCAACTGTCCCATGATACTTATTTATAATTTTTTTTGTACTTTTTTATCAACAACTTTATTCACAACTTAACATTAACGTTAGGATGCCCTTTCACACCCAACCCACTGATCTTGAACGTGTAACCGTTCGGCGGGCCCAGCTCCCCCGCCCCTACGTCAATGTACCCAGAAGTCACGAACAGCTCATCAAGCTCTGGTCCCCCGAAGGTACACGAGGTGACCTGTTTCGCCGGGAGCTGGACCTTCCTCAGCAGTTCCCCGCGAGGAGATACCTGGTGGATGCAGGATGTATTAAACACCGCCACCCATAGGTTTCCGTCAGTGTCGATGGTCATTCCGTCAAGACATTTTATTACGCCACCGGTAGCCGTGTATTCATAGATATAGATCATGTTTGCTGAAACAAAGAAGTGTTTTATTTAGTTAGTTTCATGGTAGTATATAAAAATAAGTCGGGTTTTCCTTCCTGACGCTATAACTCCAGGACACACGAACCGATTTCCACGGTTTTGCATTCGTTGGAAAGGTCTCGGGCTCCGTGAGGTTTATAGCAAAGAAAATTCAGGAAAAAATTTCAACAGAAAAGCGGGAAAATCTTTTTTCACATACAGCGCCATCTCTGATACATAGGATAAGCGAATTCTGCGCGGACGGAGTCGCGGGCAACAGCTAGTGGTAGTATAATTTACCTAATCGCCTTAAAAGTAGTTACATTGACGACCGGATAACCTAGTGGTTAGTGACCCTGACTATGAAGCTAGAGGTCCTTGGGTTCGAATCCCGGTAGGGACAGACAGTTGTATGATGAATACGAATGTTTGTGCCCGAGTCATGGATGTTGTATGTATTTAAGTATGATTTATCTACATTATATAAGTATGTTTATCCGTTGCCTGGTACCCATAGTACAAGCTTTGCTTCCCAAGATATTTATTTATTTATTTAAGGCGCCGGCGCACAGTTAATGCGTGCTGCGTGACAGGCGCATGCACCAGTTGTAATGTATGAAACTACAAGATAGGTGTCAGATCAGGGGCCCGATTTTTGAAAGCACATGACATCACATTGTGTGAAAATACCACTCGAAATTGTGCTGACTTTGAAATACGAGTAGCATAGAAGACAATCACAGCTCACATTTATCTTGTGAACTAGTTAAAACGTTGATTAGAGCTGTAGTTTTGGAGATATAAGCTGATTTATAACACTTTCGAGTGGTTTCAGATTCGTGATCACGCGCGTTCGTACACCACACATCTGGTCTGGCATCTATCTCATAGTCAGTGGCGTAACTATAGGGTGGCAGAGGTGGCAAAATGCCAGGGGCCCCTAGCTCTATGGGGCCCCGAATTGGCTTGGTTTAGAGCATAGAAGGGATGCTGATGCACTTCTTTATATTGAGGAAGGAGCCCCATCTGACGAATTTGCCGCGGGCCCCAGACGTTATAGTTACGCCACTACTCATAGTTTCCTACATTTACAACTGCTGCGTGCGCGTGGCAGTAATCGTCAATATTGTGGACCTGTAAATAAGCTTGCCAAATCCCGTTTCTGTATTTGGACGTGGAGAGCATTCAGCAGAAAAGCAACAAGGACCATTAAAATGTTTCAACTCGCCACAATTCGATTAAATTCCTTTAGGGAGTAAGCCTAGGTAGTTCTAGAAACCTTCATTTGGCAGCGAACATTGTGAACTTGGTGCAACAGAATAATCATGAACTAGCTAATTGCGACTTACAAATGTTCCCAGTCTCAACATCATAGTCGTATCTCCTAATCTTGTTCTCCATGGAGTCGTTGTAGTACATAGCCCCAGCAGCCAGGTCCCAAGCGAGCCCGTTGGAGAGAGTTATCTTGTCGTCCAGCTTGGTTACGCCTCCTTTGTCTACTCGGTACAATGCACCTTTCCGGTGCGTCGTTTCATCCTCGAAAGCATTTTTTTCTGCCGCCAAAGAACCTTTAATCACGACGTAATTGCAAATTAAAATTGTATCTCACGGTGATTTATTCCATATGGAAGGGGAATTAAAACAAATTAAACTATTAAATTAAAAACGAATTAAAACTAAACTAAAACTAATTTTAAAATAAAATCATTAAAAAAGGAGGGGCCCCGGTGGCATAGTTCCACAGACGCTGGCAGCATTCCTCCTTTGGACAGCGATACTAATAATACGATGTCCAAGCATAAGAATAAATAAGAACATAGGTCCAAGGAAGCTGTCAGCTCTGCGGTCACCCGTAGCGTCTATCAGCCTCTTCGAAATATCTTTGAAGAGGCTAATTTAGCGCTAGAACCCCACGGATCAAGGGTCTCAACACCGAAAGGTACAAAGTTATATTTGGTGCTGAGACTCCTATATTTATTTATCACGAAAAGTCCTAAACAAACTGTAGTTGCTTAAGGCCTAAATACTTGAAATTATATGCTTTGTTTTATTTATTTGCAAATATTATAGTCCGGGATGCTTAATCAAGCCCGGTTCAAGCAGAACTCCGCGCTGCTCTCGAGAAACAATGAAGTCGGTTAATAAATCAATCGAACGAGTGTTCGATTTACAAACCTGCAGGAGCGCTCCGACGAACCAGCCAGTTCGTAGATCTATATAACCTACATACAAGTTATAAATAGAAATTTATTATCTACTATAGGAATAGGTTCTGCTAGTTTTATACTGGCAGGTTTCGGTTGCTGGCTGCATTGAGACTTATTTCAGGTTCCGAATATCGAGCACTTGTTCGATATTTTAAAATATTTTGTTTTGGAACTTGGAACGGCTCTCAGATCAGCTTGGACCGAGACTCTGGTAGGGCTAAATTTCTGATGATTGATGTAAAATAAGCTCGGTGTCTTATTAAACCAAAGGTATAATCAAAGTATGTGTTTTAAATCTTTGTAGCTTGGGCCATATGCTACATCAGTTTGTTTAGGAACACTATTAAACCGATTTCCCGTACAGATCTAAGTGCCTCATCAAGGCAGCTCTACATTACACATTATCAACGGTTGATTACCCCAACTGCTTTGAAACATCGGGAGATCGTTACGTTGCGTAGCGTGCCTTGGGGGGGCCCTGGTATCAAAATTAGTTGGGGGTCCAAATTACGTGATGTGACATTGAGGACAGCATTTGACTAATTTTAGCTTACACACGTCAGGGGCCTCTGTAGCCCGGGGGCCCCTATCATTGATACGGCGATCTACGTCCCGTTGATAATATATGTCATGTTACTAACCTCATATTTTAAATCTCTCATATTTGATACTAAATAGTATTCATACGTGTATTAGATCAGTGAAGTCCTTTCTAAGGATCCTCTTCTACAATGAACAACGGAGAAAATTCTTACTGCGCAGGCGTGTCCAAGATCCCGATTTTTGAAAGCACATCACTCGAAAGTAGTATAAATCTGTTTATATTTTCAAAACTACAGCTGTAATCAAATCTTTGACTAGGTCATAAGATTTGATGAGAACCGTCATCATCTTCTAAGCTACTCTTTTTTCAAGTTCAGCACAATTTTTCACCATTTTCGAGTGGTATTTTTCACATAATGTGCTTTAAAAAATCTTTCACCAAGTCGTCACATATTGACGGAAATAGAGAGACGAATGCAATGTAATCGCGTGGGTGGTAGGGCCTTGTGCAAGGTCCGTCCGGATCGCTACCACCATCTTACTCGCTAATCCTGCCGCTAAGTAGCAGTGCTTGCACTGCTGTGTTCCGGTGTGGAGAGTAAGACAGCTGGGGAAATTACGGGCACAAGAGGCATTTCATCTTAGTCCTCTAGGTTGGCAACGCATCTGCAATCCCTCCGGGGTTGCGGGTGTCTATGGGCAGTGGTGATCACTTACCATCAGGTGACCCACTTGCTCGTTTGCCTTCCTATTAACATAAAAAAAAAAAAAAGTTAAGCGGTAGGAGCACTCACAGACCCTTCCACCTTAAAATTTGCTTTACCTGTGTACAGCCTGCCCCTCGGGTCCGCCTTCCCATCGTTGAACTTATGTTTGACCGTTGTGTCTCCTTCAGCGGTGCCGACCGTCCTCACGACGCGCGCAGCGCCGCCCTCCGTGCCGTCCCACTGCACCACCGCCACGTCCAGCCCAACCCCGACCACGAACTGGCCCGGCTGACCTTCCACCGGGATTATGAAGCTGGGCCCACCATCTGGAAGACGAAATTATTTCCGCTGTTGTTACGAAACTTTTTCTGGATCTGTTTCTGGTACTCACGAAGGCCCAACTTCCACTTCCAAGGCCAAACTTTACGGGTCACTAATCATACAACTTTGTATGGAAGTGAATAAGAAAATTGGTTGGTGGTAATCCTCAACTAACAGGCGTAGTATAGAAGAATGGGCGAGCGGCCATCCCAGGATGTTAGATGTTATCGGTTTGCAATTCTAGAATGGACACAGGCCCCTCGCGCGCTAGGCATCCTGACAGCCAGTAAGACGTGGGAATTCGTGGCTGCCTAGTGCGCGGCAGTGGCGTAACTATAGGGTGGCAGGGGTGGCAAAATGCCAGGGGCCCCTTGCTCTAAGGGGCCCCGAACTGGCTTGGTTTAGAGCACAGAAGGGACGCTGATGCACTTCTTTATATTGAGGTAGGAGCCCCATATGACGAATTCGCCGCGGGCCCCAGACGTTATAGTTATGCCACTGGTGCGCGGGCTCCCATACAACGTCGTATATTTTACTGGCTGCCGCAGCCAAGCTGCCTAGTGCGTGGGGCCTTAATGTATGAGGAGCAGTGGATTGGCTATCCATTCAAGGTGGCGTTAGCCATCCTCAGGCTATAAGAGGATCCGCAAGCCAGGCGGCAGGTAGGATAGGGCCCCGGGTGGCCCAGTCCGATCCTGATAGTGTGGTGTCTCGAGTGCCAGGCCCGCAGGAAGCTAACTCACCTCGAAATGTCAGGTGGTGTTATTAGTACTTATGTTACCTAGTTTAGTCTTGGTGTGCCCGGCCGCAGAGTACTTGTGGATGGAAGAATCCATGAGATCGACAAAGTAGAGCGCCTGCTCCCGCGCGTCCCAGTGCGGACCTTCCCCGAGCACCAGCGCGCGGTCGGATACAGTTTCGATCTTCACTGACATCTGAAAGAAATATAGTATGCAGTGGCGTAACAACAGGCTGGCAGGACTGGCAAAATGCCAGGGGCCCCCGACCCAAGAGGGCCCCGGCCCAAGAAGCCGCGAGCTCAAAAATAATTAAGTTAAACTGAGTACAACGTGACGATTTTTACTGATAGGGCCCCATCAAAAGAATTTGCCACGGGCCCCAGACGGTATAGTTACGCCACTGATAGTAGGTATGTGTGAATGTAAACTCTTTGCACACAAAACAATTTGTACGGACACAACAAAATGATAAGGATTCCGTCAGTGGCGTAACTATAGGGTGGCAGGGGTGGCAAAATGCCAGGGGCCCCTAGCTCTACGGGGCCCCGGACTGGCTTGGTTTAGAGCACAGAAGGGACTCTGATGCACTTCTTTATAGTGAGGAAGGAGCATGTGACGAATTTGCCATGGGCCCCATACGTTATAGTTACGCCACTGGGTTCCGTTGTTTTCTTTTAGGGCATGGGACCTTAAAAAACACTATAATAGATAGGAGAGCGTAGTACAAAGGCAAACTAAACTTATAAGCAGTGCCGGATTTAGAGGTCTGGAGGCCTCTGGACAACAAAGGAGTGGAGGCCCTCTGGCTCCAAATTATTTTACTTCCCAAGTTGTTAACTAATGTTTACACTAGTCTAAATTTGTTTTTTTTTTCCGAAGTATATTGTGGGGGCCCCTCTTTTGTGGAGGCCACGGGGCTGTAGCCCCGGTTGCCCTCCCTTAAATCCAGCTCTGCTTATAAGTACTTAGAAATAGAAGAAGTAGATTTACCTCTAGAATTATTCATCATTATTATCATCTCCAGTTTATATATATACGTTCCGCTGCTGGGTAAAATTATTACACATACATATCACGTCGTTATCGCTTACGGGGTAGACAGAGCCTAAGGTAACATAAACTTTAAGACCACCTTAGCATTAGCATGATTAAGGGCGTCTAAGTGGAAAGGGAAAGCAAAATAGTGATGAGTTGGTAGCCGTATTGCCTATAACATGATTCCTAAGACTCGCCCATTTCCTCGATGGGCTTTTCCCATCTGCGCGGGAAGAGCAGCAACTGGTACCTAAATTCTATATTTTTTCTTTACTCCCAGACCAGCATGGCAAAATTATTAGGAATCATGTTATAGGCGATGAGGCTAGCAACCCATCACTATTTTGATTCCATTTTCCATTTATACGCCCACAATCTTGCTAAATGTGGCCAGTAGGTACCTGTTACCTTAGGCTCTGTCTACCCCGTAAGGGATTAAGACGTGATTTATGTATGTATGTATGTATTTAATAAAAACAAATACCTTGAAGAGTGAAGTGTGGTCTCCCACGGTGGATAACAGGTTCTAGTCGGAACTACTAAACGTGTACTGTTGATAAAACAACTGACCGGTGCTATTTATACCGCTAAGATTAAATTCTGCTGATAATTGATTGATACTACTTAACCTAACTACTTTTCAGCCGTAATGCTGATTTATGCTATTTATATTTTGTTGCGCCTGCGCCGAGGCAGCGACGCCGTAATCCTTACTAATATTACAAACTAGCTTCTGCCCACGACTTTGTCTGCGTACATACATATATCACGTCTTTATCCCTTACGGGGTAGACAGAGCCTAAGGTAACAAAACCTTAAGGCCACGTTCAGCAGATCAAGGGCGAATAAGTGGAAAGGGAAATCAAAATAGTGACGGGTTCCTAGCCGCATCGCCTAAGCCTATAACATGATTCCTAAGACTTGCCCATTCCAGACAGACAGCAGAAAGCGACTTTGTTTTATACTATGTAGTGATATTAGACATGGATACCTACCAATAATACGGTACAGATTGACTATTATATCCCAGGTAGAATAACCCGGCAGACCGGGCGACTGCAAGCGGTGCCGCGGCGGCTGGCGCTGCTTGACAAGAACCCGCGCGTCGTTGGCCCGAGGTTCTACGAACATCTACCCGCTGACTTAAAAAGTGAACGTTCGGATGCAACGTTTGGACGCCGACTTAAAAAACTTCTGTTGGATCTGTCACTGTACTCTGTTCAAGAGCACAGTGACACTAAACTTGACATTTATTTGTTTTGAATAAGTTTATTATATGTGTGATAATTATTATTTGTAGGTACCATTCTAGTACCTCATTTATTATTATTTTTGTTATTTAGTGTTCTGACAATGTTTTCACATTTTGTGGTTTTATATTTACTATTTGACATTTTAAATTGATTTTAAAATAGGTTTTATTTAAATTATTATTATTTTCTCATTTTTATGTACTCATGACGATCCTTTTGTGAATCTACATTGACATTTCATTAAGCTTTATTTTTGTTTGTTGTAATTTTGTTTTAATTTGATTTCAGTTATTATTATTATTACTATTTTATTACAATTGACGACCCCTTTGTGAATTACTTATGTTTGACATTTAATTGTACTTTTAAAAGGGTGATAAATAAATCTAATCAAATCTAATCTATTAAAAAGAGTTCATATTTACGTTAAAAATATTGAAAATAAAATATGCTCAAGTTTTTTTTTACTAAGTAACTAATTCTAAACAACGCGTTCCTTTTTGACCCGTGAATTGGGCACGTGAATTAGGGATTCTCATAAAACACAAAATATTAGTTTATACGTGGACCTACCGTTGCCCGCAACTTCGTCTGCATAGAATTCTTTTATCGCTATGCTCGCAGGAATTACGCAATTTTCCGGGATAAAAAGTAGCCAATTTGTTATTCCAGACTATAATCTATCTATGTTCCAAATTTCATCCAGATTCTGTCCATCCATCCATCCATACTCACAAACTTTCGCGTTTATAATATTAGTAGTAATAAACTACAGAATCTGTATCTATCTGTATCTATTTATAATGCGGCTTTTTGTATTACCGATAATCTCAGAGCAATAGAGTTGGTTCATTTTTAAAATGTGAACGTGTTAATTAGAAATTTTGGAGCCAAAACGCGTGAATTAGATACTTACATTTATATTACACGGCTCTACACAACTGACAACGAATCCGCACGGGGCTTGGCTTTGGGCACCACTGACAGCTTGGCCGAAACGCGTTACCGTACCGAGGTACCGACCTTCAGAGGCCTTGTGTCTTCATAAACGAACGCGACAGGTTATTGAGGATAGTATTACGTTTCGAGACAATTAAAGATGATGAACGGCAATGTGGATTATGTTCTCGCGCAAAGAATCGCAGACATCGCAGTCGCAGTTCAGCGCGGGAATGCTGCCTACGCGATGGGCACTGCCCAGAGGCCCACGGGCAGTGGCGTAACTACCAAGGGACTAGGCGGGCCAGTGCCCCGGGGCCCTCAAGCTCAGAGGGCCCTCGAATCCTTACCAGAAAATCTTTATCGAACTATTATTATTAAAACGCAACCTGTTTAGGTAGTTGTGGGGCCCCATTTTTTTATTTGCACCAGGGCCCTTGGTTACCTAGGTACGCCATTGCCCACGGGGTGCGAGTGGTCAAGAGCTGCGGTTCCTTTTTGGATCCGTCCGGGGGGAAGAGCAGTGCTTGATCCGGTGCACCCTGGGCAACGGCTAATGATTTCCTGGCAGTTTCTGACGGATATCATTGACCGTTGGCTAAGAGCCCGACAGGGGGAGGGGGGTCTTTGACCATTACCGTACAACGTTGCCGACATTTTGTCACAAGATTTTTTAATCATATTTTTGGTTCTTTGACATTGGCGAAGTTGTCGTCGCTATAACGACTTGAAACGCGACAAATAAGAAGAAGAAGAAGAAGACAAGAGGCCCACCTCTCTTTTACAAATTTACGTGAACGCGTTCGAGACGTTTTTATATGCGAAAACTTACACTAGAGGCTCACTTATCCTATACTTGTTATAATGTGTTTTGTGAAAATATTTATTTATTATTTTTTTTAGTTCGCCTTTGTGCATATATTTAAGGTGTTTCTGTGATTTGTCTCTGCTTCTTTATATCTCTATAAATATATATAACTCAAAGGTGACTGACTGACTGACTGACACAGTGATCTATCAACGCACAGCTCAAACCACTGGACGGATCGGGCTGAAATTTGGCATGCAGGTAGATGTTATGACGTAGGCATCCGCCAAGAAAGGATTTTGATCAATTCTACCCCCAAGGGAATAAAATAGGGGATGAAACAAACTTTCATCAATTTTAAACCGATCGGGCTGAGACTTTGCATGCATACTATACTTCTTAACGCGAGCGAAGCCGCGGGCAAAAGCTAGTACCTTATAAATCGTTTTAATATCTTGGTCCTTTATACATCTTTAATCTACATCTGACATTTCCCGAGTATTATCTTGCATTAGATAGAATGCAACAGCACTAATTCGCTATCCCACGCTTATTACATCCCGTAGCTCTTCTAAAATCAACCTTATTACTGTTTTCGCTAAATTGTAGGTAGGGTAGATGCGAGGTTAAATTTAACGAGACTGCGCGCTTTGTGGAAGTAACCGTCAGGCCGCCATTTTACTTTGCATCCCTCTTTAATAAGCCAAGAGTGAGTGAGAGAACAATCATGCTGAACGTGGCCTTTGGGTCTTGTTACCTTACGCCCTGTCTACCCCGTAAGGGATTGAGACGTAATTTATGTATGTATGTATATAAGTATGTTTATCCGTTGCCTGGTGCCCATAGAACAAGCTTTGTTTAGTTTTGGGCTGGGTCAATTGGTGCAATTTGTCCCATGACATTTATTTATTTATGAAATAACAGCAAGTTACAATTTAAAATCCCTGGAATATTGTGATTTGTTTTGTAAAGGCTTTATATTTTCGAGTAAACGATTTAAAAAAATGGTTTTTGGATAAAAAAACATATCAAAGATTATTTATCTCACTTCTTTTCAATATTTTATTGATTCAGGCGTTACTTTGCGGAGCTCCATTTGAATGAACAAAAAATATTCACCTTGGTACTCCGCTACTCACGTGCAAGATAACCGAGCGTATGCGAAATATATATGCTTTTCAGGCAATCCCTCCCTTCACTACTGCCACATACACATATAAATCCCACAAACTTAATAATCCCTTACACCACACAAACACTAACGCGTTTCGATCCCTCTACGGGATCATTTTCAAAGTGAGCACAACTGTTACACATGAAAACCACGTCGTACTGAAAGATAAATAAACATGATGTTTATGACCCCGTAGAGCGATCGAAACGCGTGTGTTTGTGTAGTGTAATGGGTCATTAAATTTGTGAGGTTTGCATGAAGAATGTTTCGCACAGGCTTAAATTGTTTATCTTGCACGTGAGTAGCGGAGTAGCAAGGTATATTTTTTGTTCATTTTCATTTATTTTGCTAAAAATACTGAAGTATGTATAAGAGTAATCAATAGGTAAACATGTTATGGCAATAACAGTAATTCACACGGTTAAACAGCTATGTTTACATTTTTTTCATTTCCTGTTGTCTGTCAGTGCTATGGTAAAGAAAGGTTACGATGTTGTGTTTAGTTCTGATGGGTGCATTGTAAAAAATGGTGAGGAAATCCTAGCCTCCGCTACACTGAGAGATGGTGTTTATCAACTCGACACCGTACAAGCAGGGTATGCTTTGTGTAGTATGGCAACCTCGAAGGTCGCGTCCGTGTCTTTATGTTTAGATATATGGTTGCATAAACCCTGGGTTTTTCCGAATGCCATCTGCAGAAAAAATGATTAGGTATCGCTATCAAACAGCTTCCTGTCAAATATGCCGATAACTGCAGTATCTGTGCTTGACAAATGTAAATGACAACTCGGACATCACCCTTGTTGATACAACTTAGCACGGCTGGCCTCCAGAAATCTATTTATTTGCGCAGGTGGATAACGCCACGTGTATATATATTTAACTAAAAAACTTACTTACAAACTCGAGCATATTCCACAAATATATCATTACATAACAATAGAGTAACAAGTCGAAAGCCGTAATAGCGTAGCGGTTTGACCCAGGGATGTTGCGGATCCACTTTTTTCCACATCCGCGGACGCGGATGCGGATTAGGATTTTAAGAGGCCCACATCCGCGGATGCGGATGCGGATCTGTATAAAAAACTTAAGTGTTGGGTTGGTAGAGTTGAAAAAACACAGTAGCGCGAGTCAGATCTTGTCAGTAAAGTTGTCACAACAAAACAGTAGCGAGCCGCGTCACCGTCACCGATTCACCGAAGTCCGAAACAAAAGTACCGCTTATTGGTCAACCAGCACGCACGGTCGACACGTGCCACTCGCCGGGCCCTCCCCTTTCTTTCATGTCGCGACCTGCTACACATCCGCATCCGCTTCAGCTCCGCATCAATTTATGCGGATGCGGATGTCGAAATTGATGCGGATGTTCCGCATGTGCGGATGCGGATGCGAATATTCGCAACATCCCTTTGACCCATGGCCTCTCAAGCAGAAGGTCGTGGGTTCGCGAGCTCGCCCGTCTGAATTTTTTTGCAAAATTACATTTGTACCATGAGCTTTTTGACCAAGGAGTAACACAAGCCATCCCATCCATCTTCCATGCTGGTCTGGGAGCAAAGAAAAAACATAGAATGTACCAGTTGCTTCTCTACCCGCGCAGATGGTAAAAGCCCATCGAGGGAAAGGGCGAAAATAATAGGAGTCATGTTATAGGCGATGAGGCTAGCAACCCATCACTATTTTGATTCCATTTTCAACCTATACGCCCGCAATCTTGCTAAATGTGGCCTGTAGGTACCTACCTGTTACCTTAGGCTCTGTCTACCCCGTAAGGGATAAGGACGTGATTTGTGTGTGTGTGAGTAACACAAGCAGCGCTGGCCCTAGCCCAAGAGAGCGAGGCTGGCTTTGGGCGCCCAGTCCACGGTTTCTCCACCCGCCAAGCCGCGTGAGAGTGGCGCGCTGTGCCACCTAATTTTGGCGCCCCTTACCACCTGGTGGCTAAAGCGAAAGCTACACTTGGCTGAGGCTTACCCTGAAAGCCGCTGTCTTTTTCAAGACGGGGGCCACGAGGAGACAACCTCTATAAAAAATCCAAGCGGCACCAGCGGGGGAGGGCGGGATTTCCCAAACCAGCATTGCACAGGTGCCGCGAAGAGGGAACCCCATCCCGAGGTGGTCGTGGGGCGCGGTGACACCGAGTGCTCCCGTAACGCCTCACATACGACTGAATAAGGAATCCGTGTGGTTTTTAGTGGGTATGTCTGCCGTCGCGGGAGAGCCCCACATACCTCCGGTAAACCCGTTACCTGGCGGATGCATAAGGCGCATTTTCCACACCATAAAAAAAAGGCTTACCCTGAAAGACGAAACGATTCGCAGTAGGCTCACCCAGGTTTAATATAGGTGGTCGATTCACAAGAGCTGGCGCGAATGGATTGAACGAAGTAATGTCACGTCACTGTGTGAATGACGTTCTTGTACAGGGGCCTCCTAATATTTTGTAATAAGTACATAATACTCAAGAAAGAAATAAACCTCAACCTGTATTTAATCATTTTGTTGTGCACATACATACATATATCACGTCTTTATCCCTACGGGGTAGACAGAGCCTATGGGAACAAAACCTTAAAGCCACGTTTAGCATGATTAAGTGCGTACCTATAGGTGGAAAGGGAAATCAAAATAGTGATGGGTTGCTAGCAGCATCGTCTATAACATGATTCCTAAGACTTTCGCCCATTCCCTCGATGGGCTTTTACCATCTGTGCGGGAAGAGCAGAAACTAATAAATTCTACGTTTTTTCTTTACTCCCAGACCAGCATGGAAGAAACTGTGTAATGTGTGTTGTACACACATAGTATTATCATTCGCTCATTCAATCCATTCGCGCCAGTTCTTCGAATCGACCTAAGCTGTACCTACATTACTTTTATCGGGAGTCGATTGTGAAAGAATTATAATTTGTTATTGATTAGGATCATAGATAAAAGAAACAATGATTTGCAAATTTTGTCGTTCATGAGGCTCAAGGTTGATGTGAATTAATTAAATAAATTTTGTAGTTTCAAGTTTGGCCATTATGTAGAAAATATACTCAGCAGCACAAAATGTTGCCCAATCCCCATTCAAAATCCCTACTTAATAGTATAAATGCGAAAGTAACTCTGGCTGTATCTCTGTTACCTTTTCATGCTAAAGCCGCTGAACCGATTTAGTTGAAATTTGGTATGCAGATAGTTTGAGTTCCGGGGAAGGACATAGGATAGTTTTTATCCAGGGAAATCGCCGAGTTCCCGCGGGACAGTGATAAGCGAATGCTGCCCAGACGGAGTCGCGGGCAACCGCTTGTTTTATATATTTATACAGAACTAGCTGTTGCCCGCGACTTCGTCTGCGCAGAATTCGCTTATCGCTATCCCGCGGGAACTATGCAATTTTCCGGGCCAGAAACTATCCTATGTCCTTCCTCGGGACTCAAACAATCTATATACCAAATTTAAACTAAATCGGTCGAACGGTTTAAGCGTGAAAAGGTAACAGACAGACAGACAGGGTTACTTTCACATTTATAATATTAATATTAGTAGGGATACATATAGAGGACCGAGTTTTTATCACGTCTTTATCTCTTACGAGGTAGACAAAGCCAACGGTCACAAAACCTAGAGGCCACGTTTAGCTAGCTTGTGGGCGTATAGATGGCAGGGGAATCCAAATAGTGATGGTTGCTAGCCGCATCGCCTATAACATGATTCCTATGAAATCAGTTTTGTCCTTCCCTTCTTTTTCCTTCTCTCTTGTATCGCCTTTTAAAATATTTAAACTTCGAGGTAGTCCCAAATTAGTTTCTGCTTATTTGCAGTAAGGCCGGTGTGGCGGCAGCAAATGCAGATCAACTCAAACGTCGCAAATATGCACCTCTTGGGGAGGGCTACATTTTTGCGCCATTTAGCGTTGAGACCTTGGGACCGTGGGGCCCAGGCGCGCGAGATCTCTCCAGGGGAATATCTACGCGCCTGATAGATGCTTCTGGTGACCAGCAGGCTGGCAGCTATGTTGGGCAAAGAATTAGCCTCGTGATTCAACGCGGCAGTGCTGCCAGCCTTCTGCACAATGAGCAGTGACAGTGACCTGGGAGGGGTGTTTTATTTGCAGTTTAAGTTAGGCTCGGCTTAGATTCATTTTGTACATAGTATTTAGTTATTTTTTTAATTTTTAATGTCCAGTTTTAATGCAATTTTTGTTTACTACAAAAGCAGTACTAAGTAAATAAACATCCTGTGTATGTACACAAATAACTAAACATGAATTTGAATGTCACCTTCTTATTTCAGATTACAACGGTCACCATCGTCGTTATACCCAAATCAGACATCGTCTATATACCTACTTACATAAAATCCTTCATATCCCTCGTGTGTCAGTCAGAATGCTACCTAGTCGAGTTAGGAACAAGTTCCATGTCAAATGAACTATGTAGCCAAGGTAGAACCTTTGCAATTTAAGTGATAAAGTAACGGTTTCGAATAGTTACACCAGAGTGCTATCTTGAGTGCTAAAATCTCTCGTCGTTGAGCTCTGAAGTCGTCACAAACATAGATTAGATTATGTAGATAAATAACAAATGAACGAGCATTCTAGAATTTACATAAGGGTTCCAGACCAAATAAAAATTCACGCCATAGTGTGTGCTTACACGTGCACGCACACAAGCGCGTCCAAGCTTTGCGAAACAAATTATTTGAGACACGCACACGCGCACACGGTAAGGCGTAATGTAAACTGGGCTCACTTTGCCGTTTGTACAACCCCATCTTGATTTTTTAGTATATCTGTGTTCCAATTATTATGGTGTCTGTTTTTAGGTAAACTTTGCCTGTACATTAAATTACTACATTTACAAGGTACAAGCTAAATAACTTTTCATAGAAGCGAAAAAAAAATCGGAGTGTCGGACTTTGTTTTTTCATATAAACATAAATTACTTCTTTATCCATATGTAAACAGAACCTAAGGCAACAAGACCCAAAGGCCACGCTTGGCATGATTGTGGGCATACAGGTGGAAAGGGGAATCAAAATAGTGATGCGTTACTAGCCGCATCGCCTATAACTTGATTCCTAAGGTTTTCGCAGCTTTTACCATCTGCGCGGGAAGGGAAATAGGTAACTGGTACATTCTATGTTGTTTCTGAGCACCCAGACCAGCATGGAAGTAAGTTTTTTTATCTTAATAAAACTTCTATGCGCTACAAGTATTTATCGCTAAGCAGGCGTACTGCTATACCTACATATTGATCTTAATAATAAGTCGCGATCGCGTTGAAGTATCAAAATAAATACACTGTAAATTTATTAGAGGCTCAGATCCTGAAAGAAAGTACTGCCATAGCCTCCTGAAACGCTGAAATTAAATTGACAGTCCAAGACCGTTTTGTAGGGATCTCTGAATCGGGCACATAATAATAGATATACATCACTAAATCGAGTAAGAACATACTGCCACCAGCGACGCAGGCGAGCGGGTCTTTCGAACTATAACTCAACTAACACACTATTAAAGTAAGTAGACTATACATAATTAATTCCTAATTTTTTGCCATTTTATCTTCCTAATTAGAGTAATTTGGTCTTGAGTAAAAAAAGTCACGCTGTGGTAGTTTCACGTATCTTTTTATTATTAAGATCTTAGACTTAATAAATCAGGTCGTATTCAAATTCGAATAGTTATGTAGGAAAAGTGTTTATATATATAATTATATGATACATGCAGAAGCATAAATAATGTTTGTTATATTATTATGTTGTGAACGTTTATGATCCCGATTATTATGGGATTATAACAACATAGGTACTTACTGAAGTTGTAGCGAATTCGGAATAAAAAGGCTATATTATTATTATTATCCCTACCTGACTGTGTATGTACATACATACATACCGTCACGCCTCTTTCCCACAGGAGTAGGCAGAGACCACTTTATTCCACTTGCTACGATCCTGACTTATTTCTTTCGCTTCATCCACAGTCATCAGTCTCTTCATACATGCCCGTCGGTTTCGGGTACTCCTGACCTGACCTTTTTCCAAAACGTCTCCTATTTGGTCTCGGAACGTCTACTATGTACATAATCTACTTAAACCGTGATGAGATACAATACACACAAATCACGTCTTTATCCCTTACGGGGTAGACAGAGCCTAAGGTGACAACGACCTACAGACCACGTTTAGCAAGATTGTGGGGCTAGGTATAGCGAGCGGTCTATAATAACCCCGTTATTGACTGACTGAATAACAGGTCATTTTTCATACAAAAAAGCGGCCCGTTATTTTTGACAGTGAATTTTTAAATCTGTTAAAATCTAAGGAAACATGTTATGGGCGATGCGGCTACCCATCACTATTTTGATTCCCCTTTCCTACGCCCTTTACCTTGGGCTCTATCTACCCTGTAACGGATAAAGATGTGATTTATGTATGTATGTTTAAATGTTGATCTTTTACGCTCCCATAAAGTAGTTGTTAGTCGTGTCTATAAATCGATCGCTCGTCAAAAGAAGCCTTATAAAAATGTAAGCCTTAGTGGCATTGGGGTAAATTCGAAAAAGGGGGAATTTCGAAACTCGTGGTTATCCACTAAACAACAACAATTACATAATCTAGCAACGCTTACCTAGTAGCTCCAATCTCTAGCTTTTAGATAAGCGTTGCCAGATTATGGAATTGTTCCCCGTTTAGTGGATAACCACGATTTTCGAAATTCCCCCAATTTCGAATTTATTCCAACCAGTAAAATTTGTTCTATTTTTTAGCGGCTGGCTCTTTAATAAGGTCCGTGCGCATAATCTTACCCCCTTATTCATAAATGCTCTATAGGCTTCCGCTAACTTTAGCAATCGTTTGTCCTTATCTGTCACTTTGACATTTTGCCTTAAACAGATAAGGACAAACGATTGCTAAGTTAGCAGAAGCCTACAGAGCGTATACTCTAATATTGATGATTTTGAAATTGGTTCAGTAGTTCCAGAGATTATCCCTTGCCTGTAAACAAACAAAGAGTGATAGCTGGGCTCGAGAGACAATTATATCTTGACCCGTTCTGTAGTAAGCTTTAGGACGAATCAGATGTCAATGGCGTTGGTTGTTGATATTAACACTGCACTTCGTGCTGTGTGGTCTTCGTCGGCCTATAACTTGGGATTTACGAGTTAAATATTTAAGTAGGTACAAAAACACACAAAAAACATTATTAGCGAAAACATAAATTATGTTGCTACATAATTAGGTACCTACCTAATTTGATTATTCCAGTCTCAATGTAGTTTCGTATTTTCGTGTAAATTTTAGACATCAAAACATTATAGGTACCTACATTAAGTACTACCTATAGGTACTTATTTACTTACTAGCTGCTGCCCGCGACTACGTCTGCGCAGGATCGCTATCCCGCGGGAACTATGCAATTTTCCGGGATAAAACTATCCTATGTACTTCCCCGGAACTCAAACTATATGTATCCAAATTTAAACTAAATCGGTCGAGCGGTTTAAGCGTGAAAAATTAACAGACAGACAGACAGACGAGAGTTACTTTCGCATTTATAATATTAGTAGGGATAAGGTTTACTGATACATATCTTCGATAACATGCCTTTCTGGATCACCGGTACATAATTATGATAAAAATCAATTGATATGTATCGTAAAATCATAGGTATGTATTTTAATTCCGAAAGACAGTTGGATAGCATTACCACTTTTTAATATTTTAGATACATTAATAGCCTACAATTTTATTATTTATTGTAGTGCCCAAGATTTAGTGTAGATCCTGTGATTTTAAGGGGATACACAGAAATTTCCTATTTTAGGGGAATTTACTAACAAACGAAAATCCCACCATTTAATGGAGTTTTCTGTCAAGTTTCCGAAGATTTATGGGGATTTACGAACATAAACCCCAAATTTAGGGGTATCACCATCAAAATACCCCATGTATATGGGGATTAACAGTCGATAGACCCAAGATTAAAGAGAACCACAGTTCCTCTTTCCTAGACTTCCCGATGACGGAATAATTTAAAAAATTATACGGAACCTTCAGTTCGCAAGTCCGAGATTCTGTATCTCTTTAGTCAACAACCAAAACCAGATGCAAGCTACCGATTTTTCCACCGTCTGCTGCTTATCAGTTGAAAAGCCATTGTAAAAACGTTGTCAGTTTTGCTTTTTTACAACCAAGAAGATATTCCAGTGGTCTTACTTACGATTCAGAGGCATTCCTAATTAATACCCAATGAAAAAACACGTAGAGTTCAAAATCGAGCGGTTTTAAAATACAAAATGAATACACACGCCGCCGAGTTTTTGAATGCCAATTGTTTCGGCTGCCTACTTTTACTTGCTCAATTTTTATAGTGTCTTCTTCAACCTCGACATTGGCGAAATCATTGATAGTATCGAGGAAGCAATATTATCAAAAATTGATTGAACTTGCTGTAGAAATGTCGTGCAGGCTACTGAGAGGAATATGGATTGTCGTTTTGATCTGTGCCGAAAGTAACGCGGTCAGTGAAATCAGAGAAATGGTTCGTGAAAAAACTTCCTGAAAGCAAGGATTCTCCGTGAGCTTTTAAGCGAGCTATAGATACAGTTTATCCATCGTTTTCTTTTTGGAGAGTAGCTTAATTTTCTGGGTATTTTGCCATTCGGGAAACTGAGGATACCTAACTAACTTAACCTACCTATTTTTGTATTAAAATATATTACAAAAAAGCCGTGATAGCTCAGTGGTTTGACCAGTGGCTTCTCAAGCAGGTCGTTCGAATCCCGGGCTCACACCTCTAACTTTTCGGAATTTATGCGAAATTAAATGTGAAGTTTACCATGAGCTTTTCGTGGAAGGAAAACATCGTGAGGAAACCTGCACACATCTGCTAGCAATTCAATGGTGTGTGTGAAGTTCCCAATGGTCCACTGGTCCCTCATATGAACTATAGCCCAAGCCTTCTCATTCTGGGAGGTCTGTGTGAGATGATGATGATTTTTCCGGGTGAACAAATTTTGTGGACCACGGGTTTATCCTCCAACAGATACCAGTATCCAGTGGCGTAACAATAGGCTGGCAGGACTGGCAAAATGCCAGGGGCCCCCGACCTAAGAGGGCCCGGGCCCAAGAGGCCGCGAGCTCAAAAATATTAAAATTAAACTGAGTACAACGTGACGATTTTTACTGATAGGGCCCCATCAAAAGAATTTGCCACGGGCGCCAGATGGTATAGTTACGCCACTGCCCGTATCTATAGGTAGGTACCTACTACATTATCCTCCGCAGCGTCCAGCAAGCGCAAGCAAGTAGCAAGTAGTAGCAAGTCCAGACTTGCTATTGTCATCCATTTCTCATAACTTAAGTCCCCGTATGGGGTGCGAGTCGGGTTACCTCCGCGTGTGGTCAAGAGCTGCGGTTCGTTTTTGGATTCGTGCGAGGGGAACAGCAGTGCTTGGTCCAGTGCACTCTGGGCATCGGTTAATGATTTCCTGGCAGATTCTGAGGGATAACAGGATACCATTATCCGTAGGCTAAGAGCCCGACAGGGGGAGGGGAAGGGTCTTTTGACTATGTTCTACCGTACGACGTTCCCGACATTTTTGTCACAAGATTTTTGAATACTGTATATTTATCCCCCGTATTCAATGAGGCTTCCTTTTACAGATGGTGTCAGTGGAAGCCGTAACAGAGCCGGTGTGGCTGGGCGAGGGCCCCCACTGGGACGCGCGCGAGCAAGCCCTCTACTTCGTCAGCATCTTCGACAAGTCCATCCACAGATACGACCCGAGCACTGGGAAACATACGCGGTCCGTGCTCAGTGAGTACCCGTAGGCTTATTGTCTAACTCGCTCGCAATCGCCATCGTGTTCATTTTGACAGTTCTTGTATGAATGACAGCTAGCTGATTCCGATGCCAATTGTCAGCCCATAAACTGTCAAAATGAACACGATGGCGACTGCGAGCGAGTTAGACAATAAGCCTACAAGTTTTTTTTTATATATAAGAGGGGGCAGGCGAGCAGACGGGTTACCTGATGGAAAGCAATCACCGTTGCCCAGGGACACCTGCAAGACCTGGGGAATCACAAGTGCGTTGCCGGCCCTTAGAGGAACAGGAAGGCTCGCTTTTTAAAGATCCCTAAATTGTACCGCTCAGGGAATGTTGCAGCAAGAAGTTGGTTCCAGATCTTTGCCGTACGAGGAAAGAAATTGCGTTTAAAACGCACGGTACTTGGCTGCCAACCATCAAGATGTTGAGGATGGAAGGACAGACGGTACAAGATGATCCTTTCGAGCGATTTGTGCCATGGCGACCCTGGCAATGTTTTTCTGGTTTTTTTAACGTGGTTGACAAATGTTTTTATTGGTCGATGTGGAAATGGAACTGCATCAAAGGTGTGGTGTGTTCTTCCAGGTGACATGCCCGGCTTCGTCATCCCTCTGGAAGGGAAGCCTAACCACTTCGTGGTGGGGCTGAAGCGGCTCGTGGTGGAGGTGCAGTGGGACGGCGCCGACGGCACGGCTCGGGAGCTGAGGACCGTCGCCGAGGTAGACCAGGACAGCCCTGGGAACAGGTTCAACGACGCCAAGGCAGATCCCCGCGGGAGACTCTTCGCTGGTGAGCTTAATGTCCTCGGACGAACAGATTCATACTGTCCTAAGTTGTTATTTGGCATGGAGATAGTTTTGGATAGTTAGATTACAATAGATAAATCACCCTTACGGGGTAGACAGAGCCTAAGGTAACAATATAGACCACGTTTAGCATGATTGTGGGCGTATAGGTGGAAAGGGGAATCAAAATAGTGATGGGTTGCTAAGCCGCATCGACTATAACACGATTCTTCAGATTTTCGCCTATTCTCTCGATGGGCTTTTACCATCTGCGCGGGAAGAGAAGCAATTGCTACATTCTACGAGTATGTTTTTCTTTACTCCCAGACCAGCATGGAAGAAATTAAATAGTTATTTGAAATAGTTTTATATTGTTTATTGCACCATCTGCTCAGATCTGTTCTGTTCTCCAGTCCATTATGGTTGCCTGGTAGAGATCGCTCTGTAGCGATAAGGCCGCCTATTGTTACCTTGAATATTCTGTATACCTATTTTCTGTTTTGGTTGTTATATGTGGTGTTCAATAAAGAGTTATTGTATTGTATTGTAATGAATTTTTAATAAAAGCCATAAAAAAACATGAATAATCCCTAATGGTCCACCTAATACCTACTTAATAATCTCAAGTGGATAACCTCTGTTTGTTTGTCTATCTTAGGCACTATGGGGAACGAGTATGAGCCAGGCAAGTTCGACCTGAAGAAGGGCAGCCTTTACCGCATTGACCCTGACGGCCAGGTCCACAAGGTAACTCCAATTCGATTGTAATCCTGACTACTGACTGACTCATCAACAGCCGTTTTAACCCTTTAAAAACAAGTATAAAATTTACGTTGGTTGGTCACCTTACGTATATAATACATAAATCACGTCTTTATCCCTTACGGGTTAGACTGAGCCTAAGGCATGATTGTGGGCGTGTAGGTGGAGGGGAATGAAAATAGTGATGGGTAGCTAGCCGCTGCTACTGTCAGCGCGGGAAGAGAAGAAACTGATACTTTCTATGTTTTTACTTTACTCCCAGACCAGGATGGAAGTAACTTGGAGTTGTAGTCTTTGTAATAAATATCGGTTTTCCAAGATTTTTTTTTCTTTCTTTCCAGGTGGAGAGCGGGATCGACATCTCCAACGGGCTCTGCTGGGACGTGAAAGAGAAGGCATTCTACTTCACCGACTCTTTCGAATACGACGTTAGGCGATACGACTATGACATCGAAACTGGCAACATTTGTAAGTACCTAAATAGGAAAAAAAAAGTTTATTAAGACGTCATGGTAAGGCCCCAGCTCTCGCGCGAATTGTGCTACCCGAGCTGTTACAAGTCTATAGTGTTTTATATGGTTTTTAACTACTTTTATGATATATCTTAGGAAATATTGTCTGATTACCTTGCTGCATTCTATTGGAGAAGTGGGGTCTTCTGCTACAAGTATCTTTCATAGACCTGCTAGGAGGTCCCTAACCTTCTCATTTTGTACTCCTGTATGTTAAATAAATACATTTTCCTCTCTCTCTTCACTTTCTTCTCTTTTTTCTCTTTCTCTTTTTTTCTTCATTTTTTTTGTGACGACCGGATAGCCTAGTGGTTAGTGACCCTGACTATGAAGCTAGAGGTCCTGGGTTCGAATCCCGGTAGGGACAGACAGTTGTATGATGAATACGAATGTTTGTGCCCGAGTCATGGATGTTGTATGTATTTAAGTATGTATTTATCTACATTATATAAGTATTTTATTGAATCAGGCGTTACTTTGCGGAGGTCCATTTCAATGAACAAAAAATTTTTACCTTGCTACTCCGCTACTCCCGTGCAAAATAACCAAGCCTGTGTGAAATATATATGTTTTTCATGCAATCCCTCCCTCCACGCAGCGGGAGTAGCGGAGTAGCAAGGTAAATTTTTTTTGTTCATTATATAAGTATGATTATCCGTTGCCTGGTACCCATAGTACAAGCTTTGCTTAGTTTGGGGCTGGGTCAATTGGTGTAATTTGTCCCAAGATATTTATTTTTATTTATTTTCATTTCTCATTTTGATGATGGTCTCCAGCGAACCCTCGGCTGGTGTTCAGCTACGCGGAGCACGGGCTGGAGGGCATCGTGGACGGCATGACCATCGACACCGACGGCAACCTCTGGATCGCCAACTTCGACGGCCACCAGGTCTGCATCTGGGAACTATAGCCCAGCCATCTCGTTCTGAGAGGAGGCCTGTGTCTAGCAGTGGGATGTATATAGGCTGAAGATGATGCAGAGACCGATACATCATCATCAACATCATCAGCCTGAAGACGTCCACTGTTGAACCAAGGCCTCCCCCTTAGCACATCATAATGAACGACAACTCGGCTCCTGCATTATTAGAGAATTAAATGATTAATTAAATTAATTATATTACAGTGTTGTATTAGAATACCTACTAAGTATCCCCAGCCATTTTTTTCTTAAATATCTTCCATAGACTTTCGACCCTCTTCAGTGTTATTATAATTATGTAGGTAATAGATTACTAAACTAAAACTACACTGACGCGCAAAATGGGCAAAAAGCTGCAAAAATAAGGTCACATTTCATACAAATTTGAATGGAAAACGACCCATTACTTTTGCTCGTCAGTAGTTATATTAACATAAAATTTGAATTTTGAACATAATTTTCCCAGATTCTCCAAGTAGACCCTCGCCAAGGCAAGCTGCTCAGGAAGATCCGCATCCCCGCTCTCCAGGTCACCTCAGCCACCTTCGGGGGCCCGAAGCTCGACATCCTGTACGTGACCTCAGCCAGCATGAACCGAGGGGACGAGCAGAAGCCCCCTTGCGGCTCCACCTTCAGGGTAACGGGGCTCGACGCGAAAGGACACCCTAATGTTAATGTAAAGTTGCAATAAATATTGTCAAGTGGCAGTGTTTCTTTATTAACCTTTGCAGGTGATGATAGGACCTTGTTCAGGTCAGGGTTAAGTCTACCGCCATTTTACAACTTACTCCAAATCAACAGTGGATTCCCTAGCACCGTCCCACTTGCCTTTGACATCATTGAGAGCGGGCGCAGCGGCTGCAACGGCCGAAACCGTTAAACGCCGCAAATGCGCTAACTTGGCTGACAGTTTCGTATTTGCGGCTTTTGCCGTGGAGACCCTGGGACCGTGGGGCCCCGAAGAAAAAAAAAAATTTTAAGCTTAAAAAATATATATATCTAAATCCACAGGTGACCATAGAGCTGGCTCTTTCCTCGGGCAACGCTTGCATTGCTATCCAACGAGGAAACGTAGCCAGCATTATGGGCACCTTGCTCCATGGCAACGATCTGGGTGATATTTGTAAATATAGGTATTAAGGATTAGATTAAGATAGTATGGTTTTTTCGTATCAACTTTTAACTTGTAAATATGTTTACATGAAACTACCGTGACACTCACTCATGGTTACATAAACGGGAATTCCCAAACCTGCATTGCTGCGGTGCCGCGAAGAGGGAACCCTTTTGGCGTGATCGTGGGGCGTCGCGGTGACACCGAGTGCTCCCTTAACGCCTCACATACGGCCGAATAGGGAATCCGTGTGGTTTTTAGTGGGTATGCCTGCCGTCGCGGGAGAGCTAACATTAACATTATTTTCATGACGTAATTCTAAAAGTATAGTTTCGTACACACTTTTAGTGGCTCACGTGACGAAGTTAATAGTCATAACATAATAATAATAATTTTGATATCGAGAAAAGCCGTAAAGTATCACAAAAAACACCCGCGAACGAAGTCGCGGGCAACAGTTAGTAATGATATAAAACAAGTTATGGTTCAAATTTGAAGTTCATATTGGGATGTCCTCTGGCTCCTAGCCCGGTGATCATGTAAGTGCAGCCGTCTGCTGGTGTGGCCTGGCCCTTCTTTGACAAGTAATGACAGGAACTGGTCACGAAGAGGATGTCGTAATTTGGTCCACCAAATGTGCAGGAGGTCACCTGAGAAATATGTTTTGACATGTCACATCTCATGTCAGCTGAAAGACGTCCAATGCTGGACATCGGCTCTCCACTCAGACCAGACTTGTCCTTTCCGCATCCACCGCGATCCCGGGATCTTAATCAGGTCGTCGCTCCATCTTGTTGGAGGGCTACCGAACTACCGACACCTCGTCTCCCGCTCCGCGGACGCCATTCGAGAACCCTCTGACCCCATCGGCTTCAGTCCTGCGAGCAATGTGCCCCGCCCACTGCCACTTCTGTTTCGCAATTCTTCGGGCTATGTCGGTCCTTTAGTTCTACTGCGGATGTCATCATTTCTGACTCTATCCCACAGAGAAACCCCCAGCAAAGCCCTCTCCATAGCCCTCTGTGTGGCTTTGAGAGACAGACAAACAGACAGACAACAGACAGAGTGACTGACAGACAGACAGACAGACGGTCAGACGACAGACAGACGGTCAGAGAGACAGACAGACGGTCAGACAGACAGACAGACAGACAGACAGACGGTCAGACATACAGACAGACGGTCAGACAGACAGACAGACAGATAGACAGACAGACGTGTGTCTGTGTAGACAGACACACAACAGGCACACAGACAGACACACAACAGGCACACAGACAGACACACAGACAGACAGACAGACTTGCAGGCGGATAGACTGACAGACAGTATAAGTAAGTTGACGTTATAAGTACCTGTGACGCAGGCAGCTGCACGCTGCGCAGGAGTTCCCCGGCCGGCGACACTTGCATCACGCGGCCGCTCCCGAACATCGCCACCCACAGGTTGCCGGCCGTGTCGATGGTCATGCCGTCGGGGAAGCCCGCCAGGCCGCTTATTGTGTTCACGTCGCATAAGTATCGCATGTTCGCTAAAATGATTATCATTATCATCATCATCATCATCAGCCTGAAGACGGCCATTGCTGAACAAATGCCTCTTTGTTAGCACACCATAATGAACGACAAGACGACAACTCCCCACCTGCCCACGGTTTCTCGCAACTTTCACGAAATGACTTTTTTTTTTTAATATATGAATAGGAAGGCAAACGAGCAAGTGGGTCACCTGATGGTAAGTGATCACCACTGCCCATAGACACCCGCAACCCCGGAGGGATTGCAGATGCGTTGCCAACCTAGAGGACTAAGATGAAATGCCTCTTGTGCCCGTAATTTCCCCGGCTGTCTTACTCTCCACACCGGAACACAGCAGTGCAAGCACTGCTACTTAGCGGCAGGATTAGCGAGTAAGATGGTGGTAGCGATCCGGACGGACCTTGCACAAGGCCCTACCACCCGCAATGCTATGCATTCGTTGAATACACACAGATACATGTATTTATCCCTTACAGGGTAGAGCCCAGGGTATCAAACACACAAAGCCTCGCTTAGCGTGATTGTGGGCGCATAGGGTGAAAGTGGAAAGGGAAATCAAAATAGTGATGGGTTGCTAGCCGCATCGCCTATAACATGATTCCTAAGACTTTCGCCCATTCCCTCGATGGGCTTTTACCACCTGCGCGGGAAGAGAACAAGCTGGTACATTCTATGTTTTTCTTTGCTCCCAGAGCGTGGAAGTTTGTTGAATATTTGTATGGAAACACATTTTCTAATGACTGTATCTTTTGATTGCACAAATTTAGAGACTTGTTTTTTATATCCTCCATGCTGGTCTGGGAGCAAAGAAAAAACATAGAATCTACCAGTTGCTTCTCTACCCACGCAGATGGTAAAAGCCCATCGAGGGAATAGGCGAAAATAATAGGAATCATGTTATAGGCGATGAGGCTAGCAACCGATCACTATTTTGATTCAATTTTCCACCTATACGCCCACAATCTTGCTAAATGTGGCCTTTAGGTACCTGTTACATTAGGCTCTGTCTACCACGTAAGGGATAAGGACGTGATTTGTGTATGTATGTTTTTTTCACAGCTCCAAGGGATCGCATACCTCAATAATTGCTATTAATTTCAACTTTATACCTATTGACGACCGGATAGCCTAGTGGTTAGTGACCCTGACTATGAAGCTAGAGGTCCCGGGTTCGAATCCCGGTAGGGGCAGACAGTTGTATGATGAATACGAATGTTTGTGCCCGAGTCATGGATGTTGTATGTATTTAATTATGTATTTATCTACATTATATAAGTATGTTTATCCGTTGCCTGGTACCCATAGTACAAGCTTTGCTTAGTTTGGGGCTTGGTCAATTGGTGTAATTTGTCCCAAGATATTTATTTATTTATTTATTTTATTTATTTTATTCCCGAGAAAAAGGGCCCAGGGGCCTTACCATGCCGTCTCAATGCGATTCAATTCCGACTCAGATTCAGGTTCTTGCTGTAATTTTTAGTAGGGCTCTGACAGCGAGCGAACCTAAACTGAATCATCATGCGATAACTTTTATAACACAGTGCACATACTTACACATCTCCCCAGCATCTTCATCATAGTCGTATTTCCTGATCTTCCTTTCGGGCGAGTCTATGTAGAACATGGCTTCAGCCGCCACGTCCCAAGCCAGTCCGTTGGAAAGACTGATGTTGTCGCTAACTTTAGTAATACTATCGCCATCAAGGCGGAAGAATGAAGCTTTCCCCCGCTCAAAATCCCCTGATGACGAATCGACGACACCCATGGTGCCTGTGGAAATGAGGAACAGGGAATATGTCAAGCAGTCTTTAAGAAATACAAAAGGGGAATTAAAAGCAAGTTAAACTATGATTAAATTAAAAACAAATTAAAAACTAAAACTAAAACTAATCTTAAAATAAAATAATTAAAAAAGGAGGGGCGCCGTGGCATAGTGCCACAGACGCTAGCAGTATTCCCCCTTTGGACACCGATACTATTTCGCTGTCCAAGGAAGCTACCAGCTCTGCGGTCACCCGTAGCGTCTATTAGCCTCTTCGAAATATCTTTGAAGAGGCTAATAGCAAATTTCTAAATGTCACTGAAAATTAGGACGCGTAGAAATATCCGAAAAGTTAAGCGATGGCCGGGAATCGAACCCGGATCCTCGTCATTCCGTGACGCGTGCTATACCCCTACACCACCCATAGCAGGTGGGTAGTATTCGAATTTTTCTACCGTTACTAGCTGTCACGTGACCTAATAGCGCTAGGACCCCACGGACCAAGGGTCTCAACAACTTATATATCTTGCCTAATTCGGCTATTCTTTAAGTGGTTAGTTGGCCGGGACTTTAGGTTCTCTAACCACTGGGCCAATGGTCGTCTATATAGACAAGAATTGACGCCTGTAATAGCTCGAGACGTTTTAGGGCTGCGATGCTAAAAAATGGTCTACTAATTTGGCAAAAATACTTGGCACTAGTCAAAAATCCAATTTTCAGAAATTGCAAAATTTTTAGTACAGTTAACATAGCATAATATTTCAGAAGTAGACCTGTGAAAACTCTCCCTCTAGGATCCGCCTTCCCATCGTTCAGCCTGTTGGTCGGGGTTTGGCGGTCCACCTCCGCCAACTCCTTCACCAGGACCGCTTCGCTGCCCTCCTTGCCATCCCAGTCCACCACGAGGAGTTTCCGTTCCACCCCTACCAGGAACCGGTGGAGGGTGCCTTCTACTGGCACCAGAAAACCAACCCTTCCAGCTAAAATTACACAAGATTTTTTTGACATCCATCGGATAAGCTAGTGTGCATCGGTGCTTGTTTAAGTTATCTACACAATATACGTATGTATATGTCCTTTCCCTAGACTAAAACTATCTCTGTACCAAATTTCATTAAAATCGGTTCAGTGGTTTAGGCGTGAAAGTGTAACAGACAGACAGAGTTACTTTTACATTAATAATATTGTGTATAGACATTGTTTGTTTTTATTCTGAAAAAAAAGACTTTCTACCAAGTCTTTCTTCTTGGCAATGATGGTCTTTCCGAATGCGCTGGTAATAGTTTACAAAAAAAGGAAGTAAAAGATTTGCAAAGTAAATGTTTCTAATTTTTTGATTAGATTCTTACCTAGTTCAGTCTTAGTGTGTTCTCCTGTTTCAAGCATTAACTTATGAATGGTGTTGTCGTTAGAACTGACGAAGTAGAGCGCCTGCGCGCGCGCATCCCAGTGCGGGCCCTCGCCGTGCGCCACCGGCCCGGTCAGCTTCAGGACTTGGATCGACGTCATCAAGAAGTCTGGCCTAGAAGCATATAGGGGGTGCGAATCGGGTTACTTCCACGTGTGGTCAAGAGAAGGGAGCAGTGCTTGATCCGGTGCACCCTGGGCATCGATTAATGAATTTTTGGCAGATTCTGAGGTATATCATTATCCTTTTTTGTGTTGTTGTTGGCTAAGAGCCCGACAGGGGGGAGGGGTCTTCTGACCGTGTTCTACCGTAGAACGTTGCCGTCATTTTTGTCACAATATTTTTGAATATTGTATTTATTAGTTTGACGTTGGCGAAATCATCGCATCGATCGATGGGGCGCCATATTAAAGAAGAAGAAGCATATAGGTAGGGTCGAAGAAACTGAACCACGTACAGTAAAGGAAAGTGTTTAATTTTCATTCCTAAAATATTAAGAAAAAGGAATATGGTGCCGAACAGGGGCGTGCACTAGGTTCTGACAGAGGGTAGGCATACCTATTGGCAACCAAACCCGTATTGGTACGAAACGGGCACATTTACGTATGCTTACAAGCAAGCACTGCTTATATGCCTTTAAGGGATGACCGCGTCTGGTGCCGAAAAGTTTAGCAGCATCGCTGAATCGCTGGTATTTCGGTAGCTTATTGTTGTAACATTCCGTTTGGGATTCGCTTCACCGCAGTCGGGTAAAAAGACCAATCATGTAATTTTGTAAAGACACAGTTTATAAGGATTGTTTTCAGAATTAGGAACATAAAAATAGAAGTAGGTACTTTACCTCTCAAGATGCTGCGAGATGTTAACTGAACGAAGCACTTAAGCTAAATGTGTATGAAACACTACATTTTGAAAAAAATGTACATGTAGTATTCATGTTTTTTTTATTATTAACGCAAAGTAACATCTGAATCTATTGTCATGTTAAAATGAATGGAACATTCGGCGCATGGTCGTATTACCTTCACTACACATGAAAGAGATAGCTTATTTCGTTTTTAATTCAAAAGATACGATGATCGAAACGTGGATAATGTAATTAATAGGTGTTTTCTATACATCGCATCGTGATAGATCGTGACGAAAATGTCGACGCCGAAACGAAATCAATAATTAAGTATGACCTAATTACCTATTAAGTACATATTTAGACAACTGTGTTATTGAGCTAAATTTATATTGAATAATGTCCGGTATTTCTCGGATAGATTAAATTTATTCAGCTTTTTGAATTGTTCGGTTGTAGTACTTTTTTTGCCATCTATACGCCCACAATCCTGCTAATAAATAAATATCTTGGGACAAATTACACCAATGGATGGACCCAGCTCCAAACTAAGCAAAGCTTGTAGGTAGGTACTATGGGTACGGCAACGGATAAACATACTATATATGTATACACATACTTACGTACACACGGCAATATAATCAGGTAAGCACCTACGCACGCTCGCGCCGTATCTATCCTGCTTACCGAATAGCTTTGCCGTGTGTACATACATATATCACGTCTTTATCCCTTACAGGGTAGACATAGCCTAATGTAACAAAACCTGAAGGCCACGTTTAGCATGACTAAGGGCGTATAGCTGGAAAGGGAAATCAAAATAGTGATGGGTTGCTAGCCGCATCGCCTATAACATGATTCCTAAGACTTTCGCCCATTCCCTCGATGGGCTTTTACCATCTGCTCGGGAAGAGAAGCAACTGGTAAATTCTATGTTTTTTCTTTACTCCCAGACCAGCATGGAAGAAAAGTATAGTGTAGATAAATACATACAACATCCATGACTCGGGCACAAACATTCGTATTCATCATACAACTGTCTGCCCCTACCGGGATTCGAACCCAGGACCTCTAGCTTCAGTCAGGGTCACTAACCACTAGGCTATCCGGTCGTCTATTGAAAATATTTACTTATTATTGCATAACCATTGATAATACCGTATTCGTACCATATCGGAGCGGTCTTAGGTCATCGTCACCGATAACAATAAACACAATACGAACATGGCGCGTTGTATAACCAGCGTTGCGGCTCCCGTCGCAGCATTGTGCTGAGCCGCAACCTTTTTGACGCTGGACAGCGACACTATTGTTATTTTTCCTTTTTTGTTTTGTTTATTTTTAGTTGGGGCTGTTGTTGTCCTATGCGTCAAATAAATGTGTTTTCTTTCTTTCTTTCTTTCGGCTGCTAACAAGCACTTGTGTTTTAAGACTGTAGACAGTGTAGACAAAACGAAATTAAAAGTCTACGCTTAAGTTACGGATCCATTAATTGGTTATTGACATAGAGAGCGTAAGAAAGTAAAATTAATAATTTTGTACCCACGACAAAAACGCATGTGTTTAAAAACATTTAAATAAAGAAACAATGAAAAGAATTAGCCTCGCGATTCAACTGTTATAGGTTATATATATGTTAGGGTAAATTTGGTACATAGTATTTAGTTAATTTTTGAATTTTTAATGCCTACTTACAGTTCTAATGTAGGTAATTTTTGTTTACTACAGTAAATTAAGATACTTTAAAAAGGAAACTATTCAATTCAGTATAGGTAGATAGATACGCCAAAAGTGCCTTAGGTATATCATCTTGGAGAGACTGATTGAAAGATTTTTACTAAATATGACTACCACCGCAAGGAAATTGGCTTTCACATTGGTATAAATTTTTCAAGGTTTCTTTTGTAAGTAACTAAATTAATTGAAATATACCTAGCAATTGTAGCAGCGCCGAGTTAGTGTCTATAGCACTGCGTGAAGCCGGTTGGGGTCGCTGGTTCGACATAAGACTTATCATCAGCACAATGACATAACTATCTCCTTACAACAGCTAATCTAATCGAAACAAAAGAGCGTTTGCACACAACGCTTCCAAGTCGCTTTTAAGACGTTTCGATCATAAGGCATAAGGCCGGTATTGGTAAATTAACTCGTAAACGCGATTAGGGATAACGTTATACCTTTGTGTTAAGGTTGATGTTGGAATGATTTAAGCGCAAAGATGGTAAGTAACATATTGTTTTGTTTGTTTCGAATCATTCCGTTCGGTCATTCAGTTTGCAATCGCTGCTCGTCGCGTTGGGAGGTTAGTTTTATTTATAGGTTGTAATTATAAGTTTCATCTATTTTATGTTTAAATAAATGACGAGATAGCTCTAAATTTTCGCATGTATAGTTTTATTATTTGCCTAAGTATTTGTAGGCTAGGATAAGAGCCAGACAACAGGATAAAATTAGTGACTTGGAACTTTTTTACAGTTAATACCTAGTGCAATAAAATTGTAATCTAATCATTATCAGTTTGAAACCTGTCTTAGGGGCGATTTTTCAATCCTCAGATAAGCACTTAACTGACAGATACCTATAGAGTTGGTCGTCGAATAGGTCCTAAATATTGAAAAATCGACCCTTACGTTAACTTACTCTTACGTAATACGCTGATCAAAGAATTTCTTTACCCAAGGCTCAATATCATTCGTTACGGCTTAAAACAATGAAAACTGTTATTTACTCGTATTGCAAGACAACGTAACAATAAAGGTATGCCTCCCCTCTTTTCGCTAAGAAAGGGGACGGTGGGGAAGGAGAGTCCCACATAACCCCCATGCCGTCCCCACGGCGCGGGAGTTTGCGCAAAGCATTTTCCTACCCAAAAAAAGGCCCCTGGAATTTAACAGCGAGTATATAGTAAAACAAGCCCTTACAGAAGAGTTCACTCGAACCAATCCAACCACCTGCCGTAGTATTAATTTTAGTGTCCGACCGAAACTGATTTTTAAGCCGAAACCGAAACTTATTAAAACAATTAAAATTACGCTTATTTACTGAAATTTACTGTTTTTTTAACATTTTTTAACACATATTATACTTACCAAAATCACTCAATTGCAAAAACCTCAACTCACGATTAAACCGGTGGCGAACTGAGCCGGGGCCCCGCCAGCGAGCAAGCACGAGTTAGCAGCGAAGTTTACCGAACGACGCACAAAAATGCACGAACACTCGAGTTTCGGCGGGGTCGAAAGTTTCGGCTATATTTTGGCCGAAACCGAAACCGAAATTTCAGTCGGTCACTAATTAATTTGTACAACAGTGGTTCTTCCAGATGTCGGTGCAGGTGCGCAAAATCACGGGCCCGCTGGTGCTTGGCGAGGGCCCGCACTGGGATGCGCGCGCGCAGGCGCTCTACTTCGTGAGCATCCACGAGCGGACGCTGCACAAGTACCTGCCGGCCACCGGGGTGCACACCAAGACTCGTCTCGGTAAGACTTGTTGTAAAATCAAGTGCATTTATAAATAGTCAAGTGTCATCATCATCATCATCAGCCTATGTTAGTCCACTGCTGGACATAGGCCTCCCCTAATGAGCGCCATAGCGCCCTGTCTTTAGCTTGACGCATCCAGCATCTGCCTGCAGTCTTTCGCAGATCGTCATCCCACCTGGCCGGAGGGCGTCCTACACTCCGTTCAAGTCAAAGTCAAGTGTAATAATATGTATTTAGACAAAGATTCAAAAATAAGTACCATACGCTCGTACACCGGCATAATAAGGTCGTGGGACATATTTTTGAGAAGTTCCTATCAATACTTATTTTTGCACTTGACCGTACGTGGCGTTACCGAGACGTCAAAAACATCTATACACCTTCATGTCATGTTAGGATTATTTTAGGTCTCGATCGGTTCTTTTACTTTTTCTGTGTGTCTACTCTTGCTTGATACTTATGTCCTGTCAATCATTCAAAGGTTAACTGGAAGAGATCCTTTTTAGGGATAAGTTCACCTTTGTGCATTTGTGTTGTCTTGTATTCATCTTTTTCTTGTGTTTTATGTACCTACAATAAAGAGTTAAACATACATTGTCATAAACAATAAGGCCGATAACACATTTATTTATTTATTTAATGCAACATATATTTGATATTATGGCGTTTCGATATTTATGCCCTCAACTGGTAGAGGTCGTAGAAGACTCTGTCCGTGGCTTTAAGGCAATCGCAATTAATTCATGTTAACCTCGACCGACGTTAAACATTTTTCCGCTCGAGCGATGTCACGTCTTTTTAACTACGTGTTAGTAATTCTAATCGAATACTGACCCTAATTACTTGTCCACGACTGAATGACTATCAGCGTTAAGTCATTATTACACAAGCAACCTTATTGTAACGACCTAAACAAATTAACAACAGACAGACAGAGATGCGTCCGCGGACCGGAAGACGCGGTGTTGGTAGGCCTCCAACAAGATGGAGCGACGACCTGGTGAGGGCAGCGGGGACGCATTGGATGCGGATGGCGCAGGGCCGATCTGTTTGGCGAGCCTTGGCGGAGGCCTATCTTCAGCAGTGGACGTCTTTCGGCTGACATGATGATGATAATGATGAGACAGAGATCGAGATGACCTTTTGTAGTAGAAATAAAACAAAACAATATGAAACTTGCGAATGAGGTGAATTTGGAACCGCCCCCCCCTTCCACCTTGGTGAGATTTCGAGAGATTTGGTTTGACCAAAATCCCACGTGAGTTAATTAGTACCTACTAGCTGTTGCCCGCAACTTCGTCTGCATAGAATTCGTTTATCAATATCCCGCAGGAAAAAATATACTTTTAAAAGTGTAGTTCTATGATAACATGTCTAATACGATTGGTTACCATTCCAGACGGGAGACCCGGCTTCATAGTTCCTGTGGAAGGCACGCTGCACCAGTTCCTGGTGGGGGTGGAACGGAAGCTGCTGGTGGTCCAGTGGGACGGCGAGGATGGCAGCGAGGCAGCCGTCGTGGAACAGCTGGGCGAAGTGGACCTGCAGACTCCTACCAACAGGCTGAACGACGGGAAGGCAGACCCCAAAGGGAGGGTTTTCGCAGGTATCAAACCACGGTCTTTTCGTGAAGCAAATTTTCCTAACTGGCTTGAGTATACTTTTTAGGGTTCCGTACCCAAAAAAACGGGACTAAGAATCAATTGTCCGGCTATCTGTGTGTCTGTCTGTCACCAGGCTATATACCGACTGTCTTGCTCTCCACGCCGGAACACTTACTCACTTCATGTGGTCTCTCGTAGGTCTCTCTATCTGATTCTTGGGCTCGAAAGTCGAAGGTCTAAACCCATTGTCATTTTCTCTTTTTACAGGCACAATGGGCTTCGAGAAGACCCCAGGAGACTTCGAGCTGGAGAAAGGCTCGCTCTTCCGCGTCGATGGCCATGGCATCACGAAGGTTGCCGACAAGATCGGGATCTCGAACGGGCTGGCTTGGGACGTGGCTGCGAAAGCCATGTACTACATAGACTCGCCCGAGAGGAAGATCAGGAGATACGACTACGATGTGGATTCTGGCGAGATTTGTACGTAGACTACAAGCCCATGGACAAAAAAAACATGTGAAATGAACCACCGTGAATGAAGCCTAGAAGGCTGTTACTATATCATAAAACAACTCTGAGCGCTAATGCCGTCATTTCTGAACGGTACAGATTTTTTATCATACATTGAAAAAAAAAATTGCACTAACTTCCGGCACCACCACTTTAAAGCGGCACTAGGTTTTTCGACATTTATTTTTAATCATCTATAAGCTATAAAAACGCCGTTAATTAATAATTAGTCGTAATTCCTCACTTGTATCAGTGCGTATCTGAGACATTCCATAAATGTACCGCTCAGAAATGACGGCATAGCGCTCAGAGTTATTTTATGATATAGTAACAGTCTTCTAAGCTTCATTCACAGTTGGTTCATTTCACATGTTTTTTTTTTCCATGGACTTGTAGTCTAGTACCCATTTTGGGCAGCGAGAGTCCAGTTGCTACCCGCGCTATCTATTTAGTCACCTTTTCATCTAATTTGTGAACTGTCTGGTCTTTTTTGTTTCCATGGCTTCTGATTCAAAACACCTCTGCACCACGAATCTCGTTACTCGCTAATCTTGCCGCTAAGTAGCAGTTATTGCACTGCTGTGTTCCGGTGTGGAGAGTAAGACAGCCGGGGAAATTACGGGCACAAGAGGCATTTCATCTTAGTCCTCTAGGTTGGTAACGCATCTGCAATCCCTCCGGGGTTGCGGGTGTCTATGGGCAGTGGTGATCACTTACCATCAGGTGACTCACTTGCTCGTTTGCCTTCATATAAAAAAAAAACGAATCTGTTTTCCAGGCTATGCGTCCGTCGATCCACTATTCCACTCGCTAACATAAAATGGTGACCATTGCGCGTTTGCCTTCCTTGTCATATAAAAAATATAATATAGTGAGGTTTCTTTTCTTTCCAGCGAATATGCAGCACATATTTGACCTAGCAGCGAGCGGCGTCGAAGGCTTCCCTGACGGGATGACCATCGACACAGCGGGCAACTTGTGGGTGGCGGTGTTCGGCGGCGCCTGCGTGCTGCAGCTGTCGCCGAAAGGGCAACTCCTGCGCTCGGTGCCGATCCCCGCCGCGCAGGTATGTGTAGATGACGGTCTAACTGAAAATACCATCTTTACTTTGTTTTCGAAATTCCACCACAACTAGAAGTCGAGATATAAAAGAAAAAGGCAGGATCCACCAAAAATATCTTTGATTCATTATTTATTAACGGGATACGAAATGAAAGAGGAAGAAGTCCTGAGTTCAAAAATGTAGTAGGTACATGTAATATATTACGAGTACATTAATACTAAGCAAGAGAAGAATAATAAAGATTTACTATGGGTGAATTAGTTCCACTATTTGTTAATAGATGTCGCAACTAAATGAAGCTTATCTATTTTCAGGGACGTGCCCAAAAATTTGTTTTCCGTCTGTCTGTTCGACCCTTTGTCTGTCTAGATCCATAGATGATGAAGCTTAACCCTTTACCGCATGGGAAACCATATATGGTCTCATATAATTATATTTTTTTTAAATAATAAATTAATGTTATTTATACGAGTAAATGACCAAATATTATTGTCAACCTGCAAGTAAAACAGAAGGTATTTTTTATTTTTCATTTGGAGGGTACTTAGCAATTTTATTGACACTTGATTCTGTTTGACTTCTTAAATCGGTGCTTGACAAAAACATTTTGTTTTTCGGTGTAATCAGGAATAATAAAGGTGAGTAACAGTATTTCGACTCATTTTATTATTAGCTATAGGTCTAATTCAGTTTATGTTTATGATAGCATGAAAAAAAAATGGTTATTAGCACCATTTTGGCATGTTTTATGTAGGAACCATATTTGGCTTCGTATGCAATCAGCGATATTAGTGAAGTATACATATTTGGCTTTGTGTGCAATTAGCGATAATATTTTAATATACATATCTGGATTCGTATGCAATTAAAGAAAAAATCCCTGATAGTAATACTTCGGAAAATGAAGAAGAATACATAAATATTTCTAAAGCACACAAACAAAATACACGTAAAAAGCAGATTCAAAGAAAAAAAAGGAAAAAGTTACTCGAGAAAAAATAAAAATGCCTCCATATGGTACTGTCCAAAATGGACGAAAAATCAAAAGCAGTGCAAGTTTCGTTCATTCACAATGTGTGAAAAATGTCAAGTTTATTTGTGTTACAATGAAAAAAGGAACTGTTGCAAAGATTATCATTTATTTTACCTACAAATTTTAAAAGGACTACCTACCAACAATTACGTGGCAATAACTTTCTATTCGTATTGCGTTGCATACCAAGCCACATTTGGATTGTTTTCTTTATTTTTGAAATGCATACGAAGCCATATATGAATTTTGAAAACTACGTAAAAAAAAATTTTTTTTTTCATGATTTTGGAATTTGCTCATTAAATAAATATATGTTCTTGAAACCAATTTGCTTTTTTATGATTTTTACCTATGCCATGCAGTAAAGGGTTAATACCAACTCTAGACATTATTTGGTGAACCTTTGTGGTGGAATGGAACTGTTTGCCTGAGTCGTTCCTACACGATAAACACATTTAAAAACAGACTTGTTCTTCTTCTTCTTTTTTATAATATGGCCCTATCGAACGATGCGATGATTTCGCCAATGTCAAAGTAATAAATACAGTATTCAAAAATCTTGTGACAAAAATGTCGGCAACGTTGTACGTTAGAACACGGTCAAAACACCCCCCCTGTCGTGCTCTTAGCCAACGGTCAATGATATCCCTCAGAGACCGCTAGAAAATCATTACCCCATGCCCAGGGTGCACCGGACCAAGCACTGCTCTTCCCACCGGACAGATCCAAAAACGAACCATAGCTCTTGATCAACGCGGAGGTAACCCGACTCGCACCCCAACAGACTTGTTAAACACTGAAAAACAATACATAAATACGCAAGCGTAAGCTGTGAGCTGCCGTGCATTATAAATAAATAAATAAAAATCTTGGGACAAATTGCCCCAATTGACCCAGCCCCAAACTAAGCAAAGCTTGTACTATGGGTACCAGACAACGGATAAACATACTTATATAATGTAGATAAATACATACTTAAAAACATACACCATCCTTGACTCGGGCACAAACATTCGTATTCATCATACAACTGTCTGCCCCTACTGGGATTCGAACCCGGGACCTCTAGCTTCATAGTCAGGGTCAGTAACCACTAGGCTATCCGGTCGTCAAAATGCCAAGCAAGGTGGACGGATGATCTGGTAAAGATCGAAGCGACTGGCTGAAGCTAGCTCCAAATTGTCGAGGAGATCCTTGGGAAATTCCTCTGACCAGCAGTGGACGACGGAATGGTATAATAGTGATGATTGATGATGGGGACCCCTATAGGGTGTTAACATTCGTTTTCTTTTCCAGGTAACCTCCTGCACGTTCGGTGGTCCGGATTACGATGTTCTCTTCGTGACTACATCGGCCTACATGAACAAGGAGGGCGAAGGTGCTCCTGAAGACGGATGCACGTTCATGGTAACAGGACTCGACGCCAAAGGACATCCTAACGTCAACTTTAAGTGTTAGAATTGGCTGCTGTTAACGCTGGACTCAGAGGTGTCAATTGACGTTAGGATTTTTTTTTGAAATTTTATGGAACTTTTAATTTCCGGTAAGGTCAACTAACGCTTCTGCGTGTAGCAGAATCTGAGAAATTGTGTGGACAGAATATAAATGTTATATTGAAAGTAAATGGAAGGATATAATTTTAATACCTACTTACTGTTTTTTCATTTAATTTCCCAATGTGAATGTGTAATGTAAGAGAGACTTTGAAACTAATTGAAGTTCTAAAAACTCTTGAAAAACCCAAGACTGTACATACTAATTGTATAAGGAAAGGCAAACATATTTATTGAATCAATTTATTGGTAAAAAAGGTTACAAAAGGACATTTAATAATCACACAAATACCAATAGCAGGTAATTAATTACAGTACAATTTCACACAAAAATTACTTAATAAATTTACATTACATTGAAAAAAATGTCAAACGAAGACAGACAAACAAAATGACTCGTAGCAAAATGCAAGCACAAACCGACAACAACTAACTATTTGGTCGTTTAAGAAAAACTAAAGTTGTTCAAGCTGCTGCCATTTTCAAGAAGTACATAATACGTTATATCCGTAAAGCTTTAAAACAATCGAAGACTTCAACGAAGAGTGCAACCAGATGGCACTAGGGTAGAGGACTCGAGGACGGTCGCGCTAACACCAGATGGCATGGGGCGCGGGGTACAGAGGGGAGTCGCCGGGATAGGCAGCGGTAAGGTGACGGGAGGCAGAAGTAAGATGACGGTAGCCAAACAATTTGTACGCGCTGCCTATCTGGCCACAGCACTTCATAGGAAACCGTCGACTGAAGACCGCCAAAAGACCGCCTCACTGAATGGCTAGGGCTGGTATTTAGTAGGATAGCTCTTTCCCTCTTCGAAATGTCTATTTCTGTCTAGAAATAATTGAGCATGATGCCTCCGCCCGATTTAATGCTCTAGTTAAAAATCTGATAGTCAAAATGGCATCGTTTTACTCATAAAATCGGACTGTGCTGCCAGAGCCAGTCATTCTATTCGTAACAATCTTACACCAGCTTAAAACTACCATTGGATTGTCCCTTCACACCAAGACCGGTGATCTTGTAAGTACAACCGCTAGGGGGCTCCTGTTGCTTGTCCCCTGGCACATCGATACAGGCCGTGGTCACAAACAGGGTGTCCAGATTTGGCCCCCCGAAAGTGCAGGAAGTGACCTGCTGGGCTGGTATGGACACTCGGCGGAGGAGCTCCCCTGCAGGAGAAATCTGCAGGATGCAGCTTCCACCAAAGACGGCCACCCATAAGTTGCCCTCCGTGTCAACAGTCATGCCGTCGGGGAAACCCTCTATCTTGTTCTTTTTGAAGTCGAAGATGTACTGCAAGTTTGCTGAAACAAAAGATACAATACAATTTTTATTGAACGCCACAAATCAGTACAAAACAATACAGAAATAAGGTAGACAATAGGCGCGGTTTAGACTAGTTTATCTAAAGCCTCAAGATAGAAGGGAGACAGTGTGTGAATTTCGTTAGATTGCGGGGTGGCCAGGCTATGGATTTGTAAGTGATCGATCGCCGACAGCAATATACAGCAACACGCATGATATTTCTCGCATCGCCTCAACGTTTTGGTCACGGGCGAGCATAGGAGTACCGTCCATACTCATTTTAACTAACGTATTTGATAGAATCTAGGGTTACCTACATTCAAATGAGACGAGTGTCGACTGAAAATCTGTGGTCGAGAATGGCAAATGGAGACGCCCAGCAGCAGATGAATGTGATAACATGTCTATATATTTTATCTCTCTTTCACAATCGACCTAAGCTGTCAATAGCAGTTAGTTCATTTGAAGAAATTATTACTAATAAAATCGACTCATCATTTTGTAAGGAAGAGAAAAGGAGAGAGGACGGGGGAAAGAAATGAATAAATAATTCGACATACAGAAATCAGTAGGCACATAAAAAGAAATACCTGATGAGAACAAGGAGCTACCATGATTCAATTCCGATTCAGTTTAGGTTCGCTCTCTGTCAGATCCATACTAAAAATGACAGCTTAATAAACTGAGTCGGAATTGAATCGCATTAAGACGTCATGTTACGGCCCCAGAAAATTGTACCGAATAACGTAAAGTGGGCTCATGCAGCATGCCATTGCATCAAACGGCAACGCTCTAAATTTTAATAGAATACATATGTATGTATGTATGTACATACATACATACATAAATCACGTCCTTTTCCCTTACGGGGTAGACAGAGCCTAAGGTGACAAGACCTAAAGACCACGTTTAGCATGATTGTGGGCGTATGGATAGAAAGGGGAATCAAAACAGTGATGGGTTGCTAGCCACATCGCCCATATAACATGATCCCTAAGATTTTCACCCAATCCCTAGATGGGCTTATACCAACTGGTACATTCTATGTTTTTTCTTTGCTCCCAGACCAGCATGGAAGATTTAATAGAATAAACTTACAAATCTCCCCAGTATCAATGTCATAGTCGTATCTCCTTATGTTCTTCTCCCAGGAGTCGATGTAGTACATGGCCTGCCCGTTGGGGTCCCAAGCCAGCCCGTTGGAGACCGTGATCTTGTCGCATATCTTGGTGATCCCGCTCTCGTCCAGGCGGTAGAAGGAACCTTTCTCCAGCTGGAAGCTGCCGTTAGCATCTTCGGGCCCCATCGTACCTGCAAGAAACCTGTTCGTTGGGCAGAAATAGCTTGTTTCTCAGAATACCGGTCAAGTGAGAGTTTCCGATCACGCATCATGAGTTCCGCCCCAATTCGGTAAGTGAGTAATATCTAGTGTTAGCAGAACCCTGCTGCAAAATATAGGCTGTGTGAATTTTTACACTGGTAACTTACATAGACAGACAAAATGACAGGAGGTGGAGACCGAGGAGAGTTAAGACAGAGGTGAGTTGATACAAAGCCGATTTCTCTGCACCTATGACAGTTAGCGAGGTCACAATTTCACACAAACTGTGGAGTGTAGAAAGAGCAACGAATTAGCGAAGTTACCAGCCCGATGAACTGTCAAAGTTCAAAGAAATCGGCTTTGTATCAACTCAATTCTGTCTCAACTCTCCTCGGTCTCCCCTAAGCGTGTTTGTCACCAGTATAGTAAATCCATACTGTACAGTAAGTAAATCCATCCGTTTGAGAGCACACACACATACACACATAAACACACACACGCACAAAGACAGAGAGAGAGAACATCGATGAAACTTACACCTCGCCTTTTTGGGTCGGGATTTAAAAATGCCACTTAGAACCAAATTAACCTGCGAACAGCCTCCCCATCGGGTCCACCTTGCCGTCATTGATCCTGTTCTCAACAGCATCCTGGTCGATCTCCCCCAGGATGCGCACGACCTTCGCGCTGCTGCCCTCGCCCCCGTCCCACTGGACCACCACGAACTCTCGCTCCAAGCCCACCACGAACTGGTCCTCGTGGCCTCCGATAGGTACTATGAAGCCTGGACGGCCGTCTGAAATAAACACTAGTTTTTACCGCTCACGTAAATAGACATAAGTACACACAGCAAAGCTATTCGGTAAGCAGGATAGATACGGCGCGAGCGTGCGTAGGTGCTTACCTGATTATATTGCCGTGTGTACATACACATACACAAATTACGTCTGTACGCATTACGTGGTAGACAGAACCTAAGGTAACAAAGAAGGCCACGTTTAGCATGATGTGGGCGTGTAGGTGGGTAAAGGGAATCAAAAAATAGTGATGGGTTGCTAGCACTGCAGTTGACATTCCGGATTTTGCTGTCCGTGGGATTTTCCAAAAATCCGTGGCAGTTATCAAAAACCACATCACGGTAGGTATTTATATAGGTACTTGGGAATTCGAAGGAACACATTGTGAACTTCATTTAATATATATAAATTAGGTAACTTATTATTAATTAGCTAACTAATAAAGCTAGACTTTGCTGTTGAAATTTTATGGTTTTTTACAACAGTCCCATACCTAATGGGATTAAAAAACGGAATTTACAAAGTACTCATCGTGGTCTTTATTTTTAACATAATTTACTTTGAATCAACTTTCGTAGTTTTAGTGATCCTTACTATTGTTTAGTTTTTAATGGTTTGTATATTAATAAATAAATACTATCTTTAAGCAAATTTGCTGGTTTTTAGGACTTTTCGGTCGAAATTCCATGTTTTTTACTGCAATGATATAAGACTTTCCAACGTTTGCTGGAGCAGGAACTTGAGAAAGTGGCACTCTCGCCAGTGCTTGGAGATAGAACCTAACATCTACTCCCACTCACTAATCCACCCGCCAAGCAGCAGTACTCGCGCTGCTGTGTTCCGTCGTGGAGAGCACGACAACCAAAAAAATAACGGCATGTCGACGGATGTCCATGGATTGTGGTGCTTTCATATCATCGGGTGACTTGCTCATGTCACCTTATCTCATAAAAAATACCTATATCACTAGATCCGAGGCTCGACATGGAACACGACAGCCATCATGATCCGTCACCATCATCAGCCAAAACACGCCCACTGCTGAACATAGGCCTCTCCCAAAGTGCGCTATAAAAAGCGCACATATCTACAGTGGTCTCCAACTTCAGGTCTACTACCCTCAAATAGCAGTGGGCCAAGGTCACGTGGCTCGGCGGACTCACGTTGACCTCGTTTCAACGTGCAACCGTTCCTTGGGTAGACGAGGGGGGGAAAGGCGAACTCGGTGCTTGCATCGCTCGCCCGATCCCTTGAGGCCAGCGGGAACGGTAACGGGGCATTATACCTACCTGCATTGCACGGTCTCATTGTCTAAGGGAAGACGGGCCCAGCGTACGGGCCCTCCCCTTCTTGGCGCGGTCCTGGCGGAAGCCAGGGCCACCGGGGGGACGTTTGTGGTGAAACCCTAGTGGCATCCCACTGCGTCCCCCTCACACCGGATTGAGGCAACGCCGGAGAGTTTTTAGTTCAGGTATACCCCTTCGGGGGGGAGTCCCACATATCCCTAGGCATGCCCGTGCCTAGGGCATCCATAAAGATTTCCTCTCCGTTAAAAAAAAAAAGGTCACGTGGCTCGCAGGACCGACGGCCGATGCAGCCAGAAGGTCCTCGAGCGGCGACCACGTGCCGCAAAGCCTACAAGATATAAATTTCTACGCACCTAGGTAAGTCTTGGTGTGCTCCTCGGTGTTGGCGTCGTACTTGTGGATGGCCTGCTCGGGGATGCTCACGAAGTACAGCGCCTGCGCACGCTCGTCCCAGTGCGGGCCCTCCCCCACCTTCAGGGACTCTGTTATCTTCTCCACCTTCACTTCTGACATCTGAAAGACCAATGGCCTTTAACCAGCACCGTTGGTAGGGGAGACCGAGGGGTTTTGAAACAGAGGTGAGTTGAAACAACGTTAATTTCGCGGAATCTATAACCGTTGTCGAGCTGGCAACAGTGCTGTTTATCGGCGTTCCACCACCCGCGGACCCTTCAGTGTTCATCCTTGGCTAACGGCGCGCGGTTGCATAGTTCTAGCACAAGTGTCAAAAAAAATACGAAAAGTAAGTTTTCATCGTTTTTTTTCCCTGCCTACTATTTAATAATGTGTTAGTGTTTTGGCATGTATTATATATGTTTCGAAAGCTCATTGACTAAGGATTGTGATGAATAGTATTGGTGGAAGTTGTTAGGTATGGTTTGGTTTTAGGCAGGGTTGATAAAAATCATGATTATTATAAAAAAATCATAATAATCCGATTAATTTGATTTAAATCGGATTTATTTGATTAAAATCAGATTTTTTTGATTTTTTCATTTTCTTGTCTTTTTTATTAATTAAATAGCCAGTTCAGTTATATAATAAAACGAAAACAACGTATTTTAATTAAACTATTCACTAGTCAATTACGAATGACCGGGCGAAAAGCGAAATGCGTCTCGTGTTTTAGTTTCGGGGAATCCTGGAACCGTTTTGGTACCATGCGTCACATCTATAGTTTCGGGGTTTCCCCAAAACTGTTACACTATGACTCGCTTGCACATGTGTGCGTGCCGTAGTGGTCCGGGGAATTCCCTAAACAATTTTGGGCCGATTTGGTTGTAGTAAAAATTTAATGATTTAAATCAATGATTTTTTTGAAAAAATCCCTTGATTAAAATCACGATTTAAATCACTGATTTAAATCAAGTGATTTAAATCATATCAACCCTGGTTTTAGGTTGTGATTTTATAACGGATGGGTGGATTTTTGCTACTGAGGAGATTTGAAACAGACTGTTTCAACTCTCCTCGGTTCTATTTTGTATGGCTTCTGTTTTGTTAATACGGTGAAGTTTATTTTTGTTTTGCTTTTTTTTTTGTTTTAGCATGCCTACGGACTATAAACGAAAAACAGACAACAGGTATGGCGAGCCAAGAAATATTATGAACTGGCATCAGAAGAGGTTTTATTGCGCCCCAGAAGTCTTCGGGATGCTGCGTCGTAAATGAAAGCGAAGAGGAAGATGAAGAATGCTTCTGCATTTGTTGTTTTTTTTAATAGATAGAGTGATTCAAGAGGAAGGTTTTTATGTATAATTCTACGCAGACGAAGTCGCGGGCAGAAGCTAGTATGCAATAAATGCAAATCTTAAACTTAGATAATCTCAAATATCAACTTTAGTATACTATAAAAGGGTAATTTTACTATAAAAGGGTAATTTTATAGTATATTAAAGTGGATTTTTGAGATTATCTAAGTTTAGGATTTGCATTTATTGCATAAAACTTATTAAGATGAAAAATTAAGACTGATTGCTGTGCCATTACATTAATAAGTGTCATTTAATTATAACAATACGTCTCTAAGATACATATTCAAAGCTTTGTGATTACTAGTTTGTTGCTATAATTAAAAATATATAATTTACGTCTGATCTTAATTAAAATTTTAAGGCATAATTTGCAGAAACAATGATTATTTTTAAAAAGAGGTTTTGTCTTGTTTAAATTAAGCAGATATTACTTAATAAGATGATTGTTACATTTTGATTTTATTTTTTAATAAAACCCGTTGTAAATTATGTATTTTTTTTCTAATTTACAACCCTTTTTCTCTGATATAAATAACTGTTTCAACTCTCCTCGCTCCCTGTTTCATCTTACCTCGGTATTAGGGGAGTTGAAACAAAATGACTTGACACATTTAAGTTTAAATATCTCGCCAGCATTCATACTCATGCTATTTTTGTTGGTCTTACATAAAACTAGAAGATATAAGCTATCGAATGATACCAATCTCGTACGATTCTGACAGTTAGACTTTTGTGTACGTCATAAAATGTGAAAATTGTTTCAACACCCCTCGGTCTCCCCTACCTCTAAAACTAACCGTCTTAGCCCTATTCAGTTTTTTACACGACAAGGAAGGTAAACGAGCAAGTGGTCACCTGATGGTAAGTGAACAGCACCACCCATGGACACCAGCAACGCTAGAGGATTGCAGACGCATTGCCAGTCTAGAGGGGCTAGGATAGAATAGGTACATCTTAGGCCAGTAATTTCACCGGTTGGCTTACACTCCACGCCAGAACACAGCAGTGCAAGCACTGCTGCTTGGCGGCAGGATTAACGAGTAAAACGGTGGTCGCGATCACGACGGACCTTGGACGAGGTCCTACCTGGCAAGTTTTATTATAAACGAAAAGTTCCGGACGGGATTTGAACTCCGCGCTGTTGACTATACCTATTATAAACAAACTAGCTGTTGCCCGCAACTTCGTCTGCATAGAATTCGTTTATCGCTATCCCGCAGAAATTACGCAAATTTACGCAATGTGTTATTCCAGACTATACTCTATCTATGTTCCAAATTTAATCCAGATCTTTCCAGCCGTTCTGGCGTGAAAGAGTAACAAACATCCATCCACCCATTAATAATTACAAACGCGTCTATAAGATTAGTAGGATATTCTTAGCTCTCTAGCCTGGCAACCCATCTGCAATCCTTTAGCGTTGAGGGTATCCATGGGAGGTAGTGCTCATTGTTAAGTCACTGATGTTAATTAGCTGACCAATTTGCTCCTTTCCCGGCGTATGACAAAAAAACGGTCGTACTTAGTACCAAATAATTTCGTACAATACCCTATCAAGTACTAAATATACCTACAAATAAAATCGGACGCTCAAATAATTCCTTAAGCCGCTTCAAAAGCTGTTTTCAGAGAACTACCGAAGAGAAACGATGTCTCAAAATATTTAGAAATATTTAAATTGTAGGCAATGTAATGTATCTAGAAATCTAGAGTATGCATGATCGAAGGGTTCTTTCCTCCCGCAGCACATTATCTACTATCTATAGATCCTTATGATCCTTGTGAGTCAAGAGTGTGATGCGGTTTCAAGAGGCACTTAAAAGATAAAACTACTGCAACAACACTTAATTAATAACCGTTTTGTTCTTAATCATAGTTTTATACATAAGTACTTAAATGAACCTTGAAAACAACTCTTTTTTGGCTAGTCTTCATGCTATTAATTTCAACTGTTTTAAGTCTAATTTAATAAGATTAGTACTTACTTTCTTCGGCATTTTTATGGGCACTTAGATCACTTACAACCGCCTGGAGGCCACTAACGAAAAAATCGTTCCCGAAAAGTCTAAGATCTAACATTTATTTTTGTAGGTAGATCGAAATTAAAAACTCAACCCAGATAAAGGGTTCATATACGATACGACCCGATACAGTACCTAATCATCGATATCATGTGCTTGTAGTTATCTCTTATGTATCTGCTTTGTAATATAAAATCTTCCTGATTATTACACCTCTGGTAATTTTGTATGGTTCACACGATACGGGTTCAAATGAGTGTGAACTATAAGAACTGGGTCAATAAGGTTATTGGCAATTTATGTGTAAACCTCAGTGATTTTGGGCTCATTTTGGCAGAAAAACATTCAACATCATTATCCTATTTATTTGCGATCACAGATCTCCACACGAACGACAGGTCGCACTGTATGCGCGGCCCTTAATACTATAAAATAGTGTAGGTAGATATATTTTTGCGACCAGACAATTTACTCAGTGAATCTTATTACTTACCCACAAATTCCGCAATTTACTTTGCCAAACATTCTACAGCTTTTACACACAAAAACTCCGGTTACATTGTCTATGCCAATAAGCAAAACAATCACTGAACTGTTACCAGAGAAATGGCTTAAACTCATAATTTACACAAATCGCCAAGTTTTTAAACATTTGTAACGTTATTTTTTCGTTCACGGAAATTTAAGGTTAAGACAGTTCTCTGTCAACTTTAAATTGAAACAATTGTACCGACCTTCCACTAGGAGCGATGGAGACGAAGTACGAATAGATCAATTAACTCGAACAATTAATAATATCAACAGATAACGCTACTGAGCAACACTCTGACATCTCTGGAGCATCTACGACATGAATGTGTACCTAATGTATAGGGTATTATCAGGAGGTCAGACAGTATCAATTATGAATGGATAGCCAATAATGCCTTTACTATGAATACCACCTCACTATTATTCATTGTTCTTCGTCGGACACTAGTTTATGACCGAACCAACTGAGTTTGAAGGATGGCATTACATAACCTAGTGAAAAACGTGGCTTCCCTATGCAATATACAGAGGGACTTCTAAAGTCGTGAACAGATTACTTTTTTAAACTCTAAACCGATGAGTACGACGTTGGTCTGCACGTGTAACAGTTGTGCTCATTAAACTTTGATAATGATCCCGTAGAGGGATCGAAACGCGTCAGTGTTTATGTGGTGTAAGGGATAATTAAGTTTGTGGGATTTATGTGTTTTATTGGCAGTAGTAGAGGGAGGGATTGCATGAAAACATATATATTTCACACAGGCTTGGTTAAAGTAAAACAAAGAATGCAAAAGAAGGAAAGAGAAAAAAAAACATTAATAATAATTTAAGTTCAGTGGAGGTGTCCACCATGATATCCATTTAGTCCCAACTCCTTCGTACTCTTTGTGTTCCGTCTATGCGTGCTTACCTAACTTGGACGCAAAGGAAAACAGGTCACTATATTGATAATAAGTAATAAAACACAGTATACAAATCAGTAGACTTTAATTTGATGTAATTTTGAAAAAAAAAAATACAAACAACATCCCAATACGGATGCGAGCTTTGAGCTTAGTTCACAGGAATACATAAGTGGTACATGTATATTTCACAACACTATTTACTGAAAGCTAATCGACTAATCATTAACGGTCATTAAACTGATATGACAACAATTTCCATCTTTGGCAGTTACATTCGAGTATTGGTCTGGCTGCCTCCGTTCACAAAACTCGCACAAACACTTAACTATGGCGGAAAGAAACAATATGGCGCCCCCTGCGCACCTGGCGAGTAACCGAGGTTATTCTTAAATAAAAAAAAATAACACTAAGTAGTCTATGATTACGTAAACATTAATTAACGACTAACATAAATTCTAACTCCTAGTGATTTAAAACTAATACTGAGACATCAAAACGACTTTACACGGAACATCACACATACATATATCATATTGTATATAGAAGTACTTATATAGAGACCTACACATTTTTTTTTCGTTTTCTTTTTTTAACAACGCTCTGTACAAACAATTAAGATTTAGTTACGTATTAGTTACGTTTAATATATATAAATGTATCAGGTATATATAGTCGTAGACGTAAATATGAGGGATTCATAAAATATGGATCAAAAATCGTGGGCGGATTATTAAATATTACAATAACAAGTCAATTGGTGAGTGGGGGGCGGCATGCCAGGGCCCACTGCGCGGCTCAGAGTACCCGTCTCTAGCGGAACAACTGTTAGAGTAGAAACAAAGCACTCGTGCGACTGCCGCGAACCCTAGCATGTACCCACCGAAGGGATTCGTATAAATTATCCACATAATGTGTACAAACGCTGTCGCTTCACCGCCCATTTCCTTACAGAATTTTCCAGTCACCCAATCACAGCCAAATCGAATCATAAACGTTCCAAAAATACTTTTTTTTTACCCAATGGTGAAACGGAAAGGGCGATCGAAGCGAGCACCGCGCGATCAGGTAAATGCAGGGACTAGCTGACCGCGATCTCTCAAACAAACCGCTGAAGTTACTAATTATTAAAATTCTACAAAAGCATAAATGACTACCCAAGCACCGAGATTTAAACAGGCATGAGATCAAATTAGGAAACTTTCTAAATAATAAATGCTTCGAGATTCGGTTTGTGGTATAAAAACACTATTCTACTGGAATTTCTGTTTTGTAATGACGCCTCGTGGTCGTTTCTGGCACTGCACTTCTAACTTAACAAATTGCCGAAACGAATTGACATGGGCCTTTGTGAGCGGACACCATACTCAGAGAGAATTTGCTGAATATATTTGCGCACTAGCCCACACTTAAAAATTGATGATAGAGCGCTATTTATGTTATTTAATATGGCTGCGAATATGCCGCCAGCGAAACCTGGATTTGACAAACATTGGAATGCAAACTCTTAATGAAAAAGCGGAACGACGTTAAGTAGTCAGTTAATTCACATCTCCGGAGGTGTCGGCGCCGTGTTAAAAACTACACTACACTAATAGAAACTTAAATTTGCGTACAACCTACAATTAAATTGGCTTACACTTTACAGTTCCAACTTACATTAAGGAATGACGTTCAGCGTCTAAACCTACGCGTCTTAATGCCGTACCATACAAAAATACTTCAAAAAACCCTGTCGACCTTGACAAATTTTAGCAGCACCAATGAACACTTAATCATAATAAATTCGAAACTAATTTAGACGAATCTGGAGCCGGCACGTTTCAACCGCGAGAGCTGGGCCTTACCAAGGCGTCTCAATGCGATTCCTCTTCTCTTTTTAACATGGCCCCTTCGAACGACGCGATAAAATACAGCAGGCAACGTTGTACGGTAGAACACGGTCAAAAGACCCCTCCCCCCTGTCGAGCTCTTAGGCAACGGATAATATCCCTCAGACTCTGCCAGGAAATCATTAACCAATGCCCAGGGTGCACCGAACCAAGCACTGCCCTTCCCCCCGGACGGATCCAAAAACGAACCGCAGCTCTTGACCACACGCGCACGCAAATTGAATCGGAATTGGATCGCTCTAAGACGTCACGGTAAGGCCCCTGAAGTCATAATTGCGACTAAAGTCTACAAGAATCGCCTCAACCCCCGTTGCGAGATCCACAACCGCCGCTGCCTCATGAAACGTCAAGTCGGATTTCATCAAACATTGTCAAGTGCGTTCAAAGAGTCTGCTACAACAAACCTTCACTATACTCAAGTCGGACAAGGTGTCAGGTTCCACTTCCACTGAGGCAGAACGGAGACAAGACAATCAACCAATCACTTTAGTTTAACTGTAACATGTTAAAATACACGTTTTAATATCCCCTTGTCTTGCAAAATTACTTAGCGCTTAGCTAAGAGCTAGTTTGCCGTGACCCATATGTGGGACACAGACTTGTAGAGCCCGTGCGTCGTGACCCATATGCGGGGCACGGGTTAAATTCCCGTTTTCAATGTGATAATGCAAATCTCAGTGCCGCCTCAACGGAAGGGAACTCTCAACATCGTTCAAGACTTGGTTCCAGTTGTAGAGGACCAAGCAAAGGTTCGTGCCGTATATTTCTCACCGCCCGTAAAATTTTACGCAGCGTTATTTCGAAGTTCTATATATCGTATCATTTAAATAATTGACACCATTCAGTTTATTTAGGCGGCGAAAAACATACGACACCGTTTAAAGCAGTTTGGAACCAAAAGTTTTGAGCTCAAAGGATTTATCACTACCAGTAAATTCAAACAGTTTTCGCAGATAATAAAATAGTCATATTTTTTTTAATAAACAGTCAAAAAGAAAGAAGACAGAAAAAGAAGAAAGAAACTCCCAAGAGGACATTTTAAAATCAACGATCGTCAAATATTTTATTTACTAAATAAAAAATCACGACAAAAACTCATTTCATACTTTTTTTGCGGTAAGCTACATTTAATTTAAAACAAAAAATACTACATACAACTAGCTGGTAGATTACTATAATCCCAGTGGCATCAAAACTTTCGGTTCTCAAACCTGCAGCGCTGACGCGTACCGAACCGACCATCTCATCGGTACCACCTCAATCCAGTTCACACCGGTTCAGCTTCGCATCAGCGTTTCAAAGGATATCGTGTACCGTTTCGTTGAGCATTTCGTTGTCAAACTTTAGCTTCATACATACATACAAAGCCGGGTAATGGCTGCCTTCACTGCTTTAGAACTGTCCTTTGTTACTATGGGAAACATTTTAAGATCGCTTTAATTGACTAAGAGACCCCAATTGACAGTCTTATTGTGTCTTAAAAATTTTTTTTTTAGAGATAGTCAACTAGGCCTTCTTAGGGGGAAAGTATGTAGGATATAACATTTATATGACATAGTTCTATAGATACTAAAGTACATTTATAATCGAAATTAGCGTGTGTACAACACTGAACACTTTCTAAATATACTGACACAGTTGTATCTAAGTTAACATCAAATTGACAAGTGCACATGTTATCTATAGACATTAAACATCTTGAATTATATCCTAGTCCACTCCAGTTTTAAGTCCCATTTCGCTATACAATCAGCCCGTTACAGTCGCGACAATGGCTACCGTTTCTCTCATTAAACATTGATCTCAACCGGATGTGATGCGAGTATCTATCAGTGGCGCGACGTCCATAGAACTCGATTCCCCCCGGCTTGCCTATTTTAAGGCAGTTGGGCACTATTGTGCAGAATTAGAGGAAAAGGCTAGTTAAACTCCCTTCGGCTTGCCTTCTGATATACTTGACGCCACGCCGCTGGTATCCATGTATATTTATTTCAAAGTAATACAACTTGCGAAGACAATCATGGAGACTATTGGAAGCGAGAATTCTGCGTTACTAACAACGCGCGTTAAGTTTCTCGGAGTCTACAATACACTCTAATTTCGCATCGTGCCGTGCCGCTCGCACAAATAGGCATTAGTATGAAATTGAGAGGGACGGTATTACGAACTCTTGCTAGTAATAGACACCTAGTAATCCATACAGGTAGCGCAATACCCTGTAATCTTAACATAGATGTATATACCGCAATAAAGGTTCTGAATTTGGTTTAAAAGTGTTATAAGAAGACTGTTCGAGCTGATAGCAAGCTAACCATACCCATAGAGATGCGCACGCGTCATAGAATAACAAGGGACTGGGTTTGATCTTTGATCCCCTATAACCCGGTACGCATTTGCGAGCTTCAAAGGTCCAGCCACACCACCGCGTAAACTTTTACAACGGTGCGTTTCCGCAAAAAAATGTATGAAGAAACGGTGACAACGTAACGCATGCGACACGTCACTGCGTATACGCAGCGGTGTGGTCGCCCCTTTACTGTTGCACGTCACAGTAATAAGAAATCTTAGTGTGAACTCGCGAGCCACGTCCGCACCAGTTCTTGGTTACTGTAACACGCAACAGTTACAGCTCGCAGACGAATACCCGGCTTATAATGCCAGGACATGTATTGAAATACGCATTTGTCTTATTTCAAGCTCTGCCGCAATAAAGGCGCGGTGATAAGCCTGCACCAATGACCGCACAGCTGGCAGAAGAGCGCGCGAGATAGGACTACCCGTCGTTACTCACTGTTCGTTCTAGAGACGGGTAAACATTCTCAGACGCGATACAGCTCTCGCACACTCTTTTGCTAGCCATGATGATTGGTCGCTGTTGTATAGCGGTATAGAGGGCAGCAGTGTGTCCATTTGGTTTGCTCTGGTGTAATTTCGAGCCTGTTGGATAATAAATTTGCGCGTTTTTGTATTATAATTGCATATTTCATTCCACTATCCACCTATACGCCTGCAATCATGCTAAACGTGGCCTTTAGGTCTTGTTGCCGTAGGCTTTGTCTACCCTGTAAGGGATACAGGCGTGATCTGTGTATGTGTAATTGCACATTTATTGAAAACCAACTCAAACTACATACACAAATTACGGGGTAGACAGAACCTAAGGTAACAAGACACGCCACGTTTAGCATGAATAGTGATAGCCGCATCGCCTATAACATGATTCAAACAGTTTAGTCCATCTTCACAACTATTTTTTACAACTGTAAGAATAAACACATTTTATTCTTTATTTGATAACTATTTATTAAAATGGAATAAAAAGTGGCATTTCTTAACTGTCATTTGAAATGGTGTATTCCACGTAAATAACCAAGTTACATAACCGGTACTGGTACAACAATTTAGGATGATTAATTTAGGTTTAGGTGCGGCGGGGCCCTAAGCCGAGAACATGTTTGTTTTAATTTAGAAATAGTTTTTATTTTACATTCGTATTTATTCTATCTTAACTAATTTCGAAAGGAATAAAAAGTGCTTATTCTCAACTACGGGCGTAGCCAGGTTTTAGTATTGGGGGGTCTCAAGAGTACACAAAAACAAGTAAAAGTACATAAAAAACACTTCTATAAGAAATTTATTTTAATTCTAGGAATGTCAATATCTAAATTTGGGGACGGGAGGGCGGGAGGGGGCTTGAACCCCCAAAACCTCCTGGCTACGCCCGTGTTCTTAACCAGTTGTGGTAAATAGTTGCGAAGATAGACTAAAGGATTCAAACCGCTACAGAGCAAAACCAAACGGACTGTCGCCCTCGACACCGCCACGCAACGAGCGGGGGCAGAACAAGACAGCCCTCCGTCGACGTGGTCCGGGTCAGCGTGCAGTTTACTTGTGCTCGAGGTGGTGCGGGTGCAGGTGCGGCGGCGGGTGCAGCAGCGGCGGCGGGTAGGGCTGCGGGTAGTAGGGCTGCAGCGGCGCCGCGAACTCCGCGCCCTCCTCGTAGCTGACGTAACCCATGCCGCCCATCATGCCCAGCATGCCTGCTAACAATTAACTGTCTGGTATCTGTTCTGTCAATCGTTCGAAGGTTAACTGGATCTCCCTTTGAGGGATAGGTTTGCACGTCTGTTTATCTCATTAGCTGTGAAAAGCTGAAGTTACTCGCCCTCCCATCTATATACATACTGGTCGTCATATTCGTAAGAAATAACATTTAATTAAGTTCCCGCCGCGATCACCTTTCGACCTTCCCCGATCCAAAACTGAGCATTTTTAAAAAAGGACCCTACTATTGCTCAATTAAAATATTGAATAACATTCCAATTGCTTTTAAAAACGAATTAAAAGATAAAAACTAATAAAGAAACGTTACTACTCCGTATCTCATTTCTTAACCGATAAATTGTAGCCTGTGCATAGTTACCTGTTGGTTGTTATTGTACTACCTGTTGTGTTGCTATACCCCACCGGGGTCCATGTGAAACTTCTTTAGTATTAGTTACCAACATTGTAATAGAGCGTTTTCCAAGAATAAGTCCACATGTTCATGTTTTCCAGAATTTAACTATTTTGGGTTTTTCTTACTCGAAATCGTTCATCCTATCTATCGTAAGTGGTTTTTTTTTGTTAAACGCTCAATACCATGGTTGTGATAACAAAATAAATGTGTAAATGAGTAAAAATAATTTGTTTTATATGTACAATAATGAGTTATACATACATACATTTCAATCACTTTGGCATGGATTAGGCCGTCAATATTATAATGATTCTGGTATATCAATCGTAGCTGGTTAAACAGCCGTGGTAACCCAGTGGTTTGACCTGTGGCCTCTCAAGCAGGGAATCGTGGGTTCGAATCCGAGACCTTTAGTTTTTCGAAATTTATGTGCGAAATTACTTTTGAAAATTTACCGTGACCTTTTCCGTGAAGGAAAACATACAGCTAAGGGATTCTATGGTGTGTGTGAAGTTCCCAATGGGCCCGAGTGGGTACTACAGCCCGAGCCCTCTTCGTTCAGAAAGCGCCTCAATCTATACAGTTTTTAATATGATGCCAGAATTTTCACTTATTCATTACTAGCTTCTGCCCGCGACTTCGTCTGCGTAGAATTATACATAAAAACCTTCCTCTTGAATCACTCTATCTATTAAAAAAAACCGCATCAAAATCCGTTGTGTAGTTTTGAAGATATAAGCATACATAGGGACATAGGGACATAGGGACAGAGAAAGCGACTTTATTTTATACTATGTAGTGATTAGTGATGATTGAGTTTGATCCTTTATGCGCTTTCCAATTGGCCAAAGTACAAGATAAACAGATGTACAAATGCAAACTTATTCCTTAAAGGGATCCCTTCCTGTTAACCTTCGGACGATTGACAGAACAGAAACCAGAGTATAGACAGTAAAGTCATGAAAAGTAGTGTTAAAAATACGTCTTCGCAGAAACTAGAATGTACATGTGTATGGGTGTGCGTTAGTGTGGTGTGCGTGTAGTTACCGGGTTCGTCGACCGGGTAGTAGGGCAGCGGGTAGAGCGGCGGCGGGTACGGCATGTAGGGCAGCGGCAGCAGCGCCGGCTCCTCCTCGTAGCCCGCCGGCGCGCCCCGCGGCTCCGGGTGCGAGTTGCGCCTGCGCATTACAACACAATTACATGCAACAACGACATCTACCGAACAAACAGTGCAACTACTTCGATTGTTTACATTATACATCCAAACTTAAGACATTTGTCACATCTTTTACCCAATGTCCACGCTTCTAAGAGCAAAGAAAAAACATAGAATGTACCAGTTGCTTCTCTTCCTGTGCAAGTTGTAAAAGACCATCGAGGGAAGAGGTGAACATCGTAGGAATCATGTTATACGCGATGCGGCTAGCATTTGAATCCCCTTTCCACTTATGGGTATACGCCCACAATCATGCTAAACGTAGCCTTTTAAGTCTAGCTAACCTTAGGCTCTGTCTAACCCAGGAAGAACCAAGACCATGTTTAGAATAAGAATAAGACTAAATTTATTTCGTAAAAATTACATCAGCAGCATACAAAAGTGATTATCTGGCAGAGCCTGTATCTTGGGACCTTGGAGTGCACTATACAAGACAAATTAGCTTACAGTGGTTAATCGTCAGTTAGAAGTTAAGGTAATTTCTAACTAAAAAGACGAACAAAATTAATAAAATAGAGGCGAAAAAAAAAACTTGCCCGCGGCTTCATCCCCGTTTTTTTTTCTTATAAATTTTAGTATTTTTTTCACCGTTTAAACGACGACGTTCCACGAATATTTCAAGACTAAAATTAGACAAATCCGCCCAGCCACTCTCGAGTTTTAGCGAGACTAACGAACAGCAACTCATTTTTATTTATAAAGAATATAGATATTAAAACTAGATAGTTCTTATTTACCGGTTATTAGGTCCACCCTTGTTGTTGGCCATGTTGTTGTTATTGTTGTTGTGCGGCTTGCCGGCGTGGTTGTTGGGCCCGCCGCCATCTTGGTTGCCGCCGCGCTTGAATCTATAAACACGATTAAGTTTATGACACTAATAAGTAAATTACACTCTACTACACTGACGGGTAAAAATAAAGGATCGCTATACATACAGAGATGTATGAAAAATGACACGTTATTTTTGCTCGTGAGTATATTTCGAATTGCAGATAAAATTTTCCGTGCCACAGCATTACTGAGCTAAAAGCCCTTACGGCCGATTTTCTATTTGAAAAACTCTGTTTTAGTATACGTAGGTTACTTAACAAAAATTTTGCACAGAGACCCCAGAATGATGTAGACAAGGGAATAAAAGGGGGTTCTGTATACCTTTTTTCTGTTTTGGTTGTTATATGTGGTGTTCAATAAAGAGTTATTGTATATTATTGTAAAGACACATTTTCGAGAATTTCCACGAAATATATTCTAGCTTTAGTATAGGATGGTGTGATACTGACCGCGGTCCCAGCAGTGGGCGCTGCCCGTTGCCCTTGTTGGGCGGCGGCTTGTCGCCGGGCTTGTTGTGCTTGTTGTGTTCGTGCGCACCGTTCGGTCCCGGGTTGCGATCCTGCAACGAAATCTGCTGCATGTCCTGTAATTAAAATAACTAATTAATTGTATGATTGAAAGAACAATAAAAATAAAAATAGTGATGGGCAGCTAGCCACATCGCCTATAACATGATTTTCGTCCCATTCCCTCGATGGACTTTTTTGTTGGTAGAGAAACAACTAGTACATTACAATCACACCACAATCAAGCTAAACGTGGCCTTTAGGCCTTGTTAACTTAGCCTCCGTTCACTCCGTAAGGGGTAAAGAAGTGATTTGTGTGTATGTAGGTAGAAACTTGATTTGATAACTTATTTAATCGTTGTAATAAAGCTTTACACCCACAATCATGCTAAACGTGGCCTTTATGTTACCTTAAGCTAAGCGCGCACTTCGGTGCGGTTAGTTGCGGTTTACTCCCGCAAAAATCTGTGATGTATGAACCACAGTGGAGGTTCGCACACTGCGGTTGCGGTTGTTAAACCGCATGCGGCTAAAAATCTGTGATTTGATACAGATTTGTTGCGGTGCAAACGGCAACCGCAACTCGCCGCACCGCAGTGCGCGCTTAGCCTTAGGCCGTCTTTCCTGTACTGTGTGTGTGTAAAGGATAAAGACGTTATTTGTGTATGTATGTAATAAAGCTTTGGTGGTGGTGGTTACCTGGGCCAGGTCCCGGGGCGAGTAGTGGCGCTGCGGGGGCCCGTAGGCGGCCCACATGCACTCGACGCCCAGGTTGAAGTAGTAACGGAGCGTTGGGATATCTGAAAGATAGCCAACATTTAAATAAAATACATTCTTAAAAGTTCATTTAAACAAATATATGTACGAATGTAATCAGCAAAATATCACTAACGATCACGATGGGGGAGGCGGGTGTCTGAGAACACATCACGTGTACTTAATTTTTTACACAGGAGGAAAGTCAAAAAATAAAGAAATTTGAAACCCGTGGATCGAACATAATAATATGTCGTAGCGTGAGCGTGACATGGCTTAAAAAAAAAGCGATTGCTGTTTTTTTTAAATTCATTCTGATTCCGAAAAATACACGTGATCTTGAATGGGGGGGCGGAGGGTGTAGCGTTATAAAAGAAAATTGACAACTTGGCCGCCAATAGCTCTTTTACGTGTCTTTTTTCAAACTATCAGCGCATTCGGAAAGACCATCATTGCCATGAAGAATGCGCCGCAAGAAACTTGGCAGAAAGTCATTTTTTCAGAATAAAATACAATTAGCTACTACAAATACTTGAATTCTACTTAAATTAACTACATTTATAAAAGGGATGTATAAAGTCCCCGAGCCTTAAATTATGTATGTATGTATGTATGTATGTAAACTCTTTATTGTGCAAAATAAACACGACAAAATACAATTGACAAACACTGATATCTATAGTAGATATGAGTCTATAGTAGATATGTATAAAGTCTCTACTAGTCAAAGTAAAATATTTTAGTTCAGAGGTGTAAAACGCTTCCACCGTCACATAAATTAATTGGACATATCTCCAATGTCGAAAAGAAAATGTTATCACCAAGGTATCAAAAGTGGTCCAAATATGACACGATTCGTGGACGAGCAATAGCGTGTATACTGACCGTTCATGGGCAAGTCCGCGCCGTTGGGCTGCAGGCTCTTGCCGACGTGCGGGTTGACGGGCGGCGGCGGCGGCGGCGGCGACGCGCACCACACCAGCGACTTGACGCCGCACGCGCCGTACCCGTACGGGCCGTTCACGTTCATGGGGACGCCTGCCACGGGGACACGAGATTAGCCGAACTGACAACCTACTTACAGAAGCAGGAAAGGACCCGGCCGGAAGACTAGTAAAATCGTCCCAGGCTCAATTTGAAATAGTGTTGTGCATGTTTGTTTTATTATAAGACTAGCGACCCGCCCCGGCTTCGCACGGTATATTTTGCATGTATTATACATTTAAACCTTCCTCTTGAATCACTCTATCTATTAAAAAAACCCGCATCAAAATCCGTTGTGTAGTTTTGAAGATATAAGCATACATATGGACTTGGGGACTGAAAAAGCGACTTTTGTTTTATACTATGTAGTGATATAATTTTCCTGAATATCAAGCTTTAAATGCTTACGGATAGCGAAAAAATTACCAAAAAAAATAGTTTTTATTTCTTTTTAGCCAAACTACGTTACCGATTAACTTGTCCTTTGGATATTTTGTACATATATTTAAGATAGGTACATTTATTTGCACCTATATTTACTAGACGAAAACGTTATTTCAGGTAGTTTAAAGTTATCAAAATAAACATATCTCTTAATAATTATCGACATAATTACAAATAATTATCTTATAATAACTTACCCACCTATCAACTTTTAGATCTTGTAAATATGTTTGTCCAAGAAACTAAATTTTCATGTGCAAAACTTACCTACTGGTATACATACTACTCCACATTTAAGTTAGAAGCAAGTAGTTCTACTAATATAATATTACAAATGTGTAACGTTACCAATGTCGGGTCGACAACGAGACGAGACAAAAGAAAAGCGCTCATTCCCTTTAAGTCCCCCATAATTGCAAAATACCAAATTGCCGACATACCTGCTCATCAAAATATTAGATTCCCACTATACCAGACTTTCTTTATATTGCGTTCGTTTTTGTATCAGTTTTATATAATGCCTACCATGTTTTCAAGGTTACCTATAAAATCATATAGCCAAAATATCAAATTTCGAAATCATAAGAATCTCCAAGCACTGAAACCAGATTCGCAAAACACAATCTTTTCGAAACCACTTGTTCTCACCTAAGTGTTATCATGTAATACATGATTTTTCAAACAGCAGATTTTCGTTAAACCATATTTTAGAAATACCAGATTTCAGAACACCAATCTCCAAAATAACAAATAAAAACAAGTACGGTCAGGTGCATCCACGCAAACCCAAATCAACAAGATTTTAAAAAGCGCCTGAATCTATTTAATTTTTATTTCATCTTAGCCCGCTATTTTATTGTCTATCGGTACTTATGTAATGTACTAAACTAAAAATCTGGTCTTTTACGAATTTAGGCATTCGGAAATAAAGTATAAACAACATCTTGTGTGTTGGGAATAAAATAAACTGGCTATGTATATCGAGTATCTGGTAGACAAAGGAAGTAGGTGTTTCAAGTACATTGTATTTTGCGAGCCTAGTGTTTTCATTATGTGGTATTCTGGGAATTCGGTTTGAAATGGAACATAGTGTATTGAGAACAAGTTGCTTTGACAATCCGATATTATAAAGCAACATAGTAACAAGAAAGTGTGGTTGGGAATCTGGTAAATCGACCATCTAGTATTTTACAATTATGATATTTATGGAATGAGCGAAGATAGATACATTAGAGCAAACAAGTCAAGAGTTAAAGCCAACAAAATAAATGTTACATTAGCAACCGCGAAATATATACGTACCATCAATTTGAAGACCGTTCGCGTTCATCGTGAAGCCTGTACGAAACTGAGCTCGCGTGTAATGTAGATTCCAGTATAAACCATGGAGGGAATAGACCAGTACCTAATTATTATTTATATACTACTTAAGCAACAATTAATTACTTAACCAGTACCAGTTTATTGTAAGTACGATTAAGGTAACGATATAATTAGATAATGCATCGTTATAAATGAAATGTAAATAGACTGTTTGCAAACACGTGGACTCCCGAACTAGATGCGATACCTCATTAAGTGTGCTTTCTAGAATCTGTTACATTCATCCCACTCCCGCAGCAGGAGTAAAAAAAAACAGGGAATTGGCAAATACTTTTCTTGGTAATTATCGGAATAATTGTCACGGTAATTATAGCAGGTCTGCATCCGTTTCATAAATACATGTAAAATTATCATGATAATTATAATAATCATAATTGTAATTATCATTATAATTACATATCTCAATATTTTTTCAGACAATTAAGAAACGGATGTAACATTACATTTATACTATTATACTATCATGATTATTATAAACCTATATTTATCTGAATAATACATACATACATACCGTCACGCCTCTTTCCCACAGGGGAAGGCAGATACTACTTTGTTCCACTTGCTACGATCCTGACATATTTCTTCCGCTTTATCCACACTCATTAATCCCTTCATACATGCTCGTCGGTTTCGGGTACTCCTGACCTGACCTTTTTCCAAAACGTCTCTTATTTGGTCTCGGAACGTCCGTCTAGGTCTTCCCCTCCCAACGCAACCATTCACACCCCATATAGATCTGTTTAGTTAGTCTACTTTCATCCATCCGCTCTACATGCCCAAACCAACTAAGCATACTTTTTTCTATCCTAGTCACTCTCTTTCACACCAGTACGTTCTCTTACCACACTGTTCCTTATTCTTCTGAATTCTGAATAATTATCGTCATAAATATCAAAGATAATTATTACTTTGAACCTTGACGCAAATACACATAAATTAAAAAAAAATTAAAACCACCCACGCATCACTATCACTACATAGTATAAAGCAGTCGCTTTCTCTGTCCCTATGTCCCTATGTATGCTTATATCTTCAATACTACACAACGGATTTTGAAGCGGTTTTTTTTAATAGATAGAGTGATTCAAGAGGACGGTTTTTCACTACATAGTATAAAACAAAGTCGCTTTCTCTGTCCCTATGTATGCTTATATCTTCAATACTACACAACGGATTTTGATGCGGTTTTTTTTAATAGATATAGTGATTCAAGAGGAAGGTTTTTATGTATAATTCTACGCAGACGAAGTCGCGGGCAGAAGCTAGTTAATAATAAATAATTCAACTATACCAAAAATACCTTGGATCATTTAGGAAGAGCTGATGATACTCCTAAACTTATAACACCGAGGGGTTTTTACGTCGGGGCTCAAAAACTCCACTTCTCTGACTCCTACTTCTGCCTCTCGCATTTTACTCTCGATCATTACCACAGCAATAATGCCAGCAGTTCGTCGTCACAGCGAGCAGCAGCGGAGGCTGTGTTAGTTTAACGAGACAACAGGCAAGCATGGACGGGCAGAATGGACTAATCACATTACTGGAAATCCACGTCACGTTACTGTTACATCACTAAACGTTATTTGTATAGTCTGTGGAAGTCGCTATCTGTGACCTCCTCTTTGGTTTTAAGCTCGACACGGCCATTGTAAACCTCCGTAGATCTTAAGAAGATATAATAAAAGAACAGAGCCCAAGACATGTTTTATTTGATACAAACCACATAACATGGTGTCAGAAGTGTCGGAAGTCAAAATAAGTCAAATCAAGAAAAGTCTCGTATCAAGTTGTGAGAATGCAGCACAATCAAGAACACGCCGAGTCATCGTTGTCGAGCCAACATTCCTTCAATACTTCATTGAAAAAGCTCCATATATCGTCGGATTCAAACAACAACAATTGCGAAGAATGGAAAAGATGGTGGCAGCAAATGGAACTTTATTTATTGGCCACGGGTCTTGACAAGGCCGACGAAAAAAGAAAAATTGCTATTTTGCTGCATTCCATGGGAACAAAAGGCCTTGAAATATTCAACACGTTCAACGTGGACATCAGTAAAAGCAACCTTTTGGCAGTCAAGAAGAAATTCGACAATCATTTCGAGCCGAAGAGAAACTTGACCATGTGCAGGTACGCATTTTTCACTAGAAAGCAATCAAAATCTGAAAGCATCCAAGAATTCTTAACAGATTTGGAGAATAAAAGCAATAATTGTGAATTTGGAGACCTCAAAGAATCTCTAATAAGGGATATTTTCATCGCGAACATGCATGTGGATTTGTCACACATTCGTCAACGTTTACTTCAAGAGTCAACATTAACATATGAGCAGATGAAAGAAATAGCCACAACTGTCGTCACAGCACAACAAGATGCAGAGAAAATTGTACAAGAAAATGCAGTCACAGAAAACGTAATGCAGCTGAGAAGTCGATGGTCCAGTAACAATCATAATCAAGGAGGAAACCGGCAGTCAAGGTCAACAAGTCACGGAAGGTCAAGTCAGTCAAGAGCGTCAAGTCAAGCAGCATTCAAACAGTCATCGTCAAGAGCATCGAGTCAAGTCACAAGTGTCCATCCGTCGAGTCAGCCATCGCAGCATCAGGGTCAGCGGTCAACATGCAGCAGTTGTGGGCAGATTCATCGCTACAAATGTCCGGCAGCACACGTCCGATGCAGGTCATGTAACAAAATTGGTCATTATTTTAAACTTTGTTTCAGAAACAAAAATGTCAGGCATTTGGAATCAGTCAATCCCGATGATGAGAGTGCTGAATGCTCTGAGAGATTTTTCGTAGGTACTGTTCATAGTATAGGGTCTGTCAATGGTCATGTCAACAATAGTGTCAACAATAATGTCAACAACAACAACAACAACAAATTCAAGGAGTCTTGGAACATAAACATCAACATTGATAGTCAAACAATAAATTGTATTTTAGACTCAGGCGCAGATGTCAACATGATGTCATTGTCAACATTCACATTGTTGAATATATCAAATAATTACAAATTACGAAAAAGCAATGTCAAAGTGTCTGGTTTTGGGGGAAAAGACATTCCAGTCGTGGGTCAGTGTGAATTTAACTGTAAATTAGGTCATAAAACAGAGAAGATTGTCTTCATAGTAACAGACATTAGCTGTCATACAGTATTAGGATTACCAACTTGTCAAAAATTACAAATCCTTAAGCGTGTCTTTACAGTGTCGGAACACAGTTGTGAAACTATGCTTATGCACTACCATGATGTATTTCAGGGTCTGGGATGTCTGCCTCCTGTCTGCCATCTCGAAGTAAAGCCAGATGCTGTTCCATGCATCGATCCACCGAGGAAGGTTCCCTTCGCGTTACTTCAGGACCTGCGTGGGGAGCTGGATCGCATGGAAAAACTACATGTCATAGAGAAAGTCACGAAACCTACAGCCTGGGTGAATTCTGTTGTTGTTACCAAAAAGTCATCAGGTCAGTTGAGAATATGTCTTGATCCAAGAAACTTAAATAATAACATAATGAGAGAACACTATCCATTGAAAAACATAGATGACATTAGATCTCAGTTAAAAGGCTCCGCTTACTACTCTCACCTTGATGCATTCTCTGGATTCTGGTCTCTTAAATTAGATGAGGAGAGCTCTGAACTTTGTACTTTTCAGACTCCATTTGGCAGATACAAGTATTTGCGACTACCTTTTGGAATAAATGCCGCAACAGAAATATTCTATAGAGTCATAACTGAATTGTTTGGGGACATTGAGGGAGTACTAATTTTTGTTGATGATTTCTTAGTATATGGTGAGACTCCTGAAATTCATAATGAACGCCTGAAAAAAGTCTTGGATAGGGCCAGGCAGGTCAATCTAAAATTAAACAAGTCAAAATGTAAATTTCTGGTCAGTGAAGTAGATTTTTTAGGCTACATTTTCAGTCAAGATGGTGTCAAGGTCAATTCTGAACGAGTAGAAGCCATCAATAAAATGCCAAGTCCTAAAAATATCAAAGAATTACAAAGGTTCTTAGGCATGGTCAATTACTTGGGTCCATTCATAAAAAACATGTCAGAAAAAACACAATTGTTAAGAGATCTGTTGAAGAAGGATGTACCATGGCAGTGGGATGAAAACTATGAAAAATGTTATAATGCACTAAAGCAGGTAATTTCTAATACACCTGTGTTGGCACATTATGACACAAACATACCACTTGTATTGTCAGTCGATGCGTCAAAATCAGCTGTTGGTGCAGTTATACTGCAAAACAACAAGCCAGTTGCATATAGCTCAAAAACCCTCACAAAGACACAAGAAAACTACGCTCAGATAGAGAAAGAGCTATTTGCTATTCAATTTGGTTGTGTCAAATTTAACCAATATGTCTATGGTCATAAAGTCATGGTTCAAACTGATCACAAGCCATTGGTATATCTCTTCAAAAAGCCATTACATGAGGTACCCATAAGACTTCAGCGGATGATGTTAAGTCTGCAGAAATATGACCTTGAAGTAGTGCATGTGCCAGGTAAAGAGATGTATATTTCTGACACATTGTCTAGGGCTGCCATGAAAGATCATTTCATACCTGATAATGAGTCTGACATAGTCTGTCATGTCAATATGATGTATGCTAACTTAGCTGTCAGTCAAGAATATGCCACAAAAATATGTCAAGCAACAATGAACGATGAAAGTCTTCAAATGCTAAAAATGTATTATTATGAAGGATGGCCGAATAGCAAAGACAAGACTCATTCATTGTTGAAACCATACTGGAACGTTCAAAGTGAAATACATGTAATAAATAACTTGCTATTCAAAGGCTCAAAATTAATTGTTCCAAAGTCATTACAGAAAGAAATGTTAGATAAAATACATGCTGGTCACCAAGGCATATGTAAATGTTTAAAATTAGCAAGAGAGTCACTCTATTGGCCAAACATGTCTGTAGATATAAAAAACTTAATAGAGCAATGTCAAGTTTGTGCAAAATTTAGACCTAACAATCAAAAAGAGCCCCTTATGAAATATAAAATCACTGACTATCCGTGGCAACAAGTAGGTATAGACTTAATGCATTTTGATGGTGCCACTTACTTAGTTGTGATTGACTATTACTCCAAGTACATAGAAGTTGCATTATTAAACAAGGACAGCACAGCAAAAAGTGTAATATTGTCATTAAAGTCCATATTTGCACGTCATGGAATACCAATGACACTAGTGTCAGATGGTGGTCCTCCATTTCAGTCAATAGAATTCAAAAAGTTTTGTCATGAATGGGATATAGAGCACATCACCACCGCTCCATATCATAGTCAATCAAATGGACAGGCAGAGAGTGGAGTAAAAATTATAAAGTCCATATTAGAAAAATGTAAGGAGATAGGTTCCGATCCATACATAGCATTATTACAATACAGGAACACTCCGAAAAATGAACTATCTTCACCAGCTAAATTGCTTATGTCTAGAAATCTTAGAGATAATATACCAATGTCATGTAATAAATTGAGACCTAGCATTGTAAAATTCAATACATATGAGCAGAAACATAATGAAAATAGCTTGAAACAGTCCAAGTACTACAATCGAAATGTAAAATCATTGTCTTTATTGCAGCCAGGTGATCATGTGTATTTTAAGAAAAATCCCAACAACAGCTGGGATAATGCGACTGTTGTAACAAGATTGCCAGGTGATAGAACTTATATTATACATGATAAGAATAATGTAACATACAAGAGAAATAGAATTCACCTTAGGTATAAGTATAGTACAATATGTGACAGTGTGCAATCCAGCTCATCAACAACGGAGAATACAGATCATGTCAGACAGGAGGCAGGGATCCAGGAGGCTGGAGTAGTAACTACTAGGACGGGACGAGTGATCAAACCAGTCCAGCGTTTAAACCTATAAGTTGAAATTGTTTAAAGATTTAATTTTAATTGTTTGAAGTGTCTAGATATTTAAGAAGGGGGATGTTACATCACTAAACGTTATTTGTATAGTCTGTGGAAGTCGCTATCTGTGACCTCCTCTTTGGTTTTAAGCTCGACACGGCCATTGTAAACCTCCGTAGATCTTAAGAAGATATAATAAAAGAACAGAGCCCAAGACATGTTTTATTTGATACAAACCACATAACAGTTACCACATTACATTAGATGAATTCTTTGGATTCTGCCCGTGCCGTATCTACTCAAGGGCTAGGCGTGGCAGTGCCCCGGGGCCCGCAAGCACGAGGGGGCCCCGAAACCTGATTAGAGAGATTAACAAACCTCTTATTGCAATAGCAATACATTTGACTACCTTCGGAATCAAAATAAAATAGCTTGCAAAACTACTTGTTTAGGGCTCTAGTTTGTTTTTTGCCCCAAAGCCCTTGGCCACTCATTTTTGGGCAGGAGCCAAATGACTTCGATTATGGGCAATACCTAAAGCTAATTTGCCACAATAACTTGTAGGTGACAATAGTCTTTGATGATTTAAGCCGTACAAATAACATTGAACCTTAGGAAAGTAAAGGATGGTCGACTATACAATAAAGCAAACGAATTAATAGTGTACACAAATAGTTCTTCCATGCTGGTCTGGAAGCTAAGAAAAAACAGAATTTACCTGTTGCTTCTCTTCCCGTACAGATGGTAAAAGCCCATCGAGGGAATGGGCGAGTCTTAGGAATCATGTCATAGGCGATGCGGCTACCAACCCATCACTATTTTGATTTCCCTTTCCAGCTATACGCTTTTAATCATGCTAAACGTGGCCTTAAGGTCTTGAAACCTTATCCCGTAAGGAATAAAGACGTGACATATGTATGTATGTAAGTATGTAATTAAAAGTGAAAGGTAGACGAGGATAAAAAATAATTAAAAACCTATTTATACCATTTTACTGAGAATTAATTGTCTCATAATGAGGCGACGCCATTGTAAATACCAGTAACTATTAACTATTTATTGCTAAACTAGCTAATTTGTTAATACTTATTGACATGTCTATTAAGAGCCGAGATTAAAGTACCGATTCTTGTTATATATAAATAGCAAAAACGAAACTAGCCATTACAAGCAAGACAAGCCAGAGAGTCGGTTGTGGCTCACAGTAGAATAACTTCCACGTGGACAGGATTCTCCGTCGCATATCAAGCTAAAGATATGTTGCCCATGATACCCATATTCTACGCATACCTTCTATGGGTTGTTATCATGGTGATATTGGTGTATTTGATGTTATTTACCAGAGTATGTGGTGATTGGAGTGTTATTTGGGGTCGCAATCCGGCCCGGGGCGGGCGCGCCGCCCGGAGACGTCAGCGCATGCGCGCCCATATCGCCAGACACCTGGGAAAATTGAACAGAATAATAGAAGAGAGCAATTGACCAAGTTGCGAGTCAAGAAGAAACAATGAAGAGATTGCTGTGATGTTGCGAATATTCGCAGTTACGGAAATTCAGCATCAATTTGGACATCAGTAGGCTTATTATCGAACTCGCTCGCAATCGCCATCGCGTTCATCTTGACAGTTCATGTGTGGGCTGACAATTGGCATCGGAATCGGCTAGCTGTCACATTCATACAAGAACTGTCAAAATGAACACGATGGCGATTGCGAGCGAGTTAGGTAATAAGCCTACTGCATCCGTTTACGCGTCCGAAGTTGATGCGGAGTTGCAAGCGGATGTGGACGAGTTGCTACAAGAAAGATATTAGTTGGGGCCGGCGATTAGCGCGTACCGTCCACAAGTGCTCATTGACAAATAAGAACGAAGATTATCAATAGCTCGCAGATTATTGTCGACACTGCCAGGCAACATTCCAAGAGTGAACAATCGTCCAGTAGTGCGAGACTGATATACGAACCTCTGCGTAACATACTTGACCCCGAGAAGGCGGCAATATTTTTTATTTCTCCAATTTTTAATTTCTACTACTAATTAATAAAAGTATTAAAAACAATACTATTTTCGTTATTTTATTCATGCACCCACTTTCGCACCCGCAGACGAGCGCTAAAAAGCTACCAATTCGACAATGTCGGTGACATGTGACAATTCGAAATGCAATGCGCATCCTACTAATATTATAAACGCGAACGTTTGTAAGTATGGATGGATGCTTGTTACTGTTTCACGCCAGAACGTCTGAACAGATCTGAATGAAATTTGGAACATAAGTAGAATATAGCCTGGAATAACACAAGGCTACTTTTTATCCCGGAAAATTGCGTAATTCCTGCGGGATAGCGATAAACGAATTCTATGCAGTTCAATATGCAGCCAACCGGCGTAGCCTCTCGTCGAGTTGGTAATGTGAATAGAATTGTCAAATGTCGGCGACAATTGTCGCGTTGGTGGTATAGAGGCCAGGGGCCCGCGGCAACTCAGTTATACATATTTACTAAGTGATTTCAGATATTAGGCTTTATTTTCTTTTCCTATAACCTTTTTTAAAGTCAAGAAACACTGTTGTAAGGCGCCAGTGTGGTGTTACCTGGGGGTTATGGTTGTCGCCGTTGGCGGCGTGCGCGGCGTGCGGCGCGTGCGCGCTATGCGGCGCGTGCGCGGGGTGCGCGGGGTGCGCGAGCTCGTGCGCCGCGGCGGCGCCCGGCCGACAGTCCACCATCAGGGGCAGCGCGTCGACTTCAACCTGCAACACCGCACATCACTACATTTAAACTAGCTGTCGCCCGCGACTTCTACCACGCGGAATTTACTTGTATCCCAGGCAGCTTTACTTTTACTGACGCTTCCAATTTACACAAGCCTTGACAAATTAACAATTTGAACTCCAAGCTAAGATTTAAACTAGCTTTACCTACTATAGCTATGCCTTTGCAAGAAAACCATTTTCTCTTCTACCCTCTGCCGGCTATTATATATAAGTTGAAATATCTAAATTTTCCTCGTGAATAACTATCTATTGGTGAAAATCGCATGATAGATAATCCGTTAAATAGTTTTCGAGTCTAACGCGAACAATAAGACGGAAGCGGCGCGGGGCTTTGTTTTAAAATATGTAGTAAAAGTCCTTCGCCGCGTCTGTCTGTCCGTTCGTGATAAACTCAAAAACTACTGGACTGGTTTTCATGCGGTTTTCAGCAATAGAAAAAGCGATTAATGAGAAAGGTTTAAGTATATACTTTTTCAAGATTTTGTGTAAAATTGTGTTAGTATCTACATCGCAACCGTGCGAAGCCGAGTCTTGTCGCTAGTAAATACATACATAAATAAATAAAACTAGTGTGAATTTATGAAGGCGTCATTTTTATATATATTTAATTGATATTTCATCTGTTTTCTTTTCCTTTATTTATTTCTCATATCAAAATAAATTACCAAATTTCAAATATACGTTTAAAAAAAATATGAACAGCTTACTTCACTGGTAAGATTTTAAGTGAGGAACTTTTGAAGTTATAGAAGTGCCTACTTGACTAATATAATCTTAGAAGTCGTTTTCAAAAAAAATGTACTAAAGGGCTTAATCACAACAAAAATTAATTGATTCCTTTGTGTTACGACCGTTTCACCTTTATTCCACTGCAATAGGGTATAAAAGTCGTAACACAAAGGAATCAATTAACTTTTGTTTTAATTAAGGCCCTTAACTATGTAATGTGTTTTGAACATGACTCATAAAGTGAGCCCACCTATTCCTTAAAAACATGTCAGCAAAGCAAAATCGATTAAAACGCTACAGACAGATTTTAATCTTCATTACTGTAATAAACCAAGTTCTAAACAACCACCTAAATACTACAAACCGAAACAAACTACCAACTAAAACTACAATTGAACTAACTACAGACTAAATAGCTACGATATGGCAATCTTACGGCTTTTACCAACCAATTTATAAGCACTTCACGTTCCACTCAAAGACACCCTTTTAACGAGAAACCGAGGGCAAGAAACAACAAAAAAATACAACATTTCAAATATCATTTTAATTAGACCATTAACAAACTGTCTTAAAAAATATGGGTGTGACATGTGACTTGCTTATAAATTAAGTGATTTAAATGAGTACCTACATGATAAAGATACTACATTAAAACAGTACATAGTCAGACTAACAGGTAGTGGTTCGAAGTTAACAAAATCCAAGTGTTGGTACGTTGTGAAATTAATGTCACTCTCGTATTGAGCTATTTCAGTCTCCGGGGACGGGGGCTTGTCTTCCTTCCACTGCAGTTTCGGGGACTTTGGAGCCTTCTCGGGGCTCTTCGGCTCTTCCTTTTTGCGGGCTTTGTTCAGACCCTGCTTGCGGGTGATGTTGCCTGGATGCCGTGAAATGAGGTGAGCATTGACACAACAGAATGTTGAATTGAGTTTGTATAAAATTAGAGCTAGATAAAAAGCTTGACAGATAAAGAGGCATTAAGTACATAGTTAGTATGCAATTCTAAATGTAACTTAACTTTCATTCGGAGTTAACAAAACCAAGTACCTGGTCTGATAAATGAAAAGGTATTTACTTGGTCATATTCATATCCTGACTAAAAACAACAAAGAATTACCTATACACATACAAAATTAGTTACTTTATTGGTTATTTCCTGTTTACCCCAAAACTGTATGAAAAGATTGTAGTTTGAGTGGAACCAAAAGCGTGAAGCTTCCCTCTATAGCGGATGTTCCTGTTCCAGAAATTATGCCGGAACCTCTTTATCAACAAACACATTTGCTAGCTCAAATTTTCAAATCCATAAGATAAAGATACGAAACCTATCTGTTGCAACATTTGGCTTAGCGTGGGCATATGAGCACCAGCACGCGAGTAACGGTAAGGCGGCGCCCAGGGTCTAGCTTCAGACAGTGGCAGCGGCTCCAACTGCTCAAAGTTCACCACCCTCTTTTCCCCAAGTTCCTCAATAAACACCAGGCATGGGCCACCATCGGGACGCATCTCTTGGATGTGGCAGTGGTACGGCACAGGCTGATCCGCCTGCATCCTGCATAAGCACTTGACTCCGACTTGCAGTGTTGTGCCATCAGAATATCTTGCACCGTAACGCAACTCTGTAAAACCATACCAACATGTTTATGTGCACAATACCATTGTCATACACTCAGGAAGTTCTAATACCTCTTCGTAGTTCGCTCCACACATCAAATTCAATGTTTCTGTATATGTCCGGATCCAAGGCTTTAGCTACTTTGTATGGGAACGGAGTGATCCCGTTGTCAAGCAAGTCTTTAGCGCTGTTCACGTTGAGACAGTTCATACAGACATTTTCCAGCTGGATCAGGCTGCGGTTGAACACGAAAATGCTTAAAGATTCTTTTAGCAGACTGGGTCGTTCCAAATCCTCCGTGTGATGCTTGCATTTCAGGGCAACGGCATTGTTGTTCCTGTCCTTGTCATCCTCATTGGCTGCTTCTATGAAGATTTTAGCTCTCTCTTTCTGTTTCTTGCGCCGTTCAACATTCTCAGACATGAAGTATTCAATGTGGTTTGTAGGCACTTTGTCATGGAGCATCTTGTCAACCGCATATGACAGGTCTTTTAATTGGTACACTCCATCATAAAGAATCTCGTAGACAAGAGCTATAATGTGAATAACCACCAAAGCATAGTAAAATGAAATTTAAAGAAAATTAAAGAATTAACTATTAAACAGGATTAAATATTAAAAGAAAAAGGAAGAACAGGACTTAGGACAATTAGGTGAATGCGTCTAAGGACTCTGAGGAGCAAATAAAAATTGTAACTTACATTGGCAATATGACGATGTGTTAATGAATTCTTTGGTGTACACCACATCAAAGTGTTTGGTGTCGGGTGAATAGAACAAAAAAATGGTGTCTCCATAACCATTGCAAATCTTTGTTTGTGGGCCTTTGTTGGCTTCAAAAATTACGAAATCGCGTCTGGAATGAACATGTCAAGAAATGATTTTTAACCTGTAGGTAGACACTAAAAACAATTGAAGGTAGTCGAGGTAATTAATCAGATCTTACCTATACAAGTGGCTCATAGCAGATATTTCAATGAGCCCACCCCATTCTGAAGGGTTGGACATCTCTTTGAGATAGTTTTCGAAAGGACAAGTCAATGACTACAACATAAAACACTCGCATTAGGATCAGGGTCGGGGATAGACAAAATAAAATTAACTAAACAAAATGGTCTACCCCTTCGAACAGATGTCTTTGAGAAGCCATGAACTCAACGCAATCAAGCCGGACTTTGTGAAAGTACCGCTGCGTGTTGAAGATATTCTCCGAAACTGCCCTGAACAGGCAGCTGGAGTCGCGAGCAGTGTGCTTTCTGAAAAACCCCATCTCGTCGAGCCAACGGTCGGGCTCCGACGAGCGCTTATGGATTTTCCACGGCCCGCGGCACCGTATCGGTGAAGGCGACATTTTATCAACACGGCTAACGATCTGCTGGTAAACAAAAACAAATGACGTTGCCGATAAAAACACAAACATCGCCGTCTCAAAACGCAAATAATGACCAAAATCATCGAAATGCACTTAACACAATTTGATCGGTGCATTTAAATCCATATCGTAGCTATTGACTGGCAATGGCAAATGGTTGTTTTGCAGTCTACGATATACAACACGTGCAAATTTACAATCGAGCGCGCGACGCTAAGTAACTATTAAAAAACTTACCGAAATAGTTTATCCCAACAGTCAGCATCAGTGTTTGCGCTGTAATTGTTAATATGGAATTGTTTTTTGAGAAAAACTGAATGAAAATCGCACGTGCCAAAAGCAAACCGTCAGAGGCCGGCGGGAAGCAAAATCAAAATAGCATTTTCGCAACAATGTTACCACACACGCAACAAAGACTTTGACCATAGAGAATCTCTACTCTCCATTCATTCAACTAAATATTAAGACTAAATCAAAATAAGCCTTCCATTAAATTTCCTTGATCCTGTAACTAAACCCAAATAACATAATAAAAAAAGTAACACTTATTTAAAGTTTTATAGTTTTTTGCTGAGGTTTTTTGTGAATAAATATGGAATAAATGAATAGCCCTTTATTAATTTTAGCTCATTCTTGTCTGTGGTATCACCCAAGGTCATATGAGATGTACCCAGAAATATGGGTAATTAATTGATTATTTTATTGAGGAAACATAATAAAGAAAGGGCTTTCATTTATCCACTTCATTTTGTTTTGTACTCATAGCATCTAAACCTTTATTTTTTAGTAAAAATGGCCCTTTCGTTGCAGTGTAATTTATTTTATACAATAAAATTTGATTGTAGTTTTTTTGTAAGTCAATTCAAAAAAATTAGTTTAGCATGGTAGTGCCCCCGCCAAGTCGACCAAAAAAAGCGGTAGGGCTGTACCATACAATCTTCTTAATGCATTCCAGTAGTTTTAAAATGAAAATCAAATCAAGCTTAACATAAATGTCTTTTTTTCAAGTAAAATGTGGCAACAATTTTAAATGATTTTTGTGGACTCCTCCGACTTCAGTTTTCTTTTATTTATTCCCTATCTTGTCCGTCTTAATAGATCGCTCAATGAAAGCAAAAGGGACGCATTCCAAAATCATTCGCTTTTGCATCTAAAAATAAAAAATCGCTTAACTTCAAACTTGGATAAATCAACAACGCTGATGATCTATTTTTTATGTCTATGTTTTTTTTTGTTTTACCTTGTTTCTTTTCTATAAAATTGTGTTTATTATCTTATATTTGTGTGTCTTGCAAAAAGGAATAAATTTATTTTCTTTCTTTCTTTCAATGCTGAAAATGTTTTGAGATTTTGTTTCATAAGATTAAGTAGTTTGTGTAAGGTTCGAAATGTGACAGGGACTGATTTTGAAAAGTGACGCCTTTGCATTCAATGAAGGAGATGATAAATGTCACGCATGTGACTTAAGTAGGTACTGCAGGAAATATACCAAAAGGGATTATGAATTTATGTTGAAATAAAATACAAGTCGCGTTTTATTTTGTATTTATAAAAAGCACCGTCTGTAAAAACATACAAAATTTCGGTAAAATGGTTTATTGTTATAGCATATTATAAAATTGAAAATGAATTGTTTTGTATACGAGTTATAAAAATGTATCACTTAAAACGAACATTCGCTTTTGATAATAGGAATAACAATTCCGCAAATCCTCATACGGTTGAGCAAGTACATTTACATACAGTACACTATTTTCGATGATATTTAATTATTTCTTAGTCAATGTAATATTACAAATAAACATCATTTCAACTGAGAAATAAGTAAAAAATTTTACCGAACGTGACATGAAACTCTAATTCTAATAATATTTTATTGACCAGAGCCACTTTACATACATAATGATGCATGGATTTCATTGGTACTTAAATTAATAAATCCTTTACTAAATAGAGAACACAAACGCACAGCTTAAAATAAAATCTGGTATAATATTCAAAATCTCAAAGTGCTGTGTTCTCGACTAAAATAAAATCAGTACTTGATATTAATACTTAATTCACTTCAAAATAAATTAAATAATAAAATGCTCATATAATTCAATTACTACATAAATAAAACGTTAAGAAGTGACATAGAAATTTTGGTTCTTAAATTCTAATGATAAGAACCAGTTTACATCCATTCTTCAGTCTACATTTAATACTCTGCCGGTTAAAATACCATTTTATGATGCGGTAGTTTCAAGGGAAGACTGTGAGAAAAGAACATCGTAAACGGGCCTGTTACTTATTTAACTTACATCGACGTTTAAAATAGCGATACTAGCGAGATATAGTTAAGAAGGAGTAGTGGATAGCGCTCAGGCAGTCTTCTCCTGCTCAATGACGTCCTTGGTGGGCAGCGGGTTCTTCTCGCAAGTCTCGGTGTGCTTCAACTTGGTGGGATCGAAGTTCTCGATGCCGTTCAGGAACTTGTTCTTCTCTTTCTCCGCCTCGATAACTGATGGAGAAGACACTTGATTAGAGATGGTATGGTAAATGGTGAAGATCCAATCCTTTCTAAGGTATTGGACATTAGTAATTCCTACTATTGAGATGATTGTGTGCGAAAAAGTAATCTGCGTCGAAGTTTTAATGTACCATAACTCCTAAGAAAAATAATTACGTCTCTACACCGCTAAGCTGTCATGATTCCGTTTAATGTGTATCGCACTATAATAAGTACTTCCAAAATTTACAGCTGTTTTCTTTTACTTTAGTAATTACTTGTAGTTCAAATATGGATCTCACAAATGAATACCTCGCTGTGGTTAAACCAATTCTTATTTTTAACTTTTCTGTAATCTAGACTATAATAGCATCATAATCATCATCATCTCCAGCCTATATACGTCCCACTGCTGGGCACAGGCTTCCTCTCAGAATGAGAGGGTTTGGGCGCCAGTGCGGATTTGGAACTTGACACACACAAAATTTCTTCGCAGATGTGTGCAGGTTTCCTTACGTTTCCCCTCACCGAAAGGCTCATGGTAAATGCCAAATGGAATATCGCACATAACTTCCGAAAAAATGTATATATATCTTTTATATAAGTATTGTCCAAATCATATTTAGGTGAATGACTAATTACAGAGTGGAAGTGGAACCTGCTGACTCAGAACAACACTTCTGCAATTTCAATGGTTACTTCAATTTTGTGACTGTCTTTCGAATTTCCTTTTTTTTGCCAGGATATCGAAGATAATGAATACATTAGGACGTTTTCGAATTTCAAACACAATTAATTCAAGATAAGTACAAACATTAACTAAGATCAAGTCACAAATACGAACTCAAACTTACTAGTAAAGACATTTAACGTTTAAGCAGTTAGCGTCAAAAATTCGAGAGAAGCTTTAGCTTTACAGTCATATTTGTGGCTTGCCTGTGCTAGAAATACTCGTTAAACTACACGTGCATAGAACAGAGTGGCAGAAAATATAAACAAAGCAGCAACCTTCTTGTGGTGGCAATGGGTTCTTTTCCTCGGTGACAGCGTGGTTCATCTGAGCCTTGTCGAAGTGTTCTACGCCTTCCAGAAGATTTTGATGCGCCTTCTCCGCAGCCACAACTGACGTAAGCAAACGGTGCAACGCAAAAAATATAATAAAAGCGTAAATGCATAAAAACGCAGGTTAAAAAAAAGGTAAACACATATTCACATGCAATATTTTCTCTTTTATGCAAAAAAGCCTTTGTTTTATGATGGTTTTATGTTAAGTCTTCAATGTGCTTTAAAAAAGTATATTGACTTAATTGTTTCGTGTAAATTAACTAGACATAAAAATATCAAAGAAAATTTAAATAAAATTATTGTATTATATTCTAAAAACAGTTAAAAACATAATATTGAGAGGCAAATTGCAATAAAATAAATTATATTTTTAAATAATTATTAAGTTTAGCGCGACAATAGCATGTGATTGCGCGCATGCATAAAGAGTGCAAACCGGGAATCTTAAATCCATACCTTCTTTGTCTGGAAGCGGATTCTTTTCCTGTGTCTCTGTGTGCTTCAGCCTGGTAGCGTCGAATTTCTCAATGCCGTCGAAGAGGGACTTTTGAGTTTTTTCTGTGGCAACATCTGGAAACCATAAATTCTTTTTTATTTTTTTATGTTGACACATTTGAATATTGCCGCCATTATTCTTGACTCAACATTCAAAATTCGAATATAAACTATATTTGTTACGTGATTTTCAATTTGTTTGAGTAGACAACTAAACAGAAATCCACTCAGTTAGAAATTGCTCAACACTTATCATTCATGAATACGGTGGATTGATATGGTTTGTATTATTTAACACTGGTTTAGTTAGATGAGTGATATGAAGAAAACAATTAAACATCACAAAACTGTTTTCTGTCAATTGCCATTAGTAGTTGCAATTAGTAAGCTTGTTCAATAAAACAAAACAACTCGGGGCACTGCACAGTGAGTAGCTTTGGAAGAGTCAGCCATTATGGATACCTAGAGCGTTCGGTAGTACAACTTTTTCAACGGTGTCCGTTTTCCTTAGTGAGGACGGTTGGAATTGCTCTAAGCCTTGAAGAAGTGCTGAATGCTGCTTTTCTTGTGCTATGTCTGTTTCCAAATCAAAACGTCAAATGATTTGGATTGTATAAGTCACTAGGTACATCTTTATTTACGAATGTGATTAAGAGATAATTTTTCTTTACTTCTTTATTTGTAGGAGTATTTCCTTAACCGATTCCAAAGGCGACACTTTCCCATAATAATATAGGTATACAATAAACTAGGCACTTTTTTTTTCGTTTTTTTTTTTACTAGAAAGTTCTTGAAAATGTAAAGCTCTAACATGGAACGGCTAGTCGTAGTCAATTCAATAGAATTAGTCTTTTATATTTATAATTCACATAGTATTCATTATGACATGATAGATGGCGCTACTGGTTCGCTACAGGAACGAAGCTGTAGGTATACATTGTCTTTGGCTACAGGACTAAATAAAAATATAGGTAAAATTGAAACCGTCTTTAAATCGTGTAGTTTAAGGCCTTTTGCATGGTCCAGCTAGAGTTTAAAAAAACTAAAAACCTGAGATGGTGTTGCCTGTTTCATACATAACAAAGGTACAGAGATCAAATAAACCTGTCAGCAATTTATCAACTCAATTAATTTCTTCTTAGATTTCTCAAGAAACTATTTTTGACAGACTTTTATATTAACTTGCAAAATTAAAATAGTTTAACGCACCTTCGGCAGATGGCAGCACGATCTTTTCGTTCGTATCTACGTCTTTCAAGCAGCTTGTGTTGAAGCCTTCGAGCTGGCTCTTGAGGTCAGTGGCTACCTTGGGCAGGTCCTTCAGGGAGGGAGCGTCGACTGAGCAGGCCATTTTGTTATCTGAAAAAAAAAAAAGATTCAGCCAGCTGTACTTATTTAATACACTATAATAACAGTTGTTACTACAATGTTTAAAGGAAAACATGAGTAGTTAATGGTGATGCGTGGATAATTGTTACTATTTCCCCATTCCCACTAAGTTGGTGCTTACTGCCTACAAATATTGTACCTAACCTACCAACAGACTGGCAACTCTTTTTATGACACATATTAAAAAAAAACTGATCTCGACGTGACTTGAAACGGTCACCACAATCAATGGGCTTTTGTTCACTGTTCCCACAGAGAAAGGGTTGAGTCATCGCCACATGTATATTAAACGCATGAGACATCGGACCCAACCAACCGCAAACGTTTGATTAACCCGATAAATCCTTATAAAAAGGGCATTAACGAAATAAGTTTAGAAAAGGGCATGTGCTTATCGCTTGATGACTAATTTGGTTCAACCATTGCTTAAGTATGGCTATTTGTTTATCTTTATTAGTCATCGAAGTTGTTTACGTATTAGGTGCCGGGTTCGCCATTGTTTAAAAAAACTACGTGTTCACGGTAGCACGGTGTATAGCTAACTGTATAGTGGTTTACCTAGTTACACCTACACATGCATAAAATGAAAGTATTTACTACTGTATGTACCTAGTTAATAAAAGACGCACATTTCGACACACACACTAAACTACGTAAGTATCACCATCATCCAAAAATAAGCAGATGCATGGTTTATGTAGGTTTTGAGCATTTAACTACCTAGTATTTAGTTCACATCTAATTATTCTCTGTATAACTGTTTGTAGCTACGAATTTATGAACGTTAATTCGTATTTCACCTTGTTAGTAAACATAGCGTACCTATCTCTAACAACGTAATTACGTTTTGAGACGACCTCTTTATTAAAACCTCCATAGACAAGCTAACCTTTCAAAAAAAAAGTTTGTTCAGCGACATCAGCAGTATGACACAGTCGTAGAAAGAACACAGCGTTTCGAAAAGAGCGACTTTTGCTAAATAATATTTACTTTTTAATATTTACTGAACCATGCCGTTAATAGATATTACCAATCCGGATGTCATAAAGTTCCTCGTCGAGAGTTACGAGAAGACTTCTAAGCTCCGGTTAAGATGGAATCTTCATCATCAAGAACAGCTGCAGCAAGCGGCTACGCTCAGCCGGCCGGAGAAGGGTATTACAGACATCGATGTGATCGAAAAAAACATGGAGGGAGGGTTGGCAGCCACCACACGCGACTACGTCTCCTCCGGTTACAACAGACGCCGCACTGCCATACGCGACGCAAGGACCGTCCCCGGCATATCCTCAATGAGAAAAGGTCATTCTATAGTCGACGTTGGACTGGGTGACCCCAAAGTAGAGCCGAGACTAGCGCGCCCAGATACAGATTTATCACCCGACCCTATCATGCGTCCCGTCGACCCGAAGTTGACTGAGATCATTTACAAAGACCTACCTACGTATGGGCGAGAGGTGTACATCAGACACAGGAACCATATTGACCCCGAGGAGAAGTACTACTTCGCTGAGACCAGCTATTGGGATTATGGTTGGAGGTTGAAGGATAGTTTCTTCAGGAAAAACCAGCCTCAGCATGGCCGCGTGTGGAAGCTGACAAAGGGCATTAGAAGCCGGACTGGCCCGCAGCCTGATCCAGCGCATTACAAGGATTCCGACTTGCCTGGACCCACCAAATGCTCTTAGATACTTGTAAATGAAACTGAATGCTAGAGCTAGAAGTGTCAAAGGACTAACAGAATCTGCCGACGTCTTAGACAAAAGGATGAAATATGGAACACGCTTAAATAACCTGGTACTTGTACGTAGTATTGTAGAATGTATCTACTTTTAATTTTGTACTATTAATTTGTTTGTAATTAATTTTATTTTTGTATGATATGAATAAATAAAAACAAGCACATCACTTTTTAAATAAAACCATAGACAGCCCGCCAATAAATCAGACGCTATCGCGCTTGGAATACGAATTCTGTCGGGCATTGTTGTCGCCTATCGAGCCGTCGGCACTTGGTATGTGACAAAACAGAACATCCTGTGAGGGCAATAATCTTTGGATTTTACTTCAAATACGGGCACAGAAATTAAAATTAAACGGCTGGACTCACAATTGTAAATCAAATATCATTTATTGTTTTGATTTTTGATACACGGGCGAGACCAAACAGGTTTCGTAATAGGTAACAAATTCAATATTTGATCACTTCTGCGTGGTTAAGTATATTTCTGTCTTGTTTTGATTGCACACCGCATTTGGAATTCGGAGAACTGAGGTTCAACAAACAAAAATGTGTAGGTAAACACGCGGTAAGATGCCAACTGCAAAACTTACTCAGAAACTAGGTACAATAGATCCTCAGCAATGTTAATTTTATGTCCGTACGATTAAATAGTAATTGACGTCCTTGAATACTGAGTTATGGCAGTAAACAAATATATATTCTTACGAAGACTGGTTCAAAGATTTTTTTCATGACAATATTATGGTGTTAGGTATCAAAAGGAGGTTTCCGTGACGTGGTAGAATTATAAACATCAAAACAAGAATAACAAAGTAGCGAAATGGGATCTAGTTCAGTGTAAACAAAAGAGCGAAGTGGGGCTAGACAATGGCATGGAACCCAGATCAATGAGAAGTTCCAGGGCTGCCAACCTGACAAAACCAACGCTTTATTAAGAGTTGGTATCGACAGTAAAAGGTTCCGTCGCGAATGGTGTTGGTATTTTATTATTCCGCATGCCATAAAAACTATAAATGTAGCGAAGTTCAAGTTAAACCGTCCACCAACAGGAGGTGGATACAAATAAACTTGCTTACACAAGTGAAGTAAAACAAAACGGCTTGCCAAAGGACTGGGCTGGAATGTCGAAGACTATTTTCCACTGACAAGTCAATATGAATCTGCTGTATTATTTTGTTTATTTTGTCATGCAGAAACTATCTTAATCCTAGTCAACTATAGCTACCTATAGTCGTAAAAATGTCGTCATTCGTCGTAATAGGAATTCACATGCACATAAGCAGTCATTCTGTCATAGCTTAAGATAACCACTTAACCAATTGTTTTAAATTGAATGAATGTTTACATCAAGTGACCCTCCGGAATTTGCAGAGTTAGTTATAATAAGCTTTGTTATTTAATACCATGACAGCGAATGCTCCTTTATAAATTACTATGACAGGCAAGAATAACCCATAACATTGTCAAAATCGACATTTATTTTTAGTTTAATAACTCCTGAAAATGTATGTGATTCGAAAGCTCCTGGCCCCTATTTCCAGAATTCGACATTTACGCGAGAAAAAATACCTAAGCCATTATAATTTTGTATTTGACAACTTCAAAGTTCAAGGGGGGCAACACTGAAATTCTATCTTCGAAGTTAGTTTTATGCCTTCTCTCACTCTCAGGTGAACGGAACAGGACGAAACGAACCTCGAAAATCGAATATCGGACAATGTCTGACATTGACAATTTGAATATAACGTCAGTTATTTACTATACGCCTCAGTGTAGATTAATCCTATGTACTTAACTAGTCGCTATCTTGAATCGGAAATATGACTCTACCATCATTCTACCTTGACCCACTAGAACAGGGTTTCTTAAACTTTTTGCAGTCACGGACCACTTTCATAATTTAAACAACTTCACGGACCCCTCTCAAAAAATATTTTAGGGAAATAATAAAAAACCTTATTTAAATAATAAAAAACCTTATTTAAATAAAAAAAAATCTTTTATTGGTTGCGGCCCGCGCGCTATTTGCGCTTACAGTGCTTCACAGAATAGACCGGCCTCGCCGCCTGACGACGACGATGCGTCTCGTCAAGTTTACGACACAATTTCCTAATAAATATGATTACATTTAACTGACCTACTGCGGACCCCTGATAGACATGCCACGGACCCCTAAGGGGTCCGTGGACCACACTTTAAGAAACCCTGCACTAGAAGGTTTATTGAGGTTTCTCGAGTTCAATATCTGTATTTTATTAGTCCTATATACATATAGCAGCACAGACAGCATACAGAAGGCTTAATTTATCGAAATAGTAAGCAAATGTAGGCATAAGTACATTGACGATATTTTTGTTTCAGATTCTAGGTAGGTAGTAAGAGTTCACGGCAAGACTCCAGACTTAACTTAAACAGCTTTGAAACTAAAAAGCATTAGAATCAATACTTAATAACATTTAACTACGTTTCGTCGGTAAACATAATATATTTTTATTCTGGTTAAGTGACAACCCTGCTGCAGACAGTTATTTCGCGGTTGGTGTTAGTATCTCGTGCGTCTCGCTCTGCTGTGCCTAACGCGCATGCGTCAACTTAATAAACTCAATCAGACTACGTTGGAACTCTTCTGATTTTTTTTTAACAACTTTTTTACATGGTAGTTTTTTTTTAATGCTGGCTGGTTTTTGGCGTGAAGTATTTTTTTTTTTTTTTTTTTTTTAAAAAGGCGTGAAGTATTTAAAATTGAAAGCTTGAAAAAGTTTGATAAACGTTATAAAAGGGACACTGTCTATAACTTATGTTGTGAACTTGTTGTAAAACGTTGCATGAATAGTAAATTACATTGTGTAGTTAATTAATATTCACTTTTATTCGGCGCGGCCAATTTGACAGCAAAAAACGTCGTGCGAAAAGTAATTTGCAATGCACTTTCCAATTTAATAATCTTTGCGTGTGCCAAAACACGGATTAACACGCCATTGGTTAAAGCTTACGAAAAACTCTTCCTTTAAAAACTAAATTTGAATATTTTTTAACCACTTTAATTGCCGCGGTGCTGTCGCTATCGACTATCGACATTGTATCCGACATGTTTTACAATGCTAGTTGAAACCTCTGCAAGACATTACCTATTTGATTGACTTGTCACGCATATAATTCATATCTACTGCTGTATAATATGTTCGTATGCGTTTCGTATGAGTTTTTAGCGATATTGCTACATTATTTGGCTCGACTTTGGCGATCAATGTTAGTTAGCATGGACTGGGTGCCTTTCAACTGCCGGTGTAACTTTAAAAAGTAAGTGCTTAGGTACAATTGACTATAAATTCACTCAATTTTGTTAAAGTTTTTCCCAGTTGATTTATCGACCTTCTTTATAGCAATTTTAATCAAAGTAGCCCCCTTTTTTAGTCGCCCTCTTGAACGGTAGATACTTGCATGGTTTAGTGCGTGCCAAGGTAATTTTATTTACGGTTCTAGGATCCTTAGACATGAAACATTCAGTCATTTCTAGGGTATACTTGGAACCTTACCACACTAAATAGTCTAATGAATTCTCACATAGAGGTCATAATTACACATGGGTAACTAAAGATATTTTTATTTGATTTTATTTTCTTTACTGGGGAAAAAACAGATACAGACAATTCAAAAATGCTATTAGGAACGTAGTGCAGTATACAAACATAGCCTGTACCCTAATCCAATTTCCACTAAGAGTTTGTGGTAGATGTGGCAATGGATCAGAAACAATGGGCAGCAACAAGGTACCCTAAACCCAAACTAAAATAGTAATACACATTATGATAATGTAGCGATTATGCTTCAGCTTAGTTAGTCTCATAAATAGAGTCATTGCGGTGTAGGAGGAATAACTTAAGGAATAAAGACAATTTAAAACATATCGCCAGGAACGTGACTGAGTATACTTCCAGTTTATTAACAGGAAAAAGAAAGAAAAAAGTGGCACACCCGTTCGTTACTCCGAAATGCGTGAGTCACACTTAATTTCTTGATTCATCGTGTTTTGTATCCGAATCCGAATACTTACTAATCGCTAATGTAATTATATTTAGACGACAAATTATCCTCACACTTAAAACTATCTCAAAACACCGTTAGGTATCTTCCAGCCGAGTTTAGTCAACCTAGTTTTAGTCTCAAATAGAATCTATTTCAGACAAGCTTAGCTCACCCGTTCCACTGGTCGAATTCCTCTCGTACAACTCTTTGACCATCTGTCGTAGAAATCAACGCTATTGTAGATTATTCCGGCGGCAACACTCTTGCAGTCATGTCACTCTCATTGCCAAATAAGGTGCTACGCGTCTGTTTGGTGGGTGCCATAAAAACTTCCCCGTATATGATACAGGCGCCATATGGTGACATTAAAACAAAATGGCCGCGGTGCGACCTTAGAAAAACTTCCAGTGCGATGTTACAGTTACAAAACAAGTTAATTGCTAAGCGCCATGTGTTAGCTTAATACACGGCTTCTTTAAAGATGCCACGTGGCATGACGCACCGAAAATATTGATCTAGTCTAGCCTTTTGGCATTTAGGCAAGCAACGGGTGCCCGAAAATCTTAATAAAACCAGCGGCGGCGTTCACACACAACCATAAATACAGGCATAAAACTGTTAAGTAACGCGGGTGCGGAATCTGCGGAAGTTATCAGAGGGCCACTTAAAAAGCGAACAATTTGATTAATACTTTCGCGAAGTTCCCATGGTTAATAATCCTCGAATTTTAATCGTGATTCGACAACAATGGCTAAAAATCAGGGATCGATTCAGTCGCCGGGGGGAGTACAGCGAACCGCGTGACTCATGCCGCAGACACCGTAGAAAGTTAAAAGTTATTAAAATTTCACCGTAAGCAGATCGGCGGCCTCGTGTACCGTTTTTGCTGATTTACAACGTTCATTTACGCTCGCCGCGGCGCCACAACGCGATACTTATAGTGTTAACTTGACTGTTACAGCTTGTAATGTTTTAGGGACTTTATTCTAGATGCGAGCCTAAAAACTTACACTTCTACATCCTATCTAACCTAACCCTTTAACTTTTTTTCGTTTAAATTATTAATTTTAGCGCCCTGATCAAGTCGGGTACAGCAATAGTATTCGCAAATTTTTAAAAGTAGCTATATTTAGAGTTGACAGAATCGGTGGGTAGGTACAAGGCGAGATCCTACATTTCATGCAGGTCACTTGATATCTAAATCTAAACCTTAAAGTACCTAACCTAACAACTATATCACACTTCTAACAACGTAAAAAAATAACCGACGACTTAGAATGAAAACATAGATAATTAGCACTTTGGATGTAAACAACCTATTTGTGGATGTTATTGTTGCTATCAATGAATCTAAATGAGAACACAACACCTAAAAGGATTAAGTGCGTTCTATCCGCGCGACCGCTAGCCACAAGTTGCTTTGACCTTGCTTCTATTTATACCAGCATTCCTGTATGCTAAGGATTGGTGACATCTGTGTTCTAACCCTGGAAACATTGCACTGGGTTGCCTTCACGCTTCGAGTTCCAAAGAAGGACTGCAATCACTCGAACACACCCGAAGTAGGTTATACAGCCATGTAAGGCCTCCATTTTCAATCTTGCCTGCGCGAGCGCACAGATTGCCTAATTTTAATGAAATCCGCCTCGAAGGACCATTCTGTTCGAGACATATTTTGTCTCGATGCGTTTTGGAAGAATGCAGATTCTTAATCGGTTGTTTAGGAATCGACAGTGGCCGTAAAATGAATAAGAAACGATTCATTATATAAGTGAAAATTGAAACAAACAACTCTGTTATACGGTTTGAGAGCTTTGTCGGGTCGTCAGTTTCGAATTCGGACATTCTGCACAGGTTGTTCACATTGTAAACATTGTCACACATTGTCGCCTTTAGATAGGTGAACGTTTTTATCACCCTTTCATTGATTCTAGAAATATCTTATCAGTCGAAAAGGAAAATAAATGTATCACCCGATGATTAAGGTGCTAACACGTCCGATAGTGTGTCGCAAGCAAACGAATCACGCTATGAAATAAACAAAATTTGATGTTTCGAAGCAACTGCGTATACTGATTTATTTATCTTAGTAATCCCTTGTATTTTATTTTACAACAAAACAAAGGAAAACACGGATATCTACATTACATATTTGACTTTGACTAATCGATAAACTAACATCAATAGGTACTTAGGTACCTATGCAAATTCTTGTAAACAAACACAAAAACGAGCCTAAAGCTTGATACTAAAGTTTTATAGCTCCACAGATACATGCCTTAAAACCGTTTAAGATACGAGGGTTTTATGTTTTTATAGTCAAATACTTGCTGAACACGCGCGTCGCGTGGGGTTTATGACGTTTGGTTCGAGACACGATGTTTTCCAAGTATAATAACAACACAAACCACGAAATCAAAACTTAAATTCTGTAATGGGTTCTTAGACATTGCCCTAGACCAGGGGTTCCCAACCTATTACCCTATGCGCCTCCCTCAAGTTTATGCTAAAATACTACGCCCCCCTTGTCCCAACTCAACTACATAGGTACTATATTAATGATTAGCGAGAACATTGTGCTTGCACTTTATTAGTAAATTTATGAATTTTAATAAATACCTAAGCCGCTCGTCGCGCCCCCCCTTGGATTACCCTACGCCCCCCAAGTGGGGCGCGCCCCACTGGTTGGGAACTCCTGCCCTAGACCTTGTTGGCTGTTGTGGTCGAATAGAGAAGTTTTTGCCCAACGCAGTGAGATCCTAATAAAAAAAAACCCTGTCATACCCAGTGTCTATGGCCATTTTCTGGTACAGAAGCAGAGGAGATTGCAGTTGTGTTGATTATTTACGCGTAAACAAGGCGATTGGATTTTTTTTTTAAGTTTTCGAACACGCAGGTAGAAGGTTTGCCGTATGATAAATTTGTGAAAGGGTGACATGATTTGATCCCACACAATACAATCACACATTATTTTCAGCTTACAGCTTCTACGTGAGCTGCATCCAACGCATTCCAAGTGGTCAACGCAGAGATAAAAATGTCATTACTCTTTTGTGACTAAAAGTGTGGCCAAAGATAAGGCACGCGTTAGTTGTACAAAGAACCTGCACAATGCCTGAGATTTTATCTACAATACTTAGTAATACTAGCAGGTGTATTCTTTGATTTAGTGCTAAGCTTGCCATTTTTGAGTACCTACCTAGCTAGTAAGCAGGCGGAGCAGTTAATTATAAGCTCAGAGAGGACTTAAAAAGTTAAGAAGTATCAAAAATGTATGGTAACGATTTATTTTTTAAACTCTACTTGGACAGTGGTCTTTGTATGCAGAGAACAAGCGTGCAAGGAAGTGTTATGTGATGGTAGAGGTAGAGTAATCGTAGGCCGATGGTCGGTTCCAAAAAACAAAAGCGGGGCGGCATAACTTTCCATCCTAATTTCAAAAACGTAACCTTCAATGAAGCTAAGTAGGTACTCGTCCGTGGGCACTCGGGATAGTCAATGGAAGAAGCATCACTTGGGTTACAAATTGTAGTAGTGAAATTGAATTGGCATCGTGTGACGGAAGGCAAATCGTGGTCCCCACGAGGTGACCTGAATGCGATTGTGTAGCGGGATATGATATGTATCTGGATATAGGACCCTGGTATCGAGAATGCTGGGACTGGGCTAGATTTTTGTGCTTATTTTACTCCAACTCAATTTATTGAAACTATCAGTGTTATTAAAAATCAGCAAAAGTAGGTACATACTTTAATAACTTGGCGTTTTACCATTTAGTAATTTTTTATGCTGGCAACACCAAAATAGTCACGTTTATTACAACTCGCTTCGTGTACGCGTTTGACATTGCCTTGTCCAAGCTCCATTTGTAGTGTAGTGAGATCGAGAAACACGACTCAAGTGAATAGAATAGTTATGTTTAAAACATGATGCACCTACTTAGGCTTTAGCGCAGTTTGTATGTGATCTTGTCATCCATCATTTATTTAAGAGTACCTAAGCAAAGCAACTTAGTGGCGCAACTATGCGTGCGTCTAAAAATTAGGCATCTATTTAAATAGCCGTCCGTCGTTCAACGCAAACTCTCAAATCGATAAACATTAGGTATTCAAAGTTTTATGGCTGCCTACTTTCTTTACATTAGTAGGTAATAGGCAATATTTTTGCGTTATTAAAAATAAAGAAGTTTGTATATTATAATCATGTCTTCCTTGACGTAAGCATCCTTCAACGGCGAACCCTGGCAGCTTCGGGAGGTGAAAGCGAGAATGGACAACATTAGTAAAAAAGTATACATACACAAATTACGTCTTTATCCCTTACGGGGTAGACAGAGCCTAAGGTAACAGGTACCTACAGTCCACATTTAGCAAGATTGTGGGCGTATAGGTGGAAAATGGAATCAAATTAGAGATGGGTTGCTAGCTTCATCGCCTATAACATCGATGGACTTTTACCATCTGCGCGGGTAGAAAAGCAACTGGTACATTCTATGTTTTTTCTTTGCTCCCAGACCAGCATGGAAGAATTATAGTAGTTTGAAGTAGAAAAAGCGTAGTATGGTTTGTATATTATAAGTAAAACTGTACCGGATATAATATGAACACGACAAATACTTTAACCGAATATCAGTCATACATAATAGACGTTATCATGACATCATAGAGCAGTTGAATTTATTGCGGCACGCCTTCCGATTGAGATACCAAAAGATAAAACATCTCGACCTCGCTAAAGGTAAGTGAAAACTATAAAATAGTGGTTTAAATAGCCTATTGAATGAACCATGGATGACAAATGAGTCAAGTATGCGTCAGGTGACGAAAGCTACCGCTATTCAATGCCTTGTTACTGGAAATGCAATTCCTAACCTACCTAAGTCATAAGTCATGAATAACAATTGTTAAAAGTGAGAAGTTGGTACTTCCAGCTTTATTTTATTTTTAAATGCCTATAATAACTAAGTAAAGTATATACTGCGTATGTTATTTTAAAAGTGCATAATTTCAAAGTCAACATCAAAGCAAAAACCGCATCAAAAATCAATAGCGAATTTCGGTAACGCACCGGAACCACTTCGCAAAGTCAACGACCTCCACTAGAATGTAACTTTAAAAACTACGTCTCAAATTTTATGGAGCGTCGCGAACATCGGCAATTAGAAGATTTCTAACGCCATCGCACTGCGTTAATGCGCGCGTTTTTGTCTATGCCACATTTTTCAATATGCACTAGACTAATTAAAAACGGTCCACATTTTATGTTTTAAATTAATTTTAATTTTATGTATGACGGTCTAGAAGGCAGACGTTTTCTCATGATAATACATCAAAAATGAATTTATTTGGAATGGTTAAATCTGTTGACGGGAGCTATAAATTTGGTGTGTTATTTAATTAGTTGCAGCTAGGTTTCGTTCTGTAGGTAGTCTGGAGTTTTATTTGGCGTGTCGGTGCAGCCTCGCTGCCAGCCGGCTCCCCTGCGTACACTTTATTGATTCACAGACCAACGCGTAGGGTACCTAACTACCTAGGGCTTGTATATCGAATCACATCGGCTATGGTTGCCAAGTAGCTAACTGCCGGAAAATATGCTCCTATCGTCCTATATCAAATTTGGTAATCATGTGAAACTACATGTCTCAAAAAATCTGTCAAATCTAACACTGAACATTAAATTGGTAATTTAAGTATAATTTTTGCTATATATTTTATTACAATAAAACTGTTAGATTGTAATGGATCAATCGAAATTGTAAGAATATTTCAAGTATTCTGACTACCTCTATGTCAAAGATTAGTGTAATATTTTGACCTCAAAACGTTAGACAATTTGTAACATTTTCCATTTTCTTTTAGTAGCTCAATAACTCCCCCAGTTATTTCATTTTTAATGTCATTCAGCATCCAACAGAGGTCTCTTGCGACATCCCTAACATTAGGAATTAGGGGCGGTCGCAAGCTCGCAAGCCCTCAGGCAATCGATTCAGTTATTCGGGAAGTCCATTCGTCCCTTACTCGCAGACGGGGAACATGCCCCATCTTCTTCTCGCACGTCATCTGCTGTCCTGTCTGCGTCGAATACATTACCTTTGTTTCTTTTGGAGTACAACGTTTTCCTACATAACTTCAATAGTAACAAGTTTTCCATTTAAATAACACCCCGCACTATTTACCACAGGATTGCGGTGCGAGTCTTCCTTTCAATATAAACTAACAGGATTTGATGTCAACAGGAAAATAATTGAAGTCATTATAAATAATTATTAGTAGCCTAATACTCTGCCGCTAAACTACGATGAATGATATGATCATACAATATTATGTCGACATCAAACTTTTTTACTGTGAAATTTCATACGAAAACTATACTTGAAAGCCTTAACCGCACCTTAATTATGCAATGTGAGATGACCCCAAATGTCACTTTGCCATTTTATGTTCACGGGTGGACAAATTCCATAGTAAAGAACGTAACAACACCACCGAAGATGATGCATTCCTCCGAGCCGAAAGCTCTTTGTTAGCACTTCCGGATTGATGCTAAAAAAGGAGCATCAAGCTCAGACAGAAGTCAGACCGGGACAGAAATTCTAAAACAGTTATTATAAAGCCACATATATAATCTAAACAAATGTATGTATCCTCTAATATCCGCTAAATAGTGTGATGTGCGTGTATGATACCTCGAGAAATGTGTGTTTATTTATGGCGTACAATGTAGAATTACGCTGGACCGATTCAAAAAATTCTTTCACTACTACATTACTTATCCCAGATTTACATTTACTACTCTTTATGCCGGAAATAACCGCGAAACTCAGACGAAGTTGAACGCAAGAACTAGTCTTATCCTTGTAAAGGCCTTGAAAATAAAGTCTACGACGGGACCTCTTTGATTTGAGATGAGCATTACCTCACTTAATTCTTAACTGTTCATTGTTAAAGAACCATAAAGATCGCTTGGGATGTCGCAAGATGTTGGTCTGAGTTCACTGATTGCAGTTTTTGTGGAGGTGAGTGAGAAAGCGGCGAAAGTTTACACATGTCATCCAAACCGGCTTGACTTTAGCTGAGTAAGTAACGTAGTAACTCTTTTGTAATCGCGATTTCCGATACTACGTTACTTATGCAATAAAAGATTAACAGATTGGTGTAATAATACTGATTTTATCACATGGACAAAACATGGATTGAACGGAGAGAGGTTTGAAGTTAAATCATCGGAATGCTGACTGGGTTTGAATTAGAAATCTTTATCAATTGAAGTAAATTTAAGTTTAAATTTCACATTAATAGCAAATACCTCACATAGCGATAAATTAGATAGGTACTAGTTTGATTCCAGCTAGAACCTGTCTATTAGGTATGACTTTCTGTCAAGTTTCTTGCGGCGCAATCTTGACAATAGTCTTGAAAATAGAAAGCTCAGTATCAAATAATACGCCCCGGTAGACCTTAGCGGGCTTCTTACGGAATAAAAGTTTTGATTTTTGTTACTTCCCAACTACTGTAGAGCCTATTTACAAGATATAAATTTCAGCGATTGTGCTCAAATAAATTTGTAACTGTAAGTTTGTTATTTGAAACATCAACGGTCGATTATTGCTCGTGTCCATGTGTTATGCGTTAGTCATGTATGCGTCTATATTTAGTGCCCCAACCGATACGAAACTTGGGTTCGTTAACATCACTTTCAAGGACAAAAACGGAATGTCCTTTTCAAGGGCTTTTTATTGCTTCTCGAGGATTTACTTTACACAAAGTTACAGTACTACAGAGCCTTTTTTGTTAAAGTATTTTTTTCTACTTCAGACTTAGCTTTATACGCATAGATTTTTACGAGTTGTGAGACTGAGACTATCAACATTAAACGCATAAAATGATTTTCTTTATAATCTAAGAATTTTATTTTAAAGCTCCAGGTTGAATGACATCAAGTAGAAGCAGCGATGAACCTGCTTAATTGCATTTATTAACATAATTAATACATCGCATCGTGCCAAACGAACCGAAACGGAACGGTTAACCTGTTTTTTACCGCTTTTGAGATAAATTATTTTGGAAATTAACTAGCATAGTGCTGTGAAAATCTACTAGCATTAACGTAATATAAAAGTTGAACTGTCATTCTGACAAATTAACGTCACGAATTGCTTGCGAACTTTCTTTATGTATCAATTGATGTCTCCCCTATGTCAACGGACCCTCCTGCGAGCCTCTTCCCGAGCTATTCATTTGTTTGATGTCATTATCATAGTCTGCGAAGTTTGAGCGTAACGTAGTTATGAAAAGTTACGTTCTATGGCACAAGTTGTGAACAATAAAACTAGGTAGTACCCTCTTTCCTCGTTCCCGGAAAGATCGAGGAAAATTGCAAAGATTATTTTGTAAGAAGATTTAGCACCCAAAAATAACTTTGATCCTTCTGCATAAATAAAGGAAAAATATTGTATAGGGAAAAACGGCAAGCATATTTTCCTGATTTGGTGTTTTGAGCTAACTTAATACAGTGCTTCATGCTTTTGTTCACTCAGATAGATTTTTAGCAAATTGTATTTATTAAAACGTAGGTATTTAATGGCTCATTGTTTTTTTATAAATCTTATTGAGTATAAGGTTCACGTCCACCGGAAATGCATGTCTGCGATAACTCCCGACACGTCGACGTAACCACACAAAGACAATGCACTCTGCACTGGGCAGATGTTTAAAAACACCTCAATCGGCAGTGAAGTCATGCCAAGATCATAAACAACTTTACGGTTCCGTTAACAATCCTAAACAACCAACACGACAATCTGCAAATTCCATTAGAAACAATGAGCCCTTGACTAAAACCACAGACAATTAAAAAAAACGAGAAAAGCACTTGATATGATTCACAAAAAAAAAGTTATTTTTTTTTACTCACAGGAGTTGATTGTTGGACTTGGGAAGTGCACTGTTGCCGCCGCGGACGTCAAACGGGTACTGAATAAGCCGGCGAGCGTTGTGCCGACTGCTGGGCCGAGGCGGCAGCGCGGGGGTGGCTGGCTAGCGGTTGATACACACACACATACGCCTATTTTTTACACGATGAATCACTTATTCACTTGCCCTAAGTATCGTAAGTATTTTGTTTAAACAACTGGGTCTGTGTAAATGGGTGATGTAATTAAGTTAGTTTAAATCGAACGTAGGCAAATGTCTCAATCATCTGAGGCTATGATTCAATTGTTATTGATTGGTTTTGGGACCTAAATAGGCTTTGGTCCGAGATAAGCAGTTATTTAAACGCAAATGGCATCGATTAGCATTATTCGAGGCTCGTCCTGTCTGGGTTTCGCTCCGGCGATTCGCTTTGCACGTTGAATATGCAGCTATACCTACTACATCTCGCCAAATCTAGATTGCAGTCTTAATTAACTGCTTTTGTTAACTTACTTACATTCACCGTTACTTTTAATTAGACTACTTGCAAATTACTTAATCGGGGAACCAGTTAAGACGTGTCTGATGGTGTAATAAAATTAAGGTGCTTATAAGCGTTCTAATGATATAAATAGGGGTACAATATTCCTACGTAAAATTTGGCACCCTTGCGCGGTGAATCACCAAATCAATCAAAGCGAGGGAGAGTTCGGTCAAGTGCGACGGTTTCCCTTGCTTCCATACCTAAAGGGGAGACAGAGCTATTCCATATATGTACTGCATCTCTTTCTGTTGAGGTGCGTACTATTTTAAAGGATGACGCTTGACGGTCGCCCAATTAGTTTGATTTACTCGATGTTCTGGAGCCAGAATGTCACAGCTGTGGCTGCGCTTGCATTTTTGGCAAACAAACTACTTATTTATAAACATTTCCTGTATGAAACTACATACTTAAACTTTGGATACTGAATATCATGTCCATGATACCTTCGTCGCGGTATTTTTAAGCAGACGGACAACTTACTTGAATCAGATAAAAAAATCATCGACATAAATACGTACTCACCGCATCAAATTTACTCCAACTGATAAAGGATACAAAGGAAATAACTACCTTAAAGTTCCTGAAACTAATTCACGGCTTCTATGCTATTGCTTTCGCATATCTATCTATCCTGTCACAAGTTAGTCATACTTACTGGTTGAAGAATTTAAATGAAGTTGACTCATCCGCTAGTCTTATGCGGATACAATATGTACTTATCACTTTCAGATACACAAGTCCACGCATACGATGAAGTTATATTGAATTTTCCAGCTGGTTTCCTGAGCGAAAGTGTTGTGTCTAGACAAGTTCTATTTTTATCCCGGCCAAAAGGAACTAACGCGTGTATACATATGTGGAGTTATACAAACTCTTTCTTTCGTGTATACACATACATACACAAATCACGTCTATATCCCTTACGGGGTAGACAGAGCCTGAGGCAACAAAACCTAAAGGCCACGTTTAGCATGATTGTAGGCGTATAGGTGGAAAAAGGAATCAAAATAGTGATGGGTTGCTAGCCGCATCGCCTATAACATGATTCCTAAGAATTTCGCCCATTCCCTCGATGGGCTTTTACCATCTGCGCGGGACGAGAAGCAACTGGTACATTCTATGTTTTTTCTTTACTCCCAGACCAGCATGGAAGATTTCGTGTGTAGGCTAAGATAAAACGAGTAGCCGTTGACAAGTGTTGCGAATTTGAGGCACAAAATATTCTGAACTAAAACCACCGGCTGTGTCTACCCCGTTAGGGATAAAGACGTAATTAATAATGCATACATGTATGTGCAACCACTTGATGGATCATTAACAAATACAGAAAATCTTAAAACAGTAGTCCTTTAATTCTTTTTTGCAAATAGAATTATCCCAAAAAAGATCTCCTAATTGAAGAAAACAGTTTAAATCTGCAAATATAGGCAATATAGCCAGCAGCGGTGTGGTTTCAAGTATATCAGAAGGCAAGCCGAATGGCATTTAACTAGCCTTTTCCTCCAATTCTGCACAGTAAAAATACACAACTGCCTTAAACTATACAAGCCGGTGGGAATCGAGTTCTATAGCCAGGTACCTACTGCAGTATAGTCATCTTAAGTGGTTAGATGTACAGGTGATCAAAGTCAAAAAGTATAAGAGATAGGGGAGTCTGTTCTTAGGAATCATGGCATCATAGATTTATTAAAAATGGCATTGATTGAATACTTATTTTTTCATGCTAACTTTTACCAAGCTTTTTTATTCAGTATTTTGGTTTGTGAATGGTAACTAAGAAAAGAACGAATTTATATCAATTTTAGTTTTCAGTTCTCAGAATATAAGATTTCTATTCTAATCTCATAATAACACTATTCACTATTTGTGTCAAGTAGGCCAATGAGTCATTATCCCACATTTAATACAATATACAGCCAAACAATGACCTTTGCATATTGTTATAAAAAATTAGAATTCCTATTTACTTTTTTACCGGTCAAAATTGAGTGTTATATACATTTGGACATTGATGGATGGTCTGCACTTGATTCCCCTTCTATACTTAAAATACTTGGAAATTTAAATAAAAACAAAAAAGTTGGTGAAAAAAAATCTTTTATTTTTCCGATTTGATTAAATATTTTTTAAAACTTTACTCAGCGAACCGAGGTATTATACAATCTATCTATATACACATTTAAGCTATTTTAACATTCAAATAGTTTTTTTTATAAATTTTACGCAGTAATATCAATTTAACAAGAAAAATAATCATTCTAGATAAATCCTCTACGCGGTAGGAAAGATGGTGGGATTGATTTTAATTAGAAACAAAATGAAATGCCTAATCTAAAAGACTCTATTAATCAACAAAATATCCGTTAAAACATCTATCTTATTTTTAAGTGTTAGGATAGCGAAATTATGATATGAATGTTAATTTATGAAATAGCGGTAACTTTGGCCTAGTATTCAAATAAGTCGCGAAAACGTTGAATATTACCAGCTTGAGTATACACATTTCTGGTAGTTCCAAACTTTTAACTGTACACATTAAAAACAATAGACTTCTTTATTTACAGAGAATAATAATATAATACACAAGGAAACTAATTAAAAGTTCACACAAACGGTATCTACCTGTCAACAGTTTTCAAAAACTATTAGGAATCTTACAAAAAATATTCTCACAAGCAAAAATAACGGGTCACTTTTCATACAACTTTGTTTGGAAAGCGACCCTTTATTTTTGCTCTTCAGTGTATAATCAAGGAATGTTATGCCACAATTTGATCTGTCACGGTGACAATAACTCCTTTATATTATAAAATGCATGTTTTAATAGAACTTTTAATTTTAACATACATTTATCTAGATTTTTAAATTATTTATACAAAAAAAACCATACCGAAGTTACCGCTTTATGCGTTGAAAATCCGAATAAATGGCTCAGTTGTCACACGAAATTTACTAATTATCAATAATAACAATTAATTAATCAACAATATTATCAACACATCAAATAATCTTAAGCTAACATTTGGAAGCGAAAGGCTTAACGCATTTTTTGCAGAGCTGAAATGCTCCAGTGCTCGCGGTGTGATAAAAATGACTTAATTGCGGAAAACGCTGAGGATAATTTTTAAATTATCCAACTACCGACCACACAAACTTAATATTGTCGTAAGAAATAAGACAGTTTCAACATTGAGCATATACCGTCGCCCTAGTAGATCAATCGGTCCATACTTTCAGTGTAAATCATATAACACAGCGGACATTAGACAGTTCAGCGGGAAGAACACACTCAATGCTACTTGCATTAAAATATAATGTTATTATTGGCCGATATCTAGTCTGTACAAAAGAAAAGAAAGAAAGAAAAAGAAAAGATCTTTACAACGGCAGCATGAGCAAAAACGCGCACATATAAAAAAAAATACTACATGAAATTGTCGCAAGTTAAATAATTTATAGGATGCTACAGGGAAACCATCAGATAATATGCGACTTTTTGCACGCGTTTTTAATAAATCAATACCCAGTGAAATCTGCATTTGCATGTACAGTGAGTGAACGTTTTAATCTCTCGTTTTGGCCCTCCCTCTAATCAGTAAGGGATTGTACCTTATTTAACCGCGATAAAAGCTGGCATGCTAAAGCCTCGTGTTTCAGAAATAACAGACTTTTTTAATGTCACATTAGAGCCATTTACAAGTATTTTCTTTGAGCAGCTGAGCATTGAAATAAAACTAGACTCCGTAGCGCACCCAAGCTCCAAGCTAAAAGCTAAATGAGATCTTAAGTAGATATGAATTCTTACGTTCGGTATTAAAAACAAATTCAACCAATTGTAAGCCTGTAAGCTCTCAAAATTAAAACTAACCTAGTTATAAAGAATATATTACTTCTGTGGTCGGTGGTACGCTACAAGCGTATATCTACATAACTAATTATATGTGCCGTAAGCTGAGATTACTAAAGAATTAATGGTGGTTTGATACGTTAGCAAGTTGTTCAGATAATTCATAACATAGTGTTTATATGACGACAAGCTACTCAAGCCATTTATAAAAAAATAATGAAAAAACATATCTCATGATGCTGAAGGCTGTGTAGATAACCATTTAATTTATTTACGGCAGAAAAAACCCATATCGGACTTTTTGGGCAGTAGACACATTTCTATAAAGGTATTATTATATCGGACTGCAAAATGAGTCACGGTCAACAAATGCCAAAATCAAAAAATTAAAAATGGCGAGCGAATTCTCTGTCCATTGCAAAGTCGAGACGCTCATCATGCAGCAGTCCGCCTGAACACGCGCATTGTATGGACTGTCGCGCAAAATCGTGGTTTAAATACACAAAAATTATAAAAGAACCTCAGTTTACGGGCACGTCTACACCTAGTTGGCGCCTCAATTTAACTAAATCCTAACTTTAACCTAGCGAACAGCACCGTCCCTTGTTTAACCTTTGGCATTTCATGATAATTATAATTGGTCGAGAACTTAACACGTTTCCTTTAAATCTTTGGGTTACTCAGCGTTTTCATACAAAATTCACTGGACTTCAAAAGCGTCAGATTAGAAAATGTAGCGGTGTAAGAATCGAAAAAGAAATAATTACTGCAAATGATTTTATCAATCAAGGTAGAGTCCAGTATAAGTTGTCACGTGCAATGTAAAGCAAACTTTGTTTTGGAAACACTAAAAATCAGCCAATCTCTTTTCCAGTGCCACCTTAGGTTAGCCAGACTCTATACTATAAGTTTAGGAAGGTACATATTAAAATGTTTAGAACTTTACATCACAAAATGATTGGCAATAATAATTTCTTACAGCAATGGTCTCAAAACATTGAAATGGTATCTACAATAATCGGTACTATGCAAATCGACTCTTGTTTTTCTTTGTTTCGACTTTATCATTGTTATTTCCGATTCCGATAAACGAAACAGGATTTATAACAATCTCCGGTTAAAGACCTATTATTGATTCAGCTACAAAATTGTCTGTGTGAAAACAGCAAAGCAACCCAGATATTTAAAAAATACAAACGAATAACTTAATTTAGAATATAATTAAAGTGTCCTTCGAATGTCAGGACTCACTGGATGTAACAATTAAGAAATCAAAAAACAAGAATGGGGGCATCGTAGGCAAAACTCGAAAAACTTATTCCGCGATAAATGCACTAATTGAAGCTACTTTTTATTACTCAGCCTGTAATCGAAAGGCAATCTTATATTTTACGACGAATAATTTGTCATTGACCCCACGATAATTTGTCAATTTAGAAAGGCTGCTTGAATTGACGCTTACACATACCTAACTGACCATTTAAGACACAACATAAAGAAAACGTCGCTATCCCAAAGAAATAGTTAAAAAATAAACACCTTAAAGTGCCTCTATGTTACATTTTAAATGGCCAGAAAACCCTTCACTCCACGCTATATTCAACGAAATATTAATATCACGAATTTGCTATCTAGCAAAAGACTAAAAGATGTCCGAGTACCGAATTATTAAAAACTCAGTTTTTATTATCTAACACACTTCACAATCGCGTTCACCATCCATCCCTTGCTGTTAAACGATAAAGAATGAGGGTAGAAATAGAAACCGATGCTGAATGCAACTGAGAACGACGGCGTTGGACAATAAGGCCTGTCTCAAACTTCATCAAAGCAGTGTGTGCTTTAAGTAGCGAATACACGGGAGGTTACAACCGATGGTTATGGCCGCACAGTACATTTGTGCAGGCATAAACCATCGCTTATAACCTAGCGTGTACTCGCTACTTTACATTACTTTTCAAACATGGACTAAAACCAATTATATTGCTTCTCCGTGCACACAACCGTCCCGCTACCCCGTCTAGAAAGTTAATTCGTTTTAATTCTAACTGTGGAACTGCGCAAAGTATCGCCAGAACGTCTAGCACGACAGCGCGCAAGAGTCGCGTCGCGTCGCGACATAGATTGCCCGTCTTTTTCTTATGCTTGCTACACATATAAACAATATATCGTAGCGATAAATCTGCGCAAACCGATTTGCACAGATTTATCGATCGTGTGTATGACAAATCGCTGCAGATTATCTTTAGGATGTCAAATTATGTTGTGTTATGTATATGTGTAGTTGTGTTAATGGTATTGTATGTGTGCGTCTCGTATCTTAGCAACCGTTTTGTCTTCTTGAATATACTTTTTGATAGCACGCTGCGTTTCCTTATAATGTTTAATATTACACATAAACGGATAACTCACGTATAAAAAGTCGAGTGATGCTCGACATGTTTCGGACTATTTCGTAGTCCTTTTTCCGTTTATGTGCATGTAATGATGATTAAGTCTCACGGTAGTTTCACGTTTAATATTTAATAGAATACATGGATTCTAATACATAATAAACTGGCGACGAGGATGCTATCAAAAGGTATATCCAAGAAGACAAAACGGTTGCTAAGATACGAGAGACGCACACATACAAGACCATTAACACAACTACACGTACATACACGCAAATTAATCGCTTCGATATATCGTTACATCTGTAGCAAGCATTACTGTTCTAGAAACAGACGGGTAGTCGATCTCGCGCGCGACGCGACTCTTGCACACTCTTGCTAGCCGGGCTGATACAGTTAATTTACATCACCTTTAAAACGTTGCTGACTTTGCAGTTGCATTGGGGACACCTTTTAGCCTTGCGCCAGACCTTGTTCCCGCATTCATAGCACGTGCAAATGTGCGCTATCCTGCCGTGCACGAACACCGCCGACTTAGGCTTGGTAAAGCAGATGATACATAAGTTATCATCGTCAACTTTCTCCTTCAAAGAATTAATGATCGCCTTTTTAGTGAGTTGCAAAGTATCGACAGTTATTGCGGGGTCGCTGACAGTTTTAAAGAGCTTTGCCACTTCGGGATCGGCGCTTTTCGCTTTCCTACGGCGCGGTTCGGCACCTGCATCCGAATCGGAATCCGAATCAGAGGTATCTAATTTCAATCTTTTGCTGCAGCGATCTGCGGACTCCGCGCGGCGTTTGATCGGCCTAGTTAATGTCATGATTTCATTGCTTAACTTAAGACGCTGCGTAGAGGATGTGCTTTCGTGATCGTCCTGGTTCGTTTGGGATAAGTCGATGGTTAGGCCTAGGTCGGTGCGCTGACTGAGTTCAGTCGTCTGGCTGAGTTCAGTCGGTTGGCTGAGTTCAGTCGTCTGGCTGAGTTCAGTCGGCTGGCTGAGTTCAGTCGGTTGACTAAGTTCAGTGAGTTCACAGAGTTCAGTCCGTTGACTAAGCTCAATGGGCTCACTGACTTCAGTTTTTTGACTGAGATCAGTGCGCTGGCTGAGTTCAATGGGTTGGCTGAGGTCAGTCGGCTGAGAGAGCTCCTGACTGTTAAACGCTGACTCGACCCCGGAATCGAACGAGTAAGTGCGCGGAACGTTGGTAACTCGTTTAGGCTTGTTTTTCCTCGGTCTCGGCGGGTAGAAGCTTTTACGTACCTAGAATTGGATTAAAACTGTTTAATACATGCGCATGATGATTTTTGATAAATCTGTAACGACACGTCTAATACATATATTTAAAAAAAGATTACATCATTTGTTGCAATTTTATTCTAGAAATTACGATAAAAAAAGAAACATTTTTCGGATTGTTATTTTTTTTTATTTGGATTTGTATTTTTTTAATTCAGTTTACTTTGGCTATGCCTACCTAGTTACTTACCCTTACCGGGTTATCTTGTCTAGAAGGCACACATGATCTACTATATTAACACAGTCACTTTCTCACTTCAAATTTATGTCTATCATTCGGCTCATCTTTTAAGAGTAGGTAAGTACTACACAGGTACTAGGTTACGACTTACTAACATAACATTACCTATTTACATCAATCCACTAGACCCGGAATAAGGTCTCACTTCTTACCGAGTCCTGTCAGCCATCCATTGCATTCACTACATACGAAATATACTTCTTCATTTTTTATTAAGTATTCAAAAATCTTGTGACAAAAATGTCGGCAACGTTGTACGGTAGAACGCGCTCAAAAAATCCCCCTGTCGGGCTCTTAGCCAACGGATAATAATATCCCTCAGAATCTGTCAGGAAATCATTTACCGATGCCCAGAGTGCACCGGACCAAGCACTGCTCTTCCCCTCGGATGGATCCAAAAACGAACCGCAGCTCTTGTAGGTAACCCGACTTGTACACCCAAAATATACTTTTTCTGTCAATCCTTTTAGATAAAACGCTGTACTGTTCCAAAATTACTTGAAATTTCATTTTCTGTACCTTTAACTAACTTTTTTGTTATTTTTTGCTTTTGTTTTATGACATTTGATAATTTTGTTTATTTATAAATTGAATTTTTCAGGTCATTATTGATTTTTGGTACAATATTAATTTAATTACAAATTTATGATGCGATTTTTGTTTTAAAGGAATCCTGATCCGTATTCCTCATTCCATGTGACGTCACATACCATTCTCCTCAACATTACACACCTTTTCTAATAACAACTGACATACTTTTATGACATCAGTCTTACTAAACACATTGTCAAGTTTCACCGAAATACAATGTATAGTTTAGTGTAGTGCCAGTAGCTAGTAGTACAGTCGGCATCAGATATATCGTAGCGGGCGAGGTTCTCAAATATTTCGGAGCAGCATTCCATTTCAATAAATTCGTTACACTAGATTAGGTTCATAACATTAGAGCACGCAGTTCGTAATAAATATTAGAGCACCGACTTTTCAATTTCAATAAATTCGTAACGTTCAATGAGGTAAAAATCGTCGCAAGCACAGATCGTCAAAGGCTATCGACGCAGTCAGGCTGATCATAAATATCTAAACATTTGTGGAAAATAAACCTTACGTCTGTAAAGATTCGAATTCCAAACCAATCAGAAATATAGCTCATACGTCATGCCAAAGTGAAAGATGTCAATGTCACCTATAGTGTACTCGTTTGTATTCATAATTCACTGTAATTTAAACTGTTTGTTAAAATCCCTGCTTTCTGATATTTTTACGCCATTGAACGTACCTAATTTATTGAAAAGTCGCTGTTTTTATATTTATGACGAATTGAGTGTTCTGATGCTATTAACCTTATAGTGCAACGAATTTATTGAAATACAATGCTGCTCCGAAACATTTGAGGACCTCGCTCACTATATATCCGACGGCGACTGTACAATGTACACTGATACAGCCCAATAAAATCCACTGAGACCAGAATCAACTAGAAAACCATGTTTCCCAATATGACTCCACCGGGAATCGAACCCGAAGTCTTTGGCACAATAAGCAGAGATCCACTGAGCCATTCAACTGTGAACGGTCAGAGAACGTTCTCTCCTTTTACTTCTAAAACTAAAATCAGATTCCAGGCCATATACTCCGTAATTCAAAATTCGTATCGTGGCCTTTTCGCTCACTCTATTAGTCATTAATACGAGAGCGAGCGGGACGAAACGTTACGAACTTCAAATTTGGGGAGTAGCCCCCAGGGGCACGATTTTTGAAAGCACTAGAAAGTTGTATAAAGATGTTATAGGCGATGCGGCTAGCAACCCATCACTATTTTGATTCCCCTTTCCACTTTACAATCATGCTAAACGTAGCCTTTAGGTCTTGTTACCTTAGGCTCTGTCTACCCCGTAAGGGATAAAGACGTGATTTGTGTGTGTGTGATTCACCGAATCGCTTTTCACCTCGATCGCATATTTAATTATCGCGTGGCGAAATCGTTTATTTTTTTAGTCGTATGTCACATCGATTGCTATGACAGAGTTGTCTATGAGTTTGATAGCACTTTAAGCATGAAACTACAGTAAAAACACGAACAAAAATACAGAATCTTAATAGTGCTAACATCAAATAACGTTTCTAATTAATTAAGAGTTCCAAACCATCGATCCCGACGACCCACGTCTAGCGTCAAATATAAAATGCAATAAAAAAAAAGATTGCATCAAATACAAGATTCTATTGAAATTTTCTTAGTTCGAGGGGAAATGCAGTTAAGTGAATCGCTGCAAGGAATTTATACTTTTGAGGTAAAACATTAACAAATGTAATTCTATTCGTACCTTCACATGTGCTTTCAAAAATCGCGCCCCTCAAGCTACATTTTCTAATACACTCACAATGGCATTCACTATCTCTTTGTAAAACGTAGAATGAGGGTAGAAAGAGACGGCGAAGGCAATTGCGAGCGTCAGCGCATTAGACAATATGGCGTCTTGACTGATTGAGTCAACGCGCGAGGCAAACACGAGACTCGATCTCGAAAGGATCAATGTTCGAATTCGTGTCAATAGTGGATGCCTGGAGACGCCACTTATTCTATCAGTAATGTAGGTGGATCAATTATTTCTTGTCGCTCGTTGCTATGGTTACGTGGTACGTCCTCCTAAAATCGACTAGTTTCCGATCGAAATTTAGGTTTCGGCCAAAAATCAGCCGAACCTTTCAGCCGCACCGAACCCATCAGCAACTCATCACTATTTTAATTCCCCTTTCGGCCATTCCCTCGATTACTGCGCCAACACTTCTAATAAACTTTACTTTTATACCCTCGCTAGAGGAACTGAATAACAAAAAATAGTTGATCCACCCAAATCTCATAACAAACTTCGTTCGTGAACCAAGCTTGTCAAATAGACGCCTAATTCGATCAATTCTGACTCAGTTCATGTTTTAGCTGTCATTTTTAGTATGGAACTGACAGCAAGCGAATCTAAACTGAATCGGAATTGAATCGCATCAAGACTTCATGGCAAGGCCTCTGACTGTATAATGACTGCTAAAGCCGGGTATTCGTCTGCACGCTGTAACTGCAAATGTACGTTACAGTAACCAAAAAACTAGTGTGAACGCCATGTCCCCACACTAGCGTTTTTGTTTTTGGCTTAACAAACTGCTTAACTTATGTTATGATTGTATCTTGAACGTAGCGATCACTACACAGACGAGGTTCGTTTAGAAATTCCCAACTTAGGACAGTCCTGCTGTCTAACGCGATTCAGTCTCTTTCTACCGCCATATATATACCGCTTGATATTAATTACGTTTGCAGCCATGCGCGCGTTAGACAACATGCTAAAGTAAAAAAGGTCTTAACCTTTTCGCCGCCACGTCAAATACAAGAGACGTCACCCATACGCCAGACTTCTTTATTGCTGTGTTATATTGAACGAAGGTTGCTTTTGCATTGAAGTAATGGACGTATATAGGTCATTGGCGACGAAAACGTTAAATAAAAACAGTACATGTTGCATTACATTGTAGTACAGTCAACCAATCTGATTTTTGCGCCACCATAGAACCTTATAGTAAATAATTTTGTCTACTAGCGACCCGCAGGGTAATTGTGTAACTATTTTGACACTCGGCATCGGATTGAAATGACAGTTCTTGTATGAATGTGACGGTATCCGATCATTTGACACGTATTGTTTGACTACCCTTTAATATCTGATAAACTGTTAACTTTTTAAAAAAACTAAAAATCTTTAGGCGTTTTTCCCATTAGGTTAGGATAGGTTTGTTGTCAATGTTTTAGTAGAAAATAAAAGGTATGTCAATAATTTTTTGGTCAAACATTAGTGAACCGAATGTGACGGCTGGCTGATTCCGATGCCAATTGTCAGCCCATACATGAACTGTCAAAATGAACTCGATGGCGAATGCGAGCGAGTTAGACAAGCCTAGCGCTCAGACTTCGCCGGGTTTTACGGTTATGTAGATTCATATTAAAACGGCACTGTCACATTTATCGTCAATTTTCAACCAATTAACAAAAAAAAAACCTTAATTATACTTACACCATAACCTTCATGAAAATGTCTGTCTATTAACGCATAAAATCTGTCTTTGAGGTTGTCGCGATTAAAACAGACGCGGCGGAGGATTGTCTCTTTGTACAGTTCATTTATTTTAGGATAAGAAAAAAAGGAGCAGTGATCGTTAAACATTTATTCTAATCGATTATTGCTATAAAAAATAATAGGAAACATAGTTTGTAAACGTTTCTTTTTAACTTTGTTTTAAGGTTTTAATCAGCCTAAATCAAAACTAACCTACAATAATTTTAAACTGACTATTCCTTTAGGTTCAAATGTGAACTAAATCTTTTAGGGGGCTACTGCATATTGAACTGAGAATGAATAAACACAAAATAACAGCAAACTTCAACAAAACAATTTAACAACAAGAAACAACAAATGCTACGGATAAATATTATCGAGACAACGCACGCGCACTCGAGAAATGCGAGGGTAATTAAAAGGCGGTGATGTTCATCTGTCAAAATAATGCAACCCTTTGCATATGGTTAAGCGATCAAATTAAATTTCATCTGATCTGATGACGTTTGACAGGTGACAGGACAGTTTTTGATTTAATCGAATTATAAGCACGACGTTCCGTTTCGTTTGTGACCACTGCATCTTTAGGTGTTTTATAGAACAAGTTTCTGATATTAATAAATTTATTTGACACAATATATTAAATGTGATACAAATCTTAACCCATATGACTAAAAACAATACTGTGGTTGCTTAATTTCTATTTTTTATAAGATAGTGCTTATGGAGCATAGTGACAGTTATGACAATGCTTATCGAATGACGTAAATATCATTATAACAAGGTTGTGTGGCGGCCTACGACAAATTGATTGACTGAAACCCGTAGGCTTATTACCTAACTCGCTCGCAATCGCCATCGTGTTCATTTTGACAGTTCATGTATGGGCTGACAATTGGCATCGGAATGAGCTAGCTGTCACATTCATACAATAACTGTCAAAATGAACACGCTGGCGAGTGCGAGCGAGTTAGGTAATAAGCTATTGATCACTTACTATTCATATGCAACTAGACTCGGAGCAGTCGGGGTCACTATCGTTGTTGCCGACATTTATTATTAGACAGCACATCTCTATAAGCGGGCGTCTCAATGATTTATGGAGCGGCCACACCAGTGCGTAAGACGTCAATTACGCAACAAAATGTATGAAGAAACGGTGAGAGAACGTGACGCAGGTGTGGTAACTCCTTTATGGCCCGGACTGCCGCGAGTCTTAGCTTAGTATATGCAATTTTTTTAAGTGATCTCAGCGTAAAAAATCCATATACTAAGCTCTGTTCTAATTCTAAATATCTACTAACTTAACTTCAACAACTGCGTATAATGGCGAGAGATTTCTTATCCACGACAGAACTGTGAAGTTCAAGGCAATCCATCCACTACAAATTCATTGATTCACAATATTCGTCCCAAACAAAAACAAACGGGTATGGTTAAACAAAACATTTTAATGTTTCCTTTAAACAACCCCATCTCTCGGCGCTATACGTAGTTAACGAAGATGCGCAGTCAGTTTGAGCCGAGATGGGCCGCGGCGACGGCGATCACAGACTGCATTGACTGTTAACTTCCACCCACGCACCTTGTAGCACTTCTCGCAGAACCGATAGAGGGGGTTGTTGTTCTCGGCGCGGCACTGCGCGCACTTCCAGTAGTCGTATAGATCTATCTCACTGTCGCTGTCCCCGGAGCCCGTGTGCTCCGAGTCCGCGAACTCGATGTCGCCGTCGTCGCCCACGCTTATCTCTATAACCTTCGTTTTTATTATATCCTCATCCTGGAAAAAGATTAATACTACATTAAATATGATATCACATTTTTTTGCTGATTTTACTTTTTTTACATGACAAGGCAAACGAGCGCGCTACCCCTCAGTCTATCCTCTCAGAACGAGAGGGCTTGGGCTATAGTTCCCACGCGGGCCCACTGCGAATTGGGAACTTCACACACACCATTGAATTGCTTCACAGATGGTAAATTTCAAATGTAATTTCACACATAAATTTCGTAAAACTCAGAGGTGCGAGCCCAGGATTTGAACCCACGACTTTCTGGTTGAGGCCACAGGTCAAACCACTAGGCTACACGCGAGTAATGGTAAATGAGCTCCCATGGACCCTCGAAACACTCTTGCAGATGCGCAGCGACGGTCGCACCAGAATTTGTATACACTGCCTACCCGCCCCCCCCCCCCCCCCCCCCCCCCCCAGCCAGATGCCTTGCCAGCCTAACAGGCTAAGAATAACTCTTGTGCAGTATTTTCACCGGTTGTCTTACTCTCCACGCCGGAACACCAACGCAAGAACTTCTTTTCTCTTTACTCCCAGACCAGCATGGAAGCATCAGTTTTAATATAATGTTATTAAGAATATCTTTCCACTTACATCGCTTTCACCTGATGAGAGGTCCGAATCGAGAGGGCCGTCCTCCTCGGGCTCCGTGACGGGCTCATACTCCCCCTTGTCGGTGCTCGAACAATCCGTATCACTTGTATCTCGGACATAATCTACAACACCACAACACTTCAGACAACAATGTTCTACCTACACTGAACGGCAGATACCGTGTCCCTATAAGTTTCCCGTGTCTGCCTGTACTGTCCTGTTTGAAAGTCCCCTAAGTCGACACCCTGGTGCTTCATGTCATGTCACCAACCATTTTTTTGACATGTGTACTTTTTTAACTTTTGCCATCAGTCTTTTTTGAGTTTTTCATTTGAAAACATTTTTTTACGTCACTTTGGATTCTTTTTGCACCATCTTTCTATATTTTTTTTCTTTGTCTTACCATTCTTTTTTGTTCATTCTGATTCCACATTTTTTTCCAATTAACATACATACATAACCAACATGCTTAAACATAACACAAATGCATTAGTTTCTACTGTAAAACTTACCAAATACAGTAAAATAACAAACAAATTGTTACAAGACAAAATACTTAAAAGTAACACACACACAGGAATCTAAAACAGAACAATGTTTCAAAAATATTATTATTAGTAGGTAATGAAACGACTAATGATCAATTAGTATAGATCAAATGAATGAATGTTAATTTCGCCTTGAATATTCGAAATGTTTTTAAACACTCACTGCATTGTAACAACTTCGAAATAGAATAATATTTTAATATGAATTAATATTTGTGTCTTATATTCTTTTATTCTATACTAGTTTCTGCCCGCGACTTCGTCCGCGTAGAATTCGATTTAAGAACTGATGTTGATAGTTATATTCTGCAATAATAATTTACGTTGCGACTCTGGGCACTTTATCACTATCTCGCGGGAAATATGCAATTTTCCGGGATAAAACATAGCATATGTGGTAATCTAGGATACCAGTTATCTCTATTCCAAATTTTATCCAAATCCATCCAGCCGTTTGCGCGTGAAGAAGTAACAAACATACACACATTTATATTAATTACTTATTACTTTTTTTCTACAAAATCTTGTAAATGGAATCTGTCTTACTTTCAGTGCTCGGATTGTATTGAAATTTGCTAACTACAAGTATGTATAGAGGTCTGATGACAATGCAATAATTACAGCCATCAACAAAGCTCTATAACGATTATTATTCCGCGATTCATTCTGATAACTACAGCTGATTGATTTTAATGTTTAATAAAACATTAAATAATTACGCAAGAGTCCAGAGTGGTTGAATTAATTTTTTTGTGCATGCCAATCTGACACAAAAGATGACACTATAAGTAATTGTATGTCGTGGCTTGGGCCGCCAGAGCGTCAGAAGTGTTGCTTCTGTGATCCATGTATAGTGGGCGGAATAATGGGTACAATCACGCACACAAGTCCAATTTCAACAATTATAATTACGACAAAAATCAAACCGCACAACAGTGTCAGTAGCACTAAAATAAATGTCACTCAGTCACTTAACTAACTTTATAAAACAGGTTCGTAAAGTCTTAACACTAAGCAGCTTTTAAACTGAGAACTCTAATTGAAACGGAAACGAATCCGTGGGTCACGTCAAGTGGTATTTCACACAGCACGGTCAGGGCGCGCACGTCCCGTCTCAACCATAGATCGATTCTGAATGCCCCAGAGGATTCAGAACAAAAGCACATGTATCAAATTTCATTCCACACTCAGACCCACGGCTACGTTCAGCAGTGTTTACTTTAAACACCTCACACTGCCCCGTTTCTGCGGACAAAGACTTCTCTGTGTCCAAATTACAATCAAGATTTATGTTGTTAATGTAAACATTGAACTAGGAATGCGTGTCGCCTGCGCTTGTAGCAATCGCTACACACTTAAGGACGCCCTGCGCCGACACGGCGATCCTGACTGTCACACGTCCTCGTGTGCCAGAAAAACTTCACAGAACATCTGCAAAGAAAGATACTCCAAACAGTACAAGTTTGTTCGGCTATCCTGCCATCAGGGCACAACGATGACAAACTGGTAGGTTCCCAAAATTCATGACGTATCTTATCGTCAACAGCGGCTAAGCATTATCACAGGATACAGATCAGATTCAGCCCAACAACGTGACATTTTCCACAGTCACAACAAAGTATCACATGGTTAAGTCTCACAGTCCTTACTGACAACAACAATACCAATGCAACCGTGACCCTCCTGCTTGTCACCACACCGCGCAGTCTCCGTACCAGCTAGACTGGGTTTGGAATTTGACCTACGGCTAATGATCAAGTCAGTAGATGACGCTGCAAATGCACAAATTGTTGTATCAACGATTATTAAAACAATGTGTATCAAACACGCCAGCAAATTTGCACAAATCGTTGTTTTAACGATTATCAAAACCATGTGTATCAAACACACCAGCAAATATGCACACATCGTTGTATTAACGATTACTTAAACAAAGTGTATCAACTACACACTAGCGAGCATGTGTCACAACTACACCTCGCCGACAAGGGCTGATCCTGACTGGTCCTCACACTCATCAATAGAACTAGCTTCTAGCTCTGTGGGAACGTAGCAATCTGGCATCGCACGCAACCTTTCGTGCGCATACTTGTAAGTTCTCTTGCTATCAATAGCCTTCAAAAGATATCTGTCTCCATCGAGCAATTCAACTATCTTAAATGGACCCCGGAACTTTGGGTCTAGCTTAGTTTGATTCCTCTCATGGTTCTCAATTAAAACAAAATCACCAACAGTGAACTTAGAAACTTTAGCCTTTTTACTATCAAACCGCTCTTTATCTTTACGAGCATTCTCATTTATACAACTGACCGCCTGTTCTCTGATCTCAACAATATCTACTTCGTCTTGGTCTTGGTTACCCAATGCAAGTAGCGACAGAGGTCGTGCTACCTTGCCAATAAGTAACTCCAGAGGACTAGCTTTGATTACCCGATTAACTGTACAATTAAAAGCAAGCTGTACGTCATCAACAGCATCCTGCCATGTTCTATCTTTTTTTAACTTCTACCGCAGTGAGCATATTCTTTAGTGTACTCATGACACGTTCAACTTGACCATTGGCGCGACATGTTCCAGTGGAAATTAAATGAAGTTGAATGTTATGTTTATTGCAAAAGGCCCGGAAATTTTTATTTGCAAAGCATCGACCTTGATCCGCAATTATTCTTGTTGGTGCACCAAATAAGCTTAATACTCCAAAATTCAAAGCATCAATAGCACTTGACGCGTCAATATGCGAGGAATGACGCAAAATTACGTACTTAGTAAATGCATCGATAAGTACGAAAATATACTCTTTAGAATTCTGTTGCCCACTAAGTTTGCCGGTAGCATCAATGTGAACGGTATGCCACGGAACTGAGACTTTTGGTATTGGGTGAAGTTCGGCTTGTGTTTTACCAGATTTTGATTTAGACAATTTGCACGTGATGCAGTTTTCAACGAATTTTCGTACGTATTTTCGCATATTCGGAAACCAGTAAAAATCGAATGCTTTCTCTAAAGTCTTTTCCCACCCGAGATGCATGATTGATTCGTGAATATGGTTTATCACAGACCAGCAAAAGGCTCGTGGTACAATTGGTAAGTTACGTGACCTACCATTGCGTTGTATTTTTCGATGCAGAACACCGGAAATAATTTGGTACGTATTTGAAAGATTTTGCGTAATTTCGTTATTATTTAATTTTGAAACAATTTCAATAATCTCAGGATCACGTTGTTGTTCTGCATGCAACCAATTTTTTGAAATCTCTAACAGATTGACACGTTTTTCTTGAACTTTTTGTTTAATATCTTTATTCGGCAAAGGGTTTCGTGAAAGAAAATCAACATGACCCATTCGTTTACCGTCTCTATAAACGATATCAAAATCAAACGACTGCAAGAAAGCCCACCATCTATGAACTCTAGGTGTTAAGTCGATCTTTGTGCGTGAAGCTTGTAGTGAATTACAATCAGTTACTACCGTGAACTGTCTACCTTGTAAGAAATGACGAAAGTGTTTTATTCCATTAACAACTGCCAAAGTTTCTAGTTCGTACGAATGGTAGCGAGATTCTGCATCAGATGTCTTTTTGCTGTAATATGCTACAACATGAGATTTACCGTCCTTCTTTTGCAAAAGCATTGCACCATAACCTTCTGCACTAGCATCAGTATGTAACTCAATTGGATAACTGGGATCAAAAATCATCAGAACTGGTTCATTAGTTAGGTAAGCTATAATTTTTTGACGTATCTCTTCGTGCTTAGGCTTCCACTCAACTTTCCCTTTTCCTGTAATAAGTTTATAAAGTGGTGCCGACAGTTGAGAAAATTTGGGAATAAACTGTCGAAAATATGAAGCCAAGCCAATGAATTGCCGCACTTGCGTTACTGTTCCTGGAGGAGGCAAATTAGTAAGAGCCACAACTTTGCGTGAGTTTGGTCTGATTGCTCCACATGTGACTTCATAACCTAAATATTCTACTCGAGTTTTCAAAAACGAACATTTTTTAAAATTCAAAGAGATTCCAGACAGTCTCAACGTATTTAATACTACTTCAAGCCTCTCCAATCCTTCTTCCACAGTCTCAGACACGATCATTATGTCGTCCAAATAACAGACAACGAATGTATTTACAAGATCACCAAGAGCTTTGTACATAGCTCTTTGAAAAACTGATGGTGCATTACGTAAACCAAACGGCAAGGTCAAGTATTCATACTGACCCTCCGGTGTCACAAACGCCGTACGCTCGATAGAATCTTTGTGAACCGGAATCTGATGAAAACCGGATGCGGCGTCAAGAATTGTAAAATAATTTGCACCTTTGAGACGTTGAATTTGATCGCTTATAAGAGGCAATGGGAATCTATCAGGTATAGTGTTGCGATTAAGTTCTCTATAATCAACACAAAGTCTATCTGAGCCATCTCTCTTTTTAACTAAAAGTATGGGGCTCGCAAACGGAGAAGAGCTTGGTCTAATAATATTAGCTTCCAAGAGTTCTTTTATTTTATCACGACAAACTTGTTTCTCATCAGGACTCAATCTATAAGGTCGTCGTTGAACTGTTCGATTTGGATCTATAAGCTTTATCTCTATTTCGCCAGTGTTAGCACGCCCGCTAGGCGTACCTTCAACAAATGACGTATGATATTTTTTTAAAACGTCTATTAAGTATACGCGATGCTCACCGCTAACATCTGTGTCAAGATTTTTAAATTCACATATAGGCTTACCAACTTCACAAAGGTTGACAACTTTAGATTTCTTTATACCAAAGCAATCATTAGAAATCTCAACTGTAAAGCCTTGGGTAATCAAATCCCTGCCTATCATTATATCATAATGAATAACATCATCAGGAACAACATGAAAAAGCAACTCAATCATATTATTGTCAATGCAAACTTCAGACAATATCTGACAAGTACTGCAAACATCGGCATTACCAATGCCCAACAATGTAACCAAAGACCCAAAACGTTTACCTCGAAATCTGTTTGCTAAAGTTTCTTTAATCAGAGAACATTCGGCGCCAGAATCAAAACAAAAATCTAACGACTGACCAGAATGAGTAAGCTGTGACGACACAGGCTTGACGCTGCAGACGTCCACCCGCTGGTGCTCGTCAGCTGAAGACTTGCCATGGCCATTGCCACTCGTACTGGCTGACTGCGACGAAGGTGCTCGACGACCAGCGCACTGAGGAGCAATATGGCCAACTTGCCCGCATTTAAAACAAGTCAACGACCTCTTCGGCACTTCATGCTTATTCACTTGCTTGTTCTTATTGAAAACTGGTTTCATAGTTTTCATTTTAGTGTTTCGTTGGTCACATTCGGTAGATTTATGACCAATCTGCCCGCAGGAGTAACACGTAACTGTTTTCATCCGCTTTGCTGCTTCACTTGGTCCACGGTCTTTAAACGAACGTTTTCTGTAAGAAAACGCCATGAGTTCCCGTTGCATAGATGTTCTGTCATTAATCTCGGTTGTGTATGCCAGTCGTTGCATTCGTGGTTCTAATTGGACGCAACGGGCCAAAACAGTGGAGACAGCAATTTCCTCTAAAGGGAGATTCTTCCACATTGCCATTAACGATGTCAACGTCCGACTGGCAAATGCCGACATAGATTCACCATCAGTTGGTACCATAGTATTGATTCGCACTAGAGCAGCTGCAGAAGTCTCATTAGTATCGAATCTTTGTAAAAAGATTTCCCGGAAATGGCTCCAGTCCATGCCAGAATAACTTATTTGGGAAAACCACGATGACGATGACCCTTTAAGAGCACTGCTCAGAGATATAATCAGATTACTCCCTGTCAATGGCTTTTCTTCCATGCACAACGCCACCGTATCACACCAAGCCTTCGCTTGCACATCACCGTTATCTGGATTGAATTCCGGAAAGCTGGTTCTTTTAACGTCCGTACCTACTTGTAGGCTGCTTCAAAGCTTGAATCAGTTTATCTATTTGGTCACTTTGCTGTTTCAGCATTTTTTCATAATACAACTCCATAGAAACAGAAGTTTCCATTCTTGGCTCCTCCCGATCTGGTTCTTGAGGCGCGTATCCCGCTTCTGATGTCGTGGCTTGGGCCGCCAGAGCGTCAGAAGTGTTGCTTCTGTGATCCATGTATAGTGGGCGGAATAATGGGTACAATCACGCACACAAGTCCAATTTCAACAATTATAATTACGACAAAAATCAAACCGCACAACAGTGTCAGTAGCACTAAAATAAATGTCACTCAGTCACTTAACTAACTTTATAAAACAGGTTCGTAAAGTCTTAACACTAAGCAGCTTTTAAACTGAGAACTCTAATTGAAACGGAAACGAATCCGTGGGTCACGTCAAGTGGTATTTCACACAGCACGGTCAGGGCGCGCACGTCCCGTCTCAACCATAGATCGATTCTGAATGCCCCAGAGGATTCAGAACAAAAGCACATGTATCAAATTTCATTCCACACTCAGACCCACGGCTACGTTCAGCAGTGTTTACTTTAAACACCTCACACTGCCCCGTTTCTGCGGACAAAGACTTCTCTGTGTCCAAATTACAATCAAGATTTATGTTGTTAATGTAAACATTGAACTAGGAATGCGTGTCGCCTGCGCTTGTAGCAATCGCTACACACTTAAGGACGCCCTGCGCCGACATGTATAACAAACGAAACGCCACAAATAAGAAGAAGAAGAAAAACTATTTCATATTCTCATTCTATCGTGGATATGAGAAGATCGTCAGCAGCATTCGAATTCGAAAACCTTTAAATTTATGAATATTCAAAAATGATAAATTTCTTAAAAGTCTTTTCACCTCAAACCAAAATGATAATACAGTGAAGCATTGTTTTGTAGAATGCAAGAACCTATAACTATCTTAAATAACCCACCGACATATTTGTAAAAAAGACTGAACATTAAATATTCCAATAGCTACCAACAGATGGCAGCACTGATTCACGGATTAAAGATCTAAACTGTCTTTTTATCACAAAAAAACAATTAAGAAGTTTGTTTAATCTTTTCTGGCATAATGCCTTTTATTTTATCTGCAAAATTATCAAATGACTATTGTTTTTCAGCCTTTAATACAATCAAGCCGGCAGGTGTTTCTTTACTAAGCTAATAGCCAGACAATATATGAGTCTCATTTAAATCATGTGTGAAGGAGACAGTATCTATAGTTGTCAGGGAATGTGATGGATTATCTTAGCTAGTAAGTCCATTCTCAAAGCTATGTGGTAAGCCTTGACAATGGACAGCTTCTGTTAGGCTGTTACACCACGGTGTGGATTCATGGGAATCCGTCTTCTGATGGTTTCTTTAGTAACCGCTGGCTCGGCCATGATCTGACAATATTACCATACTGATTAGTATTTCATACTGACATTCTTACACTGTGGCGCTGGGCATTGGCGATTACTTAACTGAAGTCTATCTATCTCACTCTCTATTTATAAAAATCATGAGGTAAGAAACAAGGTAAAATTTAACGTTACTTTGGAGCCTTGAAGGCGAGAAAAAATTGGGGAGTAATATTTCATTAAATTATTGGACTGGAAAATTCTAACATAAAAAAAGTTTTCTTTTGGGAATCGAACTCGTGGTCCGTCTTCAAATACGGTGACGCCATACTTATGTCATAATGTAGCACTTTCTAGAAAGATAGTCTAGTCAAGTTAACCTAATTCAGAATTTTTTTGGCTAGCTCTTTGCAATATAATTTTATTTTATTTTAAATGTAAGTTTCAATTATCATCTCAATCAATGTCAAAAAATTGTTCTCAATACAACAAAGTTATGTAATTCATTAATCGCTGAACACTTACTTTTATCTAATCATGTTCTGTAGGTACTAATGATATCGATTTTTGGCAAAAATTATATTACTTCAACAAAACCTAAGCATTTTTATAAACTAGAAACTATAATACAGATAAGATGCATTTTTTTTTGAGCCATTGCCTTCGAAGTTTACGATGACGACTTAAAGATGCATACCTTGAACTCCACTTGTATTGACTCAAGTCAAGTACCGTTTGGATGATCGAGCTAAATACGAATTTATGTGTGTGTGTTAAAATACAGCATTATATCAAGCAGAAAGATATACATATTACAGAGAGGAGGTATGTATGTATGTAAAATCGAACCACTTGATTCCAAACTCAATCTAGTGATCTCAATGAAGTGTCTTAATGATTGTCCTTGTCAGCAATACAAGGCCACTACAAAGTTCGTGTGAAAAGGTTCCACCGTGAGTCACGAATCAGTTGGTTCGATTCAAAGAAAGAATAAATAACTGTCCAACCATGAACCCCAACAGTCAATCATAATTAATCCCTATCTTTGGATTCACCAGGCATTTTTTTCAATCAAAATCAATGTGTTAAAGAAATTTGGCAAACATTATTTGTCCTTTTTTTAAATTTAAAGTATCAGAATTTAAATGTTTAAAATTAAAAAAACGCTTCTGCCAGAACTTCCAACCAATTAATCTGATATCTAGCTCTCATTATATTTATAGCTACAAAGAACAATGAGCCTTCAGTACTTATTTGATAATGTCATTATATGATAGCCAGTATCTGTTGACGTTGCAGACAAGTCTGTACAAGTTGTTTTGCATTAGCTTGACATGACTGGCTGACTCACTGCAGGCGACACGCTAAATGGTTTTGCAGACAGAAAAAACACCTTTGGAATTCAAAGAACTGTTGTTATTTGCACAGTTGATTCTGATTGGACATTCTTCAAAATATATTATTTAGGCCTGATGACAAATTGAATAAAAGTATATATCTCTTTCTATCTTCATTCGTTTACCATTTGATAGAAAGTTTAACCATTGCCAATCAATTAAAATTGCAGCTTTGGCCTATAAAATGGTGAAATATACCTTACTACTTCTAACTCATTGTTACCAACATAAGAGCAGATCAAACTGATATCACTCTATTGATACTTTAACCCTCCCCTGTAATCTAAACTCTTTGGTTTATAATTGGCATAAATATGAGATCAGACAAGACATGATGGCAAATAAAGAAAACGTAAGTACAGCACAGAAATGATTAAGATTTGATATTAATACATAGTCGAAAAAGAAATTATTGCCAACAAGAAAAACAAGCAGTCATCAATTAAAATTAAACTAAATTAAGTTGTACAACTGATCGTTTTTCATTTCAACATAATGACAGGACAGCACAGTGCAGTTATAACGCTCAAGAAAAGAAAGATACCTACACAATTTGGAAAAATAACAAGGTGAAAAAAATAAATAAACAAAATAACACAGTAAATAAACATCATGCCAAAAAACAGCAAGATAAATTGCATACATATTATCATAGGCAAAGGATTACTAAATGCTACATTTTGCAATATACATAGTGGCCAAATGGAAGAAAATGTTACTTTAAGGGCCTGCCACTCTGTTAAGTTCCAGTTAGCTTAAGTGTCAGTTAGCAGACAGAGACATCATCATAGATAACTGACACTTAAGATAACAGGAAATTAACAGAGAGTGGTGAAACCGGCCCAGTTAGCTCAGGTTTGAATACGGCACACTTTTGCAAAATATATCACTTAATTTGCCAATATCATGCAATTGTAAACATTCACACATGGATACCAAAACACGAAAATCCTAATTTTTTGTTCAGAAAAGAGTTTTAAATGGAACATTGTTGATTAAATTATGAACACTAAAAAAAACACAAATTAATTAAAGTTTTAAAGAAAATAACAACTGATATTTTTTTTAATCACTGGAATACTAAATGACTATGGAACTCAACAGAAAATGACCATTATTTGTTCAACATTATATCTGGAGCAGTCAAGCAAGAACATTTTTTTTTTTTTTTTTTTTTTTTATATGAATAGGAAGGCAAACGAGCAAGTGGGTCACCTGATGGTAAGTAGTGATCACCACTGCCCATAGACACCCGCAACCCCGGAGGGATTGCAGATGCGTTGCCAACCTAGAGGACTAAGATGCAATGCCTCTTGTGCCCGTAATTTCCCCGGCTGTCTTACTCTCCACACCGGAACACAGCAGTGCAAGCACTGCTACTTAGCGGCAGGATTAGCGAGTAAGATGGTGGTAGCGATCCGGACATTATCAATTTTTAATAAAACTTCACATATTTTTCAATGGTATTGATTTTAACTGTTCCGTTTCTCATAATATTATTACGATATGTCAAATTGAATGGTAACAACATGTGACATTATACAAGATACACTATGTATATGTTCGGTTTCTTCTTTCAATTAGCTCTAACCAAGATTTTGTTTATTGGTTACTGCAATCAATTACGTACATAATCTATGAAACACACATATATTTCGGCATAAACAAATCCTTTTCTATCCTACTATGATCAAAACCAATAGCCGTGGTTGATAAGTTAATCTCCAAGCTAAATCTACCCACAGGAACTGGTGGGATACACCGTTATTCAAAATTCAAAGTTTATATCAAACCACAATACGAATTTCGAATTTGTAACTTCAGAGAGTGGCCAGTGTGAGGATTTAGTAAATGAAGATGAGAGAAAATTTACATAGGTAATCAAAATTTAGGAACAACCACACAAGTTTTTGCTGTGGTAAATCCAGTGTTTCCACTCATGGATCATAATGATCCCATCAAGTCTCATAAAAACTGTGTACTGGTGGTGTATCATAGCCATGTTGTTACCATAACACCATAAGACATACGGAGGAAACAAAGATACATACCTGTCTCCTTTCCTTGTATACTAAGTTCGCTTTCCATAGACCCTCGCCGACTGTGGCATGGTGTTGCAAACCAATTATGCTCTGAAATGATGGAAACAATTTGATTTAATGACACGTAACACATATGAAATGTTGAAATGACATCCATGCTGGTCTGGAAGCAAAGAATGTACCAGTTGCTTCTCTTCCCAGGCATCTTATGTTTGTTTCGTAGATAATAATATATATAGCTATTTTGTGTTAATCTGTAGGTTTGTGCCGTTTTGGCTTTAGCTGTTAAGGTACAAATTTGTCATGAATAAATAAATAAATAAATAAATAAATAAATCTGCCACCAGTCATCTGGGTAAAAGCCCATTGAGGGAAAGGGCGAAAATCATAGGAATCACCGTTATAGGCGATGCGGCTATCAACCCAATACTATTTTAATTGCATTTTCCATCTATACCTAGCCCCACAATCTAGCTAAACATGGCCTGTAGGTCCTGTCACCTTAGGCTCTGTCTACCCCGTAAGTGATAAGGACGTGATTTGTGTGTGTATGAAATGTTGCCACAGTTGTTTCAAAAGCTGTTACTTGGCACTGCTTTAATTAATATAGTAATAGCCATGTGGACGGCTTTGTATTTAATTTACAAATTAATTAACATTCATAATCACTAATTTATTAGCAACTTTGAGACACTAATGCATGATTAGGAAAATAATTATCTTACAAAACAAAAGACGAAATTTCTTTACACCATTAAACTTAATTAGTCACCAATTTTAGAAACCGAATCGCATACAGTAGACCCCTTTCATAAAAAATGACAGTATCTTGGCAGGCATAGGTGTCCCTATTATCCAAATTTCCATAATGATCAACAAACACCAACACAGCCATGGATAAGTGATAATAGGAATTTTTGATTACGGAGAAAGTACATATAATTTTCTATCCGGAAAGTATTATATGCTTTTTGTGTCCTAAGCAATCTCTGGTATGACAGCCAGCAGCAAATATTTTACAAAATCTCTTCAAAACATAATCCACAAGTCTTACTGATAATATATATATTTGTAATTATGATCAAAGACCGCAATGTACTTTACTTCATATAGCTATGGCCAGCATTATATATAGTCAGCAAATTCCAGTACTTTGTTTACATAGCAAAGGGGAATAACCAGTTTTAAACTCAACTGAAACGTACATGTAGTAAAACATAAAAATAGTATGACACCCACAATGGAATGCGTTCCCGGGATAACCTGATTTGAACTCGTCCATTCGCATACCTACATAAAGATGATAAAGAAGAAATGTAGTTACATTTATGAAGCATCGAAGGCCAAAGCGCCAAAAATTTCGAACGCCTGATACTTTTTTCTTAGTTTTTTTCCTACCAATGGTTGGCCTTCACTCGAGCGACTACTGTGCGAGTATTTGTAGTATAACAAAACCACGCTCTTATTTACTACAATTCAATATTTAATAGAGTTTTATCACAGTAAAAGATAAAGTACACACAATGATCAATAATTAAACAACATACCTGAGGAATAAGATTCAGTTGTATTCATTTCAAAAAGAAAGAAGTACAACTACGTGAACTACGACAAGTGCAAACTCGCCCTCTCGCCCGTGTTCAATCGACTTGTCAAACTCAAACCTCAAACTACGCTACGTACGCGTCCGTTTCTAGGCGACGGAGGGGGTGATTTGGGTGAGACGCGCGGGAGCGGAGACATACAGATGGCGGCTTAGTGACGTGCCCAGTTACGGATTTGAGCAGAAAAACCGGTAAAAACCGATTTTTACAAGGAAACAAATTCTTGGCAAATTGTAAAAAATCTAAAAAAAAATATGTACAAATGGATGAGAGCTTTGTTTGTGTCTGGTCCACTAGAAATGCAAGTGTGGCTTAATGCGGTCTAAAGCCTTATAGTAGATAATGTTCAATTAAGTAAACCTTCATGGTAACTATTGACAAGAAAGAAAACACTACCTATTCTAACTGTTTTTAGACTAATATTGCGGTAAAACTTCGTTTTTTTGTCGTAAATTATACTACTATTTCATATAAGTTTTCAAACTATCTCTATTGATATTTTATAGCTACTAAAATTCCCTTGTTATAGTTTCTTTACTACATTCTTTACTGCCATCTAGAATTTAAGCCTTCCATCTTGCGCAGTAAAGATATTTATGTAAATTTAAGAATAATTGATCTACTCTAGAAACCGGTAAACAAAATACATTTTGTGGCACGCACGCGATCTGAATCGGTATCGTAGGGTAGCAACACTGAGTGACAGTTTCCGGTTGCCATAAGTTCTTTCTTTGTGGTATGGTGTCGGCATAAGGTGAGTTTCTCGAATTTGTGCAATTTATTGTTTTAACTGTTGCATTCTTTACTAATTTATTGTGAAATCAAATGCATTTACGTTTTGATCGCGTGTAAAAGTTATTTACGTAGTATTCGTTCGAGAACTTGACGGAGATTGTGATTTGTACCGGAGACACGTGGATATTAAATAATTTGTCGTTTCCGCAAGTAATTGACTTTCTCATTATAAAATAAAGGCTCGGGAAGCCCATTCAAATACACGTTTTACCCGGAAAGTGATTTTAAATGTTAATTTAGTGCAACAGTTCATCGAAGAGGTTATGTTGAAGCAGAGTTGACGCACCAATCTAATCATTTGACAAGTTCATAATTTTGTTGTAGTTGCCGAATAAGCAACCACAATGCCGCAGAACGAATACATTGAGCGCCATCAAAAGCTTTACGGTAGGAGACTCGATTATGAGGAGAGGAAACGCAAGCGGGAGGCTCGCGAGCCGCACAAGAGGGCGGATAAGGCCCGCAAACTGCGCGGTATCAAGGCTAAGATCTACAACAAGGAGCGCCGCAATGAAAAGATTCAAATGAAAAAGAAGATTAAAGCACATGAGGAGAAAAATGTAAAACAAAACACTGAGAAAGTTGCGGAAGGAGCACTCCCCGTATACCTTCTCGACAGAGATGTCCAGTCCCGGGCTAAAGTACTCTCTAATATGATCAAACAGAAACGTAAAGAGAAGGCTGGTAAATGGGACGTACCAATACCCAAAGTGCGGGCACAGGCTGATGCGGAAGTATTCAAAGTATTGAAGTCCGGCAAAACCAAGAGGAAAGCATGGAAACGGATGGTCACTAAAGTCACGTTTGTCGGAGAAAACTTTACAAGGAAACCACCTAAGTTTGAGAGATTCATTCGTCCTATGGCGCTGCGATTTAAGAAGGCACATGTAACTCATCCTGAACTGAAGGCTACTTTTTGCCTGCCCATCATTGGGGTTAAGAAGAACCCAAGTTCACAGATGTACACAAGTCTTGGTGTGATAACGAAGGGCACAGTGCTTGAAGTGAACATTTCCGAGCTGGGTCTCGTGACGCAGGCCGGTAAAGTGGTTTGGGGAAAATATGCTCAAGTCACAAACAATCCTGAGAATGATGGTTGTATCAACGCTGTTCTTTTGGTATAATTTACCACTGATTTGTGATTATGATTATGATTAAATAAACCTACTGTGAAGCTTATGTTTATTATATTATTATTTACTTACCCTCTTCTAATGAGTCCAATATCTTCTCCAATAGCATATATACTTTAACTATTAATATCATTATTAATATATATCTTAGCTCAAATATTTTGGGATAGGTAATATTGGAAAATACTTCAAAGCAGTTTATCATGTTTAAATCCATGTTGTATGCTATTCACAGTCCACAGCTAACTGAATACTTGTTCCTCGCAGTTGTCGAATTTATTTAGCTGAAAGTCATTACATTACGAAATAACTAATTAAATTATTCGTTATGTTAATTATTTGATGGATTTTTAATGCATTTGAGACGTGTTGCTTTGCACTTTGCATTGTTAATGTTGCTAATTATTTTGGATCAATGATAGTATTTTTCACTCTTTTAAAAAAAAACAATGAATAAAAAATTGTTCAACAACAGGCCATTTAAAAAAATCAACACCTTAAACCCCATTTGTAAAGAGTGCCCGGAATATACAGGGTGAAATTTTGAACGTGATACAAAGTCGATGTTTTCGATACATCTCTGAAGGACTTAAAGGCTCTGCTAAGTCTTGAGTTACCAAAGTAATTAATTAAGACTTAATTAACGATTTTATTTATCCCTTTTTTAATTGGAATGTGTGGTTACCCCACCCTTTAAATGATAGAGCAAAAAGTTTAAATTTGTTTTATAATAGGCACTCGCCTCTTTGGATCACTTTGACATAAAAATAAAATAATACTGCTAATTCGTGACGTGAGTTGTCATAACAAATATCTCTCGGTTTATTAAAATTTTACTGAAAAATGCCGCCTGCTTATCCTTATACGCATGTTGAGCGTTTAGATTTGGTTATTTTTTATCACACATCAAGTAGTACGGTGCGGACACAGACATTGTTTCACGAAAAGTATCCAGACTCCAATCCCGTCTCGTCGTTTAATAAACCACACTGTCCAAAACTTGAGGGATTATGGACAATTGTCCGTTCCATCACATGCACAAGGTAGAGGATCTCGAGCACGCTACTCGGATGCGTTTCGTACTCGAGTACTTCGTTATTTCAACCGCCACCCTCAAGCAAGCACAAGGGATGCAGCCGCACGTTTTGGAACAACCCAATTTTTGATGTGGAAGCTATTGAATGCTGAAGGTCTACACCCGTTCCATTTCCAACGCGTGCAAGATATTGTTCTTGCTGATTACTCCAGAAGAGTTCAGTTTTGTGAGTGGTTTTTGGAACACTTGCATTTAAATATCATGTGGTCAGACGAAGCAACCTTCTCCAGGATAGGGCTACTCAACGTCCATAATGAACATTGGTGGAATAATGTGAATCCCCATGTCACACGCAGGGACTCGTTCCAAACCCGATTTTCAGTCAATGTTTGGACCGGAATTCTGAACAACTGTGTAGTAGGACCACATTTTATTGACGGTAAATTAAATGGAGCTAAGTATGAAGATCTGTTGAGGAACGTCTTTCCAACATTAATGCGTGAAATTCCGGAAGAAAATCAAAACTACCTACTCTTCCAACAAGATGGAGCTCCAGCCCACTTTTCTCGTCGGGTGCGGAATCATTTAGACCAAGAATTCCCCGATAGGTGGATTGGCCGCAATGGTCCAATCGCATGGCCTCCTCGTAGTCCCGACCTAACACCGCTGGACTTCTTTTTATGGGGTGAAATTAAAAGGCGAGTCTACAAACGTGAGTCCCACACAGTCACAGAACTTCGGCAAAAAATCATACAGGCGTTTGATGCTGTTAAAGCCAATGTGTTTGTGCTTGGAAAACTCAAAGACAACCTAAGACGTCGAGCAGAGCCATGCCGGCGGGAAGGTGGTGGTCATTTTGAGCATTTATTGAAGTATGTTTGAGAAATCCATTTTGTTTTTGATATTAAATAATGATTATTACCACTCTGTTTGTTATTTACACCAAAATAATACATAAGAGCTAGGGATTTAAGTTATCTGCGATGTTGATATTACTCGTATTATTTGACATTATTCACTAGATGACAGTGGTACAGAGGGCCTTCGTGAGACGTCTCCATCCGCTCCTATCTTGTACCACTGGGGTACCATAGGAGAGCAACACACACACACACTCACACACATTCACTAGATGTTAATTACAGCGATAAAACCTTTCAACTGTCAAATGTAGGGTAGCAATACTTTCAGTTTCTGAATTATTTTTTTGTTAGGAAATTATCAATATTTAATTAAGACAAATTTTAACAAATGAGTTAATGCATCTAATTATACAGCATCTGCTGAGCAGGAAACACGTAATTTGTATCACGTTCAAAATTTCACCCTGTAGTATTTATGGGTACCTACACCTACTATATATTATTTCAATAGCATATACCTAGGACAGAATTATAATAGTATGGTTTGCAACCCTAATTCTTTTACAGAGGAGTATGTGATGTTATTTTTGTAAATTTTGCAGAAAAATTGTATTATAATTGGTCAAGGTCTTGTGTAAATTGTCTGAAATATACATACCTATACCTATGACGATAAATTGTAGGAAGTCTCGCGGCAACACTACATAGTATAAAACAAAGTCGCTTTCCGCTGTCTGTCTTTCTCTATGTAGGTATGCTTAGATCTTTTAAACTACGCAACGTGACCCACTTGCTCGTTTGCCTTCCTATTCATATAAAAAAAAAAAAAAAAAAAAAAAAAACGGATTTTGATGCGGTTTTTTTTAATAGATACTATATTTTCTAAATTTTAAAATCATTTAATTTTGCATACACGAAGGTTCTACCATGCTGGTCTGGGAGCAAAGAAAAACCATAGAATGTACCAGTTGCTTCTCTTCCCGGGCAGATGGATCATGTTATAGGCGACGCGGCTAGCAAGCCATCACTACTTTGATTCCCCTTTCCTATACGCCCACAATCATGCTAAACGTGGTTTTTAGGACCTTTGGCTCTGTCTACCCCGTAAGGGATAAAGACGTGATGTAAGATTTTTCATTTAAATTCTGTCCTTGACCTTGACGCGGTCCACTTTGAACATCTATCAATGTATGGAAAGAAATATCTTTCAACTGACATAGACATGACATAGACATAGACATTGGTTCAAATAGGTACCTATCCTGAAAAACTTACACGCCTGTTTAGTGAAACTACCCGAACCGCCTCCCGAAATATTCCTGTATCATTAAAGCCATGTGCGATTAAAATTTTATTATATTAGCTAGGTACATAAATTGTAATTACCATTAAAAATAAATTATGTTAGGTTTTTACCATTATTAAGTTGATATTATTATTATTATGGTATTTATTGAAATAATGATATCATATTACCTACCATATAATAGCCAAAATAAAATTAGGTATTCTGCAGAGGTATTGAACTAGGATAAAGATGATTGTCTTATTAAACTTGACTAGGTATTACAGTATATTGAAGTAATAGGGATATGCATTAAAATAAATTATCACATTTTTTAATAAAATGTGAAAATATCGTAAAAGTGATGGCAAAAAGTGAAAATAAAAGTAAAATCGGTCAAGAATTGCGAAAAATATAAGAGTCTGAAACTACTAATCAGACAGCGACTACATTATAGAGAGTTCCGACATGACATGTGACGTCATAAAACACTACGCCCTCATATATAACTCCATGTTAAAATTTTGTTTTTTCTAGTAAGAGTTAGAGACACATTTTTGATAGCCTATTATCTCGGTTTTATGTTGTTTATTAAATATTTCCTATTACGGGAACTAAAAGAATTGTCTTTTGTCCCAGGTACACCAAGATGCAGATCTTCGTGAAGACCCTCACGGGTAAAACCATCACCCTCGAGGTTGAGCCCTCTGACACCATCGAGAATGTCAAGGCCAAGATCCAGGACAAGGAGGGGATCCCTCCGGACCAGCAGAGGTAAACAGTTGTATAATTAACTCATACTCTATGCAGTGGAGCATCTGGAGCCCAGGGTCCGTTGTCCCATAGGGAATCAGTATCTATTAAACTGATATAAATTGATAGACCATCATTGGTCATCCTGGGCAGCAGAGGCGTTAGGGCCACTGATACCCCGGGCAGTAATATTTAGGCGCCCACAGTATTGAGGGTACACAGCCGGTGAGCCAGGAGGCCGAGGCCCCAGACCTCAGCGCCCCCCAAATTTGGCGCCCCGGGCCGTCACCCCATCGCGCTCCCCCCTAACGCCGGCACTGATCCGGGGGGTCCACCTGGACCACTTTAGGAACTTTCAATTTATTGGTACACCTTCTGTTCCCAGGTTGATCTTCGCTGGCAAGCAGCTCGAGGATGGTCGCACCCTCTCGGACTACAACATCCAGAAGGAGTCCACGTTGCACCTGGTGCTGCGCCTTCGTGGTGGCGCCAAGAAGCGCAAGAAGAAGAATTACTCCACCCCCAAGAAGATCAAGCACAAGAAGAAGAAGGTCAAGCTAGCTGTGCTCAGATACTATAAGGTTTGTGTTTATTTGTTATTTAGGAACCCATTGTTCAATGCATCCGGGAATCCATACTCTAAAGACCTGTGCCACCACTTATAAGTGTTAAGATATCTGTGGTGCCGTCTCCGTTTTTTTCATTAGCCTATAGCATTCCACTACTGGACATAGGCCTCCCAGGCGCATTCAGACTGCCAGCTGAGCTACCTTAATCATCACTCGGTATAACTGTAGGCTGTCTCTTTTTATTACTCCAAAACTTGAGATATCAGAATCTTAATAAAGCTACCCCCTAACGAAATTGATAGGGGCCAGGGGCAGATCAGATTCGAGCTTGGCGGCTCTAGCAAGCTTTTATAAATGTGACAAGTAGTTTTGACAATAAACATTGCTGGCTTGAGAAGCTTCAACTTAATTCAGTGTCACGTAGGTTACTCTCCTTGTCATATTTATGAAATATACTAGGGGTTTGGTGCGTAGCGTAGTATTAAAATAAAATAGATATTAAGAATGGAATATTTATTTATTTTACACAATATTTGATAAATTTAAACAACTGATGATGACTAGATGAAGAAAACGATTCGTCCATCGGTTTGATTATCTCGGAATCTGATACAGATAAAGCGCCGCTAAGTTCGGATGTTAGGGCTCGTCATGCGAGATTTGAACTCGAAAAAGGGTAAACGTGTTCAACACTTTTTGATGATTTTATGACTAAAAATTCTCGAGAATTTTTGATGATAATCCGCGTGGTGCTATGACCTTGACCGCCGCGTCATGATCACGATACAACTGACGTTTGTGACTCAAACGTACAAGTTGCGACAGGTTGGGTTGGTGCTGTGACGTCGCTAGAAATTTCGTCACAGATATCCCAAACCAACTTTTTATGCACTAAAACATTTTGGAGTCAATATTTTGTAATTAATTTTTAACTATAAAGTCTGATGGGTAATAACAAACCTGGCTGTTTTTTTCATAGCGTTCGATCAAATATTTGAAGACAAAACTCGCTTATTATGACAGCGCGTAGCTATGAAAGAGAATAAATGTTGTATTTAACAATCATTAAAACCCCTAGTCTAAATATTTATCTGACATGTGGCGTCAGCAAAAAAGGGTAGCACAAATCCGATCTGTAAAACGACTTAAACCAAAAATGGCTTAGCAAACGAACAAGTCGCGACGCGTAGAGAAACGCGGGTGTTTACATACATCTAGCTACAACGTAGGGATGTCGTAAACATAACATCTAGTACCTGACTCCAATCTCAAGTAAGGTAGCGTAGGAATACAGAGCATAGGTTCTTGGATTAGGCCGCTATTCATGTTGGGACCATGCGTTGGGTCAATGTCCGCAAACATGGGCAACTATACTTTATGATAATTCTCAGTAGTACCTATAATGGCATTGCTCAGATTGACTCGGGTTTGCCCAACATGTTAAAAGCGTATACGACTTGTGAGTCATTGAATGACCTGGCAGGCAAGTCGGTACAAGATTTCATTCATCCCATGTTTATAGAAAGGAGGAAAAGAGGGTTGGATCGTTAACGGTTATGGATGGTCCTTAGTCGTTTTGGGTACCGTAAAGTTTTTAGAGGGCGATAAAAGTGGATGTTTATTACGGTCGTTATGTTGACGACAAGTTTGGATGGGACTTTAACACTGATGTTAAGAGTTTATTATTCATAGATTGATCAACTGCGTAGTTGTGTTGTCTAATAGTCACAATTACACAAGTTCGTTCAAGTAGGTAGTTCAAGTGGGAGTAGACTGCTGTTATTGTAATTATTATTAATATTAGTAACTAATTCTTTACTAGGTTATTTTTTCTATATCGTTTTTTTAATGATATTTACAAGAAATTTGGGTAGATTTTAGAGACAGCAAGTGGGTAGTACTTCGCAAACTGGGCTGGCCCCCCACTTAGCAATAATAAGGGTAGCGCCCACTGGCCAACTTTTTATTCCTTTAGCGCTCTCTGGGGGGAGGTAGGGACATCATAGGGAATCTAAGATTACCCCCTAAGACAGTAATTCGTGCCAAATTTGATTGGATATTAATTTTCATTTCACTTTTTGACATCTTTTTTACGATATTTTACAAAAAAATGTGATATATTTTTAATGCGTATTCCCTATTGTCATCAGGTGGACGAGAATGGTAAGATCCACCGTCTGCGCCGCGAGTGCACGGGCGAGCAGTGCGGCGCCGGCGTGTTCATGGCCGTCATGGAGGACCGCCACTACTGCGGCAAGTGCCACAGCACGATGGTCTTCAAGGACGACGACAAATAGGCTAAGTCTAGTGTTACGCGACCGCTGTGAATGATGGATTAAAAGTCTTGACACAGTGTCGATTGGAGTTTTTTTTTGGCTTCCTTTGAAGCTGCCAGTAGCAAATTTACGTCGAAATTCAGTGTTTTTCAATACTTCAATATTTGGGTAACAAATCGGGCTTTTTTTTTTGATCTCCTGAAACACTGCCTTCTGTAGTAACCTTAGAATAGATCTAACTTCATAATGGAACTCGTTTCAAAAGAAACGTTCATCTTGGTTCTGGGATCGATAGCTTGAAAAACACTGAAATAATGTACATTGTTTAGACTAAAGAGAGAGAAGCATGTCATTGTTTTGTCTTTTCAGTGCATTGCACTAAAATTTGTCGTTTTTTGTGAGTGATACAAATGGTACAATACGTGACTGTAGATTTGCTATTTGTAGCTCTGTTCTTTTATACCTTAGTTTCATATTACAAGTGGCTCGTCTTGTTAGCTCCATTTTGCTTCGTAATTTGGACATTTATCGGAAAGTTTTGTTTCGATACGTTTGGGGTTCAGACCCAGCATACCCGTGGCACGCACGTCAAGTGCAAAAATAAGTATCAATATGAACTTCTCAAAAATAGGTCCCACGACCTTATTACGCCGGTGTAAGAGCTTATGGTATTTATTTTTGAAACTTTTGACTACATACTACATACATATTATTACACTTGACTGTACATCATGATAAAGTCATGGTACCTTAGTGGTTTGACCTATGGCCTCTCAAGCAGATAGCTGTGGGTCGAACCGCCTGCTCGCACCTTAAGTTTTTTTAGAATTTATGTGCGAAATCTTGTTTAAAATTATTCGCGATTATCCCCTCCCACTCCCTTCGCTTGGATCCCCTGGTAAGTGGGAAGAAAATGTGACAACAATTTACCACCTTTTATGAAAAAGGGATTACTGGGCTTCTCCGTGTACTTTGGACGTCTGCGCTGCGAATATGAATGGTAAGTAATAAAGTGAACAATTGATAACAAAATAAATGAATATTCCTTTACTTCTTTGTTTTATTTTAAAAAATCAATCTAGTTATGGCTCCCACATAAACTGACTCACCGAGACGCCACGGCGGGATCGCCAGCTACGTATCCTATACAAATCAGATGTCGCCAAACCGTTTTGAAGTGTGTTGGTGCCGTAGATGAGGTAGCGATGTCGCCATTGCGTCCCGGTGAGGTAGAACTCTTAAGACAAAGCGTTAAACGAAAGCGCAACTTTCTACGTAAAACCACAACACAGAAGTTAAAAGGGGGCCAAGAATAAGTGGTTCCTGGTGAAGCTTTTCGCCGCCATTGACGATTTGTTCCCTTTTCGCTGGATTCTTCTGTCGGAAATATACCTGCATTACTAATGCGAAGACAACTCAGTCTGTTACGCTTTCACGTCTAAACCACTGAACCGATTTTAATGAAATTTGGTAAAGAGAGTCACTGGCAAGGACATAGTTTTTATGAAAATAGCCGTTACCGCAGAATAACGATATGCGAATTCTCGCGGGCAACCACTAGTATACAATAAAATCAGTTAGGTAAACAAAACATGTGGTATATTTTATCATAGTTCGAATTAATATTTTTATGCCACGATCGGTCATAACTTTAATTACCCGGAAATCGATTCGATTCATATCTTCAAATAATACTTGAACAGAACTATGGCAATTATCATAATTATGCCATTAATTATATCAAACTACCCCAACCACATGACATTCCGGTTTAAGAGACTGCATCATTAAAGCAATGAGCAATTAAAATTAAATTATACTAGCTAAGGGAACATACCCAAACTACGTGACCCTTTTTTTCGTGTTTTTTGACCCCCTCCCCCCCCTCGGTGACCAAGCGTAGTATATGCCCAGACCCCCTCCCCCCCCCCCCCTAGTTTTCACGTACCTAGTATATTTTATCAATATTTTGGGTCGAACTGACATGGCGGCCGGCAGTCGGCAGGCGTGCGCGTCGGCCGCCGTCAGCGATTCTCGGAAATTTTATAGTGATGTGGCGATACTGGACAAGTTTTATTGATGGGGTAATAAAAACGTGGCGTTCTTAAAAAAAAATTATTGACTACGTGACAAGAAACCAAACCCCCCCCCCCTCCCCCCGGTGACCATGAGTGGTACTTTGAAGACCCCCCTCCCCCCCCTAAATCGGTCACGTAGTTTGGGTATGTTCCCTAACTACGTTAATTAATTACCATTTAAAGTAAAATGTGTGGGTAATTTCCATTTGTTGTATGCAACATGATGCCCCGTGAACAAAATGACACATTTTTTCCTTAATTTTTCCATAGAACTAAATAGGAACTAGCTTTTCCCCCGAATTTCATGGCATGGAACAAAAAGGAATCATACTTTCCCAAAATCTTCCATGAGAAGCTAAGTGACGATGATAAATGCTGTCATACCATTGATCCAACATCTGCCTGGATATAATAAGCCTAAAAAGAATTCTGGAAATAAAAGTAAGTAATGGATATTTTTAGCAATCCTCATACATTGATATAGGTGAAAAACTTAAGTAAAGGACCTGTTGTATGCACTAGTGTACAGAACTGATATGGGACTCAAGTCATTTTCCTAATTTGGAACGTCAATTTGTCTATTCGCACACAGATCCCTTAAAGGGATAAGTCCGCCTTTGTGCATGTATCTCAGTGTTTGTCAATTGTATTTTGTCTTGTTTAATTTGCACAATAAAGAGTTTACACATACATACATACATTACTCACACATACAACAGGAAAGAATTCATTATCTATACATATAATAAATCAGTAGAAAGTTCGTCTGTACATTAAATAAATTCACCAAAAATATAGTGCTAACGGTGAGGGAAGAGTAATAAACACAAAAAAGTAATTTTATAATTTTTATCTGTATGTATGTATGGATGTGTTCATTTAAGTATGTCTGTGTTCACTAATCTCCAAAACTGTTGGACCGATTTAAATGAAATTTTGCGTGGTGGTACGTTATATCCCTGGTCAATATTTTAGATACTTTTAATCCAGGAAAATTAAAGAGTTCCCGTGGGATAGCGATAAACATGTCCAACGTCGCAGCTGCCTAATGTAAGTCTAATTCTACGCGGACGAAGTCGCGGGCAGAAGCTAGCGATAAAATAAATCAAACAATCCACTTCAATTTCTTTTAAAATATTTATTTACTCAATACTGAGAATAGAATTGCCTTAGTTAATGTAGCGTCGCCGCCTTTTTAAAACTATAATACGGAATTTGTGCATTCCTGTCTAGAAACAGTCGCAGCGATCCACGTAGACGATAAGCACAAGACACTGCAAGCTCATGGTGCTTTTAGTTCGACAGTAAAATTTAGTTCCTTGTCCTTTTTTCATTTGATTTTTTCCTTGTTTGACTTGAGATACGCGCTATTACAGAATTAAGGCCGCAACTAAGAGAGCGAACTGCAAAACTTACTAAGATATAGCACGTCATACCAGACCGCATAGCATTTGATGATTTCAGATAGTAGACGCATATACTAGGGGGAAGGAAAAAATAAAATGTGCTAACATTATTATTTTGGTTCCAGATAGGAACAAACATGACTAACAAAGAAAGCAAGATATACGGCTAAAATCTGAGTAAATATAAAAAGAAAGATGATTTTTAAAAAAGGTTTACAATAGAAGAAAATCAAATGCAATGTGTTTATTTTCTGAAATCATAAAATGCTGAATTTAATTCAGACTTCAATCTACAAGTGCATGCAAATATCGCCTCTGCGCGGATCGCAACACGACCTCTAATGCAAAATTGGCAAGGTAACCACTCATCCCCAAATGCACGGATACAACCTGTTACAACTAATAGGAATCTACTAATCTTTGTCAGCTCTAACATCATTATTTATATCATAATTTATAACCAAAGTATATAATAATATTCTCAGATCTTTCATATTTCTGGAATGGAATACAACTGTACTATAAAACTAAGTCATCGGATATTTATCAAATAAATAAGGTGACGAAAATATTTATAAATAAAAACGATAAATTAATAATGTTAATTGACACAATTTACCTTCTTTTATAGCTAAAAAAAATACGAACAAAAAGTAAACATTATAAAATGAAAAAAAAAGCACCGCCGTTGTCGAAACGTTGTTCCGACAACCGCACTCAATACAATATACAATAGGAGATCGCAATCTATAATACAAAAATGAAAAAATTACAATTTCAAACAGGATATAATTTCTCTTATAATATAATACTCTTTTCCCCTTTATAATGGTTCTGGGTATATATAATGTACTATAGCATCTTTATTTTGCATTTGAAGGATATATTTTTCTATTTGGGTATACTAGAATTATTATCGCCGAGTTAATTTTAACTATTATTATCTAAACCCTCGAAAACTTACGCTAGTTGACACGATCAAAACGAAGCCGCGAGGCAAACAACGCCCTATCATCGAAAATGCAGTTGCCTAAAAAGAAAAACAAACCCAGCACTTAAACCAACCAGGAGAGCAACCACATTAACTCCATACATAAATGCTTATGTATCAAATTATAATAATACAACAGCCGCATGATCCTACACTTAAATATTATATAATTTTCAATTCTCATAAATGCTTGACGTCACCGATTTTAAAAATAACATTCAGATGAATAAAATTGCCAGGTGAGTAAGCTTAGAAAAACATTTAACAAGTGGCAACACTTCGTCAAACCCAGAACCTAATTCGGTTAGCAACCGATGTTACCATTTGTAATGTTTAAAACAAGACCTAGATCAACATTATTTTCCTCCATAATTTCACTTTTTGAGGGAAAACAAAACACATTAAAACGAAGACCCAAGTTTACGTAAGGGCATGACGTCACAAAGCGACATAGTACACTCAAAAACTCGATTAAACATTCGTTTACCTTGACACTTCATACGGATTAATTTTGTCGTCAAAATTACCTCCGATATCAAAATTTCACCAAACACGGCTACAGGGTCCGATTTTTGAATGCACATACGTGAAAATACCACTCGAAAGTGGTGAAAAATTGTGCTTAATACGAGTTGCTTAGAAGATACTCACGGCGCTCTTTAATCGCATTTTAATATAAACAGATTTATACCACTTTCGAGCGATGTGCTTTCAAAAATCGGGCCCCAGATATCCGTTGGCTAGAAAAGGTTAAGAACGGAGTAGAGTTTGAGACTGCACAATAAACTCCGCTACAAAGAAGTGTTATTACGCTTCCATTGCACCTAGGAAGCGACGCGACATCAAAGGAGTGACAGCATTTTTCTTACTGGTCACATTTATTACAAAACAGCAACAATTTTGCATGAAAATTATTAATTTCCCAAATCCGTCTAATCCGGTCGCATATTGTAACACTGTCACAATAACAACAGAGTAATATTTTTGTGCATTTTAATCAATCAGTGTTTGTCCCTGAACTGTCCCGGGTACAATGGGTTAGTAACACTTCTCACAGGGATTTTGCAACGCTAAGCGCGTACGTAATGTTACAATTACAGGAATTAAAATTATATGTATCTACTTATCACAGTGGGGCTCTGTGAGGTTTTCAGCTGCGAGCAGCAAGCATCCAACAGGAGGTGTCTTTGGTAAGTGAATCTGTTAAAACGCTTCACAGTGTAACACTGTGTCGCTGCATGCGTTCATTTTGTACAAACGGCAAGCTGGCGCAGTCAACGTCACATACATAATATTGTTATGGTCTAACCCCCTTATTCATAAACGCTCTATAAGCTTCTGCTAACTTAGCAATCGTTTGTCCTTATCTGTCACTTTGACATTTGCCTTTCACAGATAAGGACAAACGATTGCCAAGTTAGCAGAAGCCTACAGAGCGTTTATGAATAAGGGGGTAAGTGGTTAAATATAACAGAGCACGCTCTTACTCCCATCACATACAGGCAGTGGCGTAACTATAACGTCTGGGGCCCGCGGCAAATTTGTCAGATGCCTCCTTCCTCAATATAAAGAAGTGCATCAGCGTCCTTTCTGTGCTCTAAAGCAAGCCAGTTCGGGGCCCCGTAGAGCTAGGAGCCCGTGGCATTTTGCCACCTCTGCCACACTATAGTTACGCCACTGCATGCAGGCGTGTACCGACATATTTGGACACTGACCGTATACACGATGACTTTTATTCGGTGATCAGGTACCAATTTTTCTAATTCAGTAACCGAAAGAGGTCACGTTAAAATCGCAATTACATCGAACCAAGCTCTTTTTTCTATGATAATTTTAATCCCGAGTAATTTTTAGACCATTTTATCACCAAATTTATGGTTTATCCTATGAACCTACAACCTCTTTCAAAAGCTTGATACTTAACTTGTGAGTAATAACTTGTCATTGTCAATTCTAACAAAGTCATGACTATTGACTCAAGATCTAAGGCTAGGTGCGCACCGGGTGACATATTGTTACGGTAGCAGTCGGATCTTTCTGTTTTTATCTTTGTAATGACAGAGATCCCACTGCCGCCGTGACAAAATGTTTCCCGTGCGCTAGTCTAAGGCTTACGGGGAACTCCCCATCGGTATCCATTTCGCTTCAATAATTAATGTAGGATGACCATGTATCCAGTTGTTATTTGGTTTGGTTTTAAAAATATCGTAAACCTATTAAATTAAATTTTGATTGGCTGTCAATATTTTTCAACTCGTGATCACCGATTAAAAATCATCTTGTATATAACACTGGCTATACAGATCGATATACTAACAACGACGACCGCTAGCCGCCCAAGAACCAATGAAAGCAAGCAAGACGCAAGATTCTCTCGTGCGCCAGCCGTGTGCGCATCTAACGATCCCATTTGAAAACCTCTAGCAGAATTTTATACAAGTCGCCACGTGGCATTGCGGCAGCATTTTCATACAACGGGGACCCACATATGGGTCACGGCGATCTAGCTTACAAAGTCCGTGGCCCACATACGGATCACAGCGAACAAGTTCAAATCTGTGCCCCACATATGGGTCACTAAGAAACGTTTAAAACCCCGGTAACCGGGAATGTGCACCCCAGCAATCCACGCTCTGATAATTCACGTAGGTACCCACTGTATTTACAGGGTATATGTACATTATTATAGATCACGGATTCCTGGTACATTGATCATCCTTGTGTCTTTTCATTTGTTGTGAAAATGCTGCCACAATGTTATGAAGTTGGCGACGTACTATCAAACAAACTGAATCCTGACCCAATGCGGAACCTTGTCACAGTAAATTTCATAGTGTTGTTACATTGAATTGACAAGAAAATCATGTGCCGTTTACTGTGATAACGTTCTACAGTCACGAATCAAATGGTTGACTGTACAGTCATAATAAATTTAAGCTAAACAACACGAAACATACAATTTAGTTTTTTACACGTTACCGAGATTGTAATACACTTGAATAAAATCAATCTACTATGGGACTATCGTTTCTTTGCTCACCAGTTGGCGCCACTGTCGACTAAGGTCCAGAGGTATAGCTGACAAAGGCGACTTTATAAGTTCGGCGCCGAAACAGTTTTAAATCTTGAATCTCATTAAGTTTATTAATTATAAATAACTATCATCATATCGGGAAGAAAAAATCCGCTTTCATATTTGCGATAATTTAACGAAGGTCACTTTCCAACAGGTAAATGAGAGAAATTATAATTTATGTCACGAAGCCCGCCAAAACCGATGAAAAGTGAACGCTATTGGACCTCACGCGACACTAGCGCCTCTAGTGGCAAATACACGCGACAGTCCCCCCCCCCCCCCCCACTGATTTTCATAGATGTTCAATACAATATTCTAAGGTTACTAGCTTTAAGGGGTACAAACACACATTAAGGTTGAGCAAACGAGCACACACACGTCGATGTAACTTGAAAACATTGACAATTAAATCCTCTACAATCGATGTGCACGACTAAGATTTACAAAACAGAAATACTCCTAATATTTAAATTCAAAGTTCGTATCGTAGCGTCAGCGCCACTCTGTTTCCTTTAGCGAAAGTTTTTGAACCTGGCAAGTAAGAATCAAGCCATAAAGGTCTATGGTAAAGGCGCTGCCACACCGCGAGCGCTAGGCGTCCGCTTGCAGCGGCGACACAGATCACATGAGGGATCGTGTCATTACTGCATGCATTTGTATCGAACACAACGCCCGCTATTTGACACATACCTAAATAACCTTTAGAGACATTCATTGGCAGATGAAGGAGTGTCTGTATAAAATTGTCTCTAGTTTTTTAATATACCAATATTGTGCAATTCTCTCACCCACTTAACTAACCTGAAAATATTTGATGAAGTATCGAACTCTAAAACCTTCGGGCAGTTTGAAATATTCAAATGTATTACAGACAATCTCCGCGCACAGCCCAAACGCGCACAAATTCGGACACGCCACGGCCAACATTTTCTAGCATGTCGGACATGCGCTCGGTCGCCTGGTCACTACTCGTATCATGACCAAACTCGGACACATGACCAAAGTCGGACATATCACGACCAAACTCGGACATGTCACTAACAGCTAATATGCGAGGCATATTGAGGTCACGGCCCGTCATGATACCGAGCATGTTTATTACCTGGTATGGCAAACATTTGGACAAATATTGGGAGACATGTTGGCCCGTGTTTGGCCAGATGCGCGTGGCGGGACGCGGGCCGCGGCCCGCTCAGAGCTCCGCGCGACCCGGCGTCGGTTCGTTCTCCTTCTCCAACGTCGGTTCGTACTCTTTCTCCAACGTCGGTTTTATAGTCTCTAAGAGCATGACGAGAGCTTGTTCCGTCTGTAAAGAACAATATTAAACGTTATTTTAATAGACACTATCCCACGTTTGCATCAAAGTGAACGAAGAGGAGTAAGGTAACAACAATAGTCGAGGAACGAATAAATGCTGTATATTTTCGCCCGGCCAAGTGCGTGTCGGACAAAGAGTTTTGTAGTCATGGTTACCATAAAACGATAGCTAAGCAGTCAAACCAAAATAGCATATAATGTTTTAAACTCCCGCGATTCTCTCTCATTACTACAAATACCGCCCGGGGAATATGCATTTAAAAAAAATATCACATATCTTAATAAAACATGAAAATATCGCAATAAAGATGTCAAAATAAGTCAATTATAAGAGTTAAACTACTAATTAGTCAGCGATTAGGAAGAGAGATCCGATATGACATGTGACGTCATTTGTCACAACGCCCATGTAAACTCAATATTAAAATTCAGTTTTTCCAGAAAGATATTGAGACAAATCTTTGATATCTCATATCTCGGATATTTTTAATATTGTTTATTACATAAATTAGCTTTATTGAAAGCCATGAAAAAAATCACGAATATTCCATTATCTCAACGTTTCGGCCGCGAGGCATCGGCCGACCTACTCGTGGCCACGGCCTAATGGTGTTTTGTTGGTATTGTGTTGTGTTATGCTTTACCTGCTGCAGATGCTGGCGGGCGCGGTCGAGCGCGTGCCGCCAGGCCACCAGCTGCGAGCGCTGGCGCCGCGAGTGGCTTTCCAGCAGCGCCGACCAGTCCGCCAGCGAGGCGCCGCTCAGAGAGTTTATCCTGCATTCGCAAACAATTATAAAATTACATATAAGCCAATGTGTCCATGTGTCGGTTCTTTTACTTTTTCTGTGTGTCTACTCTTGCCTAATACTTATGTCCTGTCAATCGTTCAAAGGTTAACTGGAAGAGATCCCTTTTAGAGATAAGTTCGCCTTTGTGCATGTGTGTTATCCTGTATTCATCTTTTTCTTGTGTTTTATGTACAATAAAGAGTTATACATACATACATACATGTGCGAGCAATCTTAGAAAAAAGAGCCTATCTATTACTACAGAGAAATATAACGTTAGGTACGTCGAGTTGCGAATCTTCGCCTGTGCTACCTATCTTCGCCCAATTTGACATAAGTTAACACTACCGAAATGTTTCTAGTGCTAGCCTTACGTAAAACTGCTAAATACAAAGTATTTTTAGTGGCGGTCAACATTCTTCGAAGGATCTGCGGCTAACTTCACACAGTTGATGTTCAGTGAGATTTTTTCGCGACGCCGACGACGTGTTTTTTTATGCCAGTGTTTTAACTTTGGTTTTAAACAGTGATACAGACCCTTCGATCAACAATACAACTAGATTCACGGTGATAGCTCTGAAAACGGCTCCGAGAAATAAGACCACAAAATAAATTTGTGGCCTTATTTCTGACAGTATGCGCCAACCTCGGCCAATGTGAGGACGTGTCAAAATGCCACAATGTGCGTTCAAAAATTGCAAAAACAGCCACCGAAACACTAAGGTTTCGGAAGGAATATTTTTCTTTAAGTAAGTACAAGTCAGTATTTCATAAAGTACGTAAAAATTTGCAGCTTACATTTTAAAATCAATAATTTATTGTTTGGCCAATGTTGGCCCACCATCTTGACAATAATCGGTGGTTTTAGAACAAGAAATTCATGGAGTAGTTCTCGTTTTAAAATAAAATATATATTGTGTCTTTTTGTAGATTCTGATTTCCTAGTGATCCTTTTTGCTGTGCGGAATGGATAACTATTGTCGCGAGAGAAAGAGAAGAAGAACTTTACAGGACTTACAAAAATCTGCTATACGTTCGATTCATTTTGCCAAATTCGACATAACTGGAAATAGCCAAATATATTGTAAAAAAGAATCCTCTCAGGCAAAAAACTGCTCTAAAAGACAGCTATATAACAAACTAAATTTATTTAAGGGTAATTAATAAACGAATAATTTCACAGCCATCATTTAAGTATTAAGTAACTATTTTGATTCCACTTTCCACCTATACGCCCACAATCTTGCTAAATGTGGCCTGTAGGTACCTGTTACCTTAGGCTCTGTCTACCCCGTAAGGGATAAAGACGTGATTTGTGTGTGTGTGTGTATCATTTAAGTTCTTCGCCGATCTGTGCAGGTTTCCTCACGATGTTTTCCTTCACCATTAGCTTATAGTAAATTTTAAATTAAATTTTGCACATAAATTCCGAAAAACTCAGGAGGTGCGAGGCCTGGTTTGAAACCACGACTTTCTGCTTGAGAGGCGGTAGGTCGAACAACTAGGCTATTACGGCTGTTGCCTGGCTGGGCCTGCGTGGGAACTATGGCCCAATCCCTCTCGTTGTTAAAGGAAGCCTGTGTCCAGCAGTGGAACGTAGATAGGCTTAATTATTAAAATTCATGTTATTATTTGTATTTGTAAATATCTGTCAAATAAAAAAAAATCGAGTTATACATATACTTAATGCGATTGCGACTCCATTATTACCCTGTTCCTCAAATAGAATGACATCTTTTTGAAACGAAGATAGTTCTTTTGTTTATCGAACGCTTTCGCACGTCTTGTGACGAAACGTCGTAAGTATTATATACAATTATAATTATTTGGATCTTTGTTGCTTAGACTTAAGGTTTATTTTACGTTAATAAAGAAGGTAAAAAAGATATAGCTATAAGCATACGCAACACGACCACTTTTTCGCTTTGATTTTGTATGGGACCGTGAATCTAGTTGTATTGTTAATCTAAGTACAGACCAGATAATGTTAAACTTTTAACATGATTGATTATATCCTGTAACTATTTCTTTTTCATGTGAAACTATTATTTAATGGCTAGCTTACGTCTAGAAATCACAATTGGATAAAACGTTGGGGAGGGTATTTGGCGTTCATCTGGCGGGTGGTAGGGCCTTGAGCGAGGTCCGTCCGGATCGCTACCATCATCTTACTCGCTAATCCTGCCGCTAAGTAGCAGTGCTTGCACTGCTGTGTTCCGGTGTGGAGAGTAAGACAGCCGGGGAAATTACGGGCACAAGAGGCATTTCATCTTAATCCTCTAGGTTGGCAACGCATCTGCAATCCCTCCGGGGTTGCGGGTGTCTATGGGCAGTGGTGATCACTTACCATCAGGTGACCCACTTGCTCGTTTGCCTTCCTATTAATATAATAAAAAAAAAAAAAAAAAACTTGTTGCCAAATTTCGCCTACCGTTAGCGTTGTCAAATTTGTTGTACCACTTTAATTAGTGGATGACATTACTTGTTTGCAAATTTTAATATTTTCTTTTGTTTTGTTTTACGGAAATGGCTTCAACGATTAGGAGGATAGTTAAAAGTACATTAAATCATATAAATATTTCATAGCCGAAGGTTGATTGGATCTCAATTAAATAGTACATTGTTGTAGAGGCTGGAAAGTGAGCAATAGATGGACGAGTGAGTTCGAGGGCCGAGCCGCAGGTGAGGCCCTCGAAGAGAGACGAGTCCATCTATTGCACTTTTGGCCGAGACATTACATAGTGCTTTTCACGACTACTGCGAGGAAATAAAAAACATTAGCGTAAATACAACAGTAAAGTTTCACTCTCCCGCCATATTTAACTTTTTTAAAAAAAAACGAGAGCGCTCTAGTGGCCAGTCACGCAAAGGCTTTTTTTGTTATGTTATTTTATTAAACAAAGCGCTTCGAAGTGCTTATCAAACACACCCATAATCGCTTATAGTTTTAATATGGCGTGACAAGGACGGACTGACGACTCTGACTTTAAGACAGGACTTAAACATTAAAGACAAAACAATTTACGTCAGACGTGGCTCTATGGACCTAGTTTCCTTTGCCTCTCCCTGATGGGATAAACCTTGAAAAAATGTAATATGCAGCACACGACGTGTTCTGATTGGTCGATTTTGTGTAATAGCATCACAAATTGTGTTCTGATTGGTGGAATCAGGGATCAGCATGCCGATGTGATTGGACGACTTTGGTCTTTGAAACTGTCCAACAATGTTATTGTTGGCCTGTTTGAATTCATAGTTGGCCTGTTCATTCAACCTACAACTATACTTTGTTTTGGGGCCCCATTACTGACCATCTTTGGCCACATTTCCGAGCAGTGGCGTGAAAAGATAATTATAAGCGAATAGAGATACGTTTTGTTTAATTGTTGTAAAAAATGTTGAAAACATATTTTTTTTATTGTAAACCATTACTCCCCTTTGTTTGGCATGTTGGTTAATTTTTGGCAGCTCTAGCATCGTTTTAGAAAATGTATGAAACAATCTCAGACTGCAGCTAAACTTCGCCTACTACACATTTTCTTTAAAATATGACTAGCCTGGTGTAGTTAAGGTTCATATTATATTAGCACATTCCAAGTAGATAAGACTTGACATGTGTAAGTCATAGAAAAGCTTATTATTAGCGGTGAGGCTGCCATAGGCGAAGATAGGGAAAAATGCCCTTACTTCGCCTACTCCTTTAGGGCCATTTATTACCAAGTTAACCAATGAAATTCAAAGCTTTAATGATTTATACTCATAGCCAGGAGTACTAAAAAATGTTTTTTTGCCACAATGGACTAAAATGCTTTCAAATTTGAAAGATATATTGGAAAAAGTGTCAAAACCCAGGCGAAGATACGCAACTCGACGAAATTTGATTATTGAAAATGAATTTATTTTGAAAATATGACTTCCAGGCAAGTTTCTTGCGGCGCATTCTTCTCGGCAATGATGTTCTTTTCGAATGCGCTGGTAGTTTTAAAAAAAATACATGCAAAAAAGCACTTGGCGGCCAATTTGCAAAATAAAGTTTTGAATTTGAATTTTGAGTTTAAAGTGACCTAAAGACTACGATTAGCATGTTTGTAGGCGCATTAGCGGAAAGTGGAATCATAATAGTGACGGGTTCCTAGCCGCAATGCCTATAACAAGATTCCTAAGAATTTCACCCATTCCTTCGATGCCCTTTTACCAACGAGAAGCAACTGGAACAAACCATTTTTTTCCTCTGCTCCCAGACCACCATGAACATAATTTTAGACGGAAAACTATGAGTGTTGGCACGCACCTGGCCTGCAGCTGCGCGGCGTCGGGCGGCGCGGGCGCGGCGTGCTGCAGGCGCCAGTACAGCAGCGCGTTGGCCAGCAGCAGCAGCAGCAGGCAGCCCGCCAGCAGCTGCGCCTGCCCGCGCGCGGCTTAGTGTTGGCACGCACCTGGCCTGCAGCTGCGCGGCGTCGGGCGGCGCGGGCGCGGCGTGCTGCAGGCGCCAGTACAGCAGCGCGTTGGCCAGCAGCAGCAGCAGCAGGCAGCCCGCCAGCAGCTGCGCCTGCCCGCGCGCGGCTTAGTGTTGGCACGCACCTGGCCTGCAGCTGCGCGGCGTCGGGCGGCGCGGGCGCGGCGTGCTGCAGGCGCCAGTACAGCAGCGCGTTGGCCAGCAGCAGCAGCAGCAGGCAGCCCGCCAGCAGCTGCGCCTGCCCGCGCGCGGCTTAGTGTTGGCACGCACCTGGCCTGCAGCTGCGCGGCGTCGGGCGGCGCGGGCGCGGCGTGCTGCAGGCGCCAGTACAGCAGCGCGTTGGCCAGCAGCAGCAGCAGCAGGCAGCCCGCCAGCAGCTGCGCCTGCCCGCGCGCGGCTTAGTGTTGGCACGCACCTGGCCTGCAGCTGCGCGGCGTCGGGCGGCGCGGGCGCGGCGTGCTGCAGGCGCCAGTACAGCAGCGCGTTGGCCAGCAGCAGCAGCAGCAGGCAGCCCGCCAGCCAGCTGCCGCCTGCCCGCGCGAGGCTTAGTGTTGGCACGCACCTGGCCTGCAGCTGCGCGGCGTCGGGCGGCGCGGGCGCGGCGTGCTGCAGGCGCCAGTACAGCAGCGCGTTGGCCAGCAGCAGCAGCAGCAGGCAGCCCGCCAGCCAGCTGCCGCCTGCCCGCGCGAGGCTTAGTGTTGGCACGCACCTGGCCTGCAGCTGCGCGGCGTCGGGCGGCGCGGGCGCGGCGTGCTGCAGGCGCCAGTACAGCAGCGCGTTGGCCAGCAGCAGCAGCAGCAGGCAGCCCGCCAGCCAGCTGCCGCCTGCCCGCGCGAGGCTTAGTGTTGGCACGCACCTGGCCTGCAGCTGCGCGGCGTCGGGCGGCGCGGGCGCGGCGTGCTGCAGGCGCCAGTACAGCAGCGCGTTGGCCAGCAGCAGCAGCAGCAGGCAGCCCGCCAGCCAGCTGCCGCCTGCCCGCGCGAGGCTTAGTGTTGGCACGCACCTGGCCTGCAGCTGCGCGGCGTCGGGCGGCGCGGGCGCGGCGTGCTGCAGGCGCCAGTACAGCAGCGCGTTGGCCAGCAGCAGCAGCAGCAGGCAGCCCGCCAGCCAGCTGCCGCCGCGCCCGCCCGCGCGCGAGATGCTCGCCCGCGGCGCCAAGATGGCCGCCGTCGGCTTCACCACGGACGCCGTCGCCGTCTCTTGAGAGGATGCTGGAGATTAAAATAAAAAAGTTTATAGTATATACGACTTGGCGAGAGCGTGGAATTGCATTTGAAGTGGTTGTACGCGTACAGACAACAACAAAAGAAACTGATGAATTAGGTTCCCAAAATAATCTATCAGTGGCGTGGCGTCCAGTATATCAGAAGGCAAATCGAAGGGAATTTAACTAGCCTTTTCCTCTAATTCTGCAAAATAAATTGCCCAACTACCTTAAAATAGGCAAGCCGGTGGGAATCGAGTTCTATGGACGCCACGCGTCTGCTGACTATTGTAGTTTATTAGAAGTGAATGAACACATTGCGTGCTCACACTTATTTTGATCCTTGAAAACTAAGTGACATGTCTTTTGAACAGTTAAAGTCATCGTAGAGTGTTTCAAATTAAAGTGATTATCTATAAGGGTTTATGGGACACCTCGGAATACAAGTCAGATGTTCGGTTTATGTCGGTTATATTCGTGAGACAAGCATGCGAAGCAACTATAACACCTCTCACGTCCACCAAAGTTTTAAATAAGGTCTTGTTACATCAGCTTGACTTTTGGTTTTATTTTAAATAAATCCTTTTTTCATTCAGTCATTTCCGACAAGTCGAAATGTTGTTTTTCTTTAGTTAAACTTGACACATTCATAATTATGACATGGTGTATTATTATTTTATTTAGAAACATTGATTTGTCACTTCATTTCTTCAGTGTTGTTATTTTTGATCACTTTATTTTGACTAATTGGCATTGTTCATTTTTTTTAAGCTGTGCTTTTAACACCTTTATTTGATAAAATGGACTATTTCAAGCAACTAATTTGAATATTATGCTTTTACGTAGCTTTGTTAATTAATAATAAATATTTTTTCGCTTTTTGATAATTCGTGAATTTAGACAGAATCCCAATCGCCTTCGTTCGGCTGGCTATAAAAAAACGGCTTTGTCTATGGTTTTGTTAGATTTGACAGTGACACGTGACAGTTGCCATTGCCAAACTTTTTTTTTCATTTTTGAGGCAAACATTCGATGCTGGATTCTGTCTAAAAACCCGGTCGTTCGGTCAAACAAAGGTTCAAAGTACTTTTACAAAAATATCTGCAATCATAAAGTATTTTTGAAATCGGACAAGATAAATCGGATAATTTATGGTTTTCCTCGAAATGGTTTTCGAATTGGAGCATACTAAAAAAAATGAACAATGCCAATTAAGACTTCATTTAAAACTGACACTTTGGTATGACTTGTTACATCTGGCACGTCATGCTAGAACATGTTTTGAAACATTGATTTTGATCACTTACTTTTGATGCTGACTGTACGGTTCGCATGAAAAGGAGAATAACTTAATCTCTCTTGATTTAATGAAATTACATACCTTTCTCTTCTTAACTAGTATTATTATACTCAGATCTTTTTTGCTTTGCTTGTTTGACTCTCAGTCGGACCAAGACTATTTTTGCCAGTTTTTAAGAACTGAGGATCTTAGTTACAGACGAGAATTATTTAGAAAATTGTGAGAACAAAATAAAATCAGCCGTTAATAGTACATTACTGTCTAAGCCAGCAATGCTGGCCGAGGCAAGTATTGTGCTTTTCTCAAAAATCGAAAATAAAACAATAACAAAAATAAATGAAAGCACAATAGTGAAAATTGTTTTGCTTTGCCGCCTTTTTCTATCAATGGCATTTGAAGATAGTATTTTTCTACCCAGAACACCTAAAGCTATTTCAGACACAGATAAACACGTCGTACTAGCTTTTTTTTTAAATTTGGTGTTTTAAGTCTTGCATTTGCATTTTTAAAAAGTTAATAACTAGACAGTAATGGAATTTGTACCTATGCAACATTACTGGAGAGTTTAGCGCTACAGTAATATATATATATTTTTTAATTTTGGACTGACCGGCAACAATTAACTTCCTGTTCTGATATGTAGTTGACAATGACGACTTTAACGGAAATGTTTGAGAAAAATACTGTGTGTTACTTACTGGTGACGCGTCTGGCGCGGCGGCCCTTGCGCTTGGCGGGCGCGGCGCCCTCGGCCTCCGCCAGCAGCCGCGCCTCCAGCATGCGCGTGAAGTCCTCCAAGCCCGACATCGTGTTCTTCTCAAGGAATGCTGAGTAACAAAGGCATAAATAATACTTGACTCCGAGCTTTTCCTTCGTTTACAAACTTTTTTTAGTTTATTAGGACTTAACGGAAAATCTTATAGTTGCCACGGAACAACAAACGAACTCATCGAAGACAACAGCTAATACGTAATAAATTTAAGTGTTATCTTTTTGATTAATTGTATTTTGAATTGTCACAGGATAGAGCACTCATTCTTCGCAAAGTAGTAGGAAACAGCCGTGGTAGCCTAGTGGTTTGACCTGTGGCCTCTCAAGCAGAGCGTCGTGGGTTCAAATCCCGGGCGCGCACCTCTGAGTTTTTCGGAATTTATGTGCGCAAATTACATTTGCAATTTGCCATGAGCTTTTCGGTGAAGGAAAACATCGTGAGGAAACCTGCACACATCTAGAAATTCAATGGTGAGTGTTAAGTTCCCAATCCGCACTGGGCGCGCGTGGGAACTATAGCCCAAACCCTCCAATACACGGAAGAGGCCTATGCCATGAGGCATGCCGAATTACGCGACAATTTAATAATAATAATAATAAAAAATAAAAAAATAACAACAACATACTGAAATTGTAGCGAATTCGGAATAAAAGGGCTATGATAATAAAACAATAATTATAAATGGGAAAGTATCCCTGTCTAACTGTCTGCCTGTTAACTTCTCACGCTTAAACCGCTGAACCGACAGTCCTAATCTGATATAAAGATAGTTTCAGTCCTAGGGAAGTACACAGGATAATTTCATCTTGGAAACTAGCATAGTTCCCGCGGGATATAAATAAGCGACTTCCTCGCAAACGGTGTCTCGAGCAACAGCTAGTAACAAATAAAGCAAACCTTTGACCATGGGCCACATGTTCTTCTTGTACCGCACGTGCGCGTACACCTCGAGGTTGGTCGAGTGCTCGGTGACCCGCGCGAAGCAGTAGTGCACCTCCACCGTGAAATAGTCCGCGTACGGGATGCCAGCGTTCTCCGACGAACAGTCGATCGAGTACTGGTACCCCGGCGCCGAGCATTTGTTCATCACCTGATGATGATACAGGATCTTAAAGACAGACATGACCAAACTCGGACATATCATGATCAAACTTGGTATGTCATGAGCAAACCCGGACATTTCATGACCAAACTGACATATGACCAAACTCGGACATATCATGATCAAATTTGGTATGTCATGAACAAACCCGGACATATCATGACCAAACTCGGACATATGACCAAACTCGGACATATCATGATCAAACTTGGTATGTCATGAGCAAACCCGGACATATCATGACCAAACTCGGACATATGACCAAACTCGGACATATCATGATCAAACTTGGTATGTCATGAGCAATCCCGGACATATCATGACCAAACTCGGACATATGACCAAACTCGGACATATCATGATCAAACTTGGTATGTCATGAGCAAACCCGGACATATCATGACCAAACTCGGACATATCATGATCAAACTTGGTATGTCATGAGCAAACCCGAACTACTCAACCGATCATCATGAAATTTTGTACACATGTTCTTGGAGGTATTAGAAGTAACATAGGATACTTTTTATTAAAAAAAAAACATTTTTTATGTCGTCACTCTGACGTTACCTGCCGGCGGACGAAGTCGCGGGCAGAAGCTAGTATAAATATAAATGACAGACCTGTGTCTCCGTGACGTGGACCTCCTTGGGCCCTATGGGTCCGGACGTGAGCCCGAGCGTGTAGCTGACCTGCCGGCACTTCTGCCCCGCCACCGGCTGCCACGGCGCCTGCAAAGAACAACACTTTGTTAAATTGTTAAACCGACCGGATAGCCTAGTGGCTACTGACCCTGACTATGAAGCTAGAGCAGTGGTTCCTAACCTTTTCAATGTCACTACCCCTGTGAACAAGTATGGGAATTGAGTTTACCCCTAGCTAATCACTACATAGTATAAAATAAAGTCGCTTTTTCTGTCCCCGTGTCCCGATGTATGCTTATATCTTCAAAACCACACAACGGGTTTTGATGCGGTTTTTTTTAATAGATAGAGTGATTCAAGAGGAAGGTTTATATGTATAATACATGCATAATAGACCGTGCGAAGATGGGGCGGGTCGCTAGTTTAAAATAATTAAAACCACACAAATTCGAACGAAAATATGTTTATTATCATATTCGTGCCATCCCGTGTTACCCCCCTAGAATCTCCGTTTTACCCCTGCGGGGGTAATTACCCCCAGGTTAGGAACCTCTGAGCTAGAGGGTCCCGGGTTCGAATCGCGGTAGGGGAAAACAGTGGTATGATGAGTACGAATGTTTGTGCCCGAGACATGAATGTTTTTTTTTTATTATATATGAATAGGAAGGCAAACGAGCAAGTAGGTCACCTGATGGTAAGTGATCACCACTGCCCATAGACACCCGCAACCCCGGAGGGATTGCAGATGCGTTGCCAACCTAGAGGACTAAGATGAAATGCCTCTTGTGCCCGTAATTTGTTTTAAGCCCGTTTGTATTTAAGTATGTATTTATCTACATTATACGAGGGCGACACTGAAAGTTTTTAGAACTGGCCATTTTTAAACAATATAATAAAAAAGTAAGTTTAAATTTTGAAAATGGAACTCTTTGCCAATATTATTGAGTATATATTTCATTCATTTGTCATTTGTTTTACGATTTGGCGGCAAATTGAAAATTGTCTGTGTCACGTCAACATGAATGTAACGCGAGAAAATTTTCGTGCAATGATTTTTTATGACTTTCGATGTCATTTAAGTCAACAAGAAAGCTATGATAGACTTCGATTGGCCTTTCGTGATGAAGCCCCATCTCGTGCGACTATTTACAACTGGTTTAGTGAGTTTAAACGTGGTCGCACTAATCTCACCGATGATCTGCGTGAGGGACGGCCTTCTACGGCGACGACTGAAAATAACATCAGTGTTGTGCGGCGTATGATAGAGACTGACAAAAGAGTGACGTACCAGCAGATTCGGACAAGCTTAGGCATCGGTATGAGTCAAGTGCATAAAATCCTCCATGAACATTTAGCGGTCAGGAAGCTTTGTGCCCGATGGATACCTCATAATTTGACCGAGGCACAAAAACTCCGTCGGGTTGATTGGTGCCGTGAAATGATTCAAAGATTTAACGGAGGTGACTCAAATGCTGTGTTCGACATACTTACGGGTGATGAAAGCTGGATTTACTGTTATGATCCAGAAACCAAGAGACAGTCTGCTCAATGGGTGTTTCCTTTCGAGGAGTTGCCAACTAAAGTGAAGAGAGGTCGAAGCGTGGGAAAAAAGATGGTGGCCTCGTTCTTCGGAAGGACAGGTCACTATGCGACAATTGTTTTAGAGGATCAAAAAACAGTTACTGCCGAGTGGTACAGTAACAATTGTTTGCCACTTGTATTGGAAAAAGTTCGGGAGAAACGACCTCGAAGTAGGATCCTTCTTCACCACGACAACGCCTCGTCGCACACCGCCAGGCGAACGATCGACTATTTAGTGACGACAGACGTGGAATTACTGGGTCACCCGCCGTAGAGCCCCGACCTCGCACCTTGCGATTTTTATTTATTCCCGAAAATAAAAGAAAAACTTCGAGGAAAACTTTTTATGAACACCGAGGAAGCAGTGGGTGCGTTTCAAAAGGCCGTCGAAGAGACCCCTAAGGACGAGTGGGCTAAGTGCTTTTCTCAGTGGTTCCATCGGATGCAGCGGTGTATTGATGTGAATGGACACTATTTTGAAAAGATATAATAAAACTAATAACTTGCTAGTTTGCTCAGTTTTTGATTTTCTAAGAACTTTCAGTTTGACCCTCGTATAAGTATGTTTATCCGTTGCCTGGTACCCATAGTACAAGCTTTGCTTAGTTTGGGGCTGGGTCAATTGGTGTAACTTGTCCCAAGATATTTATTTATTTATTTACTCGTAAGGCCCAGCCTCCTGTTTTCAGTACTGCGAAACGCAGTTCATCTTATCAACTAGCGGCCCAAAGTTCCAAAAGTAGGACATAGACTTTAAAAGCGTATCGATCCTTGAACTTGGCGGGTATCGGACTCTAACTCTAAATATGCCATTTTCAGTTTTTATAGCAATTAAAAGATCTGCACCGCTAGTATATGTGTTCTTAGTAGTTTCTTCCATGCTGGTAAGTAAAGAAAAACATGGAATGTACCAGTTGCTCTTCCCGCGCATATGGTAAAAGACCATCGAGGGAATGGACGAGAATTCTAGGATAGGCGATGCGATTAGCAACCCAACACTATTTTGATTCCCCTTTTCACCTACACACCCACAATCATGCTAAATGCCTTTAGGTCTTGTTACCTTAGGTTGTTTATCCCGTTACCACTTAAGGGACAAAGACGTTATTTATGTATGTATGTAAATTAGCAGCCAAGGAAAATGCCACGAGAAACCATTTTCTCAATGACAGAAAGTAATTTTTAAAAATCAAAATTACTATAACATTCAATTTTTTTTTACAAAAAATGTAGATATCGATGGCCCAGACGAATAAACGTGCAAATGTCATTACTTGCACATTACATTTGCACGTTTATTCGTCTGGGCCATCGATATATAGGCAAAAAAAAGTTTTGTGACATTTGAAAAAAAAGAAGAAGAAAACTCACAAATTACACAAGAACAGACATAAAAGAACTTACCTGAACGTAATCAGTGGTGCTTCTAGCCGCGAGCAGTTCCAGGTTAAACTTGGAGTTGGTGAATATCATGGTGAAGATCTGGTCGATGTTGAAGGGGAACTCGTGCCGCAGTATCAGCCGGCCCGTGTGGGGGTTGCTGCACTTGTCCAGCCCGCCACCGCTGCAAACAACACCACACAATCATAGCTGTTGCGTGCGACTTCGTATGCGAAATATATCGGGTACGTATTAAAATAGGTACGTAAAGTTTAAAATGTATAATGGATTGAAATGCATAATGGTTTTTTCTTTATAAAAGTTGGGACAAACGAGCAGACGGGTCACCTGATGTAAAGCAATCACCGTCGCCCAGGGACACCTGCAAGACCCGGGGGATCACAAGTGCGTTGCCGGTACTTTGAGGAACAGGAAGGCTCGCTTTTTAAAGATCCCTAAATTGTACCGCTCAGGGAATGCTGCAGCAGGAAGTTGGTTCCAGATCTTTACCGTGCGAGGAAAGAAATTGCGTTTAAAACGCACGGTTCAAAATATAATAATGAGGTTTTCTCAGAAAATTGCAAGTTAACAGAATTGTTATAAACTAAACCAAACTATATAATACATACATACATAAATCACGTCTTTATCCCTTACGGGGTAGACAGAACCTATGGTAACAAGACCTAAAGGCCACGGTTAGCGTAATTGTGGGCATATAGGTGGAAAGGGGAATCATAATAGTGATGGGTTGCTATCCGCATCGCCTATCACATGATTCCTAAGACTTTCGCCCAGTCCCCTCGATGGGCTTTTACCATCTGCGCGGGAAGAGAAACAACTGGTACATTCTATGTTTTGTCTTTGATCCCAGACCAGTATGGAAGTACACAGAAAATACCATTATATATTTTGAACCATTATGTATTTTATCTCATTATACATTTTAAACTTTAAGTATTCCTGGCAGTTTCTGAGGGATACCATTGACCGTTGGCTAAGAGCCCGACAGGGTGGGGTCTTTTGAACGTATATCCGCACAACGTTGCCGCGTTGCCGACATTTTGTCACAAGCTTTTTGAATTATATTTTTACAACTTTGACATTGTCAAAGTTGTTGTCGCTACAACGACTTGACACGCCACAAATAAGAAGAACGATCGCGGCGTAATGCGTTTAGGGGAAAAATATGACTACAAATTAAATATACTTACGTGAACAGCTACGCGGCAAACTGCTTCAAGTAATATAAAAACTAACGAGATTTCGTTCTGCCGCGACAAGACGCGACTAGATGAAACGTGACAAGGAATATTTGCTTTTGAGGCACATAACTAACAAAAGGCTATAGCCGACATTGACGTACAATAAACAACTAGACTCCCAATCACGCTCAAAAACTGTCCAAAGCAAAAGTCTGAACGACGCGTCTATTGTTCAGAGTTTTGGTTCAGTTGTGTTTCGACCGCGCTTTGATAACAATGTATATGTCTCTTTCGCACCGTAATCTTACTATTGAGAACAAAAGAGACAGGCAGGTTCCAGCGCGTGGCGTCGTGTCATTACTTCTCACGATCCTACGCCATTGATAGTAAACATTACTGCCACGAAATAAGGTGTCAATTTGAACGAATATGTTAATGTTATCTGTCTAAGTAGATTTGTTGACACACACAACATATAGACAAAGCAACTCGGACGTTTCTTGAGGAACCTTTGTTAGCGACTGAGAGTCTAGTTCTAGTTGTTTATTGTAAGTCAATGATAGCCGAATATTATATTGCGGCAGCGAACTAGTACGCGCTGCCTGCGCTGACGCCGCCACCGAGTAAGTAGTTTGCGGGTGGTAGGGCCTTGTGCAAGGTCCGTCCGGATAGCTACCACCATCTTACTCGCTAATCCTGCCGCTAAGTGGCAGTGCTTGCACTGCTGTGTTCCGGTGTGGAGAGTAAGACAGCCGGGAAAATTACGGGCACAAGAGGCATTTCATCTTAGTCCTCTAGGTTGGCAACGCATCTGCAATCCCTCCGGGGTTGCGGGTGTCTATGGGCAGTGGTGATCACTTACCATCAGGTGACCCACTTGCTCGTTTGCCTTCCTATTCATATAAAAAAAAAAAAAAGAGTAAGGTATAGTGGGTGTGTTACTTGTGCGGCTTGTCGGGCTCGGAGTCGCTGGTGTCGGACATGTCGGTGGGCAGCGCGTCGCCCCCCGCGCCCAGCCCCCCGCCAGCGAGTAAGGTATAGTGGGTGTGTTACTTGTGCGGCTTGTCGGGCTCGGAGTCGCTGGTGTCGGACATGTCGGTGGGCAGCGCGTCGCCCCCCGCGCCCAGCCCCCCGCCAGCGAGTAAGGTATAGTGGGTGTGTTACTTGTGCGGCTTGTCGGGCTCGGAGTCGCTGGTGTCGGACATGTCGGTGGGCAGCGCGTCGCCGTCCGCGCCCAGCCCCCCGCCAGCGAGTAAGGTATAGTGGGTGTGTTACTTGTGCGGCTTGTCGGGCTCGGAGTCGCTGGTGTCGGACATGTCGGTGGGCAGCGCGTCGCCCCCCGCGCCCAGCCCCCCGCCAGCGAGTAAGGTATAGTGGGTGTGTTACTTGTGCGGCTTGTCGGGCTCGGAGTCGCTGGTGTCGGACATGTCGGTGGGCAGCGCGTCGCCCCCCGCGCCCAGCCCCCCGCCAGCGAGTAAGGTATAGTGGGTGTGTTACTTGTGCGGCTTGTCGGGCTCGGAGTCGCTGGTGTCGGACATGTCGGTGGGCAGCGCGTCGCCCCCCGCGCCCAGCCCCCCGCCAGCGAGTAAGGTATAGTGGGTGTGTTACTTGTGCGGCTTGTCGGGCTCGGAGTCGCTGGTGTCGGACATGTCGGTGGGCAGCGCGTCGCCCCCCGCGCCCAGCCCCCCGCCAGCGAGTAAGGTATAGTGGGTGTGTTACTTGTGCGGCTTGTCGGGCTCGGAGTCGCTGGTGTCGGACATGTCGGTGGGCAGCGCGTCGCCCCCCGCGCCCAGCCCCCCGCCAGCGAGTAAGGTATAGTGGGTGTGTTACTTGTGCGGCTTGTCGGGCTCGGAGTCGCTGGTGTCGGACATGTCGGTGGGCAGCGCGCCGCCCCCCGCGCCCAGCCCCCCGCCAGCGAGTAAGGTATAGTGGGTGTGTTACTTGTGCGGCTTGTCGGGCTCGGAGTCGCTGGTGTCGGACATGTCGGTGGGCAGCGCGTCGCCCCCCGCGCCCAGCCCCCCGCCAGCGAGTAAGGTATAGTGGGTGTGTTACTTGTGCGGCTTGTCGGGCTCGGAGTCGCTGGTGTCGGACATGTCGGTGGGCAGCGCGTCGCCCCCCGCGCCCAGCCCCCCGCCAGCGAGTAAGGTATAGTGGGTGTGTTACTTGTGCGGCTTGTCGGGCTCGGAGTCGCTGGTGTCGGACATGTCGGTGGGCAGCGCGTCGCCGTCCGCGCCCAGCCCCCCGCCAGCGAGTAAGGTATAGTGGGTGTGTTACTTGTGCGGCTTGTCGGGCTCGGAGTCGCTGGTGTCGGACATGTCGGTGGGCAGCGCGTCGCCCCCCGCGCCCAGCCCCCCGCCAGCGAGTAAGGTATAGTGGGTGTGTTACTTGTGCGGCTTGTCGGGCTCGGAGTCGCTGGTGTCGGACATGTCGGTGGGCAGCGCGTCGCCGTCCGCGCCCAGCCCCCCGCCAGCGAGTAAGGTATAGTGGGTGTGTTACTTGTGCGGCTTGTCGGGCTCGGAGTCGCTGGTGTCGGACATGTCGGTGGGCAGCGCGTCGCCCCCCGCGCCCAGCCCCCCGCCAGCGAGTAAGGTATAGTGGGTGTGTTACTTGTGCGGCTTGTCGGGCTCGGAGTCGCTGGTGTCGGACATGTCGGTGGGCAGCGCGTCGCCGTCCGCGCCCAGCCCCCCGCCAGCGAGTAAGGTATAGTGGGTGTGTTACTTGTGCGGCTTGTCGGGCTCGGAGTCGCTGGTGTCGGACATGTCGGTGGGCAGCGCGTCGCCCCCCGCGCCCAGCCCCCCGCCAGCGAGTAAGGTATAGTGGGTGTGTTACTTGTGCGGCTTGTCGGGCTCGGAGTCGCTGGTGTCGGACATGTCGGTGGGCAGCGCGTCGCCGTCCGCGCCCAGCCCCCCGCCAGCGAGTAAGGTATAGTGGGTGTGTTACTTGTGCGGCTTGTCGGGCTCGGAGTCGCTGGTGTCGGACATGTCGGTGGGCAGCGCGTCGCCGTCCGCGCCCAGCGACCCGCCAGCGAGTAAGGTATAGTGGGTGTGTTACTTGTGCGGCTTGTCGGGCTCGGAGTCGCTGGTGTCGGACATGTCGGTGGGCAGCGCGTCGCCCCCCGCGCCCAGCCCCCCGCCAGCGAGTAAGGTATAGTGGGTGTGTTACTTGTGCGGCTTGTCGGGCTCGGAGTCGCTGGTGTCGGACATGTCGGTGGGCAGCGCGTCGCCCCCCGCGCCCAGCCCCCCGCCAGCGAGTAAGGTATAGTGGGTGTGTTACTTGTGCGGCTTGTCGGGCTCGGAGTCGCTGGTGTCGGACATGTCGGTGGGCAGCGCGTCGCCCCCCGCGCCCAGCCCCCCGCCAGCGAGTAAGGTATAGTGGGTGTGTTACTTGTGCGGCTTGTCGGGCTCGGAGTCGCTGGTGTCGGACATGTCGGTGGGCAGCGCGTCGCCCCCCGCGCCCAGCCCCCCGCCAGCGAGTAAGGTATAGTGGGTGTGTTACTTGTGCGGCTTGTCGGGCTCGGAGTCGCTGGTGTCGGACATGTCGGTGGGCAGCGCGTCGCCGTCCGCGCCCAGCCCCCCGCCAGCGAGTAAGGTATAGTGGGTGTGTTACTTGTGCGGCTTGTCGGGCTCGGAGTCGCTGGTGTCGGACATGTCGGTGGGCAGCGCGTCGCCGTCCGCGCCCAGCCCCCCGCCAGCGAGTAAGGTATAGTGGGTGTGTTACTTGTGCGGCTTGTCGGGCTCGGAGTCGCTGGTGTCGGACATGTCGGTGGGCAGCGCGTCGCCGTCCGCGCCCAGCGACCCGCCGTTGGACACTGCAAGGGAACATTGTTACTTGCCCATCATTAGATCCCGGATTAATATGCAACATAAAAGGCTTGTTATATGCATGAAAAATGCTTGAAAAATGCACGAAAATTGGCAGAATATGCGAAATTAAATGATAAATTTTAGGATTTATATGCGTACACATATAACAACTGGTAACACATATATCAGATAACTGGAAGAAATCCCTTCTTAGGGATAAGTTCGCCTTTGTACTATTTTCTGTGTATTTTTGTATTTTTTAATTTTTATGTGCAATAAAGAGTTTACATACATACATACATACAATTTATATGTACATGTAACAATTTATATGCGTAATAGGTGGAACGACTTTGTCGTGTGTGTGTGTACCTAGCGGCGGCGAGGAGTCCCCCGCGTGGTCGGCGCGGCGCTCGCGCGTGTCGTCGCGCGCGTCGCCGCCCGCGTCCATGGACGACGTCTCCGCCAACTCCTGCGCATACATTAAACCATGCATTAACTACCTAGATATGTTAACTTTACCCATCACAAAGTCTCTTCGATTTCTTTTCGGAATATTTCGGAAGGGGTTAGATCGACTAGCAAGCCGTCACTATATTGACTCCCCTTTCCACTTCCACCTATGCGCCCACAATCATGCCAAGCGTGGCCTTTGGGTCTTGTTACTCTCTCTGTCCACCCCGTTACTGCAGACTACAGTCAAGGTTTGTTTGTTCCGGTGTCCAGCAAGACGCTCAAATCAATCGACACTTTACTCAAAACTGCAGACATACAAAAACCGCACCACGTAAACAAACATCAAGTACTATGGTTAAACGTTCAACCAGAAGTAAAATTAACTTTAATAATATTCCATCTCTAGTTACCAATATATTAACAACGGCGTTACGAAAACGACCTTGTATCGGATGACATGGACTTCAGTGAGCCGCTACATGTCAGATAAGTCTTGTTTATCTGTCTGTATGTGGCATAGTAGCTACTAAAATTTGTTAAATACTAAAATTTGTGTGGACCGACTATTTCTTGTTGTAGCTTCTTTCCCACAGGGGTAGGCAGAGACTACTTTGTTCCACTTGCTACAATCCTGACATACCTCTTTCGCTTCATCCACAAAATTAATTTAATTTCATTATGGAAGGGGCTTAAAAATATATTTTTTTCTTTTCGACTTTGGAGATATCTCCAATTAATTAAGACGTTTTACACCTCCACTGAACTTAAATTATTTTTATTAGTTTTTTTTTCTCTTTCTTTCTTTGCATATACTTTCACTAGTAAAGACTTTATTCATCTCTACTATTGATTAATATAATTTAAGGCTCGGGGACCTTATACATCCCTTTTATAAATGTATTTAATTTAAGTATTGTAAATTATTAAAAAAAACTGACTTTCTGGCCAGTTTCTTGCGGCGCATTCTTCTTGGCAACGATGGTCTTTCCGAATGCGCTGGTAGTTTAAAAAAACATGTAAAAGAGCACTTGGCGGCCAATTTGCAAAAATGATATTCTTTACTCAATGGCACAAGTTTCAAATTAGCATGATCGTGGGTGTATAGGTGGAAAGGGGAATCAAGATAGGGACGGGTTGCTAGCCGCATCGCCTATAACCTTATATATGTACACCAAATGTCATCAGATAACTGAGAGTTTGTTGTATGACTTGCAAGGTACGACCTCAAAACAGCAGCTGTCAAAATATGCCTTTGATACTGCTCACAACACGTTAAACACAAATTACTCCGCCTACTCTAACTCAAACCGAAAGAAACAAAAGTAGCCATTGTTAATATTACTCTTAAGAATCGAAAAATGAAAATTTTGACAACAAATAAGATTAAAACATGATATAAACACAAGTTATATACTCATTACTACTGTATTTATATCAGCTAGCTGTCACATTCATACAAGAACTGTCAAAATGATCACGATGGCGATTGCGGGCGAGTAAGGTAATAAGCCTACTGGCCAGCTAAGTAACAAACAGAAGCCAGACGGCACGCAAACCGAAAACAATGGAAAAATCTGTCAAATTCTTTTTTTTGTTGAATAACAATTGAAGATCAATGAAAAAAACTAATTTCATATAGAATTACTACTTAAATGCAGAGTAATACAGTCGAAATTTAAATGTTATCGGATTGTTTGTTCCGCAATAGCATACCTTTAAATTCAAATATCAAAATATTCTATGATACAAAACAGAATACACCGTGTCAAATCAAATCTGAATTCACATTTATACATGTTTAAATTCAATTTCGAACGGGTGGTATAAACATCCATACATAATGAAAACCCACGAATTAAAAGATACAACTTTTATCTGTATAATCACTATACATAGTATAAGTCTGTCTGCCTGTCTGCCCCTATGTATGTTTAAGTCTTTAACACTGTGCAACGGAATTTGATGCGGTTTAATAAATATAGTGATTCAAGAGGAAGGTTTATACGTATAATTCTACACAGGCGAACTCGCGGACAGAAGCTAGTAAATCCAAAAGAATGAATAATAAAAAGAAACACATACACATTAGCTAGCTAAGAAATGAAGTATAATAGATAAATACATACTTATCAAAAATCCCAGACTCGAGAACAAACATTCGCATTTCCATACATAATTCATTCCCGATCGGGGATCGCACCCGAGACCTCGAGCTTCATAGTCACTAACCACAAGGCTATGTCTACTTTCGATACAAAAAAAGGTTTATTAACTCACTTTCTTCCTAGATTTCCTCATGATCCTAACCATAATGCACGTAAACTTTTAACACTCGTCAGCTGAGCGCGCCCGTTTCCCCGCACAGTATTTATTTGTCCTGTTTATCAGAGTTTTATCGCAATCGATGCCATATCGCGATAGCACGTCTTCGCTACAAGGAGGATGGTACCAAAATGTAGGAAACGAAGCGCTCGTCATATAGTAGGAAACATAATTTTTATAAACGCAGGTGTTCAGATAAGATACGAGTTAACTGGCGGACGGTTTTCGCGTAATGCGGGCGTACCTACGTAAAGTTGATGTCATGTAAAAAAGCGGTAAGTGCCAGTCGCACATGAGTGCTGAGGGTTTGCTATAATTATAAAAATTGTAGTTAAATTTTGAAATTTTGTTCCTTTTGCTTCGTAACAATAGCTTAGACGTGACATTAATATTGTATAGGTTCTATTTTCAGGTTAGTTTTGTTAAATAATTTTATTACTACCAACCATTTGTATGTATGTATAACTCTTTATTGTACTTAAAACACATTCAATTTTACAGATAATGAGAAAAACAGATGTACAAAGGCGAACTTATCCCTTAAATCTCCAGCTAACCTTCGATCGATTGGCAGGACAACGGAAACCAGAGTAGAGAGTAGAAATACTAAAAAACTAAGACCAAAGACCCTAATTTAACCAAAACGAATAAAGCATTAAAATTACTAAACTATTTTTTTTTTTTTTTTTTTATATGAATAGGAAGGCAAACGAGCAAGTGGGTCACCTGATGGTAAATGATCACCACTGCCCATAGACACCCGCAACCCCGGAGGTGCATTTCTATTTTTTTACCGCTTATTAGGTAACTAATAAACGTCTTTTGCGTAAACGTATTTATTTGAAAATAACCTTACTGCAAAATGGAATTAGCAACGACTTCATCTTTTTCATGAATGTCAATTAAAAGATCTGTACAAGATTTGATAAGCGCGGTTTTTGATTAAAAATACAATTTTAAAGGTGGCCGACGGCGTGGCCTTCCAAACATATTTTTTTACAGCTCAGGATACAATAGTCATGATAATTTAAATTTGATTCTACACGTTCCTGAGAAAAAGACAATGTGATATGTTTTTTTTTTTCAATTTATGAATTAGAGGATAACAAAAACTTTGTCAAATGATGAGTTTGTGAAATAATGCATTTGTCAAATGTTGGCCGACCAAATGATTGGATGCCGACAAAATGACATAGGTTCCTACTCAGTTGACTACGGACCTCCAAAAACGGAGGCATGCCAAATGTATTTTTGTTAAGTGTTTGATTTTAGGAAATGTCAAAAGAAGTTCGCCCACTAGCTGAGTAACGCCTACATTAAATTTGGAAAAAATATCAAATGTGACTGCTTGTTTCCGTTGAATCAAACTTTAGCAAAATCGCAACACAGAGCGAAACAATACGGGTATCTTAGGAAAAGTTACATCTACAGTCGAGTTCACTTCTTACACGCTATGAGCCTGTGTGAATCTAGCGCCCTTAAACGAAAGGAATATTATATTTATCTGAGGGTTTACCATCATTTGCTAAACATTTCTCAAATGCATCATTTGACAACAATACAATAACTCTTTATTGAACACCACATATAACAACCAAAACAGAAAAAAAGGTATACAGAATATTACAAGGTAACAATAGGCGGCCTTATCGCTACAGATCTTCCAGGCAACCATAACGGACTGGAGAACAGAACAGATCTGAGCAGGTGGTGCAATTTAGAATATATATTAATATACTAAGTACTGAAATACATACTATATTATACATGAAACACACATTTATAGTAAATTTATATGGAGATATAAATAGACACATACACACATACCTAAAAAAGCCAGCTACAAGATTCATGCAACCTTTTATTTTCTACTAAAACATTTGAGTTTTTGGGCAACTTATAAAACAAACATAACCTAACCTAATGTGAGGCACGCCTAAAGATTTTTCAATTTTTAAAAAGTTTACAGTTTATCAGATACTAAAGAGTTGTCAAATGAAATGTTTGTCAAACGATACATTTGTCAAACGTTTGTCAGTCAAATGATCGGATACCTTATCTGAGACATGTGCCTACAGCTAGAATATTTTTTGTTTTCATCTCCGTTGTTCCGGAGCTACGGTTGGCCAAATAGAGTGCAGCAACCGCCGCATGTTTTGGCGAACTTAAGATGGCCCTCTGTCGGCATGATTGTGTATACGGGTACCAGCCTGTTGCTATATCATTTAGGTGATATTTTGGTTCAATTGATAAAATTAATCAATAACATAGTTATCGTTAAGCTTCGCTATCGTTTTGAAGTGGTAATGATTCATTAAAAACACTTGACTTTCCAATGACTCGTAATGGAAATTGGCAATTTTTTAAAATTTAGTATAATTAAATATCACAACAACTTTAATCTGAACTTATTAATAGTAGATTAATGGCGAGGCCTGGGAAGTAGCTAATTGCTGGATGAGTCACTTGTTTAAAAACACGAACCGCAGTTGAGTGTTTTTTAAAGTTATGAATCCAATTGCTCTTCCAGCTGAGGGAGATATAATGTTTTTCTCAAACATTGAGAGGAAATGAAAATCAATTTTGCACTAAACTTCCTCGCACCTGAGGTGGTTTTCACGTTCCCGCCTTTTTTCATAAGTTTTTTTTATATCATCTGTCACCGTAAGCTAGTTCAGACATTGATAAAAACGCTAGACTCGAACAAAACGCGCACTCCTCGGCCATCGACTTGGCTGTATGGCATTGTTGTTCATCATTTCATAGTCTCTTTGACTTTAAAAAAAGTAAAAAACAAATGAAAAACAGTCCAGCAATCCGATTTATCGTCAGAAAATCGTGCCAGCAATGTAATTCGGCCGTCAACAAGGCCCTTCGTATTCTGTTACTTAGAATACAATGACGATATTTACGACATTATTAAATTGAGCGTTATAACGAGTGGTAAGAATCGGCTAAAACAGTAAATAACAGGTACCGTAAAGTTTGGCCCTGATTAGGGACGTTTTGGATAGGTCAGGAGTACCCGAAACCGACGAGCATGTATGATGAGATTGATGAATGTGGCTGAAGCGAAAGAGTTATGTCAGGATCGTAGCAAGTGGAACAAAGTAGTCTCCTTGGCGTGGCATCAAGTATATCAGAAGGCAAGCCGAAGGGCATTTAGCTTGCCTTTTCCTTAAATTCTGCGTAATGAAAGTGCCCAGCTGCCTTAATATAGGCAAGCCGGTGGGAATCGAGTTCTATGGACGCCACGCCACTGCTGCCTACCCCTGTAGGAAATGTGGAAATGTAAAAAGGCTTGTTACCTCAGCGGCGTTGTCGGCGACGTAGGCTAGTATCGGGTCGTCGGGCGGCTCGCGCGAGTAGCCCTCCTCGTCCGAGTTGAAGCCTAGCTCTTCTCCGTAGCACGTGTGTATCTAAAATAAAAGAAACACATTTAATTTATTCATCGTATCCTTCATTGTGCATTTTATACGTACATACTTAAATCACGTTTTTATCCCTTTCCGGATAGACAGAGCGTAAGGTAACAAGACCTAAAGGCTTAGTTTAGCATGGTTAGGCGTATAGGTGGAAAGGGGAATCAAAATAGTGATGGATCGCTAGCCGCATCGCCTATAACATGATTCCTGAGATCCGCCCAATAATGAGTTTTGGACGAGAGAAATTAGGAAAACCAAGCAAAAAAACTGGACACCTATTTCTTTTACTGATCTTTCACAACTGACATGACAAAAATGAGAATTCAAAAACAAAATCAATTACAAAAATATATAAAAGTATGAAAAGTATGGGGTATGCCAGCGAGCCATGGAACGCAGCATGCTAGGTGTAAAACTAGTGGATCGAATCCTGAACTAACTCCGACCTGCCTGGACTCAAGTCACAGACGTAGGTAAAAAGGCGGCAAAGCTGAAATGGGACTGGACTGTCAAGTTTGCCGTACGCCGGATGAGTTATGGGCCAAGACAACCACTACTTGGAGTCCCACTAACTCAAAGCGGCGGCAGACCTAGACGGCGATGGCGGGAAAATGACTTACTAAAATGACTTGTGATAAAACACCATTCTTTATCAATTTATTCCAAAAAGCACTCAAGAAATTTTACTGTTTTTTTTGTCAAACCTCACACACACCGACAAGCTGAGTATTGGTCATCAAACTTTTTGTATGTATTGTGTAGTGTGTACATACATTGCAGAAACGCATTTACATAACAAATCCATGATCTAACGAGTTCATAATTGCCTGCCAGTATTTAACACAAATTAACAACGTGGCGGTACAATCACCATGAAACATAGGTCAAGTTCAAAATTACACATTGTACCTAGACCCAGTTTTCATACGTTTCTAGACGAATTAAAAAAAATACAAAATGCTGGCAGCTCACATTCTGAACTTGGAATACTCAAATTTAGAAACAAAGTAACAGTAAGTATTCGATTATTTGATCTATCTCAGCACTTTAAAAATGCATCATTTTACAGACTCGTCATTTAGCAAACCTTTATTATATGCTAATTACAAAACATCTTTTTGAATAATTTTTACAGAAGTAAGTTAGTAAATGCTTTATTATACAAATATAACGAAACAGACACAATTCACAAAAAAATAAATATAAAAGCGAACTTATCCCTATAAGGGATCTCTACCTTTGAGTAGATGAGAGGAGCATTAAACGAGGGAACAAATCTAACATAAAGTAAGCCACGCGATAAAGGTTACGTTTTTTTTAATTCACGAATCAGCAATTAATAATGGTTCGTGAAATGATTAGCAAATATTGGTCACCGAAATGATTATGCCCAACAAAATGATAAAGCTTTGTTATCATTTTAAATGATTCACGATTAATAACACACTTATTTTGTACGGGATAGACCTAACTTAATAAGCTAAAATCATCACGGATCCTGGCTAATGATTACCTTGCAGTTTCTGAGGGATACCATTGACCGTTGGCTAAGAGCCCGACAGAGGACGGGGTCTTTTGACCGTATTACTGTACAACGTTGCCGACATTTTGTCACAACATTTTTGAATTATATTTCTACTAGCGGACTCGACAGACTTCGTTCTGTCAAAAAGATTTGGAATGTGGCAGTTTTTTGTTGCTACCTATTTTACAGTCGGGGCAAAAAATTCTCCTGAACAGAACTGTCACCCTGGTGGCTTAGACAACAGTGAGTGCTTGTAATTTAATATGAACTTTATTAAAAAGCAATAAAGTTCAAATTTACTCTACATTTTAGTTAGAAAACGTTTGTATGGGAAAAAGAAAAGGGCTGTTTTTAGGGGTTTTCCGGCAATTATTCGATTTTTTCTCTCCGTAAGAACCATCCTCGTACTTCAAGGAATATTCTAAAAAAAGAATTAGCGAAATCGGTTAAGCAGCTCTCGAGATTTGCGCTTAGCAACACATATTGCGATTCATATTTATATTATAGATTACTTTGACATTGGCGAAGTTGTCGTCGCTATAACGACTTGATACGCCACAAATACGGTTCCTCATTAAAGGTGATCGCGATCTGTGTACCGTAGTAAATAACTTCTATTGATATGGGTTTATTACCTGAAGGCTCCGCCGGCCAGAGACTGCGGCCTTGCTCGCTGGACCACGCTAACAAGACAGCTACATTACTACGCCACGAATGTATAACCAAACAGTGGGCTTATTACCTAACTCGCACGCAATCGCAATCGTGTTCATTTTGACAGTTGTACATGAATGTGACAGCTAGCTGATTCTGATGCCAACTACAATTGTCTACACCACAAAGGAAACTTCCGTGACATTACAGCTTTCTAAATCCAGCGGTTTGGGTCGGACGTTGACGAGTCAGTCTGTCATACATACGTAAATGTAAACGTGTTTATCCCTTATGGGTAGACAGGGCCTCAGGTAACAAGACCTAAAGGCCACGTTTAGCATGATCGTGGGCGTATGGATGAAAAGGGGAATCATAACAGTGATAGGTTGCTAGCCATATCATCCCTAAGATGTTCGCCCAATCCCTCGATGGGCTTTTACCATCTGCGCAGGAAGAGAAGCAACTGGTACATTCTATGTGTTTTCTTTGCTCCCCGACCAGCGTGGAAGAAACATTTACATATTAAAAAGATAGTTTGATGAGTAAACACAATTTTGACAGCAACCATTTGCAACTCTCAACCTTGACACTGGCAAAGCAGTCCCATTGGGCAGAAGCCATCTATTAAGAAAAAAAAAGTTTATACGTACTGTTACCGTGTAGTTCTCTAGTATGCCGTGAACTTCACTAAAGTTTATTTCCAAGAGTAACTAATGTATAATACGGTGTTTCTCAAAAATCACAAAAACGACACGCACTGCCAATAATAGTGATGTAATGCAATGTCAGATAAAAATACATTATCTTACAAACTGTAATCTAAATCATTAGCCAACTGGCAAAGATTATTACAATTTGAAGTTTGAAATACGTCAAAAGTAAAATTAGTTTATTTTTCCCTATTTTTATAAAAAAAATAATTGTGTCATACTTTTTTTTATTTTTATTTTTCTTTTCTTTGAAAAAAATAATATACATACACATACACAAATCACGTCTATATCCCGCGGTAGACAGAGCCTGAGGTAACAAAACCTAAAGGCCACGTTTAGCATGATTGTAAGCGTTATAGGTGGAAAAAGGAATCAAAATAGTGATGGTTTGCTAGCCGCATCGCCTCTAACATGATTCCTATGAATTTCACCCATTCCCTCGATGGGCTTTTACCATCTGCGCGGGTCGAGAAGCAACCGGAACATTCTATGTTTTTCCTTTTTTTTTAATAATGAGACTGATAACACCTGAAAAAAACTTAAACAACAAAAGACAAAAGTCTCGAGCGATATTTATTTCGTCCCCACTCCATTATTCGTGGTGGTCAACTTTAAATATATAATGCGGCACACGCCGGCGCATAATGCTATCTGTTTGGCCGATATTCAGATCCGTAGATCAGTATGCGCATGATTACAGACGACACGGTTTTAGGACACAAGGGGATATTTTGCCGTTGTTTATTCCTTTGTTACAAAATGATCTCGCGTTTATTGCCAAGTCTGCAACCCAGAAATTACAGTTTTTAAAGTAAAGTTTGTTCACTTAAAAAGTGTACAAGATGTTTTATGGGGTCTAGACCTAATAGATTACAAACCCATGGAAAAAAAAACATGTGAAATGAACCAGCGTGAAGGAAGCTTAGAAGGCTGTTACTATATCATGAAATAACTCTGAGCGCTATGCCGTCATTTCTGAGCGCTACAGACTTTTTCTCATACATTGAAAAAAAAAATGCACTAACTTCTGGCACCACCACTTTAAAGCGGCTCTAGGTTTTTCGACATTTATTTTTAATCATCTATAAGCTATAAAAACGCCGTAAATTAATAATTAGTCGTAATTGCTCACTTGTACCTGAGAAATTCCATAAATGTACCACTCAGAAATGACGGCATAGCGCTCAGAGTTTTTTATGATATAGTAGCAGCCTTCTAAGCTTTATTCACGCTGGTTCATTTCACGTGTTTTTTTTTCCATGGGCTTGTAGTCTATAAGCTAAGCTTGACTAGTAGATACTCTACACATATAATTTAAGGCTCGGGCACCTTATACACCCCTTTTATAAATGTACTAGCTGCTGCCCGCGACTATGTCTGCAAAAAATTAGTTTTGCGCTATCCCGCTGGAACTATGCAATTTTCCGGGATAAAAATAGTGTGTTAATCTAGGGTATCAGTATATAAAGACATTATATATGTATGTATGTACAACTATCTCGATCGTTTGAATGCGATGATCTGGCAGGACTAATTTTGAGGCGGTTATTAAAGTAATGTAAAAAAGTGTCTGTTTATAAAATATGCAAAAGGTTACAATGAATTTATTTGTACAGCAGCCTCCGCACTAGACTTAGGGCCTGTCTCGTGGAGACTAGAGACAGTTATAACAATAAGGGACTTACATAAAAATGCGGAATTATTTGTGTGTGTGTACCTATACGCCCACAATCTTGCTAAATGTGGCCTGTAGGTACCTGTTACTTTAGGCTCCGTCTACCCCGTAAGGGATGAAGACGTAATTTGTGCGTGTGCATGTAAAGCGCATAAATAATAATAATAATAATATCTTGACACAATTGACACCAATTGACCTAGCCCCAAACTAAGCAAAGCTTGTAATATGGGCACTAGACAACGGATAAACATACTTATATAGATAGATACATACTTAAATACATATTAAACATCCAAGACTCGAGAACAAACACCCGTATTTTCATACAAATATCTGCCCCGACCGGGGATCGAACCTGGGACCTCAAGCTTTATAGTCGGGGTGCGAGTCGGGTTACCTCCACGTGTGGTCAAGAGCTGCGGTTCCTTTTTGGATCCGTCCGGGGGGAAGAGCAGTGCTTGATCCGGTGCACCCTGGGCTTCGGCTAATGATTTCCTGGCAGTGTTTGAGGGATATCATTGACCGTTGGCTAAGAGCCCGACAGGGGGAGGGGGTTTTGACCATTACCGTACAACGTTGCCGACATTTTGTCACAAGATTTTTAATTATATTTTTGTTAGAGAGAGAGAGAGAGAGAGAGAGAGAGAGAGAGAGAGAAACATTTATTTACATACATTCGATACACGTACAATTATAATAGGAAGAAATACAATATACTTAGGAATAGTACCGATATGGTGTAAAATGGGCCCCACTCAGCATAATGTTGCGGCAAGCCGCAACGCTGTTTTTCAGTAGGACCCAGTGGTTTTCAGTGTTACTTTGACATTGGCGAAGTTGTCGTCGCTATAACGACTTGAAACGCCACAAATAAGAAGAAGAAGAAGACTAACATAAAAATGCGGAATTATTTGTGTGTGTGTGTGTGCATGTAAAGCGTTTAAATGTGATCGTGTTTGCGTATGGTCGTTGTACGTGTGCAAACGTGTGTGTGTGTGTGTGCGGTACCCACCCACTGCCAGATCTCCTGGCTGCTGATGGGCTGGTCCATGAGCGCGTGCTGCCAGATGCGGAACAGCATCAGGTAGCACTTGTCCCGGCCGGCGAACGAGGTCAGGAAGTTCTTCTCGTTCTCCGTGCAGATCAGGATCGCGTTCGGTATCACCTGGTGACAGTTATGTTGGTTACATACATACATACATACATAAATCACGTCTTTATCCCTTACGGGATAAGAATAAGAATAAGAATAAGAAAACTTTATTGACTGATACAGATACACACAGAATATTACTTAAGGATTCTAACCAGCCAAATGGCCGCCACTCAGCTATGTGTCACGATAATATCTAGGATATTGTCGTGACGCTGATTTTCAGTGACGCCAGTTACAGAGTTATGGAGGTGGCTGTCACCAGGCACACATCCCAGTTCATGCTGGTTTACAAAATCACCACTTCCGATACCCATACCTTATACAAGAATTTTGATTACAATTTTATCATTTAAATCAGTTCTATAGTACCAACAATTTATATAATTCAACACATATTAATGATGAGGATAGACCGAGCCTAAGGTAACAAGACCTAAAAGCCACGCTTAGCATGATTCTGGGCGTACAGGTGGAAAGGGGAATCAAAGTGATGGATTGCTAGCCACATCGCCTATAACATATCGCAATAGTACATTACACCCCCGAGGGTGATGAAGTAAAGAATGTCTCAGATCGCTGGAATTTTTCACACGAGCCAAAGTCGAGGGAGATAAACATGCACAATTTTACGTCTTCGCCTGGCCAGGAAGCGGAAAGTTCCGCTCGCGCAGCGGACGGTAAATTGCTACTTACGGCCCGAGACAGCGAAAAATAACAAAGCATTTATTACGAGTTTGACTGGCTTTTATATGAGTTATTTAAAAAAATACATTGTCAAGGGCTTTGTGTAACAAATGTTAATTGATCCCTTTGTGTTACGACTTGTTACCTTAGGCTCTGTTTACGCCGTGAGGGATAAAGACGTGATTTATGTGTGCGTGTGTGTGTGTGTGTGTGTGTGTGTGTGTACTGCAATGGAATCAATTAGTTATTGTTGTAATTAAGCCCTTAATTTTTTTTACACATACACATACACAAATTGGGTCTACCTTATTTGCTATAAAATCAAAAGCTATAAATTTAAAATCTATAAGTTCATATGCTATAAAATCACTTGCTATAAACATTCATTTGCTATAAAAGTCACATGTAGAGATTTCAATAGTTATAGAAAACAAATGTTATACTATCTAATCCTTATAGCAAATGAGTGTTATAGCAAATGAATATTATAGCAAATGAATGTTATAGCAAATGAATATTATAGCAAATGAATGTTATAGATTTTGAATTTATAGAAAGTAACTTTAGAGAATTTAAGTGTTATAGCAAGTGAGCATTATGGCAAGCAATGATTATAGCATCTGAATTTATAGAAAGTGAATCATTATAGCAAATGGTTTTATAGAATGTGATTTTAAAGCCATTGATTTTATAGCAAATAAGGGGATACCACACAAATTACGTCTTTACCCCTAGGGGGTAGACAGAGCCTGAGGTAACAAGACCTATAGGCCACGTTTAGCAAGATTGTGAGCGTATAGGTGGAAAATGGAATCAAAATAGTGATGGGTTGCTAGCCGCATCGCCTATAACATAATTCCTATGATTTTCGCCCATTCCCTCGATGGGCTTTTACCATCAGCGCGGGAAGAGAAGCAACTGGTACATTCTACGCTTTTCCTTTGCTCCCAGACCAGCATGGAAGGGATTGGAGGATTTTTTAAAACGTCTCATCATCACTACATAGTATAAAATAAAGTCGCTTTCTCTGTCCCTATGTCCACATGTATGCTTATATCTTCAAAACTACACAACGGATTTTGATGCGGTTTTTTTTAATAGATAGAGTGATTCAAGAGGAAGGTTTTTATGTACAATTCTACGAAGACGAAGTCGCGGACAGAAGCTGGTATTACAAAAAGCAGAGTGCGCGTCGTTAATTCCGTGATGTATGGATGGTGCTCACCAGCGCAGTCCGCTCCTTGGTGATGGCGGTCACGTCCTTCCAGCGCAGGTTGAGGCTGGTCTCCCAGCCGAAGATGCTGGCGTGGAAGCACAGGTAGTTCTGCGACGCGTACAGCCGCCCGTGCACCAGGATGTCCTTCTGCAGCGCGCACGAGTAGTCTGCCCAGTATAAACACCATTAAAGTACTTAGAGATCGCTTTTAAAATTTTATACTCTACTAGCTGACCCGGCGAACTTTGTCCCGCCTTAAATTTGAAAAATTCCAGTGGTTTGGGCTGTGCTATCCCGCTGGAACTATGCAATTTTCCGGGATAAAAACTATCCTATGTCCTTTCCCGGGACTCAAACTATCTGTATACCAAATTTCAACTAAATCGGCCCAGCGGTTTAAGCGTGAAAAGGTAACAGACAGACATAGTTACTTTCGCATTTATAATATTAAGTAAGGATTATCGATAATTTTGAAGTCGATGATTCGTATTGACAAAACCATAGATAAAACAGTTTTTTTTTATATTTCTGAACGACGGCGATTGGGATCGAGCCCAAATTAAAAAAATTATCAAACAACGAAATATTATTTATCCTACTAATATTATAAATGTGAAAGTTTGTGAGTATGGATGTTTGGATGTTTGTTACTCTTTCACGCCAGAACGGCTGGACAGGATGAAACTTGGAACACAGATAGATTATAGCCTGGAATAACACATAGGCTACTTTTTATCCCGGAAAATTGCGTAATCCCTGCGGGATAGCGATAAACGAATTCTATGCAAACGAAGTTGCGGGAAACAGCTAGTTATCAATAATTTTGAAGTCGATGATTTGTATTGACAAAACCATGGATAAAAAAGTTTTTTTATGTTTCTGAACGACGGCGATTGGAATCATGCCAAAATTAACAAATTATAAATAGCATACCTAATGTTCAAATTAGTTCCTTGAAATAGTCCATTTTTATCTTTATAAAATAAAAGTTTTAAAAGCACAGCTTAAAAAAATGAACAATGCCAATTACCAACTATAAGACGCACGTCGCTGGTCACGCACTTGATTTTGTCTTATACAAAACTCGTTGCACCCGCCCTTATTAATTAATGCTAGTGGTAATAATTACCAACAATAAGCCGCTCGTCGTCTAGCAGGTTTTTAAAGAGCAGCTTAGCATTCGCTCCTATATTTGGTTGCAACAGCTCTTGTTAATTAAGCTAGTGGTAATAATTACCAACAATAAGCCACCCTTTGTCTGCCAGGACTTTGAAGAGCCGCTTAAAGCCCTGGCATTTGGTCCTACATATACGTCGGATTAAACGCTTTGCAACAGCTCTTGTTAATTAAGCTAGTGGTAATAATTACCAACAATGAGCCACTATTTCTCTGCCAGGACTTTGAAGAGCCGCTTAAAGCCCTTGAATTTGGTCGTACATATACGTCGGTTAAAGTCGTTGCAACAGCTCTTGTTTATTAAGCTAGTGGTAATAATTACCAACAATGAGCCACTACTTCTCTGCCAGGACTTTGAAGAGCAGCTTAAAGCCCTGGCATTTGGTTGTACATATACGTCGGATTAAACGCTTTGCAACAGCTCTTGTTAATTAAGCTAGTGGTAAAAATTACCGACAATAAGCCGCCTATCATCTAGCGAGATTTCGAAGAGCTGTGTAAAGCCGTGGGATTTGCTTCTACATATACGTCAGATTAGCCGCTTTGCAACAGCTCTTGTTAATTAAGCTAGTGGTAATAATTACCAACAATAAGCCGCTCATCGTCGGGCAGGTCTTTGAAGAGCCGTTTGAAGTCTTCGCATTTGCTCTTATATGTTGGATAGAACGCGTTGTACCAGCTCTTTTTCTTAGTACGACCACCCTCCGAGTTGCGCTGACCCGCCGACGATACCTGAACAGAAAACATATACTTTAAATATGTACGTCTTGAATTGAAACTTAAATTAGGTTTCTTTTTCAGGGTCATTATGCCTCAAATGTATGTCAGAAAAATAATAAAAAAATATACGTCTCAAGATCTGGTTACAGCCGTGGACAAAGAAGTGATAATATGTTAAGTATTGCAATTTATATTACGTTTAACTTTTTTGTAAAACAATAAAGCTATTTCAGTTAAATGAGTTTTTTTACTACTTAAAATAATACGTATCTGTATGAAATGTTGAGAACCACTTCTTTTCCGGCGTAAATCCGAAGTAATCTATCCGAAATGACCGTAAAAGCGAAACTATTAACAAACTTACGAATATTACAAGTAAGGGGCCATTACAATTGAAAAATAAATATAAACCATCAGTCTATGAGTAGTAAGGTCTACTTTTCAACTATTTCGGAATTACCCGGCCATATTTCGTATTTCCCCCAAATGTCCAAAAAAGTGAGACATGACAATAAATATGCATAAAAAAGAAATAACAGCGTATTTTTGTGTGTAATGTAACGTCCACTAATCATAAGTCTATGCACCAATTTTCAAGAGATACGAAAATAAAGGCAGTAAAATTTAAAAATAAATTGATATTTTCACTGAAACCCTGTCGTTTACTAATAGACTACAAGCCCATGGACAAAAAAACATGTGAAATGAACCAGCGTGAATGAAGCTTAGAAAGCTGTTACTATATCATAAAATAACTGAGCGCTATGCCGTCATTTCAGAGCGGAAAAAAAAAATTGCACTAACTTCCGGCACCACCACTTTAAAGCGGCGCTAGGTTTTTCGACATTTATTTTTAATCATCTATACCTAAGCTATAAAAACGCCTTAAATTAATAAGTCGTAATTCCTCACTTGTACCGCTCAGAAATGACGGCATAGCGCTCAGAGTTATTTTATGATATTGTAAAACAGCCTTCTAAGCTTCATTCACGCCGGTTCATTTCACATTTTTTTTTTTTTATATGAATAGGAAGGCAAACCAGCAAGTGGGTCACCTGATGGTAAGTGATCACCACTGCCCATAGACACCCGCAACCCCGGAGGGATTCACATGTTTTTTTTCCATGGGCTTGTAGGGATGAAGACGTGATTTGTGTGTGTGTGTGTGTGTGTGTGTTTTAGTCTATAAACTCGTCAAAATTTCTATCGCGATTACCCCGATGCATCCTACCCTCTGTTCGCTCCGCAGTACGACGGCGGCCGGCAGCGAGAGCTCGCTGGCGCTGCCGAGGGATACCGTGTCCGGCCCGAGCTCCTGCGACCAACAATAACACATTATACACCGAGGGGAGAAAGGCACAAATTACTAACAAGCGTGTAAATTGTAGTAAATGCTGCATTGTACAATAAACAAAAACGTGATCAAATAAATTTGGAATGGTAAGAAGGCAACGGAATTTGATAAAATTTACACATCACCTCGGGGTAGCGGCGAACATACATAAAAAAGATAGATATAGCCAAAATATACTATTGGGCGACAGGGTTAAAAGTAAATAAAAAATATTATCAGGGTAGACAGAGCCTAAGGTAACAAGACCTAAAGGGCACGTTCAGCATAATTGCGGGCGTATAAGTGAAAAGAAAGGGGAATCAAAATAGTGATGGGTTGCTAGCATCGCCTATAGCATAATTCCTAAGATTTTCGCCGCTACATTGGTGTGGTAATAAAATCAGCAGCAGCGCCGTGCGTGCTGCGGCCGGACGTCCGCGCGGCCTCCACTCGCGGCCCATTACGTTCACTGACACTCACAATTATCTACGTAATGTACTATTTTTAAAGCCGAAACATTATGTTAGCATTAACGCTAGTGTTCGACTGAACCTTGGGTTTCATATCACGTCTTTATCCCTTACGGGGTAGACGGAGCCTAAGGTAACGAAACCTTAAGGCCACGATAAGCTTGATTAATATGATTGATGATTATGTCATTAAATAGTACATTACACTCCGAGGGTGGCGAAATAAAGAATGTCTCAGATCGCAGGAACTTGCCGCACGAGCCAAAGAGGGCGATAAACATGCGACTTGCGGATTTTTATCACCGCCCTGGGTACACAATTTTTATTTCATTACTTTTGTGGTTCAATTTGGTAGAATGAGTATTTAACAAATATAAGGTGTTTAAAACTTACAATAGGTTATTCCATGTTCCATTTAAAATTCTTCATTATTAAAGTTGCAAACCTCGCCTATAACATGATTACTAAGATTCCCATTCCCTCGATCCGCTTTTACCGTCTGCACGGGAAGAGAAGCAACTAGTACATTCTATGTTTTTCCTTTGACCAGCCACTCACCTTGTCATTTTCTATGAGTTCTGTGATGCTTTCAGGGTTCCTTAGCGACGGTGACGGCGATCGCGACAAGTTTCTGAAATGTAAGAAATGCTAATTATTATTTTTTCACACCCGAGTTGCACCCTTTTATGTATGTGTGTATGTTTGTCCGGGTAGAATCTTGCGACTCAATGAAGCAGATATCTTCATCCGATTGAGCTGAAATGTTGCATACTTGTGTAAGTCAGATGACAATACAATAATCTGGTAGTAGAATCCTGGTGGTCCAGCCAGGACCGTCTCCGCAGGAGGGAACTCTTCAACGGTTGGTCAGATTGACTTGAAATTTGGTACACATATATAGGACGGATGACAATGCAAGTACAGCCAACAAGTAAAGTGAAGATTGGGAACTTCACACATTTCTATCATTTAATTGTTTCGCAGGTGTGTATTAACTGAAGAATTCATGGTCAATTTCTTATTGGAGCTAACAATCATAACTTGAGCCGTTCGCTGGCAGATTTTATACGGAGTCAGGTGTCCAGACATTGGTAACGTGGACGATGACAATATTCAAAGAAACAACGACAGAAAATAATATCCAGTTAGCGCAAGCCGACGAAAATAACCGTAACGTTATGTAGTGATGTGCCGGATCGTTAAAAATGTACATCTGCGGATACGGATACGGATCTTTATTTTTTTATTCGATTGGTGTCGGCGCCAGCGACCTTGAAGCGATAGTTGACGTCACCATTGATCTCAGTATAATTATAAAAAAAAGATGTAAGTTTCATTTATTTCATTGTCATAAAAGTGATGTTATAACTTGCTATAATATTGATCTCATTATAAAGATTCTTTCAGTTATGTAGTATTGGTATGGTACTGCGATAAATGTTTGTATTATAAAGGTGCCAAATATTTGATTTAAAGAAATAAAAATACTCTGAATGGAATTTTATAGTTATTTTAATTCTACCTAATCACCTGTAAAAGATCCGTAAAAGATCCGCGTGAAAAATAACGGACACGGATACGGATTTTTCTTTTCCCTCGGATATCCGCGGACACGGATACGGATACCCGGAACATCACTAGTTATGTTGTTATGTAATTTAACAGAATTGGGTTAACGACTACAAGCTTTTTGGGTTAATTAAAACGCTGTCGCGCGGACAGTTTCGAGTGTGAAGGTGTGATAGAGTAAGGATGATAAGACTATAGATAGATGACCGCTTAAATGAGCCCTCGCCCGCGCGGTGCAGGGGCGCGGGGTGTTACGACAAAGAGACAAAGAGGGCCGAGAGAGAGAGAGCCTAAGGTAACACTAAAGGCCACGTTTAGCATGATTGTGCGCGTGGTGGAAAGGGGAATCAAATTTAAGAGAAGGATTTTAAAGGAAGACTTTTTTTTTGGAAGGGGAATTTATTTATTTCAGTTGTTTACTAGCTGTCGCCCGCGACACCGTCTGCGCAGAATTAGCTTATCGCTATTCCGGAGGGAGTGCGATTTTCCATGATAAAAACTTCCATGCATGTCCTTCCCCGAGACTAAAACTATCTGTATATCAATTCAACTATATAAGACAGTTTATTATAAGACGGTTTAAGCGTGAAGAGGTAACAGACAGATAAACATACTTCGCTTAATATTGGACATTGACATAACTTTATTCGACATTAAAAAATACACAGACTCTTAAAGTAATACAAAAACATACGCTCTATCCACGGTCTATCTATATTAGTACGGCTATTTGCTTTAGAGAACACAAGCGCTAATCCTGCCGCAATGCAGCAGCTTGTGATGCTGTGTTCCGGTTAGACAGTTAACCCTTTCAAACGCGTTAACTCAATTACTACAGGCAAATTGGCAGCCAACGCACACTAGCGCAAAAGTATATAGTGTTAAGTTAACAATGTACTACATGTATGCGTCCGAAGTAATTAATCTAAGCGATAAATTAACTATATACGGGATAAAACTCAACACAACGAAGCTATGACTGAATGTGGCTAAATAAAATACATAGGTACACAAATACTCATTTAACGTCTCCATCCCTTACGGGGTAGACAGAGCCCAAGGTAACAAAACCTAAAGGCCACGTTTAGCACGACGGTGTGGGACTATAGGTGGAAAGGGGAATCAAAATAGTGATGGGTTGCTAGCTATCAGTGCCGTAGCGTCAACTATATCAGAAGCCGAGGGCAACTCAAATAGCCTTTTCCTCTAATTCTGCACAATAAAGTGCCTAACTGCCTTAAAATACGCAAGCCGGTGGAAATCGAGTTCTATGGACGCCACGCCACTGCTAGCTGCAACGCCTATAACATGATTCCTATAAGGTTTTCGCCCACTCCCTCGATCGGCTTTTACCGCAGATGCGCGGGAAGAGAAGCAACTGGTACATTCTACGTTTTTTCTTTACTCCCAGACCAGCATGGAAGCAATGGAATAATAAAATGCACCTGGCGAGTAACTTGATGGAATGCGAGCCCCACAATGTTTACATTTTGCTTGTAGACTACAAGCCCATGGACAAAAAAACGTGTGAAATGAACGAGCGTGAATGAAGCTTAGAAGGCTGTTACTATATGACTATATCATAAAATAACTCTGAGCGCTATGCCGTCTTTTCTCAGCGGTACAGATTTTTCTCATACATTGAAAAAAAAACCACTAACTTCCGGCACCACTACTGTTGGCAACACCAACAAACCATAAGAGCGGCAACACTAGCGCCCTCTTCCTTCTTCTGACTTTTACCGTGCTATTGCTTTGTACACACTTTCCAATTAAAAATATTTTTTACGTCTAAAAGGCCTTTTCATTGATAGATAAATAATCAGTGCAATAAACCTAAATAGTCTGAGCTACAACTACTTTAAAGCGGCACTAGGTTTTTCGACATTTATTTTTAATCATCAATAAGCTATAAAAACGCCGTAAATTAATAATTAGTCGTAATTCCTCACTTGTACCTGAGAAATTCCATAAATGTACCGCTCAGAAATGACGGCATAGCGCTCAGAGTCATTTTATGATATAGTAACAGTCTTCTAAGCTTCATTCACGCTGGTTCATTTCACATGTTTTTTTTGTCCATGGGCTTGTAGTCTACTAGGAGCGGGGCTCTGCTAACAACACCAGATCTTACATACACTTGCCAAAGGACGGAACCATCGGCGAGCGCTTCACACTTGGCCGGTTTACAGTCGAATAATTCAAATAGGTGCAGAGAGAGACCATCAACTTTCTAATTCAGGAGCTCGCGCGAGTAGCGATTGCAAAACGAGATGTTGCGACAGACTGTATCAACACCGAGACAACTGCTAATGAACAATGCCGTTCACTATTAATCTGAGATTTAACAAGCTAATTACAAGATTTTCTTAAACTCGTAATGTACAGTTACATACATACATACATAAATCACGTCTTTATCCCTTACGGGGTAGACAGAGCCTAAGGTAACAAGACCTTAAGGCCACGTTTAGCATAGTTGTAGGCGTATAGGTGGAAAGGGGAATCAAAATAGTGATGGGTTGCTAGCCGCATCGCCTATAAAATGATTCCTAAAATTTGTGCCCATTCCCTCGATGGGCTTTTACCATCTACGCGGGAAGAGAAGCAACTGAAACATTCTGTTTTTTCTTTGCTCCCAGACCAGCATGGAAGAACATGGATGTACAGTTAGGGAAATGTTTCACGTACAGTCGAGTTTTCCAATATCTATGCAGCCAACAGTGGCGTAACTATAAGGTGGCAGGGGTGGCAGGGGTGGCAAAATGCCAGGGGCTAGCTCTACGGGGCCCCGGGCTTGGTTTAGAGCACAGAAGGGACGCTGATGCACTTCTTTATATTGAGGAAGGAGCCCCTGACGAATTCGCCACGGGCCCCAGACGTTATAGTTAGGCCACTGGCAGCCAACTGTTCAAAAATATCTAAACACGCTTCTGTCACTGATGATGACGACAATGAATCTACATAGTATAAAACAAAGCCGCTTTCCGCTGTCTGTCTGTCCCTATGTATGTTTAGATCTTTAAAACTACGCAACGGATGCGATTCTTATTAGTAGACAGATTGATTCAAGAGGAATGTTTATATGCATAATTCTACACAGACGAAGTCGCAGGCAGAAGCTAGTAATATAGATAGAGGTATGGCCCGTTTCTATGTAAAAACTAAGGATGCCTTCATACCATTGTGTTAAAGGTTAATTTCCTTTAATATTTAGAACTGTCACACTACCCATCTTACGTGAAAAATATTATACCATCATAACGGAAATGCTTGTGTTCTAGATTAAAACGTATTGTAAATACGAACAAAGAACTAAATCATGAGATTCATTGTCTGTGAAATATAATTATTCATAATTGCGCATAATCATAGCCCTTGTGTGCGCAGACGCAGAGTTTCAAGTTTCAGCGTGAATTAATAACACAGGGATTTAATACACACACCACACATATCACGTCTTTATCCCTTACGGTGTAGACAGAACCTAAGGTAACAAGACCTACTCGCCACGTTTAGCAAGACTGGGCGTATAGGTGGAAAGTGGAATCAAAATAGTGATGGGTCGCTAGCCGCATCGCCTATAACATGATTTCAGTGATTTTCGCCCATTCGCTTTATGGGCTTTTACTATCTGCGCGGGAGAGAAGCAACTGGTGCATTTTATGTTTTTTCTTTGCTCCCAGACCAGCGTGGAAGTGTTTTAATAATGTTTAAAAATTCCTACTTATTACAACTTATAACAAATCCAATCGCATGAATTATGTTAACAAAGGCGGCGTGTCACTCTGTAGCAAACCTATAGTTTTCATAATATCCGGTGTATTTTTTTTCATAGACAAAGGCAGCACAGATTAGTCAAGAAAAGTGTGAAAACAATATCGTGGGCAACTCAACAACACTTACGATGTATAGTCGACCAATAAAGTGTTATCATTTTGTATGACAGCTCCTCCATCAGAAAAAAAACAATAAAGCTGATTGTCACAATGACTTGTGAGTGAAAATAGGCTTTGGCGTTCTAAGCCGTACAAAAGACATTGAACCTTAAGGTGGTAAAGGACTTTCTTTGATCGACTATACATTGTCACGTCTAGTTTTGCATAATAATTAATAACAAAATATTTGTTTAGTCGTAAAAATAAATACATACACATACACATACATAAATCACGTCTTTATCCCTTACGGAGTAGTACCCTAAGGTAACAAGACCTAAAGGCCACGTTTAGCGTATTTGCGGGCGTATAGGTGGATGGGGAATCAAAATAGTGATAGGTTGCTAGCCACATCGCCTATAACGTGATTTCTATGATTTAAAATAAAAAAATAAGAAATAAAAATATTAATAATTAATTTAAAATAAATTATGTTCATAAAACAAAAACCTGAAATCTCGAACACGCAGCACGCAAACTTTCTACTCTCTGGGCTTTCTTTCATTTAAAAAAGGGCAAGGTTAACAAATTACACAATGTTTTCAGCCTCCAAAAAAAAAAACTCAATCCTATTGGCACCATTTAATTGTAGCAGGCCGAAAAGAACTACGAGCACGGCATTAAAAAAAAACTCAAAATTATTTCCTTTCACTTCTAACTTTTTCACGAAATCAAAATCCGAACACTGCCAGTACCGCCCGCAGCTGGCCGAAAACAAGCCACCGTAGGATGTAGATTAAAAAAAAGAAAACCAACCTCAAAATCGTCACAGACTCTGTATCCCACTGCGTGAAATACACTTGGTACTCATGAGCCATCATTTTGGAAACACTAACCTCACTGCGCATGTAAGAGTCACTAAACAAAAAAGCAGGAGCACATCGTCGATATCAAAGACTATCGCGCATAATCTACTAATCGGCACTGATAGTATATGGATACTAAGTGATCGTGGATTCATCAATGAAAATATACATATTATCGCCCTTTGTTTGGCACAAAACGCAAGTCTATTTCATCATCGACTTATATCCCAATACTAGTTCACCAGGCATCGACCTGTCAAAGATGTCCATAATTTAATCCACCCGCTCAAGTTTGTAAGAGCCAAAAATTTTTACCTCTTAGACTCAAAGTCGCTTATTACCTAACTCGCTCGCAATCGCCATCGTTTTCATTTTGACAGTTCATGTATGGACTGACAATTGGCATCGGAATCAGCTAGCTGTCACATTCATATAAGAACTGTCAAAATGAACACGATGGCGATTGCGAGCGAGTTAGGTAATAAGCCTACTGTGATTCGGTATATTCCTTGAGAACCGATAACTACAGAAATATCTACCTACATTTTGTACCTAGATAATGTATTATGATTATGAGTCACATTTCACCCGAGCGAAGCCGGGTTTTCACCTAGTTAACTAATATAGTCGGCTTCACAATATGGCTTACTTGGTCTCCTGCAGTATCTGGTTGGTGTGCTGTGTGATGACCCCGGAGAAGGTGAGGGCCTGGCTGATGCTCTGCCCGATCGCGTCCTGCGAGGATATCACCAGGTTCTCCACGGACTTTCTCCTGAAACACAATGTGAGGTTAGTCATCTCCGGATTGCTTCATTTAGACCACCAGGGCCTACCCTAAAGGTAAGTTTACGACAGGACCACGACACTTTGGTGACATCCAGTCAGACACTCGAGTGTCTGTGTTTGAAGTCCACTGCCTGCGGGTGCGACAAGGACCGGAAACCCGTTTTACTTTTGAAACCGGTATTGTCCACTCGCCCGAGAACGAAAAGCATATAGTTTTCGTTTGCGATTACCGGTTAAAGAACTGAGATACCAGTTTGTGCGGATTTCGGTCTTCATTCGTTTTTGGGGAACGAAATTAACCGGTTAAATTGAAAATTACGGAACAAGATAGAACTTTAACATGTATTGCTGTCTGTTTAACACCTCTTCTTGAACGCCTGGAGCAATCCACAATGTATCATAACTTAAATTACACAAGCTAAATGTTGCTGCTTAAATTTGAATCGCATCTTCGTTTAACCGGTATAATTCCGCTAACACGAAAGTTACAATTTCGTTCTCTGTATTTAACGGTAAGCAAGACCATTTCGATTTTTTAATTAACCGGTATATTACCGAACGAAATAAATTAACGATATTGGAACGATATTAACAGGTATATAAATACCGTTTCCGGAACCTGGTTATGACATAAATTGCGACATCTTGGAAGGTGTTGCGCATTACTTTTGACTAATACAGACATTAGTTTCAGACACTTGTGTCACAATTTGTGTCGTAGTCTATTATTAAGAGCGTTTATACATAATCCGATCCGATATTGGTATCGGATGACGATACGAGTGCTGATTTGACTAACGTCCGACAGCTCACGACCGTCCGATGGTGCCGGCAACACATCGTATCCGATAACCGTTAAGAGCGGATAATGTAAAAGGCCTTTATGATTGGCCCATCTGGAGTTACAATATTGTATTTATTTGTACCTACATTATTTGTGGGACGTCCACCCACAAGGTGGACCGATGACCTCATTAAGATCGGAGGATCGCGCTGGATGCAAGCCGCTTCCAACCGGACTTATTGGAGATCTAAAGGAGAGGCCTATGTCTAGCAATGGACTTGTAATGGCTGAGATGATGATGATGATGATGAAATTATTTTTGCTTCCATGAATGTGTTTTTGGGCTTTAAATAGAAGTACCACAGGCCTAGGGATCGCGCCTTACTACGAAGCTCGTGGTCCCAGGTTTGATAGAAACACACACACAAATCACATCTTTATCCCTTACGGGGTAGACAGAGCCTAAGGTGACAAGACCTAAAGGCCACGTTTAGCATGATTGTAGGCGTATAGGTGGGGAATTAAAAGTGATGGGTTGCTAGCCGCATCGCCTATTAATGTCATGATTCCTATGCCCATTTCCTCGATGGGATTTTGCCATCTGCGTGGGAAGAGAAGCAACTGGTACATTCTATTTTTTTTCTTTGCTCCCAGACCAGCATCGAAGCAATTTGATTGAAAACCTTAGGTAAAAGCGAGTCATTAAATTGAATCACATTTCTGTCACATACGACAACAGATATCTTCTCTCTGTACGGAATATCGCCGGAACAAATAGATTCCCGTCCTATTTACTCTCTTATCATGAGATAACATAGTAGGTATTAATTGGTGCTATTTAAAAGCGGCAGTATCCAAAGGCACTACTAACGAACAATTTGATTCATGATCCACCGCAGAACGCTCTCACAGTAAATGACACATGATTTTCTGTGACATGTCACTATGACATTTAAGGTCCGGCCACACCAGTGCGTAAAAGACGTTGACGGTGCGTTAACGCAACAAAACGTATGAAGAAACGGTGAGAGAACGTGACGCATGCGGCACGTCACTGCTTATACGCAGCGGTGTAGTCGCTCTTTTACTGTGCGAGAGTTCCACAATGGGTCAGGAATGAGTTCCTATGTTCACTATGTTCACTATGTTACGGTGCGTGGTAAGTCCACACCACTCTAGAACCTTTTCACAGCATTATTATAATATTTAAACGAGCAATTCTTGAATGCTTATTTTTCTGAGATCTCGGATAGGTACGGCTGTAAAAATTTAAATGAAACTTGCCATAGAGGGGTTTTTGGGGAGCGTAAAATGGATCTAGCTAGCAGTGGCGTGGAGTCCATAGAACTCGATTCCAACTGGCTTGCCTATTTTAAGGCAGTTGGGCACTTTATTGTGCAGAATAAGAGGAAAAGGCTAGTCAAATTCCCTTTGGCTTGCCTTTTGATATACTTGACGCCACGCCACTTCTAGCTAGCTGATTGGGAAAACGCGTTTTTACGAGTTTAGTAAACACCGAGCTATGCTGTCATCTCGATTCTATTCTGTAGAAAGCATGCCTGCCTAATAACCACACACACGTTTTACTATGAATCCCTAGTTTTTCGCTAATCGTCACCTTTAGGACATAGCCTTGGTTACAAAGCCAGGGGCGCCTGACACAAGGACCAAGATCTTAAAGTTTAAATTTGGTCTGGGAGACGTCAGAAGGAAAGGCGAAGCACCGTTAGGGACCACGAATTCGTGGCGGGCCATTGATATAGCGCCGCCATCAATTCCTAGCCTCCAGTGTAAGTTTTCACTCAAAAAAAGTCTCTATCTCTAACGTGTCAATGTAAATTACTACGGAAAAATTGCCAGCGCCACTTGCGGACAGAAACGGCAACAAACTGTTCTCATAGTGTTTGTTCATTCATTCTTTGTATTTATGGCAACCGGTCACTTTTAGGTTAGCAACCCTTACTGCCCATGAGTCCTGCATAGTGTTTGACATATTAACACAAACGTGACCAACAAGTATTTTGTGAGCCACCGAACAACGGTTAAATAAATAACGACACTGTCTTCTTCAACCTCGACATTGGCGGAATCATCGACAGTATCGATGGCGCTATTTCTTTTTAAAAATTGAATTGAATTTTGTGACCGAAAACTTATAATAAACCGACTTTGCTTTTAATTTGTACAATTTACTATACTTACATGGCGCACCGCTTTTTTGGGCAGCAGCTAAAACCACACCACTTAAATTAACAGTGAAAACGCGTCATGTTTTATTTTTAAAAATGCGACATTCGAGACAAAGGTCGCGGTCATAAGCTGGGAGAAAACCATAGACTACAAGCATGTATCTAGCTGTGCAAGCAAAAGTAAGCGGTTTGCGAACTACCCGCCTTTTTTTTACTTTCTTGATATTTGACGTGGTTTTACTAGGTCCGCGATCTCTTAGAATGCGATTCGGATTTGTCTAGATGTCTGCCTCGCTCGCTTGGAGTATGGAACCCGTAAGAGTGAGTGAGATAGCCAGACAAACTTGAATGGTATTCTAAGAGCTTCAAGACTATAAGTAAATATATTTGGATGAATTTGAATGTTACGTAAAAAGAAACATTTTATTTAAATAGCTCAATGTTTAATTCGTTAATAGTTATTTCGGCTAAAAATGTCTTCTAACCTTTTAAATAAAGAAGAAATAAAAATAACAGTGATTTTCTATTCAGAGTCTTTATCCCTTACGGAGTAGACAGAGCCTAAGATAACAACACCCTAAGGCCACGTTCAGTAAATCTGTAGGCATATAGATGGAAAGGGTAATCAAAATAGTGATGGGTTGCTAGCCGCATAGTCTATAACATGATTCCTAAGATTCTCGCCTATTCCCTCGATGCGCTTTTACTATCTACGCGGGAAGAGAACCAACTGGTACATTCTGTGTTGTTTCTTTGCTCCCAGACCAGCATGGAACTAACCATAACATACCGAATACATATATCCGAAATAGGCATGTATGTGCTAATAATGATGACACATAGTGCTGGCTGGCTGATGAGATCAGTGACCTTTTAATCATCAATTGTTAGCAGCGACAAAAGCAATTTTATATCACACAGTTACCATGGTAACTTCATACATTATTTTAGTTTGCTACACCACAAAATGAGTTCAAGTCATACCAAATAACTATGCTTGTGTTCATACATACATACCGTCACGCCCACAGGGGTAGGCAGAGACTACTTTCAATACTTGCTTCAATATGTTTAATTTATGCAACACACTCTTTGCTTCATCACTACATTATAAATCTTATTTATTTATCTGTCTGTTTGTGATAAACTCAAAATCTACTGAACAGATTTTCAAGCAGTTTTCACTCACCAGTAGTGTTTCTCAAGAAAGGTTTAGGTATTTAAGAGGGTTTATCTCTACTGAGCTAGCATATAGCATAGCATCACAGAAATTGAATGAAAGTTTCAAATGTCTGTTGTGCTCTTCGTTTTTAGTGTATTAAAGTGTCTAATGCAATAATTTTCTTATTTTCTCATTAAACGAGATATTTTCTTTTATCCCTCTAATATGAAAATAGAAACCATTACATTTTTTTAAAAGTTTTTATGTAAATTACTAACAATTTCTATGGATAATTATTAGTCTGAAATATTTTTATTCATTCAATTTCTGTGAAATAATCGTAAAAAAACGCCTAAAATGCAGCCTTGCCAGTCCGTGGGGGTGTTAGGGAAACACTCTTAATTTATCAAAGATTTTGTATAAAGTGGTTGAAACAGCTTGTGAGTATTTTGTAATTTTTCAAATAAACTCACAAGGTAAAATTTAATTACAAACATGCAAGACTTAAAAATTATTACTGAAAAGCAGAATGTAAATGTTATCTTGAATGCTGACATCATATCTTACTGCATAAGTACTTGGTACGATGTTACATCACCAACAATTGTTCTCAGGTCAATTTTTTTTCAGTGGCAATTAAAAACTTGTTTTTCTAATTATATTACCCACTTTTATCTATACTTCTATACTAATATTATAAAGAGGAAAGATTTGATTGTTTGTTTGTTTGAATTGAATAGGCTCCGAAACTACTGGACCGATTTCCAAAAATTCTTTTGCCGTTAGAAAGCTACATTATCACTGAGTGACATAGGCTACTTTTTACTGCGGGAAAAAACCTTTTCCTACGGGAAAATTAATTTATCGCGGGCGAAGCTGCGGACGGAAGGTTTTACCTATATTTTCCCTATTTCCCTAATAAATAGAGGAGGCCTATGCCATGAGGCACACCGAATTATGCGATAATTTATTTTAAAAAAATGTACTGAAATTGTAGCGAAACGGAATAAAAGGGGCTATAAAAAAAAACTTATATTTTGAGTGTAGTCCATATTTGATAAATTAAGGTTTGTTGTACGAATGTTTGTGGATTTAGCCCTCAAAAAATTATTTGCTCAAGTTTTAATGAGACTATGGCCTTGCTTATATGTTGCATTCCTCAAGGCTTGTGGTTCTGCCTACAATGCATCTGAGCTGACTAATGTAATGTTTGTGCAGGCGGAACAATTACATAATTCATTCACTAAGGCACATAAAAATAAGAATCCTACTAATTTGAATGTGTGTACATATGGATGATCACTCTTTCACACCTAAACGGTGAAACAGATCTGGATGAAATTTGGCACTGAGATAGATTATGGTATAGAGGAAAATTGCGTAGTTCCCGCGGGATAGCGACGAGCAAATTCTTTGCAGACGGAGTCGCGGGCAGCAGCCAATAATCACATATCTCGTCAAACTTACCTTGAGGTATCCACCAACCATTTATCGGGAAACAAAATGACTGGGTCTATAAACAACATATTGTCTAATTTGAATCTGTTTCTAAAGAGATTTGTGACGGTCGGCCTTCCGTAAGTGTTTAGTTCCATTGTCGAGAGCGCGAGTCGGGCGAGCACTGCGGTAATTAATTTACTGACGTACCGAGAGGCACAGAGAGAACTGATAACGGAAAACCTTATGCAAATAGACCAAAGTTGACGACGCAAACACCACTACAAGTGCGTGATCCTTCTATAATTAGTAAATAAGCCCGAAAAACGTCAATAACACTCACATAGAAATAGCAATATTGCGGCTGTCCAGCTCAGAAGTAGTCATAGTAACTGTGTTTTATTGCACGCTCTAGTCAGCCACTCGCGAGCTATTGTTAACAGCAACGTTTTTTGCTAACATCATCCAGATAGAAGAACTTTGTCCACAAAATACAACAAAAATACTATCGACTGCATTGACAATTTGACAGAACTAGTTCAGTGTTGCTAGCGGCTTTACTCTCTGTAAAAAGTTTTTTTAAATCTATTTAAGGGTTCCTGCTCACAAGCAACCAACGATTCACTCCTGTGGTTATTACTTTTTTAAATCCGGAACAGCATGGTCTGCTCTCTTACTCTTCTCGCTGGAACACAGCAGTGCAAGCATTACTGCTTGGCGGCAGGACTAGCAACCAAGATGGTGGTAACAATACGGTCGGAAATTGCAGAAAAAGTCCTTAGACTTCTTATTATATTTTTACAAGTCCCTCAAATAAAAGACGAACAATGTCTTCGTAAACGCTCAACTAACGTCATCGTCACAGTTATACGTCACTGTCATTGTCAAAATCAAAAATCAACACGGTCGGCTGCTGGATCGACCACGTGAATTTATTTTGAAAACTTCGAATATATGTATTAAGTTTCAATCACCACCATGGCTGACGAATCAGCCTTCGATAAAAAGAAATCGCATCGAGCCAAACATGCAGGCCGCAAAGCAGAGAAGAAGAAAAAGAAGAATCAGTTGGACCAGTCTAACCTAAGCGCTAGGCAGCGAAATCCGAAAGCCTTTGCTATTCAGTCAGCCGTGCGCGCTGAGCGGCAGTTTCGAAGAAAAGAGGATATCATCGCGAAGAAGCAGCATATTCCACAAGTTGACAAAACGCCGTTAGAACCGCCTCCAATCGTTGTAGCGGTTGTCGGTCCACCGCGCGTCGGCAAGACCACAGTCATCAACAACTTGATCAAAAGCTTTGTAAAAACCAATGTTACGAGCATCAACGGGCCTGTGACCATAGTAACGTCTAAAAAACGCAGATTAACGCTCGTAGAATGCAACAACGACGTGAACTCTATGATAGACATCGCGAAATGCGCGGACTTAGTTCTGTTGCTATGTGACGCGAGTTTCGGCTTCGAAATGGAAATATTCGAGTTCCTAAACATATGCCAGGTGCACGGTATGCCAAAGATCATGGGTGTGTTGACACATTTGGACATGATCAAGAACGCGAAGACGTTAAAAACGACTAAGAAGACACTGAAGCACAGGTTTTGGACGGAAGTATATGCTGGAGCAAAATTGTTCTATCTCTCCGGGATAGTCCATGGAGAATATTTGCGTAACGAAATTAAGAATCTGTCGAGATTTATTTCCGTGATGAAGTTCAGGCCGTTGAGTTGGCGGATGACACATGCTTACGTATTGGGTGACAGAATGGAAGATGTTACGAATCAGGAGTCGATAAGAAGGGATCCGAAAGTCAGTAGAGATGTTGTGCTCTATGGCTATGTGAGAGGAGTGCCTCTCATGAAGGATGCTGCAGTGCACATTGCAGGTAAATTTAACTCCATTTTTATAGAATTACTTTTTGTTTCATTAATTGAATTTCCAAGTTATACGGTTAGGATTAGCTGTTGTGATTCTTGGAAGTGGTTCCCCTCATGTGCTCACTTACACATTTATTTAGAAAAGACAAGTTTATGTTTTACAGTTCTACATATTTCCTAAACTTGTCCAAGTTTCTATAACTTTACTGCTACATTTATATAAAATATTCATTTTTACCAAAATACCTGTATATAACTACATAACTCTTGTTTTTAGGAGTTGGTGACATGAAGATCAGTGAGCTTTCACACTTACCAGACCCTTGCCCGCTTCCAAGCAAGGAAAAGAAGAGACATCTGATGGAAAGAGAGAGACAGATCTATGCCCCCTTCTCAGGTGTAGGTGGCATTGTGTATGACAAAGATGCTGTATACATTGAACTTAAAGGTTCACATTCACATACAAAAGAAGATGAAGAGGTGAATGAAAAGAAAGAATTGCTTAAAAATGTTGTTGAAACAACAGAGACTGTTGATCAACAAATGCAGGAATCTGGTTTTAAATTGTTCAGTGGTGGAGCTGTCATATACCCAGATATGATTAAGGATGATGAGTATCTCCAACATAATAATAAAGCACAGGAAAGTTCTGATGATTCTGAATCAGACGGAGATGGAAATGACTCTGATAATGATTCTGGTATTGATCAAAGTGAGAAAGACAACACCAAAGTTCCATGGGATAATGATACAGATTCAGAGAAAGATGATGGTTCTGCATCTGAGAAAGAACAGAATGAAGATGAAAATAAAAGTTCTGCTAGCGAATCTGATACTGAAGACTTTGGCTCCAAATGGAAGGACAAACTTAGTGAGAAAGCCACCGAAGCATATTTTGAAAGACAGAAAACCTCTAAGAATATCATGAGACTTGTTTATGGTGAATTCGAAATTGGTAATAAGAATAAAGAAAAAAAGGAAGAGTCGGATGGTAGTGATGAGGAAGAAATAGGTGGTTTGTTTAAAAAAGTAACAGACACTCAAAAAAAGAAACACAAAGAGAAAGAGTCTTTGGACGTTGATGAATGTTCCTTCTTTTACTCTTTAAATAAACCAACTATAAGAGATTGGACTAGTGAACACAATAAGCAGTTTTTGATCAACAGTTTTGTCACTGGAAAGAGATCAGCTGATGAAGACGCTTCAGAGCTTCTTAAACTTGATGATGCCAGTGATGGTGAAGATGAGGAAATGTTTGGTGACTTTGAGGATCTTGAAACTGGTGAAAAACATGCTGCTGAAGACAAAAGCGAGTCTAAAGATGAAACTGGGACTAAACGTAAAGGTGACATGACTAAAGCTGAAATATTGGAAAAGAAAAAGAAATTAAAGGCAAAATTCGATTCAGAATATGATAATCCAGATGAGCACAGGATAACTGGTGACCATTCTTATTATGAGAATTTGAAAGCTGAAGCACTAAAGCAATCAGAATTGAACAAATCAGTGTTTGATAATCTAGACAATGGTATGAGAATTGAAGTGGAGGGATTCCGGCCAGGATTGTATGTCAGGATGCTTTTTAAAAACATGCCTGCAGAGTTTGTTACAAACTTTGAGGCAAGTTATCCTATACTAATAGGATCATTGAACATGGCGGAGCAGAACATAGGTTATGTTTCTTGTAAAGTGAAGAAACACAGATGGTACAAGAAGATATTAAAAACGAATGACCCTCTGATCATTTCTTTAGGTTGGAGACGCTTCCAAACATTACCTATTTACTCGAAAATAGAAGATGATTTGAAGTGTAGGTATTTGAAATACACCCCTGAGCATGTCACTTGCAATATGCACTTTTATGGACCAACCACACCCCAGAACTCAGGTTTTCTCGCTTTGCAAACTGTGACGAATGATCCTAACGACATGAAACAGCTTGGCTTCAGAATAGCAGCCACAGGCAGTGTTAATGAAATCAACAAATCCACTCAAATTGTCAAAAAATTGAAATTGGTTGGCACACCACTCAAAATATACAAGAAAACAGCTTTTATAAAGGACATGTTCAACAGTACTCTTGAAGTGGCGAAATTTGAGGGCGCAAGAGTTAAAACAGTGTCTGGCATCAGAGGTCAGATCAAGAAAGCATTAAACAAACCAGAGGGTGGGTTCCGAGCGACTTTTGAAGATAAAATCAAAATGAGCGACCTGGTTTTCTGTAGGACTTGGTTCAAAGTCGATGTTACGCGGTTCTATGCGCCTGTCGTGAACCTATTGCTACCAGTTGAAGCGAAGAACGCTTGGCAAGGCATGAAGACCAAGGGACAGTTGAAGAGAGAGCGCAATATCAAGTATGACGCCAACAAGGACTCAATGTACACGGATATACAGAGGCAACCAGCTGTCTTCAAGCCTTTGGTCATACCAAAGGCATTGCAGAAGGGATTACCCTACAGATTTAAGCCTAAATCTAAGATCACTACATTGTCAGGTGATGCTCCTAAAGACGCATCTAAAGACCGAGTAGCTGTAATCAAGAGCCCATATGAGCAGAAGGTAACAAGCGTGATGAAGATGCTGAAAACTAACTTCGAGACGAAGAAGGATGTACAGAAGCAAGCTATGAAGGAAAGACTCAAGGCGCATAAGAGGCAGATGGATGCGATTGAGTGGAGGAAGCTTAAAAGGCAGAAAGAGTTGAAGAAGAAGATTTGCAGGACTCTAAGCAAGATGGGGAATAAGAAGAAACCGCAGATGTGATTTGTGTAAATAAATGTTGAGTTAAGTTATCCATTATTTTTGTTCAGTCCTAATCCGTGGACCACCTACAGTTGTCCATCTGATTTCCGACGGAGCTGCGCCCAAAGGCGGACCAACTTTCTAAGTAGGTATTTTCATTTTAGGAATTTTGCGACTCAATTTTGAGGCAGATATCTTCAACCGATTGAGCTGAAATTTTGCATACTTATGTAAGTCAGATGACAACACAATAAAATTTCTAAATGTCAGTGAAAATTAGAACACAGAAAAATCCGAAAAGTAAAGCTTTGGCCGGGAATCGAGCCCGGATCTTCGTCATTCCGTGACGCATGCTATACCCCTACACCACCCAAATCAGGTGGGTAGTCTCCGAATTTTTCTATCCGTTACTAGATGTTACGTGACCTTTGTTACTGTGCGATTTTTTGTCGCTAAGCGTCATCTGTTTGAATGATGTCTGTACGACACTATTACAAACTCCCGTGCAATAATCTGTTAGTGGAGTTCTGGTGATTGTCTTCGCAGGAGGGAACTCTTCAATGGTTGGTCCGATTGACTTGAAATTTGGTACACATGTAGGACGGATGATAATGCAAGTACAGTTAGCAAAAAAAGCTTGTAAAAAGGTTGGCCTTTGTTTGACATTAAACTCTTAATCAGAGTTGAGGCTTTGCCTCACCGGGGCACCATGGCGACGTCGCCAGCTACCATGTCCAACCATTTAAACCAGTGCGGGTATACTCGCAGTGGGGGGTACACTCTATTTGTGGTAATAGAATTCTATTCTATTCTATTCTATTTATTGACATCTACGGCAGCTAACGTGACGACAGTTTGGCGAAGTGCTATCGAACAAATTGATTCCTGAGCAACCATAAAACGTTTTCGCAGTAAGTGGTATTACCTCGTGCAAGGTCCGTCCGTAAAGCTACCACCGTCTAACTCGCTAATCCTGCCGCCAAGCAGCAGTGCTCGAACTGCTGTGTTTCGTTGAGAGTAAGTCAGCTGGTGAGATTACTGGCACAGGTATTCTATCCTAGCCCTCTAGGCTGGCAACGCATCTGCAGCCCTCTAGTGTTCCGGATGTCCATGGGTGCTCGCTTACCATCAGGTGACCCACTTGCTATAACATTTACTGCGAAAGGGTTCCATAGTGGGTCCGGAATCAATTATGTAGTTCATAGTTAGTACATAGTGTCTTCTACGAGTTTCACTCAATTTTACTTTAGCAAGCACATACATACATACATACACAAATCACGTCTTTTTCCCTTATGGGGTAGACAGAGCCTAAGGTAACAAGACCTACAGGCCACGTTTTAGTAAGACACTGAGAGCGTAGAGGTGGAAAGTAGAATCAAAATAGTGATGGGTTGCTAGCCGCATCGGCTATAACATGATTCCTATGATTTTCGCCCATTCCCTCAATGGATTTTTACCATTTACGCGGGAAGAGAAGCAACTGGTACATTCTATGTTTTTTCTTTGCTCCCAGCCCAGCATGGACAAGCACAGCACATTATTACTAAAAATAAAACAAAACGTCTGTATCGTGTAAATTGTATTTACTTCTTATCATTATGCGCAACATACGTCGTTCGCGCACTTGATAAATATTTTTACAAAGGTTACACAGTAGTTCAGATTACATTGGTCAAAATAATCACCGTTACAAGATCCGGAGGCCGCGCGCAAGCCGTGACACTGAAAGCGTGGAATGTATGCGGGGACTCGAACCCGGCCGGCACAACCTGGCCGCCAGCATACAACGCGATAAACACTCCTAAACGAAGCTATGCAACAGTTACGCCAAATTATATACATCGGAGTTCACTAAAAAACTATATTACATTAATTCCTTAATGAAGGTAACTATACTCTTTGGTAGCGACCCACAGGGACTGGATGTTCGTTCGAGCTGGAATGTGGACATCGGAATTATTCTAGTTATTGTTCGCCGCTCCCGAGTGGCGTTGGCACTTACGGGGGAATGGGAACAGGGGTCGAGTCGTGACGTTCGAGGCGGCGCGGGCTAGCTACTGTCCGACAGTAACTGTCGAACGCTTACACAAAACTTGCTACACCGACAAGCTACACACAAACGAATAACTAAATAACCATCTTTAACGTAGTCGCATATAAAACTTTATGTAGTCATTAATATTTCATTGATAATGAAACAATGATGTGTATGAATGATATAGAGAGGCGGCGGCGTTTCGCGCCTCGCTCTCGCTACCGCTACCCCGGCCGTCCGGCGCCGGCGCACCTCCAGTTGACTAGACGCAATATCTACACGGAAGTTCAATCAAACAATAAATCCACAGGATTCAGAAAACATAAATAAAAAGTATCACCTAACGTTTTAGGCACGCGATAATTCAAGGGTTACGGGGCGCCGGACGGCCGGGTTTATTACTTTTAATTTTATTAAGTACTAGCTGACCCGGCGAACTTTGTTCCGCCTTAAATTTGAAAAATTCCAGTGGTTTGGGCTGTGCTATCCCGCGGGAACTATGAAATTTTCCGGGATAAAAACTATCCTATGTCCTTTCCCGGGACTCAAACTATCTGTATACCAAATTTCAACTAAATCGGCCCAGCGGTTTAAGCGTGAAAAGGTAACAGACAGACAGACAGACAGACAGAGTTACTTTCGCATTTATAATATTAGTAAGGATACATACTTTAATTTTTATACATTTTTCAGTAACGCTAATTTCAGTGTACGATCGTGTCACTTCATTCAGAAGTTTTATAAGTTCAAATAATTTTCATACATTTGAATGAATTCCATTTGTCTATTAAAATGTAATGCTTTCATGCACTGCGTTTTTGTGCGTATTTTTTTTTGTAAGACACCCTTAGGCATACAACTTTTGATTACAAAAAAAGGATCTCGCAATAATAGCGCATCCGCGACCAAGAGGACATTTTTAGTTACGTTTCCAATGTTAGCTAAGTTTTAATAACTTTTTAATATAATTTTCACACTGCGACCACACGTTACACTTCCTAATATTAATTAATACTGTTACTCGTTACGCTATACACAGTTATTGGGAACCCTATTCAACGCACAGGCAGCCCGTTCGCGTACCCCTCTCGCATACACATTACAAATAAAACGTTGTGATTTCTGACAACCGATACAAATACACCGCTTGAGGTAATTATTCCGTAACCAATTAGACGATACAGCGCCGACAACTATTAGTTAAAAACTTAATAAATAATAATTCCTATTCAATAAATAGTAAAGCGGTAAAATATTAAAAATAATCGTGTAAAGTTTGAACACATCCTAGCTAGCTAAGTATTGCTATGTCCGCGGTCGGATATAAACGTCACTAAACCATATTTACAATATTCGCTACTGTTAAAGATTCAAATTAATTGTTAAGCTATACAATTATAATCTTCATTAAAATAAGCGGCGCGACGTGCGCGCGGCGCCGAGTTACTCGAATTCCAATTAAAATAATAAATACAAAATGGCGTCGCGCGCGCGTCGCGTCCTCTTCACTTGTAAAGGCTAACAAAATAGTTAGTTAATAGCTACGGCGGGAGCCGACGCGTGTATAATTAAATAGAAGAATTTAAAACAATTTGCATAACACTGTACACAGACTAGTAACCGGGCGCCCGCACGACGCACGCTGGAGTCTAACCCTTTACTCATAAACGCTCTGCAGGCTTCTGCTAACTTAGCAATCGTTGGTCCTTATCTGTCACTATGACATTTACATTTCACAGATAAGGGCAAACGATTGCTAAGTTAGCAGACGCTTATAGAGCGTTTATGAATAAGGGGGTAAAAGGTCACACAACAGGAATCGGCACACGTATTTATGAGTAGCAAAAAATATCAGTGTTTCACTTTTGAGGTTATTTCTAACCCCTTGTTTTCTCTCTAGAAAGGACACAATATTTTACCGCTAGCGAAATACAGATTCGTAATTCCAGTGAGAAACAGAAAATAAACGAACCGTATCATCAGTTGTGTGACCCCAAATTTTGCACATCGCACTATAGCAGTTATCAACGAATAAAATTTATCTAACGCACCAATTTATTCGTAACTATGGACTAAAAATAAAAATTTATGAAAGTAGAAAGCTCTGTATTAAAATATGATAATGTCAAGAGTTTGCCTTCTATAATTATTTGGTTAAACTTGAAAATAAAATACAACGTGACTGTGCAACCCAAGTATTTAAATTCATGATGTAAAAATTAAAATAAAATCTAAATAAAACTATACTTCACGGTACAGTCGTTTGTATGAAATCTTTATACTGATATAATACTATGTTGTTATGAACAGACAAACGGAGAGGCACACATTCAACTACATAAAGCTAGTATATACACACCTCAGCGAGGCACTTGGTAGAATGGTTTATTAAACCCTTATTTTAAGATTAGGCAAATCACTTTTAGTTCAAATACTTGCTAGTTTAGTCTGGATAAATCGCATTTGTCCAATCTTAAAAATAAGGTTGAGGCTGCGAGAAATATTTGCAAATACTTTAAAAATGTTAAAGTAAGTTGCAAATTATTTCTGATTTGCAGCCCATTTTTATTAGGCACACCTAATTTGAATGTCCAAATCGAATCGAATTTCCGTGCGAGAGTATTCTCGTAAAAGTAGCTACAGACTTCCTTATTGTCGGACCAACCGAGGGAGACATTTCTGCGTTGAAAAGAGAGAAAAACTCGTTTCGACGCATAAAACCACTGACCCGGTTGAAACGACACTTAGGACGAAAGAAGCATCGTTAAAGTCTAAATATATTAGTCAATTTGTAACTAATATTTGGCATCAGAATATGAAAATGTCCAATACGGTGACCTGACCTTTATACTTGGGTAAACCATTGACCAGAATTCACATAAAAAAACATTTCAACCCGCTTTTACAGCAACTGACAGCTGCTGTCAGGTTGTTATTTTTTCTATACTCATAAAGACAGCTAGAGTAAGATTGAACAGAAGAGTGTACGAAATGGAACTTAAAAAGGTCACTTATCTTCGATTAATTAAACATTTCAGAGACTGGTAATAATTTGCCGAAGTTTAAGGATCACGACACCGATTAAATATATCTATTTGTTTTTAGTATTGATAAATATCGGAATAAATGTTAAGTACATAGTAAATCTACAGTATCAGAGCACTTTTGTATTTATATTATATTATAATAATATGTAAAGCATTATTTCGCTACAACTGGTTTTATTATAGTTTATAACAGTAATGACAACTTTTTATTGTAAGTATCAACAATGATTTAAACAATGGCAACATTTTGCAGTAAACAATTGTGTAAAAATATGTTTTCAAACGAATTTATTTTATTCCTACTTTATTGTTATTCGTGGAAATTTGTACTAGCGTTAAAAATAAATCAACATTTCTATATCAAGCGCTTTCAAACGTCAAAAACTCAAAATCGTATACGTCACCAATATACTGCTAGATGCCAATTTTACTACAGAATGTTACCACATACAGATTTAAAAATGTCGACAAACCCGCCTACTCGAAGGCCTTTCCCGAGAATCCATCATCCATAATTCTATGGAAGTTAAAAGTATATCACTTCGTGCCGTTTTGTACCAACGCAAGTCAAATAATTTAAATTAAACGTTTTGTTCACTTCACCGCACTCTCACTCGCCACGCATTGGTTGTTTTTTTTCACGACGGCGGCAAAGGCTACTGCCGTGCAGCCAGAAGTGTCACTCACGCGTAGCTAAGCTTACAACCTTGGAGGTGGGTTGGCAGTGGGTTGCGGGCGGCTTGTGGTTGTTTAGTTCATGGTGTGGTGTCAGGAGGCGGCCGCGTGGTCGTGCGGAAGGCGCGCGGCTCGCTCCGTGCCCGTCGCTAGAAGGTTCGCGAATTCTACTTCGAGAATTTGCCGCGCCTGAAAAATTAACAGCGATTTCAAAATCCCACACGAGCACAGGTCAACACAAAAGAAATTAATTGTGCTAGCGCAGGCGACCAGCTCCAAAAACGTTATAAAAGTATTTTTAGGACAACACTTTTGGCAGCCATTGAGCCAAAAAAAAGAGGTAGAGGCACATATTCTTTTAAGCAGCGTACTATTAAGCATTTTGATAATATTAATCAAAACATCAAATGGCTAGGTAAAAAGTAGAAAAAAATATTACAGAAACCCTCGTTTGCGCTCTTACCTGCGTGTTCTGCGTGGGTATCTGCAGCGCAAGCGCCATGCTATTGCCGTCGAAGTTATCGTCAAGCGCGATCAGCGCGCCATGCACGCCGCTCTCCACCAAGTTGTTAGCGTACTCCTAAAAAAAAAACTTAACGTAAATGTGACTGGCCGTATTGAACGCTTTTATTTATAGCGGTCTTTGTAAACGCTACTGTTGCTGAAATTTAGTCTGTGGGTCACAGTACTGGCAACTTAACGCAAACACAAAGAGGTTAAAATTTGAAGAGGTTCAAACTTGAAAAATTAAATATGTACATACATACATAAATCACGTCGCGTTTCCCTTACGGGGTAGACAGAGCACAAGTTAATAAGACCTAATGGCCGCGTTGAGCATGATTGTGGGCATATAGGTGAAACGGGGAATCGAAATAGGGTTGCTAGCCGCATCGCCTATAACATGATTCCTACGATTTTCCCGATGGTTTTTTACCATCTGCGCGGGAAGAGAGGCAGCTAGTACCTTCTATGTTTTTTCTTTACTCCCAGATCAGCATGGTTGCAAATTTAAATACCCTTAGAACTATATTTGCTCGTGCGGCTATTATAAAATATCGCGGACCAAATTTCGACTCCTACGGACCACTAGTTGGGAACCACTACTGTAGAGGGTAAGGTATGGTAGGGTAGGGTAGAGTAGGGTATAGTAGGGTATGGTAGGGTAGGGTATAGTAGAGTAGGGTAGGGTAGGGTATGGTAGGGTAGGGTAGGGTATGGTAGGGTAGATCATGATGATGGTCCGACCTTGAGGTTGATGGCCACGAGCCACCGCTGCAGGCGCTCGTTGCTCCAGACGAGCACGTCGCGGTTGCAGTGCTCCGCCGCGCGGCGCCGCTCCTCCAGCCCGCGCACGCTGTAGCCGACGCGTTTCAGACACGCCACGCCGAAATGGAGCGACGTTCTGCAAAGTAACATTTAAATTTCTAAACACTGAATACTAGAACACAGAAAAATCAGAAAAGTAAAGCTACTCCTATACCATCCATAACTGAATAAGATTTAACAAAAAATTGCTCGGTCCACGGTCTTGAAAATAACCAAATGTTGGGTGACATTTTTCAACATGGCTGAAGCGTGATTTTAATTGTTTATACCCATGCTCGGTAATTTTGAAAATTTTTCAAAAATTAAATTGACATAAAATGTAACTGCTCACAAAGGCCTCGTACAAAATTCTTTCAATTTCCTCGTAAGTCCGGCGAATTACTTCAATCATTAAACATCCGCTCCAATAAGGAAGTACTAATCTCAGTAAATATATTAGATTCTTAGTGTTCCATAAGTTGTGAAGCTAGTTGTCGTGACCCATATATGGGTCACTGTTGTGACAGTGTTACCTGTGGAAGCTGTCAACCATTTTGAGCTGCGTGCGCAGATCCCGCTTGGTGAGGTGCTCGAGCATGCGCGCGTCCACTAAGCACTCCATAAACGTGGTGCGGTACTGCGGCAGGCCTGCAAACAACAATACACTAGGGTCACTTGCCGTACAAAGTTGTGGGAAAACTGACCCGGTTTCTTTGCCAACGAGTATAATAATATATCATCTCAAATCAAATCAAATAATATATATCATGTCTATGGACAGTGGTGATCATTTACCATCAGGTGACCCACTAGTTCGTTTGTCTGGCCTCTCTAACATAAAAAAAAAATGTTCACACAAAAAAACAATGGTGATATATTTTTGGGCAGCTCTATTAGCACAACTAAAACAAAAAATCAACATACATACATATATATACCACGTTATAATCCCTTACGGGGTAGACAGAGCCTAAGGTAACAAAATCACGTTTAGCATCTACGTTTAGACTAAGCTGGAAAGGGAAACCAAAATAGTGATGGGTTCCTAGCCGCATCGCCTATAACATGATTTCTAAGACTTTCGCCCATTCCCTCGATTGGCTTTTACCATTTGCGCGGGAAGAGAAGCAACTGGTAAAATCTGTTTTTTCTTTACTCCCAAACCAGCATGGCAGAAAAAACAAAAAAAAACATAAAATCTTATTTTTTCATATCTAATCCCACACTACCTACATGATTCGTAACAGCTGTTTTGTAAAAACTACCCTTGAGCTTATAAACAAGACTTTTATATTAAGACGGTGAAAGTGGAAAAAATACATTACATACTCGTCGGATTTGGTCACGGTTCTAAATAAAAGTTCCGACTTCGGATGGCAGTGACTCGGACACCACCCCCCAAGCTCCGGCAGACGCCGGCACAACACGCCGACGCGACCGAAACCGGGTCGCTAGCCAAGGGCTTTGATCAGTGGCGTAACTATAGGGTGGCAGGGGTTGCAAAATGCCAGGGGCCCCTAGCTCTACGGGCCCCCGAACTGGCTTGGTTTAGAGCACAGAAGGGACGCTGATGCACTTGTTTATATTGAGGAAGGAGCATCATCTGACGAATTTGGATATTATCGTGACACATAGCTGAGTGGCGGCCATTTGGCTGGTTGGAATAAGTATCCATATGTACTATTCTGTTTGTGTATCTGTATCAGTCAATAAAGTTTCCTTATTCTTAACTAGCGACCCGCCCCGGCTTCGCACGGTATATTATGCATGTATTATACATAAAAACCTTCCTCTTGAATCACTCTATCTATTAAAAAAAACCGCATCAAAATCCGTTTTGTAGCTTTGAAGATATAAGCATACATAGAGACATAGGGACATAGGGACAGAGAAAGCGACTTTATTTTATACTGTGTAGTGATTTGCCACGGGCCCCAGACGTTATAGTTACGCCACTGGCTTTGATATTTGCCGTTCACCACCTCAAGGTTAATTGGCAAAGGAGGAACCGACATAGCTCAAAGAATTAGCAAGCTGAAGTGGCAGTGGGCCGGCCATATCTCGCGAAGAACCGACAACCGCTGGGGGAAACGTGTTCTTGAGTGGAGACCGCGACTTGGCAAACGTAGTGTAGGACGCCCTCCGGCCAGGTGGGATGACGATCTGCGAAAGACTGCAGCCAGATGCTGGATGCGTCAAGCTAAAGACAGGGCGCTATGGCGCTCATTAGGGGAGGCCTATGTCCAGCAGTGGACTAACATAGGCTGCTGCTGATGATGATGATGACGATGATGATGATGATGATGATGATGATGTTGATGATGACGATGATGATGATGATGATGATGATGAGCAAGTGGCACTGACCGAGCGACGGCAGCCAGACGTTGCCGATCCACTCGTGGTTCATGTCCCCGAAGGCGAGCGCGGCGCAGGCGGTGCCGCGCGGCGCGCTGGGGGACGTCAGCGACACCATCTCCTGGATGGCCAGCCGCAGCTTCAGCCGGTGCAGCGGGTTGCTGATGCCTGCACAACACAATGGTGAGATGACGGACCATCATTTTACAAGTCTTTTTTTTAAACTCGGAAAGACCAAAAGATGAAAACTACTACGGTTCTCTTAATCTCTCGGAATGTAACGTAACGTAATCGAAACGTAACGGAGATATATCGAATCAAAATATCGCATGACGTCAGACGTCACGTTTTGGTACAATATTTCTCCAGAATTGACGTCTTGAGCCCGAACATTGTCGCGCTTTCTTGTTTTTTGTTAAATACATAACACTTTCTTTTTTTGCTGTAGTCGAAATTTTTTTTGAAGGTAATTGTTTGTGTACATTAAAAATCATAAATAAAAGGATAGTTTGGGGAAATATATGAATGTAGGTACATTATGCTTATTTATACGGTTTCGAATCAGTACGACGTTGTTTTGCATGTGTAACAGTTGTGCTCATTAAACTTTGATAATGATCCCGTAGAGGGATCGAAAGGAAGTGGTTGTGTGGTGTAAGGGATAATTAAGTTTGTGGGATTTATGTGTTTTATTGGCAGTAGTGGAGGGAGGTTTGCAAGAAAAACATATATTTCACACAGGCTTGGTTATCGTGTACGTGAGTAGCGGAGTAGCATGGTAAAATTTTTTTGTTCATTGATATTTTTTGTTTTTGACGAACGACAAAAAGACGTGCAATATAATTTTTATAATTTTTTTTTTTTTTTTTTTTTATATGAATAGGAAGACAAACGAGCAAGTGGGTCACCTGATGGTATGTGATCACCACTGCCCATAGACACCCGCAACCCCGGAGGGATTGCAGATGCGTTGCCAACCTAGAGGACTAAGATGAAATGCCTCTTGTGCCCGTAATTTCCCTGGCTGTCTTACTCTCCACACCGGAACACAGCAGTGCAAGCACTGCTACTTAGCGGTAGGATTAGCGAGTAAGATGGTGGTAGCGATCCGGACGGACCTTGCACAAGGCCCTACCACCCGCAAAACATAATCTTCTACGTAGATATAGCGCGTCCCTCCTCACCGATCTCCCTCTGGATCTCCTGGTCGGACAGCGCGGACATGATGGCGCCGGACTTGACGTTGGCGCGGCAGGCGGCCACGTACCAGGCCGGCATGCCCACCCACAGCTCCAGCCACGCCACCACGGTGGGCCCGTTCCACAGCGCGAACGGCGTGCCCGCGCGCATGGCCTCGCCCAGCAGCTCGTGCCGGTAGTCGCGCTCTCTGCGGGATCCCTTACACGGTCAGATCAGTGTACACACAGCAAATCTAAATATGGTTATGATGTTGTTCATCCGACATCAAAAACAGCGTTTTACTCAAAGAGTGTCATTGGTATGAGTGCAAAAATATATAATAAGCTATCTGTCGACCTGAAAAAACTACCACCGGTCCAATTTAAGAAAAAACTTTTTAAGTGGATTGTCAATGAGGGTGTATATAATATAAACGATTTCTTATCCAAGTAAGCACCTATATGTGAACAAATGTAGTTCCGTAAAACTACCCAAATATAGTCCAAAAGCTCGCAACTACGGTCCAAATCTGATTCAAATATTTTCGATTAGACGTGACTTTTATTAGAACAAGGAAGTTATTATGGTTAAATATGTTCATTAACAGAAGAAAGAACTTGGAAAAAACAAAAAAGAATATTGTTATGGATACTTAAAGTCACCTTGAAGTTTTGGACCAGAGTTACAGTACTGGACTATAGTTGGGTGGTTTTACCGGTTCTAATTTTGTTTCACACTCTAATCAATTAATTAATGCTCTGTAGTAATGTATAAATCGTGTATATTTTAATTGACTCAGTAATATCATATTTTCTCCTCCTTTGACATTATATCATTTATTCAGTTTGACATAGAATTAAGCTTAAATATTGTACGCCTCACAGAGGCAGGACATGACGAATTGTAATTAAACTTATTAAGACCTGTATTACTCATGACCATGCAATAAATATATTTGTATTTGTATTTGAAAAAAAAAAGCTATTCGGTAAGCAGGTTAGATACGGCGATGCGTGCAAGGGTGCATATCAGATTATTTTGCCGTGTGTACACTACGCAAAAGAATATAGTCACTTGTGTACAGACGCGTTCATCCCTTACAGGCATATAAGCAGAGCTTGTTCTTTGCTTCCAGGTCATAATACATACTAATGGCTTCTTAAATTATAATTTAACATTCATTAATATTTTAATAAAAACAAAATGGTGACAATAGTTCAGAATGCGGAGCAATTTAAATTTACGCGCACTCCGCTCCTGCGCTAAAACTGACGAAAGGTTCATACTACGACAGCTTAGGCACTTCATCCCGCCGCCTAAAGTCATGCATGTGTGAACACAATTTGCGTATGTAATCTAGCGTCCAACACGCGACGCAAACAGTACACTTACATGTTACGGACGTATTTTGTGTACAACACATGCATGCAACTCCTGCCGCAGTACCTAGCATTCATGAACCGTTCGGTCGTAGACAGTATACGGAGTCAGGTGTCTCGTACTGGTCGGTCTACGTGCGTTGACCCTAAATTGACCAAACGTCAAGACACCTAACCCCATATGACTATTTAGGACAGAACGGGTCAAGTTATGATTGCCTCCAAAGGGAATTTCGTTTCAGCCAATCACCATGCAGCACTTTACGCATGCGCGAAAAGACCTCGTATTATAGGGTGAAATAATGCGGCCATTTTAGGATTTCATTTGCTAAAACTCGTATTGTTCGGAATGTTCGGAGTATTTGATTGGTGAAGTTTTTTGTTGATTTCTTTTGATCGTGATCATATGTTTTAATATTTTCATTCTGTTAAAGCTTCTTATGATATTTGCTTAGCTCATGAATTAATTAGCGTTCCAATTTACTAAATATTGTGTGCTTTAAGTAGGTACTAACTCATGGAATGGCCTTGTCCTTGTGTTGTGTGTTTGTGAAAGTTAGTTCGTGGCGAAAGTGGTATGTATATCTGAGTATTTTTGGTAGATTAGTTAGATTACTCATTAAAAGTAATTAAAAGTAGCTGTACCTACTTAACTTTTAGTTGGCAACAAACTGCAACTCGACAATTTCACGTTAAACTTAGTTGAATAGCCGTACTAATTTTTATTGACAACTTGATTTGTCCTTTGCATAATATTTTACTGTGAGTTCTTTCCGTCGAATGCACAAGTAACAGGCCCGCTTTTCCTGAATAATCATTGATGAGTGTTTCAAATTCACTCACCAATGATTTAAATTTAAGTTAATAAATTTTGTTTTCTTATTGTTTACGGTTAGTTGTAGTGTAGCAAAATTTCGCGCGCCCCAGCGTCCATCACGATAGCTCGGCGGTAAGAAAGCCGACTGCGAAGCTGGTGACCCGCGTTCGATTCCGATGTTTTTAAATCTTTTTCCTTTTTTTTTTTTTTTGTTTTAATTAATTAACGTCAGAGTAGTAACGTACATTGCAGTAACAAGTAATACTAAGTAAACGACTGAAATAATAAGGTAAATTTAAGTGAAAATAAAACTCCAGTGTACTGGAAAGTTTTTTTTTTTTTTTTAATGGGGTGGTAAACAGGCAAGAGATTATGCTTACACCTCGAAAATGTCTATGCACGCCCCTGCTTGTGTAGGGGCCGCTACCGAGTTTCAGTAAGGCTTCTTGTTAAGGTTGATATTAAACTTGATAGGTTGAAGCTATGGCTGTTTAATTGTATAAAGATTACAACTAGTATAGTGAGGCCATGTATATTTAACGTTTGTTTTTAGAGTAACAGGGTAATCGTTAATACTTGTTTATATTAGCGCAATATTGCTGTAGTCAACGCTTTGACGCATGTCAAAAGTAGGACGCGAGTTAGTGGAGTTGCTGTGCGGTATTGGACCGTACAACTTGAAATTCTTCTTGAAATAAAATCATGTAACAAATTAGTATTCGTTTTTAACTGAACGCATCAAATTTATTCAAGAATACTTAAATATCTTAAGTAATTTAGAAGTTAAAATATTACTTTAAATAATAATAGTGGACAATTACATATTTATTTCTATTTCCATTTAACCGATGAAACTCTGTTGGCCTTTACATTTTTTAGGAGTTTAGACAGCTTTCATCCACGTATAATCTTGCAGTTTTAGTGGTTTTCGCCAAAGAGGATAATTTACATATGGGTCCCATTTATGGGTCACGGCGAAGTAGCTCCAAAATGTCGTGCCCCACATAGGGGCACTGGGAGACGATAAGGTACGCACTCAGATTAGTACAGGTGACCCACCCGCCTTGCCAGTTTATTTATTTATACACCAGTAAATGTTTTACAACATTACAGAAAAAACCAAAACGCTATAAAATTTAAATACAGTACAATGAAAAAAAATTAAATGAAAAATGAAAATGAAAAATATTTATTCAGTAATGTAACTTAAATTAGAACAGCAGTATCTGTGCTGGCGCCTCTTTTTGAGTATACCAGATACTCATGCTAAGAGAATACCGCTCTTCCACATATTGTATATCTTACTATTTAAATACCTAAATAATGATAATACAGTGAAGAAAAAAATCATTTCTAAATGTCTGTGAAAATTAAAACACATAGAAAAATCCGAAAAGTAAAGCTATGGCCGGGAATCGAACCCGGATCCTCGTCATTCCGTGACGCGTGCTATACCCCTACACCACCCATAGCAGGTGGGTAGTCTCAAAAATCATAGTAAAAATAATACTGTGTTGATTGTACGTTGATAAACAATTAAACTAATAAAACTGACAAAGATGAAAGATACTGACTTGGTCTTGGTGCGCGCGTAGTCCTGGTGCGGCGGCGCGGGCGCCTCGTCGTCGGCCAGCGCCGCCAGCCCCAGCGACGACGCCGACGACAGCGAGCGCGAGCCCTGCCCCTGGCCCTGCATCTGCAAGATACTGACTTGGTCTTGGTGCGCGCGTAGTCCTGGTGCGGCGGCGCGGGCGCCTCGTCGTCGGCCAGCGCCGCCAGCCCCAGCGACGACGCCGACGACAGCGAGCGCGAGCCCTGCCCCTGGCCCTGCATCTGCAAGATACTGACTTGGTCTTGGTGCGCGCGTAGTCCTGGTGCGGCGGCGCGGGCGCCTCGTCGTCGGCCAGCGCCGCCAGCCCCAGCGACGACGCCGACGACAGCGAGCGCGAGCCCTGCCCCTGGCCCTGCATCTGCAAGATACTGACTTGGTCTTGGTGCGCGCGTAGTCCTGGTGCGGCGGCGCGGGCGCCTCGTCGTCGGCCAGCGCCGCCAGCCCCAGCGACGACGCCGACGACAGCGAGCGCGAGCCCTGCCCCTGGCCCTGCATCTGCAAGATACTGACTTGGTCTTGGTGCGCGCGTAGTCCTGGTGCGGCGGCGCGGGCGCCTCGTCGTCGGCCAGCGCCGCCAGCCCCAGCGACGACGCCGACGACAGCGAGCGCGAGCCCTGCCCCTGGCCCTGCATCTGCAAGATACTGACTTGGTCTTGGTGCGCGCGTAGTCCTGGTGCGGCGGCGCGGGCGCCTCGTCGTCGGCCAGCGCCGCCAGCCCCAGCGACGACGCCGACGACAGCGAGCGCGAGCCCTGCCCCTGGCCCTGCATCTGCAAGATACTGACTTGGTCTTGGTGCGCGCGTAGTCCTGGTGCGGCGGCGCGGGCGCCTCGTCGTCGGCCAGCGCCGCCAGCCCCAGCGACGACGCCGACGACAGCGAGCGCGAGCCCTGCCCCTGGCCCTGCATCTGCAAGATACTGACTTGGTCTTGGTGCGCGCGTAGTCCTGGTGCGGCGGCGCGGGCGCCTCGTCGTCGGCCAGCGCCGCCAGCCCCAGCGACGACGCCGACGACAGCGAGCGCGAGCCCTGCCCCTGGCCCTGCATCTGCAAGGAACGGTTACACCAGAAGAGTGAGTCTTCTTCTTCTTTTGATTGTGGCGTTACAAGTCGTTATAGCGACGACAACTTCGCCAATGTCGGTAAAAAAAATATATTTTAAAATCTTGTGACAAAATGTCGGCAACGTTGTACGGTAACACGGTCAAAGGCCCCCCTACCCCCCCTGTCGGGCTCTTAAAAAAAAACCCCATTTATTTCGTGTAACTAAGTGACACATACTATTATGTTGTTAGTACTATACTTAGACTAAGGGCCAACGGTCAATGATATCCCTCAGATACTGCCAGAAAATCATTAGCCACTGCCCAGGGTGCACCGGACCAAGCACTGCTCTTCCCCCCGGACGGAAGAGTGAGTCACAGCGAGATACACGAGACGAGGCCATTTCAACCGGACACAAACTGTCTGGGGCATCATAGCTCTCAACTTCGACAGATTTGGATGCGGTTTCTTTCATTCGCAAGCCAGTTTCCCTACGGTGGTTGTTAGCCATGTCTGATAAAAATCGGTCCAGCAGTTTGCAGTATATCAGCTCATGAAATGATGTAAAGCCCGTTTGGTTTTGTAAGTAGCAATTTACCGTCCGCTTCGCGAGCGGAAATTTCCCCTTCCTGGCCAGGGGAAGACGTAGAATTGTGTACACACCTCAGACGGTCATAGAAAAAGCCTCAGGTCGCATGTTTATCGCCCTCGCTTTTGGCTCGTGAGACAAGTCCCCGCGATTTGACACATTCTCTATTTCACCATCGGTCTGACAAGGTGTCAAAATGTTTAAGGACCTTCAAAAAAACGAGCCTACTATTGTCTTAAAGGGCCGAAACGCTCCCGTAACCCATGTGTCATGGGGATTCATGGCTAGCAACGCTTGGTTTCCATCAGGTGATCCATATCGTTCATTATGCCCCCAAAAGTTTCTTGCAACGCATTCTTCTTGGCAATGATGGTCTTTCGGAAAGCGCTGGCAGTTAAAAAAAAACAATGTAAAACAGCTCTCGGCGGCCTATATGGAAAATAAAGGTTTTATCTTTTTATTTAGAAAAAGATGTATGGTTGTGACGCTCACCGGCATCCCGGCCTTCTCCTTTTTGCTGAAGAACCGTCCCAGCGAGCTCTTGATGCCCCTCTTCTTCTGCTGGTGCATGGAGGCGATGGACACGGCGGAGGCGGCGGCGGCGACCCCGCGCGGGAGCCCGGGCGACGCGCCGCCGCCCCACGCCGCGCCCGCCGCCAGCCCGCCCAGGGACTCCTGGCTCGAGCTGGTGGAAAGAGCGTTCGTCAGGGAATGCTATTCAATTCTTCAATGAATACCACAAGGCGAGGTCAGGCACCCCTCAATTCGATACTTTCGACTTCATATAAACTATTTTTTTTACATACATACATAAATCACGTCTTTATCCCTTACAGGGTAGACAGAGCCCTAAAGGCCAGGGTAACAAGACCCTAAAGGTCAAGTTTAGTCATCTAGATCTAGTAACTTAGGGGGACTATGTTAGCGACTTTTAAAACATATACATTTTAGCGACTTTTTTCAGTTGGTATTACATACATTTAGCAGACTTTTGGAAGATATTTTCTATCTGGCGACTTTTGCATTAGTTGGTTGGCAACACTGCGTTTAGCATGTATAAGTGGAAAGGGGAATACTTAACAAATTTTAGCGAATAATCCACTTCAACATGTAAGTTTTTGATTGAAATGTGACTAGCGAGATTACTTTGGTAATTTACTACTTTGGGAACAGATAAATTGTTTCGGTTTTGATACTATTAGGTGTTCTTTTGCTGTAATCTAGCTATCAACGTATTAGCACTGCTTTACAAAATGGAATTACTAAAGCGAGTTCTACTATGGATGGGGTCACACAATTTAAAATTCAACATACCCGATAATTCTTGTATAAGATTGTCGTCAGGTGTAATAATAGAGCAAAACTCTTAGTAATTCCATTTTATTTGTGTGTTCATATCATAAGTTACTATAAAATAATATTTATTCTTTCTGTCCCTTTTTTTGCCACTGATGCTTCAAGATTTAGATACTGGTAACACTGCCTTGACATGTCAACTACGCAACGTCCGACCTTAGGTGTGCCCGCTATTAGAAATTATTACGCTATGCTGCTATTAATGTATCTGTGGTTTGGCAACATCCATTATTTTTATCTTAATTTAAAAAAGGAAGGGGTTTCTCAATTTTTAATAAATAAAATCCTGAAAAACATTTATAAGGCTGATTAGTCTAAAGCCTAACGCCTGCTCAAGAATTCCTGAAAAATATAAAGACTTAACGCATAATTATCTTTATTACAAACTTTTATTTAACTTGCAATGTATGTAAGTATGTTTGTCCGTCTGGAATCTTGCGACTCAATTTTGAAGCAGATACCTTCAAGATGACATTACAATAATCTGGTAGTCGAGTTCTGGTGACCCAGCCAGGATCGTCTCCGCAGGAGGGAACTCTTCGATTGGTCCGATTGACTTGAAATTTGGTACACGTGTAGGACGGATGACAATGCAAGTACAGTCGGCAAAGCTTGTAATAAAAATATTTTCAGATATAACTGGCAGACTTTACCAAACACGGATGATAGAACAAATGGTTGTCCAATATTCTGTACACGTTCGATTTCACGCATAGTCTATGGGGCACATAACTGAATAGAGTCTCGGGACAGTCGCAAGGCGCGTTAAGAAGGTCACTGTCAGACTGACTCTGTCTATGGTTATAGTGTGGGTAAGGGACGGAGACATATGTTCGGCTAGGAGTGGTAGATGTTACTGTGTTGAAAACGGATGAGCACCTGTGAATAGGGATCCGGGCCAGCGATCCTGACATTATTGAATTCCTGGTTAGCGTGGAAGAGAAAGAAAACCTTGGGTTAGTATGTTAGTACTAGACTACAAGCCCATGGAAAAAAACATGTGAAATAAACCAGCGTGAATGAAGCTTAGAAGGCTGCTACTATATCATAAAATAACTCTGAGCGCTATGCCGTCATTTCTGAGCGGTACAGATTTTTTCTCATACATTGAAAAAAAAAATGCACAAACTTCCGGCACCACCACTTTAAAGCGGCACTAGGTATTTCGACATTTATTTTTAATCATCTATACTTAAGCTATAAAAACGCCGTAAACGAATAATTAGTCGTAATTCCTCACTTGTACCTGAGAAATTCCATAAATGTACCGCTCAGAAATGACGGCGTAGCGCTCAGAGTTATTTTATGATGTAGTAACAGCCTTCTAAACTTCATTCACGCTGTTTCATTTCACATGTTTTTTTCCATGGGCTTGTAGTCTATATGGAAATTGGACGCATTCATAACAAAATTCATGGTTAGTTACTGTAGGTACTGTACTTTTGAACCGTACATGAAAAACTTAAGTAAATGCCCTGTTGTATGTGTGGGTAATGTGTGCGAATAGACAAGTTGACGTTCCAAATTAGAATAATGACTTAAGTCTCATATCAGTTCTAGACACTACTACATACAACAGGTCATTTACTTAAGTAGTTTACCTATATTTAATTTTTTATTGAATCAGGCGTTATTTTGCGGAGGTCCATTTCAACGAACAAAAAGTATTTAGTCACGTGCAAGATATGATTTTTAAGATGATAAAAAAGGCTAAGTTTAAAAACATGAAATTATGCTTGAATGTTCCTCATGCAACATAAATGAAGGCTAGAACTAGAATATATTTTTTGGGAATTCCCACGGATTTTTCTAGGGTATAATTTCCCGGGAATTCTGCCATACTCGTACCTAGAAATTCACGGAAGCAAAGTCTATAATTTGTTTTTTTACACATTAGACATTTTATATTGAAAAATACTTTTTAAAAATCGGCAACTCGAACATACAAAATCATTAAAAAACAAATCACTATATTCCACAAGTTACAAATTGTAACATGCTGATTTTTAATTTGGAAAAGTATTTTTCGATATAAAGACAGGGCAATATTATAGTTGACTAGCTGTTGCCCGCGACTCCGTCTGCGCAGAATTCGCTTATCGCCATTCCGCGGGACTGACACTATATCTGTACCAAAATTCATTAAAACCAGTCCCGTGGTTTAGGCTTAGCTTAATAGACAGACACACAGAGTTACTATAACGTTAAAGGGAAGTAGGATTTTAAGCCATGTACTCACGAGTCATAGGGCGCGGGGTAATGCGTCCGCAGCCGGTCCCGCTCGGCGTGCAGCGCGCGCGCCGCCCGCTCGAGCCGCAGCGAGCGCTGCGTGAGCGGGGACTCCGCGCCCTCCGCCGCGACGCCGTCCTCGCACAGCTGCAACTGTTGCGCGTGTTATTATTGCACGTTGCGGCCTCTGTTTGTGATGCTTTGCAACTGTTGCGACCTCAGTTTGTAAAGCATTGCAACTGTTGCGCGTGTTATTATTGCACGTTGCGGCCTCTGTTTGTGATGCTTTGTAACTGTTGCGACCTCAGTTTGTAAAGCTTTGCAACTGTTGCGCGTGTATTGCACGTTGCGGCCTCTCTTTGTGATGCTTTGCAACTGTTGCGACCTCAGTTTGTAAAGCATTGCAACTGTTGCGCGTGTATTGCACGTTGCGGCCTCTCTTTGTGAAGCGTTGCATCTGTTGCGAGTGTATGGATTAGTTCCAAATTCGCCGAATTCCTGTGTCACCGAGTTCATGTTCCGCGTGGTTCTAGTTTAGTCGGATTCTTGTTTCGTCGAAAATATTAACATACAATAAAATTTGTTAGGTAAAGAAAACATGTTTGTTATTTTATGAATTATTATTTTGTTGTAAAAGTAAAGTAAAGTGTCACGATCGGGCATACTTAGAAATTGGTACGATTCATATTTTTAAAGAAATTGCAAATTTTCTTTTAATACTATCTCTATAGTACTACTACTATTTCTATAGTCTTCCTTAATCAAAAAAATCTAGCGAAACAAGAATCCGGCCAAATAGGAATCCGGCGAATCGGGAACTAATCCTTAGTTATGTGATGTGTGTAGTGCGTTGTGAAATTACAATAAGTAGCGTTTGAATAATAACAAGTGACTCCTGTTTTGTACTTCACGTTACAAAACATTCCATTATTTTACTATATCTTTCTTTATTTCATTAGATATTCTGTCGTATTTTGATGTAGCTGTGTTCATGTTAGAGCTTGTAACACGTTGCGAGTACTGGATGCGTGTTGCGGCTTGTGTTGTGTGCATCGATACGCGACATGTGTCTGGCTTATGATTTATGATTACTCGATTAAACATGAATGTTTCCTTAAGGTATAATAGAGAACAGATACTAAGTACTAACGTAAAGAGATAACTATATGCAATATTAATCGCATTTGTAATAAAATTACATGATATTATAAGAACTAATATTAATAAAGTTTTACATGCAGAATGAAAAGACTATTACGGAAATAATTCAATGCTAATTGTTACAAGATTCATACTATTTTTTTTATAAACTATATGTAATTTGTACTATGTAGATAAATGTGATACTACTGTAATTAGGTCACTTGGTATATATTATGGTTACAATTGCTAGTTGATCGGGTAACATATTATGCTTATATTAAATACAGTAAGTTGTTATATAGATAACATAGAAAAGCTTCGCCTAACTACGTCATATAAAGCTGTGCTGTGCTTTACGCAAAGCGACAAATCTCAATGTTTGTACCTTCCAGGAATCAAGGAAAAGTATTACAATATCACTTTGAAAATTGAATCCGTTGAATATAATCCCTACTAATATTTAACTGTAACTCTGTCTGTCTGTTACTTGGACCGATTTAGTGAAATTTGGTATACAGATAGTTTGAGTCCTGGGGAAGGACATAGGATAGTTTTTATCCCCGAAAATTGCGTAGTTCCCGAAGGATAGCGATTCTGCGCAGACGGAGTCGCTGGCAACAACTAGTCTTATAGATAATTAATCTTTCCGGGTATCGGGTCTAACAAGTTAAGAAAGATATCCTCATCATCATGTCAGCCGGCAGACGTCCACTGCTGGACTGAGGCCTTCCCCAAGGATCGCAACGATGATCAGTTTTGTGGTACCGCGATCTTAACCAGATCGTCCGTCCATTTGGAAATTATTATTTAAAAACCAAAAGCAAGAAGGAAATTTTTCTGTTTTTTTTATATTGTCTATAGTGACCTTCCCACGGCAGCTTTCTAAAACTTATATTGTATTACTTTCCGTTGGTAATGGGTAAATACCTCATAGTTCGCTGGCTCACAATTTTCTATATTGATCAAACCAAATAATGGCAACCCAGCGAAGTGCGTCTATAAAATGTATACATTAATATTTCTACACATATAAATGGATTAGTTACAAATTTAACATTTTACAAAAAATTATACTATTTGTTAATTTTTTCTTCGACAAATACGTGCTATTTTAAAGCTAGGTATGTCGCTTATTTGTCTGAATACTTGGTACAGTCGCCATCAGATATATCGCAGCCGGCGAGGTCCTCAATTACTTCGGAGCAGCCTTAAATTTCATTAAATTCGTAACATTGGAAAATATGCCTTAACTTTGTAACAAACAGTTAAAATTACAGTGAACGAATAACATTACACAAGGTGACATCTTTCATTTTGACATGACCTATGAGTCATATTTGTATGTTTGAAATTCGATCCTATTATTCTACACGTAAGGTTTAGTTTCCACAAATGTTCCGATATTTATGATCAGCCTGACTGCGTCGATACCTTTGACGATCTGTGCCTTCTGATATTTTTAATTTTTTACCTTATTGAACGTCCCTAATTTATTGTTGCGTGTTCTGATGTTATTAACCTTATCGTATAACGAATTTATTGAAATTTAATGTTGCTCTGAAATATTTGAAAACCTCGCCGCTACGATATATCTGATGGCAACTGTACATAGTAAAACAGTGACAGAGGCAACTACTTACATACTGATATTAAATTGACAATACAAAATTATGCTTATCAAGCGAACACGGACGTATACATATTTAAAGCCTTCGGTGATGGCGGTGCGTCGAACAAACTTACAGAAATAAGAGTAAAAGACGTAAAAAAGATGATTTACGTAGTTATTAAATTTATTCATTGAAAAAATAGTGCAATCCACAAAAGATAACGGTTTCTTCCAGGAATGTTCGTAATGGTTTGGTTTCTTTTTTAATCCATCACGCTCTTTAATAGGAATGTACATAGCAAGGTCACCAATCGATGGGTCCTACGTATAAAGGCCAATCTATGAAAACATTAGAAAGTAAATGCTACCTTAAGTATAATAAAAAAGAAGTTAAACTACCTTATCTAGAATGATTTAGATTAGCTCATATACGTTGGACTCATCGCAATATGTATACACCACAGTTGTAAAATATATCGACGGATATAACTTTGACGACATTGAAATAACAACCTTAAGTGCACGGTTTAAAGTGATTATTCCATTTTCATAAAATTTCATATGCGAGGATGAGTCAGAGTACCGGCGATATGTATACATGCATTTTTATTTTGTATGCATATTTTTGAACTTTGTGGTGTACACATTGGTGACCTTGACTGTATCCACATCCTCGCGTGTTAGGCATGACTTGCCTCAGCATCTGAATGAGAGATGAAAACCTTCAAAGTATCTTAGAAATGATCTCGAATATTACAGCAGGCGGTTGAATTAGTTTAACAGAACACGCCTGTAAAGATTGTTCTCCGAAGTTTTCGATTCAAAGTTAAGTCGCCTCTGTGGCGCCCTTTGATTGAGTGTGGCAGCATTTTGTCAACCACAAATAAAATACACGATGATTTTTAATCGCTGATCAGGAGTTGAATAATATTGACAGCCAATCAAAATCTAATTTAATAGATGAGGTCTTACGCGATTATCTCACTATTTAATTAATTATGGTTACGATATTGTTAAAACCAATTACAACTGGATACATAGTCATTCAATAATTATTGAAGCAAAATGGATACCGATGGGGAGTTCCCCGTAAGCCTTAGATTAGGTGCGCACGGGAATCATTTTGTCACGGCGGTAGTGGGATCTCTCTGTCTCTACAAAGATAAAAACAGTGAGATCCGACTGCTACCGTGACAGTATGTCGCCCGGTGCGCACCTAACCTTAGATCTTTGTCAGAATTGACAATGACAACTTATTACTCATAACATAAGTTAGGTATCAAGCTTTTGAAAGAGGTTGTAGGTTCATAGAATAAACCATAAATTGGGTGACAATGAAAATTCTGCTATGCTATGCTATGGGTGGTGTAGGGGTATAGCACGCGTCACGGAATGACGAGGATCCGGGTTCGATTCCCGGCCATAGCTTTACTTTTCGGATTTTTCTATGTGTTCTAATTTTCATAGACATTTAGAAATTGAATGAAAATTGGTCTAAAAATTATTCGGGATTAAAATTATCATAGGAAAAAAGAGCTTAGTTCGATGTAACTGCGATTTTAACGCGAATTAGAAAAATCATCGTGTATAAAAAAACAGGGGTGTTCTGTATGAGTAACCGATCCATCTGCCGGAACATTCCAGAACAATCCAAAGCACCTTGTTCAAGACAAACAGTTTTTGTAGGACAGTCTTTTTCACGTCTTTCTTTACTAAAGCGCGGTAGGTTAGTGACCGACCTGGCTGGACGGCAAACTCTCGGACGAGGGCGGGGCGCGGAGGTGCGCGTGCGCGGGCGACATCGACGCCGGCGCCTGCCACGGACACAACTTAACCTCGTAAACACTACGGCGTGCACTGGCAGGGTCGCCAGGGCAGGCAGCGACAAATGTTGCGTCAGTTAACCGCCTACCCTGACGACGACCTACTGCACGTTGAAACTTAAGTGATACACCATATTCATATTTTTTAACAGAGCAAGTAATTATATCACAGAACATAGTGGAAACCTTACAAAAATCTGTTATATTTTTAATGTTGCATACCAAAAGGCATAGGAAAAAAGAAGGTAATTTTTCGAGTTGTGTTACATCGTAATTAGAGAGTGATTTCGTTTGTAGGTAGGTACTTAAAATTCAAAAACTTTACAGATAGGCCGCCAAGGGCTCTACATGTCTTAATTTCATACTAAAGTCTTGTTCAGTTCAACCGGAAAATTATTAGATGATTTTGTTTGAAATTATGCGATTCACAACTCAAAAAAAACGCTCGTTTGGTTCAAAACGAAATTATCAATTAATTAATGTCGTTGTTTTATAGTAGTAACGAAAAAAACGTATTACAAAAAACTATGAAAAAATAGATAACGGCTTGACGCCATATGCCTGATATCAGCACCAAAGTTTCGCTACCTGTTCATATCTCAACTATCTCGAGAAAAAAATACCATGTATACCGACCGTGTCACTTTTGCGAAGACACACAACGCTGATGATCTATTTTTATGTCTGTGTATATTTGTGTGTCTTGCAAAAAGGAATAAATGTCTTCTTTCTTTATGTCAATGAAAACTACTAAAATCCCATGTTCATCCATGACTCGGATGTAGACAGAGCGTGGCCTTACCGTGTGGTACTTGTGTATGGGCGCGAGGTGCGGGCGCGACGGCGACGCGGCCAGCGGCGGCGAGTCCCCGCGGCGCGAGAGCACGTTCATGTGCTCGTAACTGCCCACCTGCTGGCCAGAGATGGGCATTTCGTAATCGATCCCTGGATTACACGACTACTTGATTTTACTTTGTAATCCACTACTGGGCGTCAGATTACTTGTTGTGTGTATCGTCTGTATTTCCGGACAGATACAACCTAGGGCTCTTCAAGGCTAGAGTGAATAGGCTATTACTGAACCAGTGAGTTACACCTTTGGCCTCATCTGCACCTTCCACCAAGTGAGATAGAGGTCAATCACTGGTCAGTTCGTAGTAAAAAAAAAATGTGACCAAGCGGAACGGTGAATTATGATTACATATTAAGGAATCAGTAATCCTACTAATATTATAAACGCGAATGTTTGTAAGTATGGATGGATGGATGGATGTTTGTTACTCTTTCACGCCAGAACGGCTGGGCATGGATGAAAATTGGAACATAGATAGATCATAGTCTGTAATAACACTCCAGAACTCCAGTTCCACTCTAGATTACTTCATTGGCAAACCTTATTTTAAAATTTTGTTAATGTCACCCAAATAAAATTGTTTTTGGTTTACATCATTACATGTGATTTTAGCAATTCCAGTAATTTGGAATCAACATTGATTCCCAATTACTAGTAATTATAATATTTGTATAGATGACTAGCTGTTGCCCGCAACTTCGTCAGCATAGATTTCGTTTATCGCTATCCCGCAGGAACCATACAATTTTTTTTTATACGAATAGGAAGGCAATCGAGCAAGTGGGTCACCTGATGGTAAGTGATCACCACTGCCCATAGACACCCGCAACCCCGGAGGGATTGCAGATGCGTTGCCAACCTAGAGGACTAAGGTGAAATGCCTCTTGTGCCCGTAATTTCCCCGGCTGTCTTACTCTCCACACCGGAACACAGCAGTGGAAGCACTGCTACTTAGCGGTAATTTTACGGGATAAAGAGTGTTATGTGTAATCTAGTACCCAGCTATCTCCGTTCCAAATTCAAATCCGTCTAGCCGTTTGCGCGTGAAGAAGTAACAAACATACACACACTCAAACTTCCACCTTTATGTTAGTGTGATGTACGGACCCTGGACTCCAGCTCCTCGGCGCGCGCCTCGGTGCTCTGCTTCTCCTCCTGGATGAGCCGGATCTCGGTGTTGATGGCGTCCAGCTGTTCTTGCAGCATCAGCGCCAGCGCCGCCGCGTCCGTGTGCCCGCCCTCCACGCCGCCGTCCGAGTCCTCGTTCTATAACAAATTAGAAAGAAAGAAAGAAAGAAAGAAAGAAAACATTTATTCGTGATATATGTATAGTGACTGGGTTACAAAAACAAAGAGTGAAAAAAAAAACAAAAAATCAGTACATACATCACGAAATGGTCCCATCTCAGCATAATGCTGGCCTTGCAGCCAGCGCTGGTCTTCCGATGGGACCATCAAGTGCTAACTAAGCACATATTAAAAAAATACAGTGTTTGCAATTTTTAAACTCACTCGTCCATCCCTAATACAATACTCCTTTCATCCACTCAAAGGTTGACTGGAAGAGATCCCTTAAAGGGATAAGTCCGCCTTTGTGCATGTATCGCAGTGTTTGTCAATTGTATTTTGTCTTGTTTATTTTGCACAATAAAGAGTTTACATTACATTAAATTACACCATGTACAAGCTGGAAGGGAAATCGCTATGACTCCTGGGAATCCTTCTCGAAGTAAACAGGCCGTGTGAGTTGCAGTCAGTAACAGCCAAAGGCTAGGGGGGGGGGGGGGGGGGGTCGTTCCAAAGAGTATGGCGACACTTAAATGTCAGCGTTGACAAAAATAAAGACCACCTTTGTTTACAAGCGCTCTGTACGCTTCTGCTAACTTAGCAATCGTTTGTCCTTATTTGTCACTTTGACATTTACCTTTCATAGATAAGGAGAAACAATTGCTAAGTTAGCAGAAGCCTACAGAGCGTTTATGAATAAGGGGGTAAATTTTCGATAATACAGAGGGGGTAGGGGGTGTTTATTTGGATCGAAACCTTATAAAGCATTTGGCTGTCAGACCCGAGATTGGGTATGCGATAAAAGCAGTTATTGCAATGCCCAGATAAATTCTTAATCCATAAGATAGTAAATCGTGCATGGAATAAGCATTTCTCGAGGATTGTAGAAAACCCGCAATAAAGGTGCGACCATACCGGTGAGTAAAATGTATGAAAAAACGGTGAGAAAACGTGACACCGACGATACGTCACTGCGTATTCGCGGCGGTGTGGTCGCTCCTTTAAAGTCATTTGCATGATCACCCAAAAAATCTCGAGCAAAAAAATATTGACCAAGAATATTGTCAATATGAAATCCTTTGTCGATATTATTTAGAATCACAGCTAAGCAGTCGACATAAAGCAAGCATATAAAATCGCGAGTGCTTTAATCGAAGACGCCAGTGCTAATGTTTCTTGGAGCTTTCCCATCAGCAAGCTACTAGCATCACATACCTTTTACAATCAAATTATATGCCACCTGTTATTTTACTTAAAACTTATCAAGCAGATTTACACTTTTTCCGCCTTCGATTAACTTTTATATTAACTTGCAGTATAATGTAAGTGTATTTGTCCGGGTGGAATCTTTCGACTCAATTTTGAAGCAGATATCTCCAACCGATTGAGCTGAAATTCTGCAGACTCAAGTAAATCAGATGACAATACAATAATCCGGTGGTGGAGTGATGACCCAGCCAAGATCGTCTCCGCACAGAACTCTTCAACGGTTGGTCCGATTGACTTGAAATTTGGTACACATGTGTAGGACGGATAACAATACAAGTAAACCAGCAAAAAAAGCTTGTATTAAAAAATTCAATTTTGACAGAAACTTATTTAGAGACAAAAAAAAATTTTGGGCCAAATTTTCCGTTCCCCTACTCAGCCTGCGGGCAAATCTACCACTCAGACATTACCATCGGTTCAGTAGACCCTGTACAAGCGTACACAAACAAACACAGGCCGTTATTAACCCTAGTAATAGAATAATCCCCGGCCTTTCCGTACCTCATGGAGCCTCCACGATTCGCTATCGTGGTCCCTGTCTAGCTTGCGGTACAAGAGAGGGAGGTCGTCAGTTACCTCCGCGTCGCTGGCGTCGAAGCCCTGCTGCACGCTAGCCAGCGCGTGCGCCTGCTGCAGCTTCTCCCACGACCCGTCCAACTGCGGGCAAAACGGAACCTAATACCAACATCATAATAATCGTTAGTCATAATGTAGTGTGGGCCTAAGGGGCTATTCAAGTGTTACGTAAGCAGATTTTTTTTACAATTATTTACCCCCCCCCCCCCCCCTTGTCAGCAAAAGTAAGCAAACCTTTTACCCACCCCCCCCTCCCGTGCTTACGTAATCATTGGTACCTATATGCATTTTTCTTTTAATGGATTCTGTGTTTTTTATTGATTCGTGAGCAGCAGTTCGAATCGAAACTGCTGACGTAATCACCATATCGCCCCCCCCGCCCATGCCATCAAAAATAAGCAAAGCAAAGACCCCCCCGCCCCCCTTAAGCGCTTACGTAATATTTGAACGCCCCCTAACTACGTTTCCAAACGCAATCCAACGACCTTCTCACTCGCTCGGTATCTCTCGCTCTCTCGCAACCGGCGTCCGCGCCCAACCGCGGTACACAATTTTATTTTATTACTTACTTTGTGTTTAACTTAATTCTTGTACCGAACCCTTATACTGTAAATACTATATGGACAATAAAGACCTTTCATCCTTCAGAAATAAAACTCATTATGACTAACGAAAATAATGGCAAACCGTGCATTCGGAACTTGAATTTTATACATACATACATACATACATAAATCGTTTCCTTTAACCAAGACCTGCGCCATTCATTGGTCCTTCGAGCTAAAGAACTTTTGTTGTGCTACGCGGTTTTTTGATTCAGTGAATTAACGCGGTGCAAGTGAACTCAGTGAAATTCGAACTTTTAATTTTAAGCCATATTTTAGTGGCATTTACGCAGTGCGTGAAGGTTCGTCAACCGTGTTGCGATCCAGTGCAATTATTACTACTCCGACTTTCGATTTCCTATTTACCTTGGTCTGGAACAGGGCCTGCGGCGGCTGCGGCGGCGCCCCGGGCGAGAGCGAGCGCGTCAGCGCGTCCGTCTGCTGGATGTTGAAAGCGATCTCCTGCTGCAGCATCTGCCGCTTCAGCTGCAAGAGGGAATGCTGTCAGGACGTGTCCATTACGCGTCGTAAACGCTGGGAGGTTTGGTGCGCGGTTGCCACGCGCAATGGATACCGAAGCGTAGTGAAGCTATGAGTATCTAATTCATTTTAGTTGTTTAATTAAATAAAATAAAAAAAAATATTACCAAAACATAAGGAGATAGAAGTTACGTTGACAACAGATTCAAGACTAAAGAAAGAAAAAAAACAAGAGACACACTAGGCGGGCTATGTTCCGGCAACGGGTACCAGTCTCAGCGTGTGCTGGGTTACATGAACCCAGCGCTGGTTTTCAGTCTGGTCCCTTTATCGGAGGCTAGTTGCAACAGATAGATGATTACTGAGCAGAGGTGCGGTATATGTATATGCAAGTATGTACTTGTGTGTGTGTGTGTGTGTGTGTGTATCTGTGTGGCGTCTTTGCGGGTGTTTCATATTTGCATTTGTTTCTCCAAATTACTTGTTTTGGTACCGTAAAACGGGGTGAGACGGGATACATGTACATAAATCACGTATTTATCCTTAACGGGATAGACAGAGCCTAAAGTAACAAGACCTGAAGGCCTGAAGGGATAGAACAAATATTTTGTGTTTTCGCTTACTCCGTTCAGCTTGGTTATCACCCGTGCTATTCAAGAGATGAATTTGGCATGGGATAGTGTTTATGCGTTTAGAGATTTACCCCTGATTCATAAACGCTCTATAGGCTTCTGCTAACTTAGCAATGGTTTGTCCTTATCTGTAAAAGGTAAATGTCAAAGTGACAGATGCACAGCCTACAGAGCGTTTATGATTAAGGGGGAAATCTTTAGTCCCAGATTTCTAGACTTATTTTTGGCAGCGCGTTTATCGGTCAGAATAAACGACAGTTAAGTTTAGCGATCACTTTAACCATAACTAATTAAATACATTTGTTAGCACTGGCAACACCTCTTGACCATTTGACAGCGTATAAAGGCACATCCAACGCCATTTTGTCTCATTCACTCTTCCTTCAAACATGGACAGCTATCAATGTACCTAATTCGTGACAATTTTTCATTTCTAAGAAGAAATAGACGTTTTATAGTATAATAGAAGTTTTATCAATTAACTAGCTTCTGCCCGCGACTTCGTCTGCGTAGAATTATGCATAAAAACCTTCCTCTTGAATCACTCTATCTATTAAAAAAACCGCATCAAAATCCGTTGTGTAGTTTTGAAGATATAAGCATACATAAGGAGATAGGGACAGAGAAAGCGACTTTGTTTTATACTATGTAGTGATGATGAAACTGCCTACCTGCTCGGTCTCCATCCTCCACTTGGCCAGTTCCTTGAGGATCTCCTGCTTCTCCGCGACCAGCTCCTCGGCGTACTTCCTCGTCTTCTCCAACTCTTGGGTCAGGGCGTTCTTCTCGTCCAGCGCGTGCATTCGCTCCTTCAGATGAACTTGTAACCTGGAAGGATAAAATTATATTCACATTGATACTACGAGTATAATATCTTGGCCTTCCCTGCTGATTCTCTTCCCGCGCAGATGGTAAAAACCCATCGAGGGATTGGGCGAAAATCGTAGGAATCATGTTATAGATTTACTTAGTTTACTTTCACGGTTTGTAATTGTGTTGTACAGACACATCATTCAAACAGATAACGTTTGGCGACAAAAATTTGCATAGTAACAAGGTCACGTGACAGCTAGTAACAGATAGAAAAATTTGAAGGCTTGCCCACCTGCTATGGGTTGTGTAGGGCTATAGCACGTGTCAAGGAATGACGAGGATCGATTCCCGGCCATACTCGTAGCTTTACTTTTCGGATTTTTCTGTTCTAATTTTCAGTGTCGTTTACAAATTTAAAAAAGTGAACTTGAACACAAGGGTTTTTTTACGAAAGAACAAAGTAAAAGCTGGATAAAATTATTTCAACAACAAACCTGTCATTAGATTCAGACAGCAGCTTGTCGACAGTGGCGCTCAACCTCGTATTGTGTTCTTCATTCATCCGCAACCTTTGGTTCAGTCTCATTAGTTCCGCGTTCTTCTCCTCAACGCTGGCTTCTAACCGCTGTATGCGGTCCTCCGCCGAACCATGACGCTCTTGCGCCTGCAAATACAAATTTAAAAATTATATTCAGCTGACAGGGTTGACGATGCCTGGATTTGATAATTATCATTGTCGTTAAAAATAAGGCCTGCATTCATTGCCAGCTATCTTTTATTGGTCAGTTCCTTTCGCGTAAAACGTGTGAAACACAAGAATTTGGTCTGAATTTGAATGCATCCAAAATTACGCGACTCAAAAGCTGAGTAGTCACAACATTAAAAAAAAAGTAAATAATTGGGGGCTTGTCTAACGCAGTCAGAATCTTGATTATGACAGCGACAATATGGCCATTCCTTTCCTTTCTGTGAAACGGGAAAGAATGAGGTTAGAAAGGGATGGTGAATGCGAGAGCGCCTGCCCGTCTGACAATAAGGCCTCTGACAACCGCAGTTGGTTTGAAAGGATTAAACCGTCATATAGATTATATTTTACGCAACTTATTTAAATATTTTGGTTAATTTTTTACTCATTCACGTTATTTAAATGCATTCGCAAATTATTCCGTTTTCTGTCGAAAACAAGTCAGCATCTGACAGATCCATGACTATATAACAAGTCATTCAGTCAGAGCAACAAACAAGTCTAGGGATATAGGTTAACTAAATGAAAATGAGACTAATGAAAGGGTCTCACTTCTAAACTAGAACAGGGAATGGAAATGAGAAGCGTAAAGCATGACTTGTGCTTTTGTTAGTTGTTTAGTTAGTTACACATAATTAAGGCACTTACCTGTGTGCAATAAGGCCTAGTTAATGGCTATTTGTGTTAAATGTATCATATCCAGTTGAATCAATATGTTTAATATTAATCATTATGAAAGTACATTTTCTAAAATGTTATTTTTAACCATAAACAAAAACAAAATTAAGCACCTCATAATGTAGCACTAGCCCTTATATAATTAATAAGGCCTTTTTTAACATAATTAAAAAATAGTTTATAAGTAAATATATTTGGTGGGTAAAACGACCTCTACCTTTACATAATTATTCATACCCAATAACAAATATATTTTAAGTATAGTTTAACACAATCACATGTTCATTCTTAAATTTCGTTTTTGTTTATGGTTGTTAATATTAAATCTATTCTTACATTCTATTCGACCCTTCTAATGGTCAGATAGACTTGAAATTTGGTATACACTTGTAGGATGGATGACGATGCAAGAACAGTTGGCAAAGAAACTTGTATTAAAAAGAATATTTCTTTTTATCAACAGCACAGAACGATTGGTTTCGGGTCTAATTTGGCTATCTTCTAGAGCATCATCACGGTGCCACTTAGACTACGAGCCTAAGACACTAATCCTTATTTTATTAAGACGCCATGGATAACCCATTATAAACACTCGCATTTACCATAACTATACCTACGAAACGAAGAAAAACCAACACAACAGCTGAAAACCCCAAGTAACAATTTATAAAGTGTTTTGTTTTGTTACGGTTTTGTACGTTCCAATTGCCGATTTTAAAAAACGTGTTTTCCAATAAAAATACGAGTCTAGACTGTTTACCTTTTTTCTGATGCGAAACGAACACAACGGGCCCTAAACTATGAGAGCTTCCTTGTAATTTTTCGTTGATTTATTTTTTGCGTGGGCCATATTATATCTTTCTTTCTAACAAACTTAACCACGGCGTCTTAACAAACTAAGGCAGCTAGACAGCTAATGTAATGAATGTGTTGCGCCCCTCACAATGCCAACCTGGCTCAGCGCCTCCATACGCGCCTTCAGCTGTTCTTCCATCTCCGGCAGCGAGGACATCTGCGCCAGCTTCTGCGACGACAGCTCCAGTTTCTCCTCGATGGCCGCGATCTTCTCTTCTTGGAGCTGAACATATGTACAGTGGGCCTTATTGTCTAATGCCGGGTTACACGTGCTTATCTATTTAATGCTTAGTATTTGTCACCTCCGTGGGTGCTCGGGGGCTCGAGCACCCATGAGAAATAAACAGTGGGTGCCGCGCACCCCTGAGAATAGACATCACGAAACAGATCAGTAATCGCCTTTTAGGGATAGGTGTTTTTTCATTACCTGACGACCCGTTTTCGAGTCATCAAATAAGCATGAGCACCCACGAGGTTTTCTAAAGTCGGCGCCCCTGTGTCACCTACACTTGTCACATGTATAAGTAAACATATTTTATTAGTAAAATAGCAGCTTTATTAAGCGACAAGTACCTACCTACCCCCGCTAAAATCACTTACACTAACGACAAATACTAAGCTCATGTAAACCTAGCGTAACGCACTCGGAATCACAACCGCATTCACCGTTCCTTTCTGTCGAACCGTATCTTTAAAAGATAAGAGTAGAAAGAGATGGTGAATGCGAGACCGCCGTTATAAGATACCAGATAGACAATAAGGCCCATTTAGGACACCAGATAGATTCGTACCGACCGCTTCGTCGGGAAATAAGACGAGTTTGACACATTGTTTTGTTTAATTTGTCATCTGTCCTAATATTATTGACATGAGACAGTAACCCATAGGGAAAAATTTATTACAGATAGAGTTATACCGATAAACTGTATATACGTCTGTCTGTATATGTTTATTACGGAAGCGGTTTAATGTACGAATTTATTTAGTGTTTGTGGTGCTCATGCATTGCTTACTGAACATGGTTAGGGTTTAACGAATGTAAATACAAGGTTAACACATCTGATTTAATGAAATAAACTACTTGGGAACTCAAATGAATTTACTAAAATGGGTTGTAGTAAAATTACTAATTATAATTAGTTCACTAGTCGTAGTTGGTGTTAAAATTAGTTCAGTTTTGCTAACGCAAATATTATTAAAGTAATTTCATAAGAATAAACATCGTAAATAGCAACATTCCGCATCGCATAACCATTGGCTTAAAGGAGCTAGCATCCAGGCCATAAAATGTTAATAAAAAAAAAAGTTTTTAATTTTGACACCATAAGTCAATTGATATACTTTTTATGAGCTGTGAAAACGCGTTTGACTAAGTAAAATTATTTCTAAGCAAATAAAAATCAAATTTCACACTTATTATCACAGTATTTATTTTTTTGTCTTGTGTCTTGTAATTATTAGTAACCGTCGCTATATTTTTGTAGGTTAGAAATTGTACGGAAATGACTGTCACACACAGGACTCAACCTATACCACTCCGTCCGTAGTTACCGTTGCAGTTCTTAATTAAATTTTAAATCAATAATTTAAGTGAAAGATCTTCATAGGGGTGTTCAGTGGAATTAAGCCATCCGCCAGCTCAAATATTCCAGAAGAATTTTGTGACATCTTGTATTAAACTGTAACTGTAATTACAAGTACTGTAACTGTAACTGCAAGTGCTGTAACTGTAACTGCAAGTACTGTAACTGTAACTGCAAGTACTGTAATTGCAAGTACTGTAACTGTAACTGCAAGTACTGTAACTGTAACTGCAAGTGCTGTAACTGTAACGGCAAGTACTGTAACTGTAACTGCAAGTACTGTAACTGTAACTGCAAGAACTGTAACTGCAACTGCAAGTGCTGTAACTGTAACTGCAAGTACTGTAACTGTAACTGCAAGTACTGTAACTGTAACTGCAAGTGCTGTAACTGTAACTGCAAGTACTGTAACTGTAACTGCAAGTGCTGTAACTGTAACTAAACATACCTTGAGCTGCGCCTGCTTGTGCTGTAACTCCTGTTCCAGTTTCTCGTTGAGGTCGTGCAGCGATGTGGACTCGCGCTGCGCGTTCAGGTAACGCTTCTCCAGCGTCGCTATCCGCTCCTCCTTGAGGCAAACAATGGCAGTTGTATAATGAATATAGAGTGTGTACTGGCACTTTACACACGCATTTATTAACCTCATAAGGCCCTACGTCCTGTTTTTAGGACTACGAAACGTAGTTCCGGCCCAAGCAAATATCGAAACTTATCAATCAGCGGCCCAACGTCTCAAAAGTAGGACATACACTTTAATGTAGGTACCGATATTTTTTGGCATGTATCGGACTCTAGCTCTAAATAGGCAATTGGGATTGTCTATTTTTTTACAATGTATAGTAAATCGAAAACCATTTCGAGATAAATGCTTTTTAAATCGTTTTCTGTATTTACTTTATTTTATTTTGCTATAATGAATTTATTACATGAAAAATAAGCAATGACTTTCATTTGATATTCCCAGACATGACGTAGACGGTCCAAAATGTACTTTATTTGCAAAGGTTACAAATTCTATGCTATTTACGCGTGTATTATACTACGGAGTTCAATTTGGACCCGCAATCTGACATTTCATTCATCTTATGACAGATGACAAGCAAATGGGCAATCTTGTTACTGTCATTCTTGTTTTTTCCACTGTTCACTTTCATATTGTTGTATTATAGTTTAGATTTAGAAGCACTTTCGGTAGATAATTAGGCGAGAGTGTAACCGGACAGCGATGTGCTTCGCTCACATGAAAGATTTTCTGCTAAATATTTTAATGGAGAGCGAATATATTACGTTTTTCGGTTTACTTTCGCCTACTGAGTTTACTGTCTTATCTCCGGGTCCTGTTTTGTCTCGATAATACCTGGTATGTGTTTATGGACCTTTCTGCTTCGCGCAGAATGTTATGGTATGTGTAACGATTGTGAAAATATAAAATTCATAGGAGAAGATCGCGTAAATCTTCCTGTGTTATTGTTGAATCATGTTGACATTGATACTAATGACAGTTTGCCAACTTCACCACAGATAGAAAAGACGTTAATGGCGGCGCTTCACATACGTTTTATGATCAATTTGTCCAATAAGCAGATGTGTGACACCGGCAATGGAAACTCTGACGTCACAATGGAAACTCTGACGTCATCAACCAAAATACTTTCAATAATTAATAGTGAAAAAAATACCGAGTTATATGAGAAAACATTGAAATTGGTTTCTTATAATTGACTATTCTGCACAAAAAAAATATAAAAAGGATAGGTATTTTTTTTTAGACAATCCCAATTGGCATTGTTCATTTTTTTTAGTATGCTCCAATTCGAAAACCATTTCGAGGAAAACCATCATTTATCCGATTTATCTTGTCCGATTTCAAAAACACTTTATGATTGCAGATATTTTTGTAAAAATACTTTGAACCTTTGTTTGACCGAACGACCCGGTTTTTAGACAGAAACCAGCATCGAAATGAAAAAAAAAAGTTTAGCTATGGCAACTGTCATGTGTCACTGTCAAATCGACAAAACCATAGACAAAGTCGTTTTTTTTTACAGCCAGCCGAACGAAGGCGATTGGGATTCTGTCTAAATTCACGAATTATCAAACAGCGAAAAAATATTTATTATTAATTAACAAAGCTACGTAAAAGCATTATATTCAAATTAGTTGCTTGAAATAGTCCATTTTATCAAATAAAGGTGTTAAAAGCACAGCTTAAAAAAAATGAACAATGCCAATTTTTAGATTTTACAGAAATTCAAAGTAAAGTTAGTACACTGGGTTGTTATAATAAATGTACTAAAAATGTACGAATGAAGTTACGGATGTAATCGAGGGCAACTTACGAACATCTTACACCAAAATGGTGGTAAAATACATGGCTGGCAAAGCTAAAATGTCAAACTGACAAAGAAGTGTTCAGGCTTCACGGTTCCCCTCCTCTTTACGAAAGAAAGAGTAGAGTTTAAGCCGGTGCATCCTGGGCAACAACGGTTGTCTATTTACGTTTTTAGATTAAGCGTAATAAAGACGCGCAACGTAATGCATTCACCACTGACAACGCATACACGCGTTGTGACTTACCCAGCGTCATCATAATTCCGCGACGGACGCACATGCGCGATTGCTCTTAAACAAGTCTCGGGTTCGACAGCCGGCAGCGAAATATACCGCAATTTAATTTTAGAATACTGTCCTCACGGATACAGCTGTAAGGTTCGACCGTCGATCTTTTGTGTATCCTTTTACCCAGTGGCGTAGCTAGGTGACCAAGGGCCCTGGTGCAAATAAAAAATGGGGCCCTACTACTATCTAAACTGGTTACGTTTTAATAATACTAGTTCGATCGAGATTTTCTGGTAAGGATTCGAGGGCCCTCTGAGCTAGCGGGTCCCGGGGCACCGCCCCGTCTAGTCTCTAGGTAGCTACGCCACTGCTTTTATCCCCTTTAGTGTTCACACAGGGGCCTCACCTGGTCCTCCTTCTGCGCGCTGTTCTCCCGCAGGTCCCTGGTCAGCTTGGCGCACTCCTCCTGCTTCTTCACCAGCTCCTTCTCCCCCTTGGTCAGCCGCTCCTCCAGCTCGCTCACTTTGTTGTTAAGCTCCGCCACACGCCGCTGCCAGGAGCTCAGCTCTGCTGACTGTTGTAAGAATATTGTTAGACGCAGGCTAAGATCAAGTGGGACTAGTTTAAACTACGCCTTGACGCACTTGCGCGTGTCTCAATAGGCTTTAGGGATTTGTTTGCGCTCCTAGCGCCACCTAGTATCAACTACATAAACCGCAACGACGCACGAGTGTCAGTGGCGTCACGAGTGATGTAACGAATGTCATTTTTTAAACATTCGCGAACGCGAATGCAAATGTCTGCTACTGACATTCGCGGAGGCGAATGCGAATGTAGAAGTGTTCAAATTTGGCGCCAATTGTCTATGGCTTTGCTGGCAGTTACGAGGTGCGTTCCGTTTGTATTTTGTTCCGAGAATAGCCGAGTTGATACGAACTCATCCGACTGAATTGTCATTCCGCTCGCGCCGGTCTTTTCGTAAACAAAACAAGTGAATTTTGAGGTTAGAGTTTTTTCTTGCATTAAAAACATAAGAAATGAATGGGTTTTTAATTTTAATAACCTACCATTATCTTCAAATCGTTTGTTTTTTTCTGATATTCATATTCGCAAAACATTCGCAGAAATTTTGCGGATGCGAATGCGAATATTCGTTACATCACTAACGCATGTTGTATATCGTTATTATACTTAATTAACACAGATGGCGTAGTTTAAACCGGCACCACACACCATTGGTAGGACTTAGTCTTGAATTTTAATGACGTTGTGAGATTTGTTATGGTTAGTCTAATGAATGTCAGTGTGCACTAATTAATACAAGATGGCACATGCATGCGAGCTTACGAGTACTTACAAGCAAATACTTTCTTATTAATTTACTAGCGACCCCCCCGTCTTCGCACGGGTGCAATCAGTGTTTCTCTACTATATCATCGTGTATTATACTTATAAACCTTCCTCTGAGTCGATCAATCTATAAAAAAACCTCGAAATACACGAAAGTATGTATAGAGTACGTAATTATTATGTATGTGTGATGTGTGTGTTATGTTCTATGTGTAGTGCATTTTTATTGTTGTATTGTATTGTATGTTCACTAAGAGCATAGTCATATTTCTCGTGGTTTAATAACAGTAGGTTTGAGTTGCTTTAACCTGGTTGAAAGCTTCAATTTCACACTCGACCTAGCTAGCGCCCTCGCTTAGCTCGGACACGAATAACGTAGGCGTCTTTCATTAGTGTCATTACCAATTTCGCGGTTAAAAAAAAACAATCAGTACACATAACTAGCCAAAACCTTATCTTACCTTATTAGTATAAGTGCATCGCTTTATCTGATAAATTTAACTACAAGAAATAGTCGTGTTAGTGAAACTAAACGTCTACAAAATGCAGTGGTACCCCAGTTACTGGGGCGTACTGTACGGCGGGCGGTATGGTTACATGGTTAGTATGGCGATGCAATGCGATTAGCAGGCTTGGTCAATGGAGCCTGTAGCGACAGAAGATGAAATCCTTGGGCAAACGTTAATAATTTAAAAAAAACATAAGTTTTTTTTAATTTCTTTATCCTTCCAGTGATAGGCAAAGGAAATAAAGTCCATACAACCATTTGGCGAATTAAACACTGTCTTCTAACAGTTTTTTTTACTGGCGGATTGTTGTTATGCCACGTAAAACAAACTAGCTTTAAAAAAATCTGGCTCGCCAAACAACTTAGTATCTAATTCTAAAAAATATCTAGAATCAAACCAAAAATCGTTTTACTTTCTAAAACAATAAATTTATTAAGGTGTACGTAGACGATTTCTACGTCATAAATTCACCAACAAAGCCCAAGGAAGACATTCCACGTCACTAGCACCATAGGCTTATCGTCTAAAACGTGCATCAATCGTATTACGATTCCTTTCTGTCTAACGGTAGAACATGGTGGCAGAAAGAGATGGCAAATACGGCGGCACGCGTTAGTCAATAAGGCTAGGGAGGGGCTATAGTTTGATCAAAATCGCTATACGCGCTTTAGGGTTATGCGCGGAATAGCGAATTCACTCAAATAATAGCGCGCCAGCTTTTGTAGCGGATACAACGCAATCATCCCTTTCTGACCAGTAGGCGGGTGCGATAGAGATGAATGCTTTACGTCCGTATAACGCTATAGTGCCAAGCCCACTGGCCAGCGTATGCAATGCTGTGAGCCTCTGACCTGTTTGGCGATTGTGTTTTGAAGCTCGGTGGTTTTCCTCTCGTCCCCGTTAACGCTACTCTCCTGCCCGCCCAAAGAAAGAATGTTACATGCTAGCTACATCTGAAGATTCTATACACAAAATTATTGGTTTCACTCAATTTGTAAATAGTTTAAAAGCCTGTTTCACGGCTCTAATATGTTCAGGATACCTTTAGTCTCAGAAATTAGCGCTGTCACCGTTTATTCCTTCAAAACAAAAAGAGACACTATCATAGACGTCTGACCAGAAATAAATTTAGCAAAATTGAGTAAAACCAAGTAAAACCTATAAAACATTGCACAATCACCATTCAAAGCTCTAGAAAAAAACACAATTTAATTAATTACTATTATCGTGTGTAAATCAAAAACCAATTATCTAATTCTGTTAGTGTACCTCATCCTTGTAAGTGTGTGTACAATGTAATGTATGTACAGAAATTATTAATCGCATCTTAGCAAACAGTTTCTTTAAAAAAAACCTTTATGTAACACGTTTACCGCCAAGCAAAGATACATACTTAGTATTAATTATTTGGGGCACTGTATGGATAGTACGACTAATATCGGTTTAACCTTATCAGTATCCTACCGCATGTATATAAAACAAAAACAAATATGAGCCAGCTACAGTGGTACTATATTATAAACTTTTGAACCCTTTCACACTTTAATCAAGTGATCTGTCACAAGTCCAGCTCAACTCAGATTATGATAATATTATAGTCATCTTATAAATTTCTCACGCTCATTATGGCTCGCTTCTTCAGTATAAGCAACATAACACTGACAGTTGAAATACTGGGTTGTACTCCAACTACCCATACATTTTTAAGTTTCAAATATCGAACGCGATTTCAAAATACGCAGACGCTGCGTGAAAATCGCTAAATGGAAATCGCTACCATTAATTTACATGGCTTTTTATGAAGCAAGTTTGAATGAAGATTCTTTGACTCTATGGCGGTTAACGTGTTAAAATAATATCGCAAATCGACAATAAGGCTAAGTTCAGATGACCGCGCGGCGACGCGCGGTTGGCTCGGCGCGCGGTTCAAGATTGTAACAAAATCTATGTTGCCGCGCGGGACAAGAACTTGCGCGCGGTGCACGGCGGCGCGCGCGTTCCCGCGCGGCACCGCGCGCTCATGTACACAGTAACATAGATTTGTTACAATCTTGAACCGCGCGCCGAGCCAACCGCGCGTCGCCGCGCGGTCATCTGAACTTAGCCTTACAGATATCGTTTGATGTAATCATAAATGATAGTAGTTATTGTACATAAATATACCTTAGTTTGTAACGGTTCCCCGTTTTGTTCCGGCGAGCCGGTGCCCACCGCGCCGTTCTCTTTGGGCCGATCGCCGTCCTGCCCAGATTTGTACTGTTGCAGCTGGAAGTTCGATTAAATTGATTAATAATAGTCAATGGTGGTTTTATAGTTTTACATTTTTCCACTTTGAAATGTTACTTTCGAGTGATATGGTTTCGAAAATTAGACTGGTCCTGTCAGTGTTTTAAGGTGGTTTGTACGGTTCCATTTTTGACAGAATCTATAAAATCTTTCGTTATGAGAAAACACTAGGTATAATGTTATACTCACTTCTTCTTTGGTTAACGCTAATTCTTCTTCTAAAGCTGTGTTTCTCTCTAACGCTACTCGTAACCTCTCCCGGACCTGAAATGTACAAAGATCATGTTATCTATTTAGTTCGTTTTGCTAAACAAATTTAAGGTTTGTCTTTTTGGCACCGAAACATCGCACCTTCAGGACGATAGTGACGTCGATACGTAATGCGTAGTCAATATGTAGCCAGTTGGCATAGCATTCTTATCGAGTTCGTAATGTAAACAGAATTGTCATATTATCATCATCATCAGCCTATATTAGTCCACTGCTAAAAAAAGGCCTCCCCTAATGAGCGTCATAGCGCCTTGCCTTCAGCTTGACACATCCAGCATCTGCCTGCAGTCTTTCGCAGATCGTCATCCCACCTGGCCGGAGGGCGTCCTACACTACGTTTGCCGAGTCGAATTGTCATATCATATGTCACCGACAATCGCCGCATTGGTGGAATAGCGTCCAAATAATCCTCATGAAGCACTCGGTCTGTTAAATTCTTACCTTCTCGTCGAGCGCCTTGTGATGCTCGAACAGACTCTTGAGCGCCTTCAGCACCTCCACTTCGGAGGACACGCCCGACTGCGCCGCCGCTTGCCGCTTCACCACGGTCATGCGCAGCGAGCGCTCGTGCCGTGACACCAGACATTCTAAATGCTCTAGGAGTAGCTGGAACAAGACAGTTCTCATAAATACAGGGTCTCTCTTTGTTCCGGAGAATTTTAGCAGGTTTTGGGTTGGTTTGAATAAGGAACTTTATTAGCTGATACAGAAAGACAAATAGAACATTTTACACGGATACTTATTCTAACCAGCCAAATGGCCGCCACTCAGCTTTGTGTCACGATAAAATCCAGGATAATGTGACGCTGATTTTCGGTGACGCCAGTTACAGAGTTACAGAGTTACAGAGGTGGCCGTCACCAGGCACACATCCCAGTTCATACTGGTTGACGTTTACTTTATTTTTCTATCCTAGCTCAGTCCTGCTTTCCCATTAGTGGATATTTCCTCGCACATCTCTGGTCGATTCGAACCGACCTTCAAAAGGGTATATCATCCATATACATCAGTATCGGAACCAATCTCATACGCGTTTGATAAGGGGAAAGCGTTTAAAGCACCGCCATCAATCTCGACTCCTGCATAAAACAATTCGCAAATCTTCGAGATACATCGAGTCTAGACACACATTGAATTATTCAATGCAGGGGTCTCCGGGGCCCTGTAGACAGAGCCTGTCAACACAATTCAATTTCATAACAACTTATAACCTCATGTGAGGCATAAGTTTATGTTTTTGTGGTGGGAGTAAATCTATTCATAAATACGAAAGTGCGGCTGTTCGGTATATTACCTCTTCACGCTTTAACCACTGAACCGATTTAGTTGGAAGGGCAAAGGATAGTTTTTACCTTTGAATTGTACACTAACACCTTTATTCATAAACGCTTTGTAGGCGTCTTCGAAATTTAGAGTACGGTCAAGTGCAAAAATAAGTATCGATACGAACTTCTCAAAAATATGTCCCACAACCTTATTACGCTGGTGTAACAGCGTATGGTACTTATTTTTGAAACCTTGACTAGATACATATTATTACACTTGACTGTACATCCTAAGGGCCCGTTTCACCACTCTTTGTTAAGTTCCAGTTATCTTAAGTGTCAGTTATCAATGATGATGTCTCTGTCCGTTTCGTAGTAATAAATAGAGAGCATACGTCCTAAGATGGGAAACTAACAAATAGTAATGAGGTAGAATCTTACCCTGGTATTGTTTCTTTCTGCTTTGAGTTCGGAGATCTCTTCCTCTCGCTCTAACAGCTGCTCCCGCGCTTGGTTGAGCTCTTTCGTAAGGGTTGCGAACTCCTGTTGACAAAATTTACAAATCAATATGCTGTGCAAACATTCCTCTATTTGTAGTATTACAATAAGTTAACGGTATATCATGGTAAGAGAAAGAGACTCCTGAGAGAGGTCTTCTTAGAACGACGACCGTTCAACTATGACCCATTATGTCATATTAAGTTATAGTTAGTATCTAATGTCATTAATGGTTTGCTTAGACAGCAAAAGCTCAGGAGTACCCTAAAGAACTAACGAAAATTGTGACAAATCGTACATTCGGAGCTTCAATTTTAAGTGACAAAATAAAGATCCACGTTCCTGTAAAATTGACTTCCAATCTAATAATTCCCCAGCAAGTCTGCACAGACGAACAACTTGTTCGCGAATTCAAGTTAAAGTTTTCAACAGCGAATTCAAATAGTGCAAACTCAGTTCCGTGTTCCCAACAACAAACGCACCGAAGTGAGCCGAGCGGCCTCGACCGCAAATAAGATCAAAAACAACAGTAAATTTCGACAACAAACATAAAACGGATGAAAGAGGAACTAAAAACGTCATACTAAATTGTTGCCATATTCAAGCAATTTATAACATTTTTAAATCTATCACTTATTAAATTAATTATAGAACAGTAGTTAGGTTATGTATATGACAGTTACGTAAACTGTGGCACCCTTTACTTAATTTTTAATGTAATTTGTAATGTAATGTAATTCTTATGGGCGACTTTAACACGTGTTTGTTGAAGAATGACCACCGTTCCCAAAAATTTCAATCTCTTATAAGTTCCTTTAATCTTTATATTTTACCACTGAATCCTACACATTTCCCGCATACCGGTCCCCCCTCACTTCTGGATCTAATGATCACCTCCTCATCTAATAGTGTTGCCTGTCATGGCCAATTTAATGCTGCAGGCTTCTCCAACCATGATTTGGTATACGCCTCCTTTCGAATTCGTCCTCCAAAACGTAAGCACAAAATCGTGCTGCGAAGGAGCCTCCGTGACGTGGACCTGCAAGCCTTTCATAGCGACCTGAGCGGTGTCGATTGGCACGCCATAGAGAGTATTCCTGACGTGGACCTTAAGCTGGAGGCTTTTAATGGCGCATTGCTTGCGGTCTTTGATAGGCACGCTCCATTGAGGCCTACTCGCGTTAAGCACAACCCGGCGCCGTGGCTCACGGAGGAGATCAGGGGATTGATGGCGAGGAGAAACAGAGCTCGCATTAAATTACGGAACGACTCTTCTGAGGAAAATCGTCAAAATTATGTATCACTGCGAAATCACTGCAATAAGGTGTGCAGGAGTGCGAAGCGGCGGTATATATACCAGTCAATTGATAATTGTCCTCCTTCTGCATTATGGAGGTTCCTTAAGTCTCTTGGGGTGGGCAAATCTCAGCAAAATACTTCTACTTTGACTGACCTCAATGGCCTCAATAAACATTTCAGCACTTCACCAGTTCAACTGGACCCTTTAGCAAAACAGCGCACTTTGTCATTTCTTGCCAGTATTCAGCACCCCGACGTCCCCCCTTTTGATCTCGGTAGCATTGATCCGCATGATGTTCTCAATATTCTTAAATCTATTAGGACGAAGGCCGTTGGTGAGGACGACTTGAGCTTGGACATGCTTGTGCTGGGGGCGGAGATTATAGCTCCCACTCTATCCCACATCATAAATTTTTCATTCTCTTCAGGCTGTTTTCCATCGATGTGGAAACGTGCTCATGTAATTCCTCTTCCTAAGACGCCGAATCCCAATTCCTTTTCTGAGCATCGCCCTATTTCAATTCTCCCAGTTTTATCAAAAATTGTGGAACATTTCGTAAATCGGCGTCTTTCCTCTCATCTCAATGAACACAATCTTCTAAATCCTTTCCAATCTGGTTTCCGTCCTGGGCATAGCACTGTCACGGCTCTCGTTAAGGTCACAGACGATATTCGTCTCAATATTGAGAACAGAAAACTAACGGTTCTTGTTCTACTGGATTTCAGTAGTGCATTTAATACCGTCGATTTCGATATACTTCTTGGTATCCTCAACTCTCTAAACGTATCCTCAACTGCATTAACGTGGTTCCGTTCCTACCTCTGTGAGAGGCAACAGCGAGTCAAGGTTGAAGACGCTTTTTCAAGCTGGTGCAACCTTACCGCTGGTGTTCCGCAGGGGGGTGTACTTTCCCCTCTCCTTTTTTCTATTTTTATTAATGGTATTACCTCTTCTTTGAATTCTTCGTACCACTTGTATGCTGACGATTTGCAAATATATTCTGCGGCTGATCTTGACGATTTTCCTCTGCTGATTGATCGCATTAATTCAGATCTCATCGCCATTCGTGACTGGGCTGCGAGCTTTGGACTCATGGTGAATGCCAAGAAGACGCAGGCAATCGTTATTGGTAGTCCATATTTTATTTCTCGGATATCTGACCTGGTAGTTCCAAACTTGTATTTTGATGGTACAGTTATTCCTTTCTCGCCTACCGTCAGAAATCTGGGGATCATCATGGACCAGACGCTTTCCTGGACGGCACAAGTTTCCGAGGTTAGTCGGAAACTTTTTGCCTCGTTTCACTCGCTCAGGCGTTTGCAGAACTTTCTGCCTATCCAAACAAAAATAACACTAGCTCAATCTCTTTTGCTCCCACTTCTTGATTACGGCGATATTGCCTATCTGGATCTCACTGAGGGGCTACTTGACAGGCTTGATCGTCTTCAAAATGTATGTATTCGATACATTTTTGGACTCCGAAAGTATGACCACGTGTCTCACTTCCGCGCGCAGCTTGGGTGGTTGCCTGTCAGAGATCGCAGGAATATCCATGTTCTGTCATTACTTTTCAACATTCTTTTTAATCCTTCTGCTCCTATGTATCTTTTCGAGCGATTCAGCTATTTGGCTGCCGGTAGCCAGCATCGGCTACGGTCGAATGCTAATCTCCTTTTGTCCTGTCCTCCTTCATCCTCCAAAACTTACTCCAAATCCTTCACAGTTCACTCTGCTAGGCTGTGGAATCGGTTACCGACCTCCATCAGGCAGTCTGCCTCCGTGTCGTCGTTCAAGGAAGGCTTGAGGAAGATATGGCTCACACCATCTCCTTAGATATTGTGTGTACTCTTATTGTATTTTGTATGTATGCATGTGTGTAATGATATTTAGTAGTTTTTTATGTTTTTTATGTTTTGTTTATTGTGCTTAGATAAGTACGCTCTATTGTGGCTTTCACTATCTCGAATTTTAAACCTTCACTTTGTCGGTCCCTCGTTTAATGCTCCTCTCATCTACTCAAAGGTTAACTGGTAGAGATCCCTTATAGGGATAAGTTCGCCTTTGTGCATATATTAATGTTTTTTCTTTTTTTGTGAATTGTATCTGTTTCTTTATATTTGTACAATAAAGCATTTACTTACTTACTTACTTACTTAAAAATAAAAACCCGTTCGACATTCCAAAATTCGAATTTAGAAGTTCGTATCATACCGCCCCTCTCACACTCATAGCAATAAGTATTATAGTGTTATAGTAACACCGCGAAACGAACTTCGAATTTGGAATGTCGCAGTAGACCTGCTAGCTACAGAGCTACATTGCTCGTTCTGAAACCGTATTTTTAAAGGTTGGTGTCCACTAGGTTCGCCGAGATGAAACGAATCGAATCGCAATAATCCGCTTTCTAAACTTTATGACACTGCGAAGACGTTGATACTGATGATAGCATAAAGACCACCTACGTTCCGGAATGTAATGTAGAAAATATACCCATAATAATAATTGAAATTGAAACTTTTCATTTCATGCCATAATGAAGCTAGAAAACATTTCCTTCTGAGAAAGAAGATTTCAATACAATTGCTATTGAAAATGCTATAGAATTTTAAAATGATATCAAACTTCGATAAACAATAAAATGACGCAGCAATAACGGCTACAAAGATTTAGGGCCCCGGGGAAATCGCCGGGACAACGGGGAAGACTTTCTGCTCGTTTATTGAGCAAATTAATCCTGCTTTGGCTTTGTGAATTCGAATAAAAGTTTATCAAAAACTCGGTTATTGCGTTTTGAACTTATTCCCATTTATTGTTCGCAGCTAAGGTTGAGGATTTTGCGTGTCTCATTGAAGTTGGTTCACATTTGCAGCTATGATATTAAATTAAAAGATCAAAAACCACCGCACGCATTAATCGAGCTATCATACCAGTAGAATGTACCAGTTGCTTCTCTTCCCGCGCAGACGGTAAAAACCCATCGAGGGAATAACGGGCATAAGAATAATGTTATAGGCGATGCGGCTAGCAAACCCATCACTATTTTCATTCCCCTTTCCACCTATACGCCCACAACTACGCTAAACGTGGCCTTTAGGCCTTGTCACCTTAAGCCCGTAAGGGAGTGATTTATGTTACGTTTGTATGTATGTTTATACGTAAATAAATAAATGAACAATTTTAAATTAAATTTTACGCCAAAAATGGCTTATTTAATTTTGGAAAAGTGCTGATACTCTTCAAATTGCTGGACCGATTTTTACCAAACATGGCTAAAAACCACCGCAATGAACTGGATTTCGAATGAAAAAAACTGCATCGCAATCGTTACCTCCGTTTGAGAACAACGATGCCACAGACTAACACAACCAGATATTGACGTTTAACTTCTAACACCCCTTTTTACGCCGTATTAAATAATTATACGTATAATGAAACCTTAGGATGCTACCCTTAACTCAAAGAAACTTGCGAACTAGAGAACCAAAAACGCAAGTATTTCAACGTGTTAGGTTCAATTCACGTGCAAGCAGGAATAACATTACCTCAAATCGTTATGCCTGCTGGCAACACTTTCCAATTGGGTTTTGGCGGGAAAGCCGATATACTTTTGACAGTCGCTAGCTTAAACTGATGATAAAAGTTTGCGTTACAAACTACGAATAATAATGTTACAAATAAGAAACGAATATTAGGATAAAGAGTACTAGATAGTATTGTATGGTTGTCCTGGAGAAATATACATGTTAACAAGGTGAGCGTTTTATTATAAACGGACTCGATAACTCATTAAACTTTTTGTTTTTAATTTGTTTAAATTCTTTTCAGAGACGTGAAAGTCATAGCTTATTATAGTCCTTTCCAATTTCCGCTATTATAAACAAGTTCATACAAAAATTAAACATAAGAAAATAAGTACCTATTTGCAAAATGTCGTGAGTTATAAAGTACGATCTTTCAACATTCCGGTGGATATGCTGCTAATTGGATACAATAAGAGATTCTATAAGGATTTAGATGAAATTGTTTGAAAAGGAATTGAAATGGTTTGGAATAGAGAATAGGTAGGTACTTTATTTTGTATTAGGTACACAAAATATCAAGGAGCAAATGTTATTAAAATATATTCAAACAAATAAAGGTTACATTTTATGTTACATAAGATCGATGATAATACCTACCTAATATTATTTTTAGCACCTGTTTAGAGTTGCGGGGCTTTAAGGGTGGTTCAATAAGACGAATCATCATAAACTTTCGCCATCAACATGTTGTCCAGAAAAGGCTGTCGGTGTGTCGATGATGTCGACATAAAAATATCGATTATCGATACTCAGACAAAGTCAGTAATCACGCGCCAAAATGTATGTAGGTCCCGTTACCTCTGCGGTCAATGTTACGTAGCTAAATGGACTTTACTTTGCTATTCTGGGAAATAGTAAGGTCAATTCGTCCGGAATAATCCATGAAGTCTGTCTGTATACTTTTACAAATACAGTACAGTAGGTAGCTAGAATCCGGTAGACTCGAGTCTTCGCAGGAGAGAACTCTTCAACGGTTGATCCGATTGACTTGAAATTTGGTAAATTTGGTAGGACGGGTGACAATGCAAGTGCAGTCGGTAAGCAAATCTTGTATTAAAAGTGAAATTTTTGAAAGAAACTTATAAATCTTTTGGAATTAAAAAATGGCCCGTTGAAATTACACAGGCGAGTACAAATAATGGGTAATTTTTTTTAGAGATTGCCATAAAAACAAAACTTTATTTTGAAAGAAAGAAAAAGTTTATTCGTACCAATACAAATTAAAAAAAAAGAAACACAAAGAAATAATTAATTAAGATTGTTACGAGTTAATCGAGTGACTGTTGATTGCCTATCCTCAAAGACGTTTGTAGTTAGAATGTTTCAATCACTTATAGTCTAGATATAACACTCTTCAATTTTATTATGTGAATCGCTTTACCGGCACATTTTAAAGCGCCTCTATATATTCATTTACTTTCACAACATTATCGAATTTATCGATAATCATTTCATTACACATGTGAGACATCTCTAATCCCGCGTATTACCGACTTTTTATACCACTCATATTGCTTTTATGGGTAGGCTTATACGGTTCGTAAGGCGCCTCGATTATATTACCTTTAATACAGATTTCAGGGCCCAAGACTAAGGACCCCTCGTAGGCTGTAAGAGCTTTTCATTTACATCAAAAGGCTGAATAAAGCTGCGTTTTCAGAAAAAAAATGGGGAACACGCGCAAAGATATTATTTAGAAATATAGCGTGCTATGGATTTAATTTCGGACAAGGGCGAGCTTTTGAAGTTATGAAAAGAGTAATCTATCTGTCAAGAAATATAGGTATTGACGGATCGTGTTTCATCAACTGATTTTGATCTCGATTCGTAGCTAACCTAACCTAAAAATTACATTTTAGATACAAGCTTTTTTGCGGACTGTACTTTTGACCACCAGAACTTTACTACCAGATTATTGTATTGTCATCTGACTTAAATAAATATGCAAAATTTCAGCTCAATCGGATGAAGACATCTGCTTCAAAATTGAGTCGCAAGATTCCACCCGGACAAACATACTCACATAAATACATTGCAAGTTAATACAAAGCTTATAAAAAGATTTGCGGGCAGTTTGCGGGTGGCAGGACGCCTGAAGCCTTTGTCTAACATCGCCTTAACGCTAAACAAAAAAAAACACTACAATCTATCACATCTATCAAGCACCTATCACTTGTTTGATCGCCCAGCGGGCAGCTAACTGGCTAACGACAACCCCCATAAGGGGGAGGGAGCCCCCTTGGCACCCCGTGGCTACTTATTTACCCCGTGCAGGCAGGATGATATGAACTAGGCCACAGATCTATTGGTTCAAGTCAGTGGGCGATAATCTTATCTATTTGGCTTTAGTTGGTCACGGAAAAATTATTAGTTAAACGAACAATAACCTACACACATACGTCTTTATCCCGTACGGGGTAGACAGAGCCTAAGATAACAAAACCTTAAGGCCACGTTTAGCATGATGAACAGCGTATAGCTGGAAAGGGAAATCAGAATAGCGATGGGTTGCTAGCCATTCTTTCGATGGGCTTTTTTAACAATAAGCTGCTTGGCTAAACGTTATGTGTGTACTACTATAATGGAAATATCATATATTTTTTTAAAAAACAAGCCACTGCGATTGCTGGTCAAGTGGGGCACTAGGGTTGGGCAAGCTGGTATTATATCGATAGCAATGGTAAATATTCAATCATAATGGCATAGTGAACAAAACGTATTTGTTTTTTTTTTCAAAGTACTCGCGCGTGGTCCTCTGATAAACGATGTCTCAAAATATTTAAAAACAATTAAATTATAGGTAACATCTGAAGTGAAAAAAAAAAAAAACAAAAAATAACCACTAAACAAACTACTCACTCACTTAAATAAATAAAAAAACAGAATCATTTTTATTACGTTTTGTATATTAATGAACAAAAAAATATTTACCTCCGCTACTTAAATAATTAAACTAAGATTATACTTCAATTGACTTGACGACAAATGTAAAAAGCAAAAGTAAAAAGAACCAACTAATTGAGATCCATCGATGACCTGTCCTCAAAGTTAGTGATCGCGGTGTATTTCATCTCCCTTCCGGATCCATCACGAGTCAGCCCACGCCTCGACCCTCAACGCACAAAGGGCCCACAAATTACTTGACAGATGAATCTCCTATTTATTATGGCTATAAATAGAATGGGCTCTTTTGCATATACTTTTGTTGTGACCTCTTCACAATAAAACGGGCCTCGGTAGACCAACGCGGCATTGCCAGAGGGTAAAATAAAAAACCCTGAAAAAAAAAGTTTTCTTTCCTGCCAGCATTTTTGGAAGCACTGTTGGCAGTAATATCCAAGTGTAACTTGCTTTCATCGCCGTTATTGCGTGTTCATTTTGGTGAATAAAAATTGTTGTTGTAAAATACATAACCCTATTTATTTTTACTGTAGTCGAAAAATTTTTTGAAGGTAGTTGTTAATGGATAATAAAAATCATAAATAATAGGGTACTTTGGGAAAACATATGAACGTAGGTACATTAGGCTTATATATACAGTTTAGATTCAGTACGACGTTGGTTTGCATGTGTAACGGTTGTGTGTAAACTTTGATAATGATCCCGTAGAGGGATTGAAACGCGTCAGTGTTTGTGTGGTGTAAGGGATAATTAAGTTTGTGGGATTTATATGTGTTTTATTGGCAGCAGTGGAGGGAGGGATTGCATGAAAAACATATATATTTCACACAGGCTTGGTTATTTTGCACGTGAGTAGCGGAGTAGCAAGGTAAAATTTTTTGTTCATTGAAATGGACCTCCGCAAAGTAACGCCTGATTCAATAAAATATCCAAGTGTACTAAATTTGAGGCAAGCCGGTCACTGGAAATGTGACAACTAGTAAGCAATTCGAGTTAAGTTAAAAAAAAAACAATCTTATTTGATTTAGGGCCTGATTCTCTCTCTATTCCTTTCTAAGAAACAGAGACGACATCATAAATAACTGATACTTAAGATAACAGAAACTTTACAGAGAGTGGTGTAACAGGCCCTATGTTTCCAATAATACTATACTTATTTAATTTAATTTAGCACCAAAGCCAAACACTCGGAAAAACACACAAAATTGACCATTTTTTCGCATTTTACCTACATGATCATAAAGTTGGACGTTCATAATAATAACATCGTTATTTTATTTATTTATTCTGTTTTTTATTTAGTCTTGACTCCGTATCATACTAAACCAACATCCAACCAAAGCTGCACAAAAATCTTTACATTCATTTACGCCGACGACATCTTTCATTCTGTGTTCATCTAGTTAACAAATCGAGTACAGGCATAAAATGACAATCGTAAAGCGGAAAATACCGGTTTTTTTATTCCCGCGAGTCGAAGGCACAGCATGCAAAATACGAACACCATTAACATCTCATTCAACACCATTTCAGCACGCACGTTTCGTTTCTCTTTTATTTTGCACGTTCACTTTTTTACACATGTTTTTTTAAACCATGTCGTATCGTAACTGTCGCCAGTACGGCAACATTTGGACTTTTGTAACTGACAGGCATTCGTTTTATTTAAGGCCAGTAACAGGAGCATGTGCGAGCCTTTTAATTATTTAACAATGAAGTTAACCCCAAGGCCTCGACTTCTACGGAATTTCATTAGTCCCCGCTCACACGATCGCCGCATTCAACTCACTAATACACAGATTCCGCTCATACTACTAAATTATAATTGTAATGGTAAATAATAGCAAACAAACCCCGATACAGCAATTTAATTTTATAACGCTGCAGTTGGGAATGTTGGCAACATTGATTTTGTTCAACGGTCAATCCAAACGCGCCCCTTAGCTGATGACGAATTCCATATTCTTTGAACGGGACAGAATTTTGTGCAGCTATCTGTGGAATTTAGAAAAACAAAATCTGTTTGGAGTACGGATTGGAGATTCCGCTTTGAAATATTATTTATTTGCAAGGGCATGACAACGTATTTAAAATATTAGATAACTTTAATATCCTCATTTTTAAGGCAAAGTTTCTATTGGTTAAGTGTGAGCAAAGTGGTGAGTTTAGAATAAGTTGCTTGCTGAAACAGTACAAAGCAAATCTTGCAATAAAATGTTGGTTTACTTTTAATTGCCTTGACACTTATTTATTGAGGGTAAATAAATATCAGCAAAAAAGTTGCACTCATCATTTTTTTATATCTATATCTAACAACAACTTATTCAGCCAAGTGAGAATGTTACTGCAAACGAATTTTAAACAAAGTAATTCAAAATCAATTTGTACGTTGTACAGTCACCGCGGCATCATTTATCGCAGATTTTAATTAGTCGACCGAGGCTGGGAGAGCGACATGCCCAAATTAATTTCCGATGAAAAAAAGCTTTTCATACAGCGTAGCAGTGTTAAAATAGGCTGTTTCTACGTTGTGATTGTTTTTGCAATTTTAAAATTCAATTAGACCTCTCCTATCGAAAGAATTTTCTAACAATTAAGAGCCGTGTTAAGTTTATTAATTTTTTATTCCATGCTAATCTAGGAGCAAAAAAAACAGGATGTACGACCAGTTGCTTCTCTTCCCGCGCAGTTGGTTAAGAGCCCATTGAGGGAATGTGCGGGATCACAGGAATGTAATAGGTGATGCGGCTAGCAACCCATAACTATTTTGATTCCCCTTTCAACCACGTGGCCTTCAGATCTTGTTACCTTAGGCTCTGTCTACCCAGTAAGGGATAAAGACGTGATTTATGATGGTATCAGATTATTCTACCGAAACGCTGAAGTGCCGTGCAAGGAGAAAATCTACTGGCAGCATGTTTACCAACCTCAACATTGGCAGAATCATTGAGAAAGTAGATGGATCCATCTTTCCCTAAATTTGAATTGAATTGTTGGAGCCATAACTCGACTGTAATTTCTCATGAATACGGTATATCTTTACATTTCGTTTCGCTAAACCAATAGTGGTACGGCTAAGACGATCGCTTTGCACAGCGATAAACGACAAAGCAATCTATCTCGCGATTGTTTACATTCCCGGGGAAAGAAATTCCCTGAGGGAACGAGCAAAAGAAAGGAACACTTGCAAAATAACCCGAGACAACCTGAAGTGTTTGAGTAGAACACTCTTGGACCGAAGTGAGCATGTTTTAATTGACAGGAGTGGCTCAAAAGAGGACAGGCCTTCGCTCAATGGAGCAGAGCAGGCTATTAAAAAAAACCGATTTAAAAAATAGAATTAATACTTATAAACTTGTTCATTCACCACGCACGGATAACTTTAGTGTACAAAAGAGATCGCTCGGTGTTTCTTTGAAAAATTAGAGTTATTTTTGCAAACGGAAATAATCGGAATAAAATGATATTCAATGAGATTGGAACTCAGAGATTTTCGGATATTCTTCCTTTGCTTGTCTTTGTCTATCTTGTCATTTTTTAACGATTGCCAGAGACATAACTATTTCATACTAATTTCATCTAGATACCTCCACCCAGTCGCCCCACCCCGTGCCCCTGCACCGCGCGTGCGAGGACTCATTTAAGCGGTCGGTTTATAGAGTTGTTTCTAAAAGGAAAAAAAAACCTAATTTGTCGTTTCAGTTCACTCAGCATGCGTTCAGATATGGTATTGACAAGATAACACAGCTCCACTGATAAAACTGTTTTTGCCTGAGCTCCTCTTAAATTCGTTTCCTTTTTATTTCAATATCCCCATTTTCCGTGACAGCCACTAAAACAAGAGAATTGCGAGCGAAATGAAAAAAAAAACAAAGCGCCTTGTAAAACAAGATAGCTGCGCTCAAAGGAATTGAGACAATCGTAACCACAGATTAAATAGAATTACAAAGTTTCTAAAAGGTCGAACGTCCGCTATGTTGGTGAAACTTTTTTATTACAGGCAACACTCGTATTAAGCCAAACCAAAAATGTAATATATACTGGCATAAGTAACGAAGTTTGAGGGAACCTTTTCCATTTGAGCTGAAAATATGGCAAAGGAGCAGCGATTAGAGATTTCTTCGTGTACTGTACTTACCTTTCGAGACCTTTCAACTTGACTTTTCAACTTCTTATGTTGGCGAAGTCTAATAACCTTCTTGTCGAGTAAAGTGCCAACTTGATTTTCGGAAAGCTCATAATTTGAGCATTTTCAGTTTAAAGTGTATCCTTTCGTTTTTTTTCAAATGAAAAAAATGTGGAATTTATCCTAATGACATCCACTAATGGCCTTAAAGTTTTGTTACCTTAGGCTCTGTCTATCCCGTAGGGAATAAAGACGTTGTAAATGTATGTATGTCTCATCATTAGCAATCGTTTTGATTAACCTGTCCCTTTTATCATACATTTTATGTTTCCTCACAAATCTCGAAACCACACCACACCCAATAATCCTAAAAGGTTGACTAGAAGAGATCCCTTAACCCGTCGAGCGTCCTGTGTGCACGGGTATGCGCACAACGTTATGCACTCTGTGCACACGGGACGCTCGACGGGTTAAAGGGATAAGTCAGCCATTGTGCATTATCTCAGTGTCTTTTTGGACAAATTGTAAACTAAAAAAACTCCTATTTTTAATGAATGATGTATAATATATTTTTATTTATACCCATATATGTATTCTACCCTCTTTCTTTGTAAGCGAGAGAAGATATCCTGAAAGCAGTGTTGCCCTATATTCTCAGTTTGAAAGTTGCCATGTATTATTGTGTGGTACCTGGAGCAGCGCGGTGTGCACGCGGCACGAGCAGACCGCGCCGTTCTTGCGCGCGCACGGCGCCCCGAGCCACGCGCACGCGCCGCCGCGCCGCATCGCAAGCGCACATGTCCGCTACCCGCGCCGCGCTCACATTCTACCCTCTATATCACTTTAAAATCGTTCGTAACACGTTCTATCACTTTAAAATCACTGACACTGCCTTCTAACCAATTTCTAATAAAAATAAATAACAATGCGTTAGCATACAAGATATCTTCGTTTCGGTTAATTTTACAGCACTTCAAAAAAAAGACTTCGACATTGACGGACACAATAACCACTGGACATCGATGGATACGTTTTAGGTTCATTCCATTCAAATTAGGTTCATTCCATTCAAATTTCAAATTACCAAGGGCTCATAATACCTAAAAATTAAACTGCCTCATTCCTAAGATATACAAATGTCATAATGACATCGACCTCAAACGTAATGTACATTTCCTTAAAATACCGAATCATAGATACGACAAAATTTCTAAATAACTTAAACTGAAAACTCCAGAATGTCAAAATGTCACAGGTTCAAAATGCCTATTTTTTTTGTACCAAGAATCATGAGCTCTTTTTGAAACTGATATGTGAAAAAGTGGCCAGCTCTAAAGAAGATAATAAATAGATTTTAATCATCAATAGAAATTTAGGTATTCTGACACTTGGTTGTTTTGAATATACGGTATACTGCGACAAAGGTGTCGTGAATTTTGAGTCTTATGAGAATTAGACATTTTAAAATTCAGTCATATTGGGTATATTGTGTAATGAAGAAAAATTTTAGGCATTCTGGAAATTAGGTATTTTGACACTAAGTCCTTTTGAGTTGTAGGAGTATTGGTAAAAGGGTAAACTGAAATTTCGACGGAATGAACCTAAAACGATGGATACAATTCACTAGATACATTTGTTTATTTACCAAATTGTTTGCTCATGTAATTCTGTGAACAACGCTAAGAATTTCTTGAGCGAGATAATCGTGATCAGAAAACAACTAAGTAATAATACCCAGTAATACTCGATCAAACACATATAATATATCAACGTCTCAAATCGTTTCTCATACATCACACACGTCAGCGATACCAAAACAGTAAATGTACAAATAAATAGAATCTAATGCATATCTTTAACACGATGACAACCGCGACTATTTCATGTAAAATATTACAAAAGTTTACTTTTACGAAGAGTTTATTTGATTATTATTATCAGCTTGTTGTTTTTAAACAATTTCCAATTCCCTTCTTTTTATGCTTGTTGTAAATTACTTATTTAATTTATTTACTTTAGTTACTCATATATAGGTATATCGGTTCCATTTATTCTATTTATTAATTTAGTCACGTATAGTTTATTTAGTTTATGAACTCTGAAAATCAGTGCTGTAGGTGTCTAACGCCTCAGTATACCTAATGCTGAGCCAGCGACCGTTTCACTTTTGCGAAGACACTGTCATTAATATACTGATGATCTATTTTCATGTCTGTGTTCTGTTTCATTTTTGTACAATTGTGCGTATGCTCTATTTGTGTGTCTTTCAAAAGAATGTCTTTTTTCTTTCTTTGATAAAGTAAATTTTTGGATGCCGATGTTTTCCAGTCAATATTGGCGTTAATCTCAGTCAGGTCAATTTGCTAGCTTTTTTTCCTTGCCGCAAAACGTACGTTCTCCAAAAATCTCCAAATTGTTGTGTGATAATATTAGAGAGTCTTCTTACATAATTATTCTAGTATTACAGTATGTATACTGCCAAAAAGTATCATTGGAGTAATAATAAAATATTAAGTCAATAAAATAAAGCCAGCGCGGTAAACAACCACGAACAGTCGCAACCGCCCAGCGTGAGATTTAACACGTTTGTACGTCGTTAACAACCCTTTTGGTAATAAATAGGCCATTTTGCGCCAAAACTATTATTAATTTTGCCTTGAAGTGAAACGTATACATACGTGTATGTCAAATCTTCATGCTATATCTACAGCTTTGGGTGTACGTGAATTAAGTACTTCAAGTTTGTGAGGATATTTACATATGGTATACTGGCTATAATTACACATAAACGGATAACTCACGTATAAAAGTCGAGTGATGCTCGACATGTTTCGGACTATTTCGAAGTCCTTTTTCCAAGAGCGCTCGCCCCGGCGGCTGGCGCGCAGTGTTCGTGTCGCTGCCGCCGGGGCGAGCGCTCTTGGAAAAAGGACTTCGAAATAGTCCAAAACATGTCGAGCATCACTCGACTTTTATACGTGAGTTATCCGTTTATGTGTAATTATGATTGAGTCTCACGGTAGTTTCATGTTGAAAGGTATACTAGCTGTTGCCCGCGACTCCGTCTGCGCAGAATTCGCAACGCTATCCCTCGGGAACTGTGCGATTTTCCGGAATAAAACTATCCTATGTCCCAGTGGCGTGGCTATTTAATGCAGTTGGGCGCTTTATTGTGCAGAATTAAAGGAAAAGGCTGGTTAACTTCCCTTCGGCTTGCTTTATGATATGACGCCACGCCACTGCTGTGTCCCCCGGGACTGCAACTGTCTCTGTACCAAATTTGATTAAAATCGGTTCAGTGGTTTAGGCGTGAAAGCATAACACACAGACAGAGTTACTTTCACGTTTATAATAAGAGTAGGGATGTTCACGCCAGAACGGTTGAACCGAAAAATTGCGTAAATTCCGCGGGACAGCGACAAACGAAGCAGACGAAGCCGTGGTCAACAGCTAGTATTAAAGGGCCTAGGTCTAAGGCCGTTTATTTCCATCGTTGATCCGTCGTAGCGCGGCTTTCCAAGGAGTATCGTAAACCAGGCCAATTATCGAGTTCCCTCAGGAACAAGCCTGGTTCTGATGCCCTCACGACCACGGCTACTCGCAGCCAGCGGCACATTGGGCGAATTCCCTGTTCATTGCGCGGTTGAAAGCGCAGTCCACAGAGCTTAACGAGGGACACACGCAATGTATAGACAATAGAACGCCGCGTCGCCGTCGGGCAAAAACCTGGGCACGGGATAGAAAAAAAAAGAAAGGGGGTGTCTCGCGTGTGGTATAATCCTGTTAAAAACTAAATGTGAGTTGGACAAGATCTAAAAGGCATTTTGGACACTATAATTTTCACACAAAACCCATTTAAACGTCGGAAAATTAGGGTACCAAATAGGAGACGTTTTCGAAAAAGGTCAGGTCAGGAGTACCCGAAACCGACGAGCATGTATGAAGAGATTGATGAATGTAGATAAAGCGAAAGAAGTATGTCAGGATCGTAGCAAGTGGAACAAAGTAGTCTCTGCCTACCCCTGTGGGAAAGAGGCGTGACGGTATGTATGTATGTAAAATTAGGGTCGCTCAGTGGACTCTAGACCTAAACCCAATCTCAAAAGGAAATTAAATGGTACTGATAAAACTTACGATATAAATTAAGCGTAAAACCATAGGCACCAAGATACAACATCACCCATTCAAAACTGTCAGCAAAACAATTCTCAAAGTCGCTTTGAGGACTGAAACGATGACTAACATTTAAAATTAATCAAATTCTAGTTAATATCGTATCCAAATTACAAATTATGAAAGGATAGAACAATTAAAAAGCTACTTTAGTATTGCAAACGTATGTAAAACAAAGCATAGAATAGCAAATTGATTCGGTTTTAATTGGAAACGTTTCAAATCTGTTTATTTGGAATACAATAAGCTGTTAATAAACGCCCGGCGTAAACAGCGAGAGCCAATAAAATATCAAAGAGCTGAAAAATCTAAATGCAAACGCAACTCAAGCGAAACTCATCTCTGGTAAAATAATGTCTATTAATCACATGAGGGTGGAGGAATCTCACCCGATCTCACTTGGGGGCAGTAGGCTTATTACCTAACTCGCTCGCAATCGCCATCGTGTTCATTTTGACAGTTCTTGTATGAATGTGACAGCTAGCTGATTCCGATGCCAATTGTCAGCCCATACATGAACTGTCAAAATGAACACGATGGCACTGTATATATGAAGTTTTTTTTCCGCAAAAACTATAAGTTTGCGATAGAACTGAGTAAAATTAAGTAAAACAATGTTTACCAAAATTTACACATTTATAGCGGTTTTTACAACGCCAACACAATCAAGCACGTAGTAGTTACACTAAAATACAAAGTTTTAAAAATCTCTCGTGTCATTGGGGAGGTAGAGGTCGAGTATCTCGCGACATCTCACCAGGGCTCGAAACAACGTAGAAAGGTAAGGTCTCAACCGCCATGTTATCCAATGTTTCGAAGTTGTCAATGAAACAAACCACGAGAGCACGTGTAGTATTTTTATTTAAAATGGCGTCCCCCATGGAGCTAATGAATATTAACACTGAAAATTAAAACACATAGAAAAATCCGAAAAGTAAAGATATGGCCGGGAATCGAACCCGCGTCCTCGTCATTCCGTGACGCGTGCTTACCCCTACGCCACCCACAGCAGGTGGGTAAGCCTTCGAATTTTTCTAACTGTTACTGGCTGTCGTGACCTAGTTAATACGCGAATTTTTGTCGCTAAGCGTCATCTGTTTTAAATGATTTGTCTGTACGACACAATTAAAATTGGAATATGCTTTATATGTTCCGCCGAGACCGACCGCCTTCGGACGCACTCGTCTTCGTCTCTACAATTTTCGGACGGCGTATCCCGCGCTAAGCCACATTTGATGTTTTATCTCATTCTTACACGCAATTTGTGTGATTAAGAGTAGGATGGAAGCAAAGCGAGCTTTTTGTAGTATATAGCTGAATAGGCTCCTCGAATAGACGTTGTTCACTTGTTAGTGCCAAGCTCGACGGGTACTGAATAATGTATATGAGTTGAGCTGCATTTTGTGTTAGTTGATACCTAATAGTCTGTTATTGTCTAGATATAAGACAGAAAACAAGAAAACATTTATTCGCCAGAGCAAAAACATCCTACTAATCATCACTACATAGTATAAAACAAAGTCGCTTTCTCTGTCTCTATATCCCCGTCCCTATGTATGCTTATATCTTCAAAACTACACAACGGATTTTGAAGCGGTTTTTTTAATAGATAGAGTGATTCAAGAGAAAGGTTTTTATGTATAATTCTACGCAGACGAAGTCGCGGGCAGAAGCTAGTAATATTATAAACGCGAAAGTTTGTAAGTATGGATGGATGGATGTTTGTTACGCTTTCACGGCAGAACGGCTGGACAGATCTGGATGAAATTTGGAACATAGATAGTTTATAGTCTGGAATAACACATAGGCTACTTTTATCATGGAAAATTGCGTAATTCCTGCGGGATATAAACGAATTGTATGCAGACGAAGTTGCGGGCAACAGCTAGTTTAATATAAAAGAAAACAAAGGTACAAATTGTCACGAAATTGTCCCAACAGCATAACGCTGGCGTCTACTATTAAACATCCAAGACTCGAGAACAAACATTCATATCGTTCATCATAATATCTGTAACGACCGGAAATCGAACCCGGGATCTGAAACTTCATAATCAGGTTCTCTAACCACTAGGCTAGGTCGTCAACATAATCTTTGCATTTTAGATGGAGCTCTCCATCATTGTTATTATTATAAGTCTATTGTGTTCCAATCCTGAGCAAAGGCCTCCCCCCAACGCTCCCACAGCTCCCGGTCTGCTGCGGTACGCGTCCAAGCCCTTAAGGTGTCCAACTCGTCCCGCCATCGCCGTCTAGGTCTGCCGCGCCGCTTCGAGTCAGTTGGACTCCAATTAGTGGTTGTCTTGGCCGTCAACTCATCCGGCATACGGCAAACAAGACCAGCCCAGTCCCCTTTACCTTTTTACCTTTTTTTTTTGAGATGGAGCTCTCGCTTTGTTAAAAGAAAATTCGCCACTCAAACCATCGCCTGCAACCGGAAACTCGAGCTCTCTAGCCAGATACTTAAATTGCATCCTAGAATCGCGAGTTAAGTGAAGTGTGCATTACATCTGAAGCGCTAAGTCCGCTGCAGCTATTAAGCTAGAGGCTTTCAGGCGTAATTCGAGCTTTCTGATGGCGGATACGTTCCCAGGCGTCGCTGATGTGAGCTTAGTAGAGATGGGTAATACTGTGCGACACGACCTTCTGGTCTGAATGACAAGCCTTATTCAGGGTCTCTAGAAGTTGTTGCATTATATTTCAGCAATTTGTTGCGTTAGTGTGCCTACCCCCCCTTATTCATAAACGCTCTGTAGGTTTCTGCTAACTTAGCAATCGTTTGTTGTTATCTGTGAAAGGTAAATGTCAAAATGACAGATAAGGACAAACGATTGCTAAGTTAGCGGAAGCCTACTGAGCGTTTATGAATAAGAGGGTATATCTATAGCCCTGTTAATGTTAAATCTCAGCTCTACCCAACAAAGGAACAAGGGAACAAATAAAAAAAAGATAACAAATTACCACAAAAAAGGAGATATAGTACGTCTAAAAATATAACTAAACTACTTTTAGAGCAAGCTGAGCCAGAAATTTTAAGTAGCAAGTGAAAACACAAAATATTAGCCCTAACAAAATAATATCCCTTCTCACCCCATTTCACGGTACTGACTTCATATCAAGTCAATGGCGGTGAAAAAGTTAAAGGTCACAACGCATAGAATTTTCAAATTTGGCGCGGGATACCAGTCTCAAGTATCGTTAGCCAGACTAACTGAAAATTTGCTTTATGCCAAAGACTTTCGTCCGTGTCGAATCACTACATAGTATAAAATAAAGTCGCTTTCTCTGTCCCTATGTCCCTATGTATGCTTATATCTTCAAAACTACGCAACGGATTTTGATGCGGTTTTTTTTTATAGTTAGAGTGATTCAAGAGGAAGGTTTTGATGTATAATTCTACGCAGACGAAGTCGCGGGCAAAAGCTAGTTATATAATACTAGCGACCCGCCCCGGCTTCGCACGGTATATTATGCATGTATTATACATATAAACCTTCCTCTTGAATCACTCTATCTATTAAAAAAACCCGCATCAAAATCCGTTGTGTAGTTTTGAAGATATAAGCATACATATATACGGACTTGGGGACAGAAAAAGCGACTTTGTTTTATACTATGTAGTGATGATAGTGATAGTGATAGTGATGATAGTGATAGTGAAGTGATATAAAAACCTTCCTCTCGAATCACTCTATCTATTAAAAAACGCATCAAATCCGTTGCGTAGTTTTAAAGAGCATACATAGGGGAATACAGACAGCGGAAAGCGACTTTGTTTTGTACTATGTAGTGACTAGGCAGTCACGAGTCTGAGGCAGCTCCAAGTTTTATACACGTGTTGTTTGATTTGATTACAGAAAGAACAAAGTATGCGCGCGGATTTTTCCTGAACATAGTTACAATATTGAGCCGCGAGGCCGTGCATGCGATATTAAAACTGCAAGGTCGATGCCCTCTGCACTTTAAACCACCCGCCTGCAAACGTCATTTCAATAGTTTTTTAAAATCTTTCCACCCTCCAGGGATATACAAAGGAAACACGGTGCATACATCCGTCTGTTGTTAATCAATATAATGTGACGTGAACAACAGATCGTGTATGTTCCCAGTGATGTGACCAAAATCATCTTTTTTTTTTTAAATACAAACGCATCGACAGTGATGTACAAAATCTGGTGTCCATATCTAAAAGTTTGTTAGATTCCATTGAAATAGAATTTAGGTTCTAGGCAACCGAGAGAAATCAAAAATCTTGTGGGAATTTTAACATTTAGGTGTTAAGGCTTATTTCCAATACTTTGTGCAAATTTTATTGTTGGTTCAATTGACATGACTGACACCGAACGGTCTCTTGGTCGCCCGGTGCTAAATATTTATAAGAACAAACAAACAGAAGAAGGGGCGTTTTAATATTGTTATTAAACATTCTTTCACTTTTTTCGAGCGTCGTCTTGGGGTTTATTAAAAACGTTATTCATTAACGCGAAGAGGGGTGCTCACTGCAGCCAGGGCTGCTATTTAAAAAAATATTTAAAAACATACTTAAATAAAAAAGGACACGAAAAACCAAAAGTTAATTAATTTATTTATTTATTGTGGTTCGCCAACAGGCACAACACTATAAAACTAAAAAAAGAATCAATAATAAGTGTAATTAAATACCAAGTAATTTTTACAAATATAACAGGGTACGAGCAGGGTGCAAAAAAATCCGCCTCCAGTTGACACTCGTAACACAAGAGATGCTTCCCCGACTTATTAAAACTGCAGCAGGTATGATTTTTTTTTAATTAAATGCAGCATGAGTTTTTAGTCTTTTACAAAGCGACCGGAGAAGGCTTTGCCTTATTTATGGCAACCCTAACAAAGTTAATAAAAACCGTTATTAGGTACCACCGCCCTGATATTGTAATAAAAACAAAAGCGAAACAATGAAGCGCTTAGATAATTTTTCGAGAGAGGATAAATCAACACGCACCGAGAGCCCGACAATGAAGTGAATGAATGAAAAGGAGGAACTAATCACCAAAAAAAGTGTTGCCCTATAAAAAAAAACATAAAAATTCTGACAGTTACGGAGAATCATGTTTCGGCGCAAGCCCAGTGAAGTGGTGTGACATGGCTCTCACGTGGACTCTAGGCGTTATACTTTAATTCATCTAATTTGTTTTTTTTTTGCAAGCCTACCGGCCTCCGTTGGCTCCATTGTGTATCAAATACAAAGCTTTATCAATTCGAATGGTTTGAAAAATTAAAGACCACAGACACAAGTCTGCAATTAAACGATGGAACGATACAAGCTACGGCGTAGAACTGACTTTAAAAATAATAATGGCGCGGAATGAGAATAAAATTCACGCGGCACTGCATTGCGCCGATTGGCTATATCTTATTGTTATGAAGTTTGATTGTTTATTGACCTTTTCATACAAACAATATGCTTCTATCAATTTAAAATCGTAAAAAAAGTAATATTGAAAAAACATAGTATACTTCTATACATCATTAAAATTAATTTATTAATTTGTTCATCAAAATACGGTAATAAAATACATAATATTCGTGTGTCGAATTGTTAAACTAGTTCGGAAAAATCTAGACTCTGTTTAAGTATAGTGTTCTCACATTTCGACCATTGAAAAACATCTAAGTACACAGACTGTTTCCAGTAACACAAGCTTAGAAATTTATGAAGGTGAACTGTCTAACAGGACCACCCAGCAGTAAATCAAATACATATTTGACTCGTATGTCACCCGTGTTTCAACTAGTATGTTACTTGAGCCCTCTAAAGCTAAAATCCCGCCCCTGGTCCGAAGACATCCCGGTATTATTGCAGCAAATTGTGATAATCAAGACAAACTGCGGTTACTTAGACGCTGGCTTAATCAAGGTTGCTTGTACAGGGTTACCAGTTTCTGAAGACAGTTTTTGATATTATTGAGGGATGCCAGACGAATAAATAAGTTTGGATCACTGTAGGCGACGCACCTATTTAGGCAGCCACCTTTTTATTAAACTATTATATTTTGGCACTGGCCACAAATAAAGTTAATTGCACGCAGCGCTAAAAGAAAACAAAAACAAAAGATAGTCGTGTCATTGCTCTTATCAGCGCTGCGTGTTGAATTTTTACTATAATTTAAATCATTTTATTTATTAGTTTCTACAGTCTACAATCACTATCACTTGTCGGTGCACGGTCGGTATTTTATGCGGATTTATGTTTAGACTATTGTAAATACTAATTAATCTGTGTAATGTCTGGTACAATAGTGAACACAACATTGCGAATATTCTTCGCGGGTGTTTATACAGTCATAAGTGGCAACCCTACAGGAAACTTCGCTTCTCAGCCAGTAATCCGACCACTATGAGTTAGTCATGAGCTCGTCGTGGACGTGATTAATACACTCTCCGACTTGCGAAACTTGGCGGACTATAAAATGACATATTATGCAAGAAATATTACCATTGTCTTGCAGCCTAGTGTAAGGCCTGAGTGGCTCGTGTCCTCGTAATTATTGGTCGATTCTGCATGTCGCTTCGCTCCCCCAAAGGAAGCGTACTCTTATGCTGGCCATACACCATCCTTCCTATTGTCCAATAGCATGACGCTGCCGTTTGGATCAGTTAGAACTGGTGCCCGATTTTTGAAAGCACACCACTCGAAAGTACCACCTGAAAGTGGTATAAATCAGCTTATATCTCCAAAACTACAGCTTTAATCAAAGTTTTGACTGGTTCGCAAGATTAATGAGAGCTGTGATTGTCTTCTATGCTACTCTTATTTAAAATTCAGCACAATTTTTCACCACTTTCGAGTGGTATTTTCACACGTGTTTTCAAAAATCGGGCCCCTGGTCGTGTGTGGGAGGGAGTGTGGAAGGTGCCATGCCAATCCATCCAATCGATCGGCATGACGCTGCCGATTGGACAATAGGAAGGATGGTGTAGCCAGCATTAGAGAGAGTAATCCACACCCACATCATAACCCATGGTAACATTTCCACCTTTAGACGAATTTATTTGCACATTCACAAATGATCAGAACGTTTAATTTGAAGCTTACCTAATACCTATTCGTAAACCGACTTATAGCTAATTGTCAATTGTTATTATTATTGGCTTATTTCACACGGTCTTATGGCTAATTGAGTTGTTCTTTTGCCGCTTTAATTTCTAAGCAGAATTGCCAGCGAAGTGTACATACACCTTGTCATTAACAAAATGTTAACATTTGTACGTTGGCAACACTTATTACGTCTCAGCACTCGTCGCGGCTATTTCTACGTTCGCGATCTGTCGCGCGCAGTGAGGGATAAACGCACGCTTTGCATTTCACTCCACGCTGAGTGGGAAACAATTTTTACAACCTTTTGTTTTGTATAATAAAGCGTCGTGAACTTGCGTAGAACGAAAATACAAAAAGCGCAGTTTTTGTTTACACTTGATTTTATTCACGTACTTAATTATAGACATTATAAAATAATGGTTTTGCTGGAAATTGTACACAAATAAACCATTCGTAAAATTTGTGTTTAGGTTTCGCTTTTGAAGGGATAAGCTCAACAATTTACATTTACATTTAGTAACCATAAAAATTCACAGACTACTTTTAGTCCCTATATTCCAGATTTCAGCCAAAATTCCGATTTTTGATCGCAGCCCTAGAACCATGAAATTGACATAAATTAATAGTAAATATATAAAAGCCCTACTTGTACCTGTGTGTGTATTAATGTAAATGTATATTGATTTCACCATATCGCGAAGATAGCATAGTTGTGCGTTGCTTACTTTTTTTTTAATACTAACGGTCCACGCGGGAGGTGCGAACAAAAGTTTGTCTATGCTATCGAGATCTACATATCACGTGAGGCGCATCCCTAGCCCAGGGCCTCGCGAAGGGCCACGGGTTTTTAGGTACTATTAGGGTTCCCCGGGCAGCCCATTGACGGGCAAATTTGTTTGGCATGCAAATATGGCCGCACACTTCCACACGTCGCTCTTTTGAGTTGGGAACTAAACTCGCCGTTTTCTTGCGTGAAGATTTTTTAATTTCGTGTTATCGCTAGAATTTTGATTATTTTTAAACCGACGCCCTTGTCATACTGTTTACTATAATGACTTTTATTGGAGAACAAAACTAAAACATAATAAAAAACACTCAAAACTTAAAAACAACTTAAACCTAGCTAAACCTATTATTAAATTAAAGATAAAAAAATCTCCCAAATCGCCGCCAATGGGGAGGGTGCCCAGAAGGCTGGCAGCATTGCCACGTTTCTAATAATAACTAACAATTTTGAATGTATGATTTTTAACTTTAATTAATTTTAATTTAATTTAACTTGATTTTATTTATTTTTAATTTCGGGAGAGGGCCGGGGTGGAGAGTCCCACATAACTTCCGGGCAGTCCCCACGACGCGGTCGTATGCGTAACGCATTTTCCCACCGCTAAAAAAAATGTATGTGTGTATTGTACCATATATATTTTCCCACCACCATTTTGATTCCGCTTTCCACCTGTGCGCCCACAATCATGCTAAACAAGGTATTTAGGTCGTGTAACCATAAGCTCTGTCTACCCCGTAAGACCCCCCCGTAAGTCATATATCTGACACTTAAAATATCAGGATCTTAACAGAGACTGATAGAACATGCCTTAATTGTTCCGACCTTCCTTCTCACTCACTGTAAAGGATTCAATGATGACAATAGAATCTGCTACTCAGGCTGAAACACCTCCCCAGAATATGCGAGACGTCACAACCGGCCTTATTCAAGTGCCATCTTCAATTACATTAGTGGAAAAGCTTTTAGACCGAAAATAGGGCCTTTAGGTAACTGGGCATTTTACCTGGACTGCCCTCTATTGTCCAAGCTACCTTTAGTTTTGTACTAAGTAAACCTTGTGGTATTATTTGTTTTTTATTGAATTTTATCAATATTATGCTTCCATGCTGGTCTGCGGATAATATATAGACTGTATCAGTTGCTTCTATTCCCGCGCAGATGGTAAAAGACCGAGGGAACGTTATAGGCGATGCGGCGAGCAACCCATCACTATATTGATTCCATTTTTCACCTATACGCCCACAATCATGCGAAACGTGGCCTTTAGGTCTTGTTACTGGCTCTGTCTACCCCGTAAGGGATAAAAACGTGTTTTGTGTATTTATGTGTATTTAGAAGTACAAAAAAGTTTCTAAAGAAGATGTAGCAACACAGGATTGCTTAGCTTCCGCGCTAGCTAAGCCGCCCGTAGCGTCAGTACTCTCTCGCCCGCCATTTTAAATTAACGTGTATTTAATCAGTAACAAATGAAGTCAAACAGAAAGAGAATATTTTATCAATGAACCAACCGCCTCTACCTCCCAAGATATTAAACCCAGTTTAAACTATAAGAAAATTCCAGCAAGTCGGCACACTGCAGCACGAGCTCTAACCCTTTTGCACCACGGCCTGGCAATGTACCGAAACTTGCAGCATTTTTCCGCTCATTCATTTAAAATTCATATTTTAAGTAACTGTTAAATAAGTGTTCATTTGTTTGTTCCGTGGGTTGTGGCAGAATGTGTGTTTTGCTTTTACGAGCAATGTTGACCACTGAGCCATGGCCCTTTTGTGCTACTGTAGCGCACACAAAGAAAGATATTTTATGTAATCTTGATTACGTGTGTTGGCAGTACCAAATAAACGTTTTATCTATCTATCTAATTGCAAAATAGCAAATTGCCGACATAGGTACCTGCTCATTAAAATATCAGATTCCCACTACTCCTATACCTTATTACTTTCTTTATCGTTTTTGCATCAGTTTTATATATAATACCATGTAAATAAATGAAGTAGGTGTTTCAAGTACATTGTAGGTATTTTGCGAGCCTAGTGTTTTCACTATGTGGTATTGTGGAAATTCGGTTTGAAATGGAACATAGTGTATTGAGAACAAGTTCCTTTGGCAATCGCATATATAAAGAAGCACAGTAACAAGAAAGTGTGGTGTGAATTGGATATTTTAATTATGATATTTAGGGAATGAGCGCATTTTTCTTGCAACATTTTCTCTTCTCAAAGTAAACTATATTCCTAGGTTTTACATAAACGAAGTCCAATTTAACTGAGCGTTTGGAAGGCGCTCTTACAGCCGAGTGTAAGTGCCTTGCAAATTGCGGTTTAAAGCTGTCTAGGTTGTAAATTGAAGTGTTTCGCAAAGAAACGCCATTAATTTTAAAGTTAAGGAGAAAACGGAAAATATCAGTCAGCTAAGTACGACAATGGCCAAAGCTTGCAATTAAAAGAACACTAGCTTTTCCCGCGGCTTCGTCCGCGCAGATAACGTCAGCGTTTATACGCATCTTGTGGACCGCAAAATGCCAGTTAGACAAAAAGCCAGAAACGCAGAAGGCCAGAAAAGCAATATGTCAGAAATGTTTGTATAATTTTTGCCTGATTTCTTCGGATAATAATCTAATGGAATACTAAATTCTAAAAGTCAAGTAAATTATTGTAACGGAAATTATATCAGCGGCAAATCACGACACGCTTAAACGCATACCTACGCAGCGTACATACACACATACATATTAATCACGTCTTTATCCCTTACGGGGTAGTCAGAGCCCAAGGCAACAAGACCCAAGCCACGTGCAGCATGATTCGGGCGTATAGGTGGAAAGGGGAATCGAAATAGTGATGGGTTGCTTGCATCGCCTATAACATGATTCTTAAGATTTACCCCAGCATTAGCCGCGTTCATTTGTTAGTAATCACTTTTTTTTTTTTATATGAATATGAAGGCAAACGAGCAAGTGGGTCACCTGATAGTAAGTGATCACCACTGCCCATAGACACCCGCAACCCCGGAGGGATTGCAGATGCGTTGCCAACCTAGAGGACTAAGATGAAATGCCTCTTGTGCCCGTAATTTCCCCGGCTGTCTTACTCTCCACACCGGAACACAGCAGTGCAAGCACTGCTACTTAGCGGCAGGATTAGCGAGTAAGATGGTGGTAGCGATCCGGACGGACCTTGCACAAGGCCCTGCCACCCGCAAAACTAATAATAATTTAACCCATTTCGTCGTCAGTCTCAAAATCAAATACCGAACGTAGATCCGATAATGACACGATAATATCGCTTTCAGGAAATTTTACTTAGTCACCGGGAAGGCAATTTCAACAGAACTTTTGAATTCGAACTCACACATAGAAATTTAAAAATGGAGTTCCCTTATCGCGATGACTGCAAGAAAAAGTTAGATACAGAAATAAAATAAACGCCGTCAAATACAAGGGGAGACGGCGTCGGCTCAAACCCAATTAACTACACGGAACCCAAACCAGCACAATGATTAAAGCGCTCGCAATCACAATCGTATTCACGATCTTTACGAACTTTCATTTTACTTTAGGTATGTACGTGCTTCTAGTTTCTAAATGTTTCTCGGAAAACGTGTTTCTTTAGTTCAGGCGTCTGTCATACACGGCGAGTGGTAAAATAAAGAATGTCTCATATCGCAGGAATTTGCCGCACGAGCCAAAGGCGAGGACGATAAACATGCGACCCGAGGCTTTCTTTAGCACCGCCCGAGGTGTGTACACAATTTTGACAAAACTTATCATGTATGAGGTTATAAACATCATCTCCAGCCTATATGCGTCCCACTGCTCACAGGCCTCCTCTCAGAATGAGAGGGCTTGGGCTATAGTACCCACGCGGGCCCAGTGCGGATTGGGAACTTCACACACACCATTGAATTGCTTTGCAGGTTGTGTGCAGGTTTCCTCACGATGTTTTCCTTCACCGAAAACCTCATGGTGAATTTCAATTTGGAGGTTATAATAATGTAATGTAATGTAGCCTTTTTATTCCGAATTCGCTACAATTTCAGTAAGTATGTTGTTGTTGTTGTTTTTTTTTTTTTTATTATTTTATTAAATTGTCGCGTAATTTGGCGTGCCTCATGGCATAGGCTTCCTCCGTGTATTGGAAAAGCCGTGGTAGCCTAGTGGTTTGACCTGTGGCCTCTCAAGCAGAGCGTCGTGGGTTCAAATCCCGGGCGCGCACCTCTGAGGTTATCCTACCTATGAGGCCTTATCAGAACTTAAAAAAATAAAATTCGTACTTGCTGTTCCTCTTACACTAATAGAATTAATAAGAGAGTGTGAGCGACACCATCACATCCCCCCTCTCTTTCTAGATACCTCCATCTCCGCTTGACTAAAAGATACGGTAAATAACAACTAAATCCGGTCACGTTTCGGCACTTCGACGCGGAATAAGGCCCACTTTTAAATACGACGGCAAACAGATTGTAAACAATCACAGCCACAGGACGTTTGGAACGCCGTAACTAACACTAGCACGTTGCCGATCCAATCCTGCACGCGCCAAACGATATTCAATTATATCCCGTCTCGTCTATTCTATATGATAGCCACAATATAATCAAATAAGCGATACCGAACTGCCCACTTGGATTCAGGTACCGTAAGAGAGAATCAATTTCTTTTTGTTGCGTACCTATTGAAAAGAGAGCGACCGACGTAATATGTATCGGGATATTCAGGATATCATGAGAATAAGACCCTGTTGGCCTTATTGACTCAAAGTGAACGATATTGGAGATAGGTTCGCGATTCAACCCTTTTCGGCACAATTTTAGACTGAATACCGAAAAAGGCCTAAAGGGCGGTGGCAGAACAAAGCGAAACTATTTTAAGGTGGATGCATTTTATAATTAAACTAGCTGTTGCCCGGGGCTTCGACCGCCAGTCAAGGGCATAAAGATATGCCATAAACAATAAGGCCTATGACACATATATTTGGCACTATGGACTTTTGCCCTCGACTGTACGTCAGAATGCCTCTAAATCTTTTCTCATGCGTAATTTCTCCTTCCTACTCGTAATTCATGAAACTGAAACGAATAATGGTAAAGGATACCTTTCATTAAGGTATTTATTACCCGTTGCAAAAACTTAACTAATTGGATAAATCTATCCGTCTAACTTGTCGGTTGAAAGCACCGTATAACTGAACTTTCAGCGTCGTTCATTTAATTCAGGGCAGGGGGGGGGGGGGGGGGGGGGGGGGTTATTCCAAAATTCGAAATTCGAAGTTCGTATCATGCCTTCCCCCTCTCTTATTGTAAACTGGCTGTTACCCGGGACTTCTGCGCGAAGAATTAAAATTAAAATCTTGAGAATTAAAATTTGCTTCCCAAAAACTGACTTATGCCGATGCTTCCAAAAATTATCGTTATATTTCAACCAATTTTAACAAAACCTAAAGCCTTGGTAGTGTAGCGGTTTGACTAATGGTCTCTCAAGCAGAGGGCCGTGGGTTCGAATTCCCGGGACCTTGAGTTTTTCGGAATTTACCATGACTTTTTACATACATACATATGGTAAGGTATTGTTACTTTAGGCTCAGTCTACCCAGTAAGGAATAGAGTGATTTATGTATGTATATATGTAGGGATTAGTGTGGGACGTAGTTGTGCCTTCCGAGTAAAAGGCCTTCCGATTAATTCGAGAAACAAAATGTGTACCTAGATACTTGTAGTTTGTTACCTTGTAACTGCCTTGGGAACAAATGTTTTAGGTTACTTCAAGAGAGTAATTCCGTTTTAGTGAGTTAAAGCAAACGTGTATCCAGACGGGTTACCTGTAACAGAAAATAAAAAGGTGATAAAATTTGTGTTCAACTTTTTGAGACGGTTTTGGCATTTTAGGTAATTTTTTATGGAAATAAGTCGTGACTAAAGTATATTTGCTATAAAAATATATATAGTTGCTTCTCTTCCCGCGCATATGGTAAAAGCCCATCGAGTGAAAAAAGGGATCTCTTTCAATTAACCTTCGGACGATTGTCAGGACATACGAAACAAGAGTGGACACACCAAGAAAAAGAATAAAAGAACCGACCAAAACCTAAAATATCTTAAATATTTAATGTAATATTGAATTTCTTAACGACACTGAAAATTAGAACACATAGAAAAATCCGAAAAGTAAAGCTATGGCCGGGAATCGAACCTGGATCCTCGTCATGCCGTGACGCGTGCTGTGCCCCTACACAACCCATAGCAGGTGGGTAAGCCTTCGAATTTTTCTATCTGTTTTGTATCTGTTTTTCTATTTGACAGTAAAGTAATATTTATATGTGATTTTTTATGCTTTTCGTTAAATACGGTTAGCAAAAGGCAGAATAATGTCAAAATCCGCTTCAAATTCGGCTTCGAATTGCGAAGACAATAATTTAAGAGACAAAACCTAGAGCTCTAAGAAGCAAAATTAGGTCATTTGGCGCGACGCGAACCGCAAGAGATATGGTAATTTGGGACAATTTACACGAGTTAATCAAGGCGGTAATTTAGGGTCGAAATCTTTATTTCTAGAAGACTAAATGGAGGTAATTAACGGTTAATAGGATCAGTAGGATTATTACCTAACTCGCTCGCAATCGCCATCGTGTTCATTTTGACAGTTCTTGTATGAAAGTGACAGCTAGCTGATTCCGATGCCAATTGTCAGCCCATACATGAACTGTCAAAATGAACACGATGGCGATTGCGAGCTAGTTAGTTAATAAGCATACTAGATAGTGTAATGTACGAATAAGAGTACGGAGGGTAGATCACAAGTCATAAATTATGTTTACGGGTAGTATCTCTTCGAATAAATGCAGATTAACGGACGGAGGTGTGTGTAAATAACGACACTGTCTTCTTCAACCTCGACATTGGCGGAATCATCGACAGTATCGATGGCGCTATTTCTTTTTTAAAAATTTAATTGAGATTAACGGACGGAGGTGTTTTGCTGTTTCCGGTATTCTAGGAACCGTAGTGGCTAGCTAAACTCCTAAATTCTTCAGCTAGGATACATAAGGAACAATGCTTGTTCTTATAACGATGCAATCTTATGAAAAGTTCGGCTGTGCTAGACCATTATCCGTTAATTGGTTGCATCAAAACTTGAGCAATCAGCGGGCGATCCTGTTTCCTTTTGTTGATAGTTATTTCTTGTAACTTCTCCCTATAAGGGATCTCTACCAGTTAACCTTTGAGTTAATGAGATCATTGTAATTCTTAAGCGTGATAAAATAACAAAATTCGCCGCGAAAACGACACCAAACTATGAAATGAACTATGAAAAACCAAAATATGGTTCACACCACCTCTCCTTAGACATTGTATATTATGTTTCTTATTGTATTTTGTATGTATGCAGTGTAATGATATTTAGTAGTTTATTTTATGATTTGTTTATTGTATTTAGATATGTACGCTCTATTGTGGCTTTCACTAGTTCGAAGTTGAAACTCACACTTTTTTTTTTTATATAAGAGGGGGCAAACGAGCAGACGGGTCACCTGATGGAAAGTAATCAGCATCGCCCAGGGACACCTGCAAGACTTGGGGAATCACAGGTGCGTTGCCGGCCTTTTCAAGAACAGGAAGGCTCGCTTTTTAAAGATCCCTAAATTGTACCGTACACTTTGTCCGTCCCTCGTTTAATGCTCCTCTCATCTACTCAAAGGTTAACTGGTGGAGATCCCTTATACGGATAAGTTTGACAATACAATACAATAACTCTTTATTGAACACCACATATAACAACCAAAACGGAAAAAATGTATACAGAATATTATAAGGTAACAATAGACGGCCTCGCTACAGAGCGATCCATTAATACATATTTATTAATGTTATTTTTATTTTTTTATGAATTGGATCTGTTTCTTTATATTTGTACAATAAAGCGTTTACTTACTTACCAAACCCTTTTGTTGCAGCCGGTTTAAAAATGACTTAAATATTTCACGCCCCAGGTAGGCTCTTAGGGTCGAAGACCCCCCAATTTGCATGTGAAAGCGAGCGGCGCGTGAGTGGAATAATTGTGGGGTTTTATGGACCCGCGTGGACAGCGGTCGGGTTAAGCCAGGGGTGGAGAACATTGCGCAACTTAGAGTTTTGTGTTTTATACATGCTGGTCTGGGGGCAAAGGAAAAACAGAATGTACCAGTCGCTTCTCGGCCCGCGCAGATGGCAAAGGCCCGAGGAATGGGCGAAATTCTTAGGAATCATGTTACAGGCGATGCGGCTAGCACCCATCACTATTTTGATTCCATTTTCCACCATGCCTACAATCTTGCTAAACGTGGCCTTTAGGTCTTGTTACCTTAGGCTCTGTCTACCCCGTAAGGGATAAAGACGTGATTTATGTATGTATGTAATAAAATAAGTTTCCGTCAAAAAAATATTTTTTGAACACAAGTTTTTTTGCGAACTGTACCTGCATTGTCACCCGTCCTACATAAGTGTACCAAATTTCAAGTTAATCGGACCAACCGTTGAACACCTCCTGCGGAGACGATCCTGGCTAGGTCACCACTCCACTACCAGAGTATTGTCGACAGTGTGGGAGTTTAAATGAAATTGGTTGGTTTACAAAGGGATTAAAATTAATTGGAACGGAAAATAAAGGAGGTACCTAAAGAAGTTTTTTGGTCGACTACCTACACTGTTTCGTCTGAGCGAACCATCTTCCTGTCAAATGAGCCACTCTGTCAAATGAGTGAGACGCCATACGTCTTTGTCCGTGCCCTCACTTTACGAGCTACGTGCGACGCGTTCTCATACACTTTTAAATAATAATGACTTCGCTGTTGTAACGTGCGCTATGCTATTTACGCACTTATCATTCATTAGTTCTCTAAAATGCGTTCAGAAACCGTAGAAAAGCACCATTATTACACCCTTACAAAAATCTATATAGTACAGATTTTACCTACTGCCACAGACAAGAAAGTGCTTACATAAACCACGTCTTTATCCCTTACGGGGTAGACAGAACCTGGTATAATTAATTGTAATAATGCTAGTCATTTCCCTACTGCTTCTGAACCCATCCTAAAGTACTTATAATATGCGTGTAGATAAAGTAACGTATGCAACTGTACACAATCAGGCCTTAACACTCTTGTGTTATCTTATTTTGAAACTAGCTATATTTTGAAAGCTCGTTTCAAAAAGCACACTAGTGTTTTAAGGACCCTCATTATCTAACATACATACCTACATACACATCGATTTAATTTCGGATTAATGTAAGATAGGGCAGGGCTATTGGTTCTCTCAATAGAATTCAAACTACCTTTATCCGTTACGGGGTAGACAGAGCCTAAGGTAACAAAACCTTAAGGCCACGTTTAGCATGATTGTGGGCGTATAGGTGGAAAGGGGAATCAATTTAGTGATGGGTAGCCGCATCGCCTATAACATATGATTCCTAAAATTTTCGCCCATTCCCTCGATGGGAACCACAACCATGTAACGGTTATAAAATACTACCATTGTGCATCTTCAACTAACACATACACAAATCACGTCTATATCCCTTACGGGGTAAACAGAGCCTGAGATAACAAGTAAAGGCCACGTTTAAAATGATTGTCTTCAACTAACTTTATGTATTACTAGCTTCTGCCCGCGACTTCGTCTGCGTAGAATTATACATAAAAACCTACCTCTTGAATCACTCTATCTATTAAAAAAAACCGCATCAAAATCCGTTGTGTAGTTTTGAAGATATAAGCATACATAGGGACATAGGGACAGAGAAAGCGACTTTATTTTATACTATGTAGTGATAGTGATAGTGATATTGTGTATCCGTGGTTACATAGTTCAGGCGCAAGGCTGGCTCTACTTTAATTTTAAGATCGTGGCAAAGATATATCAGGGTAAAGTAAAGTAACCCGGGTTGAAACTTAGCGGGGTCTCAACTTAATTCACGGACAAACGCCCCTCTATTTAGTTAATGAAAAGGCGCGGTGGTTTATGTGAATCGAAGCAAAAGTAATTTATATCCTTGTCAGCACGAACTAAGGGAAAAAAATGTTGTTCCACCGAAATGGAAGCGGTATCGGATGTTTTGGTAAGAAATAGGTTGCAGTGCGAACGGGACGCACAGAGTTGTTACACGAGGAAATAACCGAATAGTTAGGGCTACCGAATACAGCGACGCGTTAATGTTATAATTTACACCGTACTAACACAAAAAGAAATATGAACCAGTTGCTGCCCGCGGAAAATTATTAAGCAAAAAATTAGTTTTTCGCTGTCCCGCGAAAACTATGCAATTTTTCGAAAAAAAATAGCCTATGTGTTAATCTTGGGTATCAGCTACCTCCGTTCCAAATTTTATCCAAATCCATTCAGTAGTTTTTACGTGAAAGAGTAACAAACATCCATCCATCCATCCATATTTACAAACTTTTGCGTTTATAATATTTCTAGAAAGTAGGACTTGCTCATACCTCTTATTTTGTGTTTTTGTAAAAATGAAGTATTCACGCAATCACTGAATTACCATTGAAAGCTCAAGAAAAATTTCAAAGGGAACTTCGCACGTAAATTCCGAAAACTCATAGTGCGAGCCCAAAGTCAATGTCAGAATACAGTAATAATAATTAGTAAGATATTAGTGGTACGAACCCACAACCCTCTTCTTGAGGGGCTGTTTCCAGGAAACATAAATTAAAAATATATTCACTTAAAACTGCTTTTAATAAATAAAAACAAACATTTCTTAGGGAGCTATATGTGATGAAAGATGGATGAATGATGAAAAGTATGAGAGATCGAAAGGCGAAAAAGTGGCATAAGAAACCATAGACTATGTAAATATATAAATCTAAGGCGTCGTTCAGTCTTGAACAGGGGCCATAAGACCTCTATGCTACCACGGCGACAAAACTTGAAAAAACAGTCACATAATATTAAATTAAAATTTTAAAAAACCCCCTCGAGTAATCAAACCGTTATTTTTTTTTCCAAAAATGCCTTCTATCACTTTGGAATAAAGCTGATATCCTTCAAACTGCTGGACCGATTTTTATCAAACATGGCTAAGAACCATCACAAGAAAACTGGCTTTCGAATGAAAAAAGCCGCATCAAAATCAGTCCATCGGCTTTAGAGCTACGATGCCACAGACAAGACATCGTCAAACTCATAACACCCCTTTTTTGCGTCGGGTATTAAAAATGAAATCATGTGCATATCGCCTAACATTCTAAACAAACTTCATAGTTTGATATAAACTCTCCGTGCAGCATATATCCCCGCGGGTTAGCCAACAAACAAAAAGCATTATCCCAATATATTATTCCCTCGGGACCTTAGCGGAGTCCTGGCGTCCGCGATACAGGAAAGAACCCTTCACCGAGTTCAGATAAGTTTGAAGCGACAGTGTTTTAGATGAAACCTCTTTGAACCTAGATAGAGTTACGGGCACAATATTTTCTCAATACCTATACGAAATGACACTTTACTTTATGCTGGTATGAAAGAAAGAAAGAAAAGATAATTTATGACAACCACCAAATGTTATATAGGCGATGTGGCTAGCAACCCATCACTGTTTTGATTCCCCTTTCCATCCATACGCCCACAATCATGCTAAACGTGGTTTTTAGGTCTTGTCACCTTAGGCTCTGTCTACCCCGTAAGGGATAAAGACGTGATTTATGTATGTATGTACCAAAAGTAGTCAAAAACATTATAAAAAGCTCCAGAAAAATAAATGTAAATAGAACATTACGCCTGGGAGCAAAGACAGAGCCTAAGGTAGCAAAACCTAAAAGCCACGTTTAGCAAGATTGTGGGCCTATAGGTGGAAAATGGAATCAAAATAGTGTTGGGTTGCTAGCCGCATCGTCTATAACATGGTTCCTAAGACTTTCACCCATTCCCTCAATGGGCTTTTACCATCTGCGCGGGGAGAGAAGCAACTGCTAAATTCTATGTTTTTTCTTTACTCCCAGACTTTACAGCATGGAAGATTGTTCCCTAATATTTAATATTTATATACTCGGAGTGTAATGTACTATTGTTTAAGATAGAGTATATTTGTTACGGTGTAACGGGATCCGACGAGACATCGCACTATCACAGTAAATAAATAGAGCAGTATGAAAACTAGGCTTATTTTTTAAAATAAATACCTACGCTCCAATAGTGTTAAGGTTGTCGATTTAATTTTGTAAAATTGAAAATATTTTTGTTCAGTTAGCGCTATCTCAGCTAGTAAGACCTGTTTTTAAAGTAACTAGCTACACTTAATTGAGAGTTCTTAATTTCCGTAAAAAAAGAAACAAACGTTTATTTCGGTTCTATAATAATTAAATAATCGAATAAAATCGGATATTTAAAAAAAAAACCTAAACAGTTTACTTACTGAAATATACTTTCCCCTGCTACGACACGTTCGGAAAGCTTTATTATTACATTTTACGGTATGAAAAAATTCTCATTCGGATGAATAGCTTTCATATATAAACTCTTGGGAAACATGGAGACACTGAAAAGAACTTAAAACGAAAAGATCGCGGACTGTCTGGGCGCGCGCAGCAGACAACCACTCGTCTTAACGCGGCGCTCGCGACAGACGGCACCGCGAGATCCGCTTAGGGGCCTTGTAGAAGCGCGCGTCTTTGTGTGCGTTCGTTGCGACCGTTTCGTTCGTAGTTACCATGCTGCTTGCATATATAATATACTGTGGCACTATGTTCCGTCAAAATACATGTAAGCATAATCATTAAAAGTAAGTGGGGTCCGCTATTCGTCGCACGTCCCCGAAAAGCGATATTGCGTCCAAAAGACGTCCATGTCAACGCCATTACCTTTTGCCAAAATGCCTTCAGCCTTATAACAGACGTAGTGAAAAGGACAGTCGTATTAGTACGCTCTCTTCTCAGATCTTCTAACTCCTGGAGTATAGCGCCTCAATTCGATTATCTCAACAATATTTTTTTGGTTTCAAAAACATGTTCGAAATTTGAATGTAATTAAAGTATTGGTATCGATACTTTAATTTAAACAAAAGATACAAGTTTGATGAAGCGAGACGACGCGGTTAGTAGTGACTGCCTGCGAAGCGAGCGTCCCGGGTTTGAATTCTGGTAAGTGCATCAATTTGTGTGGTGAGCACGAATATTTGTTCCTGAGTCATGAACGTTTATACCTATTTAAGTATGTATTTCTCTATACATATAACTATGTACCCATAACACAAGCCTTATTAGACCTTACTTTTGGGACTAAGTCAATTTGTGTAAACTGTTCCCTGATGTTTATTTATTTATTATTTAAGTTTCTTAATACACGCCATTTGTTAATCAGTTCTGAAGATATTATTGGAAAGTTAAAATATGGATGTAGATGATAAAAATAGTAATGTAGGTCGACAGTAGCTTCTTATAGCTGTAAAATACTGCAGTCCGACTGTCCCGCCTCCGTCATTAACCGTTAAACTCCGATGTGCAGATGTTTCGAAAATAAACGTTCAAATATAGAAGTCAGTTGACACCAGCCAGCCGACGCCGATATTAAATGTCAACCTCAAACTCTAACGAGCATTAAAAAGCCGAACGAGACTTGGGTAAGAAGTGCTAAAGGTGTCTGGGCAAATAAACGTGTTATATGAAGGCAAGAATCCTTTAATCTTGGATATAGAACTTTGCCAACATAGATTTGTAATTTTCACTAGAATGTATACGTCTGTACCTACTGTTATATTTATGTATAAAAACCAACAGATTTTTTTTTCTTTCCTTCAGGGATAAGCAAAGGAAACAATGTTCATACAGCCTTGTTTGACTGAACGATGTCTGACTGAGCTTCAAATCAATGCATATTTATTCCTGAAAGTTTCTTGAATGATAATCAATATTTATGTGAAAGATGCCTTTTGTATTATTACGACTACATTCAACGAGACATTGACAGTCAAGACTTATTCAAATCGTAATAATATAATATGTGTTTCAAATGCGAAGCTTTGAGAGCGTGTCTGTTAAGTTTGATACACTTTCGCGCTAAAAAAGACGACTAGAATAGACTTTTTATGCATAAAAATTGCATAACGAACGTTAGCGTTAAAATAGCCGGCACAATGTAGTCCGTTTTTAAGAATTACCTCTAGTACTGGCCTCTACCCTTTTAACAAAATGACCAATTGTCAACCTGTACAGAGCGCCACATGCGTTTGCCGACTTGTATGACCCTTTAGAAAAACACACTAAGGAAAAAAGGTCGGGAACGGAATAAAAATGGCGGTAATAAGCTTGAGGGAATAATATTAGACACGCTAACTGAACGGCCAGTTTTTCGGAATACAAAAATGAGGAATAACGAAATCAGACTTAAGGAAAAAGGTAAAACTATTTTACCAAGGAATTAATACGGTGCATTAATATTGTGTTGTGATGTATGAAACTAGAGTTGCTAAAGTATATAGTTTGATCGAGAATTGCTTTAATTGATTTTATAATTGATCGAACATTTTCATCGTACGTGGTGATATAGATAGGTACAACATAAAAAAACAAATTTGTTTATGGTTTTTCGGTATCGTTTGATCTATGACACGCATTGTTTTCGATGTTATATTACATCATAACCACGATTGCTGCAATGACAAAAAACGTATAAATTCGTTACGTTATTCACTTGATACTAAATAAAAAAAATCTGCAATGAATTACAGAAAAAAACAATTTTATTGCATTAACCTTCAATAGGGCAGAAGCAAACCTAAGAAAAATCAATTATTCCGTAAAAAAACCGACAATTATTTTCGGACACTTTTTCCTAAAAAAACACCACTTTTTTTAGTCTATGGAACAATCACAGCACTGGCACTCACGGATCGCGCTGAAAAGTAAATTATTCCTTTTTCAAAATTGAATTAGGGATGGAACGCGCGCGGTTCGAGCGCGGCTCGCGCCCGACTGACGTGCCCGCCGCATCGTTCGGGAATTTCACGAGTGAATGGGCATAATTCCTGTTTTTGATTAGTGGTTGATCAGTTAGTTAGTGCTACGAGGTTACGACGTAGCTCGTAGCGCTACGCTGGGTCTACGAATATATTCGTTAAATCTATTTAGACACATGCCAGTTGCATTACATTGCGGGTTGCCAGGGTAAACCGAATTCAACCGCTAGATAAATAAAAAATAAAAGTTAGATAGTTAAGTATGTTTACGGCCTGCGTATTCAAAAAATGATAACACGTCATTACAATTCCACTCCGGGAAATCGCCGGAACATTAATAAAACATTTATTTATTTTTAATTCCCAGTTAAAAAAAGCAATCAGTAAAGTAAGCAAGCAAAGAGGTGAGCGCCTCATTGCGTATTTACCCGCCTCGGGTTGTGCGATAAAAAAATATGTCCGTACCAAATCACGACCGTCTCGGGCCCGGGCAGCAGCAGGGATGGTGTTAGTATTGTACCGGGTTTATGGTACGTGTACCAGTTTTCTTAGTTAAGCCCAACGGGCACGAGCCAAGTCTGCACAAGCTTCGTTTGACGATTTTTTGCTGTCTTATTAAGAAACTAGCTTCTGCCCGCGACGTCGCTTGCGTAGAATTATACATATAAACCTTCCTCTTGAACCAATCTATCTATTAAAAAAATCGCATCAAAATCCGTTGTGTAGCTTTAAAGATCTAAGCATACATAGGGTCAGTCAGACAGCGGAAAGCGACTTGTTTTATACTATGTAGTGAAGTTATTGAGCTTCTCTTCTAGAGAGGCTTCTAGGCTGCATCGATATAACGATTTAACCATAGGTTTCGAATACACAACCGTTCTATTAGGTCTAAACAATAACTGTCGCGCTGTAAAAATATTGACAGCTCTCGGTGCGTGTTTGAGAAAAATAGGTTTTCGTGCTAGCTCACTGCGTGTAAGAAAAATGACCTCATCTCGTCATGTCTCTCGCCATGCGCGTGTTATATCGCTTTTTCTCTTGTATTTTCAATATTTACGGAGATAATGTAAACATTATACATTTGACGACCGAATAGCCTAGTGGTTAGTGACCCTGACTATGAAGCTAGAGGTTCTGGGTTCGAATCCCGGTAGGGGCAGACAGTTGTATGATGAATACGAATGCTTGTGCCCGATTCATGGATGTTGTATGTATTTAAGTATGTATTTATCTACATTATATAAGTATGTTTATCCGTTGCCTAGTACCCATAGTACAAGCTTTGCTTAGTTTGGGGCTGGGTCAATTGGTGTAATTTGTCCCAAGATATTTATTTATTTAAAACGAGTGCCACAAAATGAATTAACGATATTTTGTAAAGACGCTTGCAAAGTTTCATACCATATGTTTATTTATTGACCGTGCACCTAACAAATGTTTACACGGATTTCGAAACCTTAATATGTTGTTTTGTACTGACTTGTGTTCAATAAAGAGTATTTATATTGTATTGTATGCTGTCAGCATATTTATTACATTTTGTTTTAAATCTAAATTTATAATTAGTAATGGAAACTTTTCGCAGGTCTCTTAATGTGATTCAATTCAGATTCAGTTTAGGTTCGCTCACTGTCAGATCCATACTAATATGACAGTAAAAACCTGAATTGAGTCGGAATTGAATCGCAAAGACGTCATGGTAAGGCCTTACGTGTTTCGTGAAACCCGGTACTGTACCAAAATGTAGTTTGCTGTACCATCCATCACACCACTAGTTGAAAAAGGTCCCAGTACTCGCTGAACTAATTCAATGCAAACTTGACCGTAAATAGTTATTCGATGCGGCGCTGGTCGATAGCTGAATCTGTCGCTGGCAAGACAACTGTCATGAACAAACATTGATTAGTCTACCTACAGGGTCCCAAGGTTGGGTTAATTTGACGTAACAGCCGTGTAAACGTCATTCAGGATTCAGGATTTTTTAATCATAGTTTGACAAATATTTTCATACCATAGATGTTCAAATTAAACTGTTAAAATGATCATAGTGCGTTTACATGACTATCTACTTAATTTTTGAACCTTATACACATCCCTTTTATCAGTTACTAGCTCCTGCCCGCGACTTCGTCTGCGTAGAATTATACATATAAACCTTCCTATTGAATCACACTATCTATTAAATAAACCGCATCAAAATCCGTTGCCTAGTTTTAAAGATCAAAGTATACATAGGGACGGACAGACAGCGGAAAGCGACATTGTTTTATACCATGTAGTAAAGTAGAATTTAAGTATTGTAGGAATTGTATTGTATTTTGTTAAAAATACTTTCTGCCACGTTTCTTGCGGCGCATTCTTCTAGGCAATAATGGTCTTTCCAAAAGCACTGGCAGTATAAAAAAAACATGCAAAATAAAGTTTTGTATTATAAATTAAAAAAAAACACAAATACTTCATTTGTCAATGGCCAAACACTGCATTCCGATTGGTGGACTTATTTTTTTATCAGAAAGCTTCGCCGAGCTTATCATGACGGGAAAGTTTATGGAGAATCAGCCCCAAATAAGCTTTTTGTTATCTAAACTACCGAACCGAATATTATTATGTAAAGAAAACGTATTCCCAAAACAAATTAGAGCCCAAATGCCTTTGTATATAAGTTTTAACCTTAAAACAAAATCATTACTAGCAATGAATGAAAAAAGCCAGCGTCACTAAAATTGTTCACTAACTTTACTTCGTCACCTTCAGCTCGCCTTTCACCGGGCTTTATGCAACCTACGGGCGAATTGCTACAGCAACAGTTGCAGCAACCGTTCGCGCGATTCAAAGCCGCTCAATTAGGCGAAGTGCGGCAGCCAGCAGCCATGTAATGCGTTATGCTAACGACAGGGGACAGAAGCGGACGGGTTAGCGCGAAACTGACGCGCGACTGACATGTATTGTGTGTAATCTATTTCACTTGGATACAACCTACATACAATTGATATGATGACAAGTCAAAGGCGCATCCCGTCTTTATATCTGAGTAAAATCTTTATATGTATAAGCCTTTTAATAATACCTGAGATAGCTGCAACATGTATACGTATCTCGTTTACTCAAAGATCAAAGCCAAGAAAAAATCCGTTCAAAAGCCTTATTCGAACATTCCATATTCAAATATTCCGTTATTTTGAATATTTAGGGCTAATATCGCAGATGAAGCGACATTTTACCTTTTCAATTCGACAATCGAATTTGACTCGTTTGAAAGTCAAGTGAAGCATGGCGAAATGAAATTCATTTTATTTTTAACTTTGCCATGCGTCAAGATTCTCGAATTTGAATAATTTCAAAGTTGGGTAATGAATGGCGTTTTGCTTTGTTCAAGCTTGAATGTACAGGCAAGGGCATAAATATATGTACGTTACCGCGTCAAGAATATCTATACACCTTTATTCCATAAACAATAAGGCCGGTGACATATATCTGACACTAGCTGTTACCACAACTCCGTCTGCATAAAATTCGTTTATCGCTATCCCGCAGGAATTACGCAATTTTCCGGGATAAAAAGTAGCCTATGTGTTATTCCAGACTATGATCTATCTATGTTCCAAATTTCAACCAGATCTGTCCAGCCGTTCTGAATCCAAACTACTCACAAACTTTCACATCCTACTAACATCATAATCCTACTAATATTATAAATGTGAAAGTTTGTGAGTATGGATGTTTGGATGTTTGTTACTCTTTCACGCCAGAACGGCTGGACAGATCTGGATGATATTTGGAACATAGATAGATTATAGTCTGGAATAACACATAGGCACAAGACATAAATCAATGATGGGCGAAATCTTAGTGGGTCTTAGGCGATGCGGCTAGCAACCTATCACTATTTTGATTTCCCTTTCCACCTACCCACGATCATGCAAAGCGTGGCCTATGTCTTGTTACCTCAGGCTCTGTCTACCCCGTAAGGGAAAAGACGTAGTTTATGTATGTATGTATCGATGCCCTCGACTGTACGCAGCAATGTGAAGGAACATCATTCTATCCAATCACTCATTGAACGAGCCATTCTCCGGCATTCGGTCACCACTCCCATTACGGCAGTTTGATTGAATCCGTCTTATTTCATTAAGGACCTCGTATTCGAGTCCACTGCGCATAGATGAATCAAACAATAGAGTGGTATCTATAGGGATAGCTAACACTTTATTACAAGTATGTATGTATAACTCTAATTGTACATAAAACACAAGAAAAAGATGAATACAGGACAACACACATGCACAAAGGCGAACTTATCACTAAAAGTGATCTGTTCCAGTTAACCTTTGAACTATTGACAGGACATAAATATTAAGCAAGAGACGTGGCGAGTCAGGCATAAACGTCAGTTACCGTAGAGGTGGTAACATATCGATAACTTATCTTAACTTTCTTTTTTTTGTTTTTGTAATTTGAATAGATAATCAACGTCACGAATAAATGTTTTCTTTCTTCCTTTTTCTTTCTTTCTTTATGATCATGATGATTATGCCTGACAATAACTCCACAATTGTTGCACGGCCCGCTCCATAAGGCAGTGCAGGTGCGAAAGAGATAGCACGATCCCGATTCATGACCTGACTTGACGAAAACAAGTGGCGACTTGGTTTTGGTCGTATAAAAAACTCTATTGGGCAATTCATCTATGCGAGTGCGTAACAAGATTTGCTAGGTAAGTCAATAGATGTCGCGGGAGGTATTCCAATTTTGTCCTCCGGTGATTTTTACAGTCAACTGGGCCGCCATTTTGAGTCTTTGATATCATTTTCAACAGGTTAGGCGAGTTATTGAGTTACAGAAAGAGCTAAATGCTAGGGAATATCAAATTTTACCCCTTTCAGAAGGTTTTTGGCAATTTTCCGCAAGAGGGCGCTGCACAAGAGCTTATAGAGAGTATAGGTAAGACAATATCTAAGACATTTCAACCTGATAAAGGATTAGTGGAGAAAACCTTGAAATTGGCACAGCATACTACCCAAAACTGCACATCGACGATTTTTTGGGTCCTATACACACACATATCGTCACGCAGAGGCTCATCGATGCTTTTTTTTCAAATTTAGGCGGTTAGAAACAAATTTTAGGCAATTTCTTATATACCCTAGGCATCATTCCAAAAGCACTCCTTCGAAGTAAAGCTGTTCTAAAACAACAAACATTAATGAAAACTGCTAGCTCTGAAGTCACGCGGAACGTGACATTTTTTCGTGCGTGCAGGCGGTGTTCGTCGATTTATTACGTTATCACGTCAAAACTAACGCGATCGGTGTATCCTGCCATGGGAATATTCCCTTCTCTCGCGGTGCCACCGAACCCTAGCTCACAATGTGGAAAAACATCACGAAAACTTGTTCAAAATAAAAACCGGGGCAGATGAGCGCGTATTCAAATTCGAAACACTCCGCGGCACCGTCGTTTGGTTGGAAAAAATAAGTTGCAGGAAAATACGGCGGATGTGATGGGTGCTCTGCGGGGATTTGTATTCAGGACTCGGTCGATGCGGCTAGGATGGGTGAGTAAATGGTTTGTACCACCTATGGTTACGTTTTGAGCTACGCGGTGTAAGGTGTAGCGAGTTTTATCTATACTTACATACACAAATCACGTCTTTATCCCTTGCGGGATAGACAGAGCCTAAGGTAGCAAGGCCTACAAGCCACGTTTGGCAAGACACTGCACGTATAGGTCGAAAGTGGAATCAAAATAGTGATGGGGTTGCTAGCCGCATCGCCTATAACATGACATGGGTTTTTATTTTAGAAAAAAAGAATTAGCCGAATCGGTCCACAGCGGTTCTCGAGTTTTGTGATTAGCAACATTCATTTTTAATTACATACATAGATATACATAGATATAATTATCTATGTGATTGCTAGGACCATGCAATATTTGACCTAATAGTAGGTAGTATTACAGATAGTTTAGAAGTGTCAGTTTTATTTTATTTAGTGTCCTCACGCCATTGCTAATGGATGGATAGTGTTAACTTTAACGCTGTGCTATCGCCTAGGCCATCGGGTAATGCTTCGCAATTGTTTTTAATTACTTATTGTTTGCTTGATCAAATCAGTTGAAAATTAATAAAAACTATGACTTTTTAGGTTTCGGTTATCAAACATACTGCCACAAAAATCAGTTAATCAGACCTTCATACTCAACATCAAAATACTATTTTAACTTTCAAGTTACAATGTTTCACGATTCCTTTACCGACTCTTTCCTTCCAATCGCTTCCGAGAAATACTTCTCGATAGGAATCATTCGGCTTCGCCTGTTTATTTCTGACGTTGCCTGATTCAATTCGGGACCGCAATTATTCAAAATACGAAGCTACTCACAGCCATTTGTAATCAAATCATTGGGAAGCCATAATGCCAGGGAATGAGGTACGCCCACGCGACCACGGCGGCAAGGGTTTCGTTGCTGAGCGATTGGCGACATGTACTTCACGAAAAAACCTGACCCTGATCATCACCATCATCATATCAGGCAGGACCTCCACTGTTGGACGTAGGCCATCCCAATATACCTCCAGTTGCCTCGGTTGGATGGGTGCATCCACCGTAAACGCTTTAACCCACGGCTTATTATCAACTCGCCCGCAATCGCCATCGATCATTTTGACAGTTCTTGTATGAATGTGACAGCTTGCTGATTCTGATGCCAATTCGCCCATACATGAACTGTCAAAATGAACACGATGGCGAGTTAGACAATAAGCCAACAGGTTATCCGTCCACCTCGTTGGTGGACGTCCTACGCTGAAAGACAAGGAAAATGGAAGTCGTAGAAAAAACTTTGAAACTCCATAGGGTGGTAGTCTAAGGCATAAATTTAATAGCCATCATGTCAAATATATCACCGACCTTATTGTTTACGGCACAATGGTGTATAGATGTTTTTGACGTCTTGGTAACGTACATGCTTATATTTATAACCTTCACTGTACGCCTTACCATGACGTCTTAATGCGATTTAAGTCCGGTTCAGTTTAGCTTCGCTCGCTGTTAGATTCATACTAAAAATGACAGCTAAAACCTGAGCTGAGCCGGAATTGAATCGCATTACTACGCCATGGAAACCCCGTTTCCTTGGTCGCCTTTACAATCGAACCAACCAATGCAGAATCATAACGCGATTAAGCCAATAATCTAATTAAGTCGCGTTACAATTCGGCCGAAATCGGCTTCAAAATTGTCGTGTCTCATTAAGATTTTAATCTTTAGCGCAAGCATTCCCATTGCCATAGAGCGGATGGATGAAAGTAGACTAAATAAACAGATCTATATGGGGAGTGTGAATGGTAAGGTTGGGCCCTCCCATTCGATTCCCTGATCGAAGGCCTAGACGGACGTTCCGAGACCAAATAGGAGACGTTTTGGAAAAAGGCCAGGTCAGGAGTACCCGAAACCGACGACCATGTATGAAGAGATTGATGAATGTGGATGAAGCGAAAGAACTATGTCAGGATCGTAGCAAGTGGAACAAAGTAGTCGCTGCCTACCCCTGTGGGAAAGAGGCGTGACGGTATGTATGTATGTATGTTGCCAATTTGAAGTCGGAAATTCGACTAAGACATAAAAATCTGTTAGTCCTTCCTACCTTTACGAGAAAGCTTCCCTCACCGCGCTGACCAAATGAATGCGAGTCATTTCATCCCTCTCGTGTAAAACTAGTCAAACAGGGACGCAAGATTTGCAAATCATGTTGGCACAAGATAACAAGCAGCCAATCAATGCCACGGAAACTTGATCGGATGAAGAGCCTTTGATTACAAAGTCCGAGAACGTGTTGAAAATGTGGATTTTGAATGTGAGACGCGCAAACTATGTGCATGTCTAATCTTATATCTAATACAATACATACACATACATAAATCACGTATATCCCTTAAGGGTCTACCACAGAGTATTATTATGGTGTGGAAAATGCTTAGCGACAAAAATTCGCAAAGTAACAAGGTCACATGACAGCTAGTAACAGATAGAAAAAATCGAAGGCTTACCCACCTGCTCTGCTATGGGTGGTGTAGGGCTATAGCACGCGTCACGGAATGACGAGGATCCGGGTTCGATTCGGGCAATAGCTCTGCGTATTTTTCAATTTTCAGTGTCGTTTATAAATTTAATTCCTAACGGCAAAACCGTAAAAGTAAACATAAAAAATTAAGAAGTAAAAATTCTTAATTCATTTGATAGTACCTACCAAAATTACCAAAACTACCAAAACTACTAGTAAATAGTACTTCGAAACATATTCTTTCTGTAGCCCTCGTAGATTACATCGCTAGCCGACGAGGCCTATTACAAAACTACGGCAAGTTTTCAACAAGCCCCATAAATCGCGTTTCTGCCTGATACCTACCTGAGTTTGGCTCTTAGGTACCGAAAGCGGGAGTAACTGCGGAAAGCACAGTAATTGTGTTCCCTTAGTAAGTTAACAGTCTGGAGGAAGTTTCAAGGTTTTCTGAAGCCAGCCAGATGTTTAAAAGTTTCTGTTACGACTACGATATCATCTTAAGTGAGCTCGTGTCCTCTCAATGGGCAATAGAAAGAGGTGTGCTACTTTAACCAGGGTTAAATGCGAAAGTTTATATGGAGTAAGTGTGGATGTTTGTTACTCTTTCACGCCCGAACGGCTACAGATCTGGATAAAATTTGGAACAAAAGCTAAAACTACGTAATTCCCGCGGGATAGCGATAAACATTATTTGCAGACGAAGTCGCGGACATCAGCTAGTATACTAGCTGTCATACATACACATATCACGTCTTACGAGGTAGAAGGAGCATATGGTAACAAGACCTAAAGGCCACGTTTAGCATGGTTGTGGGCGTATAGGTGGAAAGGGAAATCAAAATAGTGATGGGTTGTTAGCCGCAATGCCTATAGCATGATTCTTAAGGTTTTCGGATTTTGCTTGTTTTAGAGGATATAATTTGTTATTATGGTTACAACTAACCCCAAACACTGTCACAACTACCCCTGCGATGTGGTCGGTTGTGACACTTTTTTTTTAACTTGTGCCTGTCAGTTAATATTATATTTAGGGATAAAATTGAAATACCAATATGTCGGACAAACTGTGCTTTACCATAAAAGTACTGTAACAACTAGAGTTTGTTTGTACAAAGGTTTGTATTTATAAACAACTCTACATGCTGGCAGTTAATGCAATTATTTGTAAATTTGATTTTAGAATTTTAATAGAATAGAAGATACAAAGTGTTTTGTCAGGGCATTACCTGGACAGCTGCCTCCGAAGGCGTGATTGTTGTAAATTAAAGACTTAAGCTCCTAAAATAGAATATACGGTTAAAAGTCCTTAATAGTTTTCATTTATAAAATTACGCGTTGCGTTAGATCCCCGAACTTACGCCCGAATCCAGGAGTTTCCTGTTAAGTTAATTGTGTAGACCTGGCTACAACCCTCACAGTACCTTTCTTGTCAGATAACTGACAAACTGACAAAAATATGGGCGATCAAATGAAAAATGGCACATTTGTACCCAGTCTACCCTACTGTTTAATTAGTTCCTCTGTGCCTAGGACTCCATTGTACACGCAAGCCCGCCGCGTTTCGCCAAACTTCGCCGGCTAAGAGATTTATAGAAAACATAGAATGTACCAGATGCTTTTCCTATGTGCTATTTCAGACCACAATCTATCTCTGTGTTAATTCACCTAGATAAGTTCAACGGTTTTGGCGTGATAGAGTATTAAACATTCATCCACGCACTATATTTCACCATATTTTTAAGCTCAGCTCAAAAAAGGGGTGTTATAAGTTAGACGTCAATACCTATGTGTGTATCTGTGTGTGGCATCGCAGCTCTCAAATAAGGAATGGACCGATTTGGATGCGGTTTATTTCTATCGAAAGTCAGTTTCCTTGCGCTAGTTTTTAGCCATGTTTGGTAAAAATCAGCCCAGTAGTTTGAAGAGTATTAACTCTTTTCCAAATTGATGAAAGACATATTTGGCATAAAATTAAATTATTATTTGATTTATGCGAATGTTATTATTACCACAAGTATCTAAGTTATGAAAGCTAAATGAATTCAAACTAAGAACTCCGACACCATTTGCATATTTCTTTACAACTGGCCAGTGACTTAGCGACATCTTTACAAAAAAAGTTAATACCAGTGCATTCCACCAGCCAGTATTCAAATTCCGTTCGTTCGCAACGAGATGTAAAAGTTCACTAAACTAATCAGAGAGGGCGCTGTGGTCAAGCAGTGAGTTGAATACCCTAATATTGTCTATCCGTAGGAAAGTGTGATCTGATAACGAGATGAGAACTATTTAACATCAAAGAACATATTGTACATGGGATACCTACCTAAAAGAATATGGTCAAGGACGTACTTTAAAAAAAGTTACCATCCTATTTATCATGCATGTGCTGCGTATGTCTGACAAAGGCAAACAAGCATCAAGCTCCACGAGCGTTTGTGAAGACGGGATTAAAAAGGTATCTTGTTTAATATTTGACTGCCAAGTTAAATCTTAACATAAAAGAATAAAAAAAAAAAAAACATTGCTTCGCTCCGTTTTCACAAGCATCTTACGTTTTTGCCGCGTATTTTTTTCATGTGGCATGCCACCATTAGCACAAGGCCCGACAAGTCATTAAAAAAAAACTAGGCGTGATCGCTAACTTCGCAGTTCACACCCCTCGTGTCAAAACCACGCCATCTTGCATTAAAAGTTGGTAAACTTTTGAAGCTTGCACCACAATAGATGCTAATCGAGTTAGGGGGTTCGATCTTAGTCCTGCACCGATAAAACAGTTATAGGAGTTTTCCCTACACTTCCAAGCCGGCGCTTGTATCGCTTAATTTTTACAGTTGAAACTGAAGACATTTCAGATTAACTTGTAATAAAAGTCAGAATAAGTTTAGGTTTGTTACATTTCCTCAAATTTGACAACTATTGCCGAAATTAGACCAAAATAAAAATAGTACAACCAAAAATAGAACTTCTTTTTTGAATAAAATTGGTTAAAAATTATTGATGTTTTATTCTCAAAGCAATTAATTATTATGGAATTTAACAACATTCACTCATCTCACCCTACCAAGTTTTTAATTCACTAGAACAAAAACATATATGCTAACAACTCATCACAATTTTGATTCCCCTTTCCATCTATTCGCTCACAATCATTCTAAACGTGGCTTTTAAGTCTTGGTTACCTTAGCCTCTGCCAACCCCGTGAGGGTTAACGACCCATAAGGGATGTAGCCAAATAGACAAGCGATGTGATAACGTTTGTTAAAAAAATCTCACGCAACAAAACAGTCACATCAACACATTAATAACTTTAAAGTCCCTGCACAAAAACGCGTGAAACTTCGGAAAGCTCAAAGTTCCGAGAACTCCGGAGCTTTCTCGAGGACTCCGTGTAATTGGATTCAGCTCGCGTCCGCGGTGCAGTTGTTTTGTCAGGGGAGCGCAGTTTGTTGTCCTTTGTATAAATTAAAAACATGCTCTCAGCGTACGCTCCCGCTGAAGCCGAGACGGTCAGAAACAGATTAATCAAATCACATATAAACTCAGTTTAATTCAATTTAATTCATTATTCTTCAGATTGATAGACTTTTGATGTTCTTTGCGTTTGGCCGTAGGTACAAAGTTTTTACCCCATTAAGACCGAAAGAGCTCGTGTTCTGTCTCAGTGATAATATTAACTTGAAAAGGAAGAAAATACTCCTTCCACGCTGGTCTGGGAGCAAAGGAAAAACATAGAATGCATCAGTTGCTTATCTTCCCGCGCAGATGCTAAATCGAGGGCATGGGCGAAAATCTTAGGAATCATGTTATAGGCAATGCGACTAGCAACCCATCACTATTTCGATTCCCCTTTCCACCTATAGGTACACCCACAATCATGGCTAAACGTGGCCTTTAGGCCTTACCTTTGGCTCCGTCTACCCCTGCAGGGATAAAGTCGTGATTTACGTATGTTGGTAGAAAATACCAATTTTAAAGTGGCATTTTTTTAGAAACGTTCAGTGATCATCTGGCTCAACGTCATCCATCAAAGCTGAGTAAAGCCTTTATACACCGCTTTGAAAAGCCATGTGACCCATAATGCTCATAGTTTAAGGAGAAGCCTCACGCCGTCTCATATTTCTCCGCAGCGGGGCACACTAAATGATAAAGATAATCGAATCCCCCTCCCCCCATCATCCCCTCCACTGGAGCGACGAGGGACTTATTAAGAAATTTATTATTAGTCTGTCATGAATATCGTAAGTTAGTATATACATATACAAATCATGGCTATATCTCTTACGGGGTAGACAGAGCCTAAGGTAACACCTAAAGGCCACGCTTAGCATGATTGTGGGCGTATAGGTGGATAGGGGAATCAAAATAGTGATGGGCCGCTAGCAACATGGCCTATATCATGATTCCCATTCTCTCGATGCGCTTTTACCATTTGCGCGGAGGATGTTTTTTCTTTGCTTCCAGACCAGCATGGAAGTAAATAGGATAGGTATAGTAATTCCTAAATCAAGATACAGTTCTTCGCAACGCAATTACAGTAATTTTATGTTACCTATTTTTCTCAGAACTCAAAACAGTTAAGATCAATGCCATGTTAATCCAACTACTCAATAAATCCACTTTCTATGAAAAGGTCTACAAAAGCCTACTCAATTAAAGCTCACCTTTGACTGGACCTTAGCCCTTTACTAGATCTGCGGATTCGGGCCTTTTGGTCGGGTCAGCTATTCGGGTTTATATCTATTAGGGTTGTTCGTAATTCTGTCAGGCTTTGAGGTGTCCACCCGAGTTCATAAGTTTGTGAAATTCGGTGAATACTGTACTGTATTACAGTTAAATCAGAAAGAAATACGTTTCAGGTGAAAATTAGCAAAAAAAATGGCTAATTTTGTAGCATCTTTCCTTTTTGAGAACATTCAGTAAACTACGAAGTTTTGTGTTAGAACAAACAAAAACACAAGGTTAAAAATAGTAAAAATGTAACTATTTCTAAGCCTAAAAACTTACCAAATTGTTAATAAGTATTTTTGAATCACCAATATTCCATAATGACTATAGTTTTACCTGTAAAAAATAAAAATCATGTTAATATTTCATCATTATCGTATTACCGTGTCAACTTATAACAAGAACAAACCAATACAATTACAATATTCTGTATACTTTTTTCTGTTTGGTTTGTCATATGTGGTGTTCAATAAAAAGTTATTGTATTGTATTGTATACAGAACAGTTCAGACGCGTGCCATACATGTTAGCCCCAGAAAACTGGCAGAAAAATGTAGAGCAGCGATTTACGTTGGTAAATCTATTTATTATTAAAAACATAACCCAAAGTTATTCATCCTTAATCTTCCACCAATCTTTGATTCCTCAGTAAAACGAACTTGACACTCAAAGAATTTAAATTTCTACCGAGCACCTAATTGAAAGCAGCCAAGTGTTATTTCAGGAGAACCCATTGAAAAGTGAACCCTAATTAATTATGTCCAAGATCCATTCCGGCGTGAGGCTTAGCTGGCATTTCAATCAGCATTTTTAAATTACTTGCCAACTCTGATAGTATCAAATTCTTGGTTATTCAAGTTTGGAAATCGTCACGGTGTCTGGAAATATTATTTTATTCATTCGATCCGGAAGGTCCAATTCTCATTTACGTATAATTTATAAAGTTTCGACGGAAACTGGCATTTCATCTAGCAACCCTGCCAGAATCTGCGATGTGAAAAAAAAACAACAGTCGGCTAATTAATCTCATCATACAAACGTATATGTTAGTGTATTTATTAACATGATTAATCTTCATTGAAACTAACACAAATAACAAATAAATAGCATAATCCTGAGTCGAATACCTTTTCGGCATCATCAACTCAGTATGTTTTTGTATTAGTTTAAGAGTCTGTGTATTTTTTGATGTCGAATAAAGTTATGTCTATGTCTATAATAATATTAGACAAAGAGACAAATACTCATCACTGAAACAGTAAATTTAATTTATAACACTCATAGTACATATCTAAGCATTCCCGTTGAAGTTAGCAAATACTCGATCCGGATTGGTCGAGGTCAAGTAGCCTTCTCGCGGGCGCCGGCAATAGATCAAAGTCTGTCAAATCGCAGCTGATGAATGCGATGCATCTTTCTTGTCTTTCATGTCGCTGTAAAGTGATACTGCACTCGAGTATCATGAAAGGATGACGTTGCACCAAATCTTACCGAATCTATACCCAGCCGTATGAATTTCAAATTGGATTTCGCATATACACAAATTCTAAAAGTAGATTCCAAAATCTTCAGCAGGTAGATAGTGTTAGACTAAACACAAAAAAAAATCAAGAAAAGTAATTCAAAATTTATTTTTTGGCAAATTGGCCGCCAAAGGCTCTTTTACATGTCTTTTTTGAAACTATCAGCGCATTCGGAAAGACCGTCATTTCCAAAAAGATGCGCCGCAAGAAACTTGGCAGAAAGTTATTATTTCAAAATAAAATACATGAAGCTACTACAATACTTAAATTCAGCCTTAAATTATGTTAGTCATCCGTGTGCAGAACCCGGTCATAAAGATTGCACATCGGTATTTTCGGCTAATTTCGGCTCCGCAGAGCGTTTCTCGTGCAAAGGATGATGGCATCCATTATAAGTATACCCTCCATCTTGCATTCGGCTGTAAAGCTATAGATGACTCTGTCACAAAACCGGACAAACTGTTATAAAAATGAAGAGACATAATTTACAGGCTCAATGAGACTGTTCTCATAAGGTTACCTGCGACAGCTGCGAGGCATGATCCCGCAGCAAGCCACGGAGCGTGGCGGCACCTCGCGCAGAGAGCTGGTAGCCAGCACCGTTGGGGCCGGGGGCAAAGAACACGCCCACGTCAGGGCCCGAACCCATCACTGGCTTACAAACGCCAATGCCAAGTCACCACTTAACCAGCTGTTTGATGGAACTAACGCATTAACTGCGGGCAACGCAACGCGTCGTGACTTTTGCCGAGTGCCGCTGTCATAATTTAGCAGTCAATTGGTTTGACAGCTGGCGGCAAATGTTTTACGGTCATCACTGATGATCACACATCACAAGCTAAGTTTCAATTTATGGATGTACACATCACTGTATCACCATTAATCCCATCCAACCTTTAAGGTTCAAGTGTCGTAACTGTTATGTCGTAAAGAAATACCGTAAGCCAGGGTGACTTTATAAAGTAGTTATAATGACGAAATCATTAATTTTTATTTGGCGTTTGCTGCTTCCAATCGATGTCCTCATCGATCGCCTTTGCGTCTACATGCCAAACATTCACCGCATATAGACATGACAATATCGATTTCAAAGCAATTTTAAAACGATCAAAGTATGTATGTATATATAACTCTTTATTGTACATAAAACACAAGAAAAAGATGAATACAGGACAACGCACATGCACAAAGGCGAACTTATCCCTAAAAAGGATCTCTTCCAGTAAGTAAGTATACCTACCCAAAATTATCAAAGTCACCCTGGTTAGCGGTAGTATACTACTCAAAAGCAACAGGCCACTTGAGCTTTCAGTGAGCTTCTATCAGCAAAATGTTATACAATACAAAAGCATCATCACTACATAGTATAAAATAAAGTCGCTTTCCGCTGTCTGTCTATCCCTATGTATGCATAGATCTTTAAAACTACGATTTTGATGTGGATTTTTTAATATATAGAGTGATTCAAGAGGAAGGTTTATATGTATATAGTTGTGTATAAGGATGAACTGATTTCTCGGCACGTATTATACATAACTTTGCATTTAGGTATGTTTTTATCACTCAGAGCCTGAAGCAATTGTTCCAGGGTCGTATAAGCCCACAGCAGAAGCCACACGACACAAATCAGGACCCCAATCACTGTCATTATTGAAACTAGGCCTCAAACTAGAACAATTATATAACCCCGGGGATCAATTGGTACACATAAACACTAATTCGATTCTACATACGCGAGAAACAGCTCATTCGTAAACTCTTGTTGGTAAAACTTTGTTTGGGCGCCGATCTTATAAATTCTTTGACAGCTATACCTCTGGACCTAAGTCAACAGTGGCGCCAACTGGTGAGCAAAGAAACGATCTCCATTATATAACCCTGGGGATCAATTGTTAGTTGTTACACATAAACACTAATTTGATTCTACATATTAGAGAAACAGGACTAAGCTCATTCATAAACTCTTGTTGACCTTTACGCTTCTTCGCGTGATATGATGATAATTATTTAAAATTAATAAACTTAATGAGATTCAAGATTTATAACTTTTGGTCCAACAGCCACCGGCTGTTTTTTTAAGTGATTAATAACAGGCTACCCCTACACCACCCAAAGCAGGTGGGTAGTCTTCGTATTCTTCTACCCGTTACTAGCTGTCACGTGACCTTGTTACTATGCGAATTTTTGTCGCTAAGCATCATGTTTGAGTGTGTCTGTACGACACAATTACAAACAATCAAGTGTCAGCTATGATGACGTCTCTGTCTGTTTCGAAGTAATAAATAGAGACGGAATCATAGATAACTGACAGTTAAGATAACTGGAACTTAATAGTGGTGATATAGGCTCTTAGGTCGTCTTTGTTAATGAGTTCTTTGTCACCATCAAATCTAAATGGAAGAGTCTGATAAGATACAAGTGCAAATGAGCGGCAATTGGCGTGAGAAAGTATCTTTTTTCACGCTTTCGGGTCAGTAAATATTGATTTTCTTTTTTAACGGCAAGTTTGGACGGTTTAACGGGAGTTGATTTCTTCTCTGGTCTGGAAGCAAAGAAAAAACAGAGTGTACCAGTTGCTTCTCTTTCCGCACTGATGGTAAAAGCCTATCGAGGGAGGGCGAAATTCTTAGGAATCATGTTATAGGCGATGCGGCTAGCAACCCATCACTATTTTGATTTCACTTTCCAGCTATACGCCCTTAATCATGCTTAAGGTTTTGTTACCTTAGGCTCTGTCTACCCCGTAAGGGATAAAGACGTGATATATGTATGTATGTATGTATGTTGGACAAAAATCTTTATCCCTTACGGGGTAGACAGAGCCTAAGGTAACAAAACCTTAAGGCCACGTTCAGCATGATTAAGGGCGTATAGGTGGAAAGGGAAATCAGAATAGTGGTGGGTCATCGCCTATAACATGATTCCTAAGACTTTCGCCCATTCCCTCGATGGGCTTTTATCATCTGCGCGGGAAGAGAAGCAACTGGTAAATTCTATGTTTTTTCTTTACTCCCAGGCCAGCGTGATAACTATATACAGTAGATATATTTACGTACCACCATAGAGCCCTATCGCAGTAAGGTGACATATCATTCAAGTTTGTGTTACGGGCGCCTGTCTGTTGCGACAAGTTTCTACTTTTACGGTAGGACGTAAATGTATTTCCCTTACTGTAGGTACAGTCAAGTGTAATAATATGTATCCAGCCAAAGTTTCAAAAATAAGTACCATACACTTACACCGTCGTAATAAGGTCGTGGAACATATTTTTGAGAAGTTCGTAACGATACTTATTTTTGCACTTGACCGTACATGATATATCAGTATCTTCATATTATTATAACTAATTCTCTACGTCACTCATTACAAAATAAAAAAAACAGTTACTATTTGTATCGCAAATTACGACTTGTAACTACGACTCCCCTAAGGAAAACCCTAGGTGTAGGTTAACCGATCTAAACAGTCTAAACAACAGGTTAAAATCTCAATTCTTTCTTTCAACTTGACACTTTCAAACTTGCCGCCACAATTCTTTAAAACTTTTTACAGTGTGGCTTAGACTTATTTAAAAAAATAACATCAGCAAAATTTTCAACTGAAAGAACCCGCAGCCAAGGCCATAAACAAAAAAAAAAGTCACAGAATTTTTTCAAAGCGTGCGTTCCATTTCGAACAAGACGCGCTGCTACGCGTTGCGTAGCGGCCGTAGCTCGCGGCCGGCCCGTAGATACTGCTACGGCTCGTAGGCGCGTAGCACTGCGACGGGTGACGTAATAACCTTTGTTAACGCCTGAGATAGAACTGAGATAACGTGAGATTTTGAAAACCGATTTTATACAAAACGTTTGCCAGCTGGTATCTTTTTGTCGGGAAAAAAGGAATTAACAGACGCTAAAGGAGTCAGAAGTTTTTTTTTTAAAAGATTGACACTTAACATACATATTAATTAAGTATAGGAGACGTTTTGGAAAAAGGTCAGGTCAGGAGTACCCGAAACCGACGAGCATGTATGAAGAGATTGATGAATGTGGATGAAGCGAAAGAAGTATGTCAGGATCGTAGCAAGTGGAACAAAGTAGTCTCTGCCTACCCCTGTGGGAAAGAGGCGTGACGGTATGTATGTATGTATGTATGTATTAATTAAGTATTTTTCCTTTACATGGTGGACAGAGCTGCGTTTAATAATATATATATTTTTAAGATTGCGGGCGTAAACATTTATTAAAATCAGTTAATAAACAAGAGCCATTTTAACATGTAAAAGAATAATTTAAAGGTAAATGTTTTTCTTCAATGTAAAAAACAAGTAAACCACTCCAAGTGATTAATTACTTTTAGTAATTTGAAACATGTCAATAGTATTGTTTTCTGCGACTAAGTACTTAAGTTATCAGAATTTAGTGCCTTGTTTGTTTTTTTACGAATTATGTAAGTTGTCCACTTCCAGTGGTCGAGTTGACTTAATTAGCATGCATAGGGTTGTCAAAAAACGCGGTCGCAAAAAAATTTAATTAAAATTATTTATCAATCTCGAGCCTATTTTTTCCCACTGCTGGACACAGGCTTCATTAAACACACATCATTAAATTACTTCGCAGGTGTGTGCAGGTTTTCTCACGATGTTTTCCGTCACCGTTTCACTTTTGCGAAGACACACAACGCTGATGATCTATTTTTATGTCGTATGTTTTTTTTTTTTTTTTTGTTTTACCTTGTTTATTTTCTATAAAATTGTGTATATTATCTTATATTTGTGTGTCTTGCAAAAAGGAATAAATGTCTTCTTTCTTTCTTTCCTTCTTTCTCACCGAAAACGTCATGGTAAATTTTAATGTACTCGTAATTAAATTTCTCACTAAATATACATACAGAAATTTTAAATTGAAAATTTACCCTTTTTTTAAGTATCAAAGCTTTTGTAGATTCTTAGTAGCAAGATACCTATCTGTAATTAATTCGTAATTCGCTAGTCTGTAATTGTAATACGCCAGTCTGTAATTCATCCGCAAGTGATTAACCATCACGACTGAACCCGCTGCCCGCGTAACCCTCCACCGTTATGATAAACTCCACTCATAAATATCAGTTAACCCACGCCCTCTAGTGGGCAGGTAAAGTCACGCTTTGAACCAAGCTAGCGGTCAATGTCAATGTCAAGATTATGAGCTTATCGGCGCCACGTCAAATACAAGAGACGTCACCCATATGCCAGAATTCTTTATTGCGATGCCTCAAGTTGAACCTACAAACAATTGAACGAAGGTTGCTTTTGCATTGAAATAATGGACGTATTTTTAGGTCGTTGGCGTTGAACCTGCGGTGCTGATATATGTTACATACATAAGTATGTAAACTATTTATTGTTTTTTTTTGCGCAAAATAAACATAAAACAAACACTAAGATACATGCAAAAAGACGGCGTACAGGTAATTATGGTCATACGTCCATTGATTGTTCGATTGAACTAATGTTGCTAGCTTGAACTTTTATAATTGTAACTTGTAGCTTCGGAAACTAGCCTCAGCCTTAAGTGCAAGCATTTGACAGAAAAAATACGCAAACGAACATAAAATATTGTCAAATTTGGTGGTGGGCAACGGCCTCGTGAAGTAGCCATGTAAATTGAAAATTTGGAGTACTCTTGATTTCTTCATGATCCCATAATCAGATCCTGACTTGGTGACAATGGGACCACCTTTTCGTTATGTTACTGTGGGATTATTCAACACGTGTTCTCTAGGTTTTGTTACCTAAGGCTCTGTCTATCACGCAAGAGATAAACACGTGATTTACGTATGCATGTATTTGTAGTAGTGACAATGTTAGAAACGGATAAAACCAAAACGCGCAAGTCACTTTTTTTGCAAGCTTTTGAAATAATCGCTGCGCTCCCCGCGGACGGAGTGGCGTGTCCTTAGCCCCGCGTGCAGTTAGTAGTGGGAGGACCGTGATAAGCTTTCAGATGAAAACCATTTTTCAATAGCCCCTGAAGAGTTTCCGTTCAGGTTATTTTATTGCAGACTAACACACAGAATTCCTTATTCAGGCCTGTAGGTAACAACCTTAGGCTCTGTCTACCCCGTAAAGGATTAAAACTTGATTTGTGTATATACATTACACATACGTGTATTATATCGGTCTCGATCAGTTCTTTTACTTTTTCTGTGTGTCTACTCTAATACCTGTACTGTCAATCGTTCAAAGGTTAACTGGAAGAAATCCCTTTTAGGGATAAAAGTCCGCCTTTGCCCATTTGGATTGTCCTGTATTTATCTTTTTCATTTTTATATGTACAATAAAGAGTTATACATGCATACATACATATTTAGGTAGCATTGGACATAGCCATTAGTTCTGTTGCTCTTACATCAAAGAAACCCAAATTTTAGGCGTGCAGCGGGAGGTCGTCAGTTAGGCAGTGCATACAAATTGTATTGCTTGACCTCCCCGCTGCCTACTATGAAGACCCTGCACTGCACGCTACTGGTTAATTCGCCTTTGTTCAGTTGACGGAAGAAAGATTACACCTATTCAGTATAATACCTAATTCGTGGCCTTCAATGCTTTAGGCATTAGGATCCGCGGATTCGAGATTTCGCTCGATTTGATTCCATTCCTCAAATGTCAGCCTGTCTCCGAGCACTAAACCATGCTCCACTTATCACGGAAATAACCTCAAAGCGATCGCAAAATTCGCAAATACATTTCCGGCCAGAGTTCCGTGACAACCGGGGAAAACCCGGAAGAATGTCGTCACGGCTCGAATAACAGTAAAACTACGGTAGTATGGTATCGTAAACAGATAAATCATGAGGTATAGTCCATTCCAATACATTTTGACGCGTTTGTAAACAAACAAGTCCATTAAGTTTATTTCAAAATTCAAAATTTATTCTAGCAAATAGGCCGCCAAGGGCTCTTTTACATGTTCTGAAACTACCAGCGCATTCGGAAAGACCATCATTGCCACGAAGAATGCGCCGCAAGAAACTTGGCAGAAGTTTTTTATTTAATAAAACACATCAAGCATGAAAATGAAACGTAGCTAGATGGATTTATCGCTTCCGAAAGAGGTATGTCAGGATCGTAGCATAGCAAGTGCCCTGTGGGAAAGAGGCGTGCCGGTATGTATGTAACTTCTTTTCAAACCCGATACGTTTTTGCACACACATACATACACAAATCATGTATACCCTTACGGGGTAGACAGTGCCTAAGGTGGCAAGACCTAAGCCACGATTAGCAAGATTATGGGCGTATAGATGGCAATAAAAACTTACGTTTACATTACGATACGATACGTTTATGTTCATAAAGAAACTTACATTAATGCCATTTACCACCGCTTGCATTATTAAAGTAATAGGCAATGATATAAAAGAGAATGAGCCATAATTTCCTGGGATCGAGGTGTGCGCCTGACTGGAATGGTTAATGACGTCTCAGTGCCAGGCGAGCTGGCTCTAGATATAGTGCTAGTCTATCTATATATGTTACTAGCTTCTGCCCAAGACTTCCTCTTGAATCACTAATAATAAAAACCGCATCAAAATTTGATATCAAAACACACAATTCGTCATGAATACAAGAGGAGCGACTTTTCAATAAATTCGGGACGTTCAATCCTTACTAATCCTTACTAATATCCTTACCTACTAATATTATAAATGCGAAAGTAACTCTGTCTGTCTGTCTGTTACCTTTTCACGCTTAAACCGCTGGGCCGATTTAGTTGAAATTTGGAATACAGATAGTTTGCGTCCCGGGAAAGGACATAGGATAGTTTTTATCCCGGAAAATTGCATGGTTCCCGCGGGATAGCACAGCCCAAACCACTGGAATTTTTCAAATTTAAGGCGGAACAAAGTTCGCCGGATCAGCTAGTAAGGTATAAATAGCCGAAGCCCCAGATCGTCAAAGGTATCGACGCAGTCAGGCTGATCATAAATATCGGAATTGTGGAAAATAAACCTTACTTTATATGGCTCATACGTCATGCCGAAATGAAAGATGTCACCTGTTATAGTGTACTCCTTTGCATGCATAATTCACTGTAATTCAAACTGTTTATTACAAATTTAAGGTATATTTTCCACAAATGTTCTGATATTTATGATCAGCCCGACTGAAGACGATCAGTGGCGTCCCGATTTTATTGAAAACCCGCTGCTCTTATATTTATGACGAATTGCGTGTTCTTATGTTATTAACCTTATTTAATGTTACGAATTTATTGAAATTTAAGGCTGCTCCGAAATATGTGCGGAGCAATCTTAATTATTAAATGCAGGTCTCGTCTCCGTTCACTAACAATGTGACTAGCCAAATCTGTTCGTCTCTATTCCAGTTAGTTTCTAAGAAAGCACAAGCTAGCTGCTAACACCCGAATGGAGGGTGATAAAATCCATTAAGGTTTCTTCCCTTTGCCAAATCAACTTTTTTATACCGAACCCATCTAAGAACTAAACGGGGATGTCTCGCGGTTTAAAAAGTTAACGAGAGGCATTATCTTAAGTCGTGGGCCGAGTGATTGATTACTGCTAATGGCAGATCGACGAATGTCGTTCGCAGATAACTTCAGTTCAGTAATACGATGTTTAATTTGTTTAAAAATAATAAAAAAAAATATTTTTGCAAATTGGCAGCCAAGGGCTCTTTTACATGTCTTTTTTGAAAATACCAGCGCATTCGGAAAGACCATAATTGCCAAGAAGAATGCGCTGCAAGAAACTTGGCAAAAAGTAAGTTTTCAAAATAAAATACAGTAAGAATACTTAAATTCTACTTAAATTAAATACATTTATAAAAAGGATGTATAAGGTCCCCGAGCCTTAAATTTGTTTCATCAGAATTACGGAATCAAAAGGCTTATTACAAACCGAATAAGTACCTACCGCGAAATAGTGAGGTCAAGTTATATGAAACAAATGCGATAGGTACTATTGTTTTTTCAAGCTTTTTATTTACTTGCAATGTATGTATGTAAGTATGTTAGTCCGGGTGGAATATTGCAACTCAATTTTGAAGCAGATATCTTCAAACGATTGAGCTGAAATTTTGCATACTTGTGTAACTCAGATGACAATACAATAATCTGGTAGTAGAATTCTGGTGGCCCGGTCAGGACCGTCTCCGCAGGAGGGAACTCTTTAACGGTTGGTCCGAATGACTTGAAATTTGGTGCACCGATGTAGGACACATGCGGCAATGCAAATACAATGAACAAAAAAGCTTGTAAAAATGTGTTTTATTCATGTCCTTTTGGGTGTGCTGTGAGTTTTATCGATAAAATGTACGCCTGTGACTATTTTTGTCTCTGGTAACATTTTCATCTGTCAAACTACTTCAACTTCAACGGTTTTAAACACTAAACGTTTCTTATTTCTTCCTATTTGTTAACTATTTTCCGATATTAAAATAATATGCAAATTAAAACTTTTATTTTCATTTAAAAATCCTTCTAACAATATAAAAAATAATTACTTAGTCCCCGTCCTTTGATATTTCTTATAGACTTGCTATCGTCCTTTAACAAAGAGATACTTTTCTTTGAGATCATTTCTTGATACCAGGCCGTAATTTGCTGACATTGTCTTTCGCATTGTGTTACGAACTGGAGAGAGCGAGATAGCGTCTGTAGACAAAAAACTGCCGTTTTTGTTGAGAGCATTAAAAAACAAAGATGTAATAAAGTGGAATTTCTTTAACGATTCTCGACAAAATCGTGAAGGCGTTGGAGCCAACAAATTGGCACAAGAACAACAGTCAATTTAAATTTAAGTATATGTGACATCGTTGTTTTTTTCCCGTAAACCTTGAACTGTAGTTTCACAGTAGCTATTATTTTATTTTTTATTAACTCTATCATTTACGACGTTATGATTCACTTTTTCATTCATTTGCTGGAATTTTGTCTAATTTTACGAACAAAACATGCCAGTACTCACATTTTTTCTTTTAAATTTCAATTCAAAATCAACCTTAAGATCAAAACAGTTTCACCAGTATTTATACTTATCGATCCCAAATAAATGATACGTGTTTATGAAACTTTATTTATTATTCGATGTCAGACGTCAATTTGCCGAGTATACCCGATGAAAAATAATAATTTATTACATACATCTGAACTACCCAGAAACCGGCTAGCAACATATTATGAAGGTAAGTATAATAAATAGTGTTGGCCTCATGCGGGGTGTTTTGATCGCAGAATAATTTATTTTAATTTTTTTGCCACCTATATACCGCTTTATACCGACGCGATACGTGATCTTCTTACCTTAAGCCTTGTCTACCCCGTAAGGGATAAAGACGTGATTTATGTACGTACTAGCTGTTGCCCGCAACTTCATCTGCATAGAATTCGCTTATCGCTATCCCGCAGTAATAACGCAATTTTCCGGGATAAAAAGTAGCCTATGTGTTATTCCAGACTATTATCTATCTATATTCCAAATTTCATCCAGATCTGTCCAGCCGTTCTGGCGTGAAAGAGTAACAAACAAACATCCATCCATCCATCCATACTTACAAACTTTCGCATTTATAATATTAGTAGGATAAAATACGAATTGGGCTATTTTTTAACGAACTGGGTTAAACAATAAGCCTACTCGTCTCAAAAAGTGATTGTTGATAACAAAATCAGCGGAGCTTCAGGCTTTGAGATCGAACCGCGTTACCTTCCTTATTAACTTTAGTACCGGAGTTAGCCTGCTAGGTTTTTCTCAGTAAATTCAGCGGCAAAAGACGTATTCTCACGGCGAGTCAATTTCCCCAGACACCCAGGCGTTTACGCAGCTCTACAAGTGACAAAATGTCAGCGACTTTCTATTCTCACTAATAAAACTACGCCAATTCTTCCTAGGTTTAATCAAAATGATAATTTTGGGTAACTTTGCGAAAATTGAAATCACATGCATAGTAAGTTTTCAGATTAAAATAAATGTTAATTAGTGGTCATATTTGAGGCTTAATATATATATCGCTATAATAATAAATCGTCCCGAGCAGTAGGCTATGTCTGTGTGTGTGTGTGCGTGTGCTTGCGTGCGTGCGTGCGTGTGCGTGCGTGCGCGTGCGTGTGCATTCTGCGAGGCCTTCTGATGGTGCAAGGGAATATAAAAATTTGGATTTTCCGTATCTATTTTTTTTTCGGCTGTGAGGCCGCTTGTCCGCCATCCGCTCTTACCCGGCGCACGAGGAGTCGCTTCTAATTGAATAGCCAGCGAGGCAGTTGGTTTGATTGCCTCCACTCCTTTACCACTTGCAACTCTGACAACAGGCTAATGCAATTTATGCGAAAGAAACTAGCAGACGCTGGTTACTGGTTACATTGTAGTTCGCGAACATTAATTAAGTTAGGCCTTGTTTATACTACTTAAAGAATTCTTGCAAACATTGCAAGTTGCGCCAACCAGTGGCATAGCTGTAGTCCTCGCAAAAACGACTTTGCAATAGTTATCGAAAGTTTTTTTATGACATAGCAGAGCGTTTTCCAAAAAAAGTCGTTTACCCTATCGATTCTCATACATGAAAAAATGTGTCCCAGATTTTACTATGGTTTTTTTTTCTTGTTCGTCACGTTCCATACGTATCTATGTTGAAAAAAGTGATGAACTGGAATGGAAATTCTGGGACACATTTCTTCTTGTATAATGATCGATAAAAAAAAGGGTCTGAGTAAGAAAAAAAAAAATAGTTAAATTCTGAAAAAAAAATGTGGACTTATTTTTGGAAAACGCTCAATACCCTATAGGGTTTTGATTTCCGCGTTTTTTGCATAAGAGACTTAAGAGGTATTTTTTGATCGTATGAACGAGGAAATATTTTTTTTTCGGTTGCAAGTGAGCTTAGCCCTATTTCATATTAATTTCAGCTTGACATATCACTGTTTTACTGTATAAAGGGGTCTTGAGAGATATACGGAAAATATAATGATCCTACAAGAGTTCCTACGCGAAAGAGCAAATTATGGCCTATGCACTTAGAGAAAACGCATTTTCAGTTTTGATGCCTTGTCTGCCTTTTTAGAGGGCCAAGGAAGAATCATCACACGTGTCAGTAATTTCACCAACTGTCTTACTTAACTCTTCACGTTGGCTTGACGGCTGGGATAAGCATGTTCGTCGAAACTTAGACATTTTCAAAACTACTACCTGATGTTCCCTAAGCGCTAATAAGGATAGCAATTAATAGTATATATTACATGCCGAGGCTGCTGAAATAAAGAATGCCTCAAATCGCAGGAACTTCATTACTTCACCTCCCTCTGAATGTTAGTACATTCTTATGTACTAATTCAACATGGTCCTTCGTGGTTTCGATTTCCTGTTTCTATTTGTACACGTAAACGCATTAGTACTGGGATTCATATTTTTGTTATTATATAGACGACCAGTATATTGACAAAAGCTTATCGTAATCAAATCAAACACTGCCGTAATGATTGTCACGAGAAATGATTACGAATCATTACGATATATGATGTAAGAGATAAGATAATCAAGCCATTATGCAACTGTTTTAAGTGTACCGATGACTAAATCGAATGGCATTTCAGATCGTATTCATGGAAGATAATTATTACTGTACCATTAATGGTGGAAATTTTGTCCCACAAAATTTTGATCATTAATGGTACTAATCAACGGTGCAGTTGAGAAATCAGATCAGATCAGACGTTTATCTTTTCTTTCTTTCTAATTGAATACATTTTCAGTTTGGGTGTATCACGCGAACCGTCATTGGAAAGTGTAAATTATTAGTCAATTTATATTATCGTTAGGTAAGAAAAGCCACGGTATCGTCGACCCAGGGGTGTTATTTTCTGGAAAAAACCTCGCCCACGGATCCAGCGCTGATTTTTATTTAGAGAATGACACCCCAGGATAGCCCCTTACTCCATTCAAACGACCATCACAGGATCATTCCTATCCATGCTCTCAAATTTATCTAACCTTACCATTATAAATGCGATAGCTTTCGAACATGCTCCGTGTGCTTGTTACTTCTCCATTCGTTAGAAATAAACTACATTAAATTCTGAATTAACAGGAGTAGGTTTTATTTCATTAGATACACCTTATATCCGCAGATAGAATTAAAACAAAAAAGTCAAGCACATCCTCATCTAAGCATTGAAGACATAACTCCGAGTTGTGTAGATACAAAAAAAATATTTTCCTAATTTTGAATCTGCATTCTGGCTGCATTTCATGAAGTCTTTTGAAATGAGACTTTATCGCGGCTCGCTGTCCCTATTGGGGGTAACAGCAGTATACAAGTCTATTTATGTTTTCCACTGTGTGAAAGAGTCCGCTATAAATTAGAATAAGTGGCACAGTTAGGGATGCCAACTGTGTCAACCGCTCCAAGGGCGCCTTACATTATGTAACGCATCATTGCCATACGACGTAAATTAGTAAGATAATCTATACGGGCTCTAGCTCCATAACAAAGCAATAAAACAAGGAAAGAATGTTTAATTTTAACTTAATTACCATGCAAATGATCTTAATTTTCCTTTTTCCGTGTTCCTACATATAGCATAGCAGCATATTTATTTTTACTCAAGATAAAACACATCAATAAAAAGTAGGTAAGTACAAATTAATTGAGGGCGCCACTTTCGTCACAACAGCCAAATTGAAAAATAATTGAACATGACAACAATTTTGCCGTCTCTCATCTGTTCGCTACTGCTTGTTTCGGTCGCCACTATTATTTCAATGTCGTATTCCCCATTTTAATATTCCCATATTATTTGTAGCAACCCTATTTAAAAGTAGCAGGAAATGTAGTGTGAAATGAAAACCCGGCTGTTCTCGACTCCGCGCCGACTATTTAGTGGCTTTCACGTGCAATTTACTGACCTAATATACTCCTTAAATGTACCATTCTCCTATGTAGAGTGTAAAACACCTGCTGTCAAAGACTGCAAAGTTTACCTACTCTTAATGGTCACACTATTTCGCACCACTTCACTTCCTTCTTTGTTTTTTTTTACATACATGTTTATCCGAACTGGGACCCGATTTCTGAAAACACATCATCGAAAGCACCATTTACAGATGGGGGAAATGTGCTGAATTTGAAATACGAGTAAAGTACAAGAAAATTACACTTTTAAACCCTTGCGCTGTAGTTTTGTAGCAACAAAGATTATTACCACTTTCGAATGGTACATATTTTTAGAGTGATGTGCTTTCATAAATCAGGCTCCAGTTTTTTTTAACTGCTGTATAAAGGATGCATGATTCAAGCAACTGTTTTTGTAGCCAAAACCCCAAATACGCTTATATTTAATGTAGTCAAGTTCAGCCCTTGTAAAGGTAACCTAACAATCACCGCTAAGGGGTTGCTTCCACGACCCGGCACTTTTACGTATGATTATGTTATGACCTTTTGTTTCGTAATTATGTTCTGCTTTCAGCGACTGTTCCCTTGTAATTTTGGTGTGTGTAGGAGTCCTTTTGTCCTACACTTAGGGCAGAGGAATTTAATTTTGAGACCGGCTTGTGTTTTTGCCGTCAGTGTTCAGAAGAGGGATGTGACGTTATTTATATATACACAATTTTCCAAGGATCCCTAAGCGTTCGATATTTAGATCACTACATGGCGTTATTCAAATTCCATTCCGCAGCAATTTTACCCGACCATAGTTTACGACGAGAATAACTGTCGGTGGCAAATAATTGATTTATTTACAAATTGACCGAACAAATATTCATGAGTCGTCTGGGAGTTATCGCAATGCGGTTTATCGAGTCCTGGTTAGTTAGTTAACCGCGCAAACAATTGTTAGATTGCAAAATTGATACCAAAGAACGAACAAAAAGGAATATTTTATGAGAATAAAAGTAAAACTGTCTAGATAAAAACGAAAGTAAGTACTGTCTGTCATGTTTGCACCAGCTGAGATGTGATGGGTTAAACAAATACGAGTACAGTCGTTATCAGATATATCGTAGGGGGAGAGGTCCTCAAATATTTCGGAGCAGCATTAAATTTCAATAAATTCATTACACTTAAAAACATTAGGAAGCACAAATCGTCAAAGGTATCGAACGACGCAGTCAGGGTGATCATAAACATCTAAATATTTGTGGAAAATATACCTTAAGTTTGTAAGCAAACAGTTTAAATTACAGCGAATCATGCAAGCAAACGAGTAGTATAGGTGACATCTTTCATTTTGGCATGACGCATGAGCCTTATTTCTGTTTTGTTTGAAATTCAAATATATTATCACTGGCGTATGGTTTATTTTGCACAAATGTTTAGATCTTTATGATCAGCCTGACTGCATCGATACTTTTGACGATCTGTGCTTCCTGATATTTTTACCACATTGAACGTTCCGAATTTATTAAAGAGTCGCTGCTCTTATATTTATGACGAATTGCTTATTCTGATGTTATTACCTTACCTTATACCTTTTACCGTTTATTAGTGTAACGGATTTATTGAAATTTAATGCTGCTACTAAAATATTTGAGCACCTCTCCCGCTATGATATATCTGATGGCGACTGTACTTCTTGCGATCTCAAAACTCCTTCTAATTCATTTTTAATCAACTTAAAAATATGTATTTGTAAAACTATGAACATCTGTCAATACAAAAAAGTTACTTTCCTGCGCTACAATATCTAGATAAAGAAAGACATTGATATATTACAAAATGTTCTACGAACTTTCGACCTTGAGCAACCTTTTCAGTCAAGGCCCACCAATCACCGGCGCAGGCACCCTGTGCCTTATTTATCATCTCTCAAATACCTATATAGGCTTTTTCCAATACATGAAGTCGCTCTCAGACCTGCGCTTAAATACTTGGAAGAATTTAGGTGGGAAGGAGAATTTAGTGAAATGTTGCGAGTGCTGGTTTTGCTGATTCTGTCGACATTTTGCTTGATGGAACTTTTATTTTCATTAAGAAATTGTTTCTTTCATTTATTATCAGTATCTGTTTCCTGCAGCACTCTTCGACAGAGGCATATATTATCCAACAATGTGTGAGCAAGTGTATCAGAATTTTTCCATTTTTTTCAGCAAAAAGTGGGAAGTCCAAGCGAATATCAGGGACCAGCGTCTCGTGCGCTAGGATTATAAACTATCGAGCCGTTCGGAAACGGCTGTCAACACGCGCCGCGGGAAGGTCGTGGCCCGAAATTGTTTTTGTTGCGAGCTTTGTTTCACTAAGAACATTTCTTACGTAAGATCGTCACATAAACATCCATAGGCTGAAGTAAAAGCCTTGCAATGAAGCCTAGCTTATAAAGCTGCCAGTAATGGCTGGAGTAACCACGTAGTCTTTAGCTTTGTGATGTGCCGTGTACTACATGGCACGCAGGCCATAGTGAATATTGCCAGAGGTTGCGTAAACCGAATGCCTTTGACTATTAAAGCGTAGTCACACATTTTTGAGTACTCCGTGTGGCTTTGTGTTTGTTTACGATGTTACGTATTGTGCAGTATTTATGTAGCGTTCGAATCAGTATTTAGTGCGAATCCAAGAGTAGTTAGGTACGCGGGAGACATGATTTAGGTACCCATAGTCGTTAAAATAAGCGTAAATTGGACGTTTGTGGAAATATGCAACAGGCAGATTTCATTCCAGTTTTCATATTAGATCAATTTTAGCTTCGAAAAGTTAAAATATTACATTTTTCTTAGCGTTGCGGTTAAGTTTCTTCGATGCAAAACAGTGTAATTTAGACAACAGTAATAAAATAACGATCATGTTTACCCAACCCCAAAATTACCATCAATCGACTTTGACAGTTGTCAATCAAGCTCAGCTCAAACTGCCTTGTGATTAGACGGTTCTGAGATCAAACGTGGCATGATCAACACAGTCAGCATTATGTTTTTTTTTAATACGTCTACAAAATAACATGGCCAGGATTAAAAAACTGTCTTAAGAAGTCCATAGGGTTCGTAAGAAGGCGAGTACTTCTTTCAAGTGACAGAAGTACTCGCCATAAAAGACAGGAGCGTTAGTATATAATTTCTCGTACAAGCGATTAAAAAAAACTGTCAGAATAATTTGATTCAACTCCTGGCAACTACAATTTATTTTCATAGTGATGTCTTTCTTAATGTTACAAAAATATAATACATTGAACAATTTTATGTAACATTCTAGTCAAGAATATAATATGTATCGAAGGCAATGTAGGAAGCTACGAAAACAGGATGAATCCAACTTCAAACGCATCAATCAGTGATTTGACGAATCCCGGCTTTCCGGTGACCCAAAATTACGTCCGTCCCCGCCCACCCGCACTAAACTACTAAACTAAATGAAGCGTTCGTTCTATTTTAAACTGTATAGAATGAATGAACTCTAAATGCGCGTACGCATATAAATAGCCCCTGTGACCGCCAGGCGACCTGCCAGTATCGTGTTTATCTTGATTCCCATTCTCTAATATAAACGCATTTGAATCACATGATGTTTTTGACGTTCGAAAAATAATTTTTGGCATGATTTTCAGATTTTTGAAGAATGACCAGGTGGTATCTATTTCGTAAAGTACTGAAATGTACAAAGCGACAAATAAAGATTCCGTAAGAGAATTCGATGTTATTTAAAACGTATTCAAGCATACACCATAGATTTTTAACACTAAGTGGTACATTTTTACAAATCAGCTCTACCACATCATTGAACAGGCTCTACGAAAAGTGTCGACAGCGCCATCTAACGGGCGGTGGCTAAACCGTAGCGGGCGACGGTCTAGCTAGAACCCTTGAGCGAAAAGGTTGCATAGCAAACGACGAGTTGTCGCAATTTTCCGTTTGGAGGCGCTGTTGCGGAACTTTTTTCGCGGACATATTGAGGCCGTTACTGCTGTGACTAAACAAATCTTTTCAGATATATGAAATAGGAGTGGGCTATATATATTTGTCTTATTCGTGTCGTTTACGAGTGTAAAAGCCTATAGCTGAGGTCCGTCGAATATCAGATGAAACTTTTATTTTTCTAAATCGAATTTTTGATTTCCCTTTCCACCTATACGCCCTTAATCATGATAAACACAGCCTTAAGGTTTTGTTATCTTAGGCTCTGTCTACCCCGTAAGGGATACAGATATGATATATATGTATGCATTTTTTTTACTTGCAGCTTAACATTCCTCTCATTGAAACGTTTACTATAAAATGTAACAAATGTAATATTATAAGCTACTGTTCATGACGTACCCAAATCAAATAAACACAATTGCCTAAAACCAGTAGCATAGTACTCCCAGCGTAGATTGCATAGTAGGCGGGCGTGAATGAGCCGCATCGATTCAGAAGCGGGAGCAGCTGGCGTGGAGTGGGGAGCCTGCATAATCGCGGTAAAGTGCAGCGGACTCGACTCGAACACGTACTACTATGTATCAATGTAAGTATAACCTCTATTGTTTACTACTCAGTTTGATATAAGGTTCTGTTTTGAATAAGCTAAGAATGTAACAAGGAATATTAGAGCCCGCCATGTTTCAGCTGTATCCGAGGGATCAGAGGTATTTTGAAAATTATGACCAACTGGGGTTGTTTTTTTGCTTAAGTATATTGTTTTTCAAGAATCATATCTAGGTTTTTGAGCGTCTAGCAATGATACCATGCAAGTTCACTGATAGCAAAGGTTGAATACATCACACGTAATGTATGTTTGCACTCTTGGGAATTTCAGAAGATTCGATTTAGATAAAAGTTTATTATTCAGTTAACAACAAACAGCAGCAAGAACTAAAATAGCGTTTAAACTTGTGTAATATTGTCATGTTTAAAGTTTCCATATGTTTTACAGTCATCATCATCATCATCATCATTAACTATCTAATTCAACCCTTATTAAAAAATTGCCCGATAGATTCTAGGGCGTCCACAACTGCTATTAGCAATCGATTGTAATAGACAAAGCGGCTGCACAATATCCGTTGCCGGTTAATCCGGATATAAGCGGATTACTCTCGCTCCTGCCGGATAAAACCGAACTACAGCGTTTATTATTAATGGCGTTAGGTCAATTAACACAGGTAAGTGTTGTCGAGAGCGCTTCAAAAACAATCTGGCAGCGTAATTTGCATGGTAAAGAGGACACGCAGAATATAAGAGAATAAGGGAGTGCTTGCGCAAACGATGTCACATTTATACGATGGATGGCTCGCTTTTGCTGAGTGAGAGAAAGGGGGTATATTTTAAGATTAAAAATATCGTTGCTCCGAGTTTAATGCTAAAACCATTATCGACAGAGGCTCTGTAATCGTTAGAAATTGTAACATCCAAAATCAGGAACATTCGACCTGATCACTATTAAACGTACACATGTTTATTGATTAACTAAGATTCAAAGGTTTAAGCTTTAATTCAACCTCACCTTAGCGAATCCTCTTTTATCTCAATGATTTAACCGTGCCAGTGCGTGTCCGTGTCCATATAATTATTTGTAGTAAGCCACCTGTTGCGTACGCAGTGAGTTGAAAACGAGGATTTTTATGGGAAAAATTATAGCACGGAAAGTAAACAAACAGAATAACGAGCTTAACACTATTCAAATTGGCTAAAACCAAAGGGCTCGAGGCGATGCGAGTCCTTACTGTCACAGGGCAAACTGCCCTTTTGTGTTCTCGATCTGGCAAACTAATGATAGATTTTCAATCGTGTTATCCCAGTGTTTCTGCCTGCCGACAAAAATGTAATTACCTACAATTAACAAAAAAAAACAACTTCAACGCCTGAAATAAAAATCAGAATTCGCAGAAAATTAATAACGCGCGGTAACACATTAAATGAATCCAGTTTTCGAAAGTTTCTTCTTTTATCTTTAAGTTCTCAACTAGAACGCCCTTACATTATCTACTAACCGAGATGGCACACCGGCCTCTATTTCACCAACTTGACAATTATAGTTGACATGTGACAATTCGAAAATGCAAGGCGTAGTCAATATAACGCCAACCGGCGTAGATTCTGCTCAAGTTTGTAATGTAAACAGAATTGTCACTTGTCATCGACAGTTGTCATGTCGCCAGGTCATAGTCATTGTAAAAAAAACAATGTCGACAAGAAACAGTCACTTAAAAACCATTCTTGTTGGAAAAACAGTTTTTAAGAAAATGAAAATGAAAATTTATTTTTGCAAATTGGCCGCCAAGGGCTCTTTTACATGTCTTTTTGAAACTACCAGCACATTCGGAAAGACCATCATTGCCAAGAAGAATGCGCCGCAAGAAACTTGGCAGAAAGTAATTTTTTCAAAATAAAATACAGTAAGAATACTTAAATTCTACTTAAATTAAATACATTTATATAAGGTTTTATTGTTGACTGAAGCAGTAAGTATATCATCCATGTAACGTGTTCACCAAATTTCAAGTCAATCCGATGACTAGAAATAGTTAAAATTAGACCCACACAAACGTATGTATAATAATGACATGGAAAATTAAATAAAAGCTTGTAAAAAGCACTCAATTGCGACATCCTAGAATTCCCCGCTGTCAGACACGGCAAAACCGAGGACCGCAAACAGGCCGCTGGGATACAAGCGGAAAAATTAACGGTGTCGAATTAAACCGCTCGAAGGGACTCGCAACAGTCGCAACACGTTTCGACTCTAGGTAAAAGTACAGATATAAAACCTATTATGAGATCGCAAAAGTGACGCAATTTAATCCAAATAGAATAGCCCTATTTTTTTTACTGATAAGATTCTTCGAGTGAATAACAAGCGACGATTCACCACTTCGTATGTCAAACTGTCGAACTAGTTAGTAGACTTTCAAAAACTCTCCAAACAGTTTATATCGAACTTGTATTTTTGTGAAACGGTTGCGAGTAGGTAAGTTTACATAGCAAAATATGGAAAAATAACAACTAACGTATTGTCCACCCACCGAAAGAAGAGAAAAGTAAGCAGACTTCAATCCCAGTGGCGTAGTCATTGTCACATGCCAACGACATTCCATTTTTTGGCGAAGTTCCCGAATGCATTTAACATGAATATAACTCTATTTTTAAAAGGTCATCTTTTCATTCTTAATATCAATCAGAAAAGACATTACGATCTAATCAGAATGAAAACTTACATCAAGCTAATAGGCGCCAAATGATGATGGCGGCCTTGGCATTTCACAGGAAAATAGAACTCCAGTCATTTTGCGAGCTTAACATCGTTTACATTACATACAGAGGCTGACGACACAAAATTGCTTGTAAGACACAGTGCTCTGAAGTAACGACTGCACAGCCTGAATTGGCTAAAATTTAATGGCTTCAACAACCGCCGGCAGACCTCTAAATAATCCAATTTGGAGTAACAGTAATTATCCAATTTTATATTGCTTCGTTGATTATAAAAGTATACAGAATTACCCATCTGCGGCCGAGACGAGATCGAAATAGGCCCCCGCACCGCGTGGGCGTTTACACTAACAGACATTAATAAATTTACATCATTAGCTACGCTAGCAGCCTCACTTTTACTACCCACATCGACCTTTGTATACGATTGTTTATGGTTACCGCTAATATTTTTTATAAATCGTGAATTTTTCTTCCAGGCGCCAGTCCTTTTAATTGGTAACGATTACAAAACCATTTATAGCTGGAACACAGTGAGTCACGGTCATTTCGCAAACATTTTAGAAAACGAAAGTCTCTAATTTGATGTCTTAATTTTTGAGTGCTCTACAATATCAACCCAATATCCGTACCTGTCAATACCCGTTAATGGCGAAACTACTCTGGAATTTTTATCCTCGGAATAGCTAAGTATCGAGCCTATTCTATAAAACACTATCAATGGTCCTAATAAACAAACACGCAGCATATTACCGTTGTACTTTTTTATTTAAAACATTCGTGTACAACTAAAAGCACAAAAAATACTATATCTAATACTCTTAATGTATTGACGACTCGTGTCAAAAAACGTGTGTAATATCGTATAGGTGTGGACAACCGGACAGGACAGGTTCGCCTTGACAAGGTCAGCGAGCGGCGCGGGCGCAGAACGCGTCACTATACAAACCTGTCTATTGACATAATGTCCGCTCTAACCCATTCATAGATACCTGTGTTGACTAAATTGAACAACAAAAGTATAATGCTTCAGCTCCAATGCCGTTTTATTGAAAGGACCTATTCAGAAGTGGGATCATACTTATTCATAACTGCAAACGCTTCTCGAATATTGCGCTCGTATTCACACAATACACGCATTTATGCATTTCGCGGAATTTAATTGTATGCACAAGATGCTACGATAGTGCTCAAGTTAAGTGTTTTGTTAAACCCCATTTTCACTTGTTAGTTTCAATATGATATCGATTTGTCGATATAATTTGATTTTGAGAATATGCATAATGCCTTTGTATCTGGTCAGTCAACGTTTGAACTTAAAAATCACAGACACGGGCCCGTATGTATGTAAATTGGGGATGACGCTATTATTTCACAATCCTGCCCAATTTGCATCGGCTGTTAATATACCTTAGGTATACGTTGAATCAGTCCCGTTATTTTTGAGTAGAACGTAACGTCGAATATAGTTTGCTTTGTGTAGAGCATCGCATCCCGTAAGTTTCCGAGTAAAATGCATGACATAACGACTGATAGACAGAGAAATGAACGGAACGAAACTATGGGTTCCATTTTGATAATTTTAGCAACGAAACCCTAAAAATAAACTTTTATTCTAGACAGCGTTTTGACAATTTTTCTCCACTTTCCCCTTCCAACTCCTTTCCTTGTTACGTGATGGCCTCTGACGTCGATTACTCTTGTCAGTACTCATCTTTTTCGCTCGCGTAACAAATGACTTGAACTCATTTTTGCAGATGTCTCGATATCAATCGGATATTAGAATACGTATATTTATTTAGTCGTTTTGAGTGGCCAGGTCCGTCTGTTCCGGCGCGTCCCGTGTATCGACCTGGCTATTTATACGCGGCGCCGGCGGCGTCGCTCCTGCGTGAAGGGCCGCCCTTAATCAAAGCCGATACGTCACGGGAAGACGCCACTAAAACTTTTTGACAAGTTATTTAAACACTAGCTGTTGCCCGCGGCTTCGCACGCGTGAACCATGAGCATTTCAAAGAAGCAAGCAATTAAGCAAGCAAGCAAGCGAAACTGCAAGCTTTCAAGCAAGCATGCAAGCATGTAAGTATGCAAGCAGGCATGCAAGCAAGCATGCAAGCCTGTAAGTATGCAAGCAGGCATGCAAGCAGGCATGCAAGCAGGCATGAAAGCAGGCAAATCAAGCATGCAAGCAAGCATGCAAGCAAGCGTGCAAGCAAGCACTCAGCGAGAATGCATGAAAGCATGACATGCAAGCGTGCAAGCAAGCATGCAGTGAGCATGCAAGTAAGCATGCCAAGCAAGCGTGCAAGCAAGCATGCATGCAAGTAAGCAAGCGAACCATGAGCATTTCAAAGAAGCAAGCAATCGAGCAAGCATGCAAGCATGTAAGTATGCAAGCAGGCATGCAAGCAGGCATGCAAGCAAGCATGCAAGCATCTAAATATGCAAGCAGGCATGCAAGCAAGCAAGCAAGCAAACCTGCAAGCTTTCAAGCAAGCATGCAAGCATGTAAGTATGCAAGCAGGCATGCAAACAGGCATGCAAGCAGGCATGCAAGCAGGCATGAAAGCAGGCAAAGCAAGCATGCAAGCAAGCATGCAAGCAAGCGTGCAAGCAAGCACTCAGCGAGAATGCATGAAAACATGACATGCAAGCGTGCAAGCAAGCATGCATGCAAGTAAGCAAGTGAACCATGAGCATTTCACAGAAGCAAGCAATCAAGCAAGCAAGCAAGCGAAACTGCAAGCTTTCAAGCAAGCATGCAAGTATGCAAGCAGGCATGCAAGCAGGCATGCAAGCAGGCATGCAAGCAAGCAAGCAAGCAAGCGAAACTGCAAGCTTTCAAGCAAGCATGCAAGCATGTAAGTATGCAAGCAGGCACGCAAGCAGGCATAAAAGCAGGCAAAGCAAGCATGCATGCATGCAAGCAAGCGTGCAAGCAAGCACTCAGCGAGAATGCATGAAAGCATGACATGCAAGCGTGCAAGCAAGCACGCAGTGAGCATGCAAGTAAGCATGCCAAGCAAGCGTGCAAGCAAGCATGCATGCAAGTAAGCTCGCAAGCAAGGATGCATGAAAGCAAGTATGCAATCAAGCATGCAAAGCAAGGACTCCAGCAAGCATGCAAGCAAGCCCCTGCATTGCCCCGCTGCCTTAATTTTTCTGAAACTGTAAATATTGCAGGATTTTTATAAAACAAACCTAACCTAACCTATAGGGCTGTCCTAAAATATATCCTAAATAGCTTTTGCCCACGACTTCGTACGCGCTAAGATGTAAAACGAAAAAATAAGTTTTTCCCGTTCCCGTGGAAATTTTGGGGAGTGCTTTCGGAGTTCACTTAAAGCCTTTAAAGAAACACACGTTATAAATGTTAAGTCTCTTTCTTCAGCTGTTTCGTCTCGAAACGTAAAATCCCGTTTTTTCTCGTCCCTGTGGGCGTTTCGGAAAATCCTTTCTTAGTGTTCCCCTACACTCCCGAATAAACCTACGTGACAAATTTCAACTTTCTGCCTGTGCCCGTTTTTCCCGTTCCCGTAAGAACTGAATATATAAATCCCGATTTTTCCTTATCCCGTGGGAATCTCCAAACATCCTGAAATTAGTTTCTTAGTTTTGTAATCACTTACTTTTGTATCAAATTTGAAGAGTCTAGTTATTATAGTTACTGAGATAGCGTCACTCGGAATCGAATATATAATTCCCGTTTTTTCCTTATCAGTGCGTCCTACCCGTCATGACCTACGGAGCTGAGACGTGGACACTCACGGTAGGGTTGGTCCACCAGTTCAAAGTCGCTCAGCGAGCTATGGAAAGAGCTATGCTCGGAGTCTCTCTGAAGGACAGGATTCGTAACGAATACATCCGACAGAGAACCAGAGTTACCGACATAGCTCAAAGAATTAGTAAGCTGAAGTGGCAGTGGGCCGGCCATATCTCGCGAAGAACCGACCACCGCTGGGGGAAACGTGTTCTTGAGTGGAGACCGCGACTTGGCAAACGTAGTGTAGGACGCCCTCCGGCCAGGTGGGATGACGATCTGCGAAAGACTGCAGGCAGATGCTGGATGCTTCAAGTTAAAGACAGGGCGCTGTGGCGCTCATTAGGGAAGGCCTATGTCCAGCAGTGGACTAACATAGGCTGATGATGATGATGCTGATGATGATGATGAGATATACCCACACATTTATAAAAAAATAATTTTCCCGTAGGAAAAGGTATTTTCCCGCGGTAAAAAGTAGCCTATGTCACTCAGTGATAATGTAGCTTTCTAACGGCAAAAGAATTTTTGAAATCGGTCCAGTAGTTTCGGAGCCTATTCAATTCAAACAAACAAACAATCAAATCTTTCCTCTTTATAATATTAGTATAGATAATATTAGTATAGATTAACTCCCTTATTCATAAACGCTCTATAGGCCTCTGCTAACTTAGCAATCGTTTGTCCTTATCTGTCACTTTGACATACCTTTCACAGATAAGGACAAACGATCGCTAAGTTAGCAGAGGCCTATAGAGCGTTTATGAATAAGGGGGTACATGTGTAACGGTTTTGGCAGCGCACGCCAGAATAGCTCGCAGATGGTTGATTTACTTTTTATCCCGGAAAAATGAACGGTTCCCGAGGGATATATTTGTTTTTGTTTTTTTCGCTATTTACTATTACTATAATTACTATTACTACATCGCGACGTAATAGTAGTAATAGTACCCACTTAGTGGTATAATATATTCATCATCATCATCATCATCATATATCCCTCGGGAACCGTTCATTTTTCCGGGATAAAAAGTAGCCTATGTGTTATTCCAGACTATAATCTATCTATGTTCCAAATTTCATCCAGATTTGTCCAGCCGTTCTGATGTGAAAGAGTAACAAACATCCAAACTCACAAACTTTCACATTTATAATATTAGTAGGATTCATTATTTTGAATGGTGATTTTTACGGTGACGTGTGCTCATGAGATTATAGAGCAGAACAGATGGCACGCCGGGAGTTATTTCAGTGTAATGCGTACGCGCCGATAACAGTAAAAAGTGCGTAATTAACATGCGTATTATTAAAATATAAGTCAAAAGCTGGACGTAGGCTAACTAATAACTAAAGTTTATTAAATTTTAAATGTTGTGTTCGATTCCCGGCCATAGCTTTACTTTTCGGATTTTTCTATGTGTTCTAATTTTCATAGACATTTAGAAATTTTAAATGTTATATTAAATTTTCCAATAAGTTAAATTAACAAGAAGACCCTTGACGGAATTATAATTTCAATTACCTATTCATAATAATTGCCTCGATGGCTTAGCTGAACCTGGCTCGGCGTGTTTAGGATGATCTACTAGAATATTAAGCATGTAACTCGTCATTATATAATATCGCGTATGCAAATTAATTGATTACTAGTCACTAAATCATTTTAACGTAAAACACACTTGATATGTATTTCATAATTTCCACCAGTACCAATAACTAAAATCGTAAAATTAGGAAGGTGAAATAAAACAAGAAACCAAAATGGGTTTTATTGGGATTTAAAGCAGGTCTGGAAGACAGGAGTTCTTCAGGATAGGGAAGGATTTTTGGGTCGCCCAGGCTTATCTGAAAAAATAAATAGGTCTATTTAAATGACAGAAAGGAACAATACAGAAAAAAAAAACTGAATACACGGATTGATAGTAAAACAACAGTAGTAAATAAATGATGGTGCTTATGGGCTATGGATGGAGATAAAGATTTAAATTAGAGAAAAGACGTGCATAATCTAACTATATCTATTTTCATGAGTCACTACAGAAGTACTTCGTCGATGAATGGTAATTTGCCGTTTGTTGTTCAAAACGAGTAAACCTTTCGAATGGCGTGTTTGAACTGTATATTTTCTGACTATAATTACTTAATATAAATACTGATAATTAAACTGTATCGAAATTAGAGCTTGAAATCTTCGTAAACTTATGGGATCCAAGCTCGCAGACATTCGCGTGGGCGTCAATAAATAAATGAAGACAAAACGCTTACCGAGCAGCGCTTTTGAGTGCCTTTAATATTTCAGAGAAGGTTGTTGTTTCATAGCCTTTGGCTTTGGAACAAGAAGAAAGAGATTGTAAAATAAGGCACAGGTAAATCAGTTGTAAAAGTTCCATTTCCTTTGACCTTATTTTACATGCATATTAACAAAATCAGGATCAACTCAATGAATTCTTCGAAACAACATAATAAACGAAGTAAAACAAATATTAACAATAAATTAATACAATTTTCAATCTTGGTTACTCGTTTAAATGGTTTTGTACTAGGCGATGTTTCGGGCTAACACATTTAAAATCAACCATGTTTTTTAAACGCTGATATTAAAAAATAAATTCCATCCAGTTTGATTGCGAGTGTTATAGCAACTCGGCGATGAAAGCTACAGGATAATTAAAATTAATATTTCAAGGCACTAATCACACACTTTAAAGCAGTTTGTTCTTCACATAATTGCAACATTATATTTATTTCCATTAATCTTTAAAAAACCACGCAGTGCTTTTAGTAAGGTTTCCGTTCTAACTTGTCACTTGTACCATGGTTTCCTTCAAGTTTATTATGCCACAAAACAAAGCTTTAATAAACTAATTTACAAATTCTTTGCATCACTACCCTTTTGTTCATTGATTTTTTATTAACAGATACTTTTACAAGCTGCTACTGTATCGAGGACGGTGGAACGTTTTAGGTAGGTATTACAATTTCCAGGGACTTGAAATACTTGGATTGGACGTTACATTGTGGGCGTTACAGAAGAAATAATGTTTACTATTTATATCAGAGTAATAACTACAGTGAATAAAGATTAAACTGTAATAACTTCTACTAGGAGTAGATTATAGTGATCAAAGCAACCGTCCTGAGCAATAGGACTAGAACGCGAAGCGGAACATTCAAGAGAAAATACAATTCCAAAGAAAACATGCTAAGAAAAGCAAAAAATAATGTCAAGGTAGCGTCTTTGTGTGACAACTACGGCTCTGTATTTGCAGAGATTGTTAGATTACGAAAATAGAAAGAAATAGTTTCAGGTACTATTCGAATGACGAGTGAACAATTTAGATAGAATGTCTCAGCACACGTCAAGGCGGGAATGATTGGACCAATTTAATATTCTGTCACATTTACTTCCATTCAGGATCTCATATACGCAGAAAATCAAGCAACAAGTTTAAATTAACGCTTGCTTACTGAAAAGCAAATAAAGATCTGACACTGACAAGACGTGGGAGTAAGTAGTCGTATAAAACTTTTGGTCGTTTAATTATAGCATGCGTAATTGCAAAACGACCAGGAATTAATTTTACTTTGAATTATATAGGTTATGAATGTTATGATAGCATGTCTTGTCAATGCATCAAGTAAATGCAAAAGGAAATGACAATAGCAACACCATTTGCAGTCTTAGAGGAAGATCAAAAATAAAGAGAGCAGACATGTCCCATGCTTATATCAGTTACAAGCCGATTTTTATCAAATCAAACACAAGTGAAATCGTGCGCCGCAACTCTTAACAATTTAGTCCCGATATTTTTCAAAAACAGAAACCTTTGATAAAATAGTAATGGGGTGACGGGGAACAAGAGCTGGTCATAATTACCGGGGTGGGTATTATAAAACGGTTGATAGATGACGATACGGGACCCCCCTATTAATTACAATCAGTCCCGGAAACGGGGTTATACTTTTCACAATCACAATTTTGCTTTCAAGAACTTGCGAGAAATTAGTTTTGGCGAGCCCATTTTTCAAGACTTTCCTTCCAGATTTAAATGTGCCAAGTTATCGATGCTATTTTAGCGTTAACATGTAGTTTTTATCCCAGAACATAGTTCCCGCAGGAGAGCGATAAGAGAATTTAGCGCAGACGGAGTCGCATTATAATTATAATACAAAACAACAAGAGAAGAGTACTCTTTCTTGCCCTAAAATCAATGTAACCACTTTTAAGAATACAGATAACACTTGCTAGGCACTTGCGTCATCTTTCACAGACAACACTCCGGTGTGAACCATAATCAAAGAATCTTATTCCAACGCACTTGACCTATTTACTACAGGAAAATCGGCAACAAAGTAACAAAGCTTCGTAATTCGAAACTGTCTCCAAGTGTAACCATCTCATAATAGCATTACGATCTTGACCTCTGAGTTTGAACTAAAGGATTACATAATGGGTGGGTAATTTTTAACGGTACACATAATGGCTAAGCAAACCTTGACTTTTATGAAAAGTTCAGTCTCGTACAAACACGATAGGCACGACCGTCGCCGCCGATAGTTAATTATGTACATTCCTTGGTAATGGGAATATTGCCCTAGACGAACATCCTTTACCTACTATGTATGAAGTACCTGTACATGATATTGTTTTGACTAAGGAAAACACATGAAAGTGCTTGCAAATTTTAGAAGAGATAATTTATAGAAACACAAGCGGTGTAATCGAATACAAATAATACTAAGTGTATTATGTGTGGCACCTGGTTAAAAACAAATTTGCTCCATGCCATCTGTATGTAGGCTTAGCTTAGATCTACGCAAAGAATCTTAATGCAGTTTTCATCAATAGACAGAATGATTCAAAAGGAAGATCCATACGTAAAGTTCCTATATGCGATGCCGGGGCGGATCACTAGTTACATTATAAAGCAGCTAGTATATCCGTTGTATGTAATATCCAAAAATAAATTTAAGTAATACATACCAATTATAACTTTCCGACTTTCCCGGAAGCGTGATAAAGCAGCAAGAATCAGCTTGTCGGTGTGTAACAAAATATAATTTATCGCGTCTGTATTGACGCGTGAATTCGACGCCTGTAACCGCAGTATGGCAGCCTTGCTATAATTAATACAAGCCAGGTAATTAAACAGCTCACGGGCCTTGTGAACGAAATGGCCTGTGCCTAACAGGCGTGGGAACTCCTTGATGATTGTTCGACAAACCGCTTTGACGACAGCGGCGTCTTAAAGGGAGACAAACACAAAGTCGATAAACATTTGCCGTTTTGTTACGTCAAAGGAACTGTTTTATATAAAGTTTATAGTGTTCCGTATGAATATTAACGCAAAGAAAACTTTTGGGACGTAGCTTCGGGCGGAATTTCCAAATTTTCGGAGGGAACACAAAATTACACGTTTGAGTGGAAGAGTGGAACGGACTAGTAAATGGTAATAATAAAATAGAGGAATTTTTAGAAGTTGTCATTAACGTTATGAAATCATACATTTCTAAATAACATTCACGAGCTTTAAGTTCCTACGCGAGTGATCAAGCTCTATATAGTTTGCGCAACACAATTGCATACTTTAACTACGAGACCTTTTCCACACTATCAATTCACTTCGGGGAGTTATAATGCCGCTGCCAATATCCAATATTTTCGCGAACATACATCATCCGCCGACCAATATTACTCATAGTTCCTCAATTACCATCAAATGGGACGTAAGCGGGGAGAATCCACAAGTTAATAGATGTATTGTCTTCGATGCCACGCCGCCCCTGGGGACAATCTGTATTGATTACGCAACTGATTATCCGGGCGTGTGTGCCACAATGACCTGTAATACTGTTTATTTATATTGCTTTTTTGCGTGTTCGATGATTCCTTATTACCGGCAATATTAAGTCATCCATATAAAGATCTCAGAAAGAAGGAAGCTATAGTACGAGACTCGCGAAGTACGAAGAAAACTAAGAAAAGTGTCAAGAGCACGAAACCTAGTTGATATGCCAATTTCATGGATATGAAGATTCATGTTTTTGTGTTCATGAACTTTTAAAACCTTATTACGATCTTTTTCGGCATATGATAATAACATTTAACGTCACTCTCTCGGTGTAAGAGGATATGAAATGATTGCATCGTAAAGGAGTACGTTGGGAGTTCATTGGATTTTCAACCAGATAACGTAATAAAATAAAAAGAGCTCACGTTGGATGTCAAGAGTTCAACGAGGTATTAAGTCAAGCATTACTCAGTTTCTGACTAAATACAATCGAGTATGGTTTCCGTCCATTAGTACAGACCGACAACTTGACAGTGCCATTAACAGAGAGCAAGCGAAGTACCTTAATGCTGGTGCCCAACGTGGAACATTATTACAAAAATGATAAAATCGGAAAAATACGTCTGGACTGTAATCAGTCAACTTATTACAAATATTACAGAACCCATCGACATTTATGAAAAAACATAAACAACGTTATATAAATCAAAAAAGGTGCGGGACCTAATTACATCTTTCGGAAATCCCGAATTCCCAGCGGAAGATAATGTAATGTTATATTACAGGCACAAAATAAGTCCCGGGAAAGGGTTGGGAGGCGTGCCTGCCTCGTGCCTCTCCACGAAAGAATGCGGTCGCAGCCTATCCTGGGAGACGCGGGACTTATTATGGCGTGTTATTGGGATAGCATGTCGTCGTCGTAAAGCTAAGCAACTTATTGAATAAGTCTTATATATAAACAATCTCCGTCACGATCATTATAAAGAGGAATCGAAACCAGCATTTTTATGCACAGTGCGGCATAATGGTACGAGCAAAAATTCTTTCACTCCGGTTGTTCGGTAATATTCTGTATACCTTTTTTCTGTTTTGGTTGTTATATGTGGTGTTCAATAAAGAGTTATTGTTTTGTATTGTATTGTATTGTTATTCGTTTAAGGGAAAACGTTCTTTCTTCCCAGATATTAAAGTGTTAATTCATCTATTAGTAATAGCTTGCTCACGATCTGATTACCTAAACGACCTTGTACTTTGCAGCGAAGGAGCTATAATCGATATTTTGGTGTTTCGGAATTCATAGCCGAGTTAAAATTAACAGTTACACTCCTAGCGACAGCCAATAGGAGAAATAATTTGTGTTGTAAGCGATAACCTTACATAGTGCGAAATGTTATTTCTTTCACGGTATATTGGGAAAATAAAGCCTGCAACTTAGCGCGTTTAAAATCTATAACAAATGAGATTTTAAAGAAGCACTTTAACTGAAGTTGGGATACACAGAACTTCATTCATTACTGGATCCAATAGTCTGTGTTGACAGATGATTGTTTCACATTTTTCGAGATTTGCCTTATCTACCTGGGCATCATGTAACATTGCATCTCCTAAAGCGTGCAAGCAGCATTTAGTGACTAATAAACCAAATTTTTCCGAAAACCCACAAACAAACATTTGTGGAATACTTAGTGTATCGTTTCTAAGGCATTGATTTGTGAAGGGTCCGAGCTAATTCATATTTAATGGTGCTGAATGGCAGTAGGTAGTTCAGCGGTACATTAACCCATTTTCAAAGGCCCATCAATAATTAATAGGTACAAACCGAGTTAATTGCTTGTTCTTACCGAAGCTCTGGGCTTAGCAAGCTAAACATGATCACGTGTTTCGATTCACAAACATAAGTAGGGATGCGAAGGGAATAATTCAATGACACTATTGGTTTCTGATATCACCAAACGGGACCCATTTAATTTCATAGATCCATAGTTCAAAGCTTTAATACTAAATCTAACCAATAGACTTTGATAGGGGTTGTGGCGTAATAACCAAATAACGTTAATCACGAGACTACAAGCCTCCGTATTAACGCAATAACTTTAGTTAGGGATGGAGATCATGGAGATGTTATGTTCACGACCAGTTTAGTTCTTATGTTACCTACTAGCTACAAGCTCCGGCTTCGCACGCTTGCAATGTAGATATTAACACGGTGCTGCCAAAATTATCATCATATTTCAACCAAATAACGAAAAAAAACCTAAACAAATTACACTTGATCTAAACCTTCTTCAAGACTCATTCCATCTATTGGTGAAAACAGCATGAAAATCCGTCGTGATTATTTGGGTTTAAAACGAACAGACTGACAGACGCGACGGAGGTTTTTGTTTTATAATACGTAGTGATAAATCTACTGCTAATAGAAAATTAAAAAATCGAAAAGAAAATATTCATATCGAGCCTTTATAGTCCCTTCTGGTGGGCACAGCGCGTCTTTTTTCACATAAAGAGGGCAATACTAATGCGAAGGAACTTGAATTGCTGCTTAGGAAAAATGAAATTAATAAATTTTTAGACATGAAATTCAAGTAAACCGAACTAAATCTAAATCTATTATAAAGTAATATAAACAATATAACCACATACATTTTTGAAGTTGAATCTAAACTAAGTTAAGTAGAGGTCCTATAAAGCAGGGTGCAAATGAAGTGCACCAAGTAACTGCGACGTTTGGATGTCTTATCAGTTTCAGTTAGAACGGCACGTCTGAAGAAACTTTGGGTGGAATGAACTCGTAAAGTTTAGATAAACGTCCTTTTTTTCAGTGGGTCATTCGTCTCGAAGATTGGAAACGATTTTATAGGTTACAGGAATGGCCTTAATCGTGCAAACAAAAAGCACTTTTCACGATATTGTTTAACTATTTGTACGAGTTCTGAAGTTATTGGCTATTGTGGACATCTGGCCCATTACTTCGATCAGGCGGCTCGTTTTGTTGACAGATCTCTTAAAGGATGCCGCAGATTGATGGCTCACTTCGATGAAATGATAGATCGACCAGTATCAAATGAATCGACGATACACAAAATAGATAGTCAGTATACTTTTTACGTAGGTATTATACATTGTCGTAAGGTACGTTTCCTACGTTTTGAATTATCATTAAACAAATTTGAAAGGAATTTTCTTTTCAGGAAGCCAGTATTCCAAAAAAAGAAAACTTATAATTAGATTCGACAAGCCGGCTTTACCGACTGACAGATGACGAGACTTTGAAATGAGGAGTGAAGCGAGCCAATGGGCTAGTGACAGACAATCAATAGTTCTACGCGCTAAATGATAATGTTACTACAGTATTTCTGAAAAAATATTTCTGTATCTACAGTCTACAGATTTACATAGTCATATTTACCCAACCCGTCCTCCAAACTTAGGCACATATCGTACGAGGCCTCAGTATTTTCAATAAACGGCACAGCCTCACGTATTTTAGTTACTAAATTGTCGAATCTATTATGGCGGCATAATGTAACTTGGCCAAGTTTGTATTAATTACCCACTGTGCGATCCCGCCGGAGCCCTCGATAACGACTTGGACAAACAGTCGAGGGAAATCCTATTGTACCCACCCATTCTATCCAGAACTCGTGCTTTGAGATTCCTGACGTCTCCGTAGATTTTTCTTTAGGTAAATTAATTTTGGAACTGCCTTTAGCGTTGACACAAAAACTTCACTGATTAATATTACATTTTTCTTGCTCATATTTCGATTGAGAATGTTTCATATTATATAACCGAATACACTATATAAAACGTTGACGGGTGTTATTGTATCCAACAGTCCTTTTTAATTAATGTCGTCATAATTTTAAAAATTGCCCACGGTGCAAAGAAATTCGATAAAGGTGGAAAATTTATGAAACTGTAAAATCCGCCTGATTGCAAAGTCAACTAACATACGGCTGACTTTATCAGCTAAGTGCTCGGGGTGTTGAAACTTCACAACATTCAGTTCTAATGGATGTTGACCGAGGACCCGTCAACTTGGGCTTTAGTTCTCAACTTCAACAAACGTTTATGACGAGAAAACATACTCAATATAATCTCTTAAAGCATAGGAAGAAACTGCTGAACTAATATGACAGTTGAGGACGTTCAGAGGTGTGTGCTATAACCGAAGCATGTCGTAAAATTAACTAATATAATGAATAACTGAAGACGGAAGATCAATAATTGTTGAAATTATGCGACCTCGGATTCGTAACTATCTCTATCTACCTATTAACCTACAAGAAACAGAAGCGCATCAAAATTAAGGAATCCAAAACAAAACTGTTTACCACATCCAACGATCACGAAGCATTCACTGCCGTTAAACTCGTACATCAACAACCATTACCTAAGACAACAATGGTCGGAGAGGCAAGTGTGTCACGCGGCGCGGTAGACGACGGAAACGTGTAACAATATCCGAGTGAACGTCTGAAAGGGAACGGCCCGTTGCGCACTGATTATTGGGCCGTCGGCGCAAGGACTGGCCGGCAGCGAATAGGATACCTTAAAACGAAGCTCACGTGGACACTAGCAGGTAATTGCGGTATCTTATCTACCTCACGCAACAGCTACGAGATGCTTGTTGCTCGGGTTCACAGCATGCGAAGACAGACACTGGCATACATTAAAATTGAGCTTTGTTAGATTATAAGCAGTTGAATTTGCATCTGTAAGCAGTAGGCGCTTTTATTACTAGAATACCAACACAAAAAGCACTCGTGAAACAATGTGATACGTGCGTGATACATGAGGAACGAAATCTGTTAAAAGAAACTACGATAACTTCTGGGTTAACATTGTGGCTTTTCCGTTGATCGGATGGAACTTTAATCTCGATCTGAGGCCTGTGCCTGTGCGAAGATTAACGTAAACAAATAGGTCAGAGAAATGGCTGAAAGAGCTTACTTTACACCACTTTTTTTCAGATTATGGGATGAAACTTAAAGTATATGAAACATTTCTACCTTACCAAAACCACTAAGTCTGTGCAACAAATGTGTATACATATCTTCATGCAAAAACTGAACCCATCAACCGCCTACACATCCAATCCATCTACAATTAGGTATAGGTACTCTTACTTTTTTAACATTTGGGCAACGAATTCTTTGAATTTTTGGGCAGTTTAGACGTAGGTTTATTTTTAGTTGCCACACAGCTTTTTTACTAGGTATGTCTAGACAACGGATTGTCAAGAAACGAGGCCATGGGCGTAACGTAATCAATTGATGAATTAAGGACCGACTAAGAATAATAGATACTAAAATTAGTTAAAAGTTCGCTTTTAAATCCAAAGCCGGGAATTTTAAGGAAAATGCACTGTTCTCAATATAAATATACTTTAGTGCTCCCAAAACTTAATAACACAAAGTATAAAAAAAGTTTACGCAATACGAATTTTCAAGAAACTTCCTTAAGAAATTAAAATGTTGGATCCTAATAAATTTAAAGTAAAGTTGCATAATTGGCTCATTGATAAAGTTTTCTACAATTTAAAGGATTTAATTATAAAGATGCAATATGATGTAAATAGTGATATGTATTTGTAACCATGATAGTCTTTAGTATGATTGCCTAAAATAATTGTATGCCTGTTCAGGCCACTGTTGATACCAATCTGTTCACCCTTATATAACTAACCTACACAGTTAAACAATAAATATTGTGATTCTGATTCTGATTGGGCTGATACTATCTAAAAGAATGATGTCATCCGTTTAAGATTAATAAATCCAAAGTCATTTGAACCTAATAGGCAATAAAATGTATCATAAACAGTTAAAGAGGCCACATCAGCCCACACCTAAAGACAATAGGTTTTTAAGTGGAAACGGCAGATATCTGCAATTTTAAATCTATTAAACGTAAAGAAAATTCCTGACTGACTCATCACCGTCCAGGCTGAAACATTCGACATAGAAATCTAGACAAGGAATTAAGACGTATATCGCAAATTTCACATGGCGCAAACTAGTTTTCGTGCACTGATGTCATACCTTAAGTATAAATAAATGATCGAAGCTGATACTCCCTGGGAAGTATTTTAATCTGATGTTGAATAGTTTACTGAACTGTAATAGGATAATGATCAAAGCGGATTACTTTTCTAGATCATAGAAATTAAACTTAAGTTACGCTTAAAACGTGCGCTGCGCTTAAAGATCCATATGGCACGATTATCTAGGTCATTCCTACGAGCACCTACTAGCGAATGCGAGTGAATTCTATTAAGAAAATTGCAAATAGATCTATAAATTTTAAAGCAAACATTGCGATGTCAAATACTTTTTGCTGTAGGACAGAATACAATCAGTATTCATTACCTAAACACGCAACTCTGCTAGTCCAACCTGGAGTAACAGACATAATTTGCGCTACCAACAGAAAAGATTTCCGAAAACCTAGTAAGTCTCTGATGAGACTGTCAGAAAGCCTCGATCTGTTGTCTTGCATCAATCCAATGCGGTAGAAGCAGTTGGGTAAGACGGGCGTGTCATACATCATATCGGTTTCACATCAACATAGTTCTCGTCAATTTTACGACAAACAGCACGGCAGTTGGTACACTTGGAACGCCTTACACTTGCCCAGATGGCGGTTATGTAGACGCCTTTAAGCGGGATCTCAGAGCAAAGACCGAGATAGTGAGCGCTATGAAAGAGTAGCTGTCGTGCCCTGATTAATTCCGTCCGCTCCGCTTGGGCGGAACGCCGTTTGGTCTAAGACGTACGCACATGCGGGTAGCAACCAAGATTTCAAAGTTTGGTGACGCCACCGTAATATTTAAGACCACTCCGCTTCCATAGTCGAAACTGGCAAAAGATAACACGACATTACTGGAAGTACACTCCGGCTCATGCGTTCAATTTTTACCATCACCATGGGAACTGATGATAGGAAGGATGTTGATTAAGTGAGAATCTCTTTTGTCTGGGAGCTTAGGTCTTTATTGGAACTATGGGTTTATGCCACATCAACCAAGGAATTGTAACACGTATAATCCGCATTAACTGATGTGACGGACAAAACACGTAGTTTGCTTTAAAAAAAAAACAAGATTGTTACATTAAGTATTTTTTTTAGAAACGCTATTTTATAAGTATTCAGATAAACTTGGAAACTCTCAATCCATTTAAACATAAAGTTGCCAGACGTTCGGAGCGTTACAACACATAACGCAAACTTTACCCCTAAGTTAGAAAAACATTGAGACTGCCTTAATTTTAGCGCTTGAAGCACTTTCAGGCAGGTCTTGTTTTGAAATCTCGACGAAAGTATTTGATTACAATGATTTGAAGGAAAACGCAGCAGCCAGCAAACATTGGCTATTAAAATACTAAACTTGCTTATACTACCAGCAAATCTCTTAGATCAATTCAAAATGCAGAAAAATTTCACTTTTAACATTATAAATAACTGTAACGGTTTTTCTTAACAGTCAGTTATGCGAGTTATTCTTACAGGCAAATATTTCACAAGGCAAGTTTTATGGACAGTCCGTTTCGAAATTATTTAAACAAGTGCAGTCAACATTAACAACGACCTTAAAGAGGTGGACCAAGCGGCAATTAACAACATGGCGTTGCTTATATTTGTCTCGAAGTCCGTTTGTTAATGCCTTTGTATACAGGCAAACCATTGAGACAGCATTTCATTAGCTTATTACCCCTTATTAGACCATATACTTATTCGACCAATTCGACATTGACAATTCGGTCTAAACTAAACATAGCACGATTTAACACAGAACACCACATTTCATATTAAAAATTGTCATAGTCAATTCTCACCCAACATTTTTCGGAATAGGGGCCTTGTAAGTCAGTCATAAATTCAAATAAGCCGCATCTGCGAGCCCCGTCGTTACCTCCATATGTAAACCAACTTACATTGATTGTATATCCTCAGCGAAACCCTAAAAACCCTTTCCAATCTGTTGTAAGTTTGGAACGATAATCGCGGCAAGCCGGAGTTCCCTTCGACGTCGGCTCTGGTCGGGCAGATCCGAGATTACGACTTTTGAACAACAAAAACTGCCTCTGTCCGTCGTTTGGGCTATTTTGGGTGATTTATAATTGATACTAAACTATGGAGACGTTTCAGCTGATAGTGTAAGTTGAATCCGAAATTATCGCCAAAGGGTTGAGCAAAGCAACCAAAACGAGTTCAACTTTTCTACTCCGGGACCTCTCGAGTTCTTCGGGAATCTTGTACGAAATTACTTATGAAATTTAGCATGCGATTCAATGGTTTCTGTAATATTCGAACTTATTTAGATTAAAGCCTACGATGTCTAAAAAAGAGTCACAGTTAAATTGACTTTAAATATGTAGCTCTAGAAGACGGCCTAGTCGTCTGTTTCAACTTCAACACCAACTTGATGGTCAAACGAAAACGGATAAGATTCTTCGCATGTTACAGATTATACAAAATGTCTAAGAATCATTTTGGAATATGGCAAGTTAAATTGAACACTCCCATAAAGGTTCCAAATTTAATCATTAACTTGACGCCGCACACTTTAATAATTGACCAATGTATGGAAACATTTATGAACCACAATTTAAAAAGTCTGAAAAACATTTAAAATGACGATCAGTCAACGTAACCTAACCTAACCCAACCAAACGTCTGCTGAAGTACTTATTCCGGGATAAAGACAAGCCGCATAGAATCAGAACAGTGTTCATGTCTCTCGAATGCAGTTTTGTAAGAAATGTACAACACCATGTCACTTCAACGTGCGGCACTGTCTGCGCCGGTCACCCCATCGTCGTATCTCCGAGAATATACGTAATAATGCGGTTGGCGCATCGCCAATATTTGTATACCTAAAACATTTAGCAATATAAACAATGCTAAGACCTTCGTAACTTGTGCCATCATCGCTTTTTTTCGTCGCGTATTTCACCTAAAATTAAGCAACTCTGTCAACGGCTACTTGTACCGTGTCATTGTTTAATATTTGTCATCCTACATCAACCGAAAAAAGTTCACTTGGCACATTCTAATTAAATGAAGTTCTTTTTGGATCTTCCATTATGGTGCCATCCAGCGATTTCCCAGGAACAGGCACTATACCTGATTAACGGTCGACGTTGCAAGACTCTGTTTCGATTTGATATACACTACATTCATCATCATCCTCATCGTCTAGCTAGGCCTAACTACGGTGGGATTGTAGAACTTAACAGTGGCCAGCGCATCAGAGTCGCTAACGAGTATTTTTTGTACACTGCGTGTTGTCAGACCTGTGGTACGGGGTGCGTCACAGCCGCGCATTGAATAGAGATATCGCTGGCTATGCTGCCTGTCGCCTGCAGTTGCGGATCGCGGATTCGTGGTCGGGTCGTAAAACGGAGCTAAGACTACAGACACACGCTATGCTTGAGATTGTTAGTCTTAATATCGAGTTTGGCACAGATTCCTACTTAGCTTAGGTCATTGCAACTACCTGCTCAGAAACTGCATTCTTGCGCTACAGCAAACGCAGCTAATTATTAAGTACGGATCCTACTTCGCATAAACGCATCCAAGCCGATAATAACTGATAATTTATAGCAATTAGATGTTGCATAGCACTTTCCTTATTCATAAGACAGGTAGCGTAGACACTGAGCTAGAGCATCAAAACAGCAAGCTAGAATTACTGAAACCGTAAATAGAGGAGAATAATAACAATACTAATTGTTGTGATACCTGTTATGTGAAAGTTCAAGTGGACAATATCAGACCAAGGGTAGATTGTGGCAAAATAAAACACCACTCGAACTAAGTCCGATACATGGGACCTGGAGCCTTTTTTAGCTATCATTGATACCGAAATTTAGACCGAATAGTCAATATCACCTGTCGCATGACACCGTTTGTGACATATATGGCTGCATACATTATTTTATTGACAACTACGAACTAGCTTCTGCCCGCTAGAATTATACATATAAAACTTCCTCTCGAATCACTATCTATTAAAAAAACCGCATCGAAATCTGTTGCGAAGTTTTAAAGATATAAGCATACATAGGGAAAGACAAACAGACAGAGGAAAGCGACTTTGTTTTATACTATGTAGTGATGACACTAGTGGTTGAATAGTAGTTTGTAAAAAACAGATAAGTACGAATCCGGCAGTAAAGCCTGTGGAAATTAAAAGTGGAACACTAATAGAATGATTTTTACTCAATAGAAATAAAAATCAATCATTTTCGGACTTTTTGTTTTACCTACCTAGTTAGGCCTTACTTCCAGGCAAATTTCAAAATTTTAAGTCAACAGGAACTAACTCATAGTTTTCGATTCTCACTCCCATGGTTATGTACGAAAATAATCTTTCAAATTAATTCAGAAACTTGAGTCTTTTACGGCTGGAAGATACCATATCGCTCAATATTTCATACAAATTTCAGCGTGCACACGTTCCTGAAAAAAATGGATGGCTTTTGGGAATTGACAGACTGGATCATATAAGTATCCTTTTTCCAATTGAAGTACGGAACCCTAAAAACAGTCTTTATACCACGTCATTTATCGCATATAACGTATGTTTAGATTGTCCGATACGACGAGACCCGATAAGAGCATTACTCTAATGGAGATACATTTTCCATTGACCTCAGGATTTCGCGATTAGATTCGTCCACTGATACGGATGATTACGTTCCATTATAAAAACTGCTCAAGCGAGAGTCGCACTCGCACGTAAAGAGTTCCGTAGCACTTTACAATTGCCATTAAGATTGATTAAAAGCCTACGAAAGAAATGCATAAAAGGTCTCTTACAATAAAATCCCGAATATTTCAGAAGGTTGTTCTTTTGGATTTAGTTCAACTTATCCTGTAAATGTATTTCAGCATTTTTTAATCATAGTTGTCAAATGTTGTCATACTTTGCGCGATGTTCAAAGTTAACCGCGTCAAAGGCGGGACTAATTAATGAAAAATTGAATAGAATTAATGAAAATCTCTGTAGGGCTGTTCAGTAAAACGAACCTAACCATCTGTTGGAATATTCTGGAAGAATTTTAAGAGTCCTCATAACACACAGTACACAGTAGCTGTTGCTCGCAAACTTTACCTCCTACCTCTCGCGGGAACTTTGAACTCTATTGGGATAAAAAGTAGCCTACGTCAAGGTGAAGAAACCAGACAAGCAGATGCGAAAATTGCACAAACATTACCTCTTTACAATATCAGCAGCCTTCACAACTTTTATTATTATTTATTATAGCAGCCACCATAAAACAGGTTCTGTGAACAATCACGTCTCTTTTTCGATTCAAAAGATACAGCCCTGTAATATACGGACAGACAGACAGCGACCGAACCCGAACTCTTTTCTCTTGGGTTTGGTTTAATGAATAACTTATTATCTGATAAAAATATATTTGTTCAACATAGTTATCTCGAGATGATGTAGTGAGTTAGTAATTTGAAAGTGAAAAGGTTCTGTGATAAGTCATCCACGTAGATACAGACAGAGTCGTATCTTACCCGGTTAGCATAAATCATACACAAATCACGTCTTAATCCCTTACAGGGTAGACACAGTCTAGTTAGGGCAACAAGACCAAAAGGCCATGTTTAGCATGATTGCGGGTGCTAATGTGGAAAGGAAAATCAAAAAAACCTATGGGTAGCTCATCGCCTATAACATGATACCTAAGATTTTCGCCCCATCCCTTGATAGGCTTTTACCATTTGCGCGGGCAGAAAAGCAAGTGGTACATTATATGATTATCCTTTGCTGCCTGACCAGCAAGCAGCATGTAAGCAAGCTTTTCCTGTGGGTGTCGTAAAGGGCGACTGAAGGACCTGACGCGAGGCAGCAGTACTCTCTATTGTTGCCAACTGCGAACTCCCTTTAATCCAGCTCTGTGATGTGGAAGGCAAGAGGAAACCACCACACCATTATCCCAAAAAAGACATCAAGGTTTAGATCATCAACGACAATTACGACCACACTGTCAAGTATAGCGACTTGGAAGATATAGATACGGAAAAAAATGTTAATTACAGGATATACATATGTAATGGGCATATACGCGATATAAATGGGGCCTACTTTTTGGTCGATTGTCAACAAAGGCAAAAAGTCAAATTTCTGCGGTTCTGTCTGATGATAGGCAGTCGAAACTTTTTTATTACACATTCTCGATCGTGTTTTTAATACTATGCGTGTATAAATAAATAAATACTACCACAATTTTTAGTCTCTTTTAGTCACAATGTGCTTTGTAAAAATAAGTATCATTTTACGTAAAGCCGGAACTACAGTCAGTAGCATAGCACATATTAGCATTGCAAAATTGTTATTTGTAATTAGCATTCCTGCTTTAATGAAGATATAATGATCTAAGAAGCAATTAACCTAGATAATGCGATTGCTTAGTTGCATTATGTCAATGAAGGAGCACCGGTACAATATTTAAACTGTCTTTTGAAGATCTATTTGTCCTTTTCGCTCGCAAGCCAGGAGACAAAACCTGTATTATGCCGGATGAAAAATAGTGTGCTGGAATGTCTGCTTTTCAGATCATCATCATCTCCAGCCTTTAAAACCAGAAAACTTTATTATTTCTACAAAAATAACTTATTTTTTCAAACATATACCGTACATTTCTATTAAAAACCACATTGCTTTTGCTTGTCTACATTTTATTTTCAAGTTTAATTGGACTCCTGAGTGCGCGAGGCAGATTCACACTTGGCCGGTTGTAACTATTGCTAAGATGAATGCAGAGAGAATCCATCACAGTCGGAAGAAGAAAAAAATACATCTAGAATGTAGTAAAAGAAATACAGCCTATAATTCACTTCTCAACACCATCCGGCCGTCACACGCATCGTTTAACTTTCTACAAATCTTTTACCCGTTTTAATATATTTTCACCTGCAAGGAAACAAGCGAAAATTCTTAACTTTCAAAGTTAGCGTGCACTTTCATAAAAGCAATTTAGAGACGTGCATAATAATACGTCAACGTGATTGGTTCAAATTCTGTCCAAAATTCCACATGCCTGAAGACTAGTCATCAACCAGTATGTGTTGCCAGTGATGACTTACAGCTTTAAGATGTGGTCTTTGACTGATGGCCTTTTCATTCCTTAAAAATCTAGGCAATTCACGTTACCCAGCTCCGTGCTTGTGTTGGCATTACGCGTTTAGGTTGGGTCAATTTGCGTAGAGAGACAGGTACAATTAAAACCATAGATATATAGCCCGAAGAATAGGTGTTGAAGTGGCAATGGCCAGACCACATCGCTCGTAGAATATACCAACCACCGTTGGGGGAGAATGCTTCTCTAGTGCCGAATAAGAACTGGAAGACGCAGCGCCAGGCCTCCAACTAGAATAGATGGGCCGGCGACATTGCGAGATATGCGAGGAACCGATGGCTACAGTTCATTGTTCATTGTGGCGATTTAAGGTCTCAACCTCAGACTTTGATCAACAGTGGACGTTTTCAGGTCAAATTTCCGCATTTTGTTCCGCTCCGCTATTACAGAAATGTACGCTCAATAATGATTGAGAAATCCCCATTCATAGCAGTAATAGTATTAATTAACTACGCACATTGTCTAGGTCGGCATATAAAGTGCTGCTCAGCATGCGATTGACCTACTGTCTACTGGTAAACGAGTTCAATTCAATAACATGATGCATCGCAAGCGTTATGCGTGTTATATCATACACAAGCAGGTGTATTCACACACTTTTTCTGATCTAAACATCACAATGTTTTACTGTGTCATAGTTACCGATGTTGAACATTTCATTTATTGGATTGTCATTGAAAATTTACAGTACTTCTACTTCAATTCAATTAAATTTTTAAAAAGAAATAGCGCCATCGATACTGTCGATGATTCCGCCAATGTCGAGGTTGAAGTACTTTCTACTTTCTTAATGTGTTGGGCAGTTATTCCCGTGTTCTGAATAAACATGAATAAAAAATAATGTGAAGATCGAGAGTTAGTGCAACAGCTCTGCTGCATCGAGCATCAATCTGTCGAAACTACTCACTCTCATTCCCAATAATGTACTTTGTCATTCATATTTATTCGAAACTAAGCCACCGTCAATCACATTAAGAAACTAGAAGCACTGTTCTGGGTACAGGAGGCAAGATCAAGATTGTTAATTAACCTTTTGTATGCCAGGACAAAAAAACCTGCATGCTAGTGTTGCCACAAATTGAACCAATTTTGGAGATAATAATAAAAATACAAAACAGAGCTTTCATTATTTATTAAATCAGGTGTTTTATAGAATAGCTTTCAATGTTGTCCCAGATCCGGGACTAGCTATACAATAGATTAAAACCCAATTTGACAAATTAAAAATACTCAAAATGAAATACACAAAAATCTTATTTAGTTTCTCAAGTAATCAAAATTTACTTTCATATCTCAAATGCTGAATGTATTTGTACTTGTACCCTGATGAAGGAAAGCAAATGTTAAGGAACTAAATTAGTTTGTAGAACTACTCAAATAACAAATACCTATGCCAGTCAAAAGTGTGCAATATCTTATAGACAGCAAAATTAATATTTTGTTATTGTTTACATTACTTGAACTTGTTTATAATTTATTTTATAAATATTATGTAATTATGTCATTGCCATGTAATTACTCACTGTTTTTGTGTTCCATGAAAAAAGGGATGCACATAAATGGTAATAATCTATTAGTGTCGATGATTTTAGATTTTAGTCGAGCCATTTTCATATGCCTCGGAATTAACTTTTGCTACAAATTAAAGTGAGATAAAGTATACTTAATCATTTCTTAAAATCTAGGTTTCAAAACAGGTTTAGTTTTGCATGGAAATGTGAATAAAGCTTACTTATATATATTTTTTTATTTGTATAAATTTTTTTCTTAACTAAATAAATTAATTCTAATCATGTCCTTACTGATAACTTCCTACTCGGAACTATTAGTAACTTATTAACACCTAATGCAGTCTTTCAGTGCATTTTTGCAGTTAGCTTCAAACAGCTGAAGGCTATGATAACAGAATGTAGGTTAAGATGTCAATGTCGATCAAACTGCTACAACGTGAAGGAAATCTATTCAGGCAAATGTGAATTACTAAACCATATACAAACTTTTATAACTTAACTAGCTGACCCGGCGAACTTTGTTCCGCCTTAAATTTGAAAAATTCCAGTGGTTTGGGCTGTGCTAACCCGCGGGAACTATGCAATTTTCCGGGATAAAAACTATCTTATGTCCTTTCCCGGGACTCAAACTATCTGTATACCAAATTTCAACTAAATCGGCCCAGCGGTTTAAGCGTGAAAAGGTAACAGACAGACAGACAGAGTTACTTTCGCATTTATAATATTACTAGCTGACCCGGCGAACTTTGTTCCGCCTTAAATTTGAAAAATTCCAGTGGTTTGGGCTGTGCTATCCCGCGGGAACTATGCAATTTTCCGGGATAAAAACTATCCTATGTCCTTTCCCGGGACTCAAACTATCTGTATACCAAATTTCAACTAAATCGGCCGAGCGGTTTAAGCGTGAAGAGGTAACAGACAGACAGACAGACAGACAGACAGACAGACAGAGTTACTTTCGCATTTATAATATAAATAGTAAAATAGTAAGGATAAGGATAAGGATAACTCGGATAACATATAAATAACAATTTGAGCTTCTTCCATGCTGGTCTGAGAGTAAAGAAAAAAGAAAATGTACCAGTTGCTTCTCTTCCCACGCAGATAGTAAAAGCCCTTCGAGGGAATGGGCAAAAATCTTTGGAACTATTTCAGTTCCCCCTTTCAACCATACGCCCACAATCATGCCAAGCGAGGCCTTTAGGTCTTGTTACCTTAGGGTTTGTCTATCCCATAATAAGGGATAAAGATGTGATTTATGTATGTATGTATGACTTTAAACAATGTCACACTAGCAAACAAGGTCTCTCAGAATCATTCTGGAATATTCCAGCAGGTTAGTGTGATTGAATACTCCCATACAAATTTTCCATCATAGTTTTGGATTTCAAATTAATTCACCTCTCTGATGCCACACTTTGAAGGTAGACTAATGTATGGAAACATTTGCCAAGCACAATTGAACAATACTGGAAAACATTTACAGACTTCTTCAGTAAATCTAACACTAAGTGCTGAAATATTTGAAATAATTCTAAGAGACTTTCTACTACAGCCTTTTTAGACTCCGAAGTGTCTGCCACGCACCAGCAGATGTTCCTGCGCTCCAACATCTGGTCGGAAGGTGCGTTCCACCCCAGTAGGGAAACAAAACTTTTGTAAACCCGTAAATACATAGCGGTAGTGTTTCTCTATTTATATCATATATTTTTACCTTTTTGTATGTATGTATGTATGTATGTAAACTCTTTATTGTGCAAAATAAACAAGACAAATACAATTGACAAACACTGACTAAACTGTAATGCTAAGTAAGTTTTATGAATAAATAAAAACAAATAAATATTCACTAAAAGAAGTAACAGAGGTGAGCAATAATGTGTAATTACATACAAACTATCCTACGAATTGGCATCAAATTTATGATACCAAACTTCTGTCTCAATTAATGTTTTTATTTAATGGTGTTTCGTGAAAATAAGTCAGGATAAACTGATATTCAAGGACTGTTCCTTATTTGCAGTAGTCTTCAAAAGAATTCAATTTTCCACATAACCGGCAAGTGCCACTATGTGTGTTGCATCAATTTACTTTGACAAAAACTTTTTTTTCCCAAGGAGATGGCTTCTGTCCAATGGGACAACTTTGCCAGTGTCAAGGTTGAGAGCTACAAGTGATCGCTGACAAAATCATCCGGTAGGGGTTAGGCAGGGGATACTTTACAAAAACTTTAACCATGACCAACTATTTTCACTCACAGATTTTCAGCCAAATTTAAGTCAAAATCATTGATTAAGGTAAGTTCTTGCAAAAATAATTGTGCAACTCACAAGATAATACTTTCATAATCTCACCTTTGGAAATAGGTTAGGTTTTGATGAATCAGAAATAGATTGTGGACACTGATCCACTAAAACTTGTACCAATTTAAGAAAGACATGTTGGGTCTCTTTACTTCATAGTATGTAAGCCTTCAGGCAAAGGTTCATGTCAAATGATCAATTATACTTATCTGTGGACTCATAAATAGCTTAACTTTCCATGCCACAAACTAGTGATGGTCTCATGTTGATAGTAACAACATTCAAAGCACCACTTTAATATTACTAGCTTTGCCCAGTAATTAATTCAATATTCAAATATTCAAATTACGGTGACTTTTTAGGTTATGCTTAATTCTAACACCCTGCGTACCATAATTAAGCCATAAACCACCTACATATTAGATAATAAGGTCCTAGAAACCATCAGCGGCGAAAATATGTGTTACGAGATCGCGGTGTCACTGACCTGAGGCAAGTTGGCGGCGATCTGGCGGTGTAGCGAGTCCCTCTCCTTCTCCACCTCTTTCAGGCGGAGCTCCGAGTCCCCGAGCCTCTCCTGCGTCTCCCGCAGACTCTCCACAAGCTTATCACGCTCGTCGAGCATCGACACCATAAGCTGCTCGAAATTCGCATCCTCCCCAGAAAACTGCGAACTCCTCTGGCTGATACTGTCTTCCGATATAGTGGGCATCACGTCGCACATCATATTCCACATTTTAATTTACCATCTAACCAGAATAAATCGCGTACACGACACACCGAACAAAACGTATTCGATCACCGTTTTACATATGTCCCGGCACAAACGTTACCTAAACCTAGCGAACGATACGCGAGGACGTAACTTCACATTGTCAGAATATTCGTACAATATTTTAGTCAAGAATTCGGGAGGCATTCTAGTTCAATATTTAGAATGACACACCTAGAAATCGCACTCCTACAATTCCATACTATCACGGCTCAAACGGCCTGTCTGCCATCTTGGATTGGAACGTCAATCACATCAAAGACTAAAGATTTTAATAGAACTGCCACCCAGAACAAGAAGCAATTGCGTTTTGTTTCTTTAAGGTTCTTGTTTATAAATGAACGTCTAAATGTACTATAGCCTTTCTAAAACAAAAATAACACGAAATTAAATATCTAAAGATTAATCTGGTTTTCAGTCTGTACTTCGCATAAAAGTATAAAATGGTGGATAAAATGCCAATTGATGTCTGAACATATTTTAAATTGAGACCAAGACTGATAATTTATGTTTAGTTTATATTTTTCTAAATCAAAGTAGGTATATTTTTATCGCTTATACCCTAATATATTTACTATCACTACTGCTGGCATGTTTTTTGACATGAATTTACCTATATTTAATCTTGATAGACAAAAAATATTTATGTATCATTTTCGATTTAATATTAGTATGATTTAAATAAGCATGTTGTAGTTTGTTTGGCACAACTGTGGCTCCTTGCAGCGATTTCCGGAATCTGGGTCCACGTTGCCATTACACCAGTTTTTTTAAATTGTCTTAGTCAAAATTTGTCCAGTCTATAATATTTTTATGTTCATTTCTTTTATTATCATGTAATTTCAACAGAGGGCGCTGCGGAGTTGGTAGATATACTGTTTACGAAGATTGTTAACGTGAAACTAAAAACTTACAAGATTTTTCATTGTTTTTCTTACTTACAAAAAAAAGTCTATTTTTGTGAAAAAACCATTCAATTTAGAATACCAAACTCAATATATGAACAAAATCGTTGGAGCGTTAAAATTGCGTTCATTGATATAGTGAAGGTAGAAAAAAAACTCACAAATCACAATGTCAATGTCACTATAGTCTTGTCGTTGTCATTGTCAATTAGAAATGGAGCTAAGATAGCCGGAGTGTTTATTTTCTTTAAATTTATAACCCCTCAGGCCTAACCTAATACAATTTACATAGCAATATCCAGCGCTCAGTTAATTCAATCCTTAACCGACTATGATATAGCAGCTAAATCGATTCCTCCATGTAATAAATTGCGTCTGAAATCAGACCAATTCTTTTTATTGATATCACCTTATCATCGGCTAAATGCCGAAAAAAAAGGGACCGAGGAAGGTTTCAAACTCTGGTAAATTAACTGTATTATTATTTTAAACGTCGGCTTATAACTAATGTTAAAAGAAATCTAAACAGATTCTTATTAGAATTTTCATACCCCGCCAAAAGTTATTTGAATCAATTTGTCATGTGATTGTAATGTGTTCTCGTTCTCATATACTAAGCATACTTTGTCTTAATGTTACAGATTTCACTATAAATGATTCGGCGAACGCGCCAAAACCTGTTACGCGCTTAAAAAAGTCTTCCTCCAGTACCTCTAGTGTCCCAACCGAACTATCGTGGGACGAAATCAATACAGACCTAGACATAATCGAGGAAATTGGTGAAGACGGCTCCAAAAAGTTTGTATCTAAGAAAAACAACACAAAACCTGAGGATGACTTAGATAACCGACCAGGCATTCTGTACCCAGAAATTTTGTTTTACCTCCTATCAGGATATATCAAGCCAGAACAAATAGGCAGTTTTGCTGGCATAAATAAAGCTTGTTACGCATGTACAAAAAGAGAAACATTTTGGCGTAATTTATACAAAAAGTACTGCCAAAATCATCCTCGACTGCCAGAGAGGTTGAAAATTGAGAACAGTTTTAAAGTCTACGGATTAACACAGAGAGTTATACGTGCTCTGTTCCATACATACAATGTGTTCTGTCAAAGAATTCAACGAGATGCTGCACAGGACAGCGAGCCTCATCGCCTAGTTGGGCGGCGTTGTGTGAACGTCTGGTTCTGCAAGGGCCCCCAGCACTGGGTGGTGTTCTTCAAGCTGAAGAAGCTGCCTCTGCAAAGGCCTGAGGTGGATATGGGGAATATGATTGAGGAGCTTGGACGCATTGATGCCAACCCGGAGGAGGATTGTCAGGTTTTACAGGTACCGTTTCATATAATATTACCATTTCATATACCCGGGAAGCAAGCTAGCAGATCACCTCATGATAAGTAAGCTCCACCCATGAACACTTGCATGTATGTATGTATGTAAACTCTTTATTGCACATAAAAAATATAAAAATACGGTACACGGTACAGGAGTATTATTCGGTGAACAGTTTTAAAAATAGATTAGACATTCATTTGAAGGATCAGAGAACACAAGTGCAGTGATATACACGTATCAGCTCAAAGAGCTGCTAGTGTATAATTTTAAATAATAATAATAATACAGAGAAAATAGTACAAAGGCGAACTTATCCCTAACTTATGTGCTCTGCCTACCCCTTCTGGGAATAAAGGTGTGAATATATGTATGGACACTTGCACTGCCACAGTATTGCACTTTTTGATGAAACTTTTTACATAATGTGCAATTTTATCTGCATGGAACTTGCAGATTTACTGTTTGTTATGCATTTTAAGACTATTCTACCAAGAGACATCCAATGAGGCTGGTATAGTCACACAGAAGCACTTAAGCCTCATAAAAATGTTAGAAAAAAAAGACTATTCTAAAGGCATCACTTGTTTTTATTTGTTATCCATCAACTTAACATATTATTTAATAAAAGAACACAATTTAACTAATTTGCTGAGCTTTAACAAAATTCATCACATAATTTTATAGTTATAGTTTATATAACTATAATTTTATAGTTACTTTATTTGGTAATGGACAGGTACTGATTGTTTAATTTTAGTGTATTTATATCAATTTTGGTTGTAAAATGTGATGTGTATAATTTAAATTTATCATATTTAAATATTATTTAACTTTTGTCTTCACTGCATTTTTCTAAGATAAGTTTTTCTTTTTTTTATGTACTTATTTTTTCATCTGTCTTTTCCATATTCTTCTCTTTTCTGGCTTAAATTTTAATAGCTTGTTTGTTATTTTAATTTAAATTCCCTTGTTTTATTTAAACTTGATTTTTTATATGTTAAAAAATTATGTTGAATCATGAAACTACTTAATCCGCTTTAACTTTCAAATTTTTTGTGTTTAAATTTCAGATAACCTGTCAGAGTTTTCACAAAGTGCCACCACTAATGGGGATGACGCTTACTAAAGTGAGTGTGGTGCTGTCACAAGGGTTCAGGTATCACCGGGTTCACCTCGGTTTCAGTACCAGCTCACATGTATCAAGGGACATCCTGCCTGAACAAACAGTGGTCATAGACACCGTTGTGAGCATTCTCGTGTTTGACTGGTGGCATCCCAGATACCCTCATTTTGACAATACATTGCCATCCCATTTGAAGGATGAGGAATCGTTGCCAGTGTTAAAAAAAGACTTTTTTAACATAAGAGAAGGTGAAATATAAATGTGATATTAGTAAAAAAAACATATTTTTTGATGTTTTTTTGGAAGTTAAGTGTGTTGAGTGCAATATGTTCAATGGGTTTTTGCCCTTGGTAAGAAATGTGTTGACCAAAAATGTTATTTATAGGGTAGTAAACAGCTAAAGGGGAGTCACTAAGAAGAATTTCGTTATTTGTCTTTATCGTTCTTGTATGAACAAGGAGGTATATAATTGTTGCAAAATGCAAGTCGTTATATCATTGCTAGCACGAGTCCGCGCGAGATAAACTACCCTCTTTCTAGAACGAACAGTAAAAAAATGCGGATAGGTAGACTATCTCGCGCGCGACACAGCCCTCGCGCGGTCTAGAATGGTCAATGCCATAAAAAATAATATCTAGATATTGGTCGACTGCCTCTTTCTAATATAACGTGACTAGCCCTTTAGGACCAGCTCTTGCTCGATATTGTTCGACGGTAGCCCATGTAGCATCTCTCTTTTATGTTCATATTGAGAAAGAGACACTGTTCAAGCAGTGTTAAGCAAGAGTTGCGGAGTCTTCCCGTCGTACAAATCTTATGTGTAATATTGTTTGAATGCTCTGACTTCCTTGATGAAGATGTTTAAAATGCCTACGTAGTAGGAATGAGACGAATAAATAGTTGAAAAAAATTACATTTATTTTCTTTCGAATTACTTTTTCGAAATCATAATGGTCCTTCAGATGCCTGCGCCACACACTCAACCCTTTTCCTCTTCAGCCCTCTTATCATGACGGGAAAGAGACAAAAAAGTTCAGCGACGGAGCTGTCCATTTGCTACATCATACAACACGAATCTAGTGAGCCGCACGAATAAAAGCAGAACTATCTGTTAAGTGTTTGTTTTAGCTGCTACAATCTTTCAGCCAAATGGTTTAATATTTAAATTGCAACTTCTATTCACACCAATAGTGTTTAACAGGAGACGAGAGAGAGGAACAGTGTGAAATAAACTTAAAATTCAAATTCCGAAACGTGGTGTGTAGATTCCTTTAGAAGGGGGACTTTAAAAAAAAACAAGAAAAGATCACAGGGTGGTGGTGCAATTTATATTTTTTATAAGTACTATAGTGTTCAGAATGACGTAGTATCTATCTAGGGTGATGGCACCAGTGCAAGACACTAAGCTGACAAGCACCAGTGTTGGACACTTCTTAATTTAAAATTTAAGGAATCTCTTTCAGTCAACCTTTGAGTGGATGAGAGGAGTATTATATTAGGGACGGACAGTTAGTTTCTTTCATATAAGAGTAATTGTGCATTATTAGGTATCTGCCCATTATTGGTGCCGTCACCCTGTTAGTTAGCAGTATTCTAGGTTTAGGGCGACTGGGGCAGCAGTCTGCAGGCATTACAGGAACCGATGGGGATGCTGGGGGCGAAACAGTTTTCGGGGCAGATGGGGCACGATGCAGCGAACTGCCGGGGGTAGGTGCACTCCGAAGCCGTCGACCACTGCGATGGCTGGGCGTTCTGTGGAAAGAAAACTTACTATTCACAGTATTCACTAACTGTCGCCTGTGGCGGCTGTCCCGCGAGAAGTAGGGTGATGGTACCAGTAATGGACGAGGACCCAATAATGGACAACAACTTACAATTAAAAGAAATGAGGGGATAGTAATTTACTTTACAACAGTCATTTCAAAAGCATATTATCTTTAAATTAAGAATTAATTGTCCATTACTGGTGCTTGTCAGCTTATACTGTCCAACACTGGTGCCATCACCCTATGCGATACATGAACTGTCAAAATGTACACGATGGCGATTGCGAGCGAGTTAAGTAATAAGCCTAATGTATCACCGACCTTATTGTTTGTGGCATATATAATAGTGTAGGTGTAGATGTTTTTAACGTCTAGGAAACGCACTTAATATTTATGCCCTTAAAACACCAGCACGACAACGCGCGAGAGCTCGTGCGCAGAATAGACTAGGGTAGACCGGGGGCAATAGTACCAGTTTTCAAATAATGACCCATAACTCAGAATCTAAGGCCACCACGTAGAATTCGCTTAGGATATAACATTCTAGTCTAATTGGCTATCAGAATCTAGAAAATGATTTATATTTGATCGCATCAGAATGGTGCAAATTGAGTTTTTGTCCATGAAGTCGTTGTGTTACAATGGACCCCTCGTACGGGTCAATTGTACCATAAAAATAAAGGTAAATAAATTCCAAAATAATGCACTAATCAATCAGTATTTATTGTTAATTTCTTAAGACGGATCAGTCTGTTACGTTACATCAGTCTTAATTATAGACTCGTATTTAGACTAGAAAAAGCTAGCATTTCAGTTGACCTAAACGTATTATAATAATCTCCAAGTTTTTGAAGCATATTATGTCTACTTATTATAAAAAAACATTTAATGGTGCTCATAACACAAGGTCCAGTAATAACAACATCTCAATACAGTATAAATATCGAATTATTTAATGATTACTAATCCCATACAGTTACAATTGACCCCTGGTACAATCAACCCCATCCTTCACAACAAATCCTTTTAAAATAATGCAGCTCCTAGTATTATCTGATTATAATTTATGTAGATCCCGAGAGAAGAGTTATTGTATTGTATTAAATAAATAAATAAATAAATAAATATTAGGGAACAATTCACACAAATTGACCTAGTCCCAAAGTAGTGTATTGTATTGTATCCCGAAATATTGGAATGAATCAGAGGTATAAATTAAAATACCCAAGATGCAACACGACCTTACACCGAATAGATCAATCATTATTCGTTATTAGTCAAAATATAATCAACCCACATTTGCACACTTCACAACTGATAGCCGCCATATTGATTGTTTTCAAAAGCTAGTCAGCCAACGTTGATAAAATAAGAATTCCTAACGATGTCTCATAAGTTAAAATCTGGTAAGGGTTCTAAAAGTTATGGTGGAACAAAGAAACTCGCATACATGCATACGTAGGTACATGAATCTTGAAAACATAACACGTTTTTTTAGCAGTCGGGTAAAAACTCGGGGTCAATTGTAGCACAGGGTCAATTGTAACGTTACAATTGACCCCGAGTGGTGTGGTACAATTGCCCTTTTTTACTCGCACCCACTAAACTTCACAAATCTCGCTTTCTATACATAACTGACCCCCATACTGTGACACATTACAAACTTTAATAACTAGAGAATCACATGTCAGTAAAACTTTCACACTAAGGCTATTTAATTATAAACATTAGTACAAAACGTAAATCGTAAATATTTACTTTGGTCAGTCAAAAATACAAATCGTCTTCTAGCGCGTGCATCTCGAGCGGCAGCGAGTTGCCGGCTAGTGAGCAGGTTGAGACACGCTCAAGGCACACTCGTGTATACACACACATGCATATTTCAGTGTAGTTGAAGAGTTATAGGCGATGGTACTATTGACCCGTGGTACTATTGCCCCCGGTCTACCCTACCTATCTTTTTCTTACTGTTAATTCTAGAAAGAGATGAGTCTATGTCTAGTGGTCTTACCTTAAAGAATCCTGTTAACGCGCAGTGCATGATGTCGTAGGCCGGACAGTTGAGCTCCCAGCCCTGGACAGGCAAAGGCCCAGCTAGGCAAGCTGCCTGTAATGTTAACATAAAGATTGTAATTTTATATCTGTGGTAGACAAATGTTTCCATTGATCGATGTTCAGTGAGCCGCGTCAAAGGAATAGCTTAATTGCGAATCGAATAGTTCAGACAAACTAATTCAACTAAATAGGTACCTGCCGAAACATTCTAGAATAATTCTAAAACACCCGTATTTCTATACAGACTAACCCTTTTCGTGCGGTCTGGGAGCAAAGGAAAACCATAGAATGTACCTACCAGTTGTTTCTCTTTCCCGCGCTGTTCGTAAACGGCCAGCGAGGGAATGGGCGAAAATCTTAGGAATCATGTTATAAGCGATGCGGATAGCAATTCCCCTTTCCACCTAAGTATACAATCATCAAGGAGGCACGGCACTTCTAAGCAAAAAGAGACCATATACGACGATGATGGTACAGGGAATTATGGAACAATTATGAGTCCCATTGGCACAACTCGTTGGGACTAGTGGGTTGTGCGGGGTCTTGTTACCCTAGGTCTAGGTCTACCTCCCGCAACGCCCACAGTTCAGTGCCAGGAGGGAACGTGTGTGTTTTTAGACGGTAGGCCTCTCCCCTCCTTCCATAGGGAAGGCAGCGGCGAGCTGGAGAGCCCGTCATAGCCCCGTTGCTGCCCTGAGCGCGGGGATGCATAAGGCGCATTTTCCACACGTTAAAAAAAAAAAAAAAGGTCTTGGTCTACCCCATAAGGATAAATACGTAATTTACAGGTTACCTTAACATGCTTGACCGCGGGCGTCCAGGCCGGATGGTCCTTCGCGAACTGGTCGAAGTGGGCTGTCACCTTGGCTTTGTCGATGGCGTCCCCGTTCATCCAGCCTGATTTCGTGAAGAAGCACTTCATGCGGTCACACTGGAATAAATAAATAATTAAGAGTCTTGGGCCAATTGACACCCATGATCTAGTCCCAAACTAAGCATAGACAAAACATACTTACATAGATATATACATACTTAACATTCAAGACTCTAGAACAAATACTCCTATTTAAACTTTACATGATTCTGGTGCAACCTCACCTAAGAGGAGGTAGGGTAAATAATGGCCGAAACTCATGGGTGTAATGGTTGGGTAAAAGTAATTACTTACTTCGCTGGTCGATGCTCTGCATTGACTGGCAACCTCACCCGCAACTATTCTGGGGTTGCCAAGACATTTGTAGATCTGAAACAGGCAAAATCGAGCGTTTACAAAGAATGAGAAGTCCTACCAGGTCCTACGACGTAATTTTTTCTATCGGAATGCGAAATGTTAGTAGACCTCCCGCAAGGACGGACGATCTGGTGATGTAGATGAGGCAATTGGCTGAGGTTAGCAAAACTGATAATGTGGAGATTCTTGGGAAATGCTAGTCCAGCAGTGGACATCTTTAAGCTGATATCATGATGACACTTGGCCTTTGGCCAGGTAGGAAATACTTGCTCTCGAATTTCACGCAAAAGATACTTACGACATGTGGAACTTCGCCACACCGGACGGGCGGTGGTGTTACTGCTACATCACCGTGGGAGACCTGCAACCAAATTATTTCAATGAAACCAAATGACTATTTACCGCCAACTCGGGCATTACTAGAACAAAAGTAGACTATAGATACAGATACGCGGGTTATGTATTTCGGCAATGGGGCCGTGGCAAATTCGTCAGATGGGGGCTCCTTCCTCAATATAAAGTGTCGTCCCTTCTGTGCTCCAAACCAAGCCAGTTCGGGGGCCGTAGTGCCAGGGGCCCTTGGCATTTTGCCACTCCTGCCACCCTATAGTTACGCCACTGCTCAGGCCCCTATTTTACCAACGCGACAATCGTCACTGACAAGAGACGGTTCTGTTTGAACTTTGACATTTCGCACCCTTCGTGGAAGAAAGACGTAAGTCCTATTGACTTACCATGGGACTTACGTCTTTCTTCCACGAAGGGTGCGATTTGTGTTTGCCACTTGTAACCGACAAAATGTCGATTCGGTTAAATGAAGCCAGATTATATAGAAAAAACTGTACGGTTAACCAAATGGAACCCTTGGCCATTGTTTAACCTTATCGGAATAAGTGATCGGCTTGTTTTTTGTGTCGGTCAGTGTCGAAGTACTCCGACGTTGATTGTGGAAAGGTTCTACGGCCGCCTAGGGTTCCGTTTCGCTGACTACTGTCGTCCCATGAAAATGTTGAGCATTTGTACCTACCTACCTACTTTTATAGAATCGTATCTTATAGGATCAGAGCTGCTAGGCAAGCAGCGTCCTCTATTGCTAAGTGTGAGATAAAAACAAACTTAAAAGTATTCGTGGGCTTTTGCTTTTGTGTGCATAAAAGACCGCTAAGTACCTCATCAAACTTATGTCAAACTTAGCCCAAACAAGTCGCATATTAACTCACAGACTTAATTCTAGATACGATATAATTATCACGTCTAGCAATATGTTTACAAAACAAAATGTACGTACGGGTTAGAGACAACGAAAGTTGCACAACAGTGTAATCATTTAAGGTTAAAAGGTTAAGATTGGAAACGCTTGTATCTATATTATATGCACGTATATGGATTGTTGCTATCGGGTGTTTTTAAAGTAACGCCACCGGAGTGATTGTTGGTTAGGTATATATACAGTACCTACCAGCCCCGCTAGCACGAGAGCGCACGAAAGTCGCGTCGCGCGCGAGTTGGGCTACCCGTCTCGTTCTTGTTGGTACAGTAAGAAAAGGAAGGGCAATCTATCTCGCGCGCGACGCGACTCTTGTGCGCTCTCGTGCTAGACGTGTTGGCAGTGGCGAGGCGTCCATAGAACTCGATTCCCACCGGCTTGCCTATTTTAAGGCAGTTGGGCATTTTTATTGTGCAGAATTAGAGAAGATGGCTGGTTAAATTCTATTCGGCTTGCCATAAAGATTTCAATCAATCAAATCAATCATTTATTCACAAGAACATATGGTTTACATAGATGGTATTGTAAGCAGGTAAGTACCTATTAGTCCCTTAATATTGTCAGCCATTTGGGGCACATCAGTCTTCTCGGCTATTTTCAGTCTTACGAGTACCTACCCTCCGGCTTTTAACAGAACAGAATGTACCTACCCTCTTTTGTTTATTATTAAAGTCAATATTTGCTAAGTGCTGAATGCTCGTTTCTTTTTTTGTACTTAAATTATGTTCTCATTTAAGTGAATTTGTGTTAAAATTCTTTATGACAATAGAGTTCTTGAACCATAAACCATATTTTCGGCTTCGTAGAGCGTTGTCTCGCTCTAACTTACGTGACGCCAATTTGTCTCTTTCCAAAGACCGAAGTGCAATCTTTATGGCCGGATACTGTACTGAGAGATTCCTTTACCAGTTTAAGAACACTTTCCTACTTACACAATTTTTTTAACTCGCATGTTGATTTGTGTTCAGTATTCTCCAAGCAAAAGACAAGGTACATTAGATAGGTAGGTACCTACGTTTAAGATAATCTTTCAATGTTTAAAAAGGCGAAAAGAAATACCTAAAAGCTAGACAGACAACTTTTACGTACCTACATAACTCCCCAGAACGCAAAAGTTTAATTACTGAGGCGTCGTGTTTTGTTTTTTAACTAACGCTAACTTTACCTACTGCTTAGCAAGAAAAGCACAAAATAGAACAGTTCAATAACCCCCAAGCCATGATAAGAATAATAAAGTCAACTTACCGCAGCGCTAAAAGCGAGTAAAACAAACACTTTCAACATCTCGAAGACACGTCTGCTTGTGTCATATACGTCTCAACGAATGACTGGCCTTAGAACGTATGCAAACAGTTTATATTATAGTGGTTTTATAATGAACTGACTCGACAATCGAGTTGAATCATTGCCTCAATAAAATATCCTACCAATTTGATAGGCGACGCCGTTTGCGAATAGGGTTTGTAAAAATATTTATTGAAATCTTGGAGAAATTAGGACTAAAGGTGCGACCACACCGGTGCGTTAAAGACGTTCACGCAACAAAATGTATGAAAAAACGGTGAGGAAATTTGACGCCTACGACACGGCACTGCGTATACGCGGCGGTGTAGTCGCTCCATTAATGATTGTGGTAAATACCAGTTGTTATACCTACAAAGATACTTAATTCAAATAAGTTTCCATAAACGAACCTGAATAGATTTACTTCTCCTAGTTGAGCACGTTTAATAAATTGTCCAAGACAGTGCCGGCGTTAGGGGGGGGGGGGGGGGGGGCGCGATGGGGTGACGGCCTCGGCCTCCTGGCTCACCGGCTGTGTACCCTCAATACTGTCCTTAAGTGGGCGCCTAAATATTACTGCCCGGGGTGTCAGTGGCCCTAACGCCGCTGCTGGTCCAAGACATCGCTCAAATATCGGGGAATAAAATAGGCTACATATTTTATTGAATTTTAGATTAAAATTGATATACAGAAGCAAATTAAACCACAGCTTCCAGTATTCACCCTGAGCTAACTTCGTTCTTCAACTTTGAAAAATACTCTGTATTGCGATTTTTACTATAGTTTAAAGTTTAATTGGACAAGCAATGTATTGCTAAATCCGTCATTTAGTTATGTGACAGGCGATGTCGTTTAGGCTATTGGACGCCGTACATTGAAAATACAATTTAATTTGTTTGGAATAAACATAATGATAAAATGACTTAATTTTTGAAAGTTGCAGAACTAAAGTAGTTCCATTTGAATAGCAAAACCTGTTTTAATTTTTTGCTCCTGTTACATCCCCATCCAGTATTTATTAACATGACACTTTAAAAAACTGGCCAAGTGCGAGTCGGAACACCGTACAACAAAAACATTCGTGTCCGTAATAAAAAAAAAAGCAAAAAAAAGTTTGTTGAATGAGCCCCCTTTAAATGTTAATTTTATTCTGTTTTAAGTATTTGTTGTTATAGCGGCAACAGAAATACATCGATCTGTGAAAATGACAACTACCTAGCTGTCACGGGTTATGAGATACAGTCTGGTGACAGACGGACAGACAGCGAAGGTTTAGTGATAGGGTTCCGTTTATACCCTTGGGGTACGGAACCGTAAAAGCATTACAGGCTGCGTTAAATCTCGATAATCCATAATACTTCCGCAACAAAGTCGCGAGAAGCAGTGCCAAATATTTATCTTCTTCTTCGTCTTATTTGTGGCGTATCAAGTCGTTATAGCGACGACAACTTCGCCAATGTCAAAGTAACAAAAATATAATTAAAAAATATTATGACAAAATGTCGGGAACGTTGTACGGTAACACGGTCAAAAGACCCTCCCCCCTGTCGGGCTCTTAGCCAACGGTCAATGATATCCCTCAGAAACTGCCAGGAAATCATTAACTGATGCCCAGGGTGCGCCGGACCAAGCACTGCTCTTCCCCTCGGACGGATCCAAAAACGAACCGCAGCTCTTGACCACACGCGGAGGTAACCCGACTCGCACCCCAATATTTATCTACAAAAGCTTTTTTTCTGTTTGTCGTCGTGCTGTCTAACGAATTGATTCGTGACCCACTGAAGAACGTTATCGCAGTGGGTGAACGTCTCCATAGTTCACCTTATCAATACGATGCCGGCACTATGACATTTACTGCGACAAGGTTCCACAGTGGGTCAAGAATCAATTGTCGTTTTAAGTGACTCATAATCATAAATTTACATAACAAAGCATATTTTATACGGGATGTAGCTAGCTAACTAGACCGCGGTTACTTTTAATGAACCTCTTAGGGTAGACAGAGGCTAAGGTAACAAGATTTAAAGACCACGTTTAGCATGATTGTGGGCGTATGGATGGAAAGGGGAATGAAAACTGAAGGGTTGCTTTGCTAGACACATCGCTTTACAACATGATCACTAAGATTTTCGCCCAATCCTTTGATGAACTTTTCTCATCTGCGCGGAAAGAGAAGCAACTGGTACATTCTATGTGTTTTCTTTGCTCCCAGAACAGCATGGAAGATCTAACTATAATTCATTAAAAACGGTTAAGCCATTGAGTCGCTACGGCCTAACATAACAATGGACATATATACGCGGCAATCACAACCCTCCTTTTGGATTTCGCCGCAGTCGGGTAAAAAGTGCGTGCCCTACACTATCGCGTAACAGGTCAAAGTGAACAAAACAATTCCAGACAATAAGAACGAATAATTGCCTTGTTGACATTCCTCGTGCGTTGACCACCTTGCTCTCTAGCATTTGCCTCCGCCTCCGCCTGTATTCAAATTATATTTTACACACTTCCACATATCCACACACACTCACACATACACATCACTTACGTAAGCATGCACACGCGCACATTATTCCGCGGCAATGGTGCCTATGCCTAATTTAATGAGTAGGTAACTACCTACTTCTTTACTCGTTTTGTACGCGTGCTGTTATTTTTATTATTCTCTGTACGACTTGTAGCATTTACATTGTATCTGTATGGAAGGGTCCTGTAACACAGGGTATCCTAGCACAGGGCCCTTAGTTGTAACTAACCTCCTGTATAATTTGTTTGGAATAAACACTTTTTCATTTTCATTTTTTTTTTTCATTCGTAGTCGTAGATTTTACATGAAGATGAGAAAAAAGGCACATTTTATTGCGTATTACTTTATTTCATAAACATTTGGTATACGTCTCTCACGACTTAATCTATTACTAAGGCTCTATAGACTCGCTTAAGCCTTGCATTGGTTACAAAGACCCTCAGGGTAAGGGGCCACGCAACCCTTGGGGCAGATGGGGCAGTTGTCCCAGAACTTGCGGGGGTACTCGCACTCAGCGTCGGACTTCCAGTAGGAGGGCTTCGCGCTCTAAGGAACAAGATGAAGGGTTATTTATACATCATTTTAAAAGTAGCTATAAGAATAAATATGTATAAGCTTCTTGAATACCGTTGTCGACAATTTGCTTGGTGTTAAAAACAAATACAATTTTATATGGGTCGGTCGTAACCAGAGATCGGACAGATTTGCGTCATCGTTCGCAATAAAGTGGACATGACTCAAAAATTTATCATTTAATTAATTTCTCGAAATAAAATTTGAACTCCCGGAGATAAAAATTTACACATGCATAAAGCTATTAGCAAAATGTTAATTAAAGTGGCAGTTGTCGTTCTCGTAAATATTTTTATATAATAAAGAAATCACGATCCTGCTAGATATGATTTTTATTTCTGACAAAAAAGTTTTCTAGTTCTATAGATATAAAACCTCCGTGGATATACTTATTCTTAATATATGTATTTTGACATATTTCATTAATTTTGGAGTCATGTCCACATTATTGCGAGCAATGACGCAAATTTGTCCGATCTCTGGTCGTAACACAGAATTCTTTTTAATGAAAAATTATGATATTTTTTGGGCAAACGGTACACTCTTTAAACTGAAGATGTGTGTGATATGGTTTCGAATGGCTTACCTTGATGAATCTAGCCATGGCGCACTGGGTAATGTCGTAGGTTATGCAGTTGCTCTCGGTTCCCAGGGCGGGCAGGTTGCCGTTTAAGCAGTCGGCCTGTAAAAATGGAGTCCAATAAAAACACGCTCAAACAAGTTTAAAACTGTTCAACACTACGCCATGATTAGCAGTTTTACCGATTTTATTAATAATTCTAACCGATACTACATACACAAATCACGTCTGTATCCCTTACGGGGTAGACAAAGTAAAGTAACAACACCTAAAGGCCAGTTTACCATGACTGTGGACGTATCTAGGTGGAAAGGGGAATCAAGATAGTGATGGGTTGCTATCCGCATCGCTTATAACATGATTCCTAAGATTTTCGCCCGATATACAACACAGAAAAATTAAAAAAGCAAAGCTGTGACGAGGAATCGAACTAGAGTCCTGAATCCGAGATACGAGCTTTATATCTACACCCATAGTTGGCCAAAAACCAATCAAGATTACCTACTTATTATTATTATGCTGAGTGGGGCCCATTTTTCTACGTCTATCGAATATGTGTAAATAAATGTTTCTCTTAGAAACAGAATCGGGAAGTGACATTTTATTTTCCGGTTGTTTGGCAAATTCAGTTTTAAGCTTCGATGTTGGAATCAAAGTATTACACAAACAGATAACTCACGTATAAAAGTCGAGTGATGCTCGACATGTTTCAGACTAGTTCGTAGTCCTTCCTCTTGGAGCGCTCGCCCCGGCAGCGAAACAAACAACATGTCGAGTACCACTCGACTTTAATACGTGAGTTATCCGTATGTGTAATTTTATTATGATTGAGTCTCACGGTAGTTTCATGTTGAAAATCGACAAAGTATATACTCTAGCATTTGTTTTATTTTTTAATTTTAATACAGACGGACGAGGAGGCCTGTGCCCAGTAGTGGACTGTATACTTATAAAAGCTGATGGTAAATACCTTGACAATAGGTACGGCGTCAGCCCACAGAGGGTACTCCTTGCCAACCTCATCGAAGTAAGCAGAAACCTTGGAATAGTCGATCACTTTGTCGTCACCCATCCATCCCAGCTTCTTGAATACGCAGTCGTTGTTCACGCACTAGAAAAATAAAATAAATAAATAAAAAAGAAACAAAAAGTCAAGTGCGACCTGGGGCTCGAACCTAGAAACGTTTGCTTGAGAAGCTGTTGGTACACCCATTGGTTTATAGGATAGAGGTAGGAATACCTGCTGTGGATGTTATTTATGCTATATCAATTCATCCTACTAATATTATAAACGCGAAAGTTTGTAAGTATGGATAGATGGCTGTTTGTTACTCTTTCACACCAGAGCGGCTGGACAGATCTGGATGAAATTTAGAACATAGATAGATTATAGTCTGGAATAACACATAAGCTACTTTTTATCCCGGAAAAATGCGTAATTCCTGCGGGATAGCGATAAACGAATTCTATGCAGACGAAGTTGCGGGCAACAGCTAGTCAATTCATATGAGTAAACTATGCCTGTAGTAACATAATGTATATTTACCTCAGATGGGTCGCTGCTGCACTGGTCGGCTATATCCTTCTTGATCACTCTGGGGGCTCCAATACATTTCAGGATCTGTCAATTGTTATGCGCATTTATTTATTTGTTTCATAGACGAATATCATCGGACAAGTTTAATAAGACCTGTTGACTTTCGCGCAGTGTTGCCAAGGAATTATCTAGCTCCCCACCAGAATCAGCTCCTAAATCCACCAGAAAACCACTAAGAAAAAGTGCGCCAACTCTCGTAATCACCAAATTTTCCACTAATTTTATTTTTGGACATTACGCGGATCCTCGTCATTCCGTGACGCGTGCTATACCCCTACACCACACATAGCAGGTGGGTAAGTCTTCGAATTTTTCTACCTGTTACCAGCTGTCACGTGACCTTGTTACTATGCGAATTTTTGTCGCTAAGCGTCACCTGTTTGGATGATGTGTCTGTAAGACACAATTACAAACCACTAACCAGTATTATCTGTCTGGACTGGCGATTCTCAAATTGTATTAGTGCCTCTTTGAACTATGCCATTTTGGCCCTGATAGCAACGTGAGCGTACATGGAACTAAAATTGACATCCGCCATTTTGCGGGGCGCTTTGAAATTCCACTAGACAAATATCCACTAAAAGGAATTTTTGTCCACTAATACTGGAGACCAATCCAACAGTTTTATTAGTGGAAAATCCACTAAGTTGGCAACATTTTTCGCGTTTGACTGCACATCTAGATGTGCGAAGGGAATGGTGTAAAAGGAAAACCACCGATAGCAAATCAGTGATAGTAAGACTAGGGAAATGAAGTAATGCTATTGGTGGATTTTGTCTCGCACACCGCACCGCTTTCTTGTGGCATATCAAGTCACTAACTTGTGTTTGACAAAAGTATTATTCGGCAAACGTTTAATATTTACTAATTCTTACGAATTACAAAAATCACATGGCTTTCGTTAGGCTAGGTCAAAGTTTTCTAATCCGATAACAAGTTAATACGTTAAATAGGTCATGTCATGTTATAACATTGTAACCTAAACGCAAGCAAAGCGTGTGATCACGTTTCAGATTTTTTGTAAGTTTACGAATTAGTAGATAATGAAGGTTTGCCAAACGACGAGTTTGCCAAATGATGCGTCTGTCAAATGACTGGATCATTAGGACCACTGATGTTGATCAAAAAAGTTGGTTACTTACCGCCCACGGGTATTCTCCGCACTTGAAAGGCACGGGATCGGCCTGGATCAGCTGTAACAAAGATTAAACCCAATTTAAAACAAGTTACCGACATAGATCAGCGAATCCCACTTAAATTTGGATTAAAGTTTCAATCAGATGATTGTGAGAGGGAACAATTATATAATCACCACCAACTCGGTTCTCCGTTCTCTTTAAAAAAAGAAAACTTTCCCAAAAAAAATTGGGAAAAGGGCAAAGTGAGGGAGGATTACGAGCAAGCAGGCCATATGCTGGTAAGCGATCACTGTCACCCATGAGAACCAGCAACCCCAAGACAGTTATCGATCCGTTGCCGGTCTTTAACTTTAAATAATTTGTATGGTGCAAGCTAATTTAGTCATTACTGTATTTAAAATCGCTCAATGTCGACTCAGCTTCATATTATGAAATAAATGCTGTTATTTCGATAAATAATGACACTGAAAATTAGAATACAGAAGAATCCGAAAACTAAAGCTATGGCCGGGAATTGTACCCGGATCCTTGTCATTCCGTGCCTTCAAATTTTTCTACCTGTTAGCTAGAAAAATTCGAAGGCTTATCCACCTGCTATGGGACGAAGATCCGGGTTCGATTCCCGGCCATAGCACTTTTCGGATTTTTCTATGTTCTAATTTTCAGTGTTGTTTAGAAATTTGACGACACCTATTTATAATTAAAAGTAAATGAGTTTTAAAATTCAGCAGATATATATTATTCACGGGTGCAAAGAAAGAAGTCACTTCCTGTAGAAACTTGTACGAAAAGTATACCTACCTACCTTCTGTCAAAACAACATTACGCAAGTTCAGTCACAAAATCAAATTATAATTTGTTTGGTATTTATATTAAAATATTTCGACCTGTTAGCATATTTAACTATTATGTTTATAAATTAGAATAAAATATAATTTATACGGAAACTAGATTTTACCGGCAACTATTAAAAAACATAGGTATATTTAAGTCCTAAAATGCGGAAATCAGTCGACAAATTTCTGGGGGGTCCTAGTGAAATAAACGACGACCTATTTTCTTTTTAGTATTAAACTAGCGACCCGCCCCGGCTTCGCAAAGTATATTATGCATGTTTTATACATATAAACCTTCCTCTTGAATCACTCTATCAATAAAAAAAAACCGCATTAAAATCCGTTGTGTAGTTTTGAAGATATAAGCATACATACGGACAAAGGGACAGAAAAAGCGACTTTATTTTATACTATGTAGTGATGATAGTGATAGTGATTTGAAATTAACCACATGACCTTTCGGTAAAGGAGAACATCGTGAGGATACCACACATCTGCGAAGCACTTCAATGGTGTGTGTGAAGTTCCCAATCCGCACTGGGCCCACGTGGGAACTATAGCCCAAGCCCTCTCATTCTGAGAGGCCTGTACCCAGCTGAGGGACGTATTATGTAGGTTGGAAATGATGATGATTTTCACTAAGCGAGATTTAAGGGTGGATTTTGAGAGAGAGAGAGAGAAACATTTATTTACACACATTCGATACACGTTGATATATAATAGGATGAAATACAATATACTTAGCAATAGTACCGATATGGTGTAAAATGGGCCCCACTCAGCATAATGTTGCGGCAAGCCGCAACGCTGTTTTTCAGTAGGACCCAGATAAAATTAAAAAACTAAACATATAAAATACACATACACTGCGGCGACACGAACGCCGGTGGAAAACACTATACAAATATTCTGACAAATATGCGGAAGTACTGTAAGGCTGTGTAACTGTAGGAATAAATAAATGAATAAATGAACACTCGATCAGTTCAAATCGTATTAAACCAATTAAACCGAAACAAGTCAAGCCAAACGTTGATTTGGCTATTGCAGTGAGTCAATTATCAATTTCAATATTATTATTATTATTAATTATTAGTAGTGTTATTAGTATTTTGAATTAAAATACTGAAATATCAACTTACCACGGCGCAGAAGGTGACAAAAGCGATAAGTTTGAACATTTTGGAGGTTTTAATTTGGCGGCTCTGTGTCTAAAAATGACATGTGCTCTTGCAATCAGGGTTTATATAGGCATCCAAACCGTGTGCCTGGATTTTGTTATTCAATTGATAAGGCAGATGTGGTACTTAATTTTAATTAGGCACGTCAGTTCATTTGGTATATTAGGTACAATGTTGAAAAGTAATAAATTATTTTGTAGTTAACTGGACCTGGGGCCCGATTATTGAAAGCACATGCGTGAAAATACCACTCGAAAGTGGTGAAATATTGCGCTGAATTTGAAATACGAGTAGCATAGTAAACGCGAAGCATTCGGGAGCGATGAACTGGAGGAGGACGAGCTTAGAGACATCAAACTAAAAGATGTCCTTATGTTCGGCAGGAAGACGCGAAGATTTGAAGAGAGTTGCTGTGTGGGAGCGATGCTGGGACAGTAACCGGCGGCTCCTGCCAAGGGGAACTGGGCTGAATGATCGCCACAGCGGATCGACAGCCCGCCTGATCCAGCCAGGCGTCCCCACACATCATCATCATCATCATCAGCATAGTAAACAATCACAGATCTCATAATTCTTGTGAACTAATCAAAACTTTGATTAGAGCTGTAGTTTTGGAGATATAAGCTGATTTATACCACTTCCGAGTGATGTGCTTTAAAAAATCAGGCTCCTGAGGCCTGATTTTTGAAAATGCATCATAGTCGAAACTTCCATTCGAAAGTAGAATGCAGTCGGTTAAAAATTACAACAAAACTGCAGCTCAAATAATATTTTCGACTAGGTTGCTAGATTAAATAGTTGCAACAGTGTAGGGTAGGTTAAGCCCATCGAGGGAATGGACGAAAATAGGAATCATGTTATAGGCGATGCGGCTAGCAACCCATCACTATCTTGATTCCCCTTTCCACCTATACTTCCACAATCATGCTAAACGTGGCCTTTAGGTCTTGTTACCTTAGGCTCTGTTTACCCCGTAAGGGATAAAAACGTGATTTATGTATGTACTAGCTGTTGCCCGCAACTTCGTCTGCATAGAATTCGTTTTATCGCTATCCCGCAGAAATTACGCAATTTTCTGGGATAAAAATTAGCCTATGTGTCATTCCAGACTATAATCTATCTGTGTTCCAAATTTCATCCAGATCTGTCCATTCTGGCGTGAAAGAGTAACAAACATCCAAATATCCATTTTCACAAACTTTCACATTTATAATATTAGTAGGATGTAGGTAATCTCTTTTGTTTTTTTTTACTGTCTTAGTTGCTGGCTAGCAACGTCGAAGTTCCTAAAACGTTCCCATAGTGAGCCTGTGGGGACGGAAGCGATACATGCCCTCGGTACCGCTCTGATTTCAGAGCAGGACAGAGTGCGTGAGAGCCAACATTGGGGCCGACATACGTATGTAAGCTTGCCTCGGAATCCAAAAGCTTATCGATTACTTACTAAGTTAGTTGTTTAAAGGGTTTTATAAACATTGAGATAAAAAATGAATAAATGGAAGCTGGGTAGGGCTCTGGTGTGGGACGCAACACTTTGGCACAGTCCCACATCCAGGCAACCCGCTCACAGGCCGGGGCTGCAGCTGACCAGGCCCAACTTCTCAAGCGCCGCAAATACTCTTCTCTTTTAAAGGACTATGAGTTTGCGGCGCTCGCAGTGGAGACAATGGGCCCCTGGTCGGCTGACATGAGGGCCTTCATGAGAGTCTTGTCGTCCCGGCTGATAGAGACCTCAGGAGACCCCAGAGCTGGCGCTTACTTCTCCCAGCGAATTTCTCTGGCTGTACAGAGAGGTAATGCCGCCAGTGTGGTGGGGTCTGTGCCGCAGGAGGGCCTTTTCGACGAAGTTTTCTTTTTATAGTTAGGTATATTTAATTAGTTTTAAGTATTGTATATTTAGTTAACTTTTAGATCTTTTAAATATATTTGTTTTTTTATCAAGAATTACCTACCAAATAAAACTGTCTAATTAAAAAAAAAAAAATTAGTTACTTGACATGAAATGTATATTTCATAATTTTGATTTTTTTTTCTCTTCGACGTTGGACATATCTCCAATTAATTTATTTGATGGTGGAGGCGTTATACACCTCCACTGAACTTAATTTATTTTAATTGTTTTTTTTCTCTTTCTTACTTTATACATATCTCTACTATAGACTAATATAATTTAAGGCTCGGGAACCTTACGCATCCGCATAAATGTATTCAATTTAGATAGGATTTAAGTATTGTAGTAGCTTAATGTATTTTATTTTGAAAAAAATGACTTTCTGCCAAGTTTCTTGCGGCGCGTTCTTCTTGGAAATAATGGTCTTTCCGAATGCGCTGGTAGTTTCAAAAATGAGATGTAAAAGAGCCCTTGGCGGCCAATTTACAAAAATAAATTTTGAAATGTGAATTTCTGTTGGAATGTTTTTGTCTATGCCATACTTCATTCTTATTGTTGCCTATGGTAGAGATACTTCTCTATGGCTCTGTCTCTTTACCTCCATGGCCGCGTGGCTGTAGGCAGCACATTTTTAATTGTTTTACTTGTGTCGTCCCCATATACACGAATTTACTTATTATTATACAACTGATTATTTAAAAGCGATTGTCTGTGTGTGTTAAATGATTAAACGCGACATACATATCATTGCGTGGTTTGATTTTCGATCTCAGCGTTCGCCACGCCCGCTTCCACTACGCCTGCACTCTCTAACAGGTTAGTCTGCCCAGTAGAATACTGTTAAAGCTAAGAGTAGCGCTGATTGGCGTGCGGAGCTTATATTTAGAATGCCTGAGTCGGATGATCAGAACATTAACCACTTGGGACCGACGTCAAACATAACCTCAAACCACATGTCAGCTATCGAAAAATTAAATGGCCTTGATAATTGGATTAATTGGAAATTTGCTATTAAGATGGTACTCACACTGGATGGATTGTGGAACTGCGTACTCGGCACCGACACCGATGAAACACGTGATGCACGTGCACTAGCTAGAATCTGTTTATCGTGTCAACCATGTTTATACCAGATTGTTCGCGATGCTAAGACAGCTAAGGATGCTTGGAAATTGCTATCGGATACTTTTGAAGACAAAGGGCTGTATAGAAGGGTACTACTGCTTCGACAATTACACCGGGTCGAATATAGCCACTACTCGAGCATGTCTGAGTATATTGAAAGCGTGTTAAAGCTTGTCACACAGCTAGCCGACATTGGAAAGACAATTGATGACGAAGAAACTGCCGAAATTCTACTCTCAGGTTTGCCGGAGGAGTATAATGTCCTGGTATCCAGTCTTGAGACAGCGGGTTTGACTTACACCTTGTCTAGCGAAGTAGTCCGGACTCGACTACTGCAAGAGTATCATAGGCGTCACAACGGGAACAATGCGTCAGATAATTTAGCTTATGTAGCTAGTAGAAGAAAGAAGTCTCCATTAATATGCACATATTGCCAGAAAAATGGTCATGCTGCTAGTCGCTGCTTCAAGAAAAAGCGAGATGAATCTAAGAAGAAACAAGTGGAACACACTATGTATGCTTCTGCATATTCCGCTTCACATTCGAAGGAGTTCATCATAGACAGCGGTGCAACTTCCCACATGGCTGGAGATCCCACACTGATAGAAGAGAAAATTAAAAAGAAGTGTGTAATTTCTGTAGCCAATGGCGAACAGTTAAATAGTGAAATGATTGGTAAGACTGTTATTTCTTCTAATGTAACTCTAGACAATGTTCTCTATGTGCCTAACTTGTCAAACAATTTAATGTCTGTTAGTGAGATTACCAGGAATGGCTATATTGTTATTTTTTCCAAAGAGAATTGTAGTATTTACAGTAATTGTCAAATCACAGGCAACAAAGTTTTAAGTATTAATAAACATGATGGGCTTTACAAATTGAAACTGCAAGCGCGACCAGTCTCCCTATTAGGTCACTCTATGTCTTTGCAATCTAGGCAAGGAATCATGAGTGCCAACGCTGCAACCTGTGCACCTATGTCTGTTTGGCATAGACGCCTCGGTCACCTGAATCGTCAAGGTATGTTATTGTTGGGTGCTGGGAATAAGTGTGGTGTCGTTTTTCAGCGTGAAGATGACGTGCCCACTAGCTGCATCGCCTGCCTTACTGGGAAGATGTGTGAAACATCATTTCCTCAGTCAAGTGCGGGGCGTGCTGCTCATCCCCTGGACCTGATACATAGCGATGTCGCTGGACCGATTCAAGTTCCCAGCTGGAGCGGAGCTCGCTACTTGCTCACCTTCACTGATGACCACACAAGAAAAACCTTCGGTTATCTTCTGAAGAATAAATCTGATGTAAGTTCCAATTTCATTAACTTTAAAACTATGGTTGAAAAACAAACTGGTTTGCGTATCAAAGTATTACGCACTGACAATGGTACTGAATACTGCAATAATAATTTGTCCAATTACCTTAAAAAGGAAGGCATTATTCATCAAACATCCTGCCCATATAGCAGTGCGCAGAACGGGGTCAGTGAACGGGCAAATCGCACCATTTTTGAGAAAGCCAGAGCCATGTTACAGGAGTCATGTTTGTCTGATCGCTATTGGGGCGAAGCTGTTATGACAGCTATTTACCTCAAAAATAGGTCGCCTACCAAAGCATTATCAGATAAAATCCCTGAGTGTGAGTGGACTGGATCTGATATTGATCTCAGTCATCTGCGCGTTTTTGGCTGTGTGGCATACTCACATGTACCTCATCAAAAAAGGCGCAAATTAGATGCTAAGGCTAAACAATATATATTTGTTGGATATGGTGAAACGTGCAAGGGATACCGTCTGGTGGATCCTTCTAATCCTTATAAGGTTATATATTCAAGAAGTGTTGTTTTTATTGAGGATAAATTTATACAAGCAAATGTTTCGCATGCACAGGCTAAGGAGAATAGAGCAAATTTTATTATTTTTGATAATTTTATTAATAGTAATGACAATTTTAAAAATAATATTCATGATGATAATACTCGCTGTGATAATATTTCAGATAACTGTGATACTAGTTTTAATGAAAACTGTGACAGTAATCATCATAATGAGAGCCTGGGTGATAGTTTAAATGAAAAATCTAATCAAAATTCTTCTGTGGTTTCAGAGGTGGAGCTGATGTCACCACTGTCTGACCAGTATCGCACTTCTGAGGATGTCTCCGAGGATGACGGCGAGGACGGCGTGCTTTCTGGCACCGTCAACCCTCTTCCGCCCTCTACATCTCGAGGAGGAGAGCAGATTACGGCGGTTTCTACCGACGCGTCTATCTCTCGTCCTGTGCGTAATACCAGAGGTATTTTCCCTGAGAGGTTCAATGATTATCATTTAACGTCACTGTTGGCCACAGCGTTTTCATCTTACGAACCACTAACGTTCCGTGAGGCCATGAAATCACCTGAGAAGGACGATTGGTATGGCGCTATGGCGTGTGAGTTCAATTCCCTCATTAAAAATAATGCATGGGAGTTAATTGATCGACCGCAAAATGTAAATGTTCTTAAAAACAAATGGGTATTAAAGAAGAAGTATGATGCAACAGGTAATTTCACAAGATTCAAAGCTAGATTAGTTGCCTGTGGTTATAGTCAAAAAGAAGGAATAGACTATTCTGATACTTATTCACCTGTTGTTAGACATTCGACATTGCGTATTTTATTTGCTATTGCAAATCAGTTGGATCTGTGTATGGATCACATAGATGTCACCACAGCGTTCTTAAATGGCGCGTTAGATGAAAAGATCTATATGGAGCAACCAACTGGTTTCATATCTGATTGTAATAAGGATAAGGTCTGCTTGCTCAAGAAAAGCATTTACGGCTTAAAACAAGCCAGCAGAATGTGGAACATTAAAATTCACTCAGTTCTAACACAAAATGGATTTAAACAGAGCAAATGCGAGCCTTGTGTTTATATTAACAAAACTAATGATAAATACATAATCTTAGCATTGTTTGTTGATGATTTTTATGTATTTCACAATGATTGTATAGAAACAGTTACATCATTGCTAAAACAGCATTTTGAAATACGTTTTCTAGGAAAATTGAAAAATTGTTTAGGCATGAATGTCACCAAACACAATAATGTAACTGTTCTGGACCAGTCAGATTATATAAGGCGATTGTTGGAGAGATATAATATGTCAGATTGTAAAATAGTTTCAACACCACTGCCTGTTAATTGTAAACTGGAAAAATCAGATAAAAGTTTAGATGACAATGTTTATCAATATAGACAACTGTTGGGCTCTCTAATGTTTTTGTCGGTTTGCACCCGCCCAGACATTTCATATGCCTGTAGTCAGTTGAGTCAGTTCAGTACCTGTTTTAACGTCAGTCATTGGCGCATTGCAAAGCGTATATTAAGATACCTGGCGGGGACAATAAATTATGGTCTCCATTTCGAAAAAGATATTGACTTTGAGATAAATGCCTACGCAGATGCAGATTGGGCCAATGACGTAACAGACCGCAAGTCATATACTGGCTTTGTAATAAAAATTGGTAACAATGTCATTAATTGGGAAGCTCGCAAACAACGATGTGTAGCCTTATCGAGCACTGAAGCTGAATATCTCTCTATTAGCGATGTATGCAAGGATATCTGCTTTGTCAAGAGTTTCTTGATGGAAATAATTGACAAACACTTTGGTGTCAATGTATTTAACGACAATCAAAGTGCTCAGAAATTGTTGTTAGTTAAGGAATATTCCCATAGAAAGACTAAACATATCGACTTGCGGTATCACTTTGTAAAGGACTTGATACAGGAGGGACAAATTAATGTTAAGTACCTATGTACAGAGGAAATGATTGCTGATGTTCTAACAAAACCATTGTGTGTGCAGAAGCACCAAACTTTTGTTAAATGTCTAAAATTGAAATTATTGGAAAACTGAATAGTTTTGTATAAAAGTAGAGTCGACTTTATACTCCATTTTATTTTATTTAAAGTAAATGTAGAGTGGTTTCAATTTCAATGTATAGAGACATATTTAAGTAGTTTAATGTTTGAATATTGTACAGCATAAGGAGGGGTGTTGGAATGTTTTTGTCTATGCCATACTTCATTCTTATTGTTGCCTATGGTAGAGATACTTCTCTATGGCTCTGTCTCTTTACCTCCATGGCCGCGTGGCTGTAGGCAGCACATTTTTAATTGTTTTACTTGTGTCGTCCCCATATACACGAATTTACTTATTATTATACAACTGATTATTTAAAAGCGATTGTCTGTGTGTGTTAAATGATTAAACGCGACATACATATCATTGCGTGGTTTGATTTTCGATCTCAGCGTTCGCCACGCCCGCTTCCACTACGCCTGCACTCTCTAACAATTTCTTTATGTAGGTACCTATATTATGTAAGTATGTTTATCCGTTGCTATCCATAGTACAAGCTTTGCTTAGTTTGGGGCTAGATAGATACGTATTTTAGCTGCCCAAACTCAACACTCTCGGAGAAATTGGCGCTTGTTCCCCGTACATAACTAGGACATTCTAAGGTAAAATAAAGACTATTTCTAAATTAAAACACACATGTTCGTGGCTTAGGGGTGGCTCAAGAGCCACTTCCGCCGCACCTGAACCTGAATTAATCCAAATTAACCATCCTACATTGGTTTTACCAGTGCCGGTTACGTAACTTGGTTATGTACGGCGAACAACCACCTAAGTACTGAAAAGTGACAAAACCCTCTAACTTTGGGTTCCTTATAGAACTCTAAAAAGTTGAAACATTGTTGAGTCTATTGTTAAACTATAGGCGTTTAACTTTGAAAAATCATTTAATATCGCTTTGTAAATAATTTCCTGCGCAACAACATTGGTGCTATCGTACAGGTCAATAAGATTGTATCATCTAGAGCTGGAGGGAAGAAATCTTGTTTTTTTTTAAGGATACCCTTTTTACAACTAGGCAGTGAAGTCTGTAACTCAACTGCCGTCTACAGAAACGCGGGAAAAATTTCCACATACATGATTTGAGTGCAAACATTTGTAACTATTCAAGGTACGAGTTTAATAATAATCTATCTATACTTACTAATATAATAAAGAGGAAAGATTTGATTGTTTTTTGTTACTACCCATTGTACACGGAAAAAAATGTTTTTACTCAAACATTCAGTGATAAAAAGGTCGGGTTCGAGAATTATCTGTTCGGTAAAATTCTGATCGAGGCCGTCTTGCTGAAAAATAAGTGCCTATATTTTGGTGCTAGGTTACCTACTTAGATACTTACTACAAAAAAATGTTAAAAGAGATTGTTTATCAATGCGAATTATTTACGCTTTTGAGGTTGAATAACATCCCAGGCAAGATGGAAATATTTCTCTGTTGTACACGTGGAATGGAACGTAAGAGGGTGTGAAAGTGACGGACGGTATACTATGAGTGAAACGACGAATATTCGATTTGAAGGATGAGATGACGTAAGATGTTTAGAATTTAATTAGATTCATTCTGCCGTACGATTTTGATTTGTAAACATGTAAAAAATATTAAATAAGTAACTTAACGGATTTAAATTGGTATTTTTAGTTATTTAGTCCCACAAATGGGAGCTCGACCGAGATTTAAAATACATAATATCTATTTAGAAATAAAGTCCCACACATATTTATTTATCAATGAATTAATATAAAGCTAAATGAACAAAAAATATTTACCTTGCTACTCCGCTACTAGCATGCGTGCAAGATTTTTTATTTATTTTATTTTATTTTATTTCGACATGGTAGCCTCGGCGACCAAGCTCTTTAATAAAGAGAAAAAAAAAATATTTAAGATAGCCAAGCCTGTGTGAAATATATATGTTTTTTCATGCAATCTCTCCCTCCACTACTACCACATAAAACATACATATAAATCCCACAAACTTAATTAGGAATGGATTATATTCCAATAATATTAAGATTGCTTCATTAGTGTATTTGGATTGAACACTCCTGTGAAGACTTTTCATTACAGTTTTTGATTCAAAATTGTACATCGGCATGTATGGTAATATTTTGTTAACCTCAATTCAAAGACTGAGAAACGATTATAGAAGTATTCCTAACCTCTTATCCTATTCCTACCTAACCCCAAACAATAGGTATGTATAGGTGAAAAATTTAAGTAAATGCCCTGTTGTATGTGTGAGTAGTGTGTGCGAATAGACAAATCGACGTTCCAAATTAGAATAATTACTTAAGTCCCATATCAGTTCTGTACACTACTATATAAACCCGGCCATTTACTTAAGTTTTTCACCTGTATATGTATGTATCGATAACATTTTAGGTGCTACGAGTATAAACGTGTATAGGCAGATGTCAAAACTTTCCGATGTATTGATGTCCACAAAATATCAGTTAGACAAAACAACGATCCTCGTGCATGCAATACATATACAGTCGACCTACAAAAAAGCTTTAAACAAAAATAAAACAGCTTTAAAAAATACCGCAAACATATATCTAAAATCACTTGTCATCACAATCACCAATCTTTTGAAAAAATGATTTTCTACCAAGTTTCTTGCGGCGCATTCTTCTTGGCAATGATGGTCTTTCCGAATGCGCTGGTAGTTTCAAAAAGACATGTAAAAGAGCCCTTGGCGGCCAATTTGCAAAAATAAATTTTCATTTTCATTTTCATTTTCTAGCGGACAAAAAAACAAAAATCTAAACTTTTATGAAAATCTTATTACTTAACCATAGAAATTTCTAATTTAAATTACATTTCGGTGTGCATTAGATACCCTGCAAGTCTAGAACGATAGCACACTAGAGTCGCGTCGCGCGCGAGGTTGCTCGCCTTTTTCTTGTTGCGTTTTTTAAGACAGTTTTATTTTTAAACACATACATACATACATACCGTCACGCCTCTTTCCCACAGGGGTAGGCAGAGACTACTTTATTCCACTTGCTACGGTCCTGATATATTTCTTTCGCTTCATCCACATTCATCAATCTCTTCATACGTGCTCGTCGGTTTCGGGTTCTCCTGACCTGACCTTTTTCCAAAACGTCTCCTATTTGGTCTCGGAACGTCCGTCTAGGCTTTCCCCTCCTGACGTAACCATTCACACTCCCCATATAGATCTGTTTAGTTAGTCTACTTTCATCCATCCGCTCTACATGCGCAAACTAACTAAGCATACTTTTTTCTATCCTAGTCACTATATCCTCTTAATCAGACTTCAAAAAAGAGGGTGTTCTCAGTTCGGTGTCATATTCAAAAATCGAACACCTAGTTTTGAGTTGATACTCTTTTGTACAACGTATCTCAGAACTTCGTCATTTGTAGACTGATTTAAACAAAATGTTGGGAAGGGAATTCTAATTTAGCCCCGTTGACACCTAGTCTTGATCTGACGACGGGATCCTGGAGAAACCGAAGGAACTCCAAATGTTAAAATCTCCAAATTTAAAAAAAAAACAGGCTAAAAATTAAAAATTATAATAAATTTGGACCCTTTTAGGTAGGGTCCCCATCACGCAGGCAGCATTCCCGCGTTGTATCGCAATTGCGAGTGTGCGCGAGAAAGCTGCCGGCGCGAGGGTCGTCCGTTGGCTCACTCAGGAGTTTGGACAAAGTTTGTATAAAATAAAATTTTGAAAAAATAATTTGCGGCGGGTTCGCAGCCCGGACAACAGCTATTATTATATACTAGCTTCTGCCCGCGACTTCGTTTGCGTAGAATTATACATAAAAATCTTCCTCTTGAATCACTCTATCTATTAAAAAAACTGCATCAAAATCCGTTGTGTAGTTTTGAAGATATAAGCATACATGGGGACATAGGGACAGAGAAAGCGACTTTATTTTATACTATGTAGTGAAATCCTAAAAGATAAAACGATAATCGACTTGTACTATACAGCAAGCTAAAGTGGTGTTGTTACATACATTTTATTGAATGATATAAGTGAAAAAGGTCAGGTCGAATGTTATCTTTTGCAAACGTGCTACTTCGCTCGATGAAGGCTTGCGTTCACCTCGATAACAGTATAGATAAGTATATAACCTATATATATAGAGCCAGCTATGTGAGGGCGAGAGCGGATAACTTCCCGCGTTTTCGAGCTTTGCATACATACATACATATATCACGTCTTTATCCCTTACGGGGTAGACAGAGCCTAAGGTAACAAACCCTTACCCTGTGGGCGTATACGTGGTAAAAGGGATTAAAATAGTGATCGGTTTCTGCGATTTTAGCCGATTCCCTCGATGGGCTGTTACCATCTGCGCGGGAAGAGAAGCGACTGGTAAATTCTGTTTTTTTTTCACTCCCATACCAGCATGGAAAAAACCAACCAAATTAAATGATTATTTTCAGTGTCAGGACAGGGTTCTTAAACAATATTTTGACAATAGAATAAAAACTGGCGCGGGGCCGAAGCTGCGGGCAATAGCTAGTTATCCCCGTTCATTTTTTGTTTTTGTTTTCAAACTACTTCTTATTAACTATGTATTGTCACAAATAAACTTCTTTCTTTGATAATGTAACAGCGCACAGTGAAGGTTCCACAGACTAACCAATCCCTATATCCCCATTTAACCAACCCCTTGATCTATATCCTGCAACGTGTCAACAATGCACCGGCCGCCCACGTGACGTTTCCCCGCTTATTGAACCGCCGCCCACAACTTCCTCGGCGAACCGTTAAATAAAATGTATACAGACCCCTTCGCACGCATGCGCGTGCCCCACGCATGCGCCCCGCGTGACACCTGTCAAAAACCCCCAGTCTCTGGAAAGCCAAATCCATCGCTACACCTTTGACGTCATTAAAAACTTTGCCAAAGGATAGCTGCAACTGCGTTGAAAAAAACCATGTGATTAGAAGGTAGGTTGATCGAACACACACCCTGTATTTGAAAAGATCCCGTAACTCGTGGTAGCGCACGGTGTTCTGATTTCGAAACGTTTAAAAAACATATGTTAAACTCCTAACCCTTATTCGTTGTTCGAATGCAGATCCGCCGGATTCTAGAATGTTATATTCGAATTGTCTAACGGTTTTTACGATTTACGTGCCGTCATTGGTTATAGATTTTGTCATTCGTTCGTCCTTGGGTTCGTCTATTTTTAGCCTTGAGATGGATATTGCTGTCATCAATTATCTAATATTGCGCTTGCCTGGTGACCTTTATTCTTGATTTCAAGAGATCTAAGTACTTGCGTTGTGTTTGATACAATAAGTGGGTTAAAAGGTTGAATTGCCGGCTGTTAGCTGAATTGGTAGATTGTCGGCGATTATTTTAATCGATGTACTTACCTGTAGCAAAGACGCTATGTTTGTCACTTCGTAACTTTACCTCCACGCACTCCAATTATTCGACGTATCTATTTGCACATACATTAAACCAATTGCCTGTTCAAGTTATTACGCCGAGCGTCACTAAAAGCGTAATATTAATAAAATTTGCATCAATGGGTTCTTATGCGATATTAAATCCTTCAGTCGTGTTCGTTTCGGATTCTACTCACGTGTCCTTCAATCTTGTTCGTTTCATTGTATGAAAGTGTATTAGATTTTGAGCTGGGTTTAGATTAACCGCCTTCCACGCTGGTCTGGAAGCAAACGAATAACATGGAATGTACCAGTTACTTCTCTTCCTGTGCAGATGGTAAAAACCCATCGAGGGAATGGGTGAAAATCTTAGAAATCATGTCATAGGCGATGCGGCTGGCAACCCATCACTATTTTGATTCGCCTTTCCACCTGTATGCCCACAATCATGCTAAGCGTGGCCTTTAGGGTTTTGCTACCTAAGCCTTTATGACGTAAGATAAAGACGTGATTTATGTATGTATGTATGTTTAAATCAACGTTTATAAATAACTAAACTGCCTGCAACCTTGTCGCGGTTAGTTCCGGGACAAAAAATAGCCTGTATTATTCCTTAATATTCATAGCGTTTTCGCAAATTAAATCCGCTTGTTCCCCGTACATAACTTAACATAACCAGGACATTCTAAGGTAAAATAAAGATTATTTCTGAATTAAAACAAACATGTTTGCGGCTTAGGGGTGGCCCAAGGACCAGCCCCGCCGCACCTAATCCTAAATGAATCCAAATTAATCATCCTACATTGGTTTTAACAGTGCCGGTTATGTAACTTGGTTATGTACGGGGAACAAGCTAACTTTTCACACCGAGCATTAAGAAAGTTGAAAAAAAGAACAATTATAAATATAATTAAAGAGCAACAATCATATTATAAAATGGCGTGGTTTTACAATTATCAACTTTTAAAAAATCCCTTTGCACAAAAACACTCAGTAAAGAAAACAGTCGAACAGAAAAGTAGCACTTTGATACCTCTCGTCAAAAAAATTTTTTTGCCCATGTTTCTTGCGGCGCAGTCTTCTTGCCAACGACAGTCTTAAAAAGCGCTAGTATTTACCTAAAAACGAGGTGCAAAAGAGCCCTTTGCGTTCTACTTAAAAATGGACTTAATTTTTACCTTGACACCTGAAAAAAATTTATTTAGCTAGTACCAAATATATATAATTTTTATTTATCGAAATAATTAGCACATTCTTTTATCTAGGCATGTTCCGTCCCCTCGCTATTACAAACGGTATCGACTGATATTGTCACACTTGATGTCATTTTATCAGGACGATAAAATGATAACACAAAAAACCAATAACACATTGTCACACTTTGTTTACAATCGACGATGTCTTGTGAAATGTGAAAACAATGGAGACAGTGATATTTTCATTAACAGTGACTTCTAACTTATTTTGTTCACTTTAAGTGTCATATATTCTGGTGTAATCATTATCCTTGATAAATGTAGTAATTTGCATTTTAAAAGCGTTATATCGCCATCGTATATGTAGTAGGTAGATACATAACACAAAGGAAATGCGTCTAATTTATTAAGTAAGTACCTACCTGTCCTGTCTGTGACCTTTATTTTACTGGGTCGTTTTTTGCCACTTTCCACGCTAGTCTGTACCTGCTGCTTCTCCCGCGCAGATGGTAAAAGCCCATCGAGGGAATGGGCGAAAATCGTAGGAATCATGTTATAGGCGATGCGGCTCGCACCCATCACTATTTCGATTCCCCTTTCCTATACGCCCACAAAGCTAAACGTGGTCATGCCTCTCGTTATGCACTAGGCACATAAATAACCATTATATTAAGATTATTATGGTGGCTATACAATTTTCATAGGTAATTATGCAAATTACCACATACTTCTTACGTGATTTGTTATATAAAGGGGTCAAACTGATAAAATTGGTATCGCTATTCGCCAACGGAAAAATGTAGCGTTTTGATGCAAACTGTGCAACATGGTCAACCGTCTTGTATCATTCTCAGACGAAATAAGATAAGCTCTTTTATATTTGAAAGTATCATGTTCACTCTCTGATCAACCATTTATCGTCATAATTTAAAAAAAAAACATTCTTTTTGCAAATTGCCCGCCAGGGTCTCTTTTTTGAAACTACCAGCGCATTCGAAAAGACCACTGCCAAAGAAAGTCATTTTTTCAAAATAAAATACAGTAAGCTACTACCATACGTAAATTCTACTTAAATTAAATACATTTATAAAAGGGATGTGTATGGTCCACGAGCCTTAAATTATATTAGTTTATAGTAGAGATGTATAAAGTCTTTACTAGTCATTATCAGCCTTTACTACGCTACTCTCATCTAGCTCTTGCCAGCCAGAGCCACCTTGCGGAGATCATCGCTGTACCCTGATGACGATGATGACTGTTCCCAGCCACCGTCACCATGTTCGAGGGCGCCGTCGCCGGCATCCTGAACCGGCTGCTCGGCAAGTACGTGCAGGACCTGGACACGGAGAACCTGAACGTTGGCATCTTCTCCGGCAACGTTAACCTCAGTGATCTCAAGCTAAAGCCGGAGGCTCTGGTGAGACGCTAGTATCAGCAGTGGCGTAACTATAATGTCTGGGGCCCGTGGCAAATTCGTCAGATGGGGCTCCATCCTCAATATAAAGAAGTGCTTCAGCGTCCCTTCTGTGCTCTAAACCAAGCCAGTTCGGGGCCCCGTAGAGCCGGGGCCCCTGGCATTTTGCCACCCCTGCCACCCTATAGTTACGCCACTGAGTATCAGCGGTCTTTTTTTGAGGTCTTGCACTTATCCCACGCGAGAAAGCGATTAGCTACAGGGTGGAACAATTACCCCGTGCGATAATTCACTGGGGTATATAACCGTAGCTATGGAAGCCAAAAAATATTTAAAAGAAATAAGTACCCACTTCATGAATGCCAAATTATAAGGGCCATTTCATTAAAAGTTGTATAGTATTTTTTCTGGAATTTTGTTATGTTTTCGATTTTCTACCCGGAATCAAAAATGTCCCAAAAGTTCCATACATTTTGTGACCTGGATTTTTGTTACATTCCGGTACCGTCATACAAATTTGTGTGAATGAAGTAACAGAACGGAAAAGGCAATTTCGGGTCATTTTTTTTCCTATCAGGATCGATGGCCCTCGTGGTTCTGAGTAGAACACCGAAAATAAAACGAAATCCCAGAAAAACGTTGAGTATACAACTTTTAATGAAATGGCTCTAATACCCTGTAAGTATCAGTGGGGTGGCGTCCACAAAACTCGATTCCACCGGTTTGCCTATTTTAAGGCAGTTGGGCACTTTATTGTGCAGAATTAGAGGACAAGGCTAGTTAAATTCCCTTCGGCTTGCCGTCTGATATACTTGATGCCACGCCATTGGTAAGTATAAACTATTTTCTCACTCAAGAAACGTACACTAAGATTGCACATCCCCAGTGAGTTATAGAGACACTTATTCGTATTGTATAATAAACCCCTTTGCAAAAAGAAACGGGCAGTTTGGTTTTAATTTGATTTTTAGGACTCATTTTGAAATCTCATTTTTGGGTGCCCGTTTTTTGGCAAATGGGTTTTAATTAGTCACTACGTACATAATGCTGGCAATAATTCTCTGCTACTAATACAACCTTTGCTTAGCTCGAGACTGGTGGCAAACAGTCCTGTATCATACCAACTCTTTCCAGTACGAGCTCGACCTCCCGATCGATGTCAAAATCGGCACAATAGGCCGCATCAATCTTCAGATACCATGGTCTGGTCTCTACACCCAACCCGTTGTCGTCAACATCGAAGACGTCCTCGTGCTGGTCGGACCAGCTATCTCCAATAGCTACTTCGATCCTGAGCGTGAGAAGCGCTTAACTAGAGCCGCTAAGAGAAAGATACTACAGGATTTGGAAGCCGAAAGCGAAATACTTAAAGGCCCGCAGAATTTCTTCGAGCATTTGTTCACAGCCATTGTGAATAATCTGCAGATTTATGTCAGGAATGTTCATGTGCGGTATGAGGATTCGATCAGTTCGAAGGATGGGCCACTGGCTTGTGGGCTCTGCTTGCAGAGTCTGTCCATTGAGACTACTAACAGGTGAGTTGGTTCAGGGCCGTTACTCCGAAATTCGATTGACGAAGTTCGTTTCGTGTCATTTCGCTCGCACTAATAGTTAAGCATTATTTTGAGAAAGGGATGGACGGTATGACATGAATTTCGAAAATCGAGGATCGCAGTAGCCTCCAGAATATTGAATGTGTGGCATGTTTATGATGTTGCAATAATGTTTTTAACTTCAAACGCAAAAAGAAGGGTGATACAAGTTTGACGTCAGTGTCTGAGTGTGTCTGTCTGTGACATCGTAGCTCTTAAACGGATGGAACGATTTCGATGCGGATGTTTTCATTCGACAGCCAGTTCCCTTGCGGTGGTTCATGTTTGGTTAAAAACCGTCCAGCAGTTTTTGTGTTGGCTTTTTTATGTTCTTCCTCATTTCTCACGAGTCTTCCTTCTTCAGCAAATGGAAGCCCTCAGTGACTCCTGCGAACGCGTCGACCGTGTACCAGATGATGCGTATAGAGTCCCTGTCTCTGTACTGGAACCCGACGGCCACAGCGCTGGATGACGCAGAGATTGCCAACATAACACCCATGCAGTATTACAATTGGAAACACTACATGATGACCGGGCTGGATAAGTTCTCTATGCACCACGAGGACTTTGAGTTTTGTAAGTATACCCTCTTGTTCATGGAACGTTAGACCATACCTTTGCCGTTAACATAGCTTTGGGTGATCGTATACTTGGCTAGGCGAATTTCTTTTACCGGGGGACCTAAAAAGGATTGGAATTCGTCTTAAGGACATTAGTATATAGGATCTAGTTGCTGTATTTTGTATTTGTTTCATACTATCCAAGTAGTTGTGTAGTTACATAAATATTTTTTTATCATAATTTACCTATTTTGGGTTTTTCATACTCAGAATCGTTTACCCTATCGATTTTCGTACAAGAACAAATGTGTCCCAGATTTAACTATAGATTGTTTTTCCTGTTTGTCATGTTCCTTACCTACTAAAAAAAACAACGAACCAACTTACTGGAATTGAAGTTTTGGGACACATTTTTGAGAAAGTCGATACGGTAAACGATTCTGAGTAAGAAAAACCCAAAATTCTCAAATTCTGGAAAAAAAAACGTGTAAACTTTTTTTAAAACGTTCGATACCCAAAAAGTTTGATACCCTTGAAAATGTTTACAGTTTCACAGCTGTTGTAGTTAAGTGAAGAGTTGAAAATTTGTTAACAAAGTTAAAATTTGAACAGAGTAATGAAATTATTCGAAAAGCATTAGGTAATTGTCTATTGTATGATGCGAGAAGAACTATTTGTGACTTTGTAATTAACACTTTTGTCCAGAACTTAGTCGTTGTATACCAAAATACTAGACCAATTAAAATGTTTAATTGTGCTGAAAGTGATAAGGTACTGGAGTGTTACTCCTTTGAGCTTGACTATCCGGAGGGGAGTAAACGTGATCGTAAATGACCGCTTTCCGTCTCCCTTTCTTTTGTCGTGTCGTTCGTTGAATAAATGCGCGAGAATGTGCTGTGAGTGAATTGCAGCGAACGAGTGAACAGGAAGTTGGTGAAGAGAGCCGTCGGCCTAGTAGGTAGAAAAGAACTGAGAACTCGGCCGAGATACCTATTGTACACACACCCTATTGTTCAACTATTAAAAAAAAACTTACCTGACAGGCGTCTTTATCAATTTCCAGTACTAAAACCAGTGACTTGCAAAGTAAAGGTCCTCATTAACCGTTCGAGCGAGGCGCGCGTTCCGCGACTTCTTCTAGACGCCGTGCTGCAAGACAGTGCTCTCCAACTGTCCCGGAGGCAGTTCCTGTCCATTGACAATCTGCTGTCCTCCTTCCACAGGATACAGCTGAACAGGTGAGACTGGTATGAAAATCGTACGGATTGTCGAATCGTCTGTATTTCTGGACATATATAACCCAGAACTCTTCAAGGCCAGAGAGAATGTTATTGAACCAGTAAACTACACTTTCGGCTCCTTCTATCCATTCCATAAGGTGTGATAGGGGTCAGTCAGTGGTCAAACCTGCATAAAAAAAGATGGAATTTAAATGTGACGTGTGTTTTCCAGCTCGATCCTCAAAAGATTTTTTTTAATTTTTATCACTCAGTCTGTAACGAATATCTCACCCTCAGACCTCACCCAACCTACCTCTTGTAAACTAAGTTTTATCAAACTCGGGTTTTAATCACGTAATAACTTCTTTTTTAATCCTTCAACTTTTCAGCCACGTTGTGGCCGTGTTCACGACTAGACTGCTGAATATCACAATCGTTTAGTCGAGCGAGTATTTCTTACTATCTGTACTTGATCAATATTGTTCTGGCATCCTAGCCCAAAGTTAATCTAAAGGAGCGTCTTCACTGAGAGCATTCGCGTGTACTGAGCACTCGGTGACTTTGGCATCAAATATTCCAGTGCCGTGGACGTTCAGCCGAGCGTTATAAAGCTTAAATTGGTTGCTCGTTTACAAATGCTTGAGTAAAAACGCTTTCGGTGAGGATTCTCCAACAGGCTTACTTTGTCAAATTGTTAACTTAATCCCTAATTTGTTTCTGATTATTTCAGAAAATACCGACACCTCCATCCCGGCGTGCCATTATCCACTGACATAAAGAAGTGGTGGAAATACGCTTACAACGTTGTGGTGGAGCAGCGGGTTCGTCCGTACACCTGGGCGGCCATACAACGCCACAGGGCACATTACAATGAATACAAACAAACGTACAAGAGCACGCTCAGAAGCCCACACGACACGGAGCTGAAGCTGGACCTGCAGCAGTGCGAGGATAGTCTGCCGATTGTGGCGGTGGTTATAGCGAGGGAGCATGCTAAGTATGAGGTTGGTATTTACTAACCCCCTTATTCATAAACGCACTATAGGCTTCTGCTAACTTAGTAATCGTTTGTCCTTATCTGTCTCTTTGACATTTACTTTTCACAGATAAGGACAAACGATTGCTAAGTTAGCAGAAGCCTATAGAGCGTTTATGAATAAGGGGGTAAACATTTAAGAGTTTGTTAGGAATTGTTGACCGTTGGGGAGGGTTCTTGAATGGCGGCCACGAACTAGAAGACGCAGCGTTGGTAGGCTCTCCACTAGGAAGGCCGACGACATCCTAAAAGTTGCGAGGAACCGGTGGATGCAGGTGGCAACTTGGCTAGCTGTCATTTATTGTGGTATTCTAAGAAGGGAAGAAGTAAGTTGTAAGTCAGGAATTACAGAAGCTACGGTATATTTTGGACGAGCGTTCTCAGGGAGAGTGGGACACGGGAGAGACAGGGTACTGCATCAGCTATATTAAGGGTGCTGTGTCAGTATCTGGTGTCGAACCGCCTATACCGAAAGACATTAAGCAAAAGGCGTTAACTGTATCCTTGAAATCGTCTCCGCGCGTTAGTCTTCAATCAAGGCTAGGAACAACTGACTTCCACGCTAGCATAAGCTGAAGTTTCTAATTTACGTATGTTTTTGATTTCCAGCTGCTAACCCAAGAACCGGACCGCATTGAGGTGGTGGAGTCGGAGTTCGACTGGTGGAAGAGCGAGGAAGACGAGGCGCATGTGGAACTGTGCGTCAAGACCGAGCGCAAGACTCTGTGGAGCCATCTGTCCAGTCCTGAACGGAAGAAGGTATTCACGTATACAGCCCCTTCAGCTTTCTGTCAGATTGTAGAAATGTCTCTCCGGAATGTAATAAAGTATAGCCAGCTCTCTTTCACACCTTTCTTGCCATATGCTTATAGATTTGTAAGCAGCTGGCTTGATTTAGCAGTAGTTGTATACGAGTATAACTTATTTCTTTGTTAATAAGTATACTTAGGTTAGTTTTTATTACAGGTGTGTGAGCTGATTGGCTACGTGGAAGGTGCACCAAAGGATAAATCTAAGCAGTATATTGGTGAGTACAGTATTTATAAATGTTAGGAAAGATGCTTCAGATACTGTAACGTTTTAGCCGTTCAAATTGTGAGCGATTATCAGAGTTTGAGCTTTACTTTAACATTTGCGGATTGGATTTTTTTTCTTCCAGAGCACAAATTAAACCTGACGCTGGCAAACTGCTCTCTCACTTTAATGAACAGAAACAAGGAAGTGTTGGGTTTGACCCTCACGCAGTTCCTCGCGTCTTTAGAAACGAGACCTTCCGCGAAAGCCTATAAGGTATGCATCAGTTAATGTGAAAATCCTATGAAGAACATCTTCAATGTTTTTAAAACCTCCCTTGAAATAATGTTTTATGGCTCTATTTGAAATATATTGGGACTCGATAATGAACCTCTAGTGTCACTTAAATATCACCTTTTGTTTTCAGTTGTCAGCGAGAGCAGAAAGCATAGTAATGGAGGGTCTTTCAACGGACGGAGAGTTGGTGCCTCTCCTGACGGCAGAGAAGGGATCTCCGACCAGCACCAACCTTCTGGCTCTAGACATTGAGAAGAACCCTGCTAGCAGCGAGGCGGACTACGGGCTGAGTTGCCTGTTGGAACCAGTGGAGGTTTTCTATGTGGAGGTATGTTGTGGGAGTTGGTGTCTCTTCTGAAGGCAGAGAAGGGGTCTCCGACCAGCGCCAGTCTAGTGGCTCTGGACATTGAGAAGAATCCTGCCAGCAGTGAGGCTGACTAAGGACTGGTATCCTGGTTATCCCTTTCGTGGTAGACAGATCCCAGGGCAACAAGACTTATTAAGACCACGGTTAGCGTGGTTGTGCGCGCATAGATGGAAAGGGGAATTAAATAGATACGAGTTCCTAGCCGCATTGCCTACTACATAAATCCTAATTATCGCGCATCCCCGCGATATGCTTTTACGATCTGCGCGGGACGGTAAGTAATTGGTATATTCTATGTTCTTTGTTTGCTCCCACACCAGCATGTCAGAAATCATGCGTGTATGGTCGAAGGAACCGAATCGCGTACCTCAGTAGAATCTTTTTAATAATTTCTTTGTCATTTGTGAAGTCTATGTATGGTAAGATCCCCTTGTAGAACATTTTCTGAAGCTTACTTTTTGCTCTTTCACAGCACGCGTTCACAGAACTGATAAACTTCTTCCAAACGCACTCGATGACGTCGGAAGACCTATTCGAAGAGTTGTCCCACGCGGCGGACGCGGCTGCGGGAGTGGGACGGTCGGTGTTGGCGTACGCGGTGAGCAGGAAGAAGATGTTCCAGGTCAACGTTGACGTGAAGGGCCCGTGTGTGATCGTGCCGGAATACGGATGCGCGACCAAGTAAGTCACGTGGGATTACGGTAGCAGAAGGAATTGGGAGGTTCCTCATGTCCAATTTTGGTCTATGCTTTGTCCCATAAACACATATTTGATTTACTTTCGCACCAAAAATGACAAGATAATTTTACTGCTGGAGTTTGAGAACTTTTTTTTTTCAATTGTATGACGGGTAATTACACATAAACGGATAACTCACTTATAAATAGTCGTGTGATGCTCGACATGTTTCGGACTATTTCGTAGTCCTTCCACTCGGAACGCTCGCCCCGGTGGCAGCGAAACAAACACTGCGCGCCAGCGCTCTGTTTGCGCGGCTGCTCGACGCAACTGACAGCGGCGCAGAACTACCCTCGTTTTCATCGTCATTTTTATTATTGTCAAATGTAAGGCAGCACACAACACTGATCACGTCACTCCGAAACAGTCCGAAACATGTCGAGCATCACTCGACTTTTTATACGTGAGTTATCCGTTTATGTGTAATTATGATTAAGTCTCACGGTAGTTTCATGTGGAAAGTGTATGACGGGTTTTTGTTGTTAAAATAATTTTGGAATTTGATTTGTAGGAAGTTGAACCCGTAATGTGTTTCCATGAAGAAGTCTGTGTTACAGACAAAATGGAGTATGCGTTGAAATTAAGTAGAGTCTCTTTTATTTCTTAGGACTGGCAAAGTGATGGTGCTGGACATCAGTCGGATCGTCGTAAAGTCTGATCTGCAGCCTTCCAACCTGGCTTTGGAGGACGCCACGTGTATGGAGTTGGAGGAGAGGCTGTATGACCGTTTGCACGCTGAATGCTCGTGCCAGGTGAACTCTATAACATACAAGTGTCAATTTTATAAATGTGAATGTTTTTTTTTTACTTCGAACTGACCAGTGATTGACCTCTATCTCACTTGGTGGAAGGTGCAGGTGAGGCCAAAGGTGTAACTCACTGGTTCAGTAATAACCTATTCACTCTAGCCTTGAAGAGCCCTATGTGACTTTGTTTGTTGTGCTTTCACGTGTAAACTACTCAACTGATCGTGACAAAATTTGGTATGTAGATAGTTTGAGACAGGGAAGGACAGGATAGTTTGATCCCGGAAAATTTAATAGTTCCCGCTGGAGCTCGATACACGAATTCGCAGACGAACTCAGTTAACAGGCTAGTTCTTATACCTACCTAAACATTATTTGACAGGTTTAATCAAGGAATAAAACAAATAACATTTGCCTTGTTACTCCGCTAGTAACGTGCAAGATAGCCAAGCCTGAGCGAAATATTACGTTTTTACATGCAACCCTCCCTTCTCTACTGCCACATAAAACAGAGAGAGTAGTAGTAGAGGAGGGAGGATTGCATATAAAAACACTAGTTTCTGCCCGCGACTTCGTCTGCGTAGAATTATACATAAAGTCCTTCCTCTTGAATCACTCTATCTATTAAAAAAAAACCGCATCAGAATCCGTTGTGTAGTTTTGAAGATATAAGCATACATTAGGGACATAGGGACAGAGAAAGCGACTTTATTTTATACTATGTAGTGATAGTGATATACTCCTATTTCGCGGTAGAGTAGGGGAGTAGCAAAGTAAATGATTTGTGTTCATTGAAATGGACCTCCGCAAAGTAACGCCTGATTCAATAACTTGAGAAATGTTCCAGGTGTTATTTAGTGAGACCGCGGAGGGCTGGCGTGAGGCGCGGCGGCTGCCCGACTCCGAGTTGCATCTCATGCCGCGTCTCAAGATGCAAGTCGTCTTCTCCAACAGCATCAAGAAGGACTACAAGCTGCTGCCGAGGTATTTATTAAAGGGAAACTTTTTTCCACCGGCTTCCATCGGAGTGGGGATAAAGTGACAGGCGCTCGGCAAAGCCAATATGGCGGCGCCTATAGCTCGCATCAGCTGACCCTACAGCATTTACATCCTCATTTATTCGCGCAAGTGCGGTACTTGTGTTTTGTTTTCAACTATTAAATTAAGATTAAAAACGCGATTTGAATACCTACCCTAAATTGAATAGTTATACGAATAAAGTTTTTGGTACACGATTTGGTCGGTGTGGCCAGGCATGAGGCAAGACCCACCATATTGACCGGCCGGATAGCCTAGTGGTTAGTAACCCTGACTATGAAGCTAGAGGTCCCGGGTTCGAATCCCGGTAGGGGCAGACAGTTGTATGATGAATACGAATGTTTGTGCCCGAGTCATGGATGTTTGTTGGTATTTAAGTATGTATTTATCTACCATATATAAGTATGTTTATCCGATGCCTGGTACCCATAGTACAAGCTTTGCTTAGTTTGGGACTGGGTCAATTGGTGTAATTTGTCCCAAGATATTTATTATTTATTTATATCCCTGGCACTACCCCGGTAGGGAAGGACTGAACCACATCACCATAGTGGTGCTGGGATTTGAGAAATTGAAAAAAAATAGCGGGGCTCCTATTCCTGGGTGGTTTGCCCTTTGGGCATAAGGAGTTGCCTAACTAACCTAACGTACTTAATACCCGTAGTTTGCAGCGCTACGTTGGTATGGTTGAGTCCCACCATACCCCCAGGGGTAGTGCCAGGGGTGCCATGGTGGGGCTTAACCCATTTAGATCTTTCATTAATTTATTTCTTGGTAAGTATGCTAAAAACACTTTGGGAGGACGCCTGTGCCCTGTTTTGGGACGTATACATTATAGACAGAAGATGACGACGGTTATACCGCCAATGTCGAAGTTAAAGAAGACTTTCTTGAGTGTCTAGGACGTAATTTCTTAAATAATAATAATAATAATATCTTGGGACAATTGACATCAATTGACCTAGCCCCAAACTAAGCAAAGCTTGTAATATGGGCACTAGACAACGGATAAACATACTTATATAGATAAATAGATACTTAAATACATATTAAACATCCAAGACTCGTACACAACAAACATTCGTATTTTTCATACAAAAATCTGCCCCGACCGGGGATCGAACCCGGGACCTCAAGCTTCATAGTCAGGTTCCCTAACCACTGGGCCATCCGGTCGTCTAAATGAGGCTCCGTGGACCCCTTAACAGTCCGTTACATGTGTGCCAGGGTTCTCCAGGAATACAGAGTTTTATTTTTTACTAGGCTTTGTTTTCTCTTCCTATTAAGCTTCGAAGATGTCTATCAACTTTTTGAAATTCTTAAAGTGATCATTGACCGCAAAAAGTTTAAGGAACACTGTTCTAGTAGCTCTAACTATCACTAACTTCGTAACTTTGTCAACAGATACAAGCTGAACATATCCCTGTCCAGCCTTAAGTTCAACCTCTCCCAGAACACCATCGCCTCAGTCCTGGACTTCATGGACACGCTGCCGATCCCGGTTCCTAATACCGTCCCGGTGTCGTTCATGGACTCCGGGGACTACGCCGAGTTCGAGGAGCCGGAGCAGGCGATGCTTATGCTGGACAAGGTAAGAAGCACCAAGTTGTCACTGTAGTGTGCACGCACACACCTCTGTCCAACTATTATATAAGAATGCAAGGCCTAATAAAACCCAGATCGTGAACCGCACTTGATCTCTCATTGACTCCGAACTCCCGTCCCTACATGGCGATCCTGCCAGTGCGGCCTTGGCGCTGCACTGGCGGCGCGCCGCGCCGACCAGGAAAATAGATAAACAATTTAATTATTATACCTAGTGATCAGGATCGCCATGTAGGGACGGGAGTTCGGAGTCAATGAGAGATCAAGTGCGGTTCACGAACTGGGTTTTATTAGGCCTTGCATTCTTATATAATAGTTGGACAGAGGTGTGTGCGTGCACACTACACACTAATTAATCAAATCAGCTAAATAATCTAATCAGTCCACACCCACACTGCTGCAAAGGTTAGTGACGTGTGGTGCCATCTGTTGTGCTTTTGTACAAGTCACGACTCCTTTTTAACCGGCGAAAAAAAAACGGGGGAGGTTCGACGCGTATTTATGTATGACCATGCATAACGTTGTACAGAGTAGTCTGATTTTGATAATTCTTTTTTTATTGGATACCTACGTATATCCCGAGAGTGGTTCCATTTCAATTTCGAAAAAGAATCCAACTGTAAGGGTAGAAAACAGGGGATGATTGATTGTTTACTCACATATTTTAATGCTGAATTGTGTATTACAAACAAAGCGATTCACCGAAAAGCGTATTTCTTTTTATTACATACAAAACCGCGTCCAAAAAAATAACGGCCAAAAAGTGAAAAATAACCATAGACATTTCGTGTGCGCTACGTACGGTCACTGCCTATCAAATTAAATGCCGCTTAAAGTCGATCTTTCAAGTTGACATTATTATATTGTGACATGCAAAAGAATTTTGAGCCTTGGGGTAGACCACACATATTTGGCTGGTACCTACTGATTTTGGCACGTGGCGCGAAAAGCAAAATAGCAACGAGACTATGTAGCAATCATCGACCGTAAGCCCAAAGACAACTTTGCTGTACTCTAATCAAGGATTAGGGCAGGCACTGCCACTCAGATGTTTTCAGCCATGTTGTATTGTGAATGAATTGTGTTTTTTGTTATTGAATTAAGGTCCCGGCGGACCCGAGCCATTCGGAACTGGTGCAGCTTCGGCAGAGGATTGTGGCGGCTTATTTGAAAAGAACAAAGTAAGTTTACTTTTAAAATCTACTGTGTTAGAAAGTTTTGAAAAATGTAGATATACGATTGGAGTTTTTTCTTTAAAAAACATCTTATAAAGGATACGCGAGTTCGTCTGTGGACTATTCTTGTGCGACGCGCCCGCATGAACTATAAAATTTTCCCAGGGTCTCTTATCTTTAGGTATATCAAATTATATCACGCGTGGTTGAGTAGTATCCACGTAAAGGGTAATAAACAAAATCACATTTACATACATACATAAATAACGTCTTTATCCCTTACGGGGTAGACAGAACCTAAGGTGACAAGACCTAAAGACCACGTTTAGCATGATTGTAGGCGTATGGATGAAAAGGGGAATCAAAAAAGTGATGGGTTGCTAGCCACATCGCCTATATAACATGAAATCCCTAAGATTTTCGCCCAATCCCTCGCTCGATGGGCTTTTACCATCTGCGCGGGAAGAGAAGCAACTGGTACATTCTATGTTTTTTCTTTGCTCCCAGACCAGCATGGAAGAAACATTTGGATTTATAATAATCAAAAGTATATTTCTGAGAGTTTCACTACACCTATTATTTTTTTTATTTATTATGTCACTTATCAGCGTAGAATGATCAGAATATAACATTTGGAATTTTATCAGACAATCCTTCCTACTATAGGGCAGCAGAATCAACGTTCGACCGCGCAGGCGCGAAGCTCGGCTTCCAAGAGGCGAACCAAGTGTTCATATCGTCCGAGCACAGCGACGAGGACATGGAAGTGTACGCCCGCTCCGTGGACCTGCCAGGGTTCGATGATAACGTGTCGCCCAGCAACACCATCAACACGCTGCTGAGGTTTGTCATAGGTGAGTTTGATTTGAGTGATAAACGCATAGTTTTCTATCAAGCAATAAGTACAGAAAAACTCAGAGGCCTAAACACTGCTTAATGCCAAAGGTCGTACCACTAGGATACCACGGCTTTTAACGAGAGTTGAAACAATTTTGTTCCAACATTAATGTACGGCAGCGAAACTTGGGTATGGCAAAAGAAGCATGAAAGTAGAATAAATGCAGTAGAAATGAGAGCGTTAAGGAGTATGGAAGGTGTATCACTGAAAGATAGAATAAGGAATAGTGTGATAAGGGAACGTGCTGGTGTGAAAGAGGATATAGTGACTAGGATAGAAAAAAGTATGCTAATACCTAGTTGGTTTGGTCACGTAGAGCGGATGGATAAAAGCAGACTAACTAAACAGATCTATAGCAGTGTGAATGGTTACGTTGGGAGGGGAAGGGCTAGACGGACGTTCCGAGACCAAATAGGAGACGTTTTGGGAAAAGGTCAGGTCAGGAGTACCCGAAACCGACGAGCATGTATGAAGAGATTGATGAGTGTGGATGAATAAATAAATAAATAAATAAATAAATATCTTGGGACAAATTACACCAATTGACCCAGCCCCAAACTAAGCAAAGCTTGTACTATGGGTACCAGGCAACGGATAAACGTACTTATATAATGTAGATAAATACATATGTAGCAAATTAACGTTATTGAACGATAAAATACGGTAACAAAATTAACAATGCAGTCAAATTGCCATCTGGATCGAGCTCAAATAGAGACTCGCCGGTTAAGAACGGTAAAACAGATCATCCACCAACAAGAGATAATGCACAGCACTTACCCAGGTGGTCAGCGTCGGCAGCACGGTGGTCTCGATGGATGGAGCGGTAGTAACTTAAAATAACGGTCGACCGGCCAACCGGGAGACACGGGTGTACGTCTCGAAGCTCTCGTAAGTCTAACGCTCGTTCCGTTGGCGGCGGCGCTAACGTCCGCGCTGGTTGGTGCTGCGCATGCGCAGCGGTCTTGACCGAGCGCTCTCATTGGTTGGAATTTCGAGGTTTAACCGCTCGGAGTTGCGTTTTGACAGTGCATTGTTAATACTTGTAGTGAGCGCGGATAATTGACATAGTATAAAATAAACGAAACGTTAAGAACCGAACATTCCGCCCACCAAAATACCAAAGGGATTTTCAAACAGTAAGGAGAGAATCGGTCAGAATGGTTATTATTACGTTAGCGTTGAATATGCGAGATTAATCTTAAGACTAGGGACGTTAAGGAATTTTTTTTTTTTTTTACAAATATTATTCGATTGGTAAAGGGCATAGTTTGACCAGAGGCCTTTTGATCTGATGATCTCTACCAGTTGTAACGGTAGCCACCCGAACTACTCCGTCAGGCCCAGGATGTAGAGAAACAACCCGTCCTAGTGGCCATTGAAGAGGAGGTCGGTTGTCGTCCTTAATAAGCACGATTGAATTTATCTTTAACGATGTTGAGTCTTGGGTCCATTTCGCCCGCTGGGTTAACGAATGTAAGTACTCATTTTTCCAACGTTTCCAGAATTGCTGTTGAAATGATTGGATAAGCTGCCAACGATTTAATCGGTTAATGTTGACTGCTGTGTGGTCATCATCTGGAATACTTGTCAGCGGTTCCAGCGTGAGGAAATGACCCGGAGTTAGAACGGTTAGGTCATTAGGGTCTGAGCTTAATGGACATAAAGGTCTAGAGTTCAAAATTGCTTCGATTTGAGTGAAGAGCGTGGTGAGCTCTTCGAAAGTTAAAGTTTGGTTGCCAACGATACGATATAAATGAGATTTAGCGGCTTTTATTTGAATTTCCCACACCCCGCCAAAGTGGGGGGCGGATGGGGGGTTGAATTTAAAAGTAACTCTTTCTGCATGCGATGCTTGCTCCATGCACGATGTTAGTTGCGAACTTGCGCCGACAAAATTGGTACCGCAATCAGAATGGATGACGTTGCAACGACCGCGACGGGAGATGAAACGACGTAAGGCCGCGATGAATCCGTCAGTCGACAAAGTAGACACCACTTCGAGGTGCACTGCCTTTGTGCTTAGACATACAAACAAGCACAGGTATGCCTTGTCGATTTTCGCACCGCGATGGCGTCCCAACTTTATTCGGAAGGGCCCTCCGAAGTCTACTCCTACCTCCGAGAATGGTTTAGCTTGGTTCACACGAAATGCGGGAAGGTCGCTCATGAACGGTTGCAATGCGGTTGGATTTAGGCGGTAGCATCGAATGCAGCTTGAAAGATGATGTCGTATTGCACGTTTAGCCGCGAGGATCCAGAATTGTTGCAGAATCAAATAGTGGGTGGTGTTTAGACCAGGGTGAAGATGTTTACGGTGGATTGAATCTATTACGGCTGATGTGAGTGCACATGTTTTTGGCAATAATGCGGGGTGCTTATGATCAAATTCTAACCCAGAGCGACAAAGCCGTCCGCCCACCCTGAGAACACCCTGATGATCTAGGAACGGGTTTAGTTTTCGTAAACTTCGAGGGAGTTGTTTGAGCGATTGCAGCTGTGATATTGCGTCGGAGAAGTAACGTTCTTGGAAGTGCTTGACGATCATTATTAATGCGTGGTGACGTTCAATTTCCGAGATGAAAAGTTTGTCTGGACGCAGGACACTGCCACGCGCACTATGACAGAACCTGTGAATGTATGCAAGAATACGACAGATTTTGTCTAATGATGAGAACCTCTCGAACAACCGATCGATTATTGATGTATGATTAGTGTTGTCTATTTGTTCTGCGACAAGAGCCGTGGTGCAACGTTGTTCCGAACGTACAATGTTCTCCTGGTCACATTTGGATACGTCTGGTGGCCATTTAGATTGTGGTTGAGACAGCCATTCAGGGCCCGCCCACCATAGGGCATTGTTGAGCAATTCCTGCGGCAATTGACCACGCGAGCAAACATCTGCGGGGTTAGTGGGAGAGGGAACGTGCCTCCAGCATTCGGTGGGTACAATGTCCTGTACATGACTGACTCGGTTTGCGACGAATGTCACCCAGCGAGAAGACGGCGCCCTTAGCCAGGCTAGCACGACCGTGGAATCACACCAAAGGTGAGTTTTATGGATGGGAAGCCGTAATGTCTCTCTGACAAATTTGACGAGGTCCGCGAGCAGAACTGCACCACATAGTTCGAGACGGGGCAGCGATTGCCGTTTCAACGGAGCCACACGAGCCCTAGCACAGACGAAGAAGACGCGAACAGAGCCGCTGCTATCAGTGACCCGCAGGAAAAGGACAGCGCCATAGGCCACTTCAGAGCTGTCACAGAAGCCATGCAGCTGGTACGATTGAACGCCGTCGCTTGCAAATCTACGTGGAATTTTTAGATTTCGCACTTGTGGAAGTTCTTGACAAAAGCGGTTCCATTGAGCCACGATTTCCGGTGGCGGAGTCTCGTCCCACGATAAGCCGAGGATCCAAAGCTTTTGGATTAAGCACTTGGCGTTTATTGTCAGAGGTGATAAGAAGCCCAAAGGGTCAAAGATTCTAGCGACCTCACTGAGAATCATTCGCTTAGTACACGGTTGGGAGGACGGTTGGACGTTGAAAACAAATGAGTCCGAACCCGGTTCCCACTTAAGGCCGAGAACCTTGACGGTAGTGTCTTCGGCGTCGGTGAAGGTTATCGCATCTGAGAGACACGCTTCCGGAGGGAGATCATCGAGAAGTTCTGGTCGGTTGCTCACCCATTTTCGGAGCTCAAAGGAACCGAGACCGAAGAGAGCGATGAGCTGTGTTTTTATTTCGCGGGCGTCATCCAGCGATGCACAACCCGTAACTACGTCATCGACGTAAATATCGGAAGTTAAAACGGTTTTAGCTCTTGGATACTTATGACCTTCATCGTTAGCCAATTGCTGGATGGTTCGACACGCGAGGAACGGAGACGAAGATACGCCGTACGTTACGGTATTTAATACGTACTCCTGGAGAGGTTCATCCGGGTGAGCTCGCCAGAGAATACGCTGGTAGTCGCGGTGAGAAGGAATGACGTTGATTTGACGATACATCTGGCGCACATCGGTCATGAAAACAATTGCGTGCTCACGGTAGTGTAGAAGAATCTCAATAATGTTGGATTGCAGTTTGGGACCCGTTAGCAACTCGTCGTTGAGCGATTTTGAGTTAGCGTCTTTAGCAGATGCGTCAAATACTGCACGAAGTTTCGTTGTCGCACTGTCGGGACGTAGAACGCAATGGTGTGGGATATAGTATTTACCTTGACCCATTAATTTAGCAGGAATCACGGACATATGACCGCTGTCGATGTAGTCGGTCATGAAATCAGAATATTGTTGTTTTAAGTTGGGATCACGAGACAAACGTCTTTCAATAGCATGGAATCGTCGCAGAGCTATCTCCCGAGAGCCATGGAAAATTGGTTCAGCGCCGTCCTTAAAAGGAAGAGCGACCACGTACCTACCACCCTCATCACGGTAATGATCGTTAGTGAAGCTGTCCTCGCAAAGTTGCTCCTTGGGAGTCATTCGAGAAGACTGCGGAACGTTATCGATTTCCCAGAACCGGTGAACGATATTATTTAGGTTTTCATCGGTGTTCAAGGATGTGATACCTAACAAGCAAGGCGACGCGAGCCTAATCCTTCCGAGGAGCAGCCAACCGAAGACTGAGTTGAAAGCTCGTAGTTGAGACGAGTTGCTCTTTAGACGTTGTTCGAGCAGTGAGTCAGCGAAAACGTCGGCCCCTAACAGAACGTCGATAGGTCCCGGAATGTCAAAACCAGGATCTGCTAAAGGTAAGGTCTTGAACTCGTTCCACCCATTCGTGTTTAGTTTTGCTATCGGTTGATCTCCGCAAATATGAGCAATTACGAGCATGTCGAGCATAAACGTGACGTCACGGTTGGCACCAACCTCGCATCTGACCGTGCCACTAACCGACGCTGGAGCTCCTCCCAAGCCGGTAATACTAGCACAAGGTGCGTTTGATTTCAGATTTAGACGTTGAGCCGCACTTTCCGTTAAGAAATTATTTTGACTTCCAGTGTCGAATAAGGCGCGGAATGCGTGATATTTTCCAGATACATCACGAATTTGAATGATAGCAGTAGCCAGTAGAACAGTTGTGTTAAAATGCGAATTAGGCGAAGCTGGTGACGTTTTGGCCACCAGAGCGGTCGAAGGATGATCAGTGGAGTCACGAGTAGATTGATCTCGATGCAGTAATGTATGGTGTTTGCGTTTACATTTCTGACACGAAAACATTGAAGAGCAATCCCGAAGTGAATGAGACGTGTTGAGGCAATTATAGCACCATCTCTTTTCGCTGGCAATCGCCATACGCTCATCCACCGATTTAGTTAAGAATGCTTTACATGCCGATATGTGATGTGCGTCATTGCAAAAGGAACACTTGCGAACGAAGTTAGACGATTTTACATCGCGGTGAGGCTGGGTCACTTGTTTATTACCGTGTTGCTTGAATGTATTCGCGGAAGAGGCAACGAGCGAGTTCGTAGCATGATATCGCTTTGGTGCCTCTCGAGGAACATTGGCATTTTTTGTGACGTCAGTAAAATGTGTATCACGGATTGACGCTTCGCATTTGGAATACAAGAATGTTCTGACGTGGTTATACTCAGGTAATTCAATGTTGACGTGTTTTTCTTCGAATTCTCGTCGCAGTTTAGTGTCAAGCTTCGCGAGGACGTTATAACAAAGAATGAAGTCCCAATGTTCGACAGGTAAACCTAATTTCCGTAGAATTGTTAAATTTTCGTCGATCGCATCCAACGAGCGACGAAAGTCCTGAGCGTTCGTTATTTTGAAAGTGATATCTAGAATATCGCGCCAACAAGTGAAGGCTAACTCGCGCGTGTCCTCATACCGGGACTGAAGTGCGTTGTATGCATGTAAATAATGCTCGCGTGAGACCGGAAATGTGCGAATTAACGATAACGCATCACCACGTAATACTGATACCAAATAATGAAATTTTTCAATATCGGTCAAGAGGGTAGATTCATGTATGAGCGCGTTATATGTAGAAATAAATTCTGGCCACTCCTTTACCACTCCTGAGAATATAGGAAGCGAAATTTTCGGTAGTCGCATGTTCGTATTGTGTGCATTAGATAATGAATCGCGCTTAGAGTTCCCTGTCCCTCCTGAGGAACTCTGTTGAAGCCCACGCTGTATCGCGATAACGTTATAATACATTTCGTCAAATCGTTCCTGCATATTGTTTTCAGTATCAACGTCGTTTTCGGTAACAAGGTCCAGAATGATAAAATGAACCTCTTGGAATGTAGTAGCGATACCCTTAATTTCTTGACAATATGAAAGAAATAAGTCTACCTGAGATTCATCAGTGTTCGCCAAATTTCCTATATCTAATGCCTTCGAAACGCGGTTATACGCTATGGTACGCTTACGTCGCAAACTCGGTAAATTTTCCACAGTATAATTCGGTTCAGTTTCGAAAGATTTAGATTTAACCGTTTTGAGGGTAGGTCGAGATTTCCGTTTATGCAAGTAAGACATGATTGCCACACTAAGATTTAACTTCTATTTTATTAAAATAAAACGGCACCGAATAATGTCGACACAAGTTAGCAACAAACAACACTGCAGTTGGTATAACTCGACTACTACCAATGCGTCACCCCGAGTTCATGGAGATCGCCTTTGATGAAACTTCAAGTTTAAATTTTTGAAATTAATACCTTCAAGTAGTACATAGGACGATATATTGGGATGATATTTAAGATTATAAGCCCGAATGAGAGCAGTACGTAAGTATATTCTACGTTTAACCTATTTAAATGACACCGGAAATTCGAAAAATTATATATATATATTAAATGTTTTATGCTTTTACGTATTAAATACAACTGATGGGGAATGATTTATTTTATTCAAATCTTTGATATTTGGTATACTGAACAACTCTCATTGACGGGGCGTTGAGCGACTGAAGTAAAGTAGTCGAGTTATAATACTCACTGCACAAAATTATGGTGTGATATGCAATTACGGTATTGCAAACGGTATGACGATAAAATAATATTGTAGCAGTTAGTGAAACACTACCAGAAATCAGCTTCTCCACCCGAAACTCAGCAAATAAGTACGTTGTTTTAAATCGGTAATCGGGTAGGTAGGTAGGAAAATGGAACAAAGACTCGAACAATTCCCCAATAACTGAACTTTATACGTGTTTATTCGTTAACAGCGGAATAAGAAACGGTTATAAGCACAAATTACGGTTAATACGATTACGGTAATCACGGTTACGGTAATCACGGTAAAAAAAAAGAAACGGTACAATCGGTAATCGGTAATTTTGGCTGGCCGGATGCAAATCGAAAGGAGTGTTCCCTGGTTTCGGCACCAAAAAGATGTAGCAAATTAACGTTATTGAACGATAAAATACGGTAACAAAATTAACAATGCAGTCAAATTGCCATCTGGATCGAGCTCAAATAGAGACTCGCCGGTTAAGAACGGTAAAACAGATCATCCACCAACAAGAGATAATGCACAGCACTTACCCAGGTGGTCAGCGTCGGCAGCACGGTGGTCTCGATGGATGGAGCGGTAGTAACTTAAAATAACGGTCGACCGGCCAACCGGGAGACACGGGTGTACGTCTCGAAGCTCTCGTAAGTCTAACGCTCGTTCCGTTGGCGGCGGCGCTAACGTCCGCGCTGGTTGGTGCTGCGCATGCGCAGCGGTCTTGACCGAGCGCTCTCATTGGTTGGAATTTCGAGGTTTAACCGCTCGGAGTTGCGTTTTGACAGTGCATTGTTAATACTTGTAGTGAGCGCGGATAATTGACATAGTATAAAATAAACGAAACGTTAAGAACCGAACAACATACTTAAATACATACAACATCCATGACTCGGGCACAAACATTCGCATTCATCATACAACTGGCTGCCCCTACCGGGATTCGAACCCAGGACCTCTAGCTTCATAGTCAGGGTCACTAACCACTAGGCTATCCGGTCGTCATCGGATGAAGCGTCGTTGGATGAAGCGAAAGAAGTATGTCAGGATCGTAGCAAATGGAACAAAGTAGTCTCTGCCTACCCGTGGGAAAGAGGCGTGACGGTATGTACATGTATGTGGTCTCTCCAGGTGAGATCGTGATCAATCTCAGCCGCACTGAAGACAAGAAGGACCGTCCGTACATGGCGCTGAGCGTGAGCAAGGTGTGCCTGGACGTGGCGCTGATGCAGTACGGGCCGGCGGTGCAGCTGTGCGTGGCGCGCGCGCTGCTGCTGGAGCACGCCGCCGCCGGTGCGCAGGAGCTGCTCGGCGGGGACGGGGAGCTGCTCAACCTGCTCTACAGGAAGGTGGGTTGTGATCCTACCTGTTAATCGCTACGAGACTGATCGGATCGGGACTATTATAGAAAATCATATCGGTATCGTTATTATTCACAACAGCACATGGGCGCCGACTTTTAGGAAACCTCGTGGGTGCTCATGCTTCTTTGATGACTTGAAAACAAGTTTTTTTTTTATATGAATAGGAAGGCAAACGAGCAAGTGGGTCACCTGATGGTAAGTGATCACCACTGCCCATAGACACCCGCAACCTCGGAGGGATTGCAGATGCGTTGCCAACCTAGAGGATTAAGATGAAGTGCCTCTTGTGCCCGTAATTTCCCCGGCTGTCTTACTCTCCACACTGGAACACAGCAGTGCAAGCACTGCTACTTAGCGGCAGGATTAGCGAGTAAGATGGTGGTAGCGATCCGGACGGACCTTGCACAAGGCCCTACCACCCGCGAATGCTATACCTGTTAATTGCTATGAGAATCTGATCTGTAGGCTTATTACCTAACTCGCACGCAGTCGCCATAGTGTTCCTTTTGACAGTTCTTGTATGAATGTGACAGCTAGCTGATTCCGATGTCAAAAGTCAGGTCATACATGGACTGTCAAAATGAACACGATGGCGAAATCGAGCGAGTTAGGTAATAATTAAGTCTACTGATCGGGACTATTATGGAAAATCATATCGGTATCGTTATTATTCGCAGCAGCATTATTCGTATCATCATTTAAAGCAGCAGTATTAGCACCAATATTGCCATCATGGTCATCGTCGTTAACATCAGCACCATCTTAATTATCGCCATCATCAATCTTATCGTCATTCACAGCAACAGTATTAGTATTATCATTATCGTCGTTAACATTAGGACCAGTAGGAGCATCATAACCAGCAACATCGTCATCATCGGCTGTCCTATCTAACTGCCAGCCGCACTTACATTTGTATAAAAAGGAACAGAATACCTGAGAAACACAGGAATGCACTGTCCAAATGTTTATTTACGTTCATAATTCTTTGTACCTACAAAGTAAAGAAAGCTTAATTGTATTTAAAAGAAAATTTTGCCACATGTTTTTTTTTACTACGAACTGAGTGATTGACCTCTATCTCACCTGGTGGAAGGTGCAGATGAGGCCAAAGGTGTAACTCACTAGTTCAGTAATAGCCTATTCACTTTAGCCTTGAAGAGCCCTAGGTTGTATCCGGAAATACAGACGATGTTAATATAAAAGTATCATTGCAGGTCCGCGCCGACTGTCCCGACTTCCGCTCTCACTTCCACAGCGTGGAACAGAGCCTGGTCGGTGACTTGGGGCCCATAGAGATGGCCCTCAACGCTCAGACCCTCAAGTCCCTCATGCAATACTTGCACTGCATCTATGATGAGTAAGTAACTATCGCCAATAAATGCATACATACACAAGTCACGTCCTTATCCCTTACGGGGTAAACGGAGCCCAAGGTAATAAGACGTAAAGGCCACGTTTCGCATGATTGTGAGCGTATAGGTAGTAAGGGGAATCCAAATAGTAATGGGTTGCCAGCCGCATCGGCTATAACATCCTACGATGCGCGGGCAGAGAAGCAACTGGCACATTCTGTTTTTTCTTTACTCCCAAACCTTACCTGTACTTTAAAGTTTAATTAAATGCTTTTCAGCGCTTTCCCTAATGTCTCTTGGCAAACGTCACGTTTCATATGACTGCTGTCTGGTCTGAAGAAGCACGAAGTTCTCCGAGGGACACACTAGCTGAACACCAAGAACTTTGCTTACTTGTTATTTTCTTCCAGAATCCAAGCTCGGCACGACTTGAATCTGAAGACAGCTCTTCTACCGAAGACCAAGTCTTTGTGGGACTACCTCATGAGACCAGAGGCAGATCCACCGGTGCCCTCTGGTGCCACCAAGTTCAGCTATTCTGTCAGGTAGGACAGTTATCATATTGTAGAACCAAGTCTGCCACGCGCCGGTACTCTGCACTTTGCTTAGATAAAGTAGTTTTTTTTTATATATGTTAGATAGGCCAGACAAACGAACTAGTGGGTCACCTGATGGTAAATAATCACCACTGTCCATAGACACCCGCAGCGCTTTACGCGATGCCAGTGCGTTGTCGGCCCTGCAGAAAATTGTACACTTGCCTCTTAAAGCCACCCAGGTCGTAACTCGACCTTGACCTTGGACCTTGTCGACTCTTGGTCGTAGGTCGTAGCTTATGTACACAAATCACGTCTTTCCCTTACGTGGTAGACAGAGCCTAAGGTAACAAGGCGTAAAGGGTCTGTGTATCGTTTCGTGAGTCACAGACGGTTCTGGCTGAAAATCAGTGCTGCAGGTGTATAACACCTCATCGTAATGCTGAGCCAGCGACCGTTTCACTTTTGCGAAGACCCACATAACGCTGAGCATGTATTTTAAATGTCCGTTTTTTTTGCTATAAAATTGTGTATATTCTCTTATATTTGTGTGTCTTGCAAAAAGGAATAAATGTCTTCTTTCTTTCTTTCTTCAATGGTCACGTTAACATTGACATTGTGGACATTGGACAATGGATTGTGGAGTGGACATTGTAGGCGTATAGGTAGAAGGAGGAACTAAAATAATGTTGGGTTGCTAACCGCATATACAGGTTGTTTGGTAGGGTTAGGTTAAGGGGATGATAGCCGAGGTATTTTTGAACATTTTTAGTCATATGTCTTCCCCTTAAAGCTTTGTATTTAGCTACCAAACAGCTGTATATTTGTCATCGATGCCGTTACACAGGCTGTCGTCAGCGTGCGTGAAGCTGTCGCACGCGCACGGCGGGCTGCTGGCGCTGCGCGTGCGCGCGCTGGAGAGCGACTGCGTGTTCCGCGCCAACGACCGCATGACGCTCAAGCTGTACCTCGCGGCGGCCACCGTCGACGACTTGGCCGGCCCCACCCTGTATCCTAAGGTAACCTGTAGTCTACTGCTTGCTAGGGCCTTGACCCAACTTGTGCTCTGAACAAATGCTATGTGACCTGAAGCTTTTCACGCAGGACCGTTCTGCATGAGGGTAACAACGTGCTGTTTCATTTACAAGGTCTCTTAGAGTAAAGTTATACTGGAATATTTCAAATCACTACATAGTATAAAATAAAGTCGCTTTTTCTGTCCCTTTGTCCGTATGTATGCTTATATCTTCAAAACTACACAACGGATTTTAATGCGGTTTTTTTAATTGATACAGTGATTCAAGAGAAAGGTTTATATGTATAATACATGCATAATATACCGTGCGAAGCCGGGGCGGGTCGCTAGTCCTACTAATATTATAAATGTGAAAGTTTGTGAGAATGTTTGGATGTTTGTTACTCTTTCACGCCAGAATGGCAGGACAGATCTGGATGACATTTGGAACATAGATAGATTATAGTCTGGAATAAAACATAGGCTACTTTTTATCCCGGATAATTGCGTAATTCCTGCGGGATAGCGATAAACGAATTCTATGCAGACGAAGTTGCGGGCAACAGCTACTACTCTATAATCTAATGCATCGCTACTAGGATCCCGATCTATCTTGTATTCTGTAAGGGGGTCTGTGAACATGCCTTTGCACATTCCTACTCCCTTCTGCTGTTATGCTAAAACCACTCCTTGGACGAGTTAAGCGGGAGCAGGGCGGATTTACCAGTGCTCTCTTTTTTACTCGCGTCACGACCGGCAAGAGAGACGGGACGAGTTGACAAAAAGAGCATGACTGTCTCCATTTTTGATAATTATAACGTTTTTTCTCCCGCATAAATCACGACTTTATCCCTTACGGGGTAGAGTGAGCTAGAATAATAAGATCCAAAGGCCACGCTTAACATGATTGTGAGCGTGTAGGTGGAAAGGGGAATCAAAATATTGACGGGTTGCTAGCCGCACACACACACACACAAATCACATTTATATCCCTTACGGGGTAGACAGAGCCTGAGGTAACAAGACCTAAAGGCCACGTTTAGCATGATTGTAGGGGTATAGATGGAAAAAACCCATAACCCATAATAGCCGCATCGCTTATAATTATGATACCAAAGATTTTCGCCCATTTTTTTTTATGTTAAAGAGGCCAGACAAACGAACTAGTGCACGGGTTTCCAAACTTATTCATTACGCGCCCCCTCTCTAAAAAGTTAAAACTCTGTGCCCCCTATAGTTCAGCCGTAGGCTGTTAGGCATAAACATAAGGAATTTGTTAAAAAGGTTCTATAAGGTCCTGTATCGTAGCCCATGCCCCCCTTTGCAGGTCACTGCGCCCCCCTTGGGTGGCGCGCCCCCCACTTTGAAAATCACTGAACTAGTGGGTCACCTGATGTTAAATGATCACCACTGTCCATAGACACCCGCAGCGCTTTACGCGATGCCAGTGGGTTGTCGGCCCTAAACTAGGAATGCTTATCTGATCTTTTTTACCGTTTTTCTTAGCTAATGTGGCCGGATGAGGACAAAGTGCTGGAGCTGAAGTATGTGCGCGCGGCTCCGCGGTTCTACGGGCAGCAGGAGCTCAAGTCACACGGCGAGCTGAAGGTACACCTCGGGAGGGTGCAGCTGGTCCTGCTGAACTGTGCGCTGCATCAGCTGCAGGTAAGCTGGAGGAGGGGTAACCGGCCAAGCAGACGCGTTCATCCCTTACAGGCATTTAAGCAGTGCTTGTAAGCATACGTAAATGTGCCCGACACGCTTGGATTGGTACCAATACGGTACCAATACGGGTTTTGTTGTCAATATGCCTACCCTCTGTCAGAACCCACTGCACGCCCCTGCGGCCAAGGGAATTGAGCATTTAGAGCCAATAACTGAGATAATGCATTGAGCCCAGACATTAATGTCAAAGAATTAAAAAGTCGTTTTTTCGTATTGGGCTGGCTTTGTGTTTTTTTTAATTGACAATACCATTGACCCGCACGAGGCGGTTTGCTTCATTCTTCCTAATGCGAACTGCTAGGGAATGGAATTCGCTCCCATCGTCTGTATTTCCGGACAGATAGATACAACCTAGGGCTCTTCAAGGCTAGAGTGAATAGGCTATTACTGAACCAGTGAGTTACACCTTTGGCCTCATCTGCCCCTTCCACCAAGTGAGATAGAGGTCAATCACTGGTTAGTTCGTAGTAAAAAAAAAAAAAATGGGTTGGATCTAGTATTGGCCACGTCTTATACGGTCCATCAGACTCACGAGCGATAGGTTCCATTTTACCGAAATAATAGAAGATAATGTTTCTTGTACTGAGTCTTGTGCAGGTTGTGGTGTGTCCCGGCGAGGCAGAGACGGGTGTAATTAATAGCACACGTAGTTTTTTTGCAAGCACAACAAGATAATGCCAAAAAAAAACTGCTGGAGATACGCACACTAGCACGCGTCAAGACGTAGTTAAGTTAACTCTCATTTGTTAACGTTCCTATAACTCTGTTGTGACTTTATTCGGTCTGAGTTATCTCTTGCAACATAAGCTTTTGATACAGTACAATAACTCTTTATTGAACACCACATATAACAACCAAAACAGAATAAAGGTATACAGAATATTACAAGGTAACAATAGGCGGCCTTATCGCTACAGAGCGATCTCTTCCAGGCAACCATAATGGACTGGAGAACAGAGCAGATCTGAGCAGGTGGTGCAATTTAGAATATATATTAATATACTAAGTACTGAAATACATAATATTGATATTTAATTTTAATTTTATTGATTTATGTTTTTATCTTGCTTGCTGAGTAGCAAGATGATTGTTTGTTAATTTGGTCCTCCGCAAAGTAACGCCTGATTTGTTTGCAGCAATTCCTGGAGCCCCTGATCCCGTCGGGCGTGGCGGCGGAGGCGGCGGGGGCGGCCGAGCGCGCGGCGGAGCGCCAGGCGCAGGGCTTCCGCACGTGGAGCGCCCGCCTCAACCTGGTCATAGAGGTATGTCATCCGATCCAGCATCTATCCAGCTATAGGTGCGCCTTCCGAGGCTCCGTACAATAACACAGGCACACCAACGTATAATAAAGATATCAAAAGAGAATGGAATATTTACAATAAATGAATGTAAGAAAATGAAAATGATTTTTTTTTTTCAAATTGGCCGCCAAGGGCACTTTTACATGTCTTTTTGAAACTACCAGCGCATTCGGAAAGACCATCATTGCCAAGAAGAATGCGCCGCAAGAAACTTGGCAGAAAGATTTTTTTTTTTCAAAATAAAATACAGTAAGAATACTTAAATTAAATATAATTATAAAAGGGATGCATAAGGTCCCCGAGCCTTAAATTATATTAATCTATAGTAGAGATGTATAAAGTCTCTACTAGTCAAAACAACAAAACAAACTTAAGTTCAGTGGAGGTGTAAAACGCCTCCACCGTCAAATAAATTAATTGGAGATGTCTTCAATGTCGAAGCAAAAAACTTTAAAACAAAATTATGAAATATACATTTCATGTCAAGTAAGGAACCCATAAGCTTTTGGATTCGGGTCTCAGTGGGGCCCACTTGTCTCACTTGCCTGAGGTTACCACTTGTGTGATGGTCTCCCTTGTTTGTGGGTGCCATTCGCTTTGGTATCTCAAGTTAAAAGTAGCACCGTTAGCGTTACGAACACGACAGCAGAAGTATTTACCTAATATTTTTACGAGACCGCTCTTAAGCCAAATCCGAACTAAGATTATAATATCACTAAATTTTATTATTTCTTTTCAGATCCACGCGCCTATATTGCTGCTGCCTCAAAAACCGTCGTCGCCTAACTTGCTTGTACTTAATATGGGTAAGTGAATTTCTTGCAGTCGTATCTATGATTAAATAATTCATGAATAGACATTTTAACTGTGGGTTGTGGCAGAACTGAAGCGGGTAGTTTTCTTTTGTTTGTATTTATACCTCTAACCGCTGTCCTTATATACTTTGCATTAGAAGCTACATATTTATTTAAACAAGCGCCATTTGATTTGACACAAACGGGTTCAAAATTTGATTTAGTTCGAGCATTTTTATTTCGCTCAAACGAAACTCACGTAGGAAAGTCAATTTATCCTGTCTATTTGTTTCCGCCACCTACTTAAACTGTCTCCAACTTACTTTTCTTACTGGTTGTCTGGTAGAGATCGCTATTAAGCGATAAGACCGCCTATTGTCTACTTTGTTCTTTGTTTCTGTATTGTTTTGTACTGATCTGTGGTGTACAATAAAGAGTATTTGTATTGTATTGTATTATCCAGCAAGTTTAAATTTATTTATTTATTTATTTAATTGAGGTGTTCTACAGCGTTACAATCATACTTATTCTAGTTTACAATGCCAATAACAGAACTCCCTAACTGCAACCCAACTCCGCAAAGTAATGTCTGAATCTATACAGGCAGTTACAATTATTGTTGTCTCCACAGGCGACCTGATCATAGAGAACTTCTTCAAGCAGACAAACCCGCGGGACGCGTCTAGTCCCGTACAGGGCCCTGTGATTGACAACATACTGATCAAGTTGGTCAACATCACGCTGTCACGTGCTGTCATGACGCTGGCTGGCACCTTGGAAGTACAGGTAATTATAATTTAGTAGGTATACGAATTAATTCAAAATATTAGAATCCAAAAGAGAATAAAAGACGCTTTGGCGGTCTATTTTGCGAAATAAACTCTTGATTTTGACTTGGACTTTGATTTTGACCTTAACTTTGATTTTGAATACGTCTGCCACTTTGACTTCGACTGCAACTTTGACTTCGACTACAACTTTGAATGAACAAAAAATTTACCTTGCTACTCCGCTACTCACGTGCAAGATAACCAAGCCTGTGTGAAATATATGTATATGTTTTAAACTTTGACAATGATCCCGTAGAGGGATCGAAACGCGTCAGTGTTTGTGTGGTGTAAGGGATAATTAAGTTTGTGGGATTTATGTGTTTTATTGGCAGTAGTGGAGGGAGGGATTGCATGAAAAACATATATATTTCACACAGGCTTATCTTAGGTTATCTTGCACGTAAGTAGCGGAGTAGCAAGGTAAATTTTTTTGTTCATTACAACTTTGACTTTGAAATTGTTTGCAATTTTGACTTAGACTTCGCTTTAATTTTTACTTTAACCACGACTGCAACTGTGACGTTTTCTTCGTCTGCAATTATAGCATTGACTTCGACTGCAAATTCGACTTTGACTTCTACTTTGACCTCAACTTCGGCTGCAACTTTTCCATTTCGATTGCCTTCATTTTTGTTTGTGCCAGGAGCCAATCCTCGAGCCTGTGTCGCTCCGCTGCGACGTGAAGCGCGGCGTGTCGTACCAGCAGCAGTGCGCAGCGCACCGCGAGCTGCTGCTGTGCGACGCGCACGTCACCATGGACACGGTGGCCGTCAACCTCGGACACAAGGACCTGGCCACGCTCAGGGCCGTGTGGAGCGACAACTTGAGCGAGGCCAGATATATCGGTAATTAAATGTAACTTGATGTTGTTGGTGATAATCATGCTAAACGAGGCCTTTATGTCGTGTTACCTTAGGCTCTGTTTACTCTGTAAGGGATAAAGACGTGATTTATGAATGTGTGTAGTTGTTGCTTGTGACTTCGTCTGCGAAGTACTCATTTTTCGATTCTGTGGAATTATTTTCATCTAAATTGGTTCAGCGTAAGAGTGAAGAGATTACAGACAGACAGAGTTACTAATTGACGTTTTTTAATTTTTTTTTGGAAGTACCTATGAATTATCTTTTATACTCATTTATATTAGCTAGATAGAAAATATCCGCATGTGTTAATACAGGTAACAAGCTATCATCCTCCAGCCCCTTTCCACCTATACGCCCACAGTCATGCTAAACGTGGTTTTCAGGTCTTGTTACCCCGTAAGGGATAAATACGTAATTTATGTATGTATGTATTTTATCAAAATCCGGCAAATAGTTTTAGTTTGAAACAAAAAAAACATTGAAATTTGGTGGGGCAATAAAGACATTTCTTGGTTGACTATGTAACTATTTGTTTGTTTGTTACAGACAGCATAATCCCGAGTTCGCCGGTAGAGACGCAAGCGGCGGACAGTTCGGTGAAGAAACTTCAAGCGTTCTTTGCTCAAGGAGATCCGATACGGAAAGAGGCTGTCGTCAGGTACCTAATAATGATCTTAATCGCGAAGAGCCTTGACCATCACCTTAAAAGGCTCTCGCTAGGTGGTTGGGTCAAGGGCCAGATACAGAAGGCGGTACTCCTGGACACGGCTCGGATAGTCAGGAGGATCTCTCTGTCGCCCTGACCACCGGTAGCTTAGCCGCCTAGCTGCCGGCGGCACCCTAGGTTAGGTTTTTATATTTTGTATTAATATTGTTTTATTACTTTTTATGTGAATATTGTAAGAACCTAACTTATAGACTACGTGCCCATGGAAAAAAAACACATGTGAAATGAACCAGCGTGAATAACGCTGAAGAAATGACGGCATAGCGCTCAGAGTTATTTTATGATATAGTAACAGCCTTCTAAGCGTTATTCCCGCTGGTTCATTTCACATGTTTTTTTTCCATGGGCTTGTAGTCTATTAAGATAAAAATAAATATACAGATAATATTCATAATCGAAATAAACGTGTAACATAAAGATAGTTAGAGGATCTTTGGAAATGTAAACACAGTTTATTAAAACATTCTGACATACTTTGAATTGAGCCATATACATTATTTCTTATTGTATTTGAAAGCATATCCGTTTCATAAACTACTCGCATTTTGGATCGGTATACGGCAGGATTTACTTAGATATTTCTAGTCTGACTCTAAAAAGAAGTTGGTTAAAATTGCGATCGAACAGCCAGATCTTAAAACCATTCCTTATTTCTAAAACTGCGATACTAGCGCATTGTGTTGTGATTTGGAACTAAGTGCTTATTAATGACTAGCTGTTGCCCGCGACTTCGTCCGCGTGTGTTTTTGTGATACTTAAGGCTTTTCTCGATATCAAAATTATTATTATTATGACTATTAACTTCGTCACGTGAACCACTGAAAGTGTGTACGAAACTATACTTTTAGAATTACGTCATGAAAATATTAATTTGTGACACGGAATCTTGAAAAAAAAAACAGGTGTGAACTGGTTAATGACTCATCACATTTATTTATACCTTATTTTACAAAATAGTTTAATTTATAGTTTTGTTTATAGTTTCTTTATTCAAAAAAAGCTAAGTAGGTACAGTTTTAGTTACCTACATCACTATTAATTTCGCCGAACTATGACGCTTATTGGCGAATACTGCGCTCACTTTAACGATATTTGTACCCTGATTAATTTAAAAAAATAAATATATTCTAATCAAATAATAGGTACATAAATGTTTACCTGTTTTTACCTTACGACTAACAATTCATTTACTAATCCGTTTTAATAAATATTTTGCGACTCAATTTTTTCTAGCAGAAGTTTTTTTATTTATTTTCTTGTTTTAAGTAGGTAGCTACAGATTATTAACACTTATTATCTTTATCTACAAATTAATTACCTACAAAGGCCTTATACCATGACGTCGTAATGCGATTCAGTTAAGGTTCGCTCGCTGTCAGATTCATACTAAAAGCACAAACTTTTTTCACAATAAAATTCTGATATGTTCGTAGCGCAGACGTAAACGCGTCTTTTGATTTTGATTTTTGTAGGCAAAGATATTAAGAGCATACAGCCAAGCGTTTCACGCCGCCCTCATAATATATCAGATTTTCAAATAAGAGTGCGTTCAAAAACCGAACGCGTTGTGAATAATAGCACATAAATAAAAACAAAGTAACGGTATTGCAGATTGAACTTTAGGTGTTAGGTAAAGAACACAATTTAGGACGCCAATTTAGGTTGATTTAGGTTTGACGAAAATGTCTTCGTTGAAAAATACCTGTACAGCATGTAATTATTTTATTAATGTTTTTTCACAATTGACACAGTTTTCCAGCTTTATGTCTTATGTACATTCGTATCTATCTATTTTCTCCGTAGTATTATTTTGTTTGTAATTATTACCAACTATTTATACCGAGGAAAGCTGATTTTCTTGAGTTCCGCTATTTTGTGCGTAATCACCTCAAAAATTAAATTTCAAGAAAACTGAGAAATTATATTTACCTGTATTAAATTGGAAGTATTATTTAGCAATTTTAAAAGGTTACACTTAATTGGTTTTTATTGTATAGGTGTATGAAGTTAATTAATTTTAAACACAAAACCCTCTTTTTTGCGCCTCTGGGTGAGATTTAAAAAAAATGCTGAAACAGGTATTTCCTTATTTTTATTACTTAGTATTTATTCTGAGTTTCATGATTCTAGAACAATCTAATTTTATTTTTTCATACAAACTTTAACCCCCCTTTTCACCCCCTTTTTCCAAAATTTTCCAAAATTTCTGTAGCCTATATCCTATTCTGAATTTATTGAAATAGATTTGTGAACATTTCAACAATATCCGTTCAGTAGTTTTTACGTGATGCTCAGTCAAACAAACAAACAAACAAACAAAAATTTTAAAAATTGTTTTAATATGTTCAGTTACCGATTTTAAGTCACCCTGGTCGGTTTTTTTTTTTAAATCTTCAATGTACAGATGTTTTGGTCTCAACGATTTTATTATATGTATAGATTTGCATCGAATGACAAGCCATCTAGTTCGGCAAGTCCGATCTAGGTGGCGCTGCATCGAACAAATATTTAGTTGCTAACCAGTGGCGTAACTATAGGGTGGCAGGGGTGGCAAAATGCCAGGGGCCCCTAGCTCTACGGGCCCCCCAACTGGCTTGGTTTAGAGCACAGAAGGCACGCTGATGCACTTCTTTATATTGAGGAAGGAGCCCCATCTGACGAATTTGCCGCGGGCCCCAGACGTTATAGTTACGCCACTGTTGCTAACTCTGTATTTATCTACCTCAAGATATTCATAATACCATTTACAATTACATTGGCAAATTTTGTAATTTGCTAATGTAAGTTCTCGGCTTGAGTATTCCGTTCTTTGCGAAATACTCGCCTCCGAAACATTTGCCTGTAACTGACTTTTCCACCAGGTTCACACTAGAAGGGGTGGAACTGAAACTGTTTTCCGACATGGACGAGGTCCTGAGCTCTCCCGTCCGTGACCTCAGCCACGGCCTGGCCAAGTTGACGGCAGGAGAAGCCACGATGCAGATAGACTACTTCTCTGACTCCAGCATCGAGATGAGAGCCAGTCTCCAGAGTCTGCTCATTGAAGACATAAGGCCTGACCCTGGGATTGTTATCGAGAAGTGAGTACAAATAGCTGCAGAAACTTCGCTACAGTTTGATCACTGACTGATTTTCTTGGTTTCCCCTTGCCTTCCACATCGTGGTCCTGGGGTTTTGAGTTCGTAAATGGCAATAGATGGCGCTGCTCACATCAGGTTTCTCAGTCACTTTTTACGGCACCCCGTGAGATGGTTCCGATTAAAGTCCCAGAAAACATTTTTGCTTACGTACTAGCTATATGGAGGATCGAGACGTGGCCTCAGTCTGGGAGTTGTGGGGGTCGAGGTGAGAAGTTTTTGCTCAGCTGTGAGATATCATAATAGGCTGAAAAATAAGCACCACCGCCTTCAATAGATTGGAAATGCCTTGCCAGCCTTCAGGGCTAAGATAGAATACCTTATGCGCGAGTTCTTTCGTTGGCTGTCTTACTCCCTACACCTGAACACAACGCAAACGTTAGCGAATAAACCCTTTCAGACCCACGTCTCCTCCAATAGCGATCCAGACGAGCAGTGCCCAAGCTCCTACCCGCAAACTACTCTAACTAAAACTTTGACGACTATGATGCGACCAGTGGCGTAGCTAGGTAACCAAGGGCCCTGGTGCAAATAAAAAATGGGGCCCTAGTACTATCTAAACTACTAAGCAGACGGGTCACCTGATGGAAAGTAATCACCATCGCCCAGGGACACCTGCAAGACTTGGGGAATCACAGGTGCGTTGCCGGCCCTTTCAGCCTTCCTGACTCTGGAAACTGGTTACGTATTAATAATAATAGTTCGATCGAGGGCCCCCTGAGCTTGAGGGCCCCGGGGCACTGCCCCGCCTAGTCCCTTGGTAGCTACGTCACTGGATGCGACGTGTGATACTGAGGGCAGGGCGTTGTAAAAACTAACGAAGAATTCCAATGTTTATCTGTTGTCAGAATATTCCAGTCGCAGTGCTACTCGGACGGCGGCGGCTCGGGCATCTCGGTGTGCCGGCCGCCGCTGCTGGACGCGCACGCGCGCGTGTCGGGCGCGCGCGCCGCCAGCTGCGACGTGCGCGTCGACCGCACGCGCCTCAACCTCGCGCCGCCCTTCCTGCTCGCGCTCTGCCGCGCGCTGCTCGACGCCGCCCCAGGTAACCGCCCTTTTTGATCTATTTGTCATGTCTATGTTTTTTTGTTTTACCTTGTTTATCTACTATCTATACATATAATAAAATCGTTGAGACCAAAAAATCTGTACATTGAAGATTAAAAAAAAAAAACCGACCAGGGTGACTTAAAATCGGTAACTGAACATATTAAAACCATTTTTAAAATTTTTGTTTGTTTGTTTGTTTGTTTGTTTGACTGAGCATCACGTAAAAACTACTGAACGGATATTGTTGAAATGTTCACAAATCTATTTCAATAAATTCAGAATAGGATATAGGCTACAGAAATTTTGGAATTTTTTGGAAAAAGGGGGTGAAAAGGGGGGTTAAAGTTTGTATGAAAAAATAAAATTAGATTGTTCTAGAGTCATGAAACTCAGAATAAATACTTAGTAATAAAAATAAGGAAATACCTGTTTTAGCATTTTTTTTTAATCTCACCCAGAGGCGCAAAAAAGAGGGTTTTGTGTTTAAAATTAATTAACTTCATACACCTATACAATAAAAACCAATGAAGTGTAACCTTTTAAAATTGCTAAATAATACTTCCAATTTAATACAGGTAAATATAATTTCTCAGTTTTCTTGAAATTTAATTTTTGAGGTGATTACGCACAAAATAGCGGAACTCAAGAAAATCAGCTTTCCTCGGTATAAGTAGTTGGTAATAATTACAAACAAAATAATACTACGGAGAAAATAGATAGATACGAATGTACATAAGACATAAAGCCGGAAAACTGTGTCAATTGTGAAAAAACATTAATAAAATAATTACATGCTGTACAGGTATTTTTCAACGAAGACATTTTCGTCAAACCTAAATCAACCTAAATTGGCGTCCTAAATTGTGTTCTTTACCTAACACCTTAAGTTCAATATGCAATACCGTTACTTTGTTTTTATTTATGTGCTATTATTCACAACGCGTTCGGTTTTTGAACGCACTCTTATTTGAAAACCTGATATATTATGAGGGCGGCGTGAAACGCTTGGCTGTATGCTCTTAATATCTTTGCCTAAAAAAATCAAAATCAAAAGGCGCGTTTACGTCTGCGCTACGAACATGTCAGAATTTTATTGTGAAAAAAGTTTGTGCTTTTAGTATGAATCTGACAGCGAGCGAACCTTAACTGAATCGCATTACGACGTCATGGTAAGGCCTCTGTAGGTAATTAATTTGTAGATAAAGATAATAAGTGTTAATAATCTGTAGCTACCTACTTAAACCAAGAAAATAAATAAAAAAAACTTCTGCTAGAAAAAATTGAGTCGCAAAATATTAATTAAAACGGATTAGTAAATGAATTGTTAGTCGTAAGGTAAAAACAGGTAAACATTTATGTACCTATTATTTGAATAGAATATATTTATTTTTTTAAATTAATCAGGGTACAAATATCGTTAAAGTGAGCGCAGTATTCGCCAATAAGCGTCATAGTTCGGCAAAATTAATAGTGATGTAGGTAACTAAAACTGTACTTAGCTTTTTTTGGATAAAGAAACTATAAACAAAACTATAAATTTAACTATTTTGTAAAATAAGGTATAAATAAATGTGATGAGTCATTAACCAGTTCACACCTGTTTTTTTTTCAAGATTCCGTGTCACAAATTATTATTTTCATGACGTAATTCTAAAAGTATAGTTTCGTACACACTTTCAGTGGTTCACGTGACGAAGTTAATAGTCATAATAATAATAATTTTGATATCGAGAAAAGCCGTAAGTATCACAAAAACACATGCGGACGAAGTCGCGGGCAACAGCTAGTATAAAAATAAGTCGGGTTTTCCTTCCTGACGCTATAACTCCAGAACGCACGAACCGATTTCCACGGTTTTGCATTCGTTGGAAAGGTCTCGGGCTCCGTGAGGTTTATAGCAAAGAAAATTCAGAAAAAAATTCAACAGAAAACACACGCGGACGAAGTCGCGGGCAACAGCAAGTTTTCTATAAAATTGTGTACCTATACTATCTTATATTTGTGTGTCTTGCAAAAAGGAATAAATGTCTTCTTTCTTTCTTTCTTTTTTGCGATGGGGAAATACGTTACGCATACGCGTTGTTAGGATGTCACCATGGCTGGCATTGCTTATAAAAAAGCTTAGCTTTAAACTGATGTCTAGTGATGTATAATAAGCATTTGTGATCTCGTCAGGCGAACGCAGCATGGAAGGCGGAGTGGTGAACCACGGGTATGTCGGTGAACTGAACTCCAAGTCCAACAACAACAGGCCAGCGCGATTTCCAAGCTCCAGTGACTCCACTAGCGGCTATTATTCTGCAGGTAGGTATACTTAGTTTTATTAAGATTCCATTTGTAAACGTCTTTTCTGAAAATATTTTCCCAATTACTACTTCCATACTGGCCTGGGAGTGAAGAAAAAACAGAATTTACCAGTTGCTTCACTCCCCGCGCATATGGTAAAAGCCCATCGAGGGAATGGGCGAAAGTCTTAGGAATCATGTTAAAGGCGATGCGGCTAGCAAACCCATCACCCATTTTGATTTCCCTTTCCAGCTATACGCCCTTAATCATGCTAAACGGGGCCTTAAGGTTTTGTTACTTTAGGCTCTGTCTATCCCGTAAGTTGCGATATATTATTATGTATGTATGTATGTTCTAATCCTACCTCACCATTTCAACGCTAAGCTTTTTCCTCACATCTTTTTTACATTATACTACTTTTAATGTAATGGTACTCACGATAAAATCATCAATGTCTGGATCGAGGATTTCATTTCAAGAGGGAGCATTTTTGACAGTGAACATAATTTTTGTGGTACAAATTTCAATATGATTTGATTCACTTCCTGTGGTCGGATTTTGGTATAGATAATTATTATTAGATTATTAAGTTCTTGATTCGTTTGATAGTACCTATCATTTGAAAAACAGTGCCTTCTCTCGTCCCTGGTGAGCAGTAGATGTTCCACGGGAGTTTGTAACTGTGTCTGATTGATTTATGTGTGTGTATGCTCAAATATCCTTGTTTGCAGCCACCACGGCCCCTGAGGAGTCGCCAGGTCTCTCCATCTCCATCCAGTTCCGGCAGCCGGAGATCATGTTCTTCACGGACCTCAACAAGTCGGACGGGCACGCGCTGCTGCTGCGGACGGAGCTCATGATAGACTACTCCAACCACTCCAATACTGAGAACTTTGTGGTGTCGCTGGCTGGTATGTTGGTTGCTAAAAGGGTCCTGATAAACAGACAGCCTGACAGACAGACGGATAGACGGACAGACAGAAGGACAGAGAGAGACAGATAAACAGACAACGAACGAATTGGATCAGTAAAAATAACAATAATTAGGTACACATAAATGGATAACTCACGTGTAAAAAGTCAAGTGATGCTCGACATGTTTCGGACTATTTCGTAGTCCTTCTTCTCGGAGCGCTCGCCCCGGCGGCAGCGAAACGAACACTGCGCGCCAGCGCTCTGTTCGCGCGACTGCTCGACGCAGTGCAGTGTTCGAGGAAGGACTACGTTGTTTTTTGTTTTGTGATATCATTGTTTTCTTAAACATTGACTGCATGAATAGGATTTGACGGGAACTTAACTGTTTCGCATGATTTGACGTCACTATATCGCGGAGTAGCAAAGTAAAGTTACCCATTTATTTTTTGACTCGGACCTCCGCAAAACGACGCCTGAATCTATACAGTGTTTAATAATACATCCGTTATAATAGTACACATCATTGTATGTATGTAATTATTTTATTCCAGGTTTACAAATAATGTCGAAGCTGCAGTCCAAGCTGAAGAACCTGCCTCCGCAGCTGGTGCTGAAGCCGTGCGACGTGGAGTTCTCCAAGAGCTTCAAGACGGTGGAGGAGGGCGTGAGGGTCAAGCTGTCGGTGTCCGACATCGAGGTGCACCTGGCAGCCACCACTGTTCACACCGTTATTGGTAAGTTATCTGCGGGCACGGTAGTGACGAAAAAAAAGGCGAAGCACTACCTGCCTTTTCTCGAACCGTTTCGTACTTTCAAACCCTCATAACAACGTTCGAGTTGACACCAGAAACCTTTAATTCACAGCATAACATTTGGATAGTAATTTATTAAACACGCCATGTTTCGTTGAGCTAACTTTTATAAAAGTTAATTTAGTCACTCACCTTGTCTAGTTTTTTTAATCCTTTTATAAAATAAATACTTCTAAGCACAAGTAAAAGCAGCAACTAACACTTAATTAACAATCGTACATTTAATTGTAATGGTTTTTGGAAGTCAGTATATAAAAATAATAATGTTTTTTTTATTATTATTAAATTGTAGCGTGATTCGGCGTGCCTCATGGCATAGGCCTCCTCCGTGCATTGGAGGGCATGGGCTATAGTTCCCACGCGCGCCCAGTTGGGAATAGGAACTTAACACACACCATTGAATTTCTTCGCAGACGTGTGCAGGTTTCCTCACGATGTTTTTCTTCACCGCAAAGCTCGTGGCAAATTGTAAATGTAATTAATTAAAAAAGCCGTGGTAGCCTAGTGGTTTAAACTGTGGCCTCTCAAGCAGAGCGACGTAGGTTCAAATCCCGGGCGCGCACCTCTGTGTTTTTCGGTTTTTGAAAGTAGTTAAGTAACAGTAAATTTGATGATTTTTAGAACGCGTTTTTTCTTTAAAATGACAAGATTTACCTTTTTTTTCCAGTGATAAAAAACATAGTCATTGCAATCTATATCTCAGCTATAACTATCTTATTCTAGACATAATGGAAGAGATACAGTCAGAACTGGCGTTACCAGAGAACGAACCATTCAACTTCTCATCATCAAACCCCAAATTCGAGAAACAAGACGACGAGCTTTGGTCTCCGAAGAAGATAACTCCTTACGTCATGATCAACCCTGAAGACAGCTACGCGCAGGTAACGTTGAAGATGAAGCTAGCAGTGTTGTGACGTCGTAGGTATATCAGAAGGCAAGCTGAAGGGAATTTAACTTGCCTTTTCCTCTAATTCTGTACAATAGAAGTGCCCAACTCCCTTAAAATAGGCAAGCCGGTGGGAATCGAGTTCTATGGACGCCACGCCTCTGAAAGCTAGTTTAAAAACTTTAAGTTGTCTTGAGAAACTATCCGTTATGAGCTCCAATCTCTGAGTAACACTATACAATGACCCCCTTATTCATAAACGCGCTATAGGCTCCTGCTAACTTGGCAATCGTTTGTCCTTATCTGTCCCTTTGACATTTACCTGTCACAGATAAGGAAAAACGATTGCTAAGTTAGCAGAAGCCTATAGAGCGTTTATGAATAAGGCGGTTAATCTTTACTGAACCCCACATAACAGTGGTACACAGAAAATAAGGTAAGCTATATACGGCTTTATCGCTTCAGAGCAGAACGAAGAAAGGAATAGGTACTATGGGAATATTAGGAATTAAAATGTCTTCCAGCTTTGGGGTATTAGGGCATATACCTCTTCTGCTTGTTCTATCCGTGAGCCGTCAATTTGCTTATGATCGTTAGTAGGAAACATTCACTAATTGCATAATAAGAGTCATTACGTAATGGGCAAAAGGTAATTTCTCACTAATTATCTAATTAGAGTAACAATCATTAATTTGGACGTTCAATTACGAATCGCTTAATGCCATAATAAAATTGCGTCTTCATTGAAACCATGTTTATTATACTTAATTATCCGTGAGCCGTCAATTTGCTAATGATCGTTAGTAGGAAACATTTAACTAATTGCATAATTAGAGTTGTTCCGTAATGGGTAAAGGTAATTACTCACTAATCATCCAATTACAGTACCGTTATTAATTTGGACGTTCAAATACGAATCGCCTAATGTCATTATATAATTACGTCTTCATTGAAACCATGTTAATTATACTTAATTATCCGTGAGCCGTCAATTTGCTAATGATCGTTAGAAGGAAACATTTAACTAATTGCATAATTAGAGTCGTTACGTAATGGGTAAAGGTAATTACTCACTAATCATCCAATTACAGTACCGTTATTGATTTGGACGTTCAATTACGAATCGCTTAATGCCATAATAAAATTGCGTCTTCATTGAAACCATGTTAATTATACTTAATTATCCGTGAGCCGTCAATTTGCTAATGATCGTTAGTAGGAAACATTTAAATTATTTCATAATTAGAGTCGTTACGTAATGGGTAAAGGTAATTACTCACTAATCATCCAATTACAGTACCTACCGTTATTAATTTGGACGTTCAATTACGAATCGCTTAATGCCATAATAAAATTGCGTCTTCATTGAAACCATGTTAATTATACTTAATTATCCGTGAGCCGTCAATTTGCTAATGATCGTTAGTAGGAAACATTTAACTAATTGCATAATTAGAGTTGTTCCGTAATGGGTAAAGGTAATTACTCACTAATCATCCAATTACAGTACCGTTATTAATTTGGACGTTCAAATACGAATCGCCTAATGTCATTATATAATTACGTCTTCATTGAAACCATGTTAATTATACTTAATTATCCGTGAGCCGTCAATTTGCTAATGATCGTTAGTAGGAAACATTTAAATTATTTCATAATTAGAGTCGTTACGTAATGGGTAAAGGTAATTTTACTCACTAATCATCCAATTACAGTACCGTTATTAATTTGGACGTTCAATTACGAATCGCTTAATGCCATAATAAAATTGCGTCTTCATTGAAACCATGTTAATTATACTTAATTATCCGTGAGCCGTCAATTTGCTAATGATCGTTAGTAGGAAACATTTAACTAATTTCATAATTAGAGTCGTTACGTAATGGGTAAAGGTAATTAATTACTCACTAATCATCCAATGACAGTACCGTTATTAATTTGGACGTTCAAATACGAATCGCTTAATGTCATTTTAAAATTGCGTCTTCATTGAAACCATGTTAATTATACTTAATTATCCGTGAGCCGTCAATTTGCTAATGATCGTTAGTAGGAAACATTTAACTAATTGCATAATTAGAGTTGTTACGTAATGGGTAAAGGTAATTACTCACTAATCATCCAATTACAGTACCGTTATTAATTTGGACGTTCAAATACGAATCGCCTGATGTCATTATGAAATTGCGTCTTCATTGAAACCATGTTAATTATACTTAATTATCCGTGAGCCGTCAATTTGCTAATGATCGTTAGTAGGAAACATTTAACTAATTTCATAATTAGAGTCGTTACGTAATGGGTAAAGGTAATTACTCACTAATCATCCAATTACAGTACCGTTATTAATTTGGACGTTCAAATACGAATCGCCTAATGTCATTATATAATTACGTCTTCATTGAAACCATGTTAATTATACTTAATTATCCGTGAGCCGTCAATTTGCTAATGATCGTTAGAAGGAAACATTTAACTAATTGCATAATTAGAGTTGTTCCGTAATGGGTAAAGGTAATTACTCACTAATCATCCAATTACAGTACCGTTATTAATTTGGACGTTCAATTACGAATCGCTTAATGCCATAATAAAATTGCGTCTTCATTGAAACCATGTTAATTATACTTAATTATCCGTGAGCCGTCAATTTGCTAATGATCGTTAGTAGGAAACATTTAAATTATTTCATAATTAGAGTCGTTACGTAATGGGTAAAGGTAATTACTCACTAATCATCCAATTACAGTACCGTTATTAATTTGGACGTTCAATTACGAATCGCTTAATGCCATAATAAAATTGCGTCTTCATTGAAACCATGTTAATTATACTTAATTATCCGGGAGCCGTCAATTTGCTAATGATCGTTAGTAGGAAACATAAAGTAATTGCATAATTAGAGTCATTACGTAATGGGTAAAGGTAATTACTCACTAATCATCTAATTACAGTACCGTTATTAATTTGGACGTTCAAATACGAATCGCCTAATGTCATTATATAATTACGTCTTCATTGAAACCATGTTAATTATACTTAATTATCCGTGAGCCGTCAATTTGCTAGTGATCGTTAGAAGGAAACATTTAACTAATTGCATAATTAGAGTTGTTCCGTAATGGGTAAAGGTAATTACTCACTAATCATCCAATTACAGTACCGTTATTAATTTGGACGTTCAATTACGAATCGCTTAATGCCATAATAAAATTGCGTCTTCATTGAAACCATGTTAATTATACTTAATTATCCGGGAGCCGTCAATTTGCTAATGATCGTTAGTAGGAAACATAAAGTAATTGCATAATTAGAGTCATTACGTAATGGGTAAAGGTAATTACTCACTAATCATCTAATTACAGTACCGTTATTAATTTGGACGTTCAAATACGAATCGCCTAATGTCATTTTAAAATTGCGTCTTCATTGAAACCATGTTAACTGTACTTAATTATCCGTGAGCCGTCAATTTGCTAATGATCGTTAGTAGGAAACATTAACTAATTGCATAATTAGAGTCGTTACGTAATGGGTAAAGGTAATTACTCACTAATCATCCAATTACAGTACCGTTATTAATTTGGACGTTCAATTACAAATCGCTTAATGCCATAATAAAATTGCGTCTTCATTGAAACCATGTTAATTATACTTAATTATCCGTGAGCCGTCAATTTGCTAATGATCGTTAGTAGGAAACATTAACTAATTGCATAATTAGAGTCATTACGTAATGGACAAAAGGTAATTTCTCACTAATTGTCTAATTAGAGTAACAATCATTAATTTGGACGTTCAATTACGAATCGCCTAATGTCATTATATAATTACGTCTTCATTGAAACCATGTTAATTATACTTAATTATCCGGGAGCCGTCAATTTGCTAATGATCGTTAGTAGGAAACATAAAGTAATTGCATAATTAGAGTCATTACGTAATGGGCAGGGGCGTGCCTAGACATTTTCGAGGTGTAAGCATAATCTCTTGCCTGTTTACCACCCCATTAAAAAAAAAAAAACTTTCCAGTACACTGGAGTTTTATTTTCACTTAAATTTACCTTATTATTTCAGTCGTTTACTTAGTATTACTTGTTACTGCAATGTACGTTACTACTCTGACGTTAATTAATTAAAACAAAAAAAAAAAAACAGGAAAAAGATTTAAAAACATCGGAATCGAACGCGGGTCACCAGCTTCGCAGTCGGCTTTCTTACCGCCGAGCTATCATGATGGACGCTGGGGCGCGCGAAATTTTGCTACACTACAACTAACCGTAAACAATAAGAAAACAAAATTTATTAACTTAAATTTCAATCATTGGTGAGTGAATTTGAAACACTCATCAATGATTATTCAGGAAAAGCGGGCCTGTTACTTGTGCATTCGACGGAAAGAACTCACAGTAAAATATTATGCAAAGGACAAATCAAGTTGTCAATAAAAATTAGTACGGCTATTCAACTAAGTTTAACGTGAAATTGTCGAGTTGCAGTTTGTTGCCAACTAAAAGTTAAGTAGGTACAGCTACTTTTAATTACTTTTAATGTGTAATCTAACTAATCTACCAAAAATACTCAGATATACCTACCACTTTCGCCACGAACTAACTTTCACAAACACACAACACAAGGACAAGGCCATTCCATGAGTTAGTACCTACTTAAAGCACACAATATTTAGTAAATTGGAACGCTAATTAATTCATGAGCTAAGCAAATATCATAAGAAGCTTTAACAGAATGAAAATATTAAAACATATGATCACGATCAAAAGAAATCAACAAAAAACTTCACCAATCAAATACTCCGAACAATACGAGTTTTAGCAAATGAAATCCTAAAATGGCCGCATTTCACCCTATAATACGAGGTCTTTTCGCGCATGCGTAAAGTGCTGCATGGTGATTGGCTGAAACGAAATTCCCTTTGAGGGCAATCATAACTTGACCCGTTCTGTCCTAAATAGTCATATGGGGTTAGGTGTCTTGACGTTTGGTCAATTTAGGGTCAACGCACGTAGACCGACCAGTACGAGACACCTGACTCCGTATACTGTCTACGACCGAACGGTTCATGAATGCTAGGTACTGCGGCAGGAGTTGCATGCATGTGTTGTACACAAAATACGTCCGTAACATGTAAGTGTACTGTCTGCGTCGCGTGTTGGACGCTAGATTACATACGCAAATTGTGTTCACACATGCATGACTTTAGGCGGCGGGATGAAGTGCCTAAGCTGTCGTAGTATGATATGAACCTTTCGTCAGTTTTAGCGCAGGAGCGGAGTGCGCGTAAATTTAAATTGCTCCGCATTCTGAACTATTGTCACCATTTTGTTTTTATTAAAATATTAATGAATGTTAAATTATAATTTAAGAAGCCATTAGTATGTATTATGACCTGGAAGCAAAGAACAAGCTCTGCTTATATGCCTGTAAGGGATGAACGCGTCTGGTAATGGGTAAAGGTAATTACTCACTAATCATCTAATTACAGTACCGTTATTAATTTGGACGTTCAAATACGAATCGCCTAATGTCATTTTAAAATTGCGTCTTCATTGAAACCATGTTAACTATACTTAATTATCCGTGAGCTGTCAATTTGCTAGTGATCGTTAGTAGGTTAATGTTTATTAACTAATTGCATAATTAGAGTCATTACGTAATGGGCAAAAGGTAATTTCTCACTAATTATCTAATAAGAGTAACAATAATTAATTTAGACGTTCAATTACGAATCGCCTAATGTCATTATAAAATTACGTCTTCAGTGAAACTAAGAAAACGATTTGAGTAATAAAATAGAAAGAGTAACAATTTTGCTAGCTTTTTAAACTCAAATGGATACTGTTTTATTGTGCTCGCCTCTTTAATTAGGTATATTATAAATAATATAACAGCTGCCTTTTTAGAAAATTCTCCATTTTAAATTTAACATAAATGATCGTTCATTCTTTCATTCATTCACTACCAAAAACTGACATCGTTGAAACTGTCACCATACCGCAGTTATATAGCAGCCAGACTGCAGTTCCAAAAAATACATGTAAAAGAGACCAACATTTTATTCTGGAGAAGTGAGCTTCGTCGTTTTTTGCAGCCGAAGTATCCCTCCGTAAAAGTTCAGGAGAGCTTTAACATGGTGGTGCCGAGCGTGAGGGTCTTGCTGGAGGTGGAGCAGACTGTGAGGGTGCCGGTTCTCATGGTGAAGGTTGGTCTCTCCACCAGTCTTTTATGCCAAATAGGCATGCGTTTGATCACAGTCACGCCTGTTGGTAAGCGATGTGATCTAGAGTGGAGCCTTGCTTGGTAAATGCCCATTCCCCTTTAATTTGAAGACAGGCTCAATCCAGAATCCAGTACACTGACCTACGGATACGGATTCTTCCTTAGAAAGTACACTGGTTTTGAGTTTTGAATGAAAATGAGACTGTATTTCTCTTCCCAGTCCTTTCCAATTGGGAATGTACAATTTTTTCTATCTTAACCTAGCCTCTAGAAACTCCATTCCTCTTTTTTTGGTAGTCAGTTTGCTTCCAGACCCCGTTTTATAACGTCACGTTAGTCCTCGCGAGACATTACCCGAGGAATGAGAGTATTCTTGAACACCTCGTTTGTCCTCTTTGTCGAGTTTAGTCTCGTTCTCTGTACCAGTTAACGGGCGAGCTGTCTCTCCACGACTGGTCTCGCCAGCTGCACGGCTCCGCCAGCATGTCGCTGCGAGCCTCGTGCTACAACGAGCGCTTGGACTGCTGGGAGCCGCTGCTGGAACCGGTGGTGTGCCAGGAGAACGTCTACCGGCCTTGGGAGCTCACTGCTACGATATTCCAGGTCAGTGACCATTGACATCTGGATTTTGAGGTGTAGAGAACAGCTGGACTGCTGGAAGGCGCTGCTGGTGCCCCTGGTGTGATACGAGAACATCTACCGACCCTGGAAGCTACGGCCAAGGGAGTTCGTTGTTACCATAATTCAGTTTTGGGCGTCTGGTGCAATCTTAATACGAATTCTACTAAAAACAAAAGAATAACTCTGAGACGTCTATATCTGAATAAATAAGATAAATAGAAAAATAAATTTGTTACCTGCCTGGCCTTCTCTCGTCTCTGGTGAGCAGCAGATGTTCCACGGGAGTTTGTAATTGTGTCGTACAAGTCGACGCTTGGCGACAAAAATTCGCATAGGTAGTAACAAGCTCACGTAACAGCTAGTAACAAATAGAAAAATTCGAAGGCTTACCCACCTGCTATGGATGGTGTAGGGGTATAGCACACGTCACGGAATGACGAGGATCCGAGTTCAATTCCCGGCCATAGCTTTATTTTTTGGATTTTTCTTTGTGATCGTTTAGAATGTTTTTTTGTTACATCAAAGCAAAAGCAAATAAACAAACATTTTACCGTTAACAGTCAAAAGCCTACCCGATGTCATCGCGCCTCAACCCGGCCACCCAAAAAGACGTGGAAGAAACTTCCTTCACTGACGGCGCTAAACGTCGCAAGCGCAGCGAATTCGAGTCCGAAACGTCAGCTGATGAAGACAATACTGACAATGAGATGACCTTCATAAAGAACCCACAGGGCAGCAGGAAGGACAATGTGGATTACAACGGGGGGAATATGTCTTTCCTAAGCGCCTTGGATGTCGATGAGTCAGATTCGGAAAATGAAAACGGACTGATGGATAAACTGGCGACGGCTATGGGCCATTTGTTTACTGAGTAAGTGTAGTCTTAATTACACATAAACGTATAAAAAGTCGAGTGATGCTCGACACGTTTCAGACTACATTTCGTAGTCCTTCCTCTCGGAGCGCTCGCCCCGGCGGCAGCGAAAGGAACATTGCGCGCCAGCGCTCTGTTCGCGCGGCTGCTCGGCGCAACTGACAGCGGCGCACAACTACCCTCGTTTTCATCGTCTTTTTTATTATTTATGTGTTTATTTATGTATAATTATGATTATGTCTCACGGTAGTTTCATGTTGAAAGTGTAGTCTTCATTTAACATAAGTTAGAATGAGAGGTGAGATCCGGGCGACCAGTTAACACGGACTACCCGCCCGCACCTCTCTCGGTCCCCTTTGTCGTCCTACCACGCCCCCTGTGCCGCGCGGGCGAGGACTCATTTAAGCGGTCAGTGTATAGCACGAGAGCGCGCGAGAGCTGTCGCAGGCGAGATAGACTACTCGTCTTTTTCTTACTGTTTGTTCTAGAAAGAGACAGATAGTGTATCTCGCGCATGGTTCTCATGCTAGCAGTGCTGGAAAGTGTATCGACATAAATTATTCTTAAAGCCAACCAAGCGAAACGATATCTCAATATTTCAAAAAAAAAAATATTGTAATAATCTAGAGTATAAAATAATTAAAGTGCTACACAAACGATTTTACTTAAATCTACAGTCAGCAAAGTTTACGCTTAAAGGCATTTTAATAAAAAAATGTCTTGACCTTCAAGTAGAATCATTTGAATATCAGACATTTTCAAGATATCCTATTTGTCTCTTTTCCTCCAGCGACTCGAGTGCCGAAGAGTTGAGCAACGATTCCGACTCGTCAGCCCCCGAACAGAGTGAGGGAGAAAACGAACAGAGCGACAAGGAAGCTGATAAGACCGTCTCGTTCATAGACGGAGACAGGAAGGACAGGACGGTCACTGTGCAGGTAAGATAGGCTGGAAGCTCGACGCAGAACGGTGCTAACTTATAAAGTTTAGAATTTCTTAGAGTGGACTAATTAGGTGGACCATGGGTCGGTAGCTGTTAACGGAGAGTATCAACTTGTCTTTGAGTATTTATTTGTTCGGGCCCCTAATTCACCAACTTGACAATTGTTGGTGACAAGTGACAATTCTGTTTAAGCGCAAACCCTACCAAAATCTACGCCGGTTGACTCCATAATTATCATATCGCGGCCATTTGTCAAATTTCAAGTTTAAACAATTTTTTTAGGACCCAATCCGCCAAGACAGCGTAGACTCAGGCCTAGAGTCCGAGAGCATCGACCGTCTATGCACTTACATAGTCATAGAGGCGAAGGATCCGCTCAAGCTGACTGCTCACGCGGCGTGCGGGCGCGCGCTTCGGGCGCTCAGCCTAGACCGCGCGGCGTGCGTCGGCGCGCTAGTACAGGCGCCGGCGCAGCTTACACTCACCAACGACATCCGTGAGTATTTTATCGAACTAACTGTGGCTTTGAGAATAATTATCACCATGTCAGCCGGATCCGGAGGCTTATTATCTAACTCGCTCGCAATCGCCATCGTTCGTTTTGACAGTTCATGTATAGGCTATAGGCTATAGGCTATAGGCATGTTCATGTAACAATTGGCATCGGAATCAGCTAGCTGTCACATTCATACAAGAAATGTCAAAATGAACACGATGGCGATTGCGAGCGAGTTAGACAATAACCCCCTTATTCATAAACGCTCTATAGGCTTCTGCTAACTTAGCAATCGTTTGTCCTTATCTGTCACTTTGACATTTACCTTTCACAGACAAGGACAAACGATTGCTAAGTTAGCAGAGGCCTATAGAGCGTTTATGAATAAGGCGGTAAGCCTACAGGACTTATGCGGGACATAAGCCTTCTTCAAGCATTTCCATGGCGGTCGGTTTGGAGCTGATTGGCCGACTACGTTTTTCATCAGTTCTTTCGTCTATCTTATGACAGTTCTAAGGAATAGTGCGATAAGGGAACGTGCTGGTGTGAAAGAAGATAATAGTGCCTAGGATAGGAAAAAGTATGCTTAGTTGGTTTGGTCACGTAGATGGATGAAAGTAGACTAACTGAACAGATCTATATGGGGAGTGTGAATTATTACGTTGGGAAGGGAAGGCCTAGACGGACGTTCCGGGACCATGTAGGAGATGTTTTGAAAAAAGGTCAGGTCAAGGGTACCCGAAACCGTCGAGCTTGTATGAAGAGATTGATGAATTTGGTAACGACGAAACGAAGCGAAAAAGGTATGTTAGGATCGTAGCAAGTGGAACGAAGTAGTCTCTGCCCATCTCTATGGGAAAGAGGTGTAACGCTCACCAGTTCAGAACTTTACGACCCCAATGGGTATCAGCTCTAGAAGCAATGTGTCCCGCCCACTGTTAGAGTATCATGGCTACTAAGTAAATTATTTATTTGTCGTTTTCCTCATAATTCGTTTGTTTCAGAGCCGGGCTCCACAGTCCACTTGAAGACTCACTCCGAGACCGACTTAGCGGGCAACGACCGCGTCTTAATCATAGCGGACTACGACGTCGACTCTAGCCGCCCCAGCACTCCTGGTAAGTGGTACAAACTTGTAGCCCTTTTGTGGTTTTCCCAATAGGGAGTATTCATGATTTTTTTTCCTGGTTTTCTATAGAAGCTCATTTATAAATAATATGAAAAAAAAACAAATAACTATAAAAATAACCGAGCTATAAGCTATCAAATAGCCTTTACCTCTTTTTAGAAAAACGGAATTTTAATATGGAGCTCAGAATTTATTTTTGCAAATTGGCCGCCAAGGGCTCTTTTACATGTCTTTTTTGAAAGCTGTTTGCTGTTATTTGCTGTGCGGTTGCTATTATTATTATATTTTTTTTAGGATGTGATACATCATCAGCTGACATGCTGGACGATGCCGCCGAGCTTAAACCGGAGACGGGTGACGTCAGCGATGACTGGGAGTGGTATGAATTTGTATAACTAGTTATTTTCCTACTATAAGTCAGAAAGATGTAGCAGGTTGATCAGTAGAATGATTAAGCTAGAAATATATGAGAATGGGTTTGTTTTGAAAAACCGATACAAATATTCTTTATAGAACACCAAGAATCAGTACAGCAAGTTTATAAATTAACTAGTCCTTCCCCTCGATATTGTCCGCTCAGAATTAAATATAGCCTATCACACAAGTGATGTGTCTTTTTAGTGATGAAAGAATTTTCAAAATCGGTTTAGTAGATCAAGAGATTACGCCTACAACCTCACATACTCACAAACTTTGCCTCTTTATAATATTAGACTATTATACGCGGCAGACGTAAATAGGCGGTCTTATCGCTTGAAAAAATACAATCTTTAACTTTGTATATTTCTAACTACATACACTACAGATACCATGCTATTGGATCATAGAATTTTCTTTAGCCAGGTTGATAAACGTAGCAGTTCCTTTGATGTCTCTTGCATACTGATTAGTTTCGAAACCTATTCGTCATTCTTTCGGATGTTAATATCTGCATTATGTATTTCTGAACAGCTTGGAAGGCGGTTTCCCTTCAACGACCATGGAAAGCAGCCCCACAGCATGGCGGTCACCACTGTCACCGCCCGCGGGCGCCGAGCGACTGCGACGCAAACTCGTCGACAAAACTCTTACCGTCAAATTGCACGATTTAGACGAATTAACGGTGAGTTAATAGTCCTCTTTACAGACTTTACTGCTGCTTCCCAAAGGCCACCTAAGACCGGAGAGAGTAGTGGTCGTCGATTTAAGGCAGTGATGGGCAAACTTTTTTTCTTGACGGGCCAGAAAATTACAGATATTTCAGGGGAGTTTCAGAAAAATACCAAAATGAGTTTCTTTTTGAACTTTATGACACATGACACATTAAATACGAGTATGTGGTTAGTCTAGCTGGCTCCTTTGTCTATGCCACTACTTTATTGAATCAGGCGTTACTTTGCAGAGGTCCATTTTAATGAACAAAAAAAAAGTAGCAAGGAAAATATTTTTTGTTAATTATGCAAAATTTGTTCTATTTTATACTGCAGGACCATCAAAATATCATTATCGCGGGCCATAACACAATTTTTTCTAAGAAACGTCAGCGGGCCAGATTAAATACCTTCGCGGGCTGGGTCTGGCCCGCAGGCCGTAGTTTGTCTATCACTGATTCAAGGTGTCACCATAACTCACGACACATGGATAAATTTCAGTATTTAGATAAATTTTGGCGAGTTTCTAATTGACTATACAAGTTTCACTGCAGTTCCCCCAAGTCCACTTATAAGTGGACAACTGAGTGGTGGTTCTAGATGTTTCACGCACTCCTTTATATGTCTTTAGGTAGGTATTTACAGGTCGTCATTTATTTGTCGACAAAACGCTATCTACTTTAAAGCTTTGACTGCAGCTTCCTTTATTCCACCTAAAAGTGGTGCGATAGGTGATGCTGATCGAACAGTTAACGTTGATTTGATAGCGTTTTACAGCTTGGAATTGCGATTATCATAATAGCCAGTTTTAATTCCATATGATACCCAAGTTACCCATTGTCTCAAGCTCTTTTTACTGTTTGCAGATCCCGTGCCCGCAACGAACTGCCTCCAAATTGCACGTGCTGCATCCGAGCAAGAACGGGACTCGGTACTACATTGTCGTTGAACGAACTTCCAACTACAACCACCAGAAGATTGTCGTCCGATCTCCGTTGCAGGTGACTATATTAACACCAATATCAAGAATAAGATATATCCAAATATTTGATTTATTCAAGTGTCCAACGGGTACATAATTTAAAAAGGGTTTAACCTCCATGCTGATCTGGGAATGTGCCAGTTGCTTCTCTTTCCGCGCAGACGGTAAAAGCAAATCGATGGAATGGGCGAAAATCTTAGTAATTATGTTTTAGGCGATGGGGCTAGCAACCCATCACTATTTTGATTTTGTTTTCCATCTATACGCCTACAATATTGCTAAACGTGACCATAGGCTCTTGTTTAATTTTCGAAGCCTTCATTTGTTGATTCTTTTTAATATGCGAAGAAGGTGCTTCTTTTTCCCTACAGCAGACTATCAAAGCTAGTTAAATGTGAGAATATTGTGCGTGTTTCTTGTATAAGAACATCACAACTCTGCTTTCTAACTTCTTCCTGTTCTTAACATCTAATAACCAATATGTTCCCAGCTCCGCAACGAAACCTCGTACCCCCTCGAGCTGTTCTACAAGAAGACGGACTTGCTGGCCATCGGAGCTGACCTGATCGGGTCGGTGAGCAACCCGTTCGAGGATAAGATGCGGCTGGCATGCGTGGCGCCGCAGGACACTTACAACGTGCCACTTTACATCGCGTACCATTGCAAGCTGTTCCTCATGCCTATACATACAGAGTAAGTTAGCACCATTTTATATATACACAGATAACAAACATAAAAAAAACGAATTGAGAACCTCTGCCTTTTTGAAGTCGGTTAAAAACAGGCGCTGCTGCATTCTGGTCTGGGAGCAAAGAAAAACCAGAATGTGCTAGTTGCTTCTTCCCGCGTAGATGGTAAAAGCCGAGCAGGCGAAAAACTTAGGAATCATGTTATAGGCGAGGCGGCTAACAACCCATTACTTTCTAAACGTCTGTGAAAATTAGAACACATAGAAAAATCCGAAAAGTAAAGCTATGGCCGGGAATCGAACCCGGATCCTCGTCATTCCGTGACGCGTGCTATACCCCTGCACCACCCATAGCAGGTGGGTAGTCTCCGAATTTTTCTACCTGTTACTAACTGTCACGTGACCTTTGTTACTATGCGAATTATTTGTCGCTAAGCGTCATCTGTTTGAATGATGTGTCTGTACGACACAATTACAAATTAAATTTGGGATTAATTAAATTTCTAATGGTGAAACCGTAAAAATAAACATAAAAATCAAGAAATAAAAATTTCTTGATTCATTTGATAGAACCCATTACTGTTTTGATTCACCTTTCCACCTATACGCCTACAGTCATGCTAAACGTGGCCTTTAGGTCTTAGGCTCTGTATACCCTGTAATGGATAAAGATGTGATCTATGTAGAAAACAAGGTGTCAAGAAGTAGAGTCAAGAGAAATTTAGGGATTGATTTATACCCGCTACTCACCAGCCAGGTCCACAGTTCCGTGTTAGGGTTTAATAGGAGAGATATATGATAAGTTTTCGGCTTACCTCAAATACCTAACTAAAAATTGGTGCCAGCTCTCGGATTATAGATCATAAACGCAAGAATATAGCAGCGTGATTCGTGCATGAAAGGACAAGATAGCTAGCCGAGACCGTTTTTTTTCAAGCTTTATGTATAGATACTTCATGCATACAGACAGCTGACAAATTTGCCGTCTCAGTTATTTTAACGCCATTGTTATCTAACATATTCATGTCTATATCCATGGTCAGTACAGCCACACTGTGTGGCTTGTGAAATACGCTCAGAAGCGTTTCCATTTCTACATACGCCAGCTCTTTAGCGTTGTCAACTGTCAAAAGTTCAAGTTGATTATTCTCAATATTTAATCCAGGAACTACCAGACTTCGACGCAGGGCATCTGGTGGATGGAGTTGGCCAAAGACCTGGACAGTCCCAGGGACATCATCTGCCCGGCCAAAGCTGACGACTCCAATGTCTTCGCCATGAGAATACTTACTGTTGAAGGTAATAAAATTTATATTATGCTGCCGCTGTCTTTAAATCTAAAATTTTATTTAGTTCGATGCAGGCCAGGCAAAGAATAAACATAGAATGTACCAGCTGCTTTTCCCGCACAGATCGTAAAAGACCATCACTATTTTGATTCCCCTTTTCACATATGCGCTCTCAATCATGCTAAACGTGGCCTTCAGGTCTTGTTACCCTAGTCCTTGCTCTGTCTACCCCGTACTTAAGGTACAAAGGCGAAAGTTTGCGAGTGGACGGATTTGGATAAAATTCGGAATGGAGATAGCTGCTACCCTAGATTATAGGATACTTTTATCCCGGAAAGTTGCATAGTTCCCGCATAGCGATAAACATGTCAAAGGTCGTAGCTGGCTAGAGTCGCAAGTTAAATAATTGCAGAATATACACATCAAAATCAGTTCTTAAATCTAATTTCACGTAAACAAAGTCTTGGTCAGAAGCTAGTGTAAAACTTGTTTGCAGGCTGCCCGTCCCCCCGGGTGACCCGCGCGATCCCCAACTACCTGGTGCGCGTGGTGCCGCCGCTGGCGCTGTACAACCGCCTGCCCTACGCCGTGCGCGTGGCGGGCGCGGGGGGCGCGGGGGGCGCGGGGGGCGCGGGGGGCGCGGCGGGCGCGGGGCTGGCGGCGCGCGTGGAGCCGGGGGAGTGCACGCACTCGCACGCGCTGCCGCCGCACGCCGCGCACCGCCTCACGCTGCACGTGCACTACCTGGGCCTGCCCTGGACCGGCAGCTTCACGCTCTCGCCAGGTGAGTTCCGCAGAATGAGCGAGAAGCGAGGACAACGAGTTTTGACAACGGTACCAGTGGTGTAGCTAGGTAACCAAGGGCCCCGGTGCAATTAAAAAAATGGGGCCCACTACTATCTAAACTGGTTACGTTTTAATAATAATAGTTCGATCGAAATTTTCTGGTAAGGATTCGAGGGCCCTCTGAGCTTGAGGGCCCCAGGGCACTGCCCCGCCTAGTCCCTAGGTAGCTACGCCACAGAACGGCACGAAACGTTCTTCGACTTTTGGAGTATAAGGCTAATCTGGCTGTCGGAATTACACACTCACTCAATTCCCATCGGAGTCTTCGAAAATTCCCCAGGAATTTCTGAAAAAACCATTTAGTTTATTGCCTGAAGAACGTTCCTTTAACGATGTTCTTTCATGAAAAAAGTGGGTCACCTGATGGTAAGCGATTATCGCCACCCATGAGAACCGTAGAGCGGATGGATGAAAGTAGACTAACTAAACAGATCTATAGGGGGAGTGTGAATGGTTACGTTGAGAGGGGAAGACCTAGACGGACATTCCGAGAATAAATAGGAGACGTTTTGGAAAAAGATCAGGTCAGGAGTACCCGAAACCGACGAGCATGTATGACGAGATTAATGAGTGTGGATGAAGCGATAGAAGTATGTCAGGATCGTAGCAAGCCTCTGCCTACCCCTGTGGGAAAGAGGCGTGACGGTATGTGTGTATATATCAGAACCAGCATCCCCAAGAGAGTTGCCGCTCCGTTGCCGGCCTTCAAGGGAACAGTAAACTCTTTTTTTGAAGGCCCCGATGTCATAATTAATTGTATTGTATTAGATATAAGGTGTAATAGATGTATCTCTGTAGGCTTCTGCTAACTTAACAATCGTTTGTCTGTATCTGTCTGACAGATAAGGACAAACGATTGCTATGTTAGCAGAGGCGTTATAGAGCGTTTATGAATAAGGGGGGTAGAAAATAAAGTTTAATAAATAAAGAAAGAGAAAGAAAGAAGTAGAAGGATATCAGCTCGTTTCTTGTACTTTTTACCCATTACCACACCAGAATTACCGCGGTTTTATTATAATACATCCTCCACAGATATGACAGAGAAGAACATAGCGATGAGCACCGAGTGCGACACGCAAGGCGGCAACAAGCAGCTGGGAGTGCGCGCGTGGCTGCGGCGCGCCGACTGCTGGCAGCTGCACCTGCACGCGCCCTACTGGATCATCAACAAGACCGGTCTGCCGCTGCAGCTCAAGGTAACGCGAGAGCCAACAGTAAGTGCTTTCTTTTTGGCAATGACGGTATTTCCGATGACCAGGGGTTTTACTGTGATCCGCTCGTTGTCAGATCCATACTAAAAATGACCGTTTAAACCTGAACTGAGTCGAAATTGAATGGGTTTAAGACGTCATGGTAAGGCTCCGGTAGATACTTCCAGCAGTAATTAAAAGAAGATCAGAAAAGAACACTTGTCGCTTTGAGTTCTCGGATCCGTGAAGGTATGGAAGGTGGAGACAGCAAAACGATGTCGTTAAAGGCTCGTTTGAAGACGCCGTGAGACGTCTTTACTTCTGCCACCAAGCAAAAATGGTCCTTCCAAAAATGGTCCTTCCAAAAATGGTCCTTCCAAAAACCAGAAGTATCAAAAACAGGCACGTAAGAGACCGTTTTGTTCGTTTTGTTGGTGCAGGGCAGCCACTCGGACACGGTGTACGAGGTGACGGAGGAGCCGCTGCTGTGGTCCCCGCTGGGCGCGCGCCGGCACGCCGACAAGCTGCGGCTGCGCGCGCACCAGTCCGCCTGGTCGCGCGCCGCGCGCGTCGCCATCGCGCCCGGCCTCGTCGTGTGCGCGCACACCGAGAGGAGGACCAGCTATCGGATACTGCTCAACGTGAGTCTAGATACCATCTTCACATCATCATCATTCATCTTCATTCTTTCACTCCCTCGCCTTAACAGTTGGCAGTCCACAACAGTTCCCGCGGAATGTTTTCACGTCGTACCACGTAGAGGCGTAAACACTAAAATTTAGTAGTTGTCTGGAACAGCTACATTTTTTAAGGACTTAACCTATTTTTCAATCAGTTGGTACTTTTTCAATCAATCAATTTTTCAAATAGAATTTATACAACTAAACTCTAACTAAATAGGAAACGTTTTGGAAATGGGTCAGGTCAGGAGTACCCGAAACATGGGGATGAAGCGAAAGAGTATGTCAGGATCGTAGCAAGTGGAACAAAGTAGTATTTGCCTACCCCTGTGGGAAAAGGCGTGACGGTATGTACGGTCAAATGCAAAAATAAGTATCGATACGAACTTCTCAAAAATATGTCCCACGACCTTATTACGACGGTGTAAGAGTGTATGGTACTTATTTTTGAAACTTTGGCTATATACATATTATTACACTTGACTGTACGTATGTAAACTCGCCCTACGCTATGTAAGAATTTGAATTACTCAACTTAACTGTGTGTTTCTGTTTCTGCAGGTAACCCTCTCCGAGCTATGCCCTCAGCTAACAAAGATCGTGACCCTCCTACCATATTTCCTCGTCTACAACGACACGAAACGTCATTTGCGTTTCATGGAGGAGAACGAAGCGGCCGACCTCTGGATCGACCTGGCGCCGCAGCAATGTACGCCGTTCTGGCCTCAAACGGACTCCATGGCGATGCACTGCAAGTACAGGGATTCCGGTGTTGTCAGCCAGCATTTCCCTATTACGAAGAACCATTTTACCGTCTTGAGAATGGATAAAGGGGTGAGTATTCCATTGTTTTTAACTAACTCAAGAAAAGACGGGGTTTGGGGACTATCGTTTCTTTGCTCACCAGTTGGCGCCACTGTTGATTAAGGTCCAGGTATAGCTGTCAAAGGCGACTTTATAAGTTCGGCGCCGAAACAAAGTTTTAAATCTACAAATTTCATTAAGTTAAATCCTACTAATATTATATTTGTGAAAGTTTGTGAGTACGGATGTTTGGATGTTTGTTACTCTTTCACGCCAGAACGGCTGGACAGATCTGTATGAAATTTGGAACTTAGATAGATTACTGGAATCTCAATCTGGAATCTGGAATAACACATAGGCTATTTTTTATCCCGGAAAATTGCGTAATTCCTGCGGGATAGCGATAAACGAATTCTGTGCAGACGAAGTTGCTGGCAACAGCTAGTTATCAATATTTGCGATAATTTCACGAAGCAGATAACTTTTCAACAGGTAAATGAAAGAAATTATAATTTATGTCACGAAGCCCGCCACAACCTGTGAAAAGTGAATGTTATTGGACCTCGCGCGACACTAGCGCCTCTAGTGGCAAATTCACACGCGACACCCCCATTCGACTGTATAATTTTTTTGTACGTAAAGTCGACGGCATAAAGATGGATACAGCCATCATGTCAAATATATGTGTCATCGGCAAATTGTTTATGGAATAAAGGTGTATATATGTTTTTGATGTCTTGGTAACGTACGTATGTATATTTTATGCCCTTGACTGTATCTATTATTTCTTGAATATTTCTAAATAGATTTCGACGTTCTTTTTCTTAAAGACTGAAGAAAACTGTTGAGCTTTCATTTGTTTTTGACATCTTCAAGCATTTTCAGTGGACGAATTGTCTTAAAATTTGGAAATAATATACATAGATCGGATGACAATGCAATTCCAGTCAAAAAGATAAGTAAGCATAATGATGAAAGGCTTGATTCTGTTAATAATTTATTTTTACATCCTTTTTGGTGGTGCTGTATTAACACATTATTATCCTAGGAACATTAAATACAATTAAAAAATATTGAGCAACAAACATTTATGTCTCCCTAATAATTTACACTATCTAAGTTTGAACTTTCACACTAAATATATTACGTGGCACACCCTGCAATCCTTTGTTGAAAATTGAACTGCATACGCTTTCCATAGCTGAGCCCAACAAGAATAAATTCACTATTAAAACTAGCCTAAACTATAGTCAACAATTCCTCACGGCCCATATTTACTCTTAGGCCTCCCCGGCCTTTCGAGGGACAAGGTTCCATCATTGTGAAGAGTGTAGGCGGTTCCCTTAGAGCGGTGGGTCCATATCTTAGTGGCTTTAAGATGCGCGTCGCTTTGTTCCTTTGCTGCTGACACAGAGGGCGCTGGCTCCACGGGCACATTGAGCGATGGTGATGATGATGATGAAACTGGTGATGGAGCGCTGTATTTGGTGTTCGACGTCACCTGAAACAAATGACGAGCATGATAAATTATGATAATAGCCGGTCAAGTGCAAAAATAAGTATCGATACGATCTTCTCAAAAATATGTCCTACGACCTTATCACGCTGGTGTAAGAGCGTGTGGTACCTACTTATTTTTGAGACGTTTACTAGATTCATATTATTACACTTTACTGTACCTACATCTTTTGACCGATTACCGTACAACGATGCCGACATTTCGTCACAAGATTTTTGGAATATATTTTTGTTACTTTGACATCGGCGAAGTTGTCGTCGCTATAACGACTTGAAACGCCACAACACAAATAAGAAAAAGAAAGAAGGTACTAGGTATGTTTTTAAAGGTCATGAGTACCCTAAACCAATAAGCATGTATGAAGAGATTGATGAATGTGGACGAAGCGAAAAAGGTGTGTCAGGATCGTAGCAAGTGGAACAAAGTAGTCTCTGCCTCCCCTATGGGAAAGAGATGTCTACTGTGACACTCCCCACAATTGAATAACTTTACTTTGCTATCTCCGCGATATAGTGAGGTCAAGTCGCGGAGAACAGGTACACTCCCGTTAATTATGTATCCCGTTATGTATTTATGTTTTTACCCTGCACCTTTCCGGTGATTCTTAATTATATTCTATCTCCCAAGCGCTGAAACGAGAGTTACTCTCCAGCGTGGAGAATAAGGCAGCCGACGACATTACCGGCCGGTACCAGTAGGTTTATTCTTTCTTAATCCTCTAGGATGGCGACGCATTTGATGTAATCTGGTGTTCCGGGCGCCATTGTCTTCTTAAGGGACTATAGTATGGGGTTCTTTAGTATTAAGATAGTTAAATGATCGGCAACACGCGTACCTGGACTTGCAAGCGTCCATAGGCTAGGGTATCCGCTTACCATCAGATGGGCTACGTTCAAAGACGCTTTTCAGGCACCAACGTGGTTTATAATATGTCTCACTTGTTCATTTATCAGGCTGTTTTATTAAAAAATGAACTAAAAGTAAGGTGTATCTAGATGGGTTTTCATTTATAATTAAATTAAATTACTTACAGTATAATGGGGCACTTTGTACGAACTGACTGTATCCAGTTTGTAATCGTTGCTCATCAGAGGCAATTCACCAAAATCCTTTGTTTCATAGCTCGGCAATTTCACAACAGTCGGTACATTATTCGTGTAAGATATTTCAAAGTCATCTCTTAGATTGAGAGGTTTTGGGAGTTGTTCCTCTTTCATCATCTGGCTGTCGGTGTAAACGTTGGAAGGTCCGCTTCCAGGAGTCATATCATTAATCTCGTGATGTATATACGCGTTTAAGTATGATATTTGTTTGTTTTGCATAGATTCTTCAGTTTGCAACGGCGTGTTACCGTAACCATTATTGTTAACATAAATAATCTTAGATTGTGTCGCATCTTCAACGTAGTTCAAAAGGTCTTCGTTGGTTGCGTACGGGCCATTGTAAAACTTCTGTTCACTCTCTTGGGGTTTATAATTGTTAGTAAATTGTTCTGAATTACTCTGAGGCTTGTACGAATATTTCTGATCGTCCTGGCCCTGTGTGTTTTTAGAAAACTGAACGTCTGATTCTTGAGATCTGTAAGGGCCGTTAAGATTGAATTTATGCTCGATTTCTTGACTTTTATAAGGACTGTTCTGCGAGAAACTGTGATCTGTGAATTCATGCGCGTTAGTTTTTATGATTCTGCTCTCTTCTCTTTTAAAAGGTCTCTTTTCTATATAATTGTCTCTGATGCGATCCTTTTCGGCTGCTACTTCAATAATCTTATCCAAATCGTGTTTGCTTAAGTATTTAACGATGTTACTTATGTCGTCCTCCCCTAGACCATCGTTGGGCCTTCTACTAACCTTGGGTCTGCTGCCAGGGTGGGCATCCTCCTCGTCCATCATGTAACCTGGTGGTGGGGTGTACGAGAAGGCGCCTTTGGTCGGATGTGTGATGGGCGGTCGTCTGTAGAACCTCTGTGGCGGATTCGAATAGTACTTCCCTCGCTTCACTCTGATGTGTATTGTCTCGTTCATAAACGCTTCACTGTACATTGTAAACACTGTAAAAATCACTACAGTTACATGTAATTTTAACATTTTGACACTTTCCCTTTGGCTGTGTGCGTGGAACTGAGCTTCAGTGCGCATGCGTCGTCTTATAATAGCTAAAATGAAAGCGGTGACAATTAAATTAGCGGCGACGCCGTAACGCGGGCTCGTATGATAATAGATACTGTTATGTTATTGCTTGTTTCCGCTGCAATGGTACTTCCGAAGTGATGAAATGTGAAATTTTTAAGGGTTTTTTAACCCTTTCGCCGCCACGTCAAATACAAGAGACGTCACCCATACGCCAGACATCTTTATTGCGATGCCTTAAGTTGAACCTAAACCCAATTAATAAAGGTTGCTTTTGCATTGAAGTAATGGACGTATATATAGGTCGTTGGCGTTGAACCTGCGGTGCCGATATATGTGTCGTTGGCGTCGAAAAGGTTAATTGTTACTTCCATGCTGGTCTGGAAGCAAAGGAAAAACATAGAACGTACCAGTTGCTTCTCTTCCCGTGCAGATAGTAAAAGCCCGTCTTAGATCATGTTATATAGGCGATGTGGCGAGCAACCCATCACTGTTTTGATTCCCCTTTTCATCCATACTCCCATAATCATGCTAAACGTGGCCTTTAGGTCTTGTTACCTTAGGCTCTGTCTATCCCGTAAGGGATAAAGACGTGATTTATGTATGTATTCAAGTGTGACAGACAGACGGATAGTGGAGTCTCAGTAATGGGAATCCTAAAAACGTAACAGTTTTTACTTGCTTACTCACAGCCTCGACACTAACTTTTTTTTTTTTTTTTTTCTACAAACTGACCAGTGATTGACCTCTATCTCACTTGGTGGTAGGTGCAGATGAGGCCAAAGGTGTAACTCACTGGTTCAGTAATAGCCTACCTTTGTTCCAGTCGGCGATAACAGTGGAAGTGACCGGCGGCACGGACCGGCCGTTCACGGTCACGTTCCGGCCGTATACGGCGGGCGACGCGCCGGTCCGCATCGACAACTTGTGTGAGGACCTGTTCCTCAAGCTGCATCAGAAGGACTCGGGGCAGGTCGGTGCATTTCCATTACCATGCATTGTCTCATTGTGTAAAGGAAGATGTATTATATTAAAACCGGCAAACGGGCATGCGGTGCACCTGATGGTAAGTGATGACCGCCGCCCATGGACAACTACAGCACCAATGGGACTGCTAGCGCGTTGCCGGCCTTGCAAGAAATGGTACACTCGTGTCATAGATGTCATGGCGCGGTATCGGTGGCCGGGGCCACCGGGGGGCGTTTGGTGAAACCTTTGTGGCATCCCACTGCGTCCCCATCACAGCGGATTGAGGGCAACGTAGGAGAGGTGTTGGTTTGGGCAAGTATACCACTTTGGGGGAGAGGGGAGAGTACCATATACCCCTAGGCATTCCCCGTGCCTAGGGCATCCAATAAAGATAATAAAGATGTATTCGTCTTCGTTACAGTAAAATAAAATAAAATCAGCACCTGTCTATGACGTTGGTTTGCATGTGTAACAGTTGTGCTCACTTTGAGAATAGTCCCGTAGAGGGATCGAAACGCGCCAGAGTTTGTGTGGCGTGGCTCGGGGACCTTATACATCCTTATTATAAATGTATTTAATTTAAGTAGAATTTAAGTATTGTAGTAGCTTAATGTACTATATTTTGAAAAAATGACTTTTTGCCAAGATCTTGTGGCGCATTCTTCTTGGCAATGATGGTCTTTCCGAATGCGCCGGTAGTTTCAAAAAAGACATGTAAAAAAGCCCTTGGCGGCCAATGTGCAAAAATAAATTTTGAATTTCGAACTTTGGACCATATGTATGTAAAACTTTTTATCACTACATAGTATAAAATAAAGTCGCTTTCTCTGTCCCTATGTCCCTATGTATGCTTATATCTTCAAAACTACACAACAGATTTTAATGCGGTTTTTTTAATAGATAGAGTGATTCAAGAGGAAGGTTTATATGTATAATACATGCATAATATACCGTGCGAAGCCGGGGCGGGTCGCTAGTTGTACATAAAACACATTAATTAAGTAGAGTTAATCTTTTAATTTTGGATACATAGGTGGCGCTACTGAGCCCGTATCAGTCAATGCTGTACACTTGGGACGACCCGAGCAAGGAGCGGCAGCTCATGTGGAACATCTACAACAACAAGGGGAAAGGATACGTTGCCGACTTCAGCCAGGATGGGTAAGAGAAGTTTATTAAAAGTGAATCGTTTGTAAATAAAGTCGCACGTCGAGGGTTCCGTGCAACATGGAACTACCGTGAGACTCCATCATAATTACACTCACGTGTAAAAGTTGATTGATCGGTACTCTACATGTTTCGGACTAATTCGTAATCCTCCTCCGGCGGAGCGGAACGAACAGGCCGGGGCGAGCGCTCCAAGATGAAGGACTACGAACTAGTCCGAAACATGTCGAACATCACTCGACTTTTATATGTGAGTTATCAGTTTGTGTAAAGAGTTTGGCAAGTGTCAAAACATACGCCAAAACTGTCTAAGCTAAATAATAAAAAAAAAGACTTCTCATTGGTTGTACTATGATAACTACCCATATCAATTTTAAAGTTTTAACTTCATTTAAAAGAATCACATAGCTTTTGTTTCATGCTTACTTTTATGGTAACTTTCAATAGCTATATATTTTGATTTCGTCGACTAAGAAGTTTGTTTTTGTTCACAGCTTCGATAGATTTCACATATTCGACACTTTATTAATACATACATAAATCTCATCTTTTTTCCTTATGGGGTAGACAGAGCCTAAGGTAACAAGACCTAAAGGCCACGTTTAGCACGATTGTGGGCGCATATAGGTCGAAAGGGGAATCAAAATAGTGATGGGTTGCTAGCCGCATCGCCTATAACATGTTCCTAAGATTGTCGCCCATTCCCTCGATGGGCTTTTACCATCTGCGCGGGAAGAGAAGCAACTGGTACATTCTTTGTTTTTCTTTTCTCCCAGACCAGCATGGAAGAATCACAACACTTTATTAACATGTTTGTTATTCCAGCCACGGAGACGAAAAAGTGAGCTTCCACTCCGTCAAACACTCGACCCTGGTCGCGACGAGCAGCGTCACCTCCAAGCTGTCCTCGACCCTCAAGCGCCTCACACCCAAGTCGCCGGAACCTTGCTCCTCGAGCTCTGACGACTCCGACACCGAACAACCCGACGCGCACAAGAAAAAGATGAGAAAAGACAAAGTTGTCGTCTACTGGATATCTTACATGGAGGGACTGCAAAGAGTCTTCGCTTTAGCACAAGACGAGAGAATCGCGTATCAATACAAAATTAGAATAAACTCAGAGAAGAGCGATTACGAAGTGTACTTGTCTTTAGCGGAAGTTAGTCTCTCAGTTTGTGTTGACACGAAGACAGGAGTCAAGGAGTTAGCACATATGAGCATAATGGATTCATTACCGCGCTGGGAAGTCAATGTGAGTCATAAATGGAAGCAGCTGTCACCAGACTTGACAGCTTGGATCGAAGATAAATACCAAACGGAACAGAAGAAGTGCCAGCTGAAAGAATACATTCACATAGACCTGGAAAAGATGCAGATGACGAAACCGTTCTTTTCGGAGCTGAGGCGGACGTATAACCCAGGTGTTTGGTTGCAGCTGCGTAAATCTGAAACGCTGACGTACTACCATTTGAAGCTGCAGCGGTTTCAGGTGGATAACCAACTGAGCGAAGCGGTATTCCCTAGCGTGCTGTACCCCGGACCTTTGCCAGCTCACGTCAGGTCCAACAGACCCCTCAAACCTTGCATGGAGTTCGTAGCTTTGAAACAACACCGGCCCACACTAAACCAAGACGTGTATAAATACTTGAAAGTGTTAATCCAAGAGTACTGCGTGAACTTGGACCGGGGATTTGTGAACTACGTCTTTGATATACTCAACCACTGGAAGATAGAAGAGAAACCGGCTGTGAGGTTGCGCGCGGATCTGGCTTTGGTCCATATGCCTTTGCCGATAATCGCGCTGAAGAGCCAGACTAATGCGCAGAGGAATATGGTGTTTGAGTTCGTACATCTGTCGCCGGTAAAGCTGGTGTTGAGTTTGTCGTCGCGGGGGTATTCAGGGGAGAACCCTCACAGCCCGACGCGGGCGAGGTTCTGCAACAAAAAGGAGAACAGGCCTAAGCTGTTTAATAGCGATCTGTTGGAGTACTTGTTCAACTCCTGGGGGTCGTCGCTCTGTGATATGAAGGATGTCGAGTTGAGGTAAGATTTTGTTAAATATTTAGCTCTAAAATCTAGTAAATGTCGCGAGACTGAGTTAGTAACGTACTGACTTGGTAATGTTATGTTTAAAAATTAACGGTTGCATAATATACCGTTGGCCGTTTTGACTTACTTCACTTTTAAAAGGCGTTGTGCTAATTTGTTGCTCAAATATTCAATAAATAGCACATGTAGGTGGCTTGTCAACAGAAAGTTTGGTGAACCTTAAAAACCCTTGCGAAGATATCTACTTATGTAAACCTTCTACTTGTATGTACAGATTGCACAGTTAAGAATTCGTGCTGTATTTTATTTTGAAAAAATGACTTTCTGCCAAGTTTCTCGTGGCGCATTCATCTTAGCAATGATGGTATTTCCGAATGCACTGGTAGTTTCAAAAAAGACATGTAAAAGCGCCATTCGCGGCCAATTTTCAAAAATAAAATTTTGTTTTTGTTTTTTTTTTGAGTTGAAGACATAAATAAATATCGATACAGCCGTCATGTCAAATATTGTTTGTGGCGTAAAGTTATAGATGTTTTTGACGTCTTGGGAACGTACATAACATTTATGCTCTTGACTGTACCTACATATTATCTACGTTTTCGCGATTAGTAAGTTGGATACCAAAACAACGTAGGTAAGTACGAAATTTTTAAATTCACGTTTAGCATGATTGTAAGCCACTTTCAACATGAAATAACCGTGAGACTCAATCATAATCACACATAAACGGATAACTCACATATAAAAAGTCGAGTGATGCTCGACATGTTTCGGACTACTTCGTAGTCCTTCTTCCTGGATTGCTCGCAACGGCGGCAGCGAAACGAACACTCACACTCCACATTACTCGACTCGACTTTTTATACGTATATACCTATAGGTGGAAAAGGGAATCAAAATAGTGAGGGGTCGTTAGCCGCATCGCTAACATGATTGCTAAAATTTTCACCCATTCCCTCATCATCACTGTGGGTCCACACCACTTCATGGAAACCTATGTCTCTCCACAGAATGGCCTTCTTGGAGTTAAGGAACGCGCCGATCACATCATCCGCGCTCTTAGACACGGCCTCCCGCTTCTACTGGACTCAGCTGGTGCAGCAGTTCTACGTGCTGGTCCTGGGGCTGAACATCCTCGGGAACCCTTACAGCGTCATCGGGGACTTCGGGAGAGCCCTGAAGTTTTACTACGAGCCGTATTTGGTGAGTTTCATCTTCAAGACGTCTACTTGAACTGAGGACTCTAAAACGCCACATGACAATGAACAGCGATTCATAATCATACTCATACTCAATATTCATCGTCATATTCCTATTCACGATAATACTAGTATTAATTTTCACGACCATTCTTGTATTCATACTCATACCCATATTCATATTTATTATTGTCATTATCCTACTAATATTATAAATGCGAATGTAAGTTTGTTTGTTACGGTTTCACGCGAAAACTACTCAACTGATCATCATGAAATTTTGTACACGTGTTCTTGGAGGTATTAGAAGTAACAAAGGATACTTTTTATTAAAAAAAAAATTATGACGTCACTGACTTTATCTGCGCGGACAAAGTCGCGGGCAAAAGCTAGTATTATATAGTATTTATTCTAACGACCATTCTTGTATTCATACTTATACCTATATTCATATTCATACTCACTGCCTTTAAAAAGCGAGCCTACCTGTTCCTGAAAGGGCGTCTGTGATTCCTCACGTCTCGCAGGTGTTCTTGGTCGATGGTGATCACTTTCCATCAGATGACCCGTCTGCTCCTTGCCCCCTTTAATATAAAAAAAAAACTCACACTAATATTAAACAGCATTAGTGTGAGCGAGGCCTTTGAATGTTAGTACAAGATATGATCTTTGCAGGGCTGCGTGACTGGTACCAGGCAGCAGGATGTGTCGTGCCGGCTTGGGCAGGACGCGGCGCGGCTGCTGGGCCAGGCCGTGGGCGGGACGCACGCGGCGTTCGACGCACACGCCGCGCGCCGCCGGACCGGTGAGACACGCTCAAACAAGTTTATGTTAAGAACTACATATATATATATATTTTATATGAATAGGAAGGCAAACGAGCAAGTGGGTCACCTGATGGTAAGTTATCACCACTGCCCATAGACACCCGCAACCCCGGAGGGATTGCAGATGCGTTGCCAACCTAGAGGACTAAGATGCAATGGCTCTTGTGCCCGTAATTTCCCCGGCTGTCTTACTCTCCACACCGGAACACAGCAGTGCAAGCACTGCTACTTAGCGGCAGGATTAGCGAGTAAGATGGTGGTAGCGATCCGGACGGACCTTGCACAAGGCCCTACCACACGCCACTACATTTTGAATTTCAGCTTTTTTTGCTGACTGTACTTGCGTTGTCATCCGTCCGACATTATATGTACCAAATTGCAAGTCAATCGGGCCAACCGTTGAAGAGTTCCCTCCTGCGGAGACGGTCGCGGTCCTGACCTGGCCACCAGAATTCTACTAACAGATTGTGGTATTGTCATCTGATAAGTCAGACATAGAACATAGAATTTACCAGCTACTTCTCTTCCCGCGCAGATGGTAAAATCCCATCGAGGGCATGGGCGAAAGTCTTAGGAATCATGTTGTAGGCGATGCGGCTAACAACCCATCACTATTTTGATTTCCCCTTCCAGCTATACGCCCTTAATCATGACACAATTCTGCAAAATTCCGGCTCCTTGAAGATATCTGCTTCAAAAATGAGTTGCAAAATTCTACTCGGATGGGTAATTAATATGGGTTTATAAAAAAAGCAAAAGGTTATTTTGCAAATAGGAAGCAAAGGGTTCTTTTAGCAACATATCTTTTTTTGATAGTATCAGCGCTTTCGGAAAAATTATCATTGTCAAGAATAATGAGTATAAGTTCGCGAAATAATTTTCATTTTTTATTCTATTATTTCAGTGGAAGATGGCGCACAGAGCAACGACATACCGGAAAAGGTTCTGGAAGCTAGCCGCAGCCACCCTGCCAGTGTGGCGTTAGCGCTCTCCGGGCTTGTTGCTAGGCCTAGTTTCGGTGAGTCCGTGAATATGAGTATGAGAATGAATATGAGTATGAGTTTGAGTATAAAATATGAGTATGAATATAAGGATGAATGTGAGTACGAGTGCACGTATGAAAAGATATATGTATAAGTAGATAATTTCTAGAATCTAAAAAGGATTTACGATAAACAATTGTAGATCATCGCATGTTCGTTGGATGGATTTAAAATGGAATTGTAAAGCATGCGTTTACTTCAAAATCACTATTTTCATTTACTTTAAATGCATTTTGAAAATAATCATTATCTACTACTTGATTATTTTTGTCTGAATTCGTTAGATCACTTCAATTAAAGTACATTGACATTTCGAGGCGAATGTTAAACATAAAATGTACAATATCTATATTGACTTCCCAAGTAGCATGTTAATTTTAGGGTACCGTACCTCTAAAGGAAAAAAGGAACCCTTATCGGTTTTTTGATTACTTTTTGCTCTATGTAGTTCTACAAAGTTAAATATCAAGTTTTTAACGGTTAGAACAGCTTTGAATCTGAAAAATATGTGCTACTCGGATAGTCTGACGTTTGGTTTTCGACCATGCATGCCTGGATTTATTCCCATAACACAGAAACAAGTAGAAAACATTTAAACAGTACCATTTCTGTCGTGCTCACAAAATTTGTCGGATTAAAGTGTCCAGATAATAATTTATGAACGAGAAAGAAAGGTGAGGCTAATATAAAAAAAAAAGTATAGTCCCCTTCTGCAGATAAAACCTACAATACAAAGTTCGGTATAATTGGCAACCTGGTACCTACCCAGTAAATTCGTTGTAGTTTTTGTAAAGTAAAAAGTTATACATTTATTTATTTCTTGTTTCTGTGCAGTAGGTTTCTCATATAATCTAATGCATTCCTTTTTTGTACATCTGTTTCTGCACGTGTTGGATAGATGACGACTTTGTTGTATTGCGACGTGAGTATACCTACTACAGCATGCCATTAAATAATTTATAGGTAAAAAACTTAAGTTAATGACCTTTTGTATGTAGTAGTGTACAGAACTGATATGGGACATGTCATTGTTCTAATTTGGAACGTCAATTTGTCTATTCACACACATTACTCACACATACAACAGGGCATGTAGGTAAGTACTTAAATTTTTCACCTATAGCTTAGCTTAGAAGTTTATTTACGCAGACCGTACTTAAATAAAACGCAAATTATCTACGAGCCTTGTTATTCAAGTTTATTGTTTTCAGCAAGAACTTAGTAACCTACTTTCCTGGACCTTTTACAGGGGTCACCTAGCAGACTGCAGATATTTTATCCTTAAATTATTCTTAAATAGCTACATTGATACTTTTGTACTTAGAATTATTCGGCGAACAAATTTTTATATTCCACATTAGACACTCATTTCGTGTCTTTAAAAACATTGTGAACAAAATAGGTTCTACTTTCCGTTTTATTCGCCACTTAAGTTAGGGCTCGTCCACAAATTATGTGATCGTTTCTTTATGGGGGTGGGTGTCAGCGAAATGTCACGAATGATCACTATGGGGGAGGGGGGTGTCCGAGAACACATCACGTGTAATTTTTTTACACAGCAGGAAAGTCAAAATATAACGAAAAAAATCAACCAACTTAATTAATACTAGGTCCGAAAAACAGATGACCGTGATTTTGAATGGGGGGGAGGGGGTAGCGTTATAATCACCAAATATCACCAAGGGGGGAGGGTCAAAAGTAGACCAAATATGATCATATGACTTCTGGACGAGCCCTTAGTAATAACATTTGTTTTTATCCAATTGGTGATCCCTGCATTTATAAGTTAAGTTACCCGATTGCACTATATTACATATAAAATAATTATCTGCATGGTTCTTGCATGTGCAAATAATCAGTGATAGTTTTTTTGCTCCAGCCACTGGGTCCATATTGACTCACGTAAAATTCTTATTCACAACTAAATCATAATAAAATTAGGTGTCGTTTTTTAAAACGGTTATTTACATGACACATTCAAAAATCCTGAAAAATTATCGGGTCTATGCGTTATGATTATGAAAAACGAAATTACGAGAAATGACCATGAAATTCTGAAGTGATAAGTTATGTGAAAAGAGGCGTTCCCGATCGCAACGTGTGGAAGTCCCTACTATGAGATCACAGGATAAACATTATCATCATCATTGCTATGAGTATTGCTGTAGATCTATGTCGTGAGGCGACTCGCGGTGCGCTGGCGCGTCAGCTGGCGGGCGGCGCGGAGGCGGCGCTGCGCGCATGCGTGGAGCGCGGCGGCCACCGGCTCGTGGCCAGGACCAGGCTGCCAAGGCATTGCTCCAATACTGAGGTAAGGTGGGAGTGGGGTATAGGGGTGTTGGGGTAGGGTATTAATGGGGTAGGGTGTTAATGGGGTAGGGTGGTAATGGGGTAGGGTGTTAATGGGATAGGGTGGTAATGGGGTATGGTGTTAATGGGATAGGGTAGTAATGGAACAGGGTGTTAATGGGGTAGGGTGTTAATGGGGTAGGGTGGTAATGGGATAGGGTGGTAATGGTGTAGGGTTGTAATGGAGCAGTGTGGCATTAAGGTATGGGGGATAGACTGAGGTAGATCGAACGATATACTGAGGACCGGTAGTGTGTTTACACTTGTAAAATCATGTCTGTAGATGATAAGTAACTGACGTTTGTTTCCAGGAAACGAATAGTTTGTTGGTCTTCGATTTTCGATTTCTTCAGGCATCAAGAGTAGCAGTCCTTTAGGTCTCGGAGCAATCTTCGTCGCCATGCTTCAATGATACGGAGATACACATTTGCATGTTGGTTGGCAGGGCATCCGTCCGTACTCGCAGCACGCAGCGCTGGGGCTGCAGCTGCTGACGCTGCTGGGGCGCCTGCACTACGCGGACACGGACGCCTACCTCGCGCACGCGCAGCTCGCGCCTGGCAACACCACGCTGCTCATCACCACGCAGTGAGTACACATTTGGCGACCGAATAGACTAACAATGGTTAACCTTTTCGCTGCCACATCTAATACTAATACAAGAGACGTCACCCAAACGCCAGATTTCTGTTACACACTCACACAAAATCACGTCTTTATCTGGCTAGACTGACTCATAGACAACAAGATCTACAGGACATGTTTAGCAAGATTGTAGGCGTGCCTGGGTGGAAAGGGTAATCAAAATGGTGATGGGCTGCCTGTAACATGAGGTTTTCGATGGGCAAGCTACGCGGGAAGAGAGGCGACCAGTGGCGTAACTATAGGGTGGCAGGGGTGGCAAATTGCCACGGGCCCCTAGCTCTACGGGGCCCCCAACTGGCTTGGTTTAGACAGAAGGGACGCTGATGCACTTCTTTATACCGAGGAAGGAGCCCCATCTAACGAATTTGCCACGGGCCCCAGACGTTATAGTTACGCCACTGGAAGCGACTGGTACATTCTAGGTTTTTGTTTGCTCCCGGATCGGGGAGTAACAGTTGTTATAACCGTGAATATTTTAAGTTGATGTCATCATCATCATCATCTCAGCCATTACAAGTCCACTGCTGGACATAGGCCTCTCCTTTAGATCTCCAATAAGATCGGTTGGAAGCGGCTTGCATCCAGCGCGATCCTCCGATCTTAATGAGTGTAGCGTGAACTACACTATTTAAGGATGATAGTTGATAGAAATGATAGTGATACCGATTTATGCTGATAAAAGGGGTTAATTAGGGATGATAAAACAAACGACCGAGTCGAATGCTGAATAATATTTCGACATTAACGTAAACTGCAAGCGTATGCAAACGCTTGCGCAATGTAAGCTATGTGCTACTTTAAATATGTACATACAAAAATGTACGCTTGTCCGTACAATGAGGTCATCGATCCACCTTGTGGGTGGACGTCCCACGCTGCGCTTGCCGGTGCGTGGTCTCCACGGACCTTGTTGTTGATGTAGAACGTTAATGTATGTTTGCAGGCATATATTCATGGTCCGTGCCAGCGGCGCCAGCAACTCGTGGCACATCGAGTGGGTGCTCAGGCTGGACGACCTGATCGGAGCGCCGGTCGTCTGCGGGGACCGGCTGGTGCTTAACGTTAAACAGGTGTTCAAAGGACCAAATATTGATCTTATAAGGATTCCGTTTTTTTAACCCCCGACGCAAAATGAGGGGTGTTATAAGCTTGACGTCGATGTCTCTTTTTTTTTTTATGTGAATAAGAAGGCAAACGAGCAAGTGGGTCACCTGATGGTAAGTGATCACCACTGCCCATAGACACCCGCAACCCCGGAGGGCTTGCAGATGCGTTGCCAACCTAGAGGATTAAGATGACATGCCTCTTGTGCCCGTAATTTCCCCGGCTGTCTTACTCTCCGCACCGGAACACAGCAGTGCAAGCACTGCTACTTAGCGGCAGGATTAGCGAGTAAGATGGTGGTAGCGATCCGGACGGACCTTGCACAAGGCCCTACCACCCGTCTCTCTCTATCTATCTCCCTCCTCCTCTCTGTCTCTCTAGCTCTAGCTTTCAAACGGATGGTTTTTTTTCATTCGAAAGCCAGTTTCCTTGCGGTGGCTAGTTTGGTAAAACTAGGTCCAGCAGTTCGAAGAGTACCAGCCTTTCCAAAATTATATGGTATTTTTGGCATCATCTCCAGTCTACAAACGTCCCACTCCTGGGCACAGGCCTCTCACAACGAGCGGGCTTGGGCTGTTACTCCCTTATTCATAAACGCTCTATAGGCCTCTGCTAACTTAGCAATCGTTTGTCCTTATCTGTGAAAGGTAAATGTCAAAGTGACGGATAAGGACAAACGATTGCTAAGTTAGCAGAGGCTTATAGAGCGTTTATGTATAAGGGGGTTAGTTCCCACGCATGGGATTTCAATTTTATTCTTATTCTTTTGAGGTACGGAACCATAAAGACATTTGATTACAGGACGAGCTGGTGAACTACTTCTCGACCGACGAGAAGGTGATCGAGGTCCCAGACCCTGAGGTGCTGAGCTGGCTGCAGTCCAAGATCCAGTGCGCGCTGGTGCTCGCGCTCGAGGACAAGCGCTGCCCTGCAGAATAAGACAACCAGCAGTTCCAGCACACCGAAGTTTCCAAGTGCCGTACCCAAACTTATTCGCGGTATTTCAATGCCAAAAAACTACCAATGTGTAGCCACTAACATGAAATAGTAACACCAGTACATTTTCACTTTTCTAAATGATGAGCGTACGTTTTTAATTTGTTTTAATGTTTATTCGAGCACAGCTATTTATCTTACACTGGCTTCTGCCCGCGACTTCGTCTGCGTAGAATTATACAAAACCTTCCTCATGAATCACTCTATCTATTAAAAAAAAACCGCATCAAAATCCGTTGTGTAGTTTTGAAGATATAAGCATACATAGGGACATGGGGACATAGGGACAGAGAAAGCGACTGTTTTATACTATGTAGTGTTTAATCAATAAAGATACCACCGTTATCATTACACTAATATTATAAAGGTGAAAGTTTGTGAGTGCGTGTGTGTGTGTTTGTTACTTCTTCACGCTGAAATGATTGGACGGATTTGGATAAAGTTTGGAAGGGAGATAGCTGCCCTAGATTAACACATAGGCTACTTTTTATCCCGGTAAATTGCATAGTTCCCGCGGGATAGTGATAAACATGTCAAAGGTCGCTGCCTAGAGTCGCAAAATAAATAATCATTGCCGAATTATAACTATTAACATCAGCTTTTTTATCTAACTACGCGGACGAAATCGCAGGCAGAAGCTAGTTTAATACATAAATTTATGCGGAATTTTTAAATTTACCGAAAAATATTCTAGATAATCTCAAAATCAATGACATTAGACAAGAAAATAGTTATTATCTTATTTAAATATCGGTGGGCGAGGAGGATGGTACGATTATGAGGTTCGAATTCCGAATTTCGGAGTAGCCCCCCAAAGGCGATGCAGGTGACAGGCGAATACTTTGAGTGGAATTCGAAGTGTTATAACTTTTTCTTTTTAAAAATCGCATCTGATGCTTTTTTGTGAACTTGTGATTGATGAGATGTGAGTCAGAAATGACTTAAAAGATACGGGATTTTGAAAATTTAAAATTCCAAATTAATTAAGGTCATATCGTGCAAATTATTTTCATACGAGCGTTACATTTTTTGATTTATAAATGGATCATTTGGTTTTTTTTTTCACGATCATCGAAAAAAACTAATTTTATTGACTTGATAAATATTAAAATCGTCGTTTTTTTTTAAACGAGGGATTATGATATTCTTTAATATTTATATAGTGGGTGGCAGGAATAGACAATTATAATTTGTTCTAATTCGGAATAAAACCGAAGGAAGGGACGTTAAATTATACTAACTAGCAACTCTTTTTTTTTCTATGTTATCTAGTTTTTTTTAATATAACTCGGAACAAAGACCATCGCACTATGGAGCCTAAGTTTATATGTTCTAGTCATTAAAGCTTTATGTTTAGATAATTAGTTAATAGATGTATGTATATTTGTGTAGGTTAGTAACGTTTCGGTACGAATCTGAATTTTGTAAATGTTTGTTGTATCAATGATCATACCTTTAAAGAAACATACAAATAAATGCGGCTCAAGATATAAATTGTTAGCCTAATTTGGTCCATGGTTTCTCAGGCATCATGGGTTCGGAGCCTTATACTTCGAAATTCGATTTGAGTGAGGGACGGTATTATAAGAACTTCGAAAATCGAATTTCGGAGTAGACCCTAACTAGCACAGATTTTCGAGAATTATGTGATAAATTAGATGAGGTTTTAGCAAATCTGCACATACCTGCGAAGCAGTCCAACGGTGCGTGTAGTTCCCAATCCGCTCTGAGCTTGCGTACGAACTACAGAAAGCCCTGTTATCCTAGAGGCTTGTGCCCAGCATTGGGACGTGTATAGGCAGGGCACGGGGCTACAGCCCCGGGGCCTCCACAAAAGAGGGGCCCCATATACTTCGAAAAAAAAAATCAAACGTAGACTAGTGTAAACATTAGTAAACGACTTGGGAAGTAAAATAATTTGGGGTCAGAGGGCCTCCACTCCTTTGTTGCCCTGAGGCCTCCAGACCTCTAAATCCGGCATTGTGTATAGGCTGGAGATGATGACAGAATATTTAATTGAGCTGCAGAGTTACTATTTAACCCCCTGGGATACAAGCCGGCTTCCGCCACACAGCGACGGTCGTGTATATAGCGACACACGCACACATTCGCGATTGGACGCGTCTCCCCATTCATGTTAATTTATTTAGTCAAATTCCAGTTTCAAAAGGTATCATCATTGATATGGACAATAAAATAATCATATCTATAACGATATATAAACGCGAATTATAATAAACTAAACAGTGCAATTGCTTTCATTGCCTCTATGTCAAGGGATTGGACTTTGTTGACAACGTCGCAGAGTTCATGATCCGCGTAAAGGCGCGATCACACCGGTGCGTAAGACGTTGATGGTGAGAAAATGTGACGCCTATGACACGTCACGCGGCGGTGTGGTCGCTCCTTAACTAGGTTAGCAAAATGATATTGAATGTTAAAAGTATTTTCGTAAAGCATTTATATTTGTGTATGTTTAGTTTTATATATAAAAGTGTAGTTTGCTTCCAAAACTTACGCCTACCGGCACATGAAAAGGCTATTTTTATAGCTGGAACTTTGCAATGCTTTGACTATCAAAAATAATACCAGAAGAAATCGACTGAAATATGTTTCAACTGTTTAACCTTTTCAACACCAAGCCTAGGGAAATAGTTAAGCGAATTTAAAACTTAAGCCATTGCGTAAAGGTTACTTACGCTGTGTTCTCCGGCGGATATATCGGTCGTTTATTGGCGTTGAAAAGGTTAAAACCTGCCTACATTTTCGAAGCAGACTACATTATTTCCACACTTTAGAAGAGGCTTATTTCTATCGACGGATAATCCGGTTAAAACTTTCCACCACATTCTTATATTGACAACTAGTCCAATTCGTCCACAAAGACAAGATGCAGATCTCAAAAAATCCAAATTTCCACCAGAATGAGGACTAACCAAGATTATATGGCATTGTGGTTAATATAAGAACTAGATAACATAAGAATATGGACGAGGTAGGAAGTTGATAAAATAGGAATGTGGACGAGTCAGGAAAATAGACTATGTGGCATTGGGCAAGTAAGGAATTAGATGACATAGGAATGATAAAAACATGGGACGATAAAAGAAATATGGTCAAGACAGAAAAGTGGATTGAAATAAGCCGTTTTAAAGTATATATTGATGTCTATTCGATACACTATGTGTAAGCGTTAACTGTTGGTTTAAATGTTTTACTGTGTAGTATTGGATGTATAGCAATATGTTATATTGTTTTTGTTTACCTCAACTGTTTACTGTTATTTTACCCGAAAATGTTTTACAGCCTGCGTCATCACAAAAACTTTTTAAATAATAATTTACTAACTTTAGTCTGATGTAGACAGTGGCTATGTTCGTTGATAATTTTATACAGTTGGTGGACTGAGAATAAAAAGGTTCTAATTGCGATGAAAGCCTAGAAATTTTACCTAGAAAACCTAGAAAGCCTAGAAAATGTAAGACGCAGCCATTTTATTCTCAGGTCGCCACCTGAGGCAAATAAATCTTTATGGGAATTATTTAGTTTTTTAAAGACCAATTGTTTTGTTATTAATATATGACAGCGACCGACATGGCTAAAGAGGTTAGATTGGAATAGAGGGTAGGTTAAAGTAGTAACGGAGTAACATTACTCGATCTGCTCTTACTTCTGTTGGTAACAATGAGTTAGAAGTAGTAAGGTATATTTCTCCGTAGGTCGTCGCCGCCATTACTAGTTGCCCAAGTGATAAGGTCGGTAGTTAATCGTTTTGAACTCGATGCGAGATAGCCTTTGATAGGTTACTTTATAAAAGTTTAAATAAAATAATGGCAATGTCCAATGGGGGACAATTTCGTGAGTACAAGAGTTAAAAGACGGGGCATTGTACTGTCGAACAATATGGCTTCTGACGTATGTTGTTTGTATGTATACTTCATTTAGTTTAGGATGAGAAACCACAACATTATATTGCGGCTCGTGAAGTGTACTCTCTTTACAGTTTGTACTAGAGTAATTGTAAACGACACGAAAATAAAGTGGCATTAAAACAATTTTATTTTGCGGCTCCCAGACTGTTGCACTGTACTATCTACTAGGTAAGAAATAGTTGACCAGACGCAGTATAATTTTGTTGTGGCTCATTCTAAATTAAATGAAGTATTGGTAAACTCTTTATTGGCAAAATAAACATAAAAATACAATCAAACGTCTTCGCAGTAAACGTCCCATGATTTTTCTTGTCGTGAATCAATTTGTTCGGTAGTTTGGTAAAAAAAACAAAAATCTAAACATGGGAGGTAATGGCGGACGAACGTTGACCGTACTGAAATAATCGATCTGGGGCCTGATTTTTGGAAAGCACATGTATGAAAATACCACTCGAAAGTGGTATAAATCTGTTTATATCTTCAAAACTACAGCTCTAATCAAATTTTTGACTAGGTCACAAGATTAATGAGAGCCCTAAGTATTTTCTAAGCTACTCGTATCTCAAATTCAGCACAATTTTTCACCACTTTCGAGTGGTGTTTTCACACATGTGCTTTCCAAAAATCAGGCCCCTGTAGGCTTATTATCTACCTCGCCCGCAATCGCCATCGTGTTCATTTTGACAGTTCATGTATGGGCTGACAATTGGCATCGGAATCAGCCAGCTGTCACATTCACACAAGAACTGTCAAAATGAACACGATGGTGATTGCGAGCGAGTTAGACAATAAGCATACAGATTGTTTGCTCTATGCCCGGTACTTGATTACTTTTAACCATTTTCCTACTCTACAGATGCATAAAGTTTTTCCATGACATTTCGTTGAATTTTATCCCGTTTTCAACTTTTGTCTCACGTTATTAAAGTCGTGTATACAATGCAGCTGCCAGATTAAATTGTTTTATAAATAAGAACCTTATTCAAAGTTGAAAACCGCTTGAGACCCTACGAAAAGTCATGGTAAATCATTTGGCACTACATCTGTACTCAATCTTTAGAAATGCCATGTGATAACAAGAGTTGCTTGGCGCGCGAGATAGATCGCCCTTCTTTTTCTTACAGTTCGTTTTAGAAAGAGACGGGTAGTGTAGCACGCGCGCGACGCGACTCTTGCGCACTGTCATGCTTACACAGCGGTGACTCAAATTATTTTTTAAACCTTTCATTTGACAAGTTTTCTTTAGCATTTAATTATGAGATCTCATGAAATGACATTCATATCAGTATCAAAACATAAGTCATGCACAATCACGAATGTGTTTATGTTAAATTGTTTGTTTATTTGTGTAAGGCCATGCTTACATCGAACGATAATCGATGAAAATAAATGTTTTATAAGTCATTTGAATAAACATAAAGATGTAATAAAAAGTGGTTTTATTGATGTATAAATAGTTATATTTATTTGATTGAAACAATCGTCTGAGGCCGGTATGTCTATGCCCAAACCCAGTGTTGGGTACAATTAGGGCTGCCATCTCTAAAAATTGACAACCAGGACAAATAGTCATAAATTATTTTATGTCATTTTCGAACAAACTTTCAACCAAATTTAGTTATCATTCATCGAAGTCAGCGTGAGACCTTTTTTAAACAAAATAGTAGCATACTTTAGGACAAGTCGCGCTGCCGCCCAGAGGGGGTCAAAAACTAGAAAAATTCGAACTCAAACTACAAACGAAACCTCGCCTGGACGTTCTCTGAACTAGGACAAATCCGGGGAAACACGGACGAATGGCAGCCCTAGAATCAAAGGACAAGTATAATTAAACAAGGTCTGTCAGAATTATACTGGAATATTTCAAGAGGTGGTTGAGTTTCAGTTAGTATACTCAGTGAGCAAAAAAACTGTGTCACTGCCTGTAGAAAGTTGTTTGAAAAGTGACCTGGTTTTTTTGCTCCCGAGTATAGTACGAAAAACTTTAGGAAGACTGGTAGAGGTGTCATCTACCAAACAGAAAAATTACCTTAGTAAAAGTATCACCATTTTTGAGATATTATTTCGATTTTCAATTTTAATTTTACCTCTTTTATTGACCTTGTTCAAGCTTTGAACTCTCTTGGAGGATAAAATTTGGAAATACTTTTACTAAGATAACTTTTCTACATTCGGTAGACGACCTGCCCACCTACTTACTGCATATGGGACATCCCATATATTATCCTTGCCTCAACTAATGTCTTTTATTTATTCAGAGTCCCCACTAGAACTATAATCACATACTAAAGACATTCTAACATTTGTATTATTTTCAGCTTTTGCAGCAGAGTTATCACCATTTTTAACAGCAACTTCATCAACTTTAATTTCGCCTTCTTTCATATTACTTAAATCACTTTGTTCTGAACTACTACCATTATTTTTATCATCTTTATTTTCTTCTACATTTTCTCTTTGTTCAGCTCCACTACCATTATCTTTAACATATTTATTTTCTTTTACATTTACTAATTTATTTTCACCTTCCATTCCTTCTCTATTCTGCTCTTCACTTTCAACTTTCTTCCTTTTAATCAATATCCCTAAATTATTCCTTGTTAGAGTTGAAGTTTTACTGAGTGACTCTTCTTTTTTGAGGCCTCCAAAGCTAGTAAGAAGTCCACTAGAGCTTGGCAAAGCGGGGCTGTTCAGGATATGGGTCCTGGTTGAGGTCTGCTTTTCTTCTATGCTTCTTGAGGGTCTGAGAGACAGGAGGGTGGCCATATGCCGGTCATCTTCGTTTTCAGGGAGCAGGTTGATCTCCAGGGAAGACTTGGCCAGCAGCAGGCCGTCGTTGACTGACGCTTCTTCTAGCTCTTTCCGTCTTTTCTGAGGATTTAAATTAAAAAAACTTTACCAAACTTGGTCGATTTGATCGAAATATTTACGTATTAAGTATTTTGATTCTCCTTTCAACATGCTCGCAATCATGCTAAACATGGCCTTTAGGACTTGTTATCTTAGGCTCTGCCTATCCTGTACGGGATACAGACGTGATTTGTGTGTGTGTGTTAATTTTTACTGATTTAATTCAGACCCCTTTTGGGCAAAAGCCTCCTCCATCTTTTCCTGTCCTATGGTATGGTATGGGTGGATGCACCTATGTCCTGGTATTGTATGTATGTCATAATTTTTTATTACTTACCCTAAAATTGCGTCTCAGTGAGCAATTGGCTTCATAATCATCCTTCCACACACTCTGGTTGCGGCCCACGAGCCTCCCCAACCGAGGCTTATCCTGCTTCGCCACATCTTCGTCTCCAGTCTTGTGCTCCAGCCGGAACATAGCATCGTCAAACATCCGTTTCTGTGTCTCCTTGGTCTCGGGGACGATCTGACCATTCTCTGTAGGGTCCCATCTGTTCTCTTGGCGTCTTGCCCCTGATACTATGACATAGTCTAGGTTCTGGAAGTAAAGTAATTTGTTATGTCATGAGGTTGTATGAAAAATCGTAAGCATTGGTAACAGTTTAAATTATAATATTGATGTAGAGACATTACATGTTTTTAATATTCATATTCATAAATGCTCTAATAAATAAATAAACAAATAAAAATAAAAAAGCCTTTTATTTCTGGTTTTCGAATAGCATGAATATATTTAACTTATGGTAGATAGAGAGAAAAAAGCATTTAGTGTTAAAAGAAATTAATAGTAAAACAAAAATAAATCAATGATTAAATGAAAATGAAAATAATATAATGCTCTAATAAAGTTATGATAATTTACATTCTCATACGGACATAAATTTTGATTTAACCCGTCGAGCGTCCAGTGTGCACAGGTATGCGCACAACGTTATGCACCCTGTGCACACGGGACGCTCGACGGGTTAAATCCATTTTCCATTTTTTTTTTAATTTTTATGTTGCTTAAATGCATTAATTTGTGTGACTCTTGGGTCAGATTCATCAAACACTCCCCTGCCCACTACCAGATTCTCTGGCAGCAAAGGAGTATTTCACGGACCTGTAAATTCATACCCATTTTCTGATGCCGGAAAACTCAATGTTGTGTTAACTGCTCCATTAAACAGGCTCGGTAGTGGGCAGGGGAGTGTTCGATGAATATGACCCAAGAGACATCCAATGAGGCTGGCATAGTCACACAAGTGCACTTAAGCCTCGTAAAAATATAAGAATAAAAAAAAATTAAACAGGCTCACATCAGCTAGGTACCTCTCTCTATTCCATCACACTCTTCACACTCCATCAAAAAATTTATTAAATCTTTAACCATATTCCATTTTGAATTAGTAATTCATAGCAGACCTTACCCCTGGATCGGTCTTGATCTCAAAATGGTTGTCACAAAGATGGCACTTCATTCTAAACTGGTATACAGGTGTAGTGTAATACATGCCAATCTTGGTCTTCTCGGCGTTGTACCGCACCCCCATACCTATGTGGTTGTTGCAGCCATCGCACCAGATGTTATAGGGCATCTCAAATCGAATGATAAGGATCCCCATGTGGAGTTTCCTGGCTCGCTCCCTCAGGGCATGGGTGCCCATGAATTTGTTTAACCCCCCGACCTTTGGGTCGTAGTCGGGGGGATAGTACAGGTTCTGACCCTTGCGCTCACCCATTCTGGACTAGAGGTGCTGGAAGTAAAGATTACAGGTTACATTTTGATTGTTAAATGTACTGAGTCACTGTGTAGGGTGAGACAGTGGTGAATTACTTACTTCTGAAGATAGAGGTCAACAGAAAGAATATTTTTTTATATATTAAAACTATTACAATAGCGTAGCTTATGAATAATGGCAAAATAAAGTAAATTTCTGCGTAATCTGCATTGCATTTTGCGTTTATTTACTTTTGTCAAATTTGACAATCAATGCATGACATTCATTTTTACCACAGATTACCTAAATAGTTTTATCACTAGGGTTGTTCCTTTAGGGGTCCATGGTTACTAAGTTGGCTAAATTGTAACGTTAAAGTTATTAGCATTGGATCATGAAATTTTTGTTCATAGGGGTGTGAACTCCACTTATCAACCATAGACTAGAAATTCAGTTTTCAATGGCTGGCAAATTAACGACAGCTGTTTGACAGTTCGCTTTTATTTTCTATAGAAATTATCTCTTCATCATAAAAAAAGCTTTTGTCCAGCAATTTGTTTGTTTGAAAATAATATTCAAAAGTGATTTGTTGTTCTAAGTTTCTTGTGAGAATTCGGGAGATGTGGGGTACAATAAATTGCACTATAAATAGATCGAGCCGCAGTTAGTTAAAGTGAAATGTCTGATTGTGATGATTTATCAGACATATTGAGTGTGAATTCGGCAGCCATGGGTAGGAGAGAGGAGCCCGCTTGGGCCAAGGGGACGGTGGGTCTGATGGCGGCTCGGGAGCGAGGGAACGTCGATCGGCAATTCCAGAATCGTCTGACGGTGACTCGCAGTATGATCGACCGACTTGGCTTGGAGACCGAGCTGAATGGCCATATGGGCTGCGTGAACTGCTTGGAATGGAATAGCGATGGATCGTAAGTTATTTTCCATCCATAAAAACACTCAAAATATACTTAATTTGGCTTAAATTTGTTATGTTAAACACTTTTGTCGCAGAGTGCTGGCATCCGCGTCTGACGATCTCCATGTGATACTTTGGGACCCGTATCGGTACAAACAGCTTCACAACATAGCAACTGGGCACACAGGAAACATATTTTCAGTGAAGGTAAGTAGACATGTTCTATATGTATACAAATGTTAATCAAAACAATGCTGTGTCACAGTGACTGCTTAATACCTATGAAATGAGTAACAAGTGTTTTTTTACAGTACTTGATAGGTAATATAGTTTTTCTGTATTTACCTATATACATACATGAGCCTAAGGTAACAAAACCTTAAGGCCACATTTAGCATGATTAAAATAGTGATGGGTTGCTAGCCGCATCACCTATAACATGATTCCTAAGACTCGCCCATTCCCTCAATGGGCTTTTACCATCTGGGCAGGATGAGAAGCAATATGGCCCAGTATGGAATAACCTATGTTGTTGTTAACATTGCTAAGTTACAGATTTCTTTCAATATTTAATAATGTAACTATAGTGTACGAATTTGTTTTGTTCAAATAAAAAATGAAATTAAATAATTAATTTGTTAAGGTATCTTACTGGTTCTTTTGGTTTGTGATTATCCTTAATGAATTCGACTAGAATCATCATAATAATTGCTGATTCATACATTATCATTATTTTTATGTTCAGTGTTCTGAGTAATATGTTATAAACAACAGTATAACTGTAAAAGATATTCGGTTATAAATTGCAAAGGTTTTTATATCTGAATTTTGATGATCAGTTAAAATGAAATATTAAATGTATTTGATAATAATGTTATGTTTGAGTGCAATTTCTTATCAGAGACGGTCTCAACTGGCTTGTTGTCGTATGACTCACATGTACAAGTATGCCTATCCTAAATTTGTCTGAATTGTTGTCACCAATTTGTGTAAATAAGCATCTCTTGTGTCACAACTAGACGTATGATTTGTATGATGTATGCTTGTTACATACGACATTTTTAAGTGATCACGGCGTATGCACCGGCCGGGCCACCCGCGATACCATCGCCGCCGAGTTCCACGAAGTGCAGACGCAGCATAAGGAGAACCGCGGGAAGCTCATCGCGCGACTGTTCGGCTCGGTCACTTTTGTTTCTCGCATCGGCCAATCGTCACCTACATCTTAGATTTAATTATTTTATAGTAATCTTTAATAATTAAAGCTAATTTAAGACTATTGGTTCCCACATCGACCAATAGTCACATATATCTTAGGATTAATAATTTAAATTAAAGTTAATTTAATAATTTTGGTTTTTTAAGTCCTCCGGCCGCAGCCTTCGTAACTGGCGCAGTCGTTGTAGGATACTCACGGTCGTTCGTGAGCATCGTAATTTCCGAAAATCGAAGTCCGCGCTCGCGAGTCGCCCGGGTGACTTCTTGGCACCGTTGCTGAGTATCCAGAACCTGAAGAGCTGCCGCCGGGAGGTGTATCCAGACATCGATACATAAAGAGACCGAGAACGAAACTGTAAATCATGCCAACAAGACTTGAACCGGATTACCCGTGTTCACCCGCAAATAATGAGTCAGATGCTGATGAACAGGACTCGATAGAAGAAGAAGAAGAAGCTCTGAAACCCAAAAAGCCCAAGTAGGAGTTCCATTGTTACACCTGTGACGAAGACTTAACGACTGGGAGACCCTCGAAAACCATCTCATACAACAACATGTGTCACTGCCCTCAGTGGTTGTAGACAAACTGCCGACGACGAATTCAACCCCTCAGGCGACGAAGAAAAAACGATACGAGAAAAGGACCGAGGAAAGGAAGGAGGATTTTATGTAAGTACTTTAGAACTGCTCTGAAGTTGCTTCCCGTATTCCTTAAGTGATTTCCTTAGAATTTTCCAAAATTTTCCATTCATGAAGATCTCCGTCCTTACCTTACATAGCACTTCAGGGACCAGCATCTATGGACATGGAGGCTGAATGCCCGAAGATCAAATCTTGGTACCTTCGTGAGAAAACTTGGCAGCAATATATCAGCTACCACCCAACTGCATCCAACATCTAATCCTGGAACAGAAACTTTTACCATCCTGCCAGTTGACTACCATCACCCTGAAGAAAGTCGCCCTGGAACAACTCGATGATCGTCACTACACCTTGAACTTTCCTGAACCAACCAAAGTGCAGATAAGCTGTGGACAAGAAAAGTACGAAATACTTCGGTCAAGCTACCTAGCATCCTTGCCATCAAACTGCAAGATTAAGACTCCAGAATTTACCATCGCCAACATGAACGAGCCATGAAGATGGATCCCGCCAGCATCCCAGCAACATTTGCGAGAGCCCTCGGCAAATAGTTGCCGATATCGGAGGGGAGGTCTATCCTAAATTTGTCTGAATTGTTGTCACCAATTTGTGTAAATAAGCATCTCTTGTGTCACAACTAGACGTATGATTTGTATGATGTATGCTTGTTACATACGACGTTTTTAAGTGATCACGGCGTATGCACCTGCCGGGCCACCCGCGATACCATCGATGGCGCACCCCGCGGGGGCCGCCGCCGAGTTCCGCGAAGTGCAGACGCAGCATGAGGAGCACCGCGGGAAGCTCATCGCGCGACTGTTCGGCTCGGTCACTTTTGTTTCTCGCATCGAACAATTGACACATTTTTTTTTTATTTTTTTTATATGAATAGGAAGGCAAACGAGCAAGTGGGTCACCTGATGGAAAGTGATCACCACTGCCCATAGACACATTCCCGGAGGGATTGCAGATGCGTTGCCAACCTAGAGGACTAAGATGAAATGCCTCTTGTGCCCGCAATTTCCCCGGCTGTCTTACTCTCCACACCGGAACACAGCAGTGCAAGCACATATATTTTAGACTTAATCTTTTTATTATAATCCTTAATAATTAAATTTAATTCAATAATTTTGGTTTTTTTAAGTCCTCCGGCCGCAGCCTTCGTAACTTGCTGCCACCATTGAATACAACCTTATTATTATAAATATTATTCAGATCAATCATTGTTTGTTATCATATTGCCATTGGTTACATTCTCCTGGGTCACTCTTTAATAATAATAATAATAATATTATATTTATTTATTTAGGCATTAATCCCATTACAATATTTAATTACAATTGCAATTATCAAAATTAGTTAATAGGTGAAACCATTTAAACCATTAAACCATTTTTGTGGTAGTATTAAAGTCCCTTCCATAATTGGTTATCTCATCTACAGTATAAAGTGACTATGAAATGAATTAAGAATTTTTATTTCTTGATTTTTATGTTTACTTTTACGGTTTTACTGTTAGAAATTAAATTTGTAAATATTAGTGAAAATTAGAACACATAAGACAAATCTGAAAAGTAAAGCTATGGCCGGGTATCGAACCCGAATCTTCGTCATACCTAACCTACTATAGGTAACCTGTTATGGGTGGTGTAGGGGTATAGCACGTCACGGAATGACGAGGATCCGGGTTCAATTCCCGGCCATAGCTTTACTTTCAGATTTGTCTTATGTGTTCTAATTTTCACTGACATTTAAAATGTTTTAGTATAAAGTGACATAATAGTACATTACTGCAGAGGCCGTGAAGTAAGGGATTGCTGGACGAGTTTGGGGTAGGTGGCCGAGTCGAAGACGAGGCCAGATAGAACGAGTCCTGCAATCCCTGTTCCGGCCAAAGCTTGTATAGTGCTTTTCTCAAACAATGTGAGGAAATATTAAAATTAAAATAACTACTAGACAATCAAGTAAATCTCTTAACTTTTTTCCGGTAGCATATTTTGTATAGCTAAATTTGCCTCCTCTTTTAAATGAGGCGGAGTACAGTTCATAAGTTCCCAGTCACTTTCATCACTAGAAGTCATTTTTATTTCTGTTAAATTATAATAACAATCACTACGAAATACGCATAAGCAGAAAAAAAGATTTTCGATTTGCCACCTTTTTTATTTTTTAAATGTACTAATTTGATCCAGCTATTTGAGCACCATGTTTAACTGCACATAAATATAGTACCATAGATTTTTTTTTTATGTCGCAATTATGCTTAGGTACAGATTGTGGTGGTGGTTGGCTGTATGTAATTTTTTCCTTTGCCAATTTAATTTTAGTATAGAAATTTAAAAAATTAGAGCAGCGGACAAAAATGGATTTTCATACTAACTTTTGTGGCCTAAGCCAAGAAGTAATGTAGGGAGCCATAAACGAGAAACTTCATGTCCTCATATCGGGACATTAACGCATACATTTCCGAGCATGTTTGAGAAAAATTTCTTCTAATAAACTGTCTTTTGTCCCTTTGCTGAACAATAATAAAAATAATGCACTTTTAAAATGTAAAATTTTAATATCATTATAAATATATTTTATAAATTGTGTATAATTTGTCCAATTTGGTTGCTGTAAAAATCTATTGATTTATTTAAAAAATTTTATCAATCATGCTAAACGTGGCCTTAAGGTTTTATTACCTTAGGCTCTGTCTACCCCGTAAGGGATAAAGACGTGATATATGTATGTATGTTGAATCATAGATTTAAATCAAGTGATTCAAATCAACCCAGTTGCAAACACGCAATGCAGCGATGCGCTTTGTCGGTAGTTCCTGTCCCCGGAGGTGGTGGCGACGTGCGCGGCGGACGGCACGGTGCGCGCGCGCAGCGTGTGCGGCGCCGCGCCGCTGCTCGAGTGCTCCTGCCACTGCGGCCGCGTCAAGCGCCTCGCCGTCGCGCCGCTCAACCCGCACCTCATATGGTCCGCCGGCGAGGACGGCCTCATACTGTGAGTGGTGCACACGCGCACACACACACACACTCACACACACACACACACACACACACAGGCAGAACGGACCCACACACAAAAACAGACACACACACACCCACACCCACACACACACACACACGCCCACACACACAGTCACACACCCAGACACACACACCACACACACACACACAGTCACACACCCAGACACACACCCCACACACACACACACAGTCACACACCCAGACACACACCACACACACACACACCCAGACACACACCCAGACACACCCACACACACACCCACATGCACACACCTACACACACACACACAGAGAGACACACACCCACACACACTCACACCCACACACACTCACACCCACACAGACACACACCCAGACACACACACACACACCCAGACACACACACCCACACAGGCACACACACACCCACACACACGCGCGCATACACACACGCACACACTCATGCACACACGCACTCATGTACACACACACACATCGCGAGGAAGCCTGCACACCAGCGAAGCCATTCAATGGTGGGTAGGAAGTTCCCAATTGGGCCTCTCAGTCTAAGAGCCTGTGCCCAGTGGGACGTATACAGACTGGAGATGGAGATGTAACCAGACGGAACAACGGATTCGCAGGCAGCACGACCTCCGCACGCCGCACCGCTGCAGCTCCGCCAACGTGCTGGTGAACCTGCTGAACCACCTGGGGCGCTACGCGGAGGCCAAGTGCGTGGCCGTCAACCCGCGCCGCCCCTACCAGCTGGCCGTCGGGGCCAACGACCTCTACGTCAGGCTGTACGACACCAGGATGATTAAGCTGAGTAAGCTGCAAGTAAGTTTACTCTATAGTGTGATAGTAAGTAAGTAGTCTAGGTAGTAAGGCCGACGAGACGAGATAAAATAAGTAAGCAATTGGATCGTTACGGGCAAGGAACTATCCAACTGTCCGGTTCCGATTCGATTTAATTTTATATGTATGTAGGTATGTATCACCTTCTCAGATCTGTTCTGTTCTCCAGTCCATTATGGTTGCCTGGAAGAGATCGCTCTGTAGCGATAAGGCCGCCTATTGTTACCTTGTAATATTCTGTATACCTTTTTTCTGTTTTGGTTGTTATATATGTGGTGTTCAATAAAGAGTTATTGTATTGTATTGTATTGTATGTATGTAAACTCTTTATTCCACATAAAATTTAAAAAAATACAGAAATACAGATAAAATAGTACAAAGACGAACTTATCCCTAAGAAGGGATCTCTTCCAGCTAACCTGATGATAGAGTGGTACAAAATTATACGACGGCCGTATAGCCTAGTGGTTAGTGACTTGATTTGTATGATGAATGCGAATGTTTGTACCCGAGTCGTGGAGGTCTCTTTTGTTCTAATTTTCAGTATCGTTTAGAAATTTATTTTCTAACGGTAAAACCGTATAAAGTAAGCATAAAAAATCAAGAAGTAAAAATTCTTGATGTATTTGATAGAACGCTAATGTAGTTCACAACTTAAATATATTTGACTTTTATTTTAAATTCGAGCCGCCAAATGTTTCGTTTTGTCAAAAGAGGTCATGGACTGAAAAAAAATTACCTTGCTACTCTGCTACTCAAGTAGAGGAGCAAGGTAAATTTTTTTTTTGTTCATTGAAATTGACCTCCGCAAAGTAACGCCTGATCCATTAAAACTAAACTTATAAATCAACCAAAGTGAAACGATGAGAAGTATAAAACTTTGAAGTGTTTTTTCAAAAGTCCGAACTGATCCGACCTGATGCAATATTCCGAAACTTTAAGAGAGCTCGTAGAAAGAGTCGGGTAGTCTGTGTGTTGCGCCTGGTGTCGCGCTAGCGCCGTGTACCCCCGCTGCAGGTGGTGGTGCCGGGCTCGCGCGTGTCGTGGGAGCGCCAGACGGTGCGCTGCGCGCGCGCCGGCGCGGGGGACCCCGACCAGAACATACCGCGCGCCGCCGTCACCTACTTCGCGCCGGGTAAGTGCTGTACATGAGCTGCTATCGAAGTACCACGGTATTTTTTTGGTACGTTTTCTAAGAATAAAACCTAGCTAGGTCGATTTAACGCCCCCCAAACCACATGGAAAAAGTTTTCTTTGATTTGTGGGTGTTCTAGTACTCTAACCTCGGTTGGTCTCAATCTTTTAATCCTTGATAGAAATGGGACCGATTGGCATTAAAAAAAAAGTCAAAACTGACGATTTTTTCGCTGACTGTACATTTTATCAAAAATCTGTGAATGTCGATTGTCATCACTCAAAAAGTTAGTAAAGGTCTCCTAAGAGCATTTTCGCGTAGCAGCAAGGGATCTAGTAGCTGCCCTTGCTGCCCCATTTCAACTTTCCACCCTGTATAGCGTGGCGCAGTAACTTGGCAGCAAGTGGAAGTGGTCAATTATCATCACGAGTTGGTGTAACGGTAACGGTTCGCAGGCCACCTGTCCATCGAGCCCAACGAGCACAACTTCCCCAAGAAGGCCACCACGTACGTCGCCTTCAGCCACGACGGCACGGAGCTGCTCGTCAACCTTGGCTCCGAACAGGTAAACAAAGAAAGAAAGAAGCCATTTATTCCTTTTTGCAAGACACAAATATAAGATAATATACACAATTTTATAGAAAACTAGCGACCCGCCCCGGCTTCGCACGGTATATTATGCATGTATTATACATATAAACCTTCCTCTTGAATCACTCTATCTATTAAAAAAAACCGGATCAAAATCCGTTGACTGGTTTTGAAGATACAAGCATACATACGGACACGGGGACAGAAAAAGCGACTTTATTTTATACTATGTAGTGATAAACAAGGTATAACAATAAAAAACAACAGGTACAGTTGTGATCGTGTCAGGAATAGCGTTTAGGTTCACTGTGTCCATATTACCATTTTATCAAGATCCTATTTCTCAAATCGTCCATTTCCTATTTTGTCAATATTCCTATTTCGTCTACATTTCCTATTCGTCCGCATTCCGATATCGTCTGCATTGCCATGTCGTCCACATTCCCAATTCGTCCGAATACCCATATCGTTCTCATTCCCAACTCTTCCGCATTCCCATGCCCCCAACATTCCCAATTTGTTCGCATTCCCATATCGTTCTCATTCCCAACTCTTCCGCATTCCCATGCCCCCAACATTCCCAATTTGTTCGCATTCCCATATCGTTCTCATTCCCAACTCTTCCGCATTCCCATGCCCCCAACATTCCCAATTTGTTCGCATTCCCATATCGTCCTTATTACCAATTCGTCCGCATTCCCATATCGTCCGCATTTCCAATTCATCTCCATGCCCATATCGTCCACATTCCCAATTCGTCCGCATTTCCATATCATCCACATTCCTAATTTGTCCGCATTTCCATATCGTCCACATTCCCAATTCGTCCGCATTCCCATATCGTCCACATTCCCAATTCTTCCAACATTCTCAATTCGTTCGCATTCCCATATCGTTCTCATTTCCAACTCATCCGCATTCCCATGTCCGCATTCTCAATTCGTCCGCATTCCCATATCGTCCGCATTTCCAATTCATCTCCATGCCCATATCGTCCACATTCCCAACTCGGCTCCATTCCCCCGCATTCCATCGTCTACCTGTACAATTATCGTGTTTTTGTACACATAGAGTTATGCATACATTCATAGTTATCTTGTGCTTGCAGATCTACCTGTTCGACATAAACGGCGGGCGGCGGCCCGTGCTGGTGGAGAGCTTCATCATCCAGCACAACCACGCGCACCGCGCCGCCGGGGGCGCGCCGCCGCCGCTCGCCGCCGAGCCCGCCGCGCAGCCGCAGCTGCCTGCGCACGTCAAGTTGCTCAAGGACCGGGTAAGGCTTAGCAGGCACTGCGGTTTTTTTCTTGCGGTTGCGGTCTGGCCGAAAACGCCGAACCGCGGAGGAACTCGCACTGCGGTTGCGTTTCCGCGGTTTTCACGTTCAGTATGACAATGGATTTCCTCAGAGCAGTATGCGTTGTGGCCTTAGTTTTAAGAAATAAAAAAAATAGAAAACGTCTTCGCCAACATAAGTACTGGGTGCTCTATCAGATCCTCTAACAGATCAAATATATTTGAAGGGATATTTTTGTAAAATGTACAGTGATGTACGAAACAACAAAGACAATTTTTTTAACTACTACAGGATGTCAATTAGTAGTTTTGATAAATTATTGCGAATGGTTGGCCCACATCTACAATTTCAAAATACAAGCACTACACCTCACTGCTCCGCTCTCTGAGCCGAACTGACGAAAAAACCGCTTTTTACGAACCGCAGTGGGGGCGCTGCCGTACATGAAGTATGGGATACATAAAAACGCGCGGTTGCAAACCGCGAATCAAAATGTAGCAAGTTGCGTTTTTAAAATCAGTCACTGAAATAAATCGCAAGTGCGTGCACTTATAAAGAATGCCGTACGTTACATTTTTTGCGGTAGCGGAACCGCTTTTTAAAAACCGCAGTGCGTGCTAAGCCTATCACTTAACGTCAGAGCCTGGTTTCGCGATCTAGTCTGCTACAGGGTTTCATGTTGGGAAATTTATTAGCTTGTAAGATCCAATGTACGGTCAAGTGCAAAAATAAGTATCGATATGAACTTGTACCGACGACCGGATAGACTAGTGGTTAGTGACCCTGACTATAAAGCTAGAGGTCCTGGGTTCGAATCCCGGTAGGGGCAGACATTTGCATGATGAATACGAATGTTTGTGCCCGAGTCATGGATGTTGTATGTATTTATCTACACTATAATTATAAGTATGTTTATCCGTTGCCTGGTACACATAGTACAAGCTTTGCTTAGTTTGGGTGTGGGTCAATTGGTGTAATTGGTCCCAAGAATATATTTATTTATTTATTTATTTTATTTGTCAAAAATATGCCCCACGACCTTATTACGCCGGTGTAAGAGTGTATGGTACTTATTTTTGAAACTTTGACTAGATACATATTATTACACTTGACTGTACACATGAAAGCGACGAATAAATGACTTATGACTTAATCAATATCGATGGGTATTAGAAGAAAAAACGGAAAAATATTTTGATCACTTGAGGTTTGTTTGTATTAAATTATATGGAAACAGATACAGTTTCTTTCGAGGGTTATTTTATTATTTAAAATGATAAAGTATAGTTAAGGTTTAGGTTTTTAAGGTATAGTTAAGGTTTAGGTTTTTTTTTACTTTTTTTTTATAAAAAAAAACTTTTTCTCTTGCATATTTTATAAACGACGTCTTTATCCCTTACATGGTAGACAGAGTCTAAGGTAACAAGACCTTAAGGCCACGTTTAGCATAATCGTGGGCGTGATAGGTTGCTAGCTGCGTCGCCTATAACATGATTCCTAAGATTTTCGCCTATTCCCTCGATGGGTTTTTACCATTTGCGCGGGAAGAGGAGCAACTGGCATATTCTATGTTTTTTCTTTACTTCCAGAACAGCGTGGAAGCGTCCACCGTACCATGACGTCTTAACGCTATTCAATTCCGACCCAGTTCAGGTTTTAGCGGAGCTGTCATTTTTAGTATGAATCTGAGAGTGAAGGAACCTGAACTGAATCGGAATTGAATCGCAAATCGGGTTACTCGGTGCACCTCGGGCATCGGTTAATGATTTCCTGACAGATTCTGAGGGATATCATTATCCGTTGGCTAAGAGCCCGACAGGGAGAAGGTCTTTTAACCGCACAACGTTGCCGACATTTTTGTCACAAGATTTTTGAATATTGTATTTATTACTTTGACATTGGCGAAATGATCGCATCGATCGATGGGGCCATATTAAAGAAGAAGAATTGCATTAGGGGGCGTCCGTTAATTACGTGAGGCATTTTTAAGGATTTTTGACCCCCCCCCCTTGCACAGTGTTTTTTGTGACCCCAAAAAGTGACATTCTGTTTTTATCAGTAATATCCAAAGTTTAACTCATTATTTATGTAAGACTAAAACACCCAGGTGACAATAGGCCATAGTTTATTTTTTAAAAAATATTTTAAAAAGTTGACCTTAAACTGGGTCAAACTAGAAATTTTTTATTATTTCAAGAAATGTACACACTTAGCTTCTCTCTGTATTGCAGGTAGATACGTTAATGTATGGCGTATATTATTGCTCACTTAATTACTTAAAAGTACTTACAGAAACGGCAGTATACGCAACTTTTAATTTTAAGAAATTATTTTTTTTCTCTTTTTCTACGCCGAAGTAGAATCACTGGCACGGTCGGCAGTAGCATACTGCTAAGGGCAGTCAGGCAAAAAACCAGCACGGTTTCATACAGGCGAACCTCCAGAGAAAAAAGCTGGCAACCGAGGAGCTACTGATCGAAGCCGAGAAGCGCAAGATTACAGCCGCGCTACTTCAGGAGCCCTATGTAGGAGGGGCTAGGGTGATGAGGAACTACCGGGGCGTGCGTATCTTCCAGGGCGCAGTAGGGGACGGGGGCGTCAACAAGGCGGCCATTGCCGTTTTTGACTCTACCGTTGACGTCATCCAGTATCCGAAACTCACCACCAATAACATCACGGTGGTGGGTCTTCGGACTAAAGCCTGGGAGATCGTGCTCGTCTCGTACTACTTTGAACCTAACTCGCCCATTGAACCCTACATAGAGCACCTGAAGTGGATCGAGAGGAAGCTCGGTACAGGGAGGCTTATCTTTGGAGGGGATGCCAATGCCAAGAGCCCTTGGTGGGGTAGTGCTACGGTCGACCATAGGGGGGACAGTTTTTCCGGGACTTTAGAAGAGCTTGGCCTCAATGTGCTCAATTACGGGGAAACTCCAACTTTCGATACGATACGGGGCGGGAAGCGCTACTCTAGTCACGTGGATGTAACAGCATGCTCCACAAATTTGCTTGATCTGGTGGGCGATTGGAAGGTAGAGGAGGGGTTAACTAGCTCCGACCACAACGGCATAACGTTCAATCTTTCACTTAAACCCAGCAGGGGTAGAAATATAAACAGAACTACAAGAATCTTTAACACTAAGAAAGCAAATTGGGCTGAATTTCGTGAGAAATTCAGCCAATTTACAACAGAAAATAATTTAACCTTAGAATCAATAGCCAAAATTAATACAGTAGACCAATTAGAGAAAACCATAGACAACTACACAAAAACAATAGAGAAAGTTTGCAATGAAACGATGCCAAAAAAGAAGAACAGCGAAAGAATTGTAATGCCGTGGTGGTCGGAGAGGTTGGCTGTCTTGAAGAAAGAGGTCGCCACCAGAAGACGTAGAATCAAGTGGGCAGCGCAAGTTCGTCGTGAGAAAGTTGTTGAGGAGTACCTGCAGCACAAGGAGCTTTACGAAGCGGAGGCGGCCAAAGCTCAGATAGACTCCTGGAAAGACTTTTGCCAGAAACAGGACAGGGAAGGGGTGTGGGCGGGGATTAAAAAGGTTGAGTGTAGCACGGGAAGGGGTCCACCCTCGTTAGGCTTTAGCTAAACCCCGTGCTAAGGTGCGTAACCTGGAGAAACGGGGGTAAGGCACCGTGGAGCCGTTACAGATCCATGGCGCCGCTTTGCCTCACCAGGGGCTTACCTAACCTGCTGAGGGATGTCCGTCCGAGCCTGTATCGGCGGACTTAATGCTAGAGGGGCATGAGGGCGCCAACCCTCATGTTGGTACACGAGTGGCAAGTGAAGCTGTGGATGGTGCCACAGTCGGTACTTCTCAGCCTCTGGAAGTAGCCGCTAGTATACAAAGAGGACGCACTAGATTACATCTATACGAGTGCTTTGACCTCAATTTGCTTTGACTACCAATTGACTCACAAAAATTTAGTAGGACCTTTATTTAAACAATCGATGGACGTATTAGAATAGCTGAAAAGTACGTCAGGAGTTGCAACTGGCACCCAATGAACAGGAATCGCGGAACAAGTTTTGGCGCAGTGACCGAGAGCATCATTGCCGCAAAATGGATCGAGAAAAAACTATGCTTGATCTATTTCATCGAGCGTTAGAATCCTCGGATCCTGCAATCGCAATGATTCGTGTCAATCGCCGTCAAAGATTTTGAAAGCGACTCCCACTGCCAGTAACTGCGGTGAATTTGCTGAAGCCTTTTAACGATAATACAAACGTAAATACTGATGATGACGAAAATATTACTCCTCATGATGAAGAGTCTTCGTTAATCTTAGATGACGAGGAAACCGTATTCTTGAGTACTGAGAGTAATTTATTTGAAAATAGTGAAGACTAATAAAACACAAAATTAGAAAATTCATCATAATCATATCAGCCACAGGACGTTCACTGCTGAACAAAGGCCTCTCCCATTGATCTCCAGAGAGACTGATTAGACGCGGAATTTTTATTTAAATTCTTTAATGAAAATATTTTTGACCTTTCTGTGCCAACCCTAAATTTGAATATTGACCTTAACTTTAAAAAAAAGATTTCTCAGAATTCCCGCGGAGTTAGAATAGAGAAAAAATATGGGTGATAGAGCTTATTTCAAGGAATCTATCTGACTTAAGCAGAGATTCTACTTCGGCGTAGAAAAAGAGAAAAAAAATAATTTCTTAAAATTAAAAAATGCGTGTACTGCCGTTTCTATAAGTACTTTTAAGTAATTAAGTGAGCAATAATATACGCCATACATTAACGTATCTACCTGCAATACAGAGAGAAACTAAATGTGTACATTTCTTGAAATAATAATAAATTTCTAGTTTGACCCAGTTTAAGGTCAACTTTTTAAAATATTTTTTTAAAAATAAACTATGGCCTATTGTCACCTGGGTGTTTTAGTCTTACATAAATAATGAGTTAAACTTTGGATATTACTGATAAAAACAGAATGTCACTTTTTGGGGTCACAAAAAACACTGTGCCTTGGTGAGATGTCGTAAGATTTTTCTCTACCCCCTTCCCCCAAACCCAATCTCACGTGAGATTTTTCAAAACTTGTACTTTGGGTATAAAAGTATTGGATTTATTAAAAAACAATACAATTTGTTTAATTACTTTTATTTAAGACTAGCAAGGACTAGTGTTTGCAAATATTGCTTACGTAATTAATGGACGCCCCCCTTAAGACTATTAAGGTTATTCTATTCAGGAATACCTAAATGACAATTTGAGGTCCTATAATGTATAATCTGTTAAAAAATTGTTTGTTTGAATGTGGTAACCTTGAGACTGACTGATATCTTAATTATTATAGTTTGATTCTGTGTACCTAATATTATTAATAAATAGCTATGCTGCGTGCATGTGCAGTCTCTTAATATTTGTATGCCTTATGGCAAGCATAGTGATACAAGATTTATGTAACATCAACATTTACCTATGTTAACAAATAAATTATTTGATTTGATTTGATTTGATTTGAAGACGTCATGGTAACCCCGCTGTTGTGACCGTTCCAGGCGAACGAGCTGGTGAACAAAGCGAACTACGCGGCGGCCGTAGAGCTGTACAACGCAGCGCTCGGCGAGAGCCCGCACACCGCCATCCTGTACTCCAACCGGGCCGCCGCGCTCATGCGGCGAGGCTGGTGGGTACCATGTCGTCGACATAGCAAACGCATAGTACTGCGAACTACGCGGCGGCCGTGGAGCTGTACAACGCGGCGCTCGGCGAGAGCCCGCACACCGCCATCCTGTACTCCAACCGGGCCGCCGCGCTCATGCGGCGAGGCTGGTGGGTACCATGTCGTCGACATAGCAAACGCATAGTACTGCGAACTACGCGGCGGCCGTGGAGCTGTACAACGCGGCGCTCGGCGAGAGCCCGCACACCGCCATACTCTACTCCAACCGGGCCGCGGCGCTCATGCGGCGAGGCTGGTGGGTACCATGTCGTCGACATAGCAAACGCATAGTACTACGAACTACGCGGCTGCCGTGGAGCTGTACAACGCGGCGCTCGGCGAGAGCCCGCACACCGCCATACTGTACTCCAACCGGGCCGCCGCGCTCATGCGGCGAGGCTGGTGGGTACCATGTCGTCGACATAGCAAACGCATAGTACTACGAACTACGCGGCTGCCGTGGAGCTGTACAACGCAGCGCTCGGCGAGAGCCCGCACACCGCCATCCTGTACTCCAACCGGGCCGCCGCGCTCATGCGGCGAGGCTGGTGGGTACCATGTCGTCGACATAGCAAACGCATAGTACTGCGAACTACGCGGCGGCCGTGGAGCTGTACAACGCGGCGCTCGGCGAGAGCCCGCACACCGCCATCCTGTACTCCAACCGGGCCGCCGCGCTCATGCGGCGAGGCTGGTGGGTACCATGTCGTCGACATAGCAAACGCATAGTACTGCGAACTACGCGGCGGCCGTGGAGCTGTACAACGCGGCGCTCGGCGAGAGCCCGCACACCGCCATACTCTACTCCAACCGGGCCGCGGCGCTCATGCGGCGAGGCTGGTGGGTACCATGTCGTCGACATAGCAAACGCATAGTACTACGAACTACGCGGCTGCCGTGGAGCTGTACAACGCGGCGCTCGGCGAGAGCCCGCACACCGCCATACTGTACTCCAACCGGGCCGCCGCGCTCATGCGGCGAGGCTGGTGGGTACCATGTCGTCGACATAGCAAACGCATAGTACTACGAACTACGCGGCTGCCGTGGAGCTGTACAACGCGGCGCTCGGCGAGAGCCCGCACACCGCCATCCTGTACTCCAACCGGGCCGCCGCGCTCATGCGGCGAGGCTGGTGGGTACCATGTCGTCGACATAGCAAACGCATAGTACTGCGAACTACGCGGCGGCCGTGGAGCTGTACAACGCGGCGCTCGGCGAGAGCCCGCACACCGCCATACTCTACTCCAACCGGGCCGCGGCGCTCATGCGGCGAGGCTGGTGGGTACCATGTCGTCGACATAGCAAACGCATAGTACTACGAACTACGCGGCTGCCGTGGAGCTGTACAACGCGGCGCTCGGCGAGAGCCCGCACACCGCCATACTGTACTCCAACCGGGCCGCCGCGCTCATGCGGCGAGGCTGGTGGGTACCATGTCGTCGACATAGCAAACGCATAGTACTACGAACTACGCGGCTGCCGTGGAGCTGTACAACGCGGCGCTCGGCGAGAGCCCGCACACCGCCATACTGTACTCCAACCGGGCCGCCGCGCTCATGCGGCGAGGCTGGTGGGTACCATGTCGTCGACATAGCAAACGCATAGTACTACGAACTACGCGGCTGCCGTGGAGCTGTACAACGCGGCGCTCGGCGAGAGCCCGCACACCGCCATACTGTACTCCAACCGGGCCGCCGCGCTCATGCGGCGAGGCTGGTGGGTACCATGTCGTCGACATAGCAAACGCATAGTACTACGAACTACGCGGCGGCCGTAGAGCTGTACAACGCGGCGCTCGGCGAGAGCCCGCACACCGCCATCCTGTACTCCAACCGGGCCGCCGCGCTCATGCGGCGAGGCTGGTGGGTACCATGTCGTCGACATAGCAAACGCATAGTACTGCGAACTACGCGGCGGCCGTGGAGCTGTACAACGCGGCGCTCGGCGAGAGCCCGCACACCGCCATACTCTACTCCAACCGGGCCGCGGCGCTCATGCGGCGAGGCTGGTGGGTACCATGTCGTCGACATAGCAAACGCATAGTACTACGAACTACGCGGCTGCCGTAGAGCTGTACAACGCAGCGCTCGGCGAGAGCCCGCACACCGCCATACTCTACTCCAACCGGGCCGCCGCGCTCATGCGGCGAGGCTGGTGCGTACCATGTCGTCGACGAAGCAAACACAGTACAGCCGGTGGTGGAAAGAATGGCTTCATTTCCTCTCAATGTTTGAGAAAAACATTGTATCTGCCTCAGCTGGAAGAGCGATTGCTTGTTTCGTAACTTTAAAAAACACTCACCTGCGGTTCGTGTTTTTAAACAAGTTACTCATCCAGCAATTGGCTACTTCCCAGGCCTCGACATTAGTCTACTATTTTCTTCTACTAGTGTTGTTTTTGCATGCCAGCTACTGGTGAAATGTGTATTCCACTGTTTATACTGACCATCTTTTATACCATGTTTAACCTAAAAATAAAATACTTTTGACTTTTTTGAAGCCTATATTAACCGAACAAACCAATGTGCAATCTTTATGCCCGGGTACTGTGAGAAGTTCTTCATATCTGGCATAGAATTTTCGCTTTTGACTGAACATCCCTACTAAGGTTTACATTAAAAAATTTAATTCAAAATTTAGTTTGTATGAAAACTAAACAGATTTACAAAAAAAAAATGCCACGCCAATTGTTTGTCAGGTCTGGCGACACGTACGCCGCCATCAAGGACTGCTACCGCGCCATCAAGCTGGACCCCACGCACGTCAAGTCGCACTTCCGGCTCGCCAAGGGGCTCATGGACCTCAAGCGCGCGCGCGAGGCGCACGAGTGCCTGCTCTACTTTAAGGTGAGCTCTGGGGACGCGACTAAAAAATATATATTTGCAAAATGGCCGCCAAGGGCTCTTTCTCCTCATACTATGTTTTACTTTGACTAGTAGAGACTTAATACATGTCTACTATAGATTAATATAACTGACGACGTGGCTGGCTTAGTTGGCAGCGACCCTGCATGCGAAGCAAGCGTCCCGGGTTCGAATCCTGGCAAGGGCTTATATTTGTGTGATGAGCACGAATATTTGTTCCTGAGTCATGGATGTTTCTATCTATTTATGTATGTATTTCTCTATATAAGTATGTATATCGTCGTCTAGTACCCGTAATACAAGCCTTACTAGCGCTTACTTTGGGACTAGGTCAATTTGCGTGAATTGTTCCCTAATATTTATATATATATATGTCGTGGCTTGGGCCGCCAGAGCGTCAGAAGTGTTGCTTCTGTGATCCATGTATAGTGGGCGGAATAATGGGTACAATCACGCACACAAGTCCAATTTCAACAATTATAATTACGACAAAAATCAAACCGCACAACAGTGTCAGTAGCACTAAAATAAATGTCACTCAGTCACTTAACTAACGTTATAAAACAGGTTCGTAAAGTCTTAACACTAAGCAGCTTTTAAACTGAGAACTCTAATTGAAACGGAAACGAATCCGTGGGTCACGTCAAGTGGTATTTCACACAGCACGGTCAGGGCGCACACGTCCCGTCTCAACCATAGATCGATTCTGAATGCCCCAGAGGATTCAGAACAAAAGCACATGTATCAAATTTCATTCCACACTCAGACCCACGGCTACGTTCAGCAGTGTTTACTTTAAACACCTCACACTGCCCCGTTTCTACGGACAAAGACTTCTCTGTGTCCAAATTACAATCAAGATTTATGTTGTTAATGTAAACATTGAACTAGGAATGCGTGTCGCCTGCGCTTGTAGCAATCGCTACACACTTAAGAACGCCCTGCGCCGACACGGCGATCCTGACTGTCACACGTCCTCGTGTGCCAGAAAAACTTCACAGAACATCTGCAAAGAAAGATACTCCAGACAGTACAGTTTGTTCGGCTATCCTGCCATCAGGGCACAACGATGACAAACTGGTAGGTTCCCAAAATTCATGACGTATCTTATCGTCAACAGCGGCTAAGCATTATCACAGGATACAGATCAGATTCAGCCCAACAACGTGACATTTTCCACAGTCACAACAAAGTATCACATGATTAAGTCTCACAGTCCTTACAGACAACAACAATACCAATGCAACCGTGACCCTCCTGCTTGTCACCACACCGCGCAGTCTCCGTACCAGCTAGACTGGGTTTGGAATTTGACCTACGGCTAATGATCAAGTCAGTAGATGACGCTGCAAAAGCACAAATCGTTGTATCAACGATTATTAAAACAATGTGTATCAAACACGCCAGCAAATTTGCACAAATCGTTGTATTAACGATTATCAAAACCATGTGTATCAAACACACCAGCAAATATGCACACATCGTTGTATTAACGATTACTTAAACAAAGTGTATCAACTACACACTAGCGAGCATGTGTCACAACTACACCTCGCCGACAAGGGCTGATCCTGACTGATCCTCACACTCATCAACAATAGAACTAGCTTCTAGCTCTGTGGGAACGTAGCAATCTGGCATCGCACGCAACCTTTCGTGCGCATACTTGTAAGTTCTGTTGCTATCAATAGCCTTCAAAAGATATCTGTCTCCATCGAGCAATTCAACTATCTTAAATGGACCCCGGAACTTTGGGTCTAACTTAGTTTGATTCCTCTCATGGTTCTCAATTAAAACAAAATCACCAACAGTGAACTTAGCAACTTTAGCCTTCTTACTATCAAACCGCTCTTTATCTTTACGAGCATTCTCATTTATACAACTGACCGCCTGTTCTCGGATCTCAACAATATCTACTTCGTCTTGGTCTTGATTACCCAATGCAAGTAGCGACAGAGGTCGTGCTACCTTGCCAATAAGTAACTCCAGAGGACTAGCTTTGATTACCCGATTAACTGTACAATTAAAAGCAAGCTGTACGTCATCAACAGCATCCTGCCATGTTCTATCTTTTTTAACTTCAACCGCAGTGAGCATATTCTTTAGTGTACTCATGACACGTTCAACTTGACCATTAGCGCGACATGTTCCAGTGGAAATTAAATGAAGTTGAATGTTATGTTTATTGCAAAAGGCCCGGAAATTTTTATTTGCGAAGCATCGACCTTGATCCGCAATTATTCTTGTTGGTGCACCAAATAAGCTTACTCCAAAATTCAAAGCATCAATAGCACTTGACGCGTCAATATGCGAGGAATGACGCAAAACTACGTACTTAGTAAATGCATCGATAAGTACGAAAATATACTCTTTAGAATTCTGTTGTCCGCTAAGTTTGCCGGTAGCATCAATGTGAACGGTATGCCACGGAACTGAGACTTTTGGTATTGGGTGAAGTTCGGCTTGTGTTTTACCAGATTTTGATTTAGACAATTTGCACGTGATGCAGTTTTCAACGAATTTTCGTACGTATTTTCGCATATTCGGAAACCAGTAAAAATCGAATGCTTTCTCTAAAGTCTTTTCCCACCCGAGATGCATGATTGATTCGTGAATATGGTTTATCACGGACCAGCAAAAGGCTCGTGGTACAATTGGTAAGTTACGTGACCTACCATTGCGTTGTATTTTTCGATGCAGAACACCGGAAATAATTTGGTACGTATTTGAAAGATTTTGTGTAATTTCGTTATTATTTAATTTTGAAACAATTTCAATAATCTCAGAATCACGTTGTTGTTCAGCATGCAACCAATTTTTAGAAATCTCTAACAAATTGACACGTTTTTCTTGAACTTTTTGTTTCATATCTTTATTCGGCAAAGGGTTTCGTGAAAGAAAATCAACATGACCCATTCGTTTACCGTCTCTATAAACGATATCAAAATCAAACGACTGCAAGAAAGCCCACCACCTATGAACTCTAGGTGTTAAGTCGATCTTTGTGCGTGAAGCTTGTAGTGAATTACAATCAGTTACTACCGTGAACTGTCTACCTTGCAAGAAATGACGAAAGTGTTTTATTCCATTAACAACTGCCAAGGTTTCTAGTTCGTACGAATGGTAGCGAGATTCTGCGTCAGATGTCTTTTTGCTGTAATATGCTACAACATGAGATTTACCGTCCCTCTTTTGCAAAAGCATTGCACCATAACCTTCTGCACTAGCATCAGTATGTAACTCAATTGGATAACTAGGATCAAAAATCATCAGAACTGGTTCATTAGTTAGGTATGCTATAATTTTTTGACGTATCTCTTCGTGCTTAGACTTCCATTCTACTTTCCCTTTTCCTGTAATAAGTTTATAAAGTGGTGCCGACAGTTGAGAAAATTTGGGAATAAACTGTCGAAAATATGAAGCCAAACCAATGAATTGTCGTACTTGCGTTACTGTTCCTGGAGGAGGCAAATTAGTAAGAGCCACAACTTTGCGTGAGTTTGGTCTGATTGCTCCACATGTGACTTCAAAACCTAAATATTCTACTCGAGTTTTCAAAAACGAACATTTTTTAAAATTCAAAGAGATTCCAGACAGTCTCAACGTATCTAATACTACTTCAAGCCTCTCCAATCCTTCTTCCACAGTCTCAGACACGATCATTATGTCGTCCAAATAACAGACAACGAATGTATTTACAAGATCACCAAGAGCTTTGTACATAGCTCTTTGAAAAACTGATGGTGCATTACGTAAACCAAACGGCATGGTCAAGTATTCATACTGACCCTCCGGTGTCACAAACGCCGTACGCTCGATAGTCTTTGTGAACCGGAATCTGATGAAAACCGGATGCGGCGTCAAGAATTGTAAAATAATTTGCACCTTTGAGACGTTGAATTTGATCGCTTATAAGAGGCAATGGGAATCTATCAGGTATAGTGTTGCGATTAAGTTCTCTATAATCAACACAAAGTCTATCTGAGCCATCTCTCTTTTTAACTAAAAGTATGGGGCTCGCAAACGGAGAAGAGCTTGGTCTAATAATATTAGCTTCCAAGAGTTCTTTTATTTTATCACGACAAACTTGTTTCTCATCAGGACTCAATCTATAAGGTCGTCGTTGAACTGTTCGATTCGGATCTATAAGCTTTATCTCCATTTCACCAGTGTTAGCACGCCCGCTAGGCGTACCTTCAACAAATGACGTATGATATTTTTTTAAAACGTCTATTAAGTATACGCGATGCTCACCGCTAACATCTGTGTCAAGATTTTTAAATTCACATATAGGCTTACCAACTTCACAAAGGTTGACAACTTTAGATTTCTTTATACCAAAGCAATCATTAGAAATCTCAACTGTAAAGCCTTGGGTAATCAAATCCCTGCCTATCATTATATCATAATGAATAACATCATCAGGAACAACATGAAAAAGCAACTCAATCATATTATTGTCAATGCAAACTTCAGACAATATCTGACAAGTACTGCAAACATCGGCATTACCAATGCCCAACAATGTAACCAAAGACCCAAAACGTTTACCTCGAAATCTGTTTGCTAAAGTTTCTTTAATCAGAGAACATTCGGCGCCAGAATCAAAACAAAAATCTAACGACTGACCAGAATGAGTAAGCTGTGACGACACAGGCTTAACGCTGCAGACGTCCACCCGCCGGTGCTCGTCAGCTGAAGACTTGCCATGGCCATTGCCACTCGTACTGGCTGACTGCGACGAAGGTGCTCGACGACCAGCGCACTGAGGAGCAATATGGCCAACTTGCCCGCATTTAAAACAAGTCAACGACCTCTTCGGCACTTCATGCTTATTCACTTGCTTGTTCTTATTGAAAACTGGTTTCATAGTTTTCATTTTAGTGTTTCGTTGGTCACATTCGGTAGATTTATGACCAATCTGCCCGCAGGAGTAACACGTAACTGTTTTCATCCGCTTTGCTGGTTCAGTTGGTCCACGGTCATTGAACGAACGTTTTCTGTAAGAAAACGCCGTAAGTTCCCGTTGCATAGATGTTCTGTCTTTAATCTCGGTTGTGTATGCCAGTCGTTGCATTCGTGGTTCTAATTGGACGCAACGGGCCAAAACAGTGGAGACAGCAATTTCCTCTAAAGGGAGATTCTTCCACATTGCCATTAAAGTTGTCAAAGTCCGGCTGGCAAATGCCGACATAGATTCACCATCAGTTGGTACCATAGTATTGATTCGCACTAGAGCAGCTGCAGAAGTCTCATTAGTATCGAATCTTTGTAAAAAGATTTCCCGGAAATGGCTCCAGTCCATGCCAGAATAACTTATTTGGGAAAACCACGATGACGATGACCCCTTAAGAGCACTGCTCAGAGATATAATCAGATTACTCCCTGTCAATGGCTTTTCTTCCATGCACAACGCCACCGTATCACACCAAGCCTTCGCTTGCACATCGCCTTTATCTGGATTGAATTCCGGAAAGCTGGTTCTTTTAACGTCCGTACTTGTAGGCTGCTTCAAAGCTTGAATCAGTTTATCTATTTGGTCACTTTGCTGTTTCAGCATTTTTTGATAATACAACTCCATAGAAACAGAAGTTTCCATTCTTGGTTCCTCCCGATCTGGTTCTTGAGGCGCGTATCCCGCTTCTGATGTCGTGGCTTGGGCCGCCAGAGCGTCAGAAGTGTTGCTTCTGTGATCCATGTATAGTGGGCGGAATAATGGGTACAATCACGCACACAAGTCCAATTTCAACAATTATAATTACGACAAAAATCAAACCGCACAACAGTGTCAGTAGCACTAAAATAAATGTCACTCAGTCACTTAACTAACGTTATAAAACAGGTTCGTAAAGTCTTAACACTAAGCAGCTTTTAAACTGAGAACTCTAATTGAAACGGAAACGAATCCGTGGGTCACGTCAAGTGGTATTTCACACAGCACGGTCAGGGCGCACACGTCCCGTCTCAACCATAGATCGATTCTGAATGCCCCAGAGGATTCAGAACAAAAGCACATGTATCAAATTTCATTCCACACTCAGACCCACGGCTACGTTCAGCAGTGTTTACTTTAAACACCTCACACTGCCCCGTTTCTACGGACAAAGACTTCTCTGTGTCCAAATTACAATCAAGATTTATGTTGTTAATGTAAACATTGAACTAGGAATGCGTGTCGCCTGCGCTTGTAGCAATCGCTACACACTTAAGAACGCCCTGCGCCGACATATATATATATATATGTAATTTAAGGCTCGGGGATTTTATACATCTCTTTTAAATGTATTTAATTTAAGTAGAATTTAACTATTGTAGTAGCTTAATGTATTTTATTTTGAAAAAATTACTCTGCCAAGTTTCTTGCGGCGCATTCTTCTTGGCAATAACGTTCTTTCCGAATGCGCTGGTAGTTTCAAAAAGACATGTAAAAGAGAGCTTGGCGGCAAATTTGCAAAAAAAATTGAATTTTATCCTATGAATGTTGCCTCCAGGACAAATTTCCTCGTCACAACGCGAGCCACGCCGTGTTTCTGCTGCAGAAGGACATCAACGTTGCTCTGGACACAGTGGACACCCAGCCCGATGAGGGTAAGTCGTATTGGCCCAGTGGTTAGAGAACCTGACTATGAAGCTTGAGGGCTCGGGTTCGATCCCCGGTCGGGGCAGATATTTGTATGAAAAATACGAATGTTTGTTCTCGAGTCTTGAATGTTTAATATGTATTTAAGTATGTATTTATCTATATAAGTATGTTTATCCGTTGTCTAGTTCCCATATTACAAGCTTTGCTTAGTTTGGGGCTAGGTCAATTGGCGTCAATTGTCCCAAGATATTATTATTATTATTATTTATCACTTGATGTTAAACTATGATTTTTCTTCTTCTTCTTTTTTTAATATGGCCCCATCGATCGATGCGATGATTTCGCCAATGTCAAAGTAATGAATACAATATTCAAAAATCTTGTGACAACAATGTCGGCAACGTTGAGCGGTAGAACACGGTCAAAAGACCCTCCCTGTCGGGCTCTTAGCCAACGGACAATGATATCCCTCGGTGACCGCCACGAAATCATTAACCGATGACCAGGGTGCACCGGACCAAGCACTGCTCTTCCTTTCGGGCGGATCCAAAAACGAACCGCAGCTCTTAATCACATTTTGACGTTTATTTTAAGGACTCTACCATTTTCTGTTAAGTTTCAGTTATTTATGATTATTTAGTTATCATTTATTACTACGAAACAAACAGAGACGCCATCATAGATAACTTACACTTAAGATGACGGGAGCTTAAGAGTGTCGTGAGACAGGTGTTAAATCTATTTATTACTAGCTGTTGCCCGCGACTTCGTCTGCGCAGAATTCGCTTATCGCTATCCCGCGGGAACTATGCAATTTTCCGGGACAGAAACTATCCTATGTCCTTCCTCGGGACTCAAACTATCTATATACCAAATTTCAACTAAATCGGTCGAACGGTTTAAGCGTGAAAAGGTAACAGACAGACAGAGTTACTTTCACATTTATAATATTAGTAGGGATTTCAGAAACGATAATATTTTTTTTTTTAAAAAAAACATTGTTAATACAAGCTTTTTTGCTGACTGAACTTGCATAGCCATCCAAACTAGTAGATAGATAGATAGCAGTATAACATAGGTTTCGCGCGTGTCTTTATACACCCACTTTGCATTTGATTCTAAATATGGCGTCCTTGTACTTTACATGTAGTAGTGTCATGTTAGTAACGCGTGCGTGTGCGCAGCGCCGGGCGAGGCGGAGGAGAACCAGCCGACCAGCGTGCTGGAGCGCCAACTGCGCGCCGCCGCCCTGGACTACACGCAGCGCTTCCTGGGCCACTGCAACACCACCACCGACATCAAGGAGGCCAGCTTCCTGGGGCCCGACGCCAACTACATCGCGGCCGGGTGAGACACACAGACACACTACACGCAGCGCTTCCTGGGCCACTGCAACACCACCACCGACATCAAGGAGGCCAGCTTCCTGGGGCCCGACGCCAACTACATCGCGGCCGGGTGAGACACACAGACACACTACACGCAGCGCTTCCTGGGCCACTGCAACACCACCACCGACATCAAGGAGGCCAGCTTCCTGGGCCCCGACGCCAACTACATCGCGGCCGGGTGAGACACACAGACACACTACACGCAGCGCTTCCTGGGCCACTGCAACACCACCACCGACATCAAGGAGGCCAGCTTCCTGGGCCCCGACGCCAACTACATCGCGGCCGGGTGAGACACACAGACACACTACACGCAGCGCTTCCTGGGCCACTGCAACACCACCACCGACATCAAGGAGGCCAGCTTCCTGGGGCCCGACGCCAACTACATCGCGGCCGGGTGAGACACACAGACACACTACACGCAGCGCTTCCTGGGCCACTGCAACACCACCACCGACATCAAGGAGGCCAGCTTCCTGGGCCCCGACGCCAACTACATCGCGGCCGGGTGAGACACACAGACACACTACACGCAGCGCTTCCTGGGCCACTGCAACACCACCACCGACATCAAGGAGGCCAGCTTCCTGGGCCCCGACGCCAACTACATCGCGGCCGGGTGAGACACACAGACACACTACACGCAGCGCTTCCTGGGCCACTGCAACACCACCACCGACATCAAGGAGGCCAGCTTCCTGGGGCCCGACGCCAACTACATCGCGGCCGGGTGAGACACACAGACACACTACACGCAGCGCTTCCTGGGCCACTGCAACACCACCACCGACATCAAGGAGGCCAGCTTCCTGGGGCCCGACGCCAACTACATCGCGGCCGGGTGAGACACACAGACACACTACAGCCAGCACTGTAATGACGTACCAGTCTGACGATATTATTGACCGTCTATGCACCTAGCCCATGGATAACCAGTGGCGTACATTTGGGAATCGCCAGGTTAGGCAGCAGGAAGGTTTCTCAAACATTGTCGTAAATGTCGTCATTGTATTCTAAGTAACAGAACACGAGGGGCCTTGTTGGCGGCCGAATTACATTGCAGGCGCGATTTTCTGACCAAAAATTGCTGGACTGTTTTTCATTTGTTTTCAACTACAACAAGAATGTGTAAGGAGCTAACTTTGGCCGTTACATTTAATGGTCCTTCGAGCCGGATACGGTTGTACCGCATGATGTCGGATACTGTACACACCTCGGCGGAAAAGGGGTTGCCAGCCTCAAAGAAGGCAAATGAATCGTAAGCAGACGTAAGCTTGCCTTCGGAATCCAAAAGCTTATTGGTTACTTACTTGACATGAAATGTATATTTCATAATTTTGTTTTATATATAATTTTTTTTCCTGCGACATTGGAGACATCTCCAATTAGTTTATTTGACGGTGGAGGCGTTTTACACCTCCACTGAACTTACTATTATTATTTTTTTATTTTTTTTTATTTTGACCAGTAGAGACTTTATACATCTCTACTATTTCTAGATTAATATAATTTAAGGCTCGGAGACCTTATACATCCCTTATATAAATGTATTTAATTTAAGTAGAATTTAAGTATTCTTACTGCATTTTATTTTGAAAAAATGATTTTCTGCCAAGTTTCTTGCGGCGCATTCTTCTTGGCAATGATGGTCTTTCCGAATGTGCTGGCAGTTTCAAAAAGACATGTAAAAGAGCCCTTGGCGGCCAATTTGCAAAAATAAATTTTCATTTACATTTTCATTTTCAAACTATCCAGCCTCGCTTACGTTCGGCCGTCTATAAGTCTTCAGCCGGCAACCCTCACTTCCCGGCCTCTGTACTAACCCCGCTGTTGCAGTTCTGATGACGGCAGCATGTTCATCTGGTGCCGGCGCACGGGCAACATCGTGCGCTGCCTGCGCGGGGACGAGTCCATCGTCAACTGCGTGCAGCTGCACCCCGCGGCGTGCCTGCTGGCCACCAGCGGCATAGAGCCCTGCGTGCGCCTGTGGAGCCCCCGACCGGAGGTCAGCCTTGTTTGGTTAGAGTGTCATGAGGAGGGAGCTACTACGAAATTCGATTCGATAGATTAGTAACTATTAGGGTGACGGCACCAGTGTTGGACGCTTGAAGCTAACTAGCACCAGTAATGGACATTTCATTCTTAATTTAAAGAAGGCGAACGTTTGTAAGTTTAGATGTTTGGATGTTTGTTGCTCTCTCATGGCAAAACGACTATATAGTTATTTTGATATTATAGTGATAGTTACAGTCCCGGGAAAGGACGATCAATCTCGCACGCGACGCGACTCTTTTTTTTTTTTTTTTATATGAATAGGAAGGCAAACGAGCAAGTGGGTCACCTGATGGTAAGTGATCACCACTGCCCATAGACACCCACAGCCCCGGAGGGATTGCAGATGCGTTGCCAACCTAGAGGACTAAGATGAAATGCCTCTTGTGCCCGTAATTGCCCCGGCTGTCTTACTCTCCACACCGGAACACAGCAGCGCAAGCACTGCTGCTGACTCTTGTGCGCTCTCATGCTAGACGTGCTGAGAGAATAAGGTAAAACGATTGTTGGCACAGAACGGCGTGGAGGAGCCCCGCGTGGTGGCGGACGCGGGCTCGGCGGCGCACGAGAACCAGCGGCGCATGCGCAGCGACCCGTTCGAGGCCATGCTGCTCAACATCAGCTTCGCCGGCGCCGAGCGCGACCTGCACTCGCCCGCCTGCCGCGCCAGCTAGGTGCGCACACACCACATTTATTTCATTATTTATATCGTAATTAATTATGTCATAAGTTAACTATAATAATTATGTCATAAGGTACTATAGTAATTATGGCATAAGTTAACCTTAATAATTATGTCATAAGGTACTATAGTAATTATGTCATTAGTTAACTATAATAATTATGTCATAAGTTAACTGTAACAATTATGTCATAAGATTAAGATACTATAATAATTATTTAATAAGTTAACTGTAATAATTATGTCATAAGGCACTATAATAATTGTGTCATAAGTTAACAATAATAATTATGTCATAATTTAACTGTAATAATTATGACGTAAGGTACTATAATAATTATGTCATAAGTTAACTATAATAATTATGTCATAAGTTAGTCATAAGTATGTTATAGATTAATCATAATTAATTATGTCATTAATTAGCTATACGTACGTTACAAATTAACCGTAATTCTGTCGTAAGTTAACCATATTCTGTTTTTTGCAGGTAACACGTGTGATAACAGACACAACATAATGCGGACGGCATTGCTCGGAAATGATTCCTTATAATCGTCGCCAAGTCAAATGTAAATATAATTATTCTTTAATAATACGCGTTGTCGCTTTTATTGTCATTGCGGCATTTTTCTAAAAAAATAAACATGTAAAAAAATGAAGTTAACCGGTTCCGAAAATGAATTTTGCCTTTTTAGCGGCATTTCAGTGTCTGTATCGTTATTAAAGTGGTAGATTTTTTTTAAATAACCTTGGACAGTACTTGATGAATTGATTGAATGTAAAAATGTTAACTAATAAAGCTACGCCAGTTGTCAATTTCGTTATATTTATTGTCTGGTCATTCAGAAAGGGGCCTTCCATAAGGTACGTCGCACATTTAGGAGGGGGGGGGGGGGGGGGGCTCTGGAAAAGTGACACACGAACAATAGTAAACAGTGTGACAAGGGGGGGGGGGGAGTGTCCAAGAAATGATGAAATTGTCGTGACGTACTTTATAGACGGCCCTAAAAAGGTAAAGGACGAGAAATTCAAAGTGTTTGTTGAAATGTTAGAGGGCGAACTAAAGTAGCGAACGATTTGAGAATTAAAGGTGCGACCACACCGCTGCGTATACACAGTGACGTGTCGCATGCGTCATGTTCTCTCACCGTTTCTTCATACATTTTGTTGCGCACCGTTGACGTCTTACGCACTGGTGTGGCCGCACCTTTATTTGACTTTACGTAACTTAGCAATGAAATACAGAATCGGGATGCGGTCAAGTATATTTTTTAGCGTAGAGTATGTCTTGTAAACAAAGAAAATGTAATTTACGCAGCTGTCTTACGCGGCATGCCTTCAGGTTCTAGAGCCGCACATGTGCGTTCGAAGGACTGCTAAATAAAATTGTAACTGGACGAAAGTCACGAAAACGCTTATATGCGTCAATGAGCCGTTGAGATATGGGTACACATTGGATCAAAACCGTTATAGTTTCAAGCCTACAGCAGCTACAAGATTTGGAATAGTAATGGGAACGCTTCTTATTTTAGAAGAAGGTATCACAAGTTTTTTGTATAGTATAGATACAAATTTAATTTTTCATCCCCCGCGAGACCTCAAAGTAATGGTTAATTTCGATGTGATCCACTGTTTCCACAGTTTAGTACAAGCTAATCAAACTTTTTTTAATTTGTGATCTAACTATCTAACTGGCTTTTTGATTCAAAATATATCTGATATCCCGCCCACATTAATAGTGTTTAATAGTAGAGTGAAAAGGATGGAATCATATGAACCTCGAATTTTAGAGTATACCCCCTGTTCAGTTATAAGTATAAAAAACTCTCGCTAGCAAGAATATTAAAATGGAAATTATGCAATGATCTCATACATTGATCGAAGACTGATCACAGACCATCCCTTTCTAGCGTACCGTGTATAGAAAGAGATGGTGAATATGACGATGCGCGTTTGACAGTTAAGGTGGTATTCCAACCAAGTGTCAGTTATGAACTAGGACAGTGCTACTGCGTCAGCGATGCAGCGGCATTGACACAGCGTCAATAATGACGCGACATTGACCCAGTGACGGCACGATTTTGACATGATGTCATGTGAATAATAAATAAATTTAACTGCGTCGCTTTCTGCCTCTCTTGACTGGTGTTATTGACGCGCCGTCATTGTTACTGTGTTACTGACGCGGCGTCACTGACGCTGAAGCGAATAAGGGTGGAATACAACATAATCTTGTTTGGTTTGGTATGTTGAATGATAATCAGGATGTAGAGACACGTGAACACATTTGCGAAGCAATTTAATGTTGTGTGTATTCCTATTCTGCTTTGAGTGCGTTTGAAATACAGCCCAAACCATTTTGCACACCCATCCCGTTTGAGATATAGGCTGGTCTCAAACGTATTCCAACGATTGCTGGACTCGTATAATAGAAGTCCTTGCTCGCTCGGCCTGCCAATGTTACTCGTCCGGAAACCGGCTTTGTGGCGGCCTTGCAATAATTATATATTATGATCGCGTAACAGTGAATATTTGTACCTACCAGATTTTGTAATGTGATTTACTCTGACGATGTCGTGGTTTTGTTCAAGACTAGCTGTTACCCGCGCCTTCGCCCCCATACCAGATTTTTTTTAATATTGTTACATAAGAACCTCTTGACAATTACAAACACAACAAAAAAAGAATCAGCGAGATCGGTCCAGCCGTTCACGCGAGATGCCGTGACCAAGGGAATAGGGATTCATTTTAAAATATAAAGATTACATCGCAAATAAGTATGATTTGATTTAGGTTTATCAGTAAATTAACCATATAACCATATATTTATACTTGAAGTAATTAGCAGTGTTAAGAAGCCACCACACCGCTGCCTATGCGCAGTGACGTCGCATTCTCTCACCGTTGCTTCATACATTTTGTTGCGTAAACGCACCGTCGACGTCTTTTACGCACTGGTGTGGCCCGACCTTTATGCTGTTGCCTTTTCTCGCGTGCATAGAAGCGCTGAGATAGAAAGAGATGAAACCTGCAACCGTACGGGCGATTGTTACAGTTAAGAACAATGAAACTGGGTTTCTTAGTGTGTCGTGGTAAATGTAACCAGTTTTTGTTGCACTGGAGTTTAGACGAGTCGATGCCGTTTCGTGTGTATCCTAAAATATGATCTTAAACAAAAGAATGTAGATGATTTATTTAAGTTTAAATTATTTTTAATGTAATATATTGTCTGGAGATTTTTTGTATTACAACCATGTTGCACCTGGGCATTTAAAAAAAACGTGTAGGTACCCTTTTTCCAACAAAATCGCTTCGATTTTTCATACAACTTTTTCGTGTCAGTTCATATAAATTGTATGAAAAAAATTGACACACAACTGTTAAAAAATAATGGACACCTTCTTGACGAACTTCTTCTTTATGGACTTTCTTTACTTTTCTTTTGGACGAATAGTGCTGATGATTCTGATTCAGAAACACCTAAAGTTTCTTAATTTTGAAAAAAAATGTAAAGTATACACGTTTTTTTGAAAATGCCCCATGAGGGAAAGTACCTTAGTCGTTATTGCCGGTTTGATTCTCAGATGCGACAATTTTTTTTAAATATCCTACGTAATATCAAAAACTCTTTCCCCGCCGTGGAACCTTTTCACAGTAAAAGTCACAGTGATGCTACATCAAATTGACAAGAATTAATGTGACTTTTTGACTGTGAGATAGTAATATTTGAGATACTTTCCCTTTTCACAGTCTTGGAACATGGTATAGTGGTGCAGTGACCGGCCGTAGATTGCACTTCGGTCTTTGGAAAGAGACTAGGCGTCACGTAAGAGCGAGACAACTCTCTACGCGGCCTAAAATAGCCGAAAACCGATGTGCAATCTTTATAATCGAGTACTGTACAATATGCATCAACAATATTAAATTTGCAAGTTATAGCTATCTTGGTATTATACACGATGATTTTTAAACGGTGATCAGGTACCAATTTTTAACCGACTTCAAAAAAGGAGGAGGTTCTCAATTCGTCTGTATGTTTTTTTTTTCTAATTCAGTAATTGAGATACGTCACGTTAAAATAGCAGTTGCATCGAACCTAGCTCTTTTTTCTATGATAATTTTAATCCCGACAAATTTTTAGACCAATTTTCATAGTCAGCCAATTTATGGTTTATTCTTTGAACCTACAAACTCTTTCAAAAGCTTGATACTTAAATTATGAGTAATAAGTTGTCATTGACAATTCTAACAAAGTTATGACTATTGACTCAAGATCTAAGGCTAGGTGCGCACCGGGTGACATATTGTTACGGTAGCAGTCGGATCTCTCTGTTTTTATCTTTCTAAAGACAGCGATCCCACTGCCGCCGTGACAAAATGTTTCCCGTGCGCCAGCCCGCTTGCTTCAATAATTAATGTAGGATGACCATGGTATCCAGTTGTTTTATGTTTTAACTAGCGACCCGCCCCGGCTTCGCACGGTATAAAATATCATGCATGTATTATACATTATAAACCTTCCTCTTGAATCACTCTATCTATTAAAAAAATCCGTTGTGTAGTTTTGAAGATATAAGCATACATACGGATTTGGGGACAGAAAAAGCGACTTTGTTTTATAATATGTAGTGATAGTGATGGTTTTATAATATGTAGTGACAATGTCGTAATCATAATCAAAAATAGTGAGATGATCGTGTAAGACTTCGCCTATTAAATTAAATTTTGATTGGTTGTCTATTTTTCAACTCCTGAGCACCGATTAAAAATCATCGTTTATAATGTTCTGTGATCGGTTGCTTCGTATATGCTATTCTACCCAATTAGAAACCAGAGTTGTAGTATCGTAATGAGGTTAGAAACGAACCTACAGAGTTACAATTGCATTAACACACGATATTCTTATGAGCAGCCGACTCTTTTTAGCGCCATAAGAATGAAATAGACGGGTGATCATACATGCTTCCAAAAGCAATAGTAATGTACCTAATATATCGTAATAGATAGTCTATGCAATAAATAAATATTTATATAATAAATTTTGATTACACATGTACTAGGATAAACCTGTATATAGGGGATTTAAATTTTCTAGTTATTTATGTAAGTTTAATTTGAGGGTACTATAATACTCGAGGCGTAAGGACGTATGTGCGAGTTTGTGGGGTAAAGGAAATGTCGGCTTGTGTTGTTCAGACAAGGTGCGTTTTGTCATGTTTTTAGCCTTAACCTTTTTGACGCCAACGACACATATCAGCACCGCAGGTTCAACTTCAACGACCTATATATACGTCCATCACTTCAATGCAAAAGCAACCTTCGTTCAATTGAGTTTGGGTTCAACTTGAGGCATCACAATGAGTCTGGTGTATGGGTGACGTCTCTTGTATTTGACGTGGCGGCGAAAAGGTTAAGCCTCTCGCGATTGATGTGTGCTGTGGAGTTAGTTCTTCTCCAGAGGGCTTAAGGTTCAATATTGTTTGGTTGATAACGCCGAGTCATTTGGTACGGTAGATGTCTCAATTTAAGGAAGCCTTAATCCCTTTTGTAACACTTGGTTTTTTTATTTGGTTAGATGTTGTTAAATTAAAGATTTGTTAGTATTTTTTGAATTTTATTTGTTTAAACCAAAAAATAAAATGAGCGTTTGCATTACTGCCATAATACTTATATTGGGGGTGGTAGGACCTCGTGCAAGGTCCGTCCTGATCGCTAATCCTGCCGCCAAGCTGCAGTGCTTGCATTGCTGTGTTCCGGCGTGGAGAGTAAGACAGCCGGTGAAATTACTGGCACAAGAGGTATTCTATCCTAGCCCTTTAGGCTAGCAACGCATCTGCAATCCTTGCGTTGCGGGTGTCCATGGATGGTGGTGCTCGCTTACCCTTCAGACCCATCATACCCCTGGCACTACCCCTGGGGGTAGGGTTGGACGGAACCATACCATATCAGTGCTGGGATTTGAGAAATTGAACAAAAAATCGACGGAGCTTCCCTACATCGAATAATTATCCGAATAATGTTTTTGGTACACGATTTGTTCGGTGGCCAGGCAAGGGGCAATAAGTTAGCGTAACATACAGCAGATTTAGATCCCTTCAGACCCACCACACCCCTGGCACTACCCCTGGGGGTAGGGAAGGACTGAACCACATCACCATAGTGGTGCTGGGATTTGAGAAATTGAAAAAAAATTTCTGGGTGGTTTGCCCTTCGAGCATAAGGAGCTACCTACCTAACCTACCTTATACCCCTTGCTTACAGCACTACGGTGGTATGGTTGTCCCACCCTACCCCTAGGGGTAGCGCCAGGGGTACGGTGGGTCTTAACCCCCCCCCCCCCCTTTTGCGGTGGTCACCGTAGTGCGCCCGCAACGCCCGCAGTTCAAGGCCTGGAGGGAATGTGTGTGTTTTTAGACGGTAGGCCTCTCCCCTCCTTCCACAGGGAAGGCAGCGGCGAGCTGGAGAGCCCGCCATACCTCCGTTCGTATGCTGCCCCGAGCGCGGAGATGCATAAGGCGCATTTTCCACACGTTAAAAAAAAAAAGGGTCTTAGCCCCAAATAAGCAAAAAAATAATGTCGATAGAAGTGCACCGTCAGCGACAGGTATATCGTAGCTGCTAAAGTTTCCAAATACACCTATTCAGGGTGTCTCATTGAAATCGGTCAGTATGGGAAAGTCTGAAACTAAAAGACATACGAAGATCTGTTCTTAGGAACCATGTCATCGATTTTAATAAGAAAAACTGCATTCATACATTTAAAAAAAGCTGTACTCAGCTCGGGAATCGAACCCGGTTGTTTTGAAAAAATAAACTTACACTATTTCTATTTAGATATCGATTGAAACATGATGTCTAAAATGAATAAAATGCATTGTTTTCACATAATTTAATTTATTTTTGTAGGTGTTCGAAGTGACAATACAAGCATTTCTCATGCTTAAAGGAAGGTTCCAACCTATATGACTGTAAAGTATAAATGTAAAAAACCAAATAAACATTTTTTTTTATATGATTGATGTCTGTCGCTGACTGTACAGCCACTGGCTTAATATTTTTACACTGGTAATGTGTCGTTTACATTCAAGGCGCCCAGACCAGTGCACCTTGGGCACCTTGAGTCGACCAAGAGCCCAGAGACCGAGTCTAGGGGCCCTTAGTCGCCAAGTACATACAGAAATTATTACAGAGATGCATTCCAGCAACATGGCGCCCGGTTTTTAAAAGTGGTAAAATACATACATACATACGCCTTTTCCCATAGAGGTAAGCAGACTACCTTGTTCCACTTGCTACGATCCCGACATACCTCTTTCGCTTCATCCACATTCATCAATCTCTTCGTACGTGTTCGCCGGTTTCGGGTACTCCTGACTTGATCTTGGGAGTGGTAAAATATTGTGCCGTATTTGAAATACGTACATAGGTACCAGTGGCGTGGCGCAAGTATATCAGAAGGTAAGCCGAAGGGAATTTAACTAGCCGTATCCTCTAATTCTGCACAATAGTGCCCAACTCCCTTAAAATAGGCAAGCCGGTGGGAATCGAGTTTTATGGACGCCACGCCACTGATAGGTACTTCATCAGAAAAATAAGCTCGAAATGTCTTGTTAATTATCTAGTCGAAAAATTATCTGAGTTTGAAATACAATACACCGATTTTTGCCTCTTTCGAACGGTATTTTGAAGTGATACCCGTATTTTCGTGGTCCTACTGATTTGTCCTATTAGAAGGACCACGAGGGAGAACTATATCTGTCTGACTTACTGTGTGCCTATGTGGCGGCTGCCAATTATTTAAACCACCTGTATATTTCTTTGAAATGGCCATCCTGTAGAACTGTTTAGGTTAAAAAATGAACAAAAAAAAAATTACCTTGCTACTCCGCTACTCACGTGCAAGATGACCAAGCCTGTGTGAAATATGGGGTTTGCATGTGTAACAGTTGTGCTCATTAAACTTTGATAATGCACTCGGATTGAAATGCGTCAGTGTTTGTGTGGTGGAAGGGATAATTAAGTTTGTTTTTATTTTTATTTTTTATTGGAGTGGAGGGAAGGATTACATGAAAAACATATATATTTCACAGGCCTGATGGGCAGGTTATCTTGCACGTGAGTAGCGGAGTAGCAAGGTAATTTTTTTCTTCACTGAAATAGACCTCCGCAAAGTAACGCCTGATTCAATAAAATACTGTACCTATAGTTTATGTTAGGTTAGTTTTATAATAATCCTGAACAACGATACATTGCACCCTGAACTATATACAGGAGGTGGGTTATGCATACAAATATAAAGCAGGACATACAGAAATAGGTCTCCCTCGTGGTCTTACTAATAGGAGAAGTAGGACCACGAGAAAATGGGGGAAAAGAAAGAAAGAAAGAAGACATTTATTCCTTTTTGCAAGACACACAAATATAAGATAATATACACAATTTTATAGAAAATAAACAAGGCATAACAAAAAAAAAACATCGACATGAAAAATAGATCATCAGCGTTGTGTGTCTAGTCAAAAGTGAAACGGTCGCTGGCTCAGCATTACGCTGAGGTGTTACACACCTGCAGCACTGATTTTCAGCCAGAACCGTCTATGACTCACGAAACGATACACAGATAAAATATACTACATAATCCATAAACTTTTACGTAAACAATGCAATACATAGATAGAACCCGACTTAGGTAGGGAAGTGATGTGCTTCCAATAAACAAAGTCCTTGCACGGAAACTTCTTCGCTGGTACGTTCAGTAGTCCCTTCTGCTTCTGGTGTCTTCAACATTCCAGATCCCTGTAGAACAGAGCGCCTAAGAGCGGGAACTCTGCCTCCGTTGGCGGATGGGCAGCGCCAACGGTGGTGGAGTTACCAAGCCCAGACACTTCTGATGACACGACGAAATCTTCCCATTATAAGACCGATGACACGACGACGACGATCTCATAATTCCTTTGTCTTCCAGTAGAACTGCGTTTTAAAATGATGCCTTCTAAATAGATCTGAAGCGAAGTCTAGAAACTTCTGATTGCTTGCTTTGCTTCTGTCGTTACTGGAGCAATGTGATGATGAATCGTCGATATACCTGGAAAAAAAATGTTAAAATTATTTATAATTTTAGAAGTGACATTTGAAATTTCTTAGATTAATTTAAGATTGGATCCATGGAACTTTACAGAAAAATGTTTATGTTTCTACATCTACAAGAAGTATCGTCTCGTATCTAAGTTAGTTTATAAATGTTGAAAGGCAAATTTATTCCTCAGTGGGATCTCTTCCAGGTCTTCGAAATTTTGACTGGAAGGAAGTACCTAGGCGGAAGTTACTAGTTTTGAATTTCAATAGGAAAAATACATCAAAAAATTATGCGTTCGTAAATTCTCTTAAAAAATCTTAATTCAGTACCGTCCAGTTGCGTATCTTCGCCTGGATTTTGACACTTTTTCCAAAATATCTTTCATATTTTAAAGAATTTTAGTCCATTGTCGCAAAAAAAACCTTTTTTAGTACTCCTGGCTATCAGTATAAATCACTAAAGCTTTGAATTTCACTCGTTAACTTGGTAATAAATGGCCCCAAAGGCAATAGGCGAAGTATGGGTACTTTTCCCTATCTTCGCCTATGGCATGCCTTACCGCTAATACTAAACTTTTCCATGACTTACACATGTTAAGTCTTATCTACTTGGACTGTGTTAATACAATATGAAGCTTAACTACACCGGACTAGGCATATTTTAAAGAAAATGTGTGGTAGGCGAAGATTGGCTGCAGTTTGAAGTTGTTTCATACATTTTCTAAAACGATGCTAGGGCTGCCAAAAATTACCCAACATGCCAAACAAAGGGGAGTAATGGTTTACAATAAAAAAAATATTTTCAAACTTTTTTTATTACTTAAACAAAACGTATGTTTTTCTGCTATAATATGTTTTTAATTGAAATCCAATCAACTTATGCCTATAAAATATTTATATAATTTAATCTACTTATTAACTTTCCTCCAAATCGTTAAAGCCATTTCCGTAAAACAAAACAAAAGAAAATATTTAAATTGGCAAACAAGTAATATCATCCACTAATTAATGTGCTACAATAAATTTGACAACCCTAGGGGCAGGCGAAATTTGGCAACAAGTTGAACGATAAATACCCTCCCCAACGTTTTATCCAATTGTGATTTCTAGACGTAAGTTAGCCATTAAATACTAGTGTCACATGAAAAAGAAATAGTTATACGATATAATCATGTAAAAAGTTTAACATTATCTGGTCTATATCACTGTTTAAAACCAAAGTTAAAACGCTGGTAAAAAAAAACACGTGGTCGGCGTCGCGAAAAAATCTCACTGAACATCAATTGTGAGAAGTTAGTCGCAGATCGTTCGAAGAATGTTGACCGCCATGAAAAATACTTTGTATTTAGCAGTTTTATGTAAGGCTAGCACTAAAAACATTTCGGTAGTGTTAACTTATGTCAAATTGGGCGAAGATAGGTAGCACAGGCGAAGATACGCAACTGGACGGTACGCACTTGTTTGTGACTTGTATAAAACATAGAAAGTACCAGTAGCTTAAAATTCTCTTCCCGCGCAGATGGTAAAAGCCCATCGAGGGAATGGGTGACAATCTTACGAATCATGTTATAGGCGATGCGGCAGCAACCCATCACTATTTTGATTCTTCTTTCCTATAAGCCTACAATCATGCTAAACGTGGCCTTGGGGTCTTGTTACCTAGGGCTCTGTCTACCCTGTAAGGTTAAGGTTTGCATTTATACAAGGTTGATTCCATAACAGAATGATTCCAGAATATCTCTCAGGCCCCTATTACCAAAGCGACAATTGTCGGTGACAAGTGACAATTGTCGGTGACAAGTGACAATTCTGTTTACATTACAAACTCGACGAGAATCTACGCCGGTTGGCTTCATATTGACCACGCATTGCAATTCGAATTGTCACTTGTCACCGACAATTGTCACTTGTCACCGACAATTGTCGCTTTGGCAAAATAGGCGCCAGGTGGTGAGGTTAGTTTCACTGAACAGCCCTGTAAATGTTTTTCAGGATTTAACTATTTTGGGGTTTTCTTACTCGGAACCGTTTACCCTATCGATTCGTTTACAAGAAAAAAATGTGTCCCAATACTCCCAATACTTCCATTCCAGTTCGTCACTTCTTTAATCATGACGAACAGGAGAAAAACATAGTAAAATCTGGGACACATTTTTTCTTGTATGAGAACCGATAAAGTAAATGATTCTGAGTAAGAAAAGTCCAAAATAGCTTAATTCTGGAAAAAATAATCATGTAGACTTTTTACCTAAAATCATGCTAAATGTAGCCCTTAGGTCTTGTTACCTCAAGCTCTGTCTACCCCGTATGGGATATAGACGTGATTTGTGTAGACTTTTTTTAGGAAAATTCTCATTGTTTTGGTGACGAGGTACAGTCAGCATCAGAAGGTAAACAGTCGAAGAGCTCAAAATCTACACACGATTCTACCACCAAGGTACAGTTTACGGCAAACTTCTTGAGCTAGGGCGACGTGGATGGGGCAAGTTCACGCATTTACTTTTGTACTCAAACCGACGTTAAATAGCGACGACCGGATAGCCTAGTGGTTAGTGACCCTGACTATGAAGCTAGAGGTCCTGGGTTCGAATCCCGGTAGGGGCAGACAGTTGTATGATGAATACGAATGTTTGTGCCCGAGTCATGGATGTTGTATGTATTTAAGTATGTATTTATCTACATTATATAAGTATGTTTATCCGTTGCCTGGTACTCATAGCACAAGCTTTGCTTAGTTTGGGGCTGGGTCAATCGGTGTAATTTGTCCCAAGATATTTATTTATTTATACAAGATGTTTTCCAGGAACTGTAAAAATAGGGTGTGTAGTAGGGGATGAGCTTGTCTGTTCGTATTAACTTCTGATGAGTTGCATTGGAGCTTCACTATGATTAGGTTCGCTCGCTGTCAGATCTATACTAAAAATGACAGCTATAACCTGAACTCAGTCCGAATTGAATCGCATTAAGACGCCATGGTAAGGCCCATGTGCAGTGACGTCGCGCGCCCGCGGTTTTGTCCCTATAATCTGCTAGAAAGTGCATAATTTGCGAAGGCACTTAGTTGAATCTAGAGCTAGATTGTAAAGGCGTGTCACACTGCGCGATGCAGCGTACCCAAAGCCCCGGTAATAACACTTATTCAAAGAAACAAAGGGATTGTAATTTGTTTTGCAAGTCTTATAACCATAGTAGGTATCTTTAAATTAAGAATGAAGTGTCCATTACTGATGCTTGTCAGCTTAAAGTGTCTAATACTGGTTCACCTTTAATTCAGCTCAATAAGTCATCACTTTCTAAAAATCTTTTCACAAATTCAAAATCTTTTATACCTAACTGATAATTCGTACGTCATAAAAATAATCCTTTAAACTACTTGTGAGGCTTACGCCTGCTTATACCATTAGATTTATATATTTTTGACGAAAGTTACATTTTTAGTAGGAGCCCGACTTTTTAAAGCATAGATATCACTCTAAATTACCAAACTTAGGTATCTTAGTGAAGGCAATCATTCAAATTCTCACATTTCACAGCTTGGTATATACAGTAGTAACTACTCGACTTTATTAACATTAAACAAACAAATTAAAATGAATATTACATAAATATATCCACTTCATAGGTAAACACTATTTATTTTAACTTAAAATTAAAAGACAATTAAAATCACTACGTACCGTGGTCACGTAGTGAATTTAACTCCTGAAACTGCCTATATGTCGGGCTTCAATTCCTGAAAATAAAAAACACCGTATAATTTTTAAAACATTTTAAAACACCGACCACGTTCACTTGTACACGTGAGTACCGCTCGAAACTGTGCTCCATTGCGTTAAAATTACACCACGAAACAAGAAACTTTAAAAATAAACTAACCCTTTTAAAATATACCCGCTTTTTTAAAAAAACACGCCCCGACTGCAAGCCACTCTGCCAATCACGGACACGTCAAACATCCTTTTCGCACATAACTCAAACAGCAAATTACCATTCCTTCCGTTTTGAAAAACGCCCCCGCGTTTCCAGCGCACGGTTGACTGCGCTGCACCGCAGACACTATCATTCTTGATAAAAAAAAGAGCTCGCCTACCCAACACGACATAGCACAAACTAGTTGGAAGTTGGAACACAGGTTTAAAAGTGCAAGCGGGTCGACGCGCGCGCTCTGTTCCACCCCTTGCTTGCAACTGCGGCGTTCCGAGGCGGCCGAGTATTCCAATTTGAAAAAGGAACGAAAAAGCTGCGCCCGAGGACTCCATCTTGGATAGCGAACGCTACAAATTTAAAATTCTAACCTATACCCATGCTTGTAGGACACAAATTCGATCGCAGCGGCTATAGTTTATGCGCTTGCGTTTTCAAGTTCGTTTCTGCTAATTTAATTCCAAGGCGCCTCTCCAATTAGGGTAGTTCTTTGTGTTAATAATTGTTTAAAAACACGTGCGGGGCTCTTTTTTCAGTAGACGGATAGTCTGACATTGACGGACCATAAACAAATCTATTTTATTCGTCTACATTTCTTTAATTTGAATTCTTGTGGCCGTATCAGGCGGGTTGCTGGCTGGATGGCGCGATTTATTCTTTTTTCGTACGCCTGCTACCCCTTAGCAACAATAGGTTTTGGAACGTCCTTTGTCTACTATTGTAGCGGCGTCAGATCCATGGCTGTTAAGTTGAAGGTCCTGGCTAGGTCAATGAGAATTATATTTAAAAATATATTTTCGAATATACGTTCAATAATGTGGGTACAGCTCTTACAGGTAACAGTACAACGAGGTTTTAATAGCAATAAAAGCCATCACATAACATTCTGAACATAGGCATTTAAATGAGACATTTACTAACTACCTACCTTGAGAAAAAAATGACCAATTGCGAGTCCCTAATCAGCATTGTGGCAAACGGCGATTCGCAAATATATTTTACAGGATTCTTATTGGACATTAGGATTCTTACCAGACAAGTTTTTTACTAAGCTTTATATTAGGTATGTATGTACTTAAGCATGTTTGTCCGGGTGAATCTTGCGTCTCAATTTTGAAGCAGATATCTTCAACCGATTGAGCTGAAATTTGCATGTGACAATACAATAATCTGTTAGTGGAGTTCTGGTGGAGCCAGAACCGTCTCCGCAGGAGGGAACTCTTCGACGGTTGGTCCGATTGACTTGAAATTTGGTACACTTATGTAGGACGGATGACAATGCATGTACAGCCCGCAAAAAGTACAGTCGTCAAATAAGATTGTATTAAAAAATGTAAATTTTGGTAGAAACTTATTGAATAGAGGTAAGAAGGTATAACTTGGTAACATAAAAAGCGTCCATAGCGATTATTTTTATAGGTACAAGATCGTTTAATTATTTGTCGATTATTGAAACACGTTTAACTAGTATTCACTTATCTTAGGTAGTTTGTGGAGCGCACAGTAAATATATGTTAAAAAGGCTTGACTATATCCCATTTTAAGTATAAACATTCAAGCATTACCTACTATGACTAGCGGTTGCTCGCGACTTCGTTTATGCAGAATTTGATTTTTGAATTTGACGACCGGATGGCCTAGTGGTTGGAGAACCTGACTATGAAGCTTGAAGTCCCGGGTTACCTAAACTAAAAACTCTCCGGCGTTGCCTCAATCCGGTGTGGCGGGGACGCAGTGGGATGCCACTAGGGTTTCATCACAAACGTCCGGTGGCCCCGGCTTCCGCCAGGACCGCACCAAGAAGAGGGCCTGTACGCTGGGCCGTCTTCCCTTACACGATGAGACCGTGCAATGCAGGTAGGTAATGAGACAAGGCCTATAGGCCACGCTTAGCATGAGGCTTTATAGGCTTCTGCTAACTTAGCAATCGTTTGCCCTTTTCTGTGAAAGGTAAATGTCAAAGTGACAGATTGCTAAGTTAGCAGAAGCCTACAGAGTGTTTATGAATAAGGGGGTTAGAGATTGTACACCCTCTATGGTCAATAATATACAGTTTGTGGAGCTCACTTATGCATAAGCGAACAACCAATCTTGCAACTTACTGTGATATGTTAAAAAGAGAACCAAACCTTTTAAGTAAAGCAATTAAAACATAGGTGTATTATTTTTATAATAAGTACACCATTACAATTATTACCTACTCGTAAATAATAAAACACACTCACCTTTTTTTGTTAAAAACCATCAAGTTTTAAAAGAAAAAAAAAACATTATACCTACGTCTACTTTTATGAGCAATAGTTACGATTAAAAACTCTAGAAAATATGGATTCGTTTGCTACAATCAAACTTTTCGTTTTAACTTTTGCATATTTTTTGTTCCTACACGTTTTAAACAATAATAGCTTTTTCTCAAAACTTTCGTCGTGTGTTGGTTCCTGTTTGCTTACGTCCACTTTGAATGCCGTTCCGGTTTGTCTCCCTCACTCGGCCGATCCAAGTATCAATCCCATAAGAGTAAGACAGCAAGACAAATCAGAATGACATTCTACGGGCTCACCGACCTTACCTACCTATTCTTTAGCATTAGTACTAAAAAGTAACTCGACATCTCCATAACTGCAATGAGTTCAAGTCATGGGAGTTTTACCCGTCACGGCAGCCAGAGCATTAAAAACTCTATTACCGAAGCTATAGAAATCTTATTAATGGCGCTATGGGAATCTGTGGGTGCACCCACGTTCTTTATTTCTGATGATTCACTGTGAAATGATTTCTGTCGCGTCAGGGGCCGCTGGTGTCAGTTACTTCGATGGTTGTGCTTTTTGTTGTGTTGTAACGCCATGGGAGTTCTGGCCGGGGACAGATTAGATTTAAGACTTGCACTGGTGTGTTCCGCCGTGGAGTGAGACAGCTGGTGAAATTACTGGCACAAGAGGCATTCAGTCCTAGCCCCCTAGGGTGGTGGTTGCTTACCATCAGATGACCTACTTGTTCGTTGGCCTTCCTTGTCGTATAAAAAAATCTAGGTACCATTATGTACCAGTTGCTTCTCTTCTCGCGCAGGTCGTAAAAGCTCAAATCTTAGGAATCACGTATATACCTACATACATACACATACATACACAAATCACAAGTAACAGGTACCTACAAGCCACATTTAGCAAGATTGTGGGCGTATAGGTGGACAATGGAATCAAAATAGTGATGGGTTGCTATTCTCATCGCCTATAACATGATTCCTTTGATTTTCGCCCATTCCCTCGATGGGCTTTTACCATCTGCGCAGGTAGAGAGAAAATTGGTACATTCTATGTTTTTTCTCTGCTCCCAGACCAGCGTGGAACAATCACGTATATAACAACTAACTAGTTTTGATTCCCTTTTCCTAAGCGTCCACATCATGCTAAGCGTGGCCTATAGGCCTTGTCTCATTACCTACCTGCATTGCACGGTCGGAAAACTTTAGCATTCAATATAGATGCTTTTAATTCGTTTTGAATTTAGTTTGATTAGAATTGTATTAATGGTTAAGTAAATTAAATTACAGGCCTCAGAATTACTGACGTTGAAAAATGACTCAAACTGCTTTTTTCAAAATTTCTTTTTACAAAGCCTAGTTCACAAGCTTGACCTACATTCTATATAGTTGACGACATTCGTCCTAAAAATACATGGCAAAACTAAATACGGGCAGAGATTAATTGAAACAACGCGCTTTTAAGTGGGTCGAATTATTTTTAAACTGTCGCCCCTCGTGCGACGGCTTTCTTACTTCCTGAACGATGACGTTTGTCCGTTACGCTCAACATTTTATATAAAAACTAGCTTCTGCCCGCGACTTCGTCTGCGTAGAATTATACATAAAAACCTTCCTCTTGTACACTCAATCTATTAAAAAAACTGCATCAAAATCCGTTGTGTAGTTTTGAAGATATAAGCAAACATAGGGACATAGGGACAGCGAAAGCGACTTTGTTTTATACTATGTAGTGATAAGTAAAAGGAGGGTGTCAAAAGTTTGAAGACTACGTCTTTTGTTCACCTGTTTGACCATGGTGTTGTAGGGCATAGTTTTAGGGAACGGCTACCCCGCTATAACGCCGTCAACGTCTGTTACCGTACTGTTACCATAACCTTTGTTCGTTACAGTAACCAAAAACCCTAGTGTGGATGTAGCTCGCGAGCCTGCCACGCCCGCCTTAAGAATTACCAGTAACCTAGCGCCACTCTCTGCTCCTATGATTCCGTCTCTACTTATTAGTACGAAACAGACAGACGTCGTCGTAGATAACTGACACTTAAGATAAACTGGAACTTAACAGGTGGTGATTCAGTCCCTTAGTCTCTTGCGTGATCGTACATGCATACCAAGTATGTAGAATATTGTATTGCAATAATTTATGAATGGGAACCATCTATGTTTATTTCCACAAACCCAAGTTAGTCCATTGTCCTTATGAATGATTGTTTGAAATGATTCAATCATTCTAGCACGGAACTATTCAAGTCGATTGTTTTTATAGGAAATGTCCGGCCGATGACGCCTAGCAGACAAAGCAAAGGGATTCATCAGTTAAAGGGCAATGAGTATCAAGTAACAGTTAATAATTGAAGATCTAACACACACACACATACACACAAATCATGTGTATATACCTCACAGGTTAGACTAGTTCGAAGATCTAAACACTTAAGTAATCCTAAAACAATAGATTTTATACACACATACATAAATCACGTCTTTATCCCTTACGACTTTATCCTTTAGAGCCTAAAGTAACAAAACCTGAAGCCCGCGTTTAACACGATTGTAGGCGTATAGGTGGAAAGGGGAATCAAAATAGTGATGGGTTGCTCGCCGCATCGCCTATAACGTGATTCCTAAGATTTTCGCCCATTCCCTCGATGAACTTTTACCAGCACGGAAAGAGAAACGACTAGCATATTCTAAGTTTTTTCTTTACGCCCAGGCCAGCATGGAAGAACGAAGAAATACGACAAGAAATTGAGAAGGAATTATATAGATTAAGCTGTAGACAACACCTAAACAAAGTAAAAAACGATGGCAAACAATAAATGACTCGAAAACTATATCGATTGGAATCTAGACAGAATATCCTAAAAGAGTTACCGCCTTATTCATAAACGCTCTATAGGCCTCTGCTAACTTAGCAATCGTTTGTCCTTGTCTGTGAAAGGTAAATGTCAAAGTGACAGATAAGGACAAACGATTGCTAAGTTAGCAGAAGCCTATAGAGTGTTTATGAATAAGGGGGTTAGTGTGAGAGCTTAGCAAACTAAGTTGGACTGGAGTGTCACGTAGCAAAACTAAAAAGAGTTTTTTCTAATTCTCTGGGGAGAACTAGCCATTTTTATTTCTAAGCAGAAAAGCCGCATAAGCTAGTGCTAATTTGACGAGGAATATAATGCCCGCGTGTGAACTGGATTTGATTGTTTCTTGTTTCGCATCAACTCTACTTTTAGCTGTTTCACACATCAATTTTATTACCTACATTTTATAAAAACGTACCAAGCCAGGGGCCCAATGTTTGAAAGCACATCACCCGAAACTACCCCTCGAAAGTGGTTTAAATCAGCTTATATCTCCAAAACTACAGCTCTAATCAAAGTTTAGACTAGTTCACAAGATTAATGAGAACTGTGATTGTCTTCTATGCTACTCGTATTCCAAATTCAGCACAATTTTTCACCACTTTCGAGTGGTATTTTCACACATGTGCTTTTAAAAATCGGGCCCCAGGTTTACTTAATAACTTATCATTTCTGATACCTATGTTTATTCTTAGGGTGTCACGTTAAACAAAGAGATACAATGATAACGATACGTTGACCCGAAAATCGTCTACGTAATATCACCAACGCTCTATCACGGTTCAGTCCACTCGAATTGGGATAGGTTATGGTAAATTTTCGTAGAGCCAACGCTACGTTAAGTGAACCACGTTACGGTGGGTTTTGGGAAGTTAACGTTAACATTTCAAAAAGTACTATGAGTGGCATGGTCAGTATGTATTTGACGATTGATGGCTGGCAGTTTCGGTATTGGGGCTGTATTGAAACTAAATTGAAATTAAAGTACCCGCAGTGAAAGCCAGTCAGAATAATATAGTGTTTCAGTACATTCAGTGGCGTTATGAGAGCGCAAATGACTTGTAACCGGCAATTAGCGAGAGGAGCGCGTGTAGGTATTGTCTGGCCGAATGTCTGCGCTCGCGCCGGTGACGCAACCACCCCGCACCCTTGGCCTTATTACCGACCTCCGGCGAAAACTCCCGGCCGTTTCAGTCCAGTGTTACAGGAGCACACGCGATGACACAGAACAAAAAGTGACTTGTCCGTGGCCTTGAAAGGAGTCAACGATCGGAAACCCTCGCATCCGCCGAGTGCAGCCTCTCCGTCTCGCTCGCACCCGAGCGACGGGCGCGCTGTCTCGCTCACGCCCCGGCCAATCGCGCGGCGCGGGCGCAGCGGCGCGCGTCGTTTGCTCAACTGGATCGCTAGGGGTGTCAGCTTTTTCTAAAGCTCTCACGTGAGCTTTTATTAGTTTTTTTCTCGAATTATTTAATTGAGTGCCGATGTTAACTTGCATTAATGACGAGACGTCTGTGGTATTTTAATACCGTGTTTATAGCGTAAAGGTGGATCGTCAGTCGTCGCGAGACGCCCGTGTTGCTGTCGCTGAGCAGCACGAGGTGCATGATGTAACGCCAACCCTGCCCGCTCTGCCTATTATTATCGGTGTACGCCGTGTTTCGAATACATAATGATTTATTCCATGCCGCAGTCGGTTGAGCGTAGTATTGACTCCTCATTCGTATTCACCTCTCGCTTCGACCTTTTGTTTTTCTTCCTCTACTTTTTACTTTCCGAAGTCTTTGAATAGACTATTTGCTTTTTGACAAGTGCACAGGAATTCTTTGGAGCAAACATTGTTGGAGCGACGCTTTTTGTCGGCGTAGCTTTTCGTTACAACACTTCGACTACCCGTTTTCGAAACCCAATCTTACATTGTTTAACGAAAAGAGGACCAGATGTCGTTCTTTATTATGGAAAAACAAAGCATCTACTTCCTAAATTATAATCCTGAAAAAAAAACGATCTAACCTAGTTCCACTGTACCTAACTAAATATTAGCATTCGGTAAGAAGCACCACAATAAAAATATATCAACCCATAATTTACCTAACGAAAATCGATCAGTGTATAATAAACAAGGCAACAGGATGTTAGAGATGGATCGAGCTTTCTTGGCTATAATTAATAATACTCCGACGATGGAGAAAATAAACTTAGGTGCCTGTAGAAATTGCAATTGAACAACTAGTGGTAAGACTGGTCTTCTTCAACAAGGCATAAAATATAAACTTTAAAATGGCACCTGTCGTTGACGATATTCCTCGACGTCATACACACATACATAAACAAATCACGTCAACTTACGGGGTAGACAGAGTCTAAGATGACAAGACCTACAGGCCACGTTTAGCAAGATTGTGGGCTTATAGATGGAAAATGGAATCCAAATAGCACCTAAAGTTATCCATTTATTTTTGACTTTGGATTTAAGTATCCATCCTCTCATTCATCTTCCTACAGTAAATCGATGCATGGACTTCAACCCCCCTTGCATCTAATACCCCTGTGTGACAGACCCTACACGTCTCCATTTTAGACACTTGATAGAACTAGTCCAAAACGAACTAACTCATGATGCTAAACGTGGCCTTTAGGGCTTGTTACCACTCTATCTACCCCACAAGGGATAAATACGTGATTTATGTACGTACGTAATACTACGTGGTAATTCCTAAAATGGCTCCTGTGCCCCGATTTTTGAAAGCACTCGTGTGAAAATACCATTCGAAAGTGGTGCAAAATTGTGCTGAATTTGAAATACGAGTAGGGGAGGCAATCACAGCTCTCATTAATCTTGTGAACTAGTCAAAACTTTGATTAGAGCTGCAGTTTTGGAGATATAAGCTAATTTAATAAATAAATAAATATCTTGGGACAAATTACACCAATCGACCCAGCCCACTAAGCAAAGCTTGTACAGTGGCTACCAGGCAACGGATAAACATACTTATATAATGTAGATAAATACATACAACATCCATGACTCGGGCACAAACAATCGTATTCATCATACAACTGTCTGCGTCTACCGGGATTCGAACCCAGGACCTCTAGCTTCATAGTCAGGGTCACTAACAACTAGGCTATCCGGTCGTCAACCACCACCACCAATTTCGAGTGATGTGCGTTCAAAAATCGTCCCTTGCTTTGGTTAAAAACACTCATCAGTGATCCTCGATCTCAGCTTAACCTGCCCCGGCTTATCCACGTATCTATGACGACTACATTTTTTAATTAGTAAGCAGTCCTTACTCTATCGACTATAATTGGAGCTGGAATGCATCCCACTATTGTGCGGCGATTCCCACCGGCGCGGGCGCCGCCATCTTGATCGCTCGTTGGGTTTGAATTTAAATGCGGAATTGTTTTTGCACGGCATTCGACTGGCAAACCCTTAAGTTAGAAGCAAAAACACGCACATTTTTGTGGAAGGCTGTTGATTTTCTATAGAACAGTGGCGTAACTATAACGTCTGGGGCCCGTGGCAAATTCGTCAGATGGGGCTTCTTCCTCAATATGAAGAAGCGCATCAGCGTCCCTTCTATGCTCTAAACTAAGCCAGTTCGGGGCCCCCTAGAGCTAGGGGCCCCTGGAACATAACATTCACAACAATCACGCGAAACGCCTTTAGATCTTGTTAGCGAAGGCTGGCTACCCTGTTAGGGACAAAGACGTGATTATTATAAATACATAGAAGCGGCGTGGCGTTCATAGAACTCGATTCCCGCCGGCTTGCCTATTTTAAGGCAGTTGGGCACTATTGTGCAGAATTAGAGGAAAAGGCTAGTTAAATTCCCTTCGGCTTGACTTCTGATATACTTGACGCCACGCCACTGATAGGTACATAGATACCTACATACATAAATCATGTCTTTCCCTTACGGGGTAGACAAAGACTAAGTTAACAAGGCTACATTTAGCGAGATTGTCGACGTAAATTAAAATAGTGATGGGTTGCTACCCGTATCGCCTATTAACACGATAGGCTGTTACGAGCGCGGGAAAAGAAGCAGCCGGTATTCTATGTTTTTTCTTTGCCCCTAGACCAGCATGGATGAGGCAAAAAGACCAGTATCGCGTCCTAAGTACTAAGAACTAAACAAAGTTGCGTATCGACATGTCATGACCATCGACGGTGTAACACGTAACCTGTTTCGACCGTGGGAATGTTCCAGTACTTTGAGATCAATTTCAAGTTTATCAAACTATGCTTTTTTTAAAACGTGGACGGATGCTGATCTGGGAGCAAGAAAACAGAATATATCGTTCCCAAGACGTCAAATCACTACATAGTATAAAACTAAGTCGCTTTCCGCTGTCTGTCCCTATGTATGCTTAGATCTTTAAAACTACGCAGCGGATTTTGATGCCGTTTTTTTATTCATAGAGCGACTATCAAATGAATCAAGAATTTTTGCTTCTTGATTTTTTATGTTTACTTTTACGGTTTTACCGTTACTAATTAAATTTCTAAACGACACTGAAAATTATAACACAGAAAAATACGATAAGTACCTAAAGCTATAGGAATTATTAAAGAAAATAAGAAATAAGCAAGAATTAGTCTAACTAACGAATAATCGAATTAATTTCAAGACACTGAGGTTTGTGACCTAAAACAAAGTACTGACTAGAACTTATTGTTGTTACTAGAATTATCCAAAAAACCTTATCATTTTTGAAGCGCATAAATGAAACGCGTCTGGCTTTTGCATCGCTACTACATCACTTAGACAGCGTCGAATAATGACTAAGAGCGAGCTCATTTTATTATTTTATCCCCTTAGATACAGGTCTACTCACTATTTCGAAATTCCAAGTTCATTACTCCGTCCCTTTCACTCCCCTATTAACGACTACCAGTGTGAGCAGGACACGATACATTTGAATTTCTAACTCCATAAAAGGCCAGTGTTCCTTGGGACCATCGACCTCCGTAGAGGGTAAAACGTATCATTTATAAAGTTTATTGAGGTCCACATTATCGGTCGATGGTATACTTCGGGCCCAAAAAGGCCAAAACACCAGCCCTTACCCCAAATAAAAGAATAAAGGTCATTCCACAGCAAGAGAGGTGAAACGCCTGATAATCGATTGATCAGTTACAACGATTATTTCCAGTATTAATAGATGTCGATATGACCAGTGTACGAGATTGAGCAGTCTTAAGGTAGAATATGTAAGAGCCTTCCAAGAGAAAGGAGCTTACGTTGAACTTTTTTGAAGGAATTAGGATCTGGGCCGAAGAAAGTGGTGAAAAATTGTGCTGAATTTGAAATGCGAGTAGCTTAAAAGATACTCACGGCTCTCATTAATCTTGTGAACTAGTCAAAGATTTGATTAGCGCTGTAATTCTGGAGATATAAGCTGATTTATACAACTTTCGAGTGGTACTTCCGAGTGATGTGCTTTCAAAAATCCGGGCCCTGTTCCAGAACTCTGTTAAGTGCACAGTTATTTTCATTGTAAGTTATCTACGATGACGTCTCTATCTGTTTTGTAGTAGCAAAATTACTGGAAATTAACGGAGAGTGAAACAGTGGCTTAAATGGCGACTTTAGAGACTTTATACATCTCTACTATAGACTAATATAATTTAAGGCTCGGGGACTTTATACTACCTTACCTAATACGAGTAGATACATCCCTTTTATAAATGTATTTAATTTAAGTATTCTTACTGTATTTTATTTTGAAAAAATTACTTTCTGCCAAGTTTCTTGGCAATGATGGTATTTCCGAATGCGCTGGTAGTTTAAAAAAAGACACGTAAAAGAGCCCTGAGCGGCCAATTTGTTTTTTTTTTTAGGAACAACATAAAATTGTTAGAGAATATAAAAAAGCGGCAATTTTTTGAGAAATGCTCACAAACCCTGCCAAAGACATTCCAAGGCAACAAATTCAAAGAGAATAAAGTTCCACAGAGACGTAGTTCAGTTTCTTCGACCGTAACTTGTAACTTCGAGAAACAGGGCACCGGTCGTCAAAATTCTGGCTTTCATGTGCATATTGCGTTATTAATAAGTGTGAGGGAGACAGCATTCTAAAATGATATTTAGAAGCACCTGCCGTTGATTTTAACATGTGACTGCTAATTAGTCCAACGGCACGTCCGGGAACCGAACCGACGCGTTAAAGAGAAAGGTCACGGAGCTCTGGCGTTAAAATGACGGTCAACATAACCTTAGAATAATGTTGTAACTTTACTTGACTACCGACAGGCCTCTCCTTCACCAACTCAACAATTATTATTGTCTGCGACATGTGACATTTCGAAATGCAATGCGCATTTAATATGAAAATGAAAATGAAAAATTATTTTTGCAAATTGGCCGCTAAGGGCTCGTTTACATGTCTTTTTGAAACTACCAGCGCATTCGGAAAGAGCATCATTGCCAAGAATGCGCCGCAAGAAACTTGGCAGAAAGTCATTTTATCAAAATAAAATACAGTAAGAATACTTAAATTCTACTTAAATTAAACACATTTATAAAAGGGATGTATAAGGTCCCCGAGCCTTAAATTATATTAATCTGAGTAGAGATGTATATAAAGTCTCTACTAGTCAAAACAACAAAAAAAAATAAGTTCAGTGGAAGTGTAAAACGCCTCCACCGTCAAATAAATTAATTGGAGATGTCTCCAATGTCGAAAAGAGAGAAAAAAACAAAATCAAAATATGAAGCTAACCTGCTTAGTCTCGTCGAGGTTTGTGAACAGAATTGTCACATGTCGCAGACAATTGTCGGGTTAGTGAAATTAAGGGTCAGAGAACAGAATGTACCAGCTGCTTCTCTGCCCGCGCAGATGGTAAAAGCTCATCTGGGGTAGACAGAGCCTGAGGTAACAAGACCTAAAGGCTTTAGCATGATTGTAGGCCTATAGATGGAAAGGGGAATCAAAAATGGGTTGCTAGCCGCATCGCCTCTAACATGATTCTTAAAAATTTCGCCTATTCCCTCGATGAGCTTTTACCATCTGCGAGGGACGAGCAGCAACCTTTAAAGTTTGATAGTAATGCGCGTTCAGAAATAACGTTTTTTCCCATCCCCTATCCCCCATCGGCCAGCTGTCATCTGGGACCGCCACGGGCCTTTAAAAATGCCGTTAGTTAAACTAAAAAAACATTTTAATTTTGATAAATGGTAATAGATTGTACAACTGCTTCTGGTATTGGCAGGGGCTTGTGTAAGGTCCAGGTACCATGGTAATCCTGCCACAAAAACAGGAGTATGAGGTATCTGCAATAGTCTGGTGTTGTTTTCGGTTTAGTTTAGCGCAAAAGATTTAATAATAACCGTAAATAATAAAAAAAGACCATTTTGGAAAAGAGCTGATACTCTTTAAACTACTAGACCGATTTTGATAAAACACAGCTATGAACCACCGCAAGGAAACTGGCTTTCGAATGAAAAAACCGCATCGACATTGGTCCATCCATTTGTGAGCTACGACGCCACAGAGAGACAAACAGACAATGACGTCAAACTTTTAACCCCTCGGGTTTATAAATAAAGACAAACCAATTTCAACTATACGTAGCTATCTCGAACAAATTAGTGCACCTAAAGAATGTTCAGAATGGAGACGACAAAGAAAGCCCGCGCGGGGTAGTGCAACCTTGGCAGTGAAATGTCAAACCGGCTGCACAACATGCCGGGAGCAGGGATGGGAAGTGTCGAAGGATATCGATATCGATAGTCGATAAACTGATGTCCACTGGCTCCAGTGTTTGGATCCTCTCCTTATAATTATTGTATCTGGGGGACCCAAATAGGTAATTGAGCCTAGTGGACGTCACGGAAAGCCGTGCCATTCTAAGCCTGTAGCACACGTTCCAGTGATTTATTAACTTGCTGATAAAAATTTAAAGAACAAAGCGACTTTTTAAAGAATATTTAGTTTTGTTTTTACGTCAAGTGAAAGCGAAAACTACTTTGTTTTTTTTATGTTATCATTCTTTTCGACTGTTAATGAAACAAAAAACGCTGTCCGATTCTAAAACTAAAAAATGAATGCCTTAATAGTAAAATATAAATATAAATGAAAACTGCGCACGGTACCGAACATAGGTAGCAGTTATAGTAAGCAAGAAATGGTGAAAAATACATTTTTTTTAAACTTAACTTTCAAATCACCTGGTACTGAGAATCCCAAAAGATACATTGAAAAAAAAATGTAAGCAAATAAAAGGTCCACAGCAAAATTATCGATACACAGTCCCATCACTAGTCGGAAACAAAAAACCTGTCTGCCGGGCATCGGTGACCTCCCCAGGTAGGGTCCTAATTGTTATACTTTACGGCCCCAGCCCTGTGGGCCATAGACCATAACAAGACAGACCCTAAAGACTTAACTATAACTCCAAAGTTCATTTGGTCTAAACTTAAAAGAGTCTAGCCCCTACTGTGAACTACCGTGAGACTCAATCATAATTACACAAAAACGGATAGCTCGCGTATAACAATCGATTGATGCTCGACATGTTTCGGACTATTTCGTAGTCTTTCCTCTTGGAGCGCTCGCCCCGGCAGCGGAACGAACACTGCGCGCCGGTGCTCTTCTCGCGCGGCTACTCGACGCAACTGACGCGGCGCACAACTACCCTCGTTTTCATCGTCCAAGAGGAAGGACTACGAACTAGTCCGAAACCGATTTTTATTCATACATACATATATCACGCCTTTAACCCTTACGGGGTAGACAGAGCCTAAGTTAACAAAACCTTAAGGCCACGTTTTGCATGATTAAGGGCGTATCTATAGGTGGAAAGGGAAATCAAAAGAATGAGGTTGCTAGCTGCATCGCCTATAACATGATTCCTAAGAATTTCACCCGTTCCTCGATGGGCTTTACCGTCTGCGCGGGAAGGGAAGCAACTGGTACATTCTGCTTTTTCTTTGCTCCCAGACCAGCATGGAAGTTCTGTATCTGTACCTATATACCTATATGAAAATATATAATACAGTAATTTCGTAAACAAGGGGGGCGACGTTGACAAAGAGAAACTGACGCACGAGTGCGCCTGATCCCAATCACAGCTTGTGGCCAGCACAAGTGACAATGCGGAATACTGCAACGCTTCACACTACCAGACATATTATACACATACATATACTAATCATACAAATTACTGTTCATGTATTTTCATATAGGTACAGTACAGATACGGAACTTCCATGCTGGTCTACGAGCAAAGAAAAAACATAGAATGTACCAGTTGCTTCTCTTCCCGGGCAGATGGTAAAAGCCCATCGAGGGAATGGGTCTAAATTCATAGGAATCATGTTATAGGCGATAGGTACGGCTAGCAACCCATCACTCTTTTGATTCCATTTTCCATCTACAATCTTGCTAAACGTGGCCTTTAGGTCTTGTCACCTTAGGCTCTGCATACTTCGTACGGGATAGGGACGTGATTTGTGTGTGTGTTCACACTACTACGCACCGACGGTTTCATGCAAATTCGCTAAGTCCAAGATCCAGTGTTAGCAGACCCGTGCTTAAGCGAAATGTAAACAGTGTGAGGTCATTTCACATTATTAGTTTAGATAGACAGACAACACAAATCACGACTATGTCCCTCACGGGGTGGACAGAGCCTGAGGAAACAAAACCTTAAGGCGTGGCATGATTGTAGGCGTAAAGGTGGAAATGGGAATCAAAAAGTGATGAGAGGCCGCATCGCCTATAACATGATAGCTAAGAATTTCGCCCTCTCCCTCGATAGACAGACAGACATAAAAAAATTAGATATCTAGAATTTCTAGGTCAACTGGAAGTAGCCCGTAGGTTTTTCAAGCTCGGCAATTTGTATGGAAACTTTTCTAATGACTGTTTCTTTTGATTTAGATGACTCACAGGGTTCGTTTTTGATAGCCCCAAGGGACCGCAGACCTTAGCATTTGATAACAATTTAAATTTTATATCTCTACGCGTTCCTGAAAAAAGATTCTTGGTTGTCAGACAGACAGACAGAGGTCCAGCCAGGGCCGTCTCTTGGAACTCTTCAACGGTTAGTCCGTTTGACTTGAAATTTGGTTCAAGTTTGGTGGAGCTTGAAGTTTGGTGATTTTGAGATAATGAGTAGGTATCTAGTAAAATCCTAAAAAAAATTAAAATTCGACGAGACACTGCAACGAGTATTGGAGACAGTTTGCTCAGATTATAACACAAAAACCAGTTGGGATTCTCCCAAATTGTTTCAAAAACGCCCGGTAGCTGTTTGTATTCATTTAGTCCGGACACAAATGCAGTGACGGGGGACATTTTAAATTGTAATCCGCGTCTCGGCTCTACTGAATAAGTTATCTTTCGACATATTTGAATTGGAATATTTTCGCGCGCGTTGACTGCCCATCAAAAATGCAAATGCATTATGATGCATGCTGGCTGTCTGAACATGACTATTGCCTTTCTCGTCTGATCAAAAAAAAAATGTTTATTTGGTTTTTTACATTTATAGTTCACAGTCATGATATTATAAAACTCTGAACAACAGTGACAAATGAAAATGATACAAGTTACTTAAACTATCCTCGTGATTCATTCTATCTATTGGTGAAAACCGCATGAAAATCCGTTCAGTTTTAGAGTTCATCGCGAACACAGACAGATGCGTCCGAGAACCATGTTTTATAATAATGCTAACTTCTGCCCGCGACTTCGTCTGCGTAGAATTATTCATAAAAACCTTCCTCTTGAATCACTCTGTCTATTTTAAAAAACTGCATCAAAATCCGTTGTGTAGTTTTGAAGATATAAGCACACATAGGGACAGAGAAAGCTACTTTGTTTTATACTATGTAGTGACTAGCAATACCCTGCGACATCGTCTGCAAAGAATTCGTTTATCGCTATCCCGCGGGAACTACGCCATTTTCCGGGATAAAAATTAGCCTATGTGTTATTCCAGACCATAATCTATATTTGTTCCACATTTCATCCAGATCCGTTTAACCGCACTGGCGTGAAAAGGGTAACAAATCCTCACAAACTTTCGCGTTTATAATGTTAGTAGGATAGTAGGACAGTTAGTAGAAAATAATATTAGTAGTAGGAAGTAGGATATGTAGTGATATGTGTTTATGACTAAATGTATAAATGTGTATAAATAATGTTTATCCGTCTAGTACTTATTTATGTATGTATGTATGTATAACTCTTTATTGTACATAAAACACAAGAAAAAGATGAATACGGGACAACACAAAGGCGAACTTATCCGTAAAAGGGATCTCTTCCAGTTGACAGTTAGTTATATGCATATTACAAACTTTACTTTGGCACTAAGTCAATTGAATTGGTGTCAAATAATGTACCGTGATTATTGAATTATATATTTTCCACGTTATCTTTATAGCTGGCGGACTGTACCAGTTAGTACCTACTGTAAGTCAATTCTTGGCTGACACAGCATATCGTTATCTCGCTCGCACTTCGAAGAATTCCACCATTAGCATTCATAAACGCTTTCTAAACCTATTTCGAAATGGTTAACGTCTTGTTTTTCTGACGTTAAATTTTGAAAGGGACAGATTTTAAATTAAATAGGGGAGATTATTTTAAGAAAATGTAAGACAAAGTTCAGTGGATAAGGAAACTTTATGAAACACTAGCGACCCGCCCCGGCTTCGCACGGTATATTGTGCATGTACTATACATATAAACCTTCCTCTTGAATCACTCTATCTATTAAAAAAAACCGCATCCAAATCCGTTGTGTGGTTTTGAAGATATAAGCATACATCGGGACATGGGGACAGAAAAAGTGACTTTGTTTTATAATATGTACCTAGTGATGATGATGATAGTGATTATTTACGTAAATAAAATTAGCCTCGTAACAAAGTACGTAACCTAGCTATAAGGAGTTATGTAACAGTTAATCTGTCACATCAGACATTCCATGAAACACCTAGGAATATTATATGGAATCCTGTTAGGTAGAGAATATGACAGCGGATGCGTTTTGCTAGTAAAATGTACTAGTAATGTTTTGGTCAGACAGGACAATAACTTTGACTTTACAGAATGTCTAGGTAGTATTTGACAACATCGTGTCATTGGGTTAAATTATTTTTGAATACAACAACATTTTTCCTTCTTTTCAAGAAGTCAGTGTCCGGCTTTTGAATTAAAGAGCCTAAAAAACAACGACGCCATCAAAAATTAACCTGCAAGCGGCTGTACAAAACTGCCAGCCTATGTAAACTAAACACACCAAAATAATATCCGAAAAAATAAAACTAAATGTAGAGAGAACAACTACACCCCTCTCGACTAAAATCTCGTCTAGTTCTAGACCTCAAGCATACATACATACATACCGTCACGCCTCTTTCCCACAGGGGTAGGCAGAGACTACTTTATTCCACTTTGCTACGGTCCTGACATATTTCATTCGCTTCATCCACCGTCATCAATCCTCCAACCACCATACCTCAAGCACCATATTCAAAAAAGCCAGGATTCAGAAGCGTTATACTAGAGTCTGAATAAATTTATTTATATCCTCTATGTATTTAAAGCCATCCTATATTGTATGGTAAGCCCTCAGTAGCGTTACGTCAAAACCAGTTAAGCGTTTTCGTGAAAATGAATGGCAGCGTTAGTCACTTTTCAAACGTACTACGTTAGACGCCATTGAGGTGGCGTTCGGGCGCGCTCGGCAATCATCGGCCGAGCTCGGCGGTCGGCGCGAGCAGTGACCTAGGGTAACAAACTATGTATTCTATGACGGCAAGCGCAGGCTGGGTAAGGCTGCGTGTTCAGGAAGACAAATTTAACGCTGTGTAGTAAATACCCCACCCTATATCATATATACCTAAGCTTACCAGGTGTGATTGTGATCAAACGCATGCCTATTTTGCATTAAACTTCTTCTTTTTATTAATATGTCCCCATTGATCGATGCGATGATTTCGCCAATGTCGAAGTAATAAATACACTATTCAAAAATCTTGTGAAAAAAATGTCGGCAACGTTGTACGGTAGAACACGGTCAATAGACCCCCTGTCGGGCTCTTAGCCAACGGATAATGATATCCCTCAGAATCTGCCAGGAAATCATTAATCGATGCCCAGGGTGCATCGGACCAAGCCCTGCTCTTCCCTTCGGACGGATCCAATAACGAACCGCAGCTCTTGATCGAACGAGGAGGTAATCCTACTTGCACCTCTTAAAAAGACTTAAGTTATGAAATCGATTGTACATCAACGTCAAAAATCGGTGATCATTACAGAGCCTTCTCGCTGTAACAACTGTGTGTGACACATTGAACTGTTGGTGTACGGTTACCTTACTACGACAAAGCACTAAAGGGATGAGCTACTTCTGACGTTGTCTTCTGATATTAACCACGTTACTGCCAATAAATTATTACGACTTATCACTTCCATGCTGGTCTGGGAGCAAAGATAAAACATAGAAAGTATCAGTTGCTTCTCTTCCCGCGCAAATGGCAAAAACCCATCGAGGGAATGGGCGAAAATCATAGGAACCATCTTATAAGCGATACGGCTAGAAACCCATCACTATTTTGATTCCACTTTCCTATACGCCCACAGTTTTGCTAAACGTGGTCTGTAGTAGCTCTTGTTACCTGACACTCTAAAAGGTAAAATAATAAAATTCCGAACTTCATCCAAAATATAAAAGACATTAAACCTTTTAAAAATACACTACATAAATACTTGCTGAAGAAATCCTACTACATCCTTCAGGAATTCTTTGATGATAAGCAGACATGTTTTAGAAATTAAGAAAACTTGTTTACAGTTAAAATTTATAATGTAATGTACTACTATTTGTACATTAAAAATGTAATATTTGCAGTGCCCCTACAGGGTTTGATCTTGTATATTGTATCAAAGCATTGACGTACAATAAACAACTAGACTCCCAATCACGCTCAAAAACTGTCCGAAGCAAAAGTCTGAACGACGCGTCTATTGTTCAGAGTTTTTGTTCAGTTATGTTTCGACCGCGCTTTGATAACAATGTATATGTCTCTTTCGCACCGTAATCTTACTATTGAGAATAAAAGAGACAGGCAGGTTTCCAGCGCGTGGCGTCGTGTCATTACTTCTCACGATCCTACGCCATTGATATTAAACATTAATGCCACGAAATAAGGTGTCAATTTGAACGAATATGTTAATGTTATCTGTCTAAGTCGATGTGTTGACACACACAACACATAGACAAAGCAACTCGGACGTGTCTTGAGGAACCTTTGTTAGCGACTGAGAGTCTAGTTGTTTATTGTAAGTCAATGTAGCAAAGCAAATAAAAGTTTGAGTTTGAAGACGTGATTTGTGTATGTATGTAATTATTGTTATTTAAGATAAGGTTCAGTTTGGAAGCCACCAAGTGAGCCTCACTGTGGCTTCGCCCTTACAGTCGTAATAGCATCGCAACGCCGCCGCGTGGCAGCGCTCCCGAGAAAGTGCCGCCGTGACCGAGAGGAATGACCGCGGCGGCTTGGGCTAGGTTAGGAAATGACGCGGCCAGAGCTTTAAGCCACAATTTACTTATTTAATACCAAACTAGGAGACGTAGGAACATTCCACGGACATTTTCAAGCGACAGGTTTACAATTCGTATGCATGCGTACGTTAGGTACTTCATGTTTCAAGTGTCAAAAATGACGTTTGGTAAGTGAAGGGGGTGTGAGGTAGGCGGGGGTGAATTTGTGAGTAGTGAAGGATTTAGTTCATGGGGTGCGAGTCGGGTTACCTCCACGTGTGGTCAAGAGCTGCGGTTCCTTTTTGGATCCGTCCGGGGGGAAGAGCAGTGCTTGATCCGGTGCACCCTGGGCTTCGGCTAATGATTTCCTGGCAGTTTCTAAGGGATATCATTGACCGTTGGCTAAGAGCCCGACAGGGGGGGAGGGGGTCTTTGACCATTACCGTACAACGTTGCCGACATTTTGTCACAAGATTTTTTAATCATATTTTTGTTACTTTGACATTGGCGAAGTTGTCGTCGCTATAACGACTTGAAACGCCACAAACAAGAAGAAGAAGAAGAAGATTTAGTTCATTTTCATCTACACTGTAAAAGCAACCCCTTAACAAAAAACTTTTAGTTTCCTCTGAAACAATGATCGTAATTATTTTTAGTTCTAGGCAGCCTGTTGTACAGTTTAACAGCTTGGTGAGCACCGGAATGTGATCGACCATCAGTCTTGGCCAAGTTCATGTATATTGCGTATATCGACAGGTATTTTTGAATCCGGACAGGCGATAGCCGCTATTCATTTGAGGCAGACATTTTTGAAACCTAGAAGAATTCTCCTGAAGTCCTGTTGTGCTACCAAGGTCAAGCGGCGTACTAAACTGACTTCAACTTCTATAAAATTATTTCCAACGTTGTATAACGCACAACAAGCATTTAACACATTTTCCCCTAGTACCGAAAGTATCGAATTCCCGGGTATTTCCCGGTACTAAATCTACTCCAGCCCCGGGAAATACAAATTCGGTTTCAGTACCGGTACAAACTACAAGCTACGTATTAGGTATATCCTTTCATTCATTATGCGGTGAATACCTTCTACCGTTACCTAGTACGCTTTGTGTAAGTTTTCGATAGCAAAATACGTCTCGATCACGTTTGCATTAAACTGTCAAATAATACGAAAACTGAGCCTCTAGCGTAAGTTTTCGCAAATAAAAACGTCTCGAACGCGTTCACGTAAACGTCTCAATTACTATGGAATAAGGCAGCGCCACTTGCGGATCGAAACTGCAAATTGTTGTCGTACCGTCAAACACTCCAACTTTGCCACCAGGGTATACTTTGCCCAAAACACAATTTCTAAGGAAATCTACTAATAATAAAAAAAGTTACAGAATTATGGCAACATTCATGACATTGGTAGATAATAAACTATACCTGTGGCAACACAGAGTAGCGCGTGCGCTCCTGACTTCATCCAGTAACCTGTTGGCGCTTGTCGAGTACGGAGTATATTTTTGCGGGCCAATAACTGACGAAATTTAGTAGTCAATTGTGCGTCATGGGGAATACACAAGTCAATTTTATCGATTGTTTGTAATGCAAAACGATGTGCCGAGTATTTTGATGATTGTTTCGTTACTGTAACTCGTATATAACAAAAGTTATCATGATGGGCAAAATTACCCAGTGAAGTTTAGCTGTATGTTTGTCAACATTGCCCGCCAGCAAAAAACGCTTAGGGTTGGCACCTTTTCTTTTTTTTTTAACCGACTTCAAAAAAAGGAGGAGGTTCTCAAGACAAAGTATGTTTTTTTTAAAGTTTCAAGTAGGTAGATTGGTAAGTAGAAAAAAATATTTTATCCCGAGAAAAATGTGAAGTTTCCTAGCAAAAGGGACCTTATGCCTGGTTCACATTAGTCCAGTAAAATTGTTTCAGTAGCATTACATCGCGAGGCTAACGATGTCAACTGATCCACCGCACGCCGCAATGTAATAAACAAATTTGCGTCTTATAAACTGTTTTAATACTTACCTACCTACCGACTTTGTGCTAATTAATTTTAGTTTTTTAAAATCCAAATTTGACAACCCTACTACTTTTAAATCGTTACATGCCGTTTGTATGGAGAAGAGGAAAAATGACAGGCTAACATTGCCCACACATTTTATTAGGAAAGTATGAATGATATTGAATTATTTTTTAGGTCGATCGCCTTCATTGCCAAAATACTTTCATTGGTGTTGATGTCATCTGTATAAGGTCCATAATTCGCTAAAAATCTACGTGGGCAATGTTGGCTAAAAGTCCAGATTATTTTGCCCGCCCTCTTGATTGGTGATATGATAAAGAAAACTTCTACTAATTTTAGATTTTGATAAATCAGTGCATACACACGATCTCAGAGTTGCCACAGATACAGAAATGTGTCCGGGGTTTCATACAAAAAACTTGAAAAAAATCAGTTTTTGTCTAAAAAGTGGGCAAAGTTGGAGTGTTTGACGGTAGTATTTGACATTTTAACGCAAACGCGTTCGAGACGTATTTTGTGACCGAAATGCTACACTAACATACTGTTTGTTGCCGTTTCATTCCGCTAGCGGCGCTGTCAATTATCCCATAGTAAATTGAGACGTTTACGTGAACGCGTCCGGTACGTTTTTCGTGTCAAAATTTACACTAGAGGCTCAGGCTCAGAAAACCAGCGTTGCTGCCAGTGGCGTAACTTATAACATCTGGGGCCCGCGGCAAATTCGTCAGGCTCCTTCCTCAATATAAAGAAGTGCATCAGCGTCCCTTCTGTGCTCTAAACCAAGCCAGTTGGGGGCCCCGTAAAGCTAGGGGTCCCTGGTATTTTGCCACCCCTGCCACCCTATAGTTACACCACTGGTTGCTGCATTTTATGTGTAGCGACACGTGTCACAAATGTAATCATCATCTCCAGCCTATATACGTCCCACTGCTGGGCGCTCCTCTCAGAATGAGAGGGCTTAGGCAATAGTCCCCACGCGGGCCCAGTGGATTGGGAACTTCACACACCATTGAATTACTTCGCAGATGTGTGCAGGTTCCCTCTCGATGTTTTCCTTTTCCGAAAAGCTCATGGTAAATTTCAAATGTAACGCATGTTCTGAAAAACTCAGAGGTGCGAGCCCGGGCACGAACGCACGCCCCTCTGCTTAAGAGGCGACAGGTCAAACCACTAAGCTATAACTATTTAAGTTTATTGAACCTAGTTTTATTCTAAGGTGGTGGGAGTTTTGGAAATAGAATAAAAAATAATATTTCTTTCTTTCTTTCTACCGGAAGAGATGGGCCTTGTTTCACATGGTTAAAAAAATTGAGTCCAACAATTCTGTGTGTGAACGAAGATAATTATTTGACCCCAATTAGAAGTTTAGAGAGAGAAGAAAGAGGCAAGGTGCTATTATAGAACATAACGTTGACTTCGACTTTGTACGAATGTACAAACCTAGGCAAAAAAAATATTTTTCCGGCGAAACTTAAAAGTTTTATTTGCCTGGAATTACACATTCTAACAGAAAATGCTTTTTTTCGTAATGTATTTCGTAATGAATAGTAAAAATAATTCGAAGACGCTTTAAATTATCTAGTTATAAAAATGGTATTGGAAAAAAATTGCTTGGGAAAAAGGTTATTTTATAGCTGTTGCCCGCGACTCCGTTTGCGATGAATTCGCTGATCGCTATCTCGCAGGCACTATGCCCTTCCCCGGGACTGAAACTATCACTGTACCAAACTTCAATAAAATCGGTTTAGCCGATTTGCCATGAAAGAGCATCAAACATCCAAACTTACAAACTTTCATCCTTATAACATTAGTAAGATTAAATCAAGTGCCTAAGTAAATTTAATTCTGATTTTGTTAAAATTAGATTTCAATTTGGTTACGTACGATTTTTTACGATTTTAAAAGTCTAAAAATTACGTGAGAATCAGCCACGTGGCGCATCTCCTAAGTTAAGCGACGCGTGAGTGATCCAGATATTCTTATACCACGAGTAGTTATAAAATTAAATTTCAATAATAAGAGTCATCATTTACTAAAAAACTGTCTGTTTTAGTGATAATACAGGTAGGTAGTAAAAATGAATAGGTAAAAAGTTTTTCACAAAAAAGCTTGGTTACTATCTTATTCGTAAATTTGATCCTGAACGCGTAACAATTTCAAATATGGCGTGAAAAAATATTCATAAAAGTTGGTGGGATTAAATGTTAATTAACTTCTCGGAGTCCGACAGTTAAGTCACGTAATTACCTGATAAAAAGGTTAGCGATCTAATTGGATAAACTATTATGAAAAAAGTTTGATTCTAAAGTTCTACTAGCCTTTCAATCAACGATCTGTTTTTGAGTTAGAAGAGAGTTACTACGGCGTTACATGTCGACGTGGCTAAATGCTTGCACTAGGGTAGTCTGACGTAGCCATTCACGAAATGGCTTGTTTGACATAATGCATGTAACATAAACAAAAACCATTTTTCAGACATTATTTGAAATAATAATGTATGACTGTAGGACTGCAAAAAAATACCTGCTTGAAAACTGTTAGGCATTAGAAAAAGTTTTAATTAAAAAAGTAAAAAAAATACTTACAGTTCTCTCCGGGTAGACCGCGAACACACGTGCGCCAGCGCAGCGAGGTTATGTTAGACCTTACGTCAGTGTACCTATGTGTGAAATTTCTAATAAGAATCTAACAAAATTCTGTAAGTATAAATAATCTGTGTCAACTACGGCAACAAAGAAAAAAACCAATCCAAATTCAAAATTCAAAACGTCGAAACAAAAACGCATCGACCGTTTTAAACTAAACAGCCAGTGGCATTCCTAATTCGAATTTTCCAAACAGACTTCGAGCGGCTAAGGTCTGTCGAAGCTTATGGGTGGGAATTTGCTGCATTTTCATTGAATGATAGGCTTTTAAATGTGTTTGCTTTGGGCACAATGTGTGTGTGTGTAGTGTCTTGCGCAGCGGGCTAGCCGCGCGGCCGCCGGGCGCGCACTGCGCAGGATCTCCACAGAAAACATTACGTCAGCACCAGCTATGGCCGCGCACCCCTTTCTTTTTTTTCTCTAATTAATTTCTTGCGATTTCGGCCAGTTTTTTAGCGATAGTTTTGTAATCATATTGAAATGTTATGGGCTTTGGGGCGGTTTTTTTTTATGAAAGCGTTGGTGTGCTAGACAGCGAGGTAGATTACCAGTCTTCGGTAAATTCTTTGTAATCCCTTAGAAATTAGACTAAGTCTAGAGTACCAACCTAAAAGGCCACGTTTGGCATGATTACCACAGCCTAAGTGAACTTTGGTCAGGTAAATTTTAATAAAAAAATTACCGACTTCAAATAAACACTAAATTACTGAACGGTTTTTGACGAAATGACTAATTTGACATATCAAACATTTTAAGAAATACAACTTATTGCTGAGCAAACCTTCTTTTTCTAAGTCGGTACACGTAGGTACTTTTAGCATCTGAATAAGCACACGACAATGAATCCTGATTTCAATGATATTTTTGGGACGTTTACAAAGATACATAAATCACGTTTTTACAGTAGACAAAACCTAAGATCTAAAGACCACGTTTATCATAATTACAACCTACACCCTAAGGATACCACCAGCACGAGTTTTTTACCAAACAAGCAACCGGGCCAGCTGATAGTAAGCGATCACCGTCACCCATGAGAACCAGCAACCCTAGGAGTTCTCTGCCCGTTCTCTTCTTCTTGAGGTGTCATCTCCTACCGGAGGTCGGCTATCATCAGTGCTATCTTAAATTTCGACACAGCAGCTCGGAACAGTGAGCTGGTGCTAAGGTTGAACCATGTCCGGAATTCTTAAGCCACGAAGTGCACCTTCCGGGTGGTCGCTTTCCCTGGATTTTCCCCTGCATGATGAGTTGAAGCAGGTCGTATTTATCACTACGCATTATGTGACCAAAGTACTGCAGCTTGCCCGTCTCTGCCAGTTGCCGGCCTTTAAGGGAACAGTATACTCTTTTTTTGAAGACTCAATGTCGTAATCCGCTTCACTACACTGACGTAAGTAGAATCCACATCCTCACATGAGGCAGGAAATACCGCAGGAAACGTTAGCATCAGAATATAGTTACCAGAAACTAGTCCAATGCTGGACATAGGTATCTCCAACGGAAGACCATTGCGGCATCCCTCTGCATCCCCATCACACCGGATTGAGGGCAACGCCGGAGAGGTTCTATTTTGGGTATACCCCTTCCCACATACCTGAAAGAGAGATAGAAGATGAGAGCGAGACCCTATTACTAGAAGAACACAAATTTATTTGCAATAGACTTTTGAATACAAAAATAGGTACATACATACATACACAAATCACGTCTATATCCCTTACGGGGTAGACAGAGCATGAGGTAACAAAACCTAAAGGCCACGTTTAGCATGATTGTGGGTATATAGGAAAGGGGAATCAAAATAGTGATGGGTTGCTAGCCGCATCGCCTATAACATGATTCGTACGATTGCCGCCCATTCCCTCGATGGGCTTTTACCAACAATGCAATAAAATAAGGGCAATAAAGGTTGAAAAACTCTTATCATAGTCTAATAACATTCTACTAAGATTATTCTAAAAAAACTCAAATAAGAATCAAATTCTAACTCAATTCTAGTATGGACGCAGCCTAGCGCGACGTGCATCAGACGATCCCGCTTACCTGCGCTCGCGCACACACACCAACACACAAAAACGCAGACGCAGGGCCCTAATGCCGACAATTTGAAAGAAAAAGCAATAAGTGAAATAAGATATTTTTTACGGAACTTCGGTTCGTGAAAAGGAAAGTGCTCTTGTTGGAATTTTTGGCTTTGAATTTGAAGGGGCATTCTGGTTTTTGTGAATCGCGGTTTTGGCGGGTTTAAAAATTAGTTACACTGTTTAGGTTACTTAGGTTAGATCAAGTTACTTCCAACAGTCTATATCCTCAGTGACAGCCAAGCCGCACTTGCGACTTATTAGACTTTCGCCCATTTCCTCGATGGGCTTTTACCATCTGTCATTAGACAGAAAAGTAACTCTTAAATCAACTTACACCTAATTAGCTACCTATATTTAATTTTTTTTGTTTAAAATTTTGCAATCAAATCAGCAATCAGACTGACTTTAAATTTGGTTCACAAAAAAAAGGCACAAAAAAATCTATACAATTCTAAAGTCATCAACAATTATTTCACCAAATTCCACTAGCCACCTTCTGATTCCCGGGCGCGAGTTAAGAAAGTATAAATAAAACATAACTTTGATCCACAGGGCCGGGGACGTTGCCCGCGGCGCGCGTGTGTGCGTGCGCGCGCGCATGTGCGCGTATCCTAAGTACACAGGGCTTAGGCGGCCGACAGACTGTTGTCGAATTAGATGGACAAAGGAATTTGTGTACTGTATTCGTTATTGATACAGGAACAGACAGTGGGAATTCAAAAGTTAAAAGCATGTACATGAGCTCTTAGAATGTAGCACGGTCTTATCTTGCTGTCTCCCTCGCTCGGCCGATTCAAGTAACAAACCCAAATGGCTTTCTAAGAGTTTACAGACTGTACAAGTTTAGAATGTACGAAGGTGCTCAAAAATGTTTAAGCATAATTTCTCCCCCCGTAATTTACTGTATATGAGATGTAGATATATCTCTTAAGGCTGGCTGGTAAGAGGCTACACTCGAAGTTCATAATTCGAACATTCGTTCGATTTGACGTTTGATTGTTTTTCAAGAACTCGGAGACTGGCATCAGACCAATTTGCTCCGGGAACAAAAGCACACATCCCATGTTATAATTGTTGCATTTCTGAACTGAATAAAACAAAGTAAAATGTTTTAGATGTTTTAATTTAAAGTACAGCTCTGTCTCAGCTACACATGTGTAAGGAAACCTATAACGAACCACAGACAAAAGTGCCTCCTCAAGGCAGCACTACAATACATAATCTCAAATTATATTTTTTAAGTCTAAATTGATGACTAGACGGTCAGGTTACGATGTGCCAGGAACTTATCGTGTTGTTTTATTCTTTTCTCACGGGATGAACAAAGAAATCTGCTGAATATTGTAACTATGTATGAAATTGTTGCTTTACCTATAGCAATTTGTTATACCTAGCTCGTTCGCGGTTATTAGGATCTTGTGCTACGTCGGTCAACAACTTTAATTGTTGATGGATGGATCGTTGTTATAGTGATATGACTGCTTGTTAGTGTTTAAAATACGTTGCTAAAGTTTGGCTATTTCAGTACGACAGCGTTCCATTTGATTTCCAAGGCAACGCAATGGGGCCCGATTTTTGGAAGCGTTTGAAAATACCACTCGAAAGCGGTGAAAATTTCCGCTGAATTTGAAAGACGTAGCGTAGAAGATACTTACGGCTCTCATTAATCTTGGGAACTAGTCAAAAATTTGATTAGAGCTGTAGTTTTGAAGATATAAACAGATTTATACCAGTTTTGAGTGGTACTTTCGAGTGATGGCTTTCAAAAATCGGGCCCCTGGTAGTTTTTTGGCATCCAATCACGACGGCTAGTATAGATCTCGTGGTTTTTCTTAGGCATAAGTCTATGTAGACGATCTTACAATAATCCCACGTAGTTACCAATGCATTCCCACAGTATAGTATCTAACATCCAGGAAACTTCACAATACTTATTACAAACCCACAAGTGCCAGCAAGCGCCATCCGTCAGCTCTAATGGTCGCAAAACGCCTGTGTTATGTGCTTTTGTCTCGGCCAGGCATTCCTAGGTTCATGAGATTCTAAGAGACTCCTGAATAATTAGTAATTTTAATTAGTATTCTTTCATGCTGGTCTGGGAGCAAAAAATGTACCAGTTGCTTCTCTTCCCGGGCAGATGCTAAAAATCCATCGAGAGAATGGGCGAAAATCATAGGCATTAGGTTATTGGCGATGCGGCTAGCAACCCATCGTTATTTTGATTCCATTTTCCATCTATACGCCTACGATCTTGCTAAACGTGGCCTGTAGCTTTGTAACCTTAGGCTCTGTCGACCCCGTTAGGGATAAAGACGTGATTTGTATGTATGTGTGTATATCATCAAGGAACATAAATATGCAATGTTTTTAATAACTCTTGCCTATCGAGCCACTTATTATGCAGACTTGAGCATTTATTTAATCTGGATAGGCAAGGGGATCAAGTCCGCTGGCCCATACATACCATATTTATTTCCGGCTTTATCCCTCACGGGATAGACAGAGCCTAAAGTGACAAGACCTGAAGGCTACGTTTAGCAGATTGTGATGTAGGTGGAAAGGGGTATCAATATATTGATGGGTTGCTAGCCGCATCGCCTATAACATGTATCGTAAGATTTTCGTCCATTCCCTCGAAGGGATCTTCGTGGGACGAGAAGCAACTGGTACATTCTGTTTTTTCCTTACACCCAGACCAGCATGGAAGAATAAACAAATAACATGGGACAAATTACACCAATTGACCTAGTCCGAAACTAAGCAATGCTTGTTTTCGTACTATGGTTACCAAGCAACGGATAAACATACCTACTAATAAATATACCTAATGTCGATAAATACATACTTAAATAGATATAACTCCCATGACTCGGGCAAAAACATTCGTATTAATCATACAAATGCCTGCCCTTCCAGGATTCGAACTCGGGGCCTCTAGCTTCATAGTCAGGGTCACTAATCACTGGGCTATCCGGTCGAAGCTAGAAGGGTTCGAATCCCGGTAGGGGCAGACAGTTGTATGATGAATACGAATGTTTGAGCCCGAATCATGGATGTTGTATGTATTTATCTACATTATATAAGTATGTTTATCTTTTGCCTGGTACCCATAGTACAAGCTTTGCTTAGTTTGGGGCTGGGTCAATTGGTGTAATTTGTCTTAAGACATTTATTTATTTACAACAATCATGCTAAACGTGGTCTTTAGGTCTTGTCACCTTAGGCTCTGTCTACCCCGTAAGGGATAAAGACGTGATTTATGTATGAATGTATGTATGTATTTATTTATTTATTTGTGTGGCTGCCGGAGTTATAAAATGTTGCTAATGATGGGAGCAGCCTCCGATAACGTTGGAGCAGTTCAGACATGTTATACTCGTACACGTAGATGAGATCAGCCAGATCCTGTGTTAGTACATAGATTCCTTTACCCTCTCCGGGTTGGTACACGAAGTTCGTACTGTTTTTAGCTATTTTATTGAATCAGGCGTTACTTTGCGGAGGTCCATTCAATGAACAAAAAATATTTACCTTGCTACTCCGCTACTCATAGCGCTTGAGTAGCGGAGTAGCAAGGTGAATATTTTTTGTTCATTGGTTTTAGCTGGCAACGTTTTGCTAGAAGCTTCCATTTTTAAACTGGCAATGTCAGTTTTTTTGGGCCATTTCTTACAAGACAAATTTGAACCACTGCTATAGGCCGGATTGACGCCTGTGTCTGCGCCTGTGCTTTTGTCTCGGCCAGGCATTCCTTTCTAGTGTTCATGAGATTCTATGAGACTCCTGAATAATTAGTAATTTTAATTAGTACCTATTCTTTCATGCTGGTCTGGGAGTAAAGAAAAAACATAGAATGTACCAGTTGCTTCTCTTCCCGCGCCAACGGTAAAAGCCCATCGAGAGAATGGGCATAGGAATAATGTTATTAGCGATGCGGCTAGCTAGATCACTATTTTGATTCCCCTTTCCACCTATAAGCCCACAACCATGCTAAGCGTGGCCTTTAGGTCTTGTTACTTGAGGCTCTGTCTACCCCATAGATAAAGTCGCGATTTATTTATGTACACACAGCAAAATAATGCGGTTAGCACAGCCACGCACACGTCTATGCGTGTTGAGTATCGACATGAACGTTAAGTAGAATCTATGACATGTGAATGTGTTCAATCATAAATTCTACCCCCTAAGTACAGATTTTTTAGCAACAAGATGAATGAGCAATGTCGCTGTAAATTACCTGTTTATTGAATAAACAAGAACTAACTATAAAATAACAATGAAGAAAGTTACAACTATTTAAGTTAGTTTATAATAAATTAAGTAAAAAATAATTACAAATTAAATGAAAATAATCCCCCCCGGTATCGTGTCACACTCAAAGGCTGAAAATGCAATATCTCCGGTTTCAGTTACTTCTACGAAAATAATGTAAAAGTATTTTTTTTATTTAGACTGTCCTAAAAATATTTTACCTAATCTTACATTGGATATTGTCATCCCCAGTGTAAGCGAGAGAACCGAATCGAAGCTTCCTTCGACCTTGAATCTTCAAATTTATGCAATCCCACGCATTGAACTATTATTACTAGCGAAGAGTAGTTACCATCTCACTGATGCGACGATGTTATATTATTATTTCTCAACAAGTCTGAGATTCCAATTCCAAAGCAATATTCCTCACAACCAGCATGGCCATTGAAATAACATCCAAAAATGTCATTTTATTATTACCATTTTATATTCCGTTTTCTTCGGATACGAACCCGGTTTCACTATAGCACAAGTCAAATCTTCGACCTGTCTTTGACCGCTAGGCCACCGAGGTATGCAAGTTACATGGTGAATTTATGAATTATGTTCAATCTGCGACTACTGTATTGCAATTTGTGTAAATAGCTGTTTTATGAGCTTTGAAATAAGGTTGAAATTATAACTTATTTTTTTCCGTAACTATTTAATTTTATGGTGGTTGCAGTCCGTTGTATGTTTAATTTTACTCTTATATAATATGTTAAAAACGCAAACGCATTGTGTTTTCTTTTAATATAATTATTAATAGGTATGACTCTTTTTACTGGAGTTTAAAAGTTGCTAGCTGATGGCTATTTTGGTCGTTATCGTCTTAAACAATATAAAGTGTTTTCTACCCTCAAATTTCTAATAATATGATTTTGTGAACAAACAACCTGTCACCGCTGGCAGCCATTATTAGCTGCGGGATGAACCGTGTGTTATACTTACGAACTGTTTAATTTTGCCTTTCGAATACCTTGTGATTGGCAAAACATGGATTTTCGTTTATCTTTGTTAAAAAGAGCAAAACAATATAACTATTTATATAAGGAATCGCTAGGCGTTTTTTGATATGGGTAAGTAGACAAACGGTGTTAAAAACAATGACTTATTATTTTATCGGTAATGTTTTAAACAACTTTCTTTGACGAAAAAGGTTTTTATTTAAACTTCATTTATTTTGCAGCGGAAGACTGTGCCATTATGGATTCACCCTTACGCAGACTTCGGACACGATAAAAATATTCGTTCTGGGCCTAAACCTGAAGCCTCATCTCCTGCCATTTGATTTGGACATTATGTAGTTGCCGCACCCGCTAGTGACCCATTTCACAGCAACAAGACACAATGCTACGTTGCAACCTGTGCGAAACCATCTGCATGCTGCAGGATTGCATTGCCGTAGACCAGCAAAAAACATGCTTTAACGGACCAGCATAGAAGAAACCTTTGCTCGTGAATATCTTGACTTTGATTATTACATCAATCAAAGTCAAATGTAGTGATTTTTAGTGATGAAGACGAAATATATTAACTTAATTAAATATATAAACACAGTAATGTTTTACAGTGCAGAACGAGTGGCAGTGTTACTTTAGGCTATGGGGTTGGATGTCATCGATGGGCCCTGGTGTCCAAATCCAAACCAAATCGAGATAGGTAGCTTAGTCGCTTCAAAGTGGAGATTATAACCCAGTGTGAAATGATGTTATTGTTAATGGCTGTCATTTAACATGTCTATTCATTTCACCACTGACTTACACGTCCGCAAATAAAACGTTTCGTTCATCTTTATCAAACTTAAACCTAATAAACCAGAATTTAAGATATTAATTATGTGTCATCTTAAAAATAGCCCTATTATGGTTGTGTATTCAATTTGCAAGATAATTATTATGTTAGTGACATAAGACTTTTTAGTAAACATAAAATCATACTGGCCTCTAAAGTGTGTGTTATTTTATGAATATTATTCTATAAGGAAAAGTGTGCAGTTTTATTTAGCTAATTTAATTACTTTTGGTAAGAATAATAATAACACAAATAGAGGCTAATACAATAAAAATTAAAAGTTGCAATAAACAATTTGAACCAATAATTGCATTTTATTGTTTTATTCTTTTACATCCTTTTTTTCTTGTTTTAGGTAAACATGAGTTTATTTTGAGATTAGTAATTTAAAATTGAAAACAAAAAAGATACACTTGTGCAGGATTCGAACCCGGTTCTTTAGGTTTCATAACTCTAACACCTGAGCCACCACGCTTATAAAACTGGTGGCAAAATTATGCTTCCATTGAACAAAATACCAGCAGGTTTGAATAACTATGCGTGAAGGTAGTCAGAAAACACAATTAGCACAGATAGGGCATTTTGTTGTGTGCGTAATAAGGCAGCGGATAAGTGCGGATGTGTGTATAGAATGACACACGTGGATAACTAGGGTGCCCACCGATTCGCTTTGCTGTGTGTACGTATGTATGAATGTATCCCTTTAAGGTATCTTTGAATACGTATCAAAATCAAAGTTCACTCAACAAAAAACCTGCATCAAAAATTAAAACTTTTTTCTCAATGTTGCTCAGAGAAGTTTCTTCGTAAGCTCATTATTTTGCACGTTTAGCGCGTTTTTTTTTACCCAATGCTTTGCTTAGTTAGTTCCCATGGGATAGATACGCCACTGAGACGCAAACCCGTCGTTAGAACTAGATTGGCGGCTACCTATTAATTATTTATGAGCAGGCCTGCCTCACTAGTTTTTTACTAACATATAATCTTATTGCGTCTATTTACATCGCGTGATCTTGAATATTATGGAAAACGAAGGTACTCTGTTCATTTTTAATAGTTTTCTCACGGAGTCGAATGCATTATATTAATTAGTATTAATTTTTAGTCTTCCTCTTGGACTTAAGAAGTAAGCTCTTGATGGAGCCATTTCCATGCGGTCCTTTCCAGAGACTTTTCTTTGACATCCTGATACGACGCGACTTCTACTTTCTTGTTCCACATTTTTGCTCAATTTCACATGAATTTTTCGTTTATCATTTTCATTTTTTCTTACTGTTTGTTCTAGAAAGAGAGAGAAAAAGTAGTCTATGCCGCGTGCGACACAGCTCTCACGCGCTCCCGTTCTAGCCGTACGCCGTATACTCTGAAATTTGCTTAAAAAGTTTATTCCTAAGCAGTCTAAACACTGGTAAAGGCGTCAGACCCCATGCAGCCAGTACATTCCCATAAAAATACTAATCACGGCCAGCTTGAAGTTCCAGACCACACAGCCCTTAAAATGACGTGTAGAAACTCCACGAAAGGATCATACCATAAACAATAAAAGATACTAACTAACTTTTTCTAACAACGCTTAGGCACTGACATCGGCATTCGCTAGCAACCAAAGAGGGGGATCATTAAGTGCGTGCGCGCAGGCTGTGTTGCCAGTAATATTAATTAAATGTTGCTACCTTATCCGTGGGTGAAAATCTTAAGATTTGTGTTATACTCGTACGCGATGTGGCTAGCAACACAATAACCCATCTCAATTTTGATTCCCCTTTCCACCTGTACGCCCACAATCATGCTAAACGTGGCCTTTAAGTCTTGTTACCTTAAGCTCTGCCTACCGCGTTTTTTAACATGAAATGGTGAACAATTGACAGTGTCTTTTTATTGAAAACAAAGTCGCTTTCCGCTGTCGGTCCCAATGTACCTATTCTTAGATCTTTAAAAAGTATGCAACGGATATTGATGCGGTTTTTTTAATAGATAGCACGATTCAACAGAAAGGTTTACATGTATAATTCTTCGCAGAAAAAGTCGCGGACAGGAGCTAGTGATCAATAAACCAGAAACTAAGCAGAAATTAACGTGCAAGTGCGGATTTTTCCACAAGTCTGGCCACACTGAAGGCACAGCTAGTATTCTTGCAATTAAAGGCTCAAACGACAAGCAAAAAGAACTGTTTAATAACTTCTAATCAGCGAGAACAGGTCTCGGCAGGGTTGCTTAAGAGCTTCCGTGCTATGACAAAACACTGTATCTTGGAAACAGCTAATTTCCAGAAATCGCAATAAAGTAATTGCATATAGTAATTTGGTCCATCCATGTTTAGTACTTCGATGCTGGTCTGGGAGCAAAAAAAAAACATAGAATGTACCAGTTGCTTCTCTTCCCGCGCAAATGGTAAAAACACAACGAGAGAATGGGCGAAAATCATAGGAATCATGTTATAGGCGGTGCGGCTAGCAACCCATCACTATTTCTCTTGCTCTGCTTGTATGCTTGCTCTGTCTACCCCGTAAGGGATAAAGACGTGATTTGTGTATGTATGTGTATCTATGTAGTAATTTGGTTCTGAAACCGTGGTTATTCAACCGATTTTATTTAAATTTGGACACATTAAAGATGATTTTAAATTCATTGTAGCCAAGCTACAAAAGATCTGTATTTTTAATTTTTTCATACATTTTCAAAGTAAAATTTGGGAAGAATTCCAGTTTCAAATTTCAATTATAAAAAAAGCAAGCACTTTCATACAAACTTGCAAGAACCCTGTAACTACCCTTATTCTTAGACCTCAGCGGACAGTAGGTAAGTGTCTACAGACACACACGTTTTAATTATAGCAATCAGTTCGCGTTTCTTGTGAGATTATTACGACAAAACACTGTAACTTGGCTTGTGCTGCAAATTTCGTTTGGCATTTGTATCTATCAAAGTTGCAGTGCTTAGTCAAAAGAATTAAGTAAGTCTTTGTAGGTACAGTACAAATTGCTATGATCGTTTTCAATATTTTCGATAAATGTGTGAACTGTGGATGTATGTATGTATGTAAACTCTTTATTGTGCAAAATAAACAAAAGAAATACAATTGACAAACACTGAGATATAATGGGATAAAGACGTGATATATGTATGTATGTATGTATGTATTGAGATATAATGCACATGTAACTGTTAGCGTTCACGAAAGTTTTGACAGCAAAATAAATACAAAATTGAGTTACTAGAAAATAAGTCAATACTTGGTAATTTACATTATAACATAACGTTCTAAAAACAATCACGGCGATGTTTTTTGCATTTACATCATTTTCATGTACAAATTTTCAATATATGTCATTATTTACGAGACGTTGCTAGGCTACATTCTATGTCATTATAACTAGATCGAGATATGTATAATTGGGTAATTGGTTAAAATCGCGTATAATCGAAACGTACCTACATAAATGGGGGCCGTAGAAGCGCAATTATTGATGTTACCACAAAACACTGTAACTCAAGTTACAGTGTTTTGTCATAGCACGGCAGCAGCATGGGGGCGTCTGAACAACATTAAAACTAGGCGATGCGGCTAGCTACCCATCACTATTTTGATTCCCCTTATCTATACGCCCACAATCATGCTAAGCGTGGCCTTTAGCTCTTGTTACCATAGGCGCTGTTTACCCCGTAGGGGATAAAGACGTGATCTATGTATGTATAAAACAATAAAAAACTGGTTAAGTGCGTATTAGTATTAATATTGAATCCATTTATTGAATTAATATTAAAGGCCCTGTATTCCTGAATATTAGTTCCCGACGAGGTTAACACGGATATTTATTTATTAATTTATTAATTAATTTGACGGCGATTGAGCTGACTACTTAAACCATACGGACGAGGGTGTTTATTTTACTCTGGCGGAACGTCGAAGCATCTTTTTGCGCGGACAGTGGCTCGTGAAAGGAATGAACGTGACTGTCAAATGTCACTGTCACTGTCACTGTCATGATTGAAAAAAAGAGGCGCGGAAGGGTTGTTGTTCGACGGATCGCCGACGTCCGCATTTGTTTTGTTTTGTTTCCTTAATAATTTGGTTAAAAGTACGAATAGTAATTAAAGATTGAGTATCGTATCTTGGATTTTAATATGTCCGGTGAGGAAGATACCGGAAAGTCGTCAAATTTATTTAGTTATTTCATTAAATTTCACAGTATGACAGTAAGACCAAGGCACTGTGAAACTAAATCTTACAATATACAAAAATACATACAAAATAAGAGAAACTTAACTAGAACTTTACAGAAGAAGGCCGCTCATCTGCCTGTATTAATCCTGTATTGCGGGTTGGTTTTGAAATTTTAAAATCTTGTGTTTTCACGCTTTTAAGAGAGTTGTTCCCAAACAGTTTCCATTTGTATTTTTTTTACTACGAAACGAATTCAAATGGCTTTTTTGAATAGAGCTATTCTATACCTACTTATATAAGAAAAAACATAGAATGTACCAGTTGCTTCTCTTGCTACGAGGATGGTAAAAGCCCATCGAGGGCATGGGCATAGGAATCATGTTATAGGCGACGCGGCTGCAACTCATCACTATTTTGATTCCCTCCATCTAAACACCCACAAACGACGACCGGATGGCCTAGTGGTTAGTGAACCTGACTATGTAGCTTGAGGTCCCGGGTTCGATCCCCGGTCGGGGCAGATATTTGTATGAAAAATACGAATGTTTGTTCTCGAGTCTTGGATGTTTCATATGATGTATTTAAGTATGTATTTATATATGTAAGTATGTTTATCCGTTGTCTAGTGCCCATATTACAAGCTTTGCTTAGTTTGGGGCTAGGTCAATTGGTGTCAATTGTCCCAAGATATTATTATTATTATTATTACAATCATGCTTTAGGTCTTGTTACCTTAGGCTCTGTCTACCAGTTGGGGGGGGGGGGGGGTAACGCTTTGGCCAGTTTTTGCCATCACGAGAACACGCTGGTCTCATCGCGCATTCGCGTTCTATTAGACGATGCTTTAATTTACTGCGTGTCAATAGAGATAGGAGTTTCGCATTTTATTTAGAAACGAAAGCCTTTAAATAGGTTTATAGTCCAGTTAAGTTTTATGTTATAGCCTTTAGGAGCCTGTGTTATTGCCAGTTGGGATAGAACTCTACGGGGGTCCCAGCGTTAAAGCACTAAATGGTCTATACATTCTAGTTTTAAATTCGAAATATATATTTTAGTGCTAATTTCGATCCGTGGGTTCGCGTTAAACTTTTGATGTGACAGTTTGAAACGGTACGTGACTACTATAAATAAATTAATATGGAACTAGGTACTTAAATGAGTCTGCGCCCGCGCTCGGGGGCGCGCGAGGACTTAAGCGGTCAGTCTCTAGCCCCCAAGTAGAATGAGCTGTGAATAACTCTTATAATCTTGTCTCATTCACTCTTATGGGTTTGATGATACTTGATGCCGAGAGAAGGAGACAGCAAGCCAAACCGAGGCATTCAAAGAACTCACGAACTGTAAGCAAAGTACGCTCTACTAAGGACGCTCTATCTATGATGTCCTCTCTGTCTGTTCCGTAGTAAGAAATAGAGAGGGAGTCTTGATAACTGAAACTTAATACAACCGGAACTTTACAGAGAGTGGTGAGACAGGTCCTAAGACTTGTATTACGGGTACTAGATAACGATATACATACATGCTTAAATAAAAGAAAAACATACTTAACATCCCCATGGGGGAGGGGAAGGGTAACGCTTAGGCCGGTGCACCCTGGGCAACAACGGTTAATTAATTTATTTTGTAAGTTAGTTAACTGTTGGCTAATATCCGACTGAGGGGGAGGGGTGGTAAGGTGAACCCGCAATTCGTTGCGGGGGATCTGAGCCAGCGGGTCCAGAAATGGACCTGCAGTGAGGGCGGCGCCTCTGGGCGCCTTTTTGACGGAGGTGAACCTGAAGCAAGTACCTGCAGGGAAAGGTGAGGGCAAGCTTTTTGGACGGCGGCAAAAGTTCACCGTCGGAGCGGTGCGACCTACGGGTTGCGATCGCGGAGCGGTGTGACTTCGGAGGTATCCGTGCGCCGCACCGTAGACTCTGCGACTCATACAACAAATAGCTAGCCTCGGTGGACATGTTCAGTAGTTCGTGTGATAGGTACAAGCGCCAAATAACTCACTTGTTGAAGGAAAGAGTGTAATTGAGAATACATACATACATAAATCACGTCTTTCTCCCTTACGGGGTAGACAGCCTAAGGTGACAAGACCCAAAGGCCACGCTTAGCATGATTGTGGGCGTATAGGTGGAAAGTGGAATCAAAATAGTGATGGGTAGGTAGCCGCATCGCCTATATAATTCCTATGCCCATTCCCTCGATGGGCTTTTACCATCTGCGCGGGAGGAAAAGCAACTGGTACATTCTGTTTTTTCTTTACTCCCAGACCATCATCATCATCATCACCAGCCTATATTAGTCCACTGCTGGACATAGGCCTCCCCTAATGAGCGCTCAGACCAGCATGGAAGTAATTGGGAAAATGTATGTAATGTATGTATATTACCTAGTGTGATTTATCTTTAGTTTATTTTTTGACATTTTTTTTAGTAGTGAGCCCTAATGTTGTTTTGGTTGCTATGTATAAGATAAGTTTCTGTAAAACTCGCATGCTATTTTTGAGTAAGGTTATTATGGTTTGGCTATGGTACCATGTTGCTGCCCATTGCTTCTGATCCATTGCCACATCTACCAACTCTTAGGGGGAATTGGTTTAGGATGCAAGCTGTTTACTGCACTACGTTCTTAATATTTTATTTAAATTGTCTGTATCTGTTTTTTCCCCAAAAAGAAAAGAAAAAAAAAACTGTAGTCGAGTGGAGCGAGTGGCTATAAGACTGGCGGCTCGCACATTCCTAGAATCTCACGGCTGGCAGAAATCAACTCGTCATGCGCAATGGAGTGCCTTCAATAATGCATGCGCTTGATGCGTTCACACGGAAACGGGCGTCAAGTTCTGAAGTTTGAAGCACGTTTTCAATCTTAGGAGATTCGATAATCTATTTGGCTATACGCATTCTCAATCCAAGCATTTCTAAAACCTTTGGCAAATAAACTAATTTCATCTATATTCCCACATATCAATCTCCCACAATCACCCCACAATGTAGCAGTACCTTCTTTTCCCGCGCAGATGGTAAAAGCCCATCGAGGGAACGGGCAAAAATCTCAGGAATCATTGTTATATGTAGGCAATGTGGTTAGCAACCCATCACTATTTATATTCGCGTTTCCACCTATACATTTAGTCATGCTAAACGTGGCCCTCAGGTTTTGTTACCTTAGGCTCTGTCTACCCCGTACGGGATAAAGACGTGAAATATGTATGTATGTATATGTATATGTGTATATAAGTGAGCTATAGTTCCCACGCGGGCCCAGTACGGATTGGGAACTTCACACACACCATTGAATTGCTTCGCAGATGTGTGTAGATTATCTCACGATGTTTTTCTTCACCGAAAAGCTAGCCTAGAGTGACGTAAAATACAATACGCGAGTCGCTAGCTGCCAGTGGACCACTCTTTGGACAGCCCTGCTCTAAGCTCTGCGGTCTAAGTCCAACTGGAACGCCCACTATAAATTGACAAGCACCATATACGGCGCACGCCTCCATTCGTCTTGGGCTAACGTTAGACTGAATAAAACTGAGGAGCAAAAAGGATAGACGGTAATGGGACCAGGATTTACCGGGCTGCCGGCAATGGTGTGGAGAATTCTGTGCACACAATGTATTGAGTTTTTTATGCTTTCATCTACGCACAAATCTTCACTATTAGTGCTTTAAAGTGCGTTCAGAAACCGTAGGAAATGACCAGCATTTTAAACGTTTAAAATCTATAATGTAATAACATTAAAGTACAGCTTTTACCTACTGCCACAGACAAGAAAGTACTTCCATAAATCACGTCTTTATCCCTTACGGTGTAAACATAACCTAGTATAATTGGTTGTAGGTAAATGTTGTAATAATACTGCTTCTGAACCAATCTTATGATACGTGTATACATACATTCATACCGTCTCACGCCTCTTTCCCACAGGGGTAGGCTGAGACTACTTTGTTCCACTTGCTACGATCCTGGCATACTTCTTTCGTTTCATCCACATTCAATCTCTTCATACATGCTCGTCGGTTTCGGGTACTCCTGACCTGACCTTTTTCCAAAACGTCTCCTATCTGTCTGATATGTGTATACTGTGTAGATAAAGTAATGTATGCAACTGTACATAATTAGGCTTTAAAACACTCGTGTGATCTTATCATCTCACGATGTTTTCCTTCACCGAAAAGCTCATGGCAAATTACAAATGTAATTTAGCACATGCCATCCATATACATATTATAAAATAGGGTCGTCCGCCTTGGGTGTCTGTCTGTTCGGGGTGAACTCAAAACCAGCTAGACGGATTTTCATGAGGTTTTTTCACCCATAAAGTCACTCTGCTTTACGGCATTGGAATTGTACCCTCAGTGTAAGTTTACATCTGTTGAACTCAGACCGCGACCCATGAAGTACCAATAAATTACCGTGGTAAATGATTGACGCGTTTACACCCTCATTAGTCAATGTTAAATGTCATTCCTGAGTTTACTCGATCGTAACGATTATTTACCATATCTGAATGTGCAACCGTCGCCATTTCTACGTACATACATACCTAAATAAATCCATAAATCACGTCTTTATCCCTTACGGGGTCGACAAAGCCTAAGGTAACAAGACCTAAAGACCACGTTTAGCATGATTGTCAGTGTATGGATGGAAAGGGGAACAAAACAGTGATGGGTTGCTAGCCGCATTGACAGTATTAAATCAAATCGCAATCTCTCCACAATTCCTGCGCACGGGCAGCGTAAGAACTCGAAGCATCAATGTACCCAACAGCGCAAAGAAACTATCCTAACTCCCGCATCCTTGCAAAGAAAAGCTGATCTTGCCACGTTTGAAGAAGGTTGCAGTTTGTTGGTTGTGGTTGGGCGGTTACGTGGTTTAGGCTTGGTGGTGGGTGGTCAATAACTGTGGTGTAAGTGGGCAAAAACATTTGCAGACCGGGACAGCATTCTTTGCCCCGGGCTTGGGAACCGGGGGCACGCCGCGTGGCTGGGATAGCTCAGGGTAGCTTATGAACTCGTGCTAGGCTTTAATGAATGTTTATATAGGTAGGTATGTAAAAAAATACACATAGAAGGTCTTAAGAATTGTAATATTTGCAGATGTTTGAGTTAGCTGAATGAAAGTTATTTGTTGGATTTTTTGATGCAGAATTAAGAAAACGTTTTATGCAACGTTATCTCTCACGGGGCAGACAGAACTAGCCAACGTTTCGTATTACTCCGGGTGTATAGGTGGAAAGGCGAATAAAAATAGTGATGGGTTGCTAACCGCGCCGCTTATAATACGATTCCTAAGATTTTTGCCCGTTCCCTCGATGGGCTATTACCATCTGCGAGGGAAAAGAAGGAACTGGTACATTGTTTTTTCTTTGCTGCCAGACCCCATTCGGGAATGGTACGCAAGCAGTTCTGAGCATCAGCAAACTCTAGCGATGACCGTTAATAGTTTGCTTTTCGGTGACGCAAAAATTTACAGCTCGCCGAACATAAACATTGAGTACACTTTGAGTCTTATTACCAGTTATTGAGTTTTACTCCAAGATTACTGCTTTCCGGCGGTCTTTGGGAAACCCTATTTGGTGTTATGAAACTCATTAAGTACCGTACGGTAGCGGCAACTATTCATTTACTTATCTACAAATCTCTGGTTTAGGGTTAGGATTTAGCAATTTCAGGACAAGCCAAGTTTTTCGCTAATTCATAGTTACGAGGAGAATTCTTCTCTTTTCAATCTTGTATTGAGCGCTATTCCGTAGCTCCTTAGTTGCAGGGAAACTCAAAAGTTTCTAAACGTATTGTGATAAGCGGGCATACCGTAAACATGTAATTTATTAAAATAGAGAAAGCAAATTGGAGCCCCAGGCCACCGTGGTTAAACAATAATTAAATTAAACTCCCGTTTAACTAGAGCTAACTACGCCGCTTGAGATTATCGGGGATAATTTGTGTTCGGTGTTAAAATTATTCAACAGTGATAAAAATCAAGAAATAAATTATTACAAAGCATAATTAGCTAACGGAAAATACAGTTTTGTCTGATAAACCTACGTAGATACATATTATATGAGTAGACATTTTGTTTTAATTTGAGTTTCGCAAAATTTGTCTTTTGACAACATTAGACTTCTTTCTTAAATATCAATGTCAACCGCAAAAACTTGGGATGGGTGGGCTTTAATGAGTCAGTCAGTTCAGTCATTTGTATGATATATCAGCAGGGTTTTTTTTTATTACACTTAACCGTATAAAAAAGAGAAATTGACAGAGGAGTTTGATGTAAACGTGTTTTATAATTAACCAACGTGCTTTAAATTTAAACCAAAATGTGTTAAAAGCCGGTTTCCTGGTGTTTACCGATCCTCTTCATAAAATAACTTGTATCTGTGTCTGATGTCGTTAATTGGGCATCGGCTGGTTCCCGTGACCTTGGGGAGAAATGCGCCGCCATCTTGCGTCCCGGGCGAAAGTGCGGCTGACCGCAGTGCTGCCAACCGAGCGGAAATGGCGCGCAGATTTGTTTTTTTTTATAAATTAATGATTTAGGCATTCGCATTATATGACAAAATTGCTCAGATCAAAGTTCTTTTCGTTCTCAAAACGTAGGTAGTAGTAATGTAGGTAATTAGGTACTAATTTTAATAAATATTCCCAACTTTTCATACAGAAAATATTTTTGTAGGTACTTATATTGTTTGACCAACATTAAATTTTGTTGTTGACTACGACTCTGCTAGCAAGCGAAATACATATTTATTTTGGCTCTCTCGTATTTGCCTACACCTCCTACATTTACGACGATGGGCCCTTAGCTCGATGGAATTCCAATTGGAGAGCCAATGCCGGATTTAAAGGTCTGGAGACCTCTGGGTAACCAAGGAGTGGAGGCCCCCTGGCCCCAAGTTATATTCCTTCAAAGTCTCTATTGTGGGGGCCCATTATTTGTTGAGGCCCCGGGGCTGTAGCCCTTCCCTTCCCTTAAATCCGGCCCTGTTAAGAGCTGAATAGACAGATTCGCCACAGAAAACCTTACAGTCCTTAAGCTCTTACAGATGCTAAAAGCCCATCGAGGGAATAAGCAAAAATCTTAGGAATCATGTAATAGGCGATGTCGCTAGCAAACCCATTACTATTTTTATTTCCCTTTTCTCCATACGCCCGCAATCATGCTAAATGTGGCCATTTATGGTATTTGTGGCCGTGATAACTGTGCATGGGAAATCTTGGCAGGAGACCTTTTCTCGAGCTGAAAATGGGCTTGCAAAAGTTGCCACTTGGTTAAATAATAATCTGCTTACCCTCAATGTAGAAAAAACGAATTTTATGGCTTTCTCAAAAACACCCGCATATGCTGCCCCAGCACAAATGAAAATTAAATTTCACTCATGTCAGCGAAGCCATATTTCTTCGTCACCCACCCTACAGCAGACATGCCCCTGTCAGGAGATTGGGAGACGTGACCATGTCAAGTACTTGGGACTTCTCTTCGACCAGCATCTCTCTTTTAAGATACATATTTCCACTCTTGCTAAAAGAGTTAGAAAGTTAATTTATGTTATGAAAAAACTCCGAGTCTGCGCCTCCCCGGATACACTTCGCGTTGTATATCACGCACTTTGCCAATCCATTCTGCAGTACGGGGTGGCGGTGTGGGGCAGCGCTGGCAAGAGTTTCTTATTGGGGCTGGAACGCGCACAAAGAGCAGTGTTAAAGGTTATGCTTGGGAAGCCTTCCCGCTGGCCCACGGACGCGCTGTATTGTGAAACCAAATTCCTGAGAGTGCGTCAGCTATTTATTTTGAAAGCGTTTGCTCGTACCCACAGTAGTATACTCAACTCTTCACAATATGAGTTGATGCTGAGTAAGCGTAACTTTAGATGCAGCCTGCCCCCCCTCGGATCTGCTTTGGCTAGGAAATCCCCAGCCTACTCTCACCCCTGCACCTACAACAATATCTGCAGAGTTTGTGATGTTAAGCTTCTTTCGGTCCACAGAGCTAAAGTAATTATAAAAAAATATCTAGTAACATTATCTTATATGGAAACGGAAAAACTAGTTAGTAACAAATCGTAAGTAAATAAATAACAATAAAAGTAAATAATGTCACGGTGCTCTAACTCATCTCACACGGGATTTTCACCCTAACACACACACATACACATACCCACGCACACACACACACACACACACACACGCGCGCGCACGCACACTTTTGAATTGTTATGTTATGTTCTCCGCTGCGAACCTTCTCTCTCTTTATTATGTAGTTGTGTTCACCTTTTGCATGCACTTCACTGTAGTTTTTAATAACGCCCATTTGTTAATGTATTTTAGTAACTACTTAGTTAATAATTCGCTCTCGCAGACGCCCAAGATACAGGCTCAGCCTAGTTTGGAGTCTGATGGATATGTCATTTGTAAAAACCGCTTATTTTAATAAAGTATTATTATTATTATTATTATTATTATTTAGGTCTTGTTACCTTAGACTCTGTCTAACCCGTAAGGGATAATTACGTGATTTTTGTATTAATGTATACTGTATGTGTATGTATGTAAAAAATATTTTTAAATTTACGGTTTGATTACTCGGTTAGTGCGTGGGGGTTTTAATTTTTTTTATTTAATGTTTTTAATGGCTAAAGCGCGACATAAAACTCGCGTCCGTCGTTTTGTTGGTAACTTTTTAATATTTCCGTTTCGACCACGTTCTAACTTCAAACAATGCTGCCCGACGCGTTTATTTTACAACTTTTTCCCGACAACCGGCCATATATACTGTGAAGTTACAAATTCGAACTTCGAATAGTGTCGTCTCCCTCACACTAAAAGAGTTTATTATTAGAATGAGAGGGACGGCATACGAAATCGAATTTCGAATTTCAAAGGCCGCTAAGCCGATCGCGCGGAGCGAAATACGCCGATTAGGAACCGGTTTCAGAGCTGCATGAGCAGTGCACTGCACTCGCTAACTCCTAAGGCAAACTTCACAACGCGTTCCCGTTCAAACCCCTACCAAAAACCTATTGGATCCTAACGCAAACGCAACCGAAGTCTCACAATGCCCTTACCGACTCACGAGTATCTAACGTTCAAGTCTCTAACTTTTCTAAACGCAGTTTTTAACGTTTAGCCAACGTTTTCAGTAGGCTTTCTGAAGACTAACGCGGGGGTTTAGAGGAACGTGATTTGCGGAGTGCGGCGTTAGCGATAAAATAAGTGGGATTCATTGACATCGCTCATGTGCAGATAGGCCGGTCAGGCCTAGGCGCTGTTAAATGCTAGATTGTATTCTGTAAACGTATTTTGCGTGAAAGCGAGCGTTTACAAGGAACGCTTTGAAGTAATTCTGAATGAAAGCTGAAGTTAACTTATGTCCACTTCTCAAAAGCATGTAAGTACGTAACTGTAAAGTTACTTAACTCTTGCTGTAGTTTAGAGGATGTGCAAGCTGCTACTGGCTGCTGTCAGACTATTGACAGTTCTGTAAGCTTATTACCTAACAGAACACGATGGCGAGCTCGCAATCGCCATCGTGTTCATTTTGAGAGTTCATCTATGGGCTGACAATTGGCATCGGAATCAGCTAGCTGTCACATTCATACAAGAACTGTCAAAATGAACACGATGGCGATTGCGAGCGAGTTAGGTAATAAGCCTCCTGGTCTAAGTAATTAGTGTTAGTACCTATTATTACAAGCTAATTACAAGCTACAATACAATCATGCTAAAGGTGGCCTTTAGGTCCTAGTTATTACCCTAGGCTCTGTCCGCCCTGTAAAGGATATATTCCATAAGGAATAGAGGCTCTGTCCGTGCAACGTTAAAATCACATTTTTCATCCACATCTCCAGCCTATAACGTCTCACTGCTGGGTCCAGGCCTCCTCTCTGTTTGGGCTATTGTTCCCACGCGGGCCCAGTGCGGATTGGGTGTATGATCGCATTTGTGTACGGGTCCTCATGGCGTTTTCCTTCCCCGAAAAGCTCATTATAAATTTCAAATGGAATTTGGCACATAAATTCAGAAAAGTCTTCCATGCTGGTCTGAGAGCAAAGAAAAAACATAAAATGTATCAGTTGCTTCTCTACCTGCGCAGATGGTAAAAGCCCATCGAGTGAATGGGCGATTATAATAGGAATCATGTTATAGGCGATGAGGCTAGCAACCCATCACTATTTGCAGAGATGTACAAAATACTTTTCGAAAAGTATTTAAATACAAAATGCAAATACTTTTTAATATAGTATTTCAAATGCAAGATACAAAATACTTTTGCCTTTTGTATTTAAATACTGAATACAAAATATGTATTTTCAAAATACTTTATTGAAATAAAATACTTTATGGTAAAATTACTGCAAAACGTAACAGTGACTTTGAGGATTGTCAAGAGGGGTCCCTCATATATTATTGGTCAGGTTTTATATGCGTCTGGTTTCATCTGTCATTTTGCGCATAGACTTTCAAAGCTGCTGCGCCACTAGTGGCCATTTTTTGTTTTTACTGAATCGCGGAATGCTTTAGAAAAATGAAGCTTAGAATAAAAAAGTATTTTGTATTTTAGAAACCATTTTACAAATACAAAATACGTCTCGAATAGTATTTCAAATAAAATACAAAATACTTTAAAAAAAAAGTACTTAAGTACAAAATCCAAAATACGTATTTTGGATTTTGTATTTGTATTTTAAATACAAGTATTTCAAATATGTCACAACTCTGCTATTTTGATTCCATTTTCCACCTATACGCCCACAATCTTGCTAAATGTGGCCCTACCTGGTACCTTAGGCTCTGTCTACCCCGTAAGGGATGAAGACGTGATTTGTGTGTGTGTGTGTGTGTAGGTATTCAGAAAAATTCATAGGTAATAATAGGCTTGAGAGGCCAAACCGCTAGGCTATCGTGGCTTTTGAACATAAATGTGACGTTAAAATTAACGGTCATATTCGTCAGTTTTTGTGGCACGGTTGGCAGTACGAGTAAAGGTCAGCGAGACGCCTCTATCAATTAAATGAAGAAAGTTTTTATAAATGTCGTCTTGAACTTTAAATTAATTGTATTAGTCTTGTCGTTAGCTCGAACAACTGTAAAGGACGAATTGAGTACGTTTTTAACTGTTTTTTAACCCCTGCGAAAAAGTGAGGTGGTATAGGTGAAAAACTAAAGTAAATGACCTGTTGTATGTAGCAGTGTCCAGAACTGATATCGGACTTAAGTCATTTCCAGTGGCGTAACTATAGGGTGGCAGGGGTGGCAAAATGCCAGGGGCCCCTAGCTCCATGGGGCCCCGAACTGGCTTGCTTTAGAGCACAGAAGGGACGCTGATGCACTTCTTTATATTGAGGAAGGAGCATCTGACGAATTTGCCACGGGCTCCAGACGTTGTAGTTACGCCACTGGTAATTTCTCTAATTTGGAACGTCAATTTGTCTATTCGCACACGTTACTCACACATACGACAGATCATTTACTTATATTTTCACCTATAAAAGTTTGCCATCGATGTCGTGTGTGTGCGCGCGCCTGTGGCATCACAACACTTAAATGAATTGACCGATTTTGATGCGGTATTTTTCATTCGAGAGCCAGTTTCCTTGCGGTGGTTCGAAGTTTGAAGAGTATCGGCTCTTTTCCCATTGTAAGGCATTTTCATCATCACCCTGAAGAAGTCCACTGTTGAACAAAGGCCTGCATCCACCGGTATCCCACAACTTTCACGACGTCGTCGGTCCACCTAGTGGGAGGCCTGCCAACACTGCGTCTTCCGGTTCGTGGTCGCCACTCGAGAACTTTTCTCCCCCAACGGTTGTCTGTTTTTGGTACGAATCTCCAGTACGAACTGGACTAACGCGTAGATAAATTTAATGTTATAAACTCTAAGTTAGTACTATCAATACAAGGTATCTTAAACACCCCTGTAAAGATATCATCGTGATGTTTGATTCAAAATTAAGTCGTCACTTTGAACATAGATCAATCATCAACATAGATCATCAGAACATAGATCAATAGAATCAATTTACGGAAACATCTTTAACAGATTGAGCTGAAATTTTGCATACATGATAAGTCAGATGACAATACAATAATCTGGTAGTGGAGCTCTGGTGATCCAGCCAGGACCGTCGCCGCAGGAGGGAACTCTTCAACGGTTGGTCCGATAGACTTGAAATTTGGTTCACATATTTAATTATGTAGGATGGATTGTCATCCATGGATTGTCATGCAAGTACAGTCAACAAAAAGTGCAGTCAGCAAAAAGCTGTATCTAAAATGTAATTACTTACTTAATGTGATTCCATGATGGTCTGGGAGCAAAGGAAAAACATAGAATGTACCAGTTGCTTCTCGTCCCTCGCAGATGGTAAAAGCCCATGGGTGAAATTCTTAGGAATCGTGATATAGGCGATGCGGCTAGCAACCCATCACTCTTTTGATTCCTTTTTCCTATACGCCTACAATCATGCTAAACGTGGCCTTTAGGTCTTGTTACCTCAGGCACTGTCTACCCCGTAAGGGATATGACGTGTGTATCTATGTGTAGTATGTTTGTACGTAAATGAAATTTTTAGGTTAGGTTCTCTAACCACTAGTCCGGTCGCCAAGTCAAGTATTATAACATTTTTAACATAGCTAAATGTTTATATTCCTTCTTATAGGACTGCCCTTGGGTGCAAAAAAATCCTAGCTCAACCCGTTCAGCTGCTATTTATAGACGAAGTAGGGTTGCCAACCGTACTATAACATAGGTACTCGGTGGCAAAAAAAGTGGCCCTCATATGCATGGAATACAGGTAATTTTGTGTAGAGACTAAACCCGATTAAAGCGTACGATATGACTGTCTAGTAATGTAGCGAAAATTAATGATAATTCGATAGAAAGTAACACCAGGAAACGAACTGCTTCTTTACTGATATGCAACAAAAACAATGACAAGACTTCAAAAACAAAACGATTAGAAAAAATATAAAAAAGTATTAAAACTAAGGAGTTCGCGACGTCAATTTTGCGTCGTTGAATTATTATAGCATATTTCGGCTCTATGTTCTATAGTACGAAATAATATTATATATTGCCAGTCGTAATTTTGGCCAATTTAAAATGAGGTTTGAGGTGTCGATTTTGTACAATATCCTGTTGCTATTGTGCGTAAAAAGGAACGTTAAACGTCAACATCTGACAGTTGTTTCTGGCGACCTAATTCAAAAGAACGGATCTCCAAAAAACTGGTTTCGTTTTATAATATAGTAGTGAAATGAAATGAAATGAAATGAAAAGTGTTTATTCCAAACAAATTTTAGGTTAGTTACAACTGAGGGCCCTGTGCTAGGATACCCTGTGTTACAGGACCCTTCCATTGAGATACAATGTTAAATGCTACAAGTCGTACAGAGAAGAATAAAAATAAAAATATCATCACGGGTATAACGAGTAAAGAAGTAGGTCAGGAGACCTACTCATTAAATTAGGCATAGGCACCATTGCTGCGAAATAATGTGCGCGTGTGCATGCTTTTGTAAGTTGTGTAAGTGATGTGTATGTGTGAGTGTGTGTGGGTATGTGAATGTGTGTGGAATAGTGGAGTAGTGACCCGCGGCTTCGCACGGGTGTAATCAGTGTTATTGTCTACTGTATTATGCATGTTTTATACATAATAATATAATAGACCTTCCTCTTGAATCACTCTATGTATTAAAAAAACCGCATTAAAATCCGTTGCGTAGTTTTAAAGATCTAACCATACATAGGGACAAACAGACAGCTGAAAGCGACTTTGTTTTATACTTTGTAGTGATACAATATCTTGATTAGTAAGGATTTCTTTTTCATGTCTAATCTCTCCAAATGCCTATTAAAAAAAACTGAATCAGTTTTTCGAAGATCCGTCTATTTGAATTAGGACGGCAATATAGGTGAAAAACTTAAGTAAATGACCTGTTGTATGTGTGAGTAATGTGAGCGAATATAGACAAATTGACGTTCCAAATTATAAAAAGGTCGTTTACTAAGTTTTTTTCACCTATATCCGATCACCTTAGGTAAGAAAATACTATATTTGATCAAAAAAAAGTTGGCAACCCTATTCGAAGTACGTAGCGTGTAACATCATCACGTTTTCTTTGAATGGCCAATAATTGCAACGACAAGCGCTTGCGCACATAAACAAAACATGGCGGCTTAGTTAGTGAGAACATGAAAAAACCATACGTTCGATCGGTGGGCACCTTATTTTATTAGCAAACATTGGAATAACACAGCATCATCCAGTTTGATACTTATTTTATAGTTAATTAGCTAAGTTATCGAATAAGGCGTTACTTTGCGAAGGTCCATTTCAAATAACAACAAATATTTACCTTGCTACTCCGATTCTTACCGAATCATCGCCTTAAGTATGTTTTATGTGGCAGTAAAGGTTGGAGTTGCATGTATAAATATATCCGTTACCAGAGCAGCACCTTAAATAACGGAGTAGTAAAGTAAATGTTTTGTGTTCATTATATACATGTAAATGAGGTACATAGCTCCTCATTTAACTTGTCTATGGCCTTGTCTTTGGAAGTTGTCAGATAGATTTGAATTGACAAGATATGTAAAACGTAATTATGTTACGTCTACCCCGTAAGGGATAAAGACGTGATTTATGTATGTATGTAATAATGTTAAATATGTTTGTAACATTGTGATTACTAAAAAATGTTCTCCTTTCAGAGCAACACAATTTTGTTTCCGTTTCGTTGTTTCTACGCTAAATGTCAAATAACACATTGTATACATTGAACTCCAACCTCCTTTGCTTTCACATAAAACGTACATCCCACAAACTTAACTATCCACTACATCATACCAAATGCTGACGCATGTTTCTTGCTATGAGAACGGACTCGTAGAGAGTTAGGTACTGAAGCAGGTGCCTTCCGATTTCGGTGGAAGCGAAACGTATCTTGAGATTATTTTTCGGCGACATAATGTTCTGAACATTGGCTCTAAATTGGATTTATTTTCAACGCCCCAACTTATCGCTAGCTACCTACTAGCATTTATTATGGATCGTTAGATGTCTCATCTACACGTTTATGTTTCATCATATCATCTACGTAGGTGGTCACAGGAAATATATTTCTTTATTTTCTCATATTAAGTACCTAGTAGTATCTCATAACTGCCATAGTTTTATTCAAAATTTAAAAATGTATAACTTGGTTGAGAGGATGTAAGCAAAGTTGTATCAAACCAAATGGCAAAGACGGCATCTTAAAGAAAGTCATTAGTAATTTAATATGACCATCGATCCCCCTAACCTAAGTGAGTCTAACGCAGGAATGTAAGTTCATCTGTCTATGTGCGCTGCGCGAGCGTCTATTTGTGGACATCTTTTTGCTTTGAGGCCTCTGTACGGATCGCAATTGAAACTAGTTGCAGAGGGGTCCCCAGGCAATCCAGACAAGCTCGTACACGTTGAGGGATCACAGGATTTTGTTCCCGATTTTCTTGGAAAATGACAAAAGATGACTCGCGTGCCTTGCCAAGTTTTAAGGCCCATTTAGACACATGCAAGAATTGTAAGAATGCAAGAGTGCCCAATTCAAGAAAACATATGAGTCATCATCATCAGCCAAAAGACTTCCACTGCTGAACGTAGGCCTCACGTTAATGAGTGCGTTATAGACCGTCCAGTGAACCACTGCGAGCTTCATCAGGTCATCAGTCTATCTTGTGGAGGGGCTTCCTAAGGGGGCTCCGTGTTCATAACAGATGAAAGACGAACTAAAGAAAACATACAAGAGTGTTGCCAGTTTCAGGCGTTTTCGCCAAAAATATGACATTTAAGTACCATTTTCCTCTTGCACTATTATATTTCAGATAACCTTCGATGTGTCAAAGCTTTAAACTCGCCACGGAACCCTAGCGTCGTCTAGTAGGAGGGTGCGAATCCGTTTTTGCCACACAACCGGTTGTAAGGGATCGTACCGTGCGACCGCAGGCCGTTGGCTTATGACAAACATCTAGCCAGTTATCATCGCGATGGCTATCATTGTATTAGAACGCTCGGCTATGTTGGTCTCAGGCCAATAGAGCGGACGTAGTTTTTTAACATCATCTCCATCATATTCAAATAGCTTTAATTACGTTCCATTATTGGCCTTTCAAAATGATAGGAATTGGACTATAGTTCCCAATCGTGTCTTGTGCGGATTAGGAACACACACCACTGAATATCTTCGCAGGTGTATGCCGATTTCCTTCACTGCAAACCTCATCGTAAATATCAAATGTTACTTCGCACATAAATCCCGAAAGCTCTAAGGACCCCATGTTTGATAATAGGCCCTGGCTTGAGAGGCCATAGGTCAATCCACTAGGCTACTACAGAGTTGCATAAAACAAAATCTTTGACTTGTGCTGCGACGCCTTGCAGCAAAGATAGGAGTGACAGGATTACTGTAAAATTCTCATATTAATGTGGGCGAAATGGCTTGATACGAACTGTAAGTCCCGCCAACTGCGTACCCCGGACTGCAGCACTGTGGAGTGGGTAGCAAGGGGAAACCAAACCATCAGTGGGGGAAAAGGATCTAGGCAGCGGTAGACAGCAGCAAGGTCACGCAATACAATTAGCAGGCACTGCCTACCCTCACCTGATGATCCCAGCAAGCCCTAGGCAAATTTTTTTTAGGCACAGGGTAAATGAAATGAATACATTTGGATTTATCATTTATTACATCAAATGCATTGCATTGTAAACAATAAATAAATTGGTTTCATTTTATTGTGATACACGTTACCTTGTCTATATTCAATTTATGTACTTCTGTATGTATGTGATTAAGGTATAACTTTTTGTAGGTTATTTTTACGCATTCACTTTAAAATAATCTTTATTTTAAGATAAAAAAACAGAGTTGACACATTTGCAAAAAAGATTTTAATTTGAATACAATTATTTACCTATTTACTTAAATCTTTTTGTGATGTAGTCCAATCCAAAAACAAATCCTGATAGTAATTAAGCTGTTTGCAGATAATTAGTAAGTGGTTTTTTAACTGAACGTTCTATTGATTGGACTATTATTTCAGCTGTTTTTATGCCCGATTTCATGACCCTTGAAAGCCCGCTTTTATCACAGACACTACAGATTATTTACGTCTCTTTAATATAATACCTGGTTTGTACCAAAGAGGTTTGAAGAGGTACATTTGTGATAAAAGCTGCTATTATAAGAAAAGTGTCTTAAATTAGGAAGGTTTTTATTTGTCATTAGTTACCTACTTAATAAAAAATCGGTACCAAGTTGTTTTCAAATAAATTGGTTAGTACGTAAAGAATCTTTTTTGCATTAATTATAATCTTTGATTTCTTTTTCCTCGTTCATAAAATAAAATCTATCAAGCCGAGGATATCTTTTTGAAATAAAATTGCAAGTAAATAAAATATATGAAAATAAAAAACAGATGGTAAAAAATCGTCTTTGGTTACCGCGAAGTTCGAAAATCGAAAAAAATTGTACTCACAGGCTTACGTAAATATTGCTATATTTGCATTAAATCAACCGTTATTTGTGGTTCAAATCACTGGTGCTTCGTCACGCATGCTCCACCTTTCAATCAGTCACATAAAGCAGTAAATTTTAAACAATCATGATACAAAAACGTACATTTTAAAATAGCACCAATACTTAAATATCAGCACATCGCGCAGTGCTTCATCATCCTGGCAACACTCAACGGTTTTATTAACCTGGGAACACCGTAGCATTATGTCAAAAGCGCGAGAAGCGCGGCAGTTGTCAAAAAAAATAATTAAAACGCGAAATCGCCTACGCTAAGAACATTTTTTAGAAAAGTTAACATTACTGTTTTTTATTCTAACCCTGGAATTTGAACGTCAATTGTTGATAGTACAGAAATGCATGCAAAAATCTATTCAATATTGTTTTAAAAACGATACAAGATATGGTTAGTTTAGACATTCAAGAGATATGAATATGATTACACAGTAGTTTTGCACCCTAAATCCGATCACACTTCCTTATTTATAGAAATATACAACACTTTTATGTAAATAGATATGTATAAGTAAACTTAGTACTTTACTATGGTAACACTGTCTACGGAATCATAGAGCAATAGAAAAGGGTCAATTCAAAAGGTACAGTGAACATTTTTATTACATTTCATTTCATCTAAACAAGATAAGTCTTAAGTTTAATGACAAATAACAGTTTGACAACATTTCATTGTGATGAGATATTTTCACTGTACCTTATTAAGAAAAACAATATCATCCTATAATGTACTTAAATTGAAAATTACACGAACAAATTATATTATCAACAAATATAAACATTAACGCATGTTAAAATTTACAAAAGTACAACTAAAATAACACAAAGTGTCGCTAACTACAATTATGCCAACGTACCTAATTTTATTTGGTCTTTTTTTAGTAACGGTTATTAACAGAACTCTTAACTAACAAATGGAAAATATTTTTACACTGGTACCTGGATAACAAATTAATTAAATCTACGGTTAGGAGCCATTTTAAAGACAAAAAAATTGTCTATGATAGCGGCCATATTGTTTACTTAAGGAGAGAATACCCGCAGGCTTCTAAGTAGAGTGGCCAGTACGTTTGCAAGGCACTCCGCTCTCAGTGCCAATTGCCCTTCTAAGGTAGAGTTGTTGTCTTGGCCGTTGCTTTGCGTTTTCTTGGTGTTGTTGTCACGTATGATCTGTGCCATCTCAGCTCCTGCTAGTTCTTTGAAAGCTGCTGTGACGTCGTGCACGCGAAGCACCAGATTCCTGGTCTGGAGTGGTGCTGACGTGTGTCTGCCTAGGGCCTGGGAAAAAGCGGTCTTTTAACGAAGTGCTCATGAAAATCGGCAAGGGATTTGATATCCGTTTATACGTGGTAACTAAATTCCGAAAAAGTTACCAATGTGTTGACATTAAAACAAAATAGTTAACCAGTAAGTTTTTACTTTTATAAATGATGTACGTACATTTATACATTTAAATAATTTGTAATTGCAGAGACAAAATTAAATTCAACTGCCAGGGAAAACTAACTATTAGTCGCACCAATTGATATTTCATTGGAACACTTTTATAGAAGAAAAGTTCATATTATAATGGCATTGTGTCAAATCACAATGAAAATTACTTTTATGAGATTGACGTTCGGCCATCTTTGGTAACTTTTTTGGAAGCACTATCAAATGAATCAAGACATTTTTTATTTCTTGATTTTTATGTTTACTTTTACGGTTTTGCCGTTAGAAATTCAATTTCTAAATGTCTATGAAAATTAGAACACATAGAAAAATCCGAAAAGTAAAGCTATGGCCGGGAATCGAACCCGGATCCTCGTCATTCCGTGACGCGTGCTATACCCCTACACCACCCATAGCAGGTGGGTAGTCTCCGAATTTTTCTACCTGTTACTAACTGTCACGTGACCTTTGTTACTATGCGAATTTTTTGTCGCTAAGCGTCATCTGTTTGAATGATGTGTCTGTACGACACCCACCCACCCCACCCCACCTGCTATGGGTGGTGTAGAGGTATAGCACGCGCCACGGAATGACGAGGATCCGGGTTCGATTCCCGGCCATAGCTTTACTTTTCGGATTTTTCTATGTGTTCTAATTTTCATAGACATTTAGAAATTGAACTTTTTTGGAATTTATTGGAATTTAATTGCCGCGAGGAGTGGAGTACAAATGTTGACTTAGGGCCTGTTTCACCACTTTCTGTTAAGTTCCAGTTATCTTAAGTGGTTAGTTATCTATGATTCCGTTTCTATTTATTACTACGAAACAGACAGAGAAACGTTTATTTGGCACGACAAAATCAGATCAAATACAAAGTCCAGATGAAGTGTAGGGCCGGAAGAAGTTGATGATGTGTAGATACCTGTGCCAGGTCAGCCAGTCGCCGCAGCGGCGTGAGGCAGTCCGCCAGTGCCGGCCCGACTGCGCCGGCGCCGCCCAACGCACCCACCAGCGTGCGAGACGTGCCGACTAGTGTCACCGCGCATGCTGTCAGCTCGCTGCGAGCTCGCTGTAGAAGTCATTCAAATTAATATCATGATTTTGAGAAGGTTCTCTACCTTTTCGCAGGTTTTTTCCAAATGATTCGTTTTCCAATGTCATACTGTTTTTTTTAACTGTTGAGTGTTGCACGGTTCGTGTAAGACGTTAATCACCCTATAGAGTTTTACAGAATAGTACTGAAATAAATCCTGAACAGCTGGTTTTAGAAATAAAATCAGTGTGCCTTGGAACAGTTAGGAAATGAAGTGAACTGCAATTACCTGGAACTTATGCTCATCGATGTCCTCTCCGCCACCGTGCGCGTGTTGGTGTGCGCAGCGCTGAGCCGCTGCGTGAAGCCGCGTCAGCAGTCCTGAGGCAGCTGCTTCTGCCGCCACCAGGAGGGCCTCCGTGCCTACCACGCCATTAGCGAGCTCAGGGAACACCAACGGAGGCGACGGAGGCGTAGGAATATCATCCACCACGTCGTCCTTAAAACGGACATGGTTTTGGACTTTAGGAGTCGGACTCGCGCTGCCCCGACGAAACTTACGATCCGCGGGAGGACTGAACACTCGTTCGTTTCCCGCTGCTCCGTTTAGCAAGTCAGGACGATTACTGAACCGCCTGTTCATCTGAGGCGAACATAATGACAGCACTGTGGACATTTCGTTATTTTTGAGAATCGTGTTCTTAGTTTCGGAGCTCGAACGCACGTGTCGACTTTGTAGGGTCATAGAGCTGTATTTGGGCGTTGAGCGCAAATTTTGAGTCTCATCATCAGTCAAACGGCTTTCGTTTTCGAGGTTTCTGTAGGAGTTTAGGTTCCGTTGGAAGTGTGGTGATCCTATACTTGCTAGACGTTGCTCGGGCTGCCTCACTGGAGATTGGTTGAACTTTTGGGACGTTTTCATTCGCAATACTTCGATGCTCGGTACGGGAGGCAGTGGTGGTTTTTTCGGAGGTAAAAGCAAAGGCGGAGGCGGTGATAGCACTTTAGGTTCTAATCGGGGTGGTAGCTGCGGAGGATTCTGTAACTGCTCGTTGATCTCGCATACTACTTTGTAGTTTAGCTTCCTGTTGTTTAGAGTGCTGAAGTGATTGTTAGGTATCTCGATGGCTGTAAGCTCGTTGTTGGGGCATGTGAAAGAATTTGATCGTGGCCGAGGAGCTGGAGGAGGAGCGGTTTTCGGAGGTCTTTCTGGAGGCTTCACGTTTTCAACGTTTTTTCTTCTAGGCGGAGGCCTGATTTCACAGACATCTGGCATGGAATCTGACTTCTCTACTTGACTCTCCACCTTATCCGCTTCGTCACTATCATCACTTTTGTTTTTGTCTTTGCTGCAACACGAGAACATGCCTTTTCTTTCTACTGTGGGATATTCTATGACATGAGCGTTCCCATTGGCTGGTTTCTCAGTAACGCTTTTTCTTTTCGTTTTAGGCGAATCAGATTTAGTCTGACCCTGAGTTTTACTTTTCTCTTTTAATAGCAGACTATTTCTAGCATCACTTAAAGTTTTAGCGGTGAACAGGTTTCTTATTTCACTAACACTCAGTGTTCCTTTTACTATTTCACCATTCGGTTTTACTTCTTTGATATTCTGTTGTTTTTTCGCTTCCAATATTTGACTATGATTGGCGTAACTAACTTGTTCCCTGTCTAATGTAGATGAGTTGGAACCAGGAGGCGGTGGAATGATATAAGACATAATCTCTTCAGGGGTAAGCTCGATTGCAGGCGTCACTCTCACAGTAGGCGGCTGTACAGTTATATTAGCTATAAACTCTTCTATATCGCCTTCTTTAGGCGGTCCACTAAGATTCTCTAGGGAGTTTTTTTTCTCATCCGCAAAAGAAGGTGGTACGACAGGTAAAATTTGAGGCACTTGCGTCGCACAGTCTAACTCATCAGGGGTCTGCGGAGGCGGTATCAAAGTTAAGTCTATAAGCTCTGCGTCATTATCCACACTAGTTTCTTCACAGAAGTAAGGAAAATCAGCTTTCGCTTCTTCTTTACTACTCTTCTCTCTAAGCTGCTCTAAGTATTTCTTTAAATTAGGCTCCCTATTATCTAGCGTCGCGTCAGGACTGTGCAAACCGAAACTCGTTCTTATTACCTTATTTGTTGATTTAGTATGTTGTCTACGTACAGGACTATTTGTTGGTGTGTATAAAGAATCGTTATCACTTTCAGAATGAGAGAGATCATTGTTTAAAGCTAGCAGAGCGTCGGTCAGGCCACAGTTATTAAGTATTGCACTGAGACCTTGCGATTGTCGCGTCGTAAGATTACTACTGTTATTGTCTTTCTCTGCTTCAGGTATACTCAACCCACAGAGTCCTTGGTTAATAGTTTCTGTTAACAGTAATAAAGAATCACTATGTTTTAGAATACCAGGAGCATCGTCCACCATCGACATTCTACTAGTGTTCGACTCTGTATCACTCTCTAAATGATCTACGCTACTCTCTTTACCAACTAACTCATCCCTCAGTATTCCATTACTAAATCCATCTTGATTATAAGCATCACAATTTTCAGTCAAATATTGCTCAGAATTTTCAACTAGCTTCTGCATTTCGGCGACTCTTCTTAGCACTTCTTCGTTTTTAGCCTCAACTAGTCGTGGGTTGTTGCTTGCATTCTCTAAGAGTTCCATGGATAGAACGCTTTGAAGGTCAAAACCCATGCCGTCATCTAAGTAACAAGCGTCGTTTGGATCGAATAGTCTGAAGTCATCATTTCTTTTGCATTTCTCGAAATGTACATCATGGCCTAGTAATCCATGTTTGGCATCGTAGCCTATTAGTGGGCTGGAGTTGCTACTATGGTTCTTGTTGTTCAAGCTAGAATTCATGTTGGTATCCAGATTGGATTTGGCTTGGTCTGGCGTGGAATGGTAGGGTGGAGGCATTGTGAAAATGGCGTAATGCTTTTTCGAGAGGACATTGGGGTCGTCGTAGTGCAAGTAACTCCACTTCATAGGCGTCACGTTGTGTTGAGACAGATATGGCGGTGCTGAAATTGGAAAAAGACAAAGCATTAGAGTTATTTCTCTGAAATAATGTTGTTTAAATTTACAAAAGTAACCATTGTTACTTGATGCGAATTCGAGCCCCGATCCCAGCATCAGCGCGTAAAAAGCATAAGAGGCCCTGGAAACTTCTAAGGAGAAAATTGAGTACATTAAGTTTTTTTAAACGATGTCCAAGATTTAGAGTTAAAATTTATCAGACTATTAAGCTGGATGGAACCAAACATGGTATAATTAATAAATAGTACCTGGATAACAGAACTCTGCTGTGCTCGGTATTTTTTGGTACGATTTCTAAAAAGTAAACCTATATTTGGAAGTACTCGTTTAAAGGTATTAGATTTTATTACAATTACCTATGTCCTCTGTAATGGGTTCTCTTTCCAGTTCCACGTTGAGTTCTTGACCCGTAGCCAGACGGTAGTATCTGTAACATAAAAGCAATATATAAAAACATTGTTGGCCGCGGCACATTGAAAGTAATCATCATAAAACTAATCATCATTCTTTGGTTTAGGCCCAGCCAGCTCGGGGCCGGGTAAAGTAAGGAGCCCGTGGCATTTAGCCAATTCTACCATCCTATAGTTACGCCACTGTTTGCGGTGGAACAGACTTACCTAGCGATGACGAGCGACATCTGTCGACGCTTCACTCTCACGCCTTCCACTTCCTCCAGAGTCGCTACCGAGATGTATATTAGTGACTTACCCAGCGATGACGTGTGGTATTTGTCGACGCTTCACTCTCACGCCTTCCACTTCCTCCAGAGAAGCTATCGAGTGAGGCTGTAAGCGCGGTGTATATTAGTGACTTACCCAGCGATAACGTGTGGCATCTCTCGGCGCTTCACTCTTATGCCTTCCACTTCCTCCAAAGAAGCTATCGAGTGAGGCTGGAAGCGTGGTATTCGTTTACACCAGTGACTTACCCAGCAATAACGAGCGGCATCTCGGTGGCGTCGCGCTCGTCCATCAGCAGTGCCACCACGCGGTCGCGCGTCAGGAACACGGCGACGTCGGCGCTGCCGGCCGACTCGCGCTTCACCCTCACGCCTTCCACTTCCTCCAGAGAAGCTATCGATTGAGGCTGGAAGGACGATGATATTACATTATATAACCATACAACACCAATGACTGCTTGATTCTAATGCCACTGATAGCAGTTATACAAATTATTATCTTTTCTTTTGGGATTGATAGATGTCGCTTTTAAATTACCACATAATTTCTGAATCGCGCCAACGGCAGCCAGACTTAAATACTTTAAGTTAACTTGGAAGAATACTGACTAAATTGTCTTGTTTAAAATATTTACTATTAGCTGTTAAGAAAGGGCGCCACAGTAAAGGAATGGGCTGCAAAATTGGTCCTTCAAGCCGGATTTTGATGTTGATACTTACGTATTAATGAATGCAGAGACCTCATTATACGAGTACATAATACATATACAGTAATTAGCATTTATTTGGCATGGGGTAGCCGCCCACTAATGCAATCGTTACTCGATAGAATTCCCTTACCACTGAGTTGGCTCGCGAGACTATCTGGCTGAGTCCGAACCGCGGCGACACTAGAAGCACTCGCTCCGGCCGACTGCTTCCGAAGCACTTCGCTCCGTAGCTCGGCAGTCCCGCCACTATGTCCAGGTAGTGCAATTTCGCCTGCAACGTGAACGAAAGTGGCATATCAATCACGGATAGAAGGCGATATTAAATCACAAAGATCAACAGATATTAATATCTTTCTCAGACATCCAATTAATTGATACTGTGCCTTCTAATAGTAATAAAATCTACAGTGGATCTGTTACCTGCAGTTGTGTGAGCTGCCTTTGACTGCCTGTCATTTGTGAGTTGAGCTTGAGGAAGTGTGCTATGAGCCGCCGAATCTCTTTGCGTTTCATGGTCTCGAGCAGGCCACTCGGCACAAAACGCTCGAGACCAAATTCTCTCCTGAAAAACCAATGCTTCATTTATATAACGGAGAAGAATCACAAACATGGATTGAATCTATTCCCATTTTTGTTCTACATTCAGAATCTGTGAGTAGGTGGTACATTTAGGTACCATCTTGACTTACGGCGCTCAAACTTGGTCATAACTCTCTTCTCTTCTTCTTTAGTCCCTATTACCCTCAGCTGAAGTGTAGGGCTCGTAACAGAAGCTCCAAAGACCAAAAATGCCCTGGCTCAGGGTTACCTAAAGAGCATGGAATGGAACGCAGTATTTTATTATTTTCCAACATTTTGAAATCTCGTTTTGCATCGGATGTCCACGCGCGAATGCGAGCGGCTGATATTATATCTTGAGTATAAATAATGCTCCTCCATCCCTAATTCACTTTCTATTTTTAGCAACCACTCGTTGCAAAATGATCAAGCTGATCCTATGTCGTGCTGTGGAAGGTAGCCAGGGATATCAACGTGTACAAAAGTGTTGCGTCACCTTACTACTATCGACCACCGCTGCCAACCCTGGACACCGCGCACTACACGCCACTGCTGATGACACAATAATACCCATTAACTGACACTTACTCGACAGCTTTCACCGTCAGCTTAGCCGGCGACACGTTATTGGCCAACGCGTGCTGATGCATGTGCAGCGCAGCCAATCGCAGCGCGACGTCGGGCTGCAGCTCCGGCGCGAAGCGCTCCTGCGCCACGTCGTTGCAGCATTGCATGTAGAGGTAGTCCAGCGCCGCCAGGTCCCGCTGGGCGAGCTCAGCCGCCGACGTCGGCATGAACACTATGCGGAAGAGGCAACGCATTTTGTGGGAGCCCGGACGAGCGGCGATCTGAAAATGATAACAATGGTATAAGAGTTGGTTCGTTAATAGTTTTCGAGATTATAGCCAAGGGTTGGGGCTAGGAGAGCTGCTGGCTTGCTAACCTTGATTTTACTGCCTACGACGCTGTGGAGAACTAAAGGGTTAAACTTGTAAAGAGCTAAGCTAAATTTTCCTCGTTATTTTTTAAGAAACGCATGACGAAGTATGTTCGATGATTTGTTAGGCGTTCCCTAAAAAAATCCGGAGTAAAATAATGTTTCAAATAACTCACTCTTGCCAGTGATTCCTTTGGATCCAGAAGCGTCAGTTTGTTCCTTCTCACACTCTTAACATGTTCAACAACAAGGCTGAAGTGCTCTTCGGCGACGATGCACAGCTTGTCTTTGAGGCTGGTCACAACATCAGCGACGGTTGTCGTTGTGTCGTACTTGAAGGACTTGGTCTGGCCGTTCTCTAGGAACACTTTGAGGACGTTCGCCATTGGTGGGAGGCAGAGGTCGCCAAGGGAGAAGGCTGAAGGCTGGAAAAGGTGAAATAGATTATAAATTATTTTGATGCTACTATGAGAACAGTTAGTTTCCAATTACGCCACTGCTGCCAATTTGGAAATACCTATTAACATAACATACACTTGTACTCTGACAATGTAGCGTATCAACATCACGGACGAAGAACATTGTAAGAAAATACAACAAAGTACGTATCTTCAAAGATCACTTTTAGTAAAATATGTTGAGGTTTAACAGAGCTGCTGTAAATCCCTTGCATACACAGCATGCTACGGACCTCTTAGATCTACAGGACCTGCAGACCTGAAGAAAGTGCGCTACTCACAGGGTACATGGGCGCTCCGTTGAGCTGCACGGAGTCAGCGAACCTCACGCGTGGCGGTCTCGCCCTCAGCCGCGCGCGCTTAGCAGCGGATAGCAGCGCTGATCGCCGCGCTGGGTTACCCGCGCGCGCCGGCTGGCAGACGCGCAGCGTCACGCGCTCTTCGCATGCGCGTACGGCTGCTATGACGTGCTCCCGTGCAGCCGCGCTGACGTCCTCCCCGTTCACGCAAAGGATCTGATCGCCGGGCTCCAACTAGAAAGAGAGATTATATGGTGAAAGAAACAGTCTCACTCCCGCTAAGACTCACACATACTAAGTTATCAATAACTATCTTGCTGAAGAAACGAACTATTTACGTAGTACTATTTACTGTTCATACTACAGCCGAGAACTGCGTGTACTCAAGCGTATTTTTTAGCTTCCCTTCGATACTACTACCAAAAGCGGCTTGAAATTCTAAACCTCCAACCATTGGGTACTGAACGTGAACTGAGTAGGTAAGATTGTAATCTTTTTTTCTAATTAGATTTATCTAGTTTTCTACTTGTTGAGGCAAAGTTACTGAAGCGTTTACGCGGCGTTTTAAAATACTTTCTCCCGCTCATCCGCTAGCACAAACAAAGTCCCAACTCTCCAACAAATTAAGACCGTAAACCACAACAAAAAGGACTCGAGTAAAAACTTTAATCCCGCGGAGTTTACTTGTTGTGTGTTAACTTTACAGATTCACAACTTAAACCTGATTGAGATTCATCAGAGGGTACAGTCATCCAATTAATTAAAACAACAGCATTGTTTTCGGTTCATTACAAAAGACGGCAACTTCGCTTAGCGGGCGTGTTAAATGCGCAGCCAGGAAAATCAAAATATTGACAATTTGAAGTGAGATTGCTAGTTTCTTAATGTTTGAAGTCGAAAATGTTTATTTTTCAACATGTAAATAGGAATGGGTGAAACCTTTCCAACAATGTGTAATTAGACATTAAGTTATTCTTGCAGAAGTAGACATAAGCGCTAAGCACACAGAAGCGCAGTAGGACGAGGACTGTCTCTTCTGCCTGTTTTGTATCGTGACAACTCTTGACGCGGACAGTACCTAGAAAGAGATCTTCAGATATTGACGTTCAATTGCGTAGGAATAAAGATGCGACAGAATGCGACTATTGTTACAGTTACCTTGCCAACGCTCGGCGAGTTGTCAGTGACGAAGCGCACGAGGACTGGCCGCTCGGAGCCTGCCACGAAACCGAACCCGAGTTCAGGGTCGCGCTCGAGCACGACGTCCCGCGGCGCGGGCGGCGACTCGCACGACCATCCTTCGGGCGCCACGTACGTCGTCGTTTTATTGACATGGCTGGGGAAGAGACGAAGGCACACATACAGTCCGTCAGCTCTTATCTTGGTGCTTCACTCACACTTACGGATTTTTTTTAACGACTAATGCAAGGGACAGCCATCTAATATAAGTATGTCAGGGCCAGATAGATACATAGACGTGATCTTACAAGGCTATGGGTTTGAGTGGCCCCTTTGCCACTCGGAAATGGAAGGAGTAAAGTTATTTTCCTTTTTTGAAGTCGGTTAAAATAACAATGGCCAAGTACTTGGTGTCTTTAAACTCGACCTCAAAACTGTATATAACACTATGATTTCAACATTCCGAAAGTTAAATAGCTGATCTCCGAGTCTTGTTAGAAACTTTATTCAGATGTACCTACTCGCTGAAGTTTTGTGAAAGCTTGCTTGAACACTTGAAGAATAAAAGTAATATGAAAAGTTTGCTTTGCGATAGTAGCCAATATAAGCAAGTTGTTTCTAATCTGTAGAGCATTGTCAGTTGCCGGAACTGATTGAAGATATTATCGCCACGTGTTTGTATTGGGAATCAGAATACTTCAAAACAAGTAAACTGATAGTGAAACGCTTCATGTAAAATTTGCTAAATACGACGGATACCAGTATTTTTTTATTTACCTTGACACACGTTGCCTTTTCTTACATACAACATATGACGTCTTTATCCTTACGGGGTAGACAGAGCCTAAGGCAACAAAACCAACAGGCCACGTTTAGCATGATTGTGGACATATAGGTGGAAAGGGAAATCAAAATAGTGATGGGTTGCTAGCCACATCGCCTATAACATAATTCCTAAGATTTCGCCCATTCCCTCGATGGGCTTTTACCATCTGCGCGGGAAGAGAAGCAACTGGTACATTCTATGTTGTTTCTTTACTCCCCGACCAGCATGGAAGGAACTTACTTACAACCCCTCCATTTTATTTAATCCTTCGATATCGACAATGGTAGCCAATTACATTTTTAGTCAACTACTAGCTGACCCGGCGAACTTTGTTCCGCATTAAATTTGAAAAATTCCAGTGGTTTGGGCTGTGCTATCCCGCGGGAACTATGCAATTTTCCGGGATAAAAACTATCCTATGTCCTTTCCCGGGACTCTAAACTATCTGTATACCAAATTTCAAGTAAATCGGCCCAGCGGTTTAAGCGTGAAAAGGTAACAGACAGACAGACAGACAGAGTTACTTTCGCATTTATAATATTAGTAAGGATAATTTAGTCTTGTCACCTTAGGCTCTGTCTACCCCGTAAGGGATAAAGACGTGATTTATGTATGTATGTATAATTTAGGTATGCCATCCTATGCTCCATAAAACAACATGATAGACAGGTATAATCGAACAATGGTGCTTGTTATTAATGCCGGTCTTACTTGATGTAGTACGGCTTCCCGCGACTATCAAGCGCCTGTTCCCATCCATAGGGCAAGTCTTCCTCCTCTGGTTCCTGGCTGCTGCGGCTGCCGTCTCGCGAGCTCGGCCAGCTTTCCACCGGAGGCAGCCAGCTCGCAGTCTGCGTGATGTGGCTGCAAAAGAATAATTTGTATTTAGGACAAAGGGATTTTGATCATGACCTAGGAATTCGACATACTTTCAGTTTACACACTTTGTAGAGTTGCTTATTTGTCTACAACCAAATATGTGGCGTCAATCTTAGTAACGCTATTTAACGCTAATTTGTTGTATGTTAATTGTTAAGTTGCTTTGCACTGATAACCGTTCGTAAAGTCCATGTGTGATTGTTTACATCTGTGTTGAACAACGTCAATAAACGTACCTATTAATAAATATTGTTTTTGACGGTATTCAAGAAGATGTCAGAGTGTAAGAAGTCAATAATAACAAGTGAGACCTAAACTTTTAGTAATCAATAGTAAACTCCGAATCGCGAAACTTTTACTGTCACGAAATAACCAAAGGTGAGTTTACGCGCGAAAAGGTTGTCGGTGAAAATAAACCTTGGATATAACCGTCCTAATTTTCAAAGATAGTGCCCCGGCCCGCTGCGAATCGCGATTATTTCGCGGAAACATTTTGATGAATATTATATGTTAAGTGGGAATAAGGGTGTGTAGGGCAGTCATTGAAGCGAAAAATACGGCCTTACCTCCGATTTTTTTTACTGTGAACCGATTTGCATGAAATTTTGGAATTAGGCTCATCTTACCCTTAACTTCAAAAGTGAAAATGATTTGAACTCCGCAACCACCCTGGGGGTGGTTGCCACCCCTTCTCGGGGGTGATTTTTTTTTTTCTTCAAAATAACCTCGGATATCGATAGAAGGCCTAATTTTAAGTAAAAAATCATTTATAAAGTTTTTCAAAAAATCCAATACTTTTCAAGTTATTGGCAATTGAAAATTCGCAATTTTTTCACCTTTTTTGTCGGTTTCTTGCAAATATCTCCAACAATATACATTTTATCTAAAATTTTATAAGAAACAAAATTGTAGCAGGTAAAACAATGAACAATTTGGTTTTTTATAAAGTATTCTAAGTGCAATACTAAGCTAGATATTAAAGATCAAAGCCGTTTTTTATTGTGTCTGAAATTTAATCGATGTGGTCAATGCCATCTAGCGGCGAGCAGATGCATTTTATGCAATCTAATACAAAAGGGTTTTGTAGTGCTTTAAATAAGCTTTAAAATGAGCACTATTAAAAGTCTTTTGCACATAAAATAAGTGAGCTGTATTGCAAATAAGGGGAGCATCTAATGTTTTTTCTTTTAAATCAATGGGTTTCATAAGTGCCATTTCCACCAAAATTAAAATTAATCGTATTCCGCCTAGAATTAACTTTATTATGAAGAGTTTGATAGATAGTATCAGTTTGGCTGCTTCAGGACACGTATTTTTCAAAAAAGTCACGATTAAAAAAAAAACAGAGGCTGTGATTGCGCTGCCGCGCGCTCTTTAAACAATCATATCTCCGTCAATTTTTGTTTGACAGAAAAAACAAAAAAACCAAATTGTTTGTCAGAAAAATGCCTAAATTTTTAATCTATATACATTTATACGTATCTGTCGTCATTTTTGAGATATTATGAAAAGAAAGTGGGTTTTTTAAAAATTTGAAATTTTGTTTTTTTTTTTAATCGTGACTTTTTTGAAAAATATGTGTCCTGAAGCAGCCAAACTGATACTATCTATCAAACTCTTCATACTAAAGTTAATTCTAGGCGGAATACGATTAATTTTAATTTTGGTGGAAATGGCACTTATGAAACCCATTGATTTAAAAGAAAAAACATTAGATGCTCCCCTTATTTGCAATACAGCTCACTTATTTTACGTGCAAAAGTTATTTTAATAGTGCTCATTTTAAAGCTTATTTCAAGCACTACAAAACCCTTTTGTATTAGAATGCATAAAATGCATCTGCTCGCCGCTAGATGGCATTGACCACATCGATTAAATTTCAGACACAATAAAAAACGGCTTTGATCTTTAATATCTAGCTTAATATTGCACTTAGAATACTTTATAAAAAACCAAATTGTTCATTGTTTTACCTGCTACAATTTTGTTTCTCATAAAATTTTCGATAAAACGTATATTGTTGGAGATATTTGCAAAAAACCGACGAAAAACGTGAAAAAATTGCGAATTTTCAATTGCCAATAACTTGAAAAGTATTGGATTTTTTGAAAAACTTTATAAATGATTTTTTGCTTAAAATTAGGCCTTCTATCGATATCCGAGGTTATTTTGAAAAAAAAAAATTCACCCCCGAGAAGGGGTGGCAACCACCCCCAGGGTGGTTGCGGAGTTCAAATCATTTTCACTTTTGAAGTTAAGGGTAAGATGAACCTAATTCCATAATTGTATGCAATTCGGTCCACAGTAAAAAAATTCGGAGCAATAATGCTTCAATGACTGCCCTAGTGGGAGGAACAACAAAAAATACAAGGTTTTAACCGTGATTTCGTACGTAAGGAAACTTTATCTTTTTTAAGTTTCTGTACCTCAAAAAAAGGAAATCATAGGATCAGTAAGTCATACTCCGTCTCTATCTACGATGCTCTTTTTTAGTGATGCGTAGCTGTAGAGTTGAAACTAGTATTTAATACTTTGAGTTAGCTCAAAATCCAAATCCAATTTTGAAATAATTCCAAAGCCAAAGACAACGAGCATCTACCAACAATTTAAGGAGTAATTCCCATCTTCCAACCTAGCAACCCCACCCAGGTTGGATATTATCTCCTAGCACAATACATAATACATATAGAAAAAAAACAAGCATACGGTACACGCTATCGCCAGACAAATCTAGATACAGACAAATGTACAAACCTACATAAATATAAACGTATAAACTTACCAACTACTTGACTATATACAATTACTTGTGACTGTACCCTATTCAGTACAGGTTGGAAGATGGGAAGAAAAACAAATAAAACATTTTGCTCCCACTATCCAACCGGAGGCAGGTTGGAGGATGGCACTGTGAATTCCCAATATCCAACCTGGGTGGGATTGCTAGGTTGGAAAATGGGAATTACTCATTTTATGAGGCAAATAAACGGTTTTGCTGTCTTCCTCGCTCCATGTACCCATCTGTGCACGGTCTCGTCACAACCCCGCAAATCGTGGACACTTAAACAAATAAACGTATTCCTTTCTACTTTATGTTTACACTTTAAATTAATACGACAGGTTTAATTTAACGACGTATTGTGGTGTAATTGTTCAACGTATGTCATGAATATATTACTCCCCCGTCTATCTGCTTGTTAACAAGGATAGAAAGGGGTGGAAATGAGTGAGGAAATCCTCTTTGCAAGACGCATGAAGCTGTATTTGACTTGAGGGCGTACTGGCAGTTATTAATCGTTTTATGGCAAAGACGATGAAAAGTTTAATCAATTTCCTTTTTTATGAAGGCACTTCTTTATTAAGCCGCATTTCTTGCGTCGCGGTTATAGGAGCTATAACTGATGTAAAGTGATGTTTCGATGTTATATTATTTCCAGTAATTTTTGCGTTATGTACATTACTGTCTAGGCCAGGAAGTAGGCAATTGCTGGCTAAGTATTGGTTTGAACGGACGAGCTTGCGAGTCCGTTTAATAATACGAAGCCAGCAACGCTACTCTGGCCGAGGCAAGTATAGTGGTTTTCTCAAAAATCGAAAAGAAAACAACAACAAAAATAAATGAAAATGTAATTGACATAAATTATTAATTATTTTTGCTTTGCCGCCATTTTCTATCAATGACATTTGAAGAGAGTATTTTTCTACCCAGAACATCTAAAGCTATTTCAGACACAGATAAACACGTCGTACTAGCTTTTTTTTTATTTGGTGTTTTAAAGTCTTGTGCCTTTATTTTTTATTATGGTGATTTGCATTTTTAAAAAGTTAATAACTAGACATTAATGGAATTTGTATGCAACATTAATGGAGAGTTTAGCGCTACAGTAATGTTTTTTTTTTAATTTTGGACTGACCGTCAATAATTAACTTCCTGTTCTGATATGTAGAAAGTTAACAATGACGACTTTAACGGACATTTAGTAAGAAAACTTGGGATGACACGAGAATTATATGGAAGTCGCCTCCCTCACGGCCTCCTTCCCTAGCGGAAGGACGGGGAAGGGTACCTACTTAAACTATCTAAAAGGGTAACGGATGCCTTGCCACCACTTACTTGAAGATTTCCAAGCCCTTGGTCGTTCTCAATCTTCACTCGCGGCGTGCAGCGTTCCGTCCCCCGCGGCCTGTATGCTGTCTTCGTAATTGTTCGGGAATGGTCCTTCCAGCTCGCCGCTTTTACGTTGCACACAGCGGACGAGAACAACCGCTCCATAACATTTACGAGCACAGCATAAAGATAGGCCGCGGATAGCGGGTAAGAAAGATCGAGGCCGAAGAAGTAGCTACCGGTCCGAAGTCATTGACGCTGCAATTTTAGAGTTTTATCGTGCGTGGCAAGAATTTCCACAAAAAGCAAACTGTAAGTAAACAATTTGCCACAATACCAACAAAAGGGTCCCTCGCGCGGAAAATCCCTATAATAACAACTAACGACCAAAAAGTCCGCATATAAAGTGCTAATATCAGATACTCATAAAAACAAGAGACCACCAGGGACCGTTGAGTAAATATTTGAAGCGATAAGAGACACCTGAATTCGTAATATGTCCGATACAGCTAGGGTTTGTTTGAATAACCACCCATTTTAATATTAAAATGAACGCTTTAGGAATATTAGCTGTCGCTACTTCGTCTGCGAAGAATCGGTTTATAGATGATAGGCCGCAGGAATTCTAATATTATAATTGTTATAGTTTTTCGGGATACAAAGTACCGGGAAATAATAACAAATTTAAGATTGAAACCTTTTCAGTCCGTTGTAAATTTTTGGGGATTAAGGATTATTTATTTTATCTAAAAAAATATCAGTAGGTATGCTTAGTGTAGGATTTCGGTCACAAAATACGTCTCGAATGTCAAATGGTTAACTAGAGAACAGTTTGTTGCCGTTTCGATCCGCAAGTGGCGCTGCCTTATTCCATAGTAATTGAGACGTTTACGTGAACGCGTTCGAGACGTTTTTATATGCGAAAACTTACACTAAAGGCTCAGAAAATATCTATGTACCTAAGTGTAAATGCAAATTTACAAATACCTATTTAATGACGGATCACATTTCACATTTTAGTCTAAATAAAATAGAAGTCTATTTTCACTGCAGCAAAACACCCGTCAGATCCATTTACAAAGCCCTTACAGCTTCCGAGTGAAATTCATCATGGCACAAAGACACGACGAAAGTAAAAAAACCGGCCAAGTGCGAGTCGGCCGAGCCCTGCCTGCTAAGCAAAATGTAGGCAGCGTGAGGTTTTTTATATTGCATATTTAAAAGAAAAGAAAGAAAGAAAACATTTATTCGTGACATAGATAATCAAGTTACAAAAACAAAAAAACATAAGGACATACATCACGAAATGGTCCCATCTCAGCATAATCCTGGCCTTGCAGCCAGCGCTGGTCTTCCGATAGGACCATCAAGTGCTACTGTTAGCACATATTAAAAAAAGTAGTGTCTGCCTACCTCTGTGTGAAAGAGGCGTGACGGCATGTATGTATGTATTTTAACTTAGAAAGCCCGTTCTTAGTTCATTCTCAACTTGAAACTTAGCAACGCCCACCGGTCCTTATCCAATTCATCTCGCTCCTCCCGAATCCTTTTGGATTACGAGTCGAGTGCTTAACTCGCGTGACACGTCATAAATATCAAGGAGGGCACGTAACTTGCCAATAACTCGGGCACGTGTCACCATTATCCCGGGGGATATTCAAATGGGAATTTAGGCAAATGCGCATAACAGAGGCAACGCTGTAATTGTTTCAGGTGTGAATATCTTCTCTTCCATGCTGGTCTGGGAGTAAAGAAAAAACAGAATTCACCACTGGCTTCTCTTCCCGCGCAGATGGTAAAGGCCCATCGAGGGAATGGCTGAAAGTCTTAGGAATCATGTAATAGGCGATGCGGCTGGCAACCCCTCACTATTTTGATTTCCTTTTCCACCTATATACCTTAATCATGCTAAACGTGGCCTTAAGGTTTTGTTACCTTAGGTTCTGTCTACGTCGTAAGTGATAAAGACGTGATATACGTATATATATGTACGTATGTATGTGAATTTCAGTAATTAAGGTGAACAAAGAAAAAGACACATCATTCAAACGCTTGGCTACAAAAAATCGCATAGTAACAAGGTCACGTGACAGCTAGTAACAGATAGCCACCTGCTATGGGTGGTGTAGGGGTATAGCACGCGTCACGGAATGACGAGGATCCGGGTTCAATTCCCGGCCATAGGTAGCTTTAGTTTTCGGGTTTTTCTGTATTCTAATTTTCAATGTCGTTTAGAAATAATACGAGTAGATTAAAAGAAAACTCCATCTCCAATTAATCTGGTCAAGTAGTCTTAAAAAAAATTGCGCCTTTCGAGTGACATGCTTTACACATACATACATACACAAATCACGTCTTTATCTCTTACGGGGTAGGCAGACAGAGCCCACGCTAACAAGAGTGTATAGAGCTACAAAAAATCTAAAAACATACCTGAACATAAAAATAGGACAAAAGTATTTGTTTTTGACTATTCAAAAGAAAATAAGGCCTAAAATAACCGTAAAAACTGTTAGCATAGTAGATTGAAAGCTTCTCGGATTTCATATAATTACGTATATATATCTTCGTCTTACAAGCTTGCCTATTTTATCTACCGGATGCCTGAGACGTAGACAAAAAAGGTATGAAGTGGGTACACGACAGGAACAAATGACGAGTCGTGGCCATTTGTTTATTCATACATATTTTACTCACTTCTGATGAAAAACGTACTGCTCAAGATATTATCTTTGTAACAGTCTTCTTTTATTTACATACACATACACAAAACACGTCGATATCCCGTATGGGGTAGACAAAGCCTAAAGTAGCAAGACCTATAGGCCATGTTTAGCATGATTGTGGGTGATTCCTAAGATTTTGCCAAATTCAACATGAAACTACCGTGAGACTTAATCATCATCACTACAGAGTATAAAATAAAGTCGCTTTCTCTGTCCCTATGTCCCTATGTATGCTTATATCTTCAAAACTACACAACGGATTTTGATGGGGTTTTTTTTAATAGATGGAGCGATTAAAGAGGTAGGTTTTTATGTATAATTCTACGCCGACGAAGTCGCGGGCAGAAGCTAGTTACACATAAACGGATAACTCACGTATAAATGCGTCGAACAGCCGCGAGAGCAGAGTTCGTATCACTGCCGTCGGGGCGAGCGCTCTAGGAAGAAGGACTACGAAATAGTCCGAAACATGTCCAGCATCACTCGACTTTTTTATACGTGAGTTATCCGTTTATGTGTAATGATTTTTGCCAAAGTCCAAACTAGGAATAATTTGTACCAAGCAGTGGCGTAACTATAACGTCTAGGGCCCGCGGCAAATTGGTCAGGGCTCCTTCCTCAATATAAAGAAGTGCATCAGCGTCCCTTCTGTGCTCTAAACCAAGCCAGTTGGGGGCCCCGTAGAGCTAGGGGCCCGTGGCATTTTGCCACCCCTGCCACCCTATAGTTACGCCACTGGTACCAAGTCAATGCAGATCTAACAAGGGGCTGCCAACCGACTAAAAAGGTTGAGAAATTATTACACGCAAATCTTTCTCATGGATCATTCTATACATTGGTAAAAACCGCATGAGAATCCTTCCAGAAGTTTCAGAGTAACCGGTTTTGAGGATTAGCCCAGTGACTAGGCATATACCTAGTACCTACTTAAAATTAACTGGTATTGTATTATACGTTTGGTGGTAGACACATATACATACATATATCACGTCTTTATCTCTTACGGGGTAAGAAAACCTTAAGGCCAAATTTAACATGATTAAGGGAAAGCTGGAAAGGGAAATCAAAATAGTTGGGTTGCTAGCCGCATCGCCTATAACATGATTCCTAAGACTTTCGCCCATTCCCTCGATGGGCTTTTACCATATGCGCGGGAAGAGAAGCAACTGGTAAATTCTATGTTTTTGCTTTACTCCCGTACCAGCAAGGAAGATTGGATTTGTAGTTGGATGGATTGGTGGTAGGATTGCCAAAAAAGCGGTCACATCGATTCTGAGATGAAATACAGACTCTTAACTACCTAGTTATTTGTTTGTGTTTGAGGTGATGGCTATTTCAGAAAACATTAAATGAAAGCGAATTAAAATATAATATTTATTATGTTACAATTATTATACATTTTGACGATCTCAACAGAAATATATACCTATATTTGTGATTATGCATGTTTTTATATAGTGTATTTTTTGCTGAGTAAATAAATAAATCTATATGAGTAATCTAATCTATCATAAGTTTAGAACATTGCTACGTAGCTCCATCCTCGCATTCATACACATTGTCACTAATATCACAGAATAAATAACAGTCCCTAATATGAAGGGAGAAATCTATTGAAATACCTTTTTAATTCTCATTCTATATCCCCATTCCCCGCATTATTCAAGAAAGGTCGTTCAAATAAGTAGCTCCCAAAAAAAACCTCTGAAAGTGTCAACCCAGCGCGAACCGTATTCCGAAACGCAAAGAGCTCAAATTAAGTGGGAAGATACGTCATTTAATATGAATGCCTTTAATATTTAGACATATGGCAATTTCAAACATTGGCCTGCGAATGGATTCCTTAGGAAATTAATGCGGAGGGATGCGAGCAAATTTATAGATTCATCTTTAAGAAGATTGCGTATTAATTTAAGTATTATCGATTAGTAGGTACCTATAAACCGATCGCTGAAATGAGTCCTTGCCCGCGCGGCACAGGGGCGCGGGGTAGGACGACCAAGGGGACCGAGAGAGGCGCACGCGCACTATCCGCCCGCACCTCTCGCACCCCGCGGTTGTCCCACTGGGCGGGGACTCAGTTAAGCGGTCGTTCTATAGCTAGATTGATGAATGCCTAGCCCTATAGGAAAGAGGCATGACGGTATGTGAAATAATGAGAAAACCTGTAGTAGGTTTTAATAAACATGGGGGGCGCCGTCGGCTGGAATCTCCGGGATCCCACGGTGCCTTCCCAAACCTGGCAAGCGGGCTTTGCCGTAGTGTTTTTAGTGGGTATGCTCCCCCCGCCCCTTTCCGTGCGGAAAGAGCCCGGGGGAGAGAGTCCCACATAACCTTCCGGGTCTCCCCGGACCCGGTGGTACTCGTAGTTTTCACTCCGTTAAAAAAAAAAGGTTTTAATAAACATAAAATTGTACGACATTTAACATCATAAGACGGCATAGTCTTGATTGACAATGACATGAAAGCAGGAGTAAAGATAGAGGCTGACGAGGAAGGAGTTTGCAGCTTTCAGCAAATAGATCATATCACGTCAGTATGTATGTGAACAGATAGTCGCGTTGCCCATTCGCAACGGTAGTTGCCTTTTGGCTTAATATGGAAATCAAAGTTACTCCGTCTGCTTCGCGCGAGAGATATGAGCGATCTAATGTGTTCCAAATCACGCTCGCGAAGTTTCCTAGCTCTCATGCATATGGAAGTTGTGGCGTGTATCAATCGAACTTCAGTGCTCAAGGTAGGACTCAGAGAGAGCTCTTACTCAGCATGCATGAGTCTAGGGAGCGGGTATAGCAGTTTATGTGACTGTGTTATAATGAAGGGCATTAAAACATGGGAAGCCGAGTTTCATAATAAGATCAAAAGAGTGTTTTAATGCCTAACTATGTACAGTTGCATACATTACTTTATCTACATTAATATTATGAATTTCCTACAATAAACGTTTTCACATCAAAATACGTAAGTTTGGAACACATTTTGTATTCTTCGAAAGTTCGAAACAGATGAAACGACTGATATTTATATTTTGTAGATACTCACGTAGTCACCTGTACCGCTCAGAAATGACGGCATAGCGCTCAGAGTTATTTTATGATATCGCTACCTCGGGGCTCAATTGTCGTATAAGCCATTTTGACGAAAATGAGATTTGAATGCAGTCTTGCTCAGTTTTTTTTTCTCTATCGATCTGTGTATTTAAAATTCTCCAAATCCCAAAAAAATATCGAATACAACCTCCATTTTCTGTAACTCTAAACAGGAAATTTAAAAAAAACGAGCTATAAAAGCCAGCTACTCAGAGTGTGAAAAAGGCAAAGGTATTATTGACCCTCAATCAAGATTTATAATTGGCATAAAGGACATTGCTTTTCAAACTTGGCGTATACGACCTTAACGATTTCTGAAAATTGAACAAAGTTTATTATACAACCTGCCATTACGGTTCATTTTAAAGATGTATAAGCCACCACTAAACCAATTTGGTGAATACGACCTGAATTATTTCCAATAACAGAATAAAGTTTGGTGTACGGCCTGCAGTAGCGTTTCTTTTCATGGCAATAAACGCCAACAAAAAATAAATTTTGGAGTAAAAACGGCGTTAAACACATAACTTTTATAAAAAAGATTGTTTTTAATTGAAAGAGATTAGAAGTATTAAATGCTATATTCTTGTTGCTACTTTTCATTTTTATCGTTTTATGTGGTACTTGAACAATGTTTTTAATAATAACAACGTAATTTGTGTTTTTTTTTCGTTGGCATTGATGTTTTACCTTCAGCAATATATATTTTTTCTATACGAATTTTTTGTTACTTACCAAACCCTCAAACCTTTTTAATATGAATGGACTTTGAAAGTCAAATACGATTCTCAAACTGATTTGGTTTATACCTACCTTATCATCATTATCGCAGTAAAGTAGTTTGGGGTGTATATACATGATTTATTTTTTTACTTTAAAGTACCTAACCAAAAAAAGAAAACCGGTGACTAATACCTTTGATTTTTTCAAAAATCGTAATAGCTGACTTATACGTCCTAAGTAGCATGTACAGCAACTATTATTTTGGGTCATAAACGTCATTCTGTTTGCTTTTAAGAAGCGTATAAGCCATCTATTTTCTTTGTTATGGGTTCTATCTTAAATATTATGAATTCATATTATTCTACTCATAATTTTAAGAACTTTCATCCTACGAAGCTTCTTTATAACAGTTAAAACAAAAGAGTTACAATTTTTTTTTGTTTTTCTTTTTAGTTTTTTGGCTCTCCTGAAAAATCGACTTTTGGCTTATACGACAATTGAGCCCCGAGGTAGCGATATAGTAACAGCCTTCTAAGCGTTATTCACGCTGGTTCATTTCACAGGTTAATTTTTTCCTTGCTTGTAGTCTATACTGAACTGATTTTCACGCGGTTTTCACATACGGATGCAGTGACTATCGAGGAACATCCAGGTATATTTGTTAAGGTTTTGTGTTAGTAGTTTGACATGTAACGATAATTGCTGGAAGTGTCGGGAAAACCTGGAATACAAATTTTAATTCGGCGCGGACGAACGCAAGTCACGTACTATGTATCCCTTACCGGGTAGTCAGAGCCTATGGTTACACCTAAAGGTCACGTTTAGCATGATTGTGGGCGTATACGCGAAAAGGGGAATGAAAATAGTGATGAGTCGCATCGCTCATAACATGATTCCTAAAATTTTCGCCTATTTCCTCGATGGTACATCTGCACGGGAAGAGAAGCGACTGTTACATTCTTTGCTTCCAGACCAACGTGGAAGGGCGCAAAACATGGCGCGGCCGTTGTATAAAATACCACGTATTACAGCAGCACACTGATGTTATAAATAACCCACTTTTATGTCAAGCCTTAGACAGTCAGGGTCATAAAATATATGATAAAGTACGCACCCAAAAAGTCTCAACGCTCGTAAATCAATCAGAACGGGGCGAAATCTCATTTCAATGCAAAGTACGAAGGCGTATCTGTTATCTGTTTTCCTATTTCACTAATCCACAGCCATACTAATATTTTAAATGAGGTATATCTGTTGGTATCTTTCCACACTTGAAACTCCGACCTTAGTCACACGGCATTCAGTATGGATACAGTTATGATCCTGGTGAAGGAAATACAATAGTTTTTTATACGGAAATCGTCTTTTAAAGGTTTTTAAAATTACGCACACAGTTGGTTTACAACCTGGATCAACGTATATGATACTTTTTATCCCGGAAAATTGCACAGTTCCCGCGGGACAGTGATAAAACGGACAGTGATAACTATCAACATCAGTTCAAAAATCTAATTCTACTCGGACGAAGTCGCGGGCAGAAGCTAGTATAAAATAGTATATAGACTCTTTGCAGAACAGCTCATAATGAACAGTAATAGGTACTCATTCTGTTACATTAAAAAAGTCGCTTATAGCAGAGCTTTACCCCTTATTCATAAACGCTCTATAGGATTCTGCTAACTTTTCAATCGTTTGTCCTTATCTGTGAAAGGTAAATGTCAAAGTGACAGATAAGGACAAACGATTGCTAAATTAGCAGAAGCCTACAGAGCGTTTATGAATAAGAGGGTTACCCCCTTATTCATAAACGCTCTATAGGTCTCTGCTAACTTAGCAATCGTTTGTCCTTATCTGTTAAAGGTAAATGTGAACGTGACAGATAAGGACAAACGATTGCTAAGTTAGCAGAAGCCTATAGAGCGTTTATGAATAAGGGGGTTAGTGTTTAATCCTAACTAAGGATAAGAAAAATCAGCCATTGATCACCATTTGGTTTGAGAGGGAAACACGCCCTTATAGAGCTCGCTCAAACCACGCTGTAATGATTGGTCATTCCCATTTAAATTCTAACTATCCGCTATCCGTGGCAAGTTATCGCGATAAGTATCGCGAATAATTGACGGAACCCGCGGGAATTGCGGCTAGTTCCAGGTAGCCATTGACGCGGGAAATTTAATCTAATCCGGCGTAATTCCGAATATTTTGCCGGTCACATTTCTGGGGCCGGCGGCTATTATAGGGATATGGATGAGACAAATAACATTTTTATTTACGTATGTTCTATAGTATAGGTACTGTAATCGAATTTCGAACGCATGCGATTAATGTAACGGTTGCTGAATGACAATTAATTCTGAATAAAAAATAGCTTCATTACACATAAACGGATAACTCACGTATAAAAAGTCGAGTGATACTCGACATGTTTCGGACTATTTCGTAGTCTTCTTTCTAGAGTGTTCGTTTCGCTGCCGCCTGAAGAAGGACTACGAAATAGTTGAAGATGGAGTTGCGGGCAACAGCCTAGTGAATAATATAATGAACCTATAATGTACCGTTTGATCACATAAAACAGAGTCGCTTCCCGCCGTCTATGACTGTGTATTACTCATCTTTTGATACAGGTTTCATCAGTAGGTATACAAAGTGTGTGCCTTCTGTTAATTCATAGCTATCTGTATGCCAAATTTAGAAAAAAATGTCCAACTGTTTAAGCGTGAAAGAGCAGCAAAGGTACAGGCCACGTACAGACAGACAAGCTCACAAACTTTCGCATTTTTAACAAAAAATGCAACGTTCAAAAAGCAAAGAAGCTGCTGTAAACTTCTAACCCAACGTTTTCAAAATCAAACAACTAGGCCAGTCGAATTCCAAACTCGCAAGCATATCACATCGTGCGACATAATAGCGAGCGCTCCAGAATGCCCGTCCGAGGGTGTGGTCAGATAACGTCCCTAAATACCGGAGGTGGACGATTGGGGCCGCGGGCCGGCTTTGATTCCGCGGCGATTGTCGTTTGTTAATGAATGATTGGAAGCTGTTGTCAATCTATGGTACAATAACAAAAGACAAAGCACAGTCTAGACACGCGCGTAGTGCGAGCCAAGTTCAAGCTTCTGAGCCTCTAGTATATTAAAACATTTTTTGCATATAAAAACGTGTCGAAGGTCACGTAAACGTCTCAATTACTATGGAAAAATTGGCAAATTGTTATTTTTGAATTGGTTTAGATTTTGTCACTAAATATCAGCATATTGTCTACTTTGTTCTTTGATTCTGTATTGTTTTGTACTGATTTGTGGTGTTCAATACAGAGTATTTGTGTTGTATTGTATTGTATTGTATTGTATTGTATGGTATTGTATTGTATCAGCTGTCGCGTCATAGTTACTAACTATTTCTTCCAATTCTATATCTACGTCTATCGAATGTGTGTTATTAAAGAAATTAAGTGTATAAGTACCGACTATTGGAATAAACATATTAATAAGATTGTAAAAAAAAACAAATCAAAAACTAAATTAATCTTAATATAAAACCATTAAAAAAGGAGAGGCCCCCGTGGCATAGCAGACGCTGGCAGCATTACCCCATTGGACAGTCGATACCAAAACGCTGTCCAAGGAAGCTGCCAGCTTTGCGGTCACCCGTGGCCTCTTCGAAATGTCTTTGAAGACGCTAGCGCTAGGACCCCACGGACCAAGGCTCTCAACACCGAAAGGAACAAAGTCGTATTCGGCACCAGGGATGTTGCGGATCCACTTTTTTCCACATCCGCGGATGCGGATGCGGATGCGGATTTTAAGAGGCTCACATCCGCGGATGCGGATGCGGATGCGTATAAAAAACTTAAGTGTTGGGTTGGTAGAGTTAAAAAACACAGTAGCGCGAGTCAGATCTTGTCAGTTGTCACAACAAAACAGTAGCGAGCCGCGTCACCGTCACCGATTCACCGAAGTCCGAAACAAAATTACCGCTTTCCTATTGGTCAATCACATGCGCGGTCGACACGTTTCTTTCATGTCGCGACCTGCTACACATCCGCATCCGCTTCAGCTCCGCATCAATTTATGCGGATGCGGATGCAGATGCGGATGTCGAAATTGATGCGGATGTTCCGCATGTCCCTGTTCGGCACTAAACCCTATATTTATTTGTCTTAGCTAAATACACTACCTAACCTACTTATAAATCAGCTCAGCTGAAGCAACTCGTTCGCCGCATTAGCTCGATACACGACTGTAAGTTACAGCTTTGAGACGCGTTTCACGTAGTTGCATTCAACTCGAGTAACAAGTTACAGTTACTTGTACAGAAATACAGTCGGTTGGAGAATGTATCCGAAAGACTGAAACAGAACTAGAGTCTGCCAAAGTAGGGTCATGGGTAAAATACCGATGTTACAATACAATAAAAACTTATTTTTAATAAACACCACAAAGCACAGTAAGTTTTGGTACGCGGTACTTTTCAGGTACTATTGTTAACGTTAAAAATCGTGGATGTTCCATGCTGTCTGGGAGTAAAGAAAAAAACGCAGAATTCGCCAGTTGCTTCTCTTCCCGCGCAGATAGTAAAAGCCCTTCGAGAATCATAGACGATGCGGTACTTTAATGATCTATTTTTCATGTCTGTGTTTTTTTTCTTGTTTTTTTTCTATAAAATTGTGTATATTCTCTTTTATTTGTGTCTTGCAAAAATGAATAAAATGTCTTCTTTCTTTCTTCTTTCTTTCTAATTCTACGCGGACGAAGTCACGGGCAGAAGCTAGTTCTCAATATTGCCGCAAATTGAACCTCTCAAACATCTAACCAGCATTTCTATTTACTTTCTATTTGTGCATAGCGATGCCCCCGTCTCCGCGGAGTCCTAAGAAATTGCAGTCGTGTTTATTTGTCAACATTTCCGCTCAGCGTCCAAACGCTTAGAAATTCAGGAACATTATTGTGCTACAACTCCATAGCTGTATAGCTATTATTCTGTAGATATAGTTAACCAGTGCATACGAGAAAGCACCTTGTGGTGAAGTACTTAGGAATTTGTATAAATTGCCATAAAAAGGAGAAAGGACTTTGTTTATCTAAATCATCAAATTATGTTTGGATTTTACGTGATATTCTGTTTTCGTTTTATTTTGCAAACCATGTTTTTTGCCACTTTCAACATGAAACTACCGTGAGACTTAATCATCACTACACATAAACGGATAACTCACGTATAAAAAGTCGAGTGATGCTCGACATGTTTCGGACTATTTCGTAGTCCTTTTTCCAAGAGCGCTCGCCCCGGCGGCAGCGACACGAACACTGCGCGCCACTGTCCGAAACATGTCGAGCATCACTCGACTTTTTATACGTGAGTTATCCGTTTATGTGTAATCATGTTTTTTGCATTGGAATTGTAGTCTTGAGTACATATTGTACTTGTTACTTGTACATAAGTGTGAAGGCTCATTAGCTCGAGTGGCGACATAATTAATAGATTATCTCAGCGTTCAATCCAATAACAGCCAATTAGAACCCGTATGAATGGTTAGCAATTACATGTGACACTCAGTGCATTACAATGGGGTTGTAAAAACGAAATACAATGGATTACTGCTTTGTTTCTTTAAAATCGACTGATATTATTACATGTTGGTTGGTAAAAATTCTCATGTAACAATTTGAGGCGAATTATAGCTCATAATATAGAGACAGAAAAAGTCAAGTAGCAGAATAACCAATTTAAAAGCAGGAAAAATAAATCTTATTAATTTTTCGTGTGTTTCATTTTTGATGACATTGTCATAAAATCATTTTAAGACAGAATATCTCAATTACCATGGGCAAATTGGCAGCGCCGCTAGCGGGACGAAATGACAACAAACAGTACTTACCTAGAATGTAATGTCATACTAATTTTTGTCAAGCGTCTTGCGGCGCATTCTTCTTGGCAATGATGGTCCTTCCGAAAAAGGACATGTAAAAGAACCCTTGGCAGCTTATTTGCAAAATGAAGTTTTGAATTTGGAATAACATTTTAACTTTCTGATTTCTTATAAAACCGAGATGTTCATCAGTTCCAACGCGAGCCTCTGTAAATGCTCCGTATTATGCCTCAAAACAATTAGATAAGCCTCGCTAAGTAATAAATAACCTAGAATCAAGCCAGAGCGCAGTCGCCGACTGCATCCGAATTACCATAAGCTGGGCTACAGTGACCATTTGTTATCTGCGAGCCCCACGTCCGCGCCACGAACGGTGAACGAGACTCGGAGAGTGATTTGAACGGTACTAAGTGAATGATTTAGCGACTATGTGAGCAATTGAACGGTTTATTTTTTTGGGTAGGTAATCTGGATATTGAAAAACTGTAGGTAACTAAAGTTATATAAAATTGTCAGAAAAGTAGAGTACCTAACAATATGGCTAAATTAGGTTTTCCTTTTGTATCAAAATTAGTGAACCTGAGAGAATTTAATAATTGCTCTTATTTTTACGTAGACGATTTCTTATTTTACTGTAGGCAATATTCACTAAAGAAAAAGTGAAATAAATGTCCGAATAGTCTTGAGAGAACTTGTCTGTGAAGCTTGTAGTGCTGGGTTCGATCCCGGGTCTTGAAAGATGCATGAAAAATACCCAGGAGGTTATAAAGTCTATATGTATAATAATGTTTAAGTTTGTTCTTAATAAAAGTAATATTTATCCGTTGCGAGGTACCTCCCCATAGTACAAGCTTTGCTTAGTTTGTATACAATTGGTGTCTATGTATTTTGCCATAATATTCATTTACTTTTACTGATTCCTTTCGCTATGGCTGTAGAAGTTCCTGGCGCGCTCCTACGGGATCTTTCTTTTTCACATGACTATTCTTTTGGTTGCCATTATTCTTGTATTTGAAAGTCTATACCGAATAAATTAGTGTTTTTACTTTATCAAGTGAAGATTCTTACAATTGCCTGTGGAATTTAATTGTTAAAACATTGTAAACGAGGCAAAAACCCATTTGTGCATAAAATTACGTTTTGCAATGCGAAATAAAAGTGAAGACGGAAATTCAGTTTGAAAAATGAGTGCATTTCTCTTGCTAAATTAGCAAATTCTTCAGCATTTTTTTAACCTTCGCTTTTGGAATGTGTAAAACAACATTTAAGTAGGGTCTGTTTTGATATAAATTTGCGGTTTTTTGGGATTGCTGATCAATGTTTTTTCTCGATTCTTGGATGTTTAATATATATTTAAGTACTAGCTCTCTGTTGCCCGCAACTCCGTCTGCATAGAATTAGTTTATAGCTATCCCGCAGGAATTCCGCAATTTTCCGGGATAAAAAGTAGCCTATGTGTTATTCCAGACTATAATCTATCTATGTTTCAAATTTCATCCAGATCTGTCCAGCCGTTCTGGCGTGAAAGAGTAACAAACATCCAAACATCCATACTCACAAACTTTCACATTTATAAAATAATCCTACTAGTATGTATGTAAGTAATTATGTATTTATCTACATAAGTATGTTTATCCGTTGTCTAGTACCCATACAAGCTTAGCTTACATAGTTTGGTACTAGGTCAATTGGTGTCAATTGTCCCAAGATATCTATTTATTTTTCCATCTGAAATTCGAAGTTTATGGTAACACCATGCCGCTCACTCTCACATAAATAGCCATTAGCCATGGAAAAACAAGATACAAACTTCAATTTTAGTACCTATAAGAAGGCCAGAACTGTATTCCGCTGGTGCTTGTGCCTTGGGGCTTGTGGATTAGTGTCCGTGCTAGACTGTCCACCGAGATTACTTCCCTTTATATTGTTCCCGCTAAGAGAATACTTTTAATTTATTTTCTAAGCTTCTGCCCGCGACTTTTTCTGCGTATTATACATAAAAACTTTCCTCTTGAATCGCTCTATCTATTAAAAAATCCCGCATCAAAATCCGTTGTGTAGTTTTGAAGATATAAGCATATATAGAGACATAGGGACATATTGACATAGGGACAGAGAAAGCGATTTTATTTTATACTATGCAGTGATGGCTCTTAAGGGTGCGGCTCCACTGAGGCGGAGACGAGCGGAGCGGAGAGGAGACGTGTGGGGATCGACCAATCATATTACATGAAACCCATATCGCGTCACAGAGCGGAGACGCGATGTGGATTTCATGTAATATGATTGGTCGATCCCCACACGTCTCCTCTCCGCTCCGCTCGTCTCCGCCTCAGTGGAGCCGCACCCTAAGAAGTCCGTCGAGGGAATGGGCGAAAGCCTTAGAAATCATGTTATAGGCGATGTGGCAGCAACCCATCACCATTTTAATTTCCCTTTCCACCTATACGCCCTTTATCTTGCTAAACGTGGCCTTAAGGTTTTGTCACCGTAGGCGCTGTCTACCCCGTAAGGGATGAAGACGTGATTTATGTATGTATGTAATTCCTTAACTCAGATGTGCGAGCCCGTGCTCGAACCCACGCTGGCTTGAGAGGCCACAGCTCAAACCACTAGGCCACCACGGCATTTTTAAATCTGGCTTCTTTACTAGCCATCTAATGTATGTAAATAAAATAAAATAAATAAATAAATATCTTGGGACAAGTTACACCAATTGACCCAGCCCCAAACTAAGCAAAGCTTGTACTATGGGTACCAGGCAACGGATAAACATACGTAGATAAATAGGTACATGCTTAAATACATATAACATCCATGACTCGGACACAAACATTCGTATTCATCATACAACTGTCTGCCCCTACCGGGATTCGAACCCGGGACCTCTAGCTTCATAGTCAGGGGTACTAACCACTAGGCTATCCGGTCGTCAAAATGTGTGTCGATTATCTTCGACCCCCCCTTGTGGAAGGGGGGGTACCTCAGCTGTCGCCGGACGGGTGTAATGGCGCGGAAGCGTCCGGCGGACCGTACGAGGATAACCTCGTAGTTCCGCTTTGTATGCCATTATTATAATAAAGTAAAGGTACGGGTAAGTTTCCTTTCAAAGAAGGTAGTTATCATTTTGACGACCGGATAGCCTAGTGGTTAGTGACCCTGACTATGAAGCTAGAGGTCCTGGGTTCGAATCCCGGTAGGCAGACAGTTGTATGATGAATACGAATGCTTGTGCCCGAGTCATGGATGTTGTATGTATTTAAGTATGTATTTATCTACATTATATAAGTATGTTTATCCGTTGCCTAGTACCCATAGTACAAGCTTTGCTTAGTTTGGGGCTGGGTCAATTGGTGTAATTTGTTCCAAGATATTTATTTATTTATTATTTATTTATCTGTCTGTACCTGAGTGTTTTTCAAAAAAAAGTCCAATGATATTTTTTTCCAGAATTTAACTATTTTGGGTTTTTCTTGGGCGAAAATCATAGGAATCATGTTATAGGCGATGCGGCTAACAACCCATTCCTATTTTGATTCCACTTTACACCTCTACGCCCTCAGTGTCTTGCTAAACGTGGCCTGTAGGTCTTGTTACCTTAGGCTCTGTCTACCCTGTAAGGGATAAAAACGTGATTTGTGTATGGGTTTTTCTTACTCAGAATCGTTAACCCTGTCGATCCTTATAAAAAAAAGATGTGTCTCGAAATGTCCATTCCAGTTCGCCACTTTTTTTCATATATGTATGTATGGAACGTGACGAACAGGAAAAAGTCCGTAGTAAGATCTAGGACACATTTTTTTTTGTATGATAATCGATAGGGTATACCATGCTGAGTAAGAAAAACCCAAAATGTTTAAATTCTTAAAAAATGTAGGTACACATGTGAATTTTTAAAAAAAACGCTCACCTAATAGTAAGTAAGTAAGTAATTGTTTTATTGTAGGTACGAAAAATCGGTGATCCGTAAAAAATAAAACCACATTAAGCCCGCTAGGAAAGTATTCGCGTAAAGGTCTACTGATTAGACCGTAAATACACAAAACTGGGTTGCGGGTCGCGCGGGCCGCGGATCGCGGTCGTTCGCCGCAAATCCAGCCGTAACGCGGTACTCGTAAATTGTGCGTAAGTTTTACTGCGTATGTATTACGCGTTAACAGGCAGAGATGTGATGTATCTTAGATAAAAGTATCTAAAATACAGATACAAGATACAAAATACGCATTTATATATTGTATTTGAAATACTTTTTAATTTTTTTATTTTGTATCTTGTATTTAGATATATTTTCCTGGTATCTTAGTATTTTGAAGATACTATATTCCCTAAGATACTTTTACTACAATAAACTTCGAAGATTTTCTTTCCGAACGCAACTGAACGCAGAGCGTCATTCAAAAATTTAGTTTATAGAATCTGGCTACCGAAATATTACTCTCAGGGGCTTTAGGTTTGGCAAGGCGAGGGGTCTTAATATGCAATCGAGGGCTTTATTTTTTATCTCCCGTGTAGTTTACATAATTTTATGTCAACGCTTAGCTAAAAAGCGACTTCTTTCGTACGCGTAGCGGGCGAAAAAGCCACTTTTTGGCCCGGTGTGACATAAAAGTATTTAATCTTTAAAAAGTATTTGAAAGATAGGTATGTTGTATCTAGTATTTCAGATACAATTATTTATATCTGTATCTGAAATACTTTTTTGTAAAGTATCTTGCATTTAGTATTTCAGATACTTTATTTTGGGGATCTTATACATCTCTGTTAACAGGATGGCTTGGTGTAAAATACTTTTATTTCAAACGATAATTACATAATTCACAGTCTGTATTTTGTTAGTATGTGAGTAAGTTAGGCTTCGCACGGGTGCAATCAGTGTTTCTCTACTATATTATGCATGTATTATACACATAAACCTTCCTCTTGAATCACTCTATCTATTAAAAAAAACCGCGTCAAAATCCAATGCGTAGTTTTAAAGATCTAAGCATAAATAGGGACAAACAGACAGAGGAAAAAGTTAGTGGAATTTTTAACGCAACTTTAACGGTGTGTAAATATTTGGTCCTTACCCCAATACTTATCACAGACCCAGTATAGTTTGATCACAACCACATCTTGTGGTAAAAGATAAAAGTATAACCCCCTTATTCATAAACGCTCTATAGGCTTCTGCTAACTTAGCAATCGTTTGTCCTTATCTGTCTCTTTGACATTTACGTTTCACAGACAAGGACAAACGATTGCTAAGTTAGCAGAAGCCTATAGAGCGTTTATGAATAAGGGGGTAAGCCTATAAGCAATATCTTAGTTGAATACCCATTTACTTCACTGTAATCAAAACGTACGGGTAGATTTATTCGTCTAACAAGTAATTGTCGACAGTAAGCCATATCCTTACCTGGGAGTGTATACAGGCTCAGGGAAGAGGCGCGACGCTCGCTTAATCCGCTCTATTCTTTATTACCCAGCCGCGTTATCCGGATGATCCGGCTGAGCGTCCAATGCGGCGACATTAGCGGGATTCACACTTATTGCGGGTGTACTACATTACGTAAACGTTTGATGATGTTATAATACATACATACATAAATAAAGAAAGAAAAGAAAGAAAGAAAACATTTATTCCTTTTTGCAAGACACACAATTATAAGAGAATATACACAATTTTATAGAAAACTAGCTAACCCGGCGAACTTTGTTCCGCCTTAAATTTGAAAAATTCCAGTGGTTTGGGCTGTACTATCCCGCGGGAACTATGCAATTTTCCGGGATAAAAACTATCCTATGTCCTTTCCCGGGACTCAAACTATCTGTATACCAAATTTCAACTAAATCGGCCCAGCGGTTTAAGCGTGAAAAGGTAACATACAGACAGACAGACAGAGTTACTTTCGCATTTATAATATTAGTAAGGATAACCAAGACATGAAAAATAGATCATGAGCGTTGTGTAAATCACGTCTTTATCCCTTACGGGGTAGACAGAGCCTAAGGTTACAACACCCAAAGGCCACGTTTAGCATGATTGTAGACGTACACGTGCTAGCCGCATCGCTTATAACATGATTCCAAAGATTTTCACCCATTCCTTCGATGGGCTTTTACCATCTGCGCAGGAAGAGGCGCAACTGGTATATTCTATGTTTTTCCTTTACTCCCAGACCTGAATGGAAGATAATACTATTTATATTTATGTGTACTGCTCTAAGATGTTGGTATTATGTGTGGTTCAAAGGGCGAAAGTCTTAGGAATCATGTTACAGGCGATGCGGCTAGCAACCCATCACTATTTTGATTTTCCTTTCCACTTATACGCCCTTTATCATGCTAAACGTGGCCTTAAGGTTTTGTTACCTTAGGCTCTACCCCGTTCTGCGGACGAATGCAATCGCGCTCCCGCAGCCCCCTGCAACAGTGCCAAATGTGGGAATCCGTGCGGTTTTTATTGGGTATGCCTGACGCCTCGGGAGAGCCGCTAATACCCCTGGTAACCCCGTACCGGGCCGAATGCATAAGGCGCATTTCCCGCACCACCGCGGGTGGTAGGGCCTTGTACAAGGTTCGTCCGGATCGCTACCACCATCTTACTCGCTAATCCTGCCGCTAAGTAGCAGTGCTTGCACTGCTGTGTTCCGGTGTGGAGAGTAAGACAGCCGGAGAAATTACGGGCACAAGAGGCATTTTATCTTAGTCCTCTAGGTTGGCAACGCATCTGCAATCCCTCCGGGGTTGCGGGTGTCTATGGGCAGTGGTGATCACTTACCATCAGGTGACCCACTTGCTCGTTTGCCTTTCTATTCATATAAAAAAAAAAAAAAAAAAAAACAATAAAAAAAAAGAAAGCTCTACCCCGTAAGGGATAAAGACGTGATTTATGTATGTATGTACAAAATATGTCAACATTGTATCCATCGCAACAGGAAACATGACAAACTGTGAGAAACCAATCAATTAGTTTGTTTGAAAACAAGTCGCCGGAGTCGCCAAGTTCGCAAGTCGCCTATTGTCGCGGACGGCTACGCGACAGATTACATCTGAACTTGCAACTTTATCAAGCAGCAGCCTTGTTTGTTGTTTTGGTGTGTTGCACATACATACATACATCACGTCTTTATCCCGGGGTAGACAGAGCCTAAGGCAACAAAATAAGGTCACATTTAGCATGATTGTGTGCGTATAAAAGGGAAATCAAAATAGTGATAGGTTGCTAGCCGCATCGCCTATAACATGATTCCTAACATTGTCGCCCATTGCCTCGATGGGCTTTTACCATATGCGCGGGAAGAGAAGCAACTGGTAAATTCTGTTTTTTCTTTACTCCCAGAACAGCATGGAAGAAGTCTCCTATTTGGTCTCGGAACGTCCGTCTAGGAGTTTCCCTCCCAACGCACCCATTCACGCTCCCCATGTAAATCTGTAGGCTTATACCTAACTTGCTCGCAATCGCCATCGTATTCATTTTGACAGTTCATGTATGGGCTGCCAATTGGAATCGGAATCAGCTAGCTGTCACATTCATAAAAGAACTGTCAAAACGAACACGATGGCGATTGCGAGCGAGTTAGGTAATAAGCCTACTGGTTAGTTAATCTTCTTTTATTCATCCGCATCTTCCTTTCAGTTAGTACTTATACTATTTTATACATACACAAATCACGTCTTTATCTCTTACTGGGTAGACAGAACCCAAGGTAACAAACCTAAAGTATACGTTTAGCATATAATAACCATCTTTTGATTCCACTTTGCAACTATTCGCTCACAACCATGCTAGGCTCTATCTACCCTGTTAGGGATAATGACTTGATCATGTATGTATGTCGCGCTACACTAGCGCCTCTAGCGGTGAATTTGCGTTAGCCCTCATTTCCCTGACGCGATCATCTTTTGTTTCGTTTGTGTAGCAAAATAAATGTCACAATACAAAGCCCGGCCTGCGTTTACAGAAAGTATTTTTCTGCACAGTAAATTGATTTGATAGCTGTTGTTTCGGAGCACAAGCAGTAAAGTTAGATTATTGCTTCGTAAACTTGTAGGTTTATGTCTTGTCTCAGGTGCCCGAGTGATTGGCGATCGTCAATTTAGTCTTCACGTGATTACAGAATTCTTTTTCGGTTTTCAAGCATATCTTAAGCACTGGTCCCACTATTGATGAGAGAGCAGTGGGTAAGAGATGTTGTAGGAATCCGGACGGAGCTTGCACGAGGTCCTGCCACCCGTAGTAGTTTAATTAAACCCTAGAAGTTCCATTATTAGTATAGTCGAATTACGGAAAAGTATGGAAGTAATTCGTGTAGTCGTGTTTTTTTGTGGAATCGTTAGAGGGCACGACTAGATGGTTTCCCTCGGTTTGCACCTTTCTATCATGTACGGAACACTTTAAAATATTAGGTATAAACTTCAAATGCCGTTATTTTGGAGTATGATAAAAGGTATTAGGCGCAAGTTTAGCCACGTGAAGGGTCCCCTTTGGTACATAATGTATGTTAATTAAAAAGGTGTACGATGTATAGAATCTTGGTTAAATATTTTTTTCTGATTGCGGCTCGAGGATAATTCAGACGGTTGGTGCAAACTTACATTAAGCTTTTCAAAGTATTATTAACACCCAGGTAACTTTGCACCCCCGTGCAAAGTATGGAACATGTTTTTTTTCACTCTTTTGTAGATTGTACTTCGGGGGAAATTAAGATAGTCGTGAAAATTTATAAATAACACATATTTAAAAGATACTACATTCGCACTTAATAAAAAAAAGAAAATTTTAACCGGAAGTTTGGTAAACATAGTTCTATCTAAACGCAAGGAATAGCAGCGAACGCTAGGTAGCGGGTAGTACTACATTCGCACTCAATAAAAAAAAGAAAATTTTAACCGGAAGTTTGGTAAACATAGTTCTATCTAAACGCAAGGAATAGCAGCGAACGCTAGGTAGCGGGTAGTATTACAGAACCGCATGTTCCGTGTAGAAATGTCAATTTTTTATGGGGTGCGAATGTAAATCAAACCAAGTTAAGACGATTGTGACGATTTTTATCAATTCCAAAATTTCCCCCGAAGTACAAAGACAGTAAAACATAGAAAACTACTTTCCGGGTGTCGCACCCTGGTGCAAATTTGGTATTGTGTTTTGATATATATTCTCATCATTTCCTCAATTTGCACCGCGTTCTGTATTTTTCCCGGGGCCGCAATGCCAAAAAGTATATTTTTAGTTATATGATTTTTTTTTTGTATGTTCCGGAGCTTGAATTGAGCTAAATAACGGGTGCAAATATAGATTAAGATGTAATAAAACGTATGGCAAATTGCACAGACTACACCTATTTTTTCTTCTTAGTTATTACTATTACACCATTTTCAACCAATTCCACCCCTTTCCGGGGGGGTGAATATATCAAGTGATGTATTAAATTCCATTTCTAACCCATACAAATCAAAAACAATTGTTTTTATCAGTTCTTAGAATTATTTCCTGACTTAAGGGAAATTTCACGTATTTTGCCCCCACTATATCTTCGTAATTGTGACACTCCTTAAAAATGAATGACTTTACAATACGAAATTCTTAGGCATCATGTTATAGGCGATGCGGCTAGCAGACCCATCACTATTTTTGATTCCTTTTCCACCTAAACGCCTACCATCATGCTAAATGTGGCCGCAGGTCTTGTTACCGGCTGTCTCTACCCCGTAAGGGATAGGTAAAGACGTGATGTATGTATGTACCTAAACACTCGCTGAAGTATTGCGGACTGATTTTTAAGTATTGTATACTTACCTAACGTCTAGCATAAGTCCCGTCGCGCGCGAGATATATTGCCCGTCTTTTTCTTCTTCTTTTTCTTGCTGTTCGTTTTAAGAGACGGGTTGTTATCTCTCTTTCGACGCGACTCTCGCGCGCTCTTTCTCTAAGCGTTACTTAACGGAGGTCCATTTCAATGAAAGTAAAACATTTACCTATCTACATGTAAGTAGCGCAAGGGACGTGTATTGTTAGTGGAGGCAAAATACGTGAAATTTCCCTTAAGTCAGGAAATAATTCTAAGAACTGATAAAAACAATTGTTTTTGATTTGTATGGGTTAGAAATGGAATTTAATACATCACTTGATATATTCACCCCCCCGGAAAGGGGTGGAATTGGTTGAAAATGGTGTAATAGTAATAACTAGGAAGAAAAAATAGGTGTAGTCTGTGCAATTTGCCATACGTTTTATTACATCTTAATCTATATTTGCACCCGTTATTTAGCTCAATTCAAGCTACGGAACATACAAAAAAAAAACATATAACTAAAAATATACTTTTTGGCATTGCGGCCCCGGGAAAAATACAGAACGCGGTGCAAATTGAGGAAATGATGAGAATATATATCAAAACACAATACCAAATTTGCACCAGGGTGCGACACCCGGAAAGTAGTTTTCTATGTTTTACTGTATTTGTACTTCGGGGGAAATTTTGAAATTAATAAAAATCGTCACAATCGTCTTAACTTGGTTTGATTTACATTCGCACCCCATAAAAAATTGACATTTCTACACGGAACATGCGGTTCTGTAATACTACCCGCTACCTAGCGTTCGCTGCTATTCCTTGCGTTTAGATAGAACTATGTTTACCAAACTTCCAGTTAAAATTTTCTTTTTTTTATTGAGTGCGAATGTAGTATCTTTTAAATATGTGTTATTTATAAATTTTCACGACTATCTTAATTTCCCCCGAAGTACAATCTACAAAAGAGTGAAAAAAAACATGTTCCATACTTTGCACGGGGGTGCAAAGTTACCTGGGTGTTTATAATACTTTGAAAAGCTTAATCTAAGTTTGCACCAACCGTCTGAATTATCCTCGAGCCGCAATCAGAAAAAAATATTTTACCAAGATTCTATACATCGTACACCTTTTTAATTAACATACATTATGTACCAAAGGGGACCCTTCACGTGGCTAAACTTGCGCTTAGTACCTTTTATCATACTCCAAAATAACGGCATTTGAAGTTTATACCTAATATTTTAAAGTGTTCCGTACATGATAGAAACGGTGCAAACCGAGGGAAACCATCTAGTCTTGCCCTCTAACGATTCCACAAAAAACACGACTACACGAATTACTTCCATACTTTTCCGTAATTCGACTATACTATGTACAGAATGTTTCGAGAAACTTCGGGAGGCCTGCCGGAGGACGCAACTACGTATAGTCACAGTATAAATTTACTGTGGTATAGTGCTCATCCCACGCATAGCTGGCACGCCGCGAACGCCCACACCAGTAATACAAATACCGCGTAATATTCGAATACTTGTGACATTAACTGAATAATATTTAAATAAGTTAAAGGCATGACAAAATTAAAACGATATTAATCCTTTTAATCTACTGTAAATTGAGCCTTGGGGTAGGAAAGTGCTGGAGTGGAGGCCAAGGACTGGGCGCAGAAACATGTGGAGACAGCCTAGAAGATGGGCCGATGACATTCAAATAGCGGGGAGGGACTGGATACGGAAAACCCAAGACCGCAGCAATTGGAGGGCTATGGAAGAGACCTTTACTCAGCATTGGGTAGAAAATGGTTGAAGAAGTGAAGAGAAGAGAAATTGAGCCTAAAGGAGTGTTATTGTAATACACCAAGAAAAAACATAGAATGTACCAGTTACTTCTCTTCCCGCGCAAATGGTAAAAACCCATCGAGGGAATGGGCGAAAATCATAGGAATCATGTTATAGGCGATGCGGCTAGCAATCCATCACTATTTTGATTCCACTTTCCACCTCTACGCCCTCAGTGTCTTGCTAAACGTGGCCTGTAGGTCTTGTTACCTTAGGCTCTGTCTACCCCGTAAGGGATAAAGACGTGATTTGTGTATGTATGTACCAAGAAAAAATTACATTATATTAGCCTAATTGAGTGTCCCACTGCTGGGCCAAGGCCACTTATTTCCGCCACATTCTTGAACTCCATTAAATATTACTCGCGAATAACATTTGGAGTGTTCCAAAACTTCCAAAACAAAAGAGCATTAACACGTGCGGACAGCTAACCCGGTTAACCGTCCGGCAGCCGGATAATCCGATATCCGGCTGCTCCGGCGCCGGACGGCTGTCCAGTGCGTTATAACGTAACTTTATTACTGGAACTATATTCATCGCGATATACACTGACGAGCAAAAATAACTGGTCACTTTTCAGACAAAGTTCTCTTCTCCATGCTGGAGCCTGATTTTTGAAAGCACACCACTCGAAAGTACCACTCGAAAGTGGTCTAAATCAACTTATATTCTGTAATAAACTAGCCAAGTCTCGATGGAGCTGCTTGTTTATCTCTAAAAAGTAATGAAATCTAGACAAAATCGTCCCAAGTCTAAGGTTCCTTACTGCGATTTTTTTTTTTTTTTTTTACTACGAACTGACCAGTGATTGACCTCTATCTCACTTGGTGGAAGGTGCAGATGAGGCCAAAGGTGTAACTCACTGGTTCAGTAATAGCCTATATTCACTACTCTACTACTCTTACTCTTTACTATTACTCTTTATTACTATAGTTAATGTTGTGTGACTTGACCGTTGAAGGGTACACAAGGGTACAAAACCAGGTGCTCCATGACACCATTGCACCAATCTGTCGCCAGAACCGCTACCCATTGACGATTGCAGACCTAATACTGCACAAGGGACAGCTAAACCACGGCCTTGGTAACAGTCACTATTTGTCCATCGAAATGAAATGAAATAATTTATTTTGCTTTACACATGGTTAACAAGTGATCTAGTATTTATTATTGACGTCCGGCGACACGTCTAACCAAATAAATTGGCATGCAAACATGAACTTATTTTCATAAATGGTTTTTGGTATTTTGAATTAGCGCATTTTCCAAAGTTTTCATTTTCATTAAACAAAAAATAAAATGAATATTACTATAAATTATTAGTATTGCAGTTATTTATTTTAAGTACTCTTTGATTGAATAAAATGCTTTGTCCTTAAGCCATTGAAATAATTTAAATCTGAATTTACTTGCCCAACTCAGTTATGTTCCTAGGCAGCTCGTTAAATATCCGTATTGCCATTGGAATACAGTTTCTAAAGAAGGATATATCAAACAAATCCCAAATAATGATCTTAACCTCAAACGCAACCAGACTGCCGTCCAAGCAGCTTAAACGTAGATTACGTATTACGTGTATCTAATATACTTTCATAGTTATAGGACACGGCGTAATGAGATACGTGACTAAACCAGCACTGTCCCAATTTATTAGTTACAAGGAAAGGATTCCGGGAACGTATGCCTTTGTTCCCCACGAAATACGTTTCCCATTATGTTCGTCACGTTTTTTAGCGCAAATTGATATCTGCGGCACATCTATTAGGGATCGTAATGGAATATATTCGGGGTCCAATTATATAAACGTTTGCACACAATTGGACCGTTTCTCAAAGCTGCAAGTTACAGTTTTAGTTAGTTACAATTTAATTGGTTACAATTTAATTGGTTACAATTTAATTAGTTACAATTTAGTTAGTTACAATTTTAGTAAATTTTAGTTTAGATTAGATTGATTTATTTATACTTGTAAAATACATACATAAATCACGTCTTTATCCCTGACGGGGTCGACAGAGCCCAAGGCAACAATACCTAAAGCTGCTGGTTTAAACTTGTAAATAACTTCAGGCTAGAAACGGGCCAAAAGAATTATTTCGTTCCCGTGTGGGAGCTTAGCCCAAGCCCTCTCATTCTGAGAAGAGGCCTGTGCCCAGCAGTGGGACGTATAGGCTGGAGATTATGCTGATTAAACACTTTAACTGACATGATAAGTGACTCGGGCTATGAAGCTAGAGGTATCGGGTTCGAATCCAGGTAGGGACACCATAAAAGCACATCATACAAAAATATTGTCCAAGTATCTGAGACGTACATGTGAATGGGGAGTATGGCCAAATTGGGGAAGTTTTGGATAAAGGTCAAGTCAAGACAGGTCAAGTACCCGAAACCGACGAGCATCTATGAAGGGATTGATGAATGGATGAAGCGAAAGAGGTACGTCAGGATCGTAGCAAGTGGAACAAGATAGTCTCATCCTACCCCTGTGGGAAAGAAGCGTGGCGTTATGTATGTTTATCTGAAACGTTGAAGACGTATTCCAAATCCAAAGAACAAAGTCCTTTAATAGCTAAACCTATTTATGTTTGTGGCCGAAAAGCCTGGCTTCATTAAAAAGCCTCGTTTCTGAAATAATTATAATCGTCTAATGAAGTCCGTAATAGGCGCCAGACGACTCATCAAAGTCACTTTAACAATAATCTAACTTCTAATTGTCTGAAAAATGTTCTTTGAAAATGGTCCTAATGAAACAAAATCGAGGTTTACAAACACCTGTTACGGCCACTTGACGAAACAGCATTAAATTAAAAAATTAAAAACTCTCCACGCACTAATCCAGTAATAATACGAAAATAAATAAAAATATATCTTATTGCCAAAATGCCCGAATCGTAGAAAAGAGATGGTATTCTTCTAACTGCTGAACCAATGTTTACCAAACACGGCTATGAAACACCACGAGAAAATTGGATTTCGAATGAAACAAACCGCATCTAAAGCGGTCCATCCGTTCGTGAGCTACGATGCCACAGACCCACAAACCGAGAGATAGAGAGAGAGAGAGAGAGAGAGAGAGAGAGAGAGAGAGAGAGAGAGAGAGAGAGAGAGAGAGAGATGGACGTCAAACTTATAACACCGCTCTTTTGCGTTTATAAAGAGCAGACTTGTCAGATTCGACCGTCTGTCGCCGCATCCGTTCATATCCTTTCCGATCCGATGCGAGCCGTTTAGTGGAAATTATCATTAACTTCGAACAAAGAAAATATCTGCGTTCAACGTAAATACACTAATCGCAGTTAGGAAGTTTATACATTAGCGTACAATAGATAATGATTTGTGAGACCCCCTAAGCGGCTCCATTACGAAAACTTCGAGCTTCCGTGGAAAAACACAGTTTTATTACAATTTATTATTTACTAAGCAATCATGCTAAGCGTAAGCGTAAGGTAGGTAATGATACCTGCATTGCACGGTCTCATCGTCTAAGGGAAGACGGGCCCAGCGTACGCCCCCCCCCCCACTCCATCTCCACGTTTCACGCTCTCTGAAGCTAAGGATCTTCGAAAACAGCGTAAAATCCGTGCTTCCCTACGGCTGCGAAACGAGGAAGGTCAAGAAAGCACTCTCACCTAAACTCCAAGTATGCGTCAACAAGTGCCTACGCTCTATTCGCAGGATCTGGCCAAACACTATCTCCAACGAGGAACTGTGGGAAATAACGAGTCAAAGGCACATCTCACTCGAAATCCTGTATAAAAAATGGGGATGGATAGGCGACTGCCTAAGGGGTCCTAGCATCAGCAGAGTAGCCTTGGAGTGGAACCCCGTTGGCGGAAGAAGACAGGGTCGTCCCACTGAGTCCTGGAAGAGATCCATCACGGCGGAACTCAAGACTGCCGGGATGACCTGGGCCGACGCCAAAGAGAGAGAGCTCGGGCTATAGTTCCCACGCGAGCCCAATGCGGATTGCGAAATTCACACACACCAAACAACATAAACACAAAGATCTGGAACCAACTTCCTGCTGCAACATTCCCTGAGCGGTACAAATTTAGGGATCTTTAAAAAGCGAGCCTTCCTGTTCTTGAAAGGGCCGGCAACGCACCTGTGATTCCCCAAGTCTTGCAGATGTCCCTGGGCGATGGTGATTACTTTCCATCAGGTGACCCGTCTGCTCGTTTGCCCCCTCTTATATATAAAAAAAAACCATTGAACTGTTTCGCAGATGTCGGCAGGTTTCGAATGGAAATTTCTACTTCCTGGCCAGGGGAAGACATAAAGTTGTGTACATACCTCGGGCGGTGATAAAGAAAGCCTCCGGTCGCATGGTTATCGCTCTCGCCTTTGGCTCGTGCGACAAGTTCCTGCGATCTGGGACACTCTTTATTTCACCACCCTTGGAATGTAATGCACTGTAATAAATACCTAAGCAATCTAACTGAGACAGCTCCCCTAATTGAAAAGCATAGTTATATGTAGGTATGTGTGCTCGCTTTCAACTCGCAAACTGGGTTACCCCGACAGTACGTGGAATCTTTTTTCTTTCCCGCTTCACGGGGCACTTGGCTTTAGCGCGGGATTTTGAAGATTTTAATTTTGTAATGTAGATTTTACATTATTGTAACATAGTAGAATTGCGTCCGCTGTTTTGCTCTATTCTTTTTATTGTACCTATCCCGTGGGAATTTCGCAAAATTCCGTAACTTATCCTTTTTTATCTACACAAAGGGAAGCTCTATGCGGAATTTCGGCTTCCTAGATTCAAGGGCTTGAGTTGAGCGTTGATGAATCAGTCAGTCAGTACTTTTTATCATCGCTATTATAGAAGATTAAATTTATGATAATGATAAGACTATTTTTTTATTTATTCCAGTTCGTAGTCAACTAATTGATTTTGAAATACCAGAAAAAAAGAGTGTAAGTAAAATAACTAACAAGATTCTTACACTGTGTATAGCCTTCCGCACTTTTAACCGAATTTCCGCATTTTTTTGGTGCGGAAATTTGTGGATTTTATCATTAAAGAACGCTGCCAAGAAGCCATAAATCAAAACCGGCGATAAAGGGTAGATAAATAAAAAGCAAACGCGATCTAAACTTCCTAATATTTCTTGCAGCTTTTTTTATATCGCGTGCAAACGTGAAGATTTATTAGCAAGTGACCGCTTCGACTTTCTGTCTACGGATTGACTCAAGGAATAGAAAATATTCAGTAACATTCCAATTGGAGCACATTGCTAACAGTCGTCTTATAGTAACTGATAGTTGAAATCACACCAGTGAAAATATCTGTCAACAATGGTGAAAATTTGTGTTGATTTTCATCATATTTTAGGGAGTCATTTTCAAAAACTGTCCCTGAAAACATTGTTGATATTTTGGTTACTTGTCATGTAGGTCATAGCTAATTAGCTTTATCTGGGTCTCTGATAAACGCCTAACTACCAAGTCCTGTTTCCCTTACGCGGAGGTTCTAAGATTACATGAAGTAAACCTAAATTAACGCAAGTCCTTCGAAACACAAAGGTTTACCCAGTAACTTCATTATTTATACAAGGCTTAAACATAACCTAATCTACGAAAGACATCCCCAAAGTTGATACAGTAAAATAAAACAGCTAATTTAGTAACTATACATAAACGGATAACTGCTTGACATGGTGTCGGACTATTTTGCAGTCCTTCCTGGAGCGCTCGCCCCGGCGGCAGCAAAACGAGCACTGCGCGCCAGCGCTCTAATAATGATTAAGTCTCACGGTAGTTTCATGTTGAAAGCAGCTAATTTAGTATTGAGCTAATACACAAAAACCCACATTCCGATGAAAGATATTCTGCTGTCAACTGTGTAAAAGGTAAAGTCCCTCCGATTAAATTAGGAGTTAAGGTCCCCAACTTTAGACCAATCCCAAGCCGTCCACCCAACTGGACTAATAGCATAAAATCAGCAAAACCCAACCTCCGTCATCGCATTATAAATGTCGATACCGAATTCCGATACGGCACGGTTCATTTCGTACCCCGGCCCGCTATCAATGTCTTGACAATAATGCAATTTCGCGTTTCCTTAAAAAGGCAACGACAGCCACCCAATGCGATCACTCACAATACATTGAGCTTGGTAATCTGTAATGTTCACCAGGAGCTGGGAGAGTTGTGTTGCTTTGTGCAAAATGCGGAAAATGAAGTCGACATATTTACGTGCACTAAACTTGGAAACTAAGCAGTGCGAAATCAGATGCTATTTCTTTATATCCTATAGCTCCACTCGTGAACTAGAAGGGTCAGAAATTAGTGAGGTTTGTCTCCTTTTCCTTATAGAATATGGAAGTGCACTCTACGCGTAATTGCTTTTAAATTATGTAAAAGCAAAGCCTTTGTTTAAGTTCGAGACGTACCTTCTTGGCAGGCAGTTTTTTAATCTTACTTGACTTACTAATTTTTACTGTTGGCCTATATTTTATTAAGTATCCTCTCCCGTATCAAGTTAACTGGAAGAGACATTTTTTTAGGAATATATTTGACTTTTTGCTAGTATCTATTACTGTATTTTCCGTTACCCACAAAAGAGTCACTCAAAAATAAGTTGAAAGACATTTTGTAAATCAAATACACGTCTATATTCCCACAATTGAGTCAATTCTAGAGCCTGTCACAAGTACTGAAATAGTCAAACCAGACATTCCCGACGAGAAATAAGGAGCACGCACTCTTGTACCGTCATCAAAATTTTCGTCACCTTTATTTATTTATTCGTTCACATCGAGCATTTGCATGCAAAACACACTCGCCCCAGGCGGCGCGCTAAACAAAATGTAACGTGGATATAATATGATGTGTGATCTGGGGCCATTGGGGACCTGCCTGTGTTGGAAGAGGAAGCGACTAGGAATGACACTGATGCCCCTTTGAAGTCAAAGAAAGTCTACATTCAATTAAGGTGTGTGAGCATAAAGAGAGCGGCTGGATCGAAATGGATACAAAGAGACCAAAACAGAGCATAAATTGAAAGAGGCCTACATCGAATTGATTGACAAAGGCTAAAAAGAAGAAGAGAGTACTATCTGATCGACATTCATATTTACAACTGAACCGAATCAGTAGCAGGATCTTGAGCAAGACCCGTCAGGAAGGTTACCATGTAACTCCAAAATCCTTTTACCAAACAGCTGATGTGCTGCAGTTTTCCAGCGAAGAAAGTTAAATAGCTGGCGAATTTATTCTCTCTTAACCATTGAGGCTGTGTACGGCTTGCACTCCTTGGGTGATATGGGAGTTTGTGGCGATCACTTTGTCATCAGATGACGTTTGGCACCTTTTTTATGCGTCAAGGACAAATAAGCAAATGGGTTACCTGATGCTGAGAGCACCACCACCAATGGAGACTCGCTAGGAATAATCCTAGTGGATCTATAAAGATGCGTTTCTGGTTGCCAGATTAGAGCGCTAAGAAAACCTGATGTGCTAGTAATTTTACCGGCTGTCTTAATCTCAACGTCAGAAGATAGCAGCACAGGCACTATGTTTGTTTTTTTTTATTTATTGAATCAGGCGTTACATGGTCCACATCTCAGATGTTTTTTTTTTAATTTATTTCATAAAAGGCAAACGGTATCCTCTCATTCGCCAAATAACGCATACTTGTATCGTTTACGCCATATCAACGTTCCGAACGTCTCGTGTCATCAAATTGACATTTAATTTCCGCGCCGCCTGCGTCGCTGGCGCCCTTTGTAATGGCTGCGAGTGATAGCCCCACATTTTTAGGGTCCAATAGGAAATTCCGCTATTTGAACACCTGCTTTTCCGCTTGAATATTCTAAATTTACGTGCGGGTTTTTGAACGAAACGAAGCGATTTAGCGAAGGAACATTACGTTACAAAGTTATACACGTCAGAGCTTCTTTTTCTGCTAAGTCGACATGAGATAGGTGCATGGTCATGACAAGGAAATTAATGGATTAAGAAAAATAGTTCGGAGGACGACCGCAAAGCAAAACTAAAACAAATAGGATAATGTTATGGACGGTACAGACTGCTCTACTTATAAGAAGCTTTTAGCAGCGTTCTATCACTTTAACATTTTTCACAGTTGATTGCACAAAATTTCCAAATGCGGAATTTTCACTTTCAGACAGCGGAATGAAATATATATTTCAATTTTGTGAACAGAACCTCATAATTCATTTGGGAGATCTCGTTTTACCAAATTTCCTTCTTTATTTGGAGATGACAGGATGCTACATTTATTATTATAATGGATAGCTCTCTCGTTTGAATGATGTAACAGTTTCAATGGGAATGAGAGAAAATGGCCGCTGAACAATGTCGCTGAATCTCTATATCGTATTGAAGTCTGGGGCCCGCCATAAAATATAATAGCACTTAGGTTTTATGATATCTTTACTGCCATGAATTTCTAAAATGTCTTTCAAAGGTCAGGGCTATATCTAAGTCGTCTAAAATGTCATAAAAATGTAAACAGCGATAACTTTCTTAGATGGACCGCAATAGACTTGGATTTTTTTATCAATATTTACGAACTTTTTAATGGCGCAATAGTTTTTCTGAGCGGCTGGCTGGACACAGTATTTATATTCGATACTTAGTATCATAATGGTATGGATGACCATCAATATTACCGTGATACAGTTATGTCAATATAGAATCGTGGATTTTAAAACCACCGGATTTGCTGCGAATGCTGCGATACGCATTAATATTTCGTAATATGTAATATTAGACATCGTTTTCGAGATTCAGATTATATATACAAGAATTGCTCGTATAAAGGTATTAGATTAGATAGATAGATAGGTATCAGTAGCGTGGCGTCAAGTATATCAGAAGGCAAGCCTAAGGGCATTTAACTAGCCTTTTTCTCTAATTCTGCACAATACCTTAAAATAGGCAAGCCGGTGCGAATCGAGTTCTATGGACGCCACGCCACTGTTAGTATATCACCAAGCATAATATTTATAATCACTGTCTTCTTGAACTAGTAATATTATAGCTTGGCTAACAACCCTTTAATATTAAGAAATAATTACCACGTTCTCATACCACAATTCAATATTATAAGCACATAACTCAGAAGGAGTTTCTAAAGATGAGTACATCAAAAGCGCCCCCAACTTCGCGCATAGCCAAAGTTCCACAACTAAGTTCCACTATGAGATCTATTCTTAGCGAACTTCCGATGAACTTATGCATTTAACGCCTTTTATGTTCTCAAATATCGTTATATTAATATGAAGACTGCATGTGGTTGAAATTTTCACTGTTTAAAGAAAACTTAACAATAGACCACTGGAGAGTGTGAATGGTTGCGCTGGGAGGGGAAGGCCTAGACGCATGTTCCGAGACCAAATAGGAGACGCTGAAAAAGGTCAGGTCAGAATCCGAAACTGACGAGCATGTATGATGAGATTGGTGAATGTGGATGAAGCGAAGTATTTCAGGATTGTAGCAAGTGGAACAAAGTAGTCTCTACCTACCCCTGTGGGAAAGAGACGTGACGGTATGTATGTGAGGCGTAACGCTAATGATCTATTTTTCATGTCTATGTTTTTTTTTGTTTTACTTTGTTAATTTTCTATAAAATTGTGTATATTATCTTATATTTGTGTGTCTTGCAAAAAGGAATAAATTTCTTCTTTCTTTCTATGTATGTATGTCATCCAAAGGCACCGACAATAATAACTTGAGATTGTGTATCACGCACGCACCATGTTTGTTCGACAAGCACACCGTTACAGGTGAAAGGAATTTTTGATAAAATTGTGTATATCATGTAATCCTGCATTAGCATATAAAGTACTTATATTCCGCGAAAGTAAGTTTCAGCAGCAAATCGAAAAACCGCGGATCTTCGGGTCGGAAGGCTGTAATACAGTGTGATGAAGATGGGATGGGATACTTTGATCTTGGGAAAAACTCGAAAATCCCTCGATGGAAAAACTGAGCGAAGTATCAAAGTATAAGGCCCTTAATAAAGTTACTCGGGACACACCGTATATTAACATCTACAGTGGGTAAATTTCATATCCACGGGCGTTTTGACAACAGTAACTTCATGTCCTAAAAAACACAATAGAAATAGACGTTGTTTTCGCTAACGGAAACTTTGATTTACAGGGTGACTTTGAAATTAGTTATAACTAGCTTCTGCCCGCGACTTCGTCTGCGTAGAATTATACAAAACCTTCCTCTTGAATCACTCTATCTATTAAAAAAAACCGCATCAAAATCCGTTGTGTAGTTTTGAAGATATAAGTATACATAGGGGCATAGGGACAGAGAAAGCGACTTTATTTTATACTATGTAGTGAGTGATGTAGTGAAGTGATAGTGATGATGACGAAATCGTTTACTCTCCAATCGATGTCTTCATCGTCCGCCCGTGGTACTACCGTCTCTTGATGCAATTTAGTTTCCTAGTTTTACATACACATACACTACACATACACAAATCACGTCTTCATCCCTTACGGGGTAGACAGAGCCTAAGGTAACAGGTACCTACAGGCCACATTTAGCAAGATTGTGGGCGTATAGGTGGAAAATGTAATCAAATAGTGGGTTGCTAACCTTATCGCCTATAATATGATTCCTATGATTTTCGCCCATTCCCTCGACTGGCTTTTACCATCTGCGCGGGTAGAGAAGCAACTGGTACATTAATGGAAGACACAGATGGTTAATTAAGCTATTTAATAAGATACCTGCCTCGTATCATTTGTGCAGGAAAGTACCTATGTGCGTGAGTAAAATATACGACCGCATGAAATTTACACGCTGTACATATTAACTTATTAACACACATACGTCCCTCGTGAACGAATTTAATTAAATATTAACCGAACACCATTACCGTCGTACGTCACACAACATACACAACAAACTTAATCTCAGTCATATCACAACTATGCCACTCAAGACAACCGTCACCCAGTTGCCACAACCAGGCAAATAAAGCAGTCGCACTCCGCAAGTCCCTCGCACCAAGACTGAGAGTCCATTTTGGTTAGACGCGTTATAACTAGAAGGGACGTTGAGTGAAAGGTACATGCAAAATGTATGTAATTCCAAAGGTGACATATACAGGTTACGTAGACGACATTTTAGTGGGTGTAAGGGGTGAGTGCTCCGCGCTTTGTCACTACGTATCTGCGTTGAGACAGGAATTCGTTGGGTCATAAAAGTACTTTGTTCGCCGTCTAAAAATACATTTTTAAGAGTGTACAGAAATGTTTTGGTGTTCGCTTTATGTTATGTCGCGTATAAAGGGCATAGCTGAATAAGTTTGGCTATTCTGATACTCGGAATGAACATAAAAAGAATATTTTGCAGTTTGTTTAAATTTGTGTTGTACAAAATATACTTTCAGAGACTTGGAAAAATTTACATCCTATTTGATATTTTAAATGCTAAAGTTTGTGAGGACGTGAGTGGGAGATTGTTTATTCCTCTTTCACGCTGAAACGACCGGACGGATTAAAACTTACGCTAGATTAAAACTTAGTCAACTACTACTTTTGATCCCGAAAAATTGCATAATTCCCGCGGGATAAAGTCGCGGGCTGAAGCTAGTGTTTTGCATTAATGACACAGTCATGACAGTAGGCTATGGGATATGAACCTCATGGTGTTTCATGAGCGTCCGATGTTTCAACGCCGTTGCTGGCATCATGACCGTGGAAGACTCTTTCTCACTCACTCTCATAAAAATAATATCATTTTTAATGTGCTTACCCTGAACCGTTTCAAAAAGTAATAAAAAATCCATAAAAGTCCCAATTTTCCACACAAATAAATGATCCTTTGTCAATTCAGCAATTCCAATAATCAAAGATAAAATTAGGGGTGCGAGTCGGGTTACCTCCGCGTGTGGTCAAGAGCTGCGGTTCGTATTTGGATCCGTCCGAGGGGAAGAGCAGTTGGTCCGGTGCACCCTGGGCATCGGTTAATGATTTCCTGGCAGATTCTGAGGGATATTATCCGTTGACTAAGAGTACAACGTTGCCGACATTTTTGTCACAAGATTTTTGAATAGGTACTGTATTTATTACTTTGACATTGGCGAGCATCGATCGATGGGGTCCTATTATAAAGAAGAAGAAAGATAAAATTACATTTTCCGCAAATATTAAAATCCATTTCCGCACATTGAAAACGATACAAATATTAACCTGTACGAATGCGAGTTATCGGATGTAGTAAGAGCGCTCGGAAATGGGTGCGAGTAGCGGAAGCAGGTATTAAGCCAGAGTGGCAAATACAGTTTTAATCTGCACTGATTTACTGTAAATTGCAGATTTACGATACAATAAAATACAGTACAATACAATAACTCTTTATTGAACACCACATGTAACAACCAAAACAGAAAAAAGTATACAGAACATTACACGGTAACAATAGAGCCTTATCGCTACAGAGCGATCTCTACTAGGCAACCTGATGGACTGGAGAAATGAACAGATCTGAGCAGGTGGTGCAATTTGGATTTATTTCGCGATTGCGTTAAGCGCGTTTTCTTAACAATTTTTATATTTCTCTTGAAGTGTACTTATAAGGCTTATTTCAATTAAGGCTTTCAGTTTTTTTAGCGAAGCAAGGGTACGTTTACATTGAACTGGAGCGAAGCGTTCAAGTTCAGAATTTGCAAACCTTATCTTGAAATTCGTATGCTTGTAATTTGATAGTAGGTAATATAATAAATGAATCTTCAATTCTGCAAGTTTCCGCTCGACTTGGCTTTAATTCTTATATGCGCATGCTGGCAAAACACTCTTATTCGAACTATCCTATTTTTCCACTCAAAAGTTTCATTACAAAATTACTTTTCAATCGACACAAAACCCTTCATGCCAATTTCTAATCGGAAATCAACATTGGCGAAATGGTCGCATACGCTCTGAATGGCCCATCGCCGTCCAATCCGGTTTAAACCAGATTGCGCCGGTGGTAGGCGGCTAAAACCGGATATTTCCGGCGCTGGGGCTCCGTGCTCTAGTTCCCTCTCAGTTCCAATAAAATATCCGTTTTTTCGAAGTTTCTGTTCGGAAACTTATTGGAATGTTGGAACACCGAAAGTGTTTTGTTTTATTTGAATGGCAATGAAAGTATACCTAAGGAGACCTATCCGAGAAAAACGGGAAGGAATGATCTGTTATGTGCAAGACACACAAATATAAGAAAATATACCTACACAGTTTTATAGAAAATAAACAGGAAAAAAAACATGCACATGAAAAATAGATCATCAGCGTTGTGTGTTTTCGCAAAATTGAAACGGTCGCTGGCTCAGCATTACGCTGAGGTGTTTAGACACCTGCAGCACTGATTTTCAGCCAGAACCGTCTGTGACTCACGAAACAATACACAGATAAAATATACTACATTATCCATAAACTTTAATTGAAGAACTTGATTAAGAATTGGTTTGTTTAGAAAAGGCATCCACTTATTGTAACAGAGAATACCTACACAATTATGACGTTTCCGCTAAAGCCATCGTTCATGCCCGACCTTGTCCCATAAGCGACTCCATCGCAACTATTAATCACCAGTGAAATATCCTTAATATCATTTAATCGCGTCCATATTTCACCCTCCATTAATGACTGTACTTAATACAGTACTTAATAAAGATGACTAGCTCGCTGAATAGACTTTGAAGCCGGTCGCTTTAAATTCTGTCCTTTTCAACGTAGGTACGTCCTGTCTGACTCCGACGCGAGATAATAGAAAGAGGAACACGGGAATTGGCTAAGTAAAGTTTTTTGAAGAGATTACATTTTTTTTCTCGAAAATGTCCGTTAAAGTCGTCATTGTTAACTACATATCAGAACAGGAAGTTAATTGTTGCCGGTCAGTCCAAAATTAAAAACATTACTGTAGCGCTAAATTCTCCAGTAATGTTGCACACAAATTCCATTACTGTCTAGTTATTAACTTTTTAAAAATGCAAATCACCATTATAAAAAATAAAGGCACAAGACTTATTACACCAAATTAAAAAAACAAAGCTAGTGTACGACAACGTGTTGATCTGTGTCTGAAATAGCTTTAGGTGTTCTGGGTAGAAAAGGACTCTCTTCAAATGCTATTGATAGAAAAAGGGGGCAAAGCAAAAATAATTAGTCATGTATGTCAATTACATTTTCATATATTTTTGTTGTTGTTTTCTTTTTCGATTTTTGAGAAAAGCACTATACTTACCTCGGCCAGAATAGCATTGCTGGCTTCGTATTATTAAACCAACCAATACGAACCAATACTCAGCCAGCAATTGCCTACTTCCTGGCCTAGACAGTAATGTACTATTCCGTTATTCGACGTCTTAATAATCGAGGAACTGCAGCTCTTTTATTTTTATTTCCTACTAGCGACCCGCCCCGGCTTCGCACGGTATATCATGCATGTATTATACATTATAAACCTTCCTCTTGAATCACTCTATCTATTAAAAAAAACCGCATCAAAATCCGTTGTGTGGTTTTGAAGATATAAGCATACATACGGATTTTGGGACAGAAAAAGCGACTTTGTTTTATACTATGTAGTGATTATCAATTAGATATATTTTTTAAGCTGTCGATATGACATTTGTGAGATTTTATGGCTGGATAAGCTTCGTTCCTAGAACTAGCTTAGAATTAAAAAAACTATGTCTAGGTACTGTCACGTTTGATATTGTCAAGAAATGATGCTGCGGTGTTTATCCCTTACGGGGTAGATAAAGCCCAGGGTAACAAGACCCAAAGGCCACGCTTACCATGTTTGTGGGCGTATAGGTGGAGAGGGGAATCAAAATAGTGATGGGTTGCTAGCCGCATCGCATATCACATGATTCCTGATTTTTTTGCCCATTCTTGCAATTGGCTTTCACTATCTGCACGAGAAGAGAAGTATGTATACATGTATAACTCTTTATTGTACATAAAACACATTAATTTTACAGGTAATGAGAAATACAGATGTATAAAGGCGAACACGGTACACCCTAACCTAATACATATTATTATAAAAAATATGATAAACTAATATATGTCAGAAATATACTGCATATAAAATACATATAAACTACATAAACATACATACACAAAACATACTAAGTCCACTTAAGAACATTCATCAAGCCAATACTTCTTCAACAACCGACTTAGACTGCCATGTCTAACAGCATGTGCGGAAAAGGACTTAACTGGAAGGAAGTAACTGGTACATTGATTTGTCTTTGCTCCCAGACCAGACCTCATGACATAATACAGCGTCTCATGAATGCACTTGTAACCCTGGAAGCAATTCAGCCATTATCCAGTTGGATCAATTGGCAGTTGGTATAAGACGCTGGTCACAGTTATGCATCACTGTACGAATACAATATGGCTCGTGAATTTGTTATAACAGCCAAGTATTTATAATCATTAAATATTTTTATTATTATACAAACTATTAAGAACTAAATAAACGGTTACCGACCTCCATCAGGCAATCTGCCTCCGTGGCGTCGTTCAAGGAGGGCTTGAAGAAGATGTGGCTCACACCATCTCTTTAAATATTGTATGTGTACTCATATTGTATGTAGTGTATGTATGCATGTATTTAATGATATTTAGTAGTTTATTTATGAATTGTTTGTTGTATTTTGAGATGTACGGTCTATTGTGGCTTTCACTATATGGATATTTTAAACTCACTCTTTGTCGGTCTCTCGCTTAATGCTCCTCTCATTTACTCCAAGGTTAACTGGTAGATCCATTATAGGGATAAGTTCGCCTTTGTGCATATATTTAAGCTCTTTTTTTGTGATTTGTCTCTGCTTCTTTATATTTGTACAATAAAGCATTTACTTACTTACTTAAATAACAATAAAGAACACTAAAACTACGCATGTTGATTTAAAACAAAGTAAGTTAAAAATGATTCAAAATTAACCTCAAAAATCCCCCGTTTCGTGTTTGGTGAACCCATTATGCTGCCGCGTTGCCTCTTTGAACTGCAATGGCAACCCTTTGAACCAGCCACGAACCAGAGCGGGGATCGCATTTATAATCTCTAATTTAATCTAATTTAATAGTTTAATCTTCCATGATGGTCTGGGAGTAAAGAAAAAACATAGAATTTACCCGTTGCTTATCTTCCCGCGCAGATGGTAAAAGCCCATCGAGGGAATGGGCGAAAGTCATGGGAATCATGTTATAGGCGATATAGTTTCATAATGCAATAAATTTATGGTATGGCGTAATGATCATTTACTAAAACTCTTCTTTCTCTTTAATTGCGATTGTTATAAAACTAGCATAACCTAATTTTCATAGTTCTACAGGATGGCCGCATTTCAAAGGTCATGAAAAAAATACGGTTTCAGAGAAAATAAAAGTTATAGGAAACCATAATTATGGCATATGAAATTCGGGCAAATGAAAGGATTCGGAAAGATTATTCGAAGCAAAACAGTTAGTGTTTGTTGTTTGTTTCACGAAGAAAAACAGTAACGCAACAAAAAGCAGGAAAGGTTATGAAGACTAATTACTACAATTCTGGAACCTAATTTATCCGTTTTTGCGAGTACAAGACGTATTGTTGATTTGTTTGTTCCATAACGACGCTTCTTTTGTTCTTTAAGAACCGCAGTGCGTGTGTAATGTTACTTATAGTTTGTTAGTTTAATTTACCTTCTGCGGATCTCGCAAACACACGTAAACTTACCTGTGAACAAAAAATTACACAATTAATTTTAATAAAAATTACAATATACAAAAATGCAAATGGCAAAGGTAAGCCACGAAACACAATTGAACGTCGGAATTTTGAAAATGAATAGAAAAGTGTTGGCTGATGAATTCACCAACCAAAGATGTAGGCATTTTTGGCATCCAACAAATTTTTTTTTTAAATACGCAGGTATAAAATAAATACATACATACATCCATAAATCACGTCTTTCTCCCTTACGGGGTAGACAGAGCCTAAGGTGACAAGACCCGAAGGCCACGCTTAGCATGATTGTCGGCGTATAGGTGGAAAGGGGAATCAAAATAGTGATGGGTAGCTAGCCGCATCGCCTATATGATTCCTATGCTCATTTTCTCGATGGACTTTTACCATCTGCGCGGGAGGAGAAGCAACTGGTACATTCTATGTTTTTTCTTTACTCCCAGGCCAGCATGGTATGTATGTATGTATAACTCTTTATTGTACATAAAACACAAGAAAAAGATGAATACAGGACAACACACATGCACAAAGGCGAACTTATCCCTAAAAGGGATTTCTTCCAGTTTAGTTTTGTTTACGTATTACTCGATTAATGCGTGTTTTTTTTTAAATTTTTAATTTTGCACGTAGCAAAGCAAGTCGCGGCCACTCATGCTGCCGACTCGACTAAACTTTATCGTCAGTTGGTTGGGCTAGCGCAAAGCTGCAGCCGTCGTCAGCCCTTTGTCTCAGACCTTTTCGCCAAGTTTTCAATTGCTAGCAATTTTACGTAATAAGCTGCTTCATAGAAAAGCGCTGAGTGACAGCCTTACAGCGGTTTACAAAATAAAATATACATACATACATATTTAATCACGTATTTATTCCTTACGGGGTAGACAGAGCCTAGGGTAACAACACACAAAGGCCACGTTGGAGCATGATTGTGGGCGTAAAAGTGAAAAGGGGTTAGCTATGGTTTTCTAGCTAGCGTATCATAAACATAAAACGTAACTAGAGCGACTAATTGACTAACAAGCCATTTTTGGGCAAATGAAAGAAAGAAAGAAAGAAAAAAAGTTTATTTATGACAATCACAAAACATCAAATAAAATAAAATAAATTAAATACACTTAATACAATTAATAAATGGAGTTACAATCATGCTAAACATGGCTTTTAGGTCTTGTTACCTTAGGCTCTGTCTACCCCATAAGGGATAAAGACGTGATTTATGTGTGTGTGTGTGTGAAGTTATAATTGTAGATAGTTCAGCTAGCAACTTGTCACTATTTTGATTCCATTTTCCACGTAAACGGCCACAATCATACTAAACGTGGCCTTTAGGTTTTGTTGCTCCTGACGTGATATGTGTTTATGTGTGTATTTCATAGTGTAGTCAAAAAGTTTTTAAGATGTTTTTTTCATGAAAAACTAATTCTAAAACCGCTTTCGCTCCTAATTTTCACCACAGTCCAAAGCCCTTTTACAAGTCTCCTCAACTGAAGTTAAATGTAACTAAATGGCGATCTTTTCGAGTGAACAGGCATTCAGAGGCATCCCGGCGCGATCGCAATTCACTGCTTGATTCAGTGTGAAAGTGCTTTGTGCATTGCTTTGATCAGGGACGATAATGCAGGCAAGATTAGGTGTCAGGTGCATCGAGTAGCCGCGCGAGCAGAGCGATGGCGCGCAAGTGTTCGTTTCACTGCCGCGCGAGCAGAGCGATGGCGCGCAAGTGTTTGTTTCACTGCCGCGCGAGCAGAGCGATGGCGCGCAAGTGTTCGTTTCACTGCCGCGCGAGCAGAGCGATGGCGCGCAAGTGTTAGTTTCACTGCCGCGCGGGCAGAGCGATGGCGCGCAAGTGTTCGTTTCACTGCCGCGCGGGCAGAGTGATGGCGCGCAAGTGTTCGTTTCGCTGCCGCGCGAGCAGAGCGATCCAAGAGGAAGGACTACGAACTAGTCCGAAGCATGTCGAGCAACACTCGACTTTTATACGTCAGTTATCCGTTTAATTACTAGCTTTTGCCCGCAACTTCGTCCGCGCAGATAACGTAAAAGAAACATTAGGTCATTCTTTCCTATCCCGTCCTTTTATCCAGTAGAAAATTTGGAAAATCCCGTCTGAGTGTTGCTCTTTGATCTTGAAGGATATCTGCCAAATACCAAGGATCTGTATTAAGTAGCAAATCATATTATGATTATTTTTATTTCTTATCCCACGGGAATTTCGCAAGGTCCAATAATCAGTTTTCAGATATCATAATTACCTAGTATGCAAAATGTAAAGATTCCAGAAAAAAAGATCCTATTACCGTTTCATGGTTCTAGCTACCTCCCCGCCAATTTTCAACCAAATCGGTTCAACCGTTCTTGAGTTATAAATAGTGCAACTAAAGTCGTCGCAAAATAAAAGGCCCGTTTTGACATTTGTCTTCGCGACGTAACTAGTGATGTAACCATACGACTCGGTACTCGATACTCACGATAAATCGATTCAAGTTTGCATGAGTACTTGATCGATTTGAATATATATTGTAAAGTGCATTGGATTAAAGTTCTGTTTAGAAAATTTAACTTACACTGTTGTTCTAGATTTTGAAATGATACAATGTTACAAGCTCATAATTTTCAGCATAAGGATCACTACACAGCTGGTGAAAGTCAGTAATTAATTGATTGATGAACACTAGTATTTAATTAAATAAAACCGGCCAAGTGCGAGTCGGCCTTAAAAAAATATCTTGATCGATTTATTTTTTTCTTTAACCGATTATTATTAGTCTGTGGACAATATGAAAAAATCGTTATGCACAGCACTTAGCCGAGTGGGCGGTACCCATCAATGAAAAATATAATTACCTTCAGAACATTTCGTTCGGTAAAAAATAGAGAACTTCATAGGCGTGAACTGTCAAAACGGGCCTTTTATTTTGCGACGAGTTTAGCACGACTTTCTTTTATATATGTATAAACCACACGAAGTGCACCGTTACCAAAGGTACAGTCAAGTGTAAGAATATGTATCTAGACAAAGTTTCAAAAATAAGTACCATACGCTCTTACGCCAGCGTAATAAGGTCGTGTCGATACTTATTTTTGCACTTGACCGTACAAACAATGGAAGGTAAATAAAAGCTTGTAAAAAATAATCTACGTTAGAGGTGTAAATTCCGTAACTCTCATTATCAAAGGCGAAGTTTTCGCGGTCTACCCAAACTTCAAGGCGTTCTAAGAACATATGCCAAGTTTTGATGCACAAACAAAGTACAACAGTTACCGCGAGGCATAGAGAAATAGCCTAACAGACTGTGTTGCTACTGCGGAGTAGGTACAGGGACCTAGCCATGACGTCTTAATGCGATTCAACAAGGGCGGATCCAGGATTTTCTTCTGGAGGGGCACAAGAGGCGAAGAGGGAAAGAACAACAGTAACTGTTAAAAATAAACTTGAAGTACCGTCTGGGGGGCACGAGCCGGGGCAGCCCCCCCCCCCTTAATACGCCCCTGCGATTCAATTTTGAACCAAAGTTGTATCGCTCGCTGTCAGATCCATATTAGAAGTGTCAAAAGTAACAGCTAAAAATTAAATTTTAATTGGAATTGATTGCATTAAGACGTCATCGTAAGGACCAGCTGTCACATATGCGTCGGGTCTGCCAAGAAACGGTTAGCCACGTTGGACTCAGTAGAGCGACCAGCCTGTAAATTCTTAGGTGATGCCTCATGGGGGGCAGGGGGGCTGCCCCCTCCCGCCCAGAGAATCCAAAAATGTAGCCTTTATTCAAGTTCTGCCATACTTACCTACCGATAGACGCTGTACTTCTAGTACCCCCCTTGATCATCGACTGGCGAAGCTCTTGGTAACCTTCGAAAAGTTGCATGTCTATTTTTTACATCACCCTTATCTGGTTGGCATTCCATCGTCTTACACAAAGCGGTTCGCTTCATCATACGATGATAGCGCTGACGTTTCCACTCTATGTTACTTCCTCTATCCACGATGTTTGCCCTTCATTATGTGAGGGCGAGCTGAATGTTTGTCTTGCCGAGTATGCAAATAATGTACATACTAACGGAGAGCCGGTAACCGCCCTATAATGTGTATAAACCTGTGTTTACCCCAAAATTCTGGATAGCTTTGGTTAATTCCATTTCAGAGCCACGACAGCCACAACACGACAAAATCTCGAACATACATACATAAATATAAATCATTTCGTTTTCCCTTGCGGGGTAGAGTCTTTTTTTACGGTGTGGAAAATACGCTTTATGCATCCGTCCGTTACCGGGGGTATGTGGGGCTCTCCCGCGACGGCAGGCATACCCACTAAAACCCACACGGATTCCCTACCACAGTGTCACCATGACGCGCCACGACTACCCCGGGATGAGATTCCCTCTTCGCGACACTCTATGCAATGCAGGTTCGGGAATTCCCGGCCTCCCCCGCTGGTGCCGCTTGGACTTTTTATAGAAGTCTTGAAAAAGACAGCGGCTGACGTTACCGGCGCCTACGGGCCGGGTTACGTATCGACCGGCAGTGACCGAAATCACTCCGCTCCGGAATCGCAACCCGTAGGTCGCACCGCTCCGACGGTGAGCTTTCGCCTCCGTACAATATGCCCTCGCACCTTTCCCTGCAGGTACTTGGCTCAGGTTCGCCTCTGTCAAAAAGGCGGCCAAAGGCGCCGCCCTCACTGCGGGTCCATTTCTGGAATTGCGGGTTCACCTTACCACCCCTCACCCCCAGTTGGATATTAGCTAACAGTTTAATAACTTACTAAATTAATTAATTAACCGTTGTTGCCCAAGGTGCACCGGCCTAAGCGTTAGCTTCCCCTCCCCGTGAGGCCAAGAGCCTCTGTTAGTACGGGGTCCTAAGGTTACAAGACCTTAAGGTGACGTTTACCATGATTGTGGGCGACCAAGTTGAAAGAGGAATCAGTATAGGGATGGGTTGCTTATCAAAGTTAACTACGGGGAACAAGGGACAAAAGCGTGCCTCGCGAGCTCGCCGCGAGCAGAACGCCTTGGTACACTGGGGTTTTTGGATACTGTAACGTAAAACAGTGACGGTTGCAGCTCCCAAGTTGAGTACCTACATACATACACACATACACAAATCACGTCTTTACCTCTTACGGGGTAGACAGATCTTAAGATAACAATACCTACAGGCCACATTTAGCAAGATTGTGGGCGTATAGGTGAAAAATGAAATCAAAATAGTGATGGGTTGGTAGCCTCATCGCCTATAATGTAATTCCTAAGATTTTCGCCCATTTCTTCGATGGGCTTTTACCATCTGCGCGGGTCTCTACCCGCGCAGATGGTAAAAGCCCATCGTAAGCAACTGGTATATTCTATGTTTTTTCTTTGCTCCCGGACTAGCACGGAAGAACCTACCTGAGTTGAGTATACCCGGCTTAAATGTTTGAACTACTCAGGAACAGCAGTTTTCCCAATTTACTTGTCTAAATAATGAAGCCGAGAAGTCACTTACTAGGCTTACCTATTAATTATAAAATCGCAATTAAGAAATTGAAGGAAAACGCTCCGCAAAGTTTGTGGGAAGAGTATTGTTAGTTAAATGAGGGGAAGTTTTTCGATCAGCGGCATGATTCTTTGAGCCTAAGGGGATACTTTGTGAAGATAAATTAAAAAAAAAGTGACGTTTACTGTTCAAAATAATGCCTTATAGGTTGAGAGTGTCTACGCGAATCGGTGTTTGCAAAGCTCGGCAAACGCGTTAAAAGACCTAGCTAGATCGCTTTTTGGTCCAAATAATCTATACACAATAGCTAATGTCATCGAAATCGAAGAGTTGTTTCTGAGTAGCCGAAATAAATAACTATTAAAATATACAAGAATTGCTCGTTCAAAGGGTCTCGTTGAAGTGGCAATGGGCAGGCCACATCGCTCGTAGACCAAACTGTTGTGGGAGAAAACTTCTCGAGTGACGATCACGAACCAGAAGTCAGTGGCGGACTAACAGGGGGGCGGAAGGGGCGGCCCGCCCCGGGCCCCCGGTCTTTGGGGGGCCCCAAATGCCTCCGCGTTCTCCTGATCAAATCTTAAACAAGACTTCCAAGATTCCCATCTCTGTGTACGAACAAAACTACATATTTTTTTAAGTTGGGGGGCCTCGTTTCAGCTTTGTCGCCCCGGGCCTCTGACGGGCTTAGTCCGCCACTGGACGCAGTGTTGGCAGGCCTCCCACTAGGTCCCGACGACATCATGAAAGTTGCGGGAAACCGGGCTGGTGGCGAGTTGTCGTTCATTATGGTGTGCTATGAGGCCTTTTTATCAACAGTGGACGTGTTCAGGCTGATGATGATGAAAGGGTCACCTTTGGAGTACCCGATTAGCCACGTAGCAAGAGTAGCAAATGCTACGGGCCCCGCGCTCCAACCTGTCTGACCGTAATAAAAAAAAAATTTAGATAGGAGCGTAAATTATCTTTGTAACAGTTTTGTTTTATTTAATACCCTAAACTTGAGAACCTAAAGCAAACCAAGGGCCCCTTGACAGAATTTGCTACAGGCCCCCGCGCAGGCTTAATCCGGCACTGCTTTGGACGAACAATTGTTTGATCTAATGTAATGTTTCATCGAATGTTCGCTTGCTCTAATTTTTTCTAGCTGACGGCGGCTTTGTAGAATAAGTGGGGTAAGTTAGGGCACTTTATAATGTTCTTGAAAAGCCAATGGCTTCAGTACAAATTCAGTTTAGACCACACGATCATTCGACGAAGCATTACATTAGACCAAATTATTATTCTACCTGATATAGACCCAACGCGTAACAGATTAAACTCCGACAGTGGGCGAATGCCCACACAAAAATCCACGTTATTCACTATCCCAAACGCTCAAACGTCGAAGCTATTTTCCAATCACCCTGTACCCTTACTATCGAAAGTTGGAGGACCTTAACTTAACGTATTAGGGGCTAGTTTAGCCTGGCCGCCGAACATGTAGCGTTGAAGAGGTATTTGCACTAAGAGGACCACATTACACTGGCTGATGTTTTATTCATCGGTTCTCGAGATAGTACGGTCAGCAGATAAGTCTACAGGTTTTTAATCATTATCTCGAGTAACATTGCTTTGCTTTAAACAATACATATTTTTATACATCTTTATCTATATACAGTCTTTATCCCTTGCTTTTGATTTGAAACAGAGCCTAAGGTAAAAAAACCTAAATACCACATTTAGCAGGATTATGGGCGTATAGGGGGAAAGGGGAATCAAAATAGTGATATAGGCGTTGATACCTTGGGAAGGTGGGCCCAGGCGCGCGAGATCTCTCCAGGGAAATATCTACGCGCCTGATTGATGCTTCTGGTGACCAGCGGGCTGGCAGCTATTGGGCAAAGAATTAGACTCGCAATTCAACGCGGCAATGCTGCCAGCCTTCTGGGTACAATGAGCAGTGACAGTAACCTGGGAGGGGTGTTTTATTTGTACTTTTAGTTAAGCTAGGTTTAGGTTAATTTTGTACATAGTACATACGTACATAACGCCACGCCTCTTTCACACAGGGGTAGGCAGAGACTACTTTGTTCCACTTGCTACGACCCTGAAATACTTCTTTCGCTTCATCAACATTCATCAATCTCTTCATACATGCTCGTCGGTTTCGGGTACTCCTGGCCTGACCTTTTTCCAAAAAATAGTACATAGTTAAAATATTTTTAAATTTTTTAATGTATATAGGTACAGTTTTAATGCAATTTTTGTTAACCACAATACATTTTAAAATAGTGATGGGTTGCCGCATCGCCTATAACATTTTCCTAACGTTAGCTTAGTTTCTGTTCAAAGAACATCAAATTGGCTTCACTATTATTGCTGGTATTTCCGAAGTCCTGGCAACATTGTACATTGCACTTAACTGGTTATGGAAGTTATGGCTGTAATGGCTGCACCGCAGTGCAGAGGCTATCGATTGCGTTCATGGAAACCATAATAAGCGATCGCCATCGCGGCACGCTACCCCTGATTTCAGCGCAGTATTGCCAATTTAATTAATTTGTCGCCACAAACGGTGAGTTTTGATGCTCCTAGCGACAAAAAGTTTTGGCGGCGAAATTGTCTACAGCTATCTATTGCTCGCGACTTCGTCCAAATTTCGGCCAAAAACAGACGAACTTTTAAGCCTTGCCACCTATACGCCCACAATCAAGCTAAACGTGGCCTTCAAGCCTTGTTACCTTAGGTTTTGTCTACCCCGTAAGAGATAAAGACGTGATTATGACGTTATGTTTGTACTCCTAATGTAGTTTTCGAGAATGGTGGTGGAGTCGATAACTGTTTGTAAATGAGCCTATAACATTATTCCTATGCCCATTTCCTCGATGGGCTTTAACCATCTGTGCGGGAAGAGTAGCAACTGATACATCCGATTACAAACATTAAGAACACCTCCCTATCGATGCCGTTTTTTTCGTCATCAGTTTCGGTTTCGGGAGAATAAACACCTTTCGGTCGAACACTAGTACTGGTACACTTACTAATGGTAAAACCATCAAAGGACATTAGTCAAGACCGTAAGTTCACCATTCTCTCACGTACAATCCGTCTCATCAACCCACGTCACTGTCACTCAGGTGTGAATGGTTCCAACACGTAAGCCCATTCATTCCGGTCATTCATTCCGTTCACTCATTCGTTCACTCATTCGTTCATTGAATTATTCACCGAAAGCTCAACTAATGTAATGGGATGTTAGATAATTGTGCGGTGGGTTGTTTTGTTGCTGGCTTTTTGGTTACTTCTAATGATACTGCAATTAATGGATAGTGTAGTTAAACCAATTTTAATGTTGAGAACAGAATCTTGAGCAGGGGGAAATGTAAAAATTGGTACCTTATGTCCAGTCAGGTGTAGATTTGGGCATGTATTTATCGGAGATATCCCACGTTGAGCGGCGCCGCTGATCTTCAATGATTGTAGGGAAAGACACCTTGTCCGTCCGTTTGTCATACACTCACTACTCACTAGTTTAAGAGTCAAATTATGTAGAAGGCAGACACAGAACTCAATATTATTATATAGTTTTTCCATAAAAAGCACGCGTAACGTGCCTTTAGACAAAACGTTCCTTTTTTGAAGTGACCGGGAATGAAAAATTTTGAATGAATGATTGGTTGGAAAGGATGTGAGAACGAGTCTTATGAAAGAGTGGCTGTGGGTTGCCAGATTAAATAATGTTATTCCTAAACAATATGAGAGGTTCTAGGTTTCAAGGGGTATAGCATGCGTCACGGAATGTAGAGGATCGGTACTTTTCTGTTTTTTCTATGTTTTAATTTTCAGTGTCGTTTAGAAATTTAACTCTAAAAGCCACAGTGAAAGACCACGAACAAAAGAAGTATAGCCCAAACAAAAAACTAATAACAAACAATATTAAAGCAGGGATGGGAACTTTTTTCCATTCCCAATGCCCTACCCTCGGGGTCGAGCAACAAGATTAGAGAATTGGAAGTGGAATCTAATACAAATACGATTTGAAGAAGTTGATTGTGTTCCCGACTTGTTGGTGGATAAGTTGGTATATAAATCTTGGGGAGTAATTTGATACGGCCGAGTATATTCGGGTGCGTGTCGTGGCCCGGATCGAGTTGAGACTGATACATAAATCACGTCTCTATCCCTTACGGGGTAGACAGAGTCAGGTAATACGATCTAAAGGCCAAGTTTAGCATGATTGTAGGCGTAAATTATACATACACTAGCTGTAATGTTGCCCGCAACTTCGTCTGCATAGAATTTGCTTTCCAGCTATACGCCCTTAATCATGCTAAACGTATGGCCTTTAGGTTTTGTTGCCTTAGGCTATGTCTAACCCGTTAATATTAAAGACGTGATATATGTATGTATGTAGATTTTAGAAATCATTAAACATAGACGACACGACGTCCACCCAAAAGGTGGACCCGATGACCTCATTAAGATCGGAGGATCGCGCTGGATGCAAGCCGCTTCCAACCGGTCTTATTGGAGATCTAAAGGAGAGGCCTATGTCCAGCAGTGGACTTGTAATGGCTGAGATGATGATGATGATGATGAAACATAGAAAGTTTTAAATAACATTAAATTTATATTTTAAAATCACCCACACATGCATCAAGTAATCATACGTAAATAAATTAATGAAAACAATTTTATGCCATAAAATGCTTTACATTATTTTGGAAAAGAGTTGGTACTTTTCAAACTGCTGAACCAATTTTCACTAAACATAGCTAAGAACCACCTCAAGGAAACTGGCTTTTGAATGAAAAAAACCGCATCCAAATCGGTTTATTCCTTTGAGCTACGTTACCACAGACATCAACGTTAAACTTATAACATCATTATTTTTGCGTTGGGACTTAGAAGACCATCATCATTATCATCTCCAGCCTATACACCTCCCACAGCTGGGCACAGGCCTCCTCTCAGAATGAGAGGGCTTGGACTATAGTTCCCACGCGGGCCCAGTGAATTCCTTCACAGGCGTGTGCAGGTTCCTCACGATGTTTTTCCTTCACCAAAAAGCGCATGGAAGATTTCAAAAGTAATTTCGCAAATCCCGAAAAACTCAGGTGCGAGCCCGGGATTCGAAGCCACGACCCTCATTGAGCCACAGGTCAAACCACTATACCACGGCCGCACCATAAAAGACCTTGTGGTATATAATCAATGTAAAAGTATCGATTACAAATCCAATACATAGCAACGAGTCTAGTTCCCTCCCTAGTAAAGGTTAACGACCCAGTACAAACAATATGAAGGGCGAGTGATTATGTGTTTACGAGCAGTACCAGCGTTAACGCTCTAGTGTCTAGCATAGTGTAACGCCAGTAACTGATCCGCGTACACGACAAGATGAAGCACCAACCGTAGTGAAGCTTGAAACACTCATGTGACGTTATTGTCGTGTCTTTCTGATAAAATCCATTAGAAAATCATGTGGTTCTGTAGCCAAAGGATGCTAACTGAATCCTTTTTGCAAAAAGGAATAAATGTCTTCTTTCTTTCTTTCTTTCTTTCTTTCTTTCTTTTTCTAAGAACAAAAAACACTTACCTCGCTAAGTAATTACGTAGTGGAGCAGCAAGGTATATATATATAACGACATTGAAAATTAGAACACATAGAAAAATCCGAAAAGTAAAGCTATGGCCCAGAATCGAACCCGGATCCTCGTCATTCCGTGATGCGTGCTATACCCCTACACCACCCATAGCAGGTAAGGCTTGGAAATTTTCTATCTGTTACTAGCTGTCACGTGACCTTGTTACGATGCGCATTTTTGTCGCCAAGGGTCATTTTGTTTGAATGATGAATGTGTCTGTACGACACAATTACAAATTCCACTACAATTAAAATGGACCTCCGCAAAGTAGCGCCTGATTAAATAGTAATAGTTCTGACTGCAAAAGTAAAGACTGCAATAAATACATTTTAAACCACCCAGTGAAGGTAACACATAGTTGTGGGTTACGAATTCGTCGTGTTGGTTGTACAGTCGCTAATCAGGATTGTCGAGCCACTTCGCAATTTGGCCGTGTAATTAATGACCGATGTTACCGACTAGCTGACAGCAGGCGATTTGCATTACGCGGCCAAGTTACAAACATCAACAAGTGGCTCAACAATCCCGGTTTGCTGTACCTAGATGATTTACTGGTATTACACTGTGCCCAGGGTGCCTTGAGGTTTTGGATTACACGGTAACTACACGGGGGTGGTTCTTCAATCTACTAAGACGGGGCTAAGAGGCCTTCGTTCCGCGTAGTAACGAGCTGCAATAACAATCTGGGACCTGTTTGGGTATAGACAGGTACTGTTTAGTGTTGCGTACCCTTCTTCTTTTTTTTAATATGGCCCCATTGATCGGTGCGATGATTTCGCCAATGGTAAGGTAATAAACACAGTATTCAAAAATCTTGTTACAAAAATGTCGGCAACGTTGTGCGGTAGAACACGGTCAAACGACCCCCTCCCTCCCCTTGTCGGGCTCTTAGCCAACGGATAATGATATCCCTCAGACACACACACAAATCACGTCTATATCCCTTACGGGGTAGACAGAGCCTGAGGTAACACTTACCTCTCTGTACTTACTTAATCTCTTCACACATGCTCGTCGGTTTCGGGTCCTGACCTGACCTTTTTCCAAAACGTCTCCTATTTGGTCTCGGAACGTCCGTCTAGGCCTTCGCCTCCCAACGTAAACATTCACACTCCCCCTATAGATCTGTTACTGATACACAAATACTAAAAACAATATTTTTATGTTCGTGTGCCTAAACTGGATTTTATAATCCGAGTCTCTCTTGGTACAACGGTTTGTATGTATTTTGGGAGTATTTAAAACTGTGCTAAACCTGCGACCTTAACCCAAGAGAGCGGTACCTAATCAAGGGACGCCATTACCTTAAAGGGCGTGCTCGAGATGGCCCATTGTTCTTGCCCATTGGGCTGGGATTTTTCACTCCCTTTTAGATGCAAATGTTACTTAAAAGCAAATGTAATCTCTAACGGCGCGGAGCCGTCTATGATCAAAGTTAATAAGTAAAAGCGAGAAAACGAGATTATTTCAGCGTCAAAATTTTTCCGGTGTACGTTACCAGTTCTTCGGACATTGGCGCTTTTTGAAGTCCGATTTGGATTTGCATGCAGTTTCATCAGAGGCCCGTGCCCTCGCCGAGATGAAAAAAAAGAAGGCGGGATCTACCTTTTCTCGAACAGTTTTGCCGTATTTTCATTACATTAACACGATTTCTCTTCAGTCTATAAGTTTAAACTGTTAGGTTTGTTTTAAAACAATCTTGTTAAGTTATCATTTCTGAGAAAAATGCATTATACATTTTATATACATAAATAATACACAAATCATGTCTATGTCCCTTACGGGGTAGACAGAGCCTAAAGTAACAAGACCTAAAGGCCACGTTTAGCATGATTGTAGGCATATAGGTGAAAAGGGGATTCAAAATAAATAAAAAATTATAATAAAATTCCGAACTTCATCCAAAATATAAAAGACATGTTTTAGAAATTAAGAAAACTTGTTTACAGTAAAGTTAAAATGTATAATGTAATGTACTACTATTTGTACATTAAAAATGTAATATTTGCAGTGCCCCTACAGGGTTTCATCTTGTATATTGTATCTTGTATCAAAGCAAATAAAAGTTTGAGTTTGAGTTTGAGTAGTGATGGGTTGCAGCCGAATCAGAATTTCCGCCCATTTCTACGCGTACTATCTAACAAGTTGATTCACCTACCGTAGAACGTTCTCATAGTAAACGTTACATGTTTTTTTGGTTAACTCTCTGTATATAACGTCACTATGACATCGACTGAGCAAGAATCACTTTGTTCGATTGCACCTACTCAAATTAATATGTAAAATTCATTAATCTAACTGTAGGCACGACACAAACAAAATGTTGCCTAATTGAAACTCTGAAAACCAGAGCGTGACAAGTCATCTGTCAAAGCTATCCTTGACATAATATCAAACGACCCGACCTATTGAAACTGAAGCATCAATAAACAGTGAGACTAGTTAAGTATGGTTATAGTAAGCTAAAGAACGCCGCAATGAATGAATGATCGCATTTTGTTAAGAGGATTCAAATTTTTTTTAAAATTGCCAATTGGCCGCCAAGGGCTCTTTTACATGTATTTTTGAAACTGCCAGCGCATTCGGAAAGACCATCAAAGCCACGAAGAATGCGCCGCAAGAAACTTGGCAGAAAGTCATTTTTCCAAAATAAAATACATTAAGCTACTACAATACTTAACTTCTACTTAAATTGAATAAATTATAAATAATTTATAATAATAACTAGGTACCTAAATATTGTACGTCCGAAATGGCTAAACTGTTGAAACTTATAAAAATCATGTTATCACAATTGTACACGGTTTTGTACAATAAACGTTTCGCATTTCTTATTTCTTAAAACCCAACCTGGTGAACCTACTTTAAGAAACCCCGTAAATTCTCCTAGGTACCTACCTACTGAGAAAAAGTTATGCTTACAAATTGGTAGACTGTATTGCTTCGCGGTGGGTAGACAAACAAGCGAACTGGGCCGAGGCCGCAGTTGCGCTCGGAGCTTTGATAAAAGTTGCGACGTGAACTTAAATTAAGCTTACTTTAGTTATAACGTTGTATACATATACAATCCCGAAGAAGCTCGACAGTTAAACAACTTATACACGCACTGAAGTTAACTCAGCCAAGGCAATCCTACTAAAATTATAAACGCTAAGTTAGTAAGTATAGATTGATGGATGTTTGTTACTCTTACACGCCAGAACGTCTGGACAGATCGACGACATTTGGAACATAGATAGATTATAGTCTGGAATAACACATAGGCTACTTTTTATCCCGGAAAATTGCGTAATTCCTGCGGGATAGCGATAAACGGATTCTATGCAGAAGATACCTAGTTAAGAGTTTTAGACGCATTGTAGAGTAAGGCGTCCGGACAAAACAGTTCATAAGATGGGAGTAAATGAAATCCGCAGACAAATTTGTGGGCAACAGTTAAAATATACAAATTCTGAAGCAACTCCTGCAAGCTCAGTGAACCTGGAATAACAATCTAGAAACAATTATCCCGAACCATCCAACTTTTGCTGGTAAATTTTAATTGAACATCGCCCGGTGTCATTAAGTTGGAAACAGTTTTGAAAACTCTACCTAAAACTTTTCAGGTTCCATTAAACAAATGAGAATTTCTTCAACTACAAAGGTTTTGTTTAAAAGGTCTGTTTAAATAACTGGCGGAATCGCGTTAAAAAAGGTTTAATGCTCAGAGTTCATTGGATACTTTTAGACAATGGCTCTCTATTTATTCGTAAAATGTTGCCAGTTTCGAGATTAAGCCGATTGTTGGCTAATATTAATCTACATCCCAGGTTTCCCCGATTTGTTAGTGAACAAAAAAACGGATGCGGATCAGAATATGTAAAGGTTAACCTTTTCGACGCCAACGACACATATATCGGCACCGCAGGTTCAACGCCAACGACCTATATATACGTCCATTACTTCAATGCAAAAGCAACCTTTACTAATTGGGTTTAGGTTCAACTTAAGGCATCGCAATATAGATGTCTGGCGTATGGGTGACGTCTCTTGTATTTGACGTGGCGGCGAAAGGGTTAAAATGTATAATGGGTTAAAATGCATAATGGTTCAAAATAAATAATGCCGTTGTCTGTGAAACTATTAGCTAGATGAACTTTTTTGATGGTGTAATCTATAGATTGGTTTCGGTTAGGTTTAGTTTATAACAATTCTGTTAATTTGCAATTATCTGAGAAAATTGCATTATATACTTTGAACCATTATGTATTTTAACCTATTATATATTTTAAGCTTTATGTATTTTAATACGTACCCAAAAACAGTTACCTTTATAAGTGGTTTTGCTATTGCTAAATAAACTATTGCTAAGTTAGCAGAGGCCTAGAGAGTTTATGAATAAGGGGGGTAACTAGTGTTAGTGTTATCTCTCTCTCTATTGTATTACTAGCCGTTGCCCGCTATCTATTAAAAAAAACCGCATCAAAATCCGTTGTGGAGTTTTGAAGATATAAGCATACATAGGGACATAGGGACAGAGAAAGCGACTCTATTTTATACTATGTAGTGAAGTCAGGATTGGTTTAGAAAGAAACAGCAGAACGATCTAATTAGACTAAACGTCTCAAATTACGGCAAAAGTTAAAATCACAAACTTCCAGTTCAAAATTAACTCTTTAATAATCAATTTGTGAAGTTAATCCAAGTTTCCTTCTCATATTGCAGTAACAACGGAGTCTGAAGACCGCACCAAAGTGTTAAGTACTTCGCGAGCTATTTCTGTAGGCCATCCTACCTATTCTTAGAATAATGAATATAATAGAGTATTTATCATCAGTTTTTGTGCGTATTACTTAAAATTTAAGCTGGTTGTTGACAACTATGGGACGCAAGTGTTTTTGCTTCAAATAGTTTTAGGTCTATTATCTATATATCTTTGAGTTAGTGAGTTAGTTAGTTACTTGCTCAAAGCAGCGGCCCGGCAGACCTTGACGGCGATGGCGGGAAAGTTGGACACCTTAAGGGACTGGACACGTACTGCAGCAGATCGAGAGCAGTGGATGCGTTGGTATTACCTACTTACACGTATTTATCAATGAAATGACCAAACTGAGGTCAAGGAGTGAATGAAGAGATTGATGAATGTGGATGAAGCGAAGAAGTGTCAGGATCGTAGTAAGTAGAACAAAGTAGTCATCTGCCTACCACTATGGGAAAGAGGCGTGACGGTTTGTGTATACATATCATCATCATTATCTCCAGCCTATATTACGTCCCACTGCCCATAGGCCTCCTCTCGGAACGAGAGGGCTCGGACTATAGTTCTCACGCGGGCCCAGTGCGGATTGGTAACTTCACACACGCCATTGAATTGCTTCGCAGATGTATGCAGGTTTCGTCACGGTGTTTTCCTTCACCGAAAAGCCCATGGTAAATTTCAAATGTAATTTCGCACACAAATTCCAAAAAAAGTCAGAGCATATAACATGATGTCTAAGTATTCCGCCAATTCCCTCGATGGGCTTTTAGCATCTGCACGGGAAAAGAAGCAACTGGTACATTCTATGTTCTTTCTTTACTCCCAGACCAGCGTGGAAGGAAATGTTCATGCGGACTATTTTTGGAAAGCGCTCACTTACAACAGCTTTTCATTGTCTAAGCAATTGTAGCAAATACTAATTAGGTACATATTTAGTTTATTCCATTAAACATTGAAAAGCAAAAACCGCATCGCGCTCGCCGCGATGAAAAAAAATTAACATAATTGTTATTTTACTTTAACCAATGTCATAAGACCGTGAACCAAACTAGGACTGGTTGTCCAAAATGATAACTTATTAATAAACTTTTAAAGTTGCAATTTGGTTATCTTGAAGCACAATACGTTTCGTATATAGCTACGACATTAAAACATGGCCGCTACGCGACAGCTGTGCAAATTTCTATTGTTTCTGCAGACAAACAGAAATAAAATAACCACTAAATATTTAAACCACAATTTAATGGTGATTATTTATTCATTCAATAAAACTTTTTCCATGCTGGTCTGGGAGTAAAGAAAAAACATAGAATTTACCTGTATCGATTCCCCTTTCCATCATCACTATTTTGATTCCCCTTTCCATCCATACACCCACAATAATGCTAAACGTGGTCTTTAGGTCTTGTTACCTTAGGCGTCTACTCCGTAAGAGATAACGACGTGATTTATGTATGTATGTAGCATTTAACATGATGATAAATGTGGATGAAGTGAAAGAGGTACCTAAGTACATAATGTCAAAATCGTAGCAAGTGGAACAAAGTAGTCTCTGCCTAGCCCTATGGGAAATTGTAGCATTTAACTTTTTCGCCGCCACGTGAAATAGGTAACTACAAGAGACGTCACCCATACACCAGACATCTTTATTGCGATGCCTTAAGTTGAACCTAGACCCAATTAGTAAAGGTTGCTTTTGCATTGAAGTAATGGACGTATATATAGGTCGTTGGCGTTGAACCTGCGGTGCCGATATATATGTCGTTGGCGTCGAAAAGGTTAACAAATAAACTAGGTACTTTATTTATTTTTTCGCGACCTCCGTTCAAAGTGTTCGCGGTCGCAATACTCGGTAAAGGCAGTAGATTTATCGTGTTTGCATTAAGTCAGACGGTAGTGCGCATGAGTCGTGGCCGCACTAATTGCGTGACATCAGTAATGATGCGTGTTTTTGTGCTTTTACTGTGCGCGGGCGCATGGGTGTGCCAGGGGAAAGAGTTCCAGGATAAAACAGGTAATTTTAGGCATTTTTTATTTTATTGAATCAGGCGTTACTTTGCGGAGGTCCATTTCAATGAACAAAAAATATTTACCTTGCTACTCCGCTACTCACATGCAAAAACCAAGCCTGTGTGAAATATATGAGAGAAAGAGAGAGAGAAACATTTATGGTTGTGTGGTGTAAGGGATAATTAAGTTTGTGAGATTTATACGTGTTTTATGTGGCAGTAGTGGAGGGAGGGTTGCATGAACATATATATTTCACACAGGCTTGGTTATCTTGCACGTGGGTAGCGGAGTAGCAAGGTAAATATTTTTAGTTCATTTTTAGACATACAAGGTCCTTTGGGATCTGTCTACCTCGTAAGGGATAGACGACGTGATCAAAGGTGGACATTAACTCGTTAATCCATTAATCTGCTTAAAGGATTAACTGTCAAGTTAATTTAAAAAAATGTTAACGCTCTTACTAATTTCCTTGAAATTGAACTTCCTTTAACTTAAGAGCGTTACATCGATGGAATGGGCATAGGAATCATGTTATCATAGCAACCCATCGCTATTTTTATTCCCCTTTCCACCTATACGCCCACAATCATCCTAAACGTGGCCTTTAGGTATTGTTACCTTAAGCTCTGTCTACCTCGTGCAGGATAAAGACATGATTTATGTAATAATAAATAAATAAAAAATAAAAATCTTTATTGCTAGTGACAAGGTACATATTGAAACAAAAATGACATGCTATAAACTTAAAAGTAAGTTTTGCAAAGGGAACCAATCTCAAGAGCTCAGCGCTGGTTTACAGAAAGGCCCCTTGATGTGGTACATCGCAGCCCCTGCGTGAATACAAAACAAAAATGGTGTCTGTGGTAACATACATATATATTATGTTTATGCATTATGCCCTTGACTGTATATACCTTCTCTACAATAATAATTCCAACTAAAAATTACAAGGTAAGGTTACCTTGGCGTAGCAATTTCTGTTTTAAAATTAATAACGTTACCCTCTAATATATTCGCCGTAGACGAGGGTAGCATGAATATTGCATGCGGGCCTTGCCGTCAAAGACTTTCAATAAACGCATTTTCTGCTGAAACGCGTTGTAGCCCTTCACGCGCGCGACGAAGCATAGGGTCGGTGTCAAATATGTTGTTCACGCGGTCTATATAATTCGCAGAAAAAGGGTCCATATTCTTCTTCTTTTTGATTGTGGCGTTACAAGTCGTTATAGCGACGACAACTTCGCCAATGTCGGTAAAAAAATTTAATCATAAAATCTTGTGACAAAATGTCGGCAACGTGGTAACACGGTCAAAGACCCCCCTAACCCCCTGTCGGGCTCTTAGCCAACGGTCAACGATATCCCTCAGATACTGCCAGGAAATCATTAGCCGTTGCCCAGGGTGCACCGGGCCAAGAACTGCTCTTCCCCCCGGACGGATCCGAAAACGAACCGCAGCTCTTGTTCACACGTGGAGGTAGCCCGACTCGCACCCCAGGGTCCATATTGGGTCTCATAAAATACCTATTCGCAATTAGTGATTACACATAAATAAATATCGTTCATGATGTGTTTTATTTCTGAAGTACCGCACGCATTTTTTTAGAATTGCCGCTAAACTAACCTAACCTATCTAATCATCCCACATCCACCCACTGCAGATGGTCTGCCCACTGACCTTCGACCCAGTCTTGGACACCACTCTGCCAAGTGCCCCGTCCATCGTCACTTAAGCTGTGGTATCCTAGTTCCAACATCCACAACTCTAGTCCGTTTCCGAACCTTTTTTTTCAAGGTAACAATAGGCGGCCTTATCGTTAAAGAGCGATCAGGCAACCATACCAACCCGATTCTAAAAAACAATGGTAATAACTTCGATGCTTCAACATTTTCGTGGCAATATTATATGAAAAAGATACTAGGTACTTGTGCGATTGTGCAGAAACATCTCCCATCGAGAGGCAGAAGATTAAAAATTTAAAAGCAATTAATATTTATGAGTAAGCGAGCTCCATGGCTGAATAACAGGTAATTAATGAAGCCATTAATGAGTTCGTTTACGCGTTAAAAGTAATTATTAAAGGACTAGCACTCCCACGTGGCTCTGCTCAAATTGACAAAACAGCTTTAAAAGTTCCATCAACATAAATCAGGGGCCTTGCCATGACGTCTTAATGCGATTTAATTCCGACTCAGTTCAGGTTTTAGCTGTCATGTTTAGTATGGATCTGACAGCGAGCCTAAACTGAATCGGAATTGAATCGCGTTACGACGGCATGGTAACCCCTGGAGTTAAAAGCAAACTTCCAAGTCTATTCACAGTTATGTTCCGCTATAACAAGTACATAATTATAATCATGGGTCCAACGTGCATGGGCTAATCTAAAAGAACTTCATATAATCTTGTGAGATTTGTATTATGCATAAAGTTTAGAATTTATATCGTTTTTTATTTCGTCTTGGTTGTATTAGCCCTTCTACCCAGGGTTCATCGACATAATTTGTAGACTAAATAAAATATCTTTGAGCTGTTAGACACTAATTTATATGTCTTCTTACATTCATATATAGTTTTAGTTGGTATGTTTAGTATGCTTTAGTTATAGGATTACAATAAGTTAGCTTCAGTTGATTATTGCTAAACAGACTTAAGTAAATTTTTTTTTGTTTTGGAAGAGCGAGGTCTCCTGACACAGGTAGGTACCTTAAAGTACCTACTGGGAGGTCTCAACCTTAACCATTGTATGAACAACTGTAAATCAATAAAGCATTATTATTATTATTCACCATCTCACTCTAACTCATTCTTACCCTTGCTTTAATTCGTATAGTATAAAAGATTTTTTTTCATAGATCGCTACGTAATAGCCTGTCACAGCACCGACTTGACGTGCTTCAAGCGCCAGTACTCGGCTTTGAGAGACCATGTGTTGCTAGGCAACAGTCTGCTGGCTATCGAGCAGTTTCAGCCCTACGCCGTGCAGTACGGCAGCAGTTGCGTGAAAATCACAGGCTGGAGGGAGAGCGAGCTCGTTGGGTTTGGGTGAGTGGTCCTTTTAATACTGTGGTTCTTAACCTTTCAGATATGACGGACCATTTATCAAAATGTCTGTCTTGCCATGGACCACCTAGTAACTACATAATATCTAACGTATGGCTACGATCGGTCCCAATGGATGGAATTGCACCTTCACGCGCTGTGTCTGGTTGTCACTTATCTAATTTATTTATTTGATTGGCCCCGCGGACCACTTTTGATGCTTCCAGGGACCACCAGTGGTCCGCGGACTACCGGTTAAGAACCACTGTTTTAATAGATAAATAACCCCAACTAGCATTTCATAACGTCAATTGAGTGGCCACTGGTCGTAGTTATAGGCATTTGGATAGTTTGCTCATAAATACTGCGTGCTGTAAGGCAACAGTCGGCTGGCTATGGGCAGTTCCAACGCTACGAAATGCAGTACGGCAGCAGCTGCGTGAGACTCCCAGGCTGTGGAGAAAGCGAGCTCGCTGGAATTGGAAGAGTGGTACTCGTAATAGATAATTACACCGCAACTAGCATTTCATAACGTCGATTGAGAGGAGTCCACACTGCATGCTACAGGGCAACAGTCGAGCATTTCCAGCCCTACGAAGTGCAGTGCAGCAGCTGTGTGAGACTCACGGGCTGGGATTGGGTGTGGGAATAATAGATCCCATTACATCCCAAGCATTTCATAGCGTTGATGGAATGGCCAATGACTGCTGCTCTAAGCATCTGAACACACACAACACGTAGTCTCTGAGAGACTCGGAACTACGTGCTGCAGTGCAACAGTTGGTTGTCTATCGAGTAGTTCTTCGCGGTGCAGCTGGTGGCAGTTGTGTGAGACAGTCTGGGGAGAGAGCGAGCTCATTTGGATAAGGTGTGTGGGGATAAATACCCAAATGATTTGTTTGAACAGCAGTTCCGTAGATATTGATATTCAACAGAGTTTTAACACAGGTAAAAACGCTGTCAGAGTGACTCAGAAAATTCATGTAATAAAGTCTCCAGTCCATAGTACATGAAGAAGTTGTTGATGAAATGATTAAATAACATTTAATTACTGGAATTCGGGCGTTATTTTGCGGAGGTCTTTTTTAAAATAGACTGGTAAACTGAATTTACTTTTCTGTGAAGTTTGCTTTAGGATTATTACGTAGTACCTATTTTATGTAACATTTGTTTTTCTCGTTTAATAAAACTTGTGTAAACAAGCCAGCCAGAATTTTGCAGAACAAGTGAAAACGCAAAATATTGATATCGCAATTCATATTATTTTCTTCATGTATGTACGCATGTATTTATTTATTGTACATAAAACACGTAAATACATGATGTATATGAGTAACTTCATGAATCCGAAGAAAGATGACGGCCTGTCAAGCAGAAGATCGTGGGTTCGAACCGAGATCGCTCTGAGTTTTTCTGAATATCAATCTCATTTGAAATTTATCATGCGAGCTTTTCGCAAAGGAACACATCCTGAGGAAACGATGGAATTCAATGGAGTATGTATGTTATAGTCGTCGGCTAGCAACCCATCACTATTTATTCCTATTTCCACCTATACGCCCACAATCACGCTAAACGTGGCATCTAGCTCTTGTTACCCTACGCTCGGTCTACCCCGTACTTAAGAGAAGACGTGATTAATAATGTATACGTATGTATATCTGTGTATCGTTTCGTGAGTTACAGACGTTTCTCGCTGTAAATCAGTGCTGCAAGTGTCTAACACCTCAGCGTAATGCTGAGCCAGCGACCGTTTCACTTTTGCGAAGTCACACAACGCCGATGATTTTTCATGTCTGTGTTTTTTTGTGGTTTCTTTCCTATAAAATTGTGTGTACGCTCTTATATTTTTATATATATTTTTTATATATAAGAGGGGACAAATGAGCAGACGGCTCACCAGATGGAAAGCAATCACCGTCGCCCAGGGACACCTGCAAGACCCGGGGAATCACAAGTGCGTTGCCGGCCCTGTTTGGCCTAGTTGGCGGTTATATTTGTGTGTCTTGCAAAATGAATAAATGTCTTCTTTCTTCTTTCTTGCTTTTTATATCCCATGGATGTCAAAGGTCTGTTTTCCTGGTTCTACAGGATAGACAGCATTAATAAGGAGCTGTCGATGGCTCTGGAGCTGCCTGTCTACATTCAACAAGTGAGAAATGAAACCGACTGCGCCAAGCCCGACAAAGGTAACCGTAAAAACGATGTTTAACTGTTTAACACCGGTACAAAGTTGTTTACAGCCCGAAGCGGACAAAAACAAGACTTTGACATTTATGAATGAAACTTTCTGTCCCTCTTTACAAGCTTTTTATATTTGGGTACGTAATTACGCTTGATACGGTTTTACTGCTGTGATCAATTGAAAAATAAAAGAGAAGTTTTTTTTATTTTTTTTTTTAAATGAGCGTTCGTGTGACTGGAGAATACAACTTTGGTTTTTAACTTAATAACAATGGATGTAACCCTTTTAAACCTTCAATATTATGTCTCTAACTGGATTTTAAAACACTGCAAAGCATTATCCTTGAAGACTAATTAATCAAACTAGTTTAGTGGCAAATTAGCTCAATAGTGAAATCTCCCCGCTTTCTCTGCAAATTACATTTTCATGATCAAAATGTGTATACTCATACTGGATATATCCAGGTGTTCACCTACTGAATGGAATGTTATCGTCGTAACCAATTACGAAATACAGATAACACCAGTTATTTCTGTAACCTGATTCCGATTGTTTTTGCGCTAAAGAAAATACTAAGGCCGCCCCTAATTAAAAGTTTATTAATGATTTGTGCAGAGTTCACCGACATCTCCAAGTACAACGCGGAAAATGCCACCCTCATGGAGTTTACTGCTAACGGTAAGTTTTAGAACATAAATCTGTGTTGCCAACATCAAAAAATCAGTCACTAGAATAGAACCAGAACCATTAACAAATGGCACCAATATTAGGGGTGCTAGTCGGGTTACCTCCGCGTGTGGTCAAGAGCTGCGGTTCGTTTTTGGATGAGCAGTACCTGGTCCGGTGCACCCTGGGCATCGGCTAATGATTTCCTGCCAGTCTCTGAGGGATATCGTTATCCGTTGGCTAAGAGCCTGACGAGAGGGGGTCTCTTGACCGTGTTCTACGGTACAACGTTGCCGACATTTTTGTCTCGAGATTTTTGAATATTGTATTTATTAGGTACTTTGACATTGGCGAAATCATCGCGTCGATCGATGGGGCCATATTAAAAAAGAAGGAGGCACCAACATTATTGCCACACTAGGTCATTACATGTTTTTCTGCAATTAAAGATTAATAATAATTAATTATCAAAAATAGTAACTGCAGCCTGAAATTGTAGGTACAACATGCAAACGTACAGTGACCCCAAAAGTACCAATAACCACATAAAGTCGCTAGAAAATTTTGTCACTAAGACTACGCAAAAGTCGCCATTCTTAGCGACAAAAAAATGCCAAAACGTCAGTAAAGAACCACACTCGTCATTTTTTATGTGGACGTAAAGCCATAATATTAGTTATGTCGAAAACGTACGCGTGAATTAGATCACTGTATTAATAAAAATAATAATAAATTCTTTGTTTAGGCAATAATCCCATTAAAACAATAAAATTCATATATTTACTTACTTACCATCTCAATGAATTAAATGTCATTAAAAATTAAAATGAAATAGAAATAAAATTAAATGAGACAAATTAAGAATAAAATCAAGTGTCATAAATTAACAGCCATACTATTTTTGTTCATTAACTTTCCTCTATTTAAAAAACAATTTGAAACTCATTTGAAAATAATGTTCTAGACCCTCAGCTAATAAAAAGCTGGTGCTTGAAGGTCAGCGCGCTAATTCTGCCGCCTGAGCGGAACCCGATGAACCCTCCCGACGCCATTGCTTCAGCCTAACCTTTGAAGGCAGCGACATATTAACGAGGAAGCAAATTAAAAACGCCGGTACCCATGGGCCGGGCTGTGCTCCCACCCAACTACTAGTCGTTGGAATGTTTGTTACTAGTAGCATGATTACTGGAAAGGGGAATCAAAATAGTGATGGGTTGCCAGTCATATTACCTATAACATACATATAGGCTATGGTTGCGGAGTAGGTAGCAAGATAATTAATGTTAATTCATAATATGGACCTCCGGAAAGTAACGCCTGACACAATTGCTCATTGTGTTTTCTCAGGAACCTACTTCACATTTATTCAGTAAGTCTTTATCCCTTACGGGGTAGACAGAGCCCAAGGTAACAAGACCCAAAGACCACGTTTAGCATGATTGTGGGCGGCATATGGCTGGAAAGTTGAATCAGAATAGTGATGGGTCGCTAGCCACATCGCCTATAACATGATGTCTAAGATTTTCGCCCCTTCCCTCGATGAGCTCTTACTATCAGCGCGGGAAGAGAAGCAAATGGTACATTCTGTTTTTTCTTTGCTCCCAAACCAGCGTGGACCTATTTATAATATTATATTAGGGATTTATTTGAAACTTTTAAGCTCGTTCGTTTCGTACTTGGACTTCGTTGGCTTGTTAGATGAAAGCTCACTAAGTCGAAACCTTGTAAAAACTTAACAAAACAAAATTACCAAAGTTCATCTCTCACAAGGTGATGCTTGAGTGCTTATATTATTTTTAATACTTTGAGGGCGAAACGAAAGTTATTTCGTACTTGAGAAGTTAGCAAGGTTTCTGGAATAACGATGTCTCATTAGATTATAGTTTTTCAATATCGAAAATTTTGATATTCGAGCGTTTTTCAAAAAAGTCTACAGAATATTGTTTCCAGTTTAACAATTTTGGGATTTTCTTACTCAGAATCCTTTACCCTATCGATCCTTATACAAAAAAAAAAGTGTTCCAAAAGTTCCATTCCAATTCGTCACTTTTTTGTTCGTCGTTTTTTTTATATGTATGGAATGTGACGTACAGGAGAAAAAAATAGTAATAATAAACTCCATAGTAAAATCCGGACTCATGTTTTCGTGTATGAGAATCGACAGGGTAAACGATTTTAAGTCCGTAAAACCCAAAATTCTAGAAAACGCTTTTTCACAAAATATTCACAGCGGATTCCAAAAGGAAGTCATTAAATTGGAGATAAGTAACTATGAAGCGGTATTTAGACTAAAAACAAATGTTCGTTTTAGTCGGTATTTAGATTAAACATACATACCGTCACGCCTCTTTCCCACAGGGGTAGGCATACTACTTTGATCCACTTCCTACGACACACCACTTTCGCTTCATCCACATTCATCAATCTCTTCATACATGCTTGTCGATTTCGGGTATTCTTGACCTGACCTTTTTTCAAAACGTCCTCAGTTTGGTCACGGAACGTCCGTCTAGGCCTTCCCCTCCCAACGCACGCATTCACACTCATATAAATCTGTTTAGTTAACCTTCTTTCATCCATCCTTGACCAAACAAACTAAGCATACATTTTTCTATCCTAGTCACTATATCTTCTGTCACACCTGCATGTTCCCTTGTTCGATCTCAAAAATGATTTATTTTGTACAGCTACCGTGTCGCTGGTGTTCCCCTACACTCTGCTGAAGCGCAAGGGAGACGTGTTCCTGATCTTGGAGGAAGAAGATGTGGACGTTCTCTTGGACATCCCAGTCTACTTGATGGAGGAAACTGAGCTCGAAGGTAACGAAATTAAAGGATGAGAAGCACAAGTAATAGGAGCTGATGATCGTGCGAACGTTGCAAGAGGATTGAGTGCACTTGCAAATGTAAACGTTTGATTAGACCGTTATCATGCTACATGTCAAAATTATTTGAAGCGATATCGATGCCAATAACATCATATTTATCGTTTGAGATCATAAACCCGGCTCGAAACACTTCAATACCACAGCATATCATCACGGAAGTTAGCATAACGTACTATGGAATATATTGGGCTGACATTGATGAACATAAAATGAAGGAAGACATGTCTTTTAAATAGTTTTAAGGACCCAGCGTTGTCCGAATGTCTTAACGGTTGGGGTAAGACAATCAGTGGACAAAAATTCTTTTGTTTAAGATTTAAGCAAAAGTATTTTGTGTAAGATTTAAGTCTACACTAAACAGCTAGTATGACTTGAATGCTGTGTAAACACATCGTCATCTTTGTCGCTTGAGAGAAGAGTTAACTTGAGCTGAAGTTTCGACGCAGGCGCAGTTAGTTATGTAGTTAGCAAAGTAATCTTACTAAGGAATGTTTAGGTACTATTTTATTTATTTATTTTTATTTTTATTTATTTATTTAAGGTTTACCAACAATTGTTAACACTAATACATCGATCTTGCTGCTTGCATAGGTATACATTTTGAGTAGAGTATCACAATCACTTATAGGTAAACACCGCATGCGAAATAAAAGTGAAGCTTAGAAACTAATTTTATTAACTAATTAGCTTTGTTCTCAAAACCAAACAATTATATATATACAACCAAAAAAAAAAACACAGCTCAGGCTGGATCAGTGATTTAGGTTAAGTTTAAGATAGTTCTGATCAGTGCAGCGGGTGGGTCAAAGTGAATATCCGTCATGTCGCTGCATCTATTGGCAATGCTCGCCAGCCTACACATGGGGGAGTTCTTACCAGATACTGACCTTCTGAGCGGTGGACACAGGGGGGTAATGTGATTTCGGGGGAAACGTAAAGGCGCACGAAAACGCAGAAGCGCCAGTAGCTGTGGACAATCGATTTTGTGCCGGACTAATTTATGTAGGAAAAATGCATCCAAAATGGTTCTTCTGGTTTCCAAAGACTGGATTTTGAAGTGCTGTAACCTGCGTTTGTAAGACACTGATTTTTTTGAAACGACAGGGTCTCGAAATGCCAAATGACGAACAAATCGTTTCTGAATGCGCTCCAACCGAAGAGAATGAGCAGCGTAGTGCGGTCGCAAACCACGCTGCAGTACTCCATTACACTCCGCACAAGGCTGTAGTAAAGCAAAATTTTTGTTTTACTACGTCTAAATGATCGACCGTTTCTAATGATGAAACCCAACATCTTAGATGCCCTTTTAATAGTGTTATCTATATGAGGGATAAAAGTCAGCTTACGATCTAATAGCACTCCCAAATCACGAATAGTTTCGACTTCTTCAAGTTTATGGCCGTCGATATGATACTGTGACTGTATCGTATTGTGTTTACGTGTAAACTTAATATGGACGCATTTTTTTGTGTTAAATTGCATTTGATGTGTTTAATTGTACTAGGACTCTAATGGCCTGTTCCATCACTCTCTGCTAAGTTTCTGATATCTTTAACGTCAGATATTTATGAGACCTCTGTTTGTTTTGTAGTAATAGATAGAGACAGCACCATAGACATCTGCCTCACACTTAACCTATCAGAATCTAACCTATCTAAGAGACGGTGGTGGAACAGGGGGAGTTACCATGACGTCTCAATGCGATTGAATTCCGAACCAGTTCAGGTTTTAGCTGTCATTTTTAGTATGGATCTGACAGCGAGCGAACCTAAACTGAATCGGAATTGAATCGCATTAAGACGTCATGGTAACCTAAAAGCGTTTTTGTCGCAGCGGAGTTGAACAAGGCGTCAGAATGGGCCTACGACGTTACCCAGCACATTGAGACGGCGCAGGACTTCGCTGTGCCGTTCACCAGCCGGCTGCGCGCCGCCCTGGAGAGAATCCCGTTCAGGAGGTAACTGGTGCCTTACCGTGGCGTCTTGATGGCATTCAATTGGCATTGTTCATTTTTTTAAGCTGTGCTTTTAACACCTTTATTTGATAAAATGGACTATTTCAAGCAACTAATTTGAATATTATGCTTTTACGTAGCTTTGTTAATTAATAATAAATATTTTTTCGCTGTTTGATAATTCGTGAATTTAGACAGAATCCCAATCGCCTTCGTTCGTCTGGCTATAAAAAAAACGGCTTTGTCTATGGTTTTGTCGATTTGACAGTGACACGTGAGAGTTGCCGTAGCTAAACTTATTTTTTTCATTTTTGTGGCAAACATTCGATGCTGGATTCTGTCTAAAAACCGGGTCGTTCGGTCAAACAAAGGTTCAAAGTACTTTTACTAAAATATTTGCAATCATAAAGTATTTTTGAAATCGGACAAGATAAATCGGATAAATGATGGTTTTCCTCGAAATGGTTTTCGAATTGGAGCATACTAAAAAAAATGAACAATGCCAATTCCGACTCAGTTCAGGATTTAGCTGTCGCTTTAAATGTAATATCTTTGTAGAGGTTTTCTAACTCGACCACCTGCTTCAATATTCTGGAAACATTCCGAGAGACATTGTTGAAAGCCGTTAATTTTACATATAAGTTTTTTGTGTCTAAAGATGAAAGCGATCTTGTTAATGACAAGAGACCCGCCCCGGCGCACGGGTGCAATGCAATCAGTGTTTCTCTGCTATGTTATGCATGTATTTATACATATAAGGGCCGATTTTTCAATCGTCAGATAAGTCCTATTCGAGGAATAACTCTATGGGTATCTGTCAGTTAAGTGCTTATCTGAGGATTGAAAAATCGGCCCTAAACCTTACACTTGAATCAGTATCTATTAAAAAAACCGCATCAAAAGCCGTTGCGTAGTTTTAAAGATATAGGCTTAAATACAAGGCAGCGGAAAGCGACTTTGTTTTTTTATACTATGTAGTGAAAAAGGATTATGTACCCGAAATTATTTATGAAACAAATTTGCAGTAACGACCTAATTAAGAGAAAATATAAAGGAATATGAGACGGAGCTAAAGAAAATAAAGTAAAATGGGTTGTTATTCTGTAAAATTTGTGTGTTGTTTTATTTCCTGTACTGTTTACGTCGTAACGTTCTTCATAATTATTACCACTTCATGGTCCGGCCACACCAGTGCGTAAACGACATACAAAATGTATGATGAAACGGTGAGAGAGCGTGACGCACTCTATTGTTTCATTATTTTATGATCTCCAAACTACCCATATTGATCTATCAATTTTCTTACTACAGATTGATGCTGCTCTATCCTGAAGAAGAATATTCAAATCTGCAATTTTCGTTCTTCGATTCGCTTTTTTGAAAATATATTTTTCAGTAAAATTCAAATCCAAGCTAAATCCTGATTGTGAAAATTAAGCTTGAAACATGTGCTTATTTACATAAGGAACTAATAAAAAACAACTTTACTGAAAATAAAAATGGAAAATCTTTGATTTACTTTATGAACCACGATACGTTACCGACACGACTTATGCAATTGACTTTTTGGCATTGAATTTTTCAAATTGAAAAAAACTTTCTATCAAAATCAAAATCAAACTTTTATTTTTGCAAATTGGCCGCCAGTGATTAGATTAGATTAGATTTGATTAGATTTATTTATCACCCTTTTAAAAGTACAATAAATGTCAAGCATAAGTAATTCACAACGGGATCGTCAATTGCAATAAAATAGTAATAATAATAATAACTGAAATCAAATTAAAACAAAATATCAACAAACAAAAGTAAAGCTTAATGAAATGTCAATGTATGGCTCTTTTACATGTCTTTTTTAAACTACCAGTGTGAGAGTTTCTTAAAATGTACCTTTAGATACTACGCTAGCGGACTGAGTAGCAAGGTAAGTAAATGTTTTCGTTCTTTGAAATGGACCTCCGCAAGGTAACGCCTGATCCATTTAAGTATTTTAACCCTATTACTCCGTGATATTATTATGTCGACTATGGTTGCGGAGTAGGTAGCAAGGAAATGATGTTAACATAATATGGACCTCCGCAAAAGTAACGTGTTTTCTCAGGTAACCTACTTCACTTTCATTCTGATAGTTTCAAACAAATCCAGGATCACTCCATGCACTGTATCTTGAACTACGTCCATTTAGCTATCTCAAAACTTTCCTTTGCCTCTTCTTCCTTCTATTTTCCTAAACTTTATTGAACCAAAAATCTTCGGCCTGTATAAAAGTCTTTTCCAAACTCCCCATTACCGAATTTAATGGTTCGAAAGGGCTATTAGTTCCGGAAAATAATTAAAAATGTGCCCCGCAGATGAAATATGTCTAAGAATTAGTGGGATCACTGAGGCAAAGTACCAAGTGAAACTCAACCCTCGATCTCAAAATTAAAGTATTAATCTGGAGTGACAACGATGTAACATAGGACTTTGTAACAAAGAGAGCTTATTGTCGAAGAATAGACTTGTTCTAAAAATGTCTAGTCACGTTGAAATTTTAATAGCCCTAAGAAGATTATTTGAGGTCTTAATTTGAAGAGTGACTTTACAAATTTGGACCAAATTATACTGGTTAAAAGACTGTATTTTGGTGAATTTTTACGTGAAAATAATGATACCTTAGATCAACAAATTGGTTGGTTTATTGGAATGAATACTAAATTTCGTATGTGTTTTCCCGGCATCAAAAGTAACATATTTAGTTACAGGTTTTATAGATTTCTTTTAGTAGGTACATTTTTTTAAATAAAATTAGTAAATCCACAGATTATGTACAAACAATATTTATTTTGGTCTCATGACAAACCCGCTCTAACGAAGAACTTGCATAATACATATACAACTTTACGAAGTAGAAAAGGTTGCAATTTTATTCCAAAAACGTTCTTTACACCGACAACCCTTTTACTGTGAAAGAGAGCAGTAACATTTCCGAATAGGCCAATTTGTGTCAAATGGAATGCAGAAATAGAAGCTTTCAAAGTTTATCCCGGACTCCGCTGCAGGCTTGTGAAAAAGTTAAAAGTTTGAAAAATGATTTCGCGAGCAAAAGTTTGTCAAACAGCGTTTTTTGTGTGGAATTACGATTTTTCTAGTTTGATAAAAAGTGCCCGGCGGAGAAAAGCTAGGATATTCTGTCAGGATCATGCACATACACAAATCACGTCTATATTGCTTACGGGGTAAACAAAATCTAAAGGGCTTGTTTAGCGTGATTTTGGGCGTATATAGATGGAAAGGGGAATCAATGGTGATGGGTTGCTAACCGCATCGCCTATAACATGATTCCTAAGATTTACGCCCATTTCCTCGATGGGCTTTTACCATTGGCTCGGGCAGCGAAGAAAGTTGTAGGTACCTACATTCTAAGTTATTTATTTGCTTTCAGACCAGTATGGAAGACTGTCAGGTCCATGCATGGTTGAATAACTTCCTAGTGTGCCCGACCGTTACGAAGTTACGGTTTCCCTCCAAAAGTGAGAAGAGTAGCGTTTGGGCCGGTGCAACCTAGGAAACAACGATTAATTTTACTAATTGATTCAAAAATTGCTTGCCGGTCAGCTAATGTTCGATTGGGGAGGGGGTTTAAATTATACATAATTTAGCCGTTTAACACACAAATCACGTCTTTATCCCTTACGGGGTAGACAGAGCCGAAGGTGACAAGACCTACCACGCTTAGCAAGATTGTGGAGGTAGGTATAGATGGAAAGTGGAATCAAAATAGTAATGGGTTGATAACCGCATCGCCTATAACATGATTCCTATGACCGTTAAAGCCGCTTTAGGCGTTAAGCGTCAGCCGTTTAAGTTTTTTAAACATCAGTTTTGTCAGCGATTTCACCATCTGACTTAGGTACTCATCAAGCCACAATACAGCCGCGCAAATATAGCTGCATAGTGGCATCGCACACATTGCCATTATTTCATAAAACTTATGCAACATTCCAAGTAACTGTGAGCCAAACACCCAAACGCCAACAATTCCTCCTCCACTTTTAAATTAAATCAAATGCGAGTTAATCCTTTCCGATTGTCATTCTCCGCGTGTACAAATAAAACCACAATTTCATGGAGGCTTTAATTTATGACTGAATTCCCTTCGTTAGTCCTTTGTGCCCTTTATGGCTACTGCGGGGTGACTGATCTGTCCCACGGGCGCCAGAGACATCATAAAACAGCTTCCCGTTGAGCGTTACGGGACCCGCGGTTCAACGAAATGGGTCATATTTTGGGTGTTGTTGAGACCCAGTTTTTTGGAAAGGAGAGTAAATTGAAGGATTGGCTTCATGAACGCTTGTCAAGCTGCTCTTGACCTATTTAGTTAGGGAGCTGGCGAGTATTTCCGTATATGATTTGCACACGTTTCACGTCGAAAAAAAATAAATAAAAAAATTGAATACTACAAAAGTTAGAGCCCTGGATGTCTGCCTTTCGATTCTTTGTTTCCAGGATGACTGTGATCATCAGCCCCAGAAGCAGACGTGTGCGCATAATATAGCACACCTTTTTTTTACATTTTTGAAACGCTGTAAATTTACAACGCAGCGCCACCATGGTGGCAGACAAAGGTCCTTGATATTTCTTAGGGCATAAATATCACTATTAATAACGTCTGCTTTGTGTGCTGATCATATCTAAATTTTGCTCGCCAGCTCCCTAACTAATTATTCGTTAGTCTTCATCTGTCTTGCCTTTGTCAGAAAAAATGTATTGCATTTTGTAAGACGAATGATTCTCAAAGAAGAGGTCTCTTTTAGCTTAAATAATTTTGAGCTATCAGTCCTTTTGCCTCCGGTTTTTTCTTCTATTTTTTTTTTGTTTCATTGGCTGAATAAACTTTACTGCCTTCGGCCACCATCATTTCATAAAAAAGTTTTTTTATTTAATTTATTTTAAGACGCATAAAAAGTTGCCTGACTGACGTAATAATATAGAGAGCTGTTTAAATCCTTCGCAGTCCTCCTTGGAATAAATCTTCGTTCCTGCTTATAAATTAAGGGCGCTTCACACAGCAAGGTCGTGTAAGAGCGCTTTATTTAATGTCTATAATTTCAAGCGTGACTCGGTTGCCAGTCATAAATAATTCACGACGAATCCCGACAGCCATTCAATTGTTTGGGGGTGTGTTCCGATTTCCCCTGGTAAATGGCAACAATAATATTGATAATGGGCTAGTCTGTTTAACGAAAAATGAGTGGAAATGAGGGTGGACTGATAAATGTGCATGAAACGAAAAAGAGACGTCAGCATTGTAGTAAGTGGAACAAAGTAGTCGGGGTGCGAGTCGGGTTACCTCCGCGTGTGATCAAGAACTGAGGTTCGTTTTTGGATCCGTCCGAGGGAAGAGCAGTGCTTGGTCCGGTGCACCCTGGGCATCGGTTAATGATTTCCTGGCAGATTCTGCGGGATATCATTATCCGTTGGCTAAGAGCCCGACAGGGGAGGGGGTTTTTGACCACTATCCTACAGCGTTGCCGATATTTTGTGACAAGAGTTTTTTATTATATTTTTGTTACTTTGACATTGGCGAAGTTGTCGTCGCTATAACGACTTGAAACCTAAAAAGATTTTTAATTAAAATTTTTGATTCAAAGTTTCTGTCATTTTTAGTATGGATCTGACAGCAAGCGAAACTAAACTGAATAGGAATTGAATCGCATTAAGACGTCATAATGGTAAACCCCAGAGGCCCCACCATGACGAATGCGATTAAAGTCCAACTCAATTCAGGTTTTAGCTGTCATTTTTAGTATGGATCTGACAGCAAGCGAACCTAAACTGAATCGGAATTGAATCGCATTAACGTCATGGTAACCCGCCGTTTTACAACCCGTAAACTAACTTTCAAACGAGCGTCAACTTCAATTTCTTTTCGCAACTGCGAGCAAAAGTGGCTGGAAAGCAAATCCAGCTGATCACAGCTATGGGATAGGCCAGAGGTTCCCAAACGACGGGCCGTAGCGCCCTGAGTTGCCACAAAGCAGTCACTGGAGGGTCACGACTCACGAGGCAATTCCGATAATTTATTCCCGATGACTAGATAGGTACAAAAAGGCTGCCCCCGTGGCATAGTACCACATACGCTGGCAGCATTCCCCCTTTGGACAGCGATACTAATACGCTGTCCAAGGAAGCTGCCAGCTCTGCGGTCACCCGTAGCGTCTATTAGCCTCTTCGAAATATATAGGTATCTATTATCTATACATAATAAATCAGTAGAAAGTTCGTGTCTGTAAATTAAATAAAATCATCAAAAATAGAGTGCTAACGATTAGGGAACAGTAACGAAACACAAAAAAATAAATTATATCATTTTTGTCTATCTGTACACGACTTTCTACGGATTTATTATATGTGCGTACATACATATATCACGTCTTCATCCCTTACGGGGTAGACAGAGTCTAAGCTAAAAAACCGTAAGGCCACGTTTAGCATGATTATATGTACCTATAGATAACAATTATGTTTTCAGTTGGCTATCAGGCCAAGAAGAGTTTCTTCCATGCTGGTTTGAGAGTAAAGAAAAAACATAGAATTTACCAGTTGCTTCTCTTCCCGCGCAGATGGTAAAAGCCCATTAAAAGAATGGGCGAAAGTCTTAGGAATCATGTTATAGGCGATGCTGTTAGCAACCCATCACTATTTTGATTTCCCTTTCCACCTATACGCTCTTAATGCTAGGCCTTAAGGTTTTGTTACCTTAGGCTCTGGCTACCCCGTAAGGGGTAAAAACGTGATATATGTATGTATGTAAGTGTACCTTAGCTGTAAAAGTTTGGGAAGCCTGGGGAGGCTGTAGAGATATAGACGCAGCGGTTGAAGTGATAAGTTGCCTACTACCGGATCTGAGGCTCGCTCGTTGCGCTAACTGCAGTCGAGATGGGCCTGTATCGACTATCGATAGTCGATAATACAGTCCCTTAGTGTCAGGGCCGGATCTACAATATGGCTTTTTGGGCTTCAGCCCAGGGCGCCGTGGATTCAAGGGGCCCCCAGCTAAGTGAAGTCTAAGTCAATTTTTTTTTCTTATACTTTGAGTAATTAGGTGGGCCCCTAAGTAGTATTAGCCCAGGGCCCCCTAAACTCACGGACCGGCCCTGCTCAGTGTTCAGCTCTTGTTTCGTTAAGCTCTGTCTAACCCGTTAGGGATAAAGACGTGATTTATATGTATGTATGTGTCTAGCTAGAGCAAGCGCCGCAAACGCAATCTCACGGTAGATTTTAAGGTTTTATACCTAAAAGGAAAAAACACGTCTTTATCCTATACAGGGTAGACAGAGCCTAAAGTAACAAGGCAAGACAAGATATTGTTGGCGTAGGTATTGGTGGAAAAGGGAATCAAAATAGTGATGGATTGCTAGCCGCAACTACTTCTTTACTGATCTTCAAACTGACAATAATGAAGTGTAAAAGTTATGATTTGTGTGTGGTGTGTGTGACTAGATATTGTTCGACTTGACTGTACGACTCCGACTCGCACTTGGCCGGTTTTTAATTACACATAAACGGATAACTCACGTATAAAAAGTCGACGTACGTGTTCGTTTCCCTGCCGCCGGGGCGAGCGCTCCAGGAAGGACTACGAAATAGTCCGAAACATGTCGAACATCACTTATTTTATACGTGAGATCCGTTTATGTGTAATTATGATTAAGTCTCACGGTAGTTTCATGTTGAAAGTGGCCGGTTTTTATCGATGTCGATACATTCGTCGGCGCAGGCGCATCACTAGCCGCTGAAGCTAAAGTTTAGCTGAAACAAAATCGGCTGCGTGCACCGCCGGCTGGAGACGGGATACATTAAACTTAGTTCCTGGGACTGCAAGGCACGTCCCTATCGAAGGTCAATGAACCTTACTCCACTTCCATGCTGGTCTAGAAACTTAGAATTTACCAGTTGCTTCTCTTCCCGCGCATATAGCCCAAGGGAATGGGCGGTAATCTTAGGACACGATAATATAGACAAGCCATTTGTTACTTCCATGCTGGTCTGGGAGCAAAGAAAAAACATAGAATGTACCAGTTGCTTCTCTTCCCGCGCATATAGCCCAAGGGAATGGGCGGTAATCTTAGGACACGATAATATAGACAAGCCATTTGTTACTTCCATGCTGGTCTGGGAGCAAAGAAAAAACATAGAATGTACCTACCAGTTGCTTCTCTTCCCGCGCAGCAGATAAAAGCCCATCGAGGGAATGGGCGAAAATTGTAGGAATCATGTCATAGGCGATGCGGCTAGCACCCCCATCACTATTTTGATTCCATTTCTTGCCATCTATACGCCCGTAATCTTGCTAATCGTGGCCTAGGTCTTGCCACCTTAAGCCCGGTCTACCCCGTGAGGGATAAAGACGTGATTTGTGTATGTACGTATGTAAAAAAATTGCATGGCTTATTAGTCTGAAGTATGGTTCTCTGAATTACCATCCATTCCCTACATTTACTACAAATAAAGAAATGGTTATTATTATTAAACAGTCATTAAAATCCAAACGATAGATGTTTTTACTCGTTATCGCAACTCTTCACACGTTGGCTTACACGTGGGGCGAGAAGACTGGCCTGCGCGAACGATTAAATTGAAGCGGCCAGATACATTCATTACCCCCCTGGACGCAGTCGGTTAAGCGTGCTGGCAGGCTAGTGTGCGAACACCTGCCAACCGGCGCGTGGAACTGCGCGGCCGTTCAAAATGCCGAGGACCTCATTCGCCTTCGAACCAGCGTAACAGACGCCTCACGTTCTATCCCTTGCTGCTGCAGTCGATCCTTAATATCATTCCTTGCTTTACAGTTTCTTAAATTCCTTTATTGTAAATATTTCTATTCCTTTTGTTATTCCTTTATTAAACGTTGGTGTGCCCTATCCTGTACGTGTTGTCATTCTACGGAGCCTCAGGAGGCGCATCTACAAAATCAATGTTAGAGAGGCCAGACAAACGAACTAGTGGGTCCCCTGATGTTAAATGATCACCACTGTCCATAGACACCCGCAGCGCTTTACGCGATGCCAGTGCGTTGGGGGCCCTGCAGAAAATTGTACACTCGCCTCTTTTCGATTCAGTTTAAGTTTGCTCGCTGTCAGATCTATAGACGTCATGGTAAGGCTCCAGGTCAGGAATCATGGACAGCTATGATGATTCGTATATTTTGCAACTTCACAGTAGTTTTTATGTTAAAAGATTCACAATACATATATGTATACGAGATATGAACAGCGAATATCTTTAATGAGATCTCGATATTTCAACACGGCTGCATTCATACAGTAGACTACATGTGTCAACTGGGTCGGAAATGATTGTCTACAAATCTATCTACGTCCATAATACACGTATAATTGACAATATAAGTGTTTTACCATTTTTTGACAGTTCCTACATCAGAATAGAGATAAGATTGATTGTCATTTTGACTTCTGAATGAAAATAGTTTTTTTCGTTTCAAGCATTGTTGCGTATTATTAGAATATTGCGCTACTGAACTATCAATAAAAAAACTATGCTGAAACTGAAAATAGCTTTTTATTCGCCCCTTCAATGGTTTAACTGTGCATATTTAGTTAAAATTTACGAGCTTATGTATCTATATTACGACGCCATCATGACGAAGGAAAAGAGTAAGAGCGAGAACGCTATATCGTAAGTGAAAGAAAAAAAATTATCGTACATAAATATTGAAATAGCTATACTAAACAAGCAGTACAAATGACATTGAACCTTAGAATAATAAAGGAATTTCTTGCTCTATACTCGTGGCATCTCAAATTGACCTTTAGTTCTTGTTACCCAGTTCTGTCTACCCCGTAAAGGATACATATGTTTGAGAGTCGGAGACACTCAAACTTCAGTCCCCCAAGACACAGCTTTTTACTTACTTTGGGGGTCGGAATTTTTGACACTTCATGTGACTTCTCGGTACATTTTGATAGTTCCTAAGTACAAGTTGCTTGTGTTTTGATTGTACAATAAATCGTTTTTATTATTATTATTATTTATATACACATATACATACACGAATCATGTATTTATCCCTTACGGAGTAGACAGAGCCTGAGGTAACAAGACCTACAGGCTACGAATGTCCAATTTGCGCAGATCTGTGTCATTGTGCCTCGTCCGCCATAATTCCCACCATTGTTTTGCCGGATCGGGCCGCCCGACAAATTGACAAAGATAAGGGTCGGACTCAAATATCATTCAATTTGCGAACAGACGAGGGGTTGGGAGCCCCTGGCATTTTGCATATGGAGTTTTAATTTTTCCTTTTCATTTTACAGCGTAAAAATGGGGCAAAAAAACACCTATAACACCTTACAGACTACCCCCTTATTCATAAACGCTCTATCTATAGGCTTCTGCTAACTTAGCAATCGTGTGTCCTTATCTGTGAAAGGTAAATGTTATAGTGGCAGATAAGAACAAACGATTGCTAAGTTAGCAGAAAACCTGCAGAGCGTTTATGAATAAAGTAAATAAATAAAAATAAATAAATAATTATCTTGGGACAAATTACACCAATTGACACAGCCCCAAACTAAGCAAAGCTTGTACTATGGGTACCAGGCAACGGATAAACATACTTATATAATGTAGATAAATATTAAATACACACGACGTCCATGACTCGGGCACAAACATTCGTACTCTACCGGGATTCGAACCCAGGACCTCTAGCTTCATAGTCAGCGTTAAGGGGTTAAGATTTAACCAAAAATCGCAGGCAAAAGCTAGTTATAATTGTAATCTGTAAAATCAGTATTATTTGAGACAAAAGAGGCTAGAATAAGCTAGTATTTTACCTTCGGAATATGACAGAAAGTTTAATTTGCAATGACGCTGTTCGATAACAGGACCACTTACCTGTAACAAAAAAAATACAGATTAATATATTTTGTACACACTTTTCCCAAATAAAATTAAAAAATAATCATGTATAGCACGCATTACCAAACGATGAGGATCCGGGTACGATTCCCGGTCATAGCTTTACTTTTCGGACTTTTGTATGCGTTCTAATATTCAGTGTCGTTTACAAATTGAACCCGTCAAGCGTCCAAGCAACTACAAGCAAGTTAGGGACTACTCTAGTCGCTTGGTTATTTTCTAACGGGTAAAAGAGAAGCAACTGGTACATTCTATGTTTTTTTCTTAACTCCCAAATCAGATGGAAGCATGGAATAGTTTGAAGACCTTTTTAAATGGTTTTTAGTGATCGCCGCGTAATATCTATGTATATCTTCTGAATATACTTGTGAACTGTACCTATTGCCATAAAAATATTTCATTTCACATACATACATACACTTCCCCTTCGGTCCCCAGGCATAACATTTGCCTGGAGAGAGATCTCTCTATTGTGGCACTCCCCACAGGAGCAAAGGAAAAACAGATTGTACCAGTTGCTTCTCGTCCCGCGCATATGGTAAAAGCCCATTGAGGGAATGGGCGAAATTCATAGGAATCATGTTATAGGCGATGCGGCTAGCATCCCATCACTATATTGATTCCCCCTTTCCACCTATACGCCTTCAATCATGCTAAACATGGCCCTTAGGTCTTGTTACTTCAGGCTCTGTCTACCCCGCAAGGGATACAGACGTGATTTATGTACATGATAAAAAATGAAACCCATCCAATCAAACTAACCGGATCGAAGAAGAATTTTGGGACACCTTGTATAACGGACCGCTTTTTAATATTCGAAATTCAAATCGTCAGCGTCCAACGTTAAACCCTTAACCCCTGCCCTATTGGCCGCTAATCGCATCGATAACATCCCTATCTGGAATTACAATCCGAAGTCGCCCGACAACCGCCGACGACGCCCGATCCAATCTACGAAGATGGCTGTAAGAATGAAGTCCCAACGCCAAGCTATGCACGAGATAATAATTAGAATAATCACAGACCGCTTACCGTCAGTTGCACCAAGTAACTTCACTATCACTACATAGTATAAAACAAAGTCCCTTTCTCTGTCCCTATATCCCTATGTGTGCTTAAATCTTTAAAACTACGCAACGGATTTTGATGCGGTTTTTTTTAATAAATAGAGGGATTCGAGAGGAAGGTTTTTATGTATAATTCTACGCAGACGAAGTCGCAGGTAGAAGCTAGTAAACAATATGTTTAACCATAACCGACGATTTTCACGTATCACAAAAAGCCGTTTGCAGTTTTAGTTGGTTTTAAAATGTTACTTTGGCCATTTATTGTCTTCATAATACCATACATATTTCGTTTTTTAGCATTTTTTAAAAAGGTTAACAATGTTGACATGTTTTTTTATAAAATTTCTAAACGACACTGAAAATAGAACACAGAAAAATCCGAAAAGTAAAGCTATGGCCGGGACTCGCACCCGGATCCTCGTCATTCCGTGACGCGTGCTATACCCCTACACCACCCATAGCATGTGGGTAAGTCTTCGAATTTTTCTATCTGTTACTAGCTGGCACGTAACCTTGTTACTTTGCAATTTTTTGTCGCTAAGCGTCATCTGTTTGAATGATGTGTCTGTACGACGCAATTACAAACTCCCGTGGAACATCTACTGCTCACCAGGGACGAAAAAAGGCGCTGTTTTTCAAACGATAGGTACCTAGGTACTATCAAATGAATCAAGAATTTTTCATGTTTACTTTTACGGTTTTACCGTTAGAAAAAAATTCGAAAAGTAAAGCTATCGAAAAACCCTTTTTTTTAATTCGGCAACTGGAAAATATAAAACTATAACAAATCAAATTATGTACAATATTCCGTACCTGGCTGTTATTTATTTTTTAAAACGGCTTGCAATAAAAAGACAAGTTGGTGTAGGGTAGCACGGAATGGCGAGGATCCGGGTTCAATTCCCGGCCGTAGCTTTACTTTTCGGATTTTTATGTGTTCTAGTTTTCAGTGTCGTTTAGAAATTTAACTTAACCTACACCATTGAATAGCTTCACAGGCGAGTGCGTGTGATCTATTGCTATTCTAAAGCTATTGGTGTTGCCGCACCCTAAGCGTCTCGCTGCCGATTAATCTCTTGATTCGTCGAAGTCTGTTCGTGAACTGCCGGTTTTGTATTTAGGAACGATGTAGAACGGAGTGTTAACATAAAATTGTATTTAATAACTAACACTTACCTCTCCCAGCGAATTTCTCTGGCTGCACAGAGAGGTAATGCCGCCGGTGTGTTAGGGTCTATGCCGCAGGAGGGCCTTTTAGATGGGGTTTTCTTTTTATAGTTAGGTATGTTAATATAGTTTTAAGTTTTGTATATTTAGTTGTTCAAAATGGAACTTAAATAAATAAATATTATGAATTAAAAAAAGTTACCTACCTTACTAGGCAGTTTTGTTTTAAATTGATTTATTTCTTCCATGCTGGTCTGGGAGTAAAGAACAAACAGAATTTACCAGTTGCTTCTCTACCCACGCACATGGTAAAAGCCCATCGAGGAAATGGGCGAAAGTCTTAAGAATCATGTTATAGCGATGCGGCTGGCAACTACCACTATTTTGATTTCCCTTTCCACCTATACGCCCTTATTATGATACACGTGGCCTTAAGATTTTGTTACCTTAGACTCTGTCTACCCCGTAAGGGATAAAGACGTGATATATGTTTGTATTTGTTTTAAGTTATTTTTAAGTTTTGACTGTTTTTTATTATGATTTGTTTTTCTTTTCCAATAAAATCCATTTACTTTGTTTTAGGAGCTCCACAAATTAGCGCCTGATTAAATCTGTCGGTTCTTGGTGAATTTCGAAATATCATGGTCCCAATATTTAATAGGTTACCATGATCCATTTGACCACCATGACAACCGGAGAGCTCATTAGAGAACCTGACTGTGAAGCTTAAGATCCGGGTTCGATCCCCGGTCGGGGTAGATATTAGTATAAAAATGCGAATGTTTGTTCTCGAGTCTTGGATGTTTGATATGTATTTAACTATGTATTTATCTATATAAGTATGTTTATCCGTTGCCTAGTACCCATATTACAAGCTTTGATTAGTTTGGGACTAGTAGGCTTATTACCTAACTCGCTCGCGTGTCATCGTGTTCATTTTGACAGTTCATCAGCTAGCTGTCACATTCGTACAACAACTGTCAAAATGAACACGTTGGCGATTGTGGGCGAGTTACGTAATAAGCCTATAGGTCAATTGGTGTCAATTGTCCCAAGATATTTATTAAGCATCTACGAATACATGTTATTATATTTATATATTATATTTATGTTGGTATTGTTGTTTTTATTATCCCTGCGTTTATCCTGTCTATTTGTTTCCGCCACCTACTTAAACTGTCTCCAACTTATTTCTCTGTCTTGTTGGTTGTCTGGTAGAGATCGCTATTAAGCGATAAGACCGCCTATTGTCTACTTTTTTCATTGTTGCTGTATTGTTTTGTACTGATTTGTGGTGTTCAATAAAGAGTATTTGTATTGTATTGTATTGTATACTATGTACAATCGAAGGATAACGAAATCTTTTCAAGTTTTAAATGTCATTTTGAATACAAGATGGCGGCTTTTAAAAGAGAAACAATAGGGTCTTAGTAAAATTGCCTTAAAAACTTCAGCTTTCCACCCCGCGGCTGTGTTACGAAAAAACTCAAACTCTACGCCATTTTGAAGTTAATTAACAAAGTGGGTTCCGCGGGAAACCTTCGCCATGTTGATTCTAATACCTCGCGGGCTCTTGCTTAATAATTCCAATCGGTAGATTTAGGTTTAGAGTTAAATTATTTATCCTTCATAAAAAATTGCATCATAAACAACTCATCACTATTTTGATTCCTTTTTCCACCTATACGCCCACAATCTTGCTAAACGTGGCCTGTAGGTCTTAAGGGATAAAGACGTAATTTATTTGTGTATGTATGTATGTAAATTGTAGTTAGGAGAATTTAGATTGAAATCATCAATACATCGATACATACATATATCATCACTATTTTGATTCCATTTTCCACATATACGCCCAGAACCTTGCTAAATGTGGCCTGTAGGTACCTGTTACCTTAGGCTCTGTCTGCCCCGTAAGGGATGGGGACATCATTTGTGTGTGTGCTCATTGCAGAACTGTAAAAGGCACGAAAAGGCGAAAGAAATTCCGAATCGCATAAAAAATAGTCTTAAATGTCGACTTAATAACAAACTCTCGAGAGACAAATTGTTAAGACAAGCGTCCACGGGGAGGCACGCGCACTCACTTAGCCGTAACAATGCGACGAGTGAGCGCTCGCCCTTATGTTTGTCTTGAATTAGGGACCGAGAGATACTGTGGAAAAATCGGGGAGAAATTTTCTGGTCGCTTTTTAAAACATAAATCACGTCTTTATCCCTTACGGTGTAGACAGAGCCTAAGATAACAAGAAAGACCACGTTTAGCATTGTGGGCGTATAGGAAAGGGGAATCAAAATAGTGACATAATATAACATGATTACCTACTAAGATTTTCGCCTTCTTTGATGGCCTTTTACCATTTGCGCGGGAAGAAAAGCAACTGGTACATGCTATGTTTTTTCTTTGCTCCCAGATCAGCAGCAGCCTATTATGCTTCAGTAGTATAAAGCACCTAACTACTAAATACTTGGCACTCGCGATACAGACCCAGAGTCTAGTGCGAAGACCGCTGTTCGACTTACCGCATAAAATGTCATCTACCTATCTCTATGTAACAATGTCTCCTTTGTAAAACGTTATGCACTTTGTAACTTCTGTGGTGTACTAAAGTTATTCCTATTCTTATTCCCGTCGTATTTATTTCAGTTGTAAAGACTATAGCTGTAATATTCGTTCCAGAGCTCCCGATATAACTCAGCTCATTGTAAAGTCTCCCTGATCCCTGACCTGAACCGAAAATTAATTTCACGCTCCCTGAATACGCAAACGTTAACTTATACGTTCGTTTGTGTTTTAGAGCGGCGTCGACTGCGTTTTACACAGGTTTTCGGCCGTTTTCGGGGTTTGCGTTAGGCTAACGTAAACTTGAAATTCGTAGTTCTGTTTTCTGAGCTTGCAATAATAATGGAGCTATTGTTTTCGGAATCGATGGGTTACCGTTATGATTGTTTGTGGAACTTTGTTACAGTTGGTTGAATTTCGTAGAGGGTTTCACATTACATGATACGTCCGAGTTGGTTTACATCGCCGTAACATAATATGTATATTTTTTAAATACGTACTAATATACAAAAACAAAAAAACAGCGAAGAATAGGAACACACACACACACACACACACACACACACACACACACACACACACACACACACACACACACACACACACACACACACACAGTAAAATCACGCCAGTTGGCTTCATATTATAAATAAATAAAAATATTGACTACGCCTTGCATTATCTAAGTCTTAGGAATAAAAGACGTAATTTACGTATGTATGTTCTTGTAATAAATGCGCAAGCATGCTATGGCTGCTGGTATTCCTGCTATTCTGCTGCTGTAATATTCAAGCAAGACTTCAAAGGGAACTTCGTGAAGTATGGCGAGTCTGGCTGCATAGTTCCCTGGTAGGTTAGGTTCCCTGGTACACAGCATTCCATAATTTACTTCATAGTTACGGTACGACTAAAGTTATTGTATTGCATTTTATGTTTTGTTCGTCACGGAGCTCGTCATTTACCTTGCTACTCCGCTGTTCACGTGCAAGATGTCATCCGACTTACAAGTAAAAGCCCTTCGAGGGAATGGGCGAAAATCTTAGGAATAACACTATAGGCGATGCGGCGAGCCACCCATCTCAATTTGGATTCCCCTTGCTATCTACACGCTCACAATCATGCTAAGCATGGCCAGGTTTTGTTACTTTAGGCTTTGTCTACCCTACCTGCCTGCATTGCACGGTCTCATCGTCTAAGGGAAGACGGGCTCAGCGTACGGGCCCTCCCCTTCTTGGCGCGGTCCTGGCGGAAGCCGGGGCCACCGGGGGGGCGTTTGTGGTGAAACCCTAGTGACATCCCACTGCGTCCCCGTCACACCGGATTTTGGCAACGCCGGAGAGTTTTTAGTTTGGGTATACCCCTTCGGGGGGGAGTCCCGCATAACCCTAGGCATCCCCGTGCCTAGGGCATCCATAAAGATTTCCTCTCCGTTAAAAAAAATTGTCTACCTCGTAAAGGAAAAAGAAGTGATTTATGTATAGGTACTCTTCCTACCTCTATCATCCTTTCCTCTTTTTTTATGTTAGAGAGGCCAGACAAACGAACGGGTCACCTGATGCTAAATGATCACCACTGTCCATAGACACCCGCAGCGCTTTTTACGCGATGCCACTGCGTTGTCTTAAATAAATAGGTATTAGAAAACAATTCACACAAACTGACCTAGTCCCAAAAGTGCGCTAGTAAGGCTTGTGTTATGGGTACTAGACAGCGATGTACATACTTATATAGAGAATAGATATATACTATTTGAATAGATAGAAAGTCTTTGAGTCAGGAACAATTCGGGTTCATCATATATGCTTACCAGGATTCGGACCGCAACTTCTTATCAACATTTTGAACAGCACGCGCTAGGTTCAATCTAATACATCGAGGCTAGCAATTCCTAGTCGCCAGCCAGCGCAGTCTAGGGTAGAACGAGATCACATTAGCATTCCGTGCTCGCGCAAGCAAAGGATAGAAAATGTTATCTGCCTTAATTGAGTTATTGGTACGTGAGTTGGAGTTACCTGTACCCTTATTACGTACTCCGTATGGGTAAATTTTGTGGCACTTTATTAGACACTAGCTTCTGCCCACGACTTCGTTGGCGGGGATTTAAAATTGACATGTTTATTGCTATCCCGCGGGAACTATGCAATTTTCCCGGATAAGAAGTAGCATTTAACCTGCCCGGAGATTTTCTCAACACATTAGTAATATTCGTTACAGGTACTAATTTGTTCAGCCGTTTTCACGTGATGGGCTCGGTAATATACAGACAAAAATTCTAAAAACTGTTGGAACATGTCTAAGCGTCGTCAGCGTGCAGTACCTAAATGTTCTACGGGAGTTTGTAATTGTGTCGTACAGACACATCATTCAAATAGATGTCGTTTAGCGACAATAATTCGCATAGTAACAGGGTCACGTAACAGCTAGTAATAGATAGAAAAATTCGAAGGCTTACCCACCTGCTATGGGTGGTGTAGGGGTATAGCACGCGTCACGGAATGACGAGGATCGGTTCGATTCCCGGCCATAGCTTTACTTTTCGGATTTCTCTGTGTTCTAATTTTCAGTGTCGTTTAGAAATTTAATTTGTAACGATAAACCGTAAAAGTAAACATAAAAAATCAAGAAGTAAAAATTGCAGTTGTAAAAGTAAAGTTCCAGTCGTTGGTTATTTGATAGTTACTATCAAATGAATCAAGAATTTTTACTTCATTTTTATTTAAGATAGGATCTTGGTTCTTCACCGTCGCTAAGTATTTCGTCGTAACAGCACTTGCGTCTTTCTTCCACGAATGCGTTCCACATTGCGCAGTTGCGCTTACGCCCGTTGGGGCGGCCATTCAGAAATCTGCAGCGTACGGCGCATAAATATGAAGTAAGATACAGCGAATAAAGGCTGGCGGGCGGCCAAGCGGTCACAGCCAGGGTCGTGGCGCCGGAGGGAACAGCCTGTTGGTTTACTTGCAGAATAACGAGCGTTTTGTTATTGGAAGGGCGCTGTAGCAGACTTTTTAACGTGTAAGTGAGACTGAATGTACAATATCCGGCGATAAAGATTGTCTTCTCGGCTAATTTCGCCTGTGTCTGGCTCTAACTTACATGATGCCAATTTTCTCTTTCCATATCGGAGTGCAAGCTTTAAGGCCGGGTACTGTAAGTGAGCCACTCCACCTCCACCCATGGACCTGCAAAACTAGAGGAATGCAGATGCATTGCCTAAAGGGCTTAGAATGCCTCAGTGCGTGGTTGGGAAGTCTTGCCCTATAGGTTTTGGATAGGCAACAGATTTTTCAAATACTGACTTCTAAATTAAATCGACATTTCATCTTAAACAGCTTCACGTAGCTAAAGTTGCCTGGCGGTCTGTGCAGCTAGCCTAGTTTTGGTTTGAACAACTGTATCGGTGGTTTATTCACTAGCAGATTAACATACATACAGTTGACCTTAAGCCGACAGGGACATTTATGTGTTAGCATTTATTTATACCTGTCTATCTCGATTTCACAGCTTCGTATTTCCTAGCCTGTCAACGTGTACTCGTATGTATTATGTATGTCTTGAATACGGTCTTAATGAAAGTGTTTATTACAATCAGTTAACTGACACACAAAGTTGATCTGTTTAATATAAAAATATATGGTTATTGACTATCCGCGTTTTTTGTATCAAGTGATGAGGCTCTTCATTGTTGGTGTTCAGTATGAATTGTTTGCTGTGGTGCGGTGTATTAGCTAGAGGGGTTACTATATAACGTTGATTGCAAATTTACAAAGAAAATCTGCAAGTGAATAAAAAACCAGTGTTAGCATACATGATGGGTTGCTAGCCGCATCGCTTATAACATGATTTCTAAGACTTTCGCCCATTCCCTCGATGGGCTTTTACCATCTGCGCGGGAAGAGAGGCAACTGGTAAATTCTAAGTCTTTTCTTTACTCCCAGACGCTGTATGGAAGAATAACTTTATACTTTACTTAAACCTAAATGTAGAATGTTATTACCTAATAAGAAAGATAATAATAAAGATATGTAAGTTTGGTAAGTCAAGTCAGACTAATTGCTTGCAAAAATAATATTAACAAAACACGGAAGTCGTTTTTAAGCACGACAAATCCAATCCGTATAAGCACAAGACTGCTGGCTGGCCGCCAGGGGGCGCTGCCAACCCTCTAATTACTTGGTCTGCTGAGGGTTACTCCGCTTCGCAGCCGACACTAAATACTGGCCAACAATTAATCTACACCACCCAAAGCCCCAGGGGTCTCACCATGACGTTTTAATGCGAGTCAATTCCGACTCAGTTCAGGCTTTAGCTTTTTTTTATATATTATATAAGAGGGGGCAAACGAGCAGATGGGTCACCTGATGGAAAGCAATCACCGTCGCCCAGGGACACCTGCAAGACCCGGGGATCACAAGTGCGTTGCCGGCCCTTTGAGGAACAGGAAGGCTCGCTTTTTAAAGATCCCTAAATCGTACCGCTCAGGGAATGTTGCAGCAGGAAGTTGGTTCCAGATGTTTACCGTACGAGGAAAGAAATTGCGTTTAAAACGCACGGTACTTGACTGACAACCATCAAGATGTTGAGGATGGAAGGACAGACGGTTCCGTGAAGTACGGCTGTTAGGCTGTGATTTTTAGTCTGGATCTGACAGCGAACGAGCGTAAACTGAATCGGAATTGAATCGCATTAAGACGTCATGGCAAGGCCCCGGGCAGACTTTCTTCTTCTTCCGTAGTCTGGGAGCAAAGAAAAACAGAATAATCCAATTGCTTATCTTCCCGCGCAGATGGTAAAGACGGCTAAGTGCGGCTAGCAACATAAATCACGTCTTAATCCCTTACGGAGTAGACGGAGCCTAAGGTAACAAGACTTAAAGGCCACGTTTAGCTTTGTGGGCGTATAGGTAGAAAGTGGAATCAAAATAGTGATGGGTTGTTAGCGTCGCCTACAACATGATTCCTAATATTTTCGCCCGTTCCCTCGATGCGGTTTTACCAGCGCGGGAAGAGAAGCAACTGGTACATTCTATGTTATTTCTTGGTTCCCAGGACCGCTATGGAAGTAAGAACAAAATGTTACAGCAAAAAAGTTAATCTTTATAAATGGACTAAAGCTATTCAAACAATAATAAACCCTTCTTCGTTTATGAGTAATTTCTGAACAAATGTTGCGAGTTTCAAACTTATATAAGGTCGGGGCTATGGCCGATGGCAAAGACTGATCAAGAACGAAGCTGCAGTCGTAAGCAAGTTCTAAACTGACAATAGATACATACAAACGTAAATCACGTATTTAACCCTTACGGGGTAGACAGAGCCTAAGGTAAGAAGACCTAAAGACCACGTTTAGCATTGTGGGCGTATAGGTGGAAAGTGGAATCAAAATAGTGATGGATGCAAGCATCGCCTACAGCATGATTCCTAATATTTTCGCCCGTTTTTTTTTATGTTAGAGAGGCCAGACAAACGAACTAGTGGGTCACCTGATGGTAAATGATCACCACTGTCCATAGACACCCGCAGCGCTTTACGCGATGCCAGTGCGTTGTCGGCCCTGCAGAAAATTGTACACTCGCCTCTTAAAGGCACCCAGGTCGTAACTCGATTGGGAAGACCTCAGCGGGAAGCTCGTTCCAGATTTTGCAATTTCGTGGCAAAAAAGACCGATTAAACCGCACCGTCGAAGACTGCCATTCATTAACATGGTGTCGATGTCACCCCCCCCCCCCCCCCCCTTGTTCCCTCGATGCGCTTTTACCAGCGCGGGAAGAGAAGCAACTGGCACATTCTATGTTTTTTCTTTACTCCCAGACCGGCTGGAAGAAAACAAAAGCTATGATAAACAAAACACTGCCTTCTCCAGTGTGACCATACCCTTAAATTTGATTCTTCAAGTTGGCTGTCGCATTATCTGTGGTACAGATGTCCGCCGGCTGTTCAAAGTTTGCGAGTAGCAACACTGGGTTTAATGTCACTGGCGAGTTGCCAGCTAATCGGCCGATACATGGATAAGACAAGCTGTGTCGGTTTTTCGGTTATAGACTACAAGTCCATGGAAAAAATTAACCTTTGAAATGAACCAGCGTGAATAACGCTTAGAAGGCTGTTAATCACTATCACTACATAGTATAAAATAAAGTCGCTTTCTATGTCCCCGTGTCCCGATGTATGCTTATATCTTCAAAACTACTCAACGGATTTTAATGCGGTTTTTTTAAATAGATAGAGTGATTCAAGAGGAAGGTTTATATGTATAATACATGCATAATATACCGTGCGAAGCCGGGGCGGGTCGCTAGTATATTATAAAATAACTCTGAGCGCTATGCCGTCATTTCTGAGCGGTACAGGTGACTACGTGAGTAAATGGAAATAAATTGCACTAACTTCCGGCACCACCACTTCAGTACGGCACTCAGGGTGCACCGGACCAAGCACTGCTCTTCCCCTCGGACGGATCCAAAAACGAACCGCAGCTCTTGACCACACGCGGAGTATTGATGGTTAAAGTAGTGATAACAACATGATTCCTAATATTTTTGCCCGTTCCCTCGATGCGCTTTTACCAGCGCGAGAAGAGAAGCAACGGTACATTCTATCATTTTTCTTTGTTCCCAGACCAGCATGGAAGAGCGTATGTAAATTACCCGTCAATAGTGGAAACATGCGCCATTTTGTTTGTAAAAATATTGTGACGTAAAAAGAACATTCAAAGCTGAAGGACTAGGATAACTCGTCAAATAATAAACAAGGTTATCCCTGATTGATTTGCGGCTGTTAACAAGATTCTTACATACATACACATACATACCGTAACGCCTCTTTCCCACAGGGGTAGGCAGAGACTACTTTATTCCACTTGCTACGGTCCTGACATATTTCTTTCGCTTCATCCACAGTCATCAATCTCTTCATACATGCTCGTGGGTTTCGGGTACTCCTGACCTGACCTTTTTCCAAAACGTCTCCTATTTGGTGTCGGAACGTCCGTCTAGGCCTTCCCCTCCCAACGTAACCATTCACACTCCCCATATAGATCTGTTTAGTTTTTCATACTCGAAAAAAAAACCAACCTGAATTTAGACCCTTTAGAAGAATCTACGTTAAATGAGAAAAGAATAACGCGTACAAATTCACCAATATCTCCTTACCAAGTCCAATTTGTCTGCGAAAACCAATCAAAACATGATCCTAACCTGTAATGTCACCCACACAGACCCATCAAATACACACACAGCCAGTTATCAAATGTCAGGGATTATACCAACAGGCCCTCATGAGAACAAATGACTCGCGGCCGCTGAACTAAAAGGCATTATATCACTTCAATCGACTTCAACTTTGAACCGTAACAGTGAAATTCACGGTTGTATTTGCGATGGTTTTCTCTTGTGATATAGTGTGTTTTGTGTGAATGTGCACCGCTGTAGTTTATGGCTAAGGTAAGGGCGGTAAAACAGAAATGTCTCTTTTTCTTTTATTGGGAAACTGATTGTCCTGAAGTAATGCTTGTTTTTTACTGCTTCAGTGGGATTCAACAGGTGATAAGGCAGAAATTACTTTACGAAACGCATACGTGAAGCGAACTATATTATTATGGACTATTATCTTACTTCACTATATAGTCACTATCACTACTCACTACATAGTATAAAATAAAGTCGCTTTCTCTGTCCCTATGTCCCTATGTATGCTTAGATATTTAAAACTAGGCAACGGATTTTGATGCGGTTTTTTTAATAGATAGAGTGATTCAAGAGGAAGGTTTATAAGTATAATACATGCATAATATACCGTGCGAAGCCGGGGCGGGTCGCTAGTATTAAATAAAGTCGCTTTCTCTGTCCCTATGTCCCTATGTCCATATGTCCCTATGTCCCTATGTATGCTTATATCTTCAAAACTACACAACGGATTTTGATGCGGTTTTTTTTAGTAGATAGAGTGATTCAAGACGAAAGTTTTTATGTATAATTCTACGCAGATAAGTCGCGGGCAGAAGCTAGTCCTACTAATATAACAAACGCGAAAGTTTGTAAGTATGGATGGATGGATGTTTGTTACTCTTTCACGTAAAAACTACGGAATGGATTTGGATAAAATTTGGAACGGAGATAGCTGATACCCTAGATAACCACATAGGCTATTTATCCCGGAAAATTGCATAGTTCCCGCGGGGTGGTTCACTAATTTTTTGCAGACGAAGTCGCGGGCAGCAGGCTAATCAATGGCAGAAGATCCCACCCAACTGAATAGAGACGTCATTAATTAAAGCGATTGGTACCACCTTTCCAGTTGAGAAACATACACACATAAAATCACGTCTTTATCCCTTACGGGGTAGACAAAGCCTAAAGTAACCAGACCTAAGGGCCACGTTTAGCGTGATTGTAGGCGTATAAGTGGAAAGGGGAATGAAAATAGTGATGGGTTGCTACCCGCATCGCCTGTAACATGATTCCTAAGATTTTCGCCCATTCCCTTGATGGGTTTTTACATTTGCGCGGGAAGAGAAGCAACTGGTGCATTCTGTTTTTTATTTACTTCCAGACCAGCATGGAAGAAATAGTTGAAAAATTAAAGAGTCCCGTCACAAAACGTCTATGAAACAGATCGTTAGAAACACAATTCACTCAAAAGTCGTGCCTCTTAGAATGGCACCCCTCTGAGATTCAAAACACAACAGACACAACACTAACAGTACGACAATTGACAAAGAAATGACAGACCGTCGTATGCCCCGTAAAAGCTTGTAACTAGCTTAGACATTGGCCCAAGCCTTACGGCCGCCATTAAGGGAGTTTTTTTTTTTACTAAAAACTGACCAGTGATTGACCTCTATCTCACTGGAAGGTACAGATGAGGCCAAAGGTGTAACTCACTGGTTCAGTAATAGCCTATTCACTCTATTCACTCTGTTATTGCTATTCTCAAAGAAAGACAAGGACGCTGTTCTAAATCTGTGTACTACCCGTACTTGCGATGAGCTACAAATCAAATATTTATTCTACAAAGTGGGGGGCGCCCCGATTACGATTTGGAGGGGATTTGAACGATGTGTTCCCGCCTAATGCAAGGTGATTTACATCAGGATCAGGACATGCCCATCACACACCATATCTGCAAACGGTTCAGACGGAGATAGTGAAGAATAGAACTGTAAAGAGAGAGTCACAGTTGACCGGCGGAGACTCGGACTTTCGGGAAGTCGGATTTTCCGGAAGTTGGACTTTCGGGAAGTTGGACTTTCGGGAAGTCGGATTTTCAGGAAGTCGGGGAGTTGAGCTCCGCGTTTCATCATGTTAGTCGTTGTCGTTGTCATCGGAGGAATGTATGCCCGATATGTTTTCAACCAATCCCTGGTCCTTTTATGTGCTCGAAGGGAAAGCCAAACGAGAAAGCTACAAATATGTAAGTAATGTTTATTCTTTTATACAACTACGGAGGCAAACGAGCGAGTGGGTCACCTGATGGTAAGCGAGCACCACTCATGGATACCCGCAACCTTCAGATGCGTTACCAGCCCAGAGGGCTGGGATAGAATACCTCTTGTGCCACTAATTTCACTGTCTACTCATCCATGCTGGTCTGGGAGCAAAGAAAAAACATAGAATGTTCCAGTTGCTGCTCTTCCTGCGCACACGGTAAAAGCCCATCGATGGAATTGGGGAAAATCTTAGTAATCTATAGGCGATGTGGCTTGTAAACCAACACTATTTTGTTTCTACTTTCCATCCTTACGCCCATAATCATGCTAAACGTGGTCTTCAGGTCTTGTTACCTTAGGCTCAGTCTACCTCGTAAAGGATAGTGACGTGATTTATGTATGTGTATTTTATATAGAAAATTGCGTCAGTCCAACACCATCCAAATTTTCCTCGACTTGGTTTACAAACGTCTTCTTACTTAAATCCTGAAGAATTTCGGTGGTCCTAAGACAATAAAATCATCAATCTAGCTGCTTAGCGGTCAGGATCCGGCATTAACCACAGCCTTAACTTGGAGGGTCAAAACATTTACCTAAGACCTTCAAACACAAAGCTTCTAAGCCCTCGGGTCAAGTGCTCGGTCAGCCTTATCTCCAGATTCTGTAATTTTCTGAGCTTGAGTAGGATTTACATAGGAATTAATAGTTTTATAAAGTACTAGCTGTTGTCCGCAACTCCGTCTGCATAGAATTCGTTTATCGCTATCCCGCAGGAACTACGCCATTTTCCGGGATAAAAAGTAGCGTATGTGTTATTCCAGACTATAATCCATCTGTCTTCCAAATCTCATCCAGATCTGATCAGCCGTTCTGGCGTGAAAGAGTAAAAAATATCCAAACATCCATACATCGTTTCGTAAGTCATAGACGGTTCTGGCTGAAAATCAGTGCTGCAGGTGTCTAACACCTCAGCGTGATGCTGAGCCAGCGACCGTTTCACTTTTGCGAAGACACACACAACGCTCATGATCTATTTTTCATATCTTGATTATCTACTATATAAAAATAAGTCGGGTTTTCCTTCCTGACGCTATAACTCCAGAACGCACGAACCGATTTCCAAAAATATCGATGTTTGAACCTCTCACCCCCGTTTTACGGTATTTTTAAATGTAAAATCTCCTTTTATTGCTCAAACCGATATAAATTCAATGCTAAATTTAAAAAAAACTTTGTACCAACATTGATATTTTGCCTATCCACAAGCCATCTCATCCAACAAACCCGTCAACCGTCAACCTCATTATAAACACGGCAACGAAATAGCAACCCTCTGCCGGCCTCGTTTCCTGAATTTGTCTGATTAATTGGAGAATCTTGCGGTTTCCCCTTCATATAACGGCTCGGATGGATACATAGAGCAATCAAGCTAATAGAGTGGAAATGCCATGTAATTCACATGAGATAAAATGATGCCAAGCCGAAATTGGCGATTACTGCACTCTGGTTGACCAGCCGAAGGTCAAAAGGCTTAATAAGGTTGAGTAAGCAGCTATTATGATCTTTATCCCTTGCGGGATAGACAGAGCCTAAGATAACAACTCCTAAAGGCCACTTTTAGCAAGATTGTGAGTGTATAGGTGGAAAGAGGTATCAAAATAGTGATGGGGTTGCTAGCCGCATCGCCTATAAAACTCATGACCCCTAAGCCCAATCCCTCGATGGGCTTTTACCGTCTGCTCGGGAAGAGAAGCTGTTGTGGGTAGGATATCTACCCTCGGGAAAAAATAATAAAAACACTTGTCAGTCAACGTAAGCTGTGTTTCATTTACTACATGGTGGCAGCGGTAAAAATATAATATTATTGATTTAGAGTATTAAAGTGTTTCAATCGTGCAGTATTAGTGTGGTGTGTGCGTGAATTGCAATCAAAATGGAACATGCAAGACCGCCACCCGAACTTAGTACAGACGGGAGCCCCGTCAGCAGGGCTGACGCGTGGAAGCGCTGGAAAATGCAGTTTAATTTATTTTTGAAGGCGTCTGGTGTATTCAAAGAAGACACTGCAGTCCAGGCGAGTCTGTTAATAAATTTGATTGGGCCAGAAGGGTTCGACGCATATCAAACATTTGTATTTGAAGCGGAAAAAGAGCGTGAAGATGTCACAGTTCTTTTAAAGAAATTCGACGGGTATTTTGGAGTAAAACCGAATATAACATTGGCGAGATATAACTTCTTTACGAGGAACCAAGAGGAAGGTGAATCAATCAATCAATATGTGACTGCTCTTAAATTATTGAGTAAGAACTGTGAATTTTCTACGTTGCAAGATGACCTAATTCGAGACCGTATAGTATGTGGTATAAGAAGCACTGTTGTGAGAGATCGACTTCTTCGTACCGATGAACTGAATCTCGATAAGGCGCTGAAAGTGTGTCTGGCGGATGAGTTATCGGTAGACAGTACTAGGAGACTAGATGGTGTCGGTAACGCGGCGAGCCCGGGGCCGTCGCAGGTGGATGCATTGCAATATCGAGGTGCCAGTGGCGGACGAGGTGGTCGAAGGTGGAAAACTGGTCGTGGCGGAGGCCGAGGCGGCGGTGCCGGGGGCACCGGGGGCGCCCGCGCGAGCGGCGGCGGCGATGGCGCCTGGGGCGCACGCGCCGGCGGTAGCGGCGGCGGCGCACCGCCGCGGGTCGCTCAGCAGCGCGGCAGGCCCCGCTGTGACTGTTCCGGTTGTGGAAAATTTTGCGATCCCGGTATGTGTCCCGCGAATCGTGTTCAGTGTTTTGTGTGTCAAGGCTACGGACATTTCGCGCGTATGTGTCCGAATAACATAGAGAAAAGGAAAATGTATGACATTGCAGTATGTGACCAGGATTCGGAAGCTGAAAGTGAGTCATTTTTTATTCCAATGATTTCGGATATTTCTAACATCAACTCGATAACGGCTGAAGACTGGTATGAGACATTGAGAGGTATGTGCGGCGAGGAAAAATTTAAACTCGATACCGGAGCCGACATTAATGTATTGTCATATGAAAAGTATCTGTCTTTAGGTTATAATATAAATCTAATTGTTGATAAGCCTAAGATGAAATTACTTTCATACAGTGGAAACACTATTCCGATAAAGGGCGTATCATTTATGAAATGGTGGTTTAAAAATAAAGTATACAACTTAAAATTCGCAATAGCCGATATCAATTGTGAAAGCGTATTGGGACGCAATAGTTGTATGGAATTAGGGTTGATTATGCGACTGCACACCGTAAACATAGCGGAATACAGTGACTTGTTCGAGGGCCTAGGCTGCTTGCCCGGGCGGTACCATATAGTTGTAGACGAGTCTATACAACCAGTCATTAGTGCTACAAGAAAAGTGCCTATTGGGTTGCGTGATAGGTTATTAGACGAATTAAATAGAATGACGGAGTTAGGCGTCATACGTAAAGTGAGTCATCCTACACGCTGGGTGAACGCGTTGGTTATAGCGGCTAAGAAAAACGGCTCGCTGCGCATCTGCCTCGACCCGCGGCCGCTAAACTGCGCGGTGCAGCGCGCGCATTTCCCGCTGCCTACAATTAATGAGTTGGCAGCTAAGCTTCATGGCGCTAAATATTTTTCGGTCCTAGACGTGAATTCGGGTTTTTGGGCTACGCAGTTAGATGACGCCAGTGCAGATTTGTGTACATTTAGTACACCATTCGGGCGATATCAATTCCTCAGATTGCCTTATGGCTTAAACTGTGCGTCAGAAGTATTTCATGCTAAAATAAAACAGTTATTAGAGAATTTAGACGGAACAGACTCATTTATTGATGACATTATTTGCTGGGGCCGCACAAAACAGGAGCATGACGAGAGATTAGATAAATTGTTAAAAAGGGCCAGGGAAATTAATTTAAAGTTTAATAAAGAAAAGTGCAAACTTTGCGTAGAGGAAGTAACGTATTTGGGTCATGTGTTCAATAAAGATGGCATGAAACCAGATTCAAATAAAATTGAAGCGATAAAAAACATGCCAGCCCCCCATGACAAAAAGTCACTAGAAAGATTTTTAGGGGCAGTTAATTATTTGTCAAAATTTATACCAAAGTATTCAGAACACATTTTCCCATTAACTAGGCTTCTTAAAAAAAATTCTGAGTGGAGTTGGGAATCGGTACATGAGAGTGCGTTTGAAAACTTAAAAGAACTCTTGTGTAATGCCCCCGTTTTGGCGCTGTACGACGCCGCGCAGCCCGTGGTGGTGTCGGTGGACGCGAGCAGCGTGGCGCTGGGCGCCGTGCTGCTGCAGGGCGGGCGGCCCGTCGAGTACGCGTCCCGCACCCTCACCGATACTCAGTCCAGATACGCGCAAATTGAAAAAGAACTGCTAGCCATAGTTTTTGCATGTGAGAAATATCATCAATATATTTATGGGCAGGATAATGTTCTTGTAGAAACTGATCACAAACCTTTAGAGAGTATTTTTAAAAAACCATTAGATGCGATCCCAGTACGCTTGCAACGGATGTTGTTGCGATTGCAAGGATATGATTTGCAGGTAAACTATAAGCCTGGTAAATATATGTTTTTACCCGATACACTGTCGCGCGCGCCTCTTAAAGATTTGTATAACGATAACATTAGTAAATGTATAATGTATCAAGTTAAAATGTTGTTGGAGAATATTAAAATGTCAGAGCACAAATTAAAAATTGTTAAAGACGAAACAAATAAAGATAAAGACATGTGCCAATTAATTAACTACATTGACAAAGGGTGGCCGGAACAAAAATGCGATGTTGTAGAAAATTTAAAATGCTACTTTTCTTTTCGTAATGAATTATGTACTGCTGGTGGTATTGTCTTTAAAAACCAACTGGTTCTTATTCCGGCTTCCTTAAGAAGTAAGATGTTAAATATAATTCATGACGGTCATCAAGGGATAGACCGCTGCAAGAGGCGTGCGCGAGAAGTATTGTTCTGGCCAGGCATTACTAGAGATATTGAGCAATATGTTAAAAGATGTACTGTCTGCCAGGAGTGTCAGAATGCCCCTGCCAGAGAACCGATGCTTCCTGTACCAATCCCTAGTTTGCCATGGAATAAATTGGGTACGGATATTTTTGAATATAGAAAAAAATACTTTTTGATAATTGTGGATTACTATTCGGGATTCATTGAAGTGGCATTATTAAAAGACATTACATCAAATTCGGTTATTATGGTAATGAAAGAAAATTTTGCGAGGTATGGGATACCTCAAACCGTAATTAGTGATAATGCTGGTCAGTTCACTAGCAGGGACTTTCAAAGGTTTGCGTGTGAGTGGGGATTCGAACATGTTACCTCATCTCCTCACTACGCTCAGTCAAATGGAAAAAGTGAGAGAGCCGTACAAAGTATAAAAAAATTGTTAGTAAAGTCAATAAATAGTGGTTCAGATTTTTATTTGCATCTACTTAGTTGTAGGAACACGCCGCGTGACAATGTAGGCTCTCCGGCGCAAATGTTAATGGGTCGCAGGCTTAATTGTAGACTGCCAGTACACCATGACTTGTTAAAGCCAGCTACCCAGCAGGATAATTACCATAAAGAACTTGTACAACGGCAAATTAAGAGCAAGGCGTACTATGATAGACGCAGTAGAAACCTTCCAAAGCTGGATATAGACGATGACGTCATTGTAATGGACCATACTAATGTGACAAATAAAATGAGAGGTAAAGTGGTAAAAATTAGCAATACTCCCCGCTCGTACATAATTAAAAACCGTAAAGGTATTCAGTACCGTCGTAATCGAAGACATTTATTAAAATGTGAAGCAAAGTCAGCGGTGCAAACTAACATACAAAATGTGCAGTCAAAACCAGACGACCAGAAAGTAAGCTCCGCTGACGTTGCTGCCGGCACCAGCCGAGGCGCTGAGGTGGTCGGTGCGCCCACTCTCACGCGCAACAAGGCTAGGAAATTAGGCATAGATATAAACTCCTTGTTCTAATACAACAAAGAGTAAAGTACCTAACGTAAAATTGATGCATGTTTTTCTTTTGTTCTTTTAATTCATTCTATCTTGTAAAATAGGATATACTCGTAACAGTACTTATATAATATAGTTTGAGTACTTGGCAAAGACCATAATACTTTTGTTTATTTTTTAAGGGGAAGATGTTGTGGGTAGGATATCTACCCTCGGGAAAAAATAATAAAAACACTTGTCAGTCAACGTAAGCTGTGTTTCATTTACTACAGAAGCAACTGGTACATTTTATATTTTTTCTTTACTCCCTGACCAGCATGGAAGAACTCGATTAATCTTAATAAAAACTAAAAAGTAAATATACAGTCTAAATCTAAATTCTAATTACAAACGGTTTGTTCCACGTAGAAGATAAAGGGAAAACAATCGCAAAAATTTTGCTTCATATGTCGAAAAAGTCAGATGTGTTGCCATCATTTTATAGCCCTTATCACGTCTCTAATTGGTCATTTCCTCTATGGGATATTACCACGCTCACGGCTTAAATATTACGGGTAGAGGGTAACCATCTAATTGATGTCCTAATGGGTGCTTTTAAATTTCTCCATAAGTTTTCGCTCCCATACCTGAGGAAGTAATATAATAAATACAGTATTCAAAACTGTTGTGACAAAAATGTCGGCAACGTTGTACGGTAGAACACGGTCAAAAGTCGGGCTCTTAGCCAATGGATAATGATATCCCTCAAAATGCCAGGAAATCATTAACCGGAGTGCACCGGACCAAGCACTGATCTTCCCTATAAGTATGTTTATCCGTTGCCTGGTACAAGTACAAGCTTTGCTAAGTTTGGGGCTGGGTCAATTGGTGTAATTTGTCCCAAGATATTTATTTATTTCGTAGGAAGGTCGGCTCTTACACCACCACCTGTAAATTCTATAGCCACGTGCCAAATATTTATTTTAGGAAATAATGAGAATTCCGGAAATAGCCGAAGTGAAAAGGAAAAACACGAGCTGATTGCCGTGTCCTTCGATGATTTCTATCCTTACTGGCTAAAGTTTAGGTATTTTTTGTATTTACACTTTCTCAAACATTGTCGTAAATGTCGTCATTGTATTCTAAGTAACAGAACACGAAGGGCTTTGTTGACGGCCGAATTATATCCGTGCATGGCGGGAAGAACTTGATAACTCGACTTACACGATTTTTTTTTTACCGTCGCAATGGCTTCCTACAGCATTGGTTTTGTAGGAAAAAAATTGACAACTCGATATCTACGATACTTTTAGAGATATTGCCGCGTGAGTATTTGAATATATCCATACGCTGCGTATTTTATTTAACGTAATGAGATATATACGCGATGAGTCACAAAAAAATATATAATATCGTAATATATCCTTACATCAACTTATGCTCAAAAACCGATCTAGCGTACGTAAATTGACAAAACAAGATAGCAAATAAAAGGCGACTAATACACTATTACGTTAACAAATAAATATATCGTTTTATCTACTTATATTCAACTACTGATAAAAGGAACGTAACTTGATATGTCAATTTATACTTACACTATACCAATTCTATGGTGAATAAGTTGATTTATCATTTATTAAGTCATCGGCGAACATGTTGATAAGTCAATTATTATGAATAATAAGATAGTAAGAAAGATAAACATAACCATATTTGAAAAACCATCTAAAATTACTCTTAAATCAATTTAGACATTTCAATTACACTGAAAAACTGATTTTTAGGAATTAAATTAAAAAATGTTTTCACTGGTTTGAGCACTAATGTATGGGTAATAAGTTGATAAGTCTCTGGGTAGTATGTTGATAAGTCTAATATCTTACAAAATAAGCAGAATTTACGAGAATACGTATCATAATTTGAAAGATTACATAAAATTATCTATAAATCAAGCTATAGAGATGAGTTCGAGATAAAAACGGATTTTGGAGAAAATGACAAACTTTAAAATCGCTGCCCTGTAAAATTGCCATTTTGGAGTTATCAAGTTCTTCCCGCCATGCACGGATATTACAGGCGCGATTTTCTGACCATAAATCGGATTGCTGGACTGTTTTTCATTTGTTTTTAACTTTTTTGTAAGTCATAGAGACTATGGAATAATGAACGACAATGTCATACAGCCAAGTCGATGGCAGAGAAGTGCGCGTTTTGTTCGAGTCTGTTTTTATCAATGTGCCAAATAGCTTGCGGTGACAGATGACAAAAAAAACTGAAAGAAAAAAGGCGGGATAGTGAAAACCACCTAAGTTGCGGGGAAGTTTAGTGCAAAATTTGTTTTCATTTCCTCTCAATGTTTGAGAAAAACATTATATCTGCCTCAGCTGGAAGAGCAATGCTGGCTACTTCCCAGGCCTCGGCATTAATCTACTATTATATGGAGTAGTGTGTTTTATCTCCTCATCAGGGGCCTTACTACAACTCTTAATGCGATTCAATTCCGACTCAGTTCAGGCTTTAGCTGTCATTTTCAATATGGATCTGACAACGAGCGAACTAAACTGATTCGGAATTGCATTAAGACGTCATGGTCCCCCAGGCCTTATCGAATCGAATTTCGTTTCGTGCTGTCCCGTTCATACTAACAGTCATTAATTTGAGAGTGAAAGGGACGGACTTCGAAAGTAGAGAGTAGGTGTAAGTGGAGTGGCGTCCATAGAGAACTAAGTTGGGCACTTTCATTGTGCAGAATTAGAGGAAGAGGCTAGTTTAATTCCCTTCGGCTTGCCTTCTGATATTATGGGAGCGGATCAGAATACATAAAATTTAAAATGTATAATGGGTTAAAATACATAATGGTTCAAAATATATAACTCAATTTTCTGTAAAACTATTAGCTAAATGAACTTTTTTGATATCGTAATCTATAGATTGGTTTAGGTTAGATTAGGTTTGTTTTATAACAATCCTGTTAATTTGTAACTTTCTAAGAATATCGCATGATCACTATCACTACATAGTATAAAATAAAGTCGCTTTCCCTGTCCCTTGTGTCCCTATGTCCCTATGTATGCTTATATATTCAAAACCACACAACGGATTTTAATGCGGTTTTTTTTAATAGATAGAGTGATTCAAGAGGAAGGTTTATATGTATAATACATGCACAATATACCGTGCGAAGCCGGGGCGGGTCGCTAGTATATTATAAACCATTATGTATTTTAACCCATCATACATTTTAAACTTAATACGTACCCGATATTATACTTGACGCCCGTAAAGGATAAAGACGTGATATATGTATGTAAAAAGCTGATTTAAAGACGACATAAAAAACGACTATTATTTACAAAGCAATGCCGTGTGTACTATAAATTTCACCAAAACATACTTAAATGGTACACTTCAGTTAAAAGGTGCGCCTTACCCCATTTCTGTAGATAAATTAGGGAGGTTAAAATACCGACCCGTATTTCCCGGCCTGGAAAAACCGACCAGACATTTGGCAACCAAGATGTACACGGAATAACAGGTCGGTGTTTCCAAGTACACGAAATATGACCCCGGTACGCTCTAATAATGAGGTGCTATTTCAAGTACATGGACATACCGACCTGATAATCAGAAGCCAGTCGATTAGCTTAGGTTAGTTTTTATAGTAGTTCGATGCCAAGATCGATTGTTATTGCGAATGAATGTACACCGATTAAGAGGCCGGTATTTATTTCGGTTCTATCACCGCGGTACAAGCCAATACCGGGGTGGAAGTACCGACTCGTATTTCATGTACAATGTACGCGGAATATAGGTAGGGTCGGGATTTCCAGGCCGGTATTTCCATGGTCGGGAATTAAACACACCCATAAATTACACGTGCCGTGTCCCGTGGGTAGATAAATAAGGTTCTTTTGAATTTAACATCTTCGCTAAAATGTGTTAACTCGGAAGTGTCTGAAGAGTTAAAAGATCTGACTGGCAAACTCTTAGAGAGGGGTGCGAGTCGGGCTACCTCCACGTATGATCAAGAGCTGCGGTTCGTGTTTGGATCCGTCCGAGGGCAAGAGCAGTGCTTGGTCCGGTGCACCCTGGGCATCGGCTAATGATTTCCTGGCAGTTTCTGAGGGATATCATTGACCGTTGGCTAAGAGCCCGACAGGGGGGAGGGGGGTCTTTGACCATTACCGTACAACGTTGCCGACATTTTGTCACAAGATTTTTTAATTATATTTTTTACATTGACATTAAGTTGTCGCTATAACGACTTGATACGCCACTAAGAAGAAGAAGAGCTGTTAGAGATACAAACGTTAATTTCACAGGCGGTGCTTACTTACTATTAGGTGCCCCACTTGCTCGCCTATCCCTTAAAAATAAGATGCATAGCAATAAACAGAAAATATTATGTTAAGCAAGTAGTGAAGTAGTGATTGCAAGCGCAGAGAATTTAATAACTACGATTCAAGTCGCAACTCTTATCCAAAAAAAATAGGAGTAAAGCTCCGACCACACTTGTGCGTAAAAGATGTTGACGTTGCTTTTATGCAACAAAATGTATGAAAAAACGGTGAGAAAACGTGGCGCTTACGACTGCGTATACGCGGCGGTGTGTTCGCTTAAGCCTTCATTTTATAGGTATGGCAACATTGGCAACTCATTGGTTCGATTGGTAAGGTGTAGACGGAAGTCAAGTCAGTTTTTCTGTACGGAATTTTACGTGAATTTGCGTAACGCAAACAAAACATTAAATTTTAGTCGCCATTATTAAATTTTCCGGAAATAAACATTAATATCAGAACAAAGGGTTCGCAAAACTGGATTACAACGTCCATTCCCCTTGAAATCTCCATAAAAGCTCTTTACGTGAAGTAAATAGAGGAACCGTTGAGATCTAGGTGTAATTATTCAAATTTCTGCGTCGCGGCGCGCCTCAGGATTCAATTAATCCTCCAAGTAATTTTGTTGGGAGTAAAACTCGACAAATCATGAACGGCGCCGGTTAACTCGAGGGCCGAGATATTTCCATGGCTAATAGAACAGCAGGCTTATTACCCAACTCGCTCGCAATCGCCTTCGAGTTCATTTTGACAGTTTTTTTTTTTTTTTTTTATGTTAGAGAGGCCAGACAAACGAACTAGTGGGTCACCTGATGGAGTTCTTGTATGAATGTGACAGCTAGCTGATTGTTCCGTAGCGGAACACTATTTTTCCTTTTTTTTATGTAATATTTTTATATTATGTCTTTTTAAATAATGAGACAACAACACAAGTTGGAAGATCTTCTTTTTTTGTATGTATGGTATCCCTACGATCTTCTAGCGATTTTCTGCTTCATGTTCGGAAGCCGTATTGTAGTTGGATACCGCTTAAGTAAGACGTAAACTATTTGGCTCCTCATATTTTATGTCCAATCACTGGTTCAAAGTGTCTGTTTTTGGTGATTTTTATGTTGATCGAAACCGCAATTTAGTGCTGACTACAGTGACGTAACTTAAAACAGTGAGTGTTAATTAGTCAAAGGACAATAACGACAAAACTTAACTAACTTAACGTGTAAATACCGTCAGTTATTATCAAGCGCGCAGTGTTGGGGCCGAGCGCGTAACCGCCGCGAATCTCACGGCGCTTACGACCTTTTTGTCACACATATGGAACGATCCTCGTGACGTGTGGGTTGAACTCCAGAGCATTTATTAGTGTGCTACGCTTAAAAGTCAACTTGTAACCGGGCACTACTGACTTGGTGCGGAGCTTTTAGTAGTGTGCAAAAATATTTTCCACATATAATTGAATTATTATTAAAACCCGAAGAAAAAACTACAAATCAAACAAGGCATCGGTGAATGGCCAACTAATCAACCCAGACAATACACCTAAAAAATGAGCTTATTGCGATCACCTACAAATGCTGGTAGAACTCTGACGGGTGGAGGTTCGCAACCAGACTTATCAAAGATGAACTTATCAAAGTCAGACATAGACTTATCAAGGATAGATGACGAGAACATATCACAAGTTACGTTCCGAAAACGTAAGCAACCAGATCATGACTGCGAATGCAAGCAGGATATGCAAACCATACGGGGTGAATTATCGCACATAACAAATCTACTCGTAAATCTTACTGCTTCTCAAGCGCAAAGTATGAATCTGGTCAACAAAAATATAACGGATATTAAAAGTCAAATGGAAGAAATAAAGTCATCTGTATTAAATATATCGGAAGTACAAGCAAACATGGAAATCCATATTAACAATCTAGAACAAAGAATCTCCACGGGCGAAGAACAATTGAAATCTATAGAGACCGATATTGCCGTATTAAAAACTTCAAACCCTTCCCCGGCCACAGTTCCTTCCCAATTATGTATCAATGAGCAAATAATCAGTGAGATGCAAGACCGCGACTTTAGAGCAAGAAACATTATAATCGCGGGGATAAAGGAACAAAATTATTTCAATTCTGATGGTAATGAAAGTGCAACCACAGACGAAATTGAAGTTTCCAATATCATCAACACCATACTAAAAAACTGCCCTAAACCTATTAAAATATTTCGTCTTGGAAAACCAAGTACCAACAAGAACCGTAGAATCAAAGTGTGTTTCGAGTCATCCGAAACTGCCAAACTGCTCCTGCGAAACAAGGACGAAGCGCCGAAAGAGGTTAAACTGTATTCAGACCAAACTATCTCGCAACAAAAATACCTAAATGAAGTGAGGGACGAACTAGCGCGTCGGCAACAAACTGGAGAATCCAACCTCACAATCAAATTTATTAAAGGAACCCCTTCAATCTTACCCAATGATATCCCAAAAAACTAATCACATCTTCAAACACTACGATGCCCTCCTATGAAGTTTGTATTGATAATGTGACTTACCAAGATATCAGTAATTATGGACATCTGTACACTTCTAAGTCTCGCCTAAACTTTTTCTACACGAACATACGCAGTATCCGCAGACAGGGAAAGTTCGATGAGCTAAGATGTGTACTTCAATCTATACCTGCAGACGTACACGTAATACTACTGTCAGAAACTTGGATTAAAAATGAAGACCAGGCCATTTCTCTACAACTACAGAATTATACTCATTATTATAACTACAGAGATGATAAAACAGGAGGAGGAGTTTCGGCATATGTACATAATAATCTCCAACATAGCCTATCGGAATCCATATACGCAGGTGGTAACAATTATCTGTGGTTTCGGTTAGAGACATACAACCTGGAAGTGGGAGTCGTCTATTACCCTGGAGACACCAACTTCAACGCTTTTTTAGAAGATTACAGTCTGCAACTCCATCGAGCTAAGCGAGCAATTGTCTTCGGGGACTTCAACATAGACCTTTTGAAAAAGGACAAGAAAACAAAAATGTACAAAGAGGTTTTAAATGAGACAGGATACACATTGCTTAATAATGTAGATATTCATTATAGTACTAGAGTGACATCCTCAACAAAATCGATTCTCGATCACATTAGTACTAACCTGAAAGATAACAATTTCCACTTGGCAACTATAGACTCGTCCCTCTCTGACCACAAGCAAATGTACTTAGAGCTAAAAAAGTTTAAACCACCGAAGAAAAAAAAAATCAGGTATGCAGCTGTTGACTACAAGAAATTGTACAACTCATTTGAAAAGAACGACTTAGATGGCTCCTCTGCCGAGTACTCTTTATTGGAAAATCTAATAGAATCAAACATAAAACAAAGCAAAAAAATTAAAACCAAAATACTTAATAAGCCTCAAGAAGATTGGGTAAACAAAAGCATAATTAACGACATAAATGAAAGAAATGTGCTATGGCATGAACTTAAAGGTGATCCTGAGAATGAAAGCTTGAAGACCTGTTTCATAGAAAAAAGAAACAAACTACGCCGTAAAATTAAGGAAACTAAAGAGGCTTACTATTATCATGAGTTCAAGAGTTGCTGTAAAAAGCCGAAAAAAATGTGGAGTTTAATTAACGAACTTGCTAGGAATACAAATAAATCAATGTGTGTTTTCCCTAAACTCCGTATATCGTCATGTGATGTAACAGACCCTCGCGAGATTTGTGATGCATTTAACTACTTTTTCTCAACGATAGGCCCAACCCTTGCAAATGAAATCCCATCTCAATACCATAGTAATAACTTAACAAATGTCCTACCACACATCGACACAAAAAACTCACAAATGCAACAACCCACTTTGGGAAAATTGGAACCATGCACTGTTGACGAATTGAACGCAATAATCAGCAATCTTGACCCGAACAGTAGTACCGGTATAGATAGCATCTCAACAAAATCGATAAAATGTATTAAAAATTTAATTGTGGGAAACCTTAGCATATGTTTTAACAAGTTGTTGTCTTCAGGGACCTTTCCAGACTCTCTGAAGATTGCTAAGGTCACCCCCATATATAAATCGGGCGACAAAACAGACCCGGGTAATCATCGGCCGATCTCAGTCCTGCCAGTAATGTCAAAGGTTCTCGAAAAAATTATATATGCCCGTCTTAATAACTATTTAGATTCAATAACATTTATTTCTGATAGACAATACGGCTTCAGGCCCATGTCGAATACACTCTCGGCCACAACAGATATAATTACAAAAATCAAATCTAATATCGATCGTAAAAACATTGTTCTCGGTGTTTTCATAGATCTCAAAAAAGCGTTCGACACGGTCAGTCACATTCTATTACTAAAAAAACTCGAGAGCATTGGCGTTACTGGCAAGGCGTTGGAAATATTTAAATCTTACTTGAGTAATAGATACCAAATTGTTAAAATAAATGATCAACAAAGTAAACCCTTACCTGTAACATGCGGTGTCCCTCAAGGGTCGATACTGGGCCCACTCCTTTTCTTAATTTACGTGAATAACATCGCCGATGCTGGCCTTCATGGGAGTATTACCCTGTACGCCGACGACACATGCTTATTCTACTTTGGATCATCCATCACCGAGCTAATTAGACAGGCCCAGGAAGATCTTAATGTTCTATATACATGGTTCCGACACAATCTACTTACGATCAATATATCGAAAACCAGCTACACAATTTTCAAGGCCAAAAATAAAAAAATTCCACAACACACACCTCTCTTAATAAATAACCTACCTATACAAGAGAAAAAGGATGAAAAATATCTCGGACTGAGGATGGACAGTCATCTTACTTGGAATGTACATATTGATAAGATACGGTCTAAACTTTCAAGTCTTGCAGGATCGCTTCGAAACATTGTTCGATGCCTTCCCCTCCAAGTAAGATTCACAATTTACAATTCCCTAGTAAAGCCAAATTTGCTATACCTTATTGAAATCTGGGGCAGTGCCTACAAGACTAAACTAGCTGATTTACAAATAGCACAAAATAAAATAGTAAAAATGCTGTTCCACTACCCATACCTAACACCTACAGTAAGAATTTATAACGAGACCAAGCTCATGAATATAAAGCAACTATACATATATACAACCTGTATACTGGTACATAAAATTTTAAATAAAAATATACACTCAAACATTACATTCAAAAAGACTGCACACAAATACTCTAGCAGACGAGCAAACTATCTCGTATTGCCTAAAACTAGAACCAAATACGGGAAACGAATGTTCACGTACGCAGGAGCCAAACTGTATAACGAGTTGCCAAAAAACATTAAAAATGCTAAAACCTTTGCCGAGTTCAAATCAAAACTGACCAAACACATCACTGAGGATACTACACTTCTTTCATAAGCCCTAACGTAAATTTTTCCCTTTGACAAAACTTATAACTCTGTCTGTAATAACCCGATATCACTATTTGTACCTATTATTGTTTAAGTTTTTGCATGCTATCACGGAAAACTTTAGTTTTATATACTTACGCACTTACCTGTTTTCTCTGCTATACTGTAAACTACAAATGCTACCTTAGATATTAAGTTCTCATGTAAGTGACTTATTGTTTTTAATGAGAAATAAAGATTCTATAAACCGAAGCCGCCATTCCCCTGGTGATGGCAACACCAGCGCGCCTACAGCGCCCTCCGGCGGATATATGGAGCGAGTTAACTTTTTCGATTGAGAGTCGTTAGCTGCAAGCGTGGCAAGCATCTTCATTATTAATTTGCTCCGGTATCGTGTGTGCGCTGTGAGGACTCGTTCCCCTTGGAAGATACGTTTACCAGTGCCCTAGGACCCCTGTGTGCGCTATATTCAGCCCGACGACAGCCTCTGGACCCATTGCTAAGCCCTTGGAACTCGGGCGGTGGATGGACAGTAGCGGTAAGTCGTTTGGAGCCATAGGAATATCGTACACTGATTCCGATGCCAATTGTCAGCCCATACATGAACTGTCAAAATTAACATGATGGCGATTGCGAGCGAGTTAGGTAATAAGCCTACAGGGCCTCTATGCGGCGCTGACACGCGAGCGATACCAACCGTTTGCAGTCTAACGTTTAATTTGCTGTCCGGCGGCGCCAAAATTACAGTTTGCCGCGCATAACTGATAAAAACGGGTTGAGCTCCTAGTAATAGACTACAAGCCCATGGAAAAAAAACATGTGAAATGAACCAGCGTGAATGACGCTTAGGAGGCTGTTACACTATATCATAAAATAACTCTGAAAGTGAACCATTTTTGAGCTATCCAGATTTTATCTGTTTTCAAAATAACTCTGGAATGAAATTTCTAATCCACTTCCCATGTTTGTTGTTGTTTTTTGTCTGGGCAAAACCTTGCAAGTCAAATTTTACCCACTTATAGTGGTCGGATTGACTTTAATTTTCGTACAAATTATGTAGAATGGATGACACGCAACTACAGACAGAAAAGAACAATCAGCAAAAAGAGCTTTTATTAAAAAATACGTAGAATGTAACAGTTGCTTCTCTTCCCGCGCAGATGGTAAAACCATCGAGGAAATGGGCGAAAATCTTAGGAAGCATGTTATAGGCGATGCGGCTACCCACTACTATTTTGATTCCCCTTTCCACCTATACGCGCACACCCGTGCTAAGCGTGGCCATTGGGTCTTGTTACCATATGTTCTGCCTTCCACGTACGGGATAAAGACGTGATTTATGTAAGTATTAAAAATGTTTTTTACAAAAAAATATGCTGTGTCAAAACTACGCTAGAGACTTAATTTTAGCGTAACGTCGTAGCATTTTGGAAACCACACACACACACACACACAACCACACAGTGAATCTATTGAGTCAAGGGGCTCCCTCGCTTGTTCTTATTAATTTCCCTTCTATGTTTTATTAATTAAAACAGCTCCGCGGCTCCCGTACTCGGGCCCCACCCACAATAAATCCACGCCTTACCCAGGTAATAGAGTGTGGCGTTCCGCCTTTCTGTGCTATACGTATATTTATAATTATGCTTATAAAGCATAATTCTTCTAGCTTCTAATTCCAAAAGTTTGTACCATATTAGTATTAAGCGTAACTTCCACCTGTGTGAATCCGGACTTATGTTTATTTAAGCCAGCAACATTTTTGCCGTAGTGAGAGAGATGAAACATCTCACTCTCTCTCTCTCTGAGACTTCCCTGGCACGCGCATGGACGCACGCGCCACGATTTTATATATTACTAATATTGTTAACTAAGTTTCATTAAATCAAGTATTTGGCAACTACGTGATCATTATTCCGCTCCGCCCGTCGAACCTACGAGAACCTGCGAGACTAAAACGCCAAAGTGGTGACCCTCGACTTACGACACCTTAAGTCAACGCGTCGAAGACTACATCGTGGCCTGCATTGCAATTGGATTCCTGTTTCCTGCAGCGGCGCGGTGTGCATTGGGTGCATATCACTCCACTTCGATTGCTACTTCGGCATCTGGCGGCCGACGAAACCTCGAGTTCATCGTATTCATTCGACCTTCATTACGAAGCTTTTTCACGTTAAATTCAGTGTAGTGTTAATAGTGCGTTATAGTATCATCAGTGCGTGTGTTTTACAGCAAGTTCATTCATAATCATTCCGAACATTCAACACTTTTCGTCATCGTGCATCATCGGACTTTTAGGTTAGGTTTTTTTTCCGGAACCGGAAACGTCAACGATCGACCACCCGCCTAAAACGAGCCAACCTGTCACAGTGACACTGACAGATATGAGGCGTATTTTTCCGTCGGACTTTTGCTGCAACGGAACGTCATTCTGACAGATGACAGGTGACACATGACAACTGAGTTCCTGAACGCAAGTAAAACTTTTATTTTTCTTATTGGACTGGATTTTGAATTGAATTGGACATTTACTCTTATACTAACTTGCATCGTGTTTCGTGATTTGCTAAATTTAACCTTTTTAAATAGCTGAATAAAAGCTTACGTGTACGTTACGTATTCTTTTCGATTTTGTTGAAATAACAGTTAACTATCTTTGTTACTTTCATGTCTGACTAACTCGCACATTATTCAACCACTTTTAATTATTGGGTTTATGGTATTTAACACTAACTATTGTTTATGTTCATTGTTTGGTTTTGTGCAATTAACATTTAATTGCTATCCTTTATTGCATTTATTGTGTGCTCATTTTCTATTTTTCTGTGGTGTATTTGGAAAATGTTTTACAATTTTACTGCGTTGTGTATATGACTAATTATTGTTTTGTGTGATTGTTACCATCTCACGGGGAAGGGTAAGCCTACTAACATCTTTTGCGCACGGTTTTGGTGTTTCCTAGGTTGCATACTTACCAAGATGGATGAGGACCTGCGTGCAGAGCTCGAAATCCTGCGGCAACAAAATGCTGTACTCGAGGCACGCCTTCTTACACAGCCAACACAACGCGAGGAGAAACCACCACAAGTGAATGCAGTATCAGTGAAGCTGCCACCGTTTTGGGCAGATAGACCCGCAGTCTGGTTTGCACAGGCGGAGGCCCAATTTCACCTGGCAGGAATTAAAAGTGACGTGACTATGTTCAGCCATGTCGTCAGCACAATAGACCAGAGATTAATTGGCGAAATTGAGGATATTGTTATGGATCCTCCGCCTGAAAACAAGTACCAGATCCTGAAACAAGAGCTTATTCGCAGGTTATCTACATCTGAACAGCAGCGTGTAGAACGTCTGGTCAGCGATGAGGAGCTGGGGGACCGGAAGCCTACAGCCTTTCTGCGGCGCCTTCAATCTCTCGCTGGGAAATCAAAGGACGATACCATCATCAGACAGCTATGGATGCGTCGATTGCCCAATCAGGTACAAGCGATTTTGGCTGCACAAGAGGACCTCAGCTTGCAAAAATTAGCTGAGCTTGCAGACAAAATTATCGAGGTGACACCTGGTACTTCGAAGGTTTATGCAGTAAACAGCAGACCTACTGAAGACCCCTCGATCAAAGAGCTTTTGATCCAACTTAATAAACTTTTTATGGATTTTACTGCTTCGCAGCCTCGTGGCAGATCTAGACACCGAACTGCCTCACAAACCAATAGCCGAAGTGGTACCCCGGTAGCCAAACGGTGCTGGTACCATAAGAAATATGGCACCAATGCTACCAAGTGCATTAGCCCCTGTGATTGGAAGCCGGAAAACTTAACCAGCAATCAGTAAAGACGGACCCTGATTGCTGCTCAGTAGACCACAGCCGCCGTCTATTTGTCACTGACAAGGTAACCAAACACCAGTTCTTAATTGACACCGGGTCTGAACTTTGCTGCTACCCTTATCGCTGGATCCGAGATCAGAGGCAAACTTCTGACTGGGAACTCAGGGCAGCTAATGGTAGCACAATCAAGACCTTTGGAACTGTAAACCTTAAACTTGACCTTGGACTGCGCCGTAGCTTTGTTTGGCAGTTTGTGCAACAGGCAACAGGAAGATCAAAGTCACATCAATGAGACTCTAACAGAAGTGCTTCAATGGTTTACTGCGAACAATCTACTACTAAACGCAGCTAAAACGAAATGCATAAAATTTTCGTTACCAAATGTACGACAGGTTGAAACAGCTATTTCCATAAACGGAGAGAAGCTGAACCTCGTTGATGACACCGTTTTTCTTGGTCTTACCCTGGATCGAAACTTACAGTGGAGCCCACATATCTCTGCTCTTGCTGGTAGATTGAGTTCTGCCGCCTATGCTGTACGAAGAATTAGACAATTCACCAACGTGGAAACTGCTCGACTGGTTTATTTCAGCTATTTTCATAGCATTTTGTCTTACGGCATTCTGATTTGGGGAAGAGCAGCTGACATTCAGAGTATCTTCATTTTACAGAAGAGGGCAGTTCGGTCCATCTACAATCTGAACTCCCGAGAGTCATTAAAAGAGCGCTTTAAAGAGATAGAAATTCTCACAGTAGCTTCGCAGTACATACACGATGTGATTATGTACACACACAGGAATTTCAATTCCTTTAAGAAAGTGTCGGACATCCATGATATCAACACTCGTAATAAACACAAGCTTCTCGTTCCTAAATTTCGTCTACGGAAAGTAAGTAAATCTTTCCTGGGAAATTGTGTCAGGTTCTACAACAAAGTGCCTGTAGATGCGTGGAAATTGTCATATGTGTTATTCAAGAAATACATAAAAAACACGCTCTTAAAGAAAGCATATTACACAGTCGATGAGTACATGTGTGATAATAACATGACATGGCCATCTTTGGAAAAATTACCGTAAGCATCCAGTGTTTTGTGAGTGATCCTGTAGTGCGTGTGTATGTGTGCGTGTGTGTGTGTGTATGAGTGTATGCGTGTAGTGTCGACTAGATACGGTCTCTGGCCCTGTTGCTACCGTCTGCTGTTGAGGTTAGCTGATCTTGATTAATTAAGATTCCAAATTGTATAGCTGTATTAATTAAAATTATTAATTAAGATAGGTATTATCAATATAAATATTGTACCTATTGTAATTGTTTATTTAAATATTTATTCTATTTTTCATAATGATTAATTTTTACAATGACATAAATATTGCTATGTCGTATGTGTATTAAACTAGGTATTAGGTAGGTATATTGTTAAGCTTATGGATTTCCGGTTTATTTCTTTTACTTTTTTTCTTTTACTGTTTAGTTGCAGGCTAGCGACGTCGAAGTTCCTAAAACGTTCCCATAGTGTGCCTGTGGGGACGGAAGCGAGACATGCCCTCGGTACCGCTCTGCTTTCAGAGCAGGACATGAGTGCGTGAAAGCCAACATTAGGGGCGGCAGACGTAAGCTTGCCTTCGGAATCCAAAAGCTTATTGGTTACTTACTTGACATGAAATGTATATTTCATAATTTTGTTTTATATATAATTTTTTTTTTCCTGCGACATTGGAGACATCTCCAATTAGTTTATTTGACGGTGGAGGCGTTTTACACCTCCACTGAACTTACTATTATTATTATTTTTTTTGTTTTTTATTTTTTTTTGACCAGTAGAGACTTTATACATCTCTACTATTTATAGATTAATATAATTTAAGGCTCGGGGACCTTATACATCCCTTATATAAATGTATTTAATGTAAGTAGAATTTAAGTATTCTTAGTTACTGTATTTTTATTTGAAAAAATGACTTTCTGCCAAGTTTCTTGCGGCGCATTCTTCTTGGCAATGATGGTCTTTCCGAATGTGCTGGTAGTTTCAAAAGACATGTAAAAGAGCCCTTAGCGGCCAATTTGCAAAATAAATTATCTTATCTTATCTTATCTGTGGTAGCTGATGTGAGCACAGCCATTATAGGATCAGACTTCCTAGCTCACTACCACCTACTGCCAGACTGCCGTGCTAAAAGATTAGTTGATGGCACTACTGGTTTAACCATCACTGCAGTTGATGCCTCCAGCGATCAGTCCAGTGTCAAGACCATCAGCATCCAGGACTCTGTTTTTGCACAAGTGCTAGCAGAGTTTCCTGAGGTCACTAAACCTCCCGGACTGCCCCGGGTAATAAAGCACAATACTGTGCACCATATTCGGACCACTGACGGACCTCCAACTTCTTGCCGTCCTCGACGTTTGGCGCCTCACAAATTGACTGCCGCCAGAAGCGAATTCGAGGACATGGTTCAGAACGGCACGGCGCGACCATCGCAAAGTGCTTGGTCCTCTCCGTTACACATGACCCTCAAGAAGGACCAGTCATGGCGTCCATGTGGCGATTTTCGCGCCCTGAACGCCAGGACCATACCAGACCGCTACCCAGTCCGGCACATTAATGACTTTGCCCAGAATCTTTCAGGAGCCAAGGTATTCAGCACAATTGACCTTGTGAAGGCCTATCATCAAATACCAGTTGCTGAAGAGGATATTCCCAAGACGGCCATCATTACCCCGTTTGGCCTCTTCGAATTTCCGTACATGACTTTTGGGTTGAGAAACGCAGGACAAACCTTCCAACGGTTTATCGATGAGGTCACACGGGGTCTTGATTTTGTTTTTCCTTATGTGGACGACATCCTCATTTATTCAGCAGATGAGGCTCTTCACAAGGAACACCTGAGAATCCTTTTCCAGCGCTTGCAGGATTATGGGGTTGTAGTTAACCCTTCGAAATGTGTGTTTGGTGCCAGCGAGGTTGTTTTCCTAGGTTTTACTATTAGCTCGGAAGGCACGCGCCCTCCTCAAGACCGTATACAAGCCCTTCTGGATTTTCCCCCTCCTAAGACTGTCCAGGGCGTGCGCCGTTTCCTCGGCATGTTAAATTACTACCGCCGTTTCGTGCCACACGCCGCTCAGTTTCAGGCGCCCCTAATCGAAGCTGTCGTCGCTACCAACGGCAAAGGTGCTAAGCCATTTATATGGTCACCTGAGCTCCTCGTACACTTTGAAGCTTGCAAATCTAGCCTTTCGAACGCGACTCTATTGCAGCATCCGGTTAACGGCGTACCCCTTGGCCTGTTTACGGACGCATCAAGTGTCCATATTGGATCTTGCCTTCAGCAAATGGTGGACGGCCAATGGTGCCCGCTGGCGTTTTTCAGCAAGAAGTTGACTCCACAGCGGACACAATGGCCAGCTTACTATCGAGAATTATTGGCGGTGTACGAAAGCGTACAACATTTCCGTCACATACTCGAGGTCCAACACGTTACGATTTACACGGACCATAAGCCCTTGCTGTACGCTTTCGTACAGCGCCGAGAAAAACTTCCGCCTTCGCAATTGAACCAGTTATCATTCATAGGTCAGTTTACAACCGACATTCGGTACATAAGAGGCGAGGACAATGTCGTCGCCGACGCTATGTCCCGGGTAGAGGCCATTTCGTTGGAGGAAGATTACGAGGTCCTCTCCAAATCGCAAGATAAGGATCAAGAACTCGCGAGCTTGCGTCAAGGTAATTCTAGCCTTACATTTAGCCAGGTTACCATTCCAGGCACGAATGTTTCCGTGCTATGTGACGTGTCCACTGGCAAGCCTCGCGTCTACTTGACCCTTCCATTTCGCCGTGCGGTGTTTGACAAGATTCATAACTTGAGTCACCCAGGTGTACGAACAACCACTCGCCTTCTAGTCGATCGCTACGTGTGGCCGTCGATTAGGAAGGACGTTCGACAGTGGGCCCAGGCTTGCACTGCCTGCCAACGCGCGAAGGTATCCCGGCACATCTCGGCTCCCCGCGCCACCATCGACCAACCTTCAGGTCGTTTCAGGCATATCCACATTGACATCGTGGGACCTTTGCCTGTCTGCAACGAATATCGTTATTGCCTCACTGCTATTGACAGAGTCTCACGATGGCCTGAAGCTTGGCCGATGCGTTCCATCACTGCCGGGGAGGTAGCAGACACTCTCATCCGAGAGTGGATATCGCGTTTTGGTGTGCCTTCCGTCATAACAACAGACCAAGGCACCCAATTTGAGTCCGATCTGTTTCGCCGACTCATGGAAACTTGCGCAACCAAGCGCATTAGGACGACCGCCTATCACCCCTGTGCAAACGGCATGATCGAGCGCGTACATCGCCAAATGAAGGCCGCTCTCATGTGCCACACAGAATCGTGGACACAGGCACTTCCCCTCGTCCTACTCGGAATGCGAACGGCATATAAAGAAGACTTAAAATCTACAGCGGCAGAAATGCTGTATGGCGAAACGCTGCGTTTGCCGGGAGAAATGTTGGCTCCCGCCCCTGACGCAGACCGTCCCGGCGACCCTGCTGATTTTGTTGTGCAGCTACGTCGTAAGATGTCAGCTGTGCGACCAGTACCAGCCTCACGTCACGCCAATCCAGCTGTCTTTATATTTAAGTCGTTATCTACTGCCTCTCACGTTTTCTTACGGGATGATACGGTACGGCGCCCACTACAACCTCCTTACACCGGTCCTTACGCTATATTACAGCGTTCTGCCGACGGGAAGACCCTGACCCTGGACATCAAGGGCAGACAGGTTGTGGTGAGCGTAAACCGCGTCAAACCCGCTTTTTGTCAATCTGACAACGAGGAACGTCCTACAGCCGACCCATCTGCAGCTGACTTATCTCCTTCAGACCTACCTCAGGAACTTGGACCTTCACCTGCAGATACTGTCGCCCCTAACTCACGGCCTAGTGTAACACGATCCGGTCGTCGTGTGCAATTTGGGAAGCACCAGGATTTCTTTTACTTTTAGGCACTTATCCTTCTCCGTGGGGGGGTGGTGTGGCGTTCCGCCTTTCTGTGCTATACGTATATTTATAATTATGCTTATAAAGCATAATTCTTCTAGCTTCTAATTCCAAAAGTTTGTACCATATTAGTATTAAGCGTAACTTCCACCTGTGTGAATCCGGACTTATGTTTATTTAAGCCAGCAACATTTTTGCCGTAGTGAGAGAGATGAAACATCTCACTCTCTCTCTCTCTGAGACTTCCCTGGCACGCGCATGGACGCACGCGCCACGATTTTATATATTACTAATATTGTTAACTAAGTTTCATTAAATCAAGTATTTGGCAACTACGTGATTATTATTCCGCTCCGCCCGTCGAACCTACGAGAACCTGCGAGACTAAAACGCCAAAAGAGGAATTATGAGAATTCTGTACTCGCATAATACGAATTGTTCGCAGAAACGGCCAGAATCGTATTGATTCACAATTGTTTCTTAGAGCTTATTGGTATATAATAAAACACAGTCGCGTGTTGAGATGCCAAAGTTCTTGACGACGGTAAAAATTACGGTATCAAATACCCAATAATCTAATAATGTTAAATTCTTACTTTAAAGTACGGAACTTTCAGCCCGCGAGTTGACTCGTACTTGATTTTTTAAACAAGTTAATAAAAGTAAAGATACAGCAGATTATGTTTCGCCCACTCTCACAAATTAACCCGGCGCGACGAGAATAGCCGGGAATAAACAAAAGAAAGTGGACGAAGCACCTCTAAAAACAGTTTTCTCAAATGGGGAGCGACAAAAAAATATGCAAAATATTTTTGAGACCGCGCCCGAATTAAATTAGAGCCCTTTGGATGGTAAGGTACACTTGGATTAATTTATCTAGCGGGAAAATCTCCGTGTTTCTTAGTTTAAACCTTTTTAAATAAAGGGTTGGGATAAAAGGCTTTCAGGGAAGTGTTAGGGGGAGGCGGAATTCCGGGCTGTGATAGTCAAATGATTAGCTGATAATGGCGGGATGTCAAGCTTGTAAGAAAGAGACGGATGGTTGCGTAGCTGATTATTTACACGCACACACACGCACGCACAAATAGGCATTTTTTAAAATTGTAATCAGTAGTATTAAAAGGTATGATTCAAGTTCATCTTCTTGTGGATTCGCGAAATAGGTACCTATAAGTGAATGTTACAAAGCAAAGCAAAGCATTGTAATACATACATGCATATATCACGTCTTTATCCCTTACGGGGTAGACACCAGACAGAGCCAAAGGCCACGTTCAGCATCATTAAGGGCATATTAGCTGGAAAGGGAAATCAAAATAGTTGACGGCCGAATTTTTTTTTTTATGTAAGAGGGGGCAAACGAGCAGACGGGTCACCTGATGGAAAGTAATCAGCATTGCCTGCAAGACTTGGGGAATCACAGGTGTGTTGCCGGCCCTTTCAGGAACAGGAAGGCTCGCATTCATTGCAGGCGCGATTTTCTGACCATAAATCGGATTGCTGGACTGCTTTTCATTCGTTTTAACTTTTTTAAAGTCAAAGAGACTATGGATTAATGAACATAATGTCATACAGCCAAGTCGGTGGCCGAGGAGTGCGCGTTTTGTTCGAGTCTAACGTTTTTATCAATGTCTCAAATAGCTCACGGTGACAGATGAATAAAAAAAACTTAAGAAAAAGGGCGGGAACGTGAAAACCACCTAAGTTGCTAGGAAGCTTAGTGCAAAATTTATTTTCATTCCCTCTTAATGTTTGAGAAAAACATTACATCTGCCTCAGCTGGAAGAGCAATTGCTGGATTTAACTTTAAAAAACACATGCGGTTCGTGTTTTTCAACAAGTCAGTCAGCAATTGCCTACTTCCCGGCATTAATCTACTCTTTAACTGTAAAATACATTGTTACCTTAAATGCTAGAATGGGGCGTTACGGGGAGTTGCGCAACAACCCTTCCACTGGAAACAAACCGAGCACAGTAATGAAGCCGCCTCTGCTTTCCAATTAGCCACATTCGTTAGAGACGCGAGAATGAGGCCGGCTGCCACACAGGTGCGCTCCAGCATTACATTTTTTTTTTTTTATTATTTTTTTTTTTATAAAGATAAAGATAAAGATAATTTATTCATAAATGTTTTACAAAATTATAACTAAGAACAAAGTTTCCTTATAAATCTAAGTTAACAACTCATATGCCTGAACTAGGAAATCCTGTGTTTCAGGCTATAAGAACTTAAGCAAAATGGCTATTAAATAATTAAACAATCACCAGGGAAAAATAAATGAACATGACAAAAATATAAAGAAATGATTGAATTAAAACTATGATTAGGTACCTACTATCTTATAAAATCTTAAAAATTTAAAGCCAATAAAAATAAAAGTTACAAAGATAATCTAATTCACAACCCACTAAAAACTAAACAATAATAAGGATAACTAAAACTACGGAAGTTGATTAAAAGTAAATTATGTTAAAAATTATTAAAAATTAGCCTAAAAAATGTCCCCCTGTTTCGTGCCTGGTTCAAAGGTGCCCATAATGCTGGCCGCGTTGCCTCTTTGTACTGCAATGGCAACCCTTTGAACCAGCCACGAACCAGAGCGGGGATCGCAGCCCCTATCTTGTCATTAACTATTCATATAAAAAAAAAAAAAAAAAAAAAAAAAAAAATTCACAACTAATAATAAATTCTCTGTATCTTCGTATGACATAGTTTGAAGTGATTCCAGAAGAATTTTCTTGCATTTATTGTAATTGTGGGGATAAATGGACGAAATTGCAATTTATGTTAATAGGAAGGCAGACAAGCCAAGATAGTAAGACAGCCGGGGAAATTACGGGCACAAGAGGCATTTCATCTTAGTCCTCTAGGTTGGCAACGCATCTGCAATCCCTCCGGGGTTGCGGGTGTCTATGGGCAGTGGTGATCACTTACCATCAGGTGACCCACTTGCTCGTTTGCCTTCATATTCATATAAAAAAAAAAAAAGGGATTGCAGATGCGTTGCCAACCTAGAGGACTAAGATGAAATGCCTCTTGTGCCCGTAATATCCCCGGCTGTCTTACTCTCCACACCGGAACACAGCAGTGCAAGCACTGCTACTTAGCGGCAGGATTAGCGAGTAAGATGGTGGTAGCGATCCGGACGGACCTTGCACAAGGCCCTACCACCCTAAAACTCAAGCTTTTTTGATGACTATATAAAAAAAAACAAAGCGACACTGACAGTGGCGTAACTATAACGTCTGGGGCCCGCGGCAAATTCGTCAGACGGGGCTCCTTCCTCAATATAAAGAAGTGCAGCGTCCCTTCTGTACTCTGAACCAAGCCAGTTCGGGGCCCCGTAGAGCTAGGGGCACCTAGCATTTTGCCAACCCTGCCACCCTATAGTTACGCCACTGGACACTGAAGATTAGAACACAGAAAAATCCGAAAAGTAAAGCTACGGCCGGGAATCGATCTCGTCATTCCGTGACGCGTGCTATACCCCTACCACCCATAGCAGGTAGTTTTAGCGGGACCTGCTATGGGTGGTATAGCATACACTACGGAATGATGAGGATTCGGGTTCGATTCCCGGGCACAGCTTTCTAGTTTTCAGTATCGTTTAGAAATTTACCCCTTATGGGAATCAAGACGTGTTTTATGTATGTATGTATTTATTGGTCCTCCATGCTGGTCTGACTAGGAAAAAACATAGAATGTACCAGTTGCTTCTATGCCCGCGCAGATGCTAAAAGCCCATCGAGGGAATGGGAGTAAAAAAATTGTTACATGCGATGACGCTGGCTACCCATCACTATTTTGATTCCATTTTCCACTTACGCCCACAATCTTCTAAATGTGGTATGTTACCTGTTACCTTAGGCTCTATCTACCCCGTAAGGGATAAAGGTGATTTATGTAATTGTGTATGTATGTATTTGTTTATTTGTATTTGTTTGTATGGCGAGCGGCGCGTGCGCTCAAAACAAAGCGTAACGAGCGCCCGCTAACGGTTATTAATCGTTCGGACATCGCTGTTTTTGCTCGCGCTCAATTGTTCGCTGTTTCAATTTTCAACTCGACGCGTTACGTGCCCGTGTAGGTTTATGACGCCCCGTAGGGAACAAACACATTCGCGGCCATTAAATAATACAACCATACAAATAAAGAGGAATTGAATGGGATCGGAATGGAATTCGTTTGCAAAGCAAATCAGTGGAGTATTGCAAAAATTTTAAACCGATTATGATAGAATTTCTATGGAACCAACTTTGAGGCATATTCTATTGAATACATCAAGTATTTATCCCTTACGGTATAGACAAAGCCTTTTTTTATTTTAATGGTGTAGAAAATACGCCTTATGCATCCGCACGGTACGGAGGTATATGGGAGACGGCAAGCATACCCACTAAAAACTACACGGATTCCCTATTTGGATTCAGATATTACGGGAGCACTCGGTGTCACCGCGACGCCCCATGAGCACCCCGGGATGGGGTTCCCTCTTCGCGGCACCTGTGCAATGCAGGTTTGGGAATTCCCGCCCTCCCCGCTGGTGCCGTTTGGATTTTTTATGGAGGTTGTCTCCTCGTGGCCCCCGTCTTGAAAAAGACAGCGGCCCACGTTCGCAGCGCCTACGGGCCGGGGTTACGTGTTGACCGACAGTGGCCGAAGCCGCGCCGCTCCGCGATCCCGTCCCTCCGACGGCAGGCTTATGCCCGCCAACCCTCACGTCAGCTCTCACACCCTCATGTTGACTGGATAAGGTCACTTAAAGGGATAAGTCCGCCTTAGAGCATGTATCTTCCATGCTGGTCTGGGAGTAAAGAAAAAACATAGACTACCAATTGCTTCTCTTCCTGCGCAGATGGTAAAAACCCATCGAGGGAATGGGCGAAAGTCTTAGGAGTCACGTTATAGGTGATGCGGCTAGCAACCCATCACTATTTTGATTTCCCTTTCCACCTATACGCCCCCAATCATGCTAAACGCAAGCTTTAGGTTTTGTTACCTTAGGCTCTGTCTACCCCGTAGGGGATAAAGACGTGATATGTGTATGTGTATGTAGAGCATGTATCTCAGTGTTTGTCTTATGTTTATTTTGCACAATAAAGAGTTTACATACATAGGTACATAAATAATAAACTTCATGGGCATGCTCTTCCAATAAAAGTAAATAATTATTATGCTATGAATACTATGATTTATGAGTTACGACGCAAACGGACGTGTAAACCTCGATAAGCCTTTCCTCGGACTGCGCGACCCAATGTTCCGGAACTTGCGCAAACGCCGGCCGGCTAGGGCCGCACGGTCACTGTCGATGTCGATATTCTATGAGGCCATGTCGAGTATCTCTTGTTTAAAAATTAAAACAAAACAGCATTACACTAAATTACAAAGTAACGATTTTTACTGTTACGTTCACAATTTTCCAGAGATTGACTCATATTAAGTATCTATTCGCAAACATTAAAAAATAAATGGCTAATAACATGTATTCAAAAATAAAGGAATACCTACCGTAGCAATAAGAAGTTTGCAACTTGTTTACTTGTATGTGTATTATTGCAAAATTTTCAAAATTACACATTCATGGCAATTCAAAACTTAAAAAAATCACATTGCAGCCCATTCTAAAATTGTTATAAAAGACAAACTCGTTTAAAACAGCCGAAAACTATCGATATCGACATATCGCTTTCTCAGACACGGTACATCACTAACGCTGCGCCGGCGCCTTCAACCTTGCGATTAGATAATACTATTGGAAGGAAGTATAATAACTGCATAATTAGCTACGTTGTAGAGCGCTTGCACAATTACTCCGATACTATCGCGTGTGGATGTGGAACTCGGCTACTGGTTTGTATACTGTGCACGTGAATTGTGAGGTGGGGAAAAAGTGAATTGTAAAAAAATGCTGTTTTTATTGTTGCCTGTGTTCGTGACATAAAAACTTTTTTGTTCTTTTGTAAATTGTTACTGGCCACTAAATAGTCATAATACTTTTTATGAATAAAAATCCTTCTTCTGCTGTTATATCTTAGTCAAAGCATATGTGTTTCATTTTATAAAATTAAAATTATTAGTGTTGTCATAAACAGTTTGTATACGTTTATATGTACAACATTTCAAGTCAAAATACATAATGTGCGAGCCAAAATATATATTGGTTCAGATGTATTTAATGCATTATGTGCGCTGCTTTTAGTACAGTAAGAATAGACATCAGCACCAGTGCCACGGTTAGGGTTGCCACCCGTACTATATTATATAGTATCGTGCTATATTTCAGTCCAATACTATAATTATTTTTGTCGGTAATTCCGTTTTCGCGTTTTTTTTAAATTAGTGTATCTGGAACGCACCCGCAACGCAGCGTTGGGAATTACAGAATAAAACGCATTAAGTTGTTCCTCGGTCACACGTCACGGCAAAAAAAAAAGTAAACGTCAACTTGGAAACGAATCGCAGCTCTTGACCACACGCGGAGGTAACTTGCACCCCTGGAAACTCGAATCGCCTTAGTTTCCGTGACAGTACCTATCGTAATTGTCATTATCATTCTTGTGTCGTTATAGAATTTAATACCGAGACAGGGGTCGCCAACCGTCGGGGCGTTAATTAATTTGTTACGTTAGAGAACCCGCGGATATTTATGTATCTGTACATTACGTTTGTTAACGGGATGTAGGATAAGCTTGACGGATTAAGGCAGTCGGTTATGCTCACTAAGCCGGGGATTCCATACACACGTATGTAACTAATTATGGCCACTAACACATAACATACATACATAAATCATGTCTTTATCCCTTACGGGGTAGACAGCGCCTAAGGTAACTAGCCCTATAGGCCACGTTTAGCATGATTGTGGGCGTATAGGTGGAAACGGGAACCAAAATAGTGATTGGTTGCTAGCCGCATGCTTATAACATGATTCCTAAGACTTTCGCCCATTCCCTCGATGGGCTTTTACTATCTGCGCGGGTAGTGAAGCAACTGGTACATTTATCTTTTTTCTTTGCTCCCAGACCAGCGTTGACAATGATGTGATGATTTATGTAATTATTTGTTTATTGGCTCTCATGGAACTTAGAAACAGACCAGTCAAAAATATCTACGCGTGGTCCCCGCAACTGAAAAGGCCCAGAGGAAGCTCAGAAAGCGGTGGAAGGACTGTGTAGAGGATCAGCATAGGCAAGATAACTTGGAGACAGGAAGTCTTAGGGCAAAATGGCGGAAAACTGTTGAGAAGGCCAAGGCTTAAAGGGTTGCCGCAAGAAAGAGAGGGAACTCAGAAGCATGTCAATACTTAAACTTTCACGATATCCTATAAAAATTGTAAAATAAACATTTTTACTTTGACGACCTGATAGCTTGGTGGTTTGTGACCCTGACTATGAAGCTAGAGGTCCTGTGGTCGAGTCTCTGTAGGGGTAGGCATTTGTATGTTGATACGAATGTTTGTTCCCGAGTCATGGATCTACATTATATAAGTATGTTTATCCGTTGCCTGGTGTAAGTACAAGCTTTGCTTAGTTTGGGACCGGGTCAATTGGTGTAATTTAATAAATTTACTTATTAATTATATTAGGAACGTGCTGGTGTAATAAATGAAATAAATGATCTTTATTCAGTAAGTAGGCCGTACAGGCACTTTTACACATCATGAGTCTACTGGAATTTCGCAAAAGGAGACACTGTTGAGTGTGAAAGAGGATATAGTGACTAGGATAGATAAAAGTATGCTTAGTTGCAGTGGTAGCGTAGTGGGGGCGAGGGGGGCGGCCCGCCCCGGGCGGCACTTTTAGGGGGCGGCAAAATTTCAGAATAAATAACAATAATATCGTATAAATAATATAAATATTTGAAATACGTAAGCAATGGGGCGGCCAAATTTTCATCCGCCCCGGGCGGCCGAGACCCACGCTACGCCGCTGCTTAGTTGGTTTGGTCACGTAGAGCGGATGGATGAAAGTAGACTAACTAAACAGATCTATATGGGGAGTGTGAATGGTAACATTGGGAGGGGAAGGCCTAGACGGACATTCCGAGACCAAATAGGAGACGTTTTGAGAAAAGGTCAGGTCAGGAGTACCCAAAACCGACGAGCATGTAAGAAGAGATTGATGAATGTGGATGAAGCGAAAGAAGTATGTCAGGATCGTAGCAAGTTGAACAAAGTATCTGCACGACGCAGAAAACAATATACCCAACCAATATCAATCAACGATTATTATCTCCGACCGTTGGCGACCCCTGTCCCAGTAATCCGTAAGTAATCAATTGTGCATTACGTCTAGGGGCTTAGGTAGTGATGAAGGACCTGTCATTTCGGTCGGACAGCCTTGACAGCCTCAGAGACTGTCGTGGGTAAGTCTGTCTTAAGTAGGAGGTCCAAGGGAAAATAACTAGGAGTGTAGTGTTTTGACCTTTGACATTATAAATAAAAAATATTCATTACACATAAACGGATAACTCACGTATAAAAAGTCGAGTGATGCTCGACATGTTTCGGACTATTTCGTAGTCCTTCTTCTTAGAGCGTTCGCCCCGGCGGCAGCGAAACGAACACTGCGCCCTAGCGCTCTGCTCGCGCGGCTGTTCGACGCAACTGACAGCGGCGCACAACTACCCTCGTTTTCATCGTCATTTTTATTATTGTCAAATGTCGGGCAGCGCTCTAAGAAGAAGGATTACGAAATAGTCCGAAACATGTCGAGCATCACTCGACTTTTTATACGTGAGTTATCCGTTTATGTGTAATGATGATTAAGTCTCACGGTAGTTTCATGTTGAAATAAAAAATATTCTTTATTGAACACCACAAATTATCAGTAGGTACAATACTACAGAAATAAGACAAGGTATAATACAACAGAGCCTAAGGTAACACCTAAAGGCCACGTTTAGCATGATTGCAGGCGTATAGGTGGAAAGAGGAATCGAAATAGTGATGGGTAGCTAGCCGCATCGCCTATAACATGATTCCTATGCCCATTCCCTCGATGGGCTTTTACTATGCGGGTGGGCAACCGGTACATTCTGTTTTTTCTTTACCCCCAGACCAGCGTGGAAGAAATACAGATCTGTTTAGTTAGTCTACTTTCATCCATCCGCTCGACGTGATCAAACCAACTAAGCATACTTTTTTCTATCCCAGTCACTATATCCTCTTTCACACCAGCACGTTCCCTTATCACACTATTCCTTATTCTATCTTTCAGTGATATACCTTCCATACTTCGTAACGCTCTCATTTCTACTGCATTTATTCTACTTTCATGCTTCTTTTGCCATACCCAAGTTTCGCTTTTTATTTAAATAGGCATATTAAAACCTATTTCAACACCATATTATATTTCTTCCATGCTGGTCTGGGAGCAAAGAAAAAACATAGAAGGTACCAATTGCTTCTCTTCTCGCGCAGATGGTAAAAGCCCATCGAGGAATTGAGCTAAAATCTTAGGGATCATTTTATATAGGCGATGTGGCTAGCAACCCATCACTATTTGATTCTATTTTCCATATATACTCCCATAATCTTGCTATACGTAGACTGTAGGCCTTGTCACCTTGGACTCTACCCCGTAAGGGATAAAGACGTGTGTATGTTCGTATGTATTCAACACCAACAACCAGAAAGCCATCCACGTTCGTCATCCAAGCTCCTAGCAATTAATACTGATTAATACGGCGTGTCCAATATTACATTACCTTAATTAACGCTTAACGTACAGTTTCCCAGTTCAATTTTAATGTAATAACGCTATTAACTCTATCAAGCACATTAGACAATATCCAAAGCCTGTGAATACCCGATACAACGAACGCCGGTTTAATCGGCTCCTATCGATTAAGCCGTATACATTGCAGCTTTGGTAACAGTGGAAACTTTGTTACGCCGTAGCTGAGGCGCAGTGTAAGGCTAATAGGGTTGAGAGGCGAAGTTCCAAGTATAATTGAATATAGTAATGAAATCAAGTGCCGCTGCCTAGATTGATGTGTTCGCTACTTAGTTATGCGAGGGGTTTTTATATTTGTAGGGTTCCGGACATGTGCTTTAATTTAGGAGCCATTTTGCAAAAAAAACTGTTGGACTATTATTAAAGACGGTAGTTATTCAGACTTAATTTTAAAAAGTGGCCGTGGCTCAAAAGTAGATAAGGTTTTGTGAAAATTTTCTGCAGGGCCGACAACGCACTGATGGCATCGCGTAAAGCGCTGCGGGTGTCTATGGACAGTGGTGATCATTTAACATCAGGTGACCCACTAGTTCGTTTGTCTGGCCTCTCTAACATAAAAAAAAAGTTCAATTTTTTTATAGGTACAAGCCTGTTTTGCTGACTGTACTTGTATTGTCATCTATCCTACATTTTTGTACATACATAATCTATTTCTTCTATGCTGGTCTGGGAGTAAAGAAAAAATATAGAATGTACCAGTTGCTTCTCTTCCCGCGCAGATGGTAAAAGTCCATCGAGGGAATAAATCACGTATGTGTGTGTATAAATCACATATTTATTTCTTACGGCGTCGACAGAGCCTAAGGTAACAAGTCGCCAAAGGTAACGGCTGGCGTGATTCTTGGCGTATAGGTGGAAAGCGAATCATAATAGTGATGGGTTGGACTCGATGGACTTCCATCTGCGCGGGAAGAGAAGCAGCTGATACATTCTATGTTTTTTCTTTGCTCCCAGACCAGCATGGAAGGGTATAAAATGTTTGTGTGGTCGTATTTAACATGTTGTTTATAAATTGAATTAAACGTTCAGCTTTTACGATATACCCTTGAACCCGACCATACACAATCCTCGTTTAATGAAGAGGTGCGCAAAATATGTATTTCCACCGCAAGTACGCCATTAATTGTCTAAACACATGTTCACGGACACGAATTAATGAATTTGTGGAAGAGACAGCAAAACAGTTATGTATACATACAACATATCTTACAATTACCTAATCCCGAATACTTCTACACATTATTTAGTTTGACGGAACACTGTGTATGTATTTCAGATTTTTTAAATTATGGTTCTTCCATCAAAGCAATTCAACCAACAATTGATAGATATTCCAGATGAATTTTTAATTAGTGTTCGTCCGAAACATGTCCGAAACTTAAAGTTTGGTTTTGACTACAGTTTCGGCCGAAACCGAAACCGAACCTTTTACAAATGTGATTTAAACGTTGAATGAAATAAATGTCAGTTTCTTCCATGCTGGTCTGGGAGTAAAGAAAAAACATAGAATTAACCAGTTGCTTCTCTTCCCGCGCAGATGGTAAACGCCTATCGAGAGAATGGGATAAAGTCTTAGGAATCATGTTATAGGCGATGCGGCTCGTAACCCATCATTATTTTGATTTCCCTTTCCACCTATACGCCCTTAAACATGCCAAACGTGGCCTTAAGGTTTTGTTACCTTAGGCTCTGTCTACCACGTAAGGAATTAAGAAATTTAACACGAAAGTGTGATATTGTCAGAAACGTTCGGTTGTTTTTTAGGCCGAAGCCGACCGAAACCGAAACCGAAACTTCGGTCGGACACAAATTTTAACACACGTTTTTTTTAATTACTAAAGAATTGTTTAAATCGAAATGATCGTTGACTTCAATTTGGTACGTGTAGGATTCATAACAGTTAAATAAACAATCAACAAGTACCACAATTGTTAGATGGAGAAAAATGTTTTTCCACTTTACAATTCATTCACGTGTGATCTATTTGCATACAGTGGTACAGAACCCTCCACCCGACTCGCACTTGGCCGCTTTTTTAAAGACGCATAATTAGAAGACCCTTCAATAGCAAACGTCCACAATGGAAATCATCAAACCGATCCGGTCCTTAAAAATGTTTCGGTCAAACTTCCTAATTGTCGCCGAGTTCTCGTTACCGCTGCTTCAAGTTTCTTGTTTCGTTGGAATTTTTAATTTAAACTGCTTGAATGGTCGCGGTTTTTGTGTTTAAAAAGTATTTTAAATTATACGGTTTTGGGAAGACGTTTTAGATCAATTACTCTCTTCTACTCTGTGATATCATCATCATCACTACATAGTATAAAACAAAGTCGCTTTCTCTGTCCCTATGTCCCTATGTATGCTTATATCTTCAAAACTACTCAAAGGATTTTGATGCAGTTTTTTTAATAGATAGAGTGATTCAAGAGGAAGGTTTTTATGTATGTACGCAGACGAAGTCGCGGGCAGAAGCTAGTGGCTGGTTCAAAGATCACCAAATCCTCATGGTAAATTTCAAATGTAATTTCGCACTTAAATTCCGAAAAACTCAAGAGGAGCCCGGGATTCGAACCAAAGGCGTTCTGTTCGAGAGGCCACAGGTCAAACCGCTACCGCGACTTTTCTAAATGCCATGAATAAATAAATCGCATCCAGTTCTAAAATATCCGTGGCGCGTACCGCCTTCCGGGAACAAAGAAGTCTGTATCCCAACGTAGTATGAATACCCCTTGTGAAGAACTGCATTAGTGAAGAACACGATTGTTGTAAGCGATTTAGTTAATGGTGGGCAGTGCAAGTTTGCAGCTCGGCTTTTTCTATTACGTCACACGTTAAGGAGGGAAGAGGAGAGGGGGAGAATGTGGCCTATATGTCATAAAATAATATGAGATTCTAAGAATTGCAAAAATGTCAATATAAGACCCATTAAAGGTTTTAACAACACCATACTTGAATAATTTTATGTAAACACACATTTTATGTTACAAGTGAAACAAAGCCTCTAAAATTACGTACTTACCGTTGAGATTTAAGGTTGAAATACAGATGTACAGATGATCCGTACTGTATGTCGATAATATTTTAAATACATTTTTTTTAACATGGCGGCATATCAAATGCGATGCACACGCATTTATAATAAGTCGTACAACAGAGGGCGCGCCGGATGTATTGTCTCAATCCAATCCGTCTAATGAAGCCGGATGCGCCGCCATATTGCTTGTCGACAGGGGTGCCGACCTCAAAATTTAACACTGTTTTAGGTTATGTTGCCACGAAATTTTGTTTAACTACAAAATTTGATGGAGTCATAATGTTACAAAAATAAATGTTTTTTTTTCCTTCAATTTTGGTAGTTAATGGTGGACCAGATGGATGGATGAACTGGTTAAAGCCGCAGGTTCACGGTGGATGCAAGACGCTTCCAACTGAGGCCACTGGAGGTCTATGGGGGAGGCCTATGTCCAACAGAGGACGTCGTGGCTCATGATGATGATGATGATGATGAAGCTAATAAGTACAATGTACTTTATTGGTGGTTTCAAAATATACATTCACTTTGTCTTCAAATTTATCTTGAACACGTCAGGCGTTGGAGTTACTTAGACTGAACACGCCTACAAATGTTGCCATGCTTTAGTCGATGTTTAAACTGTACGGCATCTAACGGTTACTTAAATCTAAATTCAAAATTACAATGAAAATTACGGGAGAAATCACACTAACCCACCCACTTGAAATATTTCAGAATAATTCTAAAACACCTTGAAGTTGACACATGTCATTATTTTTTATTATGTCACTTCAATTGAATCTGGCAACCCTATTGAACAATGGCGGGGAAACCTGCCGTCACAGGCACGCTCGCGACACCGTCACAGCCCGTCGTTGCGAACCGTACCGTCATTACATAATTGTTATGTCGATATTATCTCGCTCCATTATTGACTGTATCATGAACCGACGATTCGTATAAAACTGGAATTCCGACAATCCCTACAGATAGTCTTGGTGGGTAAGCTTTCTGAACACAGAATATCTTAAGGCAGTGTTTCTTAGCCAGTGGTCCGCGGACCTGGGGGTCCATGAGGGTAATTATTGGGGCCCACAGTCTCATCTCTGGTTTAGCAACATAAATTTATCCCACCAAATATCTCGTAAACGCTTTAGTATTAAGATCCTTAAAAATGATGCTTGTTTTTCTTGGGGTCCGTGACTGACGTGTGTAAAAAAGGTGAAGGAAACACTGCTTCAAGTAGTAGTTTCTCAACCTAATCTAGAGGCACGTTAGATGTCAGAGAACTAATGGCTAACGATAATCCTTAAAGCTAGAACGTAACTTAACATATGCCTGTGCTTAAGAATCGACGTGTATCATTATTCGAGTACATAGCAGCCGATAGTGGAATCGATACGATTCGTTACGCCTTGATTTATTTCCCTGATCCATCTATCTCTACCGCCATATCCCCTAGATAAAGATTATTGACTTAAGAATTCTTCATCTAGAGCTACACGAAGACTAAGAAAATCTAGACATAGTGTAAAAGAAGTTTCCCTCACGTTGCCTCTGTGTATGTACGTTGTACGCTTAGATTTTTTAACAACGCAACGGATTCAAATGTTATTTTCATCAATAAATAGTATAATTTAAGAGGATTTTACATTTGTAGGTTATCAGCCGTGAGAAGCTAGGGCGGGTCGCTACTGCTATATTACTAAATACTTAAATAAAAAAATATTTAACTACATTAAATAAGTAAACAAACTCTCGAGCCTGCATTTGTTCCTTTTAGGGTTCCGTACCTCAAAAGGAAAAAACGGAACCCTTATAGGATCACTTTGTTGTCCGTCTGTCTGTCCGTCCGTCCGTCCGTCTGTCAAGACCCTTTTTCTCAGGAACGCGTGGAGGTATGAAGCTGAAATTTATATCAATTACTCAGGTCTACTGTCCCTTGAAGCTGTGAAAAAATCAAACTTCTAAGCCAACGCAATCAAAAGATACAGCCGTTTATGCCGCAAATTTCCGCAAATTTTCAACTCTCAAGGGAATCAAAACCTACAAGGTAGTTCCCGTGAACGCAGAATCTTGAAATTTGGTATGAAGGTAGGTCTTATAGCACAGATTAAAGAATAATTGCCAAAACCGTAAATGTGTATGTATGTCTGTATATAGCAGTGACCAATATAAAGTAACCCCACACTGCGTACATTTTGCTTTGGAACAGGGCTCTGCTTACACTGGTTTTAGATATTTATAGATAATGATACGGAACCCTCGGTGCGCGAGTCCGACTCGCACTTGACCGGTTTTTTTGTGCACCCTTACCATCGTAGCCAGCAACTTAGCTTCTTCATAAAACTAGTCTAACTAGCGCATTGTTGCCCTTCTAACGAATGGATTCATTGACTTACCTGGCAGATTGCCCTGTCTAGACTTAACTTAATTGTTTCATGCATTGTTACGATTTTATTCCTTAATTCTACGATTTTTTCACTGTGTCTAGAGAGTTTTTTTTATTACCATTTGTTTTGATAGAATAAAAAGCGTAAAAGACTTAATAATTGTATGACTCTTGTAAAACAATCTCCTTGTTAAAGATTATGTAGTCTTAACATTAAAAGCGAATTCATTATTATTTTCGCATGAATTTCATGCTTGCGGAGGAACAAATTAATGGTTATTTAATGCTTAATATTAACGCCTAATTCAATTAAGCATTGCCTCACGCCAACTAAACTCAAATAGGAGGCACTTACTTGCAATAATACAGTCTGCCATCCCTCCCCGTGTGAACGCTCCATCCTTCCTTCAGCTCAGCTTGGAGCCTCTCCAATGCAACCTCGTCCTCCACCGCGGTTCGAACGACTCTCGGACTTCCGAATCTCGGACTCCCAAACTTCGGACTAGCGCCAAGTTTCGGACTGGCGCCCAACATGGGACTGGCGCCCAATTTGGGGCTGTTTGAACTGGACGTCCCATCGCTGAGGATGGGAGATCGGGAGCTGATGCTAGGGCTTAAGTTGGGCCGTGGGGAGGGGGGGAGCTTGGGACTGGCCGTGCCGCTGGGACCAGGCGACGGAGACGCCTGCTGCAGCAGCATCATTCAGGTCATCGCGCCATCCTTCAAGTTAGTCGGATCTGAAAGAAAAGAAAACTTTTGTTACTATTTATGAATAGTTGAGTAGGCGGCGTCTATCCTGGTCTTGAGAAAGAAAGGTACATTCGATTTTGTCAATCGATGTTAAAAGTGGTCAGAAAGTGCGCTGTTAATTTTATTGCCAAATGCACTCAAAAAATTTAGATTTATTTTCGTTTACAAGTCAATTACGTGAATTCATATTGTTGATACAGCACCTAGGACTTTTTTAACGGAAAACTTTATACCTTTGATTTTCAACTGTATACTTCAAAAACGTATTCCATTTCAACAAGCTAGCCTGTCAAAGTGCATACGACACACTAAAAACATTCAAAAAGCGAACGAAACGAGCCGCTCTTTTTGAAATGGCAACACCGATTAAAACTGGCCACAAAAAGTCCAGCCAACGCCAAATTGCCACGAAAAAAGGAGACTCGCAAACCGTAATCGCTGGAACGCGACGGGGAAATATGAATGAGAATGGCGGCAGTTTCCGTGATGGCATTTTGTTTATTCGCCCCGTTTTTCGTGAGCTATTCGATAAAGCCAGGATTAGGGTATGGAAAGTATTCTTGTGATACGATTGTGCAATCTGTAAATGGGGCACGCGCTATTGTGCCGAAGAAGCGCGACAAACGAAGATATTATGCTTTTGTTTCAAACCAAACCAAACGAATGTTTCCTGCTTTAAATTAAGATGAAATTTGAGGTTTCGTACGCTTTAAACAAAATATTGTGTCTATAAGAGCCGGAAACGGGTAAACCTCAAACGAATGGTGGATTACATCGCTCGAATAAACACTCGTAGGCCGTTTTGTCGATAACACAAGCTTGTGTAGCGCATTTTTCATCGGCTCCCTGATTCCCTCTTCCCCGTATCCATTGTCTCTTATCCGGGTAACGCTGTGCTGCCAACGGCTGTGCCCTGTTACCAGCAACTTCGTGTGTATATTGTAATTATTTCGTTTCCGTACTTTGGATTCGACCCTGAAGCCATTATATAGTTTTCGCAGCCGCTGTCTCTTTCTATTCCAATAAAAACCGACAGGAAGAAACAGTACATGCGATGCGACGCAATAAGTAGGTAAGTAACTAAGTAAACGCTTTATTGTACAAGTATAAAGTAACAGACACGATTCACAAAAAGAACATTAAATATTATGCACAAAGGCGATCTAAAGATAAGGGATCTCTAGCAGTTAGCCTTTGAGTAGATGAGAGGAGCATTAAACGAGGGGCCGTGAAAGGGTGAGTTTAAAAATACTGATAGTGAAAGCCATAATGGAGCGCCAATCAGAACAATAACAATAATCTACAATTATATTTGTTAATTATATGTTTAATTATCATACAATTCATCGTTATCATCATCAGAAGAAGTCCATACTGTTGTACAAAAGCCAACCTCTAAACTATCCCATCAGAAAATTATAGTCATTGTTTTTGTCTAGAATCGACGTTAGCCACTTGTATGGTATCCTAAAATTCTCATATTTTAATATAAGAGGTAAAAGAACGTTTTCCAAAAAAAAAGACCACACGATATTTTTTTTTCAGAATTTAAATATTTTGTGTTTCTCTTACTCAGAATCGTTTGCCCTATCGATTCTCATACAAGAAAAAGTGTGTCCCAGATTCAACTATGGAATTTATTCTCCTGTTCGTCACGTTCCATAGATACCTATATTGAAAAGGGACGAACTGGAATGGACAATTTGGGTCAATTTTTGTCTTGTATAAAGATCGATAGGGAAACGGTTCTGAATAAGAAAAACCCAAAATATTTTATTTGGAAAACGCTCAAAAGCCAGAGCTAGTGTTACAATCGTATTATTCCTTTGTCTCGATTTTGGATCCCTCTGGGTATTTCCGTGGCTGAGTCAACCCATTGTTCTCATTCAGGTCATCTGCACGAGCTGTAACTGTTTTACACCTGCTATCATACATACACAAATCACGTATACCTTACGGGGTAGACAGAGCCTGTTGACGACGCAATTTAAAAACGTTTACACTATGGTTTAAATGGTTTAATAATACAAACAAAGTAACTAGGAGGCTAATACGGAACAGCTTTCTATGCTATTCTAACCTGAATTCTATGCTAACCTGACGGAGCCACTGTCTTGGAAGTTGATGTCAGCACAAAAGAAAGGTATTTTAAAATTGGAACTTAAGTAATTAATATACAAACTATGTACTAAAAGGAGGCTCCAACCAGCCTTTTTCCTGGCCATGGACTGTGAGCGTTACGGGAGCACTAGGTGTTACCGCGACGCCCACTGGCCGCCCCGGGATGGGGCAAATGGCAACGGCACCGTTGAGTGCGGGTTCCGGATTCCCCGCCCTCCCCCGCCGGTCACCAACCAGAGCCTGATGTAACAAGACCTAAAGGCCACGTTTAGCATGATTGTAAGCGTATAGGTGGAAAAAGGAATCAATATAGTGATGGGTTGCTAGCCGCATCGCCTATAACGTGATTCCTAAGAATTTCGCCCATGCCCTAGATGGGCTTCTCCTTTGCTCTCAGACCAGCATGGAATAAATATCTTTGGACAAATTACACCAATTGACCCAGCCCCAAACTAAGCAAAGCTTGTACTATGGTTACCAGACAATGGATAAACATACTTATATAATGTAGATAAATACATACTTAAATACATACAAAATCCATGACTCGGGCACAAACATTCGTATTCATCATACAACTGTCTGCCCCTACCGGGATTCGAACCCAGGACCTCTAGCTTCATAGTCAGGGTCACTAACCACTAGGCTATCCGGTCGTCGGAAGTACCTGCTATCGTTACTCCGCGAAATGTTTATTATCGTTTTTTTTTTTTATTTTTTTTTTTATATGAATAGGAAGGCAAACGAGCAAGTGGGTCACATGATGGTAAGTGATCACCACTGCCCATAGACACCCGCCACCCCGGAGGGATTGCAGATGCGTTGCCAACCTAGAGGACTAAGGTGAAATGCCTCTCGTGCCCGTAATTTCCCCGGCTGTCGTTTTAAATTATTTCCACGCGCATTTTGGTTTGAGCCCACAAGCGGCATCAAACATTTTGGAATTGGAAAACATACGAACAACTTGAACTACTCTAACCGTCACTTGAAACCGGGGAGTCACAAGTCGCAACATTGTAAATTTGCTTTCCGATCAATGATTTGTTTTTCTTTTCGGTTTTCCCGTTCGTATTGTTTGTTTCCGATGACACGAGAATACAAATAGGAAACAACAGAAAAAAATGTTTTTTTCATCAAAAACATACATAATATAACACGTCTTTATCCCATACGGGGTAGACAGAGCCTAAGGTAACACCTTAATGCCACGTTTAGCATGATTAAGGGCATATAGGTGGGAATCAAAATAGTGATGGGTTGCTAGCCGCATCGGCTATATGATTCCCTACGACTCACCCATTTCGCGATGGCCTTTTACTATCTGCGCGGGAAGAGAAGAATTTACCATTCTATATTTTTTCTTTACTCCCAGACCAGCGTGAAAGAATCAGAAAGAGAAACTACAAAAGTAAAGTAACAGCATTTTTTTAATAATCTCCATAGTCTCAATCCAGTATGGCAACCGTCGAGAGCGTTGCTCGAAAACAGCTCCCTTCTGTTCGAAGATATCCTACTGGTGTATATTACTGCGCCCCCGTGAATTATTAATGTCACGGTGACCGTAATAGGTTCCCGGGTAATTCTACCGCTTAATATATTGTTGTCACGTAAATATACACTTGAGGGTGCACTTGATGAATGTCGGGATTTTCTGGAGGATTACAAAAGGTATTTTTTCGGCGACGCGGACGCGGGTGTTAATATTTCGCGTATAAATAAAGCATTTTAGTGAAAGACTCGACATTTGTTTTTGTTTTTAAAGCAGTTTTATTGGGTACCAGCATTCGCTTATCGCTATCCCGCGGGAGCTATGCTGTTTTCTGGGATAAAACCTATCTAAAATATTGAACAAATTTAAATCTGTCCAACAATTTTGGAGATTAGCGAACACATTTATGCTAACCATTATATGGGAATGATACTCCTAACTATTCTCTTAAATAATCTAAATTTGCTACCAAACAAAAGTACTTGAATATTTTTTTATGTTAAAGCATAGAGCTGGCTGATTTTGCATTTACAAAACGCGCATGAAAAACAAGGAACGTAATAAGTACCAGTAAGTTTCGACACTAGATTTATAATTAAAAATCAAAATCGATGGCCAGTTAGCCAGTGAACAAAGTGTTCCAAATATGAAATTTCGCCGGCCTTTCAAATTTTCCGTGCTCATCAAAGTCATCGCTCAACGAAATCCTGGCTGGAAATTGCACAAAGTTCGACACACACTCTTCCATCGACGCACACAGAGGGCGACACTACCTGTTGTTGGAAAACAATCATTCATAGCCATTAAACAATGCCTGCCAGTAACACGCGAGTGAGTGGGACGACTTATGGCAGATTAGCGAGTTAGAGCAGCTTAGCTAATGGGTCGATGACCGGGTGAAGTAACAATTTTCGTCTGGCGTTCTTAATAAAGTTTGGGACTTATTATGTTGTGAAGTCTGAAAATGGACGGTCTTTTGGGTTTAATTGAAATTAAGCGGGAGTAAATTTTATTTAGAAACGTTACCTATCTACGAGAAATAAGAGGTTCAAATGCTGTTAAAAATCTTTTTGAACAGGACTTTTTGTTCAATTGCCTCGTCTCCTGTGCCTGTTAACATTTAAATTTTGAATGTCGAAATACAGGATTCCTTAAACGACGCAATAAACATTGTTTCTAAACAATCAACTAAGTACCCAATGTTCGACACTTGCCCCGTTTCATAAGCGGTTGACCTTTAGACCTAATACCCTGCTAAATATTCAGCGCGGTCAACGTATTGACCTGAAAAGTTTCAGCTCGATTCTAACTTGTATCTGTTTTGTATAACTTTGCTTAATCGCCATAATAAACCTGTAGGCACAAATGGAAACTATACAAAATGTAGACAGGTACCCATTTGAAGGAAGGACGCAGATTTACTAGAATTGAATGCACGTGTTCGGTTATTTATAGTCTGTGCTCGACATGTTTCAGACTAATCTGTGGTCCTTTGTCTGGGTGCGCTCGAACTAACACCCGAACGAGAAACGCTCCTACAGTTTGGCTACTTGGTGCGGGCCTGAGTGAACCATGTTTTCAAGTTTAGACGCGGGCGTAAGCGGACATTCTGAGGCTGTCCATGCTGGTCTGGGAGTAAAGAAAAAACGTAGAATTTACCATTTGCTTCTCTTCCCGCGCAGATGGTAAAAGCTCATCGAGGCAACAGGCAAAAGCCTTAGGAATCATGTTTTAGGCAATGCGGCTAGCAACCTATCACTGTGTTGATTCCTCTTTCCATCCATACGCACACAATCATGCTAAACGTGGTATTTAGGTCTTGATACCTCAGGCTCTGTCATCTCCTCGTGGCGTAATATTCTAATGAGGCACGTTAGCGTTAACACCTTTTCCCACGTGTCGGTTGTTGGGTCCGATAAAATGTCGGACACTCGAGTGTCCGACAGCCGAGCGCCGAGTGCCGTGTGCATTGTACAATATGAGGCTGTTCGTTACCCGATACTGTTTTGATTACGAATGACCAATATCCGACACAAAACGTTTTCGACATTCGACAAGTGGAAACCAGGTTTTACCCCAACTTGATCCCTTCTCCTGCTTATTTAGATACGTCTCACCGTTGGGCGTGGGCCTTTCTGCAGAATAGATGTTGGGCCGTTGGCTGTAATCCCACGCGGGTCTAAGACAGATTGGAAACTTTACACACACTATTGCAATGCTTTGTCCTACTCCATAGAAGAGCTCAGCAATAACTTCGCTTCAGTTTTAACCCAGAACCCTCTGCTTAAGAGGCCATAGGTGAAACCACAAGACTATATTGTACTGGGATCTCTCATCTGTTAAAAAAACTTTAAGCGTAAACTTTTTAAAAATGGAAAACCAAGCCACGTTTAGCATGATTGTGGGCGTATAGGAGGAAATAGGAATCAAAATAAGCGATGGGTTGCTGGCCGCATCGCCTATAACATGATTTCTAAGATTTTCATCCATTCCTTCGATGGGCTTTTACCATTTACGCGAAAAGAGAAGCAACTGGTACATTCTATGTTTTTTTTACTCCCAGACTAGAGCGGAAGAATTTTAACTACCAAATGAATCAAAAACTTTACAATACAACTAGAATAGAAAAATCGGAAAAGTAAAGCTATGGCCGGGAATCGAACCCGGATCCTCATCATTCCGTGATGCGTGCTATTATTATTAGCAGGGCTGTTTATCATCATTAGTTTAGTAGCATTTTTCTATGTCTTCTATACACCGACCGCTTAAATGAGTCCCCGCCCCTCCTCCGTCCCGTCCTCACAGGGGCGTGACGTAGGACGACAAAGGGGACCGAGAGCGGTGCGGGCGGGTATTGCACCTGCCGCCCGCACCTCTCTCGGCCCCCTTTGTCGCCTTCCCCGCGCCCTTATGCCACGCGGGCGAAGACTCATTATAGTTTGTTGTGTCGTTTAGATTTCTTTTGCCTTGTTATTATAAAGGGCGGGTGGTAGGGCCTTGTGCAAGGTCCGTCCGGATCGCTATCACCATCTTACTCGCTAATCCTGCCGCTAAGTAGCAGTGCTTGCACTGCTGTGTTCCGGTGTGGAGAGTAAGACAGCCGGGGAAATTACGGGCACAAGAGGCATTTCATCTTAGTCCTCTAAGTTGGCAACGCATCTGCAATCCCTCCGTGGTTGCGGGTGTCTATGGGCAGTGGTGATCACTTACCATCAGGTGACCCACTTGCTCGTTTGCCTTCCTATTCATATATTATTAAAAAAAAAGGGGGAAAGTTGGGTTACCTGCTGTTCAGTGTCAGAAATTTGGATGACTTTTCTTAACATCTTAGCTCATTTAAGAAATGTTTGCTCTTTGCGTATGACGTAGGAATACTATAGCCAGAGTATTACATCACACGTATATCTGGCCGACCTTAGCCCACGCTCGCTGACTCACAGCATTACCATAAACAAACTCCATGGGAAATACGCATGTACTAGAGCTTATAAACAAACGTGGTTGCATAAATATAAGCTACGGGTTCATCAGGACACCATGTTTTGGCTGCCTGACTTTAAAAAGTATTTATAATGACGAAATCATTCATTTTAATTTGCGTTTACTGCTTCCAATCGATGTCTTGTCGATCGCCTTTGCGTCTACATGCCAAACATTCACCGCATATGGACAATATCGATTTCTGTATATTATATTTTATTATCTAAGTAGCCTCCAAAATTATCAAAGTCACCCCGGTTAACGGTACTCTGTTTCTGAACATGTCTATATATTTTAAATTTCCTAGGACATTCCACTAAAAAAAATCGCAACTTTGGTAACGTCTCCTTTTTCCATTGCTTCTTTAATATTAGATTAATGCCGAAGCCTGGGAAGTAGCCAATTGCTGGATGAGTAAACTTGTTTAAAAACACGAACCGCAGGTGAGTATTTTCTAACGTTACGAGTCCAGCAATTGCTCTTCCAGCTGAGGCAGATATAATGTTTTTCTCAAATATTGTGAAGAAATGAAAATAAATTTTGCACTAAACTTCCTCGCAACTTAGGTGGTTTTCACGTTCCCGCCTTTTTTCTTAAGTTTTTTTTTATGTCATCTGTCATCGTAAGCTAGGTAGTACTTGAGGCATTGATAAAAATTAAAAACGTTATACTCGAAAACTCCTCGGCCATCGACGTAGCTGTATGACATAGGTATGTTAATAAATTATTCCATAGTCTCTTTAACTTTTTAAAAAGTTAAAAACAAATGAAAAACAGTCCAGCAATCCGATTTGTGGTCAGAAAATCGCGCCTGCAATGTAATTCGGCCGTCAACAACGCCCTTCGTGTTCTGTTACTTAGAATACAATGACGACGTTTACGACAATGTTTGAGGAAATACAATAATATTGCTAATGTACACTGATAACCAAAAACCAACAAGATCCAGCTTTGTATGGAAAATTTGCTGGTTAAAAGTTTTGCGGTCTTATTTGTGCATGCTTAGAAAGTGGCCCTGTCGAGAAGGAAAGCGGCGTGTCCACTCCTGCGCAGATGGATTGCGGCTGCGGTTGGACCGCTTATACGTTCTGGTACATGTAGGGAACAGGTTTAAATGCACTGAAGAGCAAAAATAAACGGTTGCTTCCCATACAAAGTTGTATAGAGAGAGTGACCAATTATTTTTGCTCGTCCGCATGCTTGTGTCTAAATAGGAAGGCGCGATCTGAATGGAATTTAAGAAATAAAGGATATATGCTCGCAACCCCGTCTCCACAGAATTATATAATCGCTATCTCGCGGGAACTATGCAATTTCCGGGATAAAAACTATCCTATGTCCTTTCCCGGGACTGTAACTATCTGTATACCAAATTCCAGAAATCAGCTTATATCTCCAAAACTACAGCTCTAGTCAAAGTTTTGACTAATTCACAAGATTAATATTTCAAATTCAACACCATTTTTCACCACTTTCGTGTGGTATTTTCACACATTTGCTTTCAAAAATCGGGCTCCTGGTCTGTTATCAGGCACTCCATAGAATGTTCGAGAAACTTTTCCCCCATCGGTTATCTGTTCTACAAGCGACATGGTCTGTCTGTAGCTATCACTATCATATTCCTCGAGCTATGTCGTTGGCTGTAATTCTTCAGCGAATTTCCGCATCCCGGATTATATCACAGTAATTCCGAGCATTCTCTTTATACGGCTAAACTCTGGAATCAGCTAACGGCATCAATTTTTCCTGACCGGAACCACTTATGGATCTTCAGAAAACAAGCCTATTCTTATCTTGAAGAGCCGGCAACGCGCTCTTAACGCCCTTTGTCGTGACGTGAGTGTCTATGGACAACGGTGATTGTCTTCCATCAGGTTTGCAAAAATCTTCTCTAAATATATATAACTCAAAGGTGACTGACTGACATAGTGATCTATCAACGCACAGCCCAAACCACTGGACGGATCGGGCTGAAATTTGGCATGCAGGTAGATGTTAAGACGTAGGCATCTGCTAAGAAAGGATTTTGATCAATTCTACCCCCAAAGGGATAAAATAGGGGATGAAAGTTTGTATGAAACTTCGTCAATTTTAAACCGATCGGGCTGAGACTGCATGCATACTATACTTCCTAACGCGGGCGAAGCCGCGGGCAAAAGCTAGTCATAAATAAAACTCAAACTCAAACGCAAACTTTATTTGCTTTGATACAAGATACAAGATCAAACCCTGTAAGGGCACTGTAAATATTACATTTTTTATTTATTACCTACTTACATCTAAACTAAGGTAGGTACTAAGTACCTAACTCAGACTCAAGACAGAGCCTTTGCAAATTTTGCAATGTACGGTAGCTAAAGTTGGGTATGGCAAAAGAAGCATGAAAGCAGAATAAATGCAGTAGAAATGAGAACGTTAGGAAGTATGGAAGGTGTATCACTGAAGGATAGAATGAGGAACAGTGTGATAAGGGAGTGTGCTGGTGTGAAAGAAGACAGTGGCTATAGGATAGAAAAAGTATGCTTAATTGGTTTGGTCACGTAGAGAGGATGGATGGAAGAAGGTTACCTAACTAAACAGATTTATATGGGGAGTGTGAATGGGTGCGTTGAGAGGGGAAGGCCTAGGACGTTCCGCGATGGAGGAGACGTTTTGAAAAAAGGTGGGGCAGGAGTATTCGAAACCGACGAGCATGTATAAAGAGATTGATGAATGTGGATGAAGCGAAAGAAGTATGTCAGGATCGTAGCAAGTGGAACAAAGTAGTCTCTGCCGCTGTGAGAAAGAGGCGTGACGGTATGTATGCATGTATCTTATTTTGATATATGTATTTGTTTTAATTTTATCGTAAGATTTATAATTTACAATTCAATAAGCATGACCGCGCTCACTGGCTGGTCAGGTAATGCCACACGCAAAGAAACACTTCTTTTCCTGATTCGAAATAACTTCTTAAATTAATGTTACCAGCATTACCTGCCAGTTAGTTTGTATATTCAAACTCTTGCATATACAAACTTTTCTCTCGCACCACCTACTTAATCTTCAACCCGCTGTGGAACTATTTCACAGCCAATATTTTAAAGGCACGCCACAGGACTCATTAGGACGCTTATTGCGAGACGGTTCCACAGCCGGTCACGGTTTAACCGGCTTAGCCTGTTGGTAATGCGGGAAGCCGTGCAATCGCGTCAAGTGGCCGGGTCAGACGACTAATTGGGATCATCTGCACGATTGACACCCAAAAACAACTGTATTAATATATCACATCTCTATCCCTTACGGGGTAGACAAGGCCTAAGGTAACAAAACCTTAAGGCCACGTTTAGCATGATTACGGGCGTATAGGTGGAAAGGGAAATCAAAGTAGTGATGGATTGCTAGCCGCATCGCCTATAACAGGGATGGCAAACCAATGGCACGCGTGCCAGTGTTGGCACGCTTCAAAATAATTCGGGCACGCCAATAATAGCAATATGGTCATATGATGGTAATATAACAACACTCTTAAGGCAACAAGCTCTGATGATAGGTCAGAGCCAAATATTACATTATTTGTGAAAAAATGGCACGTCCACCGAAAAAGTTTCTCTACCCCTGGCCTATAACATGATTCCTAAGATTTTCGCCCATTCCCTCGATGAGCTTTTACCGCGCGGGAAGAGAAGCAACTGGAACATTCTATGATTTTCTTTTTTTTTTTTACTAGAAACTGACCAGTGATTTACCTCTATCTCACTTGGTGGAAGATGCATTATGAGGCCAATGATGTCAATGGGTATTTGCTCCCAGACCAGCGTGAAAGCGCTACCCTATTCATCTGAAATCAATTATCCATCGTATTTAGATGCACCGATATCGACGGAACGATTTGCAATCGAATAGTCTAATCGAGTGTTTATTGCGAAGCCATTCTTCGCAGCACAGAGCCATCGCGTATATTTCATTCCAGATATTATTAAGCTGATCTGGAATCGATTACTTCTGCATCAACCATACGTGCGGGGAGCTGCGACAGCGCGACACAGAAAAATCTGAAAGTAAATGGGCTATGGCGACAAAAAATCGCATAGTAACAAGGTCACGTGACATAGGTGGTGTAGCGGTATAGCACGCGTCACGGAATGAGGATTTGGGTTCGATTCCTGGCCATAGCTTTACTTTTCGGATTTTTCTGTGTTCTAATTTTCAGTGTCGACCTTAAAAGTAAACGTATAAAAAATCAAGAAGTAAAATTCTTGATTCATTTGATAGTTTCACTTTGTGTAAAAATCCACTCTCCCAATGTTTATGGCCTAAAGCAGAACACAACCTTCTTTGCTTAAGAATATTTATAATATATAGACATAACGGTCTTACTTATACATATATGTATTTTTGAGCGTTTAGACAGCTCTGATAATTATATACTACTCAGAAGAAAATGCTTCAGTTTCACAGGGTAAATGAAGATATGGTTTGTAATTTTACTACCCATTTTACTAAATGCGAAAGTACTCTTTCTTTCTTTTGACGCTTAAACCGCTTAACCGGTTTAGTCGGAATTTGCTGTACAGATAGTTTTTATCCCGGAAAATAGCATAGTTCCCGAGGGATAGCGATAAGCGAGGCACGCGGGCAACAGATGGTAAATAATATTTGTATACGTTGTACGGCAAGTAATAATTAAATCCTATTTGATATAAGAAAGTAACATAAACTCAACTGGTCCCTTTTTCTTTGGAGTATATATCTCAAAAAAAAAATCAAAAATTCAAAAGTTTATTTTACAAATTGGCCGCCAAGGGCTCTTTTTCTTTTACAAGTATTTTTTTTTAACTACCAGCGCATTCGGAAATACCATTGCCAAGAAGAATGCGCCGCAAGAAACTTGGCAGAAAGTCTTTTTTTTAATTCTACTTGACTTAAAATAATAAAAGGGATGTAGAGAAACAAAACAGCTTTAACTTTAGAGCGGCAATCACAATCTCGTAAAGAAAACACCGCAAATGTTGGATGTATGTAATAAACAGAGATCGGACAAATATGCGTCATTGCTCGCAATAATGTGGACATGACTCCAAAATTAATCAAATATGTCAAAATACATATATTAAGAATAAGAATATCCACGAAGGTTTTATACCTATAGAACTAGAAAACTTTTTGTCAGAATTAATAATCATATCTAGCAGGATCGTGATTTTTTATTATATAAAAAGATTTACTAGAACGACAACTGCCACTTTAATTAACATTTTGCTAATAATTTTATGCATGTGTAAATTTTTATCTCCGGGAGTTCAAATTTTATTTCGAGAAATTAATTAAATGATAAATTTTTGAGTCATGTCCACATTATTGCGAGCAATGACGCAAATTTTTCCGATCTCTGGTTATCAAAAAAACATTTAATTATCAATGTTATTCTTTAATTAAACTTCCAATAAACAATTAAACCCGGCCGTTAGTTTTATTCCCCGCAAACTGGGGGTAACTGGCCGTAAACGATAATGGAGTCGCAAATGGGCAAAATTAACTACCAATTGTTCTTTGTCCCTTTCAGTGGGGTGATGTTAGAGAAGGACGCATAGATAAGGGCTGTGATGGTTCGCTGGCCACGACCTTAGCCTTACCCGGGGTTAGCGGCGCGTGCGTTTTATTTACATATGCGGTCGCACGTAGCTGTCTAAAAGTGGACTGCTTGTCGTAACATAGCTTAACCCTAATTTTCAGGGTTCCGTACTAAAACGGTTCATACACACATACATATGTATGGTCATATATGAACCACCAGGTGACGTATATAGGACGATATAAGAGCATAAAATACAGTACCGTACAGAATGAAATGACCAAATTTACCTTGGAAATTGTCAGAAAATCAAAAAAAATTACCGACTTTGTGGCGCACCATTTGTACGGCATCAGTTTCATACTGTTTCAATACAGCTTCTAATCCATTATTCCGCAACGCCGTACAAAAATCATGCGACAAGGGGAAAAATCGAGGGTTGCACTTTTGGATTCTCACCAGCACCCAGTTGGACAGCTTACAAGTGAGGGCATAGTGCTGAATCTTATTATTGTATGCTCTTATATCGTCCTATACACGTCACCTGGTGGTTCAAATGACCCACATTTTTTGGACATGGGCCTGTAGTCTATAAGTTTTCCTTTTGAGCCACGGAACCCTAGGATACTAAATCAACGCTCAAACGCTAACGAAACACTAATTCCATTTACCTTTGGAAGGCGGAGCTTTTTCATTGGAAGCTTTTAGTCCGCATTTCTGAGGTCCTATTCGCGCAACTTTCTTCAAGTGTTGATTAAGAAAATTAAATTACGGAGCTAGAAAATTTATTTCCGTTGCCGCACAGACTTTTTATTCGATTTGCCAGGCATTTGAAAGTGTTTTAGGCCTTTAATTTGGGACCTGCAAGTCTAGCCCATCGAGGGAGTGGGCGAAAATCATAGGACTCATGTTATAGGCGATGAGGCTAGCAACCCATTCACTATTTTGATTCCATTTTCCATCTATACGCCCTCAATCAAGCTAAATGTGGCCTGTAGGTACCTGTTGCCTTAGGCTCTGTCTACACGTAAGGGATAAAGACGTGATTTGTGTATGTATGTAAATCTAGCACAAGAGCGCACAAGAGTCGTAACGCGGGCGAGATATACTACCCGTCTCTTTCTAAAACGTATAGTAAGAAACATACATAAATACATACACAAATGACGTCTTTATGCCTTACGGGGTAGACAGAGCCTCAGGTAACAGGACCTACAGGCCACGTTTAGCATAACTATGGACGTGGAAAGGGGAATCAAAACAGTCATGATTCCTATAATTTTCGCTCATTCCCTTGATGGTCTTTCCCCGTGCCTTTATAATAATAACTTAGTTTAGATTTTTTTTTTATTTATTTCTCTGTGTTCTACTTTTCAGTGTCGCTTAGAAATTTAATTTCTAACCGATAAAACCGTACAAGAAATTCCGTTGAAGTAATTAGATGGTAATAATAACGCCTTTACCGCAATACACTTTGAAAACCGACCGATAAAGCCCCTGAAATACTTGTTCTGAATAATTTCAAGACGTTTACAAATGAAGTAAATTAATTGGTTAGTTTTTGTTTTCATTGTGTGGCCGCGTTCTAAGTCGTTCAGGTGGTCGTTAAAGTTCATGCTTGCCGACTCTTAGATTATCAAACAAGATAAACAAGCGTTTACTGTGTTGAATCTAATTACGTACTTACTTAGTAACTACAGTTACTCTTTGTATGGCTAAGTTCGATCAACTATGGCCTTACCATGACGTCTTAACGCCTATTAATATTAACGTACGAGTTATAAATAATAATAAATAAATACTTCTCAAACATTGTCGTAAATGTCGTCATTGTCTAAGTAACAGAACACGAGGGGCCTTGTTGACGGCCGAATTACATTGCAGGCGCGATTTACTGACCATAAATCGGATTGCTGGACTGCTTTTCATTTGTTTTTAACTTTTTAAAAAGGCAAAGAGACTGGAATAATGAACAACAATGTCATACAGCCAAGTCGATGGCCGAGGAGTGCGCGTTTTGTTCGAGTCTGTTTTTATCAATGTGTCAAATAGCTTATGTTGACAGAGATGACAAAAACAAACTTAAGAAAAAAGGCGGGAACGTGAAAACCACCTAAGTTGCGAGGAAGATTAGTGCACAATTTATTTTCATTTCCTCTCTATGTTTGAGAAAAACCATAATATATCTGCCTCAGCTGGAAGAGCAATTGGATTCGTAACTTTAAAAAAACACTCACCTGCCGTTCGTTTTTAGGGTTCCGTACCTCAAAAGGAAAAAACGGAACCCTTATAGGATCACTTTGTTGTCCGTCTGTCCGTCCGTCCGTCCGTCTGTCAAGACCCTTTTTCTCAGGAACGCGTGGAGGTATGAAGCTGAAATTTATATCAATTACTCAGGTCTACTGTCCCTTGAAGCTGTGAAAAAATCAAACTTCTAAGCCAACGCAATCAAAAGATACAGCCGTTTATGCCGCAAATTTCCGCAAATTTTCAACTCTCAAGGGAATCAAAACCTACAAGGTAGTTCCCGTGAACGCAGAATCTTGAAATTTGGTATGAAGGTAGGTCTTATAGCACAGATTAAAGAATAATTGCGAAAACCGTAAATGTGTATGTATGTCTGTATATAGCAGTGACCAATATAAAGTAACCCCACACTGCGTACATTTTGCTTTGGAACAGGGCTCTGCTTACACTGGTTTTAGATATTTATAGATAATGATACGGAACCCTCGGTGCGCGAGTCCGACTCGCACTTGACCGGTTTTTTTTAAACAAGCTAAGTAGAGCTTGATTAAAACGCAGTCAGTATCGGTCCCGATAACTCACTTAAACGTAGCTTTGAAAATGTTTTAGAGCTTCGTCTCTACTCTACAAAGCCATATTTGCGTCCTTTGTTGCGTTGTTTAGGGATCCGTAACCAACGGATAAAAACTGCTAAGATTCCACTGTCTGTCACCAGGCTGTATCTCATGAACTGTGACAGCTAGACAGTTGGAATTATCGCAGATTATTTGTATTTCTATTACCGCTATAACAACACATATTACAATGTATTTTTTCTGTTTGTGCATGTACTTGACCAATATAAAATGACCTCACACTGCCTTCATTTTGCTCAGAATCAGGGTTCTCTATACCTATTCACTAGCACAATTTGCACGTGAATAAAACGCAGGCTTCAAATCCCAAGTGGTGAAATATTTCAATGATTTCAAATTTGTACATGGAAGGACATGTTTCCAAGAAAAATCTTAACAGCGCCATCTAGGATTAACGCCGCACCGTACAGCGCCATCTAGCGCCGTCTTGACAAACTACATATTTAAATGTATATTGATCATGCAACTATTTGTTTTTTAAACGTTACATACGTTAAGGAATTACAATAACAAATATAATGCGATATTATCATCGTGGTGAATGGAACATTGACTTTAGCCCTACAACATGTTTTTTATCCACCATTGAATGTTGTTTAAGCCAACGGCCCTCGTAGCCAAAGCTCAGCAAACAAACATTTTTTAAGCCTGGCAACTCTTCTGCTCTCCATTCAAAAACTAATCTAAAAACCCTTTGCAGACTCCATTACCTACTGCCTCCGTGTAACGAGTCCTCACGGGACGTCATTACCTCCCTTAATTAGGGCGGGACAAAAACAATGAACAACCGCTTTGATTATTTTACACTGGATTAATTGCGTAATCAAGTGTACGGGGTTGCTGTGATTTTAAATCGTACTGTATTGTTTGTTTGTTTTACCTTTCCGGAAATACGAAATTTACTGTTTTGCTTTCAACAAAACAAACACATACACACAAGTTTGACTGGACCCTTTATATGTATATAGTACACTAGCGACCCGCCCCGGCTTCACACAAAAACCTTCCTCTTGAATAACTCTATCTATTAAAAAAAACCGCATCAAAATCCGTTGCGTAGTTTTAAAGATCTAAGCCTACATAAGGACACACAGACAGTGAAAAGCGACTTTGTTTTGCACTCGAGGGTGGTGAAATATAGAATGTCTCAGCTCAGATCGCGGGAACTTGCCGCACGAGCCAAAGGCGAGGGCGATAAACATGCGACCTTAGGCTTCGTTTATCACCACCCGAGTACACAATTTTACGTCTTTCCCTGGCCAGGAAGTGGAAATCTACTTACGTAAATGTAATCTGCTACTGCCCGGGGCGACGTTAAATATTTTTCAGGTTTTTTGAGGTTGACAAATTTATCGATACTTAGTCGATATTTAAATTGTACGGTACAGTCAGCGTCATATGTTATGAAACATCCAAGGTGACAAAAAAGTTCGGCACGCCTTGCTATTTCTCTGGTGTACCAAGCTATTTGACTGCCTTGAATGCTTCGAACTATTTGACGCTGAGTGTATAAAAGGTTGACTTAATGAGTCAGAAATTACGACGAAAAATTTTTACGGTAGTGTTTAATTAAGGTAACTTAACCGACTTCTGAAATACCCCGGATCAATTCAAAGACACCTTGTCCAATTAGCAAACTCTTTAAAAATCTTGCCGCCCAGTCCTCGATAACCCGATATACAATAGAGTAACTACATGAGCAGTAATCTGCAGCATAAATCAGGGTACAGAATATCTAGCCATAATAAGCCCTCACTTAGCAAAAAGGTCGGAGCTTGGCGCATCTACCCGCTGGCAGAATTTATTTATTTATTTTCTAGCTTCTGCCCGCGACTTCGTCTGCGTAGAATTATGGATAAAAGCCTTCCTCTTGAATCACTCTATCTTTAAAAAAAACCGCATCAAAATCCGTTGTGTAGTTTTGAAGATATAAGCATACATAGGGACATAGGGACAGAGAAAGCGACTTTGTTTTATACTATGTAGTGAGTAGTGATGATTCAGGGAACCAACTAGCGTTAATTATATTAAGTTACAGTTATACAGTAAATATAAATATCGCTAAATTTACTTGATGGCTATAAAATAGGTTTCATCTTGGCTTTCCAAGCTGCCAGGCACCAACCACCAGAGGTTTGCTAATGAGCAAACCTCTGGTGGTTGGTGATGCTCTTTTGTGGACACGGGAATCATGTTATAGGCAATGCAGCTAGCCCATCACAATTTTAGTGTTGTTACCCTAGGCTTCGTCTATAACTTAAGACGTACGGTAGGTATACGTGATGTATGTATGCAAATAATACGTAGCATGTCGCTTATGCCCACATCTCGGACACAAATCTGCATAATCTTCAGGCGTGTTATTGTAACGACTGATTTTGCGATCATTCGGTTTGTGACCGGCAAATACTATAAAAATTCTGAACAATCCAATTGATTATCATTTTTACACACACCTACAAGTCAAGTTATTACGACTACTCTATTTACTCTTTCTTTTTCTACTCTGTCGGTTCCCATTTTCCAAAACAAATCCTCATTCGTGAAGTTAAAACTAATTTTATTAATTAAAGCATTCTTACATCTGGCAACAATGAGTCGGACGCCATCTTTTATTAAGCGAGGAATCTCTTCAGATTGACATTTCTAAAGCTGCACCTGTCAATTTAACAAGAAAAGCTTCCCATAAAACCAAGGCAGGGGCCAATGCAGCGGCGGGAGATAAAATAAACTTACAAGCAGACACTACACAGCAGTCTATTAACAAGTATAACTCTACACTACACTCAGACGGTGTCATTGGTCGGCCTTTAGGTCTGTCAAATCATTTTTCGGTATGTAAAACTTTTTTATCTCACAAAATCCTTTAATTCTGTCGAAATATTCGCGTGGGAGAAGGGAATCTTGTGAAGATTTTTGCGTTCAAACAGCCAAATAGTCTTTGTTGTATTATGCAAAGCTAAAACACTGGCATCTTAACATTTTTATAACATTGGTAAAAACAGCTCTGGTTGAACTGAGGCAACTTGTAGAAACAAAATGTGCATGTTAATCTGCCGTACCTACCTACTGGTACAACTCATTTTGGACCCGAGTAGTGTAATAAACTCTCTTCAAGCTCCTTTAGCATTTTGATAAAGAACTTACTATAAATGTTGTCCATTTGAAATGAATATACGTATAAACTACCCTAGATATTCCCTTTCACGATCAAAATTCAGAAAAAACACGATTCAATCAGGGAGTTCTGAAAATTGCTTACTATTCCACGAACATCTCTTGTTTATCTTAAACAATCAATCGAGTAACCAATCCAAAGGCCTCCCGAATCGAATTACCAAGTTTACCTAATTTGTATTCTTAATCTTTCGACTTTCGATTGAGTTTTCTTAGTCTTCGCCTTTCCAGTACTTTCTGAACTAGACACGGTCTTGGCGCTTTACTCGTAGTTCCTTGATCCAGATTTACTTAAGCAATCCGTTTAGGAGTGTAACTAGACTGTATAACTAACTAATTTGTCTCCAAAATTTAGATGTAATTCAATGACAAGGAAAATTTGAATGGACCACAATAATGTAGGTACCAATAGACGTACACATCACTACTACTTAACGTGGAGGATTATAGTGGTTCAGAAAGATGAATTGGATACAAAGACGCCTCTCAGTCGTCTGCAACGTATACACGTACACCTGTAAATATTTTTCAAAGATTAGAACGATTAGATCAAGATTAGTCATCGATAGACGAATAATGAGGATCGTGCACGGTGGCGTGTAGTTAGAGAGGCTTGTGTTAATCAGAGGACTGGTATAAGCTGATGTTGATGACCATGATGAGAGAAATAACCCTGACAACAACAGAATTCAAAATGAAGTCCATGTACCTAAATGTCAACTAGAGATTTCTAGCCATCAAAGCGACTCTCCAATTGAATATTTATAATTAAACGTGGGATTAATAGTTGTAAAAGACTTTACTTTCACGTCGCATTAAATTTTACTGTCATACGTTTAATAGTGAATTTAAATTAACGTAATTAAGTGGGCGTAACATGCGTTATAAACTGCTGTTTCGACTTTAATTCAGCGTTCAACAGTAATTAACAGTTATGAGGTTAGGCGTGCATTCAATTTTGCTTTTACACAATTATGGGGCCGCCGTTTAACTTTTAACTCTTTATTGCTGTAAATGGTACGATTAAGACCTTGTTTCTAACGTTAACATTTATATTTGGTTGAGCATTCTGACAGTGTGACAATTAACTTGAAAATTGTAATAGCCGGGCCATTTTTTAGACTATTTTCGTGCGGTCGAGCCTTTCTAATCTTAAGATCTAAACGAGCAGCGAGCAGTGTACATAAAAGGTAACGATGAAATACAGCAGCTTGTATAGAATACCTACATCACTATCAGATATAAATTCTTTATACGTTTGACTGTCGCATGACCAAGCGGTAAGTGACCATGGCTTACAATGCTAGAAGCTGTGTGTTCGACTATCGGAAGAGTAAAGTTGCTTAATTTTTGCTAGACACTACTAGACACTACTCCCTCAGTCTGCGTGCCAGAAGCATAGGTAAGTTGAGTAATTTACTTTTTTTAATAGCTCAGTCTATGACATAGCTTTATTCTATTTTAATATTATTGTCGTGGCGTGGAATCAGTAAAAATATTTATGAACAATGTAGGTACGCGCATAACTTCCAAACGACTGTACCAAATTGGATAATTATTATTTAATTGTGTTTATTACTGTCTGGGCAAGGTTTGTACAAAATTAAATTTGAAAAAAATGTACTGAAACGGGGTCGGAGACGCGGACAACAGCTAGTGTGAAACAAATGTGTTTTATTTTTTTACGAAACCACAGGTTAGATATTAGGCAAGCATCATCCAATAATGAAATTAGACTACTATTAACACCAATAACTTAAAAAAACCGACTGCAAAAAAAGCCAACAAAAATTAAAAACTAAAAAGCGAAAGATAAACGGAATTCTTTGTTATTTGATAAAAGGAAAAGACTATTAAATAAAACAAACTCAATAAACTACCCCACCTATCTTCAACCTATGTATATATTATTTAACTCAACAATCATTAGGTACCTACCTATATGTTTGAAGTCGGTGTTTCATACAAGTGTCTGCCTATATTAGTACCTATTCGGCTTGGAACTCTTTGAGCTAAGCTCCAATCCAACTCTTAAAAAAAAAGAATTTGGAAGTAATCGGTAAACAACATAAAAAAAAAGATAAATTTGAAGTCTGTTAAAAAATACTAATTCTAATGAGCGAGTAGCGTTTTCGTAAATCGCTCCCCGCTGCCGCTGCCGCCGCAGCCCACCGCTAATCCGACTGCCAGAACTTAGTTATTGGAAGAAAACAGGCAGTTCCCGGGAAGTACAAGTTAAGCCGGGATTACCGCGGCCGGGTATTTTTGCCCGGGATTGAGCCGAGGTTGATTACCCCGCTGTCGCGTTCGAACTTGGATAAAAACTAAGTATTAGTGCAGTCGCTACACATACTTATAGAGACCCTCTGGTATAAGTAGCTACCCTACATATAAAAATCAATTTATTAATTAAAAAAATATTTCAACACATCATAAACTTCTAACACACACAAATACACAAATTACGTCTTTATCCCTTACGGGGTAGACAGAGCCTAAGGTAACAGGTACCTACAGGCCACAATTAGCAAGATTGAGGGTGTATATGTAGAGGTGGAAAATGGAATCAAAATAGTGATGGGTTGCTAGCCTCATCGCCTATAACATGATTCCTATAAGTTTCACCCATTCCCTCGATGGTCTTTTACCATCTGCGCGGGTAGAGAAGCAACTGGTACATTCTATGTTTTTTCTTTGCTCCCAGACCAGCATGGAAGATATACTTCTAACACCATTTTGAAATTGAAATATTAATAATTCAGCTTATTGTTCTTATTCTAATGATATTTTTCTCAAAATAAACGGACACAAAACGACGACAAACGTCAAATTATGCGAAATAATCCCTCAAGTATAATAGATTAAAGTCTTTGTTAGCGACTCCATACTTAACCTTTTTTATACTCTTATTTTTGATCTTGTCTTGACTTTGATTGCCTGTTGTGGTGTCATTCGTTACGTATGGTCGCTAAAGCCTGTGTAAAAACTAAATTAAATTTTATTGCTACAAAATACCGTGTTTCCATCACCACCACGCATCTTAAAGTCCTACATTCCACCGCTCCATAACAGTTTTTGTGTCTAGTTCAAATAGTGTGTTCGATTGACTAAAAACAAATGCAGAAAAGATACTCTTAAGCGTCAGGATATCAAGAAAACGATCTATTTAGCGTAGCCAAGCCACCCATCACTATTTCGATTCCCCTTTCCACCTAAACCCACAACCACGCTAAACTAAGCCTTTAGGTTTTGTCACCTTAGACTCCATCTACCCCGTAAGGATAGACGTGATTTGTATGTGCAATCCAAGCACCGAAATACAAATGGATGGTAAAATAGACGTTCCGAAACACGGGTATCGAATTTGTTCCCAAAGAGCCCAATTTGCAACGACACACGACATTACGCAGTTCCATCTCATGTACTTTGCAAATAACTTTTCAACTTTATTCACGTCGTGTTCATGTCACCCGGTCGACTGAGAAATTTCCGTTGATCAAATTTTATTTGTTTATGTGTTCAACCGAAGAAAAATATTTATTTCAACTAATATAGACGTAGACATCCACCTAACATTATATAAACTTAAATCTAATAAGCAATTGTGAAATTCGCTTGAATAATATTAAAATATATCTCGCTATTAAAAACCTAATTAACCTTAGTACTATGTCTCATCAGTATAGAGTAATTGGCTCATGTAAAAGCGAAGTCATTATGTCACATTCAAACAACATCAGTAATTAATGTAAATATTAGATGCGGGGTAAACAAATTATCAACTATAATACATTTCTAACGTAGCTATTTATGTTACAAATAAAACAATCTAAAGACGCAAAATGAAACTCGTGTAACCCTGCAATATAATTAATTTGTAACTGGCCATTTCAATTACGATGTCATATTTATTTGCCGCCATTTTCTTCAACCATAGACCACCCTGTTTTGTTTAATCTGTACCGCGTTCGCCAGACAGCGTTGCCAACATTGCGGTCAGCGGCTTTGGCGGAAATTTGAGCTGGCGGCGGGCTATCGTGTTTCTATAGCCATCTCGTTCTCACAAACTGAGAAGTAACCTTTTTTGTTGTCTCTTTCTGGTAGACGTGCGAAATCTGGGGTCAGGACTTCGGAAATCGAGTACTCTTGTAAGTGATACCCTTGTTTGACTGTTAGTAAGGATTCCAGAGTAGCGCGAGACTTATACTTAAGTATAGCTTCTTTAGTTAATACTTTCACATTCGATTCGAACTCAAAATTTCATAGCAGGACTTATAGTTCATACTCACAATTGCCATAAATCTGAGAGCTTCAAATACACGATGTACATCTTCTAAGAACTATTTTTACGATTTTTTTGCAACACTTTCGTATGTTGTGAATAGGTAGGTATCCTATTTAAACGCACCTACGCATCCCATATCATCTGAACTAAGTTAAGAATATAACACTAGTTGCTTGCGGTTCTAAATTTAACTTTAAACTAATCAAAACACGTCAGCCGCCATCATAATAAGCTTCATAAACCACTAGGCAGGAACTCGTTGGATAGTTGAGTCGTGTACCAACTTGCCGACCCGGATTGTTGCGGTTTTAAATATCTCACAAGAGATATGAAGCGATTCAAACTTCCATAAGCAGTTGCGAACTGTAATTTATTCGATCAGGTCTACCCATTTTGGGAGTTACGTGAATTTCAGACGTACTGTCTCTATCCTTTTGTATCAAGTGAATAAGGGACAGAAGTATTTGTGCCTCGAATGATAGACCTTAAGCAAGTTCGGTCTCTAAGGACACTAGTTTTCGACTTTTACGACTGACAGTTATGTTATCTTATTTCGCTAATGGTTGGACATTTCAAGTTTTTTCGTCATATTCCGTTTGAAAGATGACTGTAGTAAAGTATTTTATTGTAATTCCGGGGAAAGTTTGGTCTAAATCGATGGGCATGTATCAAAGTTAAGGCAACAGGGCGGATACCGGGAGTTTAGTTAATCGTCCGGCTACCCTCATTTTTCATTTGACTCGGAAAAGACGATTGCTTTGTAACAATTTAGTACTCTATGTCAAGTCACCAGCATATCTACCTCTCTTAAAGTCTCATTTGTTTTGATAATAGAGTGTGTACTAGTTATTAGCTTTTGTAAACTTATGTGTTCACGATGGTTTGTAATGGACCTCTTCTTGAAATCTAACAAGTCTTGGTACTTAATGCAAAACCGTATTCCAGCTTCCAACATAACATAAGTTTAATACCAAAATATTGCGTTTTCCAGTTAAGGATGCTGGCTGTTCATAAAACGGCATCGACTTTACTTTTATAAGTTTTTCGCGCCATTTTCGAAAAAAGCGGGCAAATTGGACGTTCGCTATTGACTCCGTGAAGTGCGAGCCTCAAAAGGCTTTGTACATAATCGTTCTTTGTGTCGCCGCGAGATGGAATCACTCGCGCGGAAAATTGTGACCGAGGTACGCAACACAAGTTTTTTAAGCCTCTCCAAACTCGAAAGAGATTCGACTTTAGCTTAAGCTCTCCGGTAACTTAACAGGAAAAACGAACTTTATACGCCAACTTATCTAAGGCGAAATACTTAGAACAGAAAATCGGCGTACAACAGAGTTGTATCCAGTACTTTAAGTCATTTTGCTTACATTTTCCCTGTGACAACTCTGTGAGACATATCTTGGCAACATCGCCGGTAACATGAAAATACATGTCACTATAGATTTAACTTTTAAAAAGCCAGAGCGAAACTAATGATTTTATTATAGGTACAAATCGGTATTATTCAACCGTGTAGCTTATAGCCTTCAAAGTAAATTCACTGTAAATCAAACTTTTCCTCGGGTCCTTCTATTGAATTTAGTACTAGAAAGTTCATAAGTGTGTTATACGCAAGACTCCCATTCAACCAAGGAATTTCTATACGCCTCATTCGAACGCGACACAACCGCGCACATTTCAAAAAAGGAACGTGACCTGATTACTGACGGAAGCTGTCAGTTGTCTATGGTGCGGCATTAAAGGTCACAGGTGCCATAGACAACCGCGCGCGACTTTCAACCTTCCACCTGAAAAGTGAGATGGGAATGTTGGCTGCATTGTATTTTGCCGCGCTCTCCTTACAATTCGCTCTATGAGCAGTTTATTGTTCGAGTTGAGTGAGGAACGTTCCTTTACACCTTGAAGGGAACGACTTGATCAGGCCGGCATTATTTCCACTTCAATTGAATGCTTCTCCGTCGCAGTTTCTGTAAATAATTGGATCTTCGTATAATTCAGGTCTTTAGAAAACTTTCTTATTATTCCAACATTCAGGAAACAACTTTTTTTTCTGGCGCTACAAATAATTTGCATTTGCTTGTCGTCACTTATACCCACATAATTATAAACAACAGTAAAAACCATCGTAAACTCGCCGAGTGTTTCAAAACTGTTTTGCATTGGCATAAAAATACTTCGCGATACCGCAGTGATAAAAACAAGCGCATTGCGTGCGCATTGAGACCGTGCCATAGAGTTACAGTTTTGTAACAGTTTTGTTTTTAAATCGATCAATCACCGGCGACGTAACTGTTGCTGGCCATTACGTAAATATCGAGTCTCAGCACCTCGTTTTCCATAGATCACTCTCCACACTGCTAGACTACCACTTCTGCATCTTTTTCTCACTAACCTAGCGCGAAAGAGATGACACATGATGGGAAATGCCGTCACACGTTGGTTTTGTGTGCGGTTACGCTGGCTTAGGAAATAATTGTAAAACTTCCCGTTTCCGTCTTTTCAAACTCTTAGGCATAACTAATAGAACTAATAGTAGATTTTTGTAAGACCCTTGAACGTGTCTCGGTAAAATTGTAAAATAAAAGTTAGAAAATATCCCAGTAATATTATAGTTGCGAAAGTTTGCGACGTGGTAAGTGTGTGCATGTGTGTTCCTTTTTCACGTTAAAACGACTAGACCGGATTTGGATAAAATTTGGAACGGAGATAGCTGATACCCTATGATTGAAACATAGGGTACTTTTTATCTCGGAAAATTGGATAGTTCCCGCGGCATAGCACAACATGTCTATTGCTAATTCTACGCGGACGAAGTCGCGGGCAGAAGCTAGTTCTATAGAAGTTTAGTAAGGTAAAACAATTATGGTATCCTATCATCTAATAAATCTTTTCCTAAAATAGTAAAATAGTAATAGAAACCCGAACTAACATAAAGTAGAAAAAATACGTGTACTGAACCTACAATATCGGTAGTAAATGGAAATATGTCAGTTTACATAAAAAACCCACAAATCAATCTAAACATCTGTTGCTTCTAATATCCCGGCTGTCCGTGAATAAATCAAAGCCTCAGTTTGAAAAAGAAAAAGGTCGGAAAACTGTCATGGCGTCGCACCGTCGAGATTTGTTGTTTCCTTTTACACTCGAGGCATGGGGTGAAATTGTTTACGTGTAACAAAAACAATCTTGAATGCTGTGCGGCGTCCCTTCATTAAATTACTTAAGGATGTTAATTTAATTTATTAACAGTCATTTCAGTCATTTGATAATGTATCTGGCAGGTTTGCATTCAAAGATAATAAAGGACTATCTTTTATCAAATGCGAATTGAAATGTAACAATGATTGTCATCCGACTTTAATAAGAATCGCATAAAATAATTCCTGATGTGATACTGGCAGCATTGCAATTCAATAGCATCCGATAGTTCACTGTTCTGTGGTAAAGCGGATTATTCAAATTTGGAATTAGAGCTTCTCTGTGGTCCGGCGACACTTGAAAAGAGCGAGATTGCAAGACAGGGCACGAACGGACGGATTCTTGATGGAATCGATAAATTTTGTTCGAGCTTCCATGACAAGCTTTAATAATTGACTGGCTACTCACAAAGGTATCAGTATAAGGATCTATTGGGTCAATCATAAAATACTTAAACAACGCTTCTCGCATGCTCGCAAACATATTCGTTTGTATATTGTACGAATGTTTGCACGCTTATGAGACTGAAGGGCCGTCAAAGATTCATTTGTAACTCAAAATATGCAATTCGTTTCACGTACTTAATATAATAGTAGCGCATAAAATACCACGTAAAGGTTTGACGCGCTAAAAACCGATACAGTTCGGAAAAACGCAAATTAATTTGTAGGTTCATGTATTCGTGGACATGTAGTACAGGTAAGTCATCTTTAGCACCAACGAATATTATAAATGCGAAAGTTTGTGAGGATGTATGTATGGATGTTTGTTACTCTTTAGAAATGAAATGGATTACCATACGTCTTGATTTATCCGATCATGTCCGGAGTTATGACCTTTCAACCAAACTTGGTCCGGGTTATTTATTGACTAGAAAAAAAAGATAAATGTCCTGTTTTCTATTAAAAGTTTTCAAACTTGGCAACCCTCACGCTTACGCTATAATCTTAGTAATTTAAAAGGAATTTTAGGAATATCCGGCCTTCTGTCATGATTTTTCGAATTTTAAAATTGGCAACCCTAATTGAGCCAGTTAGTCTTGTAGTAGCTGCCCATTTTAAAAGTCTACTTACGAATAAGGCTCGGCTACACTTTACCAACCCACGCATTATACAGTGCGAATACTTTACTAGACCACCTTATGCGTACACAAACCAATCATATTGATATTATGCTATAGAATGTAAAAATGGAACAACTCTATTCCATTTGAAATTGAACGGATTGAAGCTTCCTGGTAACATTCTGTTCACTATGTTGGTATTTCCGAAAGCGCCATGTAGTAGAGTCGGTCACATATACAAACAAATGCATATGTACTCGTACCTACTGGTGAGTAATTGGGTCGATTTTTGATGTTATAATTTGTATGTCACTTTTGCATTACGTCCACCGTTATTATAACTGTGTACTCAGTAAATGTATGTAAACTCTTTATTGTGCAGAATAAACATAAAACAAATACAATTAGCATTGTTCATTTTTTTTTGTATGCTCCAATTCGAAAACCGTTTCGAGGAAAACCATCATTTATCCGATTTATCTTGTCCGATTTAAAAAATACTTTATGATTGCAGATATTTTTGAAAAGTACTTTGAACCTTTGTTTGACCGAACGACCCGGTTTTTAGACAGAATCCAGCATCGAATGTTTGCCACAAAAATGAAAAAAAAAGTTTAGCTATGGCAACTGTCACGTGTCACTGTCAAATCGACAAAACCATAGACAAAGCCGTTTTTTTTATAGCCAGCCGAACGAAGGCGATTGGGATTCTGTCTAAATTCACGAATTATCAAACAGCGAAAAAATATTTATTATTAATTAACAAAGCTACGTAAAAGCATAATATTCAAATTAGTTGCTTGAAATAGTCCATTTTATCAAATAAAGGTGTTAAAAGCACAGCTTAAAAAAATGAACAATGCCAATTGACAAACACTGAGATACGAGCACAAAAGCGGATAAAAGCAATGGCGGTAAATTAAGTGTGCATTTTTGTAGCCAGGCTACCTTTTCGGCCCAATCGTCGTCAGCGAAAAATTACCCTCGTTTTCTTCACAATATTACCTTAGCCTCTGTCTGCCCCGTGAGGGATAAGGACGTGATTTATGTATGTATGTATTATTGATTTATTACTGTCACAAATAGGGTACACACATACACAAATCACGTCTTTATCCCTTACGGGGTAGACAGAGCCTAAGATAACAAGACCTACAGGCCACGTTTAGCAAGATTGTGGGCGCATAGGTGGAAAAAGGAATCAAAATAGTGATGGGTTGCTAGCCGCATCGCCTATAACATAATTCCTAAATACGCAAATAGGGTAGCCTAACTAAAATGCACATCACTAACTATTTTGTAATTTTACGATCCTGTTTTAATTTAAAATCATGTAAATCAGCTTTTCATTGATCTGCACCACTTGCCTCGTTTACATAGGCAAAACTATGATTTAAATTCATGTTGAATTCGCAATAAAACCCAGGGTTTTGGAGGCATAAAGCTTAAATCAGATAGAAAGGTATTAAATTCCAATATTCTTGTCCGATCATATAATTAAAATGCAATTTCCCGTTTCGAAATTTGTTTTGTAAATACAGCTTGGCCAATAGGATTCCCTCACATTGCTAATTCTAGAGAACATCGGAAAGTATAATTCCCGACGTCGGGTCAGGATGTGAGTATTCGTATGCACAATAAGCACTAGCGCGGCCGAGGATGCGTATGATATCCACCAATCAGGATCGCTCATTTTGAGAGCTCAACTTAACTTAGCACAGGGGCCCGATTTTTGAATGATTATCCCTCGAAAGTAGTATTCTAAAGTGGAAAAACTAGTGTATTGCTAGAGAACTACAGCTCGAATTCAATTTTCGAATTTTCCCCTATTGTCTACCTTGTTCTTTGTTTCTGTATTGTCTTGTACTGATTTATGATGTTCAATAAAGAGTATTTGTATTTGTATTATGTCTACAACATTACGTTGTACGTATATTTCAAATTCATGCCAATTTTTCACCACTGCCGTGTGGTATTTTTACGTTAAATGTTTTCCGAAATCGGGCCCCTGGTGGTAACAAAACGCTCACTGTTGAACTATCTCCCACATAATATGAAGGGTAAACAGCCTCAGGCTATAGAAGCAGATGGGGAGAAGTTGAATGACAACAAATTAAACACCTACAGATATTACTGCACACATTGCTCTTACGCGAACAAGAACACTGTATTTCGTGCAGAATTTCGTCTTTCTTGTTGGTAGAGTACACTGGGTGTCAATTATCAAAATTCCGCAAACGGAAATGAAGTCAGTTTATGACGTGTCGCCCTCGCTCCGCCAATTAAAATGAATAAGCCGAGTATCGTCTAACGAATCGACTAAATGTTAGTCAGCGTTTAATCAACGCTTAATTTATCTCTGACAATTAAAAAGTAACTCAAAATACCCAAGCTAGAACGCAAGTCCTTTATCATACACAGATAAAAAAAAATGCTGAATTTGAATTGTTTCGAACCCGCGTTACGCGAGGATTTTTTATCTGTGCTACGCGTGTGTGTAGTTAATTAGCTTTTTAATAGAGTTAACAATACTACTAACGATGCCTATCTCTATGAGAACTTGTCTATGCCGAGCCGACGCAATCCAGTACTATATCTTCATCAATCTTCTCAGACTCGCTTCACCGATTTTAGGTCATATTTCATATATCTTTGGATTTTGCAATCATAGTAGAGCATCAATAAATTGATATTTGATGATATCTCATAATAGACATTTCCTGTTCGTTCTTGATACCACCAAATATTAAGCCAAGCGCATAAAATGTTAAAATTTGAATTTGACACTCTAGTAACATTGAATCAAATTCCCTTCTATTTTGATTTTTTCTCTCCATCATTCAATCGGCGAGCGTGAGCCATAGACAAGTGAATAAAACAATCAAACTGGCCAGTGTTTCATTCGAAATTCGAATAGTTAACACTGGCATCCAGCAATATTGCGCTGTAAAATAAATAAAGCGCCCAAAAAAGCAATCAAGCTAAGTGTAAAGCCCACTTATCTGTCAGCGGAAGGACGGTTTAAAGAGTAAAGAGTGTTAGCATGTTAACACCGACAGAGGTTACAGTCGATATTGTGTTTAACAGGCCGTGAGATGTTAAGATACTAGACTCGTATAATACAAACAATTCTTCTTATTTTTGTGAAATACATATAACATTGCACTTATACATAAGTAGGCTTTATTTTCCTTATTTTTAACAATTTCGAAACTGCTGCGTGAGGACAAGCGGGAGACATAAAATGTAAATTACATACAAATATTCTAGCTAAGTATGCGTAAGTACAGAAAAAGACAAATAAAATATTTTAAAGTAATTGGTCATAGATATTTGTTCATTTTAGTGAATAATATCTATGTATGTCTGTACTAATTTGTTTACGTAAAATTATACTTTAAGGTATCCAGTTTAATTAATTAATTAGATTGACTAAGAACAGTGAAGTTAAAAAAAAAACAGTTCTATTTTTAGTATTGCCTGCCAGCATTTAATTCAAATGGACGTAGGAAATCCTGCAGACAAAAAACGAACAGCTTGCTCTATGGGTCGTTCCAAATCGAGGGCAGATATTTATAACGCGGCGTGATGGGGAATAAAAATTTCACAGTCCCAATTTGGAACCCGGAAATGTTTTGAAACGTTCCTGTCGTGTTAAATTTAAATTGATAGCATTATTTTTACTTTGTCATAATTAAAATCACGGGTATAAAAGTCGTTGTTATAATAAAGTCAGCTTATATTTCGTTAAAAAAAACACAAATTAGATTTACGAGCTTGTACAGAAGTTGCTTCCTTAAATGTTGAGCGTACACAACGAATCGACTCATACCTATTAAAATAATTTATAACTTTTTTTCGGAGTTATCATTTTCATTTCAATGTACTTAGCCTTGCTATTCCGAAATGAAAAACGCGTCAACTCTTCCGCTTTCATTTTCATATAAACTAAAATATATCACCTAGACCCATCTTAGACCTATCACTAATACTTAGTAGACACCTACTGGTAGAGATCCCTTATAGGGATTAGTTCGCCTTTGTGCGTAAACTATTAATGTTATTTTTTGGTGATTTGTATCTATTTCTTTATGTTTGTATTTACTTACCTTAAAGAGCATAGAGCACAACGTTATCAAGAGTCACTCAAAGTTATCAATCAGAAACCTCATTTCGTTGCCAAAACTCACTGTTAGATTCCACACGATTTTTAAAAAGTGAAAACAGCCAAAATTCAACAACAACCTTTTTATTCACTTCAAAGTTTTGTTCACCTCTTTATCGACACTAAAGTGCTGAAATTACAAACTGGAATCTGAGAGCACTTCAGAGTGCAATCCACTTTGATGTCTTGCTGCTTACGCCCGCGCTGAGTGTCTGGAAGCTTTGATGAAATTGAACAGAAACTACCTTCGTGTGGGTATCTGTATCGGTGTGAGTACCTGTAACAACAATGGCTGTTATAAAATTACACATACATATATCACGTCTTTATTCCTTACGGGTTAGACAGAGCCTAAGGTAAGAAAACCTTAACGCCACGTTTAGCATGATTAAATAAACAAATAAATATCTTGGGACAAATTACACCAATTGACCCAGCCCCGAACTAAGCAAAGCTTGTACTATGGGTACCAGGCAACGGATAAACATGCTTATAAAATGTAGATAAATACATACTGAATTACATACAACATCCATGACTCGGGCACAAACATTCGTGTTCATCATACAACTGTCTGCCCCTACCGGGATTCGAACCCAAGACCTCTAGCTTCATAGTCAGGGTCACTAACCACTAGGCTATGCGGTCGTCAAAGGATTAAGGGCATACAGCACAGCTGGAAAGGGATTTCAAAATAGTGATGAGTTGCTAGCCGCATCGCCTATAACATGATTCCTAAGACTTTCGCCCACTCCCTCGATGGGCTTTAACCATATCTGCGCGGGAAGAGAAGCAACTGGTAAATTCTATGTTTCCTCTTTACTCCCAGACCAGCATGGAAGAACATTATAAAATTGTAACACAGAAAAAAAAAGAATACGCTATGGTTCTTGTACCTGAAAGGGTCTAGACGTGGCTTTATTGCTCTCGCTTGTCTTTTCCGCGTGTCAGAGCTGTATCTTTAGAATAGTTAAACTTGAAATGGAGGGAAATATAGGCGATGTGGCTAGCGCTGGTTTTCCATCTCTACTTTCGATTCCCCTTTCCACCTGTAGGTCCACAATCACGCTAAGCGTGATCTTTAAGTCTGGTTACTTTAGGCTCTGTCTACCCCGTAAGGGATAAAGACGTGATTAACGTAAACTTGAAATTTTGACATAGATAAAATAGATAAAAATAAAATAGTCAACAGTTGAAATAATGGTACCTCCTTGAAGGAAAAAGGAAGGGAAAAATTAATAAAATTTTGACATGGCAATGTAACAACTAAGTAAATATATGTGACAGCCAAATTCCAAAAAAAAACTCAACAAAACTGCCGCAGAATGTAAACGCGTCGCTCGCAAAATTAATAACGGACATTCCTTAAAGTTGGCGACGAACTTGTAATTCTTGAATATAACTCGCTCTCTGGGACTGAATTCCTATTATGACAAGGATTTAAATTTGACGTTTAGAACACTCAAATTTGGACCATGTTCACAAGGTACTGGGTATATTTTTAACTAAAGTTAAAGGGGAACGTAGAATTTTGGCGGGAACTCCTGAACGATACTGGACGAACAGAGTTTTCTTTGACAACGCTTTTTATGTCCAAAGTTTTGTCGTTGTTGGTTTTTGATAGACAATTGTTTTAACGTGGTTCCAAGTCGGGGTTTATTATACTATTCAAGAAAAATTCTTATGACAAGTCATTACAATCGCAAGCAACAGATTGTATAGAAATTAAGGTGAATCGATTTTTGCTGACGATCAAATATGACGATGTAATTGTGTTGTACAGACACATCATTCAAACAGATGATGCTTAGCGACAAAAATTCGCACTGTAACAAGGTCACGTGACAGCTAGTAACAGGCAGAAAAATTCGAAGACTACCCACCTGCCACGGGTGGTGTAGGGTTAGCACGCGTCACGGATTGACGAGGATCCGGGTTCGATTCCCGGCCATTAGCTTTACTTTTCGGATTTTTCTGTTCTGTGTTCTAATTTTCAGTGACATTTAGAAATTTAAGATCAAAGAGTGTCGATATTCTGAAGTATCCACTTAACTTTTTAACAATCATTAAAAAATGCGTTTTAAACGTAAAAAAGTACAAGTGATTGTACTTTTTGTCTTTCCATTCTACATAAAAGCTATTCCAAGTCTGCTCAATTTGGTCGATATGATAATCATTCTGAAATGATTAAATTAAAGATGCAAGTCAAAACGCTTCAAGTATTCTTGCAATCAGTCTTAAAGCGATTCAATTTCCGATTCAGTTTAGGTTCGCCCGTGTCAGATCCATACTAAAAATTACAGCTAAAACCTGAACTGTGTCGGTATTGAATCGCATTAAGACGTCACGGTAAGGCCCCAGGAATATCGATTTCACAAAAGTTAAAAATTATACAAATGTGAAATTAACAATTAAGCTGCAAGCTGTATTTGAAACGTCATTTTAATTTTGAACCTGTGCCAGCTTTATTTGTGAACTAGCTTCTACCCGCAACTTCGTCTGCGTAGAATCTATTAAAATAACCGCATCAAAATCCGTTGCCTAGTTTTAAAGATCTAAGCATACATAGGGAGACATGTCTGTCCCGGAAAGCGACTATTTTTAAAACTATGTTTTTTTTATATACATATATAGGAGGGGGCAAACGAGCAGACGGGTCACCTGATGGAAAGCAATCATCGTCGCCCAGGGACACCTGCAAGACCTGGGGAATCACAAGTGCGTTGCCGGCCCTTTGAGGAACAGGAAGGCTCGCATGTAGTGATGATTCCACTTTTTTTATTCCTATATTCCTTCCAGCTAGAATGGCATAAACTCACAAATAACGCAATCGCCGTAAGTATATTTTTAAAGCCAATTTCTTCGAACATAAAAATTTGTTTCCTTTTCTTAGATTATCGGTGTAAAAGCCGGAGCGGCCATATTTCTTCCCTGGCAATAACAATGGAAATTACTTGAAACAAATTTGACTCGCGGTAAATTTAAGCACTCAAGGGCTATTTTGGCGGATGTTATGGCGTTAAATGGTTGATATACAAACACCTAACTAGTATATGTGTGGATAAGACTAAATATACTATTAAACTCACTCAAACTCAAACTATTTTTTGCATAAAAAAATGTAGTGGAAAAGATGTTATTATGTACATAGTTTCAAACATTTACCCAGTAAGGGCACGGCAATTTATTACCTATAAAATAATCTTAAAACTAAAAATTATTATTATAATAACAGTAATAATAATATTAGTACGGCACTTGCACTTATTCACTAATTAAACGTACGAGCAACAAAATAGTACCACAGAGAGCCGCTAGGTAGTCTACAATACATTATATGTAGAGATAAAGACAAAGATAGAATTAGAGGCTGTATAGCGCCTGATAATATACTGGCTGATAATGTAATCTATTTACATGTGTTCAAACGGTTGTCTAAGCAACACAGAACGTTGTGCTTAGACATGATATGAACAATTGTGTTTGCTGATTTAGAGACTGACTTGTATACACACGTCGGGGGCTATTTTTATGTTTTTGTCTTAATATACATTATTTACTGTTAAATCTGGCTGCTCATTTCTACATAATCTCATTTGATACATGTATAGTTTAATTTCCATTGGATTATTTATAACAATGTAATTTTGTATGCTTACAAGCAAACCATGGCGTTTAACATCTATATTTTTGACCACTATGATCAGTGTTATCTAGAGGTTTGTATAATATGTCACTTAAACTTTTAAGATAAAATAAAAGGCAAAACGAAAGTTTACCACGGTTTACCATGATTGTGGGCGTATACTTAAAAAGGGAAATCAAAATAGTGATAGGTTGCTAGTCGCATCGCCTATAACATGAATCCAAACTTTTTTTTACGTGTGTTATTTAAAAAGTAGGTATGAAACTTTTATGAATTGTGACTGTGCCTATAAGCGGGACTAATTAGGCTGAACAATTAATAAATGGTAGACACAGAGGAAATAGCCAAGGTTGTTTGCTCTATGGTGGTACAGTACGACAGGTTCGTGGCAGTAGTAACACATTTTTAATTCCTCTCATCAAAGGACTGACGAATAGATTTCAAACAGGCTGTCTGCAACTGACACTTTAAAAACAAACAACACGTAAACGTAACTTCATAAAAATTCTTTGTATCTGTTACAACTTCCGAGAACACGTAACGCAGGAGTAACCCTCTATATCCCTTATCGGGCATACGATTGTCTACCATAATTGGTGCTAACAAGGTCTGGTTTGTTTTGTTAGGGGGCACATTAATGACCAATTTCACAGTGTAACTGGCATGCATGAAACATAAAAGAAGTAAATATGTTCTATATTTAAAAATAAGCCGTTGTAATTTGAAGTCGTTAGACATTTCAGAAGGGGATTTTTACTGGACTGTTTGTTGTAGGATTTCCTATTGGTACAATGAGAAAGTTCTATAGTGTATTTATTCAGTACCTACTTATCCATTTTTTAAATCGAAGTGTTTTCAAAAGCTTTTTTTTCTGAAACGTGAGCTTATTTTTCTACATAAATAGAAGTATTCAAATAGCCTTTCAGATTAGGGAAAAATAAAAACAAACTGTTTTCAAAGGATCTTGTAGATCTCATTAAAATTCTACAGTTGAAAGAACACGGACTGGACATCGTTACACGAGAGATGATTTTCTTTTTTTGTTGCCTGTTCTACCCTATGTTGCCTAATTCTACCTAAGTCTACTTGAGCATTAGAAAAACAAAAATACAGATTTTCATCTGAACACTACTACTGTTTAAAAAATAATCCAGATGCGGTTTTTTTTAATCGATAGAGTGATTCAAGAGGAAGGTTTTTATGTATAATTCTACGCAGACGAAGTCGCGGGCAGAAGCTAGTAGTTATATATAAGACACCTTGCTTGTACATAATAAAAATACATGCCATACCTACAGTTAAGGGCTTTTCCATAATATTTCTAAAGTGCGAAGTCACAACGCACAATTTAATGCGAAACAAACCATTTATTTCAATTTAACCTACCCACCTGCCCGTTCCCAGTGAACTTGACTAGAATAGCATCATAATCGATAGACTGGGCCATCAATTTTTCACAACACCGGCGGGCAAGTGACGCCAAAAATTTAACACTGACATTTCTGTCTTAAATGTCGACGAATTTATTGAATCGCTTTTCATAGCATGGATGGAACATTTTAACATGTTTTTGGATAAAGCTTTTAAGGGAACAGGGATTTATATTTACAAACTTGTTAAACTCTCTCAACGCTGTTGTTTTGCATCGACGGTTACATTTTAAATTCAATTTAAAATGCAATTTAATGACGCACGTTTTATGCAGTTGAAAATGAATTTGTTTTTGAACACAAAATATGGTTGAATCTATGTACCTAGATGTTAACATTTTGTTTCGTAGGCTCTGTGGACCAGTAATTTTTTAATTCAAAATGGCAACATTTTGCTTTGGTGGTTAGGATAAAACAATAATCGACACAATAACCAGATAGCTACGAGTATGTAGGTACCCAATAGTAGTTTTAAATTTAAATTTATCTCAATTATTTTAGAAATATTATTAATTTCTGCCATACTGGTCTGGGACTTCTGGGAGTAGAGAAAAAGCATAGAATTTACCGGTTGCTTCTCTTCCCGCGCCGATGGTAAAAGCTTATCAAGGGAATGGGCGAAAGTCTTAGGAATCATGTTATAGGCGATGCGGCTAGCAACCCATCACTATTTTGATGTCCCTTTCCACCTATACGCCCTAAATCATGCTGAACCTGGCCTTAAGGTTTTGTTACCTTAGGCTTTGTCTACCACGTAAGGGATAAAGACGTGATATATGTATGTATGTACTTTAGAAATAATCTAATAAATTGACTTAACACACGCTAGAGCCCGAACACAATACACTTACATAAAATTAGTGCGGGCCGATAACTATAGTAAGACAGAAACGACCAAAACCATACATTTATTACCAACCTTGTTTGGAATTCATCGAGGATCGATTTATGGAATTGATAAGAAATAGTCTCTGCCTCTATGATCTCGATCGTATACGCGGTCTCGTATGGTCGTCACGGACTGGCCATGTTTCAAAACAAAACACTGGCAACACCAAGAAACCTTTCGTAAGGGATACGCCGAAATATGACTACAATATCGGTATTCATGTTGCTATCTGTGTAATATATTCCGAATACATTATCATTTTTGCCCACAGACTGTAGCTCATGAATCTTTCTAGGTGCTAGCTTTTGCTTGAAAAAATGTGAATTGTTTTCTGCTGAAATTTTAAACGTGTCTAAAGCAAGTGTCCTATGTGCAGCCAGGATAGCTCTTGATAAAAAAAGGAGTAGCGAAGTGCTTTAAATAATAAACTCTAGGTAAAAGTGTACCATATACAGCTACATTGACGCGGGTTTTAAGTAGGAAAAAAGCTTGGGCTAAGAACGAGAACGTTAGGTTCGATGAATTATGTACAACGTAGAATATTTGCGAACATAAAAGTGATGAAGATGGACAGCTATCTAGATGTTACTGTGCCTAAGATGGTACTGCCGACTCGCCGAAAAACGGTCTAAAGCCCGAGATTTTATCAGTGGCAATTCGAACCGTTCACGCTACAAGCGACAAAACATAAATAACTTTATTCTTCATTAATTCTCCACTTTGTTCCCAAAATACGACAAAAGTCCGAGCAGTTTCATTGTTACATTAAAATCACGGGAAAACCGAAGCTCTAACTCGAATGAAAACATTTCCTACATTTCGACACCAAATGACTTTCGTGACAGATAATATTATTATAAGAATCGCATTTTCGTAATAATTTCGCCGCGTTCCCAGCTCCCACTCATTGTGAGGTGACCCGTAACGAGTTACGTCCTACCGCTTTTTTATGTGTTGCCATTGTTGTAAAATAATTACGCAAAGGTTACGTTCTAGATGCAAATTAAGGAGGGGACGGTCAATTAAAGTACTTTATATTCTTGTTAATGCGATTATAAGTTAACTATATTATCATATTAAGTAATTTAATTAAATTAAAATTGGAAAACGTAATTTTATTGTATACTAGCGGACCCGACAGACTTCGACTGTCAAAAAAATTTGGAATGTGGCAGTTTTTTGTTCCTACCTATTTTATAGTCGGTGCAAAAAATTCTCCTGGACAGAACTGTCACCCTGGTGGCTTAGACAACAGTCAGTGCTTAGCAACACATTTTGCGATTCATTTTTATATTATAGATTATAGTGTAAATTCTGTATTAAAACTGCAACGATCCTATGAGATCTAGCTAGCTCTACAGGTGGGCCAAATTCACAGACGATAGAAACGCTACTCTCTTTATAAAATCTAGTGAAACGTGCTTGGGGAGCCCTAACACTTTAAACACGTGCATTTATCACTAGCATAAACTTTTTATCTCTCTCTAACTGGGTAGTTGAAGCGTGATGGACATTTGATGTCTACAGCCAACTTAAGTGCACTTAACATTAAGTATGAAAACAAAGTTAGCACCTGTTTCGGGTTAAAGACGATAGGATAGTGTTAGTTCCCAGCTTTAAGTTCCAGGGGTGACTTTTTAAATTGTATTTTTAACAAATAATTTAAACAGATGACGCTTAGCGACAAAAAATCGCATAGTAACAAGGCCACGTGATAGCTAGTAACAGATAGAAAAATTCGAAGGCTTACCCACCTGCTATGGGTGGTGTTATGGTGTAGGTGTATAGCACGCGTCACGGAATGACGAGGATCCGGGTTCGCCCGGCGATAGTTTTCGAATTTTTCTATGTGTTCTAATTTTCAGTGTCGTGTAGAAATTTGTATTTTTAAGCTAAATCTCGACCTTTTTATTAGCTCTTTCTTCCAGTTAAATAATGATTTAGTTATCTTCGAATAGTTGTGGATTATTTGCGAGGTTGGGTTAGCTTGATCGATTGGAAGCGATGCAATGACAAAAGATTCAATGTATTCAATATGTATCCTTCAAGAACCAACGGGCAATATGTAAGTTCTATCAAATATCCCTCGCCATATTCAAAAGCAGCGTGCCAAGTCTGCCAACCTCTAAAATCCAATAACGGGAAATGATGTAAATAAATATGGAAAACAAATGTTGTTCTACCCTCTTTCGATACGGGATGGCCGGGGGGTATTTGGCGCGTCGTTACCCCGTTACCCAGCTTTATTAGGTAACTCTATATTATATTAAACAGGTTTATCCGCTTTTGAATAAGATTCTGCTTAGTTAAATATTTTAACCTCATTATTTTGTACAAGGTATCTACAATTTTTCCGGACTATTTCAGCAGAAGGTTGAGTTCACTTTGAACATCGGTACATACATATATCACGTCTTTATCCAAGGTAACAAATTCTTAAGGCCACTTTTAGCATTATTGTGGCTGTATGGATATAAAGGGAAATCAAAATAGTGATGGGTTACTAGCCGCATCGCCTATAACATGATTCCAAAGATTTCCGCCCATTCCTTCGATGCGCTTTAACATCTGCACAAGAGAATCAACTGGTAGGTAAATTATATGTTTTTTCTTTACTCCCAGACCAGCATGGAAAACAACAACATTGAACAATGTATGGAAGGAAATATCTGTGAACTATAAGTCTAAAATCCTTAAAAACTGTAAATGTACAGAGCTGTTAAGTCAAACTAACTCCTATACTATTATATTATTCTGTGATCCTGTTGAAATATTACGGAAAAAAATGCGATCCTGTATTATAATATACATATCTATAGGTCGAAAAAGACTTGACATCTTCATCTTGCTTCTCACGGAAAGTTGTTCGTTCACGGAAAATTTAAAATAAACTGAGCAAAGGCTTCCTTTTTAAATACTTCCGTTAGTTTTCCCTCACTTTTCTACTGAAAATTCTTAAGGCCGTGTTTCATAACAGAGGCAAGTCATTAGGAAAAACTATCGACTCTTTAATAAAATAACTAACATCCGTCGTCTGCAAGCTACCAGACACAAGATTGTTTCGGTCCTTTGTAGCCATCGTCTGTGTTCTCAAAATCCAATTCAGTTCAGTTTTCTATTAAAAAGAGAGTATTGCTGTGGCTCGAAAATTCCACACTGAAGGGGTGTCGCATTCCGTTGCGTCGTGTGAAGCCGGCGATAGCGCTGATTGATCGCTCGGTCGGAGCGTGTGAACCCGATTAATTGGTGTTGCCACGTTTATTTTTTTATATATAGATGGGTAAAAACTCCCATTACCGGAAACGCGCGGTCGATTGGGTGCTGGCTGATAATTTTGTCCACTGTCGCTGTTTGTGGAGTCAACTCTTAATTTTTTTTTTTTTTTATAGCGAATAAAAAGCAAAGTGCGGTTTAAATTATGACTCGGCTCGTGCGCGCGTAGCTCAAAAAGTTTGCTTGGCAAAGTTTAGATGCACTTGTTTGTTAGGATCTTTAATCTATGGCCCTGCCCTGCGCAATTAGGATGCTGAGGCTTCAAAACTGATCAACGAATGGAGTAGACAAACGAAACCTGCGCTTATTCAATGAACAAAAAATATTTACCTTGCTACTCTGCTACTTAAAGCTAGTAAAATATTTAAATAAATACGTTTATTCAGCTGTTTTTTTTAAAAAGCGATCAGTGTGAAAGAACGTTCTGATTCTATGCTTACAATTATTTATTACTTATAAACACTTCCTAACATCGGAAAAGCTGCTAATATTTTCGCGGTTAAGCATCTGTCAAAATTTGGTTACGAAACGGCGTTTTGATTGATGCACTCGAACAGCGCGGCTGTTAGTTGGCACTCGATTGAGATTAATATCAGTGGTGCCAACGGACGGACGTTTATTGTCATTTCGTATTTATGGCGCTTTCCAGATAAAACCATTAAAACATGTCGCACAATGTGGATGTAAGAGTACGTACAAAAGATTGACATAAAAACATACGTAATTATTGTTCGCTCGATATAGCTCGAGCCATATGCAGTTGTCATTTCCATACAAAACTCATGTAATTGTATGGCGATGACAGTTATCACACAGCTCAATTTATACTGTGTATCCCAAAACCAACTACCGGTGACCCATTTCTTGAAGCTGCCAGTTACAATTTTATGTCTAAACTAGCGCCATTGGTCAAAAACTCAGTCGTTGATTGATTGATTGCAGTAATGTTGCTAGTTTACACTTGTTAAATTGTAGCTACGAGAAACAGATCCACAGATTACAACGATATCCCATTTCATTTAATATGTGTATAGGTAGGTAGGTACTCTGAATTTAATAGTAGATATTTATTACAAAGCTACGGATCACAAAAAGCAGATTCCCGTCTAAGAAACAATTAACTTGTTCTTATCTTTATTTGAGTACGAAAAATCATCGTCAATTAAATAGTTAATTGCCAATTACGGATCTGTAAAGCTATTACCTTTAAGTAAGTATGCTGCCACTACCTTGTTATTTGCGAGCTTAGTCTCGCGACATACAAGTTAAGTTTAAACACCTCACATGGCTCGAACGTTTTGCAATCTCCAGAGCTCTGTAAATTACCTGTAAATCCACTTTCATCCCCTTCAGAGATGCAGTCTTGCTAAACAGACGCCGGGCAAACATACAAATACCAATCGACAACTAGACTTTGCAGACGCGTCGACGTTCCAATGTAATTTCCTACCGGTGGAAATCAAATATGCACTCGTTTCTTTAGTACTTCAATTTTAACGAGAGTGGCTGCGGCTGCGGGGACTGCCACGTTAGATGGCGGCTGGCGAATCGACTTTTAGCATACTATTTGAAGACAGTGGAAAGCAAAGGAAACGGGCGGAATTCTTGAGAGACATGTAAAATCCGAGCCGTTTTTAAAGTTTTACCCGAACTTCCAATTTGTGGAAAAAATGGCAAAGGTTTATAGTAGATTTTTAGTCATTTATCATATTTATTTTATTCGTATACTTAGGATTAGTGTGGGATGAGTCTTGGCCAAATAGAAAACAAAAGCTTCCACTTTTAAACGACATGTTATCGAAACAAAAGAGCCTAACTACGCCCTAAAAGTTGATTCTCGACGCCATTATTATTTATCACTGGCACGTTAATGCTGCCAGCTGAATAAAAAGAAAAATATGCACACAACCTATCCTCTATATCTATGGCAAGCAGACAGGTGTCTTTTTACCAGTTTTTTAATATACAGCCTTTGCTACGGAAAACTGGAGGCAGGAAAAAGAGCTTTGAAAAATGTGAGGTTATTTTACTATCGCGTGGGATGGACAGTCTTTAAGCTTTTTTAAGTTGAAATGATTGCTTTGCACTGCAATGTATTTTATGAGCTTGATGTAAAAGCAGTAAGTATTATTAAGTAGAAGTTCTATTTGTGTTTATTCGAATCAACATTAAATATTATTTTTATAGAAATAACGGTCACAGAGCCAGCGGTCACATAACCTAAAATTAAAAAGTTACCAATCAAAGTGAAAAGAATTACAGATGGTACAACTACGTTTGTATATGGCTAGTTCAACTAGGTCAGTTCGATGCCAATACTCATTATGACGACTGTCCTTTGGGATGGTCTGGAATTAAATGAAAATACTACGCAATATCAGCGCCTGGAATTGGGTTGTCTTTCACAATAAAACTATGTACTACGTCGAAAGTGCTAACATTTTATAACACAGTTCTTGCATCAGATAAAAACAATAAGGATGATCATTTATTGACCTGCAAGTAAAGATGATCTTTGTTCAATGCTTGTGTAAAGGCCAAAAAAGATACTTAACTATGTGGACTAATCCTAAAATCATCAGTCTGTACTTTTCTTCACTATAATCTACTATTGTAAATGCTATTATTCCAAGGGTGCTAATTCATGATAAAAAACAGCAGCACCCAAGGGAAATAACTCACAATTAACTAATTAAGAAAGTGCTAAATAACTCCGGCCGTAAACTGAAGTTCCGCACTTAATATTTATCGTCTATCGCTAATAAAATTCACAATGTAACCGAATCGAAGGTGCTTTCTTTATTGCAGACTTACCGCTTCGCCAAGGCTTAGGAGTGATCACCATGCTTCCATCTTTATTTCCGTAGTGTTCAACTGTTTATTTCGTGACATAGGTTTTAACATAGTTTTTAATCCTTCAGCTTTTGTCATGGTAGTCAATCATCACAAAAAGTTGCAAAAATATTATTCATCAAACCTTGTGGCCGCAGAATAAGGTAAAGTAAAACTACATAACCATAATCTAAAAGCGCCCAACTATGGCCCAAATCTGACTTAAATTTTTCGCTTAGTTGTGACTTTTTTTTAAATTGTATTATATCTGCCATCAGTCGCAAGACTATAATCAGATCTTTTGAGAGGTTAGTGGCGATTGTGAGGATGTAGACCGTCGACCAACTCTCACATTCTTAAGGGAACACATTTGGCTTTTTTTAGCCGTTTTAGATTGCTAGGCTCCAGCAGTTCCTTTACTAGCGGGTTGGGATGAGTGAATTTTGTTAGAACGAAGAAATAGTTAAATATGTTCGTTAACGGGAGAAAAAACTTGGACAAAACGAAAAAGAATATTGTTATGAATACTTAAAGTCGTCTTAAAGTTAAATACCATAGTTATAGTATTGGAGTTGGCTAATTTTACGGCACGAAGCTATACATTTTTGATGGTGTATACATATGCAAACACGGCTGAATCGAACTCAAAATGGCTGCTTCGCGAGGCGACTCGCTCAGTCAGGGACAGGCTACATGGAAAGTTTGAGAAGAACTAGTTCATCGCACTAATACCTAGGTAAGTTCGAGGTCCCATTTTAGCTATAGCAGACAGTCGCGTGCAGACAACGTAATGGCTCCGTAAGCCGTTAAGCCGCAGCCACCATTACGCACTATATTGCGTGTTACATCCTTAATTAATTACCATGTGCTTACCTATGGCGGACAACTAAATCGTCTGACTCGAGGTTACAGGCCGTATTACTTTAGCGTAAACTATGGTAGCTATCAGAGTGGGACGAACAGAAGTGACCGAGATTTTGATCGGAGGATGAAGCGGGCTACGTTTTGAGAACCAACCCTTTGAGGGAATGGGATCTGTAGGCTTATTATCTAACTCGCTCGCAATTGCCATCGTGTTCATTTTGACAGTTCATGTATGGGCTGACACTTGGCATCGGAATCAGCTAGCTGTCACATTCATACAAGAACTGTCAAAATGAACACGATAGCGATTGCGAGCGAGTTAGGTAATAAGCCTACTGGAGTTGAAGGGTGCACCGCAATAGAGTTGGGAGGTGTCTCTTAAGATGGACTGAAGATTTTTACCTGTCAAACTGTTTTAAGATGGTGGCAGTATGCTTAGTGTAAGTTTTCGGTCACAAAATACGTCTCGAAACCGTTTGCCTTAAGATGTCAAATACAATGAGAACAGTGTGTTGCCGTTTCGATCCGCAAGTGGCGCTGCCAATTATTTTATAGTAATTGAGACGTGTACGTGAACGCGTTCGAGACGTTTTTATATGCGAAAACTTACACTAGAGGCTCAGAATCAGATGGTGAGTGCGATTACTACCAACCCAAATTACAATAACCAGGTATGCGAGTGTGAGCTGTATCTCTCTTGGCGGGTCTCAATACAGCCATATTAAGCACTGCAGTTTTACCGCAGTCAAAATATCTCAATTTATTGCCTTACCTGAACCTTTTCTTGTCCCCAAATGTACTGGCAAGTATCTGCTGGAAGTAAAACATCTAACGTAATTATCGCACCAAACTACTTCGCGAGGCGTTAATTAAAGCGATTCGCGGGGATTACGGAAGCGTTCGGAATTTAATGTGGCAACGCTGAGATAAGGCGGGCAACACTTACGTTACGTTTGACAAGTTGGTTTCCCGTGAAGCTAATAAATTTAAACTTTAGCCGTTACAAATGTTTAAAGATTGTTAATTATTAGCAAAGTTTGATTAAGTTAATAATTGTCAGAGTTTGTCGTGAAAAACGTTTAAGCTTACAAATAGAATGAGAACATAATTAAAACTCTACTACAAAAGTTCTGGTAAAAATTTGTTTTTTTTTCACACTTGGTAAACCTTGAAGTATAATGACGATGACTATAGCCATCTAAGATATAATAGCCTTATAAGAAACATTTTCCATAAACAAAAAAGGTAACCATGTTGCCCAGTTCGGATTTTTATCAGTCGGTAGTTCGCATATATAGCTTGTTACCCGTACATAACCAAGTTACATAACCGGCACTAGTAAAACTAATGTAGGATGATTAATTTGGATTAATTTCGGTTTAGGTGCGGCGGGGGCGGCAAATGATCACCACTGTCATAGACACCCAGCAGCGCTTTACCCATTTGCTTGGGCCATGTTTGTTTTAATTTACCAATAGTCTTTATTTTACCTTAGAATGCCCTGGTTATGTGAAATAGTTATGTACGGGGAACAAGCGGCATAGATATTCTACTCCAATTTAAAACCTTCATAAAATTACTTACATAAATAACGTTTGAACAGGTACGTCTACGTAACTCCAACGGAATGGAATGAAACAGTAACGAACTGTACTCGGTCTCACTGAATTATGGTTTAATCTTCAGTTATAATAGTTTGTCGATCAATCACGCGGTGCGATTCGCGACGCTCCACGCTGGCGTTGGCTTCAACTTGTGGTTGTGGTCAGGACTGACCATTAGTCAATTTGGAGGTTAAATAGTCATTTCGCCAAACGACAAGAATACTACTTTAGCGTAAACTATGGTAGCTATCAGGGTGGTATGAACAGAAGTGACCGAGATTTTGATCGGAGGATGAAGCGGGCTACGTTTTGAGAACCAACCCTTTGAGGGAATGGGATCTGTAGGCTTATTATCTAACTCGCTCGCAATTGCCATCGTGTTCATTTTGACAGTTCATGTATGGGCTGATACTTGGCATCGGAAACAGCTAGCTGTCACAAGAACTGTCAAAATGAACACGATAGCGATTGCGAGCGAGTTAGGTAATAAGCCTACTGGAGTTGAAGGGTGCACCGCATTAGAGTTGGGAGGTTTCTCTTAAGATGGACTGAAGATTTTTACCTGTCAAACTGTTTTAAATTGATGGCAGTATGCTTAGTGTAATTTTTCGGTCACAAAATACGTCTCAAACGCGTTTGCATTAAAATGTCAAATACTATGAGAACAATTTGTTACCGTTTCGATCCGCAGGTGGCGCTGCCAATTATTCCATGGGAATTGAGACGTTCACGTGAACGCGTTCGAGACGTTTTTATGTGCGAAAACTTACACTAGAGACTCAGGTAGAAAGAGGAGGTGAATGCAATCGTGAGTCGATAAGGCTTAAAATTTATCCGGAACACTGTAGGTGATAACCGAGTTAGTCTGTGTAAATGTTTTTCATGATTTCTTAATTTCATTGCCACTTTTTATTGTACGGCGCGAAAGAGCGCACAATTTTAAGACACCCGTTGTGAAATCTTGTATTTTCGTGGAAAAATCCATATCTTATGTTATCCCGTAATGGCGGCCGTAAGTTTAAATGACAAGTGTGCAGTAAAAAATATAATTCAAAAATCTTGTGACAAAATGTCGGCAACGTTGTACGGTGATGCGGTCAAAGACCCCTCTCCCCCCTGTCGGCCTCTTAGCCAGCGGTCAATGGTATCCCTCAGAAACTGCCAGGATATCACTAGCCGGTGCCCAGGGTGCACCGGAAAATCCATTTAAATCGTTGCAACAAACGTCAAGTGTCGGCGAAATGACGTCACACAGTGTGTTTCGTACACTTAAAAATAATTACATCAAATCGGCTGACAAATCCTGTGCTTTTGTTTGACAGTGAAAGCAGTTGTCAATCTCACTGAACCTTAAAAACGTGGTTGACAAATATTTCTTACATTACTCGATGTTTTAGTGATTAGTGTATGCTGGCGTGACTTAATTTTGGATACAAAATTATGATACCTTCCACGCTGGTCTGGGAGCAAAGAAAAAACATAGAATGTACCAGTTGCTTCTCTACCCGCGCAGATGGTAAAAGCCCATCTAGGGAATGGGCGAAAATATTAGGAATCATGTTAGGCGATGAGGCTCGCAACCCATCACTATTTTGATTCCATTTTCCACCTATACGCCCACAATCTTGCGAAATGTGGCCTGTCGGTACCTGTTACCTTAGGCCCTGTCTACCCCGTAAGAGATAAAGACGTGATTTGTGTATGCAAAATTATGATGTAGTTATAAGATAAGAGTGTTTATCAAACTACCCTAGCCACCTACTCAAATATTCCAGGGGCCTTATCATGACGTCTTAATGCAATTCAATTCCGACTCAGTTCTGGTTAGCTGTCATTTTTAGTATGGATCTGACAGCGAGCGAACCTGAACTGAATCGGAATGGAGTCGCATTAAGACGTCATGCTAAAGCCCCAGAACACTTCTAAGATCCCTTGTTTAGCCTCAGGGCTCAGATTGCCGTGTTTTTCCGTCTTGAAATTGTATGGAACGCATAATCGTAGCTACATCTTTATATGATGTCACTCTCGACTTTGTCCGCACAGTATGTCTAGCACGAAAGCATACGAAAGTCGCGTCGCGCGCGAGATAGATTACCCATCTCTTTCTAAAACGAATAGTAAGAAAAAGACGGGCAATCTGACTCGCGCGCGACGCGACTTTTGTACGTTTTCGTGCTAGACGTGCAGATTTAAGCATAGCCTATGTTCATCAGGCATGATATATTATTGTTATGCTGAAAGAATTGTTTAAATCGGTCAGGTTGTTTCGGAGCCTTTTAATGCAAACAAACAAGTAACAAACAAGTCTTTCCTCTTTAAAATATTAGTGTAGATCACGCATACCATACTACCATTCTTCCATATTGGTATGGGAGAAAGGAAAACATAGAATGTACCAGTTGCCTCTCGTCCCGCGCAGATGGTAAATACCCATCGAGGGAATGGGCGAGTCTTAGGAGTCATATTATAGGCGATGCGGCTAGCAACGCATCACTATTTTAAAATATAGTAATGTCAGTGTCTAATGAAAATTTGGTTTTATAAAATGACTTGTAAATGAGGTACTAAATAAACGTATTTTAATCCGAAAAGCCGCGCTGCTTATTTTACATTTGTGGCGACCGTGACAATACAGACAAGATGGATCGACATCTTCGAGAAAGAAAGCAGTTGCGGCGAAAATTTACACAAGCTGCAAATTCACTCGAGACGAAGCTGTCAGAGGCTCAAACAGGAGTGCTAACTATCGAGCTTAAAACGGATTTCGAGTACCTCAACGATGTGGCTGAAATAATGTTCGTAAACGATAGTGCGATACAGAATCTCGCGCTAGACTCGAAAGAGGCTTTTGACGAAAAGGACTTAGAAAAGCTCTTTGATGAGGCGGAGAATTATAAACGAAGGTGGATGGCACTACGACTACGGTACGAACATATTACACGAGAGGCCAATCAAGAAGATAAGCAGTCAGAGATAGGGTCAGCAGCAACAGTCCGCAGTTGTCGGAATCTTAAGCTACCCAAACTCGAACTGAGGAAGTTTGACGACGACCCCAAGAACTGGTTAGGCTTCTGGGGACAGTTCAAGAAGATTGACGAGGATACTGAGCTGAGTAATGATGATAAGTACCAGTACCTCGTACAAGCGATGAAAGAGAACTCAAACGCACGCGAGTTGGTGGAGAGTTTCCCGCCGTCCGGCACGAGCTACCGTAAAGCTTTAGAACATTTGAAGAGCCGTTTTGCCAGGGACGAGATACTTGTGGAGACCTACGTGCGCGAGCTGCTGCGACTAGTGTTATGTCAAGCCAAGGGCGAATATTTATTGGACACTAGATCGTTGTATGATAAATTAATGACTTATTTACAGGCATTAGATGCGTTAGGCGTAACAAAAGACAAATATGAGGCTATGTTGTATCCGTTAGTAGAGTCAGCTCTTTCTGAAAATATTTTGCTAGCGTGGAATAGGTCTCAGGTACAGAAACCCAAGCGTTCAGATCAACTAAGTCATCTTTTAGAGTTTTTAAGGAACGAGGTTGAAGCTGAAGAACGAATAAGGCTTTCCAGGGCAGAATTCATCTCGGGGCCGTCGAGCTCTACGTACAACAAACCTCGCGACAGCATGCCTAAGATTACGCCTACAGCAGCCTGCATCGTGTCGACGGAAGCAAAAGAAACTAAAAAGTTCGAAGGTAAGGAGCAAGTTTGCTATTTTTGCGATAAACATTCTCATACCACCTTGGAGTGCAACAAGGCGCACAGTATGTCTTTAGATGAGAAAAAACATGCATTGAAAAAACACTCCGCCTGTTATAACTGTCTTAAAAAAGGTCACATGTCGAAGTATTGCAAAACTCGAGTATTTTTGAAATGTCTGTCATGTCAAAAACGTCACATTGTAATCATGTGCCCTGAATTACACAATAAGGCTAAAATCGAAACTCCGAAGCCAAATTCAAACCAATGTTTGTGCCTTAAAAATAAAACCACACTGCTACAAACATTGTTCGTACGCATAGAAAATAATGGTAAGTCAAAGATGGTTCGCGCGCTACTCGATAGTGGTTCACAGCGCACTTACGTGACGAGCAGTGTTGTCGAGGAGTTGAGACCTAAAGTCGTTGGAACTGAAATGCTGGGGCACGCATTATTTGGTGGGGTGGCAAAGCAATCACAATTACATCGGCGTGTACAGCTAAAAGTTAGTAGCCTCGATAGCCCATGCAGTATCTTAGTTACGTGTCTCGAACAAAATAAATTATGCGGCGAACTACCTAAATTAGATGATCCTGAGTTGTGCCATAAATTACGCGGTATGAACATACATTTGAGCGATGTAGATTGTGACGAGACAGAGATAGGCCTACTCATTGGGTGTGACTACTTGGGTTCCATTATGACCGATTCACAAACGGTACTTCTTGGTGATAGTCTTTTAGCGCTGAAAACTAAATTAGGCTGGACTCTCCAAGGGCCGTTAGAATCAATTTCAGGAGGAACTAAGACAACTAAGACCAATACATTGTTTTGCTATCCGCAGGAAGTATGGGATATGGAGTCGCTGGGCATATCAGATCCTTACATGCAAAAGGAACGACAAGTGATTGAAGCGGAGCGGTTGAAATCCTTCAACGACGACATAGAAATAAACAAGGAAGGAAGATATGAAGGTGGTCCTTTGTGGACAGAAAATTCTTCTAAAATCGACACATACTACGAGCAAGCGATGTCAAGGTTGCATTCGGTGATTAAGAAGTTGAAGAACACAGGCTACCAATACCGTTACATACAGAAGTTGCGGGGCGATTTCAGACAACGATTTAGAAATAAGTATATTTCGTTGTTATTAATTAGTAGAGTTAAGAAGAAAAGTTGCGAACCGCAAGTAGCTGGTGACATTTCACTTATCAACTTTGGAGAAAAGAATATTGATTGGCCGGTTGATACTACGAGTGAAATGTACTCCGGAGCAGCTGGTTGTACGGGAGTTATGAAGCTGGGAACAGCATCAGGGACAAGATAACACCCAGCCAGAACTTATACCTTCTGGAAATAGCGACAAGTAATATAGGTACCGGAGTTACAGGTGAGTCAAATTAGGACAAGTTGAAACTGAACGCTTGGCTACTCTAGTAATTGAGACCTATTCGAACACATAATATATTACTGTTGTAGCTTGTCTTTTGTTTCGATGTGTGTGTTAAAGTAAGTACCTACTTGTCGTCTAATTTTTCTGTCGGTTGGGAGGGTGTTGTTGTTTTTTGGTTTGTTAAACATAGTTTCATGCATTTTTCTTTCGAGTGGGAGGATGTTGCGGACTGGCAACCAACTGAAAAATATAGTAATGTCAGTGTCTAATGAAAATTTGGTTTTATAAAATGACTTGTAAATGAGGTACTAAATAAACGTATTTTAATCCGAAAAGCCGCGCTGCTTATTTTACAGTCTTGATACCTCAAGCTCTGTCTACCCCGTATGGGATATAGACGTAATTTCTGTGTGTGTGTACGTGTAGTTCACGCAATCTAGAAAGATCGAAATGCCAAAGAGAGTGAATGTCCGTTTGTATTAGTCTAAATACGAGTAAAACTGTATGTAATCACTCGGATAAGTATAGCCTTTGTACTCGTATATGTATAAAACAGTATATTTGTAAGATGCTTCAATGAATTACTAAAGCCCACGTCCACCCACTTCTACACAAGCAGAGGCCTATTTTTTCCACGCTTGCGAACCTACTTAACGTGCGAAATGCCAATATCATCCGTAGCTTTACGAACGCCTTTAAAGAGACGGGTCCAATTCTGCAGGCAGCCATTCGACATGTTTGATATTTTTGACATCTTACTACCTCTACCGCCGAGCGAAGACCAAGTATCTCAGCAAGAAACACTGCTCTATCATAACTCGTCTTGGTTTTAATGTACCTAATGTATGTGATAACTTAACTTATATTAGGTAATTGAGTTCCTAAGGTTCTCGTTTTAGGCTTCTGTAGCTAAAAAGAAAAACAACACTCATAGATCACTCCGTTGTCTGTATCTTTTTAGAATGTAGAGGTATAAAGTGACAAACTAAACAGGTCTTCATCGGAAATCATCCGGTAGGCTTATTATCTAACTCGCTTGCAATCGCCATCGTGTTCATTTTGACAGTTCATGTATGGGCTGACAATTGGCATCAGAATCAGCTAGCTGTCACATTCATACAAGAACTGTCAAATGAACACGATGTCGATTGCGAGCAAGTTAGACAATAAACCTACAGATTCCACTATCATTTCATTGTTAAAAAGTACGAAAACCTTCTCCTAACCTCAATAAAAGATACTGTAACGTACTGGCTACTCCAAACCGTTTTCCAATGTCAAGATTAGCAATAGAAAAATAACATATTTTGATGGACATCCGATCCGTAAACTTATATACCCCTATTGAAGTGAAATACATAATTAATGTGTTGATTCTTTGATGTTTCAGTTCTGAAAGAAATACTCACACTGGCAACACCATCCGTGTCCCAACACCTACCTACTTACGCAAAATTGCACAAACATTAAACATCTCAAATAAGGTGGGCGTCTTTGCCAAAGGTACAAATTTTCACGGGCGGTCGGGCCATAAAAGCAATGTGCCGTCTAATATTGCTACCTACAGCTGTAAAGATACTCGGGTTTGTTACTCAATCACGTACAAATGGATGTCTGAAATCTGATCGGGGTCTAAATGGATTCCCAAGGGCACGAAACTCGCGGGTCACGCCGTTCACGGCCGCATTTTGTAGTGTTGCCAGACTTGCCAGTCGAACTGTAAATATATCAGTTATACAGACAACATTACCAAGATATCTCTTTATTGAAGTATAGCAATTTATACACTACCGAAGTAGTAGAATATGGATAAATAAATATATAATGGATGAATCTGAGTTGCCCTTTGTCAGATGACGCGGGTACTATTGTATAAATTTGTAAGACACGTCTTTGGCTCCAGAGCCTCTGGGCAGGGCAGTTTGAATTAGGTACACATGGCAATATAATCAGGTAAGCACCTACGCACGCTCGCGCCGTATCTATCCTGCTTACCGAATAGCTTTGCTGTGTGTACCTGTGGTTTCCCATGAGGCTGACATAGTCACCATTGGTGCACTCAATCCTAAAGAAAAAAAAATCAAGAACAGAATTTCGAGATATTTTTAGTGCTCAAAAGGCAGAAAGTTGTGTTAGAAGAATTATAATGAATTCTATAACGAAACAACAAAATGAATATAAAGTTGTTCCAGTAGAACCTTCGATAAATACAGCATTTGCCAACATTAAGTACAAAAGAACAAATTTATGTAAATTTTCAGCCATATTTCCATAATTCACGAATCGAGAAATAACATGTAACATAACAATGTATATTATCGCGTGACTAACGGTTTGTTCAATAGTAACTTCACAAACGGGTCGTATCGAATTTTTTTATTTAAAACAATAGACATTATATTTACCAGTCCGCTCGGGCCGTACAATGGCGTATGTGGAAAATTCGGAATCTAACGAATTTACTTCACATACTCGCTACATAGGTAGTCGCCCTTTTCATTTGTTGGATCGAATAAATAATCATACTAAATCCAAATACAAAGATGTTATTTATCTAAACGAGTTTAACAATTGAACTAAAGGCTCCAAACTAGGCTGAGCCTGTATCTTGGAAGTCTGCGCGTGCGCATTAGCATTAAAATAGGTAACAATTCCAGAAAAACGGCATAAAGGTGATTGGTCGAAAACTTGAAACAAAGTTATAGAAGGTGCACGCAAATACAAAACAAATGAAAGCAAAATAAACTGGTTCTTTTTCCAAGTAAGATAATTCAACCAGCCACTACACCTACTACATACCTATGCCCTATTTCGCGAAGTTACCCCTTACAATTTTACAAGTCTAAACTAGCAACATTGGTTCAATCAACCAATCAAGACTTGTGTTTTTGATCAGTGTTGTAAGTTTAGAGAGCCGGAGAGCTTATCATTCCCGTAAGGCTTATTTCCCAGAAGACTGTATCTACCTTTAAAACTAGCAATAGAAACCTATCTTACTTTGTTAGCCAGCCAGCCACCGCAATTTCAATCGCCGAATACCCCCACATTCAGCCTTTGGGGAACTGCTCCAAATCCTATTTAAATCCGTGGGCGCGGTAGTGCCCCCGCCAAGAACAAAAAAGGCGGGCACTACCTACCTTTTCTCGAACGGTTTCGTCGTATTTTCAAACCCTCTTAACATCGTTTCAGTTGGCACCAGAGAACAAAAATTTACAGCATCCAATGTTGTTGATTTAAAAGTAGTAAAAACTTGGTAATTCTAGTAGATTATTAGGTGGAGATTCTAGTCTATGAACGTCAAGATATTTTTTTTTAATTAAGGCGATATACAGGTGAATTGTTTACGTCGTGATTCGTAACCAGATTTTCCAATAAAGCTTCTGTACTTAGATGACCGAGCTAGATCGATTTATCGCCCCAAAACTCCCTGTAGGTATACTAAATTTCATGAAAATCGTTAGAGCCGTTGCCGTTACCGAGTATCTAAGGAATTGCTCGTTTAAATACATATACTTACGGGGTAGACAGAGCCTAAGGCAACAAGACCTACACTGAGAAAAATATCCGACAGTACCTTCTGAGTTCTTCCTTCTAAGTGCTTTACCTACCAAAAAAAAGACATTTCCGTCCCACTTTTTCCTTCAAAGTTTGACGGATGTCGATTACCTTCTAAAATTTAGAAGGTTTTTTTTTTTTACCTTGTGAAGTAGTAGGATATATTAGACGGAAAAATTTTGGAAGGTAAATTTGTTGACGGAATTGGGATTTTTTACCTACTGAATTTAGACGGTTGCACGAATGGAAGGTTAATTTGGAAGGAATAACGACTATCCTTCTGAGTTGGTGGGTATTCAACATAAATTTTGTCTTCCAAATTGGCAGGTAATAAAATTTGGTAGGAATTTGCCACGTAACCTACCAATCTAGTCGGAAAAAGTACTATATTTACCGGCCAAATAGGTGGGTAAAATCGGTAATAGGAAATATTAGAAGGAAATATTTAAGAAGGTAAATAATTAGTAGGAATTCGGTTCACTTTACCCACCGATTTCGATGGATTATAAGTTGGAAGGTAATTTTGGCAGGATTAATTGGTTATCCTTCTGATTTGGTGGGTTATTAAACTAGCTTTTGCCTTCTGAATTGATAGGTAATCTTATTTGGTGGGAAATTACCACATTATCTACCAAATCAGTCGGAAATTTCACCGGAAACATTTTAAAAGGAAAACATTTCGAAGGAACAATTATTCTTTTTCCTTCTGTTTTTGGTGGGTAGCACAAATGGAAGGTTAATTTGGAAGGAATAACGTGTATCCTTCTGAGTTGGTGGGTATTCGACATAATTTTTATCTTCCAAATTGGCAGGTAGTAAAATTTGGTAGGAAGTTGCCACGTAACCTACCAATCTAGTCGGAAAAAGTACTATATTTACCGGCCAAATAGGTGGGTAAAATCGGTAATAGGAAATATTAGAAGGAAATATTTAAGAAGGTAAATAATTAGTAGGAATTCGGTTCACTTTACCCACCGATTTCGATGGATTATAAGTTGGAAGGTAATTTTGGCAGGATTAATTGGTTATCCTTCTGATTTGGTGGGTTATTAAACTAGCTTTTGCCTTCTGAATTGATAGGTAATCTTATTTGGTGGGAAATTACCACATTATCTACCAAATCAGTCGGAAATTTCACCGGAAACATTTTAAAAGGAAAACATTTCGAAGGAACAATTATTCTTTTTCCTTCTGTTTTTGGTGGGTAGCACAAATGGAAGGTTAATTTGGAAGGAATAACGTGTATCCTTCTGAGTTGGTGGGTATTCGACATAATTTTTATCTTCCAAATTGGCAGGTAGTAAAATTTGGTAGGAAAATGCCACGTAACCTACCAATCTAGTCGGAAAAAGTACTATATTTACCGGCCAAATAGGTGGGTAAAATCGGTAATAGGAAATATTAGAAGGAAATATTTAAGAAGGTAAATAATTAGTAGGAATTCGGTTCACTTTACCCACCGATTTCGATGGATTATAAGTTGGAAGGTAATTTTGGCAGGATTAATTGGTTATCCTTCTGATTCGGTGGGTTATTAAACTAGCTTTTGCCTTCTGAATTGATAGGTAATCTTATTTGGTGGGAAATTACCACATTATCTACCAAATCAGTCGGAAATTTCACCGGAAACATTTTAAAAGGAAAACATTTCGAAGGAACAATTATTCTTTTTCCTTCTGTTTTTGGTGGGTAGCACAAATGGAAGGTTAATTTGGAAGGAATAACGTGTATCCTTCTGAGTTGGTGGGTATTCGACATAATTTTTATCTTCCAAATTGGCAGGTAGTAAAATTTGGTAGGAAGTTGCCACGTAACCTACCAATCTAGTCGGAAAAAGTACTATATTTACCGGCCAAATAGGTGGGTAAAATCGGTAACAGGAAATATTAGAAGGAAATATTTAAGAAGGTAAATAATTAGTAGGAATTCGGTTCACTTTACCCACCGATTTCGATGGATTATAAGTTGGAAGGTAATTTTGGCAGGATTCATTGGTTATCCTTCTGATTCGGTGGGTTATTAAACTAGCTTTTGCCTTCTGAATTGATAGGTAATCTTATTTGGTGGGAAATTACCACATTATCTACCAAGTCAGTCGGAAATTTCACCGGAAACATTTTAAAAGGAAAACATTTCGAAGGAACAATTTTTTTTTCCTTCTATTTTTGGTGGGTAGCACAAATGGAAGGTTAATTTGGAAGGAATAACGTATATCCTTCTGAGTTGGTGGGTATTCAACATAATTTTTATCTTCCAAATTGGCAGGTAATAAAATTTGGTAGGATATTACCAGATACCTACCAATCTAGTTGGAAAATGTATCATATTTACCGACCGAACAGGTGGGTAAAATCGGTAATAGGAAATATTAGAAGGAAAATAATGAGTAGGAATTCGGTTTACTTTACCCACCGATTTCGATGGATTATAAGTTAGAAGGTAATTTTGGCAGGATTAATTGGTTATCCTTCTGATTTGGTGGGTTATTATCCAAACGGCTCTTTTTTTTCTTTGTTTCTGGTGGATAACACAAATTGTAGGTTGACTTGGTAGGTATACAACAAAGTATTTGTCATCCAAATTGGTAGAGAAATTAAATTTTAGTAGGATATTACCTCATAACCTACCAATTCAGTGGGAAATCTAACTTTCTTTAACGTTCAAATTAGTCGGTAAAAAGATTTGACACGGTAAGATTTTAGAACATAAATACTTTTTAATACATTTTTGACCCATTGATTTTGGTCGGATGTGAAAGTGGAAATTAATTCCGTAAAACTAATTTGCTTTAAAGTAGGTATATGGTTTTGGAAAAAATAATAAAGTAACCGAAAAGTTATTGAGGCGTTGAAGCGCCTGTACAAAACTGTATAGCAAGTCCAAGTCCCTATGAAAGTAAATTTCACAGGTATGCAGGCGTTTGCGCATTGTACATAGGTACAGCGTGTATTTTTGATACATCCTCACATTACAATAGGCCTTAATGACTATGTTTTCCTTTAAATTATTAAAAATCTACGATAAGTATTTGTTTTTCATTACAAAATAATTTAGCTTGCAATGTGTTAAGCGTTAAACGCCTGTTCAATTTGCAGAACAATATGTGATTTCCAGTGACATTTTTTGATCTTTTGAACAGCCGTAGCGTTAGAAATATAATATTTACTTATAATAAAAACTAAATAGTAGGTATAAAGCACGTGTCTGCATTTAATAACTACCTTAACCTACACCTAAAATTACTGGCAACGCTTAGGTAGGCTTGAGTCTGCGGGATGTAAGAAGTGAAATAGAACACATCCAGATTTTTTTTCGTTTCTCTGTCTGTTTGTACCTGCTAATCTCCGAAACTAACTACCTTAACCTACACCTAAAATTACTGGCAACGCTTAGGTAGGCTTGAGTCTGCGGGATGTAAGAAGTGAAATAGAACACATCCAGATTTTTTTTCGTTTCTCTGTCTGTTTGTACCTGCTAATCTCCGAAACTGTTAAACCGATTTAAATGAAATTTTGCATGGTGGTACCTTAATACATATCCCCGGTCAACATTTTAGATACTTTTTGTTCGAATATAGGTAGTGATGTAGCAGCTCTTTGTATGGTAGTTTAGTTGAGATTGTCTTTGGTTGTTTTGGTTGTCATATGCATGTCATGTTTTAAGTTGTACCTGAATAAATAATATATTAGGTAAATATAAAATAGTATTTCAACACTTTTATTCCCGGATATTGTTACCTGATTTTACGTATAAAATTTATATCTATATCTATATCTATACTAATATTATAAAGAGGAAAGATTTGTACCTATTTTTGTATGTTTGTATGTTTGTAATGAATAGGCTCAAAAAGTACTGGGCCGATCTGGATGAAATTTGAAACATAGATAGATTATAGTCTGGAATAACACATAGGCTACTTTTTATCCCGGAAAATTGCGTGATTCCCGCGGGATAGCGATAAACGAATTTTATGCAAACGAAGTTGCGGGCAACGGCTAGTATCCCATAAAACTGATGGGTTCCCGCAGGAAAGTAAAACATTTTCCGGGGGTTAAAAAAGTCGTTAGTTAAAACCTTTATCGGGTTCCGTACCTGTAAAGGAAAAAATAAACCCTTATAAGATCACTTCGTTGTCTGTCTGTCTGACCGTCAAGACCCTTACACTGAGGTCTACAGTCTCTTGGAGCTGTAAAAATAATTATGACCCCTTTGAGCCAACATAATCAAAAGATAGGTACAGTCGTTAGATATGATGCTTTCATACAAATTGCCGAGTTTAGAAAACCTATGGGTTACTTTCAGTTGTCCTAGAAATTTGGTACGAAGGTAGTTTAGTACAACTAATGAAATAAATATTTTTTTACGTTGGTCTATATAAATAACACACATAGGTACATACATATACAATACATACCTAAAGCCCTCGTTTAGCATGATTGTGGGCGTAGGTATAGGTGGAAAGGGGAATCAAAATAGTTATGAGGTTGCTAGCCGCATCGCCAATAACAACATGATACCTAAGATTTTCGCCCATATGTAAATAACCAATATTAAATGACCTCACTTTGCCTACATTTTACTTACGAGCAGGGCTCTGCTTACACTGGATTTCTAGATTATATTTTAACCTGCCAGATTTGTTTCTCAGAATCGCGTAGATATGAAATTCAAATTGATACTAAATATTGAGGTCTGCCGGTCCCTTAAAAACTGTGAGAAAATAAAACTTTTAAGTCTACGCAATCGTATGATACAGTCATTCGAATAGGTAGGTACTTCCATACAAATTGCCGCATCTCGATAATATAATAACAATACAAATTACACAATTCTTATGTATTATTTATGTAGGCACCTCTTTAATAGAATATCAATACAAATTACATCAATCCTTCCATAATTTTATTGTGCTAACAGTAGGAATTTCTCTCATATTCCTACTAACTTGCAATGTTCAGAAGGAATAATGACGTGATTCCGTCCATCTGAAATGACGTATTTCGTTTCATACCGTCCCTTTCCCTCGATTCTGTGACATCTATAGTACGAAAGGGATACAACACCACAAAGTTTTGAACTTTGCATTGCCAACTTAGTAGATTTAATTTTCCCGTCAAATTTGGGGGATTTCAGATCAGCACCTGTGACAGTAAAGAAAACGGAGGAAAACGTGTTTTAACGGCTGACGGATTATTTATCGAAATCATAATACTTAGTATTTTATGCATCTGGGGAGGGACTGGGGGGGGGGGGGGGGGTGGGGGAGGGTGGTAAGGTGAACCCGCAATTCGTTGCATGGGATCTGAGCCAGCGGGTCCAGAAATGGACCTGCAGTGAAGGCGGCGCCTTTTTGACGGAGGTGAACCTGAGCCAAGTACCTGCAGGGAAAGGTGAGGGCAAGCCTTATTGGACGGGGGCGAAAGTTCACCGTCGGAGCGGTGCGACCTATGGGTTGCGATCGCGGAGTGGCGTGACTTCGGTCACTGCCGGTCATCACGTAACCCGGCTCTTGGGGTCGAAACGTGGGCCGCTGTCTTTTTCAAGACAGGGGCCACGAGGAGACAACCTCTATAAAAAATCCAAGCGGCACCAGTGGGGGAGAGGGAGAGGGAAGAGGGAACCCCATCCCGGGGTGGTCGTAGGGCGTCGCGGTGACACCGAGTGCTCCCGTAACGCCTCACATACGCACATACGACTGAAGAGGGAATCCGTGTGGTTTTTAGTGGGTATGACTGCCGTCGCGGGAGAGCCCCACATACCCCCGGTAAACCCGTACCGGGCGGATGCATAAGGCGCATTTTCCACACCATAAAAAAAGGCATACGTACTATTAAGTAAAACAGAAAGGAACACTAAGTAAAGTATTTATTTATGACTAGCTTCTGCGTGCGACTTCGTCCGCGTAGAACTCACTTAGCACACTGGATTATATTAAAATTTGCCTTATTTGTACAGAAACTTCGGTGCGCGAGTGCGACTAGTAGTTGGCTGGTTTTTTTTTACTAAGAATTGGAAGCTGAAATTTGACTTAATTTTTACAAACGTGGTATTACACCATTCTTGAAATTTACAAGCCAAAACTCCTGGCACAGCCCTTCATAATTTTAGGTCAATGATAAGCACCCTATTGACGGAGGAAAAGACCAGATTTGGGGTTAAAGAAACTTTATTAATCTCAAAACGGAAACGGAATTTTCCTATGAAGATGGCGGAATTCTGAATTATTGTTGGCAACACTGCCCGTCTTCTCTCCCTCCATCGATGCCCAATATTTTTAAGCATAGTTTAGCTAGTCGTTCTCGTTCGTCCGTTAGATGTCATTGGTTGAAGTTGAGGTCGAATGTTTATGAATTTACGTTCTCCGACGTCTCTTTAAATTTTTATCAATATTTGTTATTGAACAGTACCACAGTACCAATTTAAATAGTTACTACCTAACCAAAATATGTCTCTAGAAGACATATTACTCAAACTCGGGGCTGATGATGGAATGCTGAAAATTTTTACTGGTGAGTGTTTTAATTCTATTGCCTAAATTGTGTTGTTTACATGTTTTAATTTTTAATGTCGTTTTCGCTTGTGGTTTTACTAACTATCCCACTAAAAACATTTCATTTTCGACTTTAACATCAAACTAATAAAATAGTTATTACAATACCTGTAGTAATACATACTTGAGAATCAGTTCTAAAAAATATATTAGTAAATGTAACAGTAATCATCCCGCATCCCAAAAATTAAAAATACCTTTTACATTGATCCAAAGAGTATAACTAATGCTCTCATACGTAGTTATCATAATTGGTTGAGGTTGGTTGCATGCAGCCCGTAGCCCGTCTTTGAATTATCGTAATGCTGGGCAACACTGAGAAGGAAAATATTTGAGTTTCCGTCCGTTTATTGCTCTTTCGCAGTGCTGCCAACTTAGCAACTTTGTCGCTAGATCTAGTGGCATTTGGGACTATGGTAGCGACTTTTTTCCAGCTGGTGTTTCATACATTTAGCGACTTTTGTAGGTTATTTTTTCTACAATCTAGCGACTTATTTTAAATGTTGCCCGCGACTTCGTCCGCGCAGAATCAATATAGCCTATATATATATACCTATAGCCTATCAGAATCAATATAGCCTCTGTATCTAGGATAACGTGGGATCCTAATGGTGAAAGAATTTTTCAAATCGGTCCAGTTGTTTCGGACAAACAATTAAATTTATTCTGTTTATAATATTATACTAAAATTATATTTATAATATAAGTAAAAAGAATAGAAGTATAGATATGCTAGCGATTTTTGCAAAAGTTGGTTGGCAACACTGCCCTCGTGTCGCGACGCGAGCGCATCCCTCCCAGTCAGAGCGCCGCCACAGCCAAACGACCATTTTGTTTCACCGCGATGTGATATAATTGTACTTTTACGCGGAGCCCGCTAAATGCGGGCTCAACGGACTGGCATAAAATCGACATGACATGAAGCCTTCATCATTCTCGTAAAGGTATTTCTTGTTTATTCAATATATTCCTAATTGTGCGTGTGTTCGTTATAACCACAGGCGTGGCCAAAACTATTGTGCACCTGTCTTGACCTGTCTGATTTGTACCTTACTTATATACGCTTTGTGCTTAAGTTTTTTTATACGCCCACAACACAATCATGCTAAACTAAACGTGGCCAATAGTTCTTGTTACCTGAGGTTCTGTCTACCACGTAAGGGATAAAGACGTGGTTTATGTACGTTTGCCTTTGCATGTATGTAAGTTTTCTTTTTATGGTTATGTTTGGCTTTAAGTGGACATATTTTGTGAATATACATATATTACTTGTGTATTTTATAGAGCGCTATATACTTTTGGCCAAGGCTTTGAACATTATGTAGGTACCTAAGTTAAGTATAGTCGATCACCAAATTCCTTTAAGTACCTACCACTTGCAACTCGCTCGACGTGGCAATTAAAGCCTTGTAGCATGTTGACACTGTCATGAAATAATGGTAAAGTAAAGCAAGTGCATAAAAGTAAGTACTTACCTACTACTTACTGGTACTTACTTACTGTTAGTAGGTATACCTTTTTCTGTTTTGATTATTATATGTGGTGTTCAATAAAGAGTTATTGTATTGTATTGTACTTGGGACACTATCTAAACATGCCTGACACGATAGGCATGAGAGCTGTTTAGAGGCGTGTCATGCATGTGACATGTTATTTTATCGGTTTGCTACATAATAACCTAATGTCCTTAGCCCCATTACTCAGTTTAAAATTTATTTATTAGATACAAACTTGATATCAATTTTTGTATGCTCACAGGCAAAAAATAAATAAAAAAAAACCTAATCTAAAAATTTCGTTCTAGATAGGTACAAGCTTTTTTTGCTAACTGTACTTGCATTATCATCTGTCCTACATTATGTGAACCAAATTTCATGTCAATTGGACCAACCGTTGAAGAGATCCCTCCTGTGAAGACGGTCATGGCTAGACCACCAGTATTCTACTACCAGATTATTGTTTTCTCATCTGACTTACACAAGTATGCAAAATTTCAGCTCAATCGGATGAAAATATCTGCTTCAAAATTGAGTCTCAAGATTCCACCCGGACAAACATACATGCTGCATACACACATACATATGTTGCAAGTTAATATAAAAGCTTGTAATAACCCTATATTTTTGACCACCACTGAAACCAGTGGTACATGTTATGTTTGCAAATTTGACTCCAATACAACACTAATTTATTGATAAAATTCCAGTCGTTCAGCCAGCATCGTCTCCTTAAGAGGGAACTCACTTAATGGCAACTTGAAATTGGTACATTTATAGAGCCCCAATGACAAAACAAATAAAGTCAACAAAAAATACAGTCATCAAAATAAAATACATACCGTCACGCCTCTTTCCCACAGGGGTAGGCAGAGACTACCTTGTTCCAAAATAAGTTTAATTAAAACAATATTTTTCGTTACAAGCTTTTATTCCGAAACGTTGAAGTATTTACAAAAACTTTTTATTTACGTTATTAAGTCCCGTTTTTCTTATAATAAAGCTTTTATTTAACTTGCAACATGTAACATGTGTGAATGTTTGTCCGGGTGGAATCCTGCAACTTGATTTTAAAGCGGATATCTTCAACCAATTGAGCTGAAATTTTGCATACTTGAATAAGTCAGATGACAATACAATAATCGGTCAGTGGAGTTCTGGTGACCCAGCCAGGAACGTCTCCGCAGGAGGGAACTCTTCAATGGTTGGTCTGATAGACTTGAAATTTGGTACACATGGACTGGACGGATGACAATGTAAGTACAGTCAGCAAAAGCTTGTATTCAAAATGAAATTTTTGACAGGAACTTATATCATCATCATCATTTCCGACCTTTAAACGTTCCACTGCTGGGCACAGGCCTCCTCTCAGAATGAGAGAGTTTATTTAAGTATATAAAACTTGTGTAGTTACCAAAAGTAGTTACACACCATGGACCGGATACCGGTATTTCTTCATACAAAAATAACGGTATTATTGTGTTCTATTTCGTTGTTTGGTTTATAATTTAATTTTTAATAGGAAAATTTCATAATACGAAGTTGTTAGGTACTTAAATACATGATTGAGACCTGCATAAAGAGCATAAAATAATTCAATATGCTAGGCAAAATCGGGTTTTTTTAAATACCGGTTCCGGTCCCTGTTACACACACACACACACACACACACACACACACACACACACACGGCTATTAAACCTCTTTGCGTGTGGGGTTATAAAGGATTGACTCTGATTGCTTTTTCTGGTGTAGGGTGTAGGAAATGTCTTAATAATGGTCTACTTAACATGGTTAACAATACTTATAAAACGATTTTAAATGCATGGTTGGTGTGGTTATGTGTGATTTGTAATTTTCTTTTCAGACAATGGTTATACACACATAGACCATCTCAAGTCTATAACTGATCATGAACTCAAGAATGTAATACCACAAATGCTTCCAAGAAAGCGCTTCGCATTCAGCCTTGTTTCATGGCTCCTCGATAATGATCAGGATATAGAAGAAAATCTTCTTCTGGTTCTTATTTTTTTAGTTTTTAGTAATTTCACAGAACTGATTTAATTAGTAGATATACACTGGATTAGATAACCTGAAAATTACCATTAAACCATTATTTTACATTTCTGTGGTAATTTTCAATTTGCCTTAGAAAAAAGTTTAATTTCCATGATGGGACTAATTTCTATTGCATGTTGTAAATTAATTCTCTTGTTAAATATATCTAACTTTTTCTTAGGGTCAAATCTCACCGAGACGCGACGCGGGGCGTTAGCGACACAATATGTAATATATAATTTTATTAGGGCCCTGCATAATGATGCATATATATTTAAAAAAATATATACTACAACTTGTAGTCTACAAGGCAGGCAAACGGGCAAGTGAGATACCTGATGGTAAGTAATCACGGCCGCCCATGGACATCCGTAACACCGGAGCATTGCAGATGCGTTGCCAGTTTTGTTGTTGTTGCCAAATTAAGTTATGTATTGCATAGCTAAACGCGCCGCGTCACTTTGGGTCGTGTAATCTGACACTAAAGTTAATGTTAAAAATTCCCTTTTTATTTATTTTTTCAGACTGCTGGTATTCATTCCAGTCAGCTTAAAAGTGTTAATATATCTGAAACTGATAACAAAAGTTCCACTAGTACAAACTGTACTAGCTCCACAACAGTTACGTCAAAAAGTACAGCAAGCGCCGAGACTAAAAGTATTGATAATCTCGATATTACCTTACTAAATAGTGACATAGATAACATAGATATACATGTGAAAGCTGTTGAAGATTTGACAAATGTCGAAAACTTTGTGTTCAATGAAGGACTAAATACTGTTGAAGAAAAATCTCCAGATGATGACTTACAATCAGCACGCAGAAGGAATCCTATTTGGGTACTTTTGAACAAATATCCAATAGGAAAACGAATTGCCGCCTTGCCTGAAGAAACTAATCTTACCGCACCCGACATTAAAGAAATTGCTGTAATAACTGCTCAATATCTATTCTCAGAAGCTATACCTCCTAAGCGACAAGTCTTACCGGCAGTTTGTACTTTTTGGGCTGAAAATTATTTTGCTCCCCTATTTCCCAATACTAGCACATCAAGATTCTACTTAGTCCAAAACGAAAAATACAAGACCAAAAGTGGCAAAGTTGTTAATAAAGGAAGAGCTACGGGAGCCTTATACAATCAACTATGTCTATTGCGCAAAAAACTAATAAGTAAAGATCAATCCGCAAAATTGCGTGCTAGTAATAGTGATACTAGCGAAACAGGTTCACGAGCCTCGTCGGCTTTTGATGTCGATTCTGCTACTAAAAGTACACAAACACCACAGAAAATTACTAGGGCTTCCGGCCTTAAACCTGTTCAAGAGGAAAATGAAGTATCATACTCTGCTCCAGGTATTTAATTTAGTGTAGCTAGTTTAGTCACTATTATATTGTTGATTCATGGGTCTTATGTTATTTTTCTATTTGCAGTACCCGAAAATGAAAAATTGAAGTCAGTTGTGATCGATTTAAGAAATAATGTGCCAACACATGTGTCTGCTGAATTATTACAAGCCTGGGCAGATACTCATGTCATTCGCATGAAAGAATTGACAGAAACTGAAGGCACTCTGTGGCAGTATATCACATCGTATAAAGGACTAGCCCTACCGAATATTGGACCATCGTTAGTAAGTATGAAATTCTACTCAAAATGTTATTTTATAAAATATGTGTTTGTATGAAATACACACGCTATGGATTATGTTTTTATGGTACTGTATCTCAAAAGGAAAAAACGCAAACCTTATTTATAGGAGCACTTTGTTGTCTGTCAGCCTGTCCGTCCGTCTGTCTGCCAAGACCCTTTATCTCAGGAACACGGGGACGTAGAGGTGTAAAGTTGAAGTTGATACCAAATGGTTAGGACTGTGTTTCTTGGAGCCATGAAAAAATCAAAAGATACTGTCATTAGAAAATATGTTGCCATTCAAATTTCCGTGCTCCTGAATAAGACAGGGTACTTCCAGTTGGCCTAGTAATTTTATTAATGTATCTCTTATATTTAGTACAAGTAGGTACAAACTAATTTTTCATGTCTGCTGTGTGTCCGTCTGTCTATGTAACCAATATAAAATGATCTCACACTGACTATATTTAAATCTATGTTGAAGGAGCACTATCTGTCATCTTGTGCATAAATCTTGTAGCTGGCTTTTTTTAGGTATGTGTGTATGTGTCTATTTATATCTCCATTTATTATAAATGTGTGTTTAATGTATAATATATTATGTATTTCAATACTTAGTATATTAATATATATTCTAAATTGCACCACCTGCTCAGATCTGTTCTGTTCTCCAGTCCATTATGGTTGCCTGGAAGAGATCGCTCTGTAGCGATAAGGCCGCCTATTGTTACCTTGTAATATTCTGTATACCTTTTTTCTGTTTTGGTTGTTATATGTGGTGTTCAATAAAGAGTTATTGTATTGTATTGTATTGTATATTTTGCTCAAAGAAATAAGCTATGAGAATGATTAAATGCTTCAGCTACATGTAGCCCTGGGTCACATTATTAGAGAAAATTGAGTGGTATTCGGTTTTTGATATTTCCAGTTGTTTACGTTTTTTTCTTATTTGCAGATAAAAAAAGATTTCCAGTTATTGTTCGGTGATTTGGAGTCTAGCAGTAAACTGAAAGATTTCCTAATATCAAAAAAGGAAAATATTTTGGAGCTTGCTATCGAAGTGCAAAGTAAAATAACGGCTCAACTTCAAAAAGAAAAAGTTGCAGTTTTTGTGAAATTAGCGAAAGGTTAGTTTTAAAAAGCATTAATACATACTTCTATTTAGTTTTGCTTCTCTTCCCGCGCAGAATGTAAAAAGCCCATAGAGGGAATGGGGGAAGATCTTAGGAATAATGTTAACTATGCGAAGCGGCTAGCAACCCATCACTATTTTTTGATTCTCCTTTTCCACCTATACACCCGCAATCATGCTAAACGAGGGCCTTAGGGTCTTGTCATCTTAGGCTCTGTCTACCTGTGTAAGGGATAAAGATGTGATTTATGTATGTGTATGTATATTTAGTTTAATCGATGCTAAAATTAAATAACAGTTAAGGCTACTGATTCCTTCCATTCCATAAGAAACTTTAACTACTTTTACTCGCTACCAGCGTCTTACTCGCTATTCATGACGCCAAGCAGCAGTGCATGTGCTGCTGTGTTTCGGCGTGGTTTGTAAGACAGCCGCTGAAATTACTGGCGTATGAGGGATTCTATCTTAGCCCTCTAGGCTGGCAATACTTCTGCAACCCTCTAGTGTTGCGGGAGTCCACGGGTGGTATATAATACTCGCTTACCATCAGGTGACCCACTAGTTCGTATGCCCTTCTTTTACTTTTTGAACTAAAAAATACCAACGGCAAAATTACATACAACTTAAGGGCACCCCGCAGCTCAAGAGGATTGCAGCGTTGCCAAGCCTAGATGGCTATAAGATAGAATACCTCATGTGTCAGTAACTTCACCGGCTGTCTTACTCTCCGAGCCGGAACATAGCAGATTATGCATTGCTGCTTGGCAGCATGATTAACGACTGATGGTGATAGCGATCCGGACTGACTGCACGAGGTCCTACCACCCGCAAATACTTCCTTAAGAGGAAATCGGGTCACCAAAGATTTTTCATCTCCGATATAAATATTTTTGTAGCCAACTACGACTGGTATTTGAACAATCTTATAAATATTTCAGACGAGAGTGTTGAACTTCAAACAACTGGACTGCTTTTGCTGCTACCGTTTCTGTTCCCCGGAGTATATCAAGTCAACAAAAATTGGAAGCCCGCTAAAAGTAACGTACTAGATTCTTTTGTTTTCTTAGTTCACACGCAAGCTGACGTGTATGAGGGCATCGAAAAATTGCGTAATCACCTTAAAGAAGTTTCACGTAAATTGAAGTGGCGGAACGAAATACATCTACAACCTTTCGTATTATCAGTGGGTACCTCATGGGCCCAGATCGATCAGACTCACCTTGTTGTGGATAAAATATTGTATTCTTTTCCGACCATTCTAGAGGCAGTTGAAGTGTGTTTCCAACTTTTTTATTCATTACATGCCCAATATCCTCTCGAATGTCATAACGTATGGGAATTTATACAACAGGCAGTCTATGGTATATACACAGATTTCGATTGGAACCACCGATCGACATCTGAGTTAGCTGAATCATTAAATGTGACATTAAAGCGAAAGACCCATACGAGACTGACGAAAGTGACCAAAAAAAAATAAACTAAATTTGTTTGAAGCACCACTTCATTTCTCAAACATCTATATGTAACTTAATTTAATAAGTAGGATCATTCGTTATTGTAAGAATATTTGTGATTTAATGCAATATTAATTGTATTTCTCACATATTTTCAATTATGTTGAGTTGTGGCCACTGTTCAAGTGTGTTTTCTGATGTTAATACTTTAATTAGTCATTTAAAAAGGGATTGTAATAATGTAGCTTCAAACTTTTAACTTAACTTAACTTAAGTGTAGATGGTTATAAATGTGGGCAAGGTTGTTTTGAGCGTTTCGATTCACTGAATGCACTAAGAACACATATTAAAAGAGCACACGTCTCTTGTCAATTTAATTTTAATAAAAATATAGAATCCACTGTTGTGTCTGAACTAGTAGTAGTAACTACCCCCAAATAGCTGGTGGTATGTTATTGTTAGACATTTATTTTACTAAGATTTCCTTTTTATACCCACGCCTATTACATTGTATGAAATGTACTAAGTACAGTCGACGTCAAAGATATCTTTATTAATTTCATGACTTGGAAGGTTGACTTTTTATGATAAATATTTGCGTATACTGCTGTACCGTAGGTCTCGAAGCAGTTGTTTCCAGCGACGACCACGCGGACTCAACTGATACCAAGGTTCAGCAGGACTTGTGGTTCTTTGGTCGGGAGCCTTTGTCAAACTTATAACGCCAGCTCATTCACTATTTTATATGCAATGTACCAAGTACTATGCTGCCCCCAAATAGCTGGTGGTGTGTTATTGTTAGACATTTATTTTACTAAGATTTCCTTTTTATACCCACGCCTATTACATTGTATGAAATGTACTAAGTACAATCGATGTCAAAGATATCTTTATTAATTTCATGACTTGGAAGGTTGACTTTTTATGATAAATATTTGCGTATACTGCTGTACCGTAGGTCTCGAAGCAGTTGTTTCCAGCGACGACCACGCGGACTCAACTGATACCAAGGTTCAGCAGGACTTGTGGTTCTTTGGTCGGGAGCCTTTGTCAAACTTACAACGCCAGCTCATTCACTATTTTATATGCAATGTACCAAGTACAGTCGAGGTCAAAGATATCTTTGCCAAGAAAAACTGTACTAATTGCTTGTAATAATTCAGCAGACATGTGTTGGCACGTTATTTCTTAAATAGATCACAACTGACTACAATTTTTCATTTTCGGGTACTGCAAATAGAAAAATAACATAAGACCATGAATCAACAATAAAATAATGATTAAACTAGCTACACTAACTTAAATACCTGGAGCCGAGTATGATACTTCATTTTCCTCTTGAAAAGGTCTGAGGCCGGAAGCCCTAGTAATTTTCTGTGGTGTTTGTTTACTTTCAGTAGCACAATCGGCATCAAGTTATCAATACTTTTAGTCTCAGCGCTTGCTGTACTTTTTGACGTAAAAGACTACAGGCCCACGTACAAAAAATGTGGGTCATATGAACCACCAGGTGACGTATATAGGACGATATAAGAGCATAAAATAATAAGATTCAGCACTATGCCGTCACTTGTAAGCTGTCCAACTGGGTGCTGGTGAGAATTCAAAAGTGCAGGTAGAGTGAGTACATTCACTCACTCTGCCTTCACTTTTGAATTCTCACCAGCACCCAGTTGGACAGCTTACAAGTGACGGCATAGTGCTGAATCTTATTATTTTATGCTCTTATATCGTCCTATATACGTCACCTGGTGGTTCATATGACCCACATTTTTTGTACGTGGGCCTGTAGTCTATAACTGTTGTGGAGCTACTACAGTTTGTACTTGTGGAACTTTTGCAAGCATTAGTTTCAGATATTTTAACACTTAAGCTAACTGGAATTAATACCAGCAGTCTGAAAAAATAAATAAAAAGGAGTAACTAACTACAACCTTACCGTAAGTTGTTAAGGTTCTTTGTTATCTTTTAAATTTATTTTTTTGACTTTTTGTGTTTGTCTCTGTATAACATTCTTGAGTTCATGATCAGTTATAGACTTGAGATGGTCTATGTGTGTATAATCATTGTATTTATTCTAGATTCTAAAAGTCCAAAGTAATATTATAGTAACCGTGTCTTTATCTCACAGGATAACATTATTTTATAAGCTTACATAAATTAATAAGTTATAATTATGTAGTTATGTACACGATAAAATCCGTCCATGAATGATTATGGTGTAACTTTGCAATGAATGATAATTTCGAGCAGCACTTTTTTCAAATAATTAGTGGTTATGAAACTGCATAATAAAAATACAATCATAATGAAATATCATCATTATTATTTAGGCACAGTAAATATATATATAAACATAAAGCTAAAACTCACAGACGCCATAACATTTCATGATGATTGTATTTTTATTATGCAGTTTCATAACCACTGATTATTTGAAAAAAGTGCTGTTCGAAATTATCATTAGTAAAATATATACATAAAGCTAAAACTCACAGACGCCATAACATTTCATTTAATTATCATTCATTACAAAGTTACACCACCGTTCATGGTCGCATTTTATCGTGTACATACTATTACGAGATAATGTCGGAGTAACTAACTACAACCTTACCGTAAGTTGTTAAGGTTCATTGTTATCTTTTAAATTTCTCTTTTTGACTTTTTGTGTTTGTCTCTGTATAACATTCTTGAGTTCATGATCAGTTATAGACTTGAGATGGTCTATGTGTGTATAATCATTGTATTTATTCTAGATTCTAAAAGTCCAAAGTAATATTATAGTAACTGTGTCTTTATCTCACAGGATAACATTATTTTATAAGCTTACATAAATTAATTAGTTATAATTATGTAGTTATGTACACGATAAAATCCGTCCATGAATGATTATGGTGTAACTTTGCAATGAATGATAATTTCGAGCAGCACTTTTTTCAAATAATTAGTGGTTATGAAACTGCATAATAAAAATACAATCATAATGAAATATCATCATTATTATTTAGGCACAGTAAATATATATAAACATAAAGCTAAAACTCACAGACGCCATAACATTTCATTATGATTGTATTTTTATTATGCAGTTTCATAACCACTGATTATTTGAAAAAAGTGCTGTTCGAAATTATCATTAGTAAAATATATACATAAAGCTAAAACTCACAGACGCCATAACATTTCATTTAATTATCATTCATTACAAAGTTACACCACCGTTCATGGTCGCATTTTATCGTGTACATACTATTACGAGATAATGTCGGAGTAACTAACTACAACCTTACCGTAAGTTGTTAAGGTTTATTGTTATCTTTTAAATTTCTCTTTTTGACTTTTTGTGTTTGTCTCTGTTATGATTCATGTGTTTGTTAATGTTTGATTTTGCTTGTACTATAAAAAATAGTCTCATATTGTTCCCAGAGGCAGCAACATATTGACTGGTTTATCAGCGGGATGGCTGATTCGGTATCTACAGCGTGTAGGTCACTTATGCTTACGCGTATAGGATTTAGCCAGTCTGTCTGTTTATTGATGGTGCTTTAGTGAAAACAGACGAAGAAAGACGTGCAGATAATCCAGTCACTAAACAGTCACAAAAATGGTTGATCCGAGGATAATAATGATACTATGCGCCGTACCTATGCTTACACAGACAGTTTAATAACTGGATTTTCTGGACGTCTTTCTCCGTCAGTATTTCACTAATTCACCCCTAATAAGCAGGCCGACCGGCTTAATCCTACGGGCATAAATGACCTACACGCTATCGGTACCGAATCAGCGTTCCCGTTGATAATCCAATCAATTATGTTAGTAATTTTTTTGGCGATTGGTGATCGAGAGATTTCCTTTGGCTGAATTTAGCCTTACGACGCAATACGGATTTAAGTAGGGGAGCCATCTCGTAGTGTTTTGGTTATGACTAGCAATTTTTGTAAACTATTGGTAGTTTTTTTTTTTTTTTTTCAAAAACTGTGTCGTGTAGGGTAAATATAAGCTGAAAATAAATACACGCTTTTCTCTTTACTATTTACTGGTTTTATTTTGTAATCTAATTATTACCTATATATACCAACTGATGAATTTGTTGTTTTTCAGGCTTGAATATTAAAGGAAACTACAGTAGCTGCCTCATAGAAGATGAATACACGGGGAAGATGAGATGGCTACCTTCATCCATCGCCAGTGAGAAAACTCGCATGTACCTTCCATAGTAAGAAGGGTTTTCCTACTATAATGTTATAATTCCTCCTAGAATAGAAGCTGAATGCGGTAGAAAATCTGGCACGTACCGTCCATTGTAGGAAGTATATTCCTTCCATATGGATAGATTACACCATTTAGCAGGAAAATTCTTCCATAATAGAAGGTACATATCAGGCTTCCCACTGGGTTGACCTTCCTCTGTAGTAGGTAACCCTAATCATTGGTATAAGTTACCTACTACAATGGAAGGTGAATCCAATGGGAAGCCTGATATGTATGTACCTTCTATTATGGGAAGGATTTTCCTGCTAAATGGTGTAATCTATTCATATAGTAGGAAAATACTTCCTACAATGGACGGTACGTGACAGATTTCCTACTGCATTCTGGAAGGAATTATAACATTATAGTAGGAAAACCCTTCTTACTATGGAAGGTATATGCCAGTTTTCCTACTGCGGTCACCTTCCATTGTAGAAGGAATTCCAAACCATATGGTAGGAAATCCTTCCTACAGTGGAAGGTACCAGCCAGTTTTCCCACTGCGGTCACCTTCCATTGTAGAAGGAATTCCAAACCATATGGTAGGAAATCCTTCCTACATTGGAAGGTACCAGCCAGTTTTCCCACTGCGATCACCTTCCATTGTAGAAGGAATTCCAAACCATATGGTAGGAAATCCTTCCTACAGTGGAAGGTACCAGCCAGTTTTCCCATTGTATTCACCGTCTATTTCAAAAGGAATTATAACCATATAGTAGGAAAATCCTTCCTACAATGGAAGGTATACGTCACTTTTCCTACTGCGTTCACCTTCCTTTGTAGAAGGAATTATAAATCATATAGTAGGAAAATTCTTCCTATAACGGAAGGTATACGTCACTTTTCCTACTGCGTTCACCTTCCTTTGTAGAAGGAATTACATACCATATAGTAGGAAAATCCACCCTACAACGGAAGGAATACGTCATTTCCTACTGCGTTCACCTTCCTTTGCAGAAGGAATTATAAACAATATAGTAGGAAAAATCTTCCTACAATGGAAGGTACGTCACTTTTCCTACTGGGTTCACCTTCCATTGTAGAAGGAAACTTTTATTTACGGTAGGAAATTCCTTCTTATATTGAACGGTATATTTCTATTTTCCTACTGCGTTTACCTTCCATTATGGTAGGTATAAATCGGTTGGAAATTATTGGAAGGTAAATGTTTTAACCAATTACCTTCTATTCTGAGTTGGTAGGTAAAATGTGGAAGGTATTAATCAGACGGTATTTATTAGAAGGTAATCACAGTCGTGTTTACCGTCCGTTGAGTTACCTTCTATTCTGACTCAGTAGGAAAAAAAAGGAAGGTAATCACAATTCTGTTACCTTCCATTAATTACCTTCTATTTTGACTCAGTAGGAAAAATATGGAAGGTATTAATCGGTCGGAATTTATTAGAAGGTAATTACAATTTAATTTACCGTCCGTTTAATTACCTTCTATTTTGACTCAGTAGGAAAAATATGGAAGGTATTAATCGGTCGGAATTTATTAGAAGGTAATTACAATTTAATTTACCGTCCGTTTAATTACCTTCTATTTTGACTCAGTAGGAAAAATATGGAAGGTATTAATCGGTCGGAATTTATTAGAAGGTAATTACAATTTAATTTACCGTCCGTTTAATTACCTTCTATTTTGACTCAGTAGGAAAAATATGGAAGGTATTAATCGGTCGGAATTTATTAGAAGGTAATTACAATTTAATTTACCGTCCGTTTAATTACCTTCTATTTTGACTCAGTAGGAAAAATATGGAAGGTATTAATCGGTCGGAATTTATTAGAAGGTAATTACAATTTAATTTACCGTCCGTTTAATTACCTTCTATTTTGACTCAGTAGGAAAAAAAAGGAAGGTAATTATTGTTTTCACTTATCCTATCAAAAAAGAAGGAAATTTCAGAAAGGAATCATGTGGAAGGAAAGTTTTGGACGGTAAAAACTTAGTAAATTATCCATCCAAACTAGACGGTAAAATTCCTACTGAGTCAAAATAGAAGGTAAATCCTTCCAATATCAGAAGGTTATTTTTCTCAGTGTACAGGCCACGTTTAGCATGATTGTTGGCGAATAGGTGGAAAGTGGAATCAAAACCGTGATGGGTTGCTACCCGCATCGCCTATAACAATTCCCAGTGGCGTAACTATAACGTCTGGGGCCCGTGGCAAATTCGTCAGATGGGCTCCTTCCTCAATATAAAGAAGTGCATTAGCGTCCCTTCTGTGCTCTAACCCAAGCCAGTTCGGGGCCCCGTAGAGCTAGGGCCCCTGGCATTTTGCCACCCCTGCCACCCAATAGTTACGCCACTGACAATTCCTATGATTTTCGTTCATTCTCTCGATGGGCTTTTACCATCGCGGGAAGAGAAGCAACTAGTGCATTCTGTTCTTTCTTTGCTCCCAGACCAGCATGGAAGGTAGCAGAACTATATCTTGAGTTTTTATTATGTCCATGGCTGTAACCAGTGGCGTAGCTAGGTAACCAAGGGCCCTGGTTCAAATAAAAAAATGGGGCCCCACTACTATCTAAACTGGTTACGTTTTAATAATAATAGTTCGATCAAGATTTTCTGGTAAAGGTTCGAGGGCCCTCTGAGCTTGAGGGCCCCGGGGCACTACCCCGCATAGTCCCTAGGTAGCTACGCCACTGGCTGTAACATAGTAGCTGCATCCGACCAACCACCTGTAGCCGTGAGTAGCATCCTAGCACCCAGAGTCCATAAGTCAAGTTAAGCTTTAACACGGAACTTTTAACGGCCACTAAGGTACTGGCTTTACTAACTAAAGTTTTAACATACGTAAACCGGAATAACTTTTGAGTTACGATGCGACTTTAAAAAGTAGTTGTAATAATAAAATCATGTTTTTTCATTTGCGTTTACTGCTACCAATCGACGTGTTCATAGATTGTCTTCGTGTCTACATGCCAAACATTCGCATGTGGACAATTTCGATTTTATGGAAATTTTAAAACTATCAAAGTAGCCGCAAAATTATCCAATAACAAAATACAGTAAAGAAATGAAGAGGTATGTCGTGAAAAGGAAATCGGATAGCCGTGTAAATGCAGTCGTCGACATAAACTAACCAGACTATAATTTTTAAACTAATTAAGTAGTTACTAAGTTGACTATGAAACAAAACAAAAATTGGACAAGTAACCAAGTTATGTTGTACAATGGTAAGCATAATCAAATTAATGAACGCATTAAAACTTAAACCAAAGAAGCATATTTCGACAAACATGCCTACGTAATTAAGAACAAATTTGTTTTATATTTTTAGCACACAAAATTGTTGAATCATTTTAGAAATGCAAATTTGTTTCGAACGCGCACCAAACTGACAGCGTCAGAAAACAGAGCGGTCAATCCGCTTGTAAAACCGGTATGTTACCTGCATATTATGTACCGATGTGATGTCATCATCTGCTATTATGTTTGCATAAAATTCAATGTTACAAAACATTGTAGGCAGCGGTCTAATCTTCTTTAATCTGGTTCATAAACATTCCTCATCTCAACATGTAAGAACCGATTCTTCCTTTAATTCTTAGATAGAGGGTAGGTAATGTCTTTATAAGTAGTTACGTTAATAATTAAGCGACTGCATTCCTTGACTTTTCGAGTTTATCTATACGAACATACGTATACATAAGCCACGTCTTTATCCCTTACAGGATAGACAGAGCTTAGGGTAACAAGACCTAAAGGCCACGTTTAGCACGATTGTGGGCATATAACATGATTCCTACGATTTGCGCCGTTTCCCTCGATGGGGTTTTACCATATGCGCGGGAAGAGAAGCAAATGTGATATTCTATGTTTTCTTGCTTCCAGAAGACCAAAGTTAGTATAAATGACTTGGTATTTGATTAAAAGTGTTGGCAAATGAAAGTTAAGAAATACACCGACGAAATTAACGCAATGTTGCAAGCTTTGGATTTTACATAGGTAAACATGGGCTACGCAAAAATTACGAAAATAATATGACATTAGTTAATCTTTTACAACTAATTATACCCGTTATTATAGCAGTGTCAGGATAATCGGTAGGTACGGTCAAGTGCAAAAATAAATATCGATAGGAACTTCTCAAAAATTATGTCCCATGACCTTATTACGCTGGTGTAAAAGAGGGTATGGTACTTCTTTTTGAAACTTTGTCTAGATACATATAATTACACTTGACTGTACAATACATGTTTGTTTACATCTGTAACGTCACAATGACAATGACATTGACATTAGTGCATGTGACATTCGGCCATTTCGGTAACTTTTTTGGAATCTAATTTTGACACAGAGTATGGTATACTTAAACTCTACTAGATACAATTTTCTAGAAAATTGACATTGATTTGATTTTGATTGATTTTGATTGTCCTAATCCAATTCGCGATGAGCGTGGGTAGCTTAACTGGAGAAATAAATTAGGCAAGTTGAAATTTCTTAAAGCGACTCCGTAAAGCTCAGACTGCGACTTATCAGGCTATCAAGGTTGACGAACAACTAAGTCACTTTACACGACCTTCTGTCACTCCAAATTGTAACACAAGAGAGGGTGCCTATTTACAAAATACGTAAAATAATTGTCTAGGGACAAATTTACAAGTTATCGCTATCTCTATGCAAAAAATTTAATGCGGGTAGTAGGACCTTGTGCAGTCTGGGTGCTACCACTATCTAGCAGTCAAGCTTGCGCTGCTGTGCCGACATGGAGACAGGGATAGCCGGTGAAATTATAACTAAATCGGGATAAGAAAGTAGTACTGGCACACGTGGTACCTAATCCGCACTGGGCCCGCGTGGGAACTATAGCCCAAGCACTCATTCTGAGAGGCCTCTATACCCTGCAGTGGGACGCATGTAGACTGAAGATGATGATGGTAAATATTAAGTATGGTGATCTTTTCGTGTTCGGCGGAAAATCGACCAGTGGATCGTGCCATACAATTGGGAATGGATGATTATTTTAAAAGTGCTTAATGTTTTTTCTATGAATAGGAAAACCATCCTTATATTTTATAAAAATAAAATTATTTTACTCAGTCTTTTGTCGACCCCATATCGGCTGATTAGAAGTAGTTACATCCATAACATCACACATTTTTTTTAAATGGCTGCTTTAATCTGTGGTAAACATTCAAAACATTGACATTTCTCACTGACGTTAACAGCAAAGCTCTCTCGTTTTGTTAGTTTAGATTATTATTTTTTTCGTGTAAATAGTTTCCCTAATTTACTAATATAAAAAGAAAAGAAAAAAAACTTGAAATATGGCAATGCAGCTCTCTCGGAAGCTAAAAGAAGCAACGGTTAAGTGGCGCCGTCTGTAATCAATCGGTTTACTACTACCATACATGGGGAATTTAAATAAAAATTACCATATAATAACACAGATTGGTTACAGGTTTCTGTAGCTTAGGATGGTTATTCCTATCAGTAGAAAAATCATCAAGCACTTTTAAAAATAATCATCTATTCCTAAGTTATTTCGTCTAAGTTTTAAACATACACTACAGCTGAAGGAAAGGTAACGCCCCATTTCTGCCTTTAAGTTCAGGGGCGTACGAGTTAATGTTATTGACATTCGCTCTGACTTTTCGGTAGAATTGGGTCGAGCCTCTCAGGCATGGCTTTGGACGAGGGTATGCTTGGGTTGTTCGTGAATTAGACCGAATTAAGTATTCACTTTACCTTTACAGACATCACGTTTTTGTTTGAACATGCAATAATTATATTAAACTAGCGACCTACTGGTCTACTGGCTTATAACCTAACCCGCTCGGAATCGCCATCGTGTTCATTTTGACAGTTCTTATATGAATGTGACAGCTAGCTGATTCCGATGCCAATTGTCAACCCATACATGAATATTGTCAAAATGAACACGATGGCGATTGCGAGCGAGTTAGACAATAAGCCTACTGGGCCCGAATTTTGAAAGCACCACTCGAAATTGATAAAAATCTGCTTATATCTTCAAAACTACAGCTTGAATAGATTTTTACTACGCACATAATCATTAGTGCTCTAAAATGCGTTCAGAAACCGTAAGAATCTGAACCCATTTTAGACTACTGAAATATGTGTGTAAATAAAGACGTAATGTATGCAACTGTACATAATTAGGCCTTAACACACTAGTGTTTTAAGGACCCTCATTATGCAACGGTTGCATAAAATACTATTAATTAATTCATACGATCAATGAGTACTGTAATATTCTCCTAACCTACATTTATTTCACATTCAGCACGGTTTCGAGTGGTATTTTCACATGTCCCCGCTTCGGTTGGATAATCTAACTATACACTTTGCACGTAATAACTCCAAGTTGAGAACAAATTCCGACTAATCATACATTTTATCTGTGTACCAATTCAAAGCATAGCTTTCGCCACATTAATCGGCATTACGGCATTTTAATTGAGAATTAGATTTACAGTCATAATCCCTTAATGAATTATTATACAGAACGCCGTATTTGGTTTGCAAAACCGCCCGATACAAACAGGGTGGGTCGGGGTTATCGTTCTGGTGCACTTCACACCGAAAACGTACACCGAATACAATAAAGAAGAAAAAAACCGTTTATTAAATTCTGCAGGCTTATTACCTAACTCGCTCGCAATCGCCATCGTGTTCATTTTGACAGTTCATGTATGGGCCGACAATTGGCATCGGAATCAGCTAGCCGTCACATTCATACAAGAACTGTCAAAATGAACACGATGGCGATTGCGAGCGAGTTAGTTAATAAGCCTACTGTTGGTAAGCAGTGGTGATTGCTTACCATCATCAGGTGACCCACTTGCTCGTTTTCCTAAAAGCACAGCACTGATTATCATCATCAGAGTAAAATAACTGCAAATATCAGTCATCCGTTTGTATCATCCAAGCATATTTCATTAAATATAGCTTATGTATGACACTCCCAAATGTGTAATATTGCGGCTTTCTATTGGCAAAATAATTTTCAAAATCGGTTTAATAAATCCAAAAATTACCCCCCACAACGTCACAAACTCACAACATTGCCTCTTTATATTAGTTAGTAGTTATAGAAGTATAGATTAGCTAGTACAGTTAATCAAAGAGCTTTTTACTTATTTACTTTTAATATTACGTAGTAATGGTAAGAATATGATAAAATAATTGTGAAAATCTTTCAACTAAAGAAACGGAGGCCCGAAACTCGAAAAGAAATGTTTTAGTAAAACTGTCCGAGGACGTGACAAAGATCATGTCATGTCAAATAGCTACAAAAAGGCGATCGCTTATCAACACGTCATCTTGTCTTCGTCTATGTCGTCTGCTGCTTTTTTATTTACCGTTTTTCTAAAGACATAAAGTTAAGTTTAGGTATATCTAAAAGTATTATATTATTATGGAAATAACGCAAATTGAAAAGAGAACGACTACGAAATTTTGCGTACGTTAAAAAAACTACAGGGAAAGAACGCATTCGGATTTTTTTTATCCGTGAAAAAAAAAACAGAAAATACATCTAACAAACCAAAAAAGTCCGAGAACCTATGATCGACACTAAACAAGTGAACCTTTTATTGTACAAAAAAACTAGTGTCCGACCGAAACACGATTTTTAGCCGAAACCGAAACCGAAACCGAATATTCGGTTTTTTTCTGATTTCGGCCGAAACCGAAACCGAAACCGAAATTTTTGAAGACGTATCAAAATATTCAAAATTACTGTTAAAAATCGCAAGGATTTCTTATTTGAGAACTTTTTTTTTTTGTTAAACAAAATAAAAAAAACGTTTATTTTTAATGAAAATAGATACATGAAACTACCGTGAGACTTTAATCATAATTACACAAACGGATAACTCACGTATAAAAAGTCGAGTAATGCTCGACATGTTTCGGACTATTTTATAGTCCTTCTTCCTGGAGCTTAGAGTACATATTATTATTTCAATTTGTACTTTTACTTTACGCGCCCGAATTAACCCGAATGCTCCCGATGCGAGAGCCGCGAGAGGCCGCGAAGTAATTTCGGCCCGGCCGAAGGTTTCGGCCGGATTCTGGCCGAAACCGAAACTTCGGCCGAAATCACTTTTTTGGCCGAAATTGGCCAAAACCGAAACCGAAACCGAAACTTCGGTCGGACACTAAAAAAAACAAACACAAATCACAATCAGGGTTAGCTAGGTTAGTTTAGCATGATTGTTGGCGTAGATAGGTAGAAAGCGAAATCAAAATAGTGATGGGTTGCTACCCGAATCGCCTATAACATGATTCCTAAGAATTTTCGCCCATTCCTCGACCGACCTTTTATTGTGACTAATGTACGGTGTTACAGTTTAGTGTGACAGGCGGCCGGTTTAAACTGTTAATTGCACGCGGTATTACGGAGGTTGAACCGAGGAAGAGCGATTTCTAACCGGGATTTAGTTTTTGCAGCGCACTTCGGAAAACGGCGTTTTAGGGCTTTCCTAATCTCCAGTGTATCAAAGTAGTTGCCAAGCGTCTTTACTATCTATCTATAGCAACATTTTTCTAAGACATCCAATGGGGGATATTTCACGTGATATTTCGGAAGAGATCATAAAAATCAAAGGGAAGTTACGACGTAAATTTCACAACTGGCAAGTATTTTTAAATCAAGATCCGAATCCGCAGTGGAACGGATTCACGAAACAAGTAATACTGTAGGTCAGGGCGCTTGCCGCGAAATCGGCGAGTGGACAGAGTTATTCAATTGTTTTTTGTTTTTACAGTCTTGTTCATGGATAATACAGTGTTATCACTATCACTACATAGTATAAAATAAAGTCGCTTTCTCTGTCCCTATGTCCCTATGTATGCTTATATCTTCAAAACTACACAATGGATTTTGATGCGGTTTTTTTTAATAGATAGAGTGATTCAAGAGGAAGGTTTTTATGTATAATTCTACGCAGACGAAGTCGCGGGCAGAAGCTAGTATTTATATACATCAATAGCTTCTGTCCGCGACTTCGTCAGAGTAGAATTAGCAATTGACATGTTTATCGCTATCCCGCGGGAGCTATACCATATTCCGGGATAAAAAGTAGCCTACGTTTTAATCCAGGATACCAGCTATCTCCGTTCCAAATTTGATTCAAATCCGTTTAGCCGTTTCGGAGTGATGAAGGAACAAACATACAAACTCACGTATATGAAGAATTAACCAAGTGAAAACGCGCATTCCCCGTTTTGTTAGCCCCATATAGCCGCAAGTTGCTCGTCGTACCTCATCAAAAAGCAGGAACGGCATGAGAAGCTGTAGGCTTATCGTCTAACTCGCTCGCTATCGCCATCGTGTTCATTTTGACATTCCTTGTATGAATGTGACAGCTAGCTGATTCCGATGCCAATTGTCAACCCATACATGAACTGTCAAAATGAACACGATGGCGATTGCGAGCGAATTAGACAATAAGCCTACTGGTACGACCAACTAAAACGACTCTGATTCTGATGACTTAGGTTAAATAGAATACTACAGATGCATGGGCCTAGATCCCTTTGAATTTACTTTATGAAAGAAGACAAAAATAAATTAGTCCAAGCGAGAATGTGGTAAGTACGTGCTGGAACAATAAAATCTACCAATTAAATTACCATGTTACATTATCTGCGTAGAACTATTAAGCGACATTTCTATAATAAAGAAATCAATTAAAGCAAATCAATCAGAATTCGTAGACGCAACAACTATCATAATTATGTGCCTACCTTAAATTTCTTACAACCGTCACCATATTTTTAAGAACTACACCTTAAAAAATGTGTCGTAAATTCGCATTTTCGAAGGTGTACTTTGAGCCGATCCTGATTAAGTAATGAAATCCTGCAGGAACCAAAAAGGTACTGAAATAAAAGTCGAACGGAAGATCCCAATAAAAATTCAACTAGCCTCGACCTTTTTATTTCACTCCGGAATAGAACCTTATTACTTTCACTCTCCATGCTCGCACACAATCGACTCGCATCTAATGTAAAACAATGCACTAGCTAATTACAAAAAAACAAGGAACTGCATTACTTTCGATTGCATTTAAAATTGTTTCACCACCTTATAAGCGCTGGAGAAATTATTTCTTAGGGTCAACACGTGACTTGAATCACAACAAATCCCGCGTAGCGCGTTTAAGGGCACATAATGACACATTAAAAAAATTACACGTATCATAGCTATCGAACGTCGTTTATGGTCTAAGGCTTTTATGGTCGGTGTTGAGTACGCGCATGGAATAGCGATTGCGAAAGTCCAGTTACTGGCGACTCGCAGACCCATTCTTTTCGAGTTCCTACGCCTTATAAAACACAAATAGACCGAACCAACAAATATATTTACGAAATACCTTTTACGAAACGTCCGTGTTGATAGAGTCCAATCCAGTCATAATACAAAAACAAAACCACTCGCACTTGGAACACAAAAAGAACTTAAAACATTTGAACGTCACGCGCTCGGACGCATGGCTCGTTTCGGGGAACAATAAAAAACTTGCACAATATTGAAACAGATGGGTATTTATTTTGGTTCACGCACGACGCGGGTACTTTCTGGTCCGACGCACAGCCGGCCCGCTCCGAGGGAATCTCGCCACTGGGACCGGAACCATTTGTTGGACTCCTCTATTCTATTCAGACACTTCGTTACGGCCGTATAACACCTTCTCTTTTTAGCTACAGACGCGCTACAGCGCCATCTAGCGGCGAGCGGCGGCATTGCGACGACTTTGATTTGACTACAAGCAAGCAAAGATGGCCGACTGACATCTAAGTCTACAAGCTACATTCATAATTAACTACTAGCGATAAAGCTTCATTTACTATGTACATGTGTATACGTTAACGTTGTATCCGAGCAAAGAAGACTGTAATAAACTACTAATAATGATCATTTTCGGCTGTGTCATACCAGCGTTTGTGAAATCAAAAGTAACAGTGAAAAGGATAGGGTTACCTTGGTACAGTTGCGGTTTTATCAAAACTGCATCAAATCTAATAGCCTTCAGTTAACCTCTTTCACAGTGCTTTGAACTGTAATCAAATAATCTACCTCTATATAATTACATTTCTAATCTAAAATCATTATAAATTCCAAAAAGGTTCTAGTCGAGGTTACCAGCCGGTTAGATCGTTACGATAAACAAACAACATAACATTTTAAACGTTTATTCAAAAAAATATCCTCATTTTATTCTTAAAAATACTTTCATCCCAACGTAATTTTGCAGGTCAGCTCTTTATCCGTTTGGTCTGATATTATTTTAATCAAGCTACTGTTGGTCATAATATTTTTTGGTATATACCCGGAGTCTACCCAAGTGTCCAAGACATCTGTACTAGGTAACATGGTCCTAAGCGTATTTCTGACGTAAATATAAGCCTGGGGAGAATACTTGTAAATACTAAGAGCAAAGTTTTTAAGGTCGTCTGTATGTCTAGTAGGCATGGCTAAGACTAACCCATTCTTATCCTCCTTAATTTTATCTTGTAAAGTGAGTAATATTCTTGATTTCTTCTTTTTCTTCTGATTAAGTATATTCTTTTTCATTTCTATTGTTTCCTTTATTTTTTGAAGTCTTTTATTCTGTTTACTGTGAATTTTCATTTTGTATTTTAGCTTGTCCCGTAAGCCTACAGCTTGCCGTTGCATTTTCTGGACTTCCGAGAACAGTTTGAGGACTTCGATTTGTTCTTTCTCTTTCTCCTCCTTCGTTTTGGTGGGAGGTTTGTTGTTGACTTGGTGTGGTTTCTCTGGGCGCTCTGGCTCTGTTTCCTGTGACTCTCTGTCTTCTTCGTGCGAATCCATTTCGTAATCATCATACTCATTGTCGTCTAGTGTATCTTCGTCTATGTACTCGACCTGGCGAGTCAGAAATATGGTTAGTAACATCATTATTAATAAGTTTAAAAATCCAGTTCCTTCTCACAAGATTTAAATATAATTCAGTGATTAAAATAAATGGGATATTACAGGGGAACATCGAGTATAAACAAAAATAATTTAAATTGATAAACTTCAATAGGGTTTGTCGGCGTAAGAAAAATCGTAGTGGCGAAAATATTGAAGAACTAGGCGTTATCATATGAACTCTTACATATTGCCAAAGATATTAGTGTCAATTGTTGCATTTTTTACATATAGACTGGGCGCAATAAAAATAGGAAATTAAATAAAAAATACATCCTGCACTAAAATGGAGTATCATTAATTCTACTCTTGATTCTGAACAAACTCCTTTCAGGTTTTCAGTGGGTGGTGTTACATATATCATTAAAGTTCTATGGTACAGTCAGCTGCAGAGAAAGTTAACCCTCCCCCTCCTTAACTCCCATAATAGCTGTAACTAGAACTACATATACTGAGGTGGCCCCTTTCCTCTGCAAATGACTGCACATTACACCCTGAGAGTAGCAAAATAAAGAATGTCTCAGATCGCAGGAATTTGTCACACGAGCCAAAGGCGAGGGCGGTAAACATGCGACCTGAGGCTTTGTTTATCACCGCTGAGGTGAAAACACAATTTTACTTAATTAAATTTTTAATTTTCGCTCGCATAGCCGGGGGTAAATTGCTACTTACAGCCAAGACTGACGCAAGATTACTCTTGAATCTCCCTCACCTCTAGAACATGATGTGGCAGCTTCTGCGATGGCACCGCTTTGCTATTGAGCACCATCTCATCATTGATATCACATTGGAAGCAGTCTATAGAGAAGTGCTGTATGCAGATGTATGAGTAGTCTGTTGGTGTCCAGTTATTCCTGCCTGTCAGGTCCGTCCACACTTGCCTCAGTTGAGGGTCTTCGGGAAACCTGGAAGCGTTAAAATAAATCTTAGACTACTGGACCTATTACATACTCTGATATTCGGAACTTTTTCATACTAAATTTAATAGCGATTAGAGTGAGAGAGACAGAATAAAACGGAATTCGAATTACGAACTTTGGAGTAGACCTCTGTATACAGTGTTTTTTTGCACAAGTCTATATTGAAGAGAAAAGAGATAGATTTTGTGTGTGGAGTATTACTTTAAGAGCTGGTGGATTGATTGGGTGCATTTGGTTGCGTTTGTTGTGTCGCGAACTCCTTTCTTTTTGATACTTTTTTATATCTTTTTTAATTATTTTGTTTTTGAAGTCTATTGTCACATGTATTTCAGTTGTTATTATTTTGCTGTTCAGATAGTACAAGTCTTGAGCTGAGGAACTGCTTCTCATTTTCCCCTATAATCTTCATACAGTCCACATCGTACGCTTCATGTTGTTTATTTTTACTAAATTAGTGAGGGTAGGCGAAATAACAACATGAACATAAATATATATATGCAACATAAGCTTAACTATTTTGCAGGATTTGATGTCACTATTTTGGAAAGGAGCAAAGTCCAATTAGATTAAAGAAAATTACAACATCAATTAGTGAATTATTATAGTTGTAATTTAACATGGAGTCATAGTTTATTATTACATACAAACATACATACAGTCAAGCCTCTTTCCTATGGGGGTAGGCAGAGACTACTTTGTTCCACTTGCTTGCTTGTTCAAGTACTATATTAATAAAATTTTATTATTTCTCATTCATTACTTTAATAATTAAAATCTTTACTACCAGTTTTTCTTAGTAGGGTAAATCATTTGATAATGGGGCTATGGTGCTATATTTTGAAAAGAGAAAAAAACACCCTTTTATTTTCATTTTTTTATGCACCCAGCCCTTACCTAACCTTTGTAACGCTTTTACTAATAATATTTTATATATACTATTATGGATAATCGAAACAGCATGGCGCGATAGGCTACCAGTCTTTTTCTTGCTGTTCATTCTAGAAAGAGACGAGTAGTCTTTCTCTCACACTCTTGTGCTATGCGAGCCATCCAATACAACCTAGCCCTATATTCTATATACCTACCTAAAGAAAGATTCATCAGTCATGTTCTTGGAATCCTCGCAGCCCAGCACAGCACAGGTCTTTGTTATCTCTGTGTCAGCTTCCGCATTCTGTTTCATCTCTGGTGCCACCATTGCTGGAAACATCATACATACATATGTCACGTCTTTATCCCTTACGGGGTAGAGGCTGGGTTAACAGGTCCCAAAGGCCACGCTTAGCATGATTGGGAATGGAAACATCAAACAATTGTTTAGCATGATTGTAGGTGTATAGGTGGTAAAAGGAATCAAAATAGTGATGAGTTGCTAGCCGCATCGCCTATAACATGATTCCTAAAAATTTCACCCAATGCCTTGATGGGCTTTTACCATCTGCGTGGGACGAAAAGCAACTGGTAAATTCTATGTTTTTCCTTTGCTCCCAGACCAGCATGGAAGTAGTTAGTTTTTTTAAACATAAATAAATATCTTAAAAGGTTTCATGAGGTAAAATTGAATGTATCTTAATTCTAATTAATTTGGGTTTCTATTATTAGTCATAATAAAAATGGAAACACTGTTTAACCTAGCATTATGCACTAGATAAGGGATATTCGAATAGTTTACAGCATTTTTATTAAGTAATGAAATAACCAAGCTAATTCTAACTATTTTTAACCAATTTAAAAAAGGAGGTTCTCAATTTATTTTGTAAAAACGATTAACATTCTATGTGTACAGTAGTTAAATGTGACAGAAGTTTTACCGGTAGGTACATGTTTAATGTATAACTCGATTACAAATACCATTTACAAGCAATGATTGTTTAATAAGGTCAACAGTAACCCTGTTCTAACCTATAATGTTTGATTAACTTATCAACATACCAATAGGCGTTGATTTCCCTTTATTTTCATTGAATTCCGCGACAGAATCCTTCATTTTAGAGATTCCGAGAGCAAAACTCATCACGGGCGAAGTAAGTCTGAAAAAAAGCAAAACATAGTCATTTTGTTCCGTCCGAAACGAAGGAGGTATTTATCACTTGGGTAACAAGAATACATGATATTTAGCTGAGTTATACAAAGAAGGAATTAACTTACATTTTAACCGCTAGATTGTTACGGCTAAGTACCGCCCGCTAGTGCCAACACTGTCATAGGTTAGTAAAATTCGGCCTTATTATCCGTTTATATAACACGATATTAGAAGACCAAGTACACAAAACCAAGCTTGGTGGAATAACAGTAAAAAATAATAAGAAATATAATACGTATTTCACTAGTTCTCTTAATTTAAATACAAGTCAACGAAAATCACCCTAACAACTTGACCGACAGCGCGCAGCCGCATTTCAAGTTTTTTTTTTTATTTATCCAATTCATTGTTTCTGGGTTGGCTGTAGCCATAGACTAATCTGATTATTTAATCTTATTCGTATGTCGTGCGTCTTCTCGAACTGTTCACTCACTAGCGCCAATTGACACTTCGTCTATTTTCATTCTAGCCCCAAACGTAATAGAGAAAAAAAGTCATTTGATGTGATACGTAATTTTTGACGGACCCTTTGTTGGTATCAATTTTATGTTATTTATTAAAGTGCATCTAAAATGGTTGATCCTATATTCGATTACCAGTTCAGGCTTATCCTAATCGGGGACAGCACAGTGGGCAAGAGTTCACTGCTAAAATATTTCACAGATGGAAAGTTCGCAGAGGTAATATTCGCTGATTGTTTTTGTGTTGTTCTGCTCCGATTTAAGTAGATTGTTATGTTAATTACGCATTAATTTTCAGCTGTCCGACCCGACAGTGGGGGTAGATTTCTTCGCTAGGATAATAGAAGTGCAAGACGGGACGAGAATAAAGCTGCAACTATGGGACACTGCTGGTCAAGAGAGATTTAGATCTATAACAAAATCGTACTACAGGAACTCTGTTGGTGCGTTACTAGTGTACGATGTGTGTAACAGATCCAGTTTCGAGCACATACCCCTGTGGATGATGGAGGCCAAGAGGCACATAGAGCCCCACAGACCTGTGTTCGCGCTAGTCGGCTGCAAGATCGACCTCGTTGGTACAGACAACAAGAATGGTGCTAGAAGAGAAGTGTCGTGCGAGGAGGCTAGAATGTTTGCTGAAGAAAATGGTGAGTAACACAAGAGTGTTCTAAAATTATTGTAAAATATTTCAACAGATGATTGTGTTAGTTTGAGTAACACTCCTGTTAAGGACGAAATATAATTTTAACACCAACAGACGTAATTTAATAAACACAATTTATAAATCCACAGGGCTCAGCCAAACTAACCCAACCATCCTTAAATATTCCAGATCTATTTTAAGACACAATGTATAACTGATTTTTGGTTGTAATTGATGTCTGGCTTACATCAAACATGCTTTCAGGTCTTCACCATGTAGAAACATCTGCTAAGTCCGGCATGAATGTGGAGCAGGCCTTCGTCCTGGTTGCCCAAGAGGTATACAACCGTATACAGACAGGTGAATATAAAGTAGAGGACGGGTGGGACGGCATTAAGACTGGCTTCAATCGGCCCAACGGAATGGATTTCAATTTGCTTGAAGCTGAAACTGTCCAGTCCACTTGCTGTTAAAAAAAATGTAAATATTGTCTATGGTAGAATAGCTCATGTAATGCATAAGCATAATTTTATAATTCAATTAATGATAAGGTTTAGTGCGAGTCAGGTTTAATAAAAGGTTTATTTATTGTGCACTACATTTTGTAATGCATATTCCATTTGTGGCCACAAATATTTCTAATTTTTCACCTGAATATGGCAATGATACTCAAGATTTAGTTATTCAAAAATAAATGCATGTAAAAAAATGGTGTTGGTCTCAAATATGCAGGGTTTGGACATAATTTTTTAAACACCATACAGCCTAAACCAAGAACCAAAGAAAAGTTGTTTGTTATACAACTTCCTGATGAGGAGAAACTCAGTTGTAATTATAACGCTAACATTCTAAAATAATTAATTTAACAATTTACGTAAGTCAAGTCTAATACCTGATTATATTGTACCTGGAACATTGTAATTTTAATGTTAACAATGCATAAATAAATTAAGGAAGATTGACTTATAAGATGTTCATCACAACCCTAATTGTACCTCATAAGCTACCATACTTTCCAAGTGGTTTCTTAAACAGGACTGCAGTGAATAACGATTGCAATGTATAGGTTGACCAAGAGATTCCCAGTAGCGGCGTTAAGGTAGGGTGGGGTAGGGTGATCCGCCCAGGGCGCCGGATATAAAGGGGCGCCCTCTCATCGAGCGAGGTCTTCTTACTCGTAAATTCCCAAAATCTCGCCCACGGCGCTGGTAGTGCTAAAACTGACACTGGAGATTCCTTTACCACCAAAGCTTCAAAGTCATGTAGGAACTGCCATACAAGTCATTATCGTTCTTATTCTGATGAAAGAACAACTTATAAAAAGATTTTATAGAAAAAAAAACATTTTAATGAGATATTTATTGCCGACTACTTATAATTAGCATTCATCCTTCGTATACAAAATTTTAAGTCGATTTGACCACTAGAAGTGTGCCCAATTTGACTTGCAAAATTTGACCTTAACAAACGTACGGACGCAACTTAAATAGAAGCTTGTAAAACGCAAACGGGTGCAAAATACGTCTCGAACGCGTTTGCGTTAAAATGTCAAATGCTATGAGAACTGTTTGTTGCCGTTTTGTTCCGCTAGTGGCGCTGCCATTTGCCCAGTGTTTAAAAATAAAAAAATAATCATTAAAATCGCTTCGCCCAGTCGAAAGTTATGAGGTAACAAACATAAAAAATATACAGATGAATTGAGAACCTCCTCCTTTCTTTGAAGGTGGTTAAAAAGCTAATGCGAACGCTTTCAAGACGGTTTATCATGTCACAACGTAGAAAGGTTCAGTAAAGCACTTTGTCGACTAGACTGAGAACAGTATCTCCACTATAATAAACAAATTGTTCTCAATAGTTAGTTTACATGTTCATTAATAAAATTGGCTATGTTCTTGAAAGTTCGGCGCTCAGCCCCGCTAGCACGAGAGCGCACGAAAGTCGCGTCGCGCGCGAGTTGCACTACCCGTCTCTTTCTTGTTGGTACAGTAAGAAAAGGACGGGCAATCTATCTCGCGCGCGACGCGACTCTTGTGCGCTCTCGTGCCAGACGTGCAGGTCAAGACCCTACGCGTGTTATCTTTATTCGATGTTAGTTTGTTTTCTTTATTATGCATCGTTTATTATGGCCCTGGTACATTACGACTTTTTGCAACGTTTCATCGCGACGTAATGTCGCTACACAGAACCTCTAGTACAATCCATCTCCTCTTAGAATGCAATGGGATTTGATACTTGAATCTGCCGATGGTGCTCAAAACCCGAATGGGATTCTAAGAGCTCACGGACAGTACAAGTTTTGGCGCAACAGCATTGACTTACAATAAACAACTAGACTCTCAGTCGCTAACAAAGGTTCCTCAAGAAACGTCCGAGTTGCTTTGTCTATGTGTCGTGTGTGTTAACACATCGACTTAGACAGATAACATTAACATATTCGTTCAAATTGACACCTTATTTCGTGGCAGTAATGTTTAATATCAATGGCGTAGGATCGTGAGAAGTAATGACACGACGCCACGCGCTGGAAACCTGCTTGTCTCTTTTGTTCTCAATAGTAAGATTACGGTGCGAAAGAGACATATACATTGTTATCAAAGCACGGTCGAAACACAACTGAACCAAAACTCTGAACAATAGACGCGTCGTTCAGACTTTTGCTTCGGACAGTTTTTGAGCGTGATTGGGAGTCTAGTTGTTTATTGTACGTCAATGCGCAACAGAAACTTATCGAAAGTGTTCACGTACCTAAGCGTAAAGGTGGCTATGATGTCGACGCACATACAAAATAACTTTCGAATTGAGAACTACATCCTTTTTTGAAGTCTATTTAATGGTGCCGCTAAACCTGCTGAAGCCCAATACTTCAGAGTTTTTTCTGTAGGTACGACCAAGAAAGTGCTTTATCATTTTTTATGACAGTTCCTCCATCAGAAAAAAGCAATAAAGCTGATTGCCACATTGACTTGTGAGTGAAAATAGGCTTTGATGTTTTAAGCCGCACAAATGACATTGAACCTTAAGGTCAACTATACTATCAGCCAAATATGTGGTCTACCACCCTAAGGTTGAAAATCATTTGTACGTCATAAAACATATTGTTGATAAGGCGTGGCTGTGAAATTAAAAATTCGACTAGCGCCATTTTAATTTGATAGGAAGTGGTCGACCGTGCCTACTTGACAAAAAAAGATATTATCAATACACCTAGGATGCGGCTGTGGGCCGGGCAACGTAAATAGTAAGTTGAAAGCACTTTGTTCGTAATTAATTACTACATACCGAAGTTTGTTACTCGAGCATTACAGTGACATGCAATCCCTTTAATCATTCAATTAATGTCGCCTCCCACTCATTCTTTTATGAAACGACAAAGACAAATTACCTGTCGGCTGTTACAAGTTTAGTACCTAATCGTGGAACTTAGAAGCTATTTTCGCACAACACTTGTTCAATGACTAAGTATTTTAGGTACTTACTAAGTTTTTGAAATCTGGTAAGTACTCACTGAAATAAGTTGCCATTAACAAAAAGTTTAAATTGAACTAAATACGAACTTCGAGCGTCATAGACGATTTTATCCCACGGGAACTCTTAAGAGACGGTTAAAAAGCACTTGACAACCGTATTGTCCGTCCATTTGAACATGCGGGCAGCAGAGCTATGAGATAAATTAAAAAAGAAATGAAATAACCATAAAGCGATTTCCCGATTTTATCGTCGAAGTCGCAGTGTGTGTCACCCTTAATGTACAATTACGCAATGCCGCCAAAATTGTTAACACGCACCACAAATTGCGAATAATGAGTCAAAGAATGCCTAATTTGACAATGACCTAATGTTAAAGTATAACTGTTATTGTTATCGTCTCGCTGTGTACTAAACCGTGAATAAAATGCGTGGGAATGATGTGTATATATTCTTCGGTATTAACTTAATCGAATAAAAGTAGTCATAATATTTATACGCACTATACCTACCTACTATTGTAATTAATGTAACTCAAAGGAAGGAAAAAAAATTCAAGCTCACCCGCCTTCATAATGGCATTCAACTAAAATGTTAATAGAGAACAATGTCGATAAGGACTTATGGCATAAAACCTTCGCGACATAAAAAAACTTGTCTTTGAAAAAAATGGCGCGTGCGGCAAATCCTCAAGGCGACGCGCATAAGTTTGCCAAGTTAGACTTTTATATTTTTAAATTCTGTCCGGATATGCTATTTTAATTAAATAAAATAAAATGAGAATATGACCTCAAATATCCAATTATTAATACTAAGTTTCGAGTTTTTAGAATTTTCCACTCCAGCAGTTCAACACGTATGAAACTTATTTTTGGAAGATAACATTTGGCCTTTTGAACGTGTGCTAGTAGGCCAAGGTCATTTCACATGACATTCATTTATGCTTTTTTAATTATTTGATACCATTTTAATACAGTTATTTGATCTTCATATGAACCGGTCGAATTACAGTAAACCGAAACTTTGATAACTTTGGGGCTACTTTGATAGTTTTAAAATCGATATTGTCCACATGCGGTGAATGTTTGTCATCTCGACACAAAGACAATCGATGAAGACATCGATTTATTTATTTTCATTATAACTACTTTAGTCGCGCTGTAAATCACAGTCACCCCGGTATTTATAAGTCAGCATAATACTTTATTTGGCAAGGTAAAAGATAAGTAACCGAAATACGTCAGTTTACAATGCAGTCTTACGAAAATACAGACATAATAATGTAATAAACATTAATGATGTGTCATCATTAAAACCTAATTAGGAAGATTACCAAATCAATTGGCCTATATTGCTGCTCTAGATACTCGTAAATTTAGTGTTTTGTGTTGATAAGTATGTCGTCGTTCCCACGCTTTTAATTCATTATCTTTCAGTTTATTTGCGAGAGAAGCAAGCTGTAACAATAATTTAAGATTAATTTCCATATGCATTATAGCTATGATGTGTTATGATGAATACTATGATAGCTCCGGCCCAGTCACAACTACAGCCCATGAGGTTTTATTCATAAACTCTCTATAGGCTTCTGAGTCTCTAGTGTAAGTTTTCGAATATAAAAACGTCTCGAACGCGTTCGCGTAAACGTCTCAATTACTATGGAATAATTGGCAGCGCCACTTGCGTATCCAAACGGCAACAAACTGTTCTCATAGTATTTGACATTTTAACGCAAACGCATTCGAGATGTATTTTGTGACCGAAAACTTGCACTAAGCGTCAAAAACGTTCACTAGTCGCAGGTTATAGTGAGTGTACTTAGCTGGCGCGCGTTATGTAATTGTGTATGTATTTATTGGATTATAATAAGTCATGGTTTGTAATTTGTAATATAATTAATGTGTTATTATAATTTTAATGCTTTTTAAAGTAAAGTTTTTGTTAATTAGTTTATTTGTTTTTTTTTTACTTAAGGTCTACAGGAGTAAATTTTGTTTATGACAACCTTTGAAACTACTGAAACGATCCTAAAAACTATAGACCGACCGCTTAAATCAGTCCTTGCTGGCGCCCCTGCACCGCGCGAGCGAGGACTCATAAGCGGCCGGTCTATAATCTGTCACACTCAAACGCGTTCGGGTAAATGTTTCATTTACTATGAGTAAATTGACAGCGCCACTTGCGGAACAAATTGGCAACAAACTGTTCTCATAGTATTTGACATTTTAACGCAAACGCGTTCGAGATGTATTTTGTGACCGGAAACTTGCACTAAGCATGCTTGGGGCTGATTCACCACTCTCTGTTAGTTCCAGTTATCTTAAGTGTCTGTTATCTATGATTCCGTCTCTATTTATTACTACGAACAGACAGAGACGTCATCATAGATAACTGGCACTTGAGATAACCGGAACTTTACAGAGAGTGGTGAGACAGGCCTGTAGTAAAGTTGCAAGTGTTAAATAAGTACTATGATATTAGTTAGCTGCCGTTACGAGCCGTTAGTGGTGTTGCCAATTTTTCCATTGTAATTGGTAATAGACAAAATTTAAATTTTTTCACTTCTGCTTTTTATTGCCTAACTCGAAAGGGCGCAGGATTTTAAGACAACCTTTATTTTATATCTGTGAAAATCTTGTATTTTTGTGGAAAAATCCATTTAAATTGTTGCTCGAGCAGAAAGGGCGTATGTTACAAACGCCAAGTGTTTTGAACCGGTCTTGATAGAGTTACCTCAAACGCAAAAAGCTGTTTGCCCTAAATGAGAGATGCCTATAATGAAGCAGATTGCCTATTTCTCCGGGACTGAAATACCAAATTTCGACTAAATCTGTTTAGTGCTTTAGAGATAACACAGATGAAACAAGAAAGTAAACCTAAATGCACTCATAATAATTTACATGTACAACTAAAATAACTTTGTTCTATGTAAGGTAAGACGAATTGAGTTCGGCAGACTTTGAATGAAACGCAATAGTTATATCTTGTGTAAGTAATCTAATAGGTCGCTTCGAGTTACTTTGACCCAGAATTAATTTACCGGTTGTCCCAATACCGACAGAGACAATGAGTTGCGCTTATCAAATGTCAAATAGCCGGCAAGATGTGTTGGGTCAGATTCAACACAAAAACTGCAGCTCTTATCACACCAGTTTTGTCTAAGTACGTCGTTACTTAACAGGGCTCGTTAAAATTCGAAATTCGAAGTTCGTACCTAACGTAGGTACGTTCTTCTCGCTCTTCTGTTTCAATTTCGAAACTTGTTTCTTTAAAGCTAACACAACTTTACTAATTTTGCGGGTGACATGGTTCCAACCACGCTACCTGTTTAATGTAGGTGTTTAACATTGTGTTTAACTGTAGTTCAAAAGTAACCCAACATTTTGGTACCCTGCAGTAAAGGACCAATCCACGGCTGTTAGACACGTTTCAATGTAAGTATCTGAAGTAAGTATAAGTATCGACCCACTTTATATTCTTCCGGGTAACGAAGGACTCAAATTTGAATTTATTTTATTTTACTGGGGCTTTAAATGATAATGTTTGCGTCAATAAGCCTACTTACTTAAGTGATTTTTTTAAAGGATGTTCGTAAGTAAGGAAAATGATCACGTTCACCTTGCTGTTTTTACCATGTGTGTATAAATATGTAGTGCTGTCCTGTACCCGATAAAGAACTCTTTTCCGCATTCATTGTTTTTTTATCTAATAACAGCGAATAGTTATGTTAAAGGGTTTATACTTAGGTACCTAATAAAAAATATGGCTACTACCTTTCTATTTTATTGTTACGATTTTTACGACCATGGTACAATACAATGTATAGTCACGCGAGCATCTAAAATATGTATATGGTAATTAAAGGTAGGTAATATGACATTGAACGTTGGTAAGAGAAATCAATAACATGCATAAAATTAACAACCATCGATTATTCGATTTTAAACTGTTTTTGTAGGTCTTAAACGACGTTGCATCAACGTAACTTTTTCTTAAAATTTTTAGATTACTTCAGCTTGGTGAATGTGGGTAAGTACTTTAGGTAAGTATAATAATATATAACCATTGGGATAGGTGTAAAATGAATGTTTTGCTTGTCATGACGATTTACAATACAATACAAATACTTTTTATTGATCACCACAAATCTGTACAAAACAATGCATAAACAAAGAACAAAGTAGACAATAGGCGGTCTTATCGCTTAATAGCGATCGCTACCAGACAACCAATAAAACGGAGAAATAAGTTGGAGACAGTTTAAGTAGGTGGCGGAAACAAATAGACAGGAGAAACGCAGGGATAATAAAAACAACAATACTAACAAATTAATTGATTGATTTATTAAGGACTTGAGATAATAATAAATAGACCGATTTAAAAGGTTCCTATTAAAATAATACGTAATCTGCTCTCATCAAAATACCTAATCTAATAGCTAATTAGTGTGAATCCACGCAAAAAAATGACAGTTGTCTTTGGTAATTTTGTAATGTTGCCAGCAAACGACCATTTTACCTTGAATTCTTGGTAAAATAATGTACTCATAATACAAAAAGCTGAATCAAACATGTTATTATGGAGGTGTAATTAAACTAAAATATGTTTGAATATCATATTTAAGGGTTCTATTACAGTTTCCGTAATCAAAATGATTTAATATTGGATTAGGAAATCAGAACATATATTATTTTTGGACTGGGAGGGTATAATTATTAGTTTAACAACATTAATAAATGTCACATGTATTTCCGGCTAAATAAACTAAATTCCAGGCCAAGATTTTTTTTTTTAATGCTAATTTGACAGCATACGTCAAACGTCAAGTCATTTGTCAAATCAAAGTAATTGGCGAGTTGTGGCTTGAGGGGTGTACTCGAAAAATATTTTGTTCAATATAGATTTAAGCTAACAATTACTGTGGAACAAATAAACTAAACTCGTCGCAAAATAAAAGGCCCGTTTTGACAGTTCACGCCTATGAAGTTCTCTATTTTTTACCGAACGAAATGTTCTGAAGGTAATTATATTTTTCATTGATGGGTACCGCCCACTCGGCTAAGTGCTGTGCATAACGATTTTTTCATATTGTCCACAGACTAATAATAATCGGTTAAAGAAAAAATAAATCGATCAAGATGTTTTTTTAAGGCCGACTCGCACTTGGCCGGTTTTATTTAATTAAATACTAGTGTTCATCAATCAATTAATTACTGACTTTCACCAGCTGTGTAGTGATCTTTTCTGAAACTTATGAGCTTGTAACATTGTATCATTTCAAAATCTACAACATCAGTGTAAGTTAAATTTTCTAAACAGAACTTTAATCCAAGGCACTTTACAATATATATTCAAATCGATCAAGTACTCATGCAAACTTGAATCGATTTATCCTGAGTATCGAGTACCGAGTCGTATGGTTACATCACTAGTTACGTCGCGAAGACAAATGTCAAAACGGGCCTTTTATTTTGCGACGACTTTAAGTTAAAACTATTCACTAAACATGTCATCTAGTCGTTCCAAAACGTCGATACTAGACAAACCTCTAAGTAAAGGCAAAGGCGAAGTATCATTAGCCTTTTACGCGCTTTTATTCTCTGAAATCGTACAATATTGCCAAAACAGGTCACAATCCATACATGAGCTTCAAAACAAGTAAGTTTTTCACATATATTTTACTCTGAATCCATTCTATTCGCTTAATTTAACATTCATTTATTGACACACGAAATCCTTACTTCGACGCCAAGTTCATGATCTTAAGCTTTCATGCTGCAGCTACTGCAGCTGCAACTACTACTAATTTCCAAGATTAGTCACCATTGGTGCACTCAAGCCTCGTTAAAATATTAGATAAAAAAAAAAAAAAGATGGCTCCCTAAGCTTTGGCGCCATCTTCCATTCTTCCATTTACTTGTAACTTAAAGGACAAATAATTTACTAGTTCATATTTTTGCTTGTAGGCTATCAGAAATGGGCCAGGATGTTGGCGCCCGACTGCTGGATCTCTATTTCGTGAGGGAGAGGAACAGCAAGCGGGAGATAAAACTGCTCAACATGCTGCTCTTCGTCAAGTCCACACTGTGGAAGGTAAAACTTGTGAAATTGTTACTAACATATTTTTGTCCTGACATGTTGTTCAACTGCCTGGTCAAGAAAGTAAGGGTGTGCTAGGGTTCCTTCAGGAACTGCCCTGGCTTGAATATTGCCTTCAGCCCTAAACTCATTGTGGGCGGAGTACAAAAGGCAGCCGGCATATTCTCACAGGTGTCTTAAGTCTCAGAGAAAAATTAAAAAAACAAACTACCCTCCACCAACATGAAAAATATTTTTTTACTTATAACAATATGCTTCCACATTAGTCTCATATAAACATAAACAACAGTTTTCTAGTCTTTTAAAGAAATAAAACTTTATTTTTATTCAGTTATAATGCACATGGCTTTTATGATGGTTTTTAACTTGAAAAGTGAACTATATTTAAAATCATTCATATTTCAGGTGTTGTTTGGAAAAGAAGCAGACAAACTCGAGCATGCCAATGATGATGAAAGAACTTACTACATCATAGAAAAAGATGCTTTGGTACGTAGCTGCTGCATCCCTGACAATACCACTGCATGGCGCCACAGTTACATAAAAGCCCATTTAGACACATGCAAGTTTCATTATGTTGCGGGTTGCCAGGGTAAACCGGATTCAACCGATCTGTCAAACTTCGCAATGTAACTACAATGGCATACAATTCTTGCGTGCATCTAAATCAGTCATACTAAACCTGCGGCCCGCACGGCCCCTGTGATTGGTCCGCCTTCTTGATCTACCTCTACAACCTACCCCTAAATAATATTGCAATTTTCTGGGGTAAAAAGTAGCCTATGTTTTAATCTAGGGTGCCAGCTATCTTCCTTCAAAATTTCATCCAGACCTGTCCAGCCGTTCTGGCGTGAAAGAGTAAAAACATCCATCCATCCATCCATACTTACAAACTTTCGCGTTTATAATATTAGTAGGATTTAAGTTGTTCCAACTGTTGGAAGTGGCTGAAAAGTGGTTCGCGATTTTAAACTAACATAGTATAGGAATGTTGGGGAAGGAAGGGAAAATACATCATCATCATCATCTCTGGCCTAAATACGCCACACTGTGGCACAGGCCTCCTCCCAGCTTACAAGCTTGCAAGAATAATGATTGATCTTACCATCACCGTAAAAAAATTATCAGTACAAAAAGTGCCTTCTTTGTTTGATGTCGATAATTATTCAGTAACTTTGTTGTACAGGTGAACAAGTTCATTAGTGTACCAAAGGACAAGGGATCTCTCAACTGCGCCACCTTCAATGCCGGCATCATAGAAGCTGTGCTCACTAAGAGCGGATTTGTAAGTTACTAATCTGATCTATAACCATCATAAATACTACAGACTTTTTTTTTTTTTTGTTGTTGTTATGGCTCTGCTGCAAGGCACTTTGCTACTACAGACTTAACAAGTTTTTATGTTTGAAATCTATTCTTATTTTTATAATTTCAATGAGATATTTAATAACAAGATTTACAGATAATTAAAGAGTTACAAACGTTCATTGTTATTATGATGCCACACATAAATCCATCCGTGTAAACTTTTGCATTTATAACATTAATAAGATTTGTGTTAGAAATGGATGATAATAATTTTTAGCCATAGAGAAAGACATCACATATTTACTTTTTTCCGTTGGCTCAAATTTTTTCGACCAACTATCAGGTGTCGCCTTACAGCCGGCCGTGGAGTGGGGATAAAGTGTCAGGCGCTCGGCAGAGCGGCCAATATGGCGGCGCTCATAGCTCGCATCAGCTGACCGTGTAGCGTTTTCACACTTATTAGTACAAGTGCTTCACTGTATTTGTGTTTTGTTGTCAATTATTTTGCAATTATTAAGTTAAGATTAAGAACGCGTTTTTAATACTCCAAATCGATTGTTTTTCCCAAACTGTTCACTTAAATGCCTAAAAAAGTGTCACTTACTTCTTGGTTTCATAAAACCACTTTTTTTTATTTTCAGCCCGCAAAAGTGACGGCTCACTGGCATAAGGGAACAACCTACATGGTGAAGTTCGAGGACTCCGTCATAACCAGAGACAAGTCTTTGGACGATCGATAAATGATACTCAACTAATTTATTGATAATTATAAAATACAGAACTGAGTTTTTTAAGTACCTTTGTTTGCTAATAGCATATTTTCATGACGATGTCTGTAGTGTCTTCTGAATTCGTGGATTGCTTGGAAAATATAATCGCATTTTTATTGCGCGTCGTGGATACAAGCAAGATATTACCGTATAGTTGCCATATCCATGAGGCACCAACAACAGGTTGGCCACCAACTCTTTGTGGCATTTTTTTTTCAAACATCATAAATGGCCACAGTAGTGTGATATGATAGCATGTTACGTTTTGCTTAAGTTTAATTCTTTATACAATTAAATAAATAATTTTGATTTTTCCAATTATCTGCATAATTAAGGCATGATTCAAGCTAAAATTACAACAGGCCCTATCTCATAAACAACAGGTGACAGATGACACTGGCGGTCTGATCTAGTTTAAAAAGAAAACAACGAGGGTTAAAGTCATAAAGATAAAAAAAAAGAAAAAGGCAGCAGGACTGACATGGCCACCCGTCGCCTGTGATGCTTAAAGGAAAAGGGTCAAATTTGTAACATTGTATTATTTTATTATTTACCAAATAAATGTGTCACTATGTAAATTTGTTTATTCTATCCCTGTACCTGATCTTGCCACAGCGGCAGTCTCTCTCGAATTGTGCGCGATAATTGTAGACCAAGGTACCATAGATGAGCATCGGGATAACTACCATGCCCAGCCCCATCATGGCCGTGCGAGGGGTTGCTTGGAAATGATCAGACTCGCAACACTTCATGGACATAAAACGCTGGATGCCGCCGTCAAACTGCAAAGACGGATTTGCTAAATAAACATTATTCCGAGTAGCTGTTGACAGCAACTTTGTCTGTTTGAACTTTTTTTTTATACAACAAAAAAGGCAAAGGCGCATGTGGGTCTCCTGAGCGTAAGTGAGTTGCCTCATGTGCCTGTAATGTCAGCTGCTGTTTTGCTCTCCTCACCGAAACAGTAATGCATGCGCTGCTGCTTGGCGGCAGGATTACAGAATAGCGAGGAGGAATCTTTGGATTGCCTCAGTAATTATTTAGAGGCATGAATACGTTGGTTCAGAAGTATTTATTCACCTGGAATAAAAGTAGTTTCAAAAAAGTTGTGTTAAGTGTTAGTTGAAGTGTTTTTATGAATTCGTAGGTACCTGATACTATGCTATGTAGTTAACAATAGGTATATGACCAAAGCTCGGGTCAAGAGTACCCTAAACTCTAAACCAGGGTTCAGCGAGTTGTTTGAGATGGGGTCGGGATACAGAAATGTTTAATGAGACCCGAAAAAAGATGCTTTCATGCTGGTTTGAGAGCAAAGAAAAAACATAGAATGTACCAGTTGCTTCTCTACCCGCGCAGGTGGTAAAAGGCCATCGAGGGAATGGGCGAAACTTATAGGAATCATGTTATAGGCGATGAGGCTAGCAACCCATCACTATTTTGATTCCATTTTCCACCTATACACCCTCATTCTTGCTAATTGTGGCCTGTAGGTACCTGTTACCTTAGGCTCTGTCTACCCCGTAAGGGATAAAGACGTGATTTGTGTATGTGTATGTAAAAAAAGAAATGGACGGGTTGCACTCCGGGAGTGCCGACTGAAGTGAAAACTACACAACGCATTTTAAAAAAGAAAAAAAAAACTGCACGCGATTTGAACCCAGGTTATTTAAATCAATGTACGTATTATTACGACTTCGCAGCAATACTCCCTGTGCCGTCTTACGATCGGTAAATCCGCCACTGCGTGAGTTTACCATTTTTTAACCATACAAAAGTGCACAACGCCCCTAAAGCAGTTTTCACCTCAACAAGTATACCTTGTCTACTTATTAATTGATACTTGGTGTACATACATTTCAATGTTTGGTGGTCCAAGATTCAAACTTTCTCGGTCCGTTGCGGACCGCAGTCTGGCTGTTGGCTCTAAACCATCTGCATGTATACGTACACAAATCAGTGTTTATTCAGAAGGTATACTTACGACATAGCCAGCTTCTGCGGCATGTTTGTATGGGTTTGTCCTTTGCTTCAAAAACTCTTCTCTCATCGCCTTTCTTCGTTTTATTTGCTCCTGTATAATTTTGCATTCTATTTCGGAGAACCCATTATCAGCCATAATTACTATATCTTAATTCTTATTAAAAGTTTGTGAATTAATTACTTACTGAATCAAGCAAAGTTTCAGAATTAGACAGAAGGTTGACAGAAGAAAAAAAAATATCAGTCAATATCTTTTTAACATTTATTGTTTGACAGAATTAAAAGAAAAGTGATACAAATCAATAAACTATTTAGTGTTGTTTTTACTTTCTGCCTTGCTTTGGATCTCACATTTAGTACTTTAAAACGATTACAGAATAAAATTAAAGATGGAAACACCATGATTATAATTACTATATTTGCTATTTAATTTACATTTTTATCCACATTTATGCAAACTTGAACATCCTGTCTCTGTAGACGAGTTCCCCGCTCCTGATCTTCTGTTCACGAGTGTTGCGTTCGTTCCACACCAAATAACCGAAAGACAGCATCGGGATAACGATAGCACAGATTCCAAATATACTGTTCCTGCGATTAGGTCTAAAATGTTCGTACGACGTTACTTTCATAGACATGAAGTTCTGAATGGCTGGGTCGAACTGGAAAAAAGCAAATTAAAACTTGTTTATTTTTTCTAATAGAGTTGAATAAGATTAATAACAAAATTACGTAATAAACATACCACATAGCCCGCTTCCGATGCGTGTTTGAAAGGATTGGTCCTTTGCATCAAGAATTCCTTCCTCAACCCAGCACGCCTTGCGGCCTGCTGTTTAACGAGGTTTAATTCGTTCTCCGAGATGCCATACTTGGCCATTTTAGAAGAAAAGTGATGGAACACTGGCTGGTAAATTTGGTCTCGCTTTCGTTTCGTTCGTTCGATTTGACACTGTTGACACTTGACAATGTCAAAAATTTGACACTGACGGCTGGTTTTGTTTTTTTATGTTCATGATTTTAAAATGGCGTAGGAAAACCAGAAAAATTCAAAAACTAAGAACAAAAGCTCAGGTTAGCTGGAAGAGATCCCTTCTTAGGGATAAGTTCGCCTTTGTACTATTTTCTCGGTATTTCTGTATTTTTAAAATTTGTATGTGCAATAAAGAGTTTACATACATACATACATACAAAATCAACTGATAATATTTGTTCACACATTTTGCAGCTTCGTTTTTTTATGTCATGAAAGCCCATTTCAGAGTTCTCATGGATTGTAGGATGTCTATCGACAATGATAAGTCAACTGAATAAAGTTTACGGCATGTATATTGATTTTAATTATTCTTAGATTTAATTTTTATTATTTCATTAATAATGATTAATAAATAAACTAAGTTTTTTGTGGTCATTTGCACAAATTACGGTCTACTTAAACGTACTGCCAAAACCGGATTTAGTTCGTGTCTATCAATCCATAGACACTGAAACAAAGTTTAAAAAAGCATCCTCTTCCTGCCACCATCTTTTTGATTTCCCTTGTTGTCGTTGTCAGTTCGGCGAGTTTGTGAAAAAGCCGCAACCATGGGTCGTATGCACGCACCTGGGTAATTTTTATGTTAAATTGTATTGAGCAGAGACTGTTCTACTGTTTGATAGTTGATTCTCCATTTTTGGACTAGTAAAAGTGGTTTTGTGACAGCAACATAACCTTCAAGAGATTTCGTGCCCTCACCACATGGCTTGGATAACGAGTGTATTTTCTGTTTCAGTAAGGGTATTTCCCAATCGGCACTGCCGTACCGTCGCAGTGTCCCTACGTGGTTGAAATTAACCGCTGATGATGTTAAAGAACAGATCTTTAAACTTGGCAAGAAGGGTCTCACCCCCTCCCAAATCGGTAAGTCAATTTTGCTATTTGGTCATCATTAACTAAGCCATGAAATCTAGCTCGATCTGGCCAGTGCATTCCTTAATTGCCTGTAGCTATTTTGATAAATAAAGTCAAAATGTTTCGCACGAGTTAAACACGTCGTAATTTTAAGATGCCCCAATGCGTGGTTTTTAATCTTTGGATTAGATTGGAAGCAATAATATTTAAAGATTTCTAAATTGTAATATTAATGAATCTGCTAGTTTCTTAGATAATATAAATGTTTATTTAGTTTTAGATTCAGTTAATATGTTGGTTATGTTTCAGACGATTTATGGAATGTTCTGTTCTGAGTAAATGTCAGTTGTGAATTCGTTTCATTTCCTTCCTTCGGGAAGTCTGAAGAAGTCACTAAAATATTGATTAATTGACCAATGGCAAATCATTTTATTCATATCCACTGTTTGTACAAAAGAGATTTTAGTTGAAAAGAATAAATAGTACAGGTTCTATTACCAGATCTCTTTTTAGTGCAGTGACATACAGTCGGTGAGCTCTTAGAATGCTATTTGGATTTGTTTAGCTGTCTCACTAACTTTGACGGGTTTGGAGTAATACTTGAATTGGCTGACGGTACCTGAAACCTGAATGACATGTGACAGTGAGCTCTTAGTTACGGACTGTATAGTGGTTTGTCTGCAGACCAGGCAGTTGGTACTTTTCACAGAATGTACTTGGCCATGCAATAATTAGAGGAGACATCTATCCATGTCTTAGCACAAAAAAATAAAGGACATAGATAAATTCTGTCTTTCTCAAACCAACAAAACAAAGACCTTTTACATCTCCAAGAGATTATAGTACACTTAAGATGTGTTTAGTCATGATTAAAATAATCTAGTGATTCTTAAGACTTGGTCATCTATCCTTTGAAACCCCATGACAACATCAGCTGTGTGCCTTGTAGTACTGGAGGTCCTTAGAGGTTGGACCGTGCACTTTTTCAACCAAGGAAGCCACTTCGCCCAGGGGTACCTATAGGTAAACTGAGTCGATTCTGACCTGGAGCCACGAGGAGCCATCGTGCAGGGGGGCGTGGGAGGGGGGGGGAAGTGTGGCTCCGCCGCGCTCCACTCTAAGCTCAATATCTTCGTTAATAAAGTAACTGCATCGTGTTTGGTATCATTTTCGGATAATTTAAGGATGCTGAATTCATTTTTGATATGATAATTATACCTTCTCATATAAAAAAAACGAGAATTTTGAAAAAATATGAAAATATGGATTCTTATTTTTTTCAAAAACCTTGTATAATACAAAAACTGCTAGTTAAAACTCTATGAAAAAAATAATTATGGATAGCCTGTTTATTCAGGATTATAAAAATATATACTTTATTGGTATTATGGTATACAAAATACTTTTAAAAAAATATTTATCGCCGCGCGGCAGACAGATTTGCTAGAGGCACTTTTCGTTCTGAGCTTGTTATTTGCAAAAGTTAGGCAAATACATCAACTTATATCTAATTATTAGAAAAAAATAAGATGCTGGCTTTATTTCTAGTAAATAAATAGTAATTTTTCATACAAAAAAATTTTTTTTTGCAAAAAATAAATTAAACTCGTCTATATTTTTTGACTAAATCCTTATGAAATACAAAACGTAACGGTGTATACACTTAAAAAAAATACTATAGAATAGCCTACTCATTCACAAGTTCAAAAATATATACTTTAATGTTATTATTATCTACCAAAAACTTATAAGAAAATATTTATTGCCGCGCGACAAACATGTGCAGGAGTACTTTGCGCTCTGAAATTGATAATTGCTTACATTGAAAATGAATTTAATACTTTAGAAAGGGTAAAAAGGATTTCTTTGAATAAATACGTCAATTTGGCCAAAAAATATCGGTAAATAAATAAACATTCAGTTCAGTAATGTAATTCATACCTTATAAAAAAATGGAATTTGTTTACTAAAGAAATGATACTAAGCAAATAGTAGGTAGTAACAAATGCCAAATTAAAAAGAACATATTTATTTTATTGCATTTAAAACCTCAGCAATTTCCTCCGCAGCCACAGAGTTCCGTGCATTTTAATTTGAGTTATAAGCAGATGCACCTTCCTGCACACCTCTGCTTGCATCTGCATTTAATTCATTCTAAACAAGCCGTTGCTGCAGCCAGCAAAGTTGTCCAAATAGGCTGCTCTAGTCCAACCCAAGTCAGCAGGACTTGGTAGTTCTGGCATGGGTGATGAAATTTAGCTCCATACATGACCACCCTGATACACTGCCCGTTTAAAGTGTTGAAGTAATGCGTCTTTAGTTCGGGGCATGTTCTCCAACTGCCTATCTTTTTTTGTAAAGAGAAACTTTCTACACTAATTTACGGATTCATACGTCCCAGACCTAAAATTGTAAAGTGAAAATTAAATTAAGTATCTATATAAATACAAATGGAACTTGCAACTTTAAAGCCAGAAAATATTCTTCATAATTTAGACTTACTTGTTGTCGTATATAAAGACTAAAAAGGTATCTAAAACGGACTGTGCTCTCTCTAGATCGCCTTGTATACCTTGTATCGTAGTCCTGCTGTCGCATCTGGATATACACCAGTGTCACCACATGCTACGGCAAGCACAACAACATCGGTATCAACCGCACGTATAATTATCTAAGTATATCTCTGAGCTACAGTATCAGCAACATGAACCATCATGCGAGTGTCAGCTTCTTCGTGGTTACATGGCGACAAATCCTGGTCGTATTTGCTGTTGGTGAGGACTGTCACATTCATCTGTCACAAAGAAGTGTTTACCGTCGGTAAATTCGGCCTGGTGACTAGCATGTGTGTCACAATTGCCACAATTAGCCGAATTATGGGTGCATATTGGAACTGGAAAAAATCACCAGTTCCTTTCATGTCATGCTATTGCAAATTCATTGGGTAAGCGCATAAAAGTTCTATCGTATATGAAATATAGGATATCGTCTTGATTACAGTAGGTATTATGCGTAAATGCTTTTCTAGTTTGTTTTCAGGGGCACAAAGGGCGCAAGTACTGTCTCTGTTTCATGCATTTACTGGGTGTGACACTGTTTTGTTTTTCGGAGGAAAAGGAAAAAAAAGAGTGCCTTCGATGCTTGGAGTGTATATCCAGATGCGACAGCAGGACTACGATACAAGGTATACAAGGCGATCTAGAGAGAGCACAGTCCGTTTTAGATACCTTTTTAGTCTTTATGTACGACAAGTAAGTGTAAATTATGAAGAATAGTTTCTGACTTTAAAGTTGCAAGTTCCATTTGTATTTATATAGATACTTAATTTAATTTTCGCTTTACGATTTTAGGTCTGGGACGTGTGAATCCGTAAATGAGTGTAGAAGTTTCTCTTTACAAAAAAAACTAGGCAACTGGAGAACATGACCCCAACTAAAGACGTATTACTTCAACATCTAAAACAGGCAGTGTATAAGGGTGGTCGTGTATGGACAAAAATTTAACACCCACGCAAGAACTACCTAATGCACGGAACTCTGTGGCTGCGGAGGAAATTTCTGAGATTTCAAATGCAATAAAATAAATATGTTCTTTTTAATTTGGCATTTGTTACTACCTACTATTTGCTTATTATCATTTCTTTAGTAAACAAATTCCATTTTTTTTTATGGTATGAAGTACATTACCGAACTGAATGTTTATTTATTTACCGATATTTTTTGGCCAAATTGACGTATTTATTCAAAGAAATCCTTTTTACCCTTTCTAAAGTATTAATTTCATTTTCAATGTAAGCAATTATCAAGTTCAGAGCGCAAAGTAGGTACTCTTGCCCATGTTTGTCGCGCGGCAATAAATATTTTCTTATAAGTTTTTGTTAGATAATAATAACATTAAAGTATATATTTTTGAACATGTGAATGAGTAGGCTATTTTATAGTATTTTTTTTAAGTCTCTACACCGTTACGTTTTGTATTTCATAAGGATTTAGTCAAAAAATATAGACGTTTAATTTATTTTTTGTATGAAAAATTACTATTTATTTACTAGAAATAAAGCCAGCGTCTTAAAATTTTCTAATAATTAGATATAAGTTGATGTATTTGCCTAACTTTTGCAAATAACAAGCTCAGAACGAAAAGTGCCTCTAGCAAATCTGTCTGCCGCGCGGCGATAAATATTTTTTTAAAAGTATTTTGTATACCATAATACCAATAAAGTATATATTTTTATAATCCTGAATAAACAGGCTATCCATACTTATTTTTTTCATAGAGTTTTAACTAGCAGTTTTTGTATTATACAAGGTTTTTGAAAAAAATAAGAATCCATATTTTCATATTTTTTCAAAAATCTCGTTTTTTTTATATGAGAAGGTATAATTATCATATCAAAAATGAATTCAGCATCCTTAAATTATCCGAAAATGATACCAAACACGATGCAGTTACTTTATTAACGAAGATATTGAGCTTAGAGTGGAGCGCGGCGGAGCCACACTTCCCCCCCCTCCCACGCCCCCCTGCACGATGGCTCCTCGTGGCTCCAGGTCAGAATCGACTCAGTTTACCTATAGGTACCCCTGGGCGAAGTGGCTTCCTTGGTTGAAAAAGTGCAAGGTTTGGCCCAAAATCGGCTCTAAGAACCTCCAGTATAGGAATAACACATGTTGCCAATTGTATTCATCATTATCATCTCAGCCATTACAAGTCCACTGCTGGACATAGGCCTCTCCTTTAGACCAATTGTATTAGTTGTTATAATAAATGTTTGGGAGCTTGATAAAGGCCATTTTCTGTCTCTGGATTTAAAAAAAACAGTCAATCTGTTCATAACCACAAATTATAATCTAAATCTAGTGTTTGATGAATCTGACCCAAGAGACATCCAATGAGGCTGGCATAGTCGTAAAAATATTAGATTAAAAAAAAAAATCTAACGAAATCCCTTCCAATTTTCCAGGTGTCAAGCTGAGGGATTCACATGGAGTGGCGCAGGTCAGATTTGTCACTGGCAAGAAGATCCTCCGTATCATGAAGGCTATGGGTCTTGCTCCCGACCTACCCGAGGACTTGTACTACCTGATCAAGAAAGCCGTCGCCATGAGGAAGCACTTGGAACGCAACAGGAAAGACAAGGACAGCAAATTCAGACTGATTCTGGTCGAGTCCAGGATCCACAGGCTAGCCCGTTACTATAAGACCAAGAGTGTGCTCCCGCCTAACTGGAAGTATGAGTCGAGCACCGCTTCAGCCCTGGTGGCTTAAGTTTAAATAAACTTTGTAAAACACCATTGTGGTTTCATTTTTAAATGGTTTGAGTTACTATTTTATGATATTCTCTAAAATATAAAATAATTCTTTATTGTCATCTGCCATCCAGGTTTTCTAAAGGGTTTTCAATCTTGGTGAATCTACAGTCACACCTGTTGCCTTAGCCTTGAAAAAATGAGTAGAGAAACTTTGTTGACGAATCATACCCTGCAAAAAAGAAATTGTTATTTCATCACTATCATGTATGCTTATATCTTCAAAACTACACAACGGATTTTGATGCAGTTTTTTTTAATAGATAGAGTGATTCAAGAGGAAGGTTTGTATGTATAATACATGCATAATATACCGTGCGAAGCCGGGGCGGGTCGCTAGTAAAAATAAATAACAGTTTCAAATTAAAATCACTGGTATATAAGGGTTTAATATTTTCCAGTTATTGATTTCTAAAGTGGAGTCAAAATTGTTTACCTTCTTTCTAATGCTAAAGAAATTAATGTATAGCTAATTGGTAATACTCCACTTATTTAACTTATGGCCAATAGACGTCAAAATTTATAATGTCAGTCAATGATTATTTTCTCACTGTCCAGTGTCCCATGTATGTGGTCGACAAACTAGCTCAAGTCCATGTCCCACATATGGGTCATTAAAAAAGATATTCAGAATAGCTCAGGATCCTCATTTCCCCCTTTTGACAAGTTATATTTTTTTACATACAGCCCTTGCCAAAAAATTGAGCACCTATGGTTTTTCAGATTTTTAGGGTTTAATGCTTAGATAGTAAGTATACACATAAAATACTAAACCATGGGTGCCCGTTTTTTTTGCAAGGGGGTGTAAATGTTCCAAATTTCTCCCTTGTTTAGCTTGGTTCTTGTGACTAAAGTTGGAGAAATAAAGCACAAAACATATTTTTAACAAATTGTATTTCCTTAATGTCTAATAATAAACTTTATTCTTATAATAACATCACAAAAATTCTCTACATAAAATAATGAGATAAATTCACAGAAACAGTTTCAGCCTTTACAATCCATCAACTTTCAGATTTAAACATAAGGATTCCAATTGCTACCGTCTTCTGGATGTAAACTGTTTGTTATCAATAACACAATATCCACAATCCACCAAATCCCCAAACCACCTAATGTGAGTAACTTGCCTACTGCAGTGCCCGTTTGACCTAAACAAAACCTGTCCATACCCAAAAAGCCTAGTAATATACTGTAAATTAACGTAGTCGTGAAGTAGTGCCCCGAATACCGCACGCATGGGAATCCTTCGCGAAGGAAACTCCGTAGACCATGACATTCTATACCATCCAAGGGTTTACATTGCACCTTAGTCCTTTCTACGTCCTCGTACCTCACGCCTCCGTATTTCACGCAGCCATGGCCCATCGCATCCCGCGCTGTCTGGTTCCCTTTATGATCGACGGGTTCTTTGCAGTCCAGGAATTCGAGTGGTAGGAAATTACATTTTACAAGAGGCCCTAGTGGTCGGTACTCTTCCGCTTGTGAGTAGGGTTCGCTGTCGGAGATGGTACTTGGTACTAAGGTAATTATTATTCCGATTAGTTTAAATAAATGCTGCATTTTCGCTTCGGTTCTTCGGCAATTTTATGCTATCTTCATTTTCCTGGTGTCGACAACAAGAACTTCGCTCTTAATTCTTGTTATTCTTGTCAATTTTGACATTTTAGAAGAGTATTTTTAAATGATTAAAATATATGTATTGATAGTTTGAGAAGAAACAGCAGTTTTGTTTTTATAATAATTGCAGTTTAACAAATCAAATATCTATAAGATAATAATGCTCCTGGTTATAATACAGAAATCAAAGATTTTCTATACGACATTCTGTTGTGTTACCTCTATAAGAAATACGCCTCTGTTTTGACATTAGCAGCAATGTTTATAAAGCTTGTTACAAACTTGTTAAATAACTTGAGAACTACATTGAGAACTAAATGGGCGAAGTTGTCGTCGCTATAACGACTTGTAACGCCACAATCAAAAGAAGAGAACTAACATTTAAGTTTAATTCAAAGCCAATTTATAATTGTATTGAAAGGCAAAAGTTGCTAAAGCTGTTATCTGAATAACTTATAAGTCTGACATACAACGAACCGACCTTCATTTAGTTTTTCCATTACAATTTACGAACGAAATATTAATGTCACAGTTACAGTCACGTCACACTGACATTTCAGACTGGGATTGGCTGGCCGTGTTTTTTTGTAATGATTTTGGTTTTCTCATTACCAAAAAGTTAAGTTTAGAACGAAATGGAGGTTTTTAATAAATTCTATTCTTCGGTCAGTAATACAGTGTCACAGTTATCAGGAGTTCTTCCCGGTAACCCCGTGACCAGAGAGTTTGAAGCTACGCAATTCATCGCGAGTGCTGGCCCAGGTAATTTAGCTATAGATACATACTAACAAGTTAAAGTTAAGTAATTTCCTTATTTAACTATACGATCTCTTTCGTATCGATTTGCAGGTTTACTATGGAAAATTTACAAAGGCTACAAGAAGTCAACCAAGCAGGAGGCGTCAATATTTGTATTCGAGAAGAAGCAACTCGAAAAATTTACGAAGGCGGATAGAGACATCATGCTGGATACGCTGAAACGTGGCATCGTTCAGCTCACTAAGCTGCGGCACCCTCAAATCCTAACAGTTCAACACAGTCTTGAGGAAAGCAGAGAAAGCTTGGCATTTGCCACTGAGCCTGTCTTTGCCAGTTTAGCGAACATACTTGGTAACTTGGAGAACGTGCCCCAGCCCTCGAACCACTTAAACAACTACAAGCTCTACGAGCTCGAAATTAAGTATGGCCTAATGCAAGTAGCGGAAGGGCTGGCGTTCCTTCACAACGACGTGAAACTATTGCATCATAACATTTCTCCGGAGTCAATAATAGTGAACCAGCAAGGTGCTTGGAAGATATTTGGCTTTGATTTCTGTATTGCTAATCAAAGTACCACTGGCTCTGCTCCGTACTGGCCATTTAATGAGTACTGCCAGGCAATGCACGCTTTAACACAACCTGCATTGGACTATTTGGCCCCTGAGTACATATTATCGGCCTCACACTCCCCAGCGAGTGATATTTACTCTCTCGGAATGTTGATATATGCTACGCAAAGTACAAATTACCGAACTCTAGGCAACATAGGGAATGATTATGGCAAGTTCAAGAAGTTTGCCAATGAGTTACGGAATTTGCCTCCGTCACGGTTGTCCTGTGTGGCCGAGGGGCTGAGGGAGTATGTCAAGCTGATGCTGAATGCTACTCCTGAACTGAGGCCAGACCCTCATCAATTTTTAAAGGTGAGGAAGTTACAAAAGTTAATGATTATAAATAATGCCATGATATTTGGTGGTGGACAAGGTATTATCATATTAAAAAATATAAAACATATTACCACAATACACATTAAAGCTTCTATGAAATACATATACAATTTATGTAGGTATAATGATGTTAAAATATAAGATGTAGAACTATGCAATTTTCGGGGATAAAAAATAGCCTATGTGTTACTCTAGGGTATCAGCTATCTCTGTTCCAAATTGTATCTAATTCCATTCAGCAGTTTTTACGTGAAAGAGTAACAAACATCCATCCATCCATACTTACAAACCTTCGCATTTATAATATTAGTAGAATCTATAAGAATTAATGTTAAAATATAATTTCAGATACCATATTTTGAAGATGTTGGTGTTAAAACCCTGAACTACTTGGACTCCTTATTCCAATGGGACAATTTACAAAAGTCCCAGTTCTACAAAGGTCTGCCACAGATTATACAAAAAATGCCGCACCGGATCTGCATCTACCGAATACTCCCGTGTCTCACCAAAGAGTTTGTCAACTCTCCAATGGTGCCATTTGTTCTGCCAAATGTGCTGCTAATCGCTGAGAGTTCAAGCAAAGAAGAATTCGTGAAGTATATCCTGCCAGTGTTAAAACCTGTCATGTTAATACAAGACCCCATACAGGTTTTGCTTATTTTCATGCAAAAAATGGAGTTGTTGCTTAAATTAACGCCTGGTGAGGAGGTTAAGACTGACATTCTTCCAATGTTGTACCGGGCGTTGGAATCTGATGCCCAACAAATACAAGAGCTCTGCCTCTCAGTGTTGCCAACCTTTGCCTCGTTGATTGACTACCCAGCTATGAAGAATGCATTGCTTCCACGAATTAAGAAGCTGTGTATAAATACGAACTATATATCGGTGCGAGTGAATTGTTTGCTTTGTTTGGGCAAATTGTTGGAGCATTTGGACAAGTGGCTTGTGTTGGATGAGATCATACCGTTCCTGCCGCAGATACCGTCGCGGGAACCTGCCGTTTTGATGGGAATTTTAGGTACGAATAAAATTGTAATGTGACGGAACAATTTAAATTTCAAGCAGAGTCCGTCATGAATATTTGACTAGCAAGGCAAATTCACCTTGTATCATGTATTTTATGTAAACTAGAATGTTTATCTTATTTGTCAAGTATTCTTTTAATTTTTTTAACTCGCAATGATCATTTTAAACATCCAAGATTCAAAAAGTATTTTTACTTGCCATACATAATATTCCAAAGGGATTGAACCTGGGGAGCGATTTTTGAAAGCACATCACTCTAAAGTACCACTCGTAAGTGGTATAAATCAGCTGATATCTCCAAAACTACAGCTCTAATCAAAGTTTTGGCTAGTGCACAAGATTAATGAGAGCCAAAAGTATCTTCTAAGCTTCTCGTATTTCAAACTCAGCACAATTTTTCACCACTTTTGAGTGGTATTTTCACACATGTGCTTTCAAAAATCAGGCCCCTTGATGCTTAACCTTTTCGACGCCAACGACACATATATCAGCACCACAGGTTCGACGCCAACGACCTATATATAGTCCATAGCTTCAATGCAAAAGCAACCTTCGTTCAATTGAGTTTAGGTTCAACTTAAGGCATCGCAATAAAGAAGTCTGGCGTATGGGTGACGTCTCTTGTATTTGACGTGGCGGCGAAAAGGTTAAAGATTCCATATGCATATGCACAGTTTTTGAGCACTACGCTATCCATTCTTTAATTAAAATAAAGTTAATTATTTTGAGGTACTAGTCTAGTCCTATAAAAATATTTTATTTGTCCGAAAATTTAAGCTTATTGTATGAAACATCCACATGTTACAGGTATATACAAGCTGGCACTAAGCCACAAGAAGCTAGGCATCACGAAGGAGGTGATGGCGACGAAGGTTCTTCCGTTCCTCATTCCCCTGTGCGTGGAGAATGGACTTACCCTAAACCAGTTCAACTCCCTCATTACCCTGGTCAAGCAAATGGTTGGGAAGGTGGAGACGGAGCATCGAGCGAAATTGGAACAGCTTAACTCAATTAAAGATGAATCTAAGTGAGTATGGTTTTTGAGAAACTATTGAATTTGACGTGTATCACGAGACAAGCAAGAGACGAAGTCCAAATCTCAATGAAATCCATTTCTAATGTGAAAAATGTTATTTTATTTTATACTAGCTTCCGCGGACTTTTTCCGCGTCGAATTAGCAATCGACGTGTTTATCGCTATCCCGCGGGAGTTATGTAATTTTCCGGGATAAAAAGTAGCCTGTTTTTAATCTACGGTACCAGCTATCTTTTAATTACGAATTTAATCAAAATCAGGCCAGCATTTTCAGCGTGAAGAAGGAACAAACGTACTTACTCACATCCTCACAAACTTTAGCATTTTTAATATTAGGTAGTAAGATTTTACACTGGCTGTTAAGGTATTTAAGTTACCATAGTATTTTATAAACTAAGTTCAAAGTATCTTCTTGTAGTGACGAATTTAATAATAATAATATAGCTTTTTTATTCCGTTTCGCTACAATTTGAGTACATAGTGTAGTTTTTTTTTTTTTTTTATTTATCGCGTAATAAGTGACGGATTTACTAACAGGCTAAGTAGACTGGAGCCTAGAAAAGGATATACAAAAATAATTCTGTTTTTCAAAGAAATACCAAGTGATTTCTTGAAAAACAAAGTTATTTTTGCATATGGTTAAGCAAACCAATTATTTTTAGTACGGAACCCTTAGAACGCGAGTTCAACTCTCACTTGATCGTTTTTTTAACCTTTCATAAGAATAACGCAATGGCATAAAAGTTTCAAATTAGCTTAACAATTTCGCCGGGCTTGGCGGTTAAAAGGTTAACACCGTGTCAACGTTCTATCTGGCGATGGTCGTTTGCAGAGGCATGGAGCACGCGTTGGGCGGCGAGCTGGTGGCGCCGGCGCAGGAGCCCGAGCACGCGCTGGCGGGGCTGACGCTGGAGCCGCCGCGGGACGCCGCCGCGCTCACCATGGGAGACAAGCAGAGGTACGGGTAGTGTCTGCAGAGGTGTGGAGAGGCTGGTTGGGACCTCGTCTGCTGAGCCAACAAACAGTTGATTAGTTGAGCAGCCACGACCATGGACGTACAATAAACAACTAGACTCCCAATCACGCTCAAAAACTGTCCGAAGCAAAAGTCTGAACGACGCGTCTATTGTTCAGAGTTTTGGTTCAGTTGTGTTTCGACCGCGCTTTGATAACAATGTATATGTCTCTTTCGCACCGTAATCTTACTATTGAGAACAAAAGAGACAGGCAGGTTTCCAGCGCGTGGCGTAGTGTCATTACTTCTCACGATCCTACGCCATTGATATTAAACATTACTGCCACGAAATAAGGTGTCAATTTGAACGAATATGTTAATGTTATCTGTCTAAGTCGATGTGTTGACACACACAACACATAGACAAAGCAACTCGGACGTTTCTTGAGGAACCTTTGTTAGCGACTGAGAGTCTAGTTGTTTATTGTAAGTCATTGGCCACGATGCATCTATTTGGTCTTAGCTAGTGTCCTACCGAAGTTTCGTTGTCGATTTTGGTTTAAAAAAACACAGACATGAAAAATAGATCATCAGCTTTGTGTCTGCGCAAAAGTGAAACGGTCGCTGGCTCAGCATTACGCTGAGGTGTTAGACTGCAGCACTGATTTTCAGCCAGAACCGTCTGTGACTCACGAAACGATACACAGATGAAATATACTACATAATCCATAAACTTTTACGTAAACAAAGTAATAAATAGATAGAACCCGAATTATGTGTAACTAAAAATTAGCTACATAAATTAATTAAATAGTTTACAATAAACAAAGAATAAAAAGGAGGGAAAACTAAATTGTTTAAAAAACAAAAGGCTGGCATATCAATGTGCAAAGTGCTGGAGGACTATTAGTAGTGTAGATTAGATTAGATTTATAAAAGGTTCGGTTTTAGTTTCGGCCGTAACAATAATAAAACCTATCCACTATCGTAGCCAATACAGTCTTCACTATAAGGGCACACGGGGCCCGTGCTCAGGGCCCTCATTCTCAGGGGGCCCCGAAGGACCGACAATTTCTATAATAAATGGTCATAGTTAGTAAAAAATTCCATGCTGCAGGCTCATTACATAACTCGCTCGCAATCGCCATCGTGTTCATTTTGACAGTTCATGTATGGGCTGCCAATTGGAATCGGAATCAGCTAGCTGTCACATTCATACAAGAACTATCAAAATGAACACGATGGCGATTGCGAGCGAGTTAGATAATAAGCCTACTGGTCTGGGAGTATAGAAAAAACATAGAATGTACCAGTTGCTTCTCTTCCCGCGCAGATGGTAAAAGCCCATCGAGGGAATGGGCGAAAATTGTAGGAATCATGTTATAGGCGATGCGGCTAGCAACCCATCACTATTTTGTTTCCCCTTTCTACCTATTACGCCCGCAATCATGCTAAACGTGGCCTTGGTATTGTTGCCTTAGGCTCTGTCTACCCCGTAAGGGATGAAGACGTGATTTGTGTGTGTATGTAGTAAAAAAATGTTATTATAATTCGCTTTTCTTACTTTCCCAAAGGGCCTCAAATTGTATGTATGTATGTATGTAAACTCTTTATTGCACATAAAAATTTTAAAAATACAGAAATACAGAGAAAATAGTACAAAGGCGAACTTATCCCTAAGAAGAATTGTTGTGTGCCCAAGGGCCCCAGCCTAGTTTAAGACTGCCCTGATCGTAGCAGCACTGGAGAGATCGTTGGAGTTGGAGTTTCCGTGTCTGCCAAGATACAACTATACGAGAGCATAAAGTGATAACCAGAGATCGGACAGATTTGCGTCATCGTTCGCAATAAAGTGGACATGACTCAAAAATTAATCAAATAATTAATCATTTAATTAATTTCTCGAAATAAAATTTGAACTCCCGGAGATAAAAATTTACACATGCATAAAATTATTAGCAAAATGTTAATTAAAGTGGCAGTTGTCGTTCTCGTAAATATTTTTATATAATAAAGAAATCACGATCCTGCTAGATATGATTATTATTTCTGACAAAAAAGTTTTCTAGTTCTATAGGTATAAAACCTCCGTGGATATAGTACTTATCTTCTATATAAATAAAAATGAATTGCTGTTCGTTAGTCTCGCTAAACCTCGAGAACGGCTGAACCGATTTGTCTAATTTTAGTCTTGAAATATTCGTGGAAGCCCAGGGAAGGTTTAAACTGTGAAAAAATATTGAAATTTAGAAGAAGAAAAAAACGGGGGCGAAGCCGCGGGTAACAGCTAGTTCTTAATATATGTATTTTGACATATTTGATTAATTTTGAAGTCATGTCCACATTATTCCGAGCAATGACGCAAATTTGTCCGATCTCTGGTGATAACAAAGAACAAACGTTTAATTGTTTTATCATTTTATTAATGTCATCAACGGCATGTGTAAACAATAGTTCTGTATACTATCACACTTGCACAAAGTTCCATGGAAACTAGGAATTGTGTTATCTTTCCGAGAATCGTCACACAAAGGAATTACCTCACTTTATCAATGAACTCGCCACTTATCTCTCATTTCGTCGAACACTTGACGAATGTATCATTTCATGAACTTATAATTCCCCTTTCCACCTATATCTGTACGCCCACAGTCATGCTAAGCGTGGCCTTTGGGTCTTGTCACCTTAGGCTCTGTCTACCCCGTAAGGGAGAAAGACGTGATTTATGTATGTATGTATGTATAATTTGGCAAACATTTATCTGCTAATTCGTAAATTAAAAAAAAAACGATATCTCTGCCACATGTGAAACGGTTTTCATGTATTTGTTAGAAGACAGATAGACAGCGTGTATCTCTGAACAGAATCAAATTAATAAATTACACATACATACATAAATCACGTCTTTATCCCTTACGGGGTAGACAGAGAACTAAAGGCCACGTTTATCATGATCGTGGGCGTATGGAGGGAAAGGGGGATCAAAACATTGATGGGTTGCTAGCCACATCGCCTATATAACATGATCCCTAAGATTTGCGCCCAAATAATAAAAATATATAATTTTAGCCATATTTAAATTCTATCTCCATCTCCAGCCTATAAACGTCCCACTGCTGGGCACAGGCCTCCTCTCAGAATGAGAGGGCTTGGGCTACAGTTCCCACGCGGGCCCAGTGTGGATTGGGAACTTAACACCCACCATTGAATACTTTATAATATTTTGTAACTTAATACATAATGTTATATTGTCAAATTAGTAATGAAAATACTTTGGCTCCTATTGTCTTTTAAGTAGTTTAGTTCTCTGCTTTGCCTCCATTAATGTCAATTCTAATAGTGGTCATTAAAATCCTATGGTATTACTTCTAGGTTAGCACAGCAACAGGAAGTGGCGCAGAGGCTCAGCCGGCAGCCCCCGCCCGCGCCCGCGGCCGCCCCGCAGAAGCCCCGCCCCGTGGACCTCACCAGCTCCCTCCTCCAGTCCAACCTCTCGGCCCTCACCACACAAAAACCACAATACAATCCGACACAATTCAACCAGAACACAACGCCGCTGTACAACCAAAACAATACACCATCGCAGTACAATCAACACAATACAACATCGCAATACAATCAACACAATACAACATCGCAATACAATTTGAATACAACACCGCAATACAACATACAATCCCAGAGTTACGGCTTCAATCAAAACTCACCCTTCGGTCAACTCGCTTTGCCTTCGAGCACGAGTTACGCGTCGCCCACAAGTGGGAACTTCAACAATAAGTGGGCTAATAATCAGAACAACCAGACCACCATGAAGCAGGACTGGTCGGCATTTGAATCTCTGTTGCCCACTGCAAGTAATAATAACGAGAATAGCAGCACTAAGAAGTTGAGTAATAATGAAATGATGGATTTGTTGAGTTAGGCACAGGCGCCATTTTGGTTTGGTTGGTAAGTAGGATTTTGGGCTTTGGATAGCGGAAATAAGGGCTAAGTCAACGTAGTATAGGCGCCTATTTCATAAAAGCCAATCCGACATAAGTATTACTTGATCTTGTAAATATTGACCATAAATGTCGTAATGAAATCGAGGTCCGATGTTTTATCGTGCGGCTCTTTCGTTCTGGTATACTTCGTGAGGGACGTGCATATCATTGGTATGAAGGAAAATGTAACGTATTGTGTAGGAAATAGGTTATATGTAGTTAATCCAGTACACACAAATAGAAAAGGTTTTAATTTTATTTTAAACTTGCTGTTAACGTACTTAATTTGTTTACGGTAAATATTGAGTGCTAATTCCTTTAACCTATATGTCAGTATGTATAATAATAAATATCAACCATTTATACTATTAATGTTTAATATAATTTAGGTAGAAATACGTAATTAAGCACGTTTTGACATTCCGTTTTTAAATTATTTGGATGAACGCACTTAGTTTTTTATACTTTTTTTTTTAATATGGCAGCCATTTCATGTTACAGCAGATGAAATTATTTACTTATTACAATTTAATTATATTCTATGAGGGTGTAAGCATTTAAACAATGGTTTATTAAAATATAATTTATTTATTAATTACATTTTATCTTATTTATAGCAAATAATAAAGTATGTGCCTACATTAATTTTATTTATACACTGTCCAGATTGCGAATGTCTCGATTAAAAGAATAATATACATATACATATATAAATCTGAGTAAGTGTATCAATGTAGTTAAGTTAGGTTTATGTTTGAGTGATTTGGATATTTTAAATATTACATTAAATAATTACCTACAGGATTCTTCAGAATAAAATTGTGTGTAAGGTTTAATTGAATAGACACAGAATAAATATAACTATTTACCAGTTTCCATTATGTTAAGGACACAATTTGATCTCTTATAAACTAATAAAAGGCGTAAAAAATTGTAGTCAGTTTTTTTCTTAAACTTATTTTAAATACTGTAAATTCTTAATTTAATTCGATAACAACCGAAAATTTGGCGATACATTATTCCAATAATGGTCCTACTAGTAACTCGTATAAAACGATATTATAAAAGAATACTTAGGTACGTTTTTTCGTCATCTCAATCTTACGTATTGTACTTTATTACTTTTTAAATTCAAAAACAACCTTCAATAAGTTTAAGTAGGTACTGGCAACACTACACCACGAGTCTACTGTCAAGTTCGGATTTCGAACTTCATATATCATACCGCCCCCTCGCTTTTTTCTTTCAGACACTAACCCCCTTATTCATAAACGCTTGTAGGCTTCTGCTAACTTAGCAATCGTTTGTCCTTATATCTGTGAAAGGTAAATGTCAAAGTGACTGATAAGGACAAACGATTGGTAAGTTAGCATTAGCAGAAGCCTACAGAGCGTTTATGAATAAGGGGGTTAGTATGAGTGGTACCGGTACCTACTGCATGATACAAAATTCTAAATTTGGAGTACGAATACTGTCCTCAGCCATTAGCAAATTAAAAACGAAGCAATTGGCCAATCAGTGGCCCGCTTTCGAGGCTACAAGTGCAATTTTACAATTCTAAACTAGCAACACTAAGGGGCTAATCCGAAATTCTATTTTTGAAGTTCGTATCATACTCATACCGTCCCTTTCACTCAAACTAATGACTATTAATGTGAGCGGAACGACGCGAAACTTCGAAAATCAACTTTCTGAGTACCTAAAGGGTTTTGTCAAATCCCAAGCACCTATTGGTTGATTGGACCAATGTTGCCAGAGTTGAAAATTGTAACGTGTACTTCAAGAAACGGGCCACAGATAGTAGCGTATCGTACTAATGTGCCAAAAAACTTACAAAAACATCTCAAAAATCCCAAAATCACCTCCGTCTTCTGAAAGACGACGCTAAAAACACGAACGCGGTCACAGCTTGCATAATGGCTGCTGTTTGGAAGCACTCCGCGTACTCGTAGTTCTGGGCCAGAGACCAAGCCATGAGGAATATGGCCACGAGCGCGTTAGCCGTGGTCGTGGTGGCCGTTGTGTCGAACTCGTTCAGCGTGCTGTTATAGAGCGGCTGCTGCACGATGCTGCAGGCGGCCGTGGCGAAGCTCGAGAACATGCACCAGATTAGGAGTAGGCTTCGGTTTGCTGATATTGTTATACCTGTTGATAGGTTCAATGTTACCGAGTAAACTTACTCCTGCTCCAGACACAACAAAGTTGTTTAAAAGTTGGTTCAATTCTGGAGTCTATTCGCATTTAGTATTTATTGGTTGCCTGGTACCCACAGCACAAGCTTAGCTTAGTTTGAGATTAAGTCAATTCAATTGGTGGTTGTCCCATATTTAAGCTTATTATTTCCTGACCTTCGGGTGTTAGATGGTGTCCTGCCTTTTTGCAGAAAAAACAATTCCCAATTTGGAAATTGTTTTTTCTGCGAAAGGATACAGAACCTTTATGCCTTCCCCGTTTATCACTTCAAGACAAAAAGAGACAGTCGATATCATAGAAAAATGTGTTACCATAAAAGCCCATGGCTCCAGTGGCACAGAAGAGGGCGCAAAGTCTCGCCTTCTCGTTGATGGACTTGGGCAGCACGACGCACAGCATTATGAAGCACAGCGCTGAGCCATGAGCTGCCGCCATTAGCGATGACACCTGGAAACATTATTTGTTTTAAAAAGATCTTAAGAGATACAGGAGCTCGAACTAAGCCAGTGCTCGTTAAAAGCCTGTTCTTCGCTTGGTCCAAGGTGCCATTCTCGTCTTAAGTTTTCCAGCTACCTAAGGTCTGACCAAGACAGCGCCGGCCTTAGCTCTTGGTCAGAGTAGATTCGAGTGAGGTTGTTAGGTGCCCTTCAACCCTCCGGTGCCATTATTTTCTTGCTTTTCGCGCCCCTTGTGATATGGAGCAGCCACCCTAAGGCTGGTTATGGAGCAACGGGTCGATGGTTTGTCCACCCGTCCATGACTTAATCGTGATCACTAGATACTCTGATACCGCCGCATAAGTAATATCGTTTCGCGTTTCGTCGCCTAAATAACATTTATTATGTTTTTTGAATTTTATAGCGCATTGGTTTCGACTGTAATGCTGTAATTTTTTATTGACTAAATAAATAAATAAATAAATCAATCAATAGTTAAGATGCCAAAGACCATAACTTCAAGCATTTTGTGCAGGAAATGCAAAGCTTAAAGTTATCTAAAAGGGGGCTCTAAATTTTAAAAAATCGTGATTATTTTTTAAGAAGCATAGCTACTTAGTTACCTACACGAAGTTTTCACATATGATTGTTAAAAAAATCAATTTGCTAGCGTGGAAACTTGACTGTTTGTTTAACCCTATTAGCGTAGGTACGTCAATACTTACCCCCCACATGTTCATCATGGGATTCTTTATCCACACCAGCGGCGCGAACATCACGCCCAGCACAAAAATGGATACGGTCGTCGTCAGGTGTAACAACGCGTACAGATAGAAGTTCAGATCCATCAGCATGTTCATGACTGTAATGAAGTTCTTCTTCAAAGTCGCGGTCCTCCTCGCAGTACCCGGTGATACTTCCGAAAAGACGATGTTCTGAGGAGCTTCGGTCGTCGTTTCTCTGTACAAAGGCTGCGGTTGACTCCTGTCTATGCTCTCTAATTCTTGGTAGCCACTTATCCTGTTATAACTCGTGATGTCCAATGAACCAAAGTCTGACGAGAACCTGTTCTGTCTTGCGTTATCAGAGAACATCTCGCTGAAATCCGACGAAAACCTCGGATGGTTATGTGGGGTGTTTACAGTCACTGCCGTTTTCGCTGTCTCTCTGTACTGGACAGCTGGATCTATGATTTCCTTTGCGTTTTTGTTAGATTTGAAGACTACTACGTCAGTAGCGTCGTCGTCTTGCGCTGAGCTCGACTGCGTTTGCGCATTCGCTTCGGGATCCTCTCTTCTTTGATTAAATATGACTTCGTCTTCATCTTCGACGGCATCCCGGAGCATGTTGTAGGTGCTTCTAATGACTCTTTCTATGTAGATAGGCCTGGAGAATGAGGCTAAGAAGAGGCAGTTCTGCATAAGGACGGCTCCGTATATCATGACCACGACATCGCCTGTGTAGACGGAGCAGAGGTACCCGATGAGGATGGGTACCAAGCAGTTGCCGACGGAGGGTGCCATGCGTACGATCCGCTGCGCCGTGGTCAGTCGGTCGCGGAAGTAGTGGGTTATGATTACTTCCGTTTGTTGGCCCGTCAATGCGCAGCCGGCGCCTGGAATATTAATGCTGGTTAATAAAAAGCTGGATGATGAAATTATCAAGTAATAAATACCAACTGAGACTAGAACCCATTTCACAGTAAAGTTATTCAGAATGGTGATCTGTGGGGAAAGGGGGACACGGGGACCACCGACTCCCTTCAAAATCGTGTTCAGTCTAATGAAAATATTGTGACAAAGACCCCAATCTTGAGCTGCGACCCCACGTGTTCAACATTGTCTAGCTAGCTTTCCAGAATCACGATCGTCATATATATTTAGGTACTTGTACACTTGATACTTATAAAATTGCCTACGATTTTATTAGTTTTTAAATATTTTGAGACATTCGTTTCATCGCTGATCCACGTGCGACCGCGCAGAAAGCAACTCTCAACGCGGCTTTGAGAATTATTTCACCAACGCAGTTTCAAGCGGCTAGAAGAAACTTAAATACGATAAAAGGTACATACATTGAATGTTGTTTTTGTTTTAACTAAGATTTACAGCATATCTGAAGCTTCTTCGTAAAGATTAGGTATCTGATAAGGCGTTGGGTTTGGTTCGATCATCGATATTTAACTCACTACTTACTATCAATCACTCGCATCGTAGTACAAATGACCCATTTTAGAAAATAGTTCTTAAAATTAATGACACAGAGGTCATTTTCCAATGCCACACTATGCAAAGGACCAAGTCAACCTGATTGATCAATACTCATTTAATATAGGTACCTTACCTACCTATAAATAATAGTTGTATACACCTGCTACACCTATACTATGTAAACAAAGTCGTAAAATAATACATTGTTCTACTCAATGCCTCGTATTAAACAATGCTTGGCATTAACAACCGTTCTGTTTAGTCAAACAAATGAATGAATGATAAAAACAATTGCTTACCAGCGAACATCCCAGAGAAAACGTTAATGATATGGTCATTACTATTCGCGTCTGTCGAATAACTTGACAAAAGAATGCCTGCCACAGTGAGGCACAGGCCTGAGAGGGCCATAAACCTTGGCATGTTGAAGGTCTTCACGACTGCTCTGCACCAAGACTCCAGTAGGAGTCTCATAACGATTGCTATGAGCGGCACCAGGGCTATATCCACGTCCCATATTTTTAAAACTTCGTTTTCGTCGTGGTCCTCTTCTCTGATCGCTTTTAATATTATAAGACCGTAGAGCGTCAATAATCCGGGCACTGTGACGTGGTAGATGACGGCAGAAAACACAATTAACCATCCGTATCCTCCATCCGGAGGTGTGGGCCCGATTTCAGGCTGGGAGGCTACCACCCGATCCAAGTGAAGGTCCTCAACGCCATTTTGTCGCCTCTGCTGCCTTACCGGAGGTTCTTGTGTGCTCTCCATTATTTTCGCACAATAAACAACAATTTCATGACTAAGGTAACTGCAAGTGAGTTATCGGGCCGCAACCAAACTGTTATCTTATCATTACCTTTCTTGTAATCTTGTGTTCTACATATTTGAATTGACCGCCAGTACTTTAGTGCTCTTAGAAATCGACGATGTGGGTCAACAAATGTTCTTTTGATTAAGACACATTTGCAGTTGGTGAAAAACTAACATAATTATTAGGCAAATAAAATTTTATTTGCGCCATGAATGTTTTTCACGGCCAATGTATTTTATGACAGCACTCTCGTAAAGAATGTCGCACGGTTTCCGAACGTGTCATGTAATATTACAGTACCAAGTTAAGAAGAAATAACGACTTTGAGTAAGCAGAGACAGCTGCTGGAATTTATGGGTGAGCGAGTGAGCAAGCATACAATTAATTTTGCCAAAATGAATTTTCAGTTTAGCCGTTTAGTTATAATGTGATTTTGCCCGAGCGACCTATAAAACGACGCTTTTATGTGAAAAATCCCGTAATTATCGATAATGCGGCGTTAATTCTGCTTTTACAGTGATAAGATCATGCAGTGGTGATGTTCTCTGAGATAGCCGAGGTAGACATTGTTCGTTTCTGTTTGAAAAATCCTGTGCCGTGTTCACGTTCCGTGAAGCCCAGCTATTTTAATTGGCCCGAGTTCGTGGTGTGATTAGTGAAGGAGGAATGTTGTGGGTTGCAGGCTTGCGCTGATGGGTGAGCGACCATGGAGACGGAATCCGTTCGCTCTGAACTGAGCAGTCGGTCGCGGCGCAGCTCGAGACATCGCCAGCACACGCACCGGAGCACCCGGTATGTTTATCTTACGAATTCCTGAGCTTTCCACTACGCTCACGCTAAAACTTTGTTTTTAATTACAAAATTGCCTTACGAGATTTTAAATCTTATTAGAAATTTCGTAGAAAACTTCTTTTTCAGTCACAACATAAACGATATTTTGCTGGGAAAATCGTGATACATTGTAAGATTGTAACCTAGTTATAACAGGAAAGGCTTGATTAGCTCGTTTGATCAGACTAATCTACTGTGTAATGTGTTACTTGAATACTTTACTTTTACACTGGTCACTTTCATTGAATAAATATGTTATGGTGTAATTTGACTTGACACACTTGGATGGCCAATAATTAATAATAAATATTATGATGAGTAAAACCTTACGAATTTATTTAAGAATCACTAAATATTTACGAATAAAATCATTAATATGACACTTAAAAACTATTGATAAAAATAATTTACTATGCATGGAAGCTGCCAGCTCTTTGGTCTCCATTGTAGTTGATCAGCCTCTACAACCATTACCTAAAATAAACAATGGAACTTGTGATAAGTGTATTTTCAGTGAACAGTTTTAAGAATAGACTAGACATTCATATAAAAAGTCAGAGAACACAAGTGCAGTGATAGATAAACATGTATCAGGTCAAAGAGCTGCTAGTGTATTATTTTAAATAATAAATAATAATAAAAACCTGTAGAAGTAAAGAACACAATTATTATAGGTACATAATAATTATTATAATTAAGAAAATGTTCCCAGTAGACAATACAAAAAAGTAAAAATAAAAAATAGTAAATAGCAACACTGGGCAAGACTTAATGCCGATTGAAAAATGATGTGTCCAACATTTTCTGTTACAGAAGTTCAAAATCACAAAGAAAAGACTGCGGCGACATAATGGCGCCATTCCAGACCAGCGTGAATATTAACCCTGAGACGGGCCGTGACGGTCAGGAGGTCATTGAGGTCCAAATCCTACCGCAAGACGAGAACTGGGGAGAGAACACTACAGCCGTAACCGGCAACACCTCTGAAGGCTCACAGTCCATGGAGGATGTTAGCAATTGGCCAATGGAGTCAGACAGCGGCATAGGTTTTGTCTGCTCCAGATACTTCGGCACTACACTAGTACTTGGCCTATCATTTGTGTCTTTTGTCAGCCCGTTGGCTATGGTAGTGCTACCAAAAATAGGCTTTTTCCCCGGTCTCACAGACAATATAGCTATACAGCCTAGCCAAAGAATGCAATTGTTATCCTGTACAGCTGAATGCAAAGGAATATTACTGTCTCTAGCCTTTAAATTAGTTCTACTGGCCATTGGAGTCTGGGCTGTGTTCCTGAGACCCCGAAATGCAATACTACCAAGAATATTTGTGTTCAGAGCCATGACTTTAGTCATACTTGCAGTTTGTACATTCTCATATTGGTTATTCTACATTGTACAGATAACTGAAGCCACAAAAGCACTTGCATTGGGTGAGGAAGCTATTGATTACAACGCACTGGTGTCCTACGTATCAAGTTTTGCGGACACATTACTTTTTATACACTACATAGGAGTAATCTTGATGGAGATAAGGCATTTAGAGCCCGCTTATTATATTAAGATTGTTCGAAGCCCTGACGGTGAAAGCAGGTCTTATTCCATTGGCCAGCTGAGTGTGCAGCGGGCGGCAGTGTGGGTTTTACAGAAGTATTATACAGAATTTCCGATATACAATCCGTATTTGGAGAAGATTCCCATATCAAAGTCTCAGAGGAAGGCGCAATCCAGTATTAAATTTTATGAGGTGGACGGGTCCAATACTAATTCAGCGCCTGGGCAAGCCAGGTAAGACATTCTGGTCTGTTTTTTCTATAAACTAGTTAAAGAAACCTGATATTTTTGATACTAAGCTAACTGCTAAGCGAGTTTCATTTGTAATTTTTTTAAAGACTTTTTAATACATTTTTTAATGGAATGTGAGATGACGAAGGATAATCGAGAGAGGTACTTAGCTGACGTGAGCCTATTTAACATTAAGAAAAGTTGTCTTGTATCAATAGACGCAGCTTATAAAGATGGCCAAAAAGATTGCACTTCGGTCTTTGGAAAGAGACTAGGCGTCACGTAAGTTAGAGCGAGACAACGCTTAACGAGGCCGAAATAAGCAGAGAAGACCGATGTGCAATCTTTATGGCCGGGTACTGTATGCAGAAACAGTATGAACCCATCGCTCGTAGAACAGACAACCGTTGGGGTAGAAAAGTTCACGAGTGGCGACCACCAACCGGAAGACGCAGTGTTGGCAGGCCTCCCACTAGGTCCCGACGACATCGTGAAAGTTGCGGGAAACCGATGGATACAGGTGGCGAGTTGTCGTTCATTGTGGCGTTCTAATGGGGAGGCCTTTGTTCAACAGTGGACGACTCCTGGCTGATGATAATGATGACTGTATACAGATTCCTCTAGCACATCTTTCTTGTGAGATTGGCCCAATTCGGTGGTCTAGCAATGACCAATGAGGCTAGCACGCTGGCATGGTTACACATTACATTTAAGCCTCGTAAAAACCAGTGGTTATCCGTAGGTCAACGACGGGTTCGTGCGCTGGCAGCACGCGGCGCCGCGATTCGGGCTCCGCGCACAACGAGCGCTACTACGAGGAGGCGGAGCGCGAGCGCCGAGTGCGCAAGCGCCGCGCGCGCCTGCTGGCCGCCGCTGATGATGCCTTCGCGCATGTGCGCCGCGTGCGTCAGGCTGCTAATACCGGTAAGCTAAAGCTACTACAGGAGGCGGAGCGCTGACGATGCCTTCGTCTGCTAACCTTGTTAGTTTTAAAGATTGATCAGCCCCAGATCTAGATTTTTTTAACCAAGGAAAGTTGGGGTGCGGGTCAGAATATAAAAGTTTAAAATGTCTAATGGGTTAAAATACACAATGGTTATATACGCAATATATAATGGTATTTTCTGTGCAACTATTAGCTAGATGAACTTTTTTGATAGCGTAATTTTATAGATAGGTTAGGTTTCGTTTATAACAATTCTGTTAATTTGCAATTTTTTGAGAAGTCACATTATATACATTTCAAACTTTATGTATTCTAATACGTACCCAGAAACTTGATAGTGGAAAAACTCGCAAACATTAAAAAAAATTGCGTCCCCTGTCTCACTTACGTTTTTAAAAATAGAGTGAAAGCGACGGTATGATACGAGCTTTGAATTTGAGAGATTGTAGTGATTGGTATTGTTGCAGGAGCCCTAGGCCCGTGCGAGGCGGCGCAGGCGGTGTTCCCGTCGCTTGCGCGTGCGCTGCAGAAGTATCTGCGGGCCACGCGCCAGCAGCCTAGGCACTCGGCTGATTCGGTAAGAAACGTGGGTTTAAACCGGCCAAGTGCGAGTCGGAATTAGACTGACTTGTGGGACCAAAGATTTACGATGATATAACAAACCTCTTCAAACCTCCCACTTCTTGATTACGGCGATATTGCCTATCTGGATCTCACTGAGGGGCTACTTGACAGGCTTGATCGTCTTCAAAATGTATGTATTCGATACATTTTTGGACTCCGAAAGTATGACCACGTGTCTCACTTCCGCGCGCAGCTTGGGTGGTTGCCTGTCAGAGATCGCAGGAATATCCATGTTCTGTCATTACTTTTCAACATTCTTTTTAATCCTTCTGCTCCTATGTATCTTTTCGAGCGATTCAGCTATTTGGCTGCCGGTAGCCAGCATCGGCTACGGTCGAATGCTAATCTCCTTTTGTCCTGTCCTCCTTCATCTTCCAAAACTTACTCCAAATCCTTCACAGTTCACTCTGCTAGGCTGTGGAATCGGTTACCGACCTCCATCAGGCAGTCTGCCTCCGTGGCGTCGTTCAAGGAAGGCTTGAGGAAGATATGGCTCACACCATCTCCTTAGATATTGTGTGTACTCTTATTGTATTTTGTATGTATGCATGTGTGTAATGATATTTAGTAGTTTTTTATGTTTTTTATGTTTTGTTTATTGTGCTTAGATAAGTACGCTCTATTGTGGCTTTCACTATCTCGAATTTTAAACCTTCACTTTGTCGGTCCCTCGTTTAATGCTCCTCTCATCTACTCAAAGGTTAACTGGTAGAGATCCCTTATAGGGATAAGTTCGCCTTTGTGCATATATTAATGTTTTTTCTTTTTTTGTGAATTGTATCTGTTTCTTTATATTTGTACAATAAAGCATTTACTTACTTACTTACTTACTTACAAAAATAAACAATTTTAAAATATTGCCTTTAGTTGTGAAATGAGTCTATTCCAGCATTCATCATAATGATTATTCTAGGGCAATATCATATAGGTTTTAAATTACTTAAGTACACTTAAAAAACAGACAAACTGACATTCCATTTGTTCCTTTTAATCATTATATACATATATAAGAGTACCCGAAACCGACGTGCATGTATGAAGAGATTGATGACTGTGGATGAAGCGAAAGAAGTATGTCAGGATCGTAGCAAGTGGAACAAAGTAGTCTCTGCCTACCCCTGTGGGAAAGAGGCGTGACGGTATGTATGTATGTATGTATAGATATATACCTATGCCTCTTTTCAGGGGTAGGCTTTGGGTACTCCTGACTTGACCTTTTTCCAAAACGTCTCCTATTTGGTCTCGGAACGTCCGTCTAGGCCTTTCCCTCCCAACGCAACCATTCACACTCCTCATATAGATCTGTTTAGTTGGTAAACCAACTAAGCATACTTTTTTCTATCCTAGTCACTATATCCTCTTTCACACCAGCATGTTCCCTTATCACACTATTCCTTACTCTATCTTTCAGTGATACACCATTCATTAATCATATTATTATCATTATTATCTCCACAGGCTACACACCACCCCCCTACTGAGTTCAGGACTTCTGATACAGTACAATATGCTTGCGCAAATGTAGCACTAAAATAAGCATTCTTAAGATCCATTTCATATTCACAGGTACTGGCTCACTTAGGCCGCTGTCTATCCCAAGATGCGTCACCTCGTGCCTTCCTCGAACCCTTCCTGGTCGAAGGTCCTGTGCTCGCAGCCGACTCGGAAGCCCGGCCCATGCAGCGCTGGTCGCTCATATCAGACGAGCTCTTAGCCCGTCCACTCGCCGACAACGTCGAATTCCAACTGCGGCAAGGTGATGTATCCCTGATATGTTCCATAAAACAGCTCCCCAAGTTCAGTTTGATGGAGGAAGTGGTCGATCCGAAGAGCAACAGGTTCATTTTGCGGCTGAATTCGGAGACGTCCGTTTGACAGGACGATTTTCTTTGCGGTGACGAGCATAGGCTGGTATGACAGTGGGTTTAGGTTCATTATCGGCCGAAAGACGTCCACAGCTGAACATAGGACACCAAATGAGCGTCATCAAGACGTCGGTCTATCTTATGGAGGGGCCTTCGGAGGGTCTTCCTCCATCAGCTGTCTTCTGGCTTAGGTTGTGTCAGCTTTGTCGTCACTGGTTAAATAATGGAACGGTGGAATGGATTTCAGATTTGTAAAGCAATATGCTGTATGTTTATCTATCTTAAATACCTAGCCGATGTAAAATGAAACTCGATTGAATTCAATTCTGTAATCTTTTTAAATATTTTGTAAATGAGACCCATGGAAATGTTGAGAATATCACACTGAGAACCATGTTGTTTAAAATGACGTGAAAATTAAATTACGCGGTTGGCCTGGTTGGTAGTGACCCTGCCTGGGCAACACGCGTCTGGGTTCGAATCCTGGTGATGGCATATATTTGTGTGAGCATATTTGTTCCTGATGCAATCAAAATTTATATTCTCGATTCAATTTGTTCCCATTTTCTTAGTTTGTTATGATGGAGTAGTAAAGGGCTCAACATTTTTGTACCAAGGCTCATGCCCAAAACGTATTTATACCGCTCATTCACTTAAAACCATAATTGCAAAGATAAAGGAAGTAGGCATGTCAAGTACAATGTAGTTTGCGAGCCTGTTTTCACTATGTGGTATTCTGGGAATTCGGTTTGAAATGGAACGTAGTGTATTGGGAACAAGTTGCTTTGGCAATCCGATATATAAAGAAACAGTAACAAGAAAATGTGGTATATTGGGAATTTGATATTTTAGAAATCGGGTCAATTGGAAATCTAGTATTTTGCAGTTATGATATTCAGGGAATGAGCGATTATACAATCATATAAGGTGAAAAGGCGCGAAATAGCCGTCTTACTTAAATCAATATCCGGGTGTCGGATGCCTTTTCTATAGATAAATAACGTGTAGCCCTCGTTATTGTAGCAGGGCCAATGTAATAGAGAAGTTTTATAATTAGAAATCAATATTGATGTAATTATGTGCCCAGTAATGCTTTATACATTTATAACTAGGCAAAAACGTTTCAGTTGAAATTAAGTCTGATCTTTGAATTTTCTAGACGCCATCAAAGGGGGGCTATCGCGTGTGAATTTGCCACTAGAGGCGCTAGTGTCGCGTGAGGTCCAATGACGCTCACTTTTCACTGGTTTTGGCGGGCTTCGTGACATGAATTATAATTTCTTTCATTTACCTGTCGAAAAATGAAAATGTCGTGAAATTCGGTTAAAGTCGGTTATTTGGCGATGAATGTGAACGCTTTGAAAGCGGTTTTTTTTCGAACAAAACGGAACTGCACAACATTGCGGCATAGATAATCGATATGAGAATAGTTATTTAGTATTAATAAAATTAATGAGATTCAAAATTTAAAACTTTGTTTTGGCGCCGATCTTATAAAGTCGCCTTTGACAGCTATACCTCTGGACCTTAGTCAACAGTGGCGCCAACTGGTGAGCAAAGAAGCGGTAGTCCCCATTGTAATCGAATGCATTTAATTGTAATGTAACTGAATTTCTTTACTAGGTGATATGTACATTTTTGTGTCATATTTTTTGTATTAAGTAGGTTAAAAATTATAGTAGACTGCACAATTTTTACTTTAATTAGGAACTTAGGTTATTTTTAGTATTTTTTTTACTTTTATGACAAATTTTGTAAATGTAAGCGGAAGTAGCTAAAATTAGTATAAGTTAGCAATGGCTCAAAAATGTCTATTGATCCGACTTTATTAATTAATAATTAATCACTAGACAATTTTGACTTGTTCGAGAAATTAATGCGTTATTTGACATAATAATGTGTATTCATTCGAGTAAACTTTTCAGAAAAGTTTTCGATGTTTACAAAATACGCCGATCATATTTAAAATATAAATAAAAATGCATTGTCGAAATGTATGTACGCGCATAACTTTCAAACGACTGCACCGAATTGGATAATTAATACAATTTTGAAAAATAAAATAACTACTAATGAGCGAATCTCAAAAAGTCTCATGTAGAAATAGAAATCAATACTTATCGAGACTTTAAAATACTTATTACACTATGTACCTTAGCTATGTCAGCTAGAGGTTGAAAAAACCTTGATGATTAATGAATCTCATTTATTCTCACATTATATACAACTTATGATCGCTTAGTATTTTTGTATAGTGTAATGGATAGGTTAAACCATATCATAGGCTAATAGAGTAAGATATTTATTCGCTAGAAAAACATTTGCTATTGCAAAATAATAAGCAGAGGCGTATCGAAATCATTCCCTGCGCATAAAGAATACAACTACAATATAAAAAAGCCTGTCATTTTTAGTTCAAAGTACAATGTCTTATAAACGTGCGCAGTCATTTTGATAAAACTTGGCTAAGAAATAGCTAATAAACTAGCTTTCTATAAAAAAAGATAGCAGGGCTCCGTTTGGGAGGTCAGATGCCACAAACAGACAGATAAACACTTTAAATTTGTAACACCAGCTGAAGTTTCAGATACAGCAAAAATACTTTACAAATTACCATTATAGATTAGGTAACCATTGATGAATAGTACCTAAATAATTTGTTAAAATAATGATTGTCTAACACATACCTACATAAAGTTTTGCCAAGACTTTAAAACATACATCTCTTAAATAGTTATTTGTGTCACGAGGGAGCAAAATTATGTGTTTACGGTGAGGGCGCTACATTGAATCTAGAATGTAGCAAAGGATTCTACAATAGAATCCTGAGCGTAGCGAGGGTTCTAAAGTAGAATCCAGAGTGTAATGAGGGAACGCCCAAAATGAAAGTAATCTTGCTCCCGAGTGGCTCATACAACTTTTCACACCGAACATTAAAAAACTTGAAAAAGTTGCATGTGTAATATAAAGATTGCAATATAAAGACTGCTTTTTATATATTTTTAATGAACGAAAGTAAAGAAAGGTTGTGTAAGTATAATCGACTTAAATGTTAAATAAGATAAACAATCGCTAGGTCCCTTTCTGACTGAGTCGGTTGGGGAGAGACACACTGAGAAATCGAGAGATATCCTTGGCCCAGAAACGGTTGTATTTATCTATATGCTAAATTGAAAAAGTGCAATTTTAATGTGTCTATATAAGATACCAAAGATTGCTTGGTAATTAAATTAATTATAACATATCATAATAATATATGTATTTTAAATATATGTCTTGTATTTGTATACAGTCAAAGTCATACAATATATGAAAAATTTCCCGTCACAAAACGCTATTTCACAGGACTTTATTGTACAAAACTAAAGAAACAAACGCAATTGACAAATAAACACATGTACAAAGGTATACTTATCCTACAAGGGATCTCTACCAGTTAACCTTTGAGCTTTCACTATCCCCTACTTTGGTCATATCATGGGAAATGTTTAGTTGTGTGTTACGGTTTTGTTTTCGTGTAATTATGCAGCTTAACTTGGCTTAAATATGGTAATATTGTTAAATGGTAAATTCTTTGACTGTAATTTTCAAGACTTGTAACAGTTTGACATGAACTGTCAAATTATTATATCGTACCAAGTAGTTTTGATATTTGAGTGAAAGCGAGAAAATGCTCAATTCGCAGCCTTATGTAAATTGCTTGTGCCTGCTTAGTAATTTGATTAGGTAAAATTAAATGTGACGTATTTGTATGAAATTTTAGGGATTTGTAATTGTAATGAAACACGAATCACGATTTATAATTTGATACTAAATTTATTGCTGTTAGTTCCACGATACACACACAGTGATAATTTATAAACACACAAATTTACCCCAAGACTTGATAGTTATTTGAGCGTTTTCCAAAAAAAAGTCCACATTTTTCCCAGAATTTAACTATTTTGGATTTTTCTGACTCAGAATCGTTTTCGATCCTTATACAAGAATAAATATGTCCCAAAATTTACATTCCAGTTAGTCACTTTTTTCATATAGGTATGTATGGATCGTGACGAACAGGAATGGAAATCCATAGTAAAATCTGGGACATATTTTTTCTTATACGAGAATCGGTAGGGTAAACGATTCTGATTAAAAAAAATATATATTTAAATTCTGGAAAAAATGTACATGTGTTTATTCTCCAAAACAAATGAAGTTTTATTTGCTAAGTTTTGACTACCTACATAAATGTGGTTGATTTTGGTTTAGACTTATGAAATTGTGACTTATAACTTTAGTATTTTTATATCCATTTGTATGCTGTAAATTCTAAATATTTTATATCTGTATACATACTGATATAAGTTAGATAAATAGTTATACCTAGGTTTTATTAGTCGAGCAGAATCTTGTAGCACAAATGTTTGCCTGAATGAAAGCACAAAGATTTGATATAATCATTGTAAATCAATTTGTACACTTTTGTATTTTTTATTAAATATGTAAAGTGATTTTTACTTGGCATTTTTACTAACAATAAGAATCCTCTAACCCATTTACGAGTCCATATGAGTTTGAATGAATTACAACAAAATGGCGGCTCACGAACAGATGATTAATACTTCCAAAATTATGTAACACTAATACTTATATCGATAAATAATTAAGTAACTTACTTTAAGGCCTGTAGCATTTTACATTTATCACAGTTTTTTTATTTTTTTGCATATATACTTAATTTAATAAGTACCTACTAGTTATTGCTCGCTTTGCCTTTCCTTATGATGAAAAATATTAACTTACTAATTAGCTTAGAGATAGTGAACCATTGGCATTCATGTCAGTCCAAAATCATTCAAATTTATTTTTGGTCCATACTACTCGTTCAGTAATTTTTTGACGACACGTCATTACCAAATTATTATTTATACATACCTACAACAAAAAAGGTTTGCCACCCCTGCTAGAGACCAACCGCTTAAATGAGTCCTCGCCCGCGCTGGCACATGGCGACAAAGGGGAGCGAGAGCGATGCGGCCTGCACCTCTCGGCAGTGGCGTAACTATAACGTCTGGGGCCCGTGGCAAATTCGTCAGATGGGGCTCCTTCCACAATATAAAGAAGTGCATCAGCGTCCCTTCTGTGCTCTAAACCAAGCCAGTTCGGGGCCCCTGGCATTTTGCCACCCCTGCCACCCTATAGTTACGCCACTGTCTCTCGGCCCCCTTTGTCGCCTACCCCACGCCCCTTTGCTACGCGGGCGAGAACTCATTTAAGCGGTCGGTCTATACCAGTATACCTCGTAAAAAATCCTACACGCTTTTGATTGAAGACATTTAGGAGTGACTTTCAAAACGGCACGCTGCTTGTACTCATAGGCAACACAGAATACGCAGTGGACGGCGCATACATGCTTCTCAGAGTGGCGTTCCTCGACTGGTACTTGGGTAGGCACACGAAGAACCATATAGCTATCATGGCGAGTATCAGGCAGAATGATACGCCGGCTATGGTCAGGCCCACGTAGTGTTTGTTGACCGGGCAGACGAAGGAGCTTTCCTTGAGGTCGAAGATTCGCGCGTTGAAGAGGGGACGGGGTGTGCCGCATCTGGAAAATGTTTTGCTTTTGATTTATTTAAATAATAAATAATACTTACATGGTGTTTGGTAGTTAGGTGCAAAGCTTTAAGGGGGTGATAGCCGAGGTATTTTTGAACATTTTTAGCCATATATGTCTCAGCCGAAATTTGATATTATTTTTTAATTGAAAATTTAGAAATTTTAGGAAAATACCCAGAATTTGATAGTCGCGAGTCAATATTGTCCCAATGAGCGTTAATTTGTCAACAAAATCTTTTATTTCGGATAGTTTAATGTGTATTGGACCAAATGAAAGTTTTAAGTGTCTTTCTTGTCACAAAAACGAAATGGAGGCATTACTAAAAATGTCTTAGGTTGCATTGGGGTAAATTCGAAATTGGGGGAATTTCGAAAATCTTGGATATCCACTAAACGGGAATATCTATAATCTGGCAACGCTTATCTAGAGGCCGAAGACATTGAAGCTTCTCATTGTAATTGGATGAAATGTAGGTATACTACATTTTTAAGTCTGATCAAGCATACTTCAATAGATAAAAGGAGTTCAGAATAGTGTTGTAACATTAGGTAGATAAAGAAGATAGATCATAATAGATGTTATCACATCGCCAGCCCGAAGTACGTGATGAATTTCTAACTACATTAGCATTATCTTAGTCTACATAACCAATTATAGACAGTCAAATGTGCAACATACTGATTTATGTTGTAGCCTAACACCGCTTGTATATTGTGTAGTCGACCAAGAAATTCGATTAGCAGCTTGTCAAAGACTATTTTATCTCACAATCACAAGTCAATGTGACAATCTGTATTTTTATTTAACGAAGTAACTGTCATAGTAAATTATACAGCCCTTTCTAGCTAGAATATAATATGACGGTCTAATATCAGAATAATTAAAAAAGCAGTTACCTCAAATGTTCGTAGTCCCGTTTCTCTATCTGCAGCTTCTGCATCCAAACGAGATTGCAGTCGCATACCCATGGGTTTCCCTGCAAATCCAACCTCACTAGCTGACCGAAGGGTCGAGACAGTTTCTCGTCCAATCTCGACACTCTGGACCCCATCAAAGACAACTCTTCCAAAGCAAAGTCATCAGCATCGTCTAATACCTCCCTGCCAAAGCAGAGACTGCTAAATTTAGTCAGATTCCTATTCCTTTCGAGTTCCAGTTTTACCAAACCGTTCAAAGGAACGAACACGTAATCAGGAACCTCTTTTATGGCTAAATTATTCAGTCTCAACTCTCTTAAAGCAGGTAGATCAGCAAAGTCTTCACTAGATATTTCTTCAATAGGATTGTCGGATAAGTCTAGATATTCCAATGTGAACGGTATCTCAAAGATATCGTGCAAATCGTTATTTGATATCGTCAGATGTTTTAAATCATACGCTTCCGTAAAGAAATTATCCGGAACTTGTTTTAAATCGATCCCACGGATGCTTATTCGCTGTATTTTATGAGTCAATCCAAAACCAGATCTGTCGAATAAATTGATGTCTTTCAAACTAGGACCAATATTGTTGTTATCAAGTATGATTTCATTCAAATTGCTCAGATGATGAAACGCTAATTTTTCAAACGTAGCAAACTTATTGTTAGCTAAATTCAAATACTGTAATTTCTTCACTTTATTAAATACTTCCTTATCGATAAATTCCAATGCATTGTCGCTCAGATCCAGCCTCGATAGTTCCGGTAGTTGCAGGGCGTTCGCTTCGATTTCCGATATCATGTTGTTTTTAAAAATCAATTCCTTCATCGTACTGGATCTGTACAAATATGACGTGGTTATAGAAGTCATGTTGTTTGATGATAGATCTACACTGTACACTGTATTAGGCAGCGAATCTTCTACTATAAACAAAGCAGGTTTGCTGTAAGCGCAGTCGATTTCTTCTCCCAAGTACTCTCCATTGTTTTTGTCCCGGCACACACACAGATCGTCACAAAGCAACGTGTTAACGTTATAACAGTTTATTAACAGCGCGAGAACAATAAATGCGTACATTTTCCTGTAGTAAATTACAGACTGCGGACATTGTTTGATAAGTATGAAGCGAAATTTTTATCAGAGTGTGTCAGCGATACGTTATCGCCGTTTGATCGCGGATTGGACATTTCGCTGGGGATAGATATAGCCAGATAATAGTTTTATATTCAATAAAACGAATATCTTTTGTTTGTCAGTTTTTATTGTTAGTACAAAATTGTTTACACAGTTTGAAGTTTTCATACATAGGTACTTAATGTAATATCTATAACTTGTAATCGATGTTTTGTCTTAAAATCTACCTCTGGCTGCCTGAGTGTTTCCTTTAACACTCGAGTCTTCATGGGCCTGCAAATTGTTGATAAGAATTATTAATCTGTATAGCTTAACCTGTTTACTATGTCACAGTGTCTGATAACGATGGAAATGTGTTTGTTTGTTTAACTGAAGTTGAGTATGAGCCAGACTTCAACAAATCGATGAAAATAACTAACCAAAGCGAAATAATTAAAAATTAAGATTTACAAAATTCCAGCTTATTTTATGGTAACGGTAAAGTTCAGTTTAGGTTCGAAAATAAGTGATTGTTTACTTTTTTTAGACGCGGACAACACCTTTGAATATGAATCCTTAGAACGACTTTAGTCATGTTAATTAGCGTTTTCCAATAAAGAGTCCACATGAACATTTTTTCCAGAATTAAAAAAATATTTAAATATATAAATTCTGCAAAAAAAGTACCTACATGTGGACTTTTTGGAAAACGCTCTATTGCTAATTTAGCGTATGTTTGGCATCACGATAACAATGTTAGTAAAGATGAATTGCATATAGAAAAGATGCTTTGTGCATTTGTGCTGTCCTGTATTCATCTTTATCATGTGTTTTATGTACAATAAAGAGTCATACGTAACATACCAGTGGCGTATATCAAGTATATCAGAAGGCTAGCCGAAGGGAATTTGAACTTTGCCTCTAATTCTGCACAATAAAGTGCCCAACTGCCTTAAAATAGGCAAGCCAGTGGGAATCGAGTTCTACAGACGCCACGCCACTGATACATCCATACATATAGATCGCGTCATGTGAAAATAAGGCTGGAAGAAAGTGAAGGGAGTGTGTACACTATGCGCAAACATATCCCCTCCATTATTTTCCAACGTTCTTTTTACATGATGCGACCACTGGGCGCCCCGGGATGGAGCAGACGGCAACGGCACTGTTGAACGCAGGGCCAGTGGCGTAGCTACCTAGGGACTAGGCGGGGCAGTGCCCCGGGGCCCTCAAGCTCAGAGGGCCCTCGAATCCTTACCAGAAAATCTCGATCGAACTATTATTACTAAAACGTAACCAGTTTAGATAGTAGTGGGGCCAGTGGCAGTGGCAGGGGTGGCAAAATGCCAGGGGTCCCTAGCTCTACGGGGCCCCGAACTGAGTTGGTTTAGAGCACAGAAGGGACGCTGATGCACTTCTTTATATTTATTTATTTATTTAGACATGCCAACAGTACATAAACAAAACATTTTATTGAGGAAGGAGCCCCATCTGACGAATTTGCCGCGGGCCCCAGACGTTATAGTTACGCCACTGAGTGGGGCCCCATTTTTTTATTTGCACCAGGGCCCTTGGTTACCTAGCTACGCCACTGCGCAGGGCTTGAGTATTCAAACTTCCTGTAACCACCACATTGCTCACCTTAATGACGATGGAGGTCGTCGGCCCAGTGTTCCACAGCTCCCCGTTCTCGTCCACGAAGGCGGCCTCCACCGCCACCGTGTAGAGCCCCGGCGCCGCCACCGACACCAGCTGCTGCGCGCTGAAGAAGTCCCGCACCGGGGTCACGGTCTGCACCGCGGTCAGCACTGGCGGGATGTGCGTCAGCTCCACCGTCTAGGGAGAAGTTAATGATTGTGATTCCGTCTCCATTTATTACTACAAAGAGACACCTGTTTTCTCTCGTCCCTGGTGAGCAGTAGATGTTCCACGGGAGTTTCTAATTGGCATTGTTCATTTTTTTTAGTATGCTCCAATTCGAAAACCATTTCGAGGAAAACCATCATTTATCCGATTTATCTTGTCCGATTTCAAAAATACTTTATGATTGCAGATATTTTTGTAAAAGTACTTTGAACATTTGTTTGACCGAACGACCCGGTTTTTAGACAGAATCCAGCATCGAACGTTTGCCACAAAAATGAAAAAAAAAGTTTAGCTATGGCAACTGTCACGTGTCACTGTCAAATCGACAAAACCATAGACAAAGCCGTATTTTTTCATAGCCAGTTTTCATAGCCAGCCGAACGAAGGCGATTGGGATTCTGTCTAAATTCACGAATTATCAAACAGCGAAAAAATATTCATTATTAATTAACAAAGCTACGTAAAAGCATAATATTCAAATTAGTTGCTTCAAATAGTCCATTTTATCAAAAAAGCAAAAGGTGTTAAAAGCACAGCTTAAAAAAAATGAACAATGCCAGATAGATGATTTAGCGACAAAAATTCGCATAGTAACAAGGTCACGTGACAGCTAGTAACGGGTAGAAAAATTCAAAGACTTCCCACCTGCTATGGGTGGTGTAGGGGTAGCACGCGTCACGGAATGACGAGGATTAGGGTTCGCTTTCCGGCCATAGCTTTACTTTTCGGATTTTTCTATGTGTTCTAATTTTCAGTGAGATTTAGAAAACAGACAGACTTTAATTACCTTAAGGATAAGGAAAGGAAGGTAAAAGGTCTGAAACCGGCGAGCATGTATAAAGAGATTGATGAATGTGGATGAAGCGAAAGAAGTATGTTAGGATCGTAGCAAGTGACCGGTATGTACCTATGTATAAAAAATAAAACGAGAATTCAGAGTGTGGGGAGTCACTGACCTTCTCATTGGTTCTGGGATGCGGGATGGCTGTGACGGTCAGCTGTACGCCTTTCACTTGACGCGGCGGCCTCCATTTACTGTGGAACAGAATAATTTAATTAAAGAATTTAAATGTCATTTACAGTAGGTAGGTTATGTTTAATTCTGGACGTATTCTGATGTTTGTCAGTATGAATATTCATAATCTATAATAGAAGTTTCTTATTTGAAATCCGCCCGGCTGCTCAGACGCGTCAAGTTTTATCACTACACTAGCTGTTGCCCGCGACTTCGTCCGCGTGTGTTTTTGTGATACTTACGGCTTTTCTCGATATCAAAAATTATTATTATTATGACTATTAACTTCGTCACGGGAACCACTGAAAGTGTGCACGAAAGTATAGAGATACTTTTAGAATTACGTAATGAAAATAATAATTTGCGACACGGAATCTTGAAAAAAAACAGGTGTAAACTGGTTTATGACTCATCACATTTATATATACCTTATTTTACAAATAGTTTTATTTATAGTTTTGTTTATAGTTTCTTTATTCAAAAAAGCTAAGTACAGTTTTAGTTACATCACTATTAATTTCGCCAAACTATGACGCTTATTGGCGAATACTGCGCTCACTTTAACGATATTTATTTGTACCCTGATTAATTTAAAAAATTAAATCTATTCTAACCAAATAATACATAAATGTTTACCTGTTTTTACCTTACGACTAACAATTCATTTACTAATCTGTTTTCTGTTTTAATTAATATTTTGCGACTAAATTTTTTCTAGCAGAAGCTTTTTTAATTTATTTTCTTGGTTTAAGTACGTAATTACAGATTATTAACACTTATTATCATTCTACAAATTAATTACCTACAGGGGCCTTGCCATATGTCTTAATGCGATTCAGTTTAGGTTCGCTCGCTGTCAGATTCATCACAGAGTACTTTTCACAATAAAATTCTGACATGTTCGTAGCGCAGGCGTAAACGCGCCCTTTTATAGGCAAAGGTACTAAGACCATACAGCCAAGCGTTTTACGCCACCCTCATAATAATTATCAGGTTTTCAAATAAGAGTGCGTTCGAAAACCTAAATAATAAAAACAAAGTAACGGTATTGCATATTGAACTTTAGGTGTTAGGTAAAGAACACAATTTAGGACGCCAATTTAGGTTGATTTAGGTTTGACAAAAATGACTTCGTTGAAAAAATACCTGTAAAGCATGTAACTATTTTATTAATGTTTTTTCACAATTGACACACTTTTCCGCTTATATGTCTTATGTACATTAGTATCTATCTATTTTCTTCGTAGTATTATTTTGTTTGTAATTATTACCAACTACTTATACCGAGGAAAGCTGATTTTCTTGAGTTCCACTATTTTGTGCGTAATCACCTCAAAAATCAAATTTCAAGAAAACTGAGAAATTATATTTACCTGTGTTAAATTGGAAGTATTATTCAGCAATTTTAAAAGGTTGCACTTCATTGGTTTTTATTATATAGGTGTATGAAGTTAATTAATTTTAAACACAAAACCCTCTTTTTTGCGTCTCTGGATGAGATTTAAAAAAAATGCTAAAACAGGTGTTTCTTTATTTTTATTACTTAGTATTTACTCTGAGTTTCATGGTTCTAGAATAATCTAATTTTCTTTTTTCATACAAACTTTAACCCCCCTTTTCACCCCCTTTTTACAAAATTTTCCAAAATTTCTGTAGCCTATATCCTATTCTGAATTTATTGAAATCGATTTGTGAACATTTCATCAATATCCGTTCAGTAGTTTTTACGTGATGCTCAGTCAAACAAACAAACAAACTCTCAACGATTTTATTATATGTATAGATAGTATAAAACAAAGTCGCTTTTTCTGTCCCCAAATCCGTATGTATGCTTAAATCTTTAAAACCACGCAACAGATTTTAATGCGGTTTTTTTTTAATAGATAGTGATTCAAGAGGAAGGTTTATATGTATAATACATGCATATTATACCGTGCGAAGCCGGGGCGGGCCGCTAGTAAGCAATAAAATACTCGTAGCAGCGCTGCGTTAGTAGAGGAACCAGGGTAGGATAGCTGAGGGATTCCAGCTTCCTCTAGACGGCCAGCACAGCGCGCGGTGTTACCTGGGGGGCGGCGGCAGCAGCACGCCCTCGGCCTTGAGCGCCAGGTGGTGCGTGCTGGGCAGCGTGGCGGCGTGCTCCTGGCCGCGCGCGCCGGGCGTGAGCGACAGCCGGCAGAGCGCGCCGCCCGCGCCGCAGCCCCACACGCCGCGCGGCCACAGCGCGCCCACGCAGCACGCCGACACCGCCGCCAGCACTGCTTCCGCGTGCTGCCGACACACACACACACGACGTCCGTTGAGACTTAGAGCCCGACCTCACCGGGACGCCGAGACGACGTCGCCAGCTACAATAACTGAACGATTTAAACAGCGCAATTCACTTGGCGATGCTTTAAAGATGACTGATTTCTATAAAATACATAGCTGGCAACGTCTCCATGGGGTCCCAATGAGCAGAACTCTTACACTAACGGATATGCCTTAAAGAGAGGCTTTTCCACCACAGATATGGCGGTTGCACTCATCAAGTATATTAATGTGACCTCGCTAAAGCTTTTGATTGCGTGAACTATAAGATGCTTGATTACAAAATTGAGCACAACTGCTCTCAGCAAATGCACGTGAGCTTGTTACGTCTTATTAAAGTCTCAGAATCGAAAAAGTAGACATTGATAGATCGTAATCGCGTGGATCCTCGGTAAAGACTGTAGTTCCACAGGGTTCGATCTTGAGTCCTTTTCTTTTTCTTGCGTATATTAACGACCTGCTTAAACATGTTTTGTTTGCTAATGAAACCTCTCTGATTTTCAAAGTTATCAGTAAAAAGAAAGATCAAAGTCACATCAACAAAACCCTCTAACAAAAGTACTTAAACGGCGAACTGATTATGAACAATCTAGTACTGAATGCAGCTAAAACTGTCGATTGTATGACAAGTCGACACAATAATTTCCAGTAACAGAGAGACAGAAGTATTTGATGACACACCGTTTTTCCCAAGAAAGAATATCATCCACATACGTTTCGTTCATAATCAATGCCAAAAACTTACCCGGTGGGTAATCCCGTTGCCAGTGCTGGGGTTGTCAAACAGCTTGCTGGATATCCTGGCGATGGCTTCGCTGGGCATCAGCGCTATCTTCTCCTCCAGGCTCGAGGGTTTGATCTCCGGGAGTAACAGCTCCTGCTCCTGCTGCGTGCACGTGATGCGGTCCAGGAACTGGGAGAGCTGGTTGAAGGTGTTTTGGGAGCTGACGCGGTAGTCAAGAATATTACTTTCTTTAAACCAGTTGGACTTTTGATTATATGTTTAGAAGTTAGTAATAGTATCCGTTTAGAAAAATCGTAATATAAAATAAGTGATTTTACTCTCGGAGGAGAGTGAGTGATTGAGAGAGAGAGAGAGAGAGAGAGAGAGATTGAAAGAGAAAAAAACAAATCAAAACATAAAATTTTACTGAATGTTTTAAAATGGGCAACCTAAACAAACACATAGGTACAGGTTGATACAAAAGAGCTGGCACGTATGAATTGACTGACTGAATGATGTGTGTACAACAAACTGATTAAATACGGGTTGAGGTTTAGTTTTTTCTTTATGTACTTGTTTACAAAATATTAGGATGCCCCTGTACGAGAACGTCACTCACACAGTGACAAGTGACATTACTTCGTTCAATCTATTCGCGCCAGCTCTCGTGAATCGACCTGTACATTGACGACGCGACATGGGTAAAGGATACATCTGCAGGTGTGTGAGCGTGGCGTTGTCAGCGTGGAAGGCTGTCCTGGATATGGCGGCGTATTGCTGCGCGACGGCCTGCGCCGCGCGCGCCGCCTTGCCGAGCGCCACTGCGCACGCGCCGGCCGCCGCGCACACCGAGCGCGACGCCTGCGGGGCGACAAGACATCGTACCGATCGTGTCGAGTATGGCATGACTTAATGTAAGTTCAAACAATTTTCGATCGAATTGCGATCGTCAGAGAGTTACAGCATGTACTAGAAGGCTTAGATAGATTTTCAAAATAAATTTTACTGAAATCATTATTTGTATAGTGGCGTTGTTAATATTTTTCTGCTGCGATGTCGAGCGCTCGCGGCGCACTTCGGGAGAGCAGTAGCGAGAGCCAGTCAGTCAATTGCGGCCACATATCAGCCTGCGTATAAGCCAGTGGCAGTAATGTACTATTAGGTGACCCCGGGCCGTAAGTAACAATTTACCGGCCGCTACGCCAGCAGTCATGTAGTGTACCTGTGCCACGGCGGGCGGCGGCTGCGTGCAGAGCGCGCGCGCCTGGTCGGCGGTGCGCGCCAGCGCGGCCAGAGCGCGAGCGCGCGCGCGCAGCCAGGCGCCGGGCAGCGGCAGGCAGGCGCCGCAGCCCGCGCACAGCGCCGCGCAGCCCCCGCCCGCGCCCCCCGCGCCGCCGCAGCCCCCCGCCACCTCCCAGGCGGAGCTCGCCGCCTCCAGCCCCCAAGTGCCTGGACGACAAAACCGCCGACTTAAACGATTAGTCAGTGTCCTCCACTATCTTGGATCCGACCAAAAATTACATATTGAAATTTAGCGCGGTCTAATTACACGAAATCATCCGAACGCTATTTTTAGCAAAGCAGCTTGTCTTAAAATTCTTCCGGAATATGTATTTCAGTGGATGGTTCAATTTGCTAGACTTAACGCTCTTGTTTTGTTTCAAAATTTTTCATCACACTTGCTCGTAAAGGGTGGTATTACACGCAGGAGTATAGAGCCGTAGTAGCCAATTTACCTCCCAAAAAAGTAAAAGTATTTTTGATCTTTGTTCGACCTAACGACCCGGTTCTTTCGCAGAATCGAGCATTAAATGCTTGCCACAAAAATGAAAAAAAAAGTTAAGCTACGGTAATTGTCAGGCTGTCACTGTCACATCTACATCATAACATTACATTCCTACACAATCTACAAACGTTAGAAATAAAAGCAAATTTACAGTATAAAACTGTGAAATACACAAAGGATATTAATGAAAAATGTTTTGTGCTGGGGTGCAACAATGATTCAAACAATAGCCAAATAAAATCGAAGAGGAGAAAAAGAGAAAAGAGAACATTTGCGGAAGGAATGGTGTACGCAAGCTAATGTGGAATATTACAAAGTTTACACGATATATTGTTGCGAATACCATTTTAATGTGAGTAGGAGTCGGGAAAGATGTAAAGGGATCAAACGTTTTATTCTGTGGTCAAACGAGAAAAGCAAAAACAGCACTGAAAACAATAACAACACCAACGGACGGAAGGATTCAAACACATTGACGCTGACATCACACACACATTCACAGATCTATGACGTTGACGTATAGACAAAACCGTTTTTTTTAATTACTGAACGAATGCGATTGGGATCGCGCCAAACTTATCAGATTATCAAACAGCGAAAAAATATTTATTATTAATAAACAAAGCCACGTCAAAGCATATTATTCAAATTAGTTGCTTGAAATAGTCCATTTTATCAAATAAAGGTGTTAAAAGCATAGCTTAAAAAAAATGAACAATGCCAATTTGTATAATTTTCAACTAGGCACTGCCTGGGATCCAAGATGGCGGATGACATTTTGATACTATTGAAAAAAAAAATGTTGTCGAGTGTCGTTTTAGGGTAATATAGCGGTTCTAAAGACGAATTTAGTATATTTTTTGCATCCAAGATGGCGGATGACATTTTGACCATATTGATATAAAAATGTTGATGGGTGTAGTTTTCGGGTAATTTAGTGGTTCCGAACACGAAATCAGGATATTTTTTTGGATTCAAGATGACGGAAGTCATTTTGAATCTATTGACAGACACAAAAAATGATGATGGGTGTCGTTTCGGGTCATTTGGTGGTTCTGAGCTCGAATTTGGCACATTATTTTGGATCCAAGATGGCGGATGACCTTTGGATACTTTAGACACAAAAATGTTGTCATTTTCGGGCAATTTCCTTCCGTTTGTTTCCTAAACTAAATAAATAAAAAAAAAATTTGGACATTCTGACTTCTTCTTTTTGACCTTTTTAAAATTTCCAACTGTGATAGGAAACATTGCGTGTATCACGGGCGTTAAGGGGATTACCATGTCAAGCCATTAAAATTCTCGTAATAGACACTCGTTAGCAATCCCCTTCTAACCGCCCTCGGTGCACAATGTACTATTACGTAGATGTCGGGGTCACCGACCTTGTTCGACCAGCATGGCGTCCGCGTGCGCGGCGCGGTGCAGAGACACGAGCCAGCGCTGCACCGCCTCCGAGCTGGCGGCGCCGATCAGGCCTTGCAAGATGTACGCCGCCAGGCTGTTGTGCCCGTACCTGACAAAATACAAAACAAATTATAATATCCATAATAGCCATCGTGAAAGTTTCGGGAAACCGGTGGATGCTGGCGAGTTGTCTTTCATTATGATGTGTGTTTACGCCACAATTGATCCCAAGAAATGAAACTACAACTTTTAACTGAACTAATATAATGCTGTAAAATTATATAGTCACAGTACGTGTAGGAAGGATAAATAAAGATGACCGCCTTCTGTCATGCCTATTAATTAAGAAAAATCTCAACAGCGCGATTCAGGATGGGAACTGAACTTGAGAGTGACATCTATCGGAAAACATTTAAACTAAAATTACATACACTAGCACTATCTGTTGAGAGATTTCAAGTAACTTAAAGTAATAACAAACTGGTATAATTAATAAATGTGCGACACGGTTAAACAATGTGCTAAAGGGGAGGCCTTTGTTCAACAGTATACGTCTTCAGGGTGATGATAATGACATCGGTACCACCTGAAACGGCTCTCCGTCAATTTCTTTGTTATGAGGAAGACGAGGAACATGTGATCAGGAAAGCACTATGCCTGCAAGTAAAAAAAGTAGAGAGCGCTCTCCTAGTACCAGATGGCACAGCATGACCAAGGTAATGACGGCAAACTGTGCGACCCGACAGTCCAAGATAGATTGTCTTGGCGTCGCAAATTTAGAAGAACAAGAAGAAACCGTTACAGCTCCCAGAAGACTACCCAACTTAAACGAAACTGAAGACTTACTGGGTCTACCAGGCAGGACTGACCTTGTACACGATGTAAATTGTGCCTAGCCTCAAGCTCACCTTAGCGCAGCTCTCGCGATCCTATACCGGGTCCAGCCGTCAGCGCTGATGATGGTTTCCCTCACCGGGTCCTGCCAGGCCGGATCGACCTTGCAGGTCAGAGCCTTGGCCGCACGCTCCTGGAATATCACCGTGCAGAGGAGCACTAGGGCTGTGCCGTCGTCTGATGGGTCTGGAGAAGCGTCCGCGCTGAGTAATTAAAAAAAAAATCAAATTATTTATCTGTTCATAATTTCGTAATTTTTTTTTAAAATGTTTTACTATAGGAGCTCCGCGCGGTGGAGCTCTGTTGACATTGTTTCAAACAGTGATTTGGCAAATGGTAAACAGTTGTTGGATTTGGAGGAATTAAAAGTCTTACAAAATAATATCGTTTATAATATCGAAAAGAGAGAGAGAGAGAGCCGCCCCCCCCGCCGCGCCGCCCCCCGCGCGCGCAGCTGCTAGACCCCGCCCGCATGCCGACTCACCCGTCCATGAGGTCAGTGAGCGAGACGGCGAGCGCGCAGTGCGTGCCCGCGCCGAGCGCGCCGAGCGCCTCCAGCAGCGCCCGCGCGCGCGCGCCGCCCCCCCCGCCGCGCCGCCCCCCGCGCGCGCAGCTGCTAGACCCCGCCCGCATGCTGACTCACCCGTCCATGAGGTCAGTGAGCGAGACGGCGAGCGCGCAGTGCGTGCCCGCGCCGAGCGCGCCGAGCGCCTCCAGCAGCGCCCGCGCGCGCGCGCCGCCCCCCCCCGCCGCGCCGCCCCCCCGCGCGCGCAGCTGCTAGACCCCGCCCGCATGCTGACTCACCCGTCCATGAGGTCAGTGAGCGAGACGGCGAGCGCGCAGTGCGTGCCCGCGCCGAGCGCGCCGAGCGCCTCCAGCAGCGCCCGCGCGCGCGCGCCGCCCCCCCCGCCGCGCCGCCCCCCGCGCGCGCAGCTGCTAGACCCCGCCCGCATGCTGACTCACCCGTCCATGAGGTCAGTGAGCGAGACGGCGAGCGCGCAGTGCGTGCCCGCGCCGAGCGCGCCGAGCGCCTCCAGCAGCGCCCGCGCGCGCGCGCCGCCCCCCCCGCCGCGCCGCCCCCCGCGCGCGCAGCTGCTAGACCCCGCCCGCATGCTGACTCACCCGTCCATGAGGTCAGTGAGCGAGACGGCGAGCGCGCAGTGCGTGCCCGCGCCGAGCGCGCCGAGCGCCTCCAGCAGCGCCCGCGCGCGCGCGCCGCCCCCCCCCGCCGCGCCGCCCCCCGCGCGCGCAGCTGCTAGACCCCGCCCGCATGCTGACTCACCCGTCCATGAGGTCAGTGAGCGAGACGGCGAGCGCGCAGTGCGTGCCCGCGCCGAGCGCGCCGAGCGCCTCCAGCAGCGCCCGCGCGCGCGCGCCGCCCCCCCCGCCGCGCCGCCCCCCGCGCGCGCAGCTGCTAGACCCCGCCCGCATGCTGACTCACCCGTCCATGAGGTCAGTGAGCGAGACGGCGAGCGCGCAGTGCGTGCCCGCGCCGAGCGCGCCGAGCGCCTCCAGCAGCGCCCGCGCGCGCGCGCCGCCCCCCCCGCCGCGCCGCCCCCCGCGCGCGCAGCTGCTAGACCCCGCCCGCATGCTGACTCACCCGTCCATGAGGTCAGTGAGCGAGACGGCGAGCGCGCAGTGCGTGCCCGCGCCGAGCGCGCCGAGCGCCTCCAGCAGCGCCCGCGCGCGCGCGCCGCCCCCCCCCGCCGCGCCGCCCCCCCGCGCGCGCAGCTGCTAGACCCCGCCCGCATGCTGACTCACCCGTCCATGAGGTCAGTGAGCGAGACGGCGAGCGCGCAGTGCGTGCCCGCGCCGAGCGCGCCGAGCGCCTCCAGCAGCGCCCGCGCGCGCGCGCCGCCCCCCCCCGCCGCGCCGCCCCCCGCGCGCGCAGCTGCTAGACCCCGCCCGCATGCTGACTCACCCGTCCATGAGGTCAGTGAGCGAGACGGCGAGCGCGCAGTGCGTGCCCGCGCCGAGCGCGCCGAGCGCCTCCAGCAGCGCCCGCGCGCGCGCGCGCCGCCCCCCCCGCCGCGCCGCCCCCCGCGCGCGCAGCTGCTAGACCCCGCCCGCATGCTGACTCACCCGTCCATGAGGTCAGTGAGCGAGACGGCGAGCGCGCAGTGCGTGCCCGCGCCGAGCGCGCCGAGCGCCTCCAGCAGCGCCCGCGCGCGCGCGCCGCCCCCCCCCGCCGCGCCGCCCCCCCGCGCGCGCAGCTGCTAGACCCCGCCCGCATGCTGACTCACCCGTCCATGAGGTCAGTGAGCGAGACGGCGAGCGCGCAGTGCGTGCCCGCGCCGAGCGCGCCGAGCGCCTCCAGCAGCGCCCGCGCGCGCGCGCCGCCCCCCCCCGCCGCGCCGCCCCCCGCGCGCGCGCAGCTGCGAGCTCAGCAGCCGCCCCGTGCGCGCCGCGTACTCCGCCGGCGACGCGTTGCTTAGTTGCACCTACAGGATACATAGATAATAATAATAAGTGGATGGAAAATGGATGTAAGGGTGGGTCCCCTGGTACTAAAGAGCTCCTCCTCATAGACATGACTATTTGCCAACGAGTCCGACAGAACAGAGGGACCCTCTCTGCAGCCTGGATTGACTACAAGAAGGCCTATGATTCGGTGGCCCACTCATGGCTGTATAAAGTTGATGCAGCTTTAAGATCCTTCTTAATCGCGTGCATGGGGCAGTGGACCACAGTCCTTCGTCAACCGGGTGGCAGTGATGACCCACCTGGTCCGCAGGACTTCATAAGGATTGAACGCGGGATCTTCCAGGGTGACAGCCTAAGTCCATTATGGTTCTGCCTAGCACTGAATCCGCTCAGTACTTTGCTGGCGGATTCAGGGCTAGGTTGCCGGCTCCGGAGAGAGGGTGAGGTCATTTCTCATCTGCTTTATATGGATGACCTTAAGCTATTTGCACCAAACAACCACAACTTATTGGAGTTATTGAAAACAATAGAAGTTTTCAGTAATGCCATCAAAATGGAGTTTGGTGTAGATAAGTGTTGTCACGCGGTAGACGGTGACACTTGTAAAAAGTCGAATCAAAGATCGATAATCGACGACTTGCCGTAAGACCCTAGGTGGCACATCACTAGTCGCGCTTAATTAAGTATAGTTATACATACGGAACCGCGGCCTCCTATAAAAGCTCGCGCGCGCCGTAGGGATCCACACTCTATTTCAAATCTTCAGAATAAAAGCTACGAGTACGGAATCCCCAGTTATATGGTGAGTAAATTAATTATCATTGTCTAAGTGCTCAAGGTGTCTTATTGTATTTTATTGCTTTTTATTCTAAGTGTAATTTCAAATGTAAATCATGTTAATAAATTAGGTCTAAGTGTTTCGTCGGGGCGCGTTGACCGTAGGGCCAACGGCCTCCAATTTGAATTATAACGTAGCTTCATTTTGAATTTAACGGCGAACACAGACTGTTCAACCTTATTCAAATTCGCCTATTTGTTCCTAAGTCTTACTCGAGGACCTAGCCGACTCTTTGACGCACTACCCCTGGTGGACGTCGAAGGGCTGCCTGGGCCCTCGTCGTAGAAGACCGCCTCTGACACCGAGAAAATTACAGGGACCCAGATCGGGGCTAAATTAAAGCCTGAAACTGCTGAGCTGCATAACGCACATCTCCACTACCCTACCGGAAGACACGCTTCTGCCTGAGGACGACATCCTGACCCAAGGCTCGCCTCTACTGCGACCCTCGCCTTCGGCCCCTTCTGCGCTGGCAGCGTCGTCCTCACCTTCGTGTCCGTCCAGGGGAGTACTAGTGCTCCTTGGGCGTGTGTGTGTGAAAAGAATAAGTCAATAGTGCCGTTCTGCCCTGAACTCTCTTAAAAAGCTCACGTTATCCCTGAGACTACGTTGTTCTTTGGATATTGTAAACAATAAACCTCTGTAAAGTTCCATTTGTTTCACTGAATAGCCAAGGAGCGACCCTACACTAAAAAATATTCACGAAAGGTGATAGTCGGCGCCCAACTTGGTTAGTTCAGTTCAGTTCTTAGCACTTTTTTTATACGCGCACTAGCGGCACCCATTAGTTCAGTTCAGGTCTTAGCACTTCTTCCGCACACGCACTCAAAGAGTTGGCTTCGGTCATTTCTAAATACTTTTATACTTATTTTATTGTAAAATCCGACTATTGCAGTAACAATTCGTTCGCTGTCTGAGCTCGGCTTAAGAATAGGCTCAGCCGTTTTCTCGTTCGGTTACGTAGAAGTCGTAAAAAACGTTGTTCCTGTCGGTAACAAGTGGTTATTTTCTAAAATTTTAATTTAAATTAACGTAAACAAACATTAAATTCACTAGCAGTAATTTGAAATCAACGGTTCCTAACGTATGTACTTAAATTTAAAATATTAACGGTCAAATATTTTAAATACTGAACCGTTAATTTAAAATCCACTCGCGCTTGGCACATCCGCTCGCGCCCTAATTATTCGAATCAACGGTTCCTTCCGCACCGCTCCGTTGTGTTAGCAACGACCGCGCGCTCTCTTTCGCACCCGTGTGCCTAGGACACTTAGCAGATTCAAATACGCAAGCGTTAACGGCTCGATCGCGACCAGTGTCAATTTAAAATACACATTAACTACATAATAACTACCACAGTTGGCATTTCAAATTTATAACGAACCACTCAATTATCTAACAACAACCTTAATTAGTTGTACCGACAAGAACATTAATTTAATCAAATTTAGCATCACTTCTCGAAAACTTTAAACTTAACTTCAAACAACTCGCGATTTTTAACACTTTACTGCAATAATCGAATTATTTTAGCACCTTACCTATACCTGCGCATACTTTGAGCATTTAGACAACTAACTACAACGCGCTACGTGTTTCAATAGCAGGCTAGCCATTACAACTGAGTTAACTACTTAACGTTCAATTCTACCAACGTTTAATACGACTCGCAGCCATACGTTGCGGCACTTAGGGTAATACGCGTAAGTCGCACTTTCCTTCAACACTTACTTATCGATCTACGGTTCGTCTTGTAACTCCATTTCATTATTTTAAAATTATAAACGCACCTTAACGCGCACACTTCGGAGAACAGGTTGAATAAATTCTAATATCGCGGGTAACTTACAGCTTTTAGTGTACTAAAAATGGCACATCGCAATATTAAGTATTTATCGCTACAAAAAACAGAGTTATCTTATGAGGTGGCTATTCGCGGAACTACACCGGCACTTACAGTACAAGAATTACGCGGTCAAATAGTGAAACTAGCACCCGGTTTACCGGCCCAGGATATATTAGAATCGGGACTAGACCCCGTCGACGACCTAAAAGGCGTAGCAGAAAGTTTAGCAAAAGCGCAGTCAAATTTAACCCTAATCAAATCAAAGTTTGACGATAATTTATTCGTGCGTACAGACAATTTGTGCAGTCATATCTACCATCGTCTTAGGAGAATAGTTACTACTACACCCGAATCGGAGGCAGTATTGAAATCATGCTTAACTAGCTTTCAAAATGTATCAAAGGAACTAGCTACTATACGTGCTAAGTTTGATCAAGATAGTGAGGAAACCTTTTTGGAAAGTGAGGACAACCTAGAACAATTGAACACTTCTTCTCATAGTTTCGCGCAACCACCACCAAATATATCAGTAACATGTGACCGCGGCATAACCTCTGATTTTGCAAAACTTCGCTACAGTGGAAAAACTTGTGTCCGCGCTTTCGTCATTCGTGTAAACGAATTTCTCTCAGCTAGGAAGATTAAACCAGACAAATTCCTTTCTTTCGCGACTGAGATATTTGAGAGCGAGGCCTTGTGTTGGTATAGATCGGTTAAAGATAAGATTACCACTTGGAACGAATTGTCTAAACAACTCGTATCCGTATTCTCACAGCCAGACTACGATTATAAATTAAAGGCGGAAATTCGCGCCCGGACTCAAGACGACTCCGAAAACATAACAATTTATTTAGCTATTATGCACGCAATGTTTTCACGACTAACTGTACCTATGACTGAAGATGATCAGTTAGAGATTTTGTTGCATAATATTAGGCCCTGTTTCGCGGCAGTATTAGCTACAGCTACTTCAGTGACCACTATAGATGAACTCCGTACCGTCTGTCACAAATTCGAACTAGTTCAAGCTCGAATGTCTAGCTATAAAGAGCCACCGCGCCCTACGGCAGGTACACTAATCCCTGAACTAGCTATAAATAAACAATCACAAACCTTTTCACATCAAAATAGGCATTTTGATAGGTATCAGCATCCATCCTCGGGTAACAGCGCTAATAAACATAATTACACTAACACTAAACACCGATACCCGGTGAATATTTTGTCACAAGCACCACACACTAACAATAATAAATTTTGTCCTAGGTGTAAATCTAATACACACACATTAAGAACTTGTCAAGCACCACGGACCTTGTTGTGCTTCAAGTGTGGCAAGGTGGGGGTGAAGTTCCCAGATTGCACTACATGTAATAAACACATACCTAGACCCACTTCGCAAACAAAAAACTAAGTTCGTGGCGAGGACGTCGTTACATTAGGAGGGCTAATAAATGGTCACAATGGCTGCATTTCGTTAACACTTTTTTTAATTCTTATAAGGTAACGACGATCTCGCCCCACTCACATAAACAAAACAATTCGCAGCAGGACTTAGGGCCGCGCGACGCGCGACCGTTCATAACTATCTATATAAACAAACTGAGAATTCCACACTGCTTATTGGACTCGGGGGCGGCCGTAACGGTGCTTGGCAAAGATTATCATAACACATTACTTACCTATGGGCATACCATGCGTTTTGATGATTACATTAACATAGAGGCGGCTGCTGGCCGGCGCTTGCGTAGTATAGGATACTTTGACCTCGACATAACCTTTGAGAATCAAACTCACTCTATAAGGGCATACGTAGTGCCCGAGGTCAATAATTCTGTCATACTAGGGATAAACTTTTGGCGGTCTTTCAAAGTTTGTCCTAAATACGTAAGTGCTTTAGCGGCAAGCGAGACCGTCACTAAGCATCCAGACAGAATTATTCGACCTCAGGCACTGCATTCCTACACTAACCTCACAGAGGCTCAGCGCGTGCAGGCAGATAATATTATAGGACAGTTTCGCGACATCTCTTACGAACAAATTGGTCTCGGCCGTACTAACTTAGTTGTACATAACATTGACACGGGCACTACCGAACCAATTAGACAACGTTCCTACAGAATGTCACCGGAGAAACTCAACATAATAAACGAACAGGTCGACGAAATGTTGCGTCTGGATGTTATTGAACCATGCGAGAGCGCGTGGTCCTCGCCAGTACTAGTAGTAGGGAAGAAGGACGGCAAACCTAGGTTCTGTCTCGACAGCCGTAAATTGAACGCGGTAACTAAAAAGGACGCGTACAGTCTTCCTTACATATCTGAGATATTAGACAATCTTAGGGACGCGAAATTCTTAACTAGCATTGACTTATCGAAGGCGTTCTGGCAGATACCTATAAATGAAAAAGATAAGTGTAAGACAGCTTTCTTTGTACCATCACGTGGTACCTTCTCGTTCAAAGTGATGCCCTTTGGTTTGACGAACGCACCAGCTTTACAACAGAGACTAGTAGATAGCCTATTTGGACCTGAATTCGACAACAAAGTATTCTGTTATCTCGATGATATAGTCTGTGTCAGCGACTCCTATGACAATCATGTAACTTTGCTCCTAAAAGTCCTAGCGAAGCTAAAACACGCAGGTCTCACTATAAATTATGAAAAGACACAATTCTTTAGGAACTCATTAAAGTACTTAGGCTACGTGGTAGACGAGCAAGGCTTACGCACGGACCCAGATAAAGTAGCCGCGATTCTAGATTACCCCAGACCAACAAACACAAAGGAGGTGAAAAGATTTCTAGGCACCGCGTCTTGGTACCGTAGATTTGTTCCTAATTTTAGCACATTAGCAGGCCCACTAAATTCCTTGACTTCACTTAAAAAAAATGCACCACCATTTGCATGGACAAACGAAGCTGAACAATCGTTTGTACAACTCAAGTCTTGTCTAATTAGTTCTCCGGTCCTCTCTTGCCCGGACTATACGCAACCATTCGAGGTACACTCAGACGCAAGTAATTTAGGCGTAGGATCAATGCTCTGCCAAACTATTAACGGTCAAGAACATCCAGTCGCATACATGAGTCGTTCCTTGTCAAAGGCGGAACGAAACTACAGTGTTACAGAACGCGAAACCTTAGCCGTCCTAGTCGCACTCGAGCATTGGCGCTGTTATCTCGAGAATGGTCGCACATTTAAAGTCTACACTGACCATTCATCTCTAAAATGGTTTTTATCTCTAAGTAATCCTACAGGCCGTTTAGCTAGGTGGGGAGTACGACTATCATCCTTTAATTTTGAGATCTTACATCGACGCGGCAAAGACAACGTCGTTCCTGACGCCTTATCTAGAGCCGTGCCAGTGTCAGCGTTAACACTTGCAAACGCGCATCTCACGACAAAGGACAAGTGGTACTTAGATCTTTACAACAGCTGTACTAACGCGCCACAGGGTTTTCCTAACTATAAAATAGTAAACAACTCCCTCTACAGATTAACGAAGTCTGACACTAGATTTGCTAACGAGTTCACATGGAAGGAAGTAGTACCAGAGGAACTACGTCACCAAATAATTAGCGAAAATCACGATGTACCTACTGCGGGACATCTAGGCGCGTTCAAAACCTACCATCGTTTGGCTCTCAATTATTTCTGGAAAGGAATGTACAAGGACGTGTCTAAATACATTGCGTCATGCGACACTTGTATAGCTTATAAACACCCAACTCACGCTACGCTAGGTGAGATGGGTCGTCCTAAACACTGCTCACGTCCATTCCAGGTTATCTCCTTGGACTTCATGGGTCCACTAACTACTACACGAAAGCAAAATAACTACTTACTTGTGGTGACATGCGTATTTTCAAAATATTGCCTTTTGTTTCCTGTACGTAACGCGACCTCAGCTATAGTCATTAAGCACCTGGAAGACTCAGTTTTCCTCACTCATGGTGTCCCTCAAACCATATATATGGATAATGCTACTTATTTTACCAGCCGCGAGCTGAAATCCTTCCTCGATAAATATAAGGTACCTAATCAGTTTCTTATAGCACGCTATTCACCTCATATTAATTTGACAGAACGTTATAACAAAACGATAATGACTTGTGTATCTACCTTTGTACAAAACGACCACAGGTCATGGGACATTAATCTGCCAAAAATACAATTCGCTATAAACAACTCCATAAACGAGGCGACGGGTTACACTCCCGCTTTCTTAGTACACGGCAGAGAATTGGTAACGTGCGGTTCACACTACGTCGATAATGAATTGGGTAATGAACTACTATTCTTACCGCGCGACGCCTATGCGCAAAACGTAGGATTCCTAGCAGAAACATTCGACAAAGTCCAGCACGCGCTATACAATGCACATCAGAATAGTATTAAGAGGTATAACTCACGCCGTAAACCAGCGCACTTTAATGAAGGCGATTTAGTATGGAAGCGTACATATTTCCTCAGCGATAAGTCCGCTAACTTTTGTAAGAAATTAGCACCGAAATTTGTAAAGTGTAAGATCATTAAAAAACGTTCACCATTAGTATTTGAACTACAGGACTTATCTGGAAAGAATTTAGGCGCGTGGCATATTAAAGACATCAAATTAAAACCAACAGGTTAATTACTCGTAGATAGCGTTCGGCCCGTGGCGGAGCCGCAGCGCGCAATGACCTCATTGGTCGGCGTCCGCGATCACTCCTCCCCCTTGCGCCGTCGCAATTATCTCGCATTCCGCTAGTAGCAGCGCAAGAGCAACACGTTCCGGCCGCTTAAACTAAAATCTAATCACTCGTAGCGACCTCGTAACGATGTTTACATTCCGCGCGCTGCTACGCAACCATGATACTTGCGCTAACTTAGAGGCAAGAAACCGTCGTGAAACCCGCGAATGGTCATCTCACATGTATGAATCGTCTGTTTTAAACTAAGCCTAATACCAGTACTACTGACTTCTGTAAAGTCCCCTACCTAAGCTGTATTCAGGAACCGAGCGGTGTTGGAAACTCGAAATCATAAGCCTTATTCCACCTGTTTACAATAGTACTACGGGCGGCCGGTAACCCGAGGACAGTCGTTATCTATATGTGTAGTTAGATCTCCTTTCCATTACAACCTTTACCTAGGGGTCGGAGTAGGCATATACTATTGTTCTATCTCTTTTAACTTGTAGAAGTATGAATGATGAGCGTGAGCGTGAGGTATGATAGATAACTCCTAAGTTTTAATAGCCGAAAATCAACTTAGGTTGATTTTCTCACCGGGAAAGAGGGGAATGTCACGCGGTAGACGGTGACACTTGTAAAAAGTCGAATCAAAGATCGATAATCGACGACTTGCCGTAAGACCCTAGGTGGCACATCACTAGTCGCGCTTAATTAAGTATAGTTATACATACGGAACCGCGGCCTCCTATAAAAGCTCGCGCGCGCCGTAGGGATCCACACTCTATTTCAAATCTTCAGAATAAAAGCTACGAGTACGGAATCCCCAGTTATATGGTGAGTAAATTAATTATCATTGTCTAAGTGCTCAAGGTGTCTTATTGTATTTTATTGCTTTTTATTCTAAGTGTAATTTCAAATGTAAATCATGTTAATAAATTAGGTCTAAGTGTTTCGTCGGGGCGCGTTGACCGTAGGGCCAACGGCCTCCAATTTGAATTATAACGTAGCTTCATTTTGAATTTAACGGCGAACACAGACTGTTCAACCTTATTCAAATTCGCCTATTTGTTCCTAAGTCTTACTCGAGGACCTAGCCGACTCTTTGACGCACTACCCCTGGTGGACGTCGAAGGGCTGCCTGGGCCCTCGTCGTAGAAGACCGCCTCTGACACCGAGAAAATTACAGGGACCCAGATCGGGGCTAAATTAAAGCCTGAAACTGCTGAGCTGCATAACGCACATCTCCACTACCCTACCGGAAGACACGCTTCTGCCTGAGGACGACATCCTGACCCAAGGCTCGCCTCTACTGCGACCCTCGCCTTCGGCCCCTTCTGCGCTGGCAGCGTCGTCCTCACCTTCGTGTCCGTCCAGGGGAGTACTAGTGCTCCTTGGGCGTGTGTGTGTGAAAAGAATAAGTCAATAGTGCCGTTCTGCCCTGAACTCTCTTAAAAAGCTCACGTTATCCCTGAGACTACGTTGTTCTTTGGATATTGTAAACAATAAACCTCTGTAAAGTTCCATTTGTTTCACTGAATAGCCAAGGAGCGACCCTACACTAAAAAATATTCACGAAAGGTGATAGTGTGCAGTCATACATGTGCAGCGGGGGCAAGTTGTAAATTCACCGAACTTACAACTTTCTGAAACAATGTTCCTCAGACCTATCTCCGAAACTGAAACCTACAAATATCTTGGTATGTCACAGTCCTTGGGTATTGAAGGTAGGGATATCAAACAGATGGTGAGGGAGCGTTTCTTTGGGCGCCTGACAAAAGTACTCAATAGTCTTTTGCCTGGAGGCAACAAGGTGCGCGCCTTCAACGCCTGGGTGATGCCCCTGCTCATATACTCCTTTGGCATACTAAGGTGGAATCAGACTGAGCTGAATGCCCTGGATCGAAGGGTTCGTTCATTGCTCACTACGCGTCGCATGCTACACCCACGCTCGTCTGTTATGAGACTGTACACCCCACGAAAATGTGGAGGCCGTGGCTTCTTAAATGACCAGGACCTCCACAACCGTGAGGTGTGCAGTCTCAGAGAATATTTCCTGAACAACGAGTGTGGGATGCATCGTGATGTGGTGACGGTGGACAAATCCTTCACCCCTCTCGCCTTGGCAAAAGAGAACTGGCGCAGACCTAAGGTATGGAGCACCGAGGATCGCAAGACTGAATGGTAGAGTAAGGAGCTACACTGGCGGTTCTATAAGGCCCTCATGGGGCCCGATGTAGACCTGTTCGCGTCGGTGAACTGGCTACGCTTCGGGGATCTCTTCGGGAAACCGAAGGTTTTGCCTGTGCAATTGCGGACGAAGTTATCATGACTAATAACTACCGGAGATATATCCTGAAGGACGGTACGGTCGACATTTGTCGGGCATGCCGCCGTCCTGGAGAGTCACTCAGGCATATTATTTCTGGTTGTTCTAGTCTTGCTAACGGCGAGTACTTGCACAGACATAACCTTGTAGCCAGGATTATTTACCAGCAACTTGCTCTGTTATTCGGTCTTGTGGACTTCGAAGTGCCCTACTATAAGTACACACTGCTCCAAAAATCCTTACAATAGTCCTCCAGCACTTTGTACTTTGATATGCCAACCTGTTGTTTTTGAACAATTTAGTTTTCCCTCCTTTTTATATTTTGTTTATTGTAAACTATTTAATTAATTTATGTATTTCTTTAGTTACACATAAGTCGGGTTCTATCTATGTATTGCATTGTTTACGTATAAGTTTATGGATTATGTAGTATATTTTATCTGTGTATCCTTTCGTGAGTCACAGACGGTTCTGGCTGAAAATCAGTGCTGCAGGTGTCTAGCACCTCAGCGTAATGCTGAGCCAGCGACCGTTTCACTTTTGCGAAGACACGTAACCCTGATGATCTATTTTTCATGTCTGTGTTTTTTTTTCTTGATTATTTTCTACAAAATTGTGTATATTTTCTTATATTTGTGTCTTGCAAAAAGGAAGAAATGTATTCTTTCTTTCTTTTAATTCCAACGTTACCTTTGTAAGCGCTTATTTTGTAAAACTTACCAAGCATCTGAGAGCCATCCTCAGCGGTCGGATGCTATTCTGTCCAGCGGGTGACCCGGTGGCGATCACAATAGATTCCAAGGCCAGCATCAGATCGGAGCCCTCCACTGCCATTCCTTCCTCGTAACTGTTAAAAAAAATCACCTATTGAAGCAACTGAAATAAAATCATCCAATGGGATGGTATAAAGTAGTTGCAGATGGAGGAACACAGTGGGTCAGTTGTGGTATTGCGTACTGATCTGTTGCGGTATTGTATACTGGTCGCTTGCGGTATTATGGTCTGGTCAGTTGCGGTATTGTATACTGGTCGCTTGCGGTATTATGTACAGGTCAGTTGCGTTATTAATGTTATTATGTACTGGTCAGTTGCGGTATTATGTACTGATCAGTTGCGGTATTATGTACTGGTCAGATGCGGTATTATGTACTGGTCAGTTGCGGTATTATGTACTGGTCAGTTGCGTTATTATGTACTGGTCAGTTGCAGTATTATGTACTGGTCAGTTGCGGTATTATGTACTGGTCAGATACGGTATTATGTACTGATCAGTTGCGGTATTATGTACTGGTCAGATGCGGTATTATGTACTGGTCAGTTGCGGTATTATGTACTGATCAGTTGCGGTATTATGTACTGGTCAGATGCGGTATTATGTACTGGTCAGTTGCGGTATTATGTACTGGTCAGTTGCGTTATTATGTACTGGTCAGTTGCAGTATTATGTACTGGTCAGTTGCGGTATTATGTACTGGTCAGATACGGTATTATGTACTGATCAGTTGCGGTATTATGTACTGGTCAGATGCGGTATTATGTACTGGTCAGTTGCGGTATTATGTACTGATCAGTTGCGGTATTATGTACTGGTCAGTTGCGGTATTATGTACTGGTCAGTTGCGTTATTATGTACTGGTCAGTTGCAGTATTATGTACTGGTCAGTTGCGGTATTATGTACTGGTCAGATACGGTATTATGTACTGGTTAGTTGCGGTATCATATACTGGTCAGTTGCGGTATTATATACTGGTCAGATACGGTATTATGTACTGGTCAGTTGCGATATTATTTACTGGTCAGTTGCGGTATTATATCCTGGTCAGTTGCGGTATTATATCCTGGTCAGTTGCGGCATTATGTATGTGTGTGTGTGCGCGCTCACCAGTGCACGGCGCGGCGCGTGAGCACGTGCGCGGCGGTGGCGGCGGGGCGCGGGTCGGCGCTGAAGGCCGCGCGCGCGCAGAACGCCCGCAGCGCCGCCGCAGACATGCCGGCGCCCGCCAGGCTCTACACTGCGCGGGGTGTGTGTGTGCGCGCTCACCAGTGCACGGCGCGGCGCGTGAGCACGTGCGCGGCGGTGGCGGCGGGGCGCGGGTCGGCGCTGAAGGCCGCGCGCGCGCAGAACGCCCGCAGCGCCGCCGCAGACATGCCGGCGCCCGCGAACACCGCCGGACACTCCACCAGGATCTACACACACCGTAACGCTTAGGCTAAGTTCAGATGACCGCGCGGCTCGGCGCGGTTGGCTCGGCGCGCGGTTCAAGATTGTAACAAATCTATTTTGCTGTGTACATGAGCGCGCGGTGCCGCCGTGCACCGCGCGCAAGTTCTTGTCCCGCGCGGCAACATAGATTTTGTTACAACCTTGAACCGCGCGCCGAGCCAACCGAGCGTCGCCGCGCGGTCATCTGAACTTAGCCTTACACCGACTGCATATTATCAACAAATTTTTGCCATGGGTGAATGCGTTTACTTCGGCGGTGCTCCCCGCACACCACTGAAACTATGGCATTTTCCGAAACTATAATTTGTCCTTCCCCGAGACTGAAACTTGAAACTATCTCTCTACCCAAGTCCAACTAAATTGGATCCGCAGTTCCCATGAAAAGGTACTTTTGCATTCTTATTATTAGCATGGATAGCAAACTCTTATCAAAAGAAAGTTAATAGGTACTTGCCTGCATGACTTCAAGACACAGCATGGTGTGGCTGGCGTCGCAGCTGTCGCTGGCTGTCTGCACGAGCCCCTGGATGCTGTCAGCGGACCACAAGGCCGCGTGTTCGGCCAGCTTCTTTAGTCCGAGCAACGCGGCGCGACGGACCGACGAACGAGCGTCGTGCGTCGCTATGCTTAGAAGGAGATCCACCTACAAGCAATGACAAATTAATAAGTTATCTTGCACGTGAGTAGCGGAGTAGCGAGGTAAATATTTTTTGTCCATTAGTCAATAATTAATCCATTAATCCGTTAATTAATTAATGAAGGGAGCTTTAGACCGACTATCCAGATGATATTTCTATGATATCCCACATATCTTAAATACAAACAAAATGACGAAACATTTGAGCGTCGACTGAAAGTCCTTTTGTTAAAAAATACATTTTATTCTGTGAACGAGTTGCTGGATATGACATTTTGATTTATTTATTTATTTAATTGCATCGTTTATTCCATGAATTTTGACATTATATTAAATTAACCCTTTATTATATTTCATTATTTACCTATAAGCAGCGACGATCCCCAGCCGAGAATTAATTTAATTGTACAGTCAAGTGCAAAAATAAGTATTGATAGGATCTTCTCAAAAATATGTCCCACGATGTACGGTACTTATTTTTGAAACTTTGTCTAGATACATATTATTACACTTGACTGTACCTAATTGTTTTATTATTAATTTTTTGATTTTGTAATTTTTGTAAGATTCAATTGATTCATATCATTTAATTTAATTTATTTACTCTTGACGATTTCAATCTAAATTCTCCTAACTTGACAATGTACAATTTACAATATAATTTTTATTGAACGAATAAATAATCTAAATCTAAATCTATAGCTTTCTCTCTCTGTTTAGTACGCTTACCTGATCAGGCACATGCACCACGGTGTCGGCGGCGATGGCCGTGAGCGCCGTGATGGCGGCGCGCACCGAGCTGGAGGACGGGAACCTCTCCAGCAGGGAGCGGAGCAGCCGCAGCACTCCCTGCGCTCTGACGGCTACAACGAACAATACAAAACTATGTATATATACCATTAACTTACAATAAACAACTAGACTCTCAATCGCTAACAAAGGTTCCTCAAGAAACGTCCGAGTTGTTTTGTCTATGTGTTGTGTGTGTCAACACATCGACTTAGACAGATAACATTAACATATTCGTTCAAATTTACACCTTATTTCGTGGCAGTAATGTTTAATATCAATGATCGTGAGAAGTGATGACACGACGCCACGCGCTGGAAACCTGCCTGTCTCTTTTGTTCTCAATAGTAAGATTACGGTGCGAAAGAGACATATACATTGTTATCAAAGCGCGGTCGAAACACAACTGAACCAAAACTCTGAACAATAGACGCGTCGTTCAGACTTTTGCTTCGTACAGTTCTTGAGCGTGATAGGGAGTCTAGTTGTTTATTGTACGTCAACGATATATACTCATTTTTATTTAAAATCTATTTATCATGTTATTGAATCAGGAGTCACCCTGTAGAGTTCCATTTGAATGAACAAACAACACTACCTTTACCTACCTACACGGGATAAAAACACATGGTAAATAATTAAGACTATAATTAGTAGATAATATTCCTAGAGGATCACAATTCAAGTCAAGTCAAAAGATGGGAGGATGATTTGCTTTGACAATACAATACAAATACTCTTTATTGAACACCACAAATAAGTACAAAACAATACAGAAACAAAGAACAAAGTAGACAATAGGCGGTCTTATCGCTTAATAGCATAGGTGCTCTAAGGGATTTTCCAAATTTCCCACGGGATAGGAAATAAGAACGTTATACTTGGAGACATGAGTGGGTGTATGGGGTATGTCGTCACTCTGACGTTATCTGCGCGGAAGTCGCAGGCAAAAGCTAGTTTTTAATAAATTATGCCCGGTTATAATGACCGACATAACGCTTTACACCTTCGGCAATGTTCAGCACTTGATCCCGGACGATGTTCGGCACGTCACTTGTTTTTGTTTTCAAATGAAAAATATACATACCTACAGGATCGTACTTATTACATACAATTTTTATTTTGATTTAATATGCAATGTTTCTCAGTTAAAATAAGTAAATAGGTAAGTATCTAAAAAAAACAGGTTTTTTTAGTTTCTCAAAATGCTTTGTATGACCTCTCGTTGTATGACGTGCTTGTCATTTTCCTTTGATGTCATCATAAACTTATTCCACTGTATTATACTGAAATTTCATTCCTATACACAAAAGATCTCTGTGGGTCTTTAAGGGATGAAAAGTATAGAAACGTGAGAAAGAAATTATTTTAATTAGCAGCGAGCTTTGACAATGCAAATTCAAATTCGAAGACAGGAAGCTTCTGCGGCTGCGCGACATATAGTTTTTCTGCGCATCGCTAGGGGGCGTAGCGGCGCTGTTGCCACAGGTCTAGTGTATCCGCCAGGACTCCTAGCTTTAAAATCCTGAAACTTAGACTTCTGAACAGATAGACCATACCTCCTCCGTGCACAGTCCTCAGCGCCCGCACGAGCTTGGCGCGGCGCTCCGCCCCGGTGCTCTCGCATTCCACCATGTCCGACAGCTTGTTGCACATTGCCACGGCAAATGCACTAAAACAGAGTTCATCATTCAACTTTCATTTGTAGCTGGTTGGCAGGGAATTTGACCCAAGAAACCACCTATGAGAGTATCACATAGGCGCACTTAATGCTTGTAAAAAATTAAGATTATTATTACACAAACAAGCAAGTACTTTTAGGTGGGGTCCAGATACTGTGGGAAAGTTTTAATGAGATCTAGAAAAAACTAAGTATACCTTCTCTACAAATTAATTGATACTTGGTATAATACAGTGTTACCCAAACATTGTTCCGAAATGGCCTGGTAATTTTCAAACTGCTCCTTCATGACTCACTTAATATTTTTAAAGCCAAACTGGTTCTATTAGGTAAAAAAGTGTGTCCCAGATTTAACTACGGAATATATTTTCCTGTTCATCACATTCCATACATACCTATATTAAAAAAAGTGACGAACTGGAATGGACATTTTGGGACACACTTTTGATTGTATAAGGATTGATATGGTAAATGATTCTGAGTATGAAAAACCCAAAATAGTTAATTGTGGACCAATTTTCATGTGGTTATTTTTTAGGAAAACGCTCATAAACATATGGTTTAAAGAGCGACAGAGGAAAACATGACCATAGCAACAAGTGACAAGATGACGAGCAATAGTGCAAGCTATGTTTAGTTTGGTCTAAGATTAATTTTGGTGTAATGTCCTACACAACTATTCCTACTTATTTCCACTACTTCCTTTACATAGTATACATACTTGGAATGGGCAGCAAATCTCGTAGTAGCATAGATAGCTGCCTCAACCTCCACATTGTCGTGGCTGTCCAGGCCTCTTCTTATGGCATGATGCACGTTCTGCCTCTCCGGTATAATCCCTGCTACTGCACCCAACGTTCTCAGCGCCAACGCTCTCGCCACCGGATCGTTAGAGTGTAGAACGCTAAAAACCCTCCTCAAGAACTCGTCAACGTTCACTATCTTGTCTAAATGCTTCTCGCTTTGCTGGCAAACACGCAACACCCACAAGCGTAGGAAGTTGTTGCCCATACGAAATACGTCGGCGAGTTTCAGAAAAGAAGAGTTGATCAATATCGGGAAGGGGTATTTCTCGAATAGACGCGGGAAACGGACTATAGCCTCGCATTGTTCGCCTACTTTTCCCGATCTGAGACCTGCAATGTAAAATAAGACGATGTTTTGAACTGTATTTTGATTGTTTGGCGTGTTAGAGGTTAGGTTTGTTAATTGTTACCCTTGTCTAATTCAGTTAACGCTGAGTTGGCGTCTTGCTCGGGCTCGCCAGAGTTGTCGTTAAATGTATTTAGTCTAACACCGATCATTTTACACTCTTAATAACAGAATTATTAAATAAAATGGGATTAATAAACAAATTCCGACGGAGCATAGACTAGCCAGTTTTTTTATAAGATTTTATTTGACGTTTAGCTCCGAAAACCAGGTGGAAGTTCAGTACTTTACCACTAGGTGGCGCTATGATGCAAATGTTGAAGCCATGGTGTGAAATAAAACCTTATAATGTCAGATTGACAGTAATACAAATTTAAGACTTCTACGTGTGTAGGCTCGTTCTTTGTGTCGCATTATACCTGTAGGTGTCAATGACCTTTAATCACTTTATTCATTCTTTTAGCAAACACTGTTTCCCTAATTTATAAATTTATTTTTATGTTATTTATTGATAGTAGTATCAAGTGCCAAAGGCAACGGCTACACGGCTAGAGATAATATTGTAGGATTTTGGCCGTAGTACAATGATTATCATAATTATTGTTAAGGCTATAATATAAATTGAAGACAGTAGTACCCACTGTAGGTACAAGTACAAGACGCACGTTTAATAGTATTAAAAATAATATATTAAGTAGGTACAGACAGTTCGCACTTTATTAAAAAAGAACTATTTTAAAAATATTGCTTTGACTTTCCACTCACGTAGGTTATACTTATTATAATGTTTTTCGACATTTACCTAGAAGTGATTCATAATAATTAAGTGCACCAAAAGCAAAAACACCGGGCAGTTATAACTTCCGACGGCAAACTGAGTTCAGTTTATCTGTCTGTACCTATGGTTCTGGCATCGTAGCTTTCAAACGAATGGATTGGAGGCAATTTTCAATCGAAAGCTTATCCTTTACCGTGCTATACTTAGCTGTAGAATAGGGTCTTCTAAAGTGACTGAGGGATCTAACGTAAAAGTGGGCAGCGTTCTCTACTGCCAACTGCGGAGTGCGGACTACAGCATTGCAGCGTGGAAGACAAGGAGATAACAAGAATCGATACATACATAACATACATAAATCACGTCTTTATCCCTTACAGGGTAGACAGGACTTAAGGTAACAAGACCTAAGGGCCACGTTTAGCATGATTTGTACGCGTATTTGTGGAAAGGTGAATCACAATAGTAATGGGTTGCTAGCCGCATCGCCTGTAACATAATTCCTAAGATTTTCACCCGTTATCTCGATGGGCTTTTACCATCTGTGCAAAAAGGGAATCGTACTGTTACATTCCATGTTTTTTTCTTTGCTCCCAGACCAGAAACTATTTTCCCAATAAATTCTTCATTAAATGTTCAAGTGTTTTAACGACTACCACGACCGCTTTTTCAAGAATGTAACGAAAATTGGTTCAGCCATTTTTGAGATAGTGAACTTTTAAACATATTTTTTTTTAAGTTATAGAGATCTGAGCTTATAGTTAACTTCAGTAGGTAAACATCTTTGCATAGGTAGAGTTTTGGAACAGTTTTTTTACTTTTGATTTGTATAATTTTATCCAAAAACCAAACCATGCAAACGAAACCTTCACACTGATTCCCCTCTACAGTCTAACAAGTAGCAAACTTGATATTAAACACCTCTAAAATTAGCCTCGCAAAGCGCTGTTTAGCCGTCGCCGTCACATCTCAAAGCGTAATTACACCACCTGTGTAACGCGACCCTAGCGCCACCATTACAGCTCGACAAACTTAACTAGACCAGCGGATAAACCGAGAACTAACTACATCATTACTTATTAGACACCTAATGTTAGACAACAGCGACTCTGTCACCTGCACGGATATGTTGGCGCGGCCATCACGTGAAATTACGCGAAATGGCGCCCACTAATCATGGCAGATCGGCTAAACGGAGTCTTGTTACAGTGTTATTTTAGATTTGTAGCTGTTGTTTGGGCACTGTTGACCTGTTTGTGCCTTAAATTAAAACGTTAAATGTGTTCAAACATAGAATGTAAGCTCTGCAATTTTAAAGTCAATGCGCGTCTAAATGCCCATCTATGGCGTCGTTAAACCCTGGTTTATCAGAAACTGTAATATTGTAATTTACTATAGAATACCTACCTACCTAGGTACCTACGTGCAGAAGCGTGTTTAAACATAAAAACTTACTAAGAGTCTCAAAACAAGCCTGTAAATATTATGTAGGTGCCTTTATGGCGGTGTAGTATGATGACACACCTTTAAAGAAGCATTTATACAGAATTAAAATAATCCTAAACTTATGCAAGTGTCTTAACACAGGTTCAGAATTAAAATCTTACGTGGTAAATCCAGTAAGTAGGCATGACGGCTACCCTCGTCTCAATCTTATCTTCATTAGTCCTTAATCCTCAACCAAAGAAAGGCAAAAAGAGATAATAACTCATAATCCGGACCTTTATGTTGCATGAATGAAGTATGGATGCATTTACCAACTCCGTGTGCTGCCAACATTCAACAAATGACAGTAAATTTTGCTTCTGTGGAGCCCTCAGGTCTTTCAAACTAAATTTTAAATCTTAACGGCTCTACCATAGAGTTAAAAATCAAAGACGCTTTATTTTATATTACTGGCCAGTATTTTTCCCAGAAGGTTGTATTGTCCTTGTTCTAAATTTAAATAATCCTTAAACCATGTCCGGCATCGATTACTTGCGTGTTACTACAATAGCGGATTTTTGTGGATTAAAAAAACAGCCAAAACATTGGTTTGTTCCAATCCGGAAGAAGGATACTTTGTGATGGTACTTAAGACACTAAGATAGAGATTAAAGACAATCCTGAGCGAAATGGTGAGTAAGCGAAGCATAAAATTGTGAGGTGATTTGCACAAGTTTTATTTCCATAATTTAGATCGCTGTCTTATAGGGATAAATCATGGTTAATAGTGGTAGGTACTGGATACTATTACTTGATAGAGTTTTTTAATGAGTGTGCCTGTTATTGATTGAAATGGAGCACTACAAGGTATTTCAGCGATAACACCTTTCGCTTCACAGCACGACCATGAAACACGACACTCGTATTTTGATAGTCATCCAAACAGCACAAATAAGACGAAAAAAACATTAATAGCATCAAAAACCTCTTAGAAGTGTTGAGACGTTAAAACACACGCTTCGTCGGTTCTAATACATTTTAACGTTCTTTCAAACATGTTAACCTTTGATACAATACAGCAAGGTCTGAAATTGGTTTTCGATTGTGTTCGAGTGTTAAGTTTATCCTTTAAAATCACACCTTCGTGGTATGGTGCTGGCGTAATCAAAACATCGTGAAGTAATCTTTTGTGGATGTCGCGGACGGTCGGACAAATGCCGGGAGCTCTATTGTATAAGTACAGATCGATATCTAACAGCTTGTGATGGATACCATTATTTTGAGACAAGGTGGGAATACGTTTCCAGGCTTAGGCTAAGACTTCGGGTTTCTTGAAAGTTCGAACGGTTAGCGAGATTGTAGGTATGCTTGTCTAAAAAGGACTGTTTTTTTTTTTTTTTTTTTTTATATGAATAGGAAGGCAAACGAGCAAGTGGGTCACCTGATGGTAAGTGATCACCACTGCCCATAGACACCCGCAACCCCGGAGGAATCGTAGATGCGTTGCCAACCTAGAGGACTAAGATGAAATGTCTCTTGTGCCCGTAATTTCCCCGGCTGTCTTACTCTCCACACCGGAACACAGCAGTGCAAGCACTGCTACTTAGCGGCAGGATTAGCGAGTAAGATGGTGGTAGCGATCCGGACGGACCTTGCACAAGGCCCTACCACCCGCAAATTTATCACAACATACAATACTTAACCAGTAATTACGTAGGCGTAAATTCAAGTAACTTGTAATTGTAATAAACCGACTTGTAGCTTATAACTTTTCGTACGACATAAAATTATGGCTTTATCAATGAGATCACATAATTTTACTATTTTCAAATATATAGACTGTATAATTATTAGTGAATTTTAGAGTATCTAGTTTAAAAAAAGTCATCAATATCAATTTAAATTTTATCCTGATTTCCAACCACAAAATGGTGACACATTTTTGGCGCGAACGGCGTCAATTTTGACACCACCGACCGGCTGCGTTCACGAATAAAGGACTATTTATTATCTGTGTATGGGTAAATAAATATAGAGGATCGCTCTGAATGCATTGTGGCATTGTGCGGGGATCCGATAATGTTTTTATGGAGCTGTCTCCTCGAATCGGGATTAGTGGCAAATCGGCGATGATTGCCGTCGACAAATATTTGCTGCCATCGTGATACTTTCGGATGCGTTCATGATCACCGCAATTTTAGGGACGCAGCAACAATAATCAACTTAATAGCAAACAGATGCAATATAAAGTTTATAGTAAACAGAGTATTATTTGTCTAATGACTCCAGCTAGATTGTTCGTCATATCATAACTTTAAAATGAATACTAAAACTGTAAACTTACTTACGATATTTTTATTTATACTAGAGTAGAGGCACCGTAACCTATAAATACCTTATTAGTCTTTATTTGAAGTTTTAGCAGCCGACACTATGTCGCTTATGAGTAGGTATGCACTCAATAGACACAAAGAGCAACATTTGCCTTACGTGTATAATAGAGACCACAAAAACACCTACAAAGGTTTATCAGAATGTCAAGTGTGTCGTCATTTATCATTATCAGTCATCAAGTTTTAAAAATTCACCAGAAGCAAGTTTAAAAATACCTCAACCCCCTATTCCAAGACATTTTAGATAACAATAATGTACCTATTCAAAAAAGGCTTAATTCGAATTGGTATTTAAAGAACATACGCTGTTTTAGTACTGAGTGTCAGGCGTTTAGATAATACTAAGCAGGACGGATTAAATGTGACATTCCTGTTGTGTGCATAATCTGTGCGTCACGGCCGCAAAAAAAAAAGAAAGAAAGAAAGGATGTAGCCAACAGTGGCGCTTAAGGTAACTGGTTGGACTGGGAGACATATTTTGTTATTATAATAAAACCTGATAACAATTTTAGCAGCTTGTAAAATACAAAAATAAATTTTAAAAATTACCTTGTGCTTACAATTCGTAAGCATTACGTCTAATCATAATATTTATAATGTAACTAGATACATACAGTCATACGACAATTTCAATAACTCTAGCACTATTTTTGACTAATAATTACTTATCTTCCAACTGTTTTTAAAAATAAATGTCAATGGTTTAGGAACACTCAGTGAACGATTCTAATATTTTTTCGAAAACACAGTCAGCTCTAGATTTAGACAAGAAGTCATTCAGCCTGGTAGAAACTATCCATATACAATCATCGATGTAAACCGAACATATATTATTAGTTTAGCAATATTGAGCGCAACAGATTCATTCTGTCTTACGGACAATAAAAAAAACCCGATGCCAAAACCCGTCTCCGTATGTAAATTTTGTAACGCCAAACGTGCCTAATCACTGCGTTTCCCAAGAAGTTTTCTAAAGTATTTTAAAGTATTAAAATCATTGTGCGGAGTTCACGCAACACAAAGGTTTCATTCTTATTTTTTAAGTCGCCCAGCGTAACGTCTGTAAAGTGATTATCTTCATTTTGCATTTGGCTTTCAACGCTTTTGTACTTGGGGCGACCATGCTTTGTAGGTTCTAATATTGTCTATGAGCTGGGGCTTGCACACAGGAAGCATTATATGTCTGGCTACCGACACATATTTTTTTCAGATGAGCCGTAAAGAAAACAGTCGAAATAAGAATTTGCGTAACACTGATATTGTACGATCATTACATAGTATGAAAATACAGTCGAACATAGAACCTCTTTCTTTTTTTGAAGTCGGTTAAAACAAAGTAGCTTTCCACTGTCTCTTCCCTATGTACGCTTAGATCTTTGAAACTACGCAACGGATTTTGATGCGGTTTTTTTAATAGATGGAATGATTAAAGAGGAAGGTTTACATAATTATACGCAGACGAAGTCGCGGGCAGAAGATGGTAAAAAATAAATTGAACTAATTCCAACACATAATACTTTTAATCCAATTTAAAGCAGGCATATTAATTGCATTTAAGTTTGAAACGATTGATAACCAAAAAGCTAAAAGTTATTTTTAAGCTACACGATTTTAAAGAGATTTAACAAGTAAGTAAATAAACTATATACATATTTTATGGTGTCCCTACCACGAAGGTATAATATTAGAAAGACTCGGTAGCGATTCAGAGCGGTATAATCACGCAGATAACGATTTCAAACGCCATTTTCTTTCACTCGCTCGTTATATCGTGGAATACACTTTACTTAACTATTTTTAAATCATAGTGAGCACTTTGCTATGTATAAATGAACTCTCTAAACGCACATTAAATTTGAAAACTAAACAGAACATTCATAAATAATTCGATTGTTTTTTTCTTTGCGTTGGTTCTATGCCAGCCAGCGCTGTTTAACAGCCACAGCCACAGATCTGAATATAGTCAATGTAAAAACCAAAATGATAGCCAAAAAGTTTCTTTGAAGACTACAATGTACGAGTAGATGAATTAAATACCATAATTCTAATAGACATTTCCTATTGAGAACGAATCAACGACAACCAGAGGTCTCGGGTTACGATGAAAGATGAAACGATACCAACCGATACTGACAAACCGACGGTATGTTCCAATTATTCGTGGCCACGGACCGTCCCGCGGCTCTAGTTACAATAAAAAAAAAATGACGTTTAGAATGGTTTTCCGCGTTTTTGAAATCATAGAGAGGTATTGTGTTTTTACAGTTACAATCTTTTGTAGGTACTAGCTGGTCAGCGATCTTTGCGGTAACTATTTTCACTTAAATAAGATTACGGAATAAGAATAAGGTAAAGAATTATCCGTCGCTTAAGATACACTTGGCAGATTTAAAAAAACAACATATCTGTAGGTTTTACAGTAAGTACCTATAGCTTTATAGGTTTTTTATGACAATATTCTTTGTCGATTCTAGCACCCAAAATGATTTTCGTTTAGTTTAAAATTGAATAAAATAGTTTTGTACCTAATTCCGCATTACCTACTCTACACGTTAAATAGTGACATCTGAAGTTTTTTTTTATCTATAGACAAAAGTGAGAAACATTCAAAAAGACGATACGCGCGAAGCTAAAAAGGTCGTATACCATATTCCCCCTTCCACATAACCAAAAAGTTCCTATAAAAAACTGGTGACACGGTTAGCAGAAGCAATAGTCATTGTACGTGACACCCTCTTTTGTTGGAAGTCATTTTGTAATGGTATAACGACCCTACGGGGGTTGGGGTGGCAATAGTAAATTTAATTACGATTACATACTGTTACATACGTTCTACAGCTTCCATGTTTCCTTGAATTGAAACCCGCTTGTTTTGGGGTGGTTTTTGGTTAGTGACGGTTTCATTTGACCGTATTGCGAAATTTGCGATTTGGCAAAGCTGGATGCAGAACTAAAATCTATTCGACAAATGGTCGCGTCCGTGTGATTTTCAGGACTTTCTTTTATATAAATACCTAATATATAGAATATAGATACTTATAAAGAAGACTACCTATTGCCCGCAGCTTCGTCTGCATATTTTATTGAATCAGGCGTTACTTTGCGGAGGTCCATTTCAATGAACAAAAAATTTTTACCTTGCTACTCCGCTACTCACGTGCAAAATAACCAAGCCTGTGTGAAATATATATGTTTTTCATGCAATCCCTCCCTCCACTGCTGCCAATAAAACACATATAAATCCCACAAACTTAATTATCCCTTACACCACACAAACACTGACGCGTTTCGATCCCTCTACGGGATCATTATCAAAGTTTAAACACAACCATTACACATGCAAACCAACGTCGTACTGAATCTAAACTGTATATATAAGCATAATGTACCTACGTTCATAATATGTTTTCCCAAAGTACCCTATTATTTATGATTTTTATTATCCATTAACAACTACCTTCAAAAAAAAAAAAAAATTTTCCGACTACAGTAAAAACAAATAGGGTTATGTATTTTACAATAACAATTTTTATTCACCAAAATGAACACGCAATAACGGCGATGAAAGCAAGTTCACTTGTTCATTAACAACTTCTTCTTACTTCTTCTTCTTGTTCTTACACTTTTGTGAGAAGGGTTTACAGTTGGATATTTTAGAGCAGTTGGAGATAATTAGGTACAGCAATAGTGGTTCCATAATTAATGAACAAGTGAACTTGCTTTCATCGCCGTTATTGCGTGTTCATTTTGGTGAATAAAAATTGTTATTGTAAAATACATAACCCTATTTGTTTTTACTGTAGTCGGAAATTTTTTTTTTTTTTTTTTTGAAGGTAGTTGTTAATGGATAATAAAAATCATAAATAATAGGGTACTTTGGGAAAACATATTATGAACGTAGGTACATTATGCTTATATATACAGTTTAGATTCAGTACGACGTTGGTTTGCATGTGTAATGGTTGTGTTTAAACTTTGATAATGATCCCGTAGAGGGATCGAAACGCGTCAGTGTTTGTGTGGTGTAAGGGATAATTAAGTTTGTGGGATTTATATGTGTTTTATTGGCAGCAGTGGAGGGAGGGATTGCATGAAAAACATATATATTTCACACAGGCTTGGTTATTTTGCACGTGAGTAGCGGAGTAGCAAGGTAAAAATTTTTTGTTCATTCGTCTGCATAGTTTATCGGTATCCCACAGGAATTAAGCAATTATCCGGGATAAAAATTGGCCTGTATTATTCCAGACTATAATCTATCTATGTTCCAAATTTCATCCAGATCTGTCCAGCCGTTTTGGCGTGAAAGAGTAACAAACATCCATCCATCTATACTTACAAACTTTCGCGTTTATAATATTAGTCGGATGTACCTGGGTACCTATACATATATTTTAATACTCAATTTTTCCTAAAACATCCCACTTATTTCCGTAGCATCCACGCAGCACATTCGCAATATTACAGTACCTAACCAGGTTACAACATTTCGATTTCGAACCGGTATCGCCCGGAAATTGTGAACGCACCCTAGTTGACACATTCGGCATTGTGGCAACACTGCGCCACTCTATTGTGTCGACTCGTAATTATGGCAGCCATGTAAAGCGGTATTCATTGCTCCCGCATGGAGGGGAGAGTCCCATTCGTATTTCGAATCCGAATCACAATGGGGTGTGAGTGTGAATAGTTAATTTTAATGTAGTTTTAGTAATGCGATGCGTTCATGTTGCGTTTTGTTACATATATATTGTTGGATTATTAAAATAAAAACAGCATGGCCGCTATTTAGATTTATTTTTAACATCTGTGTTGCAGCTTGGTAGTTGTGTACCTAGTCTCTAATCGCGTCGATACCTATACATATATTTGAAAAGTATCTCGGTTTGGCTGTTAAATTTGTAATGTTAGTAGGAGTGACTTTTATTAAATGAAGAAAGAGAAAAACCAAACAAAAAAATAACATAAAAATTAAGCCATGAAGAAATAAGAATTAACAACTAAAAACTAATATGGCGTACGACTCCAATACCGCTACCTCCTATTCAATCAGTATCAAATTTAAAATTAAATAACATGCGTAACAATTTAATATTATTATAATCAAGAACGTAAAATGAAAGGGATCGAACGTCAGACATAAAGGCTAATCAAATATTAATAAAAAAATTGAAGCTTAGAACATTACGACGGGATCTCTTATTCCCGTGTTGGGCGCCCCTTAGATTTCTCTATCGAGCTACCCTCATCCGTGGTATAATTCGTTAATTAATTTAAACATCGAACGCTACAAGCTCTAGTTACACCGGTCATTCCGACCAATTACGCGCCATTACCGCTCTACAAACTTACCACTACAGTTTACAGTGGCGTTGCTGTCGCGCACTGAAAGTAAAATAGTATGGGGTGAGTCTAGTTCTAATTTTAGCCACCGATAGGTTATGTTTGTGGTGCGTGTGCGCTTTAATCCGCGACTCGGGTTTCACTGTAATGTGCCGCCGCGTCTATTTCAGTTATTTAATTTACATAGAATGAAACAACGTCCTGCCGCTGACTGCGTTTCTAGTAGTGTAACGAAAGTTTACGGATACTTTTTAGCTACCTTTTTAAAAATCGGAAAAATCTGTATACCTAAATATGTAAATCAGTATACATACGAAATAGAGTTTCTGGCACAATAAAAAGTAAAGACGTTGTTCTAGAAATTACTTAGTTTAAACGATGTTTTTTCTCTGCTTTGAAGTGAAGTCATATCGAAAGCTTTCTGTATTAATACATTGAAATTAAAATTTCGAATCGTGATGTCCCGTTCTCACTTGTAGCGTTTAATGGGAGAGCGATATGGACGGTACGATGCGAACTTCTAATTGCGAATTTGGGAGTGGACCTTCCACTGGAGTGTAATATCACGTTGGTAATACACAACTGGTCTGTCTGTTCGACTGTCACCGTGACACCGTCGCCAGTCGGTGGTGGGATGATGGCTGGACAACAGGTAATCGGCTTATATGTTGTTAGCGACGAGGGTGATGCGAGTCACAAGAGGCTGGAGTCTGCTGAGCGTATCTAAATAGCGAACCACGGTTTAGAGATACATAGGTACATAAATCACGTCATAAATCATATATGTATGTATTTTCAGTTTAAACATACATACATACATACCGTCACGCCTCTTTCCCACCGGGGTAGGCAGAGACGACTTTGTTCCACATGCTACGATCCTGACATATTTATTATTACATACGTAGTAGGTATATGATACAGAACCGTTTTGGGACCAAAGTAATTTTTCTAATTTGGAACGTCAATTTGTCTATTCGTACACATTACTTATTTCTTTTATTGGTTGTCTGGTAGAGATCGCTATTAAGCGATAAGACCGCCTATTGTCTACTTTTTTTTTGTTTCTGTATTGTTTTGTACTGATTTGTGGTGTTCAATAAAGAGTATTTGTATTTGTTGTATTACTCACACATACAACAGGTCATTTACTTAAGTTATCTGTTATCAAGTTCAAATATGGCTGTCTAAGTGTTATGTATCTTCTACCCTTTTGTCCCATGGACCACACTCCATTAATGCTGGACAGATACTTTTAAGAAGCATGTCTCATGTCCCATGGTCATTGATATTTTTTGTTTGACACCTTTATCTTTTCAAAGGCAAATCGGACTATTTATACAGTTTATCCATGGACCGACACCTTTTCAATACGTCGGTGGTGATCTCCTATTGAAGGCATAGGCTAAACCACAGATTATGGAACACGAGCTGTAAAGCAATCTTAAAAAAATAAAAATAGTCTTGTCAGTTTTTTTACTATGGATTTAGTTAACACTTTTCATAGCGTTTTGGGCCAAATCATCGACAGTATCATTGGGTTATACCTATTTTCAAAAATTTAATTGTTTGGCGTTTTATTTAATGGAAAAAAAAGAGCCGAAGATCACTCTAGGTTTTAATTTTGTATCCAGAAAAAGTAAACGAAGTGAACTAATGCTTTATGCCCGCAATAAATAGAAACTGTTGCGCTGCGCTATTGGTGCGACAATATGTTTCTTGCTTACCCGATAGAAAATTAAAAATATTAAAAATAAAATTAGTCGTCAAATGAAAAAAAATACTAGGCAGTGTTTTTTTACCCTGATACCGAGTGCCTATTTAGCATCAATTTCAGTAACTAGGTATGTATTGTTGACTTGTGTCTTTATTCAAATTAAACCCAGTAAAGAACGTTAGCATTAAATTGTCTATGATTATAGTAGAAATGTTGGTAGAAAATACATTCCATATGCCATTCTTAACCAAATCAAGGGATAAAGCTCTACCAAATACATCGCGGGAACACGTACGTGTTATATAGGTTTATACTTTTAATTCCTACTTACCCCTCGCCAAATATAAGCTTAAAGCAAATACAAACATTATTCTAGTAACCCGATGAGCTTAGTACGGCACCCACAAGCGATTAGTTCGCCCCTGTTTTAGTCTAAAATCAACATTTGCCAAGCCGCCAACTTACAAATAAAATCCAACCATAGACTGACTGCTCTATAAAACACATTTTAGTTCGAAATGGACATCCTGAACTGACAGCTGATGGCCAGGTTAGCTATTCCAATTTCAAATATATCTATTATTTATGCTGTCCTTTCTTCCGGGGTGGTAAGAGTCATGTTTGAAGGCTGCTCCATTTTCAAAAACGCATGAGGCCAGTATTTTTTGCAGATTGAATCATGCGTACTGCAACTCACAAATAAAAGCTTAGCTCTTATGGAAATAACTTAAGGTTCCTTTTGGATTAGTTAGTAGTTTCGCGGGTGTAAAGTAAGTAGGATTTAATCCACCCTCAGTTAGTCGCTAGAGACTACATTACTTGCTGATTAATTTGTAAAAAAGTTGCGAACATGACCAGTACAAATAAAGGAATGAACCTTATACTGGGTGTGAAAATTATCCCGCAGCGTACGGCTTTATAGCAAATACAGGCGGTATTTTTTTTATCGTCTATGAGCAAACAAAAAAATAGAGACATAGAGCTACACACACACACCCACACACACACACACACACACCCACACACACACACACACACACACACACACACACACACACACACACACACACACACACACACACACACACACACACACACACACACAAACACAAACACAAATCACGTCTTTATCCCTTCCGGGGTAGACAGAACCTAACGTGACAAGACCTACAGGCAACGTTTAGCAAGATTATGGGGCTAGGTAGGTATAGATGGAAAAATGGAATCAAAATAGTAATTGGTTGCTAGCCGCAACGCCTATAACATGGTTCCTATTATTATCGCCCATTCCCCCGATGGGCTTGTACCATCTGCCCGGGAAGAGAAGCAACTGTACATTGTATGTTTTTTCTTTTGCACATAGACATAGAGCTAATTATGATGATAATTCAATCAAAATAATACCTTTAATGAATAATGAAGTAATAAAAATGGGTTACAGCCTCTAAGATAACACCTCGATGACCTCGTGTCCCACGTTTCAAAATCTTTTGGCGTTATCTTTTGGATACGAAGTAGTTTAACATAAAACTGCCCTAAGACTCATGTCGGGTGTTTGTGTCGCTGCGGTGCCGCTTGGTCAAACACTCCGGGAAGCGATCCGGCATGAAGGACTACGAATTAGTATGAAACCTGTCGACTTAGATACTCTGCTTTGACACGTGAGTGAGCCGTTTCAATCATAACTATTTTAATGACAGAGTAGCCACTTTTAAGTACAATTAAAAATGATCTAAGTAATACGATTGGTATTAAGTACCAACCTATCTCTTAACCTGGTTACTTGGTGTCCTAATTTACAAACATACATACATAAATCACGTCTATATCCCTTAAGGGGTAGACAGAGCCTGAGGGAACAAGATCTAAAGGCCACGTTTAGCATGATTGTAGGCGTATAGGTGGAAAGGGGAATCAAAATAGTGAAGGGTTGCTAGCCGCATCGCTGGATGGATTTTTTCCGTCTGCGAGGTAAGAGAAGCAACTGGTAGGTACATTCTATGTTTTTTTTACTCCCAGACAAGCATGGAAGATCATACCTAACTCTCATTTCACTTAAACTGTTGTTATAAAACTAAACTTAACGTAACTTAAATATAGAGTTCTACAGGTGGCCATATTAAGGCTCCTAAAAAAAACAATTACAGACAAAAGAAAATTTAGGACAAATTATTATTATGGCAAATGAAAATCGGGCAAATTAAAGGATTCCAACTATTTTATTTTTATCTTAAGCTTCAAGTACAAGGAAATTATTTTCTTCTCGTGTCTCCAATTTTACATAAACCTTATTGTACTTACCATTGCTGCGAGTAGCAATCATCGTCGCCACCCGTCGCGGCACCCCTGCTGTCATCTGTCAACTGTCAACTGTCACTCAGAGCGTAAGCGGATCACGCCTCCTCGCCTCGTTCCAGGTGAGCGAGATAATGGCAACACTAGACTGCACCCAGAGTCGTCAATTAACGTACTATTTTGGCCTATAAAATTTAAGTTACGGAAGTTTGATATAATTTTCGTTTGGCAGAAAGCGATTTATTTCTATTAAGATAGATTTGACATTTCCAAAATTCCTGAAAACACGATTTCATGAGCTATGGAAACCTTCCATGCTGGTCTGAGAGCAAAGATAGAACATTGAATGGAGGGAAAGGGCGTAAATCTTAAGGAATCATGTTATAGGCGATGCGGCTAGCAACCCACTACTTTGATTCCCCTTTCTATCTATAAGCCCACAATCATGATAACCGTGGCGTTTGGGTCTTGTCACCCTAGGTTCTGTCTACTCCGTGAGGGATAAAAACGTGATTTATGTATTAATGAAAAAAATGACTTACAAGTTCCAATGAAAACACATAATTGTTTATTTGCAACTGCGTTCGCGTCTAAATCTGGGGTCTATTCCACTCCCAAATTCGAAAGTCAAACTTCGTGTCATTCTGTCTCTCTCTTTCTCCTATCACCATTAGGTATGAGCAGGATGAACATCTTTCGGAGAATAAGGCCTGTTGTTACTTGTCACGGCTTATTGAATGTTAATGCTTCCTAACAAGGGGTTAGGAAAATCTGCGCGCGCGTCCATTGTCTCACGGGATTTGTGACGCTTTGGGCATAGCGCCGATGATTTACGTGGCAATTCAAAATGAAAACGTTCTGTACTACCTATTGCCCTCGCCTTAGTCTGTGGAGAGCTCCTTTACCTATTACGCGCCCGCGGAGGGTGAATATTACCTAAACGCAACCATACTGTTTCGTTGTCATAAAAAGTTAAATCTCAGCATTCATCTCTTTTAACGGTACAAAAACGTCGTAAAGTCGCTGAATAGGGAACTATAGAATTTTCCCAAATTGAGCACTATCTGTGTCCGTCCTGTATCTTAAACTATTTCCATACCAAATTTTGTCATGGTCGGTTGAGTAGTTTACGCGTGAAAGCGCAATAAACAAACAAACACATTCTGATTTGTAATATTAGTTACTTCTCACTGTATTGACCAACGGCATTGAATAAGTAATATTTTGAACTGTTGATATACTTGTTCCATTGTCGTATGAAAGTTTATCAACGTTTTTACCGTGCCGTCTTTATTAATGGAGACACACACGCTGCGGTTCGTGAAATGGCCCGTGCGTTTGTTTTGTGTGCGTTAATGCACTTAGACAGAGGGCGCTAATCTTCCATAATCTTGCTGCGCTGATTTTGATGCTCTCGGCTTGGAATTATTTTATACAAGCGGTTTCCCCGGTTTACCCACGGTTCTTATCCGGCTGGGTTAGGGTACAGTTGAAAATTCGTCTGTACTTCGGGCTAAAATGAACTTACACATTTTGATGATAACATTGGTTTGATACTTTGCTTGACTAAAGCACCTCCATCAGGCAATCTCGACACTACGGAGTTCAGTGAAGGTTTGAAGATGTGGCTCGAACCATCTTCTTAAGTTAAGTGTAAATATTCTTAACACCAACACTGCTTACTTCCACGCTGGTCTGGGAGTTAAGAAAAAACATAGAATTTATCAGTTGCTTCTCTTCCCGCTCAGACGGTAAAAGCCTATCGAGGAAATGGGCGAAAGTCTTAGGAATGTTATAGGCGAAGCGGCTAGCGACCCATCACTATTTTCATTTCCCTTTCCAGCTATACGCCCTTAACCATGCTAAACGTGGCCTTAAGGTTTTGTTACCTTAGGCTCTGTCTACCCCGGAAGGGACAAAAACGTGATATATGTATGTATGTATAGTAGTTTATTGTTTGGTAGGTTTTATGAGTTTATGTATTAAATTAGGTAAATATGTGTTGTGGCTCTCAGTATTTGTACATTTTACCGTAATATACTACAGAAACAGATCTATATGGGGAGTGTGAATGGTAAAGTTGGGAGGGGAAGGCCTAGACGGACGTTTCGAGACCAAATAGGAGACGTTTTGGAAAAAGGTCAGGTCAGGAGTACCCGAAACCGACGAGCATGTATGAAGAGATTGATGAATGAATGTGGATGAAGCGAAAGAAGTATGTCAGGATCGTAGCAAGTGGAACAAAGTAGTCTCTGCCTACCCCTGTGGGAAAGAGGCGTGACGGTATGTATGTATGTACACTTACGCAGGAGGGAACTCTTCAACGGTTGGTCCGATTGATTCGAAATTTGGTTCGCATAATGTAGGATGGATCCATTGTCCTCCATCCAGCATGATGCGAACAGCACATTCAACAAAAAGTACAGTCAGCAAAAAAAGCTTGTATCTAAAATGAAATTTTTAGTTTAGGTTATTCTCAACCAATCTCGCCGCGTGTCGACCGCAGCGCAACGCGCCTGCGCAGCTCTCCATACATCACCCGTGATCAGTTTACGAGGCACCTTGCGGCCGGGAATGTATTACGGGCTTATTGCTTTAAAACGATTTAGCTGGCCCAAGAGACCTTCTTAATTGGCTGTGTCATTTTAGAAGAATATTTGGTGGAGTAAATTGCATTTGTGTCAGTGCCGCGGAGTATTTATCACAGGAGGTGGTTACTGGTTACGCGTGCGTTTTCATTCGAATGAACAAAGAATAAATAAATAAATAAATATCTTGGGACAAATTAAACCAATTGACCTAGCCCCAAACTAAGCAAAGCTTGTACTATGGGTACCAGGCAATGGATAAACATACTTATATAATGTAGATAAATACATAATTAAATACATACAACATCCATGACTCGGGCACAAACATTCGTATTCATCATACAACTGTTTGCCCCTACCGGGATTCGAACCCGGGACCTCTACCTTCATAGTCAGGGTCACTAACCACTAGGCTATCCGGTCGTCTAATATATACCTTGATGATCGTTCGTAAAGAACTGAATCAGTTATAAAAAATGAGATGCTACTGTCACAAGGTTTACAACTGCCAGCTATAAAATACATTTTGGCGGTAAAAAGGAGTTTGTCGTTGCCGTGTTTTTTTATCGCTTTCTCATCCATCTTGACTCTAACTTTGTTGCAGTAAGTATATCACTTGCAATCCTAGTAATTGCAGGCATTGCAGGCATTGCAGCCAGTGACGCAAAATGACGGGTCGTGAATCATGCGTCGCTTTGCGGTTGCGCGGCGACGCGAATGACGAGCCTGTTAGTTGCCCCGATACGGGTATCGGGTACCTATAAGCATTAACTTCCTACACGATAGAGCAGGCTTTTACCCATAGAGGAATTATTAGTAGAGTTGTAATTGTTAGCAAACGTCACTGGTCTTTTATGGGGTTAACTTAGGTACTAGATATGTAACTTTACAAGTAGTAAAGGTCCGGCCACGCCAGTGCGTAAAAGACGTCGACGGTGCGCTTACGCAACAAATTGAAGAAACGGCGAGAGAATGACGCATGCGACACGTCACTGCGTATACGCAGCGGTGTGGTCGCTCCTTTAGGCATTGCACTAATATCGCATGAAGCTCGTGTCCCGAAGCATTTCGCATAAACGTGAAATTACTTTAGAACCGCGGACAAAGGCAGAGCGGGTTGCGGCGCAAGATATAAACGCTGAGCGTTCTTGTAGAGTATCCGTTTTTTTTCTAACCGACTTCTGGGGGCCGATTTTTGAAAGCACATTGTGTGAAAATACCACTCAAAAGTGGTGAAACATTCTGCTGTATTTGAAATACGAGTAGCTTAGAAGACAATCACAGCTCTCATTGATCTTGTGAACTAGCCAAAATTTTGATTAGAGCTGTAGTTTTCGAGATGTAAGCTTATTTATACCACTTTCGAGTGATGTGCTTTGAAAAATCGGGCCCCAGGTGGTAGCCTCTGATGGCTTTTACAGCTTACCGGTAGACAGGCAGCTCTGTAAGGGGAGTTTTACTAGCAACCAAAGGAAGCTCCTATTGAGCCGACCTCGGACTTTGGACGTTAAGGAGATGTTGCAAGCAAATCGGAATAGTGTATGCGACTAAACATTTACTTTCCCGTAGTGGCCGACCAAAACATGTTTTTTAGCCAAAACCGAACCTTAGGCCGAAACATGATTTTTAGGCTCGTACGCTATAGTGACGTCAGTTGGTCGATGACAGCTGTCGTTGCGTGATTTGTGGTAGAGGAACAGTCAGTACCGCAGTTGTCAATGTTTGAACCTCTGAATTTTATTCTTGGCCTTGCTTTACGGTCGTCGGACTTTTCTTTTTTTTGTTATACCTTGTTTATTTTCTATAAAACTGTGTGTATTATCTCATATTTGTGTCTCTTGCAAAAAGGAATAAATGTCTTCTTTCTTCTTTCTTTCTTCTTTCTTTCGTCCTAATGCAAAAGGACAAATTTCCAAATTAACTGATTACATTAATTAAATATAAAAGAAATCCTTACTAACTAATATTCACGTGATAGATTCATTTCTAATCCGTACAAAAATGTTAAATCATAAAAATAAATAAAAAAAAAACAACATTTTATTTTTACAAATTGTAGCCGAGGACCCTTTTAAATGTCTTTTTTGAAACTACCAGCGCATTCGGAAATACCATCATTGCGAAGAATGCGCCGCAAGAAACTTGGCAGGAAGTCATTTTTCAAAATGAAATACAGTGAGAATACTTAAATTCTACTTAAATTAAATACATTTATAAAAGGGATCTATAAGGTCCCCGAGCCTTAAATTATATTAGTCTATAGTAGAGAGAGTATAAAAGTGACCAGTCATTTTTGAGATCCGTCCTCTTGAATTAGGATGACAGTTTAGGTACAGTCAAATTTTAGTAAGTATAGATTATCACAACATCGCTACCTCTCGTCGCCCGTACCACCCCCCGCGTAACAGCGGAAGGCCCGCGCCAAATGTCCCTTTGTGGGTGTCCTGCGACAATAGCGCGTTATTTCGCATTGCGCGCGCGCAGCTCATAGCTCTAAAGCCTTCCAAATGCGAAATTCCGAGTTAATACTCACCGTCCCTCTCAGACTTAAAACAAACACTGTTAGTGTGAGCGAGACGGTACGATTCCAACTTTGTATTTCAAACTTGGGAGGTTAATACTGGTGTTTTATTCCGCTAGATATTATATGGGATACGCCTTGCGACACGTAATGAAATATTAGTGTAGCCATGACATAATCATAATGGCAGTAACATCAATGACCGGATATCCTAGATCATAAATAAATTAACCAATAGAGAGGGAATGTTAAGTACCTACAATTTGCCTTGAAAAAAAAGTTTAAATACCATACATTACACACTCACACACACACAAATAACAGGTACCTACAGGCCACATTTAGCAAGATTGTGGGCGTACAGGTGGAAAATGGAATCAAAATAGTGTTGGACCATACATTACATATATACATTTGACATACAAATGTTTTACGTCAAGAGCCCAAGTTTCCACTTGACCACATAAATAAACCTGAGAACTTTTGATCTATGCATAGTTAAACCTTTTAACTATAAAACCTTTCAATCATTAGAGCTTGCAAAAACACGATCCTTAATTTATAATAGCCATTGGTATAAAGGCACAGTTACATTGTCCCGTTCGCTTCCTCTGTTCGCATGCGTAAGTTATCATATTGAATCTGATGATTCCCTCTTTCCACCCGGGTATATGCCCACAATCATGGTAAGCGTGGCCTTTGGGTCTTGTTACCTTAGGCTCTGTCGAAGTAAGGGATATATGTAAGTCATACTGATACACTTCCAAAAATGTTTACATCAGTAAAAGGACGAAGTATCGTATTACATTGTAATGAACGAACAGCAGCTACCTACTAACGATTTTATAGAGCTATCTATATCTACATGCTATACGTACGCACATTATTGCTATTATATGTAAACTGTTTGTAGCGACCCCATCGCAAGACCAAATAGAAAATTGGATGCAGAAATAAACATAATGGATTTATTATTCTATCTATCAGTTATAAGTTTAATTTTCTAAATAACACTGAAAATTAGAACACATAGAAAAATCCGAAAAATAAAGCTATGGCCGGGATTCGAACCCGGATCCTCATCATTTCGTGACGCGTACGCCTACAACACCCATTTAGCAGCCGTAAAACCGTAAAAGTTAACATAAAAAATCAAGAAGTAAAAAAATAAACCTAGATTCATTTGATAGTAAAAGTTTAATGACAATTAGTTTGATAAAAACACTGCTGTGTAGGTTTTTCAACTCAATTTCAGACTTGATGATAATATCATAACATATTGTGTTAATGGGCAGCGTTAATTTATTTTACTAACAAACGTAACTATCGGTAATAATTAAATTGTATCCGTCGAAACTGACATCTCTATTAACATCTACACCATCTTCCTACGCCACCTACCGTCACCACAAATAATATATCACGCTTATCTCATACGTCGAACGCAACAGTGTAATAACCCCATTATATAGAGGAAATTATTAATAGAGTGGAAACGTCACACAATTTATACGATAAAAATATCTAAGTCAGTGTGGCGATTGCTGCACTTAAATTGGCTGGCTGAAGGTCAAGCTACACTAGGGTTAGGCAAGCAGCTAAGCTCTATATAAATAATAACATATTGAAAATTGAAGACTCAAGAACAAACATTTGTATTTTCGTATTTTTCATACATAATATCGGCCCCACAGCTTTATTATATGTCTATACTAGCTTCTGCCCGCGACTTCGTCTGCGTAGAATTATACATAAAAACCTTTCTCTTGAATCACTCTATCTATTAAAAAAACCGCATCTAAATCCGTTGTGTAGTTTTGAAGATATAAGCATACATAGGGACATAGGGACGTATGGACAGAGAAAGCAACTTTGTTTTATACTATGTAGAAAGAAAGAAAGAAAGAAAGAAAGAAAGAAAACATTTATTCATGACATAATAGTTACAAAAAACAAAAAAAGAGGTAAAAATATAAAGACATTATATCACGAAATGGTCCCATCTCAGCATAATGCTGGCCTTGCAGCCAGCGCTGGTCTGGTGTAGTGATGATGATTAGTTAGGATTATCACTCTATTTGCTATTTCCTCTATGCCCCATTAGCATCCGAATCTCTCAATACATTTGTATATTTAATAACACTAATGGTAGTTTTTGCTGGCCGCCATTTTGTTTATTCAGGTTAAGCGGATTAAAGGTTACCTAGGTTAAAATTATTCACAGACGGTCATAACTTTGAAGTAGCATAAGTGTTTGTTTTACGAGTATGAAGATACAAGGTTTACCATCATTTTGCTCAACGATATTACCATGCTGATCTGGGAGCAAAGAAAAAACATAGAATATACCAGTTGCTTCTCTTCCCCCGCAGATGGTAAAAGCCCAACGAATGGGCGAAAATTATAGGTATCATTGTTATAGGCGATGCGGCTAGCAACCCATCACTATTTTGATTCCATTTTTTGCCATCTATACTTTAAAACCATATTTTAAAACCATATTCAATAGCTTAAAAAATGAATCAGCGCAGAATAAGCGGAGACCCATTTTTAGCTTTAAATTAAAATAATAAATAATGGAGATAGAGTTCCGGAAGCTATGAGATTTTTATTGGAAATTTCCCCCTTGTTGAAAGTATGTCCTTTTTTCTAATAAATTTACCAAAGCACTCGATAGATGGCGGTACCTACACCCATTTCGCGCTGTAATATCGAACCCGTACAACGCTTCCTAAATCACCTAATAGATGGCGGTACCTGTACCCATTCCGCACTGCGCTTCCTTGTAGTAGCCATAAGGAAATTAGTTCCAACTACCGCCGATAGATGGCGCTTATACCTCCACGCTACATGCTAACGTTTGTTCGATTGAGAATTTTATATGTCCCGTGTTTTGTTTTAATAAATGAGTTTCACAAAAAGTAAAGGTGCGTTTTTAATAAAGGTGATAAGTGCAAGTGTAGTGAGTTGAACATTGGTCCTTCGAGCTTGGATAATCGTGAGTACAGTGACATTGGAACTAAAGTGAAGTGAAGTGTATTAGTTACATTAAAAAAGAACTCAGTATAAAAATATCGTAAAAAAGACTTATAAATTTCGCGTAGTGTTTTGTTTGGACTTAGAATATTCACGTCAAATGTGTCAAAGACTTAGAATAATTTTGAACAAAAAACACTTAGCAAATTTCCTGTGAAAAAGACTTAGAATAATTTAGAACAAAAAACACTTAGAAAAATTCGTGTAACAAAAAAGACTTAGAATAATTTTGAAGAAAAAACACTTAGAAAAATTCGCGAGAAAAAAGACTTAGAATAATTTTGAACAGAAAACACTTAGAAAATTCCGTGTGAAAAAAGACTTAGAAAATTTCGCACCGAAAAAGACTTAGAAGATTTGAGCAGACTTAAACACTTAGAAAAAATAGCGTGAAAATTACTTCCCACTTAGAAGAAAAAGATTAGTATCTGAACTATGGCAGACTATACAACACAAGTAGAATTGTTTGAACACATCCAAAGGCTATATTCAAACTATAAGAAAACTTCAGTAGATCGACACACAATTAGTTACTTAGAAACACGAACAGAGTCGCTAGAAGATTATTGGTTGAAGTTCATGGCTGATCATAGAGAGACTATTAAAGAAGGAGATGTTACTAAGGAAGAAAAACAAAAATTAAAGGATCTTTATCACAAAGCGGAGGATTTTTACTTAGAGTTCAAAACAATATTAAAAGAAAAGACAGCCGGCTTAACTTCAACGCAAAGTGTGGCACAATCACAACCTTCCTGCTCATCAACAACTGTAACTAAATTACCACCGATTAATATACCCACATTTTCTGGTAATTATCATGAATGGCTGAACTTCAAGGATTTGTTTCTGTCGATGATAAACAACGACCAAAGACTGAGCGAGATACAAAAGCATCACTATTTGCGGTCGAGTTTAAAAGGTGAAGCGGAACAACTAGTTCGACACTTTGATGTGACAGCAGCAAATTATTCAAAGGCTTGGAATGCTTTGGTTAATCGCTACAGTAACACGAGAGTGATTGTGAACACCATTCTGAATCGTTTGCTTAACCAAAAGAAACTCACAAGCGAATGCCCTAAAGGACTCAAGGATCTACTGGATACTACAAATCAAAGTTTGAACAGCTTATCGAACCTGAAGATTGATATAACTTCTTGGGATCCGATTGTGGTACACATGTTAGTATCAAAGCTAGATAGCGAAACACACAAAGCGTGGGAGCAGTCACTTGGCTCATCTATAGAGTTACCTACCTATGAGAAGTTGACCACATTTTTGGAAGGACGATTTAGAGCTATAGAAATGATACAAACAACACAAAAGAAGGAAAGGAAAGAACTTACATATCAACCACCACCAATGACACAAAAATTCAAGACTGTCAAATCTTTCACTGCTGGAATCACAACGGAATGCTCATATTGCCAGAAAAATCACTACATTTGTCACTGCACTGAATTCACCCAACTAGATATAGATAAACGCAAACAATTTGTTAAGAACAATAACCTATGCTTCAACTGCTTGGTCAAAGGACACTCAGTTCAGAATTGTAGACAAGTCACATCCTGCCGCACCTGCCATCGTAAACATCACACGTTACTACACTACGATGTCGTGGTTTCAAAGGCAGTTATTACGGAAACTCCCGACCCTGACGCTGATGCTCCTGAAACTCCAATCACCAGCATGAAAGTTTCCATTTCGAACAACACTCAAGTCGTACTGGCTACAGCTCAAGTCGGTGTAAAGGATCGCCGAGGCGCTATTGTCTACTTTCGGGCACTAGTAGACCAAGGGTCACAAGCAACCTTCATCACAGAATCGGCAGCACAATTACTGAATTTGAAGAAGACACCTCTCTCAGCTAATGTGACTGGTATCGGAAATCACGCAGTTAAGGCACGACACATAGTAGATTTGAACATCTACTCACCGATTGACACTCACCATGTGATGCAAGTTAAAGCACACGTGCTCACCAAATTGACTCCAATGCTACCCACGAAAGAATTTGACATCACTCAATGGCCAGCACTATCACAAGTAAAGTTAGCAGATCCTCACATGAACAAACCTGGGCCAATTGATATGTTATTAGGTGCAGACGTCTATGCTTGCATCTTACTACAAGGATTACACAAGTTTGATACTCTTCTCGCACAAAACTCCAGATTGGGCTGGTTAGTGTCAGGTGCTACGACATCAGCCACTGATCTATCCTCTGTCAACATCACGGTCTCGACAGCATTATTAGAAGTAGATCATCTACTACGCAAGTTCTGGGAGACTGAAGAGTATCAACCGCACGAGAAACCGATGACGCTACTTGATGAGAAATGTGAAGATCACTACAGGAAGACACACACTAGACAAGAAGATGGACGTTACGTCGTTAGATTACCTTTTAAAGATGCTCACGAAGAAAATTTAGGCGATGCTCGACCAATCGCAGTACACAGACTAAGACACATGGAGAAAAGATTCACAAACCAACAAGCATTTAAAAGGGACTACACAGACTTTATCGAACAGTACCAAGCCCTAAATCACATGGAAGATGTAAATCCTCAAGAAGCACTCACTCACAAGCCTTACATTCTTCCCCATCACGCCGTTGTTCGACAGGCTAGCACTACAACCAAGCTCAGAGTCGTTTTTGACGGGTCTGCAAAGCCTTCAGATGGATCAGCTCTTAATGAAGAGTTACTAGTTGGTCCTCCACTACAGCAAGATCTGCGAGACTTGATAATTCGTTGGCGCACTCACAAAATATGTCTACTTGCAGACGTCAAACAAATGTACCGACAAATACTAGTCGCAAAGGAAGATGTCGATTATCAGCGCATTCTCTGGCGCTCTTCACCTCAAGATGAGATAGTTGAAAAACGTCTACTAACTGTCACTTATGGTACGGCTTGTGCACCGTTCCTCGCCATTCGCACACTTAAGCAACTTGCGCAAGATGAAAAATCTAATTTTCCCGAGTTAGTTGATGTCATCAATAATGACTTTTACATGGATGATTTGCTCACTGGTGCTAATGACGAAGAGGGCGCAGCTAAGTTACAAAGTAGAATCTCACAAGTTATGGCTAAAGGCAAATTTGAAATGCATAAATGGGCATCAAACAGTATTGAGGCATTGGAAAAGGTTCCCAGCGCGGCCAAGGCTAACAAGGAAAGCGTTAACATCACAATGGATGACACAATTAAGGCTTTAGGAATCAAATGGAACTCACATCACGATGTATTCGAACTCAAGTTGGAGATCTCTCCATCGGTGGAACGCTTTACCAAAACCTCAGTACTGTCCGATATTGCACGCGCCTTTGACCCCTTGGGGTTTTTAGGACCTGTAATTGTCACTGCAAAGATGTTTCTACAGAAACTTTGGCTAAGTGGTGTCAACTGGACCGATGAACTTCCCCTTGAGCTTGCTTCAGAATGGTCAAGTTATCGCAATCAACTTGTTCACATGCCAACACTATACTTGGAACGTTGGGTTCATACTCAAAAGGATGGCATTGAGAAGGTGGAAATTCATGGATTCAGCGACGCTTCTTGCCTTGCTTACGCTGCTGTAGTCTATATAAGAGTAATTTCTAAATCTGGAATACACGTCTCAATTGTAATAGCTAAAAGTAAGGTAGCTCCTGTAAAACAAGTGTCAGTTCCCCGCTTGGAACTGTGTGGTGCGGTGCTGCTCTCTAAGTTGCTCAAAGATGTTCAGAGAAGTCTTCAACTTCCTGAGGAGGCAGTCTTTGCGTGGACTGACTCAATGATAGTTTTGGCTTGGCTTCGACGAAGTCCAAATACTTGGAAAACTTATGTCGCTAACCGCATCACAGAAATAGTCAACAATGTCAGCTGTGGCCGGTGGCACCACATCAAATCAGCTGAGAACCCAGCTGATGTCGCTTCACGTGGCATCCGTCCTGATTTAATGAAAGACTGCGAGTTGTGGTGGCTCGGACCGAAAATGCTGCATGAACGCACTAGCTTCGATGATAGACGTTCATCCTCTCTCGACATTCCCGGCACGCACTTAGAAGCTAAAGAAAAAGACACTACTAATCTACACAATCTCACTACGTTGTCGGCCGAGGTGTCGAGTGAAGATGACGAAAAATCTGTTTACCTCGCTAGATATTCTTCTTTAACGAGGCTAGTACGTGTCACTGCGTATCTACTTCGATTTGTCAAAATTTGTAAATCCCGTATCGAAACCAAAAAGAATCAAACTGAACATGAACCATTCCCTCAATATTTAACAGTTCGCGAATTACGACACGCTTCTAACTTGTGTATTCGCGTGTCACAAGAAATTTGGTTTCGAAACGAGTTAAATCTACTAAAGAAAAAACGTCAACTCCCAAAATCTAGTCCATTGTGTTCACTTGTCCCGTTCATTGATGAGCACGGACTTATCCGTGTCACAGGGCGCCTGCACAATGCCCAGGTGAGCTTCAACACAATGTCGCCTGTAATTTTGTTTTCGAGGTGTCCCTTGGCGTCGCTCATTGTCAGTGACTCTCACCTACATTGTTTGCACGGTGGACCTCAATTAACTCTTAATGTAATTCGATGCAAATATTGGATAATCGGCGCTAAGCAATTAGTAAAAAAGGTTTTGAGTCGGTGTATTCCTTGCTTTAAGCAATCTGCAGCTCCGATTAACCAATTGATGGGTCAACTGCCAGCATGTCGAGTTACGCCAGCCAAACCTTTTCGCAACAGTGGTGTTGACTATGCTGGTCCAGTTCAGTTAAAACTATACCCTGGCAGATGTAAGCGTACCTGTAAAGCTTACATTTCCTTGTTCGTATGCACTGTGACCAAGGCCATTCACTTGGAGTTAGTGAGTGACCTTTCAACTGCAGCTTTTATAGCTGCATTCCGCCGTTTTACTTCTAGACGTGGACATTGCAGTGATCTTTGGAGCGACTGTGCCACCAACTTTGTTGGGGCCTCTAAAGAACTGGATTTAATGTTTAAAAATAGGAAATCGGAAGCGATTGGAGAAATAGCCGAAATTCTCGCTAGTGAAAATACGACTTGGCATTTTATTCCTCCTGGCTCTCCTCATTTCGGTGGGCTCTGGGAGGCCGGAGTTAAATCTATTAAGACCCATCTTAAGCGCGTTATTGGTCAGACTCTTCTCACGTTCGAAGAGTATGCCACTTTACTGACTCAGGTCGAATCTTGTGTTAATTCACGACCGTTATCTCCGATCAGTCAATCAATTGATGATATTTCTCCAATTACACCCGGACATTTTCTTATAGGAGAAGCTCCTATTGCCGTTCCAGAAGAAAGTCTCGAATCAGTTCCTGGTTCTCGATTAGATCGATGGCAAATGCTGCAAAAAATGGTCCAATCTCTTTGGTCACGTTGGAGCTCTGAGTATTTAACCACTCTTCAAAATCGCTCTAAGTGGAAAATTAAAAATTCAGAACCCGAAATTGGAACGATAGTTCTCGTCAAGGATGAGAGACTCCCTCCTGGAAAGTGGTTGTTAGGCCGCATTATAGATAAGCACCCGGGTCGAGATGGCTTAAATCGCGTAGTTACCTTAAAATATAAAAATGGTACTTTCCGCAGACCAGTAACTAAGATCTGCCCTTTACCTCTGGATGCTTAACTATATTTTAAATGTACGTAAATGTACTTATGTTAGAAATAAGTTAAAATTTAATTTTCTAGTTCCCTATAGTTATTAGCGATCTATTAGCAGTCTGTTTAATTCATTTTGTTGTTCCTATGAAGGACTAAATCGTCCTTGGGGGTCGGTAATGTTGAAAGTATGTCCTTTTTTCTAATAAATTTACCAAAGCACTCGATAGATGGCGGTACCTACACCCATTTCGCGCTGTAATATCGAACCCGTACAACGCTTCCTAAATCACCTAATAGATGGCGGTACCTGTACCCATTCCGCACTGCGCTTCCTTGTAGTAGCCATAAGGAAATTAGTTCCAACTACCGCCGATAGATGGCGCTTATACCTCCACGCTACATGCTAACGTTTGTTCGATTGAGAATTTTATATGTCCCGTGTTTTGTTTTAATAAATGAGTTTCACAAAAAGTAAAGGTGCGTTTTTAATAAAGGTGATAAGTGCAAGTGTAGTGAGTTGAACACCCCTCTTAAAGACTCTTTTTTTGAAATTTCTTAAATATCTATGAAATATGGGCAAAAACCAAATGCCTTTTTTTCCATCTTTAATTGTTTATAACTTTTGCAATTTTTTATGTGCTAATACACTCTTTTAGCACAATTTTCTAAGCGTCATTCCGCATCCAATGAGCTATCGCACATAATTTTAAGAGCAGTATCTCTATTTTAGACCATTTTGAACTTGTCGGCTAGACTTTTCGTACACCGCCTCATTTACCACTAGGCTATCAACTGACATATGACCGTTAAACAAACGAGAGTCGATTGAACAAGAATCGTCTCCGGCCAGCAAACTTTGATGTCCATATTGAAATACTAATGGTAATTTTCTATGCGATTACATCTAACCATGCGGCTGCCGGCGCACGGGTAACTAACCGTGCCTGAAGGGTTAAACCCTCTGTGATCACTTTGCTAGTTCCATTTTTGGCATTCACATTGACCAGCCGAGCGTCTGACGGCATTTTGCAATCGTGAACGACTTAATGGAAATAGGGGAGGCCTATTGATTTTACGACGTCTCTATTTCACGGTCTGCGGCGTTGAATTGTTCTATACAATATTAATTAACCGGAGTTAATTGTGAAACTGTTTTGATGGGCTCTTTAGCAGCGTAAGTGAGATGTGTGAAAAGACGTGGTACCCTAGATGTTTGACCTGTGGCCTCTCAAGCAGAGGGTCGTGGTGAGGCTTCGGACCTTTTTTTATATTAATAGGAAGGCAAACGAGCAAGTGGGTCACCTGATGGTAAGTGATCACCACTGCCCATAGACACCCGCAACCCCGGAGGGATTGCAGATGCGTTGCCAACCTAGAGGACTAAGATGAAATGCCTCTTGTGCCCGTAATTTCCCCGGCTGTCTTACTCTCCACACCGGAACACAGCAGTGCAAGCACTGCTACTTAGCGGCAGGATTAGCAAGACATAAGCGTAAGATTAGGGACCTCTGAGTTTTTCAGAATTTATGTGCAGTATCAAATTTGAAATTTACCATGAGCTTTTCGGCGAACAAACCAGCACACATCTACGACGCAAGTCAATGGTGTGTGTGAAGTTCCCAATCGGAATTGGGCCAAGCCCTCTCGTTCTGAGAGGAGGCCTGAGCCCAGCAGTGGGACGTTTATGAGCTGGAAATGATGATGACGATGAAGTGAGATGTTACATACATACATAAATCACGTCTTTATCCCTTACGGGGTAGACCGAGCCTAAGGTAACAAGACCCAAAGACCACGTTCAGCATGATTATGGGAGTATCGATGGAAAGGGGAGTCAAAACAGTGATGGGTTGCTAGCCACATCGCCTATATAACATAATTCCTAAGATTTTCGCCCAATCCCTCGATGGGCTTTTACCATCTGCACGGGAAGAGAAGCAACTGGTACATTCTATATTTTTTCATGGAATGCATCATGGAAGTGAGATGTTAATTTAAAATAAACTTGCGTGGCGAATTTGAGCGTATCCAATAACGTCTAGCGAAGTAAGATCAAGTCGCATATCCTTTCAAAGGTTATGACCCTTCACAAATCAGTCTCGCTAAGCGATGTGTCAAACCGCTAGCGATACCTCGCGCCCGTAAACTGCGCTTCATGACGTACGAGGCATTGTCCTCGGCGGCCGCGTCGCCGCGCGGGTCTCGCCGGCCCACAGCCGCCGCGAACCTGTTAACCCGTCCCGGCAAGACTCACATTCATCGCCCCGCCAAGCCTCCGACAGCAAATAACATAATACTATGTTGCGACACAGTAGCCTCACAGATTTTACTTTCAAATTTACAAATGCAAAATAGCGTATTGTGCCGAATGCGGTGGCCGTTTCAGCGCGTTTTATTATTTCGACGTTGCTCAATGCGTTAGAGATTGCCCCGTCATTCTTCGCGTGGGATTTTCGGAGGACGCTCGCAGATTACCTTTCGAAATAGTCTTTTGTGTGACCTAGCTAAGTGATGAGGGTATTTATTGGACGTAAAAAGGCCGTATGTATAAATAGAATAGTATATACATAAAAGCGCGTGCGCGAAAATACGGCGTGATAAATCATAGTAATGGAACAGTACAATGGCTCGGCAATCACGAGATGACATGCTTTGTAGACCACACCCACTGAAGATTTTATATCATCCAAACAAAGATAGCGCTGAAAGGGGCCTGGGGCCCCCCTTATCGACCGGGGGGCGGGTGGGGGCCGGTGTTAAACAGAAGGATTTTGCGGGCGAACGCGCGATACGAATATCACACCGCGTTACAGCGGCCACTTACTTAGCTCCAGCTGTATATATATAGTCTAGGTATAAGTACAGCTGTATATAAGAGATGTGAGCGCTGACAACTGGCTGTAGGTTGTAGAGTATCTTAGAGGCGTTGGATGGAAGTTGAGTTAAGTTAACGGTGGTAGAAGCTGCCTGCTATCGGTATTAAAGTCACTTGTAGAGTTAAAAAGGCATTTTTTCAGTCAGTGCTTTCTAACTCCTGGAAAAAAATGAGTTTGTGAGCGAGTCTATCTCTGTGATACTACAGAGATAAGGTTCCCGACTGGACATTATTCTTATTTTTTAAATTTATAAAGCTTTATACTTACTAATGGGCACATGCCTGGCCTCCTCTAAACGTGGAAGGGCTTGGGTTAGGTCCACGCGGGCCCATTGCCGATTGGGAACTTCGCACACAAAATTTATTTCACTATAGTGTAGAACAGGTTTTCCCACTAAGGCTTTCTTTATTGAAATGTCGAGAAATTTCAAATGTAATTTTGCACAATAAACACAGAGGTGTGAGTGAGCCTGGGTCCGAACCCACATCACTTTGCTTGAGAAGCCATAAGTCTAAATCAGGGGCTCCCAATCTTTTCTTGGTCGGGGACCACTATACATATTATTCTTGCTAGCAGGGACCACTATGTAGCTATAATAAAAATAAAACACAACATCTGCCTGAAGAATGACGATCTAAACGACATTAAAAATTAGCACACAAAAAAATGGGCGAAAGTCTGAGAAATCATGTTATAGGCGATGCGGCTAGCAACCCATCACTATTTTGATTTCCCTTTCCACCTATGCGCCCTTAATCATGCTAAAACGTGGTTTAAGTTTTTGTTACCTTAAGCTCTGTCTACCCCGTAAGGGATAAAGACGTGATATTATGTATGTATGTATGTAAAAATCCGTGATGCGTGCTATATGAAATAATCAAGAAGTAGATACTTGATTCATTTAATAGTACTGGGGAGTTACCATGACGTCTTAATGCGATTCCGATGCAGTTTAGGTTCGCTCGCTGTTAGATCCATACTAAAAACGACAGTTAAAACCTGAACTGAGTCGGAATTGAACCGCATTACGACGTCATAGCAAAGCTACAACCTAATAATCAAACTGAAACTTTAATTAAAAACTCAAAGGGAAATTCACGGACAATATTTTAGCTTTTGCGAACCAAAGGTCTAAAGTACAAACAATTTTTTTTCTTCGTGGAATTAGTATTGTGGGTTTCTACCCCGTAAGGGATAAAGACGTCATTTTTGTATGTATTTATATATTTCTAACGATACCTACGACTGTTCAAAAGATCAATAGTAGTTGCTACGCATATTTGAACAGGCGCTTGACACTTTAAACTTTAAATGACCATAACTTTTTTTCTGATATTAAATTTCAATTAAATAAAGCCTAATATATGCCTTAATACTAACTTAAACTATTTGTGAAACCGAAGTAAAAACTTTTGAAAGTAAAGAATTTTGATGCGGTTTTTTTTTAATAGATAGAGTGATTCAAGAGGAAGGTTTTTATGTATAATTTTACGCAGACGAAGTCGCGGGCAGAAGCTAGTCTGTGTATAAATATGATCGTTACCTTCTTCCTACCTACTTCGGAGAACTTTTCAATTACGCTCTCTCCCCACAACTTCGGACTTAACTTAAACCAAAAAAACAACGCCTCCTTTAAGAATATTTTATATTTGCTTAATGCATTTCTATCTCTAATCTTGGAAATGCTCGAAGATAAAAACGACCGGTTGCTTGTTATTATTGAAAGTACCTAGGTATCGTATAAGGTGTGTTGTTTGTAGGAAATAACTTAGTGATAAAATGTAGTATAGGTACATACATACATACATAAATCGTCTTGTTCTTTCATGCTGGTCTGGGAGTACAGTAAAACCATAGAATGTACCAGTTGCGTCTTTACCCGCGCAGACGGTAAAAGCCCGTAGAGGGAATTAATGGACGAAAATCGTAGGTATCTTGTTATAGGCGATGCGGCTAGCGACTCATCACTATTTTGATTCCCCTTTCCACCTATACGCCCACATGCTAAACGTGGCCTTTAGGTCTTGTCACCTTAGGCTCTATCTACCTCGTAAGGGATTAAAACGTTATTCGTGTGTGTGTGTGTATTTACAAAGTGCATTCAGTGTATTCTTAAGTTAAAATATTAGATACCATACCGACTTTAGGTTCTAGAAACAACCCTAACGTCATTCATAAATAAACATGTTATAGAAAATAGGAAAGGTTCATTCACCTCACAAAAAAAATGTATTTCCGTAATTTTAGAGAAGCGTAGTAAAAATAATAATAGTAGATTGTGATACTTTATTATTGCAAGCCGTAGGATAAGACCAACAGCTCTCTTGTTGTGTTAAAATCTTTACGGATTACGTTTAGCACCCAAAGAAGTTGTTAGAAAATTAATTCACCGAATCTGTAAGTAGATTTGGCAGCATTAATCAAATCGGAGGCGAAATCTTCGCGAAAAATGCAAATCATGCGCAAATCCGCGAAACAACGCTATGTCGGTACCTAACGGCTGTATTACGTGTCGCTTCGCTATTGCTATAAAAGTTTACTGCGAGTTGTCGACAGATGGCGTTGTAGTTAACTTGGGAGGAGTGAGTGTGTTACGTGACGTGCAGTGTGAGCAGGTAAGTAAGTGATTTTTAATAGTAGATGTGTTGCTAAAAAGTTTTCACTGAAAAATATACTTCTTTACCTTATGCTTCAATAAAGAATTGTTTAGAAATCAGTCTAAAATAGGTACATTGGAACTTGCTTAACTTACAAAGATAAGAATTGGCGAAGCAAGAAAAGTAGTAGTAAGTACAGCTACATTTATCTTAGTTATTATTTTTAGACAAGTTGACACAAACTTTTTAAATACAGGGTAGGTAGAAGCTACAAAAGAATTTCTACCAGGCAAAAGCGTTCTCTTCCTCCACCGACGCCGCCTTCCATCTTTAAATCAAACTAAACCGTAGGTGTTTTCCACGTAGGTACGTACAAAAATACTCCATAAAATATATCATCCACGTAAAATGCAAACGTAATGGGCCCCGCGACACGATCCGGGGGTGGCGTGGGGGGCGTGGGTCGAGGGGGGCACCTGCAGCTCAGCCGGGGTGTGGTTTGCCGTTCAATAACTTAATACTCTGGAAAGGCTTTCACGCTGAAATCTCGCTGAAAAGCGTGCGGGACTTCTTGAGCATTGAAGGGTTTTGATCGTTGGCGTTTTTTTAAAGTTCTTGCCTTTAGTGAATTATGTTAGTTGTTCAAATGAACATTCAATTGTTGTAATCGTTGGTTCTGTAAAGGAATCTCTGGCTTTAATTTTCCCTCAGAGAGACAGGACAGCGTTCCAGTTCCTTATTTGCATATTTATAAAGAAAATTAGTTGGGTATATTGACATGCACATGCTTGATGAAGTTGTGTTTCGGTAATAAGTATCTATTTGCATTGACAGTTAACTACTTATAACCTACCATTAAAGTTCAACTTCATCTTACTTAATTAAATGGTAAATATAATCTATAAAAAACACAGGTTTTAGCTGTCACACTATGTAAATTTTATCTGTTTTACCTGGCAATAACAGTTGTACAAGCAAGTTAAGTATGAAAGATATGAAAGAAGATATTCCAGTCTATTTATACCTACCCGCATGCTACTGACTCTACATAGAGATACTGTCTCAGGTGGTCTAAGTTTCTGATTAAAGCAGTGAAGTGTGATCAGTCAGAAGAATTGTAACGTTGAGGGTCCGTTAATTTGAAATGTAAAAGGCAGGCACAAGTTCGCCAGAACCATGCTAGTCAAACGTTGTTCCTAATTCGTGTGTGCCCGTTCCACAGTGCAGTCTGTGATCATGGGGCTAAATAGCGAGTTTATCGATCGGTAGCAACACATCAGGCAAACACCAGCACGTAGGTAATCTACCCGGATGAATATATGGAGGCTATTAATTGCAGGTTTGCAAGTAATCGATCGAGGTGCCGTGGGATGCGTGGGATGGAGGGATCGCGGAGCGACGGCGGTAGAGCGACGCGGGGGGAGGGGGCGCGCGGGCGGTGTGCGTGACGGATCATGGCGGCGCGGGGGGCCTCGCCCCGTCGCCCTCGTTAAACGCGCCCGCCGGATACACGCCGCCGCGCGGTTGAAAGCTATCCGGCCCCCGAGCGGGCGGCGAGCGCGATTGGCTGCCGCAGGGCTCGCACAGTAACCGATAGCCAATCGCGCGCGCCCGCCGTGCACGCCCCCGGTCGGGCCGCGGAGCCGGCTCAGACCGCGCGCGACTCCGCCGCGCACACTCGCACCGATGCGCGGCTCCTGGGACGAGTCCACGACGGCGGCGCTGCACGCGCGCATCCTGGAGGCGCACCGCGGGCCTGCGGCGGCCGACCGCGCCGCCGAGCCCGCTGCCTGCGCCGAGCCCGCGCCCGCGCTGGCGCTCAACGCCATCGAGCTCGCTGCGCCCACGCCGCTGCTGCCGCTGCCGACGCTTTCCTTCAGCGCCGCGCAAGTTGCCACCGTTTGTGAAACCCTAGAAGAAAGCGGCGACGTGGAACGTCTCGCGCGATTTCTCTGGTCTTTACCAGTGGCACATCCCAACGTAGCTGAATTGGAACGCTGCGAAGCGGTATTAAGAGCGAGAGCTGTTGTTGCATTTCACGCGGGACGACATCGGGAGTTATATGCGATTCTGGAACGACATCGTTTCCAGCGTTCGAGCCACGCTAAATTACAGGCATTGTGGTTAGAAGCACATTATCAAGAAGCCGAAAGGCTGCGAGGGCGGCCGTTAGGGCCGGTAGACAAATACAGAGTGCGCAAGAAGTTTCCTTTGCCGCGGACCATATGGGACGGCGAGCAGAAGACGCACTGTTTCAAGGAGAGGACGAGGTCGTTGTTGAGGGAGTGGTATTTGCAAGATCCGTATCCGAACCCTACGAAGAAGCGGGAGTTGGCGGCGGCGACGGGGCTGACGCCGACGCAGGTGGGGAACTGGTTCAAGAACCGGCGGCAGCGCGACCGGGCCGCGGCCGCCAAGAACCGCTCGGCGCTGCTGGGGCGCGGGTTCGCCTCCTCCTCCACCTACGACGAGGACTCGGCCGACTCCGAGATCAATGTGGACGAGGAGTAGCCCGCGGCCGCGGCCGCCGCCCGCACAGACTGATAGTGTAAATATCACGTGATATAAATTTCGTTCGACGATATTTTATTGAGACGTTGAGTGACGAACATGCAATATGGACGAGATGTAATTTTTATCTTTAGAATCACGGAGTCGTGATCTATGTGACGTTAAGGCAATGTAAACCAGTTTAGTAGGGTATAATTCTATCGTTGAAAGTGTAAAGAGAGTGCTTGAAGTTCAGCAATTCTGCGTATCAGGTATGTACCTCTCTGATTTGTAGTAAACTCAATCTTGAATGTTTTTATTACTGAAAAGAGAAGTTTTTACAGTTTTGTTGTAACACGAAACTAAGCGGACGTCACGTTTTCGCGTGAGGTGTTAACAGGGTTAATTTAATTATATTTCTGAGTATTATGCTCATTAACCTTACCTAAAAGGCCTAGTATTTTTATTTATTTGATTCTCCTGCGGGTGATCTGAATTAGGTAAGACTTATTTTATTTTATCAAGCATTTACTTACCTTAAATATTTATGTATCTCTTTTTACCAATAAATATAGATTTTATTTATCTTAACAGCTTTTAGTTGTACGTTATAGTTATAACGAGCGATGTAGATATGCGGTTAGGTTTAATTTAATGCCTATTTGGAAGGTCTGTACCTGAACGTTTGACTATCGTATATCATATCATCCAGTTGCGTTGCGTAGAGAATTGTCTAAACCAATTATTGTGTTTATTTTCTAGAGAACTATTTATTTATTCTGATTAGGAAGAACGTGGTGCGTAGAAATGCTGTAAAAGAATTTGAAATTTGTTATTTGAATGTTTTACATTTTAATTGGTGGATGATATCCACGGTTGATTCATTAAAGCATATGAAATAAGTACTGTGTACTTTAAGTGCAGTTTAAGGAAGCGGGCATAAAAAAGAAACTGGTATCTAGATTTTATGAGCACACAAAAACATGAAAGGATGCGTCATTATTTATTTAATTGTACCTACACGTAAACATGTTAGTTAATTTGATATAGCTGTTTAAATTAATTGGTTAATAAAATATTTATTGTAAAGCGGTTCAGCAAAAAAAAATCTCCTATAAAATAGTTTGAAAGATTTTAATAGAACAAAAATAACTTATAGAAGGATTGGGTTTGCTTCAAAACTATGCCGGTATTTTTTAAACCTGTCTTATTTTTTACACTAACAATATAAAGGTACTTTTTTAAGTTTTATTATTTGTTGCTTAACTATAATATTAAGTTAACTTCAAATTATTATTTTCAGATTATATTTATAACCTAACGCAGACGGTTAAAATTGAAATTTCGTTGCAAAAATATTTATTTACGTGCTTTTACCTAACTTATTACACTCATTTTATTGAAATGCCAACTACGTATATTTATGTCCTCTAAAAACGATAATAATCTCAAATAAATCATTTTAATAAAGCCATTTGGATGCTAATAGGTAGTTAAATATTCGTAATAAAAAACAAAAGCTTTCCTTGGTTGAGTGGAGAAACAATCCGATAAATCCATATTTATACATTCAAGCAAAAATGACAAAAACATTACAATACTCGCAAGATTATATTCTGTGTTTGTTAAAATAATAAAGAAGGTTTATTTTGATATGCACAGGTATTTTAAATATTTATGAACTACTTTAGTTTAATACCTCACTTTACAGCATTTCTCACACTTCCCGTTGCAAAAACTACCTATTATTATCGTTTTAGACCGTTATTAGCAGAAATAAATTATTGTAACATTTCTAGATTTTATACTCATTCGTAACGATTATGCGTGGGACTCGATAGCGGTCACGATAGCGATAGCGATAGCGGTAGAGAGAGAATGTATAAATGTATTATAAACCAATGCAAATTGTAAATATTGATATCGACTTACATTACAGTCATTACATTAATATTAAAATTGTTAATAAAATTATATTCGTAAACATTTTTTTTGTATTATTATCCAAAAAACCCGCTGCGTCTAGATGTTAAAAACGCAGCTGTCACAAACTTTTAAGTCAAGAAATCTATTTGATTTTTACGCCATCTACCTATAGATGATTGAAAAAATCTTACAAGAACATCTTTGATGACTGTAATAAAAATTAAATCGCAGAACAATTGACGCCAATAGATCTAATCCCAAATTAAGGCTTTTTTTGAGTGCTAAAACAGTTATACCTACACAAAAGTAAGTAAGTCGGTAAATAATACATAAAAAGAATCACTAAATGTGTTGGTAAGCGCAAAACTCGAAAACGACAGGGCTGACTTGGACATTGGACATTGACATGATTATTTTTCGAAAAATCGTAAAATAGCTTTTGACAGGAAGACTGTCGTGTCAGCTATTAGCTACTTAAAATATACATGTATGTCTTACAAGTCTACAGATGCTGCGCTGATAGTAGGTATGCAGTAACAACAGTCCTTTATTTATTCCACAGATAATACTTATTTGATTCTATCAAAATAAACATTAAAATTAAAAAGAGTTTCATACTAAGCCTTGCATTATTTTTATTGGGGTTTATTAGTTATGGTAATAAAATTAGAACAACAAATTGAGAACGGCCCCTTGTTTGGCTGCTAATTTAAAACTGAAGAAATATTAGGTAAATAATTTAATATACATAAACAAATAAACACATGAAATCTATAAATATGAAACACAATTAAAATTTTTATAATTAAAAGAGTTCACATGCTTCATTGCGTTCCAGATCACAATTACGATAACGTTTACTGAATTAGTCAAATATGGAGATAGACTGACGCTGTTCTGATTGCTGGTTGGTTGAAATTATTATAAACCTACGCATTATATATTCTACTCCACTTGTATAATATTCAGCAAATTTTTTTATAAAGTTTGAATGATACTATCAAATGAGTCAAGAATTTTTATTTCTTAATTTTTTTATGTTTACTTTTACGGTTTTACCGTTCAAAATTAAATTTCTAAACGACACTAAAAATTAGAACGCATAGGTACTAACTTCCGAAAAGTACCTACCAGGCCATAGATTTACCTATACTTTCTGTGTTCTAATTTTCAGTGTCGTTTAGAAATTTAATTTTGAATGAATATTTTAAGATGATGTGCTTTCAAATATCAGGAAATAAGAAACTTTATTTCACCACAGAAGTTACACAGTGCATAACAAGAACACATTGTTACATAGAGATAGGTAGATGACATTTTATGCGGTAAATGAAACAGTGGCCTTCGCACTAGACTCAGGGTCTGTATCGCGATATTTTGTATATTTTTAAATTTTGGGCCAATTTACAATAATTGAACTAGCCACACTAAACAAAGCTTGTACCTACGAGTACAGTCGCGGGCATAAATATCGATACAGCTATCATGTCAAATATATGTGTCACCGACCTTATTGTTTGTGGCATAAAGGTGTATAGATGTTTTTGACGTCTTGGTAACGTACATATATTTATGCCCTTATACGCTGGTACCAGGCAACCGATAAAATATACTTATAATACTTCTATATCGGATAAATATACATACTTAAATTATAACACCCACTTGGGTACAAACATTCGTATTCATCATACAAGTGCTTGCCCCTACTGGGATTCGAACCCGGCACCTCTAGCTTCACAGTCATTAACCGCTTGGCTATTCGACCGTCATACAATACATACATTATTTTGACACTTAGGTTCTTCATTGGTCTTACAACTCTGGCAAAAAAAGGTGTCAACGTTAATATTATTAAATGCCTTGTAAGGAAATGCTTAATTGTATAAAAATAAACAAACAAACACAAGTGTCAAAAAAGATTATTTGATTAATTGTTACTTTAATGTACGACACAACGGTCTACATACATACACAAATCACGTCTTTATCCTTTACCGGGTAGACAGAGCCTAAGGTAACAGGTACCTACAGGCCACATTTGGCAAGATTGTGGGCGTATAGGTGGAAAATGGAATCAAAATAGCGATGCGTTGCTAGCCTCATCCCCTGTAACATGATTCCTACGATTTTCGCTCGTTCCTTGGATGGGCTTTTACCATCTGCACGGTTAGAGAAGTAACAGGAAGATTTTATGTTTTATCTTTGCTTCCAGACCAGCATAGAAGAACAGTGTTCTTGAGTAACATTATAACTTTATTCTGATAGAAGTTATAATAAAAATATTGAACAGGTCACTAGATGCCGACGGCAAATTAATAACCACATATACATATATATATATTTTTTAAATAGGCTTATCTTTGACTCTAACCTCGCTTGATGGAAGACGAAGATGTGGCCTAAGATGGTATACGTTTGCCTAGAAGTCTGTTCACTTTGGCCTTGAAGATGTCCAGTAGGCTTATTACCTAACTCGCTAGCTAACGCCATCGTGTTCATTTCGACAGTTCTTGTATGAATGTGACAGCTAGCTGATTCCGATGCCAATTGTCAGCCCACACATGAACTGTCAAATTGACGATGGCGATTGCGAGCGGTATTAAGCCTACAGATCATAGCGTTCCGCGTTTTATTAATGCATCAAAGGAACAAGTCCGTCCTATAATAAATTAGCGTATGTCATGGCTCAGTCAGACAATCAGTCAGTCACGTTGCTTAATAAGTATATTGATGTTGATGCTGGGTCAGGCGGGCTGTCGATCCTTTTGGCGATCACTCAGCCAAGTTGGTTACAGCCGCCGGTTACTGTCCCAGCAGCGCTCCCACACAGCAACTCTCCTCGAATCTTCGTATCCTGTCGAACATAAGGACATCTTTTAGTTCGACGTCCCTTAGCTCGTCCTCCAGTTCGTCACTCCCGAATGCTTCGCGCCGCGCTGCCGCGTACATGGCACTCGGTGAGGACGTGTTTGCTTGTCTCCTTCCCAGAGTGTGGGCAGGAGTGGTCGTTCTTTATAACTATTATGCTTAAGTGCCTTTTTAGCGTGTTGTGGCTGGTGATGATGCCAGTAATAGTTTTAAAGCTACTCTTACCTTGATTCAGGAGATACCTAGTTCTGCGGTTTAAGCCTTTCAGCTTTCAGCACCTCTTAATAAGTAGGTATATAAGGTCTATATGTATAAATGAATTTACTTCATTTATTACACAAGTCTGTTCGGTAGAAGTTTATTATATAGAGATCAGTAGCGTGGCGTCAAGTATACCAGAAGGCAATTTGAATGGAATTTTACTAGCCTTTCCGCTAATTCCGCACAATAAAGTGCCCAACTGTCTTAAAATAGGCAAGCCGGTGGGAATCGAGTTCTATGGACGCCACGCCACTGGTAATTTTATAATCTGATCATAAGATACTAGCTATTCCTACTAGCCCACGACTTCGTCCGTTGAATCAAACATATCAGGGATAATGCAGGATTCTAACATTAAAATATTTTTTCAAAACGGTCCCGTAGTTTCGGAGCCTATTCATTGCAACCAAATACATTTCCTCTGTATAATTTTGTGTGGATTTAACTCAACGCACCTGCGGTATCTAACATTAGAAGAAAATTAGTTCCTGACCACATATTTTTTTTTAATACATGCTTTTTTGCTGTCTGTACTTGGATTGTCATCCGTCCTACATTATGTGTACCAAATTTCAAGTCTATCGGACCAACCGTTGAAGAGTTCCCTCCTGCGGACACGATCCTGGCTGGGTCACCAGAACTCCACAACCAGATCATTGTATTGTCATCCGACTTACATTGTTGAAATAAACCGCGTAACAAACCAACATTATCATTACTAATTATCTTCACGAAAACGTTAATTGAGGTCATCATGGCTACTTCAAAGACCACCTGAAACCAATCTGTTAATTGTCCAATGAGCTCTCATTTCAGGCACTTACAGGCAACAGAACCGCTTTTCCTCAATCAAGAAGTATAATGTCACGAGAGCAATAATTAATTCATTAACACCGGTAATTACTGCACAATAATAACTCAATTGCGGCGATCTGCTCATTATTCAATAGTGATACCTACTTGGGCTGTGTCTAGGTATGCCAAGAACGTACTAATGAGTGTACCCTAATGAGACCTAAGCGCGTTGTTCGATCAGTTCCTGGTAATGAAGGAAAAGTATGTTTCTGAAAGGGCAGTGCGAAATACCCCGCATTTCTTAATATTTGTACTTTTTATTAAGTGCTGCACTTAATTTAAGAAGGCTGCACGGCGTGGTATTGGAGAGCTCAGGGCCTCTGTCTAGGGGCTCTACCACGACGTCTTAATGCTATTTGTTTAACCGTGTCGCACATTTATAATTTATACCAGTTTGTTGTTACTTTAAGTTACTTGAAATCTCTCAACAGATAGTGCTAGTGTATGTAATTTTAGTTTAAATGTTTTACGATAGACGTCTCTCTCAAGTTCAGTCCCCATCCTGCATCGCGCGGTTGAGATTTTTCTTAATTCATAGGCATGACAGAAGGCGGTCGTCTTTATTTATCCTTCCTACACGTACTGTAACTAAATAATTTAGGGCCGATTATTAAATCCTCAGATAAGCACTTAACTGACACATACCCATAGAGTTGTTCCTCGAATAGGACTTATCTGACGATTGAAAAATCGGCCCTTAGCATCATTATATTAGTTCAGTTTAAGTTGTAGTTTCATTTCTTGGGATCAATTGTGGCGTGAACACTATTTGACACTTGTAGTATTATGGATCTGACAGCGATCTAATTTTGGTTCGGAATTGAATCGCGTTTAGACGTCATGGTAAGGCCCTAGAGCTGTACCGGGCCTCTGCTAACGCTCTGCTTTCACTCTGCTGTCATTTGTCCGGGAACATGGCAAACTCTGCCTTCTCGGCAATCGCTATGATCTAATTGTCAGAATAAAATTTTATGCCTGCTTGGTGCAAGTTTTCGGTCACAAAATACGACTTGAACAATGAGGGCTATCGCGTGTGAATTTGCCACTAGAGGCGCTAGTGTCGCGTGAGGTCCAATAACGTTCACTTTTCACCGATTTTGGCGGGCTTCGTGACATAAATTATAATTTGTCTCATTCACCCGTTGAAAAGTGATCTCCTTCGTGAAATTAATGCGAATATGGATTATTTGGCGATGAATGTGAACGCTTTGAAAGCGGTTTTTTTCGAACAAAACGGAACTGCACAATGCGGCATTGCTACTCTATATGATGATAGTTATTTATCTTCTATACATATAATAAATCAGTAGACAGTACGTGTCTGTACATTAAATAAAGTCATCAAAAATAGAGTGCTAACGATTAGGGAAGAGTAATAAAACACAAAAAAGTTGAGTTTATGATTTTTGTTTTTCTGTGTTTGCTAATCTCCAAAACTGTTGGACCGATTTAAATGAAATTTTCATTCATATTATATTATGTTATGATCTTGTTATAGGCCATGATTCCCAAGATTTTCTTTCATTCTTTCGAAGGGCTATCACCACTTAGGTATATAGACAGGTACACAATTATATAGACTGTATTCAAGGCTCTATTGTCATCGTTAGATATCGTCTTAGATAGTTATACAGTTTACACTGACTCACATTTAAACAGTAACTTGAAATTTAGCTCAGCTAAAAAGCTTTTTTGCTTTGTCTAATTATAGAGGTTCGTTCATCAGATGCTTCTAATTTCTGCGAGCAATTCTATTGTTGGAAATGTAACGTTAAGTTTAGTTAAAGACTCGACAAAAATGATACTTACTTACACTTGAAGCTCAAAAGGCAGGTGTTATGTTATACATACAGGGTGCCCCGTAAGTAGCGCGACAGACAAATAGGGGGAGATAAGTCGATACATGTACAGGAAAACTTATGTAGAGCTGGAATAGGTACCTAATATGTCAGTAATTTACTCTCCTCGCCGGAACACAGCAGCGCAAGCATTGCTTAGCGGCAGGATTCGTGAATCAGATGGCGGTAGCTTTCCAGACCTTGCACAAGTTCCAACCACTTGCAATCTATGCTAGTATAGTCAACGAAAAGAAGTCAGTAAAAAAAAGTTGTAAAAAAAATTTGGTCAAAAGTTACATACAAGGTAACAAGACCTAAAGGCCAGTTAGCATAATTGTGGGCGCAGGTGGAAAAGGGAATCAATATAGTGATGGGTTGCTAGCCGCATCGCGTATAACATGATTCCTGAGATTTTCGCTCATTCCCTCAATGAGCTTTTACCATCTGCGCGGGAAGAGAAACAACTGGTACACTCTGTTTTTTCTTTATTGGAGTAAACACCATAGTAAATACCCCAAACTAACTAAAAACGAAACTAAACTAAGCTTGTAATATGGACAACGGATAGACATGTTTAGGTACAGTCAAGTGTAATAATATGTATCTAGTCAAAGTTTCAAAAATAAGTATCATACCTACGCTCTTACACCAGCGTAATAAGGTCGTGGGACATATTTTTGACAAGTCCATGTCGATACTTATTTTTGCACTTGACCGTACAGTCAAGTGTAATAATAATTATATGTATCTAGTTAAAGTTTCAAAAATAAGTATCATACGCACGCTCTTACAACGGCGTAATAAGGTCGTGGGACATATTTTTGACAAGTTCATATCGATACTTATTCTTGCACTTGACCGTACATACAAATTTAATAGTAAGTACGTACCTACCTACTTAACAAAGACTACGGAAATTTGCATAAAGCTTTAAACGTCACACACCCGGTGAGTTATTCGGGCACGCGCTGTCTGTTAATTCATCGTTATCTAACAACATACAAACTGGGCCCGTCGATTATCTTAAGACATTGCCCAACGTATCAACCAATCAGGCACAACAAAACACCTGTCAAAACATTTAATTCGCTAATCACACACTTATTCCCCCCACAAAAGACCCAAGCTTTATTCCAACGGCTGCAAGCGACCGAACTGTCAAAATCGAACGTTCTTTTTTTAAAGCTTAGAGGAAAAAAGTGGAGGCGTTCGAGTAGACATGTTAATTGCAACTCAAACAAATTAACGGACGTATCGTTAGCTAATGAGTCTCGAACAGACAGACTGACGTAGTAGTTATAGGTAATGCGGAGATATGGAAGTTAAACGTTCTTTTTGAAACAATCGACTCGTGTTTCTTCATGTGATAGATTTAATGAACACTCAGAAGTTTCTAAGCAGCGTAATAATTTTCTGTGATTTAGCGAAGTAATTATTTTTAAATGACAGTATGTGAGCATGAAAATTATAAGCTACCTTGCATGTGGAGTTATTAGGTCAAATCAAACAAACGTAACTTTAAGAAAAGATATAAAAAAAAATGTGTCTCACCCAGGTATCATACCAAGAAACATGTAATTGAAAAGGAAATGAACAATAAATGTACCTACTTAGATTCCTTTTAGTCTGTCGTATAAAAAGTGAACAATTGTACCTACAGATACTTATTTTTAATAGCCATTAGACACGTTTATTACCAATCCAATCCGTCTAGAAAACGACTCAAATGATTTATACAAAAGTAAAGCAAATAGTCTCCTACAAATGTTTCAAAACAAATAACACCCAAAGACAACACACTCAGAAGGGAGTGGTAAAAACACGGTTGAAACCATAGACAAGCTCACTTTTTTCTTTAGGCCTATTGACGTTTTCATCCACCCGGGCGGCGCCGGCGCTGTCACGCGTTTTGACAGCTCGTAACTGTTTATCTTTTTTAATTCTATTTTCAAAACTTAATTCTATTCAGCCAGGAACACTTTTATTTTTATTAGTTGACAAAACAATTTGGGTAGTGTTTTTATTGAGACCGAGTAGTCTTTTGTTTTGAGTAGTTATAAACAGGTTTGTAGTATTGAGTAATGTGCAACTTTTGTATTGACCAGTACTCGTACAACTTGCGTTAGCAATATCAATATGCATGTTATTAATATTAGATAATATGTTTAATTAATTGTGAAACATTGCGAATGATATTTATTTCATAAAGAATGTTATGTAACCACATAATTCGCACAGTGCTATAACCACACCATGATATGATGTAACAAGACCTGAAGGCCACATTTAGCACGACTGTGGGCATAGTTGGAAAGGAGAATCAATATAGTGATGGATTGCCAGCCGCATCGCCTATAACATGATTCCTAAGATTTTTGCGCATTTCACAGAAGGGCACCGTCTGCGCGGGAAGAGAAGCAACTGGTACATTCTATGTTTTTTCTTTACTCCCAGACCAGGAAGCATAACGCACATTATAAGTGAAAGCTATATCCGTCTTCCATGCTAGTCTGAAGCAAAGAAGCAAAGGAAAAACATAGAATGTACCAGTTGCTTCTCTTCCCGCGCAGATGGTAAAAGCCCATGACAGAATGGGCCTAAATCTTAGGAATCATGTTATACGCGATGTGGCTAGCAACCCATCACTATTTTGATTCCACTTTCCAACTCTACGCCCTCAGTGTCTTGCTAAACGTGGCCTGTAAGTCTTGTTACCTTAGGCTTTGTCTACTCCGTAAGGGATAAAGACGTGATTTATGTATGTATGTATATCTATCAGCACCTTTTCAAAGACGAATATTAACAATTAGAGGCACAATCGGGCGCGCCGGGTGATTTGTGATGCGCCCGCGGCGGCCATCCATCAGAAATGGTCACGCGAATTCGTCATCCTGCGTGCTGCGAGAGGAGTCGTTATTTTGGTGGTGAAAGATTAATTTGCGGGGGCAAGTTCTTCCATCTGGGAGTAAAGAAATAACGTAGTTTATTTTTTTATTATTTTTTTATTTTTTATGGGACAACTAGCTGTTGCCCGCGACTTCGTCTGCGCAGAATTCGCTTCTCGCTATCCCGCGGGAACTATGCAATTTTCCGGGACAGAAACTATCCTATGTCCTTTCTCGGGACTCAAACTATCTACATACCAAATTTCAACTAAATCGGTGGAACGGTTTAAGCGTGAAAAGGTAACAGAGAGACAGACAGACAGAGTTACTATCACATTTATAATATTAGTAGGGAAGTAGGGATTTGACACCAATTGACCTAGCCCCAAACTAAGCAAAGCTTGTAATATGAGCACTAGACAATTGATAAACATACTCATATATATAAATACATACTTAAATACATATTAAACATCCAAGACTCGAGAACAAACATTCGTATTTTTCATACAAATATCTGCCCCGACCGGGGATCGAACCCGGGACCTCAAGCTTCATAGTCAGGTTCTCTAACCACTGGGCCATCCGGTCGTCAAACCACCAAATAATTTACCAGTTGCTTCTCTTTTTTTATGTTAGAGAGGCCAGACAGACGAACTAGTGGGTCACCTGATGGTAAATGATCACCACAGCGCTTTACGCGATGCCAGTGCGTTGTCGGCCCTGCAGAAAAACAGTTGCTTCTCTTCCCGCGAAGATGGTAAAACCCCATCGAGGGAATGGGCGAGTCTTAGACATCATGTTACAGGTCATGCGTTTAGCAACCCATCAGTATTTTGTTTCCACTTTCCACCTATTGCACAGTCTTGCTAAACGTTGGCCTGTAGGTCTTCCTACCTTAGGCTCTGACTACCCCGTGCCTAAGGGATAAAGACGTGATTTGTGTGTGTGTGTGTATAAAATTAATCGGTTCAGCGGTTTTAGCATGAAAAGGTAACAGACAGACCGAGTTTCGCAATTATAATAATTATTGGGATTTAATAAATATCGATAACAATAATAAATATCGTGGGACAAATTGACAGTTGACACCAATTGACCTAGTCCCAAACTGAGAACAAATTCGGATTTTTTCATACAAATATCTGCCCCACCCGGGGATCGAACCCGGGACCTCGAGCTTCATAGTCAAGGGTCTAACCACTACGACTAGTACGACGTTGGTTTGCATAATGTAACAGTTATGCTCATTAAACTTTGATAATGATCCCGTAGAGGGATCGAAACGCGTCAGTGTTTGTGTGGTGTAAGGGATAATTAAGTTTGTGGGATTTATATGTGTTTTATGTGGCAGTAGTGGAGGGAGGGCTTGCATGAAAAACATATATATTTCACACAGGCTTGGTTATCTTGCACGTGAGTAGCGGAATAGCAAGGTAAATATTTTTTTGTTCCGAGTAGCGGAGTAGCAAGGTAAATATTTTTTGTTCTGAGTAGCGGAGTAGCTAGGTAAATATTTTTTGTTCTGAGTAGCGGAATAGCAAGGTAAATATTTTTTGTTCATTAGTCTAACCACTAGGCTATCCGAATGTAACGTTGAATGTAACTTTCTTTGCTTCCTTTATGTGGTGTGACAGTAACAGCCATAAGGGCAATTACACACTCACCGAGCCGTTTAGCGTGGCACAATATTTAGGTTAAGTTAAGGACCTTACCCACTCCGCCCTGATCCGCATTGTCGCCTGCAAACGCCGCGGAGTGTTGTGAGAGGCAACACAACGGTGCGACCCTGTCGGTGGTGCCACAAGGCAGAGCGGGGAGCGGCCCAATAAACATCTTAACTTCTTCTTCTTCTTATTTAGCGACGACAACTTCGCCAATGTCAAAGTAACAAAAATATATTTAAAAAATCTCGTGACAAAATGTCGGCAACGTTGTACGGTAATGGTCAAAGACCCCCCTCCCCCTCTGTCGGGCTCTTAGCCAACGGTCAATCCCCTCTCATAATATACGTCCATCGATTGTTTAAATAAATGGTCCTACTACAAAAATCCCTCAGAAACTGCCAGGAAATCATTAGCCATTGCCCGGGGTGCACCGGACCAAGCACTGCTCTTCGCCCCGGACGGATCCAAAAACGAATCGCAGCTCTTGATCACAAGTGAAGGTAACCCGACTCGCACCCCAACATCTTAACTTCCTAATCATCCTTTTTTTTTACCGGGGGTATGTGGGGCTCTCCCGCGACGGCAGGCATACCCACTAAAAACCACACGGATTCCCTATTCAGTCGTGTGAGGCGTTACGGGAGCGCAGTGGCGTAACTATAGGGTGGCAGGAGTGGCAAAATGCCACGGGCAACTAGCTCTAGGGGGGCCCAAACTGGCTTGGTTTAGAGCACAGAAGGAACGCTGATGCACTTCTTTATATTGCCGAAGGAGGCCCCATCTGACGAATTCACCACGGGCCCCAGACATTACGCCACTGCGGGAGCGCACGGTGTCACCGCGACGCCCCACGACCACCCTGGGATGGGGTTCCCTCTTCGTGGCACCTGTGCAATGCAGGTTTGGGAAACTTCGTAACTATCCTAACTTAGTATTGTAAGATTGCAAGTAAGTAAATGCTTTCTGTACAAATATAAAGAAACAGATCACAAAAAGAACATTAAATACATGCATAAAGGCGAACTTATCCCTATAAGTTAACCTTTAAGATGAGAGGAGCATTAAGGGTGTCACCACACCAATCGATGGATCATCGATCGATGGTAGAATGGAACAATCGACGTCGATCGATAGTTTATACGAGATCTATTTCCACCACACCAATCGATCGATGTCGATCGATGGTATCGAACAATCGATTAGTTTATTCTAGAAAATATTTTTTAGAAAATTGTAGTTTGGTTTATTTATTTGTGTACCTATTTAGATTGTAATTTACCTACTTCACTGGTGACCCCCTGAGGAGGTTCTGCGAGGGGGTCCGGGGGTGACGACCTCAAAGTTGAAAAACGCTCTTGCACCTCACTTGCACCACATTCTCGGCCTCGATTTTCAATTAACCGCTATTTGCAGTCGCGGAACCGTCGACGCCTCGACGTTTAGCGTCCCGCGGGACCCAGGCCTACTCCGAAGTTCGATTCGCGCTCTTCCGCTCACACGAATAGTCATCAAACCGTGAGTGAAAGGGACGGCATGATAGGAATATCGAATTTTGAAGTAGCTCTCCAGACGTGGGGGGACAAGTAATATCGCCAAGTGGCAAGAAAGAAGCAAATAGGAAACATTTATTTCTTAAATACGTTTTGACGATGGCCTAGCTAGTGGTACGTGCTGGCAGGTTAGTTATTCGCGCCAAGTACGAGTATAAATGTTGAACAGGTTTCTGTTGCGTGTTTTAATTAAAACGTGTTTTTTTCTATTTTCTTAAATAACAGCTTCAGCTAAATAACAGCAAGCTTCCATGCTGGGAGCAAAGAAAAAACATAGAATATACCAGTTGCTTCTCTACCCGTGCAAATGGTAAAAGCCCATCGAAGGAATGGGCGAAAATATTAGGAATCATGTTATAGGCGATGCGGCTAGCAACCCATCACTATTTTGATTCCCCTTTCCACTTCCAACTGCGCGTCACAATCATGCTAAACGTGGCCTTTAGGTCTTGTTATCTTAGGCTCTGTCTAGCCCGTAAGGGATAAAGACGTGATTTATGTATGTATTCAAACTAACCCAACAACTGCTGAATAGTTTAAAACAATTTCAGCGATTCCTACAATTTTAGTGCCTTAAATAAACTGAAGTCTCAAAAAACGTTACTCCATTAGTGCACGCGCGAATCTCATATAAAACCGAAAGGGGCAATTAATATCCAGACGAAAGTTAATATCGCCAAATGAGAGGAGCAATATCCGGGGCCCCCCGAGTGCCCCCGGCTATGGGGTAGTGGGGCAGTCGGGGACACGCGGTCGCATGCTGCCGCTGTATCGTGACCCCCATTTTACAAAGGCAAGTGATAATGGAGTGATGTATTTAAATAATTTAGTAACTAATTGTATGGTACTATGAAATTAATTAAGAATTTTTGTTCCTTGATTTTTTCATGTTTACTTTTACGGTTTACCGATAGAATTAGGCACTGGGTTTCAGGTTAAAACAAAAGTATAATAATCAAAAAGAAATCATTAAAACGACAAACAAAATGAATATAAAGAAGGTAAAAACACTCTAAAAAGGTTGTGTCTTGCACAAGCATAATGCTATTTAAAAAATAATTTGTATGGTCAATGGGAATGTATTTTAAATAGTTTAAGTTTAATTCACATCTATTGTACTTCCGTTTTTGATGGTCTAACTGTTGAAACCAATGTTATGAGTATAAGTATGTTGTCATATAATTAAAACAAAACATGTGCATTTCTACGCTATTTCCACAGGAACTTTTATGATTTTTATTTTAAGATTACGGAACTTGTAGGCATTTTTATTATTCTTATTTCAGGTTATCGGACACAAATGAATAATATTTATTATTATGTTAAGTTTCACATTGGTCACATCAATAAGTTGGAGCAAACAAGCACATTTCATTGCGAATGTTATTTTACGAAAACAACAAAAAACTTCGCCTCAATATTTAAACCAGTTTAACACACCACAATGTCCCATTGTAATTAACAAAAACTCAACTTACAATATAAACCAGCTGGCATGGCAACACTACCAGGAAAAAACATTTGAAATACGAGCAGTGGCCAGTACTTTTTCCTTCGAATGTAATTTATAAACACTTGGCCAGTGTCACATCACAGCCGCCATTTTGTTGATTTACGATTCATCAAAATGGATTACGTTCAGCCATAGATCAATTTGAGTTTTTTTTAGTAAGAGGATTAAAATAATTTACTTTAGTCAGTCTTGTTACCTGCCAGCGTCAGAAGGAGGGTTATTTTTATGTTATTTTAATGGCTAAATATCTGATGTATGGGGATGACATTTTGTTTCATTGATCATTTCAGAACAAAACCTTAACAAAATCATTTGTAGGTGATAAGACCTTGTGCAAAGTTCATCCTATCGCTATCACCGGCATACTAGCTAATACTGCAGCCGAGCAGCAGTGCTCGTACCACTGTATTCCGGCGTAGAGAGTAAAACCGCCGGTGAGGTACAGCTGACAACGTATCTGCAACCCTCCGGTGTTGCCATCAGGTGGCCCACTAGCTTTCTTGCTACCTTATTTCACAAAAAAAATCTAGCACACTCACTTAGGAAGTAAAATCAACAATCTACACGGCTAGTAACGTAGTTCTTACACCTGTATTTTCGGCTCTATCCCTTATGACGTAAGATACTGTGGCAAATACGGCTTACAGTAAACTTATTTGGGGGTCTGTGGGGAAAATTCGATAATCTCAATCGCGGGCCCCTCGACGTGGGGCAAGATTGTGTTTTGTTTTGTTGGAATAGTGTTGCGGGTTTATGAACGACTTTTGCCTAGTTAGCCTATAATGTGCCCCATTGTTGGGGAAATAAAGATTAAAAATAGGGTTTTGTGGTTGTCACCTTTTGTAAGTAGGGATCTATGTTTGCAGACATGAAAACATTTTATTCCCATTCCATTTTTTGTTGCGAAGTAGTTTTTTTGACGTGATAACGTCTTATAAATCGATGACCGGCTGCACGCACGAAAAAGTGTCACGTTGTCGCGTTCCGCGTGACGTCAGAGCTGGCAGTTTCCACCAATGTTTCTTTATGACCATAAACCGACTTTACAGACACTATAGGTTTTTTTAGTAGTAGTAGTAGTGTTTTTGATTCACCTTTCCATCCATACGCCCACAATCATGCTAAACGTGGCCTTTAGATCTGGTTACCTTAGCCTCTACATATCATCAAAACTGCGGTCTATAAGAAAATAAAGTATGGGTAATTGCAGAAACTAAATATCCGAAATGGAATTCTTATATAAAAATTACGTAATTTTTTCGGTTTTTACAGTTCTTTATCGTATATAAGACACAGGAAACTGGAATAAGATTTCACGCGCTCAAAACGTTTATTGCGACAAAAAAATAACTTAACACTAAGCTTTTCTAAACGATACTGAAAATTAGAACACAGAAAAATCTGAAAAGTAAAGCTATGGCCGGGAATTGAACCCGGATCCTCGTCATTCCGTGACGCGTGCTATACCCCTACACCACCCATATCAGGTACTAGCTGTCACATGACCTTGTTACTATGCGTTTTTTTGTCGCCAAGCGTAATCTGTTTGAATGATGTGTCTGTACAACACAATTACAAACCATAAAACTAAAACATAAAAAATCAAGAATTAAAAATCTTGATTCGTTTGATAGTACTTATCACTAAGCGTTCTGAGTATTTGCTATAATCAATATTATTTATAGTAATAATAGCCCTATAAAAGCTATTAGCTTATTACACCAAACATATGCCTCGTAGCAATTTATCAAGACCTGGTTAAGGTTAACCGACTTAGAATAAAGGCGATAATGGGCTCAGAACAAGACTTCTTGCGATATTTGAATTAAAATGTAATCATCCTACCCTTTCATGTTTAATAGTCTTATAGCATTTTAACTGGATAAAACATTGGTTGTAAAAACACCAGTTAAACCAACCTCGCTTGCTTTCCTTGTCTGAAACAGTAGGATTATTACCTAACTCGCTCGCAATCGCCATCGTGTTCATTTTGACACTTCATATATGGGCTGACACTTGGCATCGGAATCAGCTAGCTGTCACATTCATACAAGAACTGTCAAAATGAACACGATGGCGATTGCGAGCGAGTTAGGTAATAAGCCTACAGTCACGTAGTAGGTACAGCTGAAAGTCTATTTGTCTATGACACTTTTTGTTCGAATAACCAAGGAATCTTGATACCACTGTCTGAGGATCTAAGTACTAGGTAGCCTGCAAGGGAGATTGCCATCTAACGGTTTTTATAAACACTAAATTGATTTTATTTAAATAATAGTACAACAATAATAATAATAGTTTTAGCTAGGTTTAAGTTATTTTTAAGTTTTGACTGTTCTTTATTGTTTTCTTTTGCTGTTTTAAATAAATTGTTATAATCGCCTTCTTATTGCAAATCATTTAAATAATAAAATCTATTCATTTGACTCTCTTTATTTTCAAATATAAAAAATTGACTGGTACCTAGTAAAGAAAAAACATAGAATTTACCAGTTGCTTCTCTTCCCGCGCAGATGGTAAAAGCCCATCGAGGGAATAGGCGAAAGTCTTAGGAATCATGTTATACGCGATGCGGCTAGCAACCCATCACTATTTTCATTCCCCTTTCCAGCTGTACGCCCTTAATCATGCTAAACGTGGCCTTAAGGTTTGGTTGCCTTAAGCTCTGTCTACCCCGTAAGGGAAGACGTGATATATGTATGTGTATGTATGTATTTAAAAGATCATTTACTTCAGAGTTCGACACAATACCGACGAATTAACTCAAGAACTAGCAAAAGCAAGTACTTCATTAAATTACGAAGATAGTTCAATGCAAGTTCCATTTTAATTGAACAGTGTTGCCCAATGTCTTGGCTAATATGAACCGCATACCAAATACCAACATCCCGTCCGGCCTGACATTAACGGTAATAGGGAAATTATCGGTTCCATGCCCGCCTTCGCTCTTATTAAGTCATAATAACACCCGACAAAAACCAAATTTATAGAATCCATATAAGATATAGGCGTTCATAAGCATAATTTTCACATAAAACATCATTATTTTTTAAATAAAAACGCTGGCAATTATCCTAACATTGTTGGTGTGCGGAATTGAGGTTGGCATTGTTTCCGTTTTTGTCTATGGTCTAAACTACTCTTATTATCCTTGGCAACACCGGCGTGTGAGGATAACTCAACACAAGGTGTAACGGACTTAATAGTTCATTACATTCCGATTATGGCGAATTAAAGAATGTCTTAGATGAGGCGGGCCTGGATTGTGATCAAACGCATACAAAAAAGACAAAGCATAATTATGTAAATTGTAGATGAATGTTAAAATAATGCACGGAAATTAAATTTACAGCTAATCTTTGGGTAGCAAAAGCAAATGAAAAATGATTAAAATAATAAAGTAAAGACAAGTTCGATAAAATTTAATGTGGGTAACAAAAATATTAAAAGACACTTGCTAATTAATTGTCCATTGTAACGTTAACGCAAATGCGTTCGTGACGTTTTTAACAAAGTTACTCTAGAAATTCACGTTTGTGTTAAAATGTCAAATACTATGAGAACAGTTTGTTGCCGTTTCGATCCGCAAGTGGCGTTGCCAATATTCCATAGTAATTGAGACATTTACGTGAACGCGTTCGAGACATTTTTATATGCGAAAACTTACACTGGAGGCTAAGGAACTGTAATAACCAGAAAATGATATTGTTACGTGGTCGTACGTATTTTTTTTCTGCCACTTAGATACTCCATACTGCCAGTGATTGTCCGTGCAACCTAACAATCTTTCAAATCACTTGGATTTCCGACACGCCGGAAACGAATACCAGCAATAGCCTAGACTTTCCTTGTTTTTAAAAATCAACCCGTTATAAATCTGAAGCGTGTTATATTTCAAACGAAACTCATGTCTTGACACGGCAGTGTGCCAGCCAAGTTCGTAAATTCGTTTTACGCGGACAACTTGGAACTACTGCGAGGTAACAGTGCTTTAATTGTATTAATGTTCACCGAGAGGTGTCTCTACTAAGAAAATATAAACACTACACTCACTGGAAAAAAACCGGTCAAGTGCGAGTCGGACTCGCGCACCGAGGGTTCCGTATCATTATCTATAAATATATAAAACCAGTGTAAGCAGAGCCCTGCTCCAAAGCAAAATGTACGCAGTGTGGGGTTACTTTATATTGGTCACTGCTATATACAGACATACATACACATTTACGGTTTTCGCAATTATTCTTTAATCTGTGCTATAAGACCTACCTTCATACCAAATTTCAAAATTCTGCGTTCACGGGAACTACCTTGTAGGTTTTGATTCCCTTGAGAGTTGAAAATTTGCGGAAATTTGCGGCATAAACGGCTGTATCTTTTGATTGCGATACACATTTACGGTTTTCGCAATTATTCTTTAATCTGTGCTATAAGACCTACCTTCATACCAAATTTCAAAATTCTGCGTTCACGGGAACTACCTTGTAGGTTTTGATTCCCTTGAGAGTTGAAAATTTGCGGAAATTTGCGGCATAAACGGCTGTATCTTTTGATTGCGTTAGCTTAGAAGTTTGATTTTTTCACAGCTTCAAGGGACAGTAGACCTGAGTAATTGATATAAATTTCAGCTTCATACCTCCACGCGTTCCTGAGAAAAAGGGTCGTGACAGACGGACGGACGGACGGACAGACGGACAACAAAGTGATCCTATAAGGGTTCCGTTTTTTCCTTTTGAGGTACGGAACCCTAAAAACGATTCGAATCTAAATTAATTAGTTTAAGTTACACTTTTTCTTCCACTCTGGTCTGGGAGCAAAGAAAAAACATAGAATGTATGTATGTATGTATGTATGTATAACTCTTTATTGTACATAAAACACAAGAAAAAAAATGAATACAGGACAACACACATGCACAAAGGCGAACTTATCCCAACCAGTTGCTTCTCCTCCCGTGCAGATGCTAAAAGCCCATCGAGGGATTGGGCGAAAATCTTAGGAATCATGTTATATAGGCGATGTGGCTAGCAACCCATCACTGTTTTGACTCCCCTTTGCATCCATACTCCCACAGTCATGCTGAACGTGGTCTTTGGGTCTTGTTACCTTAGCCTCTGTCTACCCCGTAAGGGATAAAGACGTGATTTATGTAACTATGTATGTAAGTTACACTCCCGCATTTGGGTACCTTTCACACGACACGAGACTTCTAGACGCATCGCCGATAAAACAGTTTCGTGTCGCCTCTTGAGATTCAGAATACGGATTCCCAAAAAGGCTCCCTTTGCATGTCTGGCGGTGACCGTCAATAGGTATTACTTGTACCATTCTGTTACACAACAAGGTTACATGTTGCTCACGAGCGCGTCATTACAGAATCTGTGGATTTCCGAAAACTGCGTCGCAAGGTCGACTCTAATGGTCGCTTTTAACGCGGCATTGAATAGTTTTTTAGAAAAAAAAGCAATTATAGAACATAAGGCGCCTGCACACTCGCGCTCATTGAAGTCAGAATCAAAACACTTTAACAAACAACTTTTAACTTGCTACTCCTCTACCAACGGGTAGTAATAACGGCAGTAGTTGATAGCGGAGTAGCAAGTTAAATGATTTTGGTTCATAGAAATGGACCTCCACAAAGTTGAATAAATTTCATTTCTGTAAGTAGGTATGCAGCAAGCAGCTCTTTATGTGTCTTTTTTAGATGCTGGCGCGTTCAGAAGGATCACCATTGCCAATTTAAGATGAGTGAACCGCAAGTTACTTCACACTTTGTACGAGTACAGAGGTATTTAAAAAAAATATCAGCTATAAATACTTAATTAATCTTGTCAATTACTTAGTTGATTATCATCACACACACGTGACCAAATTGGGAACGTTTTGGAAAAAAGTCAGGTCAAGAGTACGACCGACGAGCATTTGTGAAGAAATTGATAAATGTCGATGAAGCGAAAGAAGTATGTCAGGATCGTCGCAAGTGGAACAAAGTACGGTATGTATGCATACACACTACACACAGTTTATTACCTTATGTACCACAGGTTATTTGCCACTACCGAATGGTACCCTTTTTGTGTGAAATAAACCTGTCAGACGACTGAAAGCTATGGATAAGACTGGCATAGGACATAGTGGCGGTTATATAAACGAAGAAGCCTTTACGCAGCAATGGGTGGATATGGGCTGATTAGATAAAGTGATGAAACCTCTACAATTGAAAGAATCGACTATAAAATCAAAGCCAATCGGATCGTCCTCGACTTATAATCGTGAAACAAAATGTATGAAGAAACGGTGAAAGAACGTGACCCATGCGAGACGTCACTGCGTATACGCTGCGGTGTGGTTGCTCCTTTACACCGTTCTTTCGCACGCAATTTGCACCAGTGTGGCGGGGCCACCGTACTTAGTGTTAGAGGCATTACGCGATTCACGGGCTTGTGGTTTCTGGTGCTGAAATGGATTTAGAATTTCGTAATGGGTCGGATTACAATGGCGCTCGCTTACCTGCGCTGAGGTCAGGGGCTTTGTGGAACTTGACCATTGATGAGGTCCTCGGATGGACCAAAGAGTATGAAACGTGGGCTGAAGAAAAACAAGTCTATAGCTCTTTATAAATCTGCTATTTGACGATTGGATAGATTAGTGGTTAGTGACCTTGACTATGGAGCTAGAGGTCCCGGGCGGGTTCGAATCTCGGTAGGAGCAGGCACAGGCACTTATGTGATGAATGTCTGTACCCGAGTCATGAATGTTATTATGTATTTATTCCATGCTTCTCTTCCCGCGCAGATAGTAAAAGCCCATCGAGGGAATGGGCGAAAATTATAGGAATCGTGTTATAGGTGATGCGGCTAGCAACCCATCACTATTTTGATTCCATTTTTTGCCTATACGTCCACAATCTTGCTAATCGTGGCCTAGGTCTTGCCACCTTAGGCTCTGTCTACCCTTTAAGGGACAAAAACGCGATTTGTGTATGTATGTATGTACTTACGTATTTAAACCGAAGTGGCGTCACTATAGTTCTGGCTCTCTCTAACCGTATCAAGCAGTAATAGAAAGACGATCTCCCTAGCGCAACTTTTTCAATTGTCTATCGAAGTTTGCGGCGAGATTGAAACAATAACCCCCCGTCCCCCGGGACCGAGGCCCCTGGAAACTCCACGAGCCCCCAAGCCCCAACCCTGGGGTTGCCAGCGAGGGAAATGTGGGGAAATTGGATATTTTTAATGAAGATGTGGGTAAGTCTGAAGTCAACAATTTTAACCACTTAACATTACTCGTAATAAAATTCGGTTAATAACTTGTTTAGATAGGTACCATAAAAGGTTCATTAATTCAAAAGTTTAGTTTGCAAATAGGCCGCCAAGGGCTCTTTTACATGTTTTTTTTAAACTACCAGCGCATCCAGAGACCAACATTGCCAAGAAGAATGCGCCGCAAGAAACTTGGCAGAAAGTCATTTTCACCGAATAAAATAAATTTACAACAGTTAGGTACTTAAATTCTACTTAACTGAGGGATGTATAAGGACCCCAAGCTATGTAGGTACCTTAAATTATATTAGTCTATAGTAGAGATGTATATACCTACTGGTCAAAGACAAGACGGCATGTCCATTTATGTTTTCTAAAGTTTCAATTAGGTGTGATGTATTCAAAAATCTTGTGTGTAAATGTTGGCAACGTTGTACGGTAATACGGTCAAAGGTCGTGTTGGGTCAATGTTATCCCCCAAAAACTGCCAGAAAATCATTAGCCGATGCCCAGGGTGCACCGGACCAAGCACTGCTCTTCCCCCGGGACGGATCCGAAAACGAACCGCAGCTCGTGACCACACGCGGAGGTAACCCGTAAAAGTCTATAAGTAGTCCAAGGCTACACGTAAATATTTTCACAGTTAACATTTTATTCTGGCAACCCTGCAGCCCCCAAGTCCTGCCCTGTGATTCAATTTGGGACGCCGTTATATTGCATGTCAATTGATTGTAATTCCGTTATGATGACAGGTATTACTGTGTTCACCGCGCCCCGTGCGGTGTTGCCAGGGTTGTTATAGGGATTTTCCCGAGTTTTTGCCAATTGTTAACAGTTTTCGGGAGATTTTGAATGCTCTATGAAATGTGCTGTAACTACAAAGATGTTTAGGAGCGACAAATTGGTGTTCTGAGTTTCTGTCACGTGTCTTGCGACGCATTCTTCTTCGTAACGAAACGAACGATCCTATATTTTAAACGCGGAAGTTTGTAAGTCTGCATGCATGGATGGATGGATGTTTGTTACTCTTTCACGCCAGAATTTAAATAACCTTTTCCTCTAATTTCTGCGCAATAAAAGTGCCCAACTGAAAATAGGCAAGCCGGTGGGAATCGAGTTCTATTTCTATGGACGCCTCGCCACTAGCCGACTTGTCTACGGCTCCGAGGAACACGTCTAGGGTCATTAATGGTCAGTCCAGCTTTTTATTTTTACCTAGATATCGTATATTGTTAACTATAATTATTATGGCCATTACTCTTCCAGTTTTATACTAAAATCACCTAATAATTACCCATCACAAAAACATATAGAGATTCATTACTACATCGATTATAGGTAGAGCGGCAATAGTGAAATATCAGTTTTGTTTTTTACCCATACATACATAAATCACGTCTTTATCACTTACGGGGTAGAGCATACGGTAACAAAACCTTAAGGCCACGTTTAGCATGATTGGCGTATAGGTGGAAAGGGAAATCAAAATGGTGATGGGGTCCTTTCGTCCATTCTCTCGATGGGCTTTTATCATCTGCGCGGGAAGAGAAGGAACTGGTAAATTCTGATTTTTCTTTACTCCCAGACCAGCATGGAAGAGCATGGAAGACCAGGATGACTTGGTTTTTTACGCAAAACTAATTAAACTTTAAAGTGTGCGTTGCTCCAATTTGTTTTGGAACTTTGGAATGTATGTATTTTACTAATTAGACACACTAGCCTCGTATCCCCTTCGCGGAACCACGAGTCGAGCAGGCGCGGCTGCAGAAGCGGCCGAATCAGGCAAGATAAATAAATATAGGGGTCTCAGCACCGAATATAACTTTGTCCCTTTCGGTGTTGAGACCCTTGGTCCGTGGGTGAGCGCTATTAGTCTCTTCAGAGATATTTCGAACAGGCTAATAGACCCTACGGGTGACCGCAGAGCTGGCAGCTTCCTTGGACAGCGTATTAGTATCGCTGTCCAAAGGGGGAATGCTGCCAGCGTCTGTGGAACTATGCCACGGGGGCCCCTCCTTTTTTAATCATTTTATTTTAAGATTAGTTTTAGTTTAGTTTTTAATTCGTGTTTAATTTAATAGTTTAATTTGTTTTAATTCCATTTGTATCCTATTACCAATTAATTAAGTATCTATCTAAAGTATTAGAGTATAATTTATATTTTCTCTTTTGTCATTTTTTAAAGCATTACATTTTTACTTAGAAAGCCACATTATTTGTGAGTGTATTCCTTATATTAATTTATAGAGACGTCAACTTGTCTTGATGGAAACGATAACGTAGATCGAGCGCCACTTTGTCCGACGCAATACGAGTTTCTAGACATCAAGAGTAGTTACAATTTTAAGAATCGAACCACGAACATTTACCTTATTTAAATGGCCAATCAAATAACAATTAATTTTAATAATAACATGGCGCAATATCGCTTTCAGTAAAAAATTAAAACGTAATTAACAAGGTCGAATTGTGTTTGATTTGGTATGCAATCAAATTATTATCATTCTAAGTTTTATTGATTTGGAAACGATTAAATTGACATAATATACAGCTATTACGTTCTTGAAGAGTTAGATTACTACAGCGATATCGAGTTTTTTCTGGGAGCAAAGAAAACCCATAGAATGTACCAGCTGCTTCTATACCTGCGCTGATGGTAAAAGCCCATCGAGGGAATGAGCGAAAATCATAGGAATCATGTTATAGGCGATGGGGCTAGCAACCCATCACTATTTTAATTCCATTTTCCACCTATACGCCCACAATCTTGCGAAATGCTACCTATAGGTACCTGTTACCTTAGGCTCTGTCTACCACGTAAGGGATAAAGACGTGATTTGTGTATGTGTGTATTTGTTTGGAATTTGTAACTGAAATAGCCGATACACAAAGTGTTTATTTAATAGGATACAAAACGGAACAATACATACATACCTACGTACAGTACGTATATATATTATGAATCACGTCTTTATCCCTTAGGTACGGGATAGACAGATCCTAGGGGACTTCATGTTATAGGCGATCAGTTAGCAACCCATTAGGTACTATTTTGATTCCTCTTTCCACCTACTCGCTAGTCATGCTAAACGGTGACTAGCTCTTGTTACCTTAGGCTCTGTCTATTAGGGGGTATTCACGACGCGGTTGGCCTAGTTGGTAGTGACCCTGCCTGCGAAGCAATCGTCCCGGGTTCGAATCCTGGTAAGTGCTTATATTTGTGTGATGAGCACGAATATTTGTTTCTGAGTCATGGATGTTTCTATCTATATAAGTATCTATTTCTCTATATAAGTATGTGTATCGTTGTCTAGTACCCATAACACAAGCCTTACTAGCGCTTACTTTGGGACTAGGTCAATTTGTGTGAATTGTTCCCTAATATTTATTTATAATATTTATTTATTTATTTATTTATTCAAGTATTACGTAAGCGCTTGAGGGGGGCGGGGGGTCTTTGCTTTGCTTATTTTTGATGACATGGGGGGTCGATATGGTGATTACGTCAGCAGTTTCGATTCGAACTGCCGCTCACAAATCAATAAAAAACAGAATCCATTAAAAGAAAAGTGCATATAGGTACCAATGATTACGTAAGCATGGGGGGGGGGGGGGTAAAAGGTTGCTTACTTTTGCTGACAAGGGGTAGGGGGGGTAAATAGGTAATTGTAAAAAATCTGCTTGCGTAATACTTGAATGGCCCTTTACCCTATAAAGGATAAAGTTGTAATTTACGTATGTATGTATGTATTAAACGATCCCTTCTGGAATCCAAGTCACAGCCGCTAAGTATACCCTGAAACCGCTGCATCATGAGGCATTCCTGGCTAATCGGCGGTGGAACCGAACCCATTACCCAATGAGGCGACGAGTGCTGTAAGCACGTGGTTTGTGGATGATTTACTAGTTTTATTTGATTCGTTTTATTTTATCAGAAGAGCTGTTGTTATTGGCTACGACGGTTTTTGAACCGGTTATGAATATCTTGAAGTAAAATAAGCAGAGCAGGGATAAAAATAATATAATATATTAGTCGTAACGGTATGCAAGAGAGTACAGAGACAAGTGATTGACACAATAGAACACAATAAAGCGTATTCTAAATTATAAATCAATAGTATCAAAAGTGGCCAGGGTGTTTACTATTTGCATAGGACACAAGAAGGTTTCACTAAAAACCCACCAGTATTCCCTCTCTGCCATTTGGGGGGCGCCGCGGGAGCATGAGGTACCGCAGGTAGGCATGTCACCGCGTAAGACCAGCAGATCCCTACAATGTCACACACTTACAAAATTTACCTGTATAATACGTATTAATATAGGCTATCGTAGTCCAACGGTCTACTGACCGCTTGCAGTATCATACCTACGCTAGCCGGAGGCCTCGTGTGTTCGCGCCATTAATCTAAACAGACACCTCGCATTACCAATCCATGACAGGCCGCCGCGCAAACAAATGTATTAACAAAACGCGACGCTCATACACGACACACACACGATTAGAAACCACGCTGCAACTTGGGGCGGCTTCACATTAGGTCACAAGCAGCGCGGCAGCAGCATGATAGCAGCGCGGCAGCAGCGCGGCAGCAGCGAGGCAGCAGCGCGGCAGCAGCGTGGCAGCAGCGCGGCAGCAGCGCGGCAGCAGCGTGATACCAGCGCGACAGCAGATGCCTTGTGCTTGTTTATTAAAATATGGGCAGATGCCTTGTTATGGCTTGTTTATTAAAATATCAATATCGACTTGGATAAATCGATAATAATCGATGTATCGGTGAATTTTTCGTTGATTTTCACTTCTAAAATAATAACGTAGGTAGGTTATATTCGTTCACTGTTTTAGACACGTTTTCATTAACATTAGACACTTTAGTAAAAAAACTATAGAACAAAAATAAATCTAAAAAAAGCTCCCCGCGGCATAGAGCCAAAAAGAGAGTTGTGCGAAGAAGCTGCCAGCTCTTCGGTCTCCATTAGAGTGTATGAAAGTAGGTATATGTGATTTTTTTACACAAGTATGTTGATTATGTAGGTATTTTATTTAGTTCAATTTGGCTCAATAGGTAACAATAATACTAGTGATAGATTTTTTTTTCCGTTCGTTCGAACCAACACTAAGGAAGAGACAGGTAGTCAATATCGCGTACGACATATCACGCTCTGTTAAGAAACTGTCACCAAAAAAAATAGTGTGTAAGAGCCCTTACTCTCTTGCGTCGCGTGTGAATAAATGGTTCTTGAATAATCTGGCTCAGAACGGACTGTTTTAAAACAAAGTTAGATAGATAATTAGGTCACAGGAAAATTTCCTTGAAACAACTGAACCGATTTTAATTAAAGTTGTCTAAAACTACCGCTAGGAACCCTGCTTTTGAATAAATATTACATTAAATTAAAAATTCTTCTTCTTCTTCTTCTTCTTATTTGTGGCGTTTCAAGTCGTTATAGCGACGACAACTTCGCCAATGTCAAAGTAACAAAAATATAATTAAAAAATCTTGTGACAAAATGTCGGCAACGTTGTACGGTAATGGTCAAAGACCCCCCTCCCCCCCTGTCGGGCTCTTAGCCAACGGTCAATGATATCCCTCAGAAACTGCCAGGAAATCATTAGCCGATGCCCAGGGTGCACCGGATCAAGCACTGCTCTTCCCCCCGGACGGATCCAAAAAGAAACCGCAGCTCTTGACCACACGTGGAGGTAACCCGACTCGCACCCCAAATTAAAAATTTGAAAAACCAAAGAAGCATTACGCGATTCATCATACATAAACAAAAAATAACTCAAATTTATGTTAAAAATGTGTCACATAATTTTGGAAAAAAACTGATGCTCATAAAACTGCTGGACCGATTTTCACCAAACATGCTAAGAACTACCGCAGAAACTAGCTTTCGAATGAAAGGAACCGCATCAAAATCAGTCTATACACACAGATATCAACATCAAACTTGTATCTCCTTTTTGCGTCGGTGGTTAAATTGGATCCAAAACAGTTCACCAGTTTAAAAGATACGGTGCTACAGACACACAGCATTAAGTAAGTAAGTAAGTAAATGCTTTATTGTACAAATGTAAAGAAGCAGAGACAAATCACAAAAAAAGACCTTAAATGTGTAATATAATAATATCTTGGGACAATTGACACCTATTGACCTAGCCCCAAACTAAGCAAAGCTTGTAATATGGGCACTAGAGAACGGATAAACATACTTATATAGATAGATACATACTTAAATACATATTAAACATCCAAGACTCGAGAAAAAACATTCGTATTAAATATATGCACAAAGGCGAACTTATCCCTTTAAGGGATCTCTATCAGTTAACCTTTGAGTAAATGAAGGAGCATTAAGCGAGAGACCGACAAAGAGTGAGTTTAAAATATTCATATAGTGAAATGGCTTTTGTGGCCAATAGAGCGTACATCTCAAAACACAACAAACCTGGGTGCCTTTAAGAGGCGAGTGTACAATTTTCTGCAGGGCCGACAACGCACTGGCATCGCGAAAAGCGCTGCGGGTGTCTATGGACAGTGGTGATCATTTACCATCAGGTGACCCACTAGTTCGTTTGTCTGGCCTCTCCAACATAAAAAAAAACAGCTATCAAATGAATCAAGAATTTTTATTTCTTGATTTTTATGTTTACTTTTACGGTTTTACCGTTAGAAATTTAATTTCTAAATGTCAGTGAAAATCAGAACACAGAAAAATCCGAACCACCCATAGCAGGTAAACCTGACCTTCTATGGGTGGTGTAGGGGTATAGCACGCGTCACGGAATGACGAGGATCCGGGTTCGATTCCCGGCCATAAATTACTTTCGGATTTTTCTATTGTGTTCTAATTTTCACTGACATTTAGATTTTTACATACACATACACACAGATCACGTCTTACGTGGTAGACAGAGCCTAAGGTAACAGGTACCTACAGGCCACATTTAGCAAGATTGTGGGCGTATTGGTGGAAAATGGAATCAAAATAGTGATCGGTTGCTAGCCTCATCGCCTAAAACATGATTCCTATGATTTTCGCCCATTTCCTCGATGGGCTTTTACCATCTGCGCGGGTAGACAAGCAACTGGTACATTATATGTTTTTTCCTTGCTCCCAGACCAGCATGGAAGAATCTTTTTTTTTTACAACAAACAATTCATAAACATGCATACATACAAATTAAACTATAACACCCCTGTATTCTTGTGTAGGGGCAAAACAACAGCACAACTTGTCAATGCTATAAACAGTAATTAGCGAGCTGCTCCGAAACATCATTAATCACGTATGTTTTTTGTGTAAATGCGATTTTTATTGTCCGATCGAATCCATTTGCGTTAATGAGAGCCGCAAGGTGGTCATACTCTAATTCAATGTCATTTCATTCCTTTGCCCTGACTTCAGCAAACTTATCGTTGCCATTCACGGGGGCAGCAGCATCAACGTGAAGAGAAACCTTTAGTACGGAACGCCTTGAGTTCTTGATTTGGCCAAACGCAAAATTAAGTTTGTCTTTTTTCAAGCTCCCCCTCGTGTTTTTTAGTGTTCCGTACCCAAGATCCAGAGCTTGTCCGATGTCCGTCTGTCCGTCTGTCTATCCATTTGTCTGTCAGTTATCCTACTAATATTGGATGGATGGATGTGACGATGTGAATGTGTATGTTTGTTCCTTCTTCACGCTGAAACGACTGAAAGGATTTGGATAAAATTTGTAACGGAGATAGCTGGTACCCTAGACTAACACAGGCTACATTGTATCCCCCGGAAAATTGGATAGTTCCCGCGGGATAGCGACAAACATGTCAAAGTTCGTAGCTGTAGTATGCAAATTAACAAAAATTAAAAATAAAACAATAGAAAAACTTTAAATACGGTCGCCTGCAAAATTGCATGGACACTCTAAGGTCCAAAACGCTGTGAAAACTTGAGTTAACGTTCACAAAGATTAAGCTAGATGGCGTTGTTAAAAAAACTAAGCAAATAAGATTGATTCGCAATCGCAAAACATACACAAAAGCGAACTTATTTTTTCATGGGATCTCTACCAGCCAGTCTTTAAGTGGATGAGAGTATATTTTTCAAAAAAAACCTAGCGGTAAATATTGGGATGGCACGGAGCCCTTCTTGTGCAGGACCGACTCGCACTTGGCCGGTTTTTCGTGTGAAATTAGTCGCCTGCGCTGATGTAAGGCTTAGCTCCGATGTTATCTTGCTGCGCGTAGATTAAGCGATTTGTTCTCGCGCCATTTGCAATTTTAATCGAAAGACAACATTCTCAGGGGTTGTAGGGCTATTTTAATGTGGGTAATTAAGCTTTGGAATAGAGAATGGAATGTTATTTAGTTAATTTTACCACGCGCTTTAGGATATACGTAATTATTAGTGCTACTAAATCTTAGGAGTCATGTTTTAGGCGATGCGGCAACCCATCACTATTTTGATTCCCCTTTCCACCTATAAGCACACAAGCATGCTAGATGTGGCCTTTAGGTCTTGTTACCTTAGGCTCTGTTTACCCCGTAAGGGATGAAGACGTGATTTATGTATACGGTCAAGTGCTAAAATAAATATTGATACGAACTTCCCAAAAATATGTCTCACGACCTTATTACGTAAGAGCGTATGGTAACCTATTTTTGAAACTTTGACTAGATGTATACCTATATGTTTTGTTGAATCAGCTACTCACGTGCAAGATAACCAAGTCTGTGTGAAACATTTATATTTCACACAGGCTTGCACGTGAGTAATGGAATAGCAAGGTAAATATTATTTTATTTAGATGTAGGTATACCTATAACACTTGACTATATTATTCAGTTATTTTTGATTCAAATACTAATTACGCACAAAACCAGAACAAAAGCACTTTCCATATTATTTCCAAACAAAACAACTTACGACACAAACAAGCTTAAAATTAATAAAGAAAAACAATTACCAGCGTGTGCTTACGATGGGCGATAAGGGCGGTTTCACACGGCGCGACGGTGACGCAGCGGTCTGCGCGGGCGCCGGCGCGGCGGGACGCCCGCAGACCAGTGTTGCCAGAGCACTCTACTGTAAGTTTCTTCTTTAATATGGCCCCATCGATCGATGCGATGATTTCGCCAATTCTAAAATAATAAATACATACTTATACCACGTCTTTATCCCTTACGGGGTCGACAGAGCCTAAGGTAACAAAACCACCACCACGTTTAGCTATTAAGGGCGTATAGCTGGAAAGGGAAATCGAAATAATGATGGATTGCTAGCCGCATCGCCTATAACATGATTCCTAAGACTTTCGCCCATTCCCTCGATGGGCTTTTACCATCTGCGCGGGAAGAGAAGCAACTCGTATATTCTATGTTTTTTCTTTGCTCCCAAACCAGCATGGAAGACGTAGCTTTTTTAAGAAACATAAAATACTTACACACATCTACAATGTGTTAAAATAATTAGTCTCATAAATCCGATAATCTACGGCGTTCTCTCAAACCTGGCAATACTAAAATCTCATAAGTACCTCGTCGCTTTAAGCCATCTGACGAATTCCCTCAACGCCGCGAACATAACCTTACTACGACAAGGTACTACAGTTAATAGAGACGTAAGAGCAAAAGACAAACCACATTACTACCTCATCACTTTAACGTGCGTGATAAAACCCTTCAACGTCTCGTAGATAATATTACAATGACAAGGTACTAGTGGATGATTGAGGAAGGATGGGAGGCATTCCGACGTAATGGTGTCAGAATCCGAGATTGTTTTGCGTTACTCGCTTAAACTTGGTCTAATATATCACTCGTTTAATAAATTAAAATTAAGAAGCCCAGGGGCCTTACCTTGACGTCTTAATGCGATTCCGATTCAGTTTAGCTTCGCTCGCTGTCAGATCCATACTAAAACAAACATACACAACATCACGTCTATATCCCTTACGGGGTAGACAGAGCCTGAGGAAAAGGTAACAAGACCTAAAGGCTACGTTTAGCATGATTGTGGGCGTATAGGTGGAAAGGGGAATCGAAATAGTGATGGGTTGGTAGTCGCATCGCCCTATAACATGATCCCTAAGATTTTCGCCCATTCCCTCGATGGGCTTTTACTGCGCGGGAAGAGAAGCAACTGGCACATTCGATGTTTTTTCTTTGCTCCCAGACCAGCGTGGAAGAATAGCCTAACCTAACTTACGCAAGTGATATATTTAGACCAAGTTAATTCATATTAAACGTGGTCTTTAGGTCTTGTAACCATAGGCTCTGTCTACCCAGTAAGGGGTAAAGACGTGATTTATGTATGTATGTTACAATTTATACCTACCCATGGAATATAGTGATTTTCCAGGTACCTTTACGATTGTTTAGCTTTTCTAATGCGCAAAAAGTATTGTATTTTTTAAAAACTAGACTATAACGCCATTTTGTCTGAATCCCAAATTAGTTTTAGTTCATTTGAGTTGAACTTTCTTTTGTTTTATCAGTCCCATTTGTTTGTGATTAGGGCAGTTAAGAACTGATGGCTTGTAGCGAAGTTACCGATTAGACCAAAATAGATAGCACGGGTTAACAACCGCAAGGTTAACTGATAAATGAAACACAACTCAAAATGCTAGAGATTAAAAAAATCTGTAACCAATGGGCTGTAAACTGATTGCACATTTCATACATACATATATCACGTCTTTATCCCTTACGGGGTAGACAGAGCCTAAGGTAACAAGAGCTAAAGACCACGTTTAGCATTATTGTGGGTGTATGGACGGAAAGGGGAATCAAAATAGTGATGGCTTGCAACCACATCGCCTATAACATGATTCCTAAGATTTTCGCCCATTCCCCCGAAACAGTAAATAGAAACAATATCTATTATGATCTTTATAAATTAATATTATTAGTGATAAAAATAAACGCTTGCTTACCAAATTTAATATAACCAACTCTTACGCATCTTTCAAATCGTAACATCCCATTAATTCGCGACGTAGGGCGCAATTAGCGCATGGAGCGCGGAACCTCAAATCTGCCAGCCAATCAGAGCGCGCCGTCGGATGGAGACGTCAGCTGTCAGTGGCCGACACCGATAAGGCCCGACGACGCCAGTGTAAATACAGATCGAACGATACGTTATTAGAAATCAAGCGCGCCCCGTGAGATCTGTCTTAGTTTTGTTATGGCCGCCTGTCACACCGCCGCGAAGCATAGCGTAACATAATATAATGCACAGCATAGCACGTCTAGCACAAAAGCCCGCGAGCTGTGTCGCGCTGTGACTGTCAGAGTCAGACTTTATACATCTCTACTATAGACTAATATAATTTAAGGTCCCTGCTTATACATCCCCTTTTACAAATTACATTTAAATCTGTACATTAAAAATTAAATTAAGTAAATACCATATACAAAACTATTCTAAATGAAGCCTAACTTAAACTACAAATAAAACACCCCTCCCAGGTCACTGTCACTGCTCATTGTAGCCAGAAGGCTGGCAGCATTTCCGCGTTGAATCGCGAGGCTAATTCTTTGCCCTTTATAAAATAAGTTAAGTAGAATTTAAGTAATGTTGTGAATTTATTTAATTCTGAAAAAATGACTTTTTGCAAAGTTTCTTGCGGCGCATTCGATACCCTGTTGTCAAGCACCTACTTATACATCAAAAATCCCTATTTTCCCTATCAGTTTTAGTCCCGGGGAAGGACATAGGATAGTTTTTATCCCGGAAAACCGCATAGTTCCCGGGGGATAGCGATAAGCGAATTCTGCGCAGACGGAGTCCCGGGCAACCGCTAGTGTGACATATATTTGCAAACACTGGTTGAATTCCATCACGCTATATGTTGGTAAAGTTTACAACATTATAAAAATCAGTAGGCTTATTACTTAAATCGCTCGCAATCGCCATCGTGTTCATTATGACAGTTCACGTATTGACTGACAATTGGCATCGCAATCAGCTAGCTGGCACATTCATACAAGAACTGTCAAAATGAACACGATGGCGATTGCGAGCGAGTTAGGTAATAGCCTACAGGTTTACCCCATAGCTTCTGCTTCGGTGTGACACACGGCGTGTTCCCCGAACAACTTTAATTCTAATTCTCCGGACCGGGCTCGCCGTCCATTTCGACCTTATAAGCTCTCACAAAACCAGCGTTTCGTATCAGTATTATTACATGACTGTCAAACTTCAACGAATTCTTACTTAAGGCGCCACGCACAGACGTAGGTACCTATGAATAGAACGCTAGTATCCCAAATTGCACAAAAGCTTTGCCTTTTCATACATACATACACTGAGAAAAATAATGCTTCACAAAGCACAATATTAGCGTTGTACATTTTTTATTGTCTGGGTGACAAAAAACTTTAATGCCGCATTTAAGTTAATTTACGTACAGACACAATCTTTTTATTGTGCGACTAATTATTGTGCAGTACACAACTTGAATTTTGTCAAATTGAAAATGATTAAATTTTATTGTTACAATGACAGCAATACTTTGAGAGTTCGTTAACCTTTAACGTTGTACAAATATCACAAAGGCTAACGTAGTAAATCTGACAACATTAATTTTGTGGTGGCCACAACGCACGCAACTTTGCTTTTGTCAAATTAATATCAACTAAACTGTATTGTTACAATAACAACAATACTTTGAGAGTTCGTTAACGTTTAACGTTGTAGAAATATCACAAAGGCCAACGCAGTAAATTTGACAACATTAATTTTGTGGTGGTAACGACGCACGCAACTTTGCTTTTGTCAAATTAATATCAACTAAACTGTATTGTTGCAATAACAACAATACTTTGAGAGTTCGTTAACGTTTAACGTTGTACAAATATCACAAAGGCCAACGTAGTAAATCTGACAACATTAATTTTGTGGTGGCAACAACGCACGCAACTTTGCTTTTGTCAAATTAATATCAACTAAACTGTATTGTTGCAATAACAAAAATACTTTGTGAGTTCGTTAACGCTTAATATTGTACAAATTGCACAAAGTTCAACGTAATAAATTTGACAACATTAATTTTGCGGTGGCAAAACCGCACACAACTTTGCTTTTGTCAAATTAATATCAACTAAACTCTATTGTTACAATAACAAAAATACTTTTTGAGTTCGTTAACGTTTAACATTGTACAAATTGCACAAAGTTTAACGTAATAAATTTGACAATATTAATTTTGTGGTGGCAACACCGCACACAACTTTGCTCTTGTCACATTAAATATCAACTAAACTGTATTGTTACAATAACAAAAATACTTTGAGAGTTTGGTAACGTTTAACATTGTACAAATTTCACAAAGTTCAGCGTAGTAAATTTGACAACACTAATTTTGCGGTGGCAACACCGCACACAACTTTACTTTTGTCAAATTAATATCAACTAAACTGTATTGTTACAACAACAGCAATACTTTGAGAGTTCGTTTACGTACAACGTTGTACGAATTTCATAAAGTTTCACGTAATCAAATCTGACAACATTAATTTTGTGTTGGCAATACCGCATACAACTTCTCTTTTGTCAAATAAATATTCACAAAATCGTATTGTAACAATAACAGCAATACTTTGAGAGTTCATCAACGTAAAACATTGTACAAATTTCATAAATTTTAGAGCACTTAAAAGCTTGCAAAAACCCGGACAAGTGCGAGTCGGACTTAGATTATGTAAATAGTTCTTCTATCACGGTAATCGAGTTTCGCATACCTATTTATTCCGCTTTTTTGATCGTTTTGAATTATCCAGTGTTAGCACAGAGCCCTACTTCTTAGCAAAATGTACGCCGTGTGGGGGGGGCAGTGGGGCTATATACATTATACATAGACATTACTTTTGATACCATCGATTTCTTAAAAGTTTTCCTGTAATCTATAGGGGGTAAATTTTTGGCTATTTTCTTAAATTACTTAAAACTATTTATCTTAAAATTTAAATAGGTACCTATATATATTTACCAAATGCTCACAATGAGCCCCTTCCTTCGATATGTAACGATAGGTACATATAGTGTGTAAAACTTTTTTATACACATTATGTATCTTTTAAATATTTTTGGAAACCTGAACCTAGCATTTAAATACATATCGGTTTATTTTGCCGTACCTAATCTAATTTCGAAATAAATTCTATTTACGTGTATAATAATTTCAGATATTTTTAAAACGCTTTTATTAGTTTGACCTGTATGTTGTACCTACCTATGTAACCCAATCTTAGAACGTAATTTTCACCCCTTTCAAAACGTCTTCGTTCGTTTTTTCTAAATTTCGATTTTTTCAAAACATGCTTTAATAGCATACCGAACTGAAAATTAGTTAAACATTTTTAATTTTTAAAAAAGCATGGCGTGCATATTACTAATTTAAACATTTAATAACAAGCACCCCGCGCTTTTAAAAAAACTGAAAATATTTACTACTTTTTAGTTCGGTTTGCTACTAAAGCGTGTTTTTAGGGTTCCGTAGCCAAATGGCAAAAACAGAACCCTTATAGATTCGTCATGTCTGTCTGTCTGTCTGTCCGTCCGTATGGCACAGCCACTTTTTTCCGAAACCATAAGACTACTGTTGAAACTTGGTAGGTAAGTAGATGTTGTATTCTGTGACCCGCATTAAGATTTTCACACAAAAATAGAAAAAAAACAATACATTTTGGGGGTTTCCATACTTAGAACTGAAACTCAAAATGGGTATTTGGATAAGTCTTCAAAAATGGTATTGAGGTTTCTTATATCATTTTTTTCTAAACTGAAAGTGGTGAAATGTGTGTGTGTGTGTGTGTCCTTGTAACTTCTAAAACAAGAGAATGATAAAGCTAAAAAAATATATGATGTATAACATTACCATATCTAGAGCGACTAGCATGTGCATCCGAGGCACCCGCCATAATGGAAGCCAGCAGCGCAGCTGTTTGGCTCTGATGATGGTGCTGCCCTACCGCACTCCGACTGACAGACTGACTTGAATTTTTTTCATAGTTATTAATTTATTAGTCTTCTATTTTTATTTGTTATTACTTTCTAATGTATAGTTTATAGAATACTAGCTGACCCGGCGAACTTGGTTCCGCCTTAAATTTGAAAAAAATTCCAGTGGTTTGGGCTGTGCAATCCCGCGGGAACTATGCAATTTTCCGGGACAAAAACTATCCTATGTCCTTTCCCGGGACTCAAACTATCTGTATACCAAATTTCAACTAAATCGGCCCAGCGGTTTAAGCGTGAAAAGGTAACAGACAGACAGACAGACAGACAGACAGACAGAGTTACTTTCGAATTTATAATATTATATATATAATATATATTATAGTAAGGATAGTAAGGATGTGTAAATAAATTATTTGTACATTATTAAAGCATACGCCATTGTGGTAGGTACTGGGGCCTTAAGGAATTTTTAATTATTATCTACATACTTCTTTCATACATAATTTCAAAATATTTACTTGGGTAAGCATTATCTAAAACCCTTAAAAAGTTGATAGCGTCAGTAGTTTCTTCTGTGATAATCAGCTGTGACCATATCATGCTGTCTCGTTTTAACACAGTTGAACGTTAGAGTAAAGACCGTATTAAATAATGGGCTTTGATCAACTTAATGTAATCTATCTATTACATTAAACAATTTATTTACTTTTGTATTGTACTTGTAACTTGACAAAATTCAACGTAAAGAATTCGACAACATTATTTTGTTTAGAGAAGGGAACACCGAACAAGACTCGCATCATGACGCTGCGCTGTGTACAGCGTTGCCAGATTGAAAGTTTGGGAGTTTTTTTTTCGCAATTTTGGAGGGAAAATAACTTGTTGGGGAAGTTTTGGGGAATGAGGTGTCATAATGAATTAATTTTGCTATTAACCATAACTTATTTTAGAAATGTTGTAACGTATACATATAGGTAGGTACGTTAACTTTTTAAGCTTATAGATCAAAAGTACTACCTATAAAATACTTAATATCTACTTAAAAATACGTCAAATTACCACCATATAACTAAAGCTTTATTTGCTTAATAATCATCTTTATATAATTAATCTAAATAAAAATGAACTTACACTAATGAAATAAAATAAATATTTCAACAAACAAACTCACGGAGCGTACGCGCAAATAATGTCTTGCTATAATAGGGACCGGTCGCCGGCGCAAGCCGAACTATACCGACTGCGCGAGGATGTCCGAGCGGCGGCTGCCGCCGCACACTCAGCCACTGGCCTTACGACGTACAGGCCGCGTCACAGTCACAATGTGACTCTAAAACCTGTTCTCGGAGCGGAGCGATCGCTGCCGAACCCGGAGTAATTTTAATTTAATTAAAAAATATGTAAAATTATCTCAAAAGTGAGCTGTTTCGTCCCAACTTCGGGTAAGTATTGCACAAATCATTATTAGCTGTAGTTTCATGCTTATTAGCTTAACTATTCGACCATTTTTGTAGAAGCGGTAGAAATAAATTTAGCTTTCACCTTAGCCGACCTTCCTTTGTCTGTGTGGAACAATCTAGACTATCTATGCATTATTGCATAGTCATGCACTATTTTTTCTAGGCACCATTGTCTTGCTAGATCGAAACTGTCTTTTTAAGATGATTTTGAAGAAATAATTTTATAAAAAAAAATATTATTTATAATAAGAGGTTCCTTCTACGCTAAATGATTTTGCCTGTATTTTAATTAGGTACGCTTAGCCTCGGATTCTCACTGCATCGCTTGCTTCTATTGTACCTGGACTGCATCACCTATCATTTCACGATTGCTAGCTTGTAATTGCCTACCCTCTTGCGCGCGCGTGACACTTCTGCAGTCCAGGGCTAGGTTTGGGTCTGTGCTAACAAGGCCCATTGGACGCGTTCCAGGAACACCCTACCAGGTGAAGAGCACCGCTCACCAACACCCTACCGGGGGAAGGGCTCCATGAGCCAGTCTCACGCGCTAAATCTTTAGGACTCTAAAATTAACGGCTAGACCTACTTAAATCTAATAAGTTATTACTACCTTCCAATAATTAAATCTACCTTAAATCTAGAAGCGGTAAAAAGTGACTGAAATCTAATATTTTAAATAATAATTAGAAATAAAAATTTTGAGAACAATTATCTTATTAGAGGGATTATGTGAATAATTATTTTATTTCATTAAATAGAATTAATTATGCTAATTATATTGATTAAATTATTGAATTTTGAATTAATGGATTTTATATTATTAAATTAAGTACTTATTTTGTAATAGCTATTTCATTTTATTGATTAAAATGAAATTAGCGTTTTAAATTACACGCACACACACACACACACACACACACACAAATCACGTCCTTATCCCTTACGGGGTAGACAGAGCCTAAGGTAACAGGTACCTACAGGCCACATTTAGCAAGATTGCGGGCGTATAGGTTGAAAATGGAATCAAAATAGTGATGGGTTGCTAGCCTCATCGCCTATAACATGACTCCTATTATTTTCGCCCTTTCCCTCGATGGGCTTTTACCATCTGCGCGGGTAGAGAAGCAACTGGTACATTCTATGTTTTTTCTTTGCTCCCAGACCAGCATGGAAGAAATTACTTATTATTAATATTAATATTGCTGGATTAATATTAATAATAATATTAATAATTTAAATTGCTGGTTAAATGAATTGTAATTTAAATTATTTATTTATAAATTGAATTAATTTATTGTTCTTTATTTAACTCTTTTTATTTGTCTCCGTTTTAGGCGTCCAGCCTTCTTTCCCCTTACGGGACAATGTATTTGTTGATTAAAATACATATTTTCAAGATTGTTTACCTTTATTTAAGTACCTAAACAAAATGGATTATAGATGGGACGCAGAATAACATTTTTCTGTTGTTGATGGATACAACGATGAACAACAGTGGTAAAATGTTCATTCATCAATATGTAAGTATTAATAATTACTTACTACTTAATAATACAAGTTTTTTCGTACAATTGAAAATAGAACCGGGACCTGTATCAGTGTATAAGAACGGTAAGTAAAGGTCGACGTCAATTAAACGCCTTTTCTCAAATTCAAATACCTATGCTATAAAATATTAACGTTATGTTCCAAATAAAGCGCCGGGGCGGGACCTCAAGCTTCATAGTCAGGTTTTCATTTTAAATTGCGTAAAATACCCCTGTTTTCATATTTACTTTCCATTGTTGAAAATCATACGAATTAGTATCGTTTTGGGGTTGTTATTAACTGGGGAAATTCTGAAATAGTCTGGCAACCCTGGTTGTTTTGGCCCCACCGCAGCCGCTTCGCAGCGCGCGCATTGGTTGAGATTGAGCCGTTGAGGTAGTTGTCCCGGGCGCGTCTATCAAGCTTGATTATAATTTACTGGATGCGCCGCGGCGCTCGCGCAGTTTCCGGCCCGTGCTTTGTTACTACGTCTGTTAATCCGGTTCTTCCTAAGAGAAGTAAGGAGAATTCCATTATAAAATACCCCAAAACAATAATATATACAAATCACGCTGCGCGCTTATTAGCAAACTGAACTTAAAGCATTCGACAAAGTTGTACTGTGGTCTGTGGTCATACGAATCTTCATTCACATCTCACAAAGTGCACTTATTACATTCGACAAAGTTGTACTGTGGTGACCACAATATAACTTTGTCGAATTGTCACAACTTGTATGTTTCTGTTTCAGTTAGTTTAATTTGTCTTTCAACACGGCCGCGCCTAGTTGTGCTTCACTGCAGCAGTACAAGACTGATAAAAAAATGGATGATCTTAATACATTCCTTAAGAGCGCCGGGCTGGATCATTTGATGCACCGTATGATGGGTAAGTTTTTATTTATATCGGGTCAGGACATGATTTACTAGGGACTTACCCACCGTCCACCTAGCAATAATTTCACCATCAGTCAACTAATATGTCGGTTGAAAGCAACGAAGTTGCTTTTACTCGACTTAACAGTGCTGTGATAGCTACTTTGTTGCATTCACTCAGCTGTTTAGTCGATTGATCGCAACGAGGCGAGTTTTATAGCACTGTGTTCGAAGTGTTCATTTGCAGCTTTTTAATATGAATGTGGGATAATAATTGTGTCAGAAAACAAGGAAACAATTGAAGGTGAATACAGAATATTTATTTTTTTCTACTTAACAACTATAGAATGGTAGCCATGTTCTTTCAAATAATATGTTTTCGGTGTTAGCTATTATTCGTATAATATACTAAATTTCAATGCGAAATTTTATTTTTCAATTAACTTCCTGATATTTCTAGTTATTATTTTAATAGGCCTCCTTATTTTTGCGGTATAAGGAAATAATTTGTAAAATTAAAATATCAAAAAGGATAGTTCCGCCATTATAGAAGTAAGTTTGCCATCTTACGACCTTTACTCGACATTTAGTTGAAAAATAGAAAATATATTACATTTACATTACTATGCAGACGCCATTATATAGACAATATTGGGGTTCCTTATTACATATGATAAATCCTCTCTCTTTTTTAGCAAAGTACTGACTGCAAACACTCAGTTTAATATTTTTAATTTATATAAATTGGGGTTCTTCTTGCATTATTTATGAATGTCAACTCACTTGGATTTGTTTTAATTATAGGTATAACTATGGTGGTCTACGAGTACATATTGGAAATAGATAAGTTCATTGTGAAAGACGACTTAAAGTTGCTTAAAGAATTACGGTGGCCTTGGAAGAAAACTCATTTTGTGTTGATACAAAACTGTTATGCTTGTGGCTTTTTCGTTCGTAACGAAAATGTACCAATCCACTTTATATCAAGTCAAGAGGAAATAAAGTTACTACTGTCCAAGAATTTCTTCTGGTGTCGAAACTGTTTAAATTTTGCAGTTTACGATCATTTTACTAGCGACGAGTGTAATTTTTGTAACTAAATATTTTATAAAATAGGTAAGTAACTACCTTCTGCTTTTACACATCTTTAATTTTATGCTAAGTCTGTTGTTTCTTTAATTTATTTGCAATTAGTATCAACACCATTATTTATGTATGAGCTCAAACCGATTTGATTACTTGTAATAATTATATTAAACCTACGGTCCGGACTACTATTATGTGAATACTGTTCACTAGTAGACGGTTGACACTCAATTGACAAATTTTGCCCAGCCACTGTCGAAACAATGATTTGGCATCTTTAACTCCTTTTTACGACTATTTCTCGATCATTAGCTGTAAAAAGCTTTGCTTATACGACGGTTTTGCTGGTTGGGGAGGGTTGTGAGGGGTCCTGGGAGCGTTTAGGCTCTAATATCCAGCAAACATTAGACTTACCTACATTTTGCAGAGTACACCTTTCGATGACTCGCCTGTACAAGCCGCACTGGTACAACAACATTCATCTGTTCAAGATACAACGGTACAACAATCACCTATTCAAGACCCAGCGGTACAACATGTACCTGCACAAACTACTCTTGTACTGTCGCAGTCTGCTTCAGTGGAAAATCGGGAGAGATCTTTAGCAAAGGTAAGAATCCGCATGTCCAATTCTTATGCCCGTAAAGTAGCTTTCTGCTGGGTTTAGGCTGCATAAAATAACCTGAATACCTACATTTTCAACCCCAGACGCAAAAAAGAGGTGTTATAAGTTTGACTGCTATGTGTCTGTCAGTGGCACCTTAGCTCTTAAACGGGTCAACTGATTTTGAATGCAGTTTTTTTACTTGAAAGCCGATTTTCTAGGGATGGTTCTTAGACATGTCTTATCAAAATTGGTTGAGCAGTTATTGAGATTTGCTTACATAATAACTATCTAATCTGTGTGCCAACTTTCAGTGCAATCCGTTCAGTGGTTTATGCTGTATGTTGATAGAACAGTCAGTAACTGTTGCCTTTTATATACACTAGAGATTATTATGTTAGTTTTTACAAGCTTTATATTAACTTGCAACATATGTGTGTATGTTTGTCCAGGTGGAATCTTGCGACTCAATTTTGAAGCAGATATCTTCATCCGATTTAGCTGAAATTTTGCATACTCATGTAAGTTACATACAATAATCTGGTCGTAGAATTCTGGTGGTCCATCCAAGACCGTCTCCGCAGGAGGGAACACTTCAACGGTTGGTCCGATTGACTTGATTTTTTTTATATAAGAGGGGGCAAACGAGCAGACGGATCACCTGTTGGAAAGTAATCACCATCGCCCAGGGACACGGTCCGCAATAAAAGCTTGTATCAAAAAATGTATTTTTTGCCAGAAACTTATTATATCTAAATTTATTTTACAAAGTAATTGTGCAGAGACTGATTTCGTAAAAAACTTGTTCCAGGACTTTTCATTTACACTGGAAGAATGTGGATTGGATTTTTTCAAGGATATTTATACATGTTCGGGAACTTCAGAAGAAGTCAGTCAATCCCCACCCGCACTATATAATCTCTTATCTCAACACGTAAGAGGGAAATTATTGATTGAAAAATCTAAAAAAGGCCAACCCTTGACATCAAAGCTACCAACAAGAGGCTAAGGCCATTACCAGATAAATTTCAAGATAAAACGACCAGTGACTCTAAAGAATCCTTAGATTGGCTTAGAGGTTCGTCTTCTCCTCCAGAGATATTAATGACCAAATGGCAAGCCACTTTTAATCTGCGGGCTAAGATCTTGAAAGAAACTTCGTACGTAGAATATTTCAATACTTTTCCGGGGTTGAAATTGCCTGATGGCCACAAATTGGTGAGTTGTCAAAATTTTACTTTAATAAGTCGATAATCATGTATAACTAAATAAGCAACTGAACATTGCTATTATTTCACAGTTGACTGCTGATTTCGAGGCCGTATATTCGTCGGCTAACATCACATATGTGGAGAAATTTCCCCTAGTCAAACTGAAATTACTAAAATTACTCGCTGATCGTGGAGAATCGAGCAAATCTGACCAAACAACATTTGAGCTGCTGGAATTAGCTTCTGGTGAGTAATTTTTTTGGTTAAAACTAACTAATATTTAAACATTGTTTAACCTAGTCAATAATGACCCTGCCTAAGAAGCTAGGGGTCTGGAGTTGAACCCTAATATGGCTGGATAAAAGATAAATACACAACATAAATGTATCGTATAATGCGTGAGCTCGACTTTCACTTGACCTTGGTTTCTTTCACTTATATTATTGCATTTTTTGTAGTTTTCTTCTTTATAATATTTTACTAAGTGAACTTGGCATCATTTTACTGTCATTATTACTATCAGCGAACCCCTTAGGATTTCAGGACAACAAAGTTTATGTTTTTGTGTTTATTTTGCAGCTGGTGAAGAACAATTTGGGCCTCTACGGTATCTTTCATCCATGCGTTTTGAAGCAAAGCATCGTCCGAATAAGTTAGCATCGAAGTCTTCATCTAATAGAATAAATATGACTTTCTCCATCGCGAAGCGACATCAATTGATATTGAATGACGTTTTTTTAAATAAAAAGTTAAAAAGTCATATAAGTTTTGGAGCCACTGCTAAAGTAACATTACAGGTAGCTTCAGTACTTGCACAGAAATTTGGCTGGGAAACTGTTGATACTATAAAGTCGGTGTCTTGGGTCTCAATATCGTCTACACGTTTTCGTAAAGAATCAGTTGTAGTCTCATGCATAGAACCAGACAACATCCATTTCGCCACAATAATAAATATATATGTGTACAATGAACACCGCATAGTTTTTAAGGTGTTACCTTTGCATTCGATAGGTTTTGATGATCATTATTTTGCATACTGTGTTCAAGATGCTTCTCCCGAAATTGTACACTTGTATCTTGATTATGATACTATGCAGTATCATTTTCCTTGCAATCTCATCAATATGAACCATGGTGGTTTGAAATATGTTATTTTACGTAAACCATTGTAATTCTAATAGCTGATTAATTTAATAGTTTTGTGTAGGTACTTAATTAAGTATATACCTAGTTAAGTAATTAAAGATATTCCTGGGCGGTAGTACATGTGATGTCCTCAGTGGTTTTTAATTTTTTGCAACAATTTTTATTAATAAAGGAAATGTTCTTTGTAGCTTTTGCAATCAGTTAAAACATTTAATCACGCTAAATGAGGTAGTTCGGTGCCGTAATAAAAATGTAAATATAACCATAAAATAAAAAACACCAATAACGAAAAAACCATGAGGACTGCCAGTCGCCATACAATGTTGCGTTCCTATAAAATGATAAGCCTGGTGTAGCTAGATTCACCATTGAGAGGTCAACTGTACTATTCATTTCGTATGTCACTTAGATCTCTGGCTAACACAATAATAGGCATCTATATTCGTTTTTTCTTTCGGTTCATAGATGGCGCTATTGTGTTAGCCAAAGGTTTGTGTCATACGAAATGAATGGTACAGTCAGCATTAAATACGTAATATGTAGTAATGGCCAAAGTGTTCAAATACATCGGCACACCATGTATTTTGTGTCGCGTGCAACTACGATATATTTGATGCTGACTGTACAGAGACCTCTCTATATTGAAACTAGCTGCAGCAGGCTTATTATTACAAAAGAACGCGACATTGGCAGTCCTCTTGATTTTATCGTCCTTGTTGGTAAATAAAAATGCTAGCTTTAAGTTTAGTTTCAGATTAAGGTAATTGTAATTGCAACTATCTGGTTATTGCAAGGCCTGATATTGTTCTATAAAACTAAGCTTAGTATAAAAGAACAATATCACGCCTGTCGTTGTTGAAAACAGTGACCCTTAGACGGAGTTAAGTTAGTTGAAATTAACCAGATAGTTGCAACCTCTTCTAAAGGGGTTGCGACAAAATTATTTTTAGTTAGGTACCCTGTAGTACAGTGTCAAATTACTATTATTAGAATAAATACACATGATTGTTCAAGTTAAAGTTTTATTCTATAATATGTTATCCCTCGTAGCATAGATAGAGGGCAAGGTACTTATTAATTACGGTGAATTAATTGACTTCTGTGTTATGAATGAATAAAAAAAAAGAGTTCTACCAAAATTCAGGCTATTGTTCTAGCGTCTTCTAATATGGCGTCACCAATGCAGCAGATCTCAGTTCCATCTATTTTGTTCAGCGGTTAGGCCTCTGGTTAAAACAATCACTTCCGTTCAATAGATGGCGCTGCAGAGCCAGAACCAGAGGTGTAAGCGCCCAACAAAATGGATGAAACTGAGACCTACTGCGTTAGTAAAGCCATCTAGCAATAGCCTGAATTTTAGATGAACGCGATATGTATAGGCATTGCCAGTCCTCTTATTTTATTCATTCATGGCCTTAACAACACCACGTAGTTACTCGATTTTAGCTTCCAACTCTGAAAACATAGAATTTTTGTTTTTCCAATAAACAAGTTGTGTGTACCCCTATCAAACATGGTCAATAATGTATACCCACGGCCAGAAATCACTAACTCATAACTTATATATGTCTCTTTCTTATCGGTATTCACACTTTGTTTGGGTACCTACCTCAACTTGTGATTGACAGATGTACATTTGATTTTCTACCTTACCAAAAGTGTAATATATAAGGATAATATTATTAAGAAACATGAAATAATTACATTGCATTTTGTGTTAAAGTAAAAAATCAAACGTTTAAAAATCATCTTTCATACTTTCTTTACAACTTTACAGTGTTGGCATGTTAATAAGTACCTTGCTCGTCTAACAAAGTTCAGTCAAAGTGTTCGACACATTGTGAGAACTACATCTATCGTTGTCACTCTGACAACAGAAATGTGGTCTTTGTGACACAGCTCTGCTGTCACAGAGACAACATTTCTGTTGTCAGAGTGACAACAATACATGTAGGTCTCACAACGTTAGGCCGAACATATTGCTACAGTGACACAGCTTTGCTGTCAAAATGACAACATTCTGTTTGTCAGAGTGACAACAATAAATGTAGGTCTCACAAAGTTCGGGCGAACATGTTGCTACAGTGACACAGCTTTGCTGTCAAAACGACAACATTGCTGTTGTCAGAGTGACAACAATACATGTAGGTCTCACAACGTTAGGCCGAACATATTGCTACAGTGACACAGCTTTGCTGTCAAAATGACAACATTCTGTTTGTCAGAGTGACAACAATAAATGTAGGTCTCACAAAGTTCGGGCGAACATGTTGCTACAGTGACACAGCTTTGCTGTCAAAACGACAACATTGCTGTTGTCAGAGTGACAACAATACATGTAGCTCTCACAACGTTCGGCCGAACATATTGCTACAGTGACACAGCTTTGTTGTCAAAATGACAACATTCTGTTTGTCAGAGTGACAACAATAAATGTAGACCTCACAACGTTCGGCCTAACATGTTGCTACAGTGACATAGCTTTGTTGTAAAAATGGCAACGTTCTGTTTGTCAGAGTGACAACAATAAATGTAGGCCTCACAACGTTCGGCCTAACATGTTGCTACAGTGACATAGCTTTGTTGTCAAAATGACAACATTCTGTTTGTCAGAGTGACAACAATACATGAACTCATTTGCAAAGTTCCAATGTGGGTTGTGTGCCGTTAAAGTTTTCCTGTTAGATTGACAGAGCTCTGCTCTGTCAAAAATACAACATTTATGTTGTCAGAGTGACAACAATACATGAACAATATATGATAATAACAAAACGAAGTTGTTGTGGAATTGACAACGTTGTCGTTAGCAATGTAAAGTTTGTGTATTCAACAAAACGGTCAGTTTTTGTTAAACTGACGATGTTAAATAGGGAAAAGTGGCCACAATAAAAACGTAGACTCATTAGCAAAGTTCCAATGTGGGTTGTGTGCCGTTAAAGTTTTCCTGTTAGATTGACAATAATTTTCTCTCAGTGTACATATGAAAGTCTTAATCCCTGGTAACTGGGATTTGGATAAAATTTGGAACGGAGATAGCTGATACCCTAGATTAACACATAGGCTATTTTTTACCCGGAAAATTGCATAGTTCCCGCGGGATAGCGCAAAACTATTTTTTGCAGACGAAGTCGCGAACAGCAGCTTAGTACCTATTATAAACACGAAAGTTTGTAAGTATGGATGGATGAATGTTTGTTACTACGGCTGGATGAAATTTGGACCATAAATAGATTATAGTCTGGAATAACACATAGGCTACTTTCTATCCCGGAAAATTGCGTGATTCCTGCGGGATAGCGATAAACAAATTCTATGCAGACGAAGTTGCGGGCAACATCTAATGTAGTGATAAGCTTGAAAGAATTATTAGCTTCATTCCATTACCTATTCTCGACAGGCAAAGGCATTTATTTATATCCATATCTATGGCGCCTTAACCAATTAATTGAAAAGTTGTACCACTTGTTAGCCGACTTGTAAACGTCGAGTTAGCAAGGCTACGAGTACAAGACAACAGCCATTTTGTAATCTATTGACGAGGAAATGGCGCGTGTTTAACAAGGTAAAATGCTTGTTGATCCGTACAATTAATCTGTTTAGAAAGTTGCAATTATAATGGCTAAGTAGTGCTTAATAAAAGGTTTTAATTCAGTTTAGAAAAAACAGAATGTACCAGTTGGTTCTCTTCGAGGGTTTGGGCGAAGACTTAGGGATCGTGTTATAGGCGATGCTGTTAGCAACCCATCACTGTTTTGATTCCCCCTTTCACCTATACGCCCACAACTACGCCTTGTTACCTTAGGCTCTAACCCGTAAGGGATAAAGACGGATTTATGTATGTATGTATGTTAATTCAGTTTGAAAACCTTTGTAATGTTTATTTAAATAATATTTTTTCTTACTGCAAACATTTGTAAGCATACATACTTACAGTCCCGGGGCATAAATATTAGATATGTACAGTCAAGTGTAATAGTATATATCTAGACAAAGTTTCAAAAATAAGTACAATACGCTCTTACGCCAGCGTAATAAGGTCGTGGGAGATATTTTTTAGAAGTTCCTATCGATACTTATTTTTGCACTTGACCGTACGTTACCCAAGACGTCAAATACATGTACCTATACATCTTTATGCCACAAACAATAAGACAATTTTTCCATGCTGGTCTGGGTGTAAAGAAAAAACATAGAATGTACCAGTTGCTTCTCTTCCCGCACTGGTAAAATCCCATCAAATCTTAGGAATCATGTAATAGGCGACGCGCCTAGCAACCCATCACTAATTTGATTCCCCTCTCCACCTATATGCCCACAATTTAGGTCTTGTTACCTTCAGCTCTGTCTACCCCTTTCCCATATGGAATATAGACGTGCAAAATACAGACGCTTTTGTCCCGTCCATTATACTAAAACCTTTTTGACAGCTCAAAATATCGTAATTAATATGCGCTCGCAGACTTTTGACGTATCACCGTTTGTTTAATTTAATCGAGTCCCGCGGCGCGCGCGCATCGTAACGTCCGACATCGACAGGTCGGATCTTATCGGGCCTGCACTGCATAGCAAAAATAAAGGGTCACTCTTTATGGAACTCCTAATGTGTCCGACATTTTTGCTAGTCAGTCTATACTGAGTAGCAAAAATATGAACCTATGTGATGCTTGAAATACGGTAAATAAATAAAAAATAGCGCATTCACTACTGCAAGTCTAACTAGTAGAGAAAGCTTGAATCTACAAACTCTCAGAATTTTAAAAACTGTATAGATTAACAAATAATAATAAATATTGACACCAATTGACCTAGTCCCAAACTAATCAAAGCTTGTAATATGGGCATTAGATGTGTTCCGGTGTGGAGAGTAAGACAGCCGGGGAAATTACGGGCACAAGAGGCATTTCATCTTAGTCCTCTAGGTTGGCAACGCATCTGCAATCCCTCCGGGGTTGCGGGTGTCTATGGGCAGTGGTGATCACTTACCATCAGGTGACCCACTTGGTCGTTTGCCTTCCTATTCATATAAAAAAAAAAAAAAAAACGGATAAACATACTTATACAGGGTGCTCGCGAGGAACCCGCATAACTTTACCAGTGTATACCTGAGGTCGTAATGATTAAAAAACGTTATATAACATAGGTCGAAATATGATTTTTAACTTTTTTTAACTTTTCATACAAATTAAATAAATTATTTTTGGTTCACCAGTAACACAATGCCTCATAGGACGAGCTGGCAACGTTTGTTATTGTTATCTCTTTCTCTCTCTTTGCCCAAGACTTTCGACTTGACAAATTGACATTGTCAATGTTCGCAACTTGCTCGTGTAATACAAATCGGGGTCCGGACTCTTACGAGGCTGGAATAACGACTTTGGCCGAACTCTGTTGACCAATGAGGCGGGCGTTGCTACAGTTACGTTTAAACAAAAGGTTAACCAATGACGGAACGCGATTTTCCGGAAGCTGACGTTGCTATGGTTACTTAATAACAAAAACGTTCAACCAATGCCTGAACGCGATTTTCCGGAAGCTGACATTGCTATGGTTACTTAATAACAAAAACGGCCAACCAATGACTGAACACGATTTTTCGGAAGCTAACGTTGCTATGGTTACTTAATAACAAAAATGGTCAACCAATGACAACGTGACATTTCCTGCTGACGTAATGTTTAATGTTTTGAATCCAGCAATGCTACCAAAAGCACGATATAAGTAAGCAGAAAAGGATCAAAAGGAGGAAGTGATTTGCTTGATTAAAAGTAATATTTTATTTCATTTTGGAAACGTGCTTCGTAAACTTTGACTTTAATTATTCAGTTTAGCAATTCGTATTTGCGTTCAAAAAGTTTATTCTTTGGTATTATTCTCGGTACTGGCCACTTGGAAATTTCCTTCGAGTGTCGAGTGTGTACTTTAAATAATGACATCAGTCACATGGATGATGGGTGACATTGTTGCTATTGATTCTAACGGTGTAGAAAATGTAATTAAGATAAAAATAATCTTTGTAATAAAACTTGAAGAAATTGCGAGTGATCAGACGGTCAACCTAACAGCTAAAAAAAATGTTGCAGAGTGTTTTCGGTCCATGGTGCAAAATATCACTCAGATCCTGAGAAACGTGGGAGTGCTATTGCGGATTTTGAGTATTCTAGCTCAGCGTCCCCGGATTTCAACGCAAGTCCCGGCTTTGCACGTAGCTGATACAGTGATTTACAATTACTCGTGTACTAGGGTATTCATGTATTGTCGTGTAATAATAAATGAACAAATTGATTAATGATTGTGTATTTTTACTTAAAAAAACAAATAACAAGACCCTTATCATAAAGTTTAATAAAACCGAATAGGTAATTACTAAGTTAACATAAATTTTCATTCACGATAGATTAAAAATCATAATTTTCCTACCTATTGCACAAATTGTGCGGTTTAACTTAGACGGTTGACGTCGATAGTCGAAAAAAGAGTAAACATAGGCTACTTTTTACCGCGGGAAAATACCTTTTCCTACGGGAAAATTAATTTATCGCGGGCGAAGCTGCGGACGGAAGGCTAGTGAATGAGATTACTCATTAAAATTCGTTTTGATTTATTTAATATTGTTATTGTACATTGAACATAACATAATTATGGGTAATAAAATATTATCATCACGAACTGTTTACTTTCATGTGTAGTTTCTCATATTTTAAGTGAATATCCAGTCCCACCCAAGGCGGGGGGCCCTTGCGATATCTAAGCATCGTTATTATATGCCATCATAAGAAATCAATCGATTTTACAAATAACACTGTGTTAAGAATTTTAATATTCTACTTCTTATTCTCTCCTTAATGGCGGCCGTATTTATTTTCAATGACACATAAACAGAAAGACAGTGACAGGAACGAACTTCTGCAGTTTACGCCAGTCAGATAATATGACGCGGTCTTGCAACGTCGCTATCATAAAGGTGCATTATACTGGTTTCTATTTAAAGCAAAAAATATTAATTACTCGCAAACTAAGCCGAATCCAGCTTACTTTATACAACATTTTATTTTCTAAACATGGTCAGGAATACGGTGGCAAAGTTATGCGGGTTCCTCGCGAGCACCCTGTATAGATATAGGTAAATATAAATACTTAAATGCATGTTAAACATTCTAGACTCGAGAACAAACATTCGCATTTTTCATACAAATATCTGCCCCAACCGGGGATCGAACCTGAGACCTCAAGCTTCATAGTCAGGTTCTCTAACCACTTGGCCTTCCGGTCGTCGGATTCAGGCGTTCCTTTGCGGAGGTCCATTTATTTTTTTGTGTTTAACCAACGAGTAAGCCATGTGCTTGAACGCTCTTGTACAAATTATTTGTCGTAGTTTTGAATTCAACACATTGAGCGTCAAATATAATGGTATCATTGGTCAAGTACATTTGGAAAATCCCGTAAAACATTTCTTATTTCTTCCACGCTGTTCTGGGAGTAAAGAAAAAACAGAATTTACCAGTTGCTTCTCCTCCCGCGCAGATGGTAAAAACCCATCATGTTAAAGGCGATGCCGCTAGCAATCCATCATTATTTTGATTTCATTTCCACCTAGCTACGTCCTTAATCATGCTAAACGTGGCCTTAAGGTTTTGTTACCTTAGGCTCTGTCTACCCCGTAAGGGATAAAGACGTAATATATGTATGTTACAATTATGTTTGTATGAAAACATTTACGGGGGCGTTCAGTAAAACTAACGCAAACACCTGGTGGAATACTCCGGGATAATTCTGAGAGACCTTGCACCTTGCAAACTGCCAGGCGGATGAAACAGTCCTGGGTGGCTCGCGGACAATGTAATACGCCAACAAAAACCAACATCCAAATCGTATCATCACAGACACCAACAAAAACCAGCATCGGACACCGGCCGAAACCATCCAATTGTTTGTACCAAAAAACAAACAACTTTTTCAAAGTACTCAATACACCGACGAAAAAATCGAAAAGCGATACGTCATGCCACGGCCTTTTTTCGACGTCTCAATAAATTCGGATACAAAATAAATAGTGGTGCGCCGAGCTGGCATAATTACGTGGTTAATAGGTACAATGCTGCGATCGGATTCAATCTCATCATTTGGTTGACGTTTCAATCAACATAGCATTGTTTGTATTGTGTTTTAATGTATAGATTGTGTTATCGATACACGGTTTTTTGTGGGCCATTGCGTTGTGAGACGGCTGGCTTTTGTTTTAGGATTGGTCGGCTATTGTGCGTTCGGACGCGATGCGTAGGCGCATACCACGCCGGGATGGCAGCTGCTACAGACTTTGACGTCTTCGTTGAATTTTGTTTGTGAAAGTGAATTGAGACTTATTGAGGCTTGCTGTTGTCTGACGCGTCTGCTATCTCCATTTTAACAGCGAAAACGCCTTTTCTCGTCCCGGGTGAGCAGTAGATGAAAAATTCGCATAGTGACAAGGTCACGTGACAGCTAGTAGGTATTAACACATAGAACATTTTTAACACGTGCTATGGGTGTTGTAGGGGTATAGCACGCGTCACGGAATGACTCGATTCCCGGCCATAACTTTACTTTTCGAAATTTTCTATGTGTTCTAATTTTCAGTGTCGTTTAGAAATTGATTCTCCATTTTACACCGTTTGACAGATATGAATGGGGATTGCAATTGCGACTTAGACAATCGCTTATGGTTACTTAGTGGAAGCAGCGTTTCAGCTGGCAGTGCAATAAAAGTTATTAAAATTGCAGTTTGACACTGTAAAACGAACTAATTCAAGAACTCTACATTTTTCACTAAACTTTTTCATGGTTTTCTGAAAAAAAAGGCATAACGAGCAACGCCGAGTGCATTGTTGCTTCATCTTCGGAACACGATCAGAAAATAACTTGATTTAAACCAAATTTCAAGACAAAAACGGAATAAAAGTAACTTGAAGGCAATTTGTACAATTAACTTATAATTTTTGGCTATTATTCAGTAATGCAAGGCGATAAGAGGAACGTATTTGGCTTCACCCATCCTTCCAACCTTTTACGTCCATCGGCGCAGTCCTACACGTAGTTTACCTTTTAAACAATAATAAATAGCTTTGCTATTAAGATTTCATAATCGATGAACTTTAACACTTGTAATTGGCTGTCTATCTAAGTTGTAAATAACCTGTCGATACTATCTTGAACAATGTGCCAACTAGTGTATTTATTCCCACAGTTCCACTAGAATTCATTTAGCATTTGCATTATTGCAAAGTAGCTCATTCCATCGCAGATACCGCCATTTGCCGTAAATCACTAAATAAAAAGTGGCCAGTGCTAAAAAAACATTATTTTTCCATTTTGAAGTACTGGCAACCTGTTTGTTATTATCTTTAAATTAAACGCGCGAAGCGAGGGGAGGATTCCACATTTAAATAATTCGCTGTAGTTTTTGCTCGCGAGCAAAATTTGTAACGAAAATATATCGAGGCACCTGACGGACGGACAAAAAAGATGACCGTTATGAGTTACAATCTAATGACTCGGATTCGTAAAAAAAAGAAATTAAAAAGTAAATACGATGTGAGTTCCAATTTCGAAGTCGCTACATGTTGGCCGTGACTTGCAGTTTCGGACAGCCCCGTTACTCGAGCATCCACTACAACGAAATATTTTGTTAGGATCAACCAGGATTTCGCCAAAGAACATACCTACCTAAGAATTACCTACCTTTCTTAGTACCTGAGTGAGTTATGCAGTGCTACTGGATAATTATGTAAATTGTCACGAGACATTTATGCACACTGAGATCAACCAACCAACTGGTTTCAATTGAAAAGGATAAATTTTATTGCCATTTCGATCATTTAAGCACGACATAGTCCACATAATACTCAGTCATCTTTATGACCTCATCTATTCCGCATATAAATGATAAAAACGTAACCACAATTAATCAAACCTAGTCATCATTCAGTCGTCAATGGCGACTAGTTTTTTCCACTGACATTTTATACCTGTGGATGGAGGACCGTTAAGTGCTGCCAGCACAACTGTCTCCAGACGATGACTCGCGCTAATCGCTCCATTTGACCATAGACAAGACAGCCTGCACCAGAGACAACCTGCTGCTCTAGAATAATGGCGGTAGTGCAGCCTTTTTAGGAATCCGCCTGATTAAAATATTATTTATGTAGGATGCTGATCAAATACTAAGTTTGAAAGGTTCAAATACATAACGGTTAAAAAGATATAACGCATTTTTTAGTGAAACTACGAGCATAGGCTAGACGAAATTTTTTGATCGGGAATTTCATCTAGAGTTTGATTTAGCTTAGGTTAGGTTTATTTTATAACAATCCAGTTAAAGACTATATTGTAGGTATATTTTGATTTATTATGTATTTTAATTTATGGATAATTTTGATGAGCGTCTGAATTTCAGTAGCTCTGTAAAATAATAAATGGTCAGGGAAATATACTGACAAGTATATTTATAGTCATAGAAAAATAATGTGGTTCATAAATAATACTATGAGACATGTTAAAATATATATTAAATAAATACATGATTACATATTTTTTTATTAGTTGTCCTAACGAGTGGCTTGAGGTAGGGTTGATGAGGAAGTGGTTATGAGGAAGAGGAAGTGGAAGAGGAAGTATTAAGCACATAGTATGTGGAAGCGGATGAGGAAGAGGAGATTTTTATGAGGATGAGGATGCGGATGAGGAAGAGAAAAGCGATAGAATTGAGTGACCGTGACATATTTCTAATTGAAAATTAAACATTCAAGCATAGCAGTGTTTACGTGTTAAGAAAAAATATAGACAATCGCCAATTATGAGAAACTAGCTTTTGCCCGCGACTTCACCCTCGTAGAATTAGACTTAAGAATGTATCACTACATAGTCACTACATAGTCACTACATAGTATAAAATAAAGTCGCTTTCTCTGTCCCTATGTCCCTATGTACGCTTATATCTTCAAAACTACACAACATATTTTGATGCAGTTTTTTTAATAGATAGAGTGATTCAAGAGGTTTTATGTGTAATTCTACGCAGACGAAGTCGCGGGCAGAAGCTAGTTATATATATAAACTTTCCTCTTGAAAAACACTATCTATTAAAAAACCGCATTAAAATCCGTTGCGTAGTTTTAAAGATCTAAACATACTAGCGACAGACAGACAGCGGAAAGCGACTTTGTTTTGTACCTACTACGAATTGATACGGAACCCTCAATACTTGAGTTCGTCTCGCGCTTAACCATATTTTTTTCTAAGCATTTGTCAGCGATGAGTAAAACATGCATTCTCCCATAATAATGTAAATTAGCAATCATTATCTGCCTGTAATTGTGTGTTATTTGTATTTCCTCGCAATTGTAAATAGGAATCGATATTTCATTATGTTGATTGCGTCAAAGAATGGGAATAATTAATTGAATCATGCCCGTTCCCTTGCTACTTCGCAATCACTCGTGCGAGATAGCTACGTCTACGCGACATATATTGGGAGGATCAACTTTTTTTGTTACGTGTGGTTGCGGAGCAGCGAGGTTATATTAATTGGTTTTGTTTAAGTTTTTTTTAAATCAAACTTCCTACAATTATCTTTATGTTTCAGCCGATTTCTAATGAATCCTCTAGATCTGGTGATAGCTGTATGAAAATCCACCAGCAGTTGAGTATATCGCAAACAGACAGACAGGTCAGACGAGACGGAGAAGTTTGTTATGTGATATCTAGGAATTAATAACTAAATAATTTCGGATTATATTTTTCATTTGCTCTTTTCAGACAGATAATGGCTGCCGACATAAAAGGTTACGTTTTGTCATGTTTTCAATATTCCGCACAACACAAAGAGCAACATCAAAAGACGGCTAATGATCAGTAGGTATTAATATTAATAATTTCAATGAGGTCGTTGCCACAAAAAACCGGCCAAGTGCGAGTCTGACACGCACTGTAGGTTCCGTGCCAAATTACCTTGTGCCTCGATTTGCGACTTTTTTTCGCGTAGGACTACGACTAGTCTTAAAGTAGTTAGCAGAGCTCTGCTTCTGACTAAAATGTACGCAATGTGAGGTCGTTCTATATACATACATACATACATAAATCACGTCTTTATCCTTTACGGGGTAGACAGAGCCTAAGGTAACAAGACCTAAAGACCACGTATAGCATGATTGTGGGCGTAGGTATCGTTCTATATTCGTTATTGATATAGACTATAGACTAAAACAAACGCAAAAATTTACGATTTCACAATTTTTCTTTTCTATAGGCCTGATAATAGGTAATACATTTATTTCATGTAAGTATGAAAATGTAAATACAAAACTAAAACTATTATTAAATTTAAATAACTAAATAAACTTTTGTGGTATACATAATAATTATAATATGTGTAGTATTGTGTAGTAGAATAAGTTGAGTTAGTAATAAATGTATCGTCGCTTCGAACGGTTGTTTCCATCCAGCTACGTCCCCTCCCCGCACCTCTACATGGCGACCCTGCCAGGATAATTAATTACAAAAGAGAGGTGGGCCTGTTGGCAGGGTGTCCATCACGCAGACAGCATTCCCGCTCTGAACTGCGATTGCGATTCTTTGCGCGAAAAGGCTGCCGGCGCGAGGGTCTAGGCCTAGGCCTGATTGTTAGATATTATTGTCATCTTCAGCTTGATAACTCCACGCGTTCCTGGTAGCAAAGTGATCCTATCTTTTTCTGGTGCTGCCATCTTTTGTCGAAGATTGGCGACCATTACGGCGACTTGAACCTTGAACCTACGGCGACACAACAGGAGCCTTACCATGACGTCTCAATGCGATTCCGATTCAGTTCAGGTTCGCTCGCTGTCGGATCCATACTAAAAATGACAGCTAAAACCTGAACTGAGTCGGAATTGAATCGCATTAAGACGTCGTAGTAAGGCCCCAGCTCTAAATAATGATTGGGTCCCTTTATTGTACAATTGGCGGAGATTTTTGAGCCAAGATTTCTTCCTGGCCTTCGTCTACCTTGGATCCTATGACGGTTCCGTTTTTGCCGATTGAGGAACCCTAAAAAGAAGCAAAAGATTCTTGTATTGTATCAAAACATATGAAAGATGTTTTACATGATTGTAAAGGACCGCTTTGTGGATCCTCATTAACCACTCTACCCTTTGGGTCGAGGACACTTCAACGCACAAACACACAAAAGACGGAGTTTGTATGAACACTGTCATGTACTTCAGTAGGCTTCGGTCGTTGTTTTTTTCTGCTGCGAGGCGGGCGAAGGGATCGAGTGCTGGGCAAATCGATGTTACAGTCGCTTTTAATATATATTCAGATAAAGGTTTAAACGTACCTACATTAAGACTAAAAAGTTCGCCAATTTTAATGTCACATATTTATGACGTTATTTTGTATTCAATGAATGGAATTACACACACAAACAAATCACGTCTATATCCCTTAAGTTAACAAGACCTAAAGATCACGTTTAGCATGATTGTGGGTTGTGGGGGTATAGGTGGAAAGGGGAATCAAAATAGTGATGGGTTGCCAGCCGCATTGTCTATATCATGATTTCTAAGATTTTTGCCCATTCCCCCGATGGGCTTTTACCTTCTGCGCTTAAACCGCGTCAGCCAATTATAGTTATGTTAGTGAACGGTTTTCAAAAAAAGTCTACATGAACATTTTTTAAGTGTGTCCCAGATTTAACTACGGAATTTATTTTCCTGTTCGTCACGTTCCATACATACCTACATTAAAAAAGTGATGAACTGGAATTGAAATTAAAGGAGATATTTTTTTTTGTATAAGGATCGATAGGGTAAACGATTCTGAGTAAAACAAACCCAATTGTTAAATTCTAGAAAAAATATTTTGTGGGATTTTTTTTGAAAACGCTCTAGTACGAATTTAAACGTCAAATGAGATACCAAACACGCTATGCATTTGATGAAAGTTCCTTGACAGAGACTTTAAATTTAATAGAAACACTTCTAAACAAATACTTTTGCCGTTCACAATACACAATCGTTAAACATTAAAAAGCCATGATAACATTTAAACCCCCCACCCCGATCAACGGCCCATGAATGATTAATTCGACGCAAGCCCATCCAGTGGGCAAATACTTACCATTGTGTAAATACAAACTTACGTTTACCGTCAACTCTTATACTGGTTGTAGGTAGATAGTTGCACAGTTAAGTTTGCGAAAACGTCAGTTCGAGTGTTGCCAGTCGAATGAATGTACACCATAGACAATCATAGACAAGTAAACCCCCAGTTCACGCAATTTTGACTCCGCTGTATCGAGTTTCGGCTTTATGCTTTTTATTTCTTTATAACTTACAAAATGGGTTTTAGAATTTTCAAGTTTATTTGTTTGTTGAAACAGTACTATGTGATGTTTAAAAAAACTACGAGCATGAAAAAATAGCAATAATAAATACATTAACTAAATGGATAAAACTACTTTACTGCCTTATTTTAAGGAGTAGCGGAGTAGAATTGTCAACTAAACTTTAAACGCAAAAAAGCCTGAATAATGCACTTTTCTTTCTTAAATATTGGTATTGCTTTTGAGGTTTGAATTAAGCCGCTGTCGGCAAAGTGAGACTGATTTAAACTACACCTTAGCGTGTCTGTTCAGTTGCACACACACAAGTGCAATATAAGTTTGTCAAGCAAACTGGTCGAAATACGCACACGCGCACTTAGCAAGGCGTAGTTTATAGAACTCCATCTTGACTTTGAATGATCTGAGAATTAAGCCAAGGGGGAAGGAGCAAGGAAAAATCATAGAACGTACCAGTCGCTTCACTTCTCGCGCAAATGGTAAAAGCCCTTCCAGGAAAATCTTGGGAACCCCATCACTACTTTGTTTCCCATTCCACCTGTACGTCCAAAATCCTACTAATGCGCTCAGGTTAACACCAGGTCAGGTTAACGCCTGACCTTAGACACTATCTACCCTGTAAGGGATAAATACAGACGTGATTTATGTATGTATATATACACGTTATTTTTACCCAGTCTCGGTTGCTATGCGCGTGCAAATCTGCGCGGGCGCCGCATCGGTATCGCGTTACACTCTGATGGACCGTGAATCGAGTGTGCTCTCGCCCTAAACTACGATACCGCATCATCCTATGAATACTTATATTATGAAGTTATCAAAAATTGCCGGTAAATTGGTGGCTTACACGAACGTCCCGATCGAATAGCTGACGTTATGACAAAAGGTCGTTTCAGGAGTACCCTAAACTATGTAGCTAGAGCTAGGAAATGAAGAATATGGAGGAAGCGAAAGAGCTATGTCACGACCTTTGGGAAAGAGGAGGGCCGTTATGTATTTGTGTATTTTGGTAAAAATCGCGTTTAAAGGTCGATTTACATCAAACGAACATAGAGCTAGAGCTAGAACAAGAGCATTCTTTCGTAATCTTTTAGTGTAAACGAAAGCTAGAGGTATCGATTTACATCAAACGAACATAGAACTAGAGCTAGAACAGGAGCATTCTTTCGTAATCTTTTAGTGTAAACAAAAGCTAGATCGAATGTTCTTTGCTCATTCGTGTCAATTCTGTGGTTAGTATTGGTAGTGCTTCGTTATGCCTGACTCTGACAGCGATATCATTATTGCAAGTGCTGCATTTATTATTTTGTCGCGAAAACTCAAAAATAAAAGAAGGAAGAAACGTTGGTGGGTTACAAATTTAATGCATCGAAGGACACTGGATAATGTAGGTGAAACAATGACAATGACAACAAGAAGAAAGTGGACAATTCCAAAACTTTTGTAATTGCGGTAGGCTTCTATCATTAATGAACATTTTTCTTGAGACCAATCCATAATTTAATCGATAAGATACGTAAACAATCGCTAGAACACAAGAACGCTTTGAAAAGACCGCTCAGTGGCGCGAGCACGTCCGAACACGCTAGAACGCTCTAAGCAACTGTTCGCGCGCTCTTGCGCCGTTTACATCAAGCGAACGAGCATTCTTAGAATATTCTATAGAATCTTTGCGAACGCACTAAGAACAACGAAAGAATGCTCTACGCCTGTTTACACTAGAAGAATTTGATGTAGTGGGGATAGAATGAGCATTCGCTCGTTTGATGTAAATCGGCCTTTAGACTTTTCACGAGCTTTATTTTTACTTGCACCTGGAATCTTGCGACTCAATTTTGAAGCAGATATCTTCATCCGATTGATACTAAAATCTGGTAGTATAATTCTGGTGGTCCGCAGACCCTTCAACGGTTGGCTTGAAATTTGGTTCACATAATATATGTAGGACGGATCACAATGCGAGTTCAGTCAACAAAAATCACAGTCAGCAAAGAAGCCTGTATCTAAAATACTTTTTTTAGGTTAGGTTGTGTGAAAATTTACACTTTTGGCTCTGGGTACTTCACGGAGGACCGCGTCTCTACTCTTCACAATATAAACAAGACAGCCGTAAACTCATCACAAGCTATTACCGAATGTCAATACAAATCCCTCAGCTCTAACAAACGCACAATTACGTCCAAATTGATCCGTAGCTGTCTCCAAACTAATTAAGGCATCGTAAACACTGATGTTTACATTGACAGATTGGAGGGGAACGCCCTACAAATTGTGTTTTAATTTTTTAAACTGGCAACTTAGGTCGAACAGAGCGCTGTGATTGGAAGATGGGAGATGCGCTCGTCATTTATTTTAATTCGACCGTGACAGCCATCGAGTTGATGTCCCCTCAGCAATTGAGCGAGGATTATGGGCTGGGATGCTCAGTTTGTTTGGGCAAGTGACATAGCTATACTTGCTATGCATAGCTGGCTACTGTAGTTATAAGTACGTATGTTATACAGTCTGACTTCTATTCGTATATATAACGCTGGACAAGCTGTTTCTTACAGAATACGTAGATCGCGTCTTTATCTCATCCGTATTACGTATTTGTGCGTTTTCCAAAAAAAAGTCTACACGAGCATCTTTTCCAGAACCCGTAATTTTTTAAATTCCTCTTCCGCTACCGCTTCCACATAAACCTAATTACAAAAATGTTCTTTCTCTTTCACTTCCTCTTAAATTAAGGGGAATACTAGCTGTTGCCCGCAACTTCGTCTGCATAGAATTCTTTTATCGCTATCTCGCAGGAATTACGCAATTTTCTGGGATAAAAAGTAGCCTATGTGTTATTCCAGACGATAATCTACGTATGTTCCGAATTTCATCCAGATCTGTCCAGCCGTTCTGGCGTGAAAGAGTAACAAACATCCAAACAACCATACTCACAAACTTTCACATTTATAATATTAGTAGGATAGGATTAGAGGAATCCTATCAATCTTTCTCTTCCTCATCCTCATAAAAATCTCCTCTTCCTCATGCGCTTTCACAAACTATGTGCCTAATACTTATAACCACTTCCTCATCAACCCTAATATGTTTGTCGGCTGTTTTGGTTTCCGTACCTCATTTGGCAAAAATAGAACCCTTATACGAGTACCTACTACCTTTAATATCTGTCCCTTCAAGACCCTAGCTCTCAGCACTTAACGCGTGGACATACTTACATAATGTAGATAAATACATACTTAAATACATACAACATCCATGACTCGGGCACAAACATTCGTATCCATCATACAACTGTCGAAATGAATCCTGTATGTCATTGTATACTAATTCAAAATGGCCGTGTACGTATGTATGTTATAATTTATAATAAGTAAGGATAAGATAAGGATTATTTATTCATAGTCACACTTAACACGTACGTATCTAACTGTCAGCGATCTCGGAATGGCGCGCGGCGCAATCGCTTCTTGCGCCGGCGCAGCTATGTTAACGAGGTCGCGCCTTGACAGCGAAATGGTGCGCGATTAAAGAAATTACACCACTACTGTACAACCAGCCATGTATGTAGCGTCACGCCATAAATAAAACGGCACACATACACATACACAAGTCACGTATACCCTTACGGGGTAGACAGAGCCTAAGGGGCCATTCAAGTATTACTTAAGCACATTTTTTACAATTATTTATTCACCCCTTCTTGTCAGCAAAAGTAAGCAAACCTCTTACCCCCCTCTTATGCTTACGTAATCATTTGTACCTATATGCATTATTCTTTTAATGGATTCTGTTTTTTATTGATTCGTGAGCAGCAGTTCGAATCGAAACTGCTGACGTAATCATCATATCGACCCCCCCACCCACCATGTCATCAAAAATAAGCAAAGCAAAAACCCCCCGCCCCCCTCAAACGGTTACGTAATACTTGAACGCCCCCTAAGGTAAAATCTAAAAGGCCACGTTTAGCATGATAGGCGTATAGGTGGAAAGGGGAATCAAAATAGTGATGGTGAGCATCGCTTATAACATGATTCCTATGATTTATGCCCACTCCCTTGATGGGGTATTACCATCTGCGCTGGAAGAGAAGCAACTGGTACATTCTATATTTTTTTGCCAGACTAGCATGTAGCATGTACGCTTTTATAGGCGAAGCGGCTAGCAACCCATCACTATCTTGATTCCCCTTTCCACCTATACGGCCATAATCATGCTAAACGTGGCCTTTAGGTCTTGTTACCTAGGCTCTGTCTACCCCGTAAGGGATAAAGACGTGATTTGTGTTTGGTTGTACCATGTGTGTATGTATATTTTCTATTCATGCAGCGTCTACTGTTTTTTTCTAGAACAAGTTATCCGTTTTTTGGGATGCCTTCATAAATACCTACTCATAATGCGGATCGCATAATCTAACGATCTAAAAAACCATGTTTCGTAAACCTATACTTTGCAAGTGGAACTATGGCTTAAACATTTAAACCAAAGCATATCGAATGTCTCCGTTCATAATGAGTGTAACCGATACCTCTTCACGGTAGAGATAAACTTAATATAATTACAACTAGTCGAAGTTGCCGAAGCATTTTTCACGAGGCATTGGTTCGTTGCAAAAAAGGACAGGGGAATTAGTTAATGAGCCGTAAAATTAGGGTCGGATGCGAGCGGAGCCGCGCGGCGGCAGTATCGCGTTACGGTGGTGCGAGGCGCAGGCGCAGGCGGAGCTAGAGATTTGTTTTTACTATACACATGAAGACTACTTCCATGCTGGTCAAAATTCTTTACATAGTTTTCTATGAAAGAGTAACAAGCACCCATGAAACATAGTAGCATGAATGCCGAATGCAGATCGACAACATAGTAATGATTTTGACATGTCAGATATATTTGCGGCCCACCTATCATCCTACTATGACTATGTTTTCACAGAAAATTGATATTTATGCGGATAAGGTGTGACAACATCACTTATTTTTACCGCGGTAGTCTCGTCAAATATTTCTGACCAAATAAAAATGCCTTTCTGCCAAGTTTCTTGCAGCGCATCTTGGCAATGATGGTATTTCCGAATACGCTGGTAGTTTCAAAAAAGACATGTAAAAGAGCCCTTAGCGGTCAATTTGCAAATATAAATTTTGAAATTTGATATTTTTGAGCTGTCCACCGTCATATATTTATGCTGCCTGTAGTATGTACAGTCAAGTGTAATAATATGTATTTAGACAAAGATTCAAAAATAAGTACCATACGCTCTTATACCGGCGTAATAAGGTCGTGGGACCTATTTTTGAGAAGTTCCTATCAATACTTTTGCACTTGACCGTATCTTCAAAAACTTCTGTCCAAGCACAACTAACTTTCCCTTTCCTTTTCCACTCGTTGCTAGCTCCTTCCTTGTCCCACGCCGCAATCGCGATATTAACACATTTTACCGCGAAACGGCGCGAGCTGCCGATTTTTTACGATACGATACCCGATATCTCTATTGTGGCTGTGAATGGACATTCTGAACTAGTTGGAGCGGACGATATCGCGGTATGAGGCTGTAAGCATTACGCCCTTTTAGGCGGAACAACAGATCCGAGTAGCCGAGGATCGCGCACAATAGCGTGTAGTTTGAAAAGCACTGGGTTGGCTTAGTTGGTTGTGACCCTGCCAAGCAAGCGTCGCGGGTTCGAACGCTGGTAAGGGCATATATTTGTGTGATGAGCACGAATATTTCTTCCTGAGTCATGGATGTTTCTATTTACGTATGTATTGCTCCATATAAGTATGTATATCGTTGTCTAGTACCCATTATACCTACAAGCCTTAATAGCGCTTACTTCGGGACTAGGTCAATTTGTCTGAATTGTATTTATTTATTTATGTGTTCAGCAGTGGACTAGTATATGAGGATGATGAAGCAAAACAACCTAACCTAAAAACATTTTTAGCACAAAGAAAGAAAGAAATACAGAAACATATGAGCATATACACAGTTTTATAGAAAAGAAACAGAAAACACAGACATGAAAAATAGATCATCAGCGTTGTGTGTCTTCGCAAAAGTGAATCGGTCGCTAGCTCAGCATCACGCTGAGGTGTTAGACACCTGCGGCACTGATTGACTAGGTGCTTTGACTACACTAAAATTAAAACGCGAAAGTGTACTTGAACTGCAAAACCGATTTGGTTTAAATTGTTATAGTATAGATAGTGTCAATTTCGGGGAAGACTCAATGATAGTTTTTATCCATGAAAATCAAATAGTTCCCACGGGATAGCGATAAGTGAATTCTCCGCAGACGGAGTCGCGAGCAACAGCCATTTGCTTACAATGCTTGACGATTTATACCTACAGTCTTTTCGAAAATCGTAACATAATTAAACTGCCAGGCATTAAAAATAAAAATAAACTCCACCGCACGACCTACTACGTTGCAATCCAAAATCTTTAAACCTCCATAACCTTCGTTCCTTTGCCTTCCTTGTAATATAAAAAAACCGCCACACGAGCAGACCAGGTGGCATACGCAAACGATGCGTGTGTATCGGGTTGCGCGCGCGCCACCCTCGTGGTAGCCGCGTCTGAGCCGGTTATAATGCCTCATGCCCCAGTAAACCCTGGCTCATCAAGGATGTGGGTCACAGGCACAGATCCTACTAATATTATAAACTAGCTTCTGCCCGCGACTTCGTCCGCGTAGAATTATACATAAAAACCTTCCTCTTGGCTCACTCTGTCTATTAAAAAAAACGCATCAAAATCCGTTGTGTAGTTTTGAAGATATAAGCATACATAGGGACATAGGGACAGAGAAAGCGACTTTATTTTATACTATGTAGTGATGTAAAAGTTAGCGTGTTTGTCACTCCTTCACGCTAAAACGGCTGAACGGCAGTATGTAGCTGGCTGAAAATAGGCTACTTTTTATCCTGATTGTCCCACGGGATGGGAAATGTAGTACCAATAAATTTTCTGGGATACAAACTATCCTATGTAATTCCCCGATACTGAAACTATCTCCATACCAAGTTGCAACTAAATCCGTTCAGCGGTTTAAGTGTGAAGAGGTAACAGATAGACACACTTTCGCATTTATAAAATTAACTAGGATGGATAGAGATTTATTTCGCAATTACCTTTATTGGCTTGCCTGACATAAAAAATTACCTGTATTTAATCAAGAGTGTGCACCATTGTAAGAACAAAAGTTGCATGAAAAATAACCCGTTATTTTTGCTTGTCAAGTTTTCTAGTCGTACCTAGTTGACGTCTTGGTAACGTACATATTATACTCGTATATGTATATTATATATGTATGCCTTTGGCTCTACCTTTACTTTATAATGTATGTTACAGCTACTAGACAGCGTATCTAACTAATTACTCGGATGCAACGCTGTCATAAATACGAGCAATGTGCGTCTCATGTAGTTTACAGTTTTTTTTTCTTCAAAAACAGGTGTTAAACGTAATTATCAATGCTACTTAACTCTTTATAATATTGTTAACTAGTTGATAATTTTATGTGCGTTGTAGTTGTGTAGCAATAACAAATACACACATAGTAGGTACTTTCGAATAATAACGTACCTACTTTCAAAAAATTATTTCTTCCACGCTGGTCTGGGAGTAAGGAAAAAACATAGAATTTACCAGTTGCTTCTCTTCCTGCGCAGGTAAAAGCCCATCGAGGGAATGGGCGAAAGTCTTAAGAATCATGTCATAGGCGATGCGGCTAGCAGCCCATCACTATTTTGATTTCCCTTTCCTTACGCCTTTAATCATGCTAAACGTGGCCTTAAGGTTTTGTTACCTTAGACTCGGTCTACCCCGTAAGGGATAAAGACGTGATATATGTATGTATGTATGTACTTTAAAAAATCGAGTCCCGGTTTAATTAGACAAGCTGTCGCTACTTTCTACCTACACGTCCCACTTGGCACAGGCCTTCTGTCATAATAAGGCAAACCTTTAGAATAGATTTTTCACACCTCTCATTCAGAAAAGTTAGTTTTGTTCTCTAACGAGCCCTCTCAAAGCGCTACTTTTCTAGTCAAGTCTTGTCTAATGGTTTATTTGAACATACATTGTTTTGAAGTTGATAATTGTAAAACTACGCCATTTTCTATGCTGGTTGTTCCGTAATTTCTAAAAATGTTTTTAATAAATTAAAGTTTCTTACTGCTCGGTGTGAAAACTTGTATGAGCCACTCAGGAGCAAAATTATATTCATCCTAGGCGTTAACCTGAATTCCTCATTACGCTCAGGGTTCTATTATAGAATGATTCGCTACATTCTGGATTCTGCATTCGTAAATAATTTTGCTCCCTTGTGACACAAATAACTATATCTGGGGGCACGGCAGTGCCCCCGCCGAGTCGAGCAAAAAAAGCGGCATGGCCGTACCATCCTTTTCTCGAAGCAGTTCAGGCCATTTTCGACCCCCCTTTAACTTCGTTGTGGATAAAACGAGAAGCCTGAATTTTCTGTAACCAAGCAGCAAATAAATAAATTGACTTGGCATTCGCATTAACCCATCAATTTAATATAATCTGTATTACTTGTGAGAAAAATTGTGTTTTATACATATTGTATTAAATTGATGGTGTAATGCGAATGCCAAGTCAATTTATTTATTTATAACATAAACGATTTTTAATTTTGATATGGGCATTATATATTGTATGTTTAGCTAATTACGTAATAACTTAAGACGGGAGATCTCTTTAGTAGGGACTGAATAAATTAACCGACTTGGTATTACATGGATCTCACAACTTTTTACGGTAGAAGAACTGAGTTGCGAGACTTGTTTTTTTTTACAAGTTTTGTTATGATGGGATGTCTATTTTCCTCTCAAAAGCCACGAACGAAAAAACACCCAGAGAGTTTAGCTGTTTTTTTCACGTTATCAATCTCCATCAATAAGGAAGGTGATTAAGCTATCGTTTAGAAACGAAACGAGTTCGGAACCATCTCACTGTTTATTACTCAATTTAGTATTTAACGCGATAATTACGGTTCTAACTTTGGTTGATTTAGTAGTAATGTTTTGATTTGTGTAAGCACCAGCTACTGAGGACAGTTACGGAGTTCAGTCGTTCACCTGGGGCCCGATTTTTGAAAGCACATGTGTGAAAATACCAATCGAAAGTAAGTAAGTAAATGATTTATTGTACAAATACAAAGAAGCAGAGACAAATCATAAAAAAGACCTTAAATATATGCACAAAGGCGGACTTATCCCTATAAGGGATCTCTACCAGTTAACCTTTGAGTAAATGAGAGGAGCATTAAGCGAGAGACCGACAAAGAGTGAGTTTAAAATATCCATATAGTGAAAGCCACAATATGAGTACAATACAATATTTAAGGAGATGGTGTGAGCCACATCTTCTTCAAGCCCTCCTTGATCCTTGATTAATCATTACGAAAAATTGTTGAATGGCTTGCTAATAATAACTTAAAGATAAATTTAGGAAAAACTAAAATAATGACATTTCGACAAAGAACCAACAATATACAAAAATTAAACATAACTTGTAACGAACAGCAAATTGACCAAACCGAAACTACAAAATTCTTAGGTCTAAGTTTAGATAATAAGTTAACATGGAATGATCAAACTGACACTATATGTAAGAAACTAAATACATTTTCTTATGCTTTATACAATCTAAGAAAGGTCGTCAGTGAATCAGTGGTGTTGACCGCATACCATGCCTATGTAACATCAACTCTCAGATACGGTATCATATTCTGGGCCAATTCAAGTAATAGAGAAATAGTCTTTAGGGCACAGAAAAAATGCATTAGATCTTTATGTGGCATTAACTATCTCGACTCATGTAAACCGCATTTTCAAAGATTACGTATATTAACTTTCCCTTGCTTATATATATATGAAATTATAGTTTTTGTCAAATGTAATCCCGGCCTATTTCAAAGTTTTAATAGTTTACGTCTGAGAAATAAGAAATGCTCGTTACCTTCTAAAACAGCCTTATTACGAAATAGCGTACTCGGCATGGCTCCTAAAATATACAATAAAGTACCTAATGAGTTAATAAAAATAGAAAATTTGGCTGAGTTCAAAAAAGGATTATATAAATTCCTTGCTGAAAAAGCTTTCTATTCAGTAAAGGAATATATGAATAATGTTAATTAGTTAATAAGAACTGCATGTGTCTTAGTTAACTGACCCTACAATTTGTATGCCGTAAGGCTCACACAGTAATTCAAAATATTTGCAAGACCTCATGTACCTACCTGTGTTGAACAAATAAATGATTTTGATTTTGATTTGATTTTGAACGACATGTGTGGAACTACCACTCGAAAGTGGTATAAATCTGTTTGTACCTTCAAAATTACAGCTCTTATAAACTTTTTGACTAGGTCACGAGATTAATGAGAGCCGTAAGTATCTTCTAAGCTCGTATTTAAAATAAAGCACAATTTTTCACCAGTTTCGAGTGATAGTTCCATACATGTGCTTTCAAAAGTCTGCTTGTGTTCCTGGAATGCTACGAACTATGTGTCTACTAGCAAATTCGAAACGAGTTCGTATAATTATCTTATGTGGAATGGAACGTAAGAGGGTGTGAACGAGACGGATGATATAAGACTGAGAGAGCGAATATTCGATTTGAAGATTCAGTTTGCGGTAAGATTTGGTTGTAACGTTTTTTTTATTAATTTAGTCCCACATAGGTCATAGGTCAGGAGTACCCGAAACCGACGAGCATGTATGAAGAGATTGATGAATGTGGATGAAGCGAAAGAAGTATGTCAGGATCGTAGCAAGTGGAACAAAGTAGTCTCTGCCTACCCCTGTGGGAAAGAGGCGTGACGGTATGTATGTATGTATGTAGTCCCACATAAATATGAATACAGCCGTTGCGTCAAATATATGACTGTGTCACCGGCCTTGTTTGTGGCATAAAGGTGTGATGTTTTTGACGTTTTTGGTAACGTCCATATAATTTATGCCCTTGTACTTAGGTAAGCTATTACAAACTGTCATCGAGTCTATGAATACTGAATTTTTAATAGAGACGTCTTAGTTCGGTAAACCGCAGCGCATGCGCACAGGAGCTGGTAGCGCGGCCGCTGCGCGCGCGCCGATTGACCCCGCCAATCGCGGCGCGCTCAAAGGGACTATCGGGTTACCAGTTTCGGCAATGTGATGCAACGCACGTATAATAGGTACAATCGGTTCTGTGGCTTAGCCATCCACTTTTCTAAGCAGTCAGTATGGAAAAACGTAAAGGCAAAAAGCATAGAAGAAATAACCTATTAGAGTGGTCAAAAGACATATCCAATTGTGGCAACGCATTAGTCTTTTCCGACTAACACTATTTTTTTTATAAAAATTCAAAATTCAAAATTTGTCTTTGCTCTTTTACATTTTACATGTCTTTTTTGAAACTACCAGCGCATTCGGAAATCCTAGTAATATTATAAATGTGAAAGTTTGTGAGTATGGATGTTTGGATTACTCTTTCACGCCAGAACGGCTGGACAGATGTGGATGAAATTTGGAATATAGATAGATTATAGTCTGGAATAACACATAGGCTACTTTTTATCCCGGACAATTGCGTAATTTCTGCGGAATAGCGATAAACGAATTCTATGCAGACGGAGTTGTGGGCAACAGCTAGTACCATATACATATAATATATATCCACTTTATTAGGGACTAGCTGTTGCCCGCGACCGTACACACGTTTTCTTTCAATAATAAGTTACATAATGACTTACACACGTAACGAAAATGACGGAATATCAAAAGTGCAGCCAAATCATCAGAGGTAATTGAGGTCATGAGATCATCGGGAAACATTTAGAAGTCATTACCGGCGCATGCGCTGTGGAATACTGTTTTCAACTGTAACTACGTCTAGTTCTAGTGGATCAATTCAGTTTTTTTATTCGTTGAAATCCCAGTAGACTTTTTTTCTTCCATGCTGGTCTGTGAGTAAAGAAAAAACATAGAATATACCAGTTGTTTCTCTTCCCGCGCCGATGGTAAATGCCCATCGAGGGAATGGGCGAAAATTTTAGGAATCATGTTATAGGCGATTAGGCTAGCAACCCATCACTATTTTGGTTCCATTTTCCACCTATACGCCCTCAATCTTGCTAATTGTGGCCTGTAGGTACCTGTTACCCTAGGCTCTGTCTACCCCGTAAGGGATAAAGACGTGATTTGTGTATGTATGTAGGTATGTATGTATCACTACACTATTAAACATTACACTATTTAAAATTTAGACATTTAGGATTATTTTAGGTTTCGATCGGTTCTTTTACTTTTTCTGTGTGTCTACTCTTGCTTAATACTTATGTCCTGTCAATTTCTCAATAATTTCTGCGGCAGATGTATGGTAATTCGACATGACATTTTCAGTGAAAACGTTTCACAGTGGTTCAGTTTGTGTCACTGTACGCGTGTTATTAGTGGAGTGGCGTCGTAATGCGCCGGCGCAGGCCGCGCCGCGCGTCGAATGCGCGCTAACATCGCCTTTTAAACGTTTTTCCCAAACTCGTCATTAGAGGGCGCTGGTGCAAGTCACAAAACTACAGCGATAAAGATATACGTTTTGTTAACAATGATTAATAGTTACCTAGTTTTGATTCCTTTGCCAGTTAGTTAATCCTGACGGTAACTAACAATAAATTAATTTAATAGTTTAACTCACGTAAACTGTCTCTGACTTATTTATTTATTTTATTGGTTGTCTGGTAGAGATCGCTATTAAGCAATAAGACCGCTTATTGTCTACCTTGTTCTTTGTTTCTGTATTGTTTTGTACTGATTTGTGGTGTTCAATAAGTATTTGCATTGTAGCGTATTGATTAAATATATTCTATTGAATCAGGCGTTACTTTGCGGAGGTCCATTTCAACATTTGCAAATCTTGATAGTTGACTATCTTGCATGCTTGGAGACTTTTCATACTTGTTGAAAGATTTTCCGATTTCTGACTGAATCGATAGGGTAAACGATTCTGAGTAAGAAAAACCAAATGAACATGTGGACTTTTAATTTCTAAATGTCTGTGAAAATTAGAACACATAGAAAAATCCGAAAAGTAAAGCTATGGCCGGGAATCGAACCCGGATCCTACCCACACCCACCAACACCCATTACCATTACCCAATTACCAATGTCTATTATATTTTTGTCAAATTTATTGAGCTAATTTCTAAAAATGTAATCAAACTATCGGAAATCAACTTTGTCTTTCTGTCATAGAGCTGAAATTATGAAGACGGAGACTGCGATAAAATAAAATAAAATAAAAAGGTGTTTTTTTTCATAAGCTTAAAGGAGACAAAAACGCTCCGCTACCGCCCGTAACCGGCGCAGCGCCCCCGAAATCCGTCAAGTTCAAAGTTTTTACCGCATCATAACGAGTGCTGTATCAAATTTGATACATGGATGTCGCATTCCCCCGCAAATGATCATTCCCACAGGCCGCTGACGAATGAGTCACGGCAGATGAGAAGCCAGTCATTTGTCTACGGATGAGCTAAAATATAAAACTACAGAGATATGTGACAACACAGAGAAAAAAAGCAATTAGAGTGTTCATAATAGCTATCCAGTTGTGGCAACACATCAGTCTTATTCGACTTACACCGTGCACACATTTTTCTCAATTGTTTTTCCTTTATCTTTTACTTTTAAGTAATTAGGATCTTGATTATATGTTTACTTTTTGTTTTTTATTAAAATTAATCGAGTTAATTCAGTATATTATACCCATGGCACTACTATTTGGCACTACTGACCAAAATAAATCTCATAAATGGGAGGTAGGTTTCGGTTATGTTAGATCTTCAGCAGGCTCGAAGGGCCGTGTTAGCTGATTTTTGCTCCGCAGTTGAACACAATCATAAAGCTGAGTTTCTGTTGCATTTTACAGTAACTATAAACCCAGGCGTGGCAGGCTCGCGAACCACGTCCATACTAAGGTTTTTGGTTACTACTGTAACGTTGAAAAAAAAATTTTACCTTGCTACTCCGCTACTCACGTGCAAAATAACCAAGCCTGTGTGAAATATATATGTTTTTCATGCAACCCTCCCAAGTGTGCAAGTGTGTTCATTAAACTTTGATAATGATCCCGTAGAGGGATCGAAACGCGTCAGTGTTTGTGTGGTGTAAGGGATAATTAAGTTTCTGGGATTTATATGTGTTTTATTGGCAGCAGTGGAGGGAGGGATTGCATGAAAAACATATATATTTCACACAGGCTTGGTTATTTTGCACGTGAGTAGCGGATTAGCAAGGTAAAATTTTTTGTTCATTGAAATGGACCTCCGCAAAGTAACGCCTGATTCAATAAAATACTGTATAACGTTACTAAGCGCAGTTACGGTTAAGTAGGCTTATTGTCTAACTCGCTCGCAAGCGCCATCGTATTCATTTTGACAGTTCATGTATGGGCTGACAATTGGCATCAGAATCAGCTAGGTGTCACGTCCATACAAGAACTGTCAAAATTAAGACGATGGCGATTGCGAGCGAGTTAGATAATAAGGCTTCGGGAATGGAATCCAACACGAGCATTTACAGTCGGATTCTCTAACCACTCTACCCAGCCGTCAAAAATGAACATAACCTTTTTATAATTTTCAATTAGTAAACATCATGTTGATACCAAGGTGTGTACTGACAAGAAACATCACATAGAAATAATTAGCGCTAATTCCAGTGTGCAATCAGCTTGTCGTGTGGAAAATAATTAGCCAAAGTCATTCAAGCAACTTGGCGATTAGACAAGCGACACTCCCCCGTGCTAGGACGCAGGCGCAGGCAGGTGAATCGAAATTAGCCGAGAATTTGACAGAATAGAAAAAAGTTGTTTAATGCCAGTTTGTAAGGGAATTTAATTTGTAACGGTGTTTCTGAATCGCCGGCAGCCGATGGTCAAGAGAGCGAGTAGAAGCATAGCGTTTATCTTTAAAGAAAGAAAGAAAGAAAACATTTATTCGTGACATCTCGGATAATAGTTACAAAAAACAAAAAAAGAGGTAAAAAATATAAGGACATATATCACGAAATGGTCCGAAAGGTGGCTTTAGGATCATGTTATGGACGATGCCAGCAACCCATCACCATTTTGATTCCCCTTTTCACCTAAACGCCTTCAACCATGCTAAACGTGGCCTTTAATTCTACCCCTATTACCTCTACCTGCATTGCACGGTCTCATCGTCTAAGGGAAGACGGGCCCAGCGTACGGGCCTTCGCCTTCTTGGCGCGGTCCTGGTGGAAGCCGGGGCCACCGGGCGTTTGTGGTGAAACCCCAGTGGCATCCCACTGCGTCCCCATCACACCGGATTGAGGCAAGGCCGGAGAGTTTTTAGTTTATATAGGTATACCCCTTCGGGGGGAGTCCCACGTAACGATAGGCGTCCCCGTGTCTAGGACATCCATAAAGATTTCCTCACGCACACACACACACACACACACACACACACACAAATCACGTTTTCATTCTTTACGGGGTAGACAGAGCCTAAGGCAACAGGTACCTACAGGCCACATTTAGCAAGATTGTGGGTGTATAGGTGGAAAACGGAATCAAAACAGTGATGGGTTGCTAGCCTCATCGCCTATAACATGATTCCTATTATAATCGCCCATTCCCTCGATGGGATTTTACCATCTGTGTGGGTAGAGAAGCAACTGGTACATTCTATGTTTTTTCTTTGCTCCCAGACCAGCATGGAAGATTTCCTCTCCGTTAAAAAAAAAGAAAAAAGGCTCTGTATAGGTAAGGGATAAAGACGTGATTTATGTATGTGTGTTGTCATTGTCACTTTGTCACCCACGTGCACTTTTTGTTCCTCATGCAAATTTATCGGAAGCACTTCCTCGCCGAAGATCAAAAGCACAATCTTAATGTATCAATTGTCTGTAATAACCCGGACCACCGGGACATAAAGTGTTATTGATGTACTCGGCCCGAAAAGCGGCAGGTGTCAAAAGGGACGGTCGACAAAAAAGGTCATCAGCCACAAACGAGGAGTTGGCGGATTGGTACTTGGGAGATCAAGTGGGAGGCAGACAGGACTGTTGGCTGCGAGTTCGCGCTTTGGGGAGCGCCTCAGTGATGCCAGTGCACGTGGAAACAAGTGAAAAGGTGAGAAACTTTCAGTTTATATTTACTAAGCATTTTTATAGTTGCAGCTGTAAAGGTAGACCAATAATACAGTGTCCCGTCAGGTAGTCATACAAACTTAAGGGACAGATAAGTGGGCAGACCATCAACCGAATATAGAAAAAATTACTTTAGTGAAAATCTCACCGTTTTCGAGATATTTCGATAATTAATTTTTCTCTTATATACGGCTTTGTTTAAAAAGTTTGTTAACTAGAGACATTCATTAACCTTTTCGCCGCAACGTCAAATACAAGAGACGTCACCCATACGCCAGACTTCTTTATTACTTAACCTAAACTCAATTGAACGAAGGTTGCTTTTGCATTGAAGCAATGGACGTATATGACGGGGGAGGGTCCAGATGCTCCTGGTCTCCCATCTTCAGGATCGAAAATAAACTAGCTTTCTGGCTCAGACGATGTTTATTCTCAATTCACAATCACAAAAATCACGAAATAGTGTTTGATGGCCGTGATGCACGCGGATTAATTTTCGGGTACGCAGCGAGATCGTTACGGGGCTGGCTAACCAAGTTGATCGTGACGCTCCTCGATGCAAAGTGAGTCTCCTTCGCCCGACACCCCTAAGCTAACCTTATTTTTTTTTGTTATGTTGGGTAACCTGAGGCAACCAGTGCTACCAACCCACGCAATGTCAAAACCAGTGTTGCCAGCCCAGTAGCGAGCTCACTCAAGTGATTCACTTGACGTATCCGAATGAGACTATTTCCGAACGAAGCTCTATGGTTAAATTTCAAAACAAAGTGACAGCTGTCATTGTGTTTACGGAATCAAACGGCGCCAACCGCCTCTCGCTCCGACACGGCCGTCCTGACGCCTCACACGTCCTCGTGTGAGATATCTGAAAAGAAGGAAAAGGGCTTACACAGTAAATGCTCTTACCCGCTCGGTCAACCTGACCAAGTTCAACATTGGTGCTAAGCTTAATTAAACAACTGTCGATGGCATGTAGACCCTTCTAGACAACCTTTATCCGGCGTCTGATAGTCAATCATCCCTTCAAGACAACCTCTATCCGGCGTCTGACATCTATGACTCAAGACATCCTCTATCCGGAGTCTGATAGTCAATCATCCCTTCAAGACAACCTCTATCCGGCGTCTGACAGGCATCCCCATAAGACAATTGCGTCACACATCACATCAGGAATCATAAAAATCATTTATCTTCCTAAATTACACAGCATAACAAAACAGAATACAAAACTTAGTGTTCGGACTTTAAATCCAACTAACCATTGCCAGCTGTCAGAGCATACAGAGTGGTGCCATAGTCTGCGAGAACTTAGGTACGAACTGGCGAAAATAGGAAGCCAAACCTATGACCTGTCGCAGCTGTGTAGTCGTCTCTGGTGGTGGTAGCAAGGTAAGAGCTTCTATTTTACGTGGGTTTGAATGTACCTGCCCGTTGCTGGCTTCATAACCCAGGTATTCAACCTTTCTCTTCAAAAATGTCCACTTTTTGAAGTTCAAAGAGAAACCCTTATTACTAAGTACCTGTAGCACTGTCCTTAATCATTCGAGGGCCTCGTTCAGATCACTCGCTACAATCATCAAATAAATCTGCATCGGATCTGTATCGGCACATCTGCAGGGAATACCTTCCGCAAAAGAATCTTCAAAGGACCTCACAATGCCAATCAACTGACCCTTAAGATGCGACGTTACGTTAGTATCCACCTCATCAAAATCACTACTCTACTACTACTACTACTAGTCTACTAGCCAAGACCTCACATGATTGAATCACGTGAACATTCGCAAAAACTAGCCTATCAGCAGTCATGTGAACCGCTACACCTTGCTCGAGGATCTCGCGACCTACCTAAATATCATAGCGCAAACAATGGTCAGGCAAGACATGGAAAAGAATCTCTAAATGGATGTCATTGATGTTAACAACAGACAGTATCTGAACAAGAGAGTGTACAGAAGTTTGTCCTATCCCTGTCATGGTTACAGCACTATGAAACCTCTTACCACTAAACTTGCAAGCAACCGATTCCTTAATTAAAGAACATTCTGCTCCGGAATCGTAATAGAATAAAAACTGCTCACCTCTATGACGCAAGGTCCCACTGGGTGCAACCACGGTGCAGGTGTCGACCCGCTTCTCCTTGCTGGAGCCAGCTCCGCCACTGCTACTTTCTTGGCCGCGTCGCTTCGGGCAGCTGGATGCGTAGTGGCCTTGCGCCTGGCAGTTGAAGCAGGTGATTGTGGGCTTGATTGCAGGTGAAGTTTTCTTGAAGGTATCTTCCTTCTGGGAATTCGATCGCTCTCCAGATTTCTTCAGGTCGCGCCTTCTTGATAAGCACTCAGTAGACTTGTGGCCTAATTTTCCACAGTAGAAACACGTCACAGGAGTAGATGCGCCAGTGTATCTTTTCTTAGGCTCTGGTCCGGAATAGTCGTCGCAGGGTGCCTTCCGTTTGAGAAACGAAACGGCTCTCAGCTCTTGTTGAAGTTGATTCCGAGAAGACACTTCGGTGGTGAAAGATAATCGTTGGACACGTTGATCAAAACGGGAAATGTGTGCCAAAATTGTAGCAATAGCAAGCTTTTCTGTCGTCAAATCCTTCCATCTCGACATTATCAAGGTCATCAATGACGCAGCGTAAGTAGCGAGGCACTCATTTTCTTTTGGTTTGCTTTCAAACAAATTGATTAAAAAGGAAGCAGTGGTTTCTGGACAGTCGTACCTTTGAATGAAGAGTTCCCTGAAGTCATTCCAGGTCATGCCCGGAAAGGATACCGTCGACAGCCACGTGGAAGCTTGCCCTTTTAATGCACGGCTTAAAGCAACCATCAACTGAGCCCCTTGACACTGCTCGACGTTGATGCACAAACCCGCCGTCGATATCCATGCACGTGCGTCCACATTCGATTTGTCTGGATTGAAATCGGGTAAACACAGCTCCCTCGACGAGGATGGCATCTTCATGGCTTGAACAAGCGTCAAAAAGTTACGGTTCTGCTGGTCGAGAAGCTGCTGCCATTTTCTATCGCTTTCATCAGGGCTTGAGTCACTTCGTGGCATGGCGTTTTCCAATCCCACTTCTGATGACGGGGGAGGGTCCAGATGCTCCTGGTCTCCCATCTTCAGGATCGAAAATAAACTAGCTTTCTGGCTCAGACGATGTTTATTCTCAATTCACAATCACAAAAATCACGAAATAGTGTTTGATGGCCGTGATGCACGCGGATTAATTTTCGGGTACGCAGCGAGATCGTTACGGGGCTGGCTAACCAAGTTGATCGTGACGCTCCTCGATGCAAAGTGAGTCTCCTTCGCCCGACACCCCTAAGCTAACCTTATTTTTTTTTGTTATGTTGGGTAACCTGAGGCAACCAGTGCTACCAACCCACGCAATGTCAAAACCAGTGTTGCCAGCCCAGTAGCGAGCTCACTCAAGTGATTCACTTGACGTATCCGAATGAGACTATTTCCGAACGAAGCTCTATGGTTAAATTTCAAAACAAAGTGACAGCTGTCATTGTGTTTACGGAATCAAACGGCGCCAACCGCCTCTCGCTCCGACATATATATAGGTCGTTGGCGTTGAACCTGCGGTGCTGATATATATGTGTCGTTGGCGTCGAAAAGGTTAAAGAAAGAGCCGGAGAACCTTTGTCTCCAGCGTCCCAATGCTGGGCATTGGTCTCCTCTCTCTGTATGAGAGAGCTTGCACAGTTGTGACAAAATTCGCTTATTGCTTATATTAAAAAAAAAAACTAAGTAGAGCCGTGTCTTCATGGCACAGAATGTTATTCTTTAACTTCCGGACTGTAACAAAGTGCCCTGTCTGCCGCTGTTAGTCTGTGAGCGAAGTTAGTCAGGAGCGCTAACGCGTTTTTATCATTACGACAATATTAAATCAGGGGGCGGCGATGATTTATTGACACCTCGTTGGGGAACGGGTTAGGGATCCTCCGGCGAGCTAATCTTGTGAAGTCCGAGATGATTTTACTGCGCTCCTACACTACTTCAAGTTTCAAACTTCAAGTGTCAAAAAATTACGTTGCTGGTGATGGAGGATGGGTCTTTGACAGTTGAAACTGACAGTGGAAGAGTGCCATTTCGGAAACTTCAAGATTTGGCGTGGCGGGCAATTTGACGTTCTTTACATGGACGACACGCTTAAACAGAGCGACAGAATGCCTAGTGTCCGACGGTAAATTGGAGTCTTAGACCTATTTATTTATTTTTGGGATTTTCTGGATGCGGAACTGACCGAGTGGTCGGATATAACTCTAGAAAGGGAGAGGTGGAGGTTGAGAGGGGAAGCCGTTGCTCAGCGTGGGACACAAATATAGGCTACTATAATATAATAGAATGTACCAGTTGCTTCTCTTCCCGGGCAGATGGTAAAAGCCCATCGAGGGAATGGGCGACAATCATAGAAATCATGTTATAAGCGATGCGGCTAGCAACCCATTACCTACTATTTTGATTCCATTTTCCATCTATACCTAGCCTCACAATCTTGCTAAACGCGGCTTGTAGGTCTTTTCACCCTAGGCTCATACAAAGTTATACAAAAGTATAAAAAGATAAAGTTTAAATAATTGGGCAGTCTTACACACAATAGAAGGCAAAAGAAAAAAGAAAACAATACAATCAAACTACTTAAATACAGTAACATAAAACTTTTTAAGTTTAAAGTTTATAATTTTGTTCGTATATACTTTTAACTTCCGAACTAGTTGTGAATCTCGTTTTAGATTTGGCACAAAATCGAAAAGTACCGAAACTCTTTCCTTCATCATCACTACATAGTATAAAATAAAGTCGCTTTCTCTGTCCCATGTCCCTATGTCCCTATGTCCATATGTATGCTTATATCTTCAAAACTACACAACGGATTTTGATGCGGTTTTTTTTAATAGATAGAGTGATTCAAGAGGAAGGTTGTTATGTATAATTCTACGCAGACGAAGTCGCGGGCAGAAGCTAGTAAATGATAAACCCGAACGCACAGCACGCGGCCGCGGGCCATGCTTTGACGCCCTGTCTTCTGACTACTCATAGCAGTACAAGAGTAGGTAAACACCGCGCAGACTTTATGTATATCTGTAGTAGCATTACAATGAATACTCAGGTCCATAATAATGTTTTAGTGCGAGACTACGCCATCGTTTCTCAGAACAAAGGCAAAATAAACGGTTCGCTTTGCTTTTGCGAGCTTTGGCGTAAAATTAAGAGTCCGTACAGCGGCGTTATTAGAAAACAAATGCTAATATTGAAAATGAGAGAGTTTGTCTGTCTGTACGTTTGATATGTTTGTTGCTCTTTCATGCTAAACTGGCTAGACGCATTTGGGTGAAAAATTTGTATGTAGATTTGGTATTGTAGATAGCTGGATCTCTGGTAAAATGGGTTATTTTTGTGTAGGTCGGGTGACCAATAAAGGATTCATTGACTTCTTTTTAGCACTATATTCCAAAACAACATTAATAAATTAAAATAACACAAATTGACGCTCTCATGGCCGCCGTCCGTCTTCTTGACATTTTTTTCTCTAACACATTCACTCTCTCATTCTTCCATCTCAGCCATTTATTATGTCATTCCGCTCACTCCCACATTTATACTTCTTATCTCGATAATCCTATGGGATCACGATTTTCAAAGAAAATCGATATTGTTTTTGTAAATTGACTTTAAAATTCAGTGAAATTCAATTCCTAATCTGTGCAGCCATTTCAGCGTTGAGGAGTAATGAGCATACAAACAGATATGTTATAGAATTAGATGATTGTGTTTTACTTTTGGAACCGCATTTTTTTTCTAGTGTAAGTAAAGGGGAGAGGCTTTTGCCCAGCAGTATGACACCAGAATAGGCTAACGAAAATGCTTTTTTTTTTCATCTCTATGGTTCGCTAAGCAAAGCGGCGGGCGAAGGCTAGTGATTTATATTTATGCCTTCCCGCGTTATATTTTATGTTATATGTTAGCTTTTATTCCGCTTAGTTTTCTTTATTACGTGCCGGCGAAGACACAGTAGCGGCCGTACTGAGAAATTACTTAGACAGTTGTCATCCAAGCCCATACAATTCAATTCGTGCGTAGAAATACTTGTAGGATGTCGTCTTTTAACATTATTTTATGACTAAAGCTATGTTAGCTAGCGGAGCGAATGAGCTAGTTTTATGTGCCAGGTTTACCTACAGGCTGTAAACTATAGTTATTTGTGTCACAAGGGAGCAAAATGATGTATTTACGGCGAGAACGCTACATTGAATCCAGTAATGACGGATTCAAGTGTTAACGCCCAAGATGAAAATAGTTTTGCCCCCGAGTGGCTCATGCAACTATTCAAACCGACCATTAAAAAACTTGAAAAAATAATTCTAAATATAATTAAAGAGCTACCAGCGTAAAAAATGGCGTGGTTTTATAATTATCAACTTCAAAAAATTGTATTTGCAAAAAACATAGAAAAGTCTTGAACAGAAAAGTTGCTCTTTGATCCCTCTCGTCAGGAAGCAAAGTTTACTTTTCTGAATGAGAGGTGTGAAAAAGCCATTTATCTCCTAATTCATAGATGTGGACCTCCACAAACTAATGCCTGAGGCAATTAAATGATAATAAAAATAGTAAAACCCAGACGCCAGACTTATCACCCCTGCGTCGGGCAGCTCTTCGGCTTTCGGGGATTTCAGATCTAAGTTGGTTTAATTATTTATTGTAATTATCTTGTTTAATAACAATTCTATATCTATTAAAAAAAAAACACTTCTTTATCCCTTATGCGGCAGACAGAGCCTAAGGTGAACAGGCTTATAGACCACGTTTAGCATGATTGTGCGCGTATAAGAGGAAAGGGGAATCAGCATAGTGATGGGTTGCTAGCCGCATCGCCTGTAACGTGAGTGAATGTGTAATTGAAAAAGAATACATACATACATACCGTCACGCCTCTTTCCCACAGGGGTAGGCAGAAACTACTTTGTTCCACTTGCTACGATCCTGACACACTTCTTTCGCTTCATCCACACTCATCAATCTCTTCATACATGCTCGTCGGTTTCAGGTACTCCTGACCTGGCCTTTCTGTCTCGGAACGTCCGTCTAAAAAGAATGAAACTGGAAATAATGAAATCACTCGAATGCACCGATCTATGTCGAATATCTGCGTCATGAGCGCCTTTGGATAAATTTACTTAGGTATACATCAAAATCAACGTACCTATCTATAAAATTTAAAACTATGCGTGCATCAAAAATCTTCTTTCCCCATTACCCTCAAACGCGTCAAATAACAATGACAACCATCAATCAACCTCAATCCTCGCGATTTCGCAACGAAAATAACTCAAGAAAGTCCTCGACATGCAACAAGGCGCTCAATAGAACTCGACGGTTAATAATGAACTAATTCCGCATCAAAACATTCTATACAGCCGCATCGGTCAACAAAGACTGACCGATCTAGCATTTGTCAGGAACACACCTTCCTTCACACGGCTTAATAAGCCTTCTCGCCTCCAGCAGAACGTCCTAACCGCCAAAAATCCTCGACTGAAAAAGAGCTTTAAAGGGACACCTTAGGGTGTTTTCTGGACAGTGTCGTCTTGATTAAAGTAGCCGTGGACATCGGTATTATTGTGCTGTCAAATCGTAATAATGCATCTCCGACGGACGTTGGATTATCGCCCGCTGTTTTTCTTGTTAATTGGGCAAGAAATCAGAGGGACGCGAGGGATAGAGGACATTGTTTTGTGGAGCTATAGTTTCTGTCTTGGTTATAGACATTGGTGTTTTTCATCATTACACATAAACGGATAACTCACGTATAAAAAGTCGAGTGATGCTCGACATGTTTCGGACTATTTCGTAGTCCTTTTTCCAAGAGATTGGAGTTTTTCGCTGTGATTGTGGTTACTTTCTACCTCTACGCCCTCAGTGTCTTGCTAAACGTGGCCAGTAGGTCTTGTTACCTTAGGCTCTGTCTACCCCGTAAGGGATAAAGATGTGATTTGTGTATGTGTATGTATGTGTATTGTGGTTAGCGGGTAGCCTAGAATGGAAGCGGACTAGGAAGCTTCAGGTCTTAGGTTCGATCGCCGATCAGGACAGAAAGACGTATGATAAATCGCGGACACATACAAATATCCTCCTCTTTTTATAGCCTTCTTTTTTGAAGTCGGTTAATAATATGAATGTTTCTTCTCTAGGTTTATTATATTTTATATTTTTCAATATAAGTAAGTTTATCCATTGTTTAGTGCCCATAGTGCAAGCTTTGCTTATTTTATCTTAATTGACACATGATATTTATTTATTACAAACAGAAGATATGGCCTGAGATGTAGCACACTTGCTAGCAAATGGAAAGAAAAAGAAAGAAAGAAGACATTTATTCCTTATTGCAAGACACACAGATATAAGAGAAAAATAGATTATTAGCGTTGTGTTTGTCTTCGCAAAAGTGAAGCGGTCGCTGGCTCAGCATTACGCTGAGGTGTTAGACACCTGCAGCACTGATTTTCAGCCAGAACCGTTTATGAAATGGCCATTGACCTTTGATTAAAAGACAGCCAGATTGTATCGTTCAGGAATCACAATGCACTATGATTATTGTCATTTATTGTCGTAAATATAGCAGCAATCTCATATAACTAAGTAGAAATTTATAATAAAAACTTGCATCCTTAATTTAATTCTTTCATCACCAATGTAAATTCAAAGTAAAAAACGCTCTATTCTCACAGGCAGACATTGATGGCCGTGCTAAGATAAACAAATAAAAATAAAACCGCAGACGGCTAAAATTACGCCTCTTATGGCCCAAAAACAATGAGTAAACGATCTCCGTGTTTCCTAATTAATCAAAAGGTGTATTTATAATTATAATCCTCGCATGATTGTCGTAACGTATCGAATTACAGTAAGTACGAATATCAATTCCATAGCTCAAGTTAAAGACACTCTCGTCTCTCTTTCGCACAAGCTCAACCGTAAGTTAGAAAGAAACAAAAGCTAGCGTGCCATGCGCATTAGCTGTACCATATCGTGTTCCATTCGTTCATTTGTTCATTCATTCACTGAATGAGCGGAGACAACCGATCCGGCCTTTTCATTCAATTCAAAACAAAGGGAAATGAATAATTAGTACTAGTGTTGGGGATTTTAGGTTGGAATTTAATGCACAATACCGTAAAATAATGTCTGACTGTTTTCACGAAAAGCTCTTCACAAATTAAGAAGCCTCATTTGATAGCTAAGTTATACTGTTCTATAGGTTCTTAAATTAAGTTCGAAGTTGAAATCATGAAACCTGGCAGCCTATTCTAAAGTAAAAAATTTGAAGTTCACAATAATAGCTATTAGTGAAATGAGAATGACGATATGACTCGACTTTCGAGTTTCGAATTTCAGACTAGACCCCTGGGTTAGGAGTTTCTTTGGAATTATATAGTTACTTATTAACTACGGTCCACGTAAGTCTGCCTAACATTAACAAATAGGGAGTTGATTCTACGGTAACTTACTTATCGCGAGAGCGGAGGCTTTAATAATGTACCTACATGCTTACCAGCATATCAAATTGTGACCTTACCAAGATGTCGCAATTTATGTCGGTCGCAAATAGTAGCGTTCAAACACAGACACCAGTGTCTGAATATAATAATAATGTTGTAGTACTCGTAGTCTAAACCTACCTTTACACACAAACAAATACCAATAAATAGGACATAACTAGACTGTACTCTTCCCTTTTGAATGCATGGTGATATTTTAAACTAACAAGGCGCGCAATCAAATATCGTTCAACGGTTTTAGCTCCGAAAGGATTTAAGACCCTGAATAGAAAAGAATCATTGAATTCAGATTTGTTATACGCAATGCTCAAAGCATTAGAAGGCTTATTAAAATTAGAGGTATGAGATTATTTGGACAAAAAACTAAACAGTGGTTGGGTATTAATCGGATATTATTAATAGCATGGCTGGTTCTTATTTGTGTTTAAATGTATCGTGTACTTGTACTTATTTAAAACGGTAAAGTATTTTCTAAAAAAATATTTACGGGGTAGTCAGAGCCTAAGGTAACAAGGCCTAAAGGCAACGTTTAGCATGATTGTCGGCGTATAGGTGGAAAGGGGAATCAAAATAGTTATGGAAGAGAAGCAACTGGTACAGTCTATGTTTTTCCTCTGCTCCCAGTCTTTCCTAATTCTATACTAATAAATTATTATTATAAACATACGTCTATGTAAATCTAATTTACTGATCAAATTATTCTTGATTATGAGAACTTTTGTTACATACCATTGTTTTTGAGATTGCTCGAAATAAGACAAACAGACAACGCGACGGGGGACCTCGTAAGTTCATAACACACAATACCATAAAGTTTGGTTTACTTGGCACAATGCTCAAGAACTCATTCCAAATTACACACCGACAATGATTCCAACGCGCGTAATAAGCTTTCTCTCGACAAAAGCTTGTAAATTAAAGGTTTAATCAACGCAACAATGAGCTTTATAAAGCTCGCAATTAAGCGCAAGCTCACCTGCGCCTGCGCTCGTCTGTCACCGACATTAATCAAGAGTGCGATTCTTGGCTGTGACAGCCGCCAGGGGGCGTGAGTGACGAGATCTGAGCGACTAAACTAAAGCCACAATGTAAAGCAGGAGTTCCCAACCAGTGGGGCGCGCCCCCCTTGGGGGGCGTAGGGTAATCCAACGGGGGGCGCGACGCTCTTAGGTATTTATTAAAATTTATTAATAAAGTGCAAGCACAATGTTCTCGCTAATCATTAATAGTATGTTGTAGATCGTTTGTTTCATTTCCATCGTACTTGAGTTGGGACAAGGGGGGCGTAGTATTTTAGCATAAACTTGAGGGAGGCGCATAGGGTAATAGGTTGGGAACCCCTGATGTAAAGCATAGTTTTTCAACCTGTGTCGTTAAAGTAATATATAATAACTAGCTTTTGCCCGCGGCTTCGCACGCGTGAACCATGAGTATTTCAAAGAAGCTAGCAATCAAGCAAGCGAACAACCAAACCTGCAAGCTTTCAAGCATGCATGCAAGCATGTAAGTATGCAAGCAGGCATGCAAGCAGGCATGCAAGCATGCAAGCAAGAGTGCAAGCAAGCATGCATGCAAGTAAGCACGCAAGCATGCATGCATTCAAGCAAGCATGCAAGTATGCAATCAAGCATGCAAAGCAAGCACTCAAGCAAGCATGCAATCAAGCCCCCGCATTGCCCCGCTACCTTGATTTTTCTGAAACTGTAAATATTGCAGGATTTTTATAAAACAAACCTAACCTAACCTATAGGGCTGTCCTAAAATATACCCTAAATAGCTTTTTCCCGCGACTTCGTACGCGCTATGATGTAAAACGAAAAAATACGTTTTTTCCCGTTCCCGTGGAAATTTTGGGGAGTGCTTTCGGAGTACACTTAAAGCCTTTAAAGAAACACACGTTATAAATGTTAAGTCTCTTTCTTCCGCTGTTTCATCTGGAAACGTAAAGTCCCGTTTTTTCCCGTCCCTGTGGGCGTTTCGGAAAATCCTTTCTTAGTGTTCCCCTACACTCCCGAATATACCTACGTGACAAATTTCAACTTTTCCCCCGCGTCCCGTTTTTCCCGTTCCCGTAAGAATTTCGCCAAATAGACCAATTCCCGAAATTCTTACGGGAACTCCTACACTCCCCAAGGAACCATCTTGCAAAATTTCAGCTTTCTACGACCAGTAAAACGAAAAATCCTGTTTTTTTCCCGTTTCCGTGGGAATTTTGGAAAGTACTCTCTTAATGCTCCTCTACACTCCCGAAGCAACCTACATGCCGAATTTCAGCTTTCTGCAACCAGTAAAACGAAAAGTCCCGGTGTTTCCGTTACCGTGGGAATTTCGGGAAATCCTTTTGTAGTGCTCCCCTACACTCCCCAAGAGAACTTGAAGGCCAAATTTCAGTTTTATACGACCAGTAAAACGAAAAATCGATCCCGTAGAACTGAATATATAAATCCCGTTTTATTCCTTATCCCGTGGAAATTTCCAAAAATCCTGAAATTAGTTTCTTAGTTTTGTAATCACCTACTTATGTATCAAATTTGAAGAGTCTAGTTATTATAGTTACTGAGATAGCGTCACTCGGAATCGAATATATCATCATCATCATCATCATCTCAGCCATTACAAAGAATCGAATATATAATTCCCGTTTTTTCCTTATCCCGTGGGAGTTTCCAAAAATCCTTCCTTAGTGGATGCCTACATTGTATAAGGTATCTATGTGCAAAATTTCAAGTCTCTAAGTCCAGTGGTTTGGGCTGTGCGTTGATATATAGTTAAGTCAGTCAGTCAGTCAGTCAGTCAGTCAGGACTTTGAATTTTATATGTATAGATATCTTGGGACAATTGACACCAATTGACCTAGCCCCAAACTAAGCAAAGCTTGTAATATGGGCACTAGATAACGGATAAACATACTTATGTAGATGCATAATTAAATACATATTAAACATCCAAGACTCGAGAACAAACATTCGTATTTTTCATACAAATATCTGCCCCGACCGGGGTCGAACCCGGGACCTCAAGCTTCATAGTCAGGTTCTAACCACTAAAGTCTATTCTTTTACCTCTGATACTAAATTGACAAGTGCAAATGTCAAGTAGTCGAGTAATGATCTGTAGGCTTATTGTCTAACTCGCTCGCAATCGCCATCATGTTCATTTTGACATTTCTTGTATGAATGTGACAGCTATCTGATTCCGATGCCAACTGTCAGCCCATACATGAACTGTCAAAATGAACATGATGGCGATTGCGAATGAGTTAAATAATAAGCCTACAGCTTTTATTGTGTACTAGAAACTATCGAATCAACGAAACCGGAACCGAGGTCACAATCAAACCTGTCACCACTAAAAATAATCCGTGTTTCAGCTCTCTCCGAGGCATCCTCAGCGGTTCAAGAAATACCAGCAAAGTAAAGTTATCCCTTTGGTTTACAATGCTCAAGGCAACTCTTGGATCCACAAGGTATATTCTAATTATTTTGCGATACTTCAGCAGATGGTTAGATAAGGAAGTAAAGATTTTCATTGTAGGTAATTTTAAATGTGAGTGAATTTATTTTCAGAAAAATGCCCATCCCAGATTAATTTTATGATAAATGTAATAAAGAAAGAAAGAAAGAAAACATTTATTCGTGACATAGATAGGTAACTACTAAAACTAAAAAACAAAAAAAGAGGTAAAAAACATAAGGACATAATATCACGAAATGGTCCCATCTCAGCATAATGCTGGCCTTGCAGCCAGCGCTGGTCTTCCGATGGGACCATCAAGTGCTACTGTAAGCACATATTAAAAACTGTATAATTCAAAACAGTAATAGTGTAATCGATCGCTGTCTCCCATAACTCGGGCCCCCGCAATCGCGGCTAGGCGCGGACACTCGTATTCGCTTTGATTCCGCTCCGCGCCGGCAGGTGGCATTATTGCACTATATCGCGCTATTCGAGGGATAAATGATTTTAATGAGTCACACCTTAATGATGCTGCAACGGCGGACGCCAATGCACGGATGTGTTTAAGCGAGCGATTGATCAGCAACGCTCTTCAGGGTTCGAATTAATGTCAGTACCATCACCATCATCATCACAACCACCACCACCACCATCATCATCCTCATCACCACTAACATCATCATCATCACTACCACCATCAACGCAACCACCATCATCCTCATCACCACCAACATCACCACCGTCATCATCACCAACGTCACCACCATCGCTACGATCACCATCATCATAATCACCACCATAATTACCAACACCACCACCATCACCACCACCACCGTCATCATAATCGTCATCACAACCACCATCACCACCACCACAATCATCACCACTACCATCATAATCACACCCACCATCAGCGCAACATAATTATCATCACTACCACCATCATTACCATCGTCACCTCTACCATCATCATCATCACCACCATAATTACCACCACCACCGTCATCATCACCAACGTCACCATCATCATCGTCAACATAACCACCATCATCATCACCACCATAATTACCACCACCACCGTCATCATCACCAACGTCACCATCGTCATCGTCATCACAACCATGCACCATCACCACCACCACCATCATCAATATCACCATCATCATCGTCATCACAACCATCATCATCACCACCACCGCCACCATCATCGTCGTCATCATCACCGCCATCATCATGATCATTATATATCATTATTAGGAATCATGTTATAGGCGATGCAGCTAGCAACCCATCGCTATTTTGATTTTGTCTACCTATACGCCTACAATCATGCTAAACATGGCCTTTAGCTTTTGTTACCTCACCCCGTAAGGGATATAGACGTGATTTGTGTATGTATGTATCGATTGCTTTTCCTCCAATTCCGCTGATTGGAAAAAAGCCGCTCGTTTACACGTGGAGTGGCGAGTCGACGCGGCGGGTTAGCGGGTAATCGATTAATCGGATGTGCTCACGGCTTGCTGCTACACCCGCCGCTACCACGGGGGAACATCTCACTTTTAACCCCTGAAGAAAGACGGTTCTATGAGTTTGACTTCGATGCGCGTGTCTGTCTCTGTCGGTCTGCAAAAAATCAAAGAATCAATGTTATTTTTGCTAATTGGCCGCCACCTCTTTTACATGTCGTTTTTGAAACTACCAGCGCATTCGGAAAGACCGTCATTGCCAAGAAGAATGCGCCGGCTTAATCCATTACGGGGTAGACAGAGCCTAAGGCAACAAGACCCAAAGGCCACGTTTAGCATGACTGGGCGTATAGGTAGACAGTGGAATCAAAATAGTGATGGGTTTCTAGCCACATCGCCTATAACATGATTCCTAAGAATTTGGCCCATTTTGGATTTTACCATCTGCGCGTGAAGAGAAGCAACTGGTGCATTGTAAGTTTTTTCGTTACTCCCAGACCAGCATGGAAGACTACGTATTGCATGAATTGGCATTGTTCATTTTTTTTAGTATGCTCCAATTCGAAAACCATTTCGAGGAAAACCATCAATTATCCGATTTATCTTGTCCGATTTCAAAAATACTTTATGATTGCAGATATTTTTATAAAAGTACTTTGAACCTTTGTTTGACCGAACGACCCGGTTTTTAGACAGAATCCAGCATCGAATGTTTGCCACAAAAATGAAAAAAAAAAGTTTACCTATGGCAACTGTCACGTGTCACTGTCAAATCGACAAAACCATAGACAAAGCCGTTTTTTTATAGCCAGCCGAACGAAGGCGATTGGGATTCTGTCTAAATTCACGAATTATCAAACAGCGAAAAAATATTTATTATTAATTAACAAAGCTACGTAAAAGCATAATATTCAAATTAGTTGCTTGAAATAGTCCATTTTATCAAATAAAGGTGTTAAAAGCACAGCTTAAAAAAATGAACAATGCCAATTGTAGAGTTGGTAAAATTGGAGTCTTGCTCCAGCGGTAGGGGTGCCACGCCCTCTCTTACCGGGCAAATCTCTCGTCGGATTGCGCGTTCACTGAGCACGAGGCTGCAAAGCTGTCAAAATAACATGTCAGGAAATACAGTACATTACTTTCGAGTCCTTGGTTTATGATAGGTAGCTGTTGCCCGCGACTTCGTCCTAGACTGTTATTTAGGGATCATGTAGCATTGTAATGGCGGATGAATTTTTTAAATCGGTCCAGTAGTTTTGAGTTTTTTAGTTACAAACAGTAATATAAACTAAATTTCTAAACGACACCGAAAAATCCGAAAAGTAATGCTATGGCCGGGAATTGAAACCGGATCCTCGTCATTCCGTGACGCGTGCTATACTATACCCCTACACCAGCCATAGCAGGTGGGTAAGCCTTAGATTTTTTCTATCTGTTACTAGCTGTCTCGTGACATTGTTACTATGTAAATTTTAAGTAATATATACCTATATTTAGCAGCAGCGTGGTGTCCATAGAACTCGAATCCCACCGGCTTGCCTATTTTAAGGCGGTTGGGTACTTTTATTGTCCAGAATTAGAGGAAAAGGCAAGTTAAATTTAGTATAATATCTAAGTCTCGAATTTGTCCAAATCCTGGTTCCTGGAATTAAATACGAGTATGTAGTGGTATTATTGTTGCGTTTCTCCTGCTTATTTTTTTCCGCCACCTTTTTAAACTATCCCAAATTTATTTCTTTACCTTAATGGTTGCTTGGTAGAGATCGCTTTTAAGCGATTAGACCGCCTATTGTCTACCTTGTCTTTTCATTTCCGTAACGTTATTGCACTGATTTGTGGTGTTCAATAAAGAATATTTGTATTGTGGATATTGTATTGATTCGAAGACTACCCACCTGCTATGGGTGGTGTAGGGGTATAGCACGCGTCACGGAATGACGAGGATCCGGGTTCAATTCCCTTCCATAGCTTTACTTTTCGGATTTTTCTATGTGTTTTAATTTTCACTGACATTTAGAAATTTCGTTTTGAAATATACATATAACCTTCTGCTAACTTTCTTGCGGCGCATTTTACTGAACAATCATGTTCATCCCAAAAACGCTGGTAATAGGCAGGCAATAGAACCACTTGAATCCTATATAACACAAACTTGCACTTGCACCAATATTGTCTAACTCGCCCTAAGCCTCTCACAGTTAAATTAAAAATTAAGTTTACACTTGTTTACCATCCACTTGTCGCTTAGCACTAAACGCTCCCCTCGGGGACGTCAAAAGCGCAAGGGCATTGTCAACTACATCGGCCCATTAATCGAGTGGCGTAAGACAAAGAGACAACCCTAGTGTAGTGCTTGAGTGTGCGCGCTGTTGACGCAAGTTAAAACGCCACGCGCGAATACTGTTGACACACGGGCTGCGCGTGTGTGGGTAGCAGGGCTGTCAAAATATATTTGTTGAAGAATTTGAGCTGGAAGCCAGGACTTTTTTATATAGAATGTACCATTTGGCGGTCTTCCCGCGCAGATGGTAAAAGACTATAGCGAATGGGCGGAAATCATACAAATCAGTTATGGGGGATACGGCTAGGAACCCATCGCTATTTTGATTCTATTTACCACCTATGTCCCATATCAGTTCTGTACACTACTACAAACAACAGGTCATTTAGGTACTTAAGTTTTTCACCTATAAGTACTTATGAAAGATCGGTGACAATACTTCCATGCTGGTCTGGGAGTAAAGAAAAAACATAGAATTTACCAGTTGCTTCTCTTCCCGCGCAGATGGTAAAAGCCCATCGAGGGAATGGGCGAAGGTCTTAGGAATCATATTATAGGCGATGCGGCTAGCAATCCATCACTATTTTGATTTCCTTTTCCACCTATAGGTACCCCGTAAGGGTTAAAGACGTGATATATGTATGTATGTATGTAAGTATGTACCTATGTAATGATGGTGTCAATACGATAATCTTGAAGTAAAATTCTGGGTGACCGAGTCCGCAGAAGGGAACTCTTCAACGGTTTGTTCAAGTTTCAGCATTGTCTTCTGTCCTACATGTATAGCAACTGTCAAGTCAATCGAACCATCCGTTGAAGTTGAGGAGTTCCCTCGTGCGGAGACGGTCTTGCCCGGGTCACCAAAATTCTGCTACGAGATTGTTGCACTGTCATCGGACTTACACAAGTATGAAAAAAGAACTATTTCGTCCGCGTAGAATTCGCTTATTGCTATCCCGCGGGAATTATGCTGTTTACCGGGTTAAAAACTTCCTACGTCCTTCTCCGGGACTATAACTATGTGTACACCAAATTTCATCTAATTCGGTTCAGCGGTTTAAGCGTGAAGACAGACAGACAGAGTTACTTTCGCGTTTAAAGTAAGTAAAAAAGTAAGTCTTTATTTATAATATGCAAAAGGTTAGGTAGGTACCTACAACATGATTGTTGGACTAACATAAAAATCGGAAATATATAATAATATGTACCTATATATTTATTTATTTATTTAGGAAACGGTTAGGTACATTTAAATATTGTAACATACAATATAAGTTAATAAAAACCAACAGTTCCATATAATTATGAATTATAAACAAACTTTGTGTGTGTGTGTGTGTGTGTGTGTGTGTGTGTGTGTGTGTGTGTGTGTGTGTGTGTGTGTGTGTGTGTGTGTGTGTGTGTGTGTGTGTGTGTGTGTGTGTGTGTGTGTGTGTGTGTGTGTGTGTGTGTGTGTGTGTGTGTGTGTGTGTGCGTGTGTAGTATGTGAGTGTTAGTGCATTTAATAACAGGGTGTAAGTATTTATAATATTAGTAAGGATTTGAGCTCAATCAGTTGAAGATATATAAGCTTCAAAACTTAAATTTCGCTTGAGGTTCAAAAGGCACACCCACCTAACTTCATTTTTCCGTTATTTAAAACATGGATTTCCAAATCTGTGGTATCACGATCCAGGAAAAATGGCCTGCCAGCGCCACGGCGGCCAAATTTAATTTACTCACTGACAAGGGCCTGCCTTACTTCGGGGGGTGTATTACGTGTCCGATTTACTGCCAAGGAAACTTTTCAATCCCCAATAGAGTTGTAGTGTTTTTCTTTTTTTGTATTTTTTTGTATTATTTATTTTAAACTCATTGCACAGCGAATTGATCTTTTCTCTTGTTCTCTGGGTGAATTCACAAGGATAACGCTTTTTGTATGATGTTACATTTTATAAATTGTTGTTGCATTGTTTTTTTTTTAATTAATTAGTTAAGTAAATGTAGGTTTTTAAGATTCTATCGCATTAGGTTATCGAAAATCTGTAATGGTAGAATAGTTATGGAAATAAATAAATAAATAAATATTTCAATTTTACTTTTAGTTTGTGCGTATGGATGTATGGAGGTTTGTCACTGTTTTACACTAGAACTGCTGGACAGAACTGGATCATATTTGGCACAGATATAGATTACTAGCTGGAACTATGCGATATACCGGGATAAAAACTATCCTATGTCCGTTCCCGGGACTATTCTAAATTTCAATGAAATCGGTTAAGCCGTTTTGCCACTAAAGAGCAACAAACATCCAAACTTACAAACTTTTTCCTTTATAATATTAGTACGATAAGATAGTTAGAATTACACGTACCATTTTAGGGAAGTTTACAGTAGGCTTATTATCTAATTCGCTCGCAATCGCCATCGTGTTCATTTTGACAGTTCATGTATGAGCGGACAATTGGCATCGGAATCAGCTAGCTGTCACATTGCGACAACGCGATTGGGAGCGAGTTAGGTAATGAGCCTACAGTTGCTATGATAGCGACAAGACGATAGCGTCTATCACACGTAGTAAGTACAAGGGCAGTAAGTCCATCAGAGCTGAGATAACTGTGATTTCGCGACGCCTCTCTGAATATTCAATTTTATTTACAAAGACCCTTCTGTATAACAAACTATGGTCATACAATTTTCATGCGCCACGCCTCTCTTTCTCCCCAATACATTTTCCTTGAGTGAGAAAGGGATGGGTAGCTCAAAGGTTTTATCCCGGATTTCGAAGGGACAGGTGAGTGGACGGGTCGTATGAAAGATTAAGCGTTAAAGTGCCCGAAGTTACTTTTTACTGGTGATTGTGGCTCCATTTGGAGTCGTCGGGTTTGATGGAACGAAATCTTATTTGGATGAGTGTCTCGGGATTTGGAAGTGAATATTTCAGTTTGTAGAGTTAATTAGTTTGTATTGTTTCAAAGGTGAGGCTTTGAAAGGGATCGCGAAGTAATTAAAGATATCAAAGGAAGGTCACGTTAATAAGGGAAGGTGGGTCAGATGAGACCTCGTGTTTTGACAGTATAACAACTGTTAAGGTGCGCTTTATTTTATCTGTGTATCGTTTCGTGAGTCATAGACGGTTCTGGATGAAAATCAGTGCTGCAGTGTAACACCTCAGCGTAATGCTGAGCCAGCGACCGTTTCACTTTTGCGAAGACACACAACGCTGATGATCTATTTTTCATGTCTGTTTTTTTTGTTGTTTTACCTTGTTTATTTTCTATAAAATTGTGTATATTATCTTATATTTGTGTGTCTTGCAAAAAGGAATAAATATGTCTCCTTTCTTTCTTTCTTTCTTTTAGGGCCTGTTACACCATGGGAATCATGGATAACTGACACTTAAGTTAACAGGAACTTTACAGAGAGATGTGAGACAGGCCCTTGTAGTAGCGGATGGGAGCGGAGCGGAGTTATGCAGAACCCACGATGATAGATGGGCAACATTCGATAACTGACAGTTAAGATAACTGATGCTTAACAGAGAGTAGTAAAACAGCCCCTAAGTTTATTTGATAGGTACTGATTTTGACAGATTTGTTTATTATTTTTCAAAAATTGGGGATCCTCTATAAACGAGTCTACTCTTTTCTAAAAGGGCCGGCAACGCTCCCGTAACCCTTGTGTGTATGGTGTCTATGGGTGACGGTGATTGCTCTTGCTCGTTTGCCCCTACATACACATATACAAATCACGTCTTTACGGGGTAGACAGAGCCTACGGTAACAAGACCTAAAAACCACGTTTAGCATGATTGTGGGCGTATACGTAGAAAAAGGGAATCAAAATAGTACTGGGATGTAGCCACACTGCCTAAAACACGATTCCTAAGATTTTCGCCCATTCCCTCCATGGAGTGTTACCATCTGCGTGGGAAAAAAAGCAACTGTTAGAATCTATGTTTTTCTTTGCTCCCAGTCCAGTATGGCAGACCCCTATCACTTAAAAAAAATGTTATGTAATGTGAAAAAAATATAACCTAATTGAGAACCCCTTTTTGTAACCAGACTAAAATACAAGAATCTGCGTAAAAATATTGAAAAATTTGTATTAAATGAAAAGGGCACTTAGAAAATACGAAGATTATCATCGGCAAGCCGTTGGCTGTTGATGCAAAAAGTAGTACCAATCCGCGTACATAATCTCGAAGACATTTTTCTTCAAGCCCCATTTATCCTTAAACGCTATTGTAAACGCAAATCAAACGCATTCAACACTGACCAGTGCGTTGCGTTTGACGTGTATTGCTGTTAAACAAGTTCCCAATAAATTAGATCGATTGAGGGGAGACGAGATAGGGTTGCCAACTAAAGAAAAAAAAATCCGACCAATAAGCGTTTACGAAATCAAAAATAAAAACAATATATTTTTTTGCAAATTGGCCGCCAATGGCTCTTTTACATGTCTTTTTTGAAACTACCATGCAATACCATCATTGCCAAAAAAAATGCGCCGCAAGGAACTTGGCAGAAAGTCATTTTTTCAAAATAAAATATAGTTAGAATACTTAAATTCTACTTAAATTAAATACATTTATAAAAGGAATGTATAAGGTCCCCGACCCTTAAATTATATTAGTCTATAGTAGAGATGTATAAAGTTTCTACTAGTCGAAGTAAAACAAATAGTTTGGAAAAAAAGAAAGAGAAAGAAAATGAATAAATAAAAAACAATAAATATAATTTAAGTTCAGTGGAGGTGTAAAACGCCTTACTACACTTAAACCTGTCAATTTTTTATTTGGCCGTCACCACGTTCAATCATGCTAAACGTGGCTTTAAGTTTTTGTTACCTTAGGCTCTGTCTACCCCGTAAGGGATAAAGACGTGATATGTGTATGTGTATGTACTAATATATTTTACTAGCAATGTGAAGTTTTTGATAACGTAATAACACAAACAGATAACTCATGATAAAAGTCAAGTGAAGCTCTCGAACCACTCTATCTATTAAAAAACCGCATCAAAATCCGTTGCGTAGTTTCAAAGATAGCATACATAGGGACAGAAAGACAGACGGCGGAAAGCGACTTTGTTTTATACTATGTAGTGATGTTTGTATGTATTTACAAGATGTTTAACTCACGTATAAAAGTCGAGTGATGCTCCATGTTTCGGAATAGTTCGTAGTCCTTCCTTCTTCTTCTTCTTCTTCTTGTTTGTGGCGTTTCAAGTCGTTATAGCGACGACAACTTCGCCAATGTCAAGGTAACAAAAATATGATTAAAAAATCTTGTGACAAAATATCGGCAACGTTGTACGGTAATGGTCAAAGACCCCCTCCCCCCTGTCGGGCTCTTAGCCAACGGTCAATGATATCCCTCAGAAACTGCCAGGAAATCATTAGCCGAAGCCCAGGGTGCACCGGATCAAGCACTGCTCTTCCCCAAAAAGGAGCCGCAGCTCTTGACCACACGTGGAGGTAACCCGACTCGCACTCCGTAGTCCTTCCTCTTAGAGCGCTCTCCCCAGCAGCGAAACGAACACTGCGCGCCAGCACTCTCGCGCAACTGACAGCGGTGCACAACTACCCTCGCTTTAGTAGCACAATGAAGTAGCACATGACGTTTGAGCCGAGCGGTCAAAACGCTCGAATGTCCCTCCATCAGAATTAGAATCAGAATCAGATTTTTTATTGTCATCGCTGTTACAGATTTGACACTACATTTAAATACAGACGTCAAAAAGAACAAGAATGACTCGTCATTGAGGATTCAGCAAATTGCTATTCCATTTTACTTGGAATAAATCTATTTATTATTAAACAACTTAAAACTAGTGATAAATACTATTATTGTTGGCACAATTATTATTACAAATGTTGGTACTGACAGAGTTTTGCACAAATATTTCATACTAGCTGTTGCCCGCAACTTCGTCTGCATAGAATTCGTTTATCGCTATCCCGCAGGAATTACGCAATTTTTCGAGATAAAAAGTAGCTAGCTTGTGTTATTCCAGACTATAATAATCTATCCATCCATCCATCCATACTTACAAACTTACACTTACTTACACTTACACAAATCACGTCTTTATCCCTTACGGGGTCAGAGCCTAAGGTCTAAGGTGGCAAGACCTACAGGCCATGTTTAGCGAGATGTGGGCGTAAAGTTTCGCGTTTATAATATTAGTAGGATTATAAAATCCGATGTTTATACAGTTGGCAACCCTGTGAGGGAGGTGGAGGGTCAGCTGACAGCTCCCGCGTGGCATACGAAGGAGTTCCGAGAATCGCAAATGTCATACGAGTGTAATCGAGTTTTAATATGTTTGGGAAAAAACTGCAATGGCGAATGGCGACCAATTTTTTAATAAAATAGTGTGGCTATGGTGAGGGCCGTTACTTATCCATACCAAAGGATTTGAAGCGTTGCTAGTATATACTCCCCACGGTTACCTATTAAATTAAAAAAAAAAATTATGTTGTCATTTAAATGAAATGGTTTAACATCAGTAAATTTTCACTTTTCTAAATGATGTATGTATTTACGTACATTTACAAAATGTGTAATGGGGGCTATCGCGTGTGAATTTGCCACTAGAGGCGCTAATGTCGCGTGAGGTCCAATAATATCCACTTTCACTGGTTTTGGCGGGCTTCGTGACATAAATTATAATTTCTTTCATTTACCTGTTGAAAAGTGAACTCTTTCGTGAAATTATCACAAATATAACATTTGGCGATGAATGTGAACGCTTTGAAAGCGGATTTTTGTCCGAACAAAACGGAACTGCACAACATTGCGGCATAGCTACTCGATATGATGATAGTCATCATCATCATCATCATCATCACTACATAGTATAAAATAAAGTCGTTTTTTCTGTCCCCGTGTCCGTATGTATGCTTATATCTTCAAAACCACACAACAGATTTAGATGCGGTTTTTTTAATAGATAGAGTGATTCAAGAGGAAGGTTTATATGTATAATACATGCATAATATACCGTGCGAAGCCGGGGGGGTCGCTAGTTACTTATAATTAATAAACTTAATGAGATTCAAGATTTAAAACCAACTTCGTTTCGGTGCCGATCTTATAAACTCGCCTTTGACAGCTATACCTCTGGACCTAAGTCAACAGTGGCGCCAACTGGTGAGCAAAGAAACGATAGTCCCCATTATAAAGATAAAATTAAATTCCACTGCCAGAGAATGAACTTTAATTTAAATATTAGTAGCTCCAATTGATATTTTATTGAAACTCTTTTTTTTTGAAGTTAGGTATACCTACTTAAAAATAGCAAATGTCACTAAATGAAAACGTAGCACTTATGAAAAAACATATGATTTTGATTAATCATGCTTAACGTGGCCTGTAGCTCTTGTTACCTCAGGCTCTGTCTACCCCGTAAGGGATATAGACGTGATTTGTGTATGTGTATGTGATTCATACATACTCACAAAACTCTTACGACCTTCACTGGTTAAAAAATCGACATGATTACTTTACTACAAAAACATTTATTTTTATTATCACAATATATTTTACCCTGATATTTACCCAGATTATATGTACAGACATTTTCATTTTAAATATGCAAATTAAAACAATTATGAATTAAAAAGCTTATTGCAGTCGTATTAGCTATTTGGTGTAACCCCGATTTGGTAATGTTTTAATAATCATTTTAATTTAATTTATTTCATAAAACGGAAAAGGACTTGGAAACTTGGAGTAGGTAGGTTGGTAGTTAGGTATTATGGAGTAACGATAAATTCCTTAATAGACTATAAAAATACCATTTTATTAATAATTAAAATAAAACTAAATTATCAGAGTAGCAGGAAGTCGCGTAGTAGATAAAAACAAGTTAACACACACGATAATTTCTTCATAACCGAAGAGCATTAACCACAGAACACACGGGCGACTGCCTGATGGTTATCGGCTTATATAATTCTATCTGCGAATAATTACAGTACATGTGTGGCCGCCCTAATGCATTGCCAATAGTGAATAGAATAGAGATGGCAGATACGGCACGTCGTTCTCAGACTATATAAAACTTGTTATGTGGAGGGCTAAGGGAGCAAGGCTGGTTTAAACTACGCCCCGTGACCGGCAGCCTTATCGCTTCCGGGCGATGTCTACCAGGCAATCTTGGGAACCGAATGAAGACAGGAACTGAATTAGGTACACCTAAATTAACAGAAATATTTCTAAGGCACACAGAAATCAATAGCATTATACCTAATCATAACCGTAAGGTATAAAGACGTGATTTATTTATGTATGTATAATAATAACCATCAAACGCATAATCCTACTATTCTACTAAAATTATAAATGCAAAAATTTGTAAGTATCGATGAATTGATGTTTGTTACTCTTTGTCGGTCCCTCGTTTAATGCTCCTGTCATCTACTCAAAGGTTAAGTGGTAGAGATCCCTTATAGGGACAAGTTCGGCTTTGTGTATTTTTTGTGTTTTGTGTCTGTTTCTTTATATTTGTACAATAAAGCATTTACTTACTTAGTTATATTGCTTCTAATATTATTATTTATATCACAAACTATTAATAACTAAATAACAATGAAGAACACTAAAACTAGGAAAGTTGATTTAATGTAAAGTTAGTTAAAAAATATTAAAAATTAACCTACAAAATCCCCCCCCCCCCCCCCTGTTTCGTGCCTGGTTCAAAGGTTCCCATTATTCTGGCTGCTTTACTTACTTACTCTGACATCGACAAAATGTGTGGAAGCCTTTGCCAACCTGAATAAAAAAACAACTGAATAACGTTTACAGGAGTGTTCTGTCAACGTAACCTAATCACCTGCTGAGGTAAAGTTTAATTTCAAAACAAAGTGCTCACAAAGCCCACCAGCCGTATCAATTACCGTTATAGCCGTCCATTAAAACAATTTGCTTTTAATTACAAGGCAATGCAGTTTAAAGACACGTCGGGTGTTAGTGCCTCCTACTTGTGTAGGCAATAATGACATAATTTTTTATGCCGCATCTGTAATTAATTTAATCTGTGTAAATTTTTGTTTTTTCTTTCATTGTGACTCAATATTAGTTAAAATTTGGTTAACCAAGTATTTTTCTTGCAGTTTGTAATAACTATGTTTTTTTATTAACTTCCATGCTGGTCTGGGAGCAAAGAAAAAACATAGAATGTACCAGTTGCTTCTCTTTCCGCGCAGATGGTAAAAGCCCATCGAGGCCCGTATAGGTGGAAAATGGAATCAAAATAGTGATGGGTTGCTAGCCGCATCGAGTATAACATGATTCCTATTTTCGCCCATTTCCTCGATGGGCTTTTACCATCTGCGCGGGAAGAGAAGCAGCTGGTATATTTTATGTTTTTTCTTTACTCCCAGAACAGCATGGAAGAAATCCTATAACCAATAAGTTAAGGATGTGATTTTATTCTTTCGCAATAGGAAAATAAAACTATACTTAAGTATATGTTTTATATGAGAGAGGAAAATGAGCATGCGGTAACCTAATGGAAAGTAATCACCGCCGCTCATAGACACTCATAACATAGGGCGTTAAAAGTGCGTTCCCGGCCCTTCAAGAAAAGAAAAGGCTCGTCTTTTGAAGGTCGGTTTAATAGTGGAGGCAAAATACGTGAAATTTCCCTTAAGTCAGGAAATAATTCTAAGAACTGATAAAAACAATTGTTTTTGATTTGTATGGGTTAGAAATGGAATTTAATACATCACTTGATATATTCACCCCCCCGGAAAGGGGTGGAATTGGTTGAAAATGGTGTAATAGTAATAACTAAGAAGAAAAAATAGGTGTAGTCTGTGCAATTTGCCATACGTTTTATTACATCTTAATCTATATTTGCACCCGTTATTTAGCTCAATTCAAGCTACGGAACATACCAAAAAAAAATCATACAACTAAAAATATACTTTTTGACATTGCGGCCCCGGGAAAAATACAGAACGCGGTGCAAATTGAGGAAATGATGAGAATATATATTAAAACACAATACCAAATTTGCACCAGGGTGCGACACCCGGAAAGTAGTTTTCTATGTTTTACTGTCTTTGTACTTCGGGGGAAATTTTGGAATTAATAAAAATCGTCACAATCGTCTTAACTTGGTTTGATTTACATTCGCACCCCATAAAAAATTGACATTTCTACACGGAACATGCGGTTCTGTAATACTACCCGCTACCTAGCGTTCGCTGCTATTCCTTGCGTTTAGATAGAACTATGTTTACCAAACTTCCGGTTAAAATTTTCTTTTTTTTATTGAGTGCGAATAAATGCAGTAGTATCTTTTAAATAAGTAGTATCTGTAAGAAATGAGTAGTATCTTTTAAATATGTGTTATTTATAAATTTTCACGACTATCTTAATTTCCCCCGAAGTACAATCTACAAAAGAGTGAAAAAAAACATGTTCCATACTTTGCACGGGGGTGCAAAGTTACCTGGGTGTTTATAGTACTTTGAAAAGCTTAATCTAAGTTTGCACCAACCGTCTGAATTATCCTCGAGCCGCAATCAGAAAAAAATATTTTACCAAGATTCTATACATCGTACACCTTTTTAATTAACATACATTATGTACCAAAGGGGACCCTTCACGTGGCTAAACTTGCGCCTAATACCTTTTATCATACTCCAAAATAACGGCATTTGAAGTTTATACCTAATATTTTAAAATGTTCCGTACATGATAGAAAGGTGCAAACCGAGGGAAACCATCTAGTCGTGCCCTCTAACGATTCCACAAAAAAACACGACTACACGAATTACTTCCATACTTTTCCGTAATTCGACTATACTATTAACTGTTTAAATTGATGATAAACCTTTCAAACAGGATACCCGTTTAATACTGCGTTTTTTCATCTATTTGAATTTTTAATTTTCATCTAGTAATATGTCACTCTCACATAATCCTATCACTTTTCTCTTCCTCTTCCGCTTCCTCGTCCGCATCCTCATGCTCATAAAAATCTCCTCTTCCTCATCTGCTTCCACAAACTATGTGCTTAATACTTCCTCTTCCTCATAACCACTTTGTTTATTGTGCTATTTATTTATTTATTTTATGTAGTATATTTTATTGGTATATATTATAGGTAGTATAAAGTAGTTTATTGACTGGTAGATTTTAGGAGTTTATGTATGATATTCGGTAAAGTTATGTATTGTGGCTCTCAGTGTTTGCATTTTTTAAACTCACTCGTCCATCCCTAATATAATATACTCCTTTCATCCATTCAAAGGTTGACTGGAAGAGATCCCGTAAATGGATAAGTACGCCTTTGTGCATGTATCTCAGTGTTTGTCAATTGTATTAGTCTTGTTTATTTTGCACAATAAAGAGTTTACATACATACATACCACTTCCTCATAAACCCTAAAGTAAAGTAGTGCTCAAAAACACAATTAAAATAAAAAGTTAAAAACAGAATAGTCGCATGCGCATCTCTATTACGTTAATTTCCATAGCAATTACATAAATTTTAAACTACGTGCCTACAATATTTTCTAGAGCGCTGCGGTTTGGGACGTGTTGAGAGCGACCTTTCCGCTAATTGATCTGAACTTTGTTTTAATTAAAGTAATTATTTTAATAAATAATAAACGCCCTGAAACCTCCCGCCTAGCGCAGGAGCCGCGTCGCGCGAGATAGACCTCTATCTCTTTCTAGAACGAACTGTAAGTAAAAGACGGACAATCTATTTCGCGTGCGACGCGACTCTTGTGAGTTCTAGTGTAAGACATGGGGGTAGTTATTATAGATATCGGGAGACAGTCGTAAAACCTCTTTGCGTTCGTAAAAGCTAATAAATTTTATATCATCACTACATGATGGGAAATATCGTTTCTTTGCTCACCAGTTGGCACTACTGTTGACTAAGGTCCAGAAGTAAAGCTGTTAAAGGCTTTATAAGATCAGCGCCGAAACAAAGTTTTAAATCTTGAATCTCATTCAGTTTATCACTATCACTACATAGTATAAAACAAATTCGCTTTGTCTGTCCCTATATCCCTATGTATGCTCAAATTTTTAAAACTACGCAACGGATTTTGATGCGGTTTTTTTTAATAGATAGAGTGATTCAAGAGGAAGGTTTAAATGTATAATACATGCATAATATACCGTGCGAAGCCGGGGCGGGTCGTTAGTTAATTATAAATAACTATCATCATATCGAGTAGCAGAGCTATGCCGCAATGTTGTGGAGTTCCATTTTGTTCGGAAAAAAACCGCTTTCAAAGCCCATTCATCGCCAAATAATCCATATTTGCGATAATTTCACGAAGATCACTTTTCATTTTCTACAGGTAAATGAAAGAAATTATAATTTATGTCACGAAGCCCGCCAAAACCAGTGAAAAGTGAATGTTATTGGATCTCACGCAACACTAGCGCCTCTAGTGGGAAATTTACACGCGACAGCAAGTGCAAAGCAAAGACACGTGCACCGAGGCGTACAAATTCTGCTAGTGATAAAATCCAGTGTTAACAGAGCCCTGCCTCCTAAGCATTGTAGGCAGTGTGAGGTCATTTTATGTTGTTTACTTAAATATACTGTTAGGTTTATGTTTATTTTCAGTCCAATAAATGAATTAGTTGTAAATTGTCACTCATATATTGAAAATTATCCTAGTAACATTGTATAATATTTGTATCTGGTAACATCGACATTTGAACATGGTGGGGTAGAATGCGAATGGACAAAAAGGCCGGACATCGGCCGGACAGGGAGTTTCTCCTTCTACTGTGCGATAGTGTATACCTAAGTGGAAGTGAAAATATATCAGTTGATTGTGAAAGGAGTGTTTTACTTATACTTCAGAAGTGGTATCGAATCACGTAAGTACAAGCTCAATTTGTTATAATATTTTATTATTTCATAGCGGACCATATTAAATTAATTTTCATTCCTAAGCCATTAGTGATCGCATTGCGTTAATTAAAATTAATGATATCATGCGTGCAGACATTTTAAGTTATCCTAAGCTTTGGTTTTATTTTATCCTATTTTTGTAACGTTATTTCCCGCTGATCGCCCATTTAAATACCGCGTTACGCTAATAACCATGCAATCAATTAATATTGCACGCAAGCTACGCTTTTAAGGACTTATTTGCGATCACAACAAGACAAAGGAATATGTATGTACCCTCATGTTATAAAATTTTCTTGCGCCTTTGTCATATTGATTATAAAGGACAATCCTATCCAATACACCCCAAATACGGATTAGGAAATTGTGTAAAGTACAATTTTAGCGTGTATTTGTACCTCTTAATGAGTTACAACACTCTTAATGGCATATTTAAACATATTATGTGGAAATATTTTCTTTCCTCGACTACCCTTGTTATTAAAAATAGTTTTCCAAGTTATTATTCACTCGAGCCATAATGATTTTTCTCACCTTATAATTAGAAGGGTATGGCTGGGAAAGCTAAGAATAAGCCTATAAGTATGTGCGTCATTTATTTTAATGAATTAACCTTTTTATTTCGTGGGTTTTTTTTTTCGAGGGTACAATGGGTAAATCGAACGATGGCGACAGAGGCAAGGACAATGGCCCAAATGCTTCACCCCTCGAAGAGGGGGAACGAGCAAGAAGCCAGAGCCACAGTAATGAGCACGTAAATGCCAGTCCTGTGCTTAACCACGCACGGTGTAGTCGTCACGCCACGGAGCGAAGCAGAAGCCGTCTGAGGGACGGACGCCGCAGTCCAGAGGGCAGCCGTCGCTTCAGAGAGCGCAGCAGGGAGCGCAGCCATCACAATCCAGAGAACAGCCGTCACAACCGCGAGGGCAGCCGCGAGCGCAGCCTTCGCAGTTCTGACGGCCATCGTCGCATTCGAGAACGCAGTCGCCGCAGTCCAGAGGGCAGCCGTCGCAACCGAGAGCGCAGCCACCACGGCCGCAACCGCCGCAGCCCCGAGGGCAGCCCATGCAGCAGAGGGCGCAGTCTGCACACTCCTGAGCCCAGCCGCCGCAGCCACCGCCGCGGGCACGCGCCCGCCACCAGGAGAACAAGGTCACGTAGTCCTTCCTTCTCACTCAAAGATGTCATTACCATTTTAAATAACTTAAAAGATCAAAAGTCATCCCAACCGTCCACACCTTGTGTATCTACCTCTAAGAGCATAGACCATAAAAACATCTTGCCTGATTTTGACCCTTTGTCAAAAAATCAGAGAATTGATATTTGGATTAGAAAAGTTAATGAATGCGCAACTGTATACGGTTGGGATGAGAAAACGACAATACACTTTGCCATGCAAAAGTTAAAAGGTATGGCCAAAGTTTGGTACGAAGGGTTGAATACCATTTTGTTTTCATGGACCCAGTGGCAGACTAAACTTACTGAGGCATTCCCCTTTGAACAAAACTATGGCCAAATGTTAGAAGATATGCTTAGTAGGAAAAGTAAGCCTAACGAAGGTATAGAAGTATATTACTATGAGAAATTGTCTTTGCTTAACCAGTGTGACATAGATGGGAAAAGAGCTGTCGATTGTATCATACATGGGATCAGTGATAAAACTACGAAAACTAGTGCACTAGCACTTCGCTGTTCTCACCCCGATCAATTATTACAATTCTTAATAAGTAATAAGAATTCAGGATATTTTCCAGACAGAGACAGACCTAATTTTAAGTCAAGATTTAACTCTGATCAGAATACTTCCTTAAACAGTTTGAAAAATAATACCAAAACCGTGTCCAATCCAAATACGGTATTTTGTTTTAACTGTAAGCAAAAAGGGCACCCCTATTTGCAATGCCCTAAACCTATTTTGCGATGCACTAAATGCCATAAAGTCGGTCACAAGATAGAAGATTGCAACACAAATAACGATAATAAATTTGAAAAACGTGATGATCCAAAAGCTGTTAAGTGTATAACAAATTCTAGCCCGAACTCAAAATTTATTAAGGAAGTGAGAATTGGTGAAGTGGTCGTCACTGCTTTCGTTGATTTTGGTAGTGAGATAACCCTTCTAAAAGAGTCTGTTGCTTCTAATCTTGGCTTAAAACACGATGACATCCCAACTGCAATGAAAGGTTTTGGTAATAGTTGTGTCCAGTCGCTAGGTACTTTAACTGTCCAGCTGACCATCGACGGTGTTAAAGCGGATGTTAACTGCAAGGTCGTTAGGGATGATCTCTTAGATATGGCTCTGTTAGTTGGGCAATCGTTTACTGAGCAAGGGCACATTGTTGTCCTGAAGGACTCTCTTAAACTACAGTTTCTCAACATTAGTGATGAAATTCCGTTCTCTCGCTCAATGATACCTGATGATAGTTTGATGAAGGTAACAATAGGATCTACCGTAGAACTGTTTGGGCCTGCCACAGTGAAAGCTTGTGCGGATTTTACGTTCAGTGGAAATCTCCTACTGAGTCATAGACTTGCTGGCAGACCCAACCAGCAGTACATGATTAGTGGTGGCATTTACGCAGTCAAAAACGGGAAACTGAATGTGACTTTGACACCATGTTCCTTACCGGTACTGGTATTGGAAGGAACGAATATTAACCGGGGCGAGAAGGTTGATGTAGTGAACAGAGTGGTTGCTGAACCGAGCGTAGTGAGCGACCCTTCCCGCTCTGACACTATAGATAGAAGCCAGATTAAAACAGGCACTAATGTTAACGATATTGATCGTCAAAAACTATATCGGTTGCTTGATCAGTTTAAGCATTGTTTTGCTTCCACCCTTAAAGAAATAGGATGTACAGATGTGACCCATATGAATATTGAGCTAAATACTCAACGTCCCGTAGTATACCGTCCTTACCGGCTATCTCACCATGAACGTGATACTGTCCGTGAAATGATAAACGAGATGTTAGATGCAGGGATAATTAGGGAGTCGGTTTCCGAATACGCCAGCCCCATCATATTAGTTAAGAAGAAGGATGGTAGACTTAGGTTGTGCATCGACTATAGGATGCTTAATTCAAATACAGTCAAGGAAAGGTATCCCATGCCAATCATAGAAGACGAAATTGCGAGATTATCTGGTCAGACGTGTTTTATTACCCTGGATCTAGCATCCGGGTACTATCAGGTGCCAATTGCTGAATCGAGCAAACACCTCACTTCCTTTGTTACCCCAGATGGGCAATTTGAATTTAACCGAATGCCGTTTGGGCTTGCTAATGCGCCGGCCGTGTTCCAGCGCATGATGAATAAAATCCTTGGATCTGCTCGGTTCAGCAAGGCCACCGTTTATCTTGACGATCTTCTCATTTTTGGCAAAGATTGTGACGAATGTCTGTCTAGACTTGAGGAAATTCTTGAGATCTTAGAACAAGCAAAATTGACTTTAAATCTATCAAAATGTTCCTTTCTTGAGAATCGGATTGATTATCTCGGCTACGAGATAAGTGGAGCAGGGTTCAGACCAGGTGAAAATAAGATTCTATGTGTTCGTGATTTTCCTCGTCCAATGAATGTACACGGTGTACGTCAATTCCTCGGTTTAGTGAGTTACTTTAGGAAATTCATTCAGAACTTTGCACAGATCGCCCATCCCCTGAGTAGGTTGCTTAAAAAGGACGTCCCTTGGGATTGGTCCGAGGCTCAAGAAGACTCATTCGTAAGACTAAAGTCTTGTTTAGAGGCTAGGCCAGTGTTAGCTATTTATAATCCAGCATCAGAGACAGAGCTTCACACTGACGCGAGTAGGGTAGGCGTTGGTGGTATTTTGTTACAGCGGTCAGGAGATGAAGCTTTTCGTCCGGTGGCCTACTATAGTCGCCAGACCTCACCGGAAGAGAAAAACTTCCATTCATATGAGTTGGAAACATTAGCAGTCATTTCATGTTTGCGAAAGTTTAGAGTATTTTTGTTGGGTATGAACTTTAAAATTATCACTGACTGCAGTGCTCTGCGTTCAACGTTTCTAAAGCGAGATCTCATCCCTCGAATCGCACGATGGTGGTTATCTTTGCAAGAATTCCACTGTTCCATCGAATATAGACCCGGCACCAAAATGGCGCACGTTGACGCTTTATCCCGAAATCCTGTCAATATCGATACATCAGATGAGACTCAATCAGATCTAGTCCCAACAATTTTGGCTATCAGTGATGAGGATTGGTTGCTTACTCTTCAGCTAGGGGACTCTGAATTGTGTAGGATTCGTAACATCTTGAGTAGCGACTTGGATGCTGAGGGCTTACAGTATATAAAAGACAACTACGTCATCCGCGATAATAAACTGTATAGGTGTGTAGGTGGCGATAAAAATGATATTCGTTGGGTAGTTCCGAAGGGCGCAAGGTGGCAAATATGTCGACTTAACCACGACAACATTGGTCATTTTGGGGTGGAAAAGACTCTCGAGCGAATTAAAAAGAATTATTGGTTTGCAAAAATGTCTCGCTTTGTTAAAAAATATGTGAGCGCTTGTCTCGAATGCGCATATGCAAAGAAAACATCTAATTCGCACGAGGGCCTATTACACCCTATCCCCAAGGTGGAAGTACCTTTTCACACGCTTCATATCGACCACCTTGGGCCTTTTGTGAAGTCCAAGAGAGGAAATGCCTATTTGTTAGTGGTGGTTGATTCATTCACCAAGTTTGTGTTCATCCGACCAGTAAGAAACACCAAGGCTGTAAACGTGATACGGGTCCTGGATGATATTTTCACTACATTTAGAACACCTGACCGCTTGGTGAGTGATCGCGGTAGCTGTTTTACTTCACATGTGTTTAAGAGATTTTGTGTTGACAAGGGAACGAAGCATATTTTGAACGCCGTGGCAAGTCCTAAATCAAACGGGCAGGTAGAAAGGTACAACCGTACCATACTCAATTCCTTGACGGCACAAAATCTGCAACACCATGAAAGAGATTGGGATAACCAATTAGGGAAAATTCAGTGGGGCCTCAATAATACTGTTCAAAAGACTACTGGTAGAACCCCAGCCGAAGTTATGTTTGGCACATCCATGAATAGCGAAGTAAACCCTAGTCTTAATGAAATCACTGATAGGACGCGGGAACCTGTAGACCTTGTTTCATTACGAGACGAAGTCAAAGATAAGATAGACGAGGAACAAGACAAACAGAAAAGGTACTACGATGCACGCAAAAAGCCTGCACGAGTATATAATGAAGGTGATCTAGTGAAGATCACTAAAACTACATTTGAAAATGATGGCAAAAGCAAAAAACTCCAGCCCTCGTACATAGGACCCCTACGCGTAGCGACAGTATTAGGTAATGACCGTTACAGATTAGTGCCAATAAAAAGGTTTGGGAATAAAAGACACAAAAGGGCTACAACCGTGGCTGCCGATCGAATGCAGCCCTGGATTCATATTTCTGCATTAAGTCTGAATGAAAGTGATGGCGAAGATAGCGCCAGTGACGAAAATGCACTCTAGTTTTCTATTATCTTTGTCATTGTTATGAAAACACCAATCATATTAATCAACGATTACGTGTACCTGATTGACTACAGATGCATATTTTCTCTCATTTCAGGTCAAGCACGAGAAACGATTGGTTCGTGGCTTGACGATGACTACCGATGCCAGACGTGAGAAAATGATGGTTCACGTCATGGCAGAGACTACCAGCGTCAGGCGTGAGAATCGATTGGTTCACGCTCTGACCACTGGTTAAGGATGGACAACTCTCTTCTTTCTGATTGTAACCGTAAGAATTGATTGGTTTACGGTAACGAGATTGAATTGTTGATTTATGAATAAATAGCCTATTGTCTACTTTGTTCTTTGTTTCTGTATTGTTTTGTACTGATTTGTGGTGTTCAATAAAGAGTATTTGTATTGTATTGTATTGTATTGTAAATTATGTTTGATTTAGAACAAGTGTTTTAATTGAATCAGTGTTGCTCTTCCTGAGTGATTAACTAGTTTCTTGCTTATATACTATGATTAAATAGCTAGGTACCTGTGTGTACCTATATAGAGATAAGTATTTAGTGCAAACTACTAATGTAAATCTTTTGGCCATGTGTTAGGTTTAGTTATCACTAGATGCGTGTACGAGGCCGCCCACGTTGTCAGAATGGACGAGTGTTAGGTTTATGTTTATTTTCAGTCCAATAAATGAATTAGTTGTAAATTGTCACTCATATATTGAAAATTATCCTAGTAACATTGTATAATATTTGTATCTGGTAACATCGACATTTGAACATGGTGGGGTAGAATGCGAATGGACAAAAAGGCCGGACATCGGCCGGACAGGGAGTTTCTCCTTCTACTGTGCGATAGTGTATACCTAAGTGGAAGTGAAAATATATCAGTTGATTGTGAAAGGAGTGTTTTACTTATAATACAGACTTACCCCCTTATTCATAAACGCTCTATAGGCTTCTGCTAACTTAGCAATCGTTTGTCCTTATCTGTGAAAGGTAAATGTCAAAGTGACAGATAAGGAAAAGCGATTGCTAAGTTAGCAGAAGCCTACAGAGCGTTTATGAATAAGGGGGATAGACTACAAGCCCATGGAAAAAAAACATGTGAAATGAACCAGCGTGAATGAAGCTTAGAAGGCTGTTACTATATCATAAAATAACTGAGCGCTATGCCGTCATTTCTGAGCGGTACATTTATGGAATTTCTCAGGTACAAGTGACGTCTTAATGCGATTCAATTCCGACTCAGTTCTGGTTTTAGCTGTCATTTTTAGTATGAATCTGAAAACGAGCGAAGGGGTGCGAGTCGGGTTACCTCCACGTACCACACGAGCTGCGGTTCCTTTTTGGATCCGTCCGGGGGGAAGAGCAGTGCTTGATCTGGTGCACCCTGGGCTTCGGCTAATGATTTCCTGGCAGTTTCTGAGGGATATCATTGACCGTTGGCTAAGAGCCCGACAGGGGGGAGGGGGGTCTTTGACCATTACGGTACAATGTTGCCGACGACATTTTGTCACAAGATTTTTTAATCATATTTTTGTTACTTTGACATTGGCGAAGTTGTCGTCGCTATAACGACTTGAAACGCCACAAATAAGAAGAAGAAGAAGAAGAAGAAAACGAGCGAACCTAAACTGAATCGCAATTGGGATTATCTAAAAAAAAATACCTATCCTTTTTATATTTTTTTTGTGCAGAATAGTCAATTATAAGAAACCAATTTCAATATTTTCTCATATAACTCGGTATTTTTTTCACTATTAATTATTGAAAGTATTTTGGTTGATGACGTCAGAGTTTCCATTGTGACGTCAGAGTTTCCATTGCCGGTGCCACACATCTGCTTATTGGATAAATTGATCATAAAACATATGTGAAGCGCCGCCATTAACGTCTTTTCTATCTGTGGTGAAGTTGGCAAACTGTCATTAGTATCAATGTCAACATGATTCAACAATAACACAGGAAGATTTACGCGATCTTCTCCTATGAATTTTATATTTTCACAATCGTTACACATACCATAACATTCTGCGCGAAGCAGAAAGGTCCATAAACACATACCAGGTATTATCGAGACAAAACAGGACCCGGAGATAAGACAGCAAACTCAGTAGGCGAAAGTAAACCGAAAAACGTAATATTTTCGCTCTCCATTAAAATATTTAGCGGAAAATCTTTCATGTGAGCGAAGCACATCGCTGTGTGGTTACACTGTTGCCTAATTATCTACCGAAAGTGCTTCTAAATCTAAACTATAATACAACAATATGAAAGTGAACAGTGGAAAAAACAAGAATGACAGTAACAAGATTGCCCATTTGCTTGTCATCTGTCATAAGATGAATGAAATGTCAGATTGCGGGTCCAAATTGAACTCCGTAGTATAATACACGCGTAAATAGCACAGAATTTGTAACCTTTGCAAATAAAGTACATTTTGGACCGTCTACGTCATGTCTGGGAATATCAAATGAAGGTCATTGCTTATTTTTCATGTAATAAATTCATTATAGCAAAATAAAATAAAGTAAATACAGAAAACGATTTAAAAAGCATTTATCTCTAAATGGTTTTCGATTTACTATACATTGTAAAAAAATAGACAATCCCAATTCGGTAAGGCCGTTGGACGCTTGAAGGTGAATCCGGAAAAAATGGAATATTACCCAACGCAGCAGCAGCAACGTGTATTTGCATACCTACCACCCGTATATGATTAACCACTATTCCGGCATTAGGAAATACTCGTTTAATTAGATGTATGCAGATTATTTATGTAACGTTCCGATTGACTGCGTCTGCGCATGATATTCATGCATGAATCATTATCGTTGCCAACTAAAAAACAAGACATCCAACTTCGAGTCGGACTCGCGCGCTGAGGGTTCCGTGCAACCGTACAGGGGAACACCATGATGTCTTAGTGACATTGAATTCCGATTGAAATTTACGTGTTAGCTGTAATTTTGACACTTCTAGTATGGATCTGACAGTGAACGATCCAACTACGGTTCGGAATTGAATCGCATTAAGACGTTATGGTAATACTCCTGTGATTTTATGTGCAATAAAGAGTTTACATACATACATTATATCAGCGAGCTGTAACCATAGCTGTTACACGTAGGTAAACCTGGTGTGGTGAAGCCGGGACGAGTCGCTAGTAAATAAATAAACATGAATTCACACACACACACATACACGCATATGCACACGTACACGCGCACACACACACACACACGCACACATTATGTTAGTCCCTTATTGTTATAACTGTCGCTAGTCGCTAGTCGCTCTCGCCCTAAGTCTTATGCGGAGGCTGCTGAACAAATAAATACATTGTAATCTTCCATGCTGGTCTGGCAAGAAAAAACAGAATGTACCAGTTGCGTTTCTTCCCGCGCAGATGGTAAAAGCCCATCGCGGGAATGGGCGAAAATCTTAGGAATCATGTTATAGGCGATGCGGATAGCAACCCATCACTATTTTTGATTCCCCTTTCCACCTATACGTCCACAATCATGCTAAACGTGGCCTTAGGCTCTGTCTATCCCGTAAGGGATAAAGACGTGATTTGTGTGTGTGTGTGTAACCTTTTGCGTATGATAAACATACACTTTTTACTTTACTTTAATTTAAAACTGCCTCAAAATTGGTCCTGCCAGATCACAGCATTCAAACGATCAAGATAGTTGGGATCGTAAGAAATCGGCTTCCACGATCGATGGTCGAAATTTCGAGTGTGCGGGTGCGCAGCGCTAATTCAGCGTTCTCCTTTTATTTATGTCTTCATACGCGCCGCCGATAGCCTCTAATTACGGCAACAGGGCAAAAACACTAATCGTGCATCGTACACAAGCGTCTCACTGTCACCAACCCATATCAACCAGGAAAAAGACGAACAACACCACACCTAAAGCCGTACAGACAAGGTTAAAAGTCGAAGGGGCTCGGGTGGTTGTTGACACGTTTTGAAACGTATCCAATTAAGCTGAAGCAGAATTAGGAATGTCGCAAGCACATGCCATTGAGTTGAAGAAAAAGGAGGTGTAAATGGTTGAGGATTAGATTCACTTTGCAATGGTGATGATGAATACAGCATTATACAGCCTTTTGTTTCTGGAATTTGTGGTATACGCACGGTTGGAATAGCAGCGCTTTGCTCAAGAGGAAAGATTGTTTTTTGATTGCGTTTTTTTCATGTGTTTGTGGCGTTTTTAGTGTGAGATTTAGAGATGGCCGGTAGAAGCGTTAATGAGGGAAGGTTCCGTCGAATTCCGCTTCAGAAATGTTAGTGTATCGGCTTTTGTCGGCGAGGCGCGAGTTTTTGCGATGCCCACTGATAACAATGAGCGGTGTTAAGAAAAGTGGGATGCGAAATTCTATAGAGATTACAAGAAATGAGATAACGTGGGGCTTAATTAATTAACGGCTCTACGCTCCACTTGCCAAGGGGTTTAGCGCCTTTACACTTTTACGCTAAAACCTGTAGGTTTATTACCTAACTCGCTCGCAATCGCCATCGTGTTCATTTTAACAGTACTTGTACGAATGTGACAGCTAGCTGGTTCCGATGCCAATTGTTAGCCCATGAACTGTCAAAATGAAGACGATGGCGATTGCGAGCGAGTTAGACAATACCTAAGATAAGATAAGATAAGATAAGATAAGATAATAAGATCGTAAACTGCAACCCATCACTATTTTGGTTCCCCTTTCCCGCCCGCAATTCCGCTAAACGTGGCCTTTAGATCTTGTTCCTTGGTCCCTGGGAGCTGTGTCAAAATGTTTTGCTTGTCAGTCATGGCCTCAGCATCATCAGCCTGAAGATGTCCACTGTTGAACAAAGGCCTCCCTTAGCACACCATAATGATCGACAACTCGCCAGCATCCACCGGTTTCCCGCAACTCTCACTTAGTTGGAGGGCTGCCAACACTGCGTCTTCCGGTTCGCGGTCGCCACTCGAGAACTTTTCTCCCCCAACGGTTATGTTCTACGAGCGATGTGGCCTCCCCATTGGCACTTCAACGTACTCTTCGAGCCATGTCGATGACTCTAGTTCTTCAGCGAATTAGGTACCGTATTCCAGATTCTGTCGCGCAGAGAAACTCCGAGCTACAGTCTCCAACGGCGCACTGCTACTAGACAAAGGAGTCTCCTCTCCTATGCGACTCCCGCTCTGACGCAATGTAAGGTCTACTACCAAGTTCGCCGTCGCAGTTCGTACTGACCTATTATTTCGTTTATAGAAATTAGCAGTAAATTAAAGCAGGAGCATAGTACTCAGTGGGTTTAATTTTCAGAGTGACAAAGTCAATCAGACAGAGGAACGATGTAATTTGAATGTATCGCTTATAGCCAGAATGATCTATGATATACATATTCGTTAAAAAGGTTCACTCACTCTCTTATTAGTGACTAATAGTGTGAGTGGAGATGCGCGAAAGGAACTTTGAATTTCTAACTTAACTTCACTTGAAACAATGCCCAATGGAGATACAAAACGATGTAACAGAATATTTATAAATGATAAAAGTATAGGCAATATCTGGAGTTGCGTCCCTTTTTGTCCCATATTTTTCATTGGTCATAATATTCCTTAGTTATCGTCTTTGTCACAGGCCTCCTCTTAGAATGAGAGGGCTTGGGCTACAGTTCTCACGCGGCCCCAGCGTATAGGCTGGAGATGATGATTGTTTTTGTCATAACACATGAAATAGTGCCCTTTTCAGGGGAGTTACCCTGACGTCTTAATACGATCCAATTCTGATTCAGTTTAGTTTCGCTGTCAGATCCATACTAAAAATGACAGCTAAAACCTGAACTTAGTCGGAATTTAATCGCATTCAGACATCATGGTAAAGCCCATGGAGATCTGGAAAAATCATCATAATTTATAAGATTATTAGCTTCTGCCCGCGACTTCATCACTATCTATTAAAAAAACCGTATCAAAATCCGTTGTGTTGTTTTGAAGATATAAGCATACATAGGGGCAGAGAAAGCGACTTTATTTTATACTATGTAGTGAAGTTAGTTTATTATCAATCCTAAAAAATACTTACTGCTTTAGAAATAAAGCCCTTTACGAATATAGATAACTAAAGTTATCACGCTGGACTATAAATGATCGCCAATACCTACTTTTAAACACACCGAGAACACTTAATAAAATCGAAACTGATTTTCATCAACTCCCACAAGCCACATGAGACCAGCAATAAGGCATAACGTTTCCCCATTAACAGTACTCTAATCTATAATCGCGCATTTTAAAATAAAGGCCTTCAATAATATATTCAGCCGATACAAGATAGCGTACGAGGAACCGCTGCGGCGATGCCATCGGACCAATGGCCACGGATCAATAATTGTAGTTCCAATTTACTTGTAAATAATTATCGTTGTCCAAACCCGCGATTATTGTGTTGACCGGTCTGAACCCACGAACTGATCCCGCACAAGATTTTATAAAAAAAAAAAACAGTTGCAATTTTTTAATGTCTGGGCAAATGCTCATTTTCGTAAAGGTATATGAGAGCCCTTCGTATGGTCGCACAATTGTTTGGTCGAATGAGTTTGGTCTAAACTTTCTCCAGTTGAAACTGAAAATATTTCAGAAATTATTTTACATAGGTTTTGTAGAATAGGATGGGTTAGGTTAGGTTTATTTTATGACTTTGCTGAAGTCGATGTTTTCAGTATAAATTCAGTTTAGACCAAACATAAGATTAGACCAAACTATTATTCGACCATCCGATATAGACCCGAATAAAATATACAAAGTTAAAGTCAAAAAATAAAATAAATATAATAAATATTAAAAATTAAAGTTAAAGTTTCAGCCGTTAGCCTCTCTTATTTTTTTCTCACTGTTCATACGCTGCTGAATACATCACATCACTATCACCACATAGTATAAAACAAGGTCGCTTTCCGTCCCTATGTATCTTTAAAACTACGCAACGTATTTTGATGCGGTTTTTTTTAGTAGATAGAGTGATTCGAGAGGAAGGTTTAATGTATAATTTTACGCAGATTAAATCGCAGTCAGAAGCCAGTAAATAAAACCGTCAATTCTGTATCAACATATTTTAACACACTAATTCACAGATTGTATCTGTGTATGTCCAGACACTATGCACAGTCAGACCAAAATGGAGACATTCGCGTAACCAAAAATTATGGTAACTAGGAGCAGTCGAGTAAGTGACAATGAGGCACAAAGTATTTAAGAAAAAAAGCCGTTTCAAGCTAGTGGTTTGACATATGGCCTCTCAAGTAGAGGCTCGTGAGTAAGGAAACTAGCATACACCTACGACTACGAGGCAATTCAATAGTGTCTGCGAAGTTTCCAATCCGCACTGGCCCAGTAGGCTAGTGTCCAGCAGTGGGACGTGTCGTATTATAGACTGGGGATGATGATAATTGTAGACTGTAGAAACTAATAAATAAAACAATTTAAATTATAGTAAAAATTCAACCCGCAGCGCTGACAAGAGCAATGACACGACTCTCTTTTGTTTTTGTTTTCTTTTAGCTCTGCGTGCAATTAACTTTATTTGTGGCCAGTGCCAAAATATAATAGTTTAATAAAAAGGTGGCTGCCTAAATAGGTGCGTCGCAAAATAATGATTTCAAATATTATAAAAATAATGCGGTATCACTTTGGGGATCAGAGCGGTATAAGCCGTTTATCGCATATCACGCCAAATGGAGTTATTTAGCTGGCAACACGGGAGGCTTTAATTATAGCGCATAACTCAGCCGGCGCGGCCGCAATTCCTGTTTGTTTATTTCTTTACGCTAATTTGTTTTAATGCTATCAGATGGCAGTGGAGGACTTAATTATGATTTTTTGACGCGTTACCACTTGAAAGGCGTAACTGAGAAACTTTGAGGAATGCTCGTGAAAAGATGGACTCGAAACGCTTATACGTACCTACATACATACATATATCACGTCTTTATTCCATACGCGGTAGACAGAGCCTAAGGTAACAATACCTACAAGCCACGTTTAGCAAGACTGTGGGCCATAGATGGAAAATGGAATCAAAATGGTGATGGGTTGCAAGCCGCATCGCCTATAACATAATTTCTATGATTGTCGCCCATTCCTTTTATCCTGTTTTTTTAATGTTTTCTCACCGCTTAAATCTTCCCTGGAATGTTTAAAAACCAACATTATTCATCGATACAGCCATTCTTGAGTTTTAGGGAGACAAACGAACAGTGTACAACGTAACAATGGTACGAACGATGACGTCCATCCATCCATACTTACAAACTTTCGCGTTTATAATATTAGTAGGTATGTATTACAAATTAAATCATTTTTTTTTTTTAAATCTTTATTAGAGAAAAAAGGGTTTTGTCACGCAGTGACCACGTCACCCTTATCGTTCTAACATAAATCAACGCCTTTTAATACATTTAGCTATTATATTATATAGCATTCTTGCCTCATCTGAAACAGGTGAAGCAAGAATACTATTGTAACTCCCAGTGTCCTCTTTACACAAATGTGAGAAACGTATAAAGTATTGCACCCTTTCACTTTCAATTCGGACACATTCCGCCAACACATGGTATACATCCTCAACACTATCACATTCCGCACACTTAGGGGAAGGGGTTTTTCTCATAAGAAAACCGAAACTGTTTAAAGGGATGTGTCCCGATCTTAATCTCAAAGCTAAAACTAATTCTGCCCTCCCTAAGTTTGCACCGGCAAACCAGGGAACACGAGTCAGACCAGGTTGTATTGTTCTGTGCCATATTCCTTTGCTCAAGGATCTCTCGTCAAAATACTCTTTCCATATTTCCATACTGAACTCTCTGGCTAAACTCAACGCCTCAGAATAATAAGGTAAACAGAACATTGCCTCTCCTTCACTGATTGCCATTTTGGCCAGCACATCAACCTTTTCGTTCCCAGGTATGCCGGTGTGTGATGGTATCCACTGAAGCACCACCTTCCTGTTTTGCGTAGCCAGGTCATACAATGATTGCATAATATCATATGCTATCGGGTGGCCTCGAATACTCGAGGCACACCGAGCAATATGCTGCAGTGCGCTTTTGGAATCCGATAAAATTACAACCTTTTCACAAGAAATGCTACTAACATAGGAAAGAGCCTCCGCTATGGCTATCAATTCTGCGCGCATTATTGATATATTAGCTGTTATTTGGATACCGACATGAGTATTGTCTTGAATGTCGTAAAAGGCCGCACCAACTCCTTTTATACTCTTTGCACCATCAGTAAAAATCCTATAAAAATCACCATACCTATCATGTATATACTGGCTACACAAATGACCTAAATGTCTTTGGTTGTGACAACGCTTTGGCCCAAAAAAACCTTCAACTTGTGTCCGAACTGAAGCTCCAAGATCCATATTGCTGACCCATGTATTAAGAGTAAACATTTCTAACTGATTACTTTTAAAAATGCGTTTATCTTTAAATATCTGATGAATGCGGATTAGAAGCGGTTTCTTTTTATTTCTCCAGAATGGACTTTGAGTTAACTCTAACAACTGCCCTAAGAGGTCACAGACTCCATTTTCACCAAAAGATTTACATCGCAACCAATATTTTGCAGCTAAATACTGCCTTCTCGCAAACAGGGGGGGTAAACTAAGCTCACACTCCATCACGTGAATAGCTGTTGTTTTGATAAAACCGCCTATGATCCGCAAACATTGGTTTTGTATTATGTCTAACTTATATAAATGTGTTTTACAGCTCGAGTCGTATAGAAAACTAGCATAATCCAGTCTGCTTCTAACAACAGCCATATATAGACGCCGTAAATGAATCGGGTGGACCCCCCACCCTGGTCCCTTTAAAACCTTCAAGATGTTAACATATTTTGACGCCTTCTGTTTAGTTTCGTTTATGTGTTTAGACCAACGCAGCGTATCATCCAGCCACATACCTAAATATTTTACAGAGTCTACAGTTTGTAACGTCCTATTGTCCACTTTAAGATCCACGCTAAGTCTGCTAAAACCTCTCTTAAAGATACATACTTTGCTTTTAGTCGCCGAAACTTGTAAACCTAATTCGTTAAATAGCTTCACCAATACATCTAACGCGCCTTGTAAATATCTTCTACCCTCTTCAACCTTATTACAAACAGAGTACAATACAAAATCATCCGCGTATTGAGAAATAAACACCTTATCTATACTCTTAACGGCATATGACGTTGCTAAATTAAAAAGCAGTGGGGACATCGGGTCACCTTGTGCCAATCCACGGCCAGTAAAACGGCACAGAAACTTATCATTTATTCGGATTTTAAGGTGCCTTTCCTTTAGAAAATTCCATAAATAAGTACATATCCTATAACCTACTCCCAATTCATTTAAAATTTTAAGCAAAGTTACAATATCCACGTTATTGTACGCACAATCAATGTCTAAAAAACAAGCAATTGTAGACATTTTTTTAGCAAAACCTAACTGGATTGTAGTAGTCAAACTCGCCAGATTATCATAACTGGAGTGCGCTTTCCTGAAACCTGTAGTTAACTTAGCAAAATACCCATTACGCTCACATAACCATTCCATTCTTTTATTGATAATACTGTGAAAAACCTTACACATACACGACATCATCGATATCGGTCGCAAAGATGAGATGGAATTAGGATCTCGACCCGCTTTTGGAATAGGAACAATATTAATCTCCCTCCATTGTTTAGGTACAAAACCTTCGGACAAGAATCTGTTATACAGATATAACATTATTTTTTTTCCATTTTCGGGAACACGTCTAATCATACCATATGGAATTTCGTCACATCCAGGCGTTGTGTCTTTCGCTTGTTTAAGACATTGATCTAGCTCTGACATAGTGATGGGAACATTGAGTCGTGAGTCAGATGAAATGAATAATGGTTTTCGCGGCTCAACAAAATCCGGAGTAAGACTATGTAACAACTCATTAGATAAGTGTTCAGGTACTTCATTATTCGGCGTTTTGTAGCCTTTGATCCACTTCATCCTACGCCACATCTCATTTGATGACACACTATGGTCTAACGACGACCAGTATTTCTGCCTGCATGTATTGCTAGCTTTACGAATAAGATTCTGTGCCCTACCTATTAAACTTTTCAATAAGTCCAGATTACCAGGGGTGGGGTTTTTCCGGAATTTAGCAAGTGCAATGCGTCTTTTAGCCACTGCCTCTGATAATGTTGGGGTCCAATATGGTTTAGGAGCAAAAGAGTTAGTAAGGTTCCGATTTACTTTAAGAAAAGGAATGTTCACATCAGCAGAAATATTTAAATAATCCACGAACGTATCATAGGCCACTTGTAAATTGTGAACATTCGGGAATTTCTCAAATAATTTTTCTAATAATTCAGTAAATGACTGCCAATTGGCTTGTTTGAAATTCCTTTTAAATAAACCAGGTTTAAAGGTTTCCAAAAATGAAGTTACAACTATTATTCTGCGATCACTACCCATTGTCTCATTCATAACATCCCAATTGAACTTCAAAGCTATATCGGAGGATGCCAAGGAGATGTCCGGACTAGTTTGTTGTAAAACGCCATTAACTAGCTTAATACGAGTTGGCTTGCCGTCGTTAAGCGTAACAAAATTATTGTCTACTAGGGCATCAAATATTTGAGCACCTCTACTATCATTTTTACAAGACCAATTGGTATGATGACCGTTAAAATCGCCTAATATCAAAGATTTCTTACTAGCAAATGAAAAAAGCTTATTCCAATCTTGAACTGACGTTTTAACAGTCGGAGGACAGTATATAGAGAAAATATTTTCGAGGTAATCACAGTTAAGTACTTTAACGTGTAAAACTTCAATGTTTGATCCCATGTCAATAACTGAGCCAACATGTGATCGAACAGACTTATGGACCACAATAGCAACACCACCATAACCGTCAGGACGATCGCGCCGATACACATTATAGTTAGTTATTCTAAGTAAACCATCTGGCTCCAACCAAGTTTCATTAAGCGCAGCAATATGGACCTTATCCTGCAACAAAATATTCTCAAACTCTAATAACTTAGGTCTAATACTCTGAGCGTTCCACTGTATTACTTTGAGCTTGTTAATACGATTTAAGGTACTAAATGAAATTCATTAAATTCACTAACGAATTGAATGCTGGCCACTCTGATAAATAACTTACAACAACTAAAACTAACCATTCCACGCACAACTTGATCACCTGTCCTATCTTCTCCTGAACACTTACTGATCGGAGGAACAATATTTTTTGAATTCTACCCAACAATTCACAAAATGAAACATTATCACGGCCCGATTTCTTACGGCGTTGTCCTTCATTTCTGCTCTCTTCTTCAGATGAAGATTCCGAGTTGGCCTCAGACGACCACCAGTTCATGGTTTCTGCTCCTCTTTCCGACTTATTTTTCTTCTTCTGTCGTCTTTCCTTGCCTTTCACTTTGTTTGTCGTTGTTTTTGCTGTTGCTTCTTTTTTCTCTGCTTGTGTTGGACTTTTGTCTTTAGGTATCGACCGTGAGAATATGGGATTGGGTGGCTTTGCATTTTTTGCAGTCTCGGGCTGTTGAGGAATTTCAGGTTTAACATACATTAGTAAAGCCTTGCGATATGTACACCTATACTCTGACATAAGCTCTCTCAATCGTTTTTCTTTTAAATATACAGAGCATTTATTCTTTTCAAGTGCCATATGGTTTTGAGAACAATTGGCACATTTGAAAACTTTAGTGGTACAGTTTTCATGAGCCTCGCTACATTTCGGGCAGACAACACTTTTTGCAAAACATTTTCGAGCCGGGTGTCCCATTTTCCAACACCGTGAGCATTGGGTTACAGGAAAAGTGTACGGTTCTACAGCAATTCTCAACTGATCCACAAAAATGTGCGACGGGACCACCGTTCCTTCAAATGCCAATCTCGCTACGTCACAAGCCACCCATCCGCCATTCGTATCCCGCTTCTGTAAGCGTTTGACAGCCACCAACATTGCTGGTTCTGGACATGTAATGCTCATCAAAATGTCTTCATCATTTAGGTCCATATCTACTCCTTTAATGACACCATATGACACATCAACATCAAGTGCTCTTTGAAATCTCCACCCCATGTCTATAAACTTCTTACAGAACATAATATTCCCAGCAACTACTGAATCATTCGCTTCCACTCTGATCTTATACGGGCTTAGGTATTTAATTTTACTCACCCCTATTATATTTACTTCCTTAAACAACTTGGCCAGGGCAAATTGCTTTGGGATTTTTTCTTTAGAAGAGATGTAAACCTCTACTTTATCCTGTGTTTTAAGTAGCTTCTTCTGATGTGAACTCAATACTTTCGTAAATCCAGCCTCTTCGTACGCACCCTCCTCATCTTCTTCCTCACGTGCTCTTTTGATCGGCAATCTGTCATCCGTCTCCATGTTTCCTTGACCGTCAGCCGAACAGTGGACATCTACCACTAATCGGTGCTTAAAGGCCGTTTCAGTAGTTTCCTCCTCAATAGAACTAAAACTCTGATTATCTACTTCTTGACTCTTGTCCATCCTTGATGCTTTGTTCCATTTTTCCACAACATCCGAAACAGAAAGATTTCCTGACATCATCTTGGGCGGTGGTGTTGACGCCCTTACATTTGACTGATCTTGTATTGACTCAGATTCATTCATTTTGAACTAATCACTCCACTAGTACCTAACCGTAGGTAACAATAAGAGCCGGACGGCCCGCACAATAGGCGACCGCCGGCCCGATGTAAACAAGTTTCGTAATAGGTAGGTACTCCACGCAACCAGACGACCGTCTCCCGCGAATGCCGCTGCGAGACCTATGATTGTCGCCCATTCCTTTTATCCTGTTTTTTTAATGTTTTCTCACCGCTTAAATCTTCCCTGGAATGTTTAAAAACCAACATTATTCATCGATACAGCCATTCTTGAGTTTTAGGGAGACAAACGAACAGTGTACAACGTAACAATGGTACGAACGATGACGTCCATCCATCCATACTTACAAACTTTCGCGTTTATAATATTAGTAGGTATGTATTACAAATTAAATCATTTCAAATGAGAACTGTCAAACGGACTTTTGACATTAAGCGCAGCGACTTGGCTCTTCTCGGCTGGCAACACTGCAGTTGACAAATTGCCTCAGTATTGCTGATTCGATGCGTCCGAGTTGCATTTCAAGTGTGTTTTTGCGCCGTGTTCATGATCACGTTTGTAATGGGTTGTTTCTTGAAAAGGCATGATAGCGCTAATTAACGGACAATGACGGTTGGCACAATGTGGAACAGGATTGATTTATGGAATTATTTGCGATCAATTATTTTCGCTTTTTAGTGGCAGCTCCAAAACATTTTTCTCAAACATGCGATGAAATATTAATGTTATGTCCCTTATTAGGCTGTGAAGTGTACGTTCCAGGTGCGACTGTTTCGACTATTAGTAGGATGTACATTTTAAACTGAATGCTTTTTGACCATAGCCTGTCTGAATGGACAAATTTAAAAAAAACTCATTGGCAGTAAAATATTTACCTACGTAACGATGGAGCACGAGTCATAAGTCAACATGTGCTTTTAGAGGGAATAGACAATATAGACTTAGTATTTTTATGAGTGTTCTTATAGTGGTGCTCGCGATTACATAAATCATAGAATCCTTACAAATATTATAAATGCGAAAGTAACTCTGTCTGTCTGTCTGTCTGTTACCTTTTCACGCTTAAACCGCTGGCCCGATTTAGTTGAAATTTGGTATACAGATAGTTTGAGTCCCGGGAAAGGACATAGGATAGTTTTTATCCCGGAAAATTGCATAGTTCCCGCGGGATAGCACATCCCAAACCACTGGAATTTTTCAAATTTAAGGCGGAACAAAGTTCGCCGGGTCAGCTAGTAGATAATAAATACAGGAGTAGAGAAAATTAATTGTAAAAAAGAGGTGGGCCTCTTGGCAGGGTGCCCATCACGCAGGCAGCATTCCCGCGCTGAACTGCGATTGCGATTCTTTGCGCGAGATGGCTGCCAGCGTGAGGGTCGCCTGTTGCCTCTCTCAATCTCTTGCTGAGCTCTCTGTGTAGCTCCAGCGCACCCTTACCCCAAGGACCTAGAGTCTCGACACCGAAAGCAACCTTATTATACTAATTTTGCCAAAGGACAGGAGCCTTACCATGACGTCTTAATGCGATTCAGTTTAGGTTTGCTCGCTGTCAGATCCATACTAAAAATGACAGCTAAAACCTGAACTGAGTCGAGATTGAATCGCATTAAGACGTTAGTAAGGCCCCAGCTCATACACACATACATATATCACGTCTTTATCCCTTACGGGGTAGACGTAGCCTAAGGTAACAAAACCTTAAGGCCACGTTTAGCATGATTAAGGGCGTATATCTGGAAAGGGAAATCAAAAGTGATGGGTTGCTCGCCGCATCGCCTATAACATGATTCCTAAGACTTTCGCCCATTACCTCGAAGGGGTTTTACCATTTGCGCGGGAAGAGAGGCAACTGGTAAATTCTGTTTTTTCTTTACTCCCAGACCAGCATGGAAGAAATCCATGCCTAGCTCAGCTTTGTAATAATACAAAGGTCCACTGACTGAGCTAAGCCGTAGACGGACTGATTAGTTAGGCGCACGGACATGGCGAAAAATATGACCCAAATGTTGCTTATCTTTGATCAAAATTTCGTTTATGAAATTAAACAAGCATTCGGCGAAACCCCTTTGGTGCCAAGCGTCCTCGTCAATCACGAAAAAGAATTAAAAACAAGTGAAGGCGAGCCCATAAACTGGTGTTTTGAGTTCAATACAAGTATCCATTCACTTTATTGATTCGGAGAAATAAAAACAAACAGCGAGTTAAATGGAAGCTGGCGCAGATTAAGTTATATATTTCCATTTTCGTCCGGCCGACGGCGCAAGGCACGAGAGACGGGGTGTTTGATGGATTCAGTAAGTAAGTAAGTAAGTAAGTACCTAAATGCAGGGATGTTACGGATATATAATTTCAGATCCGGATATGGATATGGATATTGGTAAAATATAATATCGGTTTCGGTTACGGTTATGGATAGTTTCGGTTACGGATGTTAAATTTTGAAGGAACTGTAAAATGAAATACAAATAGGATTATATTCGCGTTTAATTGTACTTTGTAGATTTCGCAATCTGTCATACAAGTATACTGTTTAGTTAGACTTCGCCCTATGCGAAACTATCCAAAACTTTTATATCGGATTCGGTTACGGTTACGGATATTTTTTTATATCGGATATCCGATAGTTTCAATTGCGGATATGGATATCCATAACAACACTGAGTAAATGGTTTATTGTACAAATATAAAGAAACAGAGACAACTCATAAAAAACAGACCTTAAATATAGGTATGCAAAAAGGCGAAGTTATCCCTATAAGGGATCTCTACCTGTTTTACCTGTCATTTTTAGTGTGGCGCGCTTTTAGTCGCATCAGTATTCTTGCCATACAATTCCCGGGCATGGCGCACACAAGTTGGTCGCTTAGCACCTTCCAACCAGTTACCTCGCGTTAACTAAGTGTGCACCCCGCCTGGTCCTTACTACTGTATAACTTAACTTGTATAACCTTTGTAGGTATGTGATTGGAAAATCTGAACATTATTTCCCTTATTAGACATATAATGCAATAATATTATAGCCTTTTTATTCCGAATTCGCTACAATTTCAGTAAGTATGTTGTTGTTGTATTATTAAATTGTCGCGTAATTCGGCGTGCCTCATGGCATAAGCCTCCTCCGTGTATTGGATGGTTTGGGCTTTAGTTCCCACACGCGCCCAGTGCGGATTGGGAACTTAACACACACCATTGAATTTCTTCGCAGATGTGTGCAGGTTTCCTCACGATGTTTTCCTTCGCCGAAAAGCTCATGGCAAATTTCAAATGTAATTTTCGCACATAAATTTCGAAAAACTCAGAGGTGCGGCCCGGGATTTGAACCCACGACGCTCTGCTTAAGAGGCCGCAGGTCAAACTACTAGGCTACCACGGCTTTTTTTTTATTAGTATGAATGTGAGAGCGATGGTAACCCTCCTCTCTAATAGTACACGGCTTTAGAGAATCACGTTCCTGCCTGTCTTTCAGATCGCCAATTGTCTATAACTTGCGGCGCGCCTGCGCGATGCGGTCCGGTATCGATAGGTGTGCCCGCGATACATCACGCGGCGCGTAACGGCGGCGCCCGCGCCGCCCGCCGCCATATTTGCAACAGGGTTGCCAGGTTTACCTACGACCAAAATGTTTTTTTTTAATTACAACTGCTCATTACCGTTCATGTTTAAGTCAACATAATGTCGTTTGCGCGCATGTAAATTGTTGTTTGGAAGTAGAATTTTAGTTACAAAATCAATGTTTGTTTAACACAGTGTTTTTTAAAATTTGGGTCGCGACCCCCTAGGAGGTCGCAAAGCCGGTATCCCCTTATTTGCTATAAAATCAATGGCTATAAAATCACATTCTATAAAACCATTTGCTATAATGATTCACTTTCTATAAATTCAGATGCTATAATCATTGCTTGCTATAATGCTCACTTGCTATAACACTTAAATTCTCTAAAGTTACTTTCTATAAATTCAAAATCTATAACATTCATTTGCTATAATATTCATTTGCTATAACATTCATTTGCTATAATATTCATTTGCTATAACACTCATTTGCTATAAGGATTAGATAGTATAACATTTGTTTTCTATAACTATTGAAATCTCTAAACTTTACTTAGGCAGCGGTACTACAACTGAAAAGTCGCGGAAAAGGGGGGTGTGGGGGGCAGGGCCCCCCACATGAGGGCCGGGGCCCCCCACATGGGGGGCTCGGGGGCGCAGCCCCCGCCATTAGAAAAACACGTTACCAACATCCAATTTAAGACAGATAGGTTTGTTAGTTACCTTGTGTCCCTCAGAGCAGAAAATAGGAGCCCCGCTCAGCGGGGCTCCGTCGACTTTACATTTGAACACCTGGCTCTGTTTTATAGATTTTGATGCTTATAGAATGTGAATGTTATAGATTATGAAATTATAGATTTTGAATGTTATAGATTATGAATGTTATAGATTTTGAAATTATAGATTTTGAATGTTATAGCATGTGACTTTTATAGCAAATGAATGTTTATAGCAAGTGATTTTATAGCATATGAACTTATAGATTTTAAATTTATAGCTTTTGATTTTATAGCAAATAAGGTAGACCCCGCAAAGCCTCTACAAGGGTCGGGTGAGGTCGCGAAAATAACTGCATTAAAAAAACAACGTTGCTAACTATCTAAATGCATAAATATGTCGTATTGATTGAATATTTCTAACATAAATAAAATAGGATGAAAAAAGGGGGGTTACGAAATATTTTTTCCATACTAGGGAGTCGTATCATGAAAAAGTTTGAAACTTTGTCTGTTAACTTGAACATTTTAATAATTTTATCCACTTACTATATCCTTTTTATAGTCTTTTATAGTTGGAAGAGATCTCTTTTAGGGATAAATTCGTCTTTGTGCATTTGTGTTGCCCTGTATTCCTTCATCTTTTTCTTGTGTTTTATGTACCTACAATATTTTCGTATTTTTCCCTTTACCTATTAGAAAAAGAACAACACGTATTGGCAAAAAACTATTTATGACACTTAAGTGGCCAGTACCTATAATCGAATAGAAAAATAACGACATGTATGATATTCGCAAAAAAAATTATAGAACTTTAATGGTCAGTAACTAGGTACTATCATTTTACGCTCGACAGAACGAACAAGTTTTTATGTTATGAAAACTATTAAATATTTCTTCCATGCTGGTCTGGGAGTAAAGAAAAAACATAGAATTTACCAGTTGCTCCTCTTCCCGCGCAGATGGTAAAAGCCCATCGAGGGAACGGGCAAAAATCTTACGAATCATGTTATAGGCGATGCGGCTAGCAACCCATCACTATTTTGATTTCCAGCTATACGCCCTTAATCATACTAAAGTGGCCAGGTTTTGTTACCTTAGGCTCTGTCTATCCCGTAACGGATAAAAACGTGATATATGTATGTATGTCTATTAACAATCACAAAAGCGAAACAACTTCAGCAGCTGCTTGGGTTAGTCGCTGTAAGAATTCTATTTGTACTTTATTATATACTAGCTTCTGCCCGCGACTTCGTCTGCGTAGAATTAAACATAAAAACCTTCCTCTTGAATCACTCTATCTATTAAAAAAAACCGCATCAACATCCGTTGTGTAGTTTTGAAGATATAAGCATACATACGGACTTGGGGACAGAAAAAGCGACTTTGTTTTATACTATGTAGTGACTATGTAGTGATATATGTGCGAAACTACATTTGAAATTTGTCATGAGCGTGTCAGTGAAGGAACACATCGTGAGGAAACACACATCTGCGAAGCAATTCAATGGTGTGTGTGAAGTTCCCCCGCACTGGGCCTAGGTACGTGGGAAATATAGCCCAAACCCTACAATAAACAAAAAAGTAACGCAATCTACTGAAATTGTAGCGAAACGGAATAAAAGGTTACTAGATTATTTTTTACTTCAGCTTTTTTAGTTAGCCTCTATTCCACTATTATAATCTAGTCTACATACCGAACATCTTATAGTATTTTTTCCGCGACGCAATTAACACCACTGTCCCTATTATGTCGTCTTCCATGCTGGTCCGGGAGCAAAGAAAAAACATAGAATGTACCAGTTGCTTCTCTACCCGCGTAGATGGTAAAAGGCGAAAAGAATAGGAATCATGATAACATGATATAAAGCCTATAAAGGCGATGAAGCTAGCAACCCATCACTATTTTGATTCCATTTTCCACCGCCCACAATCTTGCTAAATGTGGCCTGTACCTACCTGTTACCTTAGGGTGTCTACCCCGTAAGGGATAAAGACGTGGTTTGTGCATGTGTGTGTATGTCCCTATTATGATACCTGTACCGGCATAAAACAGCGCCGGCAACCATATTTACGACAACAGTAACCTTTCATTTCGACATAACTTAATTTGAACACGCACCACACGACTTAATTATGATAACTCGATACTGTGTATCGTTATTCGCGAGCTTTAACTGTTTGATTATCAATAAATTAATATTTAATAACGCAATTTGAAAGTTAATGGCGAAATTATAATACCATGGTACCGAATGAGCGGTTCCCTAATAACTTTATCGTGCAACTTGTGCATTGTACAAACAAAACTTAAACCCCCTGAAGAAGGTCTACGGAATAGTCTGAAACACATCGACGAACTTAACTTAAAAAGGGAATTTATTGGAAAAGAAAAACAAATCATAATAAAAAACAGTCACAACTTAAAAATAACTCAGAGATACTAAAACTAAAACTACTACTAATTATAAAACAAATTGTCATCACTACATAGTATAAAACAAAGTCGCTTTCTCTGTCCCTATGTCCCTATGTATGCTTATATCTTCAAAATCACTACATAGTATAAAACAAAGTCGCTTTCTCTGTCCCTATGTCCCTATATATGCTTATATCTTCAAAACTACACAACGGATTTTGATGCGGTTTTTTTAATAGATAGAGCGATTCAAGAGGAAGGTTTTTATGTATAATTCTACGCAGACGAAGTCGCGGGCAGAAGCTAGTAAAGCTATAAATTAAAAATGGTAGGTATCTAGTGATCAGATTATTTCTTGTATAAACAAACCCCTTAAATGACAACAAAATTATTTTTATTTTTAATACACGCTTTTTTGTGTGCTGTACTTGCATTGTCATCTGTCCTACATATGTGTACCAAATTTCAAGTCAATCGGACCAACCGTTGAAGAGTTACCTCCTGCGGAGACGATCCTAGGTGGGTCACCAGAACTCCACTACTTAATTATTGTATTGTTATCTGACTTACTCGAGTCTGCAAAATTTCAGCTCAATCGGTTGAGTCGCTAGATTCCACCACAAACATACGTTGCAAGTTAATATAAAACTTGTAAAAAATAACTTTAATATACTTAAGTTTTATGACCACGACAGCGAACTAATATTATGCTGATTTCCCGGTTGATTGCCCACAGCTACTAGAGTAGTCTTTGATGGTATCAGTTCACATGGAATCACTGAGGTCTTTAGCATTCACCTAACACCACACGTTATCGCTTGCACGGAACGCTTATTGAGAAATAATTAATTGAATAAAAAGCTTCATTTGGATATCTCATCGATGCCGGTGCGCATACTTAGGCGTGGGGCTGCGCGGGAGTGCCAGCGGAATCCCTACTTATATTATCAACGCGAAGGTAGCTCTGTCTGTCTATTGCGCTTTCACGCCTACACTGGATCGATTTTAATAAAATTTTATACGAGATAGTTTCGGTCCCAGGGAAGGACATAGAATAGTTTTTATCCTGGAAAATGGCAGTTCCCATGGGATAGTGACTAGCGAATTCTGCGCAAACGGAGTCCCGGGAAACAGCTAGTAATTAATACCTGTTGCATACACATAATAAGCAAAACGGTAGAGGAAAAATCTTGAGAAATATTCACACTTATTTTTGAACATATCAGGGGTAACCGGAAAATAAATAAAAACCGGCCAAGTGCGAGTCGGAGTCGCGCACCGAAGGTTTCGTACAAATTCGGCAAGCGAAAGGAAATATACGTTATAGCTTTGCTCGTTACTGAGGAAAAGGGTACAGACAGACAGATGGACAACAAAGTGATCCTGCAAGTGTTCCCTTTTTCCTTTTGTTTTTGTTTTATGGAATCTTAAAAGTTCTGAAATAAAGTTTTTTTTGGAGCACGAAATCCTAAAACGTCACTGTACGTTTTCTAAAACGAGCTTACGAAACGCTTATTAAAACGCTGGTCAAATCCGCTGCCAGTGGCGCCTGCGCACGCGCGCAAGCGTGTCGCGCCCGCGCCGCAGCATATGCAAATGCATGAAAGCAACACCGCTAGCACAACATACACAGCAGTTTCTAACTTTTTGCACCTCACTTAATTACACCCGTTACAATTACGCTCTATTGTCTGTAAATAATTATGAATTTAATAAGTACTTAATAGGAGTCGGATGCTTTTTATTTAAATGTAAAAACGTTCACTGACAGAGTAATTAATTGACTGGCTTGATAACATTGCCACTGTGGTGGTTGCAATTGTTTCCTCGGTCTCAGTTTCCAGTGCAAAGGTGAAGTGACAAAAACTCTGGGTCGCTTAAAATCGATGATACATACATACATACATAAATCACGTCTTTATCCCTTACGGGGTTGACAGAGCCTAAGGTGACAAGACCTAAAGACCACGTTTAGCATGATCGTGGGCGTATGGATGGAAAGGGGAATCAAAACAGTGATGGGTTGCTAGCCACATCGCCTATAATAACATGATCCCTAAGATTTTCACCCAATCCCTCGATGGGCTTTTACCATCCGCGCGGGAAGAGAAGCAACTGGTACATTCTATGTTTTTTCTTTGCTCCCTGACCAGCATGGAAGAAATGATGATGAAGTGGATGAAATGATGATGTCGATGATGATTTGACTAAATAGGCCTGTAAATGTATCTCTTCTCTTCCCGTGCAGATGGTAAAAGCCCATCGAGGGATTGGGGGAAAATCTAAGGGATCAAGTTATATAGGCGTTGTGTCTAGCAACCCATCACTCTTTTGATTACATTTTCCACCTATACGCTCACAATCTTGCTAAACGTGGCCTGTAGGTCTTGTTACCTTAGGCTCTGTCTACCCCGTAAAGGATAAAGACGTGATTTATGTATGTATGTATTAATAGATATTAATTATCAGAAGTTAATGTCGCAGATTTCAAGCGCATCAGTTACTTTTTTTCATTAACATGCATTTCCTCCGTCACTGGGCAATAGGCACGCAACCGTCGAGGTGACAAAAACACGGACCTGTTACTCGCTGATACTACAATTAGAGACGCGGCTTGACGACGGCGGCCATACAAAATGTGCTCATTACCATTCTTTAAACTGCTGACACCATGTCATATTTAAAACGAATACAGTGGCCTTGCCTACATGTATACATGCATACATAAATCATGTCTTTATCCCTTACGGGGTAGACAGAGCCTAAGGTAACAACACCTAAAGGCCACGTTTAGCAATATTGTGGGCCTATAGGTGGAAACGGGAATCAAAATAGAGATGGGGTGCCAGCCGCATCGCCTTTTTTTTATATTAGCCTATAACATGATTCCTAAGATTTTCCCTCAATCGATTTTCCTTCGATGGACTTTTACCATCTGCGCGGGAAGAGAAGCAACTGGTTCATTCTGTGTTTTTTCTTTACTCCCTGTCCAGCATGGAAGAGTGGCCTAACCATGACGCTCTAATGCGTTTCAATTTCGACTCTGTTAAGGTTTTAGCTGTCAGTTTTAGTATGGATCTGACAGCGAGCGAACTTAAACTGAATCGGAATTGAATCGCATTATGACATCATGGTAAGTTATGGGTCCCTCGCATGACTGTGGTCGTGTGGTCGTGGTGTTCTCGACATGTTTCTAACCAATTCTGAGACCTAATACCTCCAAAGTATTTAGTAGTTATACAGAACACCCCTAAGGGGTGATAAGGGAACATCTACTGCTCACTAGGGACGAAAGAATCTTCAGTTAATGACCAAGTTTAATTACTTATTTTCCTTTTTTAATTAATTATTTGTAGGAGCAATCGGCCTCGCGGCGGCGCGCAAAAACCCCTCCCACGCCGCTGATCGATCAGAACTAACTGATTGATTGATTCCGTTGTTCTCGCTTACCACAATCATGTTCGCGAGAGAATCATGCGCGGTGATTTTTTGACGTTTTCATTTCTTTAGAAGCACACTACAACCATTTAAACCATAGCGGAAACGTTTTTAACCTTTTCGCCGCCACGTCAAATACAAGAAACGTCACCCATACGCCAGACTTCTTTATTGCGATGCCTTAAGTTGAACCTAAACCCAATTGAACTAAGGTTGCTTTTGCGTTGAAGTAATGGACGTATATATAGGTCGTTGGCGTCGAACCTGCGGTGCTGATATATGTGTCGTTGGCGTCGAAAAGGTTAAATTCCGTCGTCAACAGATCCATTTATGTATGTTCGTCCGAGTGGAATTTTCCAACTCGATTTTGAAAGAAATATCTTCAACCGATTGAGCTAAAGTATACTGCGTACTTGTGTAAGTCGGATGACAATACATGATAGTAAAATTCTGGTGGCCCGCCCAGGACCGTCTCCGTAGGACAGAGCTCTTCAACGGTCAATCCGATTTACCTACTTGAAATTTGGTACTCATTGTTTGGTAAGTAAGGGTGACAGTGCAAAAAAGCAAAAAAGTCTTGTATTCGAAATGGCATTTGTATTCAAGACAGCGGGTCCCTGGGGCTCGGAGGCAAAGGAGCTAGTCAGGGAGCTGGGCCGCAGACTGACAGATAGGGGCTGCGATCCCCGCTCTGGTTCGTGGCTGGTTCAAAGGGTTGCCATTGCAGTTCAAAGAGGCAACGCGGCCAGCATAATGGGAACCTTTGAACCAGGCACGAAACAGGGGGCATTTTTTAGGTAAGTTTCTAATCATTTTTAACATAGTGTACTTAAAATCAACTTTCCTAGTTTTAGTGTTTTCTATTGTTATTTAGTTTTTAACAAACATATTTCATCGAACTTTGTTGCATTATTTACTACGTCGGGTACTTTAAACTGATCAGAATTTCCGTTCTGTAATGAACAAATTCTTTTGAAATTAGGTTTCAATGTAGTAAATAGGAAAGGTGCAGGACAAAGCAGAACGAGTCCACTTTAAGTACCTACGTAGCTACTATGTAAGTAAACTACTGTTAATGTTAGGAAAAGGTCTTGAGGGTTCGCATAGAACAGCCAATTTACTTAGTCCATTCGTCGACTAGTGTCCGACACTGGCATTTAGCCGAAGCCGAATCCGAAAGCAACCTCTATAGCCGAGATTGTACTCGTAAACAAATTTTTTTCTGAAGAAAATGCGCCTTATGGTCCCCACGTTGGACACAAAAATATGTGTATCTGTCACCAAGACATCAGCTACATTAACTGCCACGACGCACGAGCAGCATGCGCCGGAGACGTCACACGTGTTCTACATCGCGCCAACGAAGATTTTTAACGCGGATGCATAAATACAACTTACAACTCTCTTCCTTCGGGCTTCGGTCCTCTCTGTACATACTGAAAACCGCTCGAACCCTATTACCCATATAGAGTTGTCACGGGTGCCTGACATGACGAATGCGATGCCCGCTACTCCCACAGGCTCACAGCGATACGGGCTAAGTAATGGAATACCACATAGGTATCATAATTACAAAACGGATAACTTAGGTATAAAAGTGTTTCGGACTAGTTCGTGGTCCTTCCTCTTGGAGCGCTGCAAAACGAACATTGCGCGCCAGCACTCTGCTCACGCGGCTACTCGACGCAACTGACAGCGGCGCACAACTACCCTCGTTTTCATCGTCATTTTTGTTATTATCAAAAGTAGGTACATTACACACGTACATTAGTGATTACTCGACTTTTATACGTCATTTATCCGATTGTGTAATTGTGATTTAGTCTCACGGTAGTTTCATCATATCATTGATAAATAGTATGTTACGCATCACCAACACCAAAGCATTTAAATTCTTCAAATTCGGCAAGAAACTCGGCGGAACGCACTCTTGCGCCATGCGTCTAATTTTCGCATTTTATTCGACACAAGCACGCAAACACCGTACAAGGCGCCGTGCCCTCACTTAATTAACGGAGGCCATATTAGACTCGTTTGCATCTTCGTTGATCTTCACAGATCCTCGGAGATGATCGGGCGGCGCGGGCGCATGTAAATTGTTTGGTACGTGCGAGTGAGATAGCCTTTGGCGAGCGGACATACGGGTGAGAAGGATGGCGCACATTAAAATGGCTTCAGATAATTTACTGGTTTGCATTCAGTTGTCAGTCATGCAATGAGCTATGGAGAGAGATATGCTTAGAATTTTTTCGGGCGATAAAATCCTCAATACGGATATTCGCTGAAGAACTAGTCAGCGAAATAGCTCAAAGAATATGTACGTTAAGGTGGCAATGGGCAGGTCACTCGTAGGTTGCAAGAAAAGGGTTCCCAAGCGACCACGAACCGGAAGACGCAGAGTTGGTTTCTCAAGGTAGATCGACATCGCTACGCTCATGTGCCAGTGGCAGGTCACGTGGCTCGAAGGACCAAAAGCCGATGGAGCCGGAAGGTTCTCAAGTGGGTACCATGCGAAGGCGCAGCGTAGGATGGACTGATGACTGAAACTCCGTCCCTTGGAAGAGGACCGCGTAATACCGGTCTTTGTGACGCTGTTTGGGGGAGACCTATGTTCAGCAGTGGTCTTTCATATTCCCCATAGGGGTAGGCAAATACTACTTTGTTCCACTTGGTACGATCCTAACAATACCTCTCTCGCTTCATCCACATACACCAATCTCTTCATACATGCTCGCCGGTTTCGGGTAGGTACGTAACCTACTCCTGACCTGACCTTTTTTCAAGACGTCTCCTGTTTGGTGTCAGAATGATGATGCCATGTATTTACCGTACGTCCGACGAGGCTGTGTCGAGCTCAGGTCACAAGCCGTTCGGTTTACGCGGAAGACTGTTTATCTGATATTTTGCTGGTCGGCACCTTACTCAAAGGAAACTTAGACGACGAATAAATAAGATAGCGAGCCGACACGAAAACTAATTTGTGTACAACTTGGGAAGCGAAAAGCTGAACTTAACAATGTTGCCTGGTCAATTAACATTATGTTGTTACGCAAAACGTCGTGGGTTGCTCGTGTATTCATTTAAATACCATTAAAGTGGAGAATTTGTCAGGTTTTTTTTTAGGAGGGAAGAGATAGCTTTAGAGGTTGGCTTTGTATGCTTTCGTATTATGTACCTACAAGGTTCCAACGTAGTGTCATCTTGATATATGTTCAATAATCCCTATGAAGCAAACCGCGAGTCAAATATAAAATTAGTACCATACTCACCTTGCATTTCCACAAACCCAAGACCCGCTAAAGTAATGTTTTACACATACACAAATCACGTCTTTATCCCTTACGGGATAGACGGAGCCTAATAAGACATAAAGGCTACGTTCAGCATCATTGTAGGTGTATAGGTGGAAAGGGGAATCAAAATAGTGATGGGTTGCTATCCGCATCGCCTATAACACGATTCCTAAGAATTTCGCCCATTCCCTCAGTGGGCTTTTACCATCCGCGCGGGACGAGAGGCAACTAGTACATTATATGTTTTTCCTTCGTTCCCAGACCAGCATGGAAGAAGGTAACTAAAGTAAACATCTACAAAAGATGTGATGATATCAGATTTTTGGTGACGATTTATCACAGCGACAGAAGTCGAAGCTATTCGCGATAGTTAGAGACGCCGTATTGTGAAGTCGTAACGCTAAAACACGGTTAAAACCATAAACTACGATTGCGCGCTTTCCGTCCTTTTTATTTACGCCTCGGGAAGAAAACTATAACTCACTAAACGGCATTTAAAACAAATGCGTATATTGTCTACCAACTTCAGACAATGCGGTGTTCCGCGCAAAAAGTAATAATCCTGAATTATAGCGCTAGCAGGTGTATTCGCTTCTACTAAAGTGCAGCATTATATTGAGTCGGTACCTAATTAAGCAGTGGATAGACACCCATTACTAAACACTCCCTATTAACACTAGGCACATGTGTGCGATGACGTCTGTATACTCAACGATTTGAGTATGTGTGATGATGTTGCAGTGTCAGGGCCTAAAATTATAATCAATTGCCTACGATTGCTGAACGGACTGGAAATTACAAAGGCAAGTTCTTTTTCTTCTTATTTGTGGCGTTTCATCTTTTCTAATATGGCCCCATCGATCGATGCGATGATTTCGCCAATGTCGAAGTAATAAATACAGGGTTCAAAAATCTTGTGACCACAATGACGGTAACGTTGTACCTACGGTAGAATAGAACACGGTCAAAAGACCCCTCCCCCTGTTGGGCTCTTAGCCAACGGATAATGATATCCCTTAAAATCTGCCAGGAAATCATTAACCGATGCCCAGGGTGCATCGGACCAAGCACTGCTATTCCCCTTGGACGGATCCAAAAACGAATCGCAGCTCTTGATCACACGCGGAGGTAACCCGACTCGCACCCCAAAGGCAAGTTTAAAATTAACGGAATTAGTTTGACAGATGGTACACAATGTTGCCAGAGTTAAATCGGTGTTGCTGTTATTGTGATTTGTTTGAAAAAATACTCTGGATGCTAACGGTTTGGCTTTACGTTGATATTATTTTCGTAAAATGTTGATAAGCGCTTGAAATTACATCATTTCACCGCGTTAAAGCCGAACGAATAATTGTATTGACAGAAACTATGAATAATATTGATCCTATAGTAGTGTCCGATGGAACTTTCGATTTACAGTTTCGGTTTCGGCGAGTTCCGGCGAGTTTCAGCTTCGGAAATAAACTTGACAAAATTAAAACCGGTTTCTTGGGATTTCGTGTGACTCATTTCACATCAAATACTTAGAATAAATATTCACTTTGGTTTAAAAAAAATATACTAGAACCGCCCTCGAATTGAGTATTGATTTCGATTACAATTGTATGAATATTGTTGCCTCTTGTCTTTTGTTTTTTTTTTTAATAGTTAGGGTATGCGTAAAGGCATGCTATGTTGTTCAACATTCTACCTTTAACCCTAACACTACCTAATTACCATACTTAGGAACAAGAGCTTCCGAAATGAATATTCATAGATGTCTGGTACAAGAAATAGACTTAGGAACAGACAAGCTGTATGGTTTTTGCGTGTCGTTAATTATTGAAACAAACGAGTGCTACATTGTATCGGTTACGAACCTTTTTTGCGAGGCGGGGGTTATTGTAGTGTTTTGTAATTACCTCATTACCGCACGGCGGAAATTGTCTGAAGATACAGTAGGAGCAGTCGAACAATTAGTGCGTAATAGTACATTTCTACAGAGGCCGGAAACTAAGGGGTTGCCGGCCGAAAACATAGAGACGGCCGAACGTGAGCGAGGCTAAATATTTGAACTCGATATTTTTCAACTCGATTCGATTTAATTTTTGTATAGTATCTGAACCGTGCTAAGCAATTTTGGGGCATTGTAAGATTAGACTAGCATACAAAACGTCTACACTGCATAGTGCTTTGTGTTATAATATACACACACATTAATCATGTCTTTATCCCTTACAGGGTCGACAGAACCTAAGGCAGGGGTGGCGAACCTTTTTTGGTGGACGTGCCATTTTTTCACAAATAAAGTAATATTTGGCTCTGACCTGTCATCAAGGACCTTAAGAGTGTGTTGTTATTTTACCGTCATATGACCACATTGCCCGTTTTCTGCCCTATTTCATAATAAAATAATCTTAAGTTGGTGGTTTAATGGATAAAAATAAACCTTTTTTATTATTGGCGTACCCGAATTATTTTGAAGCGTGCCAACAGTGGCACGCGTGCCATTGGTTCGCCATCCCTGACCTAAGGCAAACACCCAAAGGTTACATATAGCGTGATTGGGGTTGTAAGGAGGACAGGGGAATCAAAATAGTGATGGGTTGCTGCCCGCATCTAGGGTTGCTGGCCGCGCCCTACAACAACTATGACAAGATTTTATTATTATTTTTTTACTGGAAAAAAGCTGCTGGTATTTTCTTTGCGCCCAAACCAAGATAGAACGAAATGGTGTAAAATTTAATTTTATTGGATCTACTGTGCATTGTCTCTGCTGTGCACCGTGACACAGTAATCAAGCAGTTTTTAGTCGATTTTAATTGAATGCGATTCGATCTTACCTATGAAGGTTCATTGTCTTCAGTTGCCACCATCAGGTACTGCTACGAAGACAATACCGTTGACATGTTGAGCTGACGTATAAAAAGTCGAGTGATGCTCGACATGTTTCGGACTATTTCGTAGTCCTTTTTCCAAGAGCATTATGAAGATTATGATTGAGTCTCACGGTAGTTTCATGTTAAAAGTGTTGAGCTGACATGGATTTGTTTTAAAAAACGATGAAGTTTTTTTTTTATTTATTTTAAAACGGGCTTCGTACATTTTGTCACATTAGCCCATAGGGCAACAGCGAATTAAACAAGTGGAACAATATATTGCACTAGCTCATATTGTTGGTCACATCAGCCAACCTGAACAGCATCAACGCGACGTCCGAGGTCGGTCGGGCTAAGATATCTAGAAACATGCCCGTGTCGTACATATTCAGATTGGCTGCTGCAACCAACGCCTCAATGAAAATTTAATTTGTCAAATGATTTCTAGCCCAAACTATATACGATATTGGGAAACGATATTGTTGTAATAATTTTATTGAATTTTCTTCCATGCAATTTTCTACCATGCTAGTCTGGGAGGAAAAAGAAAACGTAGGTAGGAAGAGAAGCAATTGTTACCTACCAATTGCTTCTCTTCCCGCGCAGATAGTAAAAGCCCCTAGGGAATGGAATCATATAAATCACGTTATAGGTATACCTACGCTTACATCTTTCTAAACGTGGTATTTAGGTCTTGTTACTTTAGGCTCCGCTTACCCCGTAAGGGATAAAGACTTATATATCAATATGTATAAAAGCAGTTAACCTTGCCACTCCGCTATACTCAATAATGAGGGTAGTAAACCATCGAGTCATCTGACATACACATACACACACATACACAAATCACGTCTTTATGCCTTACGGGGTAGAAAGAACTTAAGGTGGCAAGACAGGCCACGTTTAGCAAGATTGTGGCCGTATAAATAGCAAAAAAATGGAATCGAAATAGTGATGGGTTGCTAGCCGCATCGCCTATAACATGACTCCCTCGATAGTCTTTTACCATCTGCGCGGGAGAAGCAACTGGTACATTCTATGATTTTTATTTGCTTCCAGACCAGCATGGAATTTGGCTCACCTGATGGTAAGATAAACTCATTCCTAGTCAGTCTTAACCTTTTCAACGCCAACGATCTACGTCCATTACTTCAATGCAAAAGCAACCTTCGTTTCATTACGTTTAGGTTCAACTTAAGGCATCGCACTGGCGTACGGGTGACGTCTCTTGTATTTGACGTGGCGGTTAAAAGGTTAAAGGGACGTGGTGAGGATAGACGCGTGTTACTGGGTATTGCAAAGCTCTCCGCCGAAGTGGCTAGAAACGCGGTCGTTGTACCGAAACGAACGGTGTAATCACTAATTACGGCTCATAAATCATCAATCCCGCAATTAATACCGACTGCAGCTGCTTATTTTACTAATTGCAACTGATTTTCATAAAAATCGCTATTTTGCAACCGTTCTGGGTTAAGGTTTTATATAGAGCGGTTATTACCTGTTTGTCTAGTCGCATAAAATCCAACCCATCACTATTTTGATTCGCCTTTCCACCTATACTCCCACAATAATGATAAGCGTGGCCTTTAGGTCTTGTTACCTTAGGCTCTGTTTACCCCGTAAGGGATAAAGACGTGATTTAGGTATGTATAAAATCCAACCAGTACCAGTACCAGTTGCTTCTCTGCCCGCGCAGATGGTAAAAGCCCATCGAGGGAATTGAGCTAAAATCTTAGGAATCAGGTTATAGGCGATGCGGCTAGCAACCCATCACTATTATGATTCCCTTTTCCATAGGCCCTGTCTACCCCGTAAGGGATATAGACGTGATAGGTGTATGTGTATTATGTATGTATAAAATCTTAAGAAATCACGAGGAGTTAAAAGGTTTGATATATAGAAAGAAGGAAAACGCAAAGCATTTTATAACTCTACTAGCTTCGGCCCGCGACTTCATCTGCGTAGAATTATACATAAAACCTTCCTCTTGAATCACTCTATCTATTAAAAAAAACCGCATCAAAATCCGTTGTGTAGTTTTGAAGATATAAGCATACATAGGGACAGAGAAAGCGACTTTGTTTTATACTATGTAGTGACTATGTAGTGATAGTGAAGGGCCTGTCTCACCACTCGCTGTAAAGCTACGGTTATTTTAAGTGTCGGTTATCTATGATTCCCTCTCTATCTCTTACTGCGAACCAGACAGAGACGACATCATAGATAATTAATTGACACATAAGGTGACCGGAATTTTACAGAGAGTGGTGAGACAGGACTTAAACAATATCTGTAGTGGGCAAACCCGAACTGAGTCGGAATTGAATGGCTTTGCTTCTCAGATTTTTCTGTTCTACTTTTCAGTGTCGTGTAGAAATTGTATCTGGTTACTGTATAAAATATTTTGTACCTATAGTTCTTTAACAATTTTTATTTATTATGATAATGACATTAGGGATAAGTTCGCCTTTGTGCATATATTTAAGGTCTTTTTTGTGATTTGTCTCTGCTTCTCTATATTTGTAAAAAAATATACTTGGAACATCTTGTAAACCTGTGTTGCCAAATAAAATATTTGAATTTGAATTTGAACTGTCAAAATCGTCGGTTACGGTTATTTATTGTTAAAACTGGTGCAGGTCATTAACATCACACCACCTGTTTCATAAGTGTATAATCAAGACACCGTGTTTACGAGTACTTTTGCGGGGGTATAATCCGCTCTATGTAGATCTACGCAGCGTGCTGCGCGAGCGCGGCCGTTATACAGGTTCGGCCAGTTTTTGTCGCGCGGCCGTCGCACGCGGCGCTTCACGCATCCCGCTCCCACCTTATACTTGCGCCGTATAGAATACGCTATGAAATTTGAAGCCATACACAGAGTCAGCACATGAAAATTTTGAGCATACTTGGAATCATGTCATACATATATCACGTCGTTATCCCTTACGGGATAGACAGAGCGTTAGGTAAAAAAGCGTAAGCGTAAGGTAAGCAACCCATCACTATTTTAATTTCCCTTTCCACCTTAATTGTGCTAAACGTGGCCTTTAGGTTTTGTTACCTCAGGCTCTGTCTACCCCGTAAGGGATATAGACGTGATGTGTGTATGTATGTATGTAATTTTTGCGAAATGATTAAATAAAATAAGTCGCGAAAGCGAAATGAAATAAGTCTAGTGTTAGCAGAGCCCTCTCCTAAGCAAAATGTTGGCAGTATGAGATCATTTCATATTGGTTACTTACATAGACAGACTGACATAAAAATATTCTGTTTTTAGCACCTATTTCTTGTTATAGCGGCAACAGAAATACATCATCTGCGAAAAACTCGACTACCTAGTTATCACGGTTCGTGGGATAAAGTCTGGTGGCAGCTCGACAGACAGACGGACGGTCATCAAAATCTTAACAATAGCTAACTAGGGTTCCGTTTTTACCTTTAAAAATATTTTTCCAGACAAATAGACACCACACAACATTCGCACAAATCTTTTGACTTATACCACCCAATAATACTATGGTTTCTCTATCGGCTTTTAATTAGAAAATAAAGTTAATGACTTAAGCATACACTTACCTGCGTTATATTAATTATGCGAAGACACCTACTTTCCGACCTATACGCTAACAAGTTTAGTATTAGAGCGGCTTTGGCGTAAAAACCGGGCGTAACTGATGGAGCGTAAACGCAACGTAGGAAGGGTCATTTGCGCGCGCAATTGAACTGATTGCGGGTTACCGTGACGCCGGCAGCTAGAGTTACGCTTCTTACGCTTTGAGCGTAATCGTAGCTCTAATAAGTGTATCAGTACAGTTTCTATCAGGCATTTATAAGATACATAACTTCAACGCGGGTCTGGAAAGAAAAACATAGAATGTACCAGTGGCTTCTCTTCCCGCGCAGATGGTAAAAGCCCATCGAGGTGATGGCTGATAATCTTAGGAATAATTTTATAGGCGATGCGTGTAGCAACCCATGACTACATATTGATTCTCTTTTCGACCTTTACGTCCACAATCACGCTTAACGTGACTTTTAGGTCCTGTTAGGCTCTGTCTTCCCCGTAACGGATCAAGACGTGTTTTATGCATGTACTAGCTTCTGCCCGTGACTTCGTCTACATAGGTATAAACCTTCCTATTGAATCACTCTAGCTATTAAAAAAAACAGCATCAAAATCCATTGCGTAGTTTTAAAGATTTAAGTTAAAGGTTAATTTAAGGGACAGACAGACAGACGGCGGAAAGCGACTTTGTTTTATACTATGTAGTGATGTTTGTATGTATTTACGAGATGTTCAATTAGGTCTTAATTACACAAACTGATAGATTTGAAAAAAAAATTGCTGCTCTGGAGCCCCAGATCGCACGGAGCGATGGCAAGCGCCCTGATGGGATGTCATTGATTCCATGGAGGTACGGACGTGCGCTGGTGTGGGACGCTACCTGCGCCGACACCATGGCTGCGTCCTACCTTCCAATGACGTGCAGGCATGCCGGCGCGGCGGCGGACACCCGGGAGCGGGTAAAGATGACAAAATACCAGTGTCTCGGCGCCCAATACGAATTTGTCGCATTTGGCGTCGAAACACTTGGTCCGTGAGGCAAGGGCGCACGTGGGCTCTATAAAGACCTCAGCAAACGCCTGAGGGAGGCAACAGACGACCCTCGCGCGGGCAGCTTTCTCGCACAGAGACTCGCAATTGCGATACAACGCGGGAATGCTGCCTGCGTGATGGGGACCCTACCTAAGGATCCAAATTTATTTTAATTTTTAATTTTTAACATAAGTTTTATTTTTCTAAGTTATTTTAAGGTAGCCTAAGTTTATATTTCAATTATGTTGTATTTACCAATAAAGTACAAATTATGAATCAAACTGATAACTCACGTATAAATGTCGAGTAAAAGCCCATCCAGGGAATGAAAATCTTAGGAATCATGATATAGGCGATGCTAGCAACCCATCACTATTATGATTCCCCTTCCCACCTTTACGCCCACAATCATCCTAAACGTGGCTAAAGGTGTTGTTATCACAGGCTCTGTCTACCCCTTAATTTATTCAGTATGTAATTACATTTTCTTACCAAATTTGTACAGAATTTTATTTACAAGAAAATAATGTAAAAAGTTACTAACATACCTTAAAATACATATTAATTAGCGACTAGTTACTCTACTGTATTTGTTAGCAACTGTAGAAAATAAATTCGTAATCATTCATCTCGTCTCTATTTCACGTGTCACACACACTCCAACAAGATCATACACACACACCACATTCACATTCATAAACAATAACGGAAAATGCAATTTCACTACTTTTCCTATATGCATCCTTTTCTAAAACAAGCATTCTCTCAGTTCCATCTTCAATGCTTATTGATTGTGTTTGATTGCACTTAGTGCTAAACCAGCCCCCACACACCACAGACCATTGGCACTGCGGAAACAGCCGTAAAAGCAGTAAAAGAAACGGAAACACTCCGCAACGCCTAGAGCTCATGTTCTCTCCCACCCTGATTTATGACCACAGAAACATGTAGAAAGAATCTTAATGAGGCATTCAATAGCACCAGCGCATGCGTTAATGCTCATAAACATTTTTCTCGTAAAACACGCCTTTTTAGGCGACTGGCGATGGCAATACTTCATCGAAATTAATTCTAATAGTTGTTGCTAGTGCATTCCAACTGCGAGGTGTGAAATTTTTCCTTGACTGTAAAAAGTTTGAGTTGCTGTTGTTTATGGTACAGGCTGATTGACAATTGGAATGTCGTGGCTTCACGGAACACCGTAGAAGCTCTAAGGGCGTCTCTTACAGAGAATATGTATTAAAAACACATCTCTTAATAAAATATGAAAATACCGAGACGCGCCGCGGTGACACCGAGTGCTCCCGTAACGCCTCACATACGACCGAATAGGGAATCCGTGTGGATTTTAGTGGGTATGCCTGCCGTCGCATACCCCCGGTAACCCCGTACCGGGCGGTATTTATCGCACCAAAAAAAATGTTCTGTCTACTGTACTTAGCTAATACAATCATCATGTATAGCTCTTAAACCATTTTACTATTCTCGTACGGCCCATAGAACTACTAATTGCTCGGAATGACTTCATCGACTCATCTTAATGCCCAAGATTTGCAATTCCGATCAAACGAAGACGAATAATGGTTCATATTAGTTAAATATATGCATTTATGACGAAGCCGCGGTTGATGGACAGGTAAAGTAGATTATAAATATTTATCCGATTATCGTCATGTCAAAATTTTATTGTTTCATGATAATTTAGTTTGCAATTACTGTCATGCTACGACTGCGTTCGGTTTTTGTAGTGAAATTTTAATAATACAAAGTAAACGACGTTTGAATTATACGCTTGGTTAAGTCTGTAAAAGGATTACTTTAATTTATTGGTAATTTGGGAGTTGATTGCAATAAGCCTGTTAGCTCTATAGGCCAATAAGCCTGTTAGCTCGATAGGCCAATAAGCCTGTTAGCTCGACAGGCCAATGAGGACAAGATGGAATAAATAGGATACATACATGACTGATCTAAACACAGCATAGTAATACTGACTGACCTTGCCCCCGCCAAGTCGAGCAAAAAAAGCGGCACGGCCGTACTACTATCCTTTTCTCGATTATATATTTAGAGATATCCTTAAAGAAAACTTTCAGTATCCGTAAGTGCTCTAGAAAACCGTTCCTAAATACACACATATATAAATCACTTGTTTATTCCTTACAGGGTAGACAGATCCTAAGTTAATAAGACCTAAAGGCCACATTTAGCATGATTGGGGCATGTAGGTGGAAAGGGAAATCAAAATAATGATGGGCCTTTAACATGATTCCTAAGAACTTCGCCTATTCCCTCGATGGACTGTAAGGCCGTGGTCGCTTTCACCCGCCGCACGCGGCCGACAGCGGCCCGCCGCCCGCGGCGTCTGAATGGTGTGTTCGGGAATGCTCGGGAGTGGTCGTTTTGGGCGAAAACGACCACTCCCGAGCATTCCCGAACACACCATTCAGACGCCGCGGGCGGCGGGCCGCTGTCGGCCGCGTGCGGCGGGTGAAAGCGACCACGGCCTTAGGTACCATATGCGTGGGAAGAGAAGAACATTGTATGTTTTCCTTTGCTCAGACCAGCATGGAAGTGCACGTAAGTATACGACACCTGGACCAAATTTCCAAAAGCGTACACCATTACCAGCCGACTTAAAAACAGCCAATTATTTCGCTTCAAAATTGACGGTGGCAAGAACAGATAGCTCTCGGCTCGAGCCGCGACGTCCGAGCTATGCGATCGCCTCCAAAAGCCTATATTTAATTGTACTGTATCATCGCATACTAAAATGCCCCTTAATTTTTTGCCACCCCCTTTAATGACATAATCGCAGAGCGGCGCGGATGCGCGGCGCGCTTTTTGTGCGGCATCTGCAAATGCCATAAGCGCGGAAAGCGAAAGGCTATAATAACCTCTAGCTGACTAATTAAGACATTAACAATTAATGAAATGTTGAAAGGTGTAAGAAAAATAACAAAGTATAGTGTAAGCACGGATCTTAGATGCCAAAGATGCGTTCTGTACGTCTAGTGTAAGTTTTGCAACAAATTTTCGTTTACTATTCGAAATAGTTAAACGAGCTAACTCATAACGATAGGTACGTTTCTTTTCACCGTCACAATCGTATGCGCTCGAACGCTGTTGCGTTGTCACGTCGCGGCGCGTATTCCATACAAATTCGGTGAGTTCGTTTCACTTCGCGTTGCGTTTCTCACAGATGTCACTGTTCACTTCGACTCCGTAAGTTCCTCGCGAGTATAAGTTCCAACTGTCACTCTGGTGACAGTTACCGTTCGTGAACGCAGTAGTTAAGTGTGTCACTATGTTTTTACCTAGTGAGAACGCTCTCACTCCTCATATTCAGCAAAAATAAGGTTCAAGTTTCTTTAGCAAATTTATTAACGGTCTAAACGCGGCGCACCAAAGTGCTTGCGATCTTGTATCTCTTTCTTACACATTGTGATGTCTCGCAAATACGTAAGGGAGGTTAATTAAGGAATTAAGCACTTTTTGGACATATATTTTAAGTTCTTTTTACAAACTACCTAGTTACTTACATATTTTACATTATGCGCGCACACGAATACGTGTGAACTAAAAAAACGACTTACCGTGCTAACTCCTTAAAAATAAAGCGTAAACGTTCTTAATTACAATTAAATAAAAAGCAAAAAGGAAAAAAAGGAAGGGCTCTGTCTACCTACAAGGGATATAGACGTGATATGTGTATGTGTGTGTATGTAAAAAGGAAAAAAAAACAAAAAGCAATAATGACGCCCCCCAATCCCGGGGTTCGAACGCGAAATTGAAGAGATGCGTACTCGATTTAGACCATCAGGCCATCCGTTGGACCACGGCTACTTTGACAGGCTAATTGAATTTGTTAATTGGTATCCGCTACTCTAGTGTCATCTTTTGACATTTATCAAAATTACCCTTTAATAACATAATAATAAGAGCCACGTTGGTCGTTGCTGTGAATGACACCTTCTATACTTACAACTGGGTATATATATTTATACTAAAAAATATGTGTAGTAACAGCGCTGTACGGTAGCAGATATTAGTATCGACCCTACTGCTACATTGAAATAAGGCGTCAAATGTGAATGATGATTATGATAAAGTTTACGTACCTACATACTTAACTCAGCCGTCTCAGAACTAGTGAGAAGGCTCTCCCTTCTCATAATTAAGTAAAAATAAGGTTCAAGTTTCTTTAGCAAATTTATTAACGATGCTGCGCTGTGGACTTGTAGTCTAAAAACGACGAACCAAAATGATCTACAAGTAGGAGGTTAATAAGGAAGAAGGCACTTTTTTGAACATTTATTTTAAGAGCTTTATACAAACTACTTGCCTACCTACATTATATTTTACATTTAGCTCAGCTTGAATGCGTGTGAAAAAAAAAACATATTAATAATAATAGGCCCTTACAAATATGACACATTTACTGTTTTTATATTACCTAATGCTACTTCAATAAATGCAACAACACATAGGTTATTATTTTTCACTTGTAAAATTAATTATATTTATTCGTTTTAAAGGGTGGGCAGGCTTTGAAAGTTAGTCACATAATATTTGTTTAATTATTTATTAAAAATAAAAATATACCTACTTTTTTCTCAGCCTTTTTTAGTTTTGAATTAATGCTTGTTTAAAGCAATTTACCTACAGGCAGTTATTTTCATAATTCATGCAAGTTTTACTTTAATTCTACACTTAGTTTAAGTTTACACTCCACTCACTTAAAACCTATGACCAACCCTACCATTGTAGCTCATAATCACCAATGTCTACACGATAAGAGTGATACAGGTATTGGTTGTAATTGTAACTGTGGCAGACTGGAGGTGGTATCGGAGCATACATACCTTGGTTTAGTTATGGATAATAACTTCAACTGGGGACCCCATATAAATCATGTCTGTAATAAACTAAGATCCGTGTTATCCAAAATTTCCCTACTTAAATTTAAACTGCCGTACAGTATTCTGAGAGTTCTGTACTTGTCACTTGCGCAATCAGTTATCGAGTATAGTCTGGGTAGTTATGGCAGAACATTCAAAACCTATATAGATAAAATTTATAGATTGCAGGTAAGCCTACTAAAGGCAATTATACCCAGTTCGGCCAAGAAAAAGATGCGCGGTGATGAGGCGAGGCTCTTTGACTATTGTAACGTAGTATGTGTTCACAACCTCATTAAAAATGAAGTACTTAATCACGAAATAGATAAGTTACATAATTTGAAGAAATCTGTTAGATCACAAAATCTCCGTCAATTAGATTACTTGCCGAAATATATTCTACCAAAATGTTCCAATGTATACGGCAAACGCACATGGCAGTATATGTTACCAAGTATTCTCAATGAGTTACCATCGGAAACTCATAATGAAGTGTGTGCCAACCCCAATAGATGCAAGAGAATTGTCAAAGCATTTTACCTAAACTGTAACGCAGCACAACAATAACTCGTCTGTTTAGTATAAGGATTTAACGTGAGTAACTAGCAGCGGCAGATAAACTCTGCTGAGTTTTTGCCCGCTGTCATAATCATTTAAAATGTATATTATAATTTGTTTTCAAAATAAAATAAGAAGGAGTACTCTTCATCAGTGCCATACAGAGTTACTTCTTAATTGAACGGAATAATATTTTCACCCTATATGCCTAACAAGAATTCGCAGCAACCTTTGAACAACCTGGCTAGGCTCTTCTTGAGAACTAAGATGGCTGAATTCCAAGGTAATTTTGATAATGCAGATATGAGGAATCCATCAGTATCTTTGATTGCTGCAGACTTCAATGCCTTGAAGAACTTTGTTTCGAAGGCTCTTGAGTGCTGCACCAACAGGTGAGCTGCTTATCTCGGTAGGTGGACCAACAAGAGGTGAGGTTGAGGCGGAAAATGTTGCTGATTCATGGATCATTCCTGAGGCTCTCGCTGATATATGAGAAAACTGTTGTGCTGGCAGTGGATATTTCCAAGTGCCTGGTGAAGTGCCATGTGTCTGATACCGATGTGAGCAGTGTTAGATGGCCGAAGGTCTTCACGCAGCAGGAGTTATTATTTAAAATAAAACCAGTGGATGGATGTCGTAGCTGATCTTCATATTATTGTGAATTGCCATGGCGCGTTGGCGCGAACCACAGACTGTACACACTAGAGTTTCTACAGTAGTGTGACGGCCATAGACATATTGGTGAAACTTGGTAACTCCAAATAGGATTGCTAGAAGCTCCTTTTCTATCTGGGAGTAGGACTGTTGACATTGGCTAAGAGATGCTGATGCATATGCTATAGGATTCTTGTTATGGCTGATCACAGCGCCCATGGCATCCTTGGATGAGTCAACTGACAAGATGATTTCTTTTGAATGATCATAGTAGATTAGAACAGGGGCTTTAGTTATTGCTTCTTTTAAATTGTCAAATTCTGTCTGGTGTTCGTCTGTCCAAGTCCATGAATTGTTTTTCGATAGCAAAGTCCTCAGTTGGCTGGTTTTTTGTGACAAGTTTTCAACATATGAACCTAGGTAATTAACCATGCCAAGAAACCGCTGCAATTCTGTTACATTTGTGGGAGGACACATGTTTTTAATAGCCTTAACCTTGTCGCTGTCTACTTTGACGCCATCACTACTGAATACATGACCCAAGTATTTAACCTCACTTTTGCATATATTAGACTTGTCTTTGTTGAATTTAAGGTTGATTTTCCTAGCTCTTTCTAAAACTTGTTCTAGTCTTAAATCATGTTCTTGTTTTGTACGGCCATGGATTAACAAGTCATCCATCATTACTTCAACTCCCTCAATATCACTGAATCTTTTTTTCATTTCTGAGTGAAATATTTCTGGTGCTGCATTTATGCCAAATGGCAATCTAAGGAACCTGTACCGACCTTGTGGTGTTATGAAAGTACATAATTTAGAGGATGCCTCATTAAGTTTCAGCATCCAGAAACCCTTGTTGGCGTCTAGAGTTGAAAAATATTGCGACCCAGCTAGACTAGACTTAATTTCATCAATTGTGGGGAATTGGTAATGAGGTCTCATTATGGCTTTATTTAACTTTCTAGGGTCTATACAAAGTCTCAGTTTGCCATCTTTCTTAGAGGTGAGGACAATTGAACTAACCCATTCAGTCGGTTCATCTACCTTTTTTATTATACCATCTTTCTCAAGTAATTGAAGTTCTTTTTTTAGCTCATCTTGCAAGGAGAAGGGAATTCTGCGGCATGCATCAATAGTTGGGACTGCATCAGGTTTTACAGTTAAGTTACATTCAAAATTATTTATACACCCTATTCCCTGGAAGAGGTCCTGATTATTCAAGATAAGATCTTTTTGATTATGTGACTCATTAAGTTGAATATTTTGCACTCTTTTGACTAAATCTAAATCATCACAGCTTTTACGACCAATAATATTCTTACATGGCAAATCCATGACATGAAAATTCATGTTATAGACTTTATAATTATGTATGATTTCCAATCGACATTGTCCCACACTAGGTAGTACTTCTCCACTGAATGTAGAGAGCCGGTGTGCACTTTTAACAAGACACTCTAAAGGGATTTGTAGGTTGTTATATGTTGCTAATGATATTATGTTAGTGTCAGCTCCTGTATCTAAGAGAAAATCTACTTTTTTATTTTTTATTGTCAGCTGTGTCTGATAAGGGTTGACTGAGATCTGATTTGTGGAATACAAAGTGCCAAGAAAATATTCTTTAGTATTGTTATTGTCTACAAATTCTTCATCAATTTGACTTACATTCTTATAAATGAAATTATTCTTGCACACCTTTGCGAAATGATTTCTTTTGTTGCAGTTGCTGCAAATCGCCCCAATGGCTGGGCAACGTACCCGGTGTATTTCACCACAGCGTGGACATGTTTTCTGCTGCTGACGTGAAGAGCTCCCTTGCTGACGTGTTGTTGATTGTTGTCTGTATCTGGGCTGGTTAGTTTGGCTGATGGGAGGAGAGCTTCGGCTGTGTTTATTGTTTATGTAATTAACCTCTGCTTCATGCTGTGTGTTCATTATTTGAGAGTCTACCTTGGTGTTTCTTATTGTTTTGGCCAGGTTTAGTGTGTCTTCAAAAGTCTCCGGTTTCTCTATTAAGATTCTTTCTTTGATGTATTGTGCTTCCGTGTTGAGGTTCCATGAGAAGATATCTTTGAGTAAGTCGTCTTCCAGCTTTCCGAAGTTGCACTGCATGGCAATATTCTTCAGGTCTGTGGCGTACTTTTCGATAGTCTCCTCATTTCCCTGTTTTCGGTTGAATAATTTGTGCCTTTCCATTGATATGTTTGCCTTGGGAAGAAAGTAGTCTTGGAATTTAGTCATGAGTTGAATATATGTGATTGTGTCCATATCGGCTTCGAAAGAATTGAAGATGTTAAGGCCTTCGGTACCCACATTATTTAATACAATGGCGACTTTTCTTTTGTCACTGTGGCCTTCCAAGTCATTAGCCCGCATATAGATCTTTATGGCGGTGCTGAAGTTTTTCCATTCTACAGCCATATTAGGCGAGAGGAAATTTAGTTTAGGAGGCATTCCTGCCATCCCTGCGACGGAGAACGTTGGTGTTGGTGCGGCTTGTGGCTGTTCGGTAACGTTATCCGGTACCTCAATGTCCGGCATGTTTTTTTTTTCTGAATTTGAATTGAATCAGTGTTTTACTTACACTCTCTGTAGTTCTTTTTCTTCTGACACCATGTTAGATGGCCGAAGGTCTTCACGCAGCAGGAGTTATTATTTAAAATAAAACCAGTGGATGGATGTCGTAGCTGATCTTCATATTATTGTGAATTGCCATGGCGCGTTGGCGCGAACCACAGACTGTACACACTAGACAGATAGCGTGTAGTTTACATGACAAGCAGGAGCTTCTGAACTGGGCGTCCTCAGACCGGCAAGAAGCGGCCCATCTTGGTCCACTTCAAAGATGTCACACTCCTGGTTTGGGTGTAGCAGTAAGTTTCTGACCCATCCCGTTACTACGCATTCATGGCTGCGAGGAAAACGTTCGAAGTGGACAAGTGTTGGATGAGAGATGGTGTCGCCATTGTGCTAGTACTGGATAGTGGCGGCGAGAAGCATCGCATCGTATCACTCGCCAAGCTACACGGGATTCCGAATGTCATGCCCGGGGCAGTGGGCTCGTCGGTCATGCCTGCAGAGGCTGCTAACACTGTATAATAAAGAGTACTAGCGTATTGCTGTGCAGCGGAAGCGGCCCAAGAGAGGCAGGAAGGCCGCGGCATAATTATGTTACACTTCACTTATTTGTCACATTTTTCTTCATGTCCTTTCGAGTATTTCATAATGTGTAACTGTCTCCTGTATTTGAGCATATTGTTTTGTATTCTTTACCCACTTTTTCTTGTTACTTTCGCTCTAATACCTCCAAAATATGGTTCTTGTTCTTGCCGGCATTGTTGCATTGCGACATGGCATGAGTGACGTTTGTCTGGCTGACAGTTGCTAGGTTTGACGTTTCGATCCATTTGAACGTTAACTGGACGCTGTTATGCAATACTGTGTCAACCCACAAAATGTCAAACATCGAGATATTGATACCATTCGCTTCCGTATTGATACCATCCGCTTCCTTAGGTAATAAACTAAATCATTCAAAAATGTTTTAAGTGACTCAAATCAATTTTGTACTGAATAATTCAAAAAAACTGTTGACGCATAACCAAAATCCTCTACCTACGGGATAATCTACAATACTGTACCTATCAAGAATTTTGCAATAATGTGTCATGAGACAAATCATTATATCATATAATATTGCTGATTCGACATTTTTCTAAAACCGAATATGCGATTTATTAAATAGGTAATTGTATTTATTTCCAATATTTACAGATGCTTTACATCTTCCCAGACCACTTGACTATTATAATACATTTATGAAATCGTCGATTCCTATATTATCAGAGGCCCCATTTTGAGAAATATGTTGATGTCATATTTAAACACGATTTTCTTAAAATGGACATCTTGAGGGTTGGTATAGTATTGCATAACAGCGTCCAACTTTACTATTGTCGCAGGGAGCTGTCGAATGCGACGATCGTATGTTCACAAAACCGTTATACTCAGTGCGTTTCGAAAAACTTTTGCGAATGCGTTTGCTCACATCGATTAACGTTACGTTTTTAAGGTTTTTTGTAATTCAAAATGGCTGCCGCTACAGCTGTCAAAGCAAACAGACTAAAGAATTCAATTGTTGGAGAAATACAGTGAAAAGTGATATTATGATTGAGCCTTCCTGCTCTACGCCATTCTACGCCGCGGAAATCTATTAGTAATCTAAAAAGTACGAAAAAATTATCAAATTCTTCGGGCGAAATACCAGAACTTTGTTTCATTTCTAACTATGGCGTTCTTACGGACGAACAGGGATTACGCCAAGGATGCTTAAGATCTTCTTCCATTCAGTACTAGTCTCCGCTAGATGCGAAGCTGACAGCAATAGCAAGGATATGTGCGGAAATGTGACATGAAATGGATTTCGTAACCCTGTAGTGTTAGGTACTAGGAGTCTTAGAATCGGAGATCAGGCTGGCAAACAGCTCTAAATACGGGTTTAATATGGTTTCAATGGGATGAAAAATTTTAAACAGCAATGTTTTATCATTGTAACCTAACCACATACTATTTCTGGCACATTGTAATTTTGTTTATATATTTATACTACCTACTTAAATAACATTTACAATTATGATACCAATCAGATAAAATTGACATTTCCATTTTTCAATCCCTTAGCAAGTGGCCTGCTTTGCTCGACTAGTAGATAATCCGGCCCTATAGGTATAAAGTTAGATATGTTGTGTTGTAAGAAATAAATGTCATGTCATGAGGAAATTAATTATGGGTCACCTCAAATTATTTTTACATTTTAACTGGAAATAAACAACACTACAGTAGAACCCTCCAATAAGTTAGGATAGATATATTGATTTGTTAAAAAGAAAAACATTTTTAATGCAAGCTTTTTTACTCATTGTTGACTGTAGTACTTGCATTTTTATCCTAAGCGTGTGTACCAAATGTTGAAGATTTCCCTCTTGTGGAGGCGGTCCTGGTTTAGAAAATTTCAGCTGAATTGCTTGAAGACATCTGCTTCAATTGAAAATTGAGTTGCAAGATTCCACCCATACAACCATACATACATATATTGCAAATTAATTAAAAACTTGTGCCTATTCCCAGTCCACCCCCAATCATGCTAAACATGGCCTTTTTGTCTTGTTACGTCAGGCTGTCTACGACATAAGGGATAAAGACGTGATTTATGTGTGTGGTTGTACCTAATAAAAAATGATGAATGTATTTATTGGCATGACACGAGTACCTACTGTGTTGTAATGTGTATAATGTCATTATTATTATTCCTTATAGATTTGGATGAGGCACATGGCAACATGGCATAAATGTATGACAGGTATATAACTCAAGTGTAAGCTACTTTAATTTCGTTTTTTTTCATAGGAATATTATGTAAACTCAAACCATTTTAATAGTAAGGGTAAGACATTGTAACTAACAAATCATAATGGATGCTGACTTTGGTCTGAATAAAAAGGATTTTGTTTTTAGTTCAATTCTTTTAATTTTTCTATATTTTATGTCGCAGGGATTTAAAATATAGTACTAGATTGTCAATGCAAGATCTCACAGCAGTTAGTATTCTAAAATTTCTAAATATATCAAGCACCATGAAAGCAATAACTAAATGTTATTCAATATGTCCATGCATGTATGTATAGCTGTCTGGAATATAAAGTGCACAGTAGACAATATGTGGTCTTATCGCTTAATAGCAATCACTATCAGACAACCAATAAGACAGAAATCCCGGACTTCCCATACAAAATTGGCTCTTGTCTGTTTCGTGGCAAATAAATAGAGATGGAATCTAATAAGATAACAGAAACTTAACATAGTGTGGTGAATCAAGCCCCAAAAGTCATAATGATTGTCCTTTTAAATTAAATGAACCATCACTATGATATTTACTGTAAAAACGTTTCACAGTGAGTCAAGAATTGGTTCCTAGTACACAGAGAAGAGCAAAACAAACAAAACTTAATAAGCACACGGTTAAATAAAAATAGGCAACATTTATTTTGGTGTAGGTATTATTTTAATATTGCTAATTTAGTATAGTGGCATATAAAAATAAATGGGGTTGCAGGATGGGCAAAATGCCATTGGTCCTCAACTCTCAACTCTCCACCTGATGAATATAGAATGGGCCTCAGTCATAGTTATGAAATGTTATTGCAATTTTTTATGCCAACTTCGATCTGAACGATTTGATGAACATCTGAATGTCTAAAATAATCTGAAACAAAATCCATAAAATAATTAGTTCAATGAAAATCTATTTTGTACAACTTGCAGCCATTCTCGGAAATGTTCATTAATAAGCAACTTACAACTCATACCTTTTTTGAGTTGTTTGTAAAGAAAAGATATTGATAGATGTATAGACGTGATTTATGTACGTATGTATGTAAAATATGTTAGACCAAGTTCTGTTGTTTTAAAGAAAATAAGCCATCAGGCCAACACACAAACCTTTTCTTTGAGGTTAGTTCTGCAACGATGCAGCCTAGCCAGTTCTTCTTAATTCGTATGTTCAACTCTGAACGATCGTCATCTTTATTCTGTTTGTTATGCTTCCTTTTATTGTACTATTTTTCCAAGTACAACAAAACAATTCTCACTTTAATAAGTACAACAAATAATAATTCAATTCAATTCAAATTTAGGAAAAAGTCAAACGTCAAACGTCAAAACTTCAAAAGATATCAATAGTGTTGCCAGCGCCCATCTTTCAATGATATCGTAATCTACAGATGTTTATTTAAAACAGCAAAAGAAAACAATAAAGAACACTCAAAACTTAAAAATAACTTAAACCTACCTAAAACTATTATTAAAGATAAAAAATTTCTCCCAAATCGCCGCCAATGGGGAGGGTGCCCAGAAGGCTGGCAGCATTGCCACGTTGTATGGCAATGCTTATTCGCTGAGCGAAATATTGGCCAGCCCTCTGGTCACGGGAGGCCTCTATAAGGCGCGCCGAGATATCTTTATAGACACGGCGCGCGCTTGGCCCCCATGGCCCCAGAGTTTCGACTCCAAACGCCTCGAAAATATAGCTGCCTCCAAGCGAGCTATACTTTCGGCGTTTGAAGTCCTCCGCTGAGGCCGCAGCAGAGCCAGCAACATTTTGGGTCCTTGAAAGATGGGTCGGAGCAAGAGTATCAACGCACGTTGCATCCCAAACTAAGGGCCGACCCATCCGCCAAGGAACCAGTGTCAGACCGTCGGGCCTCTTGCCATCATCTCTTGCCAAGCCGTTAGGTTCCAGAACGGCTGGCACTTTAACGCTGACGAGGGCCCTACGGATGACATCGTTGAGGCTGGCATGGCGTGGTATACGCCCCGCGCTTCTGCTGCAAGATAGGCCGTGGTGTCCGTAGCTATCGGTCATTTTCCCACATTGGCAGCGATGAGGGACGTTGGTTGGTGTCCCTACCCTAAGACTGGTGGCGAGGCGAAAGGTGGTATTATCCAACAGGGTACCTACAGTTGGTGAGGGTAGGGCTTGAAGCCAGAGGCCTGACTCCCACTCCGCAGTAGCAAGGAGACGAGCGCGTTCTGTCGGACTAGATGCCGTATTTAAAAGATTGTTTCGAACCAATTGGCAGAGCGGCTCGTCCCACTGCCTCTGCGAGCAGGGATTGTCAGGCACAGCAGTTCCTGGGCAAGCTAAAAGCCATACATTTTTGGCCTCGGAACAGTGCGCAACCTCCAGGACTCCTAATGAAGGAGCTAAAATTTTACCTAGAAGTGGCTGCGCACTGTGCACGGAGGACAAAAAAGCAGGCAAAGAAACACTTGAAATTTTTCGGATACCCAGGCCACCATGCCTTATAGGAAGGCTAGCCTGGGTCCATGATTTATCTTCGAAAGGGATGTTAAGAATGCAATGCGAGTTCAATGAAGATCTTTCTTGAAAGATTTAAAGTTCCAATATTACGGTGTACATTATCGATTACCTACTAATAGCTTTTAATTGCTATTGGCTCAGTATAGATTTATATTAGACTAGCTGTTGCCCGCAACTTCGTCTGCATAGAATTCGTTTATCGCTATCCCGCAGGAATTACGCAATTTTCCGGGATAAAAAGTAGCCTATGTGTTATTCAAGACTATAATCTATCTATGTTCCAAATTTCGTCCAGATCTGTCCAGCCGTTCTGGCGTGAAAGAGTAACAAACATCCAAACATACTTCCAAACTTTCACATTTATAATATTAGTAGGATAGTAGGATTTATTTATTTACTCAACAAAAAATATATTGTATAAAAACATCCATGCTGATTTGGCAGCAAAGAGAAAACATAGAATACACATACCATACCATCATCATCATCATACCACGCTCAACGCCCGCAGAGTGCACCGGTGTATCATTTACTTAGTTATCAAATAAATCATCAGTACAGTAAAATCTGCAGTGTATCACTTCTATCAGTATCAATTATCATCTAAAGTGTGTACGAGAGCATTGTCCCGTACAAAACGTTTCTTATTTCTAATTATGAAATCACGGTAATTGCTTTAGAATTGGCAACACTGATTGGAACTTAACATAGACCGTACGGCAAACGCGCTCGATGAGTTCCGCGTTAACGTATTCGAAGGTGAGCGCGTTCACGAAAACTTATACTCGCAGTCTTTGTTGTGCAAACTTTCCGCTGGTGGCGCTGTTCACGTTTTCATAGTAATTGCTATTTTAACGCAAACGCGTGCGAGACGTATTTTGGGACTGAAAACTTACACTAAGCATACTGGAATAAGCTTTTCGAGTGTAATTCCAAACGACGAAAGACAATCGCCACAGATAGGTAATAACTTATTAGCCACCTATTTTCTTAATTTGAATTTGCTGCGTTTTGGCGTTGACTGACGCGCATTTTTATTGACAGTTGTTATTTTTGACAGGTGATGTAGAGAGGTTATAAGCTACCAACTGCAAAATAATTAATACTCTCGTAAAATAATATCAAAACCTAAAGTAAAGGTTTTAAATGTTGTTTCTTGTGTTTTCAGGTGAGTAGATTAGCGGAAAATTCATGTTTTTAGGCCACCGTGCAAACCGTTTTAAAAGCTGCCTCCTACCTTATTAGGGGATTCTCGGACGATTTAAGTACAACTTGGGAAAGTGTAATCAGCATTCGACGAAATTTAAGAATCAAGCACGATAATACTGTCCTTATAAATAAGCAGTTCAAATTTCCGCGAAGAAATCGGCAACTCTCTTCTACCAGTTCACAAATTAAAAGTAAAAACGTGGAGCGGGCATCAGTGTTAATTACTTTATTATGCAAGACCATGAGAATCAGAGCAACAAAGTCCATCATCAATCAAAATTACGCAACTCAAAATCGAACTTTCGCACTAACTCAACAACGACAAACAATTAAAATCTTTGTTTCGATTCCCAGCGCTACCAGTCACATATTTGAGTAATTAATCTGTCAATCATTTATACCACTTGCGCCTTTCTTGGTGCAAATGCGCGATTAATAAATTCTCCATCCGTTACCCACCATACTGTACACAATTACGGCAAAAACCCGCGAACACGCCGCCATCTTTGTCGGCCATTTTGTATAATTGCTTCACAAGATGGCGGACGCGGCGATTGGTTAAATAAAGTGTTAATCGCTCCAGATTCGCGCTAACGAAGTGTGATTGCGGGTAATCACAAGGTCTTTAAGCGCGGGAGCCGATATTAATGATTTCTTGGTTTATAAAATCTGAAGCCTTAGCTAATAAGATGATACAGGCTAAAGTTTTTGGTTCGAGTTCCAACTTGGTAGGTATAAGATAAGATATGATAATTTATACAAAAAATTGCTTGTATAAAAAACTTTGTAGGTATATACATAAAGTCGATACTAATATTATAAATGTGATATCGTGTCTGTTTGTTTGTCACCTTTTCGTGCATAAACCACTGAACCGATTTAATTGTAATTTGGTAGGTATAGATTACAGTTTCAGTCCTGGGCCGGGAAAGGCCATAGGATAGTTTTATTCCGGAAAATCGCGCAGTTCCGCGGGATAGCCATAAGCGAATTCGGCGCAGACGGAACCACGGGCAACAGCTAGTATCTTTTCAATATCAATTCATACTTTAAAATGAAGTCGCTTTCCGCTGGCTGCCTGTCTGTCCCTATGTATGCTTAAATCTTTAAAACTACGCAACGGATTTTGATGCGGCTTTTTTTAATAGATACCTAGAGTGATTTAAGAGGAAGGTTTGTATGTTTAATTCTACGCAGACGAAGTCGCGGGCGGAAGCTAGTAATCTATGTAACTCATATACCTGAACTAGGTTATCCTGCGTTTCAGGCTAGAAGAGCTAATACCTAGGTAGAGCACTTTTAATTCGGATACCCACTTTTAAATTTAATCAAAGTACCTATCTGTAAGCCACATTACTCCAGCGATAGTTAAATAAAAAGTATGGTGACTTTCAGCGAATCGAGAACAATTTCATTATTAAATTGTCCAGTTTAAAGCGGTTCTTTGATCTTCAACTGTCACAAAAACTTTCATAAAACTGTCAATAACAGTAATGACTCTATGCGTATTCCTACAAAACCAAGTAAAGTAAATCAAACAGCCAATAAGACAACTCGTCTTTTGCCCTTATAAGGCTTATATCTCACTCGCATCGCGTAAAGTGTGTCATAAAACACCGACGGCGGCGTTTGTCGGCGAAACGGTGCTGTGTCGGCGATTGTCGGCAGTTGTCGGCGAAATGCCGCTAACCGAATCCGGCATGCGGCAAAAAGCGGCACGCGGCGAGTTCGATTTCAAACGCACCCTTTATGGCGATGCCGGCGAAGCGATCTAATACGGTAAAACCGGTATTTATCACGTATTTATACTGCGCTTCCTTTAATGGAAAAAATATCTAGTTGCTTATTATAATGAGACAATAATGTAACATTATACTGAGAAGGCAATGAAATTGACATATAACAGAAATTGCTTCGTTTACCTATTCCCTCTAAAAGCACTTGTTGGCTTATGTCGCTTAAAAGTGCTCCATCGTTACTCAGCCAGCCATAGACTGCCAGACATAGGTAAGACAGAAGTCTTACCGTGTAAAAACACGATCAACATTAAATTTACGATGAAATGCATGACTACCAACTTAACAAATTATTTAATTCATAATGGTTTTTTATAGAACTAAAACTTTCAGAGCTAAATGCATAGCTGCCAACATAACAAACAAGATTTTTTAACAACGTTACTGGCAAGTTGGTAAACGTTTTGGCTAAATGCGCCAAGAACGCAAGGCTATAAAAAAAGTAAACGTTCAATAAAAACAAACTTCCAATTTTGTCGTTTTCATGTTTCCCACTCGTGCCTTGTTTGACTTGTTTGTTGATTGATTGCAATAGTTTTAACAAGGTTTTGTACCGTATCATAAAGGGCATGCATGAAAACGAAATTAAATCAACACCGGAAGAAATATCCGCGGCGGCCTAGGAAGTGATGGAAAATTGGTTACCTAGAAAATCTCGGCAATGATAAACGACAAGATGACGAGAATTTTACGGCGTGGAGACTAGAACACCGGACTCCTTTCTTTTCGGAGAACGTATTACTTTCATTTATTAAGTATGTACCTACTTTAGTCGTAGATTTTTTTTTATATTTTAATAACGTTGTATAAGCAAGGCAAAAAAAAGTCGTGGCGTATTTCTTACGATGTTCGCTGCGCCCACATCGTAACCCACACCACTCGCCTTTTTTGACCCCTCAGATACAACTGTTGCATAAAATACTATATTTAGTTTTTGCTACCCGTTTTAACGTTTACTTGCGATATTAATTTATCCCAACCGTATTTCGATTCAACGCAAAAGCTTTAATAACCTATCTCTATTCCTTGCCTTCTTCCCCTTCATCCCATGCTACTCGAATGTGTGACTGTAGTATACTTAAACTGCCTTAGTGCTTGACTTCAAATCAAACCAACTGAATCCTGACCCACCGTGAAATCTTTTCCCAGTAAATTTAAAGGTGACGTTACATTGAGTTGACATGGAAAATTGGCATTGTTCATTTTTTTTAGTATGCTCCAATTCGAAAACCATTTCGAGGAAAACCATCATTTATCCGATTTATCTTGTCCGATTTCAAAAATACTTTATGATTGCAGATATTTTTGTAAAAGTACTTTGAACCTTTGTTTGACCGAACGACCGGGTTTTTAGACAGAATCCAGCATCGAATGTTTGTCACAAAAATGAAAAAAAAAAGTTTAGCTATGGCAACTGTCACGTGTCACTGTCAAATCGACAAAACCATAGACAAAGCCGTTTTTTTTATAGCCAGCCGAACGAAGGCGATTGGGATTCTGTCTAAATACACGAATTATCAAACAGCGAAAAAATATTTATTATTAATTAACAAAGCTACGTAAAAGCATAATATTCAAATTAGTGTCTTGAAATAGTCCATTTTATCAAATAAAGGTGTTAAAAGCAGAGCTTAAAAAAAATTAACAATGCCAATTGTCATTCACTGTGAGAACGTTCTACCGTGGGCCAGGAATCAATTTGTTCGATAGTACACCTTTCTACGACCTAAGTTTGGGGGTGTGTGCATCGGTGTCGTAACAGAGGAGGCCAAGGTGTGGGTGCTCGCCGCCGGCGCACGGATATTTATCGCCCGATAACAACGCGATAGCACAGCTCCATTAGCAAAACATTGGAAACGTACGGGTTATAATAGTGGTTTTTTTAGGGGAAGGCTTAGACTGACGTTCCGTTACTAAGTAGGGGACGTTTTGACAATAGGTCCTGCGCCTAACCATGACGTCTTAACGCGATTCAATTCCAATCAAAAGTTGGATTCTAACTTTATACGAAATTTCAACTAATTATGTATGTATGTTTACTATAACCGCGGAAATTATAAGGTGTCAGCACAATTTTACTTATTAGATGCGTAATTCGTTGTGTTAAGCTGCATAAGTTTATAGGAAACGTTTTGTGAAAGATTAAAACTCACACAGTACACTATGTACACAATTTATTTACATACAATATTTACAAATAACAATATTAAAACGGAGCGACATAGGAAAGCAGCTACATGCACGCAAGTCTAATAAGAAGAGACACGCGCATGCGCGAGTTATGTCAAACTCCCAGATACACTGATCACGGAAACGGAAATCAACGAAACACTTACTTAAGACTATTTACAATATTATAGTATATACAAGAATAAAGCAGTCGCCACGAGTTATAGTTTTTTACTATCCCACGGGAACTTTAATTTTCCGGGATTAAAATTATCTGAAATGTTGATCAGGGATATAAGGTACCACCACGCAAAATTTCATTTAAATCGGTCCAACAGTTTTGGAGATTAGCGAACAGACATAGATATGAACACATCCATACATACAAACATTATAAAATCTACTCTCCCCTAATCGTTACCACTCTATTTTTGATGAATTTATTCAATGTACAGACACGATCTTTCCACTGATTTATTATATGTATAGATAGATAGATATTGGAGAGGATACGGTGTGTACAAAGTGACCGTGTTAAGTATAAACCACATAAGTATCGACACTTAAACATAAGTCACATCCACACTTCTCTCACGATGTCATCTTGAGTTCACCGAGTGACCCCATACGTCAGGGGTCCGTAGGGCGTGCCGGGGTGCCGTAGCGCGTAATTAATGGACCCCTAATTGCACCCCGATTGAGACGTCCGACGGTTTGATGGTCACCACTATTGATTAACAGTTATTACGGAACTGTTGTTCTGAATTTGATTTGTGACCTGTAATTAGGAGGTTTTGGTGAATGAAGTGCGTAGGTGACGTGTAAGGTGATGACCATCTATTTGAGTTCGTATAGCTTGGAAAGGCATGTGTGGCGGTCTTCCATGGAGGATTGTTTCCAAACTCTATGGCGCGCCGAGTTCGTTTTGCTGTCAGTTGCTAGACTTGACTAGAATAGATTTAATTTAGTAATGGTTTTTAGGGTTCCGTACCCAAAGGGTAAAAACGGAAACTCTATTACTGAAGCTCCGTTGTCCGTCCGTCTGTCACCAGCTGTATCTCATGAGCCGTAACATCTAGACAGTTGAAATTTTCACAGATGATGTATTTCTGTTGCCGCTATAACAACAAATACTAAAAACCAGAATAATGTATGTCTGTACATATCAGTGACCAATATAAAGTGACCCCACACTGCGTACATTTTGCATTGGAGCAGGGCTCTGCTTACACTGGTTTTGATATTTATCGATATTAATGGTACGGAACCCTTCGTGCGCGAATCCGACTCGCACTTGGCCGATTTTTATGTTAAAATGTATAATATCGATTATTTAGTTAGTTTGCAATTACATAAATCTATTTGGACTTTAAACTGTTTATTATTTAGCCCACACATGGAACTATTTTTTCTATTACTAGAAGCTTCCAAATACGCACTGGGCCCGCGTGGGAACTACAGCCCAAGCCCTCTCACTCTGAGAGGAGGCCAGTGCCCAGCAGGGAGACCCATACTATCTAAGACTGGAGATGATGATGGTGGATTAAAAACCATCACTGGGCAGCCACTACTATGTACATGTCACTGAAATGATAGCTGCAAAACTATAGGCTGGTAACGCATATACATGTTTCGGTAGTGGTGTTTCCCATCAGCTGACCGGAATTCTCGATTGCCGCACAATTTCGTTCAATAAAAAAAATGCTTAACCACCAAAACAATCTGCAAAAGACAGCCAGACAAAGGCTTATTCTTTATGCGCAGCACGGCCAAACTTTTTCAGGGCGACGGCATGCGATAAAAATTCAGGAAGCGACGCGTTCCAATCTGCATACTGGCCGCTTTGTAGATCGATTTATGATCGGTGCCTTCCACTGCCACAGACGTCATAATTTAAAAAAAAATGAAATTTAAGGCCAGGTCTGTACTCATCTACGAGCTGTAACCGAACTGTTGCAGGTACGGTTGTAACGGAACTTCGCCTTTGCCTTCGTAACTGTGGAAGTGGAAGTTCCGCAAGAAATAGTAGCTTTACGTTAAGAAGTTGTAACGGAGGTTTATTTACGTCATAATTATAAATGTTGACTCATAATTCTCATAATCTATACATACCTATAATAAATCAGTAGAAAGTTCGTGTCTGTACATTAAATAAATTCATCAAGAATAGAGTGCTGACGATTAGGGAAGAGTACCTAATAAAACACAAAAAAGTAGATTTTATAATTTTCGTATGTGTTCATTTACCTATGTCTGTGTTCGCTCATCTCCAAAACTGTTGGACCGATTTAAATGAAATTTTGCGTGGTGGTGCCTTATATCCCTGGTCAATATTTTAGATACTTTTAATCTCGGAAAATTAAAGAGTTCCCGTGGGATAGTTAAAAGACCAATAACTTATGCAGCTTAGTTCACAACAACTTAAGCATCTAATTAAGTAAAATTGGCGTGCTGACACCTTATATTTTCGCGGTTACATTAAACATACATAGATAATTAGTTGAACTTTGGTTAGTTTCGGTCCCAGGGACGGACATAGAATAGCTTTTATTCCAGAAAACATAGTTCTCGCGGGATAGCGATAAGCGATTTCTGCGCGGACAGAGTCGCGGGCAACAGCTATTCATAGAATAATAAAGCGAGCAGCGACGCTCGACGACCGCCGTCCGGCCGAATTTTGCGCGCGAAATCAAGTAGTATTGACGAGTGCGCGGCGGGAACACACGACAGGAATCAACCTGTCAAGTTGCTTGGACTTAATAAAACAGATGAGTCCAATAAACATTAAATTACTATTTTTTCCACATCCACTTTCGTCTTCGCATCCACCCTTATCAGTTTTTTTGGCGGAGGGGATAGCAAATGTTACCATTTGCTGCCATAAATCCTTAGTGCATCTAACTTGCAAAGTCCGGGCGGGTTGCCAGCGTTAATAACACACGGCAGTGGCCAGTTTCGGCCCGCGGCGATCTCGTAACACCTTTATTTGCGTAAATTAAACACCGATATTCAAATGTTATGATCTCTTTTCGTTTTAATTGCCGTCGGGCAGCGGCCGGCTTATTCTGAACGTTCAGTGACTTTAGGGTTACGAGTATAAAAAATAATTGCTTTTAGTAAACCTTAGACGAAATAAAAAGTCAAGGTGCAGTCCTTCGAATGGCGATGTGAGGCCGGTTTTAAAAACGCCTCTTCGCGTACAGTTGCACGCACACAGGCGCAACCAGACTAGCAAACAAACTTAATGAGGCACGCATTATGCGTACCTACACAGTAAGGAGTAGTAGTTACAATCGGCCTCATTTTGCCCCCTCCTAACTTTTTATTAGGTCTGAGAAGTGAACTAATGAATTTATAAGAATGGAAAGTAAATTGTCATTCGGTACTCGTATACCTTAATTTTTACATTTTAGCAAAATCAAGTTGGTCCTTTTGACACCGTTACACTTTTAACATCCGTTAAAAGTCCTGGTGCCTTACAATGACGTCTTAATGCGATTCAATTCCGACTCTGTTCAGGTTTTAGCTGTCATTTTTAGTATGGAGCGAACCTAAACTGAATCGGAATCGCATTAAGACGTCAAAGCCCGGACAAGGAAACATTTTTGTCAACCACCATAAAAAAAACCGGTCAAGTGCGAGTCGGACTCGCGCACCGAGGGTTCCGTATCATTATCTATAAATATCTAAAACCAGTGTAAGGAGAGCCCTGTTCCAAAGCAAAATGTACGCAGTGTGGGGTTACTTTATATTGGTCACTGCTATATACAGACATACATACACATTTACGGTTTTCGCAATTATTCTTTAATCTGTGCTATAAGACCTACCTTCATACCAAATTTCAAGATTCTGCGTTCACGGGAACTACCTTGTAGGTTTTGATTCCCTTGAGAGTTGAAAATTTGCGGAAATTTGCGGCATAAACGGCTGTATCTTTTGATTGCGTTGGCTTAGAAGTTTGATTTTTTCACAGCTTCAAGGGACAGTAGACTTGAGTAATTGATATAAATTTCAGCTTTATACCTCCACGCGTTCCTGAGAAAAAGGGTCTTGACAGACGGACGGACGGACAGACAGACGGACAACAAAGTGATCCTATAAGGGTTCCGTTTTTTCCTTTTGAGGTACGGAACCCTAAAAATTGGTGGCCAGTAATCATTGTGTATTTTCGCATGTTTTTACTCAACCACGAGTTCGTGAAGCATTTCGTAAATCCGAATACAGCCACGTATTCCCCTCGCAAACTCGCCCGTAATTCCAGCTCGAAAGACCGAAAATCCCTCAGCTCGGCATCCACAAAGCCATCAAGATGTCCCGATACGGGGGCTACTCCGAGATTCGATTTTCGATGTTCTAATAATGCCATTCCTCTCACACTCAAGGTAACGACTATTAGTAAGACCGGGACCGCATGAAACGAACTTCGAATATCGAATGTCGAATGTCGGATATAACGCCAGGAGGTGGTTAGAAGTGATGCATGGGGGGCGGGCCGCGCGCACTCGAGGTGTAGAATAAATCTAAGAGATTGAAATCAAACCGATGTTTTTGTCCAAATCGATTGATACTGATACACAATGAAGATATTAGTGCGGTGCGGTTTTAAATTGGAGTGCGGTGGCTATTTATCATTATAATCACTGTTGCTTACTGCTCGGGATGTTTTAGAGTCTTTCTATGGTTTTTTTTAAGAGTTTGAGCCCAGAGGCCCGATTTTTGAATGCACATGTGTGATCCCACTCGAAAGTGGTGAAAAATTGTGCTGAATTTGAAATACGAGTAGTATATAAGACAATAGCTCTCATTATCTTGTGAACTAGTCAAAGCTTTGATTAGAGCTATAGTTTTGGAGATAAGGAACCTCTGTAAAAAAATCTAGTAACCTAAATTCATCAGCCTGAAGACGGCCACTGTTGAACAAAGACACAATGAACGACAACTCGCCACCTGCATCCACCGGTTTCCCGCAACTTTCACGACGTCGTCGGTCCACCTAGTGGGAGGGCTGCCAACACTGCGTCCTCCGGTTCGTGGTCGCCACTCGCGAACTTTTCTCCCCCAACGGTTGTCTGTTCTACGAGCGATGTGGCCTGCCCATTACCAATTTAACGTAACTCTTCGAGCTATGGCGGTGACCAGTTCTTCGGCGAATCTCCGTATTCCGGATTCTGTCGCGCAAAGAAACTCCGAGCATAGCTCTCTCCATAGCTCGTTGAGCGACTCTGAGCCTCTCCAACAGTCCAGCAGTGAAGGACCACGCAGAGCCAGTGGCGTAACTATACCATCTGGGGCCCGTGGCAAATTCTTTTGATGGGGCCCTATCAGTAAAAATCGTCACGTTGAACTCAGTTTAATTTTAATATTTTTGAGCTCGCGGCCTCTTGGGCCGGGGCCCTCTTGGGTCGGGGGCCCCTTGCATTTTGCCAGTCCTGCCAGCCTATTGTTACGCCACTGCGCAGAGCCCTAAGTCATCACTAATTAGCAGTCTAATTAGTCCTGTTTAAGCAAATGCGCATTGACTTGCAGAATACTCGTTATTACCACGTACCTAATGGAATTATTTTCTAGCGATTCCCGTCGCCGACTCGCGCGCAGCCTGTCGCGTTAAATGATTTCATAATGCCGGCAGATGTCCGGCATCTGCTTCAGTCGTGGACACATTGAACGTTGATATAAAACTAGTGACAGGGACTTCTACAATAACTGGCTGCTATTTCACGAACGCGACAGTAGTCGCTGACAAGTGACCATTCTCTTTTCATTACAAAATCAACAAGACTCTACGCTGGTTGGCTAGATATTGAGTACGTATTGTATATAAAATTGTCACCTGTCAAGTAGATTAAATGCAGTAGAAATCAGAGCGTTAAGAAGTATGGAAGGTATGGATAAGAATAAGTCGTGTGATATAGGATAGATGATATAGTGACTAGAATAGAAAAATGTATGCTTGCTTAGTTGGTTTGGTCACGTAGTGCAGGATGGATGAAAGAAGGTTAACTAAGCCGATCTATATGGGGCGTGTGAATGGGTGCGTTGGGAGGGGAAGGACTAGACGGACGTTCCGTGACCAAATAGGGGACGTTTTGAAAAAGGTCAGGTCAAGAGTACCCGAAACCGACGAGCATGTATGAAGAGAATGATGAATGTGGATGAAACGAAAAAGGTGTGTCAGGATCGTAGCAAGTGTTAAACTAGTCTCTGCCTACCCCTGTGCCAAAGAGGCGTAACGGTATGTATGTATGTATCTATCACCGACTGTCGTCGAGATGGTGGAAATAATACTAATATATAATACGTGGAGCACACATGAGTCATCTAGGTACCAAACATAGCTAAGAACCACCGCAAAGAAATTGGCTTTCGAATGAAAAAAACCTCATCCAAATCGGTCCATCCGCTTGAGAGCTACGATGCCACAGACAGACACACACATACATTGACGTCAAACTTATAACGCTCCTCTTTTTGCTTCGAGAGTTAAAAATAATACCTACATTTGCCTTATTTCTAACGTGTGCTACCCCTTACACTTCATTGATCAACGTCCGGCGCGAAGGACCACTTGTCAAGCGCCAATTCGGCGCCGGCGCCGCCGCTGATCAAGTCTTCCTGGACCTTTGAACTTCCATCACTTATTGGCACTTGTCACTTGATTGCCTAGCGATGATGAGTCAGTGTGATGATGAACTTGAATGTTGTAAATGCGAAAGTCTATCCGTCTGTCTGTTACCACTTCACGCTTAAGCCGTTATACCGATTTAGTTGGAATTTGGTATAAAAATATTTTTAGTCATGGGGAAGGATTTGGGATAGCTTTTGCCGCGGATATTCGCATAATACGACACGCAAATTCTAGTACCCATTATAACTTTGCTTAATTTAGGACCTGGTCAATACAAAACAAAATGAAAGACGAACTAAAAATGATTCCCTACAAAATTGTTGCCATGTTCAAGCACTTTACGCCAAAATGTGCCAAATACGTAGACAGTGGCGCCTTATCACTTAATTTCTACTCTTTTGTGGGAGTGGGAATAGAAGTGTCGTATGAATTGTTAGAAAATTCAAAACACTGAAAATATGCCCTAATATGTTGCAAACATCACTGTGTATGGAAACGCTATAACATAGAGGGGCCTATTTTCGAAAGAACATCACTCGAAAATGTTATTCGAATGTGGTAAAAATTTACGTATAGCACAAATTTTCAGATCAAATTAAACTTTTGGTTGGTTGACGAGATCAAATCACTTCGTTTCAGTTATTATTAATTCCGCGGCCCAATTTTTGACAGTGGTGAAACATTGGGCTGGATTTGAAACACATATACGCAAATTATAATTTGAGCTGTCGTTTTGTAGGAAGACTTGAATTTTTCCAGTTTCGAATAGAGCAGCATTCGTGTGATGAGCTATTTTTGTACTCTGAAAATTTGATTTTCACTCATTTTTTAATGATATTTTTCGAGTGATGTTCCTTCTGAAATCGGCCCCAGTGCGGAATGAGTAGACAATTCGAAATGCACAATAATCCTTTCGCTAAGTTAACCGAATTTCGTTTTTCCTTGCACAGGCTCGCGGACAAAGAAAACTGATTTGGCCGACCCAGGGTTGTCAACAACTCATTTATTTTCCATGCATTTTTGTGCTTCCATGCTGGTCTGGGACTAAAGAAAAAACATTGAATATACCAGGTGCTTCTCTTCCCGCGCAGATGGTAAAAGCACATCAAGGGAACGAGCATAGGCATCAAGACTTTTATAGGCGATGTGGCTAGCGACCCGTCACTATTTTGATTCGCCTTTCCACCTATACGCCCACAATCATGCTAAACGTGGCCTTTAGGTCTTATTACCTTAGGCTCTGTCTACCCCGTAAGGGATAAAGACGTGATTTATGTTTGTATGCATGTATGTATTTAAGTTAGACAAAAAATTGCTGTACCCTGCCGGGGTAGGTACATATCTGAAATTAATATGTAATTGTATGTGCAAGACCTTAATGTACGCCATGATTATAATGCAATAAATGAAAGTTAAAAAAAAATTAAAAAAAATGATGTTTATGACGAGCTTGTTATCACGGCTCTAATTTGCTAGCTAAACTTCGGAGAGCATGCAAAGCATGCCTTCGAATTGCAACATTTGACTCTATGCCTCTCTTTTTTTTCGCGAATAGACGTGGGCATAGCAGGTAGTTCAACCCTGTTGTTATTGCTGAAATTCTCTCAAAAGGGTTTTGCTCGTTTTTCCTCGTTCCGTCCCTGAATCTGGCTTGAAACCAGCTAAAACAATTAATTTGATGAATCAGGCGGCACTTTACGGAGAACTGTATTAAAGAACAAGAAACATTTGCCTTACTACTCTTCTAGCACACGTGTAGTTTGTGGGCTAGATAAGATTTATGTGGAAGTAGAAGAAGGTGGGTCTGCATTTAGTACCTTACACAGGTGATGAACTAAAGAACGTTTCAGTATGCTTATGTAGTTTTTCGGTCAAAAAACAGTTTGTTGCCGTTTCGCTCCGCTAGTGGCGCTGCTAATTATTCCACAGTAATTAAGAAACCGTTTTTATTTGCGAAAACTTCACTAGAGGCTCTGATCACAAGAACATGTCGCACGAGCACCGCCCAATGTGTGCACACGATTTGACGTCTTCTCCTGGCTAGGAAATGGAATTTTCCCTTCGCGTAGCGGGTGGTAAATTGCTACTTATATACTTCGCACACACAGCACTCTTGATTAAGTGATAGCACAGTAACAAATATTTTTTTATTTAAGTATTATCAAATCCCGACATTTGCGCTTATAATATTATTATTGAGCTGGCAACCCTGAGCGTGAGTGGCCAGGTAATCAAAATGCATTTTACGGCGGTCCGCTGGATTGAATAACACTGTAATATTGTAGACAAAGGCCCGCTGAGGAAACGTACACATTGTCCCCTTTGATGGCCCTGCTTGAATAACGCATAAAGTTTTGTTGTCACTTTCCAGAGATTGTCTGCGCTGTCGTAAAGGATGGCATGCTCACGCTTGCTTAGCCTAGGGGGTGGGCAGAGATGAAGAGTTGTTCCACTCGAAACTAAATGGATAGGTTTCCTCTGCTACTTAAAGAAATAGTGAGGTCAAGTCAGTTTCAAAACATCGCCATTGTACGGTAACATTTTTTTAAATCATGTTATAGGCGATGCGGCTAGCAACCCATCTCTGTTTTGATTCCCGTTTCCACGTATACGCCCGCAGTCACGCTGAATGTGGCCTTTAGGTCTTGTTATCATAGGCTCTGTCTACCCCATAAGGGATAAAGACGTGATTTATGTAAAGCTTATTTTACGTCGCCCGGGCCGTAAGTAGCAATTTACCGCCCGCTACGCGGTAATTTCCACTTGCTAGCCAAGGGAACACGTAAAATTGTGTACACACCTCGGGCGGTGACAAAGAAAGCCTACATGTTTATCGCCCTCCTCGACTTCGGCTCGTGCGACAAGTCTCTGAGACATTCTCTATTTCACTAATCTAGGAAAGTAATGTACACTCAAAGGCATTAATATATGTACCAAGACGTCAAAAACATCTTTATGCCACAAACAATAAGGTCAGTAACACATATATTTGACATGATATCTTTTTCGATATTTATGCCCTTGACTGTGCTATATAATTTAATATGCTGAAGCTGCCGCCAGGTTAAAGCACTCCAAATATTCCGCCTTAGAGTTAGTATACTTTGTACCGGTCTCCGTCGAGACAGCGGCTCCCTGGGGCTCGGAGGCAAAGGAGCTATTCAGGGAGCTGGGTCGCAGACTGAGAGACAGGGGCTGCGATCCCCGCTCTGGTTCGTGGCTGGTTCGAAGGGTTGCCATTGCAGTTCAAAGAGGCAACGCGGCCAGCATAATGGGAACCTTTGAACCAGGCACGAAACGGGAGAATTTTTAGGTTAATTTTTAATCATTCTTCCATGCTGGTCTGGGAGTAAAGAAAAAACATAGAATTTACCAGTTGCTTCTCTTCCCGCGCAGATGGTAAAAGGCCATCGAGGGAATAGGCGAAAGTCTTAGGAATCATGTTATAGGCGATGCGGCTAGCAACCCATCACTATTCTGATTTCTCTTTGCACCTGTACGGCCTTAATCATGCTAAACGTGGCCTTAAGGTTTTGTTACATTAGGCTCTGTCTACCCCGTAAGGGATAAAGACGTGAATGATTTTTAACTTATTTTACTTTAAATCAAGTTTCCTAGTTTCAGTGTTCTTTACTCTTATTTAGTTCTTAATAGATAGTATATTAATAAAAATATTATTAATAATAATAATAATAATAATAATAATAATAATAATATTTATTTCTCAAAAAACATCTTTACAAAGGTATCATATCTTGAACTCTGCTCCCTAAATAGGTAAAAACCTGTGGTATAGGATAAGCAGCGCTCCTCCCCCTAAAAAATGCACGATGTTTTAAGAACAGAATAGGTACATGCATGATACAAACTATTTAGACAATACTAAGGTCTAGACTGGCACTACAATACAATAATATGCACTTTATTTATACATTGTGCTTGTGTATGTGTGTGTGTGTGTGTGTGTGTGTGTGTGTGTGTGTGTGTGTGTTTGTGTGTGTGTTTAACTTATACTTTTTAGAAGGGCTTCTGTTTCGTCATAACTCTTATTTAGTAGCCAAGCAGTAACAGCCTTCTTGCATTCAATCTTAGACATCGGGTAGATATTTAATATTTTGTTAATATTGTTATAAATAAACGGACCGTTAGAAATTATAAATGATTTTATGAATTTAGTATTAAATTTGTCTCTAGTTCCTATGTATTGAGGTCTACGAGTACTTGATACGTTCTTACTGTCGTAAGTATGTTCGCTATGATATCTAATAATATTAGAGACTATAAAAAGTTGCCTTACACTTAAAGTTTTTGCTATTGAGTACAGATTTTTTGTGGGGTAAGTGAAAGGTAAGAAATGCATCACCTTTAAGACAGCACGTTGCGCCACCTCAAGGGTGATCAGTGACGTTTTAGGTGCGCCCCCCCAAGTCGAAATGCAATAGGTTATTAAGGATTGGCAAAGAGCAAGGTAGACTCTTTTTAACAGCAAGTCGTCTGCCACATGTCTTAAGTTTTTAAACACATATATAAGTTTCCGAACTCGTTTGCTAACTACATCGATATGTGATTTAAAGCCCAAGAACGAGTCAATATTCACACCAAGATATTTTATCGTTTCAGTCCTTTCCAGTGGACGACACGTACCACAATTTATTTTTGAGTCAATACAAGTATGCGCAGAGATGGTCAGAGTGTTAGGTGGCAGACCGGGTTCTCTGATGGAATGAGTTATATATTTAGTTTTTTCTACATTTAGCGTCAGAAGGTTTTGAGTCAACCACGCCATAACATTATCTAGCCCTCTCTGCGCAGATACAAAGACTTTTTCCCATGAGTCTTCAGTAAATATCAGAGCGGTGTCATCAGCATAGGACATGATTTTACCGTTAGTGATACAAAGTTGACAGAGATCATTAATATAAATTAGGAAAAGCGTAGGGCCCAGTATGCTGCCCTGCGGAACACCAAAATCGATGGGCAAATCAGAACTCCTGAAATCACCCACTGAGACACACTGACATCTATTACAAAGATAATCTTTGAAAATTGCATATGCACTCCCTCTAATCCCAAGCGTTTCCAGTTTCTTTAAAAGAATTTGTACTGAGACAGTGTCAAATGCCTTGGCAAGGTCCAAGAACACTGAAAGACACTTTTTGCCCTTATCAAGGTTATTAGCTACAAATTGCGTGAGTTCCAGCACTGCATCATCGGTTGATTTTCCAGATCTAAAACCATATTGGTTTGGTGAAAGAATGTTACAGTTTTCCAGATAGGACCTTAATCTCTTATTTAGTATGCGTTCTAATAGTTTCGAAACTGATGGCAGTATGGAAATAGGACGATAATTACTGGGGGTACTCCTGCTACCGTTTTTATATATAGGTATGACAATTGACTTTTTCAATGCTACCGGAAATACTCCTTTTTCCAGGCAACAGTTAAAAATGTGTGTAAGAATGGGCACAAAAATGTCTTTATGATTTTTTAATATAAAATTCGGAATCCCATCCCACCCCACAGAACAAGTGCTTTTTAAACCCATAATCAAAGCCTCTACTTCACATTCGTCAGTCGGCAGCATCACCATGGAATGCGGAACACGATGCATTTGATATGTCATTGCGGCGCTAGAGTTATGTGTGGCAATTTTCGAAGTGATGTTGTCAGCTAAGCTTTTCCCTATGTTTGCAAAGTACTGGTTAACCCGGTCAACTGATTCTTGTGGAGATACATGAGCCTGTAAGAGATCAAGGTTCGAATGTTTTTCTTTAACCGTGCCTGTGATATTTTTAAGCGCATTCCATAACCGTTTATTATCTTTTCCTGCTTTTAAAATTTCTTGTTTTTCGTACTGTACTTTAACCTTGTGAAGTAAATTATTACAGAAGTTTCTGTAACGTTTATAAGTGACTTTAAGTTGTTCATTATTCCGTTCTTTTTTATATTTATTATGTAATCTGTCTCTATTTCTTATGCATCTCAATAGTCCCGGAGTGATCCATGGCTTGACAATAATTTTACTTCTTTTTACAATGTAATTGATAGTGTTTTTAGTAATTAAGTTTTGTAGAATTTTAATAAAAAGATTAAGCGCGATTGTAGGATTTGTGAGACTATAGATGTCATTGAAGTCGGTCATATTAAGATCCTCCGCTAAGGTTTTCTCACAAAGCTTACTACGATAACCAATTCTATAACCACCCTGTCTCCTGTATCGCCAGCAAAGGAGAACTGATTTATGATCCGTGAGTGTCGAATTTATGACTATTATTTGAGCAGGACATTTGGTTCTAAGGATGACATGATCTAAGCAGGATTCACTAGCATCCCTTGTTACATGGTTATGACCCGAGAGCATACCGTGAGATGCTAAAAAGTTCAAATACAGGTTTGCTCGAGAGTCTAATTGGTCATCCATAATATTTATGTTGATGTCCCCAATTATGGAAACATTTTGGAAACCAGACAGATTAATTAAAACTTTATTTAAGGATTCAAGGAAGTTCTGAATATTATCTTGTGATGGCGATCTATAAATGGCAACAATAGCGTGACTGAGGCCTATTTTTAAAATGAGACAATTTGCGTCCATAAAGCTAGGCTCCTCAATGTTAAGCTCTAGATAGTTTTTAGAGTAGATGATTAGGCCCTCATTCTGGTTACGAAATACTGTATTTGCGTGGCTTTTATATCCTTCTAATACTGGGATCGTATCAACACAAGATAGCCAGCACTCTGTCAGAATAATGACGTCAATATTGAAATCCAGACGAGATAGCAACACACACAGTTCCTGAAAGTTCTTATTTATGCTTCTTATGTTTTGGGTTATAATATTAAGACAATCTGCTGGGATTATTTGCTTGCATTCCTCGACATCCGATGTCATAGCTTCCGCAATTGAGATCTGATCTACTTCCTCATTAATGCTATTTACTTTATCGAAAATGGCAAAAACTGAAATATGTCTCGGGTGAATTATTCAGAACAAGGAGATAAAGGTTGCAGAATTCCTTACGACCGTGAACAAGGTGAGTATTTGTTGTTGTGAGTGTAAGAAGGTAAATGTTGCAACAAATGTAATGCGTGTGTGATGTGTAAGTAAAAATGTGTGTAATATGACTGTGTAATTGACATAAAAATAAAAACAAAAACAAAACCCAAAAAGACCCAAACACCTGTCTTAGAGTAGATATACCTAATACTATAAAGATATCCACGACTAGTCAGCCACTGTTCTTCATGTTTATTAATTCCTCTTCATTGTTAATTTAATATGTGTAGACGATGAATGCATAGTCGACGAGTGTACTGGATAAACCAATTAGAGACGCCTCGTTATAAAATAAATGCAATTTTGCAAAACTCATATCGCAATTTATTAACACAAACAAAGCAGATGTTTTTGCGGCACGTGACGGCCGGGCGGGCCACGCCGCGGGAGACAAGGTTCCGTATCAATAATATACAAGGTAGGCGAAGAACCTTATCACTTTTGAAATATCGACAGAAATAAAACTATACATCTTAGTCTTCCATGCTGCTCTGGAAGTAAAGAAAAAACAGAATGTACCTACCAGGTAAAAGTCACATCGAGGGAATGAGCGAAAATCTTAGAAAATCTTACAACAAAGGATAAAGACGTGATTTATGTATGTATGTATCTATCAAAACTAAGGAGTTCGCGACACTCGCTGACACAATATTACGGGGGTAGTTTTTCAAAGTTTGATAGTTTTATTTCCTTGATACAGTTTCATACATTTTATGTCCAATACTGGCTTATTGGAGATACTCATAACTTTAAATAGTCCTTCTACTCAACCCTGAAATACTCCATTTTTGAACTCTTGTTTTTGTCTCGTTCCCACGGAACCCTATCGCTAAAACTAGAGGCGGGGTGGCTAGAAGTGACACACGGCCGCCGGGCTCGGGCCTAAGGTCACATTCGTTAATGGACTAGGTTAAATGTAAATTCACTATGTAATAATTTCTTCAGACTACTTGACAACGAGGTGCATGCTTAAGACAGAAACAAATACCTAGTTTCGAGACATCCCGGTAGGGGCAGACAGTTGTATGATGAATATACGAATGTTTGTGCCCGAGTCATGGATGTTGTATGTATTTATCTACATTATATAAGTATGCATGTATTGGAAACTCTTTATTGTGCAAAATAAACAAGACAAATACAATATAAGTACGTGTATCCGTTGCCTGGTACCCATAGTACAAGCTTTGCTTAGGTTGTCCCAAGATATTTATTTATTTTTTACTAGCTTCTGCCCGCAACTTCGTCTGCGTAGAATTATACATAAAAACCTTCCTCTTGAATACTCTATCTATTAAAAAAACCGCATCAAAATCCGTTGTGTAGTTTTGAAGATATAAGCATACATAGGGACATAGGGACAGAGAAATCGACTTTGTTTTATACTATGTAGTGATTTATTATTCTTGTCTTACAAACCAAAATCAAAATGTATCTTGCAAACTCGTGTGGGTCTGTGGCTCTATGTAAGGCTAACGTAACCTCGAAGGTGCTCGCAAAAGTGGTCTGACTGTGCACGTCGAATTTCAAGTAGCTTTGAGAAGACGAATCCTGACGAAAGAAGCGATAGTGAATATCACGACGAAGAAGACGACGACGTTACGCCGGACAAGCATTCACTTAACGTTCTACTACTTGACGACGCCGTCCCGAAGTTCACCGGCACAGACAAAACCTATTCTGCAGCAAAATGGGCACAATACGTGGACGACAACGCCGAAATCCTTTCTATATATATATATATATAATATATACGAATATATCCTTACTAATATTATAAATGCGAAAGTAACTCTGTCTGTCTGTCTGTCTGTCTGTCTGTTACCTTTTCACGCTTAAACCGCTGGGCCGATTTAGTTGAAATTTGGTATACAGATAGTTTGAGTCCCGGGAAAGGACATAGGATAGTTTTTATCCCGGAAAATTGCATGGTTCCCGCGGGATAGCACAGCCCAAACCACTGGAATTTTTCAAATTTAAGGCGGAACAAAGTTCGCCGGGTCAGCTAGTAAATAAATAAGTATTAAAATCAATCTCAGTTTCCTATCTTTGTCAACATCCCACAATACTGTTTCTGTTAAGAGTGTATCTTCCCCCCTAACAGACTCCGTGCCCGCGGGCGTGCAATATTCCGCGCCGCCCGACCGTGCTCATCTCGTTATGTCGTCGTTAAATCACTCCGCAGTATTATCTGCCCTAATAATGTCGTAATGAACCTCTGAAGCTTTGATTGGATTTTTGGGGACAACGTACAAATCATTCACAAACCAGATACCACTAGGTTCGTTGGTGGCGAAATGATTTGTGTAGGCTCGATTGTTTAAAGGAGAACACGAAATTATCTTTCAAAATTGGGCTGAATTTATGGTACTTACAACTAGAGTAGACGAAAGTTAGCTAAAACCGTAAAAGTGATAGTAGGTACCTATCATTTGAAAAACAGCGCCTCCTCTCGTCCCTGGTGAGCAGTAGATGTTCGGGAGTTTGTAATTGTGTCGTACAGACACATCATTCAAACAGATAACAAGGTCGCGACAGCTAGTAACAGATAGAAAAATTCGAAGGCTTACCCACCTGCTATGGGTGGTGTAGGGGTATAGCACGCGTCATGGAATTACAAGGATCCGGATTCGATTCTCGGCCATAGCTTTACTTTTCTGATTTTTCTGTGCTCTAATTTTCAGTGTCGTTTAGAAATTTAATGTCTAACGGTAATACAGTAAAAGTAAAACAAAAGTTAGCTGGTGCGAATTAATCGAATACTTAATTTTAACTGTAGTTTTGTAGCTATACCTAGCAATAGGTACACTGATTTTTTCCACTTCACAGTAGGAACTGCAGAGCTGCCTTGAGGAGGCACTTACTAAAAACGAGGCGGTATAGCTTGTACGTAGCTCGTTGTATCCTAACCAAACTGACGGCAGAGACTCGTCTAATTAAAAAGGCATTATAAAGTTAATACTTCCTTTTCTTTGATTATTAGAAATATTACAATTATTTAACACGAGATGCTATATCGAGCCCGGTTCAAGTCCTGACAGCCGTCTCAAAGTTTTTGAAAAACAATTGAATATCAAATCGAAAGAATGTTCCATTTATGAACTTCGAGCGTAGCTTCTTAGCAGCCAGTCCGAAAACGTATAATACCTAGTTTACAGTACCTACTTTCGTCTTCTATTTAAACTATAGGGGGACATAAAAGTCAAGAAATGGAACTAACTTTATTTTTTCCTTGCAACACACTACTAGCTGTCAGTGCCGGTACACGAAATGTCAAATTTGAGGGCTGTAACTTATTTCGTTACTATTTTTGCATATTATTAGCGTTATTTTATCGAATAGAGTGTGGAAATGAGTAAAACGCTTCATTGTGGTACTAGAGAGGTCATTTATAATGTAAACAGACGTTGTCTCGCAGAAAGCCAAGCAAAAACTCACTTGTCGATGTTTACCGAAGAACGTCCGATATCACAGGTTGGTAACGGTTTATTTTTACTATTTTGAGTAGAATTAGATGTTTTTGAAATAGTCTATGTTGTTAAAAATATAAAATTTTCTGTAATTGAGTTGTTTCTGATGGTTAAAATTGAAAAAGTTGAGGTTATAATTATGTTTACAAAATTCGTAGGTACACTTCTTGACGTATGTGAGATGTGTTGATATGTACTTGCTATGTGATATAATGTATTACGGAAATATTTCGATTAATTTGTAATTGTATACACTTATATAGCTACATATTAATTGATAAAATATTTTATGGTGTTTTATGTTTATGTGATATTCAGGTAAATCGGTCAGTACAGTGAGGAGAATTGTAGAAGGGGTGCAGAATGATGCTGTTTTTTCTACACCTGGAAAACACAGACAAGGTCGTCCCAAAATGGAATTGGATGACTTCGATTTGTGTGCAATTAGGCACACAGCCATACGCCATGGATGTTAGTACATCAGATGATGAATAAAATAAGTTATTTGTCAAAAATGTCTTCTGTACTTTAAATGTTTTTCATGATTAAAAGCTTTCTCTATTTCCTATTTTATTTTGACGTAATTTTATTTAACTCAATATTTGTATGTTATTTTGTTTGCAAGTTAAGTTTGTCCCACTTCTAGTGATCAGATTGACTTGAAATTTGGTGGGTATAGGATTTATTAAAACATAACACTCATATCCCTTAAAGAGGGACTTTATCCAAGTGAGCGTAGTCACGGGCAAAACAAAAGCTAGTACATTAAGTAAAGTATCAATATTTTTTGGTCGTACTATATGGTGTTGCTACAGATGCGACAGTGGCGCCCCTATTAATTTCTTGACTTTTATGTCGGGCTGTAGAGTCCCGCTTTTTTTTCAAGGCAATTTTTTTCTGTCATTTGCCTTTTACATGCCGACGCGCATGCAAAAGACAAAGTAGAAGTCGTGTCGTATCAGAATGTCAAAGATAAGGCACAACACACATTATTTTTAAATTTGTCGCACTGTTCCAATCTCAACTTTCGCTAGCCGGAATCTGTACACATTTAATATTAAGGTTATTTAAATAAGATCTTTGCCACAACAAAAGCAATAAAGAGTTTGGCTTTGCGTTTGGTTTAAACAGCGACCTCTTATACCGCGCCAAATATACGTGAAACTCGATGTTAACTCTAACAACATCTCTCAGTAGCAGACTAAGTAAATCGCATCAGCAGGAAGAGTCGACACAGAGCCTCTTTGAGGCCCTAATTGGGGGCCCGGGGGTCCCAAACTGGCTCGAAATGGCTCAAGCGTGGGGCCTCATCCCGCTCACAAAGGGAACTCATTTACGTGATATACCGTAGCTAATTGCGTTGAGGATCATGTAATGGCTTTTTCTGGTGATTACAGCAGACGGCCGGATAGCCTAGTTGTTTGGGGGTCGATTATGGTGATGGAGGTACCTGGTTCGAACCGCGTGAAAATATAAAATGTTTTTCAAATGCGAACAGGATTTATCCAGTATTTTTCCCTTTCGATATACTGAGAAATGTTAAGTTTTAGGAAAGCAGATTGGTGTGAAACTAAAGACAATAGGGGCATAGGAATTATGTTATAGGCGATGCTGCTAGCAACCCATCATTACTCCTCATCATCATTAGTCCTCTAGGTTGGCAACGCATCTGCAATCCCTCCGGGGTTGCGGGTGTCTATGGGCAGTGGTGATCACTTACCATCAGATGACCCACTTGCTCGTTTGCCTTCCTATTCATATAAAAAAAAAACTTTGTTTCCCCTTTCCACCTATACGCCCACAATCATGATAAACGTGGCCTTTAGGTCTTGTTACCTTAGCCTCTATCTACCTCGAAAGGTATAAAGACGTGATTTATGTATGTGTGTGCGTGTTCTTATAGCGGCCAAAATTTCAACTCTACTTATTACAGTTCAAAAGATACAGACTTACGAATTGTGTGACAGACAGATAGCGGAGGCTTATTACCAGGGTTCCCTGTTATACCCTAAAAGAGAACTTTGATTCAATTCACCCAATATGCTAACGCCGGCTAGCAACGGGGCCGGGGCTCCGTAACCCGATACAGTAATCCGGCACTATTATGCTCTCTGGTATCTGCTTAATGAGAAAATAACCCGATGTTTCATGCTCGCTGCTTGGGGCTGGGGACCACGGGCTCCCAAACTTTAACTCAGAAGCACACGGGAACGGAGCATAAAATTTAAAAAATTAACAACCCGCCACGCCTTAATAGAGTAAACATACGTAAATAAAAAAATAATTTAATTGTATAAAAATGCCTCGCATCATTTTGGGAAAGGGGGGCGATTTTTACAAAACATTGCTAAGAACCACTGCAAGCAAAGAAAGCGGCTTTCAAATGAAAAAAAAACGCATGAAAACCGGTCTATTGGTTTGAGAGCTACAATGTCACAAGAGAGACACACGCGTAGACATCGACGTCAAACTTATAACACCCCTCTATTTGCGTCGGGGGTTAAATGCATTTACATTGCTACCAGCAGGGTTTGGAACCGGTGCCTAAAGTACTTAAAACACCGGTATTCATAGGTTTTCTTCGTTTCAGTTCCAGAGAACCGACAAAAAAAACTGTACTAGAACCCAAAAATAACGGGTCTCTGTAAATATTGATTTAAACAGCCAAAATAGATTAAAAAAAGCACAATGAACTACCGTTTCATTTCAATGGTATTCATAGATTTGATATAAGCAGAATCCTTCCCTCCTTTTCTCAAATCCCTAGCACCAAAAATGCCTAAGGGCACTGAAACATTTCCGAAGCAGGAAGCCGCACAGTTTGAGCAGCGCTATCCTAAAGTTGGCGCATTATAATAATATTCCGGATCAGGAAAGCTTTATATTAGCTTTTAATAAATTTATGAGGGCGATGCGGCTGCAGAAAACAACAGGAGTGAGCTTTCAACTCACCAAAGTTCATTTCAATCGGTTCGGTGCACTTTCGCGTTTTCTATTTGAGAATAAGAATTATATTTGCATTTACTAGCTTCATTTATATTCATAAATATAATTAATTCATAAAATTTTTGCGAAGTAGGTAAACCTAATAAAAAGTGCTTATTCTAATTGTAAAAATCATATTATCAAAGGATGTTAATTTTATGTAGGTACTATCAAATGAATCAAGAATTTTCACTTCTTGGTTTTTTATGTTTACTTTCACGGTTTTACCGTCAGATATTAAATTACCTGTTATGGGTGGTGGTATAGCACGCGTCACGGAATGATGAGGATCTGGGTTCGATTCCCGGCCATAGATTTACTTTTCGGATTTTTCTGTGTTCTAATTTTCAGTGTCATTTAGAAATTTGATTTTAATTTGATTTTATTAGTAACAGGAAGAAAACTAAGCCAGTTACTGTTATAAAAAGTTGGCAAAAAGTAAGTTAAAGCAGTTTAATTTGGGCCAAATTTCTCAAATATGAATTCAAGCTGGAAAGTGGGGTTTTGAAAATTCTTATAAAAATCAAACTTTTTTTAACAAACAAACAAATGGGCTAATATTTATATGTGCCTATTACCTACATTTAAAGTTAACCAAATAGTGATTTTTTAAAATCATGAATTTACCTAGAATTTATGTACAAAATGAATATATATGTTTTTTAATATATTTCGCACATGCTTGGTTATCTTGCACGCGTGTAGCGGAGTAGCATTTTTTGTTCATTGAAATGGACCTCCGTAAAGACAAGTAACGCCTGATTCAATACCTTAATGTATCGAATAATACTGATATTATTAAATTTTACTCCCATGCTGGTCTGGGAGCGAAGGAAAAACATAGAATGTAGGTACCAGTTGATGGAAGCCCATCGAGAGAAAGGGCGAAATTCTTAGGAATCATGTTACAGGCGATGCGGCTAGCCCATCACTATTTTGTTTCCTTTTTCCACCTAAACGCCTACAATCACGCTAAATGTGGCCTTTAGCTTTTGTTACCTTAGGCTCTGTCTACTCGTAAGGGATATAGACGTGATTTGTGTATGTATGTATTAAATTTTACTAGTAAAATAAGGTCCAGCGAGATGTGTACCAAATCCAAGATGGCCGCTGCGCCGACGGATCGTCAAATCGAATCAGACGCGATCCTCGGGACATATTGTTCTGGGGACGAATTCAATCTCAACGTCTGATCACACGTGTACGTATTCTGACAATTGCGGGCCATTTTATTTTTATATTATTTCACTAGCTACTGCCCGCGACTTCGTCTGCGTAGAATTATACATAGAAACCTTCCTCTTGAATCACTCTATCTATTAAAAAAACCGCATCAAAATCCGTTGTGTAGTTTTGAAGATATAAGCATACATAAGGACATAGGGACATAGGGACAGAGAAAGCGACTTTATTTTATACTATGTAGTGATAATCATGCTACGTCTTCGTTTCTAGCTACCTTCTAGCTATATTCTTAAAAAGAGCGCCTATGTAAACGGTATAAAGATTTATAATCATTTGCCCGAATATATAAAATCTTTAGATGGTAATAGATTTAAAAATAAACTAAAGGATTTTTTACTTTCAATGTGTTTTTATAATTTAAATGAATACTTCTGTACAAATTTTTAAAATAAAGATATCACCTAATAATTTATACTACCTAATAAATCTAAATATTGTACGTCCGAAATGGATAAACTGTTGAAACTTATAAAAATCATGTTATCACAATTGTACACGGTTTTATGCAATAAACGTATCTTATTTCTTATTTCTTATTTCTTAGAAGGTTCTGGCTGAAAATCAGTGCTGCAAAGTGTCTAAAACCTCAGCGTAATGCTGAGCCAGCGACCGTTTCACTATTGCGAAGATACACAACGCTGATGATCTATTTTTTATGTCTGTGTTTATTGTTCTTGTTTATTTTCTATAAATGTGTTATATTCTCTTATATTTGTGTGTCTTGCAAAAAGGAATAAATGCCTTTTTTTATTTCTTTCTTTCTTTCTTACTCATTAATCCTACCACCAAGCAGTGCGCACAAATCCGTTGCGTAGTTTTAAAGATCTAAGCATACATATGGACAGACAGACAGCGGAAAGCGACTTTATTTTATACTATGTAGTGAAGTGTTGTCGTCAGAAGAGAACTAGATATGGCTATGTTGGTGTATTTGGTGTTGCCAGAATAAGGCAGCGAATTCGTCTCGCGGGATGCGATTTACAATCTGCCGGGTAATTCGCTTTCGCAGCAATAACAGAATGCAGCGATCATGGCAATGCGTACCTACACCCGAAGAGGAATTAACCCACAGAGTGGTCAGGGTTATTCAAGTCAACTAAACATTTGTGATTTAATACGATAGAATTATAGAAAAAAAAAACTGTTTCCATCTAAAGTTGCAATGGTATTTATAAATAATACATCTTTACCTACGTTGATCTGGGAGGAAAGAATAAACATAGATTGTACCAGTTGCTTTCTTCCCGCGCAGATGGTAAAAGCCAATTGAGCGAATGGTTGAAAATAATAGTACCAGTTATAGGTACAGGTAGTTATAGGTAGTTATAGGTGCTCGTTTGCCCCCTCTTTTATAAAAAAAAAAAAAAAAAAAGGTGACGCGATTAGCCCATCACTATTTTGATTCCCCTTTCCACCTGTCCACAATCATGCTAAACGTGGCCTTGAGGTCTTGTTACCATGGGCTCGATCTACCCCGTAAGGGATAAAGTTGTGATTTATGTATGTACTAGCTGTTGCCCACAAATTCGTCTGCGTAGATTTCGTTTATCGCTATCCCGCAGGAATTACGCAATTGCCCGAGATAAAAAGTAGCCTATGTTCGAGACTATAATCTATCTATGTTCCAAATTTCATCCAGATCTGTCCAGCCGTTCTGGCGTGAAAGACTAACAAACATACATCCATACTGACAAACTTTCGCGTTTTTAATATTAGTAGGATGTTTATAGAAAACTCAAATTTAAATTATAGTTGGTAAAACACACGTGTTTTTATTATGTAACTAGCGACCCGCTCCGGCTTCGCGCGGTATATTATGCACGGTATATTATACATATAAACCTTCCCCTTGAATCACTTTATCTATTAAAAAAAACCGCATCAAAATCCGTTTTGTGGTTTTGAAGATATAAGCATACATAGGGACATAGGGACATAGGGACACAGGGACAGAGAAAGCGACTTTACTTTATACTATGTAGTGATGATGTAACTCATGTAGCCCTTTCTTTAGAGTAGTAGGTACCTGTAGTTAGCAGTTTAAAAAGTCCGATAGATCAGAGATCGTCGCAGAGGGAGAAGGGTATACGTCAATGGAGACAAAAGACTGGTAATTGTCGACACGGCCGCGGCGCGGAATAAAGCGATAATGCCGCGCAATTAAAATTAGCCACAATTTTGAACTTGTTTATTTCAAGCAATTTGCTTTTTCATCTCGTCATTGATAATTGATCGCATTATCATACATACATACCGTCACGCCTCTTTCCCACAGGGGTAGGCAGAGACTACTTTGTTCGACTTGCTACGATCCTGACATACTTCGCTTCATCCACACTCATCAATCTCTTCATACATGCTCGTCGGTTTCGGGTAGGTCCTGACCTGCCCTTTCCAAAACGTCTCCTATTTGGTCTCGGAACGTCCGTCTAGGCCTTCCCCTCCCAACGTTACCATTCACACTCCCCATATAGATCTCGCCTTAAATAACTAACAAAAACTTGGGCTTGGAAAAAGACGTGATAGAGCAGTGGTTTGACCAGTGTCCTCGCAGGAGAAGATCGCGCCTTCGAGTTTCTCGGGATTTCAATACGTAATCTCATTTAAAATTTGTCCCGAGCTTTTCGGTGAAGAAAAAAAACATCGCGAAGAAAACTTTATGCTCATGCAAAACAAATGAATGGTGTCAATTCTATGGACCATAGCTACAAGCGGGCATAAATATATTACGAGGGCTGTTTGATAAGTACCCGTTTATGGAAAAAAAAAACATTTTTTTTTGTATATATGCATTTATTTTTCTACGTAGTCACCTTTTAACTCTATACACTTGTTCCACCTATACTCAAGCTTCAATGAACCATCCAAAAAATATGATTTTGGAAAGTCATTAAAATAGGCCTCTGTGGCGGCAATGACTTCGTCATTTGATCCAAATCGCTTACCACCGAGCCATTTTTTTAGGTTGGGAAACAAAAATAAATCGCATGGGGCCAAATCTGGAGAATACGGGGGGTGAGGCAATAGTTCGTAGCGTACCTGTCTTAATTTAGCCGTCACAACTCTGGACGAAAGAGCCGGGGCGTTGTCGTGATGAAACAGTATTTTTTTCTTTTTTAAATGGGGTCGTTTGTCGTTCAACACGGCGTCAAATTCATCCAATAAATTGGCATAGTACTGCCCTGTTATCGTTTTCCCCCTTTTATAAGTAGTCAATATGTATAATACCCTGCGAATCCCAAAAAACAGTCGCCATGACCTTTCCAGCCGATGGGACGGTTTATGCTTTCTTTGGAGCAGGTTCACCCGGTAAAATCCACTTCTTCGACTGCTCTTGCATTTCTGGGGTGTAGTGGTGAACCCACGTTTCGTCCACGGTCACGAAACGACGCAGAAACTCCTTCGGGTTACATTTGAACACGGCCAAACACTGCTCCGAAGTAGTCAGTCGGTTCCGTTTTTGCTCCTCCGTGAGTAAATGCGGCACCCACCTCGCCGATACTTTCTTCATACCCAATTTTTCTTCTAATATGTGTTGTACCCTCTCGATTGAAACGTTTACACCATCAACGATTTCTCAAAGTTTAATTCGGCGGTCGGCTAAAACGATATTTTAAATTTTCTTAACCATATCGTCTGTAGTCACCTCAATTGGCCAGCCTGGGCGATCCTCATCAAAGACGGTTGTTCTCCCCCACTTAAACTCGTTATACCATATCTGACGGTTGTCATAGAAGGAGCACATTCATGGTAAACCGCTTGCATTCTTACTTTTATTTCATCACATGTTTTTCCTTCCAAAAACAAGAATCTAATTACAGACCGATACTGTTCTTTCTCCATTTGAACAATTTTAAGTTCACGCTTTCACTAAATCGGTCAAAGGAGAAAAAAAAACAAAAGAATGCCATTTTTTTTTTAATTTTCCCGCCTCTGAAAAATGGCTTAAAAATGTGGTATACTTATTTTCGGCCAGTGATATTAATATATTTAGAAAACGGGTACTTATCAAACAGCCTAGGTATGTACGTTACTAAGACGTCAAAAACATCTATACACCTTTACGCCACAAACAGCAAGGTCGGTGTCACATATATTTGACGAGATAGCTGTATCGATATTTTATGCCCTTGTCTAGATAGATAAATTACGTCTTTATCCCTTAAGGTGTAGACAAAACCTTACATTACATTAGGGTAACAATACCTAAAAGCCACGTTTAGCGTGATTTTAGATGAAAAGGGGAATCAAAATAGTGATGTTTCTAGCCGCATCGCCTATAACATGCTTCCTAAGATTTTTTGGCTTTTACCAACTGCGCGGGAAAAGAAGCAGCTGTTATATATTGTTTTATCTTAGACCAGCATGGAATTTTGTGGAAGCGTACCCTAAATGGATCACAAGCGAGAAGGGTTCACAAACGAGACAAAAGATTAGTAATTGTCGAAAGCCAGCGCGTGGAATAACGCGGTAATTCCGCGGTCTATTACAATTAGGCCCATTTTTGACTGCCGATTTTTATAAAACATTCCGGGACCTTACCATGACGTCTTAATGCGATTCAATTCCGACTCAGTTCTGGTTATAGCTGTCATTTTTAAGTAAGGATCTGACAGCGAGCGAATCTAAACTGAATCGGAATTGAATCGCATTAAAACGTCATGGTAACAAGCAAGTTTCAGCTGACGTATGTACAGTCAGCGTCATAGTATGAAACATCCAAGGTGACCAAAAAGTTCCACACACCATACTATGTCCAACCAACCGCCTATTATCTACTTTGTTCTTTGATTCTGTATTGTTTTGTACTGATTTGTGGTGTTCAATAAAGAGTATTTGTATTGTATTGTATCGTATTGTACGTAACGTCTATGGTGTACCGAACTTTTTGGCCAACTTGGATGCTTCAAACTATATAACGCTGACTGTACGCTGAAAGAAACTGAATTGCGTATACCACTGTACCACTGTACTGTACTGTGTGTGTGTGGCGGAGTAGCAAGGTAAAATTTTTTGTTCATTAAAATGTCATATTGACTCAGCATACTCCTGCTACAGAAATTATTCCGTAATAGAAACTTTTTTGTTTAAGTTAATATTCATACTAATAGGTCACTAAGAAATACTCTGACTAAGATAGAGACAAAAATACGGTTAGAATCCTACATTACCCCGATGAACAGTCGAGGGCATAAAGATCGATTCAGCCATCATGACAAATATATGTGACCGACCTTATTTTTTGTGGCGTAAAGGTGTATAGATGTTTTTGACGTCTTGGTTACGTACATATTTATGTCATTGACTGAACATGGGGTATATTTTAATTCTGGGCGGACAAAGTCACGGGTAACAGATAGTTTTAACTGAAACGTAATTTAAATACACTCATGGGCTCATATGATTTGACTGTCACCAAAATGATATAGTTATAGGGAACTATTTTTCAGTCTATCTTATTCAGAGTATTTCTTAGTGCCTTAACAGTATGAAAATTAACTAAAAAAAGTTTCTGTCAAAAAACCATTTTTAATAAAAAAAAAATTCTGACTAGTTTTTGCTAACTGTACTTGCAATGTCATCCGTTATTTAGGCATAATGTGTAGGTACACATTATGCCTAAATAACGGATTGAAATTAGGTAATTTCAAGTCTATCGGACCAGCCGTTGAAGAGTTCCCTCCTGCGGAGACGATCCTGGCTGGGTCACCAGAACTCCACTACCAGATTATTGTATTGTCATCCGACTTACTCAATTACTAATGCAAAATTTTAGCTCAATCGGAAATATCTTCTTTAAAATTGAGTCGCAAGATTCCACCCGGACAAACATACATACACACGTCAAGTTTAATAAAAGCTTGTAAAAATCTCAGCAATTATTTTTCTCCCCAATCCTAATGAAGAAAACAAAGGAACGGAATTAATGTAAGTCAGTGAGTAGGCAAGCTGATTCAATTACTCTGTTATTCCATTTTTAAATTGGCCGGCTTGATAATCTCAGGACTCAGATTGAGTTAGCATCGTGTACAAACAAAAGCAGGAGTATCTCGTTAAGATATCGAATTTAGAATATTATGGACAACGGAATATACCGAGAAGACAAATTGTTCATTAAAATTGTTATTTGCCGAGCTCAAGCTTCCTTTTTGAAGAAGAAATGTTACATTTGTCTTTATATCGCCTTGACGTTCAGTCACACAACTTAAAACCATCCTGTAAATGCACGATAGTAGGAATTGAAAGATTCGACTGTCGAGTCGAGATCCATTTCTATTTTCATTCCGGTGTACAAAATCTCATTACGGTGCACTAGTTTTATCATTCCAGTGTACATTTAGGATTCCTTTGAGCGTTTAGATATACCATCTCTAACATCTCGAATACTATTTAAGATTTCAGGTTCCGTTTCAGGTATTTTTAATAATACAGTTTAAAAATCTTAAAAAGAAGCAAGTACACGCCGAAATGATACATAATATACCTGCCGTTTAAACTGACCCATGTATGCTTGAGCTTGAGCGCTCTTCACACTGATTTAGAGTTGGACAGCGACCAAACCCGGTTGACAGACAGACAGACACCCCTCCGAGGGCCCTCAAACATTTAACGAGAGTTCATTAGAGTTTTAAAACCAGCGATTGCCAAAAAACGTAAGACAGAAGAACGGTGAGCTCCCAAAAGTCTTACATCCCTTATAGTGACTCCACAATTTTAACTCTACCTGTGAATGATTTAGGTGTCATTTCTAGGTGATAGATGGAGTTTAAACTGTGGAGTTTTAATTGACCACTGTAGGATTCGTTAATTGGGATGCGGCGCTTGAAACTGAAAATGATTGTGATGCTGCAGAAAGGTGTAAGGGATGGCTAAAACCTCGTCCAATTACGAATAGGTGATGTTAGTACCGCACTAAAATCTCCACCTACCCTATTTGCAAGCAGTTTTTCCCTTATTTTTTGAAGTACTCTCCGGAGGTTAATATCAACGAACGACTGGATAAAGTATTGTTTAACGGTTACCTAATGATGCTTGAGGTCATGCTTGTGATCACAGATTGGGGAGATGTTATATAATGAAAAAAACGAATGTTTTTCCCCGAGTCTTGGATGTGTAGTATGTTTATCCGTAGCCCAGTATCCACAGTAAGTACCACAACTGTGCTTAGTTTGGGATTAGGTTTACTGACGTGTCTATTTTTACTGTCAGGTTCCCTAACCTCTGGGTTTCTAAGACACCTGGCAGTGTTAATTTACTTCAGGTACTATCAAGAATTTTACTTTATTTTTTGTATTTACTTTTACGCTTTTACTCGTTAAAAATTTACTTTACTGCACCTTTAAATAAATATAACAATGAAACTAACGCGAGAAACGGTCGCAAGAACTTGATTTCGAATAACTAAAGTTACAAAGTCAAGATCGAATTCTCACCAACTCGAAACAATAAAATTTAAAAACGAAACAAAAGCTAGTGCCCTCTTGACTAATCGAGTACAACTCAACAACCCCTCTAGAGGAAGGTTAGGGGACCGGCACTCAATTTAAGTCTGTTTTGTATTTGCAAACACAATTTAAGAGCAATACCTTTACATTTTGTTTCAAATGCGTTACGTGGGAAAAACGGGCAGTAATTATTAAATTAGACGCAATTGTTGGTTTTAAAGTTTCGAGGCGAGTCGAGAGTGCTTGAGAATTTGCCTTGTTGTAGTTGAGTTTGGTATTGAGTTCGTAACAGTTAAAAGCAATCACGAAATTAGGGAATAAGAATTGAAAAATATCACACGGGAAATTTTCAGAACTGAGCATAGTGCATGATGAAAATGAAAATACATTTATTTAATATCTGATTGAAGAATGGTTTGGTCTAAACTGACTTTACGCTGAACCATCGGCTCATCAGGAAAATTATTACAAACTAAGCTACCCAATTCTGCAAACTCGTAGCCTATGTAAAATAAACTCCGAAATATTTTCAGTTACCGCTGGAGAAATTTTAGACCAAACGATCAGTAGACCAAACAACGTAAAATTAAAAAGTACAATATACAATATTTATACAACACTTAGGAATCTTAGGATGTACAATATACAAGACTGGTGGTACTTCCTAGTAAGTAGGTATAGATACTCGTATATGTGCCAGGAAGTTCCACTCCTCTCTTAGCTAGACATAAGTCATAATATCTTAATTTAAAACTTTAGACAGTTTATACACGTGTTTGTGTAGGTATAATACGTAATTTAATTTATATGGCTTACTTTTTCAAAAAATACTTCAAATATCAAAAAATGAAAATGAGGGGGGAAAGGGCGAAATTCTTAGGAATCATGTTATAGGCGATGCGGCTAACAACCTATCGCTATTTTGATTCCTCTTTCCATCTATACGCCTACGATCATGCTAAACGTGGCCTTTAGGTCTTGTTACCTCAGGCCCTGTCTACCGCGTAAGGGATATAGACGTGATTTGTGTATGTAAAAAATGTTCTCGCGGGTTCTACTCTCAAAACCAGTAGTTAACTAATACAAATGCAAAAGAGCTCTCAAATTAGATCTGTCAATAAACACTTTATGATTTAAGTCAACAGCGCTAACGGGTTTTGCAAAAAACTTTATAAGGCGCCAAACGTACAGTCGGCTACTTGTCTCTTCGTTTCGCAATCTCAGCCTCATGGGGTTGTGTTAAGGGTTGTTTTGGTGATGCGAGCCGAGTGCAAGGTTCGTTATGAACCCCGGTTCGGATTCGAGAAGGGTGCGAGGGTGTTATGCATAAATGGAGCGCATTATGCCATAAGTGTCTGCACAAAAAAAAATATAAATTATACTGAAATATAGAGCACATAGAAAAATCCGAAAAGTAAAGCTATGGCCGGGAATCGAACCCGGATCCTCGTAATTCCGTGACGCGTTGAGACTATTTCGTGTCGATATATATTTTATTTCACTCTGTTTTCTTTCTTTAAATGATAGTACTTCTTCTCGGAATCTTTGTTTGTAAATACTGGTTTCCCGTGATAGATAAACTTGACATTATTTGGTATCTCTTGAATGTTTTTTTTAGAAAATATCTGGATGGCTATCTTTTTCTTTTTAACCTACAGAAAACGTGTAATGTAATTGTTTTAAACTAGGTTTTCTGTAAAGCAAATTTTATGATAACGTTGATAACGCTTAATAAAGTAAACATGAGAGTTATTATCTTAAATAGTAAATATTTCAAATAATCATGTGTAGGAAAAATCGACTGTAGGTTAAAAGGAAGAACGACCTACCTAAGTATTTTTTAAACGGTAATGACACATTTCAAGCCAATAAAACATTACGTAATCACACTTTTTATCCTCAAAAGTTGTCAAACACGGCTATAACGTGCCACTTGACAGTGTTTACAAAAAATAGTGTCCTGGCTCTCTCCCGCACCACGCCGCCCAGTTTTTGTTTGATTTCGTAGCGATGTTTTATGCACCATCGGTCCTGATCGCACAAAGTCCCGATATTCCCATATTTGCGAGGGGTGCGGATCGAACGGAAATCTTTTCAGGGTTCCGTACCTAAACTATACCCCAAAGAACCCTAAAACCTCCGTTTTCTTTCCATCTGTCAATCGTGGGGATACCTACCGATATTTCTTGAATATTTATAGACAGGCATTAAAATAATGTCTCGTCTACTCTTGTTTGTGATATCTTGTTCGAAGGTTAAATTGGAAGAAATTACGGCAAAAGTTCGTCTTGTTACCCCATAAACTTAATGTGTTTTAAGTGAAATAAGAAGTAAATAGCTACGTGTTAAAATAGAGTTAAAGACCGTTGCAACAATACTTAATTTTATTATTGTTTTTGCTATAGTATATTAATAATGGCAAAAGTACGGGACCTTTCGTGTGTGAGTCCGACTCGCGCTTGTCCTTTTTCTTGTAACACCTAAAGTCAGTGTATGACACGAATATAAAGCTACAGTCAATATTGGGGAGCTCTATTTTGAATGAAATTGGACGTGAAAACTCTGTGATTGATTATTTCTGCGAACGCCTACGGTAGAGATTTGTTGCCTGACAGTTGTTATATTGCCAGCCCACAATGCTACATCTGTAGTTTTTTAATTCTTTACTCCCATGCAGGAAAGGCAAAGGAAACTAAACCCATACATTTCTAAAGTCACTAGCAAAGGACCGCAACTTCTGTCAAGTGGACTTAACTTTTTGGAAAGTGACGAATGTTAAAATGTTTTTAACTTTCAATTGAACTTAACTTTCATTCAACGAATTGTTATAGCGCCCTATTCAATACTGCTTGCAGGGGCCTTACTATGATGTCTTAATGCGATTCAATTCCGATTCAGTTTGGGTTCGCTCGCTGTCAGTCCATACTGAAAATAACAGCAAAAACCGGAACTGAGTTGCAATTTAATCGCATTAAAACGTCACATGGTAAGTTCCCTGGGCCCTGCTTGCAGAGCCACAGGTAATCATAATAGGTACCTAATTATAGTTTGTACCTATATTCTGTTTGTATGCAAATAGAAAAGCCGACTGTAATTGTTCACTCTGGCGCTATGGCCCTGCATTAACTGTGGAATAAACGAATTCGGTGAAAAGAAACGCGTTCCAAATTCAAACCATGTGATTCTTTCGTTTACTTAAGTACGCGGTTTATGTGCCAGCGCTAAACGTTCCGGCCAGCTACAAGTTAAAAACCAATTACTTTTAGAGGATTCCCCAAAAGGTTGCCACATTAAAGTCAATACAAACATTTTTAGCAGTCACAAAAACCATCAAAGAACCGCATTAACTTTCCAAACGGGAATGTATCAAAGAAAATCGGTGACAGCCGCCATTACACAAATTAGAAAAAGAAAAAAATGTAAATGCATTTCCCGCCAGTTTCATGTTGCCATTCAAAATAGGAACGTATTACCGCGCTGGTGAAAAGAACTGTCTCAAATTACTTTGCATCGGCCGACTCTTTTATTCTTATGGTGGATTATATCTGTGTCTCTTTCCATTCGGCTATACAAACTCAGATAAACAAATACAAAGGGCCTAATTGAGTAACTAGTAAAACGAACGGCTGTCCCGTCCCTTCGTATAAAATGACCAAGTTTACTTTGCGTTTCTTGAAACGCTTTGCTTTCAATTTTGAGCTTTGATCTCTTTATGTAAGAGTGTGTTGGTACAGTTTGGTGGTGGTGGTTTTTTGGTGAAGTTGTACAATTTTGGAGAGACGAGCTCTCAAGTGGTAAGGGAGTTCGAGTCCGCGCAGGGAACTTAATTTGTCAACAATTTTCGATATTTGAATACGTTTCGCTGCTCAATGAGCTTCTGTCAGTTTAAATTGTTTTTCTTTTTTTTAATTATTCGTCTTGTTTGTTTGAATGAGAAGTTAAAATGGAAAATAAGTTCAGATGATTCGTGAGGCGTTTAGTTTTGGGAAATATAAGTATTTTTGATAGATGCATTGTCAATAGAACCACCCTGTACTCATAGGCATCCTTATTCTAAATTTACATATACATACATAAATCACATCTTTATCCCTTACGGGGTAGACAGAGCCTAAAGTAACAAAACTTAAATGCCACATTTATCATGATTGTGGGCGTATACGTGGAAAGGGGAATCAAGATAGAGATGGGTTGCAAGCCGCATCGCCTATAACATGATTCCTATTTTCGTCCATTCCCTCGATGAGGTAAATTCTAAATTTAAACACTGAATATTGACTGTAAATAGCCCTTTTGTACTGACATTCTGTAGATTTTTTCAAACAATTAACGCCTTAGATTTCCATGGCGTCCCGATCGAGTGGCAGCAATTTAAATCAACAGAATCAACGCTACAAATCAAGCACGTTTTAGGGTTTCACCAAAAGATTCCATCCATCAGTCTATGAAGTCTATTTTGAAATCGTAACAGTCACTATGAAATTTGCAATGTGGCCACTCTAATAACTTTAAGAGACCCTGAGTGTGTTTTTTTTAAACATTAGTAGGTACACTTTGTACACGAGTCCGACTAGCATTCAGCCAATTTTTATTTTGCCACGGAACATCCACAGTTCGAATACCACGATACAGTAGTTTGGCAAAACGCGATTAGTTACCCGTGCTCAAATCGTACGGCAACTTTGATATGGTTTACACAATTCTCCCGTACGGAGAGTCAAAAGACAACAGAAGCCGAAGCCGTTGGAACAAAGCTACGTCCCCAAGCGAGAACTAAAACCTATAGTAACCGCTTAAAAACACATCCGTCTGCACGTTCCCTTCCCAGTTCACACCAGAACGGTTCAACAACAGACCACAATAATTGCTTCCTCCATACCAAATTAATGTTTATTTGATTAACGTAAAAAAGGCCTGGACTGATCCGCTTAGTTACAATGGGATAAATAAACCGTGGTAAACGGGAGCCTCTAAATTGTTTTGTAAAATAAAAACAGTTGCTGCTCGTTAGTGTTTGGAAACTGGAAGTGGCTTGGAACCGGCACAATGACTTGACGGGCACGGCTACCGATTATTATTCCTTTTAATTTTCTTTGACGTCTTGAACTCTTGACAGATGGTGACGGGCGAGTATCAACTGTTTTGAGAACTTTAGATTCCGAACGGCGTATGGCTGGTTGTTTACGTGGATGATATGATGTTTTGGAGCTGAGACGACTGTTGGTGAGACGTGGCTTCTGTGGGCAGCGTCGACATTAAGCTATTGATGGCTTGTGTTAGTGGATTATGACCTGTGTGGGTTTTTTTTTCACAGCACATGGCATCCGCAATTCCTTTCAACATACTTCTGTTTATTTTTCTTTATTACCTCTTTGGTTCTTCAGTTGTTGTAATTGTACTTATGTTGTGTTGTATGTATTAATTTTCCATCTAAATATGTGAACTCAATACATGTTATGTAATGTATCTGTGTTGTGAGAAAATAAAGTTTTTTATCTATCTATCTATCTTATCTATGTGTACAGAAGATGCAAAACCTCCGTTTGTAGTCTACAGTCATAACTACTTCCGTAGTCTCGGGGCAGGTGCCGTCGATCGTTAGTTCTAGTCCACACTCACAGCCCTCGTGTGCTGGCGTATAAATATTGATCAAGTGTCACCGCTTGACTAATTGCCTGGGGCTGGCCGCTTAGCCGATGTTTAGCTTGTAAACCAGCTGGGAAAGTAGCTGAAGGGGTGAAATGTTATTGGTTGAACAATAGATAGAAAGGAGAGATTGGTGCTGCAAAATTTATAGTAATTGTTAATAATATTCACTATCATTTTTCTTTCAGCACATGTAGATGCCACTTTTTTAAAATACAGAATCGCGGAATTCGCTGTGCCTTTTGGCATAGGCCTCCAGTAGAATTGGAGGGCTAGTTCCCACGCGGCTCAGTGCTGCAGTTGGATTAGCAATATTTTTTACAGATTTGAAATAAGGATGAAACTGCGACATGTACTTTCTTTCATGCTGGTCTGGGAGTAAAGAATTTACCAGTAGCTTCTCTTCCCGCACAGATGGTAAAAGCCCATCGAGGGAATAGGCGAAAGTCTTAGGATTATAGGCTCTGTCTACCCCGTAAGGGATAAAGACGTGATATATGTTTGCCGCTGTCCGCCACGCTGCACGCCCCGCCAAACGCTCCGCTTCGAGCGAGGCCTTACTCTTAGCCCGGTAGACGAGACCGGCAGCGAATTGCCGTCATCCTGCGCGCAATGAGGATGCGCCCGCGCTGATTGGCGGATGTCCACGCCACTCCTGCGCCGGGCAAGTTGCAAGCGCGACACCGCCACTCGAATACGCCTTGTACTTTTATTTAGGGCTCCGCAGTCAACATACACAAATCACGTCTTTATCCCTTAAAGGGTAGACAGAGCCTAAGGAAGACCACAGTTCACGTTTAGCAAGATTGTGAGCGTATAGGTGGAAAATGGAATCAAAATAGTGATGGGTTGCTAGCCGCATCGCCTATATCATGACTCTTATAACCTTCATCTTTTTGTGTAAGTATGATAGGTAATTTTATATAGAGGCTGGACCTCATTTTGTGCCGCTCAGTATACAATACAATACAAAACAATAACTCTTTATTGAACACCACATATAACAACCAAAACAGAAAAAAGCTATACAGAATATTACAAGGTAACAATAGGCGGCCTTATCGCTACAGAGCGATCTCATCCAGGCAACCATAATAGACAGTATACTTTGGAACTGAGTAAATTTTCTTAAACTCGCTTTCTAAATCTTGCTTCTAAAATCGTCCCCCAAGCTTCGCCACCTACTTTTAAACGGCAAGTATAGAGTTGCAGTAACAAGCAAGTATCGGGTGCAGGCGGTGGTAATTACCCGGCGAATGCTTTCCGCGGGGTGGTTGGTACAGCCATGGCCTCACTTACAGCGATTTCTTACGCTGGGACCGCAGGCACTCGACGAGCGGTATGGGAAATGGCAAGGAAAGCAGGCAGACAGTGTGGCTACTTTATCGTCATGTCCATGCTCTGTCCATAATGAGACACAAGGAGGGAGCAGGCAGCGCGAAGAGCAAAGCAAGCTCAGAATGACTCGGTGATAAATTCCATCGTCTTCTTTTATGATGAGAGGGGATGAATGCGTCAGTAGTCAATAGAGACAGTAAAAAGATGAGCCAACACAAGGATTGCTGCCAGCTTTTCTATATATTTACTCTTGATCACTGTCAACGTCTATCTATTGACAAAAGTCGAGGACATTTTAGTAATATAGTATCATGTATTCCGTCATTGTGTCATACTTCCATGTTGGTCTGGGAGCATAGAAAATACATAGAATGTACCAGTAAAATAGTAAAAACCCATCGAAGAAATGGGTGAAAATCGTAAGAATCATGTTACAGGCGATGCGGCTAGCAACCCATCGCTATTTTGATTCCCCTTTCCACCTATACGCCCACAATCATGCTAAACGTGGCTTTTGGGTCTTGTTACCCTAGATTCTGTCTACCCCGTAGGGGATAGACACGTGATTTATGAATATACCTATGTATGTATGTACTGTCAACGTCACTTGACAAAAGTAAATTTAATTTTAGTTATATAATATCATGTATTGTGTCATTAAGTCCCGGGCATTAGCGTTGTATTGTCAAATAGTATGAGAGTATTTTTCTACCAGTGCCAATTTACGCTCAGTTTGCATTAGAAAGCTTAAAGTATTTAAACAGCCCCGCTGTCACTGACGCCCCGCCTCGACGTAATCGCCCGCGAAACTTATCACATTATCAAAAAGCGACAAATCGCCGAATCCTTTGATCTGCCGCTAATTTGACAATTACACCCGCGGCGCCGGCGCCCCCGAGCTGGCGGTAGCGGGGGCGCGAGCGGGGGCGACAGCGGGGGCGCAAGTCGATATCGATAATTTTGGATGTTGTAATGGATGGAGGAAACAGTATCTTAGGTTACATTATTTTTTATGTGACAAAATGAAAAGAGGTTATTACGTATGCGGGAAAGTATTGTTTCGCTGAATGTGTATTTTGTTTCAGTTTTTTTTTAATAATTATGTAGAGCAAATCTTTATTAAAAACGAAGATTCAAACATGTGACAGGTATCTTTGAAAAGGTTGTCCTTCGCAACCGACTTCAAAGGAGGAAGGTGTACTATTTTTTTTTGTTTGTTACGTTAATGCTAAACTTGTTTTTTTTTATAATCGACTTCAAAAAAGAAGGAATTCCTAATTTTGCATTTTTATGACTATGTAAATATGATGAGTTAAGTTCTCAGATTAAGTTCAAATTTGAAAAAAGATCATTTGTACGGGTAGGCTTATACTATCTGTACCTATCCTTATTAATTGTATAAAATCAGCTATGTCATTCATCTTTGAAATCAAATATGTCTGCTTTAAAAAAAAGATTTTAAGATTTTTAAGATTTATTTATTGGAAGCAAATACTTTCCTACCTAGATAATTGCTATAAGCTAGTTCGAAAATGTATATAAATAAATAAATATCTTGGGACAAATTACACCAATTGACCCAGCCGCAAACTAAGCAAAGCTGTACTATGGGCACCAGGCAACGGATAAACATACTTATATAATGTAGATAAATACATACTTAATTACATACAACATCCATGACTCGGGCACAAACATTCGTATTCATCATACAACTGTCTGTCCCTACCGGGATTCGAACCCAGGACCTCTAGCTTCATAGTCAGGGTCAGTAACCACTAGGCTATCCGGTCGTCAATATAAAGTTTTTTTTTTTTTTTTTTGTATTGTATGTAATCTGACACGTTGTGAACGACTGTTCTAATATAGTTACTTAATAGACGCAAATTTAATCGAGTTCACTATCGACACTGGCGCGCCTAGCCTGACAACAAAGGAGCTTGATGACGCCACGCGCCTGCTAACCCGTTCCAAATTTAATGCGTGATGATACTCCTAATTACATAGTAGAGGTTATCGACACCGTTTCACTTCAATTATGAGATAAAATTCATTAATATTTCATCCGAATTTTACAAGGCTACGAAAACACAAAAAAAACTTTTTGCATTTTTTTTTAAATATAAGTTCCTTTTATTTTATACACTAGCTGTTGCCCGCGACTTCGTCCGCGTGTGTTTTTGTGATACTTACGGCTTTTCTCGATATCAAAATTATTATTATTATAACTATTAACTTCGTCACGGGAACCACTGAAAGTGTGTACGAAAGTATAGAGATACTTTTAGAATTACGTAATGAAAATAATAATTTGCGACACGGAATCTTGAAAAAAAACAGGTGTAAACTGGTTAATGACTCATCACATTTATTTATACCTTATTTTACAAATAGTTTTATTTATAGTTTTGTTTATAGTTTCTTTATTCAAAAAAGCTAAGTACAGTTTTAGTTACATCACTATTAATTTCGCCAAACTATGACGCTTATTGGCGAATACTGCGCTCACTTTAACGATATTTATTTGTACCCTGATTAATTTAAAAAATTAAATCTATTCTAACCAAATAATACATAAATGTTTACCTGTTTTTACCTTACGACTAACAATTCATTTACTAATCTGTTTTCTGTTTTAATTAATATTTTGCGACTCAATTTTTTCTAGCAGAAGCTTTTTTAATTTATTTTCTTGGCTTAAGTACGTAATTACAGATTATTAACACTTATTATCAATGAACAAAAAATTTTTACCTTGCTACTCCGCTACTCACGTGCAAAATAATCAAGCCTGTGTTAAATATATATGTTTTTCATGCAATCCCTCCCTCCACTGCTGCCAATAAAACACATAATATAAATCCCACAAACTTAATTATCCCTTACACCACACAAACACTGACGCGTTTCGATCCCTCTACGGGATCATTATCAAAGTTTAATAAACACAACCGTTACACATCCAAACCAACATCGTACTGAATCCAAACTGTATATATAAGCATAATGTACCTACATTCATACGTTTTCCCAAAGTACCCTATTATTTATGATTTTTATTATCCATTAACAACTACCTTCAAAAAAATTTCCGACTACAGTAAAAACAAATAGGGTTAACTATGTATTTTTACACTTATTATCATTCTACAAATTAATTACCTACAGGGGCCTTGCCATTATGTCTTAATGCGATTCAGTTTAGGTTCGCTCGCTGTCAGATTCATACTAAAAGCACCAACTTTTCACAATAAAATTCTGACATTTTCGTAGCGCAGGCGTAAACGCGCCCTTTTATAGGCAAAGGTACTAAGACCATACAGCCAAGCGTTTCACGCCACCCTCATAATAATTATCAGGTTTTCAAATAAGAGTGCGTTCGAAAACCTAAATAATAAAAACAAAGTAACGGTATTGCATATTGAACTTTAGGTGTTAGGTAAAGAACACAATTTAGGACGCCAATTTAGGTTGATTTAGGTTTGACAAAAATGACTTCTTTGAAAAAATACCTGTAAAGCATGTAACCATTTTATTAATGTTTTTTCACAATTGACACACTTTTCCGCTTATATGTCTTATGTATATTAGTATCTATCTATTTTCTTCGTAGTATTATTTTGTTTGTAATTATTACCAACTACTTATACCGAGGAAAGCTGATTTTCTTGAGTTCCACTATTTTGTGCGTAATCACCTCAAAAATCAAATTTCAAGAAAACTGAGAAATTGTATTTACCTGTGTTAAATTGGAAGTATTATACAGCAATTTTAAAAGGTTACACTTCATTGGTTTTTATTATATAGGTGTATGAAGTTAATTAATTTTAAACACAAAACCCTCTTTTTTGCGTCTGGATGAGATTTAAAAAAAATGCTTAAACAGGTATTTCTTTATTTTTATTACTTAGTATTTATTCTGAGTTTCATGGTTCTAGAATAATCTAATTTTCTTTTTTCATACAAACTTTAACCCCCATTTTCACCCCCTTTTTCCAAAATTTTCCAAAATTTCTGTAGCCTATATCCTATTCTGAATTTATTGAAATCGATTTGTGAACATTTCATCAATATCCGTTCAGTAGTTTTTACGTGATGCTCAGTCAAACAAACAAACAAACAAACAAACAAACAAAAATTTTAAAAATGGTTTTAATATGTTCAGTTACCGATTTTAAGTCATCCTGGTCGGTTTTTTTTTTTAAATCTTCAATGTACAGATTTTTTGGTCTCAACGATTTTATTATATGTATAGATAGATACATACATGTATCACGTCTTTATCCCGTACGGGGTAGACAGAGCTTTAGGTAAAAAGCTTAAGGCCACGTTTAGCATAATTAAGAGCGCATAAGTAGATAGGGAAATATTATAACGGGGCTTATTCTATAACGTACTTTTCTACAGTAGTTAAGTATTTTTTTAAATTTATCCAGTTCGTTAACATCTGAAACTAAACTTGACATATCGAACAAGAAAATCTGTTCATTTTACTCTGCACTCTTATTAACACTGGTCACATTGAGGGTCTGTTTCACCATTCTCAGTTAGAACCCTGATATTTTAAGTGCCGGTTATCTATGATGTCTCTGTCTGTTTCGTAGTAAGAAATAGAGAGAATCATGATCAAGATATCAGGAACTTTACAGAGACTGTTGCAACAGGCCCTAAATATTAAAAACTTTAAGTTTTCTTTAAGCCCTAGAAGGCTAGTGATTACTAGATTAACGTGATGTCGTAGCAAACTTGATATTTCTATCACATACCTAATAAACATCAAAAAATAAATAATCGTAACGCTGGTTTAGAACTCCCGACCATCTGCTTTGGCGGCGGTATCTCAATCCTTTTACGCCAACGTTTAATTCGCACGTTAAAAATTCGCACCACATTAATTAAAAAAAAGAAGCTGCCCTACCCCTTCCTTTCTTTTAAATACCGAAACGAAACCCAAGAAATTTCACCTACCAATTTGCCAATGCTTTCAATTCGGTGCCTTTGAAGCTATACGCCCCGCTTCCTCCCCATTCAAGCGCTCAAGCATTCAGCTATTATATGCTCATTTGTGCTCATTTTGAGCGCGACACTCGGCGCTTCCGTCGATCAATTAGCCGCTAAAACAATGCGTGCGCGCAGGTCATGTCGTGAAAGGGCGGCGGCGATTCAAAATTGGAATTATTTGGAATGCGGTTCTGCACAGTGGTGCATTGTTCTGAACTTATAAATAGAAAGAGTTAACGTAAATTTGAGCTGTCCTCTAGTAATTTTGAATGATACTCAATCAATGGTGTGCCTTAAGTTATTTGAAACTTAATAGACAATGTTTTCGTCATAGACACATGCACAATTTCTGTATCACTAAATTTAACCTACTTATAACACTACTTACTACTCAACTCAGTTCTGTGTTACAAAGCTTGTTCAAAATGATACTAACATTAATTACTGACAACGGGTGGTAGGGCCTTGTGCAAGGTCCGTCCGGATCGCTACCACCATCTTACTCGCTAATCCTGCCGCTAAGTAGCAGTGCTTGCACTGCTATGTTCCGGTGTGGAGAGTAAGACCGCCGGGGAAATTACGGGCACAAGAGGCATTTCATCTTAGTCCTCTAGGTTGGCAACGCATCTGCAATCCGTCCGGGGTTGCGGGTGTCTATGGGCAGTGGTGATCACTTACCATCAGGTGACCCACTTGCTCGTTTGCCTTCCTATTCACATAAAAAAAAAAAAAAACTTTAATTATTTTTTGATACAAACCCTACATTTATCTTTATGCAAATGTTATCGTGCTATTTCGCGATCATTTATTTACAGAACTTCATGAAGTATCTAAGGCTTAAATAGGTACAGACCTACTTAAATAAATATCTTGGGACAATTGACACCAATTGACCTAGTCCTAAATTAAGCAAAGCTTGTAATATGGGTACTAGACAACAGGTAAACATATTAATAAATGTAAATACATACAAATATTAATACTTAATCTAATATGTAGGTATTTAAATACATATTAGATTTAACATCCGGTCGTCAAAAATAGCATTTTTAAGTATCTAATAAACCTATTTGTCTAGGTAAAACTTTAAAGTGTCATCAAAATATTGATGATAAAACAAAAACATACAACATTTAGTAAAATAAATTTTTTCTCCATAAGATACACCTACTTATGCAATCTGCTGTGGCTGTGACATTCGAAGTAGTCTATGGTCAACACGGTCATAGCTGCCATTCTATTGTCTCTGCATAGCCTTTAAATTTAAATGTCAAATTGGTTATTATTTAACAAACAATCACCAACTACTGTGTATTTTGCTATTTAAGTACCAATGAATGCTTTATTAAACAACATTATACATAAAATTTGCTATTTTGTGCATTACTATTAAGCTTTGTAAGTAATTAATGACATTCTTTTATCGTTTTAAAGCGTACTTGAGTACATTATGTATGCGAATTATCGGTAAGCATGATAGTTCGATAGTAAGAGTAAGTCAAGTTAATTAACGACTCGCTAGGTATTTTCTTTAGTTATTGATTGCTTTACTGATGATTTATGGCTCATTGTTTTACCACAGTAATTCAGTATGGAGGTTCAATAAAAGTTTCTTTTGTATGAAGTTTAACTAATCACAATTATAATGAGATAAATTAATTTCTTGCAGCAAATGTTTATGGCGCGCTTTCATTTTGTCTTAACACGCAATACAGTTATCAAAATATCGAGTAACGCCGCTTTTTACGGCCGCCATGACAGCTGTCAGTTGTCAAAATGGCAGCTGTCAACGTGGCGCCTGTCAAGTTGCGCGCGACACTGATCGATGGCCGCCAAATTTGACGTTTGGGATATTTAACAGTATGACAGATTTATTTCGATTTTGAAACATGATCAGCTCAAATGGAGAAGTGTCAGGTATCCTCGTGAGCTAAGTTGTGGTTCCCGTCTAGATCTAACCAGGAAGAACAGTCAATTTATGCCGGCGTTTTATTTTAATTCCCTTAATAACCTTTGAACCTCCGCATATCCAAGTAATCACACTCGCATTGCCAGCCATTCCAGAAAAGAAAGACATATATGCTTTTACTTTTATTAATTAAGACATGAAGCATGTTTATATTACTTTTTAAACTGACACAACAAAAACTTCTGAAAACTGCCTTTAAGCCGGCTTAACTACTCATACACGAGCTGTAGACTTGTCTAACTCGCTCGCAATCGCCATCGACTTCATTTTGACAGTTCTTGTATGGATGTGACAGCTAGCTGATTCCGATGCCAATTGTCAGCCCATACATGAACTGTCAAAATGAACACGATGGCGATTGCGAGCGAATCTATATCTATACATATAATAAAATCGTTGAGAGTTTGTTTGTTTGTTTGACTGAGCATCACGTAAAAACTACTGAACGGATATTGATGAAATGTTCACAAATCGATTTCAATAAATTCAGAATAGGATATAGGCTACAGAAATTTTGGAAAATTTTGGAAAAAGGGGGTGAAAAGGGTTAAAGTTTGTATTAAAAAAGAAAATTAGATTATTCTAGAACCATGAAACTCAGAGTAAATACTAAGTAAAAAAAATAAAGAAATACCTGTTTTAGCATTTTTTTAAAATCTCATCCAGAGACGCAAAAAAGAGGGTTTTGTGTTTAAAATTAATTAACTTCATACACCTATATAATAAAAACCAATGAAGTGCAACCTTTTAAAATTGCTGAATAATACTTCCAATTTAACACAGGTAAATACAATTTCTCAGTTTTCTTGAAATTTGATTTTTGAGGTGATTACGCACAAAATAGTGGAACTCAAGAAAATCAGCTTTCCTCGGTATAAGTAGTTGGTAATAATTACAAACAAAATAATACTACGAAGAAAATAGATAGATACTAATGTACATAAGACATATAAGCGGAAAAGTGTGTCAATTGTGAAAAAACATTAATAAAATAGTTACATGCTTTACAGGTATTTTTTCAACGAAGTCATTTTTGTCAAACCTAAATCAACCTAAATTGGCGTCCTAAATTGTGTTCTTTACCTAACACCTAAAGTTCAATATGCAACACCGTTACTTTGTTTTTATTATTTAGGTTTTCGAACGCACTCTTATTTGAAAACCTGATAATTATTATGAGGGTGGCGTAAAACGCTTGGCTTTATGGTCTTAGTACCTTTGCCTATAAAAGGGCGCGTTTACGCCTGCGCTACGAACATGTCAGAATTTTATTGTGAAAAGTTGGTGCTTTTAGTATGAATCTGACAGCGAGCGAACCTAAACTGAATCGCATTAAGACATAATGGCAAGGCCCCTGTAGGTAATTAATTTGTAGAATGATAATAAGTGTTAATAATCTGTAATCACGTACTTAAACAAAGAAAATAAATTAAAAAAGCTTCTGCTAGAAAAAATTGAGTCGCAAAATATTAATTAAAACAGAAAACAGATTAGTAAATGAATTGTTAGTCGTAAGGTAAAAACAGGTAAACATTTTATGTATTATTTGGTCAGAATAGATTTAATTTTTTAAATTAATCAGGGTACAAATAAATATAGTTAAAGTGGGCGCAGTATTCGCCAATAAGCGTCATAGTTTGGCGAAATTAATAGTGATGTAACTAAAACTGTACTTAGCTTTTTTGAATAAAGAAACTATAAACAAAACTATAAATAAAACTATTTGTAAAATAAGGTATATATAAATGTGATGAGTCATAAACCAGTTTACACCTGTTTTTTTTCAAGATTCCGTGTCGCAAATTATTATTTTCATTACGTAATTCTAAAAGTATCTCTATACTTTCGTACACACTTTCAGTGGTTCCCGTGACGAAGTTAATAGTCATAATAATAATAATTTTGATATCGAGAAAAGCCGTAAGTATCACAAAAACACACGCGGACGAAGTCGCGGGCAACAGCTAGTTAGACAATAAGCCTACTTAACCGTAACTGCACGTAGTAACGTTACAGTAGTAACCAAAAACCTTGGTAGATACGGACGTGGTTCGCGAGCCTGCCTCGCCTGGGTTTATAGTTACTGTAAAATGCAACAGAAACCCAGCTTTATGATTGTGTTCAACTGCGGAGCAAAAATCAGCTAGCACGGTGCTACTTGCGAAATTAACCCCTTTAATCTCCACTGAAAAAATTGACTCGACCATTAAGTAAACAGGTACACTGCCGGTGTCACTGCCTCAACACTAATAGTGGTAACGAGGCGCACTCCTGACTCGTAAATAACAGCATTACGCGTCTGCAAAAACTGGGAAACAATCAAAAGGCGCCGCGGCCGCGTGCCCCGTGCGCCGGCGCCGATTGGTCATGTAATTTAATTAAGTTAATACGCACACACATACACATACACAAATCACGTCTTTATCCCTTACGGGGCAGACAGAGCCTAAGGTAACAAGACCTACAGGCCACGTTTAGCAAGGTACTGAGGGCGTAGAGGTGGAAAGTGGAATCAAAATAGTGATGGGTTGCTAGCCACATCGCCTATAACATGATTCCTATGATTTTCGCCCATTCCCTCGATGGGTTTTTACCATCTGCGCGGGTAGAGAAGCAACTGGTACATTCTATGTTTTTTCTTTACTCCCAGACCAGCATAGAGAAATTAATAATAAGAAAAATTAAGTTAATAATATAATTATAATAATAATATCTTGGGACAATTGACGCCAATTGACCTAGCCCCAAACTAAGCAAAGCTTAGCATGGGCACTAGACAACGGATAAACATACTTATATAGATACATACTTAAATACATATTAAACATCCAAGACTCGAGAACAAACATTCGTATTGTTCATACAAATATCTGCCGGGGATCGAACCCAGGACCTCAAGCTTCATAGTAAGTTGGCACACTATTGCATTGGGTTTCCTGTAATGATAGTGTTATGTAATTTCATAAATAAATAAATAAATGTTACGTTTATTAAAGATGTGCTATCCCGCGGGAACTATGCAATTTTCCGGGATAAAAACTATCCTATGTCCTTTCCCGGGACTCAAACTATCTGTATACCAAATTTCAACTAAATCGGCCCAGCGGTTTAAGCGTGAAAAGGTAACAGACAGACAGACAGACAGACAGACAGACAGAGTTACTTTCGCATTTATAATATTAGTAAGGATTAGCAGTTGCCCGCGACTCCCTGCAGAATTTGCTTATCGCTATACCGCGGGAACTATGCTGTTTTCTGGGATAAAAACTATCCTATGTCCGTAATAATAATCATTGAAATTTAATTAAAACAAAATTACAACTAAAATAAAATACAATAAAATGAGTCTAGTGGCATCAAGTTTATCAGAAGGCAAGCTGAAGGGAATTTAACTTGCCTTTTCCTCTAATTCTGCACAATAAACGTGCTCAACTGCCTTAAAAAAGGCAAACCGGTGAGAATCGAGTTCTATGGACGCCACGCCACTGGTAGCTAGTCTAATGTCACAATGCGACGTGGATGCGACTAAAATTATTGGTCGAATCTGCCCGAGTCCATCTCTTCGCGTCGCTCACATCAATTACCTATGTTACTTTAACTTCATTTAACCTTCAAATCGAATTTAGAATAAGAAATATTACATCAATGTTAAAAAACACTGACGAAACGGTTTCGGCCCGACTACGAGTTTACCTCAGCCAGATCAGACGCGCCGCTTTGATCCCGCTACAATTACCCCCCACCCCCCTCCTCCTTGCGAAGGAAACTCATTTTCCAACCAGCGTCGAAGGCACACTTATTAGACTACTGCACACTTATTTAATCCCAAGCGAAAAAGGCAGTAGACTCTCATTGAACGCAGCAAAGTCGAAATCTCCGCCATTTTGATTTCGAATGCCGTCGACGTTCATTTGTTTCTCTGCGCATCGACAAACTTACCCCGCGCGCTGGGATAAAATTGCGTGAATTTTATAACGTTAATCACATGAGCGTGTTTCACTTGGCTTGTTGTTTGGGAGGTGTAGATGTGTCGCGGTTTTATTCGCGCGAAAGCCGTCAATCATAGCGCGATACGATTTTGACAAAAGCGAAATTCTTTTGTGGGGGCATTGATCAAAGTGCGACACCTCGAGAACTGCTGGGCTCATTCATTGGATTTATGAGCCTTTATAAGGTTCTTACGTTTCTATTTGCGAAGCGCAAGGTGTTTTCGGACTAGGCATTGCAAGCTTTCGCAGATTTTTTTGTTTGGTTAGTTTCCAATCTAGCGATTTGTTGACAGTTATTTATTGGGTCGTTTTTGCAGAAGCTTTTCAATGCTGTTTTAATATAGCTGCATTATGCGCGTAACCTTAACAAAGTACCCACATGCTGCCTATCTCAGTTACAATCGTCTGACTGGCCGAAACCCTTTTTTTAATTTCCTGTGGAGACATTAGGTATGTTCTTAATAGCCCTATCTCAGAAATAGCTTTTCTTTTTCAACACGTACCCACTAAAACGCTCTCTTACTTAGGTACAGAGTTGTCTTGACGTTTCATTTATTTAAATCTGGTTTACAATACAATGCAATACAAATATCACTACATAGTATAAAACAAAGTCGCTTTCTCTGTCCCTATATCCCTATGTATGCTTAAATCTTTAAAACTACGCAACGGATTTGGATGCGGTTTTTTTTTAATAGATAGAGTGATTCAAGGGGAAGGTTTATAATTGTATAATACATGCATAATATACCGTGCGAAGCCGTGGCGAGTCGCTAGTACTGAAATAAAAAACAAGTTAGACAATAGGTGGTCTTGTTGCTTCATAGCGATCTCTACCAGACAACCGATCAGCCAGAGAAATAAGTTAGAGACAGTTGACAGTTGGATTATACCTATACATTCCTCACACTACTAAATCGATTTTAATTTTAATACGTACCTATTAAATCGAGATTTATTTTTTTCAGCGAGTATACTCGCTGGCATAGCCATTTCAAATATTTTCAATGTCTATAGTTTCGAAACCAGTTTTTATGTGGTTGCCTTCAAATGTTTATTTACAAGTGATCACATGATTGTCGCGCGCCACCCAGCCTAGGTACTCCGAAGTATCGTGCTGTTCCGCTCACGCTAATAGCTATTACTATGAGTGTGAGAGGGAAGGTATTATAAGGAGTTGCTTGTTTTAGGCGCCCGTGTTTTGTTTTAAAGCCGATCCGAAACCTGAGCGGTGTTTGCGCAGTTTAAAAGACGTGTCAACAGGCTTGGTAGGGCTGTCGTTGCTCCACAAAAGCTACAATATGGACGGGTACGACCAATGTACAAATCAGAATTCTCGGTCTGAAATGGACGACGAGCTAGCACGACTACCACGAGTTAGAAGTAAGAGATACCTAGTTATTTTTTAATTTCTAAATGTCTATGAAAATTAGAACACATAGAAAAATCCGAAAAGTAAAGCTATGGCAGGGAATCGAACCCGGATCCTCGTCATTCCGTGACGCGTGCTATACCCCTACACCACCCATAGCAGGTGGGTAGTCTCCGAATTTTTCTACCTGTTACTAACTGTCATGTGACCTTTGTTACTATGCGAATTTTTTGTCGCTAAGCGTCATCTGTTTGAATGATGTGTCTGTACGACACAATTACAAACTCCCGTGGAACATCTACTGCTCACCAGGGACGAGAGAAGACGCTGTTTTTCAAATGATAGGTACTATCAAATTAATCAAGAATTTTTTTAAATTTTTTTTTGTGTACCTAGCCGATGTAGTTAGAACAAAATGAGCGCCTACTTACGCGCACTAAAAACCATTTTATTTCACTTATCGTATGCAGCGCCATCTCTGACGTGATACTGAATATTCTAAGGCGGAACAAAGCATGCCAAGTCAGCTGGCTATTAAAAAAATTAGATATTTTTCTATCGTCAACCCTAGAGACTTGGCTGTATAGAAATGCGACCCTCCACCGGAGTAGTTGTTTAAAAACACCTCGCGACGACAAACAAACGCACACACTGCTTCCCACGCGTCCTTTACACTATATTTTTTTTAATATTGATGTATCACAGTGATACACACCCGCACACACCCACACGCACACACACGCACACACACACACAGACACAGACACACACACACACACACACACACACACACACACACACACACACACACACACACACACACACACACACACACACACACACACACACACACACACACACAAATCACGTCTATATCCCTTACGCCGTAAGGCTTACGGGGAAGATATAGCTTAAGTTAACAAGACCTACAGACCACGTTCTGCATGATTTTGGGCGGATAGGTGGAAAGGGGTTTAAAATAATGATGGGTTGCTAGCCGCATTACTTATCTCTTCCAGTCAACCTTTGAGTGGATGATAGGAGTATTAGTGAATAAAGTTATTATTAGACTAACTTGGTTGACTCTGCAGAGGTTAGTGGGTTCAAACTTAGACTGACACCTCTGAGTTTTCCGGAAATAATTTGCGGGAATGAAGTTACAAATCGACTATCTTGTGCTGACTTTGTATTAGCTTGTCCTGTAGAGTCAGTTACGCGCAACAACTCGTAACAAATTTATAACTGAAAAGCTGTAACAAACGCCTGATGCTTCATAGAGTATTTTATAAAAACCACTTTTTAAATAATAAATAAAAAGCACATTAAAGCACGGTATAAAAAACGTTGTCACAGAACAAAAAGGCCTTAGTCACAGCGGGGCCATTAAGCTCTCGAACCGCCCACTCTAATTACGAGACGACTTCATTACAACGCTTCCTTTTAATTAAAAAAAGATTACTTGTTTTTGCGATGTGCTCGGATAGTGTGTCACGATGATTCGAGCTTTGGGGCAAAGGTTGGCTTTGTTTTAATGATACCCCTGGCATTACACTGACGGACAAAAATAAGGGGATATTTTCACACAAAGTTGTACGAAAAGTGACCAGTTATTGTTGCCTGTCAGTTGATATAGATTAGGCATGTTGATTGTAAATGTAATGTGTTTTTACAATCCCCTACATATTTCGGAGGTACTAAAATATTTCGTAACTAGCTTCTGCCCGCGACTCCGTCTGCGTATTACACATATAAACCTTCCTCTCGAATCACTCCATCTACTAAAAATAACCGCATCAAAATCAGTTGCGTAGTTTTAAAGATCTAAGCATACATAGGGACAGACAGACAGACAGAGCAAAGCTACTTTGTTTTATACTATGTAGTGATAAATAAGAGATGGTATTACAAATGTGATAGTTTGTGAGTGTGTATGTATGTATAAATCTTTATTGTACATAAAACATAGGATAATAATGAAACGTCAAAACACACACAAAGGCAAATTTATCCCTTAAATGGACGCAAGAGTGAGGGTAAAAACTATAGTATTTATATTTAAGACTCCCTTCTATTTCAAAACTTATTCATTTTTAAGAGTTAAAAACCCAAAATCTCAATGTTTTTTCAATCGAAATCTTTGACTCTACCTTATTATTTGGCTCAGGCTACTACAATTTTAAGAAAAAGGTTTCAAGACTGCACTTATTTACTTACCCGAAGGGCCAATTTGGATGAAAAAACTGGCGCCACCTCGTGAGAAAACCCAATTCGGACAAACTCTGCAATTTAATACTTATGTTTATTTTTTGCAAAACGTCTAAATGTCAAGCGGAAGTAGGTATTGTTTACTTAGGCGAGTAATGGGGAGAAATGGAGAAATATTTGGCCAAAAGAATACACTACACGTTTGGAATGTTATCATTGTAAATATCGAAAACATTAGGCTAGATATAAGATGTTGATCTTGGTGAGAGCTTCTGACGGCGTTTCTTTTATCAGTGAAGTGGTGGATATAAGTTGTGTATTTCATGTTTTCATTTAATGAAATTTGAAAAAGGTCCAGTATATTTTGGCAAGTATAAATCTATAGGCCCATTTAGAGACATGCAAGAATTGTATGCCATTATAGTTACATTGCGAAGTTTGACAGTTCGGTTGATTTCGGTTTACCCCGGCAACTACCAATGTACCTAATCAAACTTGCATGCAATTCTTGCAAGTGTCTAAACGGGCTTTAAATCTACTTAATCAATTATTTTTCGTACCAAATTTGTCATAAAATATATTTTTTTTTTTTTTTTGCGAATTGGCCGCCAAGGGCTCTTTTACATGTCTTTTTTGAAACTACCAGCGCATTCGGAATGCATTGCCAAGAAGAATGTTCCGCAAAAAACTTGCTTTCAAGACTATCAAAATACATTAAAAAAATCCATACTTATATGTTTCTAGTGCCAGTACATTTTAGTATTTAAACCAATATTATTGTAAAGTGAAACTCAAGCGGATAGCCTTACAGACACGTTAGCTGTCACCCATCAAGCGACGTCACACAAAAAGCGTATTAGTTCGGCGGAAACGGAGGCGCCGGCGCTGCCGCCAGTTGGGTCGCGTCTTGCGCGCGCGCATACGCCTCACGCCACGAGCGGAAGCGGTAAATCTCTGTGTTGGCGACGAACTGCGTCAAAATCTCATTTTCTGTAAATTTAAGTACATACACTTCGTTACATTAGTTGCGGCCGCTTGCTGTGAAAATGAAATATAGGTACGCATAATGCTTAATTATTATTTTATCATATAAATTTATATTTGTGTCCCAGTGCTGGGAAAGGCCTCTTTTAAACTTTTAAGCCCTTATACCTACTGCTAATAACTCAACTAAGGGCGTCGCCAGCGTTTGTCGGTAGTTTAAACTAAAGGAACATTTTCGATTCTCTATAGGAGTGATCAGCCCCATTCAGTGGCGTAACTATAGGGTGGCAGGGGTGGCAAAATGCCGGGGGCCCCTAGCTCTACGGGGCCCCGAACTGGCTTGGCTTAGAGCACAGAAGGGACGCTGATGCACTTCTTTATATTGAGGAAGGAGCCCCATCTGACGAATTTGCCACGGGCCCCAGACGTTATAGTTACGCCACTGGCCCCATTGGCAAAGCCCTTGAACTGACCCGCTTTCCGCTGCCGCGGCCGCCTGTGCCGTGCGCCGGTAACCCAATCTCCACGGTCGCGGGATCACTAGTAATGAACTGCTAAACGCAGTGTCAACACATCACAGCTATATTTAAAGTTAACACCAACACTGCTGACTTCCATGCCGGTCGGGAGTAAAGGAAAAATACAGAATGTACCAGTTGCTTCTCTTCCCGCGCAGGTAAAACCCCATCGAGGGACCGGGCGAGAATCTTAGGAATCATTAGGCGATGCGGCTAGCAACCCATAGACACGTTACAGACATGAAAAATAGATCATCAGCGTTGTGTTAAGAATTCAAAACTGATCCTTCGTTATGGTAAATGAGAACAGGCTTTATTAAAGAGAACAGTCACAGTGACGTTGACAGCTGACAGATGTCAACGGCACGTTTTGGCGCGAAGCGCTCTAGAAGAGACGCGGACATTGTATTCTCATTCAGACTGAGATGCTGATATGTGTAGTGATACGTTCGAAGTGTAATCTGTATAATGGTAATAGAAGACGTAGCGATCTTTAAGAAAAGGCTATGCCCGTGAGGTTTCTTGCTAGTTCTTCCCGCGGAGGGTCATACTGAACTAGCTCAATGTACTCTGTGTTGTTGACCAAGTGAATAAAACGATGTGCGCTACTAACCCGAGTTTCATTGGATGTAAGAGAGGATTTTAACAGTTGTGTGTGTCTTCGCAAAAGTGAAACGGTCGCTGCCTCAATATTACGCTGAGGTGTTAGACACTGCAGCACTGATTTTCAGCCAGAACCGTCTATGAGTCACGAAACGATACACAGATAAAATATACTACATAACCCATAAAGCTTTACGTAAACAAAGCAATAAATAGATAGAACCCGACTTGACCCGAAACTGCCGCCGGTGCCGAAATGACCAAAATCTAGCTCGTTATTCACGCAAATGACTAGTAACCAGCAAACAGCGCGCAATCAACCCTTCTGCTGTTTGGCCCGCGGCCTCTGAATTATTCATGGAGCTAATTGTAATCGAATTTACGTAAGAGCCGGTTTGTATGAGCTAGGGAAGTGGCGAGCGTGCTTCAATGCTAGCGTTTGAGGGGTTTGCTGGATTGGTACAGCGCAATGTTCTAAAACCTATGTTAGGCGAATAAATTGTATTAAATTATTCATAAATTACTTCCATGCTGGTCTGGGAAAGAAAAAACATAGAATGTACCAGTCGCTTCTCTTCCCGCGCAAATGGTAAAAACCCATTGAGCGAATGGGCGAAAATCATAGAAATCATGTTATAGGCGATGCGGCTAGGAACCCATCACTGTTTTGATTTCATTTTCCACCTCTACGCCCTCAGTGTCTTGCTAAACGTGGCCTGTAGGTCTTGTTACCTTAGGTTCTGTCTACCCCGTAAGATATAAAGACGTGATTTGTGTGTGTAAATGGAAAAAACTCGTAAAATTCACGGGCTTCGTGACACGAGTCAGTGATTATTAACTAGCTGAACCTATGGACTTCACTTTAGAGTGGTGAAATTGTTTCATAAATGAACCATGTATGTATTGTTTTGGATTGGCTAGATGGCTTAAACAAATTAAGTAAATGCAGAGTAAAATCATTTAAACATGGCAAATATTAATCAAAATTTATATTCAGCGATTTAAGTCAAAAGTTTCCAAAAGTTTTCGTTTCTTTTTGCTTGTGGTGAAAACTGAAAAAATCACTTGTGAAATTCATCATGATCGCATTAAAGAAACATACGTAATGGTAGCTTTTCTTCAAATTAATACAAAATTGATACATACTACTTAAGTGCAATAAAGCCCATCACTTCCCCCTTCATTCCCCTTTCCACTTTTACGCCCAAAATCATGCTAAACGTGGCTTAGCTCTTATTACCTTAGGCTCTGTCTACCTCGTAAGGTATACACGTGATTCATGTATGTAAGCCTGTCGTCGTTCATCTATTTGAACAATTTACAGGTTGTCACAATGACAAGTAATATTAGCACTTACGGTCACAAGCCACTGTCTAAATACTCTACATCAAATATGCCCCGTCTATTCAGAGTATTCAGACAGTGCCATTGTTCAGGCCTCTTCATGTGACCCCCCACTAACCGCAGTCTTATTATTTTATTAGTTCACGCGCGATTTAATCACGATTGTTGGTTTTGGTAAGCTAATAAACGGGTGGCGCCCTCTCGAGGTGTGACGCTGTTGGCTTTTGCAGTTGGGGTCCTTTAGACCTGATTGGGCAGTGGACGGGTTTAGATTTTTATTAATAATTTTATTGTAGTTGTAGAGTATGAATAAGGAATGAGAACTTATGGTTGTTACTTATTCTTTCTCCAGTAGGTACTAGAATTAAATTGGCGCAGAATACATAATACGTAATAGAACACAGCAAGTAAAAAGTAAATAGTTCCAGGTCATTCTGTGAAAGTCAGTTCTTCAATTTACTAAAAAAACTAGAAAAATACAAAACTAAAATGTATGATGTCACGTTTGAAATGTTTGCCATGTTTAAAATCTAAAACTATTTTGAGATTAATCTATTTCAAAAACCTGTATGATGATTATCCTTTTCCCCACGCTCACTCACTCACATTCACACACACACACACACACACACACACACACACACACACACACACACACACACACACACACACACACACTTTTATAACCTCAAAAGAATATCTTGAATTAACATAGCAATGGCGTCACGCATTTTTGAATTATCCTCACACACAATCGAGCACCACTTTACATTCTCCATGCTATCTCCCCTTTATCAAAAAATTACGAATGGAGGCGATATTTTCATTTTAACGCCTTAAAACAACGTGACAATAAAATTAAATTCCGCATTCTCATTTTACATGTCACAAAAATAGACCTGCGAATTTCGGAAAAACCCCTTAGCTTAGCGCGCATCAATGACTCTCACATACATTACACATACACAAATCACGTCTTTATCCCTTACGGGGTAGACAGAGCCGAAGGTAACAAGACATATAGGCCACGTTTACCAAGACACTGAGGGCGTAGAGGTGGAAAGTGGAATCAAAATAGTGATGGGTTGCTAGCCGCATCGCCTATAACATGCATGATTCCCTATGAATCTCAATTAAGCTATACCTATGGCTGTCTTTCGAGTATCTAGCTCCAGAGGCTGTAGGCCGTCTGCCAGTCACTTAAAGGGCACGCTTAGCATGATTGTGGGCGTATAGGTGGAAAGGGGAATCAAAATAGTGATGGGCTTTTACCATCCGGGAAGAAAAGCAACTGGAATGTTTTCTCCTTCTTCAGCGTGTAGACGCCCACCGTTGGGCATACGCCTCTCCAATCCGTCTCCATCCCGAACGGTTGCCCGTTGCTGGCAGCCGTGGCAGGCTGGAATGTTTTATGTTACTTAAAATAATACCTTTTACGAGAATCGTTATTCTTTTTTTCTTAAGTTTGACGACATATTTAGTGCTTTTTAATCACCAAAAGAAAACGTGTTAGCTTGAAACCTTCGTTCGTAATAATCGCTACCGAATATCAATAAAAGCGTCGACTTCTTCACTGAATACAAAAAATCTATTGTGTAACATTACAAAACTACCCCAAAGCATTCAGTCGAGGGAAACCTCAGGAAGTCTTAGTCAAGGAGATTTAAAAAGATAACAGTTATGGTCAATAGGGTGTTGCCAGTGCCATATTTTGTAAAAAAAAACCACAGTCATATACACTTGTTACTAACGGCTAGATGCAAAATGGACTTTACGCTATCCAGTTACGACTCAAGCCAAAATTTTAGACGGTTCCAGCTGTATTTATAAGTTTGTTATTGCTGAAAGGCAATGTTAATATTGCGGTTGAGAAACCATTTCGATTGGGAGTTTAAGTCTTATGTGGATTGAATAAAGTTGAGTTTAAAGTACAAGATGGTTGGTCAAATGCAAAGATAAGCTTGTTTTAAGTAATTTCGGGGAGTAGGGCGTTATCTACATCTATTTACTAATGACTTCCTGCGTCAGGTGCTTATTTCTACATTTGTTTGCTAACGGACTCTTTTGTTAATGAAATTTCTTTTTTTTATGCGGTTTGTAGGTGGCCAGGCTTATGCTCACCCATGCCATACTGCCTACTTAAGGCTAAAGTAACTCTGAAGGAAACTTTTTTTTTATTGCTTATGACCACAGGTTATGCCTGATAATACGCGAAGATGGATGCTCGCCTAACAAATACCCATTCACTCTTAATTTGAAGACGACCAGATTCTAACGTTCAGAAAACATAGACCACAGCGATTCGGATAAAAAAATGGCTGTTAACGTTTAAATATGTCACACACTTTATTTCGCAATGTTCATTATTATCAACATACTTTAAGATGCACACTTCCATGCTGGTCTGGGAGCAAAGAAAAAACGTAGAATGCACCAGTTGCTTCTCTACCCGCGCAGATGGTAAAAGTCCATCGAGGGAACGGGCATAGGAATCATGATACCTATATAGGCGATGCGGCTAGCAACCTTGTGGGCGTATAGGTGGAAAGGGCAATCAAAATAATGATGAGTTGCTAGCAGCATATGATTCCTAAATATATATTCATGGTATTCAAATATACCTATGGAAAAACTGACATATACACAAATCACATCCATATAGGTACGGAGTAGACAGAGGTAAAAAAAACCTAACTATAATAAAGGCCAAACTAAAAAATACGGAGGAATCTGTAAACTCATTTAACCAATAAATAGAACAATATACAAACGGATAACACACGTATAAAATCACGTACCTACCTATTGTGTCCAACCCTTCTTCTTACTTTTTTTTTGTTTATAACGCGGTAATGCTGCCAGCCTTCTGGGCACAATGCCGACGGGCAGCGATTTAGGGCAACTTTTTTATTTAAAGTTTTATCCCAATTTGTTGTATTTAGGTATATTACCAACATAGACTTAAAGTGACGCATTATGTAACTAAAAAAACCTCATCAATAAACAACTGCTTGAGTGTAATAAATATACAACATACATAACATCAATCACCTAAAAGCCAATAGACAGCGACATCGACAATTCCAAGCCATAAAATTTACGAGCTCGCACCAAACCTATCCATTACAAACAATACCAACACACAGCCAACTCTAACGCTCTAAAAACAAAACTTAAAATCCCTTGCCGCAATAAATCCAACTAGGGTATCACTTTCGTTGTGAGATTCCAACTCAGTTTCACTTTGGACTGTGTTGTGATCGAGTTTAAGTGTAAATTTAGTTGCGTTTTTGCTGTGAGAAGTAGGGTATCGGTTACAGGATTGGCTGCGTTGGCCACGCCCAGTAGGTGTATCAGTTACACGCACACCTAAACGCCACCCACTGCTTAACATTACACACATACATGTATAAGTATAACCATAGAGCACCGCCCGCCAAAGTTCTAAAGACAAACCATAGATAGTTTTCTTACTACCAACCTACACGCAAGTAACAACCGTTACGAAAATCCAAAGCAACATTTAAAGCGTGTATCATACGCTCGATTTGTATTTAAAGAAAGAAGAAAAGAAACAAAGAAAGAAATGTTTATTTCTCAACAACAACACTAATATAAGTAACAGTTTGTTTTCAAAAGAGCTTCATGTGCCATAGATAACAAAATTGTTGGGTGTATCTGTACCTACCTACTTTACTACATTCCTATAGGTACTAATATTATAAATGCTGAAGTAACTCTGTCTGTCTCTCTGACCCACTGAACCGATTTCAAAGAAATTTGGTACAGAGACAGATTCAGTCCCAGGTATGGACATGGGATTTTTTTCCCGGAAAATCGCGTAATTCCCGCAGGACAGCGCTAAGTATATTTTTCGCCAGCCGAGTCGCGGGCAACAGAGTGTAAAATAAAGTCAATGCTTACGTCTACTTAAACCAGAGTGCTAGGTACCAAGTACCTAACTCAGACTCAATTAAATTAATTAAACTTGGTAGTTTCTTCTACCAATGCTAGTCTGTCTTTTATAGGACACACGGCAAACGAACAAGGTCACCTTATGGTAAGCGAGCACCACCAGCCCTGGAGGTACAACTGGAGGATATGTCTGTCTCTGTCTTGCATCGTACTGGCAGGAAGGCGCACGTTAGTCTCATAAATACTGTACTACAATAGTAGTTATCAAACGCTGTGTAACGATGGTATCGCAGCCATTAGACCGACCCCTCGCGTAGGGAACATGGAATCTTACTTATTGTTAACGTTGGGAGCCCCGTGTAACTATTTTGTTTGACATTTTTGTAGTATTTGAGGTGTATTTGTAGCGTTACTGTTAAAAGTGTTAAAACCTCTTTATAATGGCCATCAGATTTTGTGTTTTTTATATTGACATTGATTTGAATGACTTTCAAATACACAACAGGCTCTACATTATAAAATTGTTTTATTAGGTTATGGGCAAATTATATGGCTCAATCGCCTTTACTTGGAAGTCCGTGGAATAGAGGTTGTACCCGTAATTTACGTAGACAACCAAAGTGCCATAAAGCTGGTCAAGAACCCAGTGTTTCGTTTTAAAACGAAGCACATTGACACGCGGTACCTATAAGTTTCTGCGAGAGCTCTACCAAGAGAAAAAGGTAAATGTGCTCTATGTACCGTCAAGAGAACAAGTGGCGGTTACCTTTACAAAAGCCCTGCCCAAGGAAAGCTTTGTCAGAGCACGAGCCTCACTAGGAGTGGTGAGTAACCCTGATCTGATGTAGGGGGAGTGTTAAAACCTCTTTATAATGTCCATCAGATTTTGTGTTTTTTATATTGACATTGATTTGAATTACTTTCAAATACACAACAGGCTTTACATTATAAAATTGTTTTATTAGTTACGTATACTTTAGATATTCTAAGATAAAATCACTTAAGGTTAAGGCTTGCAGTTGAATACAACCGCTGATCAGTGAACTCCTGTCTTTCATTTGCGCTCCCAACCATCCCACATGGCGACCTTGCCAGGATAAATAAATTATTTCTATAAATATACCTTATCAGTGGCTCGTTGTTTTAGCTGGCGTGACATTTCTACGCCTCTTAATAACAGACTGTCTATCTAAACTAAAATTACACACTGTCAAAATGATTCAAGAATTTGACTTATTCATTTTCTATATTTATTTGTACGGTTTTACACGTTAGAAATTAAATTTCTAAACGATGCTGAAAACTGGAATATATAAAAATCCGCAAAGTAAAGCTATGTCCGATAATCTAACCCGGATCTTCATCATAATTACGGTTCTTGTTAAATAACGGTTCAAAAGAGACAGCCTTCCTCGAGAGACGGATTAGAGAGAAACGACAAGTAGGTATTTATGTATCGTCCTACCAACAACATCCGCTTATAATCATAGTACAATAAAGTTTAAACCGGCCAAATTAGACTCTCACAATCACAATATTTACGTAAGCAATCGTCTATTAAAAATATTCTATTGTAAACTCGTGAAATCGAAATAATCCAAACATTGTAGCTCAAAAAGCTCTAATTAAATATTCAATGTATCTAAATACGCAACCGAGTCACGCGTGGCGTGGTCCAGTTGGAATAACACAGCATCCCGTGTTTTGATACGGGACTATTTTGGACGCAAAACAGGTTGGCCACAATAGCGAACGTGACCATAGACAATGCTCCGATATTTGACAGGAGAGAATACTGGCCACTCAAGTAGCCACGGAAGAATGCGGCCCGTTTTAGTATCAATAACTTTTGTGCTTTAGTTTGGTCAGCTGTCCTACTTTGAAAATAAATACACACAGATGACGTTAATAAAATAAAATGAAATTCATCTGAGTTGATCGTGGTTAAATATTCATCTTTCAATACAGGGCAGGAGCTGGTCTGGGAGTACAGAAAAAACATAGAATTTACCAGTTGCTTCTCTACCCGCGCAGATAGTTAAAGCCCATCGAGGGAATGGGCGAAAGTCTTAGGAATCATGTTATAGGCGATGCGGCTAGCAACCCTATCTTGATTTCCCTTTCCACATACGCCCTTAATCATGCTAAACGTGGCCTTAAGGTTTTGTTACCTTTGGCTCTGTCTACCCCGTAAGGCATAAAGACGTGACATATGTATGTATGTATGTACATAATAACTGGAAGTCTTAAGAAAACTACATTGTTTTTAAATTATTAGGTACCTACATCAATCGCAAAAAGCTACATTACATAAATAAAGGGTAAGTAGGTACTAAACTTAAAACGTCAAGTATTCAATAGGTAGGAATAAAAAAGGAGCACATTAAAACAACAGTTTGTCAACACGCCAATAACCTGTCACACATTTGTCACGTTGAACCATAAAATTTGCAGACAGAAAAACCGGAGAAATTTTAAAATTAGAATGAAGCAATAAAACATAACCGTTTCCAAGATGGCGGTCGGAAGCGGCCAGTAGTTCCGGCAGGCGCTATCGCAACGGAAATTTACGGCTTACGGCGTGTTTACGTAAATTGAAAATATGATTACTTGCAGACTTGTTCTGTCTAGACTTGATAAATTAAAGAAATATGGATAAGTACTGTTTCTTTACCCCCAACGCAAAAAGGGGGGTGATATAAGTTTGTAGTCGATGTCTGGGTGGTTGTGTATGTCTGTAGCATCGTAGCACTCAAAAGGATGGCCTGATATTGATGCGGTTTTTTTCATTCGAAAGTCAGTTTCCTTGCGGTGGTTCTTAGCCATGTTTGGTAGAGATCGGTCCAGCGGTTTTCCAAAATGATGCAAGGCATTTTGCTATGAAACTGTTTTTATTTTTATTTACGTATTATTCGATTGATGTTATTATTAACTTAATATCTAGTTTAAACTTGTGCAATTCGTTTTAGTTATGTCAATTGTCTAGTTACACATTGCAACAAAACGCAAATGCTTATTAGATACCATTATCTAATAAAAAAAGGCACAGCATGAGAGCATGAGTTCGATCTCGCATCCAGCTGCGATAATAGTGCGTGTGCTACAAACTCTACTTACATCATTAATTTACCAGAACATGTCACGTACAAATTGTATGCTCTGTGACAGTGGGGGCGATGTTTGGGTTATTTAAGGGCAGTTTTCACCTACGTTACACATTATTTCCGTTGCACAGAGGACAATAATTTATAATGACTAGTAGGTACTTTATACCTACATCTCTACTATAGACTAATTTAGGGCTCGGGGAACTTAAACATCCCTTTTATAAATGTATTTAATTAAAGTATTGTAGTAGCTTAAGTATTTTGCGTTTCTTGCGGCACATTCTTCTCTTCGGCCAATTTGCAAAAATAAATTTAGAATTATGAATATTTCTGTAGGGACACACTTTGTGGCCTTACGCCAAGTCAGCTCATATCCCAGTACATTCGCGAATGTTTTAAATTTATTGTAGATGAAAATCCTGACTAAAAAATAAAACACCGGTATAACTGAAAAATAACGCAAAACGTAAATCGCTAGAGCCAGAGACTTGAAATTTGACAGATACCTTAATTATATTTTAATAGTGATGTTGTATGTCTATCGGCAAAACACAGTGTTGTATGCCAAACCGGCCATCACTGTAATGTAACTAGTTGTACCTACGTTTTTTTTTTATGTTAGAGAGGCCAGAGAAACGAACTAGTGGGTCATCTGATGGTAAATGATCACCACTGTCCATAGACACCCGCAGCGCTTTACGCGATGCCAGTGCGTTGTCGGCCCTACGTTTACAATAGAGACGATTTGACTTTGATAAAGCGAATAAAGAGGTATCTAAATTCCATTTCCAATCATTTTTAACGCATTGCATACAATTATGTGGGTAATTAGATGAAACTGGTTGATTACAAAGGCGTTATATCTAGAAGGAGAATAAGCAACCGGCACCAAGATACGCAGCGGCCACGTACCCGCCACGCAGCCGCCACGCAGCCGTCACGTATCCATATAGCTGTCCTAATGGCATATTGTGTCGCACATAGTCGCAAGGGAGTGCGATTGTCATGTAAATCCGGGGGAGGGGCCGCGCCCCGGCGATGCCAGATTAATAATTACTTGTCAAGGGAGCGCTATGTAACGTCATCGGATGCTGGAATTGTCACGTACGCGGACATCCTGACCTGAGAGATAAGTATTTTAGCAATACATAACGTTATGCTTACAAAGCTGTGGTAGCGTGTTATGTGACCCCTCAGGCCTCTGTCTGGACCCTCAGACCCTCTGGTGTTAGAACACATGCTCGTGACTCTAACTTTTTCGGATTTTTTTTTTATCAAACCAAACCTGCCTTATAAATTACTTTTTTCTGTTATAAAATACTGTGTTAAGCAACTTTTTAATTTGTACATTGCGTAAAAAACATTAAGTTGTTATTTACAAGGAATGATCGCATTGACCAACACAATGGATAATTTTCAATCCATTGTGTAACGTTGCTAAAGAGACCCAACTGCAACCGCGACCGCGATAATAAAAGGCGTGTGTAGGCGTAACATGCGGGATGAAAAAAACGAACAATCTCATAGCCTTCTTCTAAAGACTTTTAATAAAATAAACGTCTAAGAATGCAGTTATTGAGATATTTATCAAAACCAGGTAACCGCGATCATGTTTCTAACAATCTTCATTTGTGTAACGCGAGCCGCGGCAACTTTACCAATGCCGTCGTTATTTTGTGCTACCAAGGTCTTTGTTCTTCGGTTCATAATATAATTTTGTGAGTGAACTGTACAGATATGTTTGTATTTAGTACCGCAGTTGCAATGGATTGATTTTGCGAAGCAGATATTTAATAGGGGTGTCGTTTGCTCAACAAATCCGATTACCGAGTTTCGCGTTTCACGCGAGACGAGCCCGAATCTAGTTTGTATTCAATAATGGACTCCCGTAATGTTAAGAGACATTCCGATTGTCATTTGAATTGTAAAACGATTTGGGACTAATTTGTGGACGGGAGAAAGTTACTTAACGTTAATGTAGGTACCTACTCAAGTAGCTTCTTACAGTTAAGTTTATTTCTGTTCCTAAAGCGTTTCATTTGAATGTCTGCGTCCGTTTTAATTCGGTGGTTCGGTGTTCGAAAAGCAATTTCGGTTTGAAAAATCCGGCACGTTCAGAAATGAAAAAGCAGAATCCTGTTACTGGCAGGCGGACAGTGGTCTATTTTTTGTTTTTTTTTTTCGCGTGCAGCATTAGTATGCGCCGCGTCGGCCGGTAAATGCGTTACGTTACGTCTAACTGCGTTACGTGCCGGCTCACAATGGCGAGGGCCACTCGTTACCTACTTGACTGTGTAACTTCGTTTGTGAACGCTTGCGTCCTCTGTCTGATAGGCTGAGGAGCAAAGGGGACGGTGTGTGCGAGAGGAAATTGAATCGCGAGGTTTTTATGACCTTTCTGAGCAAAGCGTCTAGAAAAGTCAATGTGACTTATCAACTGCTGATTTTGGTCACATGGACTGATTACTTGTAATGTACATTTAAGTCAGCTAGTCGTCGTTTTTATTAGTAGAGACTGGATATGAATAGATAGCTAGTATGGCGTTACTTTTTCTCATTTATGGCAAATCACAGAACGCGTTCCTTGAATATCGATTCACTAGTTAGAGCCTTCAGTCACATCCCATTATGTAGGTAAGTTTTTTATCAAATTACCTGGCACCATTATACGCTATTACTGAGTTAAACCCCCCAATTTAGTGTACATTTTTAACGAGGTAAATTCAAAACTATACCTAACCACACGCGATTAACAACATTGAAGAGCACAGCTGCAATTAATGTGAGATGGCTCTTACTTCTTTAAAATGTTAAAAAGTAAATATAACTTTTCACGACCGACAAACTCCTGTGTGAAGCCCCCGCATTTTGATTTTCCTACCGAGGGTGCGTCAGTCCATTGTGAGAGCTTGTAATACCTATTACGGCACCCCAGCAAAAAGATTTATTTAAAATGTTATTTTACACCCAGCCATGTACTTTCATTTCTATTGTATACCAATACCATTAGTATAAAAAATCGAATGATATATTTTTGTTACGTTCTCAATCTTTAAAAAAAATTGACCTCGTTCTATCGAGTCTATGGTCGACGCCATTTTGTTTCGAGAGGGGTGAAGTGAATGCCCGTGAATGTTGCATTATTGACTCACGTCATTGAGTTGTGTTGAGTGGTTTTATTACTGCGTTATTGTTCTGTCGAGTTGAGTATGGATGAATGATTTTTGAATAAACTTGCCGTTTCCAAGTAGCTATTTACTTACCCATAGGTGTAGAAGCGAGAGCTGATTTTAACTTTTTGTTACGAGAAATAAAAAGGTAAGAATAAGTAGAGGAGGGTAGGAGTAAAGCTTTTTGTAATGATTATATCGTTTATTAGATATGTACTAAGTATAACTATAACTTATACATAGTTAAGGAAAACTTTCCTTGCATCGCTTTAGCATTGGTTTTTTGTGAAAATAAAACAAATGCTTCATGGATTGCAATCTAGAGTCAACTAGAGTAATTAAAGTTCCATAACGACGGGGAAGACCGAAGAGCTTACAAATTTTAATTATTGTAGTTTGAATTCTATTGAGATAACCAATAGCTTCTATCCTACATTAATGAAGACGTCTACTGTTGGACAAAGGCCTCCCTCAGCACACCATTATGAACGACGTTTCCCGTAACTTTCACGATATCGTCGGTCCACCTAGTGGGAGGCCTGCCAACACTGCATCTCCAGTTCGTGATCTACACTCGAGAACTTTTCTCTCCAACGGTTGTCTGTTCTACGAGCGATGTGGCCTGGCCATTGCCACTTCAACGTACATACCCTTCGAGATAAATGAATTTTCAGTCCCAAAATGTCAAATAGGTACATGCTTTATATTTCATGAAACTCGTTCAGTGTCTCTAGACTTACAATGGCTCTAGACCCCAGCAGATACAAGAGTGCCTTGCGCTAACAAAGCCAATTATTCGAACTGACCACTAATTGTGTCTCGATTAATTAAAATTCTTCACTCCATATTGGCACTTCGTCAATTCGATTATCGAGGTTTTCGAAGAGGGTTTTATAATTAATACCGTTTCAAAATGACATTGACTCAATCCACGTGTCCACTAAGGGTTTTATTTTATTTAAACTTGTACAAGTAAAAGTTTGTCCATTTGAGGAAGATTTCAAGTTGTACTATAAAAACGATGTCACTGATTTCATACGAAAAGCTTTACTATCTAGTACCTAATTGACCATTTAGAGGTACCTACATTCATGTTACAATCACTAGCAACCTTTTTTATAATTTGTATTTAAATTTAGAATTGTATTTTTTTTTATTTTGTTATGTAAATAAAGCTTGTAGGTAGAAATGAATCAGTATGCTCAGTGTAAGTTTTCGGTCACAAAATACGTGTCGGCCGCGTTTGCATTAAAATGTCATGAAGGTGATATAGCATAGCATAGTTGTATGGTTGGGCGTGCTGTTACGGGCAGATGCCAGTCACAGAGTGGGTTCGTTAGCACGAGAGCGTTCGCGGGAACTCCCAATCTAGAGCATAAATCCAGCGCAGGGTTGCTACTGTTTTAGGATATTTAGATGTGAATGTTATAGTTATACTACGCTTTATATAAAGAAAGAAAGAAGACATATTCTCTTTTGAAAGACTCAAATAGAGCATACACACAATTTTACGATGATGAAATAAACTTAAAACACAGACATGAAAACAGATCATCAGTGTAGGTATTTAATGAGCGTGTCTTCGTAAAAGTGAAGAGGTTTTTATTTTTATTTTTTTTTATATGATAGGGGAATTTCTTCCATGCTGGTCATATACTACATATATAACATAGAATTTACCAGTTGCTTCTTCCCGCGCAGATGGTAAAAGCCCATCGAGGAAATAGGCGAAAGTCTTAGGAATCATGTTATAGGCGATGCGGCTGGCAACCCATTACATTTTGATTTCCCTTTCCACCTATAGGTACGCCCTTAATCATGCTAAGCGTGCCGTTAAGTGTTACCTTAGGCCCTGTCTACCCTGTAAGGGATAAAGACGAAAGGTGTGTGTTTGAAAATCAACAAGCGAGTCACCTGATGGAAGCCTTAGAGACACATCATTCAAACAGACGGCACCTGGCTCAGATAGAGAATTTTAAAGACTTACCAACCTGCTATGGGTGGTGTAGGGGTAAAGCACGCATCACGGCTTGATGAGGATCCGGGTTCGATTCCTGGTCATAGCTTTATTTTTCGGATTTTTCCATGTGTTCTGGTACACTTAGGGTCGATTTTACAATCTTCAAATAGGGCCTATTCGACGAATAAGTATGAATATCTGCAAAATAAGTGCATGAAAAATCGGACCTGCTCATCAACTCACAGACAAATCTACTGACTTTTGAAATCAGACTTAGATTACTTAGTCTACACTGAGGATTCCTTTTGTATATACGTGTACTAAGAAACGCCATACACTTTTCATTATCCATAAAATTAACCACATGACCAATGTTTCATGGTCAATGTGTCATTTACCGACCAAAGTTAAAAAAAAAAACATTTACAGGTTCATTCAAACTGACCTAACCACCTCCTGTCTGTCTTCTTCTTCTTCTTCTTATTTGTGGCGTTTCAAGTCGTTATAGCGACGACAACTTCGCCAATGTCAAAGTAACAAAAATATGATTAAAAAATCTTGTGACAAAATGTCGGCAACGTTGTACGGTAATGGTCAAAGACCCCCTCACCCCCTGTCGGGCTCTTAGCCAACGGTCAATGATATCCCTCAGAAACTGCCAGGAAATCATTAGCCGATGCCCAGGGTGCACCGGATCAAGCACTGCTCTTCCCCTCGGACGGATCCAAAAAGGAACCGCAGATCTTGACCCCTGTCTGTCTTCACTCATTCCAGATTTGTTTTAAACCACAGAGTATAGTATAGGTAGTTCCTTAGATGGTCGTAGCTTTAATGGCAGGTAGTGACGTGCAGAATTAAGATTGCTAAGATATATCTTGAAGGCGCCCACGTATCAATTCAATATCAATTTAAGACCTTCCCTAGCGCGGGATGACCACTGCGCCACGGACCATTGAAAGCAAGGAGTGGACGTGAGTATATTGTTCTCATTTATCCACACTAACATGATGTAAAGGTAAAATTGGTTTAAATTTCTAAGTGCCACTGAAAATTAGAACATAGAAAAATCCGAAAAGTAAAACTATGGCCGGGAATCGAACCCGGCTCATCATCATTCTGTTACACCACCCATAGCAGGTAAATTTGTTTTTATAAGAGGGTAAGTTAAATTAAATTTCGGTAGAAAAATTTACGAAACTAGGACTGAAACCGGAACTGGATTCGAGAGCTTCCGTTCGGCGTTTGGAAGCAATCGGTATCAAATTCTTCATAACGGAATAGTTTGCTAAAACTATCGACTCAAGTCCTAGCTATTTGTGGCCAATGTATGTCTAACATGATGCATAAATGCTTGAATGACCCTATATCTATTTTTAATAATTATTCATTTTTCCCTGTCTCATGGTAGTTCCATTTCAGAATTTTCAGAGAATATCTTCAATCCCTTAGATCCTTTGGTGCTGCGGCTGTCCACGGGTGATGGTGCTTGCCGTCAGGTGACCCAATTGCTAGTTTGCTACCCTATAATCACAAAACAACAAACCCACAGGCCCCGCAGCCCACGCTGAGCCCAATCCAATTGCCACGCTTAATTAGTTTAGTTTGATTTAGATATTGTGCTACTTGTATTAATGTATGTATGTGTATATGCTATTTGTGGTAATAAAATTTATTCTATTTTAAGGGGTTCCGCTTTTCTAAGCTGGATTGTATGTACCTACTTCAGATGGTTACCACTGGTCACCACCAGTTTAATATTTAGACGTCACGTCATGTCCACAGCCGTCAATGCCCCGCTCCCGCCGTCTCGTTATCCCATCGTTACTGGTGGTGACTGGCAACTCTGTTTGTCATTAACCTCTCAGCCGGAGTGCCCCGTCTCAGGCTTAATTTGTTTTTAAACAAACCCTTTTACGGAGCGCTGAGTGATGGGCGTTGTGTTTTATAAACATGCGGTTTAATGGGCCTGGTTAGGTTGCCTAGGTTGGTGATTACTTTAGGCAGATGCTCAGCTCCCATTTTAGGTTTATCAGGTTTGTGGAATGTTAATGATGGTGTAAATAATCCTTGGTTTTTGCTGTGCGGCGTCTACAAATAATGTCAGTCGGTATAAGTAGTGAAGTTGGAATTTTACAACGTTTGATGTCTATTTTTTTTTCAACAAGCTGTAGCTGTTTTTGAGATGTTTACTTACTTTAGCCTATTCATATTTTTTGTTTCTGTCTAAAATGTATGGAAAACATCGCTTAGAAGCGATAAAACCGCATATTGATTGCCCAGCTTAAATAATCTGTAAGCTCATTGTATTGTTTTGTGCTGTCAATAAAGAGTATTTGTATTGTATTGTAGGTATTTTACCTACCGACATAAATACGTTTAAACAACTCAGTGAAGTATTTTGAACTGGCATACAATTAAAAAAGTTACCCCTTTTGCAATTTTCTCTGAAATAAGTGTTAAATCGGAGTCAAATTTTTTATTGAATCTTTTTCGAACGTTAATTAAATTTAGTACCTACTTAATTGCATAACCCTATAGGTCACATCACTTCATCATCACTTCACTATCACTATCATCATCACTATCACTATCACTACATAGTCACTACATAGTATAAAATAAAGTCGCTTTCTCTGTCCCTATGTATGCTTATATCTTCAAAACTACACAACGGATTTTGATGCGGTTTTCATTAATAGATAGTGATTCAAGAGGATGGTTTTTATGTATAATTCTACGCAGACGAAGTCGCGGGCAGAAGCTAGTTAGAAAATAAATGAAACAAAACGCATTTCCAAAATAAAATTTCCGAACGAAGCTGTACACGCATGACATTGACATAATGCACGCACTTCGCATCCGTCCGTCAGTTTGCTTCAAAATATTCGATAAAAACTGATAAGCGTGCGCCGACCGCCGCAATATCACTTAAACCGAGACCTTTGAGTTTATCGTGCGATACTTACGCGTCATTGAATTACTCCTGAACAATCTAATTAACTGAAATTAGTGATAATTAAGTTAAAACATCACAGTAATGGGTGCAAGGAAGGAAGTGTTGCAAGTGGTAGCAGGGTGGTCTGCAGTTGAACTGGTGCTGAAGTGTTTTTTCATCGGCATTTGGCAATTGGTACAGATGTGTGTGAAGAGGTTATGGAAAGGACATAGAAGAAAAGCAACGAATCCGCAAGTCGAACTTACAGTAGACTCCTCTATCGGGCGGCATTGTTATATAAAAATTTTGGTAAGTAGATACAGTTTTCGTTTTGTTGGTACTCGTACTCAGTTGTTTACCATAGTTACATTAGTTATTTTCAGTGTGTTTTTGACTTTAAATGTATTTAATAGTATTGAAATAACTTACAAAAGAATTTTAAAATACTTAAATAAAATTAAAGACATTCTTTGAGCATAAGTTGTGTAACTTAATTCATAAAAAAATATAAAATATCAAAGACTACCCACATCTCTAAAAATTAAGTTTCATAAAAATATACATATTTAAAAAAAAAATTACTGAATTATTTCATCATATTCATTATAACTCATATTTTGTTCCAGGGTGTAAAGTATCACTATGTGGAAACCGGTCTAAAGTCCGGCGAACTAGTCTTAATCCTCGGTGATGCACCAGAAACCGTTAATCTGTGGGGACCGACGTGGTGCCACACAGTGAAGCGGCTAGCTGATGCCGGGTACCACATAATTACCCTAGATCTCAGAGGTACGGGAGCCAGTGAGGGGGGGAGTCGGAGGGACCTGACTCCGCCAAGAGCTGTTGAGGAGCTGACCACATTGATGGCAGCCCTAGGGGTTACGGATGATAAACCAGCTGTTGTCATTGGGTTCGGAGTTGGTGGAATGCTGACTTGGTGAGTTTTAAATTTAGAATTTGATTTTGTAGATTTGGGTACAGCCAAAGTATTGCAAGCAATACAGTATGCTTCCAAAATTTGTGTTCTTTGGAATATACCAGTCTGAGTTTTTTTATTTTGATTTTGGGTATCAATATTGGCAAAATTTTTTTCTTAAGCCACAGTTGTTTTGCTCTGTACATGTGTATCACAAATCCTTTCTTATACCATAAATGTGAATGTGAGTTTGTTTGTTTCTTCCACTATCATGCCTTAACTACCTACTGCACCAATTGCGATGAAAGTTTGCGTACATCATATTAGAAGTCTAGAATATACGATAGGATACTTTTCATCTCAGAAAATTATATAGTACCTGCGGGCGCACGATAAACGTTTTATCAGCAGACGAAGTCACGGGTAACACCTAACACTAAATAATCATTAAAAAAAACTTATATCCAGTCTACAAGGAATGGTATAAAAAGTCTTAACATTAAGTGTCCCCGAAGTCATGTGCTAGGTTACAATTTACATACAGTCACCATCATAGTTTGGTAGAGCATCCAAGTTGCCCATATAGTTAGTACACCATAGAAATAGTATGGTGTATCCAACTTTTTAGTCACCTTGGATGTTTCATATATGATGCTAATTGTACAAGGGTTAAATTTTCTGTAGGAGCAGGGTGCAATGCAGGTTCCAAAGACAATGAATTCGGATTAATTATTTATTTAATAAGTAACAGCGAATAACGTATCGACAAGGCGGAAGAGACGAGAAGACAAAACCACGGTGTTGCCACAATAGACCTGTTAACGAGGCACGCCATTCAATGGAGTTAATGCATACAATCGCCCATACACTATCAAACTTAGCATTGTCTCCTATTGAACTCCCTTTTTTCATCACTGGCAATAATATAGGGACTATTTGGGACTCTCTAAACTAGCGACTGTGTGGAGCCCTAAAAATAATGCGTCAGCCTGCATAAGATTAATAATACATTTGTCTGGCTGTCCATGGGCTCTAAGGCAGGACTACTGGCTGTTCTGAATAGGCATGAATCACGACAAATGCATTAACGCATTCCGCACAGTCATATTTTATAATATTTCCTATTACGCGAAACATATTGAATCATTGCCATTGCAATATTTAATCCGTGACAAATCAACTGGCCATTGAACTTTCGCAAAGATAACATTGTACGTTATTTAATTTAAAATTGAAGCAAGTTTATCTACATACGTAAAGTATAACTTAAGTGTGTGGATTATTGGGAACATTTCCATCTAAGACGTAGAACGTTTGTTGCTATAGATACTAGTGTCCGACCGATTTTTAGCCGAAACCGAAACCGAAACCGAATATTCGGTTTTTTTCTGATTTCGGCCGAAACCGAAACCGAAACTGAAATTTTTGAAGACGTATCAAAATATTCAAAATTACTGTACAAATCGTAAGGAAAAGGTTATTGCAAGGATTTCTTATTTGAGAACGTTTCTTTTTTTGTTAAACAAAATAAAAAAACGTTTATTTTTAATGAAAATAGATATAGGTATGTACCTAAACTAAACTACCGTGAGACTTTAATCATAATTACACAAACGGATAACTCACGTATAAAAAGTCGAGTGATGCTCGACATGTTTCGGACTATTTTGTAGTCCTTCTTCCTGGAGCTTAGAGTAGGTACATAATTCAATTTGTACTTTTACTTTACGCGCCCGAATTAAGCCGAATGCTCCCGATGCGAGAGCCGCGAGAGGCCGCGAAGTAATTTCGGCCCGGCCGAAGGTTTCGGCCGGATTCTGGCCGAATCCGAAACTTCGGCCGAAATCACTTTTTTGGCCGAAATTGGCCGAAACCGAAACCGAAACCGAAACTTTGGTCGGACACTAATAGATACATACAACAAATCGCGTCTATATCCCTTACGGGGTAGACAGCCTGAGTTAACAAGACCTAAAGGCCACGCTTAGCATGATTGTGGGCGTATAGGTGGAAAGGGTAATCAAAATAGTGATGGGTTGCTAGCCGCATCGCCTATAACATGATTCGTAAGATTGTCGCCCATTCCCTTGATGGGGCTTTTACTTGCGCGGGACGAGAAGCAACTGGTACATTCTATGTTTTTCTTTTGCTCCCAGACCAGCATGGAAGTAAATTTCTTCAGATACTTTCAACTAATAATCAACAAAGTCAGGTTTATACTTTGGACTATGAAATAGAATTTAAGGTCGCTCAAAATTGGTCGGCGGTCCGGCAGAGGTCCGCGGTCCGCTATTTAGGGACCCCTGTTCTAGCTTGTTTCTCTTGTACTTTCCCCAGTGGCGTAACTATAACGTCTGGGGCCCGTGGCGAATTCGTCAGATGGGACTCCTTCCTCAATATAAAGAAGTGCATCAGCGTCCCTTCTATGCTCTAAACCAAGCCAGTTCGGGGCCCCCTAGAGCTAGGGGCCCCTGGCATTTTGCCACCCCTGCCACCCTATAGTTACGCCACTGACTTTCCCTGTCACCAGCTTTTCGAGATGCAGTGCCTACTGGTCTTGTACTCGGAAATTCGTCGATATTCGTTTCGTGCCTCGCTTACACTAAGGCATTCATTTAAGAGTGAGGGGGACGGATGATACGAATTACGAAAGTCGAATTTCGAAGTAGACCCCCTGCGTACACGGGCCATTATAGTCTCTAGTCTATAAACTGGAACTTTTTACCTTTTTTACGTCTAACATTTATACCCAAGTATAAGTGCTAAAGGTTAAAGTTAAGAGAAAGACGTCATTACACGTTCAGATAAGCGTTTGCATAATATTGTTGCAGTGATAGCGACGCTTACGCTTTTCCATATGATGATAGTAAATCAACTCCAAATGTGATCAGAGATTAATATTGTAGCAAGTTCAAAGCAAGTCACAGAGGTGGCAAATTTAGCGACGAACCTTTCGCGGTCCAAGTTATGCTGAGTGGGGTCCATTTTACACCATATCGGTACTATTCCTTAGTATATTGTATTTCTCCTTGTTTTATATCTACGTGTATCGAATGTGTGTAAATAAATGTTTCTCTCTCTCTCTCTATGAATCGAGAACAATACCGTCTTCACCATAAGGGCACACGGGGCCCGTGCCCATGATGATGATGATCAGTGCCCAGTGGCGTAACTATAACGTCTGGGGCCCGCGGCAAATTTGTCAGATGGGGCTCCTTCCTCAATATAAAGAAGTGCATCAGCGTCCCTTCTGTCCTCTAAACCAACTCAGTTCAGGGTCCCGTAGAGCTAGAGGCCCCTGGCATTTTGCCACCCCTGCCACCCTATAGTTACTAGTGTACCTTGAAACAAATGAATGTGGCAATAGTTAAACATCCTTTTGTTATCTAAAGATATCCGAAGTCCGTGTCCAGATCATCCGTGAGGCAGTTTAATGAGTGAGCTCGATGTCTGGAGATAAGATATGAAAATGTATTTAATAAATCAAGTTATCGTTATTTTGGGAGACAAACAATATTATCGACCGGCCGCTTTGGTGATATTTATCAATTAATAAACATTTCAGCTTTATCTGAGTCATTTTCAAAACACATGTACATAGTTAGGCGCCTTAATTAAAATTGGCTAGCAACCCATCACTATTTTGTTTCCCCTTTCCATCCATTTGTCCACAATCATGCTAAACGTGGTCTTTAGGTCTTACCTTAGGCTCTGTCTACCCTGTAAGGGATAAAGACGTGATTTATGTATTGTATGTATGTATAACACTGAATCAGGTCAGCAGGATCGACCCTTACGAGACATAGGTACCTACATTAATTAGGCGAGGCAATTTATGCTATTCTTGACCCGTCTTCCCCCTTCGCTGAGATGTCGTGAGATTAGGCTCCAATCCCCCTTATCCAATCCCGAGTTGCATCAATCAATTATACTCGAGATATAACATCAGCCGCACTAAGTCTGTCAAAACAATTCTGTCTCCTTGAGAGCTGTTTTAAGCCCAATGGACCACAGATGCGAAACGATGTGTCAAAATATTTAATACTAGCTGTTGCTGTTGAATGCGTTTATCGCTATCCCGCAGGAACTACGCAATTTTCCGGGATAAAAAATTGTCTATGTGTTATTCCAGACTGTAATCTATTTATATTCCAAATTTCATCCAGATCTGTCGAGCCGTTCTGGCGTGAAAGAGTAACAAACATCCATCCACCCATACTTACAAACTTTCGTGTTTATAATATTACTAGCGACCCGCCCCGGCTTCGCACGGTATATTATGCATGTATTATACATACAAACCTTCCTCTTGAATCACTCTATCTATTAAAAAAAACCGCATCAAAATCCGTTGTGTAGTTTTGAAGATATAAGCATACATACGGACACGGGGACAGAAAAAGCGACATTTTATACTATGTAGTGATAGTGATGATAGTGATAGTGATAGTGATAGTGAGTAGTGATGATAGTGATGTAGGAAATATAAATGATAAAATAATAACATTGTAAGCAAAGTTGTACTATACCTACCTAGGGTTAATCATGGAAGCTTACAAAACACGAAACTATTTTGGTTAGCAGTAAATTTCGTTGCCACACAATGACTAACCCCCTTATTCATAAACGCTCTATAGGCTTCTGCTAACTTAGCAATCGTTTGTCCTTATCTGTCACTCTGACACGATAAGGACAAATGATTGCTACGTTAGCAGAAGCCTATACAGCGTTTATGAATAAGGGGGTAAAACTTTTGCCTCTTAGATCTATTTTACCCACTTTAGGATCCGGCTAGGATCGGCCAACCAGAGTGTTCACCTTTTGTTTCGTAGGTCCTCACCGCCATGTTGATTCTTCCTTCACTGTCCGCAGGTACATAGCCCACTGCCACACGTCTCTAATCAGTAAGTTCTGCGTGATCGGCGCGCCCCACCCGAATCTCTACTGGCAGTACCCGCCCGCTGCCTTCTGTCACAAGGCGCTTCACTTCATACAGGTGGGTGGATGACAGTAGTTGCGAGTGGCATCACCAGACGCCATTCTACCCTTAGACTCTATGACATCTAACCCACTGTTAAGCCATGGCGTCATGGCGACATCAACAACCTTGTCTACATGGCAGAGTGTAAGCCAAGTTCGCTAAGCAAAAAGCCCTACACACTTGCAAGGGCGTCGCCAAGGGGGGCAGGGAGGGGCAGCCCCCCCCCCCCCCCCCCCCCTAGATTCTAAAAAAGTTGCCAAATATAATGCAACCAAAGTCCTAGACTAGTCATAGAGAATGAGAAAAGTATGAATTGTAGTAGGTAAAGTCAACTTGCCCCTCCCTGCGCCATCGGCTGGCGACGCCCTTGCACACTTGCAATTTCGTGAGTTGTAAGATTATTTTTTAACCTCTTCACCGCCGCAGTCTAGTTGTGACAGCTAATGGAATGCCTCACACGCCACGGTCGTCATTCAAATCGAAATTAATCCTTCTGCAATGGAATTTTAAATCAAGCTATTTGTCGTTTGTTTTTCCGTGACATACCTACAGAGTCAGCAGCGGCGTTAGGGCCACTGACACCCCGCCCCGGGCAGTAATATTTAGGCGCCCACTTAAGGACAGTATTGAGGGTACACAGCCGGTGAGCCAGGAGGCCGAGGCCCCAGACCTCAGCGCCCCCCAAATTTGGCGCCCCGGGCCGTCGCCCCACCGCGCCCCCCCCTAACGCCGGCACTGTACAGAGTCAGTCGCTTCATTTATAGTGTGAAGGCGAAAAGGTTGAATCTGGAATCCTGAATTTCAATAACAAACCCCTTAACGGTCACCATTTTACCACTAATACTCGTCAATATCTTTGACTACATCCTAGTGTCCTAGCAAGTTGAAATTTAGCATCCTAATAGGTAAAAAATAGAATTATGTCTATGTTGGGATTCTAGTTTGAAGAGTTTGATTGGACAACCGGATAGCCTAGTGGTTAGTGACCCTGACTATGAAGTTAGAGGTCCTGGGTTCGAATCCCGGTAGGGGCAGACAGTTGTATGATGAATACGAATGTTTGTGCCCGAGTCATGGATGTTGTATGTATTTAAGTATGTATTTATCTACATTATATAAGTATGTTTATCTGTTGCCTGGTACCCATAGCACAAGCTTTGCTTAGTTTGGGGCTGGGTCAATTGGTGTAATTTGTCCCAAGATATTTATTATTTATTATTATTATAGTTAGTACACACAATGCTGGGTGATAAGAATTGTAGCCATACCTTTCAGTGGCCGTATTTCCCGGAGCGCTGGTTGGCGGACGGGGAGTTCCAGGGCTGCGGGGGCGGCCGCTGGGCCAGCAGCCGCGCCCGAGACTGGCATGGCGCACTCCACTACGTTAGAGGTGATGTCAGATGTCAAAACATCAAGTGTTATAAATCATAATGCCGAGGTCTCATCGTCTAGGTGAAGACGGGCCCAGCGTACGGGCCCTCCCCTTCTCGGCGCGGTCCTGCGAAAGCCGGAGCCACCGGTGATAAGTTTGTGGTGAAAACCTTGTGCCATCTCACTGCGCCCTTATCACACCGGATTTAGGGCAACGCTGGAGAGGTTTTAGTTTGGGTATACCCCTTCGGAGTCCCACATACAGTGGCGTAACTATAGGGTGGTAGGGGTGGCAAAATGCCAGGGGCCCCGAACTGGCTTGGTTTAGAGCACAGAAGGGACGCTGATGCATTTCTTTATATTGAGGAAGGAGCCCCATCTGACGAATTTGCCATGGGCCCCAGACGTTATAGCGCACCCTTCGTGGAAGAAAGACATAAGTTCTATTAAGCCTTAATAGGACTTACGTCTTTCTTCCACGAAGGGTGCGAAGTTACGCCACTGCCTACATACCTCTAAGCATCCTCATGCCTGGGGCATTAATAAATATGTCCTCTTCGACACAAAAAAGGTAGCGAGGTGTAGCAACACAATACACTGCACGCAGTAGAGTAAGGGTTTGTGTGCAGGCGCGGCGTGGTACTCCGTCCGCGCGGGCGCTCTCCTGCCGGCGCCGGCGCTGCTGGTGGGCGGCGCGGAGCACGCGGCGCAGCTGGTGTCGAGCGCGCGGTACTGCGGCGCCGCCACGCTGCGGCTCGTGGCCGCGCCCGACGCCGCCGACCCGCAGCTGCCCGCCATACTGCTGGAGTTCCTGCAGCGTGAGTCCCGACTATGCTACTGCGGCGCAGCTGGTGTCGAGCGCGCGGTACTGCGGCGCCGCCACGCTGCGGCTCGTGGCCGCGCCCGACGCCGCCGACCCGCAGCTGCCCGCCATACTGCTGGAGTTCCTGCAGCGTGAGTCCCGACTATGCTACTGCGGCGCAGCTGGTGTCGAGCGCGCGGTACTGCGGCGCCGCCACGCTGCGGCTCGTGGCCGCGCCCGACGCCGCCGACCCGCAGCTGCCCGCCATACTGCTGGAGTTCCTGCAGCGTGAGTCCCGACTATGCTACTGCGGCGCAGCTGGTGTCGAGCGCGCGGTACTGCGGCGCCGCCACGCTGCGGCTCGTGGCCGCGCCCGACGCCGCCGACCCGCAGCTGCCCGCCATACTGCTGGAGTTCCTGCAGCGTGAGTCCCGACTATGCTACTGCGGCGCAGCTGGTGTCGAGCGCGCGGTACTGCGGCGCCGCCACGCTGCGGCTCGTGGCCGCGCCCGACGCCGCCGACCCGCAGCTGCCCGCCATACTGCTGGAGTTCCTGCAGCGTGAGTCCCGACTATGCTACTGCGGCGCAGCTGGTGTCGAGCGCGCGGTACTGCGGCGCCGCCACGCTGCGGCTCGTGGCCGCGCCCGACGCCGCCGACCCGCAGCTGCCCGCCATACTGCTGGAGTTCCTGCAGCGTGAGTCCCGACTATGCTACTGCGGCGCAGCTGGTGTCGAGCGCGCGGTACTGCGGCGCCGCCACGCTGCGGCTCGTGGCCGCGCCCGACGCCGCCGACCCGCAGCTGCCCGCCATACTGCTGGAGTTCCTGCAGCGTGAGTCCCGACTATGCTACTGCGGCGCAGCTGGTGTCGAGCGCGCGGTACTGCGGCGCCGCCACGCTGCGGCTCGTGGCCGCGCCCGACGCCGCCGACCCGCAGCTGCCCGCCATACTGCTGGAGTTCCTGCAGCGTGAGTCCCGACTATGCTACTGCGGCGCAGCTGGTGTCGAGCGCGCGGTACTGCGGCGCCGCCACGCTGCGGCTCGTGGCCGCGCCCGACGCCGCCGACCCGCAGCTGCCCGCCATACTGCTGGAGTTCCTGCAGCGTGAGTCCCGACTATGCTACTGCGGCGCAGCTGGTGTCGAGCGCGCGGTACTGCGGCGCCGCCACGCTGCGGCTCGTGGCCGCGCCCGACGCCGCCGACCCGCAGCTGCCCGCCATACTGCTGGAGTTCCTGCAGCGTGAGTCCCGACTATGCTACTGCGGCGCAGCTGGTGTCGAGCGCGCGGTACTGCGGCGCCGCCACGCTGCGGCTCGTGGCCGCGCCCGACGCCGCCGACCCGCAGCTGCCCGCCATACTGCTGGAGTTCCTGCAGCGTGAGTCCCGACTATGCTACTGCGGCGCAGCTGGTGTCGAGCGCGCGGTACTGCGGCGCCGCCACGCTGCGGCTCGTGGCCGCGCCCGACGCCGCCGACCCGCAGCTGCCCGCCATACTGCTGGAGTTCCTGCAGCGTGAGTCCCGACTATGCTACTGCGGCGCAGCTGGTGTCGAGCGCGCGGTACTGCGGCGCCGCCACGCTGCGGCTCGTGGCCGCGCCCGACGCCGCCGACCCGCAGCTGCCCGCCATACTGCTGGAGTTCCTGCAGCGTGAGTCCCGACTATGCTACTGCGGCGCAGCTGGTGTCGAGCGCGCGGTACTGCGGCGCCGCCACGCTGCGGCTCGTGGCCGCGCCCGACGCCGCCGACCCGCAGCTGCCCGCCATACTGCTGGAGTTCCTGCAGCGTGAGTCCCGACTATGCTACTGCGGCGCAGCTGGTGTCGAGCGCGCGGTACTGCGGCGCCGCCACGCTGCGGCTCGTGGCCGCGCCCGACGCCGCCGACCCGCAGCTGCCCGCCATACTGCTGGAGTTCCTGCAGCGTGAGTCCCGACTATGCTACTGCGGCGCAGCTGGTGTCGAGCGCGCGGTACTGCGGCGCCGCCACGCTGCGGCTCGTGGCCGCGCCCGACGCCGCCGACCCGCAGCTGCCCGCCATACTGCTGGAGTTCCTGCAGCGTGAGTCCCGACTATGCTACTGCGGCGCAGCTGGTGTCGAGCGCGCGGTACTGCGGCGCCGCCACGCTGCGGCTCGTGGCCGCGCCCGACGCCGCCGACCCGCAGCTGCCCGCCATACTGCTGGAGTTCCTGCAGCGTGAGTCCCGACTATGCTACTGCGGCGCAGCTGGTGTCGAGCGCGCGGTACTGCGGCGCCGCCACGCTGCGGCTCGTGGCCGCGCCCGACGCCGCCGACCCGCAGCTGCCCGCCATACTGCTGGAGTTCCTGCAGCGTGAGTCCCGACTATGCTACTGCGGCGCAGCTGGTGTCGAGCGCGCGGTACTGCGGCGCCGCCACGCTGCGGCTCGTGGCCGCGCCCGACGCCGCCGACCCGCAGCTGCCCGCCATACTGCTGGAGTTCCTGCAGCGTGAGTCCCGACTATGCTACTGCGGCGCAGCTGGTGTCGAGCGCGCGGTACTGCGGCGCCGCCACGCTGCGGCTCGTGGCCGCGCCCGACGCCGCCGACCCGCAGCTGCCCGCCATACTGCTGGAGTTCCTGCAGCGTGAGTCCCGACTATGCTACTGCGGCGCAGCTGGTGTCGAGCGCGCGGTACTGCGGCGCCGCCACGCTGCGGCTCGTGGCCGCGCCCGACGCCGCCGACCCGCAGCTGCCCGCCATACTGCTGGAGTTCCTGCAGCGTGAGTCCCGACTATGCTACTGCGGCGCAGCTGGTGTCGAGCGCGCGGTACTGCGGCGCCGCCACGCTGCGGCTCGTGGCCGCGCCCGACGCCGCCGACCCGCAGCTGCCCGCCATACTGCTGGAGTTCCTGCAGCGTGAGTCCCGACTATGCTACTGCGGCGCAGCTGGTGTCGAGCGCGCGGTACTGCGGCGCCGCCACGCTGCGGCTCGTGGCCGCGCCCGACGCCGCCGACCCGCAGCTGCCCGCCATACTGCTGGAGTTCCTGCAGCGTGAGTCCCGACTATGCTACTGCGGCGCAGCTGGTGTCGAGCGCGCGGTACTGCGGCGCCGCCACGCTGCGGCTCGTGGCCGCGCCCGACGCCGCCGACCCGCAGCTGCCCGCCATACTGCTGGAGTTCCTGCAGCGTGAGTCCCGACTATGCTACTGCGGCGCAGCTGGTGTCGAGCGCGCGGTACTGCGGCGCCGCCACGCTGCGGCTCGTGGCCGCGCCCGACGCCGCCGACCCGCAGCTGCCCGCCATACTGCTGGAGTTCCTGCAGCGTGAGTCCCGACTATGCTACTGCGGCGCAGCTGGTGTCGAGCGCGCGGTACTGCGGCGCCGCCACGCTGCGGCTCGTGGCCGCGCCCGACGCCGCCGACCCGCAGCTGCCCGCCATACTGCTGGAGTTCCTGCAGCGTGAGTCCCGACTATGCTACTGCGGCGCAGCTGGTGTCGAGCGCGCGGTACTGCGGCGCCGCCACGCTGCGGCTCGTGGCCGCGCCCGACGCCGCCGACCCGCAGCTGCCCGCCATACTGCTGGAGTTCCTGCAGCGTGAGTCCCGACTATGCTACTGCGGCGCAGCTGGTGTCGAGCGCGCGGTACTGCGGCGCCGCCACGCTGCGGCTCGTGGCCGCGCCCGACGCCGCCGACCCGCAGCTGCCCGCCATACTGCTGGAGTTCCTGCAGCGTGAGTCCCGACTATGCTACTGCGGCGCAGCTGGTGTCGAGCGCGCGGTACTGCGGCGCCGCCACGCTGCGGCTCGTGGCCGCGCCCGACGCCGCCGACCCGCAGCTGCCCGCCATACTGCTGGAGTTCCTGCAGCGTGAGTCCCGACTATGCTACTGCGGCGCAGCTGGTGTCGAGCGCGCGGTACTGCGGCGCCGCCACGCTGCGGCTCGTGGCCGCGCCCGACGCCGCCGACCCGCAGCTGCCCGCCATACTGCTGGAGTTCCTGCAGCGTGAGTCCCGACTATGCTACTGCGGCGCAGCTGGTGTCGAGCGCGCGGTACTGCGGCGCCGCCACGCTGCGGCTCGTGGCCGCGCCCGACGCCGCCGACCCGCAGCTGCCCGCCATACTGCTGGAGTTCCTGCAGCGTGAGTCCCGACTATGCTACTGCGGCGCAGCTGGTGTCGAGCGCGCGGTACTGCGGCGCCGCCACGCTGCGGCTCGTGGCCGCGCCCGACGCCGCCGACCCGCAGCTGCCCGCCATACTGCTGGAGTTCCTGCAGCGTGAGTCCCGACTATGCTACTGCGGCGCAGCTGGTGTCGAGCGCGCGGTACTGCGGCGCCGCCACGCTGCGGCTCGTGGCCGCGCCCGACGCCGCCGACCCGCAGCTGCCCGCCATACTGCTGGAGTTCCTGCAGCGTGAGTCCCGACTATGCTACTGCGGCGCAGCTGGTGTCGAGCGCGCGGTACTGCGGCGCCGCCACGCTGCGGCTCGTGGCCGCGCCCGACGCCGCCGACCCGCAGCTGCCCGCCATACTGCTGGAGTTCCTGCAGCGTGAGTCCCGACTATGCTACTGCGGCGCAGCTGGTGTCGAGCGCGCGGTACTGCGGCGCCGCCACGCTGCGGCTCGTGGCCGCGCCCGACGCCGCCGACCCGCAGCTGCCCGCCATACTGCTGGAGTTCCTGCAGCGTGAGTCCCGACTATGCTACTGCGGCGCAGCTGGTGTCGAGCGCGCGGTACTGCGGCGCCGCCACGCTGCGGCTCGTGGCCGCGCCCGACGCCGCCGACCCGCAGCTGCCCGCCATACTGCTGGAGTTCCTGCAGCGTGAGTCCCGACTATGCTACTGCGGCGCAGCTGGTGTCGAGCGCGCGGTACTGCGGCGCCGCCACGCTGCGGCTCGTGGCCGCGCCCGACGCCGCCGACCCGCAGCTGCCCGCCATACTGCTGGAGTTCCTGCAGCGTGAGTCCCGACTATGCTACTGCGGCGCAGCTGGTGTCGAGCGCGCGGTACTGCGGCGCCGCCACGCTGCGGCTCGTGGCCGCGCCCGACGCCGCCGACCCGCAGCTGCCCGCCATACTGCTGGAGTTCCTGCAGCGTGAGTCCCGACTATGCTACTGCGGCGCAGCTGGTGTCGAGCGCGCGGTACTGCGGCGCCGCCACGCTGCGGCTCGTGGCCGCGCCCGACGCCGCCGACCCGCAGCTGCCCGCCATACTGCTGGAGTTCCTGCAGCGTGAGTCCCGACTATGCTACTGCGGCGCAGCTGGTGTCGAGCGCGCGGTACTGCGGCGCCGCCACGCTGCGGCTCGTGGCCGCGCCCGACGCCGCCGACCCGCAGCTGCCCGCCATACTGCTGGAGTTCCTGCAGCGTGAGTCCCGACTATGCTACTGCGGCGCAGCTGGTGTCGAGCGCGCGGTACTGCGGCGCCGCCACGCTGCGGCTCGTGGCCGCGCCCGACGCCGCCGACCCGCAGCTGCCCGCCATACTGCTGGAGTTCCTGCAGCGTGAGTCCCGACTATGCTACTGCGGCGCAGCTGGTGTCGAGCGCGCGGTACTGCGGCGCCGCCACGCTGCGGCTCGTGGCCGCGCCCGACGCCGCCGACCCGCAGCTGCCCGCCATACTGCTGGAGTTCCTGCAGCGTGAGTCCCGACTATGCTACTGCGGCGCAGCTGGTGTCGAGCGCGCGGTACTGCGGCGCCGCCACGCTGCGGCTCGTGGCCGCGCCCGACGCCGCCGACCCGCAGCTGCCCGCCATACTGCTGGAGTTCCTGCAGCGTGAGTCCCGACTATGCTACTGCGGCGCAGCTGGTGTCGAGCGCGCGGTACTGCGGCGCCGCCACGCTGCGGCTCGTGGCCGCGCCCGACGCCGCCGACCCGCAGCTGCCCGCCATACTGCTGGAGTTCCTGCAGCGTGAGTCCCGACTATGCTACTGCGGCGCAGCTGGTGTCGAGCGCGCGGTACTGCGGCGCCGCCACGCTGCGGCTCGTGGCCGCGCCCGACGCCGCCGACCCGCAGCTGCCCGCCATACTGCTGGAGTTCCTGCAGCGTGAGTCCCGACTATGCTACTGCGGCGCAGCTGGTGTCGAGCGCGCGGTACTGCGGCGCCGCCACGCTGCGGCTCGTGGCCGCGCCCGACGCCGCCGACCCGCAGCTGCCCGCCATACTGCTGGAGTTCCTGCAGCGTGAGTCCCGACTATGCTACTGCGGCGCAGCTGGTGTCGAGCGCGCGGTACTGCGGCGCCGCCACGCTGCGGCTCGTGGCCGCGCCCGACGCCGCCGACCCGCAGCTGCCCGCCATACTGCTGGAGTTCCTGCAGCGTGAGTCCCGACTATGCTACTGCGGCGCAGCTGGTGTCGAGCGCGCGGTACTGCGGCGCCGCCACGCTGCGGCTCGTGGCCGCGCCCGACGCCGCCGACCCGCAGCTGCCCGCCATACTGCTGGAGTTCCTGCAGCGTGAGTCCCGACTATGCTACTGCGGCGCAGCTGGTGTCGAGCGCGCGGTACTGCGGCGCCGCCACGCTGCGGCTCGTGGCCGCGCCCGACGCCGCCGACCCGCAGCTGCCCGCCATACTGCTGGAGTTCCTGCAGCGTGAGTCCCGACTATGCTACTGCGGCGCAGCTGGTGTCGAGCGCGCGGTACTGCGGCGCCGCCACGCTGCGGCTCGTGGCCGCGCCCGACGCCGCCGACCCGCAGCTGCCCGCCATACTGCTGGAGTTCCTGCAGCGTGAGTCCCGACTATGCTACTGCGGCGCAGCTGGTGTCGAGCGCGCGGTACTGCGGCGCCGCCACGCTGCGGCTCGTGGCCGCGCCCGACGCCGCCGACCCGCAGCTGCCCGCCATACTGCTGGAGTTCCTGCAGCGTGAGTCCCGACTATGCTACTGCGGCGCAGCTGGTGTCGAGCGCGCGGTACTGCGGCGCCGCCACGCTGCGGCTCGTGGCCGCGCCCGACGCCGCCGACCCGCAGCTGCCCGCCATACTGCTGGAGTTCCTGCAGCGTGAGTCCCGACTATGCTACTGCGGCGCAGCTGGTGTCGAGCGCGCGGTACTGCGGCGCCGCCACGCTGCGGCTCGTGGCCGCGCCCGACGCCGCCGACCCGCAGCTGCCCGCCATACTGCTGGAGTTCCTGCAGCGTGAGTCCCGACTATGCTACTGCGGCGCAGCTGGTGTCGAGCGCGCGGTACTGCGGCGCCGCCACGCTGCGGCTCGTGGCCGCGCCCGACGCCGCCGACCCGCAGCTGCCCGCCATACTGCTGGAGTTCCTGCAGCGTGAGTCCCGACTATGCTACTGCGGCGCAGCTGGTGTCGAGCGCGCGGTACTGCGGCGCCGCCACGCTGCGGCTCGTGGCCGCGCCCGACGCCGCCGACCCGCAGCTGCCCGCCATACTGCTGGAGTTCCTGCAGCGTGAGTCCCGACTATGCTACTGCGGCGCAGCTGGTGTCGAGCGCGCGGTACTGCGGCGCCGCCACGCTGCGGCTCGTGGCCGCGCCCGACGCCGCCGACCCGCAGCTGCCCGCCATACTGCTGGAGTTCCTGCAGCGTGAGTCCCGACTATGCTACTGCGGCGCAGCTGGTGTCGAGCGCGCGGTACTGCGGCGCCGCCACGCTGCGGCTCGTGGCCGCGCCCGACGCCGCCGACCCGCAGCTGCCCGCCATACTGCTGGAGTTCTTGCAGCGTGAGTCCCGACTATGCTACTGCAACGCAGGGGATGTTCAAGTAATGCAATTTGAGGGGGAGGAGGGGTCTCGTAAAACGATACGATGCGTTACAGGGGCGGGAGGGGGTCTTTCTTACAACACGTTACGTAACGTTTTCTTTGTTTAAATAAAATATATGGAATTAAAACTGCCAAGTTAACAAACTACGCATGTATTGCGGGTTAAACATCTCTTGTTTTATTTAGAATTATTAGCGTAAAGGCGATTACAACTATAACAAGGATATTATAACGACTTTCTTGTACTTCACTTGAGTGTTACGTAACGTTTAGAGGGGGGGGGGGGGGGTACAGAAAAACGTTACGGCGCGTTACAAGGGGGGGAGGGAGGGTCAAAAATTTCAATAATTGCGTTACGTAACACTTGAACGCTCCCGCATTAGACGATCGTGGATTTCAAACCAACAGGATTCGCAGCGATATTTCGCGATATGCGTGGATCACACACGATAGTATTGACTGTCTAAGCCATGCAATTGGCGTGATAGTGGTGACACGCGTCAAAACTATTCAGGCGCGCCAATAGGTAGTTTTATTAAATCAGTTCATTAAATCACTGGCAACTTTTTGCATAAAAAAATAAAAATGTTCGCCACCCCTGTCATATTACAGTGCTGCCCAGCACACAACACTGACACGTCACGCCGTAAAGGTTCGCTCACACTCACCGTTTGGTCAATATTTAAAACAGTTTTCCAACTCGGGGGCACCGACCATCCGCTATCCCGGCTGAAATTGGGATACCGACTTATTTCAATGGCTTCACGTACTTTCCGCGGAATGAAAAACTTTTCTCTCGCAAGTACGAACACCTTATCAAACCTGATATAATGCGTCGAATCAGATTCCATCGAATGTTCAGCGACAGCAGACCTCTTGTCATCCTGTTTCTTCATACTGCGTATGTTGCGTATAGTCCGAAACATGTCGAGCATCACTCGACTTTTTATACGTGAGTTATCCCTTTATGTGTAATTATGATTAAGTCTCACGGTAGTTTCATGTTGAAAGAAACCAACATCGTTTGACCGCCGCCCGCGTGAGAAAAAGATTAACAGCGTATCACCAAACATGTCAAGATTTTGCGAAATAAGCATCCCACCTCGCCTTTACTTGGGTAGAGGAAAGTTTTATTAAAATAATCCATCGAGTGTCGCGCTGTCATAATTTTGCAGCCATTTGAACATACAGTCAGCATCAGAAGTTGATAGAGTCGAGAGCTCAATATGATCTACATACGACTATCGCCGAGGTAATAAGTGGGTATGTAGATCATTTTGAGCTGTCCGACTGTACTACGTCAATTTGTGACGCCTGAAGAATTAAAAACTCAACTTACCTTTATTTTCCACAGCCAAAGAGAAACTTGTAGAAGAAAAAGAAGTCTCCACCAGAGCAGGACTGATGGGCAGAGTGTTTGGGGCCGTTAGGAGTGGACGGGAACTGACGGCGAGGCTAGTTCTGCCCACGCAGGCTTAGGCTATCCGTTACCATCCGGCATAGAGGAATTACCAAGTGGAAACCTAACCTAACGAGGGAATGAGCGAAAATCATAGGAATCGCGTAATAGTATAGGCGACGCGAGTAGCAACTCGTCACTATTTTGATTCCCCTTTCCACCTATACGCCCACAATCATGCTAAACGTGGCCTTTAGTCTTGTTACCTAAGGCTTTGTCTGCCCCGTAAAGGATAAAGACATGATTTGTGTATGTGGAAATAACTTTCAATTTGCATTAAAAAAAACCCAAACATAAGTCATTTTTGTTTATCTTAATTATAGCACTAAAATCCATGTCAATCCTTGTCGTGTGGGCGAAAATCATAGGAATCATGTTATCCCATAGTGACCCATTAGTATTTTGATTCCATTTTCCATCTATACCTAGCCCCACAATCTTGCTAAACAGCCTGTAGGACTTGGCACCTTAGGCTCTGTCTACCCCGTCAGGGATAAAGACGTGTGATGTAGGTATGTATGTATAACTCTTTATTGTCTCTTTATTGTGATTTGTGTATTGTAAATCCATGTCAATGTGTTCATAGAATCGCAGCCGCCCGTACCTCTACTCTTGAGCGCTATGCCGTCATTTCCGAGCGGTACTGATTTTTTCTCATAGGTACAATAAAATAAATAAAAAATTCACTAACTTCCGGCACCACCACTTTAAAGCGGCACTAGGTTTTCGACATTTACTTTAATCATCTATAAGCTATAAAAACGCCGTAAATTAATAATTAGTCGTAATTCCTCACTTGTACCTGAGAAATTCCATAAATGTACCGCTCAGACATGACGGCATAGCGCTCAGAATTATTTTATGATATATAGTAACAGCCTTCTAAGCTTCATTCACGCTGTTTCATTTCACATGTTTTTATCCATGGGCTTATAGTCTATAACTATTTATCTGCTTGCCTAACCTCTGGAATTATATGATTTTTCCACTCTCTTGGTTATTCCTCTATGCCATAGTGTACACCATTGAGTATGATGCAGGCACTGGAGAACTCGACTGTACTTTAATAGAGTACAGATGAAATCAATTTCTACCGCCACCAATTTGTTACTGTTGCTTTTTTATAGGTTTGTTTTTGTTATAAATTAAATGAATACTGATTATTATTGTATCAAAATAGAAACTATTGAAAGATAGTTTACTGATTTTGATTTTGTTAAGTTTATAAAGTTATGTTACTGTACTTCACATTTTCTGTATGTGTATGTTATGTATGATAGGACATCATTAAAAATGTGTTAAGATTTTTTTTTATGCTTTGTTACTTTCATTTTTAAATTTTTATGTATCACCATTATGTACATAGGTGTTTAAATAAATATACGTGGCCTCTCGGTCTTGTCGCCTTAGGTCCTGTCTACCCCGTAAGGGTTAAAGACGTGATTTATGTGTGTAAAAATTATAGCACAGTAGATCGTTGAATGTTGATCAACACTGTTAGAGTATCAGAGGAATCACATTATTTCTGAACGCTATTACAACTACATTCAACGACCGCCTGATTTGCTTCATTAAACTAAGTCCAAGTAGTCTTCCACCAAAGAATCTTTGCCACAGATAATGAAATCGAATAACATTATTTTCTATAAATTTTTAATAAAAATAAAACAAAAGAAACACGTGCAAATGCATTTTTATTCGCAATATGCCCACAAAAGCTAACCATTTATAAATTTTCACTATCAATATAATATATTCACAAAATGTCAATAGTTTTCGAAAATCAAGGTGCCTCCACACTGCAGCACTCACCAACATATCAATCAACGACTCATACAATTTGAGATCACACATACATTTCCATCCAAAATGTTACAAAATTTCTTATAAGAGCAGAAATAGACTGAATATCAAGAAACAAACGGCAGTGTGGAAGCACCTTTATCAGCTACAGAATGCGCATGAAACTGCGCAAAAGACTTATATCACAATAGCTCGAATGCCAACAGAAATAGCTACGCATTTAAATCTAAAACTAAAGCCTTGTTAACACGATGCGAGAAATATCATTTTCATCACACTTCTCCGAGCAAGCTGCTCGTAAAGGCATATAGAACATTCTAGACGATTTATCTCCCACGGGAATTTTCAATATTTAACTACCGATGGAATTTTGTGTATGGATTTTCAGAAATTCCTTTGGGAGAAGTTTAGTTTTAAAAGAAATAACTGGGTCGTTATCCCCCGCACCGTGTAAATAAGGCCAAATGCAAGAAACGGGAGACTTCTCCAAATCACAACTGTTTTAAAGTAATAATTTTCATTTACTAAAATAATACTAATTTCACTGGTTTCTATTCAGTTGATAGGCCTTATTCTGCACGTTGAATTTATTCACAATAAGGCCTTGTATAGTCAGTGTCATATATATCGTTACGGTCAAAGTGTCCAAATATATCGGTACACGCCTGTATGTCAAGGGAGTAAGAGCGTGTTCTGATATATTTGACCACTTAGACTGTAACGATATATGTGGCGCTGACTGTAGAAATGCAAACGTTATACTTATAGCCAAGGAATGATGACGTAACAAGGCTTAAGTAAACAAAACAGGTAAGAAAAAAACTACAGTATTGACCGCATTCCGCTACATTTTATCAGTTCATATTTGACTGTAGCGTAAGCGTATCAAGAATATTTTTGTGCGCATAAACATCTATGTTTCTGTATCTGTCACCGTATGTAGCTACCATTAAAGATATAGTGTTCAATTTCTAACAAACAAATAACTGTCAACCTGTCAAAATTTACACAAGAAAAATAGGGCGCGAGTCCATCTCCCATTCAATACATCATACAACGCCAACATAGTTAGGCCTTATTATTACAACATCGATTGAGGCACACTTTTTAGCAGCATAACACTTTCCTTATAGCTTTGTTAACAAATGTTGTAAAAGCCCTTTGAAGACTAGAAAGGAGTAAGGCGGGATACAATTTAAGATCAGTCAATTTTATAGGATAGTTTTTAAACGGAAAAATATGGCTTGATTATAAATAAAATGTGGCATAACGAACAATGCATACGCTAAGTACGATTAGGTAAATAAGGCCCGTCGAGCAGATGATTATTGATGAATGATGATATTATTATATGATTTATTTTTCTTGGTAAAATGAAATGCTTATTTGATTTATGCTTTTCTTTTTTTCTTATACGTTGTTGCCCTTATTCGCGACGACGGGCCTTATTAACTATGTTGTGCTATAATTGCAAATTAATATGAACAAGAACACAGCTGAAATATCTGTCCTTTCCGCACTTAGCATTTATTTTAATCAAGCCATTACAGATATGGAAGATTCATTTTTTTATTCCATTATGCAATTTTGGCACAAATTCTTTTAAGATTAATACATGAAGGCGACATCACCGAACTGAGTGAAAGAAAAAAACACCTCAACATCGAAGAAAACACCTACGTAGTAGTTATTGTAAAAACAGCTTTATACTTTTCATTTCTAACACAGTGCTTGTTTCTTTCACTCATTCCACATTTAGACAAGATAGAAGGAGACGGGGTGTCAGCGACCGGCTCCGTCTGCACGCACGACGTTCAGATATATCTTTCAGACCCAGAAATAAACTTAGTAATAAATTAATTTACATAATAAACGAATGTACAGCTTACACTAACATTATACAAACTTATATTAATGGCACTATTGTACGTTAGCTTTAAGTATATTTCCTTCCCCACTGCCGTGCTTGCAAATATCAAAGATTCAATGATACTTCTGTACAAAATTAAATTAATAATATTTTGTTCATGCAACAACCAAATTCGTTGCTCTTTTCTTTAAATATTTCATTTGAACAAGAATATATGAACCTATATTAATAGATTTTCTCCAAGTCATAAAAAAACTTCTGGAATCAAAAGGTAAATCAACGTTGACGAGATAAATGAAACACCTAAAATACTCGTACATTAACGTATTTCAAATCTGTCTCTTTCTACACACGAGGCGTCAACCTTGTGTATTTACCACCAAACCATACCCTTGTGAGGCTCTCTCAAAGCACATATAAAATCTTAATACATTTCACATGTACAAGCCGCTAAAGCTAAAACCTTTAATACTTGCGTTTCAACAACCTACACAGTCGTTTCACCTTTCATTTCAACATCTGACACCGCCTCGCTCACACAACTGTCGCTGTCCGTAGGTTTGAGCGTGACATCGCTATTCACAGTCACATCTAACCCCTGCTCCTTTCTAGGCGTCCTATCTTTGTCCCTACTAGTAATCTGAGTATACAACTCGTCTAAATCGCTAGAAAATGACACTGGACTCTCTCTGTTAACCTCAGGGCAGCTGACGGCAGGAGTCGGCACGTATTTACCTAATTTAGGATTGCTCTTTATCGTTTTACGCCATCCCGGGTCATAATTGACGTACTGGCTCTCTATGTTGGAAACGTCCTCGTTGCTGAAGCTTATTTCGTTTGGACACATAGATGAAGGCGAGGGGGCGTACAAGCCATGGCTTCGTATACTAACTTCGGACATTTGATAATTGGGACAGTAGATATCGCTTTCGTTTTCGAAGCCTTGCTCGCTCGCGTTCGTGCTGCAAGTCTCGAAGTCGTACGTCGTTTTAGCAGCGAAAAATTCTTCTTTATCATCGTCTATTTTCTCCTTCATAGCTTCAAGATTATCAGGGTTTTGTAGCAAGTTATCCATTTCGCTTAGGCCTGCTTCGTCTAGCATTTGAGGCGTGCTCGAACGGTTGATATCGTCGCTGTTCATGGTGCATTCCTCCGAGATGTCCTGCAGCGATTTATCGACAGGCTCTTTTGCGTCCTGGTTTTTATTTGGTTGCAGGTAATCAATGTATTGCCCGAAGCTCTCTGTGTCTGTTATTTCGTTGGTCGAGCATAAAGCGCTGTGGGTTTCCTGTAGGGATGTCAATTCTGAGTGGGTGTTTATAGTTTGGTCGGAGCAAGTGTGCGGGAGAGCTATTTCGGAAGCGGAGCTGTATTCTAAGCTGCATTGTTGTGAGATGGTGCGCATTTCTGGTTGGTCACTGGCGTGACTTTGCAAGCATTCTTCGGAAACGCTGCTCCGTTGGACGTTGAAGTTCTTGGGTGCATTCGCTTTGACTACTTGGTGCTGTGGCACTTGTGTCTCCGGTACGTTGGTGTAAATATTCATGACTTGCTGCCTCGATTTCGGATCGTCGTTTTTGTTCCAAGACTTGCGATCCGTCGAATAGCTTTTGTAGTCTTTGGTGTCATCGTCTAGTAAGTTCGGATTCAGAGCGTGTCGCGTCTCTTTTATACCGTTGTTCGATCTCTCCACGTGAATATTCGTGTTGTTGACTTTAGAGCCGGAGTTTATGATGTTAGCTACGCCGTTGTAGGCTTCTCTTGTGGGGAGAGGTAATGATATATGCGAATCGTTGTCAAAGTCTCGCCTCGTAGGCAACTCGAGGCAATTCCTCTTCATGTGTTGCCTCTGTTTTTTAAAGAACTTCTTAGCTACATTCATTTGGTTAGGATTGTAAAACACCTCCGGACCAATGGTTGAATTATCTGGATACGTCATCATGGAATTGTTAGATCTGTACTGCTGTCTGTGAAGCACCACCAGATTGATATTTGGCGATTTCCCGTTTGTGTTTTTGAGTATATCCTTTTGTAGCGTCTGTCCATTTAACTCGGCTCCCCCTTTGTAAGTGCCGCTGTTGTTTGTTTTCGAGTTAGTCCTGTTGGAACTCCTACTGCCGGACCTAGATCTGTTATCGTTGGGGATGGGGTTCAGCGTTGCCGTAGCAACAGGGTTAGGAGGCAGATTCTGTTGGTTGGAATCAAATACGCTTCTGTTCCTACAGCACTGCTTGCTCTTCTGAAAATAACAGTGCATCATGGACCACTGGGCTCTGACGTCACTCCTCGCTATGCCGTAAAAGAACAGTATAAAAGTGCCTAAGACTGTAGCGCATACGGCGTATATTATGCTGCATATATCCTCCTGATACGGCAAATAAGCCGGCAAAGGTCTGTACACAGCTATAGCCCCACACGTCCATACAGACATGTATAGACAAAGCACTATCACCTGCGCTCTAAGTTGTATTATAGGCGTATGCTCTACGTCGTCTACTTCCGAATCCACGCCAGACTTAATGCTCCTTCTCTCAGCGTTGTCATTCGTCTGATTCGGCTCCCACATTTCTAGATCAACATTCTCAGTGGCTTGGGTGCCTTCTGACAGCTGAACGTTCATGTTCCTTATAGTGCACCTGATAAGTAGGAACAGTACCAACAGAAATATAAGAAGTATCGTTCCCGGAACGAACAGAGCGCTTAACGCCGCGGCTGTGCTCAAGAAACACTGGGCATAACCAGCATAGTCTTTCAAGTTAACAGCTCCAGATATACCGCAGATAATCAAAGCGATACCCCACCCAACTAAATACAAGCCTAATATAGGCTTCTGAACGGGAACATCGGGCGGAACATCATCCTCCGGCGTCCTAACAGGATTGTGCGTCTTCGTCACCCATTTATACATGTTACTGGCAGACACACACATCCACAGCAAGCAGGAAAGAGACAGGTAATGTATGAGTAAGCCTAGCGTTTGACAGAGACGGACCTCTTCGGTCTGGTAGATGCCTAGAGTGTATAAGAAGCACAGTAATCCTATCGCTATCCATGTATTGATGAGTGCGTGTTTTGTTTTCTTTGCCATTTGTATGGCGGGGTAGCACATGATGTAGGTCAATGTGGCACAACTCACGCACCCGATGAGTATGAGGCTTCCCACGTAGACGGCCGGGTGTGAGACTTTGAAGCGGGCGCCGTCGGTACGAGCGCCGTAGATACCAGTTTCGACGTTCTGCATCAGACCGACGTAGGCGAGCTTCGTGCAACTTATTATTATCATGTCGTTCACTACGTGGGATATCTTGCAGTCTGGAAGAGGTGTTACAAATTAGGAGACTGTAGAATGTGCGACGAATAGATTAAAAAAGTTATATAATATATGCTATTACCAATGGCGCTAGAGAAAGAAGGAAACTCCTTGCACGGATGACTCAAGCCAGTAGGATTCAGTCTCCGGAACATTTTTACACTATTCAATCTGATATCGCTATCGGAAGCTGATACGATATCGGGTCAGGAACAACGTTTGAGTTATAAACCTGCCTTTTAAATTGACAAATCAGATATTCGATACAGTTCATATATTTTACTTGCATCGACATCGCCGCGCGCACCGTCGCTACAAGCTAGAGGTAGACAACAAGGTTCGGGGCTGCACTTGCACTGACCGGTGTTGTTGTGCTGCCAGCGGCGGCTGGCGGCGTCCCACACGGCGCAGCGGCCGGCGCCGGCGCCCGCCGCGCGCACCGTCGCTACAAGCTAGAGGTAGACAACAAGGTTCGGGGCTGCACTTGCACTGACCGGTGTTGTTGTGCTGCCAGCGGCGGCTGGCGGCGTCCCACACGGCGCAGCGGCCGGCGCCGGCGCCCGCCGCGCGCACCGTCGCTACAAGCTAGAGGTAGACAACAAGGTTCGGGGCTGCACTTGCACTGACCGGTGTTGTTGTGCTGCCAGCGGCGGCTGGCGGCGTCCCACACGGCGCAGCGGCCGGCGCCGGCGCCCGCCGCGCGCACCGTCGCTACAAGCTAGAGGTAGACAACAAGGTTCGGGGCTGCACTTGCACTGACCGGTGTTGTTGTGCTGCCAGCGGCGGCTGGCGGCGTCCCACACGGCGCAGCGGCCGGCGCCGGCGCCCGCCGCGCGCACCGTCGCTACAAGCTAGAGGTAGACAACAAGGTTCGGGGCTGCACTTGCACTGACCGGTGTTGTTGTGCTGCCAGCGGCGGCTGGCGGCGTCCCACACGGCGCAGCGGCCGGCGCCGGCGCCCGCCGCGCGCACCGTCGCTACAAGCTAGAGGTAGACAACAAGGTTCGGGGCTGCACTTGCACTGACCGGTGTTGTTGTGCTGCCAGCGGCGGCTGGCGGCGTCCCACACGGCGCAGCGGCCGGCGCCGGCGCCCGCCGCGCGCACCGTCGCTACAAGCTAGAGGTAGACAACAAGGTTCGGGGCTGCACTTGCACTGACCGGTGTTGTTGTGCTGCCAGCGGCGGCTGGCGGCGTCCCACACGGCGCAGCGGCCGGCGCCGGCGCCCGCCGCGCGCACCGTCGCTACAAGCTAGAGGTAGACAACAAGGTTCGGGGCTGCACTTGCACTGACCGGTGTTGTTGTGCTGCCAGCGGCGGCTGGCGGCGTCCCACACGGCGCAGCGGCCGGCGCCGGCGCCCGCCGCGCGCACCGTCGCTACAAGCTAGAGGTAGACAACAAGGTTCGGGGCTGCACTTGCACTGACCGGTGTTGTTGTGCTGCCAGCGGCGGCTGGCGGCGTCCCACACGGCGCAGCGGCCGGCGCCGGCGCCCGCCGCGCGCACCGTCGCTACAAGCTAGAGGTAGACAACAAGGTTCGGGGCTGCACTTGCACTGACCGGTGTTGTTGTGCTGCCAGCGGCGGCTGGCGGCGTCCCACACGGCGCAGCGGCCGGCGCCGGCGCCCGCCGCGCGCACCGTCGCTACAAGCTAGAGGTAGACAACAAGGTTCGGGGCTGCACTTGCACTGACCGGTGTTGTTGTGCTGCCAGCGGCGGCTGGCGGCGTCCCACACGGCGCAGCGGCCGGCGCCGGCGCCCGCCGCGCGCACCGTCGCTACAAGCTAGAGGTAGACAACAAGGTTCGGGGCTGCACTTGCACTGACCGGTGTTGTTGTGCTGCCAGCGGCGGCTGGCGGCGTCCCACACGGCGCAGCGGCCGGCGCCGGCGCCCGCCGCGCGCACCGTCGCTACAAGCTAGAGGTAGACAACAAGGTTCGGGGCTGCACTTGCACTGACCGGTGTTGTTGTGCTGCCAGCGGCGGCTGGCGGCGTCCCACACGGCGCAGCGGCCGGCGCCGGCGCCCGCCGCGCGCACCGTCGCTACAAGCTAGAGGTAGACAACAAGGTTCGGGGCTGCACTTGCACTGACCGGTGTTGTTGTGCTGCCAGCGGCGGCTGGCGGCGTCCCACACGGCGCAGCGGCCGGCGCCGGCGCCCGCCGCGCGCACCGTCGCTACAAGCTAGAGGTAGACAACAAGGTTCGGGGCTGCACTTGCACTGACCGGTGTTGTTGTGCTGCCAGCGGCGGCTGGCGGCGTCCCACACGGCGCAGCGGCCGGCGCCGGCGCCCGCCGCGCGCACCGTCGCTACAAGCTAGAGGTAGACAACAAGGTTCGGGGCTGCACTTGCACTGACCGGTGTTGTTGTGCTGCCAGCGGCGGCTGGCGGCGTCCCACACGGCGCAGCGGCCGGCGCCGGCGCCCGCCGCGCGCACCGTCGCTATCACCGGCTCCAGCAGCGCGCCGGACACGCTGCCGTTCCCTGCACCACACCGTATCGATCATATATACCGCATTATCGGGACCGGCACGATAATGCGTTGAGTATTGTTAAAAGGCCGAGTGTTAGCGAGGCTGTCTATTATACGAGTCCAGCAATCGCTGTATGCTTTCCTCAAACGTCAATACAGTACATATATGATTACACAAATAAAACCACAAGGTAGATAAGCGGTCTTATAACTTGAAGGAGATTTCTACAAAGCTTTTTTTTTGACAAGAAGGCAACCGAGTGGGTCACCTGATGTTAAAACAGCACCACCCATAGACACTAGAAGATTGCAGTTGCGTTACCAGCCTCGCTCGCTAGACAGAACAAGTGTACCAGTATTTTTTTTTGATCATTACAATGTAACACTTAAACATCAATTTCATTTCCCTTTAAAATTTCAAAATAAAAAATCAGCATCACAAATATCGCAACGGCACTCACTCAGCTGGAACCCGATAACGGGCGAGGTGATCTCCATATTCATGTCCTCCCGCTTGGTGCTGCGGCCGTAGTAGTCCTTGGCGCGGTGTCCCTGCGCGGGCGGCTGCGCGCGCGCCGGCAGCAGCGGGAACAGCGCCGCGTCCGCGAACACCGCCACCACCAGCTCCTGCGCGCCCGCCTGCAGCGCGCCCCCCGACTCCAGCGAGCTGTACAGCAGGGACTGGGGGATCTGAAACACATACATACCGTTACGGTTACGACTCTTTTCCACAGGGGTAGGCTGATACTGAGGACCATTTCGTGACAGTTTGTCGTCTGCACGTTGGGGCTGTCCCACACGCAGCCCCGCCTCAGTGTGTCAGTGTGTGTGGCGTGTGTACCTGCACGCTGGCGTGTATGAGCGAGTCAGTGAGCGTGAGCAGCGGCGCCACGGTCCGGTTAGTGGTGGTGCAGTGCAGGCGGCGCGAGGCCGCGCTGTCCACACGCAGCCACGCCTCAGTGTGTCAGTGTGTGTGGCGTGTGTACCTGCACGCTGGCGTGTATGAGCGAGTCAGTGAGCGTGAGCAGCGGCGCCACGGTCCGGTTAGTGGTGGTGCAGTGCAGGCGGCGCGAGGCCGCGCTGTCCACACGCAGCCACGCCTCAGTGTGTCAGTGTGTGTGGCGTGTGTACCTGCACGCTGGCGTGTATGAGCGAGTCAGTGAGCGTGAGCAGCGGCGCCACGGTCCGGTTAGTGGTGGTGCAGTGCAGGCGGCGCGAGGCCGCGCTGTCCACACGCAGCCACGCCTCAGTGTGTCAGTGTGTGTGGCGTGTGTACCTGCACGCTGGCGTGTATGAGCGAGTCAGTGAGCGTGAGCAGCGGCGCCACGGTCCGGTTAGTGGTGGTGCAGTGCAGGCGGCGCGAGGCCGCGCTGTCCACACGCAGCCACGCCTCAGTGTGTCAGTGTGTGTGGCGTGTGTACCTGCACGCTGGCGTGTATGAGCGAGTCGGTGAGCGTGAGCAGCGGCGCCACGGTCCGGTTAGTGGTGGTGCAGTGCAGGCGGCGCGAGGCCGCGCTGTCCACACGCAGCCACGCCTCAGTGTGTCAGTGTGTGTGGCGTGTGTACCTGCACGCTGGCGTGTATGAGCGAGTCGGTGAGCGTGAGCAGCGGCGCCACGGTCCGGTTAGTGGTGGTGCAGTGCAGGCGGCGCGAGGCCGCGCTGTCCACACGCAGCCACGCCTCAGTGTGTCAGTGTGTGTGGCGTGTGTACCTGCACGCTGGCGTGTATGAGCGAGTCGGTGAGCGTGAGCAGCGGCGCCACGGTCCGGTTAGTGGTGGTGCAGTGCAGGCGGCGCGAGGCCGCGCTGTCCACACGCAGCCACGCCTCAGTGTGTCAGTGTGTGTGGCGTGTGTACCTGCACGCTGGCGTGTATGAGCGAGTCGGTGAGCGTGAGCAGCGGCGCCACGGTCCGGTTAGTGGTGGTGCAGTGCAGGCGGCGCGAGGCCGCGCTGTCCACACGCAGCCACGCCTCAGTGTGTCAGTGTGTGTGGCGTGTGTACCTGCACGCTGGCGTGTATGAGCGAGTCGGTGAGCGTGAGCAGCGGCGCCACGGTCCGGTTAGTGGTGGTGCAGTGCAGGCGGCGCGAGGCCGCGCTGTCCACACGCAGCCACGCCTCAGTGTGTCAGTGTGTGTGGCGTGTGTACCTGCACGCTGGCGTGTATGAGCGAGTCGGTGAGCGTGAGCAGCGGCGCCACGGTCCGGTTAGTGGTGGTGCAGTGCAGGCGGCGCGAGGCCGCGCTGTACCACACGCACGTAACTCCGCCAAAACCTTCGCGCACCGGAAAGCTCTCCACTGCCAGATTTGCCTGCAAAATCATACATACATACATGAACCGCGTCTTTATCCCTTACGGGGTAGACAGGGCCTAAGATAACAAGACCTAAAGGCCACTTTAGCATTATTGCGGGCGTATAGGTGGAAAGGGGAATCAAATATTGATTAGTTGCGAGCCGCGTCGCCTGTTACATGATTCTTAAGATTTTTGCCCATTCCCTCAATGGGTTTTTATCATCTGCGGGGGAAGAGAAACTGGTACATTAGTTTTTTATTTGCTCCCAGACTAGCATGGAAGTTGCTAAATCACATGTAATGTAGGTGGTGGGATAAGCTTAACTGAAGACCTAGACTAGAAAAACGATTTTTTAGAATAATTTAATGTTACATTGGCCAATGTTAAAAGTGTACAGCGTCAAAAGTTGAATTCAAAATTACGATGAGACATTTTACAGAAATAATCAAGCAGGCAAACAATTTGACAAACACTGCAAACAACTAGACCAAAAGCTTTGCAGTCGTTGCACACAACTTTGTGAACAACATGACAAACAGGTCGACTAGCTAGTAGTATTCGGCAAAAGCCGTAGTCGGCCCCACAACCTATCACCACCCTACCTTACCTTACCCTACCCTACCTTCTGCTTGTTGCTGCTGATGTGCGAGATCTCCTCGGCGGCGCGCACCATCTGCGTGCAGGCGGCGTACTGGGACTCGGCGCGCGCCATCACCGACGGGGTGATGTTCATCGCTGAACTTATCACGTCCAGGAGGGATGACCCTGGGTATTGTATTATTAGTTATTAAAGAACTTTTTCTGTAGCCTCAAATTTTTTCGTCCGTTTATCGCATGTCGTATTACAGCCGGCCGCGGAGAGGGGATAAAGTGACAGGCGCTCGGCAGAGCAGCCAAGGCCAATATGGCGGCGCCCATAGCTCGCATCAGCTGACCGTGTAGCGATTGTATTTATTTTATTATGTTTTCCGTACTATACGTAGATTGAAATTAAAATATACAGTTTGATAATGGTTTGATATCTTGCCTACTATTGATGTCCTATTATCATTCCCAATTTACAATTCTTAAGTTTAGATTAAAAACGCAATTTTAATACACTAAATCCGAAACTACTTTCCCAACTAACTTTCTGAAAATTTTCAGTTAAATGCCAAAAACAGTTTCACTTGCTCCATGGTTTCATAAAGAAACACAATCCATTTTTGTTAGAATTTTGTCAAACGGAAAAACAGAACCGTTATAGAATCAGACACAAGTTCCAGTTCCAGTAAACCATTCATCAGCTGAAGTTAAATCGAAATTAACAGGTCAACTTTAAACATTTTGCATAGGATTTGAAAGCATTTAAGCAAGTCAATTAAAAGTCGCTTAATATTATTTGACAGACTGAGAACCACCAAAACAATATCGCAAACAAATATTCAAACAAACTTTCTATCAAAATTAATTAAAACTCACCCAGCTGCTTTTCCTCCGGTATATACTGCATGTAATTCTTAATAGCCTGCGCTATAAACATGACATCATCCGGATCCTCTATTTCCGCTAACGGATAAGTCTTCTCCCTTATCAACATCGCCAGCCTCTCCGTAGCATTCAACGCTGAGTACTGCACCAAACTCACATTGAGAAGCGCAAACTGTTGCAACAACTTAGTTACATTGCTTATGTACGAACACTCTGTAGTATTCACTTGTCCCCACGTACCATTACCATGGCAATACCTAGTAGCAAACCCCTCCCCACTCCTACAAGGTACAACAGCCGTATGATTCAACAACAATTGAGGCCATGAGTACAACCCTTTATTATCTATAGTATAATTCGTTATACAGTACTGTGTCCTGTTCGACAATACCAACACTTTGACAGTGTGATTATGCTTTATATGACTCGTGTCCGTGTACATGCAAGTCCAGTTGCCCATGTGGTGGTTGGTTATGTTTGGGAAGTGTACTGTGGTCTCCGCTGAGCCTTCCTCCAGCATGTCCGTGCTTGTTACGTTGACATCACAGATTTCTAGCATCGGATGAACCCATCTGAGCTCGTATTTGGCTAGGACTGATGCAAACGGAGCGTTGCAGGAGAGTGTTAATGTATCCCCTTCGAACACCACTTGGTCGTGACTGGGTCGTACTATAAGAGTGTTGAGAGGCAGTACACTACCACATGCGGAGAGGTCGAGGAATATTTTCAGCTTGCGTATGTTCTTTGTGGCCAGATTCTCTGGGAACTTGCATTTGGGGCTGCCCACGAGTCTGATGCTGGTGTTGCGAAGCCAGTCCCCCACCCAGAGAAGGTCGCAGTCGCATATCAGCTGGTTTTCTGTTATATCTCTGGAATAAATAAATAAACATTATATTTATACTGGAACATTTATACTGGACTGAGTTAAACTTAAACTTGGACTATGAGATAGGCACATCAGCAACTCTGCTGCTCGCCTATAATTCAATAATAATAACATTATCTGACAAATATTTTATCTACATTCTTTCTTTATTTATTTTATACAACAAGAAAGACAAACAAACCAGTGGGTCACCTGATGAAATTTGAGTATCACCAACTATGGACATGTTCAACACTAGAGGACTGCAGATGAATTGTCAGCCTTCTGGGCTAAGATAGATTACCTAACGTGCCAGTAATTTCACAAACTGTCTTTTCCACGCCGGAACACAGCAGCACAAGCTACTGCCTACAAAACACTGACAAATCACAATAAATATTTCATTCCGGTCACTTACAGTTGCTTCAACGCCACCAGATGATCAAAGGTGCCCACGGCAAGCACGGAGATGAGGTTGTGGGCCAACACCAGCCTCTCCAGGTTCACCAGCCCCTTGAACATCTCCTTGTACACCGAGCTGATCTGGTTGTAGGACAGGTCAAGTCGCTGCAGACTAGTGATGTTGTAGAATGCATCAGATTCTATCAGGTTTATCTGGTTTCTGCTTAGGTCTCTGCAAAAGAATTTTTGAAAGTTTTTCTTTATATGATAACTAATAAAAAATAGAATAAAAGAGATTTATTCAATAGTTTGCTTCAACTAGGTACAGTTTGAAAAGTACAAACACTATAAACACAAACAGATGACTATTATTATTATAAGCTTATAATAATGTAAAAAACTTACAACTTTTGTAGATTAGGCAGATGTAACTCTCTTGACAAGGTACTTATTGCGTTGCCAGACATGTTTCTGAAAAAAAAAGTTAAATTTATTTCATTAATATAACCCCGTTTATTCCGTTTTGCTACAATTTCAGTACATTGTGTAGTTTATTTTATTTATTTTTATATTATCACATAATTCGGTGTGCCTCATGGCATAGGCCTCCTCCGTTGATTTCATTATCTTATAAATGCGATAATAAATGCGAGAGAATGTGACTTTGTTTATTTGTTAAGCTTTCCAACAAACATATTACATTGCACAAGTAATTGATACATCACATAGAAATAGGCATTGAGGGGCAACCTTGAAACATCTGTTACACCATCAACTACAAAGCTAACTTAAATATACATGTTTTATTAAAATATAGCAAAAAGCTATAATAACACCATATCAAACAAGTTTTATTTAACAATTCACTTACTTCTGTACTGGACAAAGTCAATTAGTATGCCAAAGAAATTAAAAACTCAAAACAGCTGCCAAAAGACTGGTAACAGATTGCCGTTCATTGAAATGAAATATAAATCTCAGGAAATGTTATTGTGAATATTAAACATTCTTTCACTGGTAGAAAGCTACATGATCCTGTTTACCAATAGGCTTTGTATCCTGGGATAAAAATAATTTGCTTCAGTATACAGAGAAGTAAGTGTATCCATAAGTTTTTACTCCCTAAGTTTCTATTATAATAATTATAATGCAAGCTCAGCAACAAGATTTAGTTGACCTTTAGTTAACTAACAATGATGGTGTTTTATTCAAAGTACAACCGCACCATGAGGTTTAAGTATCGAAAAATGCTCACAAATGACTGATACACAGCATTAAACATTTAAAAGCAATAAGAATCTAATCTTTAACCTTCATCCAGTCTACCAAAGTCTGTGTGTAAGTTTTACCAAAAACATGACTTACAAACTAACAACAGCACTCCAAATTTTGCTCAGATCTATCTCCTTGAGCTCCGTGATCTGCGTAGGGCTCCCGCCGCATCGCAGCCTCAGGGGCTCTCCTGGCGTCACCTCAGCACCGTCAGACTTGTTCCCCTTACATGAACACAGTGACGGGCAGTTCCCCACCGAACCCCGCACCCAAACCAACAATACCACTAACACCGAGTACCTCATTATACCTATTTCTGTTAAAACACCCATTAATCCCGTGGCACTAAGCCAAATACGAGGAACAATCACATTTTAACAAATACTTTCGTTAATAAAATGTCGGGTTTCACTTTGAACCCCACACAGGAAGTGCGCAAATGGTCACTGGATAGATCTAAACGGGAGTTTTTCTCATCGTGCACTTGTTTTCTTCACGAATGTAGATAAATAAACAATAGAAGCGAATAAGCTCCCAACATTTGTACGATTTTGTTTGACTGATGATTGATCAACTACATGGGGCTGCCATGTAAAAAAAATATATAGGTTTCCGTAATAAAATAAAAAACTCCAAAAAAACAACTTGTTCACAGCATGAAAACAACGGTTTATTTTGTCAATTATGCTCCCTGTCTTCTTATATTAATATCACTTCAACGACTAATTAACTATAATGATACAGAGCATGGAGAGCCTTAGTTGCAATGGATGGCCGACGTGATCGGACCGACCAACTCAGCCACAGAGTAAAAGCAATGATTATTATGTGTATAAAGAGTCGGACGTGCGAGTAGAATAGATTCGAGAATACAACATAAAGGGCGAAAAAAAAAGCGCGGGAAACGTTCGGTTGAGAAGTTGTGTTTTTTTCGATTTTTCCTAAATAATTGTGAAAACCATTGTTTTTTCATTAGATTCGATTATTTGGGAGGTGTAAATAGTTTATTTATAGTTATTATATGTAAATTTGTATATTGTTGTAGTTATAGTGTAAATGCTGTATTTATATTGGTAAGTCTTTTAAGTTTTATGTATCCCCTATGGATCTTCCTGTAGATCCTGGGGGGACCGCCCCTGATGTAGGGCATGTTGTAACGATACAAGATGGTTCTAGCCTTGATACAGATGGATCTATTAGTCACGAAGTGAATATTAACAAACGTAAACGTCATTCTATTAAGACCTGTCGTCATTGTAATAAAAAAAGAACGAAGCGTCGTGGAGAAAGTAAAGCGATTAGAGAGGATGATTGCAATTGCTCTCTGGATGAAACTAAAATAGAAAATGTTCCTAATATTTTTATAAAGCCAGCCCCCAAACCACAGTTGCAAGACACTCCAGCCAATGCTACACCAACAGTATCATTGGAAAATAAAACAAATTCAGTACCCGCTGCTTACCAACCAGTAGGCAGATTGATGTACCAACAGTCTGATGTGGCACCTTACAATATTCATGTTCAACGCATACAAACCTCAGACAATGATAATGTCTCTCTCCACCCTGTTGTGTTTGGAAAATTTTTAAGATCAAACAATATTACTCAAGTGGTCAATGGGAGCCTGAAACGCATTGGAAGAAATAGGGTCACTGTTTCTTTCACTGACTTTCGAGCTGCCAATGACTTTTTAGTGAATGCTGCTTTACCTAATTCAAATTACAAAGCGTTTATACCCTCTTTCTCTGTTACTCGAATGGGATTAGTTCGAGGAGTTCCAGAGAAGTGGTCAGATGAAGAGGTGCTTGAAAATATATCGGTTCCAATTGGATGTGGACCCATATTAAAAATGCGACGACTACGTAGAAAAATGACAGAAAATGGTAACACTCTGCTTAAAGACACTGAGTCAGTGGTACTGACCTTTGACGGCCAAGTCCTGCCTAAACGTGTATTTATGTGCTACACTTCATTGACTGTAGACCTTTATATATTCCCAACGATCCAGTGTTTTAACTGCTGCCGATTTGGTCATGTCAAAGGTCAGTGCCGATCAACTCCCAGATGCTACAGATGTGGTCAGGGACATTCTGGAGAGAAATGTGAAGTAGATGATGAGTTTATAAGATGTTGCCTATGCAAGGGTTCTCATGTAGCTACTGATAAGAAATGCTTGGAGTTTGAAAGACAAAAAAATATCAAAGAAACAATGGCTAAAAGCTGCATGTCTTATTTTGAGGCTAACAAGCAGCACCCACCAATATCAAAAATCTCTTATGCCGATGCTTTACTTAGTTCCTCTACTTCCTCTTATAAGACTGATAAGAATCCTTCTCCTCCTAACTTCAGCCCAACAAAATCTTATAAAAAAACTATAAATTTGAAACCACGCTCATCCCCTAAATTGTCCAAGGGTTATGATGTGGCGGCTCATAACTCCTTAACAAAGGATTATGACATGCCCATCACCAACAAGTCTATTTTTGATTCTAATAGTAACAATAATGATTCTAATCAATCTGTAAAAGAAATAATATTATTACTTATTAAATTACTATCCCAATCCAGTTTGGGTAGTAACATTTCACCGTCCTACGCTGCCCCTATTATGAATTTCTTTACTCAACTCCTATCTCAAAATGAACAATCAATTCCAAATTTTACAGTGGAATTGTAGAAGCATAATTCCAAAAAAAGCTGACTTTATTCATCTTATCAATAAATTTTGTCCAAAGCTTATCGCTTTACAAGAAACCTGGCTGAAACCTTCATCCAATTTTAGGATCCCAGGATTTTCTTGTATTAGAGAAGACCGCCCTGACGGATACGCCGGGGTTGCTTTACTTATCAAGCATGGTCTTCCCTATTTTCATTTTCCTCTTCCTTCCCATAGCAATGATTTGTCTATTATTGCAGTTTCTATTAATAACATCTGTTTCGTCTCATTGTACATTCCTCATCCGTCTTCGCTTATTTATAACGAAATAAGTGACTTAATGGTATTACTTCCTAAGCCCTTTGTTATTTTAGGAGATTTTAACGCTCAACATCAATCTTGGGGCAGCTCTACCACTAATTCATATGGTAATCTGGTCATTGAAATGATGGATTCCCATAATCTCTGCATTCTCAATGACGGCTCTCCCACCCGACGAACTGCTCCCGGAGAGGGGAAAAGTTGTCCGGATATTTCTATCTGTTGCCCAAATTTATCTTCATCCATATCCTGGAAAGTCTCTCCTTTTACTTTTGGAAGTGATCATTTTGTTCTTCTTCTATCTTTTCCCTTTAATAATTATTCCTGTCAAAAGCGTTCACCTCGTTTAAAATACAGATTAGCTAATGCTAACTGGGATGCGTTCAGAAAAGAACTCGGTCGAAAAATCTCTTCTCTTCCTTCCATTGAACAGACCGATGAAGAAACATGTGCAGCAGCTCTGGCGAAAGCTATGGTGGAGATTGCTGACAATGTTTTTCCAGTTAAGAAGCCGACAGGAAAAAACATTCCCTCCCCGCCGTGGTGGGACGCGGAGTGCTCCGCTGCGGCCAAAAGGCGAAAGGAAGCTGAACTTGCTTATCGGGAATCCAGTACTGATGAAAACTTCAATTCAGTCTTAGAAACAATAGACCAGGCAAAGAAGCTTTTTAAAAAGAAGAAGTTTGAGGGTTGGAGAAACTTCTGCTTATCTATTTCACCTGATACAAGGCCTTCTGTGGTTTGGAATAATATTAAAAGATTCAGATCTGCCTTTAAAGGCGATTCTTCCTCTGATCTTCCTTCTTCTTTAGCAGATGGGTTTTTAGATAAACTTGCTCCTCCCTTTGCTCCTGAGCTGATTTCTTTACCTCCAGTACTAGACTTTACTGGTTTAAATAGCCTATTCACTCTTATAGAACTCAAAGGAGTCATTTCTAAAACCAAAGATTCAGCTCCTGGATCTGATGGTATCCCGTACTCGTTTTTTGTTCATTTGGATGATTTATCCCTTTTATACTTCCTAAATCTAATCAACAAAATGATGATTTCCGGTCATATTCCCGAGTCATGGAAATGTCAAGATATTCTACCATTCCTGAAACCAAACAAGGATCCTTCTGATGTCTCTTCTTTCCGGCCTATAGCTCTGTCTTCTGTCCTGATGAAACTTACAGAACATCTTGTCAAGAATCGTCTAGAATGGTTCATTGAGAGTAATAATTTATTAAGCAAAAATCAATTTGGCTTTAGACGTGGTAGAGGAACTTTGGATAATGTAAGTGTTCTTGTCACGGACATTAGGCAAGCGTTTTCAGACAGTAAAGTTTTGATTGCTGCATTTCTGGATATTTCTGCAGCGTATGATAATGTTGTAATCTCCCTCCTTTATAAAAAACTCAAAGCTCTCAATGTTCCATATCTACTGTCTAAGTTTATCATAAATATGCTTTCAGGAAGGTGTATTAACCTTACTGTAGATAATTCTACTAAATCCAGACTTCTGTGGAGAGGTTTACCTCAGGGATCTGTTTTAAGCCCTATACTTTATAACATCTATAGCCATGACCTAGAATGTTCTCTCGGTACAGAAATTAAAATATTGCAATATGCTGATGACCTTCTCATTTATAGCTCTCATCGCAATGCTGAGAAAGCTTCTGATTGTTTATCAAATTCTCTTACTCTTCTTAAAAAATGGCTTGATGATAATGGCCTTGAGGTGTCCCTTTCCAAGAGTGTGGTGGTTCCGTTTGCTCGCGCTAGAATACCGCCCTTGGTATCTGTTTTCTTTGATAATTCTCCAATCCCACTGAAAAGCTTTACTAAATTTCTCGGTGTAGTGTTAGATTTTAAGCTTTCAGGTGTTCCCCATTGCGACCATATAGTTACTAAGTGCGAACGTCTTTTAAATATGTTACGATGTCTTACAGGCGTCTGGTGGGGTGCTCATCCCTTTTCGCTTAAACTTTTATACAATGCTTTAATTAGAAGCGTTATTGATTACGCTACATTCCTATTAGTTCCAGGACAAGTAAATGGCTTTAAAAGATTAGACGCTGTTCAATCCAAAGCTTTGCGCTTAATTTGTGGTGCAATGAAATCTAGCCCTATACATTGTATGCAAGTTGAGTGTGTAGAGCCTCCTTTACATTTAAGGCGTCAGTATTTATCAGATCGATATTTATACCGGTGCTTTCAAAATTCTAATCATCCCCTACGTTCAAGTCTTCCATTGTTAGCTAACTCTTTGGTCTCGTCTAGTTATTGGACCAAAAAGATAACCCCGTGCCTGATTAATAGTTACCAAAGATTAATTTCCCTCCAATCACAAACTTATCACTATTCGGAGTATCCTCTTTTTTGTCACAATTATTTTGCTCTTATCTCGTCTCCTGACGTTCATCTCGATTTAGGGGTATCAAAGAATGATTTTGACCCTAATACTCACTTTATTTCTATTAAAGATAATCGGTGGCATAACTGGCATTGTATATATTCTGACGCATCTAAGCATTCATTTTCTGGCAATGTGGGTGTCGGGGTTTATCATTCTCAGTATAAAATTATTCAAAAAGTTAAACTTCCTTGTGAATCATCTGTTTTTACGGGAGAATGCTTTGGGTTACTAAAGGCCGTTGAATATATCTTACTTGTTAAGCTTAATAAAACATTAGTTTTATCTGATTCTAAAAGCGCCCTTCAAGCTCTTAGTAAATTTCCATTTAATTGCAAAGTAATTTTCCCTATTATCATTAAAATAAGAATTCTTCTTGCCAAATGCTCAGAACTTGGGTACTCTGTGTCTTTTGGTTGGGTTCCAAGTCACTGTGATATTTCCGGTAATGTTATCGCCGATCGGCTTGCCAATGAAGCTGTTAGGGATGGCGATGTTTTCCCCTACAAGAATTACAGCCATGATCTTGCTGCTCTTGCCGGCGCATCCCTTAAAGAGAGCTGGAATAGAATGTGGATCGAGAGTTGTCAGATCAAGGGTAAACATTATTATTCCATTCAATCGAATATTCCTTGTAAACCTTGGTTTTTCAGAATGAAATTTGGCAAAAGAGCCACCAGCTGCCTTATTCGAATGAGGTTGGGTCATGTAAGCACTCCTGCCAATCTAGCTAAATTTAATCTGCTGGACTCTGATGCTTGTGAGTGTGGTTTGGGCACTGCAGATACCAATCATATATTCCTTTCCTGTCCTCTCCACGACAATACTTTTCTTTATGATCACCTCATTTCCTACAAAGTTCCACTGCCTACATCCATCTCTGTCTTGTTAGCATCCAATGATATAAATATATATAATTTACTTAATATATTTATAAATAGTAATGATATTAAAATTTAGTCTACTGTTTTCCTTTTTCACATACTTTCATGTATACTATAATTTATAATTCCACCTGTATAATGTTCCTATTGACTTATTACTAAAATCTATTACCTATGTTCCTACGCAATCCCATAATAATCCTTTCCTGATACCATTCCAAATTCCGTACTTTTTCACGTTTCCCTAACTTTACGCGTCTGTGGCAAATACGCAAACCGCGCGAGCCAGAAAAAAAAAAAAAAAAAAAAAAAAAAAAAAACATAAAGGGCCTGTTTCACCACTCTGTAATGTTCCGATTTTCTTAAGTGTCAGTTATCTATGATGTCGTCTCTGTCTGTTTCATAGTAAGGTATAGATATGGAACTGACACTTAAGATAACCGGAACTTCACAGTGATGAGACAGGCCCTAAGTATATTAATTTTATAATTTTCAAATCATGAAACATGGCAACAATTTCGTATGTAAAAACTTTTAATACTTCTTTCATTCATTAGTTCCTACTATAATATTTAAAAGTATAACTGATAGTCGAGAACGTAAGTAGTATAAAAGTTCCATAAAACTGAAGAAATCTCATCACTCATCAGTCAACGGCATCAACACTGACAAGGAAAAAAACTATAAAAAATATCAGAGGTCCCTTTTAAAGCCAATTTATTTGAATAAAAATCTGAAAAAATCAGTTCTCTTAACATTGTCATACAAAATATACACATTCTAAATCCGTTTAGGTAATTTCTTAAGATTAATACAGCTCTTCCCGCCACTATAATTTATCGACCAACCGTCTCATAATATCGATTAATTGTTGCCTTTGCTCTCTATTCTCGCGATGCCGCCGCTCTTTATTCTCTTCGCAAATAATTAGCTGATCTAACATATTATCCCCTCTTTTAATCGCTGTACCAGCTTCGCTACTTCGCACCTCAGGATACGCTTTTTCAGGCGCTTCCCTTTGCACCGACTTGGGCGTCTTTTCTACTATAGATTCTATAAGTTTAGAGTACCAGTTGCCTCTTCCACTCCAAGCCCGACTACGCGCACCCGCTCTGTTTCTCTTGTAAAGTTTCAACATCCCCGATATTTTGCTTTTACACTGCTCTATGGACACACTGTAACCTGCTTTACGGAGTTTATGTGCGACAATCTGCCACACTTTGTTTCGCGACACTTTGGTGTCGTGTAAAGGAGGTCTATACTCTCTGTAGGCTGCAACTAATATCTCTATCGCCCTCCTGCTCCATTTGAAAACACGAGGCTGTGTTTCTTCTGACTCTGTGAATCAAATAATTGAGTTATAAATCCTATGTAGATTTGAGTGTAATAAAAAATAAAAATTAAATGCCGAGTTATAAATGCTTCACTAAAAGAAGTTTAACCTAAATAAACTTCAAAATGTGTACGGTTTGTACTACCTTTTAAATGATAGCTCTGATGCTAAGATAATCACTTTATTTATTCGTAATCCAAGAGTACGACAATAAAGGAGCGACCACACCGTCGCGTATACGCAGTGACGTGTTGTAGGCGTCACGTTTTCTCACCGTTTTTTCATGCATTTTGTTGGGTAAATGCACCGTCAACGTCTTTTACGGACCGGTGTGGTCGCACCTTAAAGGCTGATATTAGCGAACTGCCGTGCATTGACCTACATTAGGTAACTCGGTGTAAATTCCGTACAAAGTGTATTGTGGTAAGATCTCGTCAAGCTAGGAGCTGATGGGGTTCACAAAAGTAACAAGATCAATTGGTCATCGTGCTATCTTGTAAGGCTCGCAACCGGTTAAAAAAATAGTAGTAAATACCGGTTTATTTCGTTTTCACCCCGAACTATCACAAGAACGTGCGACGAGCACAGTGCAACAACGAGCGAAATTTCGGCCGATCGGTCATAAAAATGTAAGAAAACAGCGTTTATTTATAATGCGTCGTTCTAAACAGGTTAATCTGACAAGAACTTAATTTATGGAAATGTTCCCAAAAAACCGATTTAAAAATAACGGTTTCAAGAACGAACGTAACGAAACCGAAATGAAAAGATTTTGCGCCAAATCTATGACAACGACTTGGAAATTTAACCGGTAACTGACTATCTTTGAATCATTGAATCAATAAATTTTACACTTACTAATTTCAGCCAATGTTTCGGAGACTTCACCCAGCGGGTCAGCATCACAGTTAGACGTATCAGGAGCCCTCTGTACCAAAGAGTCTATCAAATCGTAATACCTCCATCTCCTCGGGATCAGCCTGTTAACCCGATTGTGCTCTTTTATATTTTTATAAGTCCTCTTCAATGTGTGATACTTGATTAAACATTGTTTGGCGGTGACATTATAGCCCTCGTTTTGCATGGTTTTCTCAACAAGGCGGAATAAAAGTTTTTGTGATAAGGTACCGGATTCTAAGGCTCTTTGGTATTTGCGGTACTGATCTACAAGAAGGAGTATGGCTGAGTTTTGCCATTTAAAAATTCCTTGGACTGATTCTGAAAAGGGAAGTGTATTTAAAGCTACTAATTTGTCAGGCCTAGTCCAAATAAAGAGTAAGTAAAGGATTTGATGTTAGGTCTGTTTTCATAGGAAAAGCAGTTCTGGTCGAACTTCAGAGGATCATTAATAAAATACTAATGCTTCAGTTAATTTAGGTCAGTTCCATCCCATATCTAAGATTTCTTATTTTGTTACTCACGGTCAGATTTTTTATTGTCTTCGTCAACATTCAATGTGTTATCTTCAAAGTCATTGCCTTTTAATGAATCCCATGCATCCTACAACAATGAATGAAAGTTTTAATTAATTATGTTAAACATTTGCATGTATTGTGTCATACAGAAAAGATGGGGAAAGGTGGAAACGAATGGCTTTTACTCATAGAGGCCACATAATAAAGATGAGAAGAAATTATTAGACATGACAGAGCCACCAGTGGCGTAGCTACCTAGGGACTAGGCGGGGCAGTGCCTCGGGGCCCTCAAGCTCAGAGGGCCCTCGAATACTTACCAGAAAATCTCGATCGAACTATTATTATTAAAACATAATCAGTTTAGATAGTAGTGGGGTCCCATTTTTTTATTTGCACCAGGGCCCTTGGTTACCTAGCTACGCCACTGAGAGCCACCAGCATTTACAGCTTTAGCTACAGTTATTTTAGCAGTTGTAGATCACCAAAACTTACCACTGCATAATTTTTATACTTGTCCATATTAGTTACAAGTGGTTCCATCAGGTCCATGTACATCCATTTCTTAACAGACTTTCCACTCTGCATTTTCTGTTCTTGTATTTTTTCATAAATCTGTTTGAGGCTGATAAATTTGTTCCTACACTGCAATGCTGTGAAGTTACAGCCATTCTCCTGCAGTTTACTGGCCACTGCATCCCAAACTTCAAAGATTTTCATTGTGCCAGTTATCAAGGAGGTTTCATGTGATTGAAAGGTTTGGATCATGTTAAGGGTAGCTGCGTGGCTCCATTTGGATGAAGCAGGCTGTTCTGTTGAAATTTAAATGAGATGCTAATTTTAACATGATTTAATCTGAATTGCTGTAAAAATTGTTTTGCTACTTGAAGGGTTTTATCAATATGAGTAGAACATAGATTTTCTTACCATTAGCTTCTTCTTCCTCTGTAACCTTATCTTCTTTTTCTGCAAGACATTCTTTATTTAATTATTTTCTACATAAAATTATTAAAGATTGTCTTAAATTAAAATGAGAAAATTAAGGTCTCACCATTTTCCCTTTTGACTGTTGGTTCCTCAACCTCCATCACTTCCACTTCATCTGGAAAAATGTGTAAAAAATAACAGATTTCGTTTCAAAATCACAATATTATCAAAGTTACTTTCAGTTAGAGTAACTTACTGTTAAATTCTGGCTCATCATCTTCTGTGTTGGAATCAAATTCCTCTTCAGTTGCTGAAATATTGATGAAATTATTATATATCTTTTATAGACATACTTGCTTCATATTTTAGTCATACAAAATTAAGTTGAGATTCTATTAATTTCTTTACAGGAAAACTTACAGAAATCCAAATATTCTGCATCTCCACAGCCTTCTGGATCATCTGAAAACGAATTACAACATCTATCAATCACTGCACTAAAACTATATCTCACAAATAAGTTTAATCTAAATTCTATATTTATTTACCACTGTCAGGAAACACAACCATTTTATCATTAACAAGTATAATTTTATGGCACTGTATGAAAATTGGTGGTCTGGAGTTTAGTTTAGACACGACACAAAATGTTTTGGAGAATAAATTAATAAATGATTGGTGCACTGTGCCACTATCAATGCCAAACAAATAAATACTGCAAATTTTCATGGAAAGCAAAATAAATAATAAGTAAAATAAACAAACAACACAAACTTGCAACATCAGGCTCCAAGAAAGTTCTTCGTGGCTGTGAAGCGCTTTCATGTGCCTCCAGTTGTATTCTATCGCCTACATAAACAAGATACGGGACATCCTCAGCCATATTTTAGGTTACCGTTACTCACTCTGACGTTTCTTAGCAAACTAACGCTTGCAATCGAAGTCAAAACGATGTAAGCGCTAGTTAGTAGTCTAATAAAGGTTTATCGCACGAATTTATGTTTGCCATGATTTCCATGTCGGATCATGAATGGCGAGTTTTAAACAGATGTCAAAATCAAGGTTAGCCAACATCTCAGACTATTTCAAAAGATCGGCCGTTTGACTGAACGAAAGAACGAAAAACGAAAACAAATTTTGTTCGTATTGGTGTGGTTTACGCGATGACAATATTTTGAAAATAAATAAAGATGGATTACCGCAGTAGCAATACACTTGATCCACGATGTTCGAGTTTGTCTAATCGTGACGTGCCTTCGTTTATTGAGCCAAGACCGCCTTTGATTTTGAATCCTTTTATGCGTCCAAGGCCTCAGAAAGGTACGAATTTACTGGAGTTATTTGAAGAGGATTCTATTAACGAGGAAGCTCCAGAATTAGTGCAAGTGTACCTGCGTTTGAAACCTTCGAATGTGCAGAGTAATTTGTACGAGATCCGTTCGGATCAGTGCTTGATAACTTCAGTGGATACTGCAACTGCTGGTCATGGGCGTCGAACCCAGCACAATGTGTGCAAAATGTACAAGTTCTCACACATATTCGGCCCTGATGCCAACCAGAAGGTCAGTGTTATCGTCTTAATTTATGGTCAAACTCGGCTTATTTTCCAAGTCGAACTGCTAACATACATAAACAACATTTAACAAATTTTTATCTTTTACAGTATCCGTAAGTCACGTTTGAAAATTTTAAAAGTATTTTCGTACTCTAGTAAAAAGCCAAAAAAATATCTGAAACTGAAAGTATCAAAAATAAAATTGTAATAACAGATTAGCAATTTAATTTTTGGTCATAGGAACAGGAAAAACTTTTTCTCAGTTACAAATTTTCGAAAAAGAAAGAAAAAAAATTAAATGGTTTGTTAGTAACAATTATATTTATAATACTTTAAGCTTTACTTGATGATAAACTCTTAAGCTTGTATTTCGCTTCCAGGAGATTTTCGAAAATGTTGTTAAAGACAACCTCCGCAAGCTCCCAGAAGGCAACAGCTTCACACTCCTCACATACGGTGCATCTGGTTCCGGGAAGACTTATACACTCATGGGGACGGTCAAGGCTCCAGGGCTAGTGCCTCGGTCCTTGGAGTATGTGTTCAAGGTTGTAGAGGCAGCGCAGACACCCCTGTATCGCCCTGGAGAGAGTCGGGCCAATAAACTTAGTTTGGCAGAACAGGATCATGAATTACAAGTAAGAACATACACCAATGAGGCTAGCACACAAGTGCACTTAAGAATTGGAAAAAAAACTTGACATTATGAATATATATTTTTTTTTACATGGCTTAAGTGCACCTGTGTGACTATGGCAGCCTCAGTAGTGGCCTCTTGGGCTATTTTCCTCAAACACCTCACTGCCTACACCAAGATTCTCAGGCAGCAGTCTTTATAAAATTATGCCCCTCTCCTAGAGAATTGAAAATGTTGATATTCTAGTGTCACCATACTCTTTGACCTACCACAGACACTGTCTGGCAACTGCCTTGGTGAGTGCTATTACACTATAAGCCATAATATTCTGACTCAAAAAACTGGCAAAGTTCCTTAATCTACCATAGTTGATAGTATTACCACTTTGTTGCAGTGGGTGCGCCATCTGCGGCAAGTGTCGGCGCCGCTACGCGACAAATACCGCCGCATGAGCAGCCGCCTCGGCCACGATCTCACGAAGAGCACCATTGACCTCTCCACTCGGACTAAGCACTATGTCTGGGTATGTTAATACACATCTGTTCTATAGGCAGGCACTAGATTAGACAATATTAACGTAATTTAGACATCAGGCATCGAATCTCATACGCAACATATCAATATTTCGTGATATGGATCTCAATATGCGTGGATCACACATCATACAATAATATTTACTATCTAATCCATGCCATAGACGGGAGCATTAAGGAGTAAAATTAAGAGATTGCCATTTTTTGTGTACTGCTACATTTTTGATGTAATCTGCTTTGAATATAGCAACAAAATTGTATAGGGAAATATTTAGGAAGTTTCTCATTTTTTTTTCTCTTTTATTAAGGAAGGCAGGACTTTTCCCTTTGTTCTTCGTACATAACCAAGTTACATTATAAGGACAATGGAATGGTAAAATTAAGACTATTTCTAAAGTAAAACAAACATGTTCGCGGCTTAGGGCTGGCTCAAGCTCGTTTTACCGGTGCTGGTAATGTAACTTGGTTATGTACCAAGAACAAGCTGACTTTAAATTTCTAAATGTCAGTGAAAATTAGAACACAGAAAAATCCGAAAGTAAAGCTATGGCCGGGAATCGAACCCGGATCCTCGTCATTCCATGACGCATGCTATACCCCTACACCACCCATAGGTGGGTAGTCTCCGAATTTTTCTACCTGTTACTAATTGTCACGTGACCTTTTTGTTACTATGCGATTTTTTGTCGCTAAGCGTCATCTGTTTGAATGATGTGTCTGTGGAACATCTACTGCTCACCAGGGACGAGAGTAGGCGCTGTTTTTCAAATGATAGCTGAAGCTGGCTTTTCATGTAATAAGATGATATTATTCATATCCATATTATTCATTCATACTGAGCAGCTAAGCATCTATTCTTTTAGGTTTGAAATTGTGGCGCAAATTAAACAATGTATCACGCGAATAGTCAAACTCGCACCATTTTTAGATAATTAGTTGTTACTGCAGCCATAGTAAATAAAACTTATACACTGCGAAAATTTCAAGGGTCGTATCTATCCATTATAGTGCATTAGACGCAGTCATGTAACAGAGGAACAGACAGACGGATGAGCGCGAGCAATATGTCATAGTTGGGATAATTAAATAATAGTTTCTTTTTCGTTATTGCTCCTGCTAGGTATCATTCGTTGAAATCTACAATGAAGCTATATATGATCTTCTGGTGACGACGGAAAGGACGGCGGCCTCTAAACTGCGCATCCGCGAAGACCCCACCGGGAATGTCTACGTCAAGGTGAACAACACATTTCGTTTTTACAATATGTATGGGGTAATCTCTAAAAGTAACTAATCTAAATATTCTTTTGTTAATAAAGCTTCTCTATCTCTGATTCATCTTATCTTGAACCTATATACGTCCCACTGCCGGGAACAGGTCTCTCATGCCTGGGTTATAGTTCCGGGGGTGGCAAAATGCCGGGGCCCCTAGCTCTACGGGGCCCCCAACTCGCTTGGTTTAGAGCACAGAAGGGACGCTGATGCACTTCTTTATATTAAGGCAGGAGCCGCATCTGACGGATTTGCCGCGGGCCCCAGACGTTATAGTTACGCCACTGATTCCCACGCGGGCCTGTGCAGATTGGGAATTTCACACACGTCATTAAATTTGTACTGCTTTGCTGATGTATGCTTTCGCGATGTTATCCTTCACTAAAAAGTTTATGGTAAAATTCAAATGTAGTTTCGCACAAATTTGGAAAAACTAGAGGTCCGAGCTTGGAACCCACGACTTAAGACATCATAGGTCAAACCACTGGGCTATCATGCCTTTTATCTTGACTATACGCCGTGTCATAATCATATCGTTTATGCAAATTATGGCTAAATTATAACAGATTATTTCAGTAGGTTAGTTTGTTTTTCACTTAAATTTTTATTTCAAAGTAAGTCTCACCTTTGACATGGTTTACTTCGAACATCGATCAATGTACAAAAACCTGAAAAAAGGGGGCTTATTAACTAACCCAAAAACCTGCTGAGATTCGGAAGAATTTTGTGATTTTTTTTGGTAGGGAGCGACGCAGGCGTTCGTACGGACTGGCGAGGAGGCTTACGACGTGTTAGTAGCCGGCAAGCACAACCTGCAGGTGCATGCCACCGGCGTGCATGCACAGAGCTCGCGCTCCCACTGTATCTTCACCATCACCATGCTCACTGAGACAGGTAAGTTTTTTTCTCTAGAAATATCTACTTTGTAGAGGTTAAAATTAGTGTCATATTCGCATGGAGTTATCTGGACAGCTGAAGATTAGGATTCTCTCCATGTGCGTTTTCTGAACGCAACTGGCCGTGTTCAAATCAAGGATATCTCCAGCTTAGACCTGTAATTCTAATCAAACGCTTAAGTATTGTTCTAAAAAAATGCGAAAACAATTATTTCAACAATAGAAGTAGTGTTAGATGAGGTCATTATATATAATATGTGTGCCACAAAGACGTAACTGCATTTGATGATTTATATATTTATCAAGCAAAAGCATTAGAACACTTTATGTCCGCAGCACGCTCCACATTATGACGGCATTTGGGAAGCTCTAGTAAAATGTGTCAAAAACATATTTTTTGGGTTGTATAGTAATTTACGTGCATACCCTTACGGGGTAGACCGAACCTAGGGTAACAAGACAAAGGCCACGCTTAGCGTGATTGTAGGCGTATATTAGTTGGAAAGGGGAAACAAGATAGTGGGTTGCTAGCCGCATCGCCTGTAACATGACACGTACACCTGATTTTCGCTCGTTCACTAGGCTTTTACGATTTGCGTAGGAAGAGAAGCAGATGGAACATTCTATTTTTTTTGATTGACTATTGGCCAGAAGAGATTGTATTGTCATGTACAACCAAGCTAAGTTATACCTCGCGTCTTAACAAGAACAGTAAAATTGAAAATTTGTAAGACGCGTATCGGCGTATCGCGAAGAACCGACAACCGCTGGGGGAAACGTGTTCTTGAGTGGAGACCGCGACTCGGCAAACGTAGTGTAGGACGCCCTCCGGCCAGGTGGGATGACGTTCTGCGAAAGGCTGCAGGCAGATGTTGGATGCGTCAAGCTGAAGACAGGGCGCTATGGCGCTCATTAGGAGAGGCCTATGTCCAGCAGTGGACTAATATAGGCTGATGATGATGATGATGTATCGGCGACAAATATGCTAACCGCGGGAAGGTGAGCGGGGAAGCGGGCTACGCCGCATTACAGCGAGGTGCAAAGCTTGTAATGTTGTTGATTGTGTTGCAATGGTCGCGTATGTGTTCAGAGTGCGGCGTGCGTGCGTCGTACGTGCGTCTCTGCGACCTGGCGGGCAGCGAGCGCGCGCGGCGCACGCGCAACACGGGAGCGCGCATGGTGGAGTCCCGCGCCATCAACTCCTCGCTGCACGTGCTGGAGCGTTGCCTGCACACGCTGCGCCGGAAGCAGGACCTGGTGCCTTACAGGTGTGTGTGAGCTGGTAGCGAAAACAAGTTAAGTACAGACTGTGAGTTCTTTGATTGCTATTTGGGTTTTGAGTATCATTGGTCGATTCAAGTATCAAACTCATGAGTGAGTGAGACAGCAAAACAAGTCCGAATGGCATTCTGAGAGCGGACTGTAACATAGTTAAAGAGCGTACAGAATAAGTCGCTTAAGATTCAAACGAATTTTACGTTATCAGCTGTTCAGGTATGGTGAACATTTTTGGTGAAGGTTGTTTTTTTAATTACAAATTTTTAGTTTATTTATATTTTGTATATTTTATTTGGACGTTTCGAGACCAAATAGGAGACGTTTTGGATAAAGGTCAGGTCAGGAGTACCCGAAACCGACGAGCATGTATGATGAATGTGGATGAAGCGAAAGAAGTATGTCAGGATCGTAGCAAGTGGAACAAAGTAGGCAAAGAGGCAAAGAGGCGTGACGGTATGTATGTGTAAATATTGAATACCGATATTTTGGTGTTTAAGAAGTACTCATTTTTAAAATATAATTTAAAATTTCTATAGCTATTATATACATCAGTGTATTAACGCACGGGACGTTTGTTACTGTACAAAATACATACTTACAATTTATACTTGCTTGTATTTTTACTTGTAATATATATACTTACTAGCTGTTGCCCGCAACTTCGTCTGCATATATTTTATCGCTATCCCGCAGGAATTACGCAATTTTCCGGGATAAAAAGTAGCCTATGTGTTATTCCAGACTATAATCTATCTATGTTCCAAATTTCCTGCTGATCTGTCCAGCCGTTCTGGCGTGAAAGAGTAACAAACATCCAAACATCCATACTCACAAACTTACACATTAATAATATTAGTAGGATGTTACTTGTCTCACATCCAAGACTAGATAGCAAACATTCCTATTTTTCCTACGACCAACATCTGCCACAACCATGGCTCGAACCACTGGACTATTCAGTCGTGGAATATCTAATTTTATTATCATTGTCCAGGGAATCCAAGTTGACTCGTCTTTTGGGCGCGGGCCTGTCGGGCACCCGCGGCGAGGCGGTCAGCATGGTGGTGACGCTGAACCCGGCGCCCGAGTACGCGCACGAGACGAGGCACGTGCTGCAGCTGGCTGCCGTCGCCAGGGACATACGTGAGTGTCGACAATACAATACAATACAATAACTCTTTATTGAACACCACATATAACAACCAAAACAGAAAAAAGGTATACAGAATATTACAAACATTCACATTCGACATTGGGTCACTTGAGATAAAACGGAACCGTCTCTCCTTCCATCCTCAACATCTTAATGGTTGGCAGTCACTTGAGCTTTGTCTCTTAGTAAAACATAATGGAGAGTATTTCGCAAGGATGAATTCATTAAGCCACAATTTGCGCACTCAGTATAAATATAATTATCGTATTCCCAAGGTTCATAATAAAGTTATGTACAAAAGTGCCTTCATCGCTGCAATGCGAGTTTTTAACAGGTTGCCTGTTGATATTAAGTCACTCGAAGGTAAACAATTTAAAACCTCCTTAAAAAGTTGGCTCACTGATAGAGTCTTCTACAATATGAATGAGTATTATAATTATGACAATAGATCATGCCTGTATTAACTTTTTTTAGTAATAAGTGTCATATATTGTATGTCCGTGATGAATAAACTGTTGGTTCTAATTGGGATTCTGTCTAAATTCACGAATTAACAGCGAAAAAATATTTATTATTAATTAACAAAGCTACGTAAAAGTATAATATTCAAATTAGTTGCTTGAAATAGTCCATTTTATCAAATAAAGGTGTTAAAAGCACAGCTTAAAAAAAATGAACAACGCCAATTGGCGGACTAGTAAGTGTATTCTGTTTCAGAGGTGAACAACACCATAGCGGAGTCTATATCGACTCTGGACAGCACGTGCTCGCAGGACACCACCGTGGCCAGCAGCGGCGACGTCAGGCTCAGAGCTGACAACGAGCGGCTGCATTATGAGCTGGTGCAGTAAGTTGTCTGACTAGCTGTTGCCCCCGACTCCGTCTGCAAAGATTTGTTTATAGCTATCCCACACGATAGCGAGTTTCCGGGGATAAAAATTAGCTTATGTGTTATTTCGAACGTGACCCATAATTTGCGAACATATTTTTATAGATTATACGTATTATAGAATGGAATTCGCTCCCATCGTCTGTATTTCCGGACAGATACAATCTAGGGCTCTTCAAGGCTAGAGTGAATAGGCTATTACTGAACCAGTGAGTTACACCTTTGGCCTCATCTGCACCTTCCACCAAGTGAGATAGAGGTCAATCACTGGTCAGTTCGTAGTAAAAAAAAAAAAAAAAAAAAATCTATGGGAGCATACAAGAGATCATCTCGGCGCGGCGGCAGCGCAGACTGACTGGCCGCGCAGCGCCCGCGCCTCATTATATAGATGCGAGACAGAGCATCGGATCTCTCTTTCTGTAATGTGTTTTAGGTTTCAGGGTAGACGATAAAATCATATGGAATTATTACCCACATACAAATTGATGATTTTCTGTATATAAGAGGAACAGCTGATGAATAAAGTTTGTTATTGTTTAGAAAACTAAATCGAGCATTATTTCGCATCCGCAACATTGGTGACCCCGACGTGATTTAAAAAAAATTAAAAAAAATAATCAAGAATGCCAGACGACGAAAAGGCTTCCACGTCGCAGCAAACAGATTCCAGTTTCGACATGGCTGCGGTGTCAATCCAATCCAGGATCCTACCTTTCTGGCGTGAACATCCACGACTCTGGTTTGCGCAGTTTGAAGCACTAGTTGATCCAATGAAGACCGGCGACGAACAAAAATACCGTTACGTCTTGGGAGTACTCCAACCAACGGATATTCAACAAATCGGTGACCTTTTGTTACGACCACCCACATCTGGAAAATATAATTCGCTGAAGACCCGATTGTTATCGGTTTATGAAGAATCTGAAGATCAACAGTTTCAGAAGCTAGTCAGCGGATTGCAATTAGGAGACCAGAAGCCCACACAACTACTCAGAAGGATGCGAGAATTGGGCGGAACTTACGCAACCGACGAAGCGCTCAAGGTGTTATGGATGAACCAGCTGCCAGTTCACATGCGTGCCGTACTTGCTGTGAGTACAGAATCATCCCTAGACACGCTTGCCGTCATGGCAGATAAGATGATGGAACACGCGGACCCATCCACCATAGCCGCAATCAATCGACCGTTTACACCGGCCAGAGCTACGCCAGCACCCAGCGACCCGACACCCAGTACGATGCCTGTCATTGCAAGCTTACACTACGAGCTGCTATCAAAACAGCTACAGAAGTTAACACTCGAAATCGCTGAATTACGCAGCTCAAGAGATTATGAGAGAGATCGCCGCCCGCCGTTCCGTTCCCGCCGCCGCTCACGTTCTCAGTCACGAGGTCGTCGCAACCACAGATCAAATGACCCAGAATGGCTTTGCTATTATCATCACCGTTTTGGGGATCAAGCGAAACGTTGCCAATCTCCGTGTGCAAGGCGCAAGAGGTCGGAAAACTAAGTCCTACACCGACTGTGGCGGGCATCGGTGTAGCCAACAAAAACAACCGCCTGTGTGTTTTCGACGTGAATAGCAGAGAACGCTTTCTAGTCGACACAGGAGCGGACATATCCGTATTGGCTGTAAAAAATAAGAAACTCACAACATCGAGCGCCTACAAATTATATGCAGCAAACAATACCCCGATACAAACGTATGGAGAAAAATCAATTACACTGAACTTGGGACTTCGCCGTTGTTTTCGCTGGACATTCATAATCGCCGATGTAAAGACATCCATACTAGGAGCAGACTTCTTACGTCATAATAAATTACTTGTTGACCTACATCAAAGAAAACTTGTCGATCGCGTCACAGATTTAAGTATAAACGCACTAGATTGCCGCTTTGATTCAACGGAAACCAGCGTTTACTTGATCGAGCGCAACCACACTTATCACGATATATTGAACCAGTATTCAGATGTCCTGCGTCCGATGTCACTGAAAAGCCCGGCGAAGCACAACGTAATCCATCACATAGAAACTACAGGACCGCCACTCTACGCCAGGCCACGCCCCCTTCCACCCGACAAATACAAAGCAGCTAAGCAAGAATTTGAACGAATGATGGAGATGGGAATTTGTCGACCGTCAAAAAGCCCATGGGCCAGCCCACTCCACGTGGTGAAGAAGAAGGACGGAGGTTTAAGAGTATGTGGTGACTATAGAAGGTTAAACGCAGTAACTAAACCGGACAGATACCCTATACCACGAATTCAAGACTTCACGTACCTACTCCATGGCAAGAAAATATTTTCAAAACTCGATCTCAAAATGGCCTACTACTGGATTCCTATATCAACTAAAGATGCCGAGAAAACCGCTATAATAGCTCCGTTCGGACTATTCGAGTTTTGTTGCATGCCATTTGGACTACGGAACTCAAGTCAGACATTTCAGCGTTTCATGCACGAAGTTCTCCATGGTCTAGACTGCTGCTTTGCGTTTGTCGATGACGTACTTGTGTTTTCCGAAGACGAAGAAGAACACAAGCGACACCTCGGGCAAGTACTAGAACGATTTTGCAACTATGGAGTTACACTAAACAAAGAAAAATGCGAGTTTGGAAAATCTGAAATTAATTTCCTTGGATATCAAGTGTCACAAGCTGGTATTCAACCCACTAAAGAAAGAACGCAAGCTATATCTAACTACAAAAAGCCACAAAATATTCAAGAACTCCGACGTTTTCTCGGCATGTTGAATTTTTATAGAGACTGCCTACCACATCAAGCTAATTTACAGGCAACATTAAACAAGTTCCTGCACAACAAAAAAAAGAATGATAAAACGCCTGTGGACTGGACGCCCGAAGCGGAAGAAGCTTTCAATAATTGCAGAAGAAGCATATTGGAAGCTACCACTCTAGCCTATCCAGTATCTGGTACTCCGCTGTGTATGATGACTGACGCCTCAAATCACAGTATAGGCGCAGTTTTGCAAATGAAGACCGGAAACACATGGAAACCGCTAAGCTTCTTCTCCAAAACTATGAGCGATACCCAACGACGCTACAGTGTGTACGACCGCGAACTGTTAGCCATGTACGCAGCTGTAAAACACTTCAGAAGGCTCATCGAGGGAAACGACGTCATTATTTACACAGATCACAAACCTCTAACGCACGCGCTCTCGAGAGCAGACAGCAGTACTGATACGCCAAGAAGAGAACGCCAATTGCATTTTATTAGCCAGTTCTGCACAGACATAAAATACGTAAAAGGGGAAAACAACGTTGTCGCAGACGCGCTATCGCGTATCGAAGAGATAGCCTGTCCCTCGGTAATCGATTTCCATAAGCTAGCAGAAGATCAAAACAATGATGAAGAGTTAATAATGTTACGAAAAAAAAGAAATTTACAATTTACCGAAGTTACACTACCCGGACTGAAGCGCCCAATCACGTGCGAAACTTCAAGAAAAATGCCTCGTCCATACCTACCATTAACATACCGTAAAGTAGCATTTAAAGCACAACACGATATGTGTCACCCCGGTGTACGCACTACAAGAAAGCAAATTGCAGAAAAATTTTTTTGGGCAAATATGAATCGAGACACCGGTGACTGGGCCAGGAACTGTATTGACTGCCAACGTGCCAAAGTACATCGACACACAGTCACACCGCTCAGCGAGTTTCCCCCGTCGAGACGATTCGAACATGTACACATCGACATCGTCGGACCGCTGCTACCATCGAGCGGCTACCGCTACTGTGTAACAATGATCGACCGATTTACAAAATGGCCAGAAGCCGTCCCAGTGTACGAGATCACCGCCGATGCCGTAGCTACAGCCTTATACAACGGATGGATCACAAGATTCGGCTGCCCACTACGCATAACCACAGACCAGGGGCGGCAGTTCGAATCGGCGCTGTTCAAATCGCTATTACGTCGATTCGGTATTACACGGATACGAACCACTGCATATCACCCATCGTCTAACGGACACATAGAGAGATGGCATCGCACAGTAAAAGCAGCCCTAATGGCAAGAAATGCAAAAACTGAATGGGCAAAAGAATTGGGAATGGATGATTATTTTGAAAGTGCTTGGTGATTTTTCTATTGATAGGAATAACCATCCTTAGCTACGGAAAAAAGTTTCAGATTTTTCCGTCGAGCCATATATTTTATAAAAATAAAAACATTTTACTCAGTCACTCGGCGAGCCCTATACGGAAGTAAGGCAGTACGCCAATGACATAATAGAATTAAAAAAAAAAATGCTGCTTGAATCTGTGGTACACGATGGCATTTGTAGCTAAGAAAAGCAACGGCTAAGTGGCGCCGTCTGTAGATTGTTCGTGTTACTAACCAAACATGGGGAATTTCAATAAAAATGACCATAATATACATTTTTTTCTCAGATTTTGGAATTATTGGGTTATTTCTACTCCGAATCAAAAACACTACTGAAAGTTATATGAGAAATGTATGGTAATTTTAATGAAATCCCAAATAGGTGGTTTAGTACCAACAACAATCTACAGACGGCGCCACTTAGCCGTTTCTTTTGCTTGTTTTAGCTTCCGAGTGCGGTGCTATCAATCAATGTCAGTGACAAATGTACCACAGATTCAAGCAGCATTTTTTTTTTTAATTTGATTATGTCATTGGCGTACTGCTTACTTCCGTATAGGGGCCGCCGAGTGACTGAGTAAAATGTTTTTATTTTTATAAAATATATGGCTCGACGGAAAAATCTGAAACTTTTTTCCGTAGCTAAGGATGGTTATTCCTATCAATAGAAAAATCACCAAGCACTTTTAAAATAATCATCCATTCCCAATTGCCCACGGTACTGCTAGGCCTACGTACAGCGCTGCGAGCCGACAATAACCACAGCCCAGCCTTAATGACGTATGGCGCAACACTACGCCTACCAGCTGATTTTTTCGTACCAATAAAAACTAACATCGATGATGGCGAATTCGTACGCGAATTAGTAAACAAGATGGCAAGTATCATTCCCGCGCAGAGACGGAACGTCACAAGTAGCAAGTTATTCATTCAAAAGGAGCTCGCTACTTGCACGCACGTATTCCTGCGCAATGACTCAGTCCGGCCGCCGCTAACCGCGCCGTACGACGGACCATACGCAGTACTGCAAAGAAACAACAAGTACTACAAGATTCAACTGCCACTACGTACGGCCGTCGTTTCAATAGATCGACTGAAACCGGCTCATATGGAAAGCGACAGCGCAGAGTCATTGCACCAGAGTCCAGCCTGTAAAGAGACACGGCCGCAACAATCAACTCCAGTCATCGCAAGCGAACAGCGAGTTTCAAGATACGGCAGAATAATAAAACCCACCGTCCGCTTCGCTTGAGGGGGAGTCATATGGGAGCATACAAGAGATCATCTCGGCGCGGCGGCAGCGCAGACTGACTGGCCGCGCAGCGCCCGCGCCTCATTATATAGATGCGAGACAGAGCATCGGATCTCTCTTTCTGTAATGTGTTTTAGGTTTCAGGGTAGACGATAAAATCATATGGAATTATTACCCACATACAAATTGATGATTTTCTGTATATAAGAGGAACAGCTGATGAATAAAGTTTGTTATTGTTTAGAAAACTAAATCGAGCATTATTTCGCATCCGCAACAAATCATTATTGCTTCGTGGCAATTATTCCGTTCCCATATTTTCCCAGTGGCATTTTTACCGAATATTTTATTTTCTATGGGCATTATTTCTCAAAATTGTTTTTTTCTATTGGCATACTTTCGCAATCTTAATGTACACCAGTGCTAGAATACTAGGTAGGTTAGGTTAGGTAGTTTCTTGTACCCGTAGGGCAAACCGCCCGGATATAGGAGGCCGTCAATTATCAACTTCAATCGAAAATACTATGTTAATAGAACAATAATAATAAAAATTCTTCCTGGGTAATTAAGGAAGTAGAAAAAAAATTGGGGGAAAATGCCACTGGGAAAATATGGGCACGGAATAACTGCCACGGAAAACAAATGGCTTTTGGATATTATGGGTCACACTCGTTATTTCTATTCGTTATCTATCTCTGCGTCAAATATCATCTAGATTTTGGCGCGAAAAAGTAACAAACATCCTTATGCATTTTGCTGTTGCCCGCGACTCCGTCTGTGTAGAATTCGCTACCCTGCGGGAACTATGCTATTTTCCGGGATCAAAACTGTCCTATGTTTTTCCCCGAGACTGAAACTTCTAATACCAAATTCCAGCTAAATCGGTTCAGTTGTTTAAACGTTAAAGGGTAACACTGACAGGCAGAGTTGCTTGAGCATTTATATACTTAGTAAGGATTAGTAGAATTATCAACAACTTCAAAAGTAGTTTCCAAATTACAGAGGAAGATTTATGTTATAGCACTGTATAATACTCAGTGGCGTAACTATAGGGTGGCAGGGGTGGCAAAATGCCAGGGGCCCCTAGCTCTACGGGGCCCCGAACTGGCTTGGTTTAGAGCACAGAAGGGACGCTGATGCACTTCTTTATATTGAGGAAAGAGCCCCATCTGACGAATTGGCATTGTTCATTTTTTTTAAGCTGTGCTTTTAACACCTTTATTTGATAAAATGGACTATTTCAAGCAACTAATTTGAATATTATGCTTTTACGTAGCTTTGTTAATTAATAATAAATATTTTTTCGCTGTTTGATAATTCGTGAATTTTGACAGAATCCCAATCGCCTTCGTTCGGCTGGCTATAAAAAAAAACGGCTTTGTCTATGGTTTTGTCGATTTGACAGTGACACGTGACAGTTGCCATAGCTAAACTTTTTTTTTTCATTTTTGTGGCAAACATTCGATGCTGGATTCTGTCTAAAAACCGGGTCGTTCGGTCAAACAAAGGTTCAAAGTACTTTTACAAAAATATCTGCAATCATAAAGTATTTTTGAAATCGGACAAAATAAATCGGATAATTGATGGTTTTCCTCGAAATGGTTTTCGAATTGGAGCATACTAAAAAAAATGAACAATGCCAATTTGCCACGGGCCCAGACGTTATAGTTACGCCACTGTACCTTTGGCATGGTGGCCCGCAGAGCGCAGAGCCTGTACAGCAAGCTGCTGGCAGACATGGAGGAGCGGCAGCAGGAGAACGCCGCCACCGTCAAGGAGCTGGTGGACGAGGCGCGCGACATCACCGAGCAGTTCTACAAGGCGCAGATGAGGAGTCTCGAGGAGAAGTACGACGCTGAGGTATGCTGGCTAGTTTTGGTTTTTTTATGGAAAGAGGGAGACGACACTTGCTGGAAAGCGATCACAGCTACCTGTAGGGACCAGTGACTCAGTGACCCCAAGAGAGTTGTCGGCCTTTAACCTTTTCCACATGAACGTCACATACATGTTTTTTCTTTACTACCAGACCAGCATGGAAGAATTGTGTCGTACGTACATCATTCAAACAGATGACGTTTAGCGACAAAAATTCGCATAGTAACAAGGTCACGTGATAGGTAGAAAATTTCGAAGACTACCCACCTGCTATGGGTGGTGTAGGGGTATAGCACGCGTCACGGAATGACGAGGATCCGGGTTCGATTCCCGGCCGTAGCTTTACTTTTCGGATTTTTTATGTGTTCTAATTTTCACTGATATTTAGAAATGGAAGAATTTAATTTAATTTAATATATTATTGTGATTTTTAAGTGGAGGCTTTAATTTTTTCAGATAGCAGAGTTACGCGAGGAATACGAAGCGCTGCTAAACAAGAAAGCTGACAAAACGAAGGACGGGACGCCTTCGCGGTCTTTGCAGAAAAAGGTATTGTTTAAAAATCATATAAAGTTCCAAAATTTTTGAGAAGAGGCTAGATTTAACTCCAGCCCTGACAAGATGGTCTCAAGGCTATATCGTCCAACGTAGTAGCAATCAAAACCAAATAGAAAAATAATGGAAAAGGTTGGTGAGATTGATGAATGTGGATGAAGCGAAAGGGGTAAGAGGCGTGATGGTACGTATGTATGTTGGTAAACACGGGTTGGAAACTTACAGGCTGTCAACTTTTTATTTGCCAGTTCTAATAACAGTTCTCACATCGTTCTACATCCCGCTAACGAAGTTTCTCAATGCGGCTGCATAAATACAACTTTCAACTCTCTTCCTTCGGACTTCGGTCCCCAGGCATAACATCTGCCTGGAGAGAGATCTCTCTATTGTGGCACTCCATAAAATCTGTATTTGTTGAATATGCTGACAGTTCTTGTTGTTTTCAGATAATACAGCTGATGCAGCAAATAGCCATTTTGGAAGTAAGTGACGATGTTTTTGGTTTATAATACTTTAATTAATCTTTTCGCCGCCACGTCAAATACAAGAGATGTCACCCATATGCCAGACTTCTCTACAGCGATGCCTTAGGCCCCTTCCTCATTTGGCGGTACGGTATCGGTGCAGTAAAGAACGCTCGGTATTTTTTTTACCGATTCGTTACCGAGCGCCTATATTTGAATGCATGCTTCCCGATTGGCGCGGGAGCGGGGCGGTGAGCGTGCAGTATACCGCATCGCGGCGCGGACAGCCAGTAAAAGCCTGTATGCCGAGCGCTTACTGCGTGTGATTTTGGCGACCAAAACGGCGGCGGAAAGAACCACTTGTATTATTTTAGTCGCCGAAGTTGAAAAATATCCACTTTTATATAATTATAAGCTTCCTGAATATTCTAGAAAGGATATACATGTAACACGCTAAAGTATTTTCATCTGACGACGACATTCAAATTAATTCAAAGGTTAACTGGAAGAGATCCCTTTTAGGGATAAGTTCGCCTTTCTGCATGCGTGTTGTCCTGTATTCACCTTTTTCTTGTGTTTTATGTACAATAAAGAGTTATACATACATACATACATACATTATCTCGCGGCAGCACAAACGTTTCTGCAAGATTCTACTGTTTTATACCGAAAGCATACCGACAGTATACCGCCTAGTGACGAGTTCTGGGCGACATTAGTAAGCTCGCGGTAACGTATAAAATACTGCATACCGATACCGCACCGCCAAGTGAGGAAGGGGCCTTAAGTTGAACCTAAACGCAATTTTAAACCTCACCACGTATCACCAGGGGGGGGGGGGGCTAAAAGTGCTAAAAAAAGTCACATGATTAATGGACGGCCCCTTTAATACATTTAAGTAGATCGGCGCAGTCTACCAGTCCATGTATGATCTTATACAAAACCAAAACATTGCATGACTTGTCGAATAGGAATTCCATTTTAAAATGCTGAAGCCTTACTCCGTACGACGCGAAGCTCCTACACTTATTCTGAGCATAATAGGTGATACAGAAAACGCCTTTGCACCCTTTCTATTCGGTCAGAGTGAACCCTGTATCTCGGATTCCATGCTAGCGCAGTATTCCAGGACGCTTCTGACCAAGCTGTTGTATTATGGATAAGAACAAATATTATTGTTGATGATCACAGATGATGATGGTATTGATTTGTTTTCTGCAGGAGGAATTAAGCACTGAGCGGCTGGCGCGCGCGCGCGTGGAAGAAGAGATGCAGCATCTGAGAGCTTGTATTGAAGAGAGAGACGGTGAGTTCAAATTAAACGACTGCTAGGTACTATCAAATGAATCAAGAATTTTTTATTTTTTTATTTCTAGATTTTTTTGTTTACTTTTACGGTTTTACCGTTAGAAATTCAATTTCTAAATGTCTGTGAAAATCAGAACACATAGAAAAATCCGAAAAGTAAAGCTATGGCCGGGAATCGAACCCGGATTTTTCGGATTTTTCTATGTGTTCTGATTTTCACAGACATTTAGAAATTGAATTTCTAACGGTAAAACCGTAAAAGTAAACAAAACAATCAAGAAATAAAAAAAATAAAAAATTCTTGATTCATTTGATAGTACATATCATTTGAAAAACAGCGCCTTCTCTCGTCCCTGGTGAGCAGTAGATGTTCCACGGGAGTTTGTAATTGTGTCGTACAGACACATCATTCAAACAGATGACGCTTAGCGACAAAAAATTCGCATAGTAACAAAGGTCACGTGACAGTTAGTAACAGGTAGAAAAATTCGGAGACTACCCACCTGCTATGGGTGGTGTAGGGGTATAGCACGCGTCACGGAATGACGAGGATCCGGGTTCGATTCCCGGCCATAGCTTTACTTTTCGGATTTTTCTATGTGTTCTGATTTTCACAGACATTTAGAAATTAAACAACTGCTGATGTAATTAATCATAGTAAAATACCTTTTTTGAATCTAATTGTTATTATAAACCTTTTAACCACATCGATGCACACAAATTTGCTTTTAATATGTATGTGATCAGTGAAGAACGTTTTGGAAAATTGTTGGAGGAGTCTAGAATTTTTTTCTAGCATCAGCAGTGGACATTTTGTTGTTACACCAAAAGCATGAACGCGTAACGCAAACTCATTTTTCTGCTCTATTTTTCTGTAGACTTCTTAATTAATGCCTATAGAGGTTTTTCCTCACTATTTTACTTAACACTACTAAAATCATTACCCTTTGTTTTTGTAGTCGGGTAATAAGGGTTATTTGCTATAATGAGTTAATCGTGTTAATAAAATTGTTCCAGAAAAAGCAGACAACTCGAATAATGAAGATGCTATAGATGTAACTGACAGCGAAGAAGAAAGTGATGAAGTAGACGACGTGTGTAACGAAAGCCTCGAACCGACTTTCAAAAAAGAGGATATCAACCGCTCTCGGCTTGTACGACAGAGCAGCATGCTTAACAACACACACAATGCAACTTGTGACATGAACAAGACTGAAGATACAATTAAAGAGGATAGTTTCTCAGATAAAGATGTAACTGACTTAACAGATGAAAGTAAGAGAGACTCCACTATGTCAGTTGATCAAAGTGATGGAACGTGTGAACGAACTGACGAAACTTACGATGTATCGAATAATGACAGTTGTAACGATCAAAGTATGGATTGTCCTGCCACAGTAAAGAAAGCTGATATTAAGAGTGATTTTAAACTGTCAAGCGAGTTAGGAAGAGGCACCTATTTTGTTGATCCGAAAGTAGAATTAAAATCAAATGTTAGAGAAACGTATTTTGTTAATGATTCTAAAATAAGCATAAATGCATATGTAGATCAAGCTGATTCATTGAAGAAAAATTTAATGGACGATTTAAGAGACACTGGAATTAATGACTCTCTAGAAGATTATAATACTTTCGAAATAAAAGACACAAATGCTAGCGTAAGTGTAACGAAACCTGTCAAACATATAGAGACACAAATTGATAAAATTAAGAAGTTTGCCAAAACCACCACTTCCAGCGATACCTCTCTCACTCAGTTTGAATTGTTGGAAATGGAAGCAAATGACTTTGGTAATAAAGAAAAGGCTGCGTATAAGTATTTTGATGATGATAAAGCTGTGGCGGACATTGTCAGTCCAAGAAAATTTAAAGAAAAGAAAACTTATTTTGATAATATTGATCCCAATCCTATAGCTGATATTTTAAATGATTTTTCTAAAAAACATGACCTTCTTAGATCTCCATCTATAGTCCAAGATGAAGTACCAGAAAACTATAAACCAACCACGATTAACAAGATTTTAAGAGAGAGTTTCTCGAAAAACATCGATTTGCCCCCAGCTTACAATAAAAGTAAAATTTTACTTAGAAACCATGACTCAATTGATATATTTGAAGAGATGGAATCACCATGCCAGAAACAAGAAATGCTTAGAAGTGTGGAAAAAGCGCGGCAATCTATTGAGAAGATAGTTTTAAGTGATGTCAAAGAAAAGGAAGAAATATTCCACACTAATGAACAGATTACCAAGGAAACGGTTGAGAATGAGATAGAGAATGACCCAGTTAGACCTGATGATCTACCAACCTATGGTAGAAAAGACCCGAAGTCCAATAATTCTTTAACGAGCTGTAACTTGATACCTGAGAAAGATGAAGACATAAAGCTTGACGAAATCACTGAAATCAAGGAAACACGTGAATCAATTTCAAAACAAAATAATTCTGCTGAAATCAAAAATCATGAATCTACATCTAAAACGGAAGAAAGCAATGATATAAAACCCGATTTGCATATTCCGCCCAAGAAATTAGACATTGAGTCAAATACAGAACGTAAATCTAAATTTGATACAGAAGTAACAAAGACAGATACATGCAATATGGAAGAACATGATTTTATAAAACCTGAATTTGAAGTTCGGCTCACAAAAGAAGGAATTGATACTAAAATAAAAATTAAACAAGAACGAATAAGCACAATAAACACAGAACTGGAAATGAGACAACAAAATGAAATTGAAACAAAAGAGCCGCCAACCTCAGTTTCCAATGATTTAACTAATATCAATCAAACATCTGAAGATAACACAATTGATGCTTTCGAAAACATCTACAAAGACGTTACAGCGCCTAGAGCTACAGATTTCGAACTACTTGTTACAGACAATACTCAAGAGATATCTGAGGATAATAATATAAAAAGTGAAGCACCAACTGCAAAGGATAACAGAACTGATGAAGTTATGAATAATTTAAGTAGCAACTTGGAAGAAAGTACTGCCAAAGCTGTAAAATACAATCTACGCCAGAAAAAAGAAAATGCCGAAACCGACAACGAAATTTTAGTTGAGAGCACTGCTAAATGTTCAAGGACCGTTAAAAAATCACTTAGACTAAGAAGACAGAAGAATAAAGCAGAGGAAGATGACACAAAAACTTTGAAGAGTATAATGAATCTGCAGAATGAGTTTTCGGATGTCACTTTGGACGTCCCGGCACCGACGAAGGATGTCAAAGACATTCCTTCCCCAGAACAGAGTGAGAACGAAAATCTACCTCCGCTTATGGGTGTCCAAAGCTGTCCGTCTAAGAGGTTAGCACTTTTTTATTATTTAAGTATGTACAGTCAAGTGCAAAAATAAGTATCGATATGAACTTGTCAAAAATATGTCCCACGACCTTATTACGCTGCTGTAAGAGCGTATGATACTTATTTTTGAAACTGACTAGATACATTTTATTACACTTGACTGTACAATAAAACAGGTTTTTTTAAGACAAAAAGTAGCCATAAGTAGGCTATGTATGATAAATATCTAAATAAGCCAGCTAAGTTCGCGTTTTATCCAAATTCGTCCGAAAGTTTTGGACAAGAAGGTAAGAATTATAACAAGCATGTATAATATTTGGGACTGCTTTCAGTGTGACTCGCAGCCGCCGCAAACTGTTCACGCCGCGAGCAGAGCCGTTGGAAGAGTCCCCCTCCCAAGTCGGGGACTCCAATGAGCGTATCCGGGTGCCGCGGCCTAGCTATCACCGTACCAGGACCCGCCGCAGACTTAACTAGTGTTTAATACTTATATAAAGGGCAAAAACTCAAAACAGGGCAATAATTTCAGTTTTTTTTTTACTTAAAGATCGCTTCGGTTTCATATAAAACGGTTGACTGATTTTGCGTTGCTTTAAGAATCGTACAGACGTAATCGCATTTACAATTCCTTTCTGTTGAACGGTAAAGAATAAGAGTAGAAAGAGACTGAAATTGACACTTGTTTGCTTAGCCATGTTTTTAAAGGGACACATTTTTAATTCCAAATGAATTCTCAACTAGTGGACTATTTACGCGAAAGTTCCCTTTGTTGAGTTTTTTTACGTTTTACTGATTTATTGCAGCGCCGTATAATAAAGACATGAATGAAAATTATGTAGAGAAAAATTAAATATATAATTTTTTTAGTTCGTTTTTTTTTTCATTCCTTTAAATATACTTTCTGGTGTTATTTTGTACTTGATCAACGAGCAGGAATCATTTTTTGTTAAAATTAAATTTATACGATCTTTTTTCGCTGACTGTACTTGCATTTCATCCATCTCGCATAAATATGTATATGTATCTTACCAACGAAAGCGATCCTACCATTAGAAGTGAATCATATTTGATTTAAAAGATTAGACCCGGAGAAAGAAAATTTTTGTCTTAAGATTTGGCTCAAATAAATAAAACAATAGAACATACATACACAGATCACGTCTTTATCCCTTACGGGGTAGACAGAGCCCAAGGTAACAGGTATCTACAGGCCACATTTAGCAAGATTGTGGGCGTATAGGTGGAAAATGGAATCAAAATAGTGATCGGTTGCTAGCCTCATCGCCTAAAACATGATTCCTATGATTTTCGCCCATTCCCTCGATGGGCTTTTACCATCTGCGCGGGTAGACAAGCAACTGGTATATTTTATTTACAAACAATAGAAGGGACACGTTAAATAAAATCTTGTAAAAAATACTTTGTCCTTACAAAAAGCGGCGGCGACAACGTAGCGTAGAGCGCAACTGTAAAAGAATATCCAGGTTTTTATGGTTCAAAACCAAAATAATCTTACCAAAAACTCGTTTCTGAAATAAAACATTTTCAGCTTAACTGTTACTAGTTATTTTTCCTTCCTATATTTCAACGGAAATAACTTCACTACGGAGGTATCTTTGCGGGGAGTACTAAATCAGAACACCGAAGTTAGTTTCTCAATAATTTACGCAAAAAAACTTTGACGTTTTATGTTTATAAAACACTACCTGAAATAATGTTCACTTTATTTTTTAACGACAAAATTACAATATCACTATCTAGAGCTTTTTTTTAAAATTTAGCGCGGTTACCAACGACGGTTAGTTTTTTTTTTAAGTTTTCTATTCATGAGCATTTAATTATATCAACTACGCCATCTCTTGTTGAGTAGCTTATTTAAATATTACATTAATGGTGTATAAAGCACTTAACTGTAATATTAAAAATTGTACTAAAAAAAGGGAATCGACAACGTCAAAAACTATTTATTTGTGTAATCTGTGACAAATTATAAAAAAAAGTTATTGACACTTGAACACCGTGGAAAAATTATATTAGGAAATTGTTGTTTTTATTTATTATTTTCATAATTTCTTAGTTGTTAAAGCTAGAGATTTTATGTTTAACTAACGAAATGAGCATGGCGTCGACAACACGGGCGTCCGTCTCGCAGATATTGCGCAACAAAGACGACACTGGCGAAGAAGATGACGAACCTAAAAAGAAGTCTCGTGAGGATTGGAGGAAGGCTAAAGAGCTAGAAGAGGCTCGAAAAGCCGGCACAGCACCTGCAGCCGTTGATGAAACAGGTATTTAATGATATTCTAACCCAAAAATACAATAAACAACCCCGTACGAGTTATTGTTATGACAATTCGAACATGGACTAAATTACGAATTTCACTCTTTATTTTACTAAAGAACTTAAAAAGCAACAGCTTTGGTGCTACACATTGCTTATTACCGAATTTCAACTTTATTCATCTTAATTCCTTGTTTCAGGCAAGGATATAAATCCGCACATTCCGCAGTACATTTCGTCAGCGCCATGGTACTACGGCACTGCGGGTCCGACGCTGAAGCACCAGCGGCCGCAGGAGGACCGGGAGGCCGGGTTCACCAAGCTTGACACTTTTTACAACAAGGGTGTTGATAAGGTTTGTCATCTTTTACCTTTTACGAGTCTTAACTGTGTTTCTCCAAAAATTTTGGCACTCAAGGAAAGTCTGTTGGAAGGAAATTTACATTCTAGATGTGTGTAAGCTTTTTTAGTGATAATTACTTAATTTTTTAATTAATGGCTTTGTTACCTTAGGCTCTGTCTACCCTGTAAAGGATAAAGATGTGATTTATGTATGTATTCTTGATCAACTGACAATGGGTATTTTGCAACTGTCGACATAGAGACATGGGGTGATTGTTCGGTTTCAAAAAAACACTTTCAGGGGAGGAACCGGCAAATAAATCTGGGTTCCGTACCCAAAGGGTAAAAATGGGAAAATTTGGCTAATATGCTAAATTCCATAGCATAAAATTAGAGGCAGCGTAACCAAGGCATGGTTGATGATGTTACATTTTCTATTTCAGACAAAAGTAGCCACTAAGTTCAGAAAAGGAAGCTGTGAAAATTGTGGTGCAATGACTCATAAGAAGAAGGATTGTCTCGACAGACCAAGAAAAGTAAGACTCCTTTATTTATGAAATGTTCACTGGAAACTTTCACAGTAAAACTAGATCATCCTCACTTTCATAAAATTGTGATTTAACTTTGAATTTGTTAAATTTGTAACCTGAAAATTAGAACAGAAAAATCAGAAAAGTAAAGCTATGGCCGGGAATCGAACCTGGATCCTCATCATTCCGTGATGCTTGCTATAGCGCTACACCACCCATAGCAGGTTTGAATTTGTTACAAATCATATCCACATTTTTATGCTTGATATATTTTGTCAGATTGGTGCGAAATACACAAATGCGGGAATTGCACCGGATGAGTTCAGCCAGCCTGACCTGAACCTGAGTTACGATGGCAAGAGGGATCGTTGGAACGGGTACGACCCTGCAGAACACAAGGCCATCATCGAGGAGTACCAGAAGATCGAGGAGGCTAAGAGGGAGCTGAGGGCTAAGAAATTAGAACAGGGTATGAAATATTCTTTTTGGAACACCGCCGGCCCAAGTACTTTGCTGACCGACCTTTTTGTTCACTGTACTTGGTATAAATTTCAAGTCAATTGGTCAAACCGTTAAAGAGTTTCCTCTTTTTGGATTATTGCATGTCTCCCTTTCTATACAAGCTATAGTTGAAAATTAAAGTTGCGGAAATATTGATTATCTGTCAAATATTTCAGATGCGACAGAGGATGATGACAACGCTGAAGAGGATGAAGACAAATATGTAGATGAAGTTGATATGCCTGGTACAAAGGTAAGAAAATCCTTTGATAACTCTAATACTCCGTCGGGATCTATCCTTGACTTTCTTCAGAGATAATTCCTTCCACATCCGTATTTGGTCCCATACATTTTCAATTAAAATGTAAAAAATAAACGAGGCTTACATACATGTGAGTTAGGTAAGAAATAACTTCACACAATGGAATTTACTCATTTTGTATGTCTTAAGGAACTGTCATACCTGTATGGTTGGTCTGGTTGTGAAAAGAGGAAGAGATGCGGCTAGTTTCTTTGCTCCCAGATCATGAATACTCTTTGTACATTGTCACCTCTCTTGTTCTAGGTGGACTCCAAACAACGTATCACAGTGCGTAACTTGCGTATCAGAGAGGACACTGCCAAATATTTGCGGAATCTGGACCCTAACTCCGCGTACTATGACCCCAAGACGCGTTCTATGAGGGACAACCCCGACCCCCACGCTGCGGAGTGAGTATACTTCTGACAGGACAGGGTATTGGGGCCAAACAACCTTATCTAAAAACCTCAGGCAATATTTTATTCATAATTTTGTTGATATTTTATTTCCAGTTAATGAATTTACGATAAAATAGTTTTAAAAAAAAATTAGGCGTTTTGAGGTCAGAATTTTGTTTACCAAATAAGACAATTAAGAATGAACAGATTTCGTGTAAAGATATGTACGTTGAAGTAGCAATAGGCAGGCCACATCGCTCGTAGAACAGACAACACCAACCGGAAGACGCTGTGTTGGCAGGCCTCCCACTAGGTGGACTGATGACATCGTGAAAGTTGCGGGAAACCGTCGGATGCTGGCGAGTTGTTCATTATGGTGTGCTAAGTCTTCAGGCTGATGGTGTCACTTTGTGTGTGCAGGTCGGACTACACGGGCGAGAACTTCGTCCGGTTCACGGGGGACACGTGCGCGCACGCGGCGGCGCAGCTGTTCGCGTGGGAGGCGCACGCGCGCGGCGTGGACGTGCACCTGCTGGCCGAGCCCACCAAGCTGCAGATGCTGCAGCGCCAGTACCACGACAAGTTCTCCCAGTTCAAGTCCCAGGTACGCTGAACCCTCACGAAAGATTCGCGGCACATGGGACCTTATTACCATTTTTTTTTTTTTTTATATGAATAGGAAGGCAAACGAGCAAGTGGGTCACCTGATGGTAAGTGATCACCACTGCCCATAGACACCCGCAACCCCGGAGGGATTGCAGATGCGTTGCCAACCTAGAGGACTAAGATGCAATGCCTCTTGTGCCCGTAATTTCCCCGGCTGTCTTACTCTCCACACCGGAACTCATACTCATACTCATACTCATACTCATTTATTCGTAATACTTATAGTTATTACATGTCATTTTTAATTTACGATTTTAATAAAACTGGAGCACCAATAAAATAATAACACATTTTTTAATCATAAAGCTGTAGGCTTTGACTGCCAGGAAAAGAGTTCGTCGAATGTATAGAATGTGTGCTCGAGAAGCCAATTCCTGAGTTTAATTTTAAAACATCTTAACGACGAGGCCGAAATGATCGTATCAGGCAGCTGGTTATAAACTGCCGGGCCCATCACGTGGGTCAGCTTGCCCGACTTCGCAAGTCGCCGTTTTACTGCACGGAGCCTCTGCGGATCCCGCAGCGAGTGGGTTGTCACATCTACGCGCCTCTTATACTCGCACAGATTACTGTGAACGTACACGGCTACTTGAAATATGACAAGCGATGGCAGCGTGAGTATGCCTAACTCTTTAAAATATGGCCTTGCTGACTCACTCTGCCCCACCTGAACTATTGCTCGCACAGCCCTTTTTTGCAGTCGAAAAGCACGCTGCCACTCTGCAGCACGCCCCCATAACTCGGCGCCATACTGCAGAAGCGAGTGTATCGTGGCGAAGTAACACGTCCGCACCGCGTGCCGCGGCACAATACGGGCCAGGCGTCGCAACGCAAAACATGCACTTCCTAATTTGGAGCACAACTTATCTATGTGACAGCTCCAACTCAGTCTGCTGTCAATCTCGAACCCCAGGAAAACCGATACTCGCACCTGCTCCACACTTATGCCTTCAGCCTGAACCTGCAGCTGTCTCGGAGTTCTATTTCCAATATGGAAATGGAGAAAGTGTGTCTTAGATACATTAAGAACGAGGCCGTTTGATTTAAACCAACGAGAGAGCTGGCTTGCGGTATCATTGAGGCGAATCTCCAGAGAATTGATATCAGGAGCCGACACAACCCCGGCGACATCGTCAGCATACATTAAAATATCGGCGGACGAAATCGCTTCAGGTAGGTCATTCATCCCCACACAGCAGTGCACAGCAGAACACAGCAGTGCAAGCACTGCTACTTAGCGGCAGGATTAGCGAGTAAGATGGTGGTAGCGATCCGGACGGACCTTGCTCAAGGCCCTACCACCCGCTGCCATGACGTCTTAATTCTTCTTTTTTTAATATGGCCTCATCAATCAATGCTATGATTCGAAAATCTTGTGACAAAAATGTTGGCTACGTTGTACGGTAGAACACGGTCGAAAGACCCCTCCCCTGTCGGGCTCTTAGCCAACGGATAATGCCCTCAGAATCTGCCAGGAAATCATTAACCGATGGTGCACCGGACCATGTGTTCCGGTGTGGAGAGTAAGACAGCCGGGGAAATTACGGGCACAAGAGGCATTTCATCTTAGTCCTCTAGGTTGGCAACGCATCTGCAATCCCTCCGGGGTTGCGGGTGTCTATGGGCAGTGGTGATCACTTACCATCAGGTGACCCACTTGCTCGTTTGCCTTAATATTCACATTAAAAAAAAAAAAAAAAAAAAACCAAGTACTGCTCTTCCGCTCGGACGGATCCAAAAACGAACCGCAGCTCTTGACCGCACTCGAAGGTAACTCGACTCGCACCCCGTTTTGCCAACTTGAAAACTGAAATTGAAACTAACTAGGCAAGTGTAGACCGACCGCGTATATGAGTCCTCGCCCTTGTGATCCAGACGGGCGGGGTGGCAGCTCTGTGCGGGGGCAGGCGTGCTCCCGCCCGCACCGAGATAGCATGGAAGGCATACATACATACATACATACATACCGTCACGCCTCTTTCCCACAGGGGTAGGCAGAGACTACTTTGTTCCACTTGCTACGATCCTGACATACTTCTTTCGCTTCATCCACATTCATCAATCTCTTCATACATGCTCGTCGGTTTCGGGTACTCCTGACCTGACCTTTTTCCAAAACGTCTCCTATTTGGTCTCGAAATGTCCGTCTAGGCCAGGGGTGGCCAACTTGATTAGACCCAAGATCTCCTGTTTACTAACGAATCCTTTGTGCGATCTACCAATTACATACTTCATGAAACCTTAAATCAGCAGTTGGTGATTACGTTGCGCAGTCTGGTCCACATATTTATATTTTTTGCCTTGCCGCGATCGACTGGACTAACAGGCGTGTTATATTAAGATACTTTAGTACGTAAAGTTAACTAGAATATAAGGAATTCATTTAATTGTGTATAGGTTCTAAGAAATAATCTCTGTGCACTGGCGACGTACCGGAGGCGCTGCAGACGCTACGTTGCGAATTCCTTCAGATAGCTCGCCTCGCGACGGCTCCGATGCACAGTTCGGAGAGTTAAAGATAAGTTAGTTATAAAATATTATTCAGACGGTTCGGACCTAAACTTTCAAATGTTGTTCTAATAATTAAATTGTGAAATTGTGAATTGAACGTTTACATACAGTTTACACTGTAAAGCGAACTATTCTACCCATTGTGTTGCAAATCAGTCAATAAACGTTCTGATTATCTACAGTTACACCAAAAAGTGGACTATTGTACGCATTGTGTCTTTAAATTGACAAATAAACATTTTAAGTGATAAATAAAGTTTTATTTACTAACTCTACGTCCGAATCGCATATTTGGCGCAGTCTTGATAGGTGCACTAAGCCGGTTGCACAAAAATCGGTATCCGGTATCCGTTTTAACGGTTAATTAGTGTATTTACGAACTCCCGGAAGTGAACCGTTCATATCTGTGGAAGCTGTGACGTCCAGAAGGAGCAAATATTCTTCAACGGAACCAGTTAAAAGGAAAATGATAATTTCTTTAATTATCACGATACTGTGAGTACGTTTGGAATTTTATTTAAAGGTTCGCAAACAGATAAATTTCCCAAACTCCTAGATCGTTGTATTTTTATATTTTAATTAAAGTTTAATTGTGTTTACAAGTGTTTTGCATAGTGAATATTATACAATATGAATCAAATTCAATTATTTGATATTGCCTTAAAAGTTGTACCTACCTATGATGGTGATGTTAATTCTTTATACCGATTTATATCAGCCGCATCCTCTGTAGCTGATCAGTATTACGATAGAGATAATCCAGATAATTTTCAAAATGTTATTGTTACAAATGGAATAATCGGTAAACTACAAGGTAAAGCTTTGGAAATAATAGACATTAATGCCGCTAGAAATTGGGATGAAATAAAAAATGTTTTGATTCAAAACTTTGCCGACCAAAGGGATGAAAATTCTTTGAATCGTGATTTAATCAATTTACACCAAAATAATGAAACACCGCAGCATTATTACGATCGCTGCTTACGTTTGCTTAACACTATAATAAATTATGTGAATTTACATAATGATGATGTGGAAGTAATAAACTGTAAGAGATCCTTTTTCACAACGCAAACTCTAAAAACCTTCTTAGCTGGATTGAAGGAACCGTTAGGGTCGACTATAAGAGCAATGCGCCCCAGTTCTCTGCCAGAGGCGTTGCAGTTTATAAAAGAAGAAAGCAATACTTTATACTTGCAAAAACGTAACCAAAATAACTCATTCGCCAGTAACCAAAATAAATTTGAGCAACAAAAAAGTACATTTACAAATACTCAAAGATTCCCCGTTCCCGATTGGAACCGTAATAAACCTTACATGCAAAAATCTAGTTTTAGTCAAGTTCAGCCTCGTTTTAGCCAAAATCGAAGCAATATTCTACAGAACCACCCAAACGCATTTTACCAAGACCCAAGAACATATAGAGCTCCTAGGCCAGTGCCCATGAGCGGTGTATCTCACGGCAATGCAACAAATAACATTCCGCGTCCAGGCAACAATACCGCAACGAACGCACAGCCAAGATTTATCCCCTTTCAAAATAATATTCCCCAGCAAGCTTATGCTAATAGGCAAAATACATTCCAAAATGTTGGTTATTATCCTGATTATCAGTTTGAGGAACTACATCAACACGAAACCCTGAATGAACCTGAAATACATCACTTATCTGCTTTCTTTGAATCTGAAGAAATGCCAAATTCAACGATGACATCTGAAAACGAAAATGAAAATTTTTACTCAGGCCAGGATTCCGAAAACGAAACGTAATACAAATTAACGCTCATCTTAAACGTCAGCTTCCTTTTATCCAAATAAGTAACCCACCAATGAAACTGCTGATCGATACGGGCTCAAACCAATCATTCTTGTCTCCTGAAATTGTAAAATATTTCTATAGAAACTATAAAGTAAATTACGAGCCATTTACTGTGACAAATATACATTGTACCTCTCAGCACAAATATACCATTGACATTCCGATATTTGACGAATTCAACCTAGAAGGCATGTATAAGTTTCACATATTTAAATTTCATAATGTATTCGACGGATTGATAGGACTAGATTTATTACAAAAACTCGGTGCATCCGTTGACTTATCCAAAGGGCAGCTCGTTACTCAAAGAGCTACCAACAAGATACAAATGTTAGAATCAGGGATTCACAATTTGTTGGAAATCCTCATAAAAGCTAACACTTCAAATGTTTTCAAAGTACCCGTAAATGTAAAATGTGGCGAGATTTACATTCCTGAAAAGAAAATGAATCAGTGCATACTGCCTTCGGTAGTCACAGTGGCAAATGACGGATATGCATTTGTTGAGATTAACAATCCAACGTGCAATGACGTCATCATTAGTTTCACAGACCCCATTTCCTGCTCGCGATTAAAGAATAATTTTGAATGCCACAATTTTGAATCAGCTCTGCCGAAAGTTCACGACATCGAAAATTTAATTAGAACAGACCATTTAAACTTTGAAGAAAGAGAATCAATTCTAAAATTGTGCAAAGAATATAACGACATTTTTTACCGTGACGGAGATCCCCTTAGCTTTACAAATAAAATCAAACACAAGATTCGTACTACAGATGAAGTACCGGTATATACTAAATCTTACAGATACCCCCACGTTCACAAAACAGAAGTTGAATCCCAAATAAAAAAAATGCTTTACCAAAAAATAATCCAGCCTTCGGAATCCCCATGGTCTTCTCCTATATGGATTGTGCCTAAAAAGATGGATTTATCAGGAAAAGAAAAGTGGCGCCTCGTTGTCGACTACCGCAAGCTTAATGAAAAAACCATTAGTGATAAATATCCAATTCCGAACATTACTGATGTGCTTGACAAACTAGGCCGCTGCCAATACTTTACCACCCTTGACCTTGCCAGCGGGTTTCACCAAATAGAAATGCACCCCAGCGACATCGAAAAAACTGCATTCACAATAGACAACGGCCATTATGAATACTGCAGAATGCCTTTCGGCCTCAAGAACGCACCGTCAACGTTCCAAAGGACAATGGAAAATGTTTTGAGAGGCTTGATTAACTTAATTTGCGTCGTTTATATGGATGACATCATCATATTTTCGACCTCATTACAAGAGCACATCCTCAACCTTCAAACAGTCTTCCAACGCCTTCGAGAAGCGAATTTCAAGATACAATTAGACAAGTCCGAATTTTTAAAACACGAAACAGCTTACCTTGGTCACATTGTCACTTCTGATGGTATTAAACCGAATCCTGACAAAGTCGCGGCTATTAGACAATTTCCCATTCCGACAACGCAAAAAGAAATCAAGTCATTTCTTGGATTGATAGGTTATTACAGGAAGTTCATTCCAAATTTTTCTAAATTAACGAAACCCTTAACCTCCTGCTTAAAAAAAGGTGCAAAAATTGACCCAGACCATCCAAAATACATTAATGCGTTCAAAACCTGTCAGGAAATCCTGATGAATGATCCCATTCTCCAATATCCCGATTTTGATAAAGAGTTTAACTTAACCACCGATGCCTCAAATTTCGCAATAGGTGCGGTTTTATCTCAAGGGCAGATCGGATCTGATAAACCAATAGCATTTGCTTCCAGAACCCTTAACGAAAGCGAGATAAATTACAGTGTTATCGAAAAAGAGCTATTGGCCATCGTTTGGGCCACAAAATATTTTCGTCCGTATATTTACGGACGAAAATTCAACATTATCACTGATCATAAGCCTCTTCAATGGCTTATGTCGTTAAAAGAACCAAATTCACGCCTAACCAGATGGCGACTAAAGTTAGAGGAATTTGATTATAAAATAGCTTACAAAAAAGGAAGTTCTAATACAAATGCCGACGCTCTATCTAGGGTGCAAATTAACATTAATGAAACAGCAAACAGCCTCCACGAAGTTGACAATGACAATCTGTCAATGATTGGCAATGCCACTGAATTACCCCGCATAAATGACATCAACGTGCGCGGAGACACTGAAACTATACACACAAACTATGAAAACCCAGTTCTCGAAATACCCATTGTAGAAAAACCCGTAAATATATATAAAAACCAACTTGAAATAAAATTCGTTCTGCACTCTCCCCACAATCCAATAACCAAAGAAGTACATCCTGGGAAAAACCGCACGACGGCTCAAATTAGCTTGAACAATTTTAAAGAGGATACTATTAACCTCTTTAAACATCATGTACGGCCCAATATTCAATATGGCATTTGGCTCACAGATTTTAAATACATTCCCGAAATCACAACTACTTTACAACAAGTTTTCAAAAACTCTGCATATAACCTAATCATCTGTAAAGAAAAGCTAAACGATGTTACCAATACAGACGAACAACTCAGACTAATGAAAGCGTTTCATGATGGTAAAACAAATCATAGGGGCGTGCAAGAAACCGAAAGACAATTAAAAAGAACTTATTATTGGCCTAATATAACAAAAATGATAACAGAACACATTAATAATTGCAATGCGTGTCAAACAAATAAATATGAACGCCGACCAAACAAGCAACAACTACAAATTATTCCGACTCCTATAAAACCATTCGAGGTGGTTCATGTCGACACATTTACCGTAAGAGGTCACAAATTTCTTACCATTATCGACACGTTTTCAAGGTATGCTCAAGCATATCCCATCGAGAGCGTAACAGGTGTGAATGTTATAAATGCCCTTGCTATATACATGACTCATCACGGATTGCCTTTAAGTATCACAGCCGACCAAGGGACGGAGTTTAAGAATCTACCCTTGAAAGAATTTGCCGAACTACATAAAATCAATTTACATTTCACCAGTGTCAGTAACCCACAGTCCAACGGTGCCATAGAAAAATTCCATTCCACTATATTAGAACACATACGGTTACTGCAAATAAAACATTCTCAGTCTGCTGTAACCGAACTCATGCTCTTTGCAGTTTTAGCCTACAACAATTCTATACATTCAGCGACAGAGAAAAAGCCAATTGAAATAATCAATGGTCATTTGGACAACCGCGACCCCTTCGATCTATTATTAGAAAAAACATGTCTTCAAAATTATATTAACAGGCATAAAGAAATCACTACAGACTTGTACACTAAAATTAACGAACATTTAAGCGCTAAACATATCGCAACTATAAATAAACACAATGAAACTTTAGAAGAACCACTCGAATATGTAGAAGGTGAAGCCTGCTACATAAAAAATCCATTAGCTGCGCGACATAAAGAGAAACCCCGCTATATAACTAGAAATATTGCCAAAAATTTAGGTATAAAAATAATTGATCAAAAAGACCAAGAGTACCATAAACGCAGAGTTCGTAGACCGTTAAATTTGCAACATAACTTGTTACAGGACGACGGTCTGCAGACCGACATGGGCCGAAGAAGCGACGCTGATACGTCTGAATAAAAGTCCAGGCATATTGCCATTCAAACTAGACCCAGCAAAAATTCGGCAATCCGATCATATATTCTTACACTACATACAGTTAAATGATTTTAAAGAGCAAATTCGTACCATAGAAGACCAAACTCAATCGTTAGAAGCCTTGTATAAAGATTTTGATAGCGGTTTTAGGTTTAGATTTAGTGTATTTTATAAGCATATTAGTACTAAGTTGGAACTTGCTATAGATAAATATAACTCTATAGCAAAAAATAGATACAAACGAGGTCTTATCGATGGCATGGGTGCTATAATTCGTAGTATTACAGGCAACCTCGATCAAACTGACGCTAAAAAGTATGATAAAGCAATATCCATTCTCGAAACAAATCAGGCTGAAATAGCAAAACACTTTAACAAGGACGTTACACTGAATCACTACTTCCTTAACAGCTATAATGAAACAGTATCAACATTGTCTCAAAATCAAAACCAAATCACAAATAAAATAACAGAAATACTTCGAGAAATAAATTACACTAAATTGGAACTATCTGACTATTTAAAAATAGATACTTCCTTCAAACTAGTTGAAATAAATTTACAACTCGTTCTCGAAGCACTCTCTAATCTTGAAACAGCCCTCTCATTTTCAATTAAAGGAATAGCTGACCACAATATCATCACTTTTGAAAATTTACAATATTTCATCCGATTTCTGAGCAAGCATTATGACCCCAAACAATTAATAACTACAGATGTTAAAGAATCTCGTATATTTTATAATTTCGTAGAATTAAGTTCTTATTTTAGTAACGATAGGATAGTCTTTGTTATTAAGGTGCCAATTCTATATAAGTCCACCTTCGACTACTACCAATTGTTCCCCATACCTACCCTGAACTACAATATCCTTGTGCCTCCCAAACCTTATCTGATTGCGGACGACAATGCGTACCAGTATCTAGAGGAGGAATGCCAACATTACGGAAAGATATACTACTGCCAAAAATCAATAAAACTATATAACGCAATGCAACAAGATGACTGCCTATATAAGCTAATAAGATCCCAAATTGTATCAACATCATGCAGTTTCCACAACATAAAAATTATGGAAGAGATATTCGAGCAAATCAATGATAATTATTATCTACTATTCTGTCCGAAGCCTACTAAATTTCACCTACGTTGCCACAATGAAGAATATACTACTGTTAATGGATCTTATTTACTGAATCTTCCCGAAAACTGTACTGCATCAACTGAGATGACTTCTTTTACAAACGAAAAGAGTATTAACAAAGGAACTCCTATAAAACTGTATTCTCTGAATCTCGAGAACATTCGTGTCAAGAATCCTATAGAACCATTAAAAATTGACAAAATTTCAATGAATCAGCTATATAATTCAATTGGATTCATACAGAAAGAACAACAAAAAATACAACTCGTCAGTCCTGATACCCAACAACTACACATATATTGGACTAAACCACTCTACATTGTCTTAATGACTGCCGCAGCATATTTCGCATTTATTAAAATAAAAACACGAATGCTTACACCTTCACCCGTCGAGACTGGAGCGCAAACTTCACCAACCGAAGGATGTACGAGGTCTTTCTGCAGTTAAATAAAGAATAAAACTACGAAAAAGACCTCTATCTGGTAGGGAAGGTGTTATATTAAGATACTTTAGTACGTAAAGTTAACTAGAATATAAGGAATTCATTTAATTGTGTATAGGTTCTAAGAAATAATCTCTGTGCACTGGCGACGTACCGGAGGCGCTGCAGACGCTACGTTGCGAATTCCTTCAGATAGCTCGCCTCGCGACGGCTCCGATGCACAGTTCGGAGAGTTAAAGATAAGTTAGTTATAAAATATTATTCAGACGGTTCGGACCTAAACTTTCAAATGTTGTTCTAATAATTAAATTGTGAAATTGTGAATTGAACGTTTACATACAGTTTACACTGTAAAGCGAACTATTCTACCCATTGTGTTGCAAATCAGTCAATAAACGTTCTGATTATCTACAGTTACACCAAAAAGTGGACTATTGTACGCATTGTGTCTTTAAATTGACAAATAAACATTTTAAGTGATAAATAAAGTTTTATTTACTAACTCTACGTCCGAATCGCATATTTGGCGTGATCGACCGGTCGATCGCGATCGACCCGTTGGCCACCCCTGGTCTAGGTCTTCCCCTCCCAACGTTACCATTCACACTCCCCATATAGATCTGTTTAGTTAATCTACTTTCATCCATCCGCTCTACGTGACCAAACCAACTAAGCAATGGAAGGCATGTGACCAATGATTTGTTGTAGGTGAAAGAATCGGTCCTGGAGAAGTATGGCGGCGCTGAGCACCTGAAGGTGCCGCCGCGCGAGCTGCTGCTGGCGCAGACGGAGGTGTTCACGCAGTACAACCGGGACGGCACCGTCGCCAACGGGCCCGAGAAGCAGCTCGCCAAGTAAGACGACATACGGAGGGCCTTGTCATGTCGTGTTTGTAGAACGAACAGTTACCATCGGACGATTTAAGTATCAAACCCGTATCTTGCCGAATGCGGTTTTAAGAGCTCACCGACTGTATGTATACTGTATAGTATATAAAGATGATTAGCAATGATTTTTATGTTATGAATGATCATGTCATACAAACAAGACACTGAAAGTTATGTTAACTAATTACGTATGTATGTAAACTCTTTATTGTGCAAAATAAACAAGACAAATACAATTGACAAACACTGAGATACATGCACAAAGGCGGACTTATCCCTTTAAGGGATCCCTTCCAGTCAACCTTTGAGTAGATTAAAGGAGTATTATATTAGGGACTACTTTTGTTATGTCCCGCTATCCCTCGAGAACTATACAATTTTCCAGGATAAAAACTAACTTGGCTGTATGCCAAATTTCAACTAAACCGGTCCAGCGGTTTAAGCGTAAAATGTAACAGACAGACAGAGTTACTTTCGCATTTATAATATTACTAGCTTCTGCCCGCGACTTCGTTGTAGAATTAGACATAAAAACCTTCCTCTTGAATCACTCTATCTATTAAAAAAAACCGCATCAAAATCCGTTGTTTAGTTTTGAAGATATAAGCATACATAGGGACATAGGGACAGAGAAAGCGACTTTATTTTATACTATGTAGTGAAGTAGGGACTACTAACGACAGTCGCAACTTCAACTGTAAAATTTTATGACATACGTCAAACAAAATTTATGAGACAAAACATTATGGATTATAAAATCCGCATCGTCAATGTTATGGGACAAAATATGGACCCAATAATTAGGCATAATGTTCATGTTACTTTTTCCGAGTTGCAACTTGAACAAGCTATTGATTTCAGGAGTAAATACGAGGAGGACGTACTGATAAACAACCACACGTCGGTCTGGGGGTCGTACTGGCGCGACGGCCAGTGGGGCTTCAAGTGCTGCCATTCCTTCATCAAGGTCAGTACCAGTACCACTATGAAACACGAACAGGACGTGTTGATAAACAAGTATTAGGTAGTAGTTTAGTTGGTTTCATTTAAAACGACGACAATGCAATTAACGCGGGATTTTACAACTTCTTTTGTTGCTGAATATGAAAGGAAAAAATAACAAAGAGACGTAATAAAACTGACCGAAGTATGGCACGTATACTGGAGTAGCTCAACCCTTCTTGATCTTTGAAATGAAGTTTTTTTAATTTTATTTGAAATATGATTATTAATACTTACAAATCAACACATATACATATTACATATAGCCAGGTTGTAAAAAAGAGACTATTTTTGCAAATATAACACATGTACTAAAAGAGCGAAAGCCAGTTAGACACTAACAAAATATTGCACTTAAGCCTAGAAAGTATCCCCTCCTATTGATTATTGTTTATTACCTGAACTGGACCCTTTTAAGTATAATAGGTGTATTGTTTGACACAGTATATAAGTATTATTTTAGAAACGCACGTCGTCTAGTATAACACCGACCAACAACATCAAAACTATCAAGATTGTTTGTTCACGGTATACTTTTGACCAAACGCTAATGGTTTTACAACCCCACTTGAAGTTAACAATTGAACAATAGACGTCGGTTTTAAGTACTTTTCGTCAGCTTAAATGAAAAAACCATAAACACGACAATGATTGTAGAATATGCGGCGAAGAGGTTGAAACCTTGGAACACATTATGTGCGAATGTGATGCCCTCGCCAGACTAAGAATGAAATTCCTCGGCATCGGATACCCTGAACCAAGAGATTTTAAGGCACTACCACTACGCCCAATCACCCAATTCATGAATGAGGTGGTAAAAGGGATGGAATAGTGCGAAGGAGGGGTAATTACACAAAAGATCTACGAATGGGTCGAAGTGTATCCGTAGGGACCCGTAGGGATGTAGGGATTTTTTATGTGCAATAAAGAGTTTACATACATACATACATACTAAGATAAGATAGTAATAATAATACAGAAGGACGGTACGGTCGACATCTGTCGGGCATGCCGTCCTGGAGAGTCACTCAGGCATATTATCTCTGGTTGTTCGAGTCTTGCTAACGGCGAGTACTTGCACAGACATAACCTTGTAGCCAGGATTATTCACCAGCAACTTGCTCTTTTATTCGGTCTTGTGGACTTCGAAGTGCCCTACTACAAGTACACACTTGCACCAGTTCTTGAAAATGGTCGTGTCACGGGATCGATCTATCATCACGGACAGACTAATGTCGCCAATATACCTGATATTGTGCTGATAGATCGATCGAGGCCCCAGGCAGTGCTCGTAGACATCACGAACCCCCATGACGTGAACCTCGTGAAGGCCAAGAAGGACAGTCAGCAAGTGCCTTGACTTGGCTCACGAGGTTTCCGCCATGTGGCCTGTTGATTCGACGATCACTGTTCCGATTGTCGTTTCGGCGAACGGTCTAATAGCGAAGAGCCTTGACCATCACCGCCCTATTTTCCTCCGTGTTGGGTAGATTCTCCGCGTAATTTTTGTGTACTTCTGTATTTTTAAATTTTTATGTGCAATAAAGAGTTTACGTACATAGATAGGTACATACAATTTTTGAATTGAAATTAAACCTCGTTTCAGATGTCGTATTGCGTTGGTGAGGCGGGCAAGTCGGTGGTATTAGAAGTTAAAGATGACCCCAAGGCTTCCACCAGCGCCAGAGTCCAAGAATCTCCGGAGAAGAAGGAGAAAGACAAAAAAGGTAAATGTTACAACAGTTAGTCTACAGTAATCGGGTATGCAAGTTCGCGGCGCATTTTTCTTGGCCATGATGGTTTTGACGATACGGCTGGTAGTTTAAAAAAAATTGAAAAAGAGCCTTTGGCGGTCTATTAGCGAATTAAAGCTTTGATTTTAATTTTATGACAGTTTTTGGAGTCTGATGGGAATATCTAAGGTGCCGAGTATGGCAACATTTTTCTCTACTTTCTACTATATTTATTACAAAGCATTTTTCACTGTGTTCTACATTCAGATTGACTTATGAATGATGTCTCTGATAATGGCCTACTAATTTATTTTAGAAAAAGCTGCTTCGTCATCGTCGGACTCCAGTTCCAGCAGTTCTGACTCCGAGCCCGACATACGCACCAAAACTGAGAAGACTAGTAAGAAGAAGAAAAAGAAGTCCAAGAAGAAGAGGAAGAAGGAGAAGAAGGAGAAGAAAGCCAAGAAGGACGAGGACAAATTAAAGAAGGTAATCATTTGTGTTAAATACCTTTTTTATATTCTAATGGGGGCACTATTACTTCATTAATTTTCTTAATCTTTACAGGCATTGGAAATGGAAGAAAGGCAACAGAAGCACGCCTCGTTCTTATTGTCTATGGATGAGAGGAAACGGCCATACAACAGTATGTATGAAGCCAAAGAGCCCACGGAAGAAGAAATGGAGGCCTACAGGATGAAACGGCAGAGAGAAGAGGACCCTATGAGCCAGTTTGTGTAGAATTATGTAAAATGTTAATAAAATAAACTAGTTGTTAGGGTCTGTACAGACTGTCTGCATTCCGACTGCAATGTAACTCAACTGCTGACTACTATTACTGCTAACGTTTCTATGACTGTCAGCTTGCAGTTTTGTCTATGCAATTGTAATGAAAAATGTGTAGCTAGTCAGCACTTCAGCAGTTAAGTAGCAATCGAAATCTAGACCGTCTGTACTCGCCCTTACACATACCTATATTTTTGTTTTATTCAGAAATGTATTTAATAACAAACAAATAAATAATTACAATAACCTTTTTTTCTATAATATAGCCAGTAAAGCCATAAAGTGCTACAATCTTTGTACGGATTGAAATTTCGTTGAAATCACAATTTTACTATCATGTAAAACTGTAGCTGATTATGAGGTCTTTTGTTCAGCAAATGCCTGTTAGATTTACATAATTTATGCCTACAGCATGTGCTAAGTAAGACAAATAATTTTCCACTTCAATGTGCATTTATAAATATTCACATGAATAGGATTTATTGGCAGTATGAATGATTCCTGTGCATGACTCACGAAATTTTAAAACGACAACAGGGTTGCTGCGTAAAAAACTACCTGAATAGTAGTTTCGTGGCAACAAATCCAGTAAGAAAAAACTCGATTCTAATAAGATTGCCTTCGATAAAATAAATAAATTACTTAATAAGATTAATTAAAAATATTGGTAAATACTTTTTTGGTTATTTTAGAGGAAATACACCGTTTAGTAGTTTTTCAAATACTGTGGTAGATTTTTAAACTTGACCGATGACACATCGCCATGATTTTTTGTTAAACGTCAAATCATGTCATTTCCTTTTGATTAGTGGGCCGTCCAATTACTAAGTTTGTGATTGTTTGTGAAATAAAGCGTTATGATGGCTGCCGAGGACACGACCGCGGACGCGACGAAGCGGTTAAACGTTAAGAAACAGACCCTGGACGACGCTTACGCGGCGCCAGCCAATTTCCTCGAAATCGACGTGGTGAACCCAGTGACGACAATGGGTGTCGGAAAGAAACGCTACACCGATTACGAAGTCCGCATGAGGGTAAGAACTTCACCAGACGTCTATTATTAGAGCGGAGTAATTAGATTATCTGTTTACGCGTCGTTCGTGTGTTTGTGTTGTTTTTGGTGGGCGTATAGCGGAGGCCAAGGCGAGGCAGCCGCTGCGCGTCAATACGCCGATTTGACTCAATTATTGTAGTAAAATCTGTATCCTGCTTACAGACGAATCTGCCCGTGTTCAAAGTGAAAGAGTCGAGCGTGAGGCGGCGGTACAGCGACTTCGAATGGCTCAGAAACGAGCTGGAAAGAGATAGTAAGGTAAGCGGATTTGACTCATGCTGATAAACGGTCGTTTCTCTGTTATCTTTTTGACAACAATAATATTTGAGTATAGAAACGGCTTTGTATAATTTCTGGCCCAATAGCACTTGCCCAGATAACTGGTTTGAAGGCATAAAATATTGATGTGAGTTCAAGGTTCTGCGAATCATTAAGTTCTTCATTTGTATTAATAATGTGCCCTTGAACATTTTTTATCATGATCCAAATAGTGAAACAAAATGTGCAACTTTATTATTATTTTTAATGGTAAATTTATTTCAAACTCAGTGATCCTGTATCTGGAATTCATTGTTGTTTCACAATAAATCTTTCCGTGTAAAAATTACTGAATAAAATAATCTTTAGGTTTGGGCTTAATCAATCATCATCAAGTGATAAAAAGTTGTGAAATACTTTCTAGTGTTGCAATTTTTTTTTTCCTTGGTTTGACCATGACCAATCAGACATTCTGCCGGATACTGTGTGCTTTGAAAAAATTAACTAAAATTCCTTTGTATAAAGCAAATTTATTAAATAAATGTTGCCATCTCTTTTAGATTGTGGTGCCACCATTGCCCGGTAAAGCCTTGAAAAGACAGCTGCCCTTCCGCGGAGATGATGGCATATTTGAGGAGGAATTCATTGAGGATCGCAGAAAAGGTAAATATTTAACTAATTATATAAAATTCACATTGATGTGACCTTTGATATTGTTTCCGCTGTGTTTTTATTTCAATGAAAAATTAAAGAATAAAATCAATTATGGGACTTACAACCTAAATAAACCTGTTCTTTGATTATTCCAAGATTTTCAGACCATTCCGTGAACTTGGTTTGATTATTGGTGTGAACTATTTAGGAAAGAAATTTGACACTTTTGGCTGAAGCGGTTTTTCTATTTTTTGTAAGTGATTGCTGATACTTTTAATGCTATCATGATTTTTCAATTAGCGCATAGTCCTTGAGTGATCTTGATGTGTTTGCCGTTTTCACAACTTTGTGTATTTTAACAAGTGGTTGATAAGACTTGTTGATAAATTGGGAATGTGTTGACAAAAATGTAACTCCTCCATCTTGTTATATAAAAGATGAGTGATGACTGACTGACTATCAACACTCAACTCAAACCCTTTGGGCTATAAAGTTTTATAGTAGTAACCTCATACTGTTAGGCCTCCCACAAGGTGGACGGACAATCTGGTAAAGGTTTCTGTACGTCATTGATTATGGCTAACACAAAGCTGATTATTTTCTTTCCAGGGTTAGAAGTATTCATCAACAAGATAGCCGGGCATCCGTTGGCACAGAACGAGCGCTGCCTCCACATGTTCCTACAGGAGCCCACAATTGACAAGAACTATGTGCCTGGCAAGATACGGAACACATAATAAACGAACACCGCACCCACTTTGGAACAATTCTCATGCATATTCAAAGTGAAAGTTTAGTTATCATGCTCTGATAACGTGGGCAGCTATAGAATCTGAGTCAGGTGAGATGGCCATTTTTTTTCTGGGAATTATGAAATATACATGGTGTTACAGAATTATTCTGGGATACTTCAACCAGTGGTTTGATATAATACCCGAGTGAACGTCAGGGACCCATTTTGTCGATGTTTAAAATGTTATGTATCGCAGAAATTCGTCATCTTGTTTCAAAACAATGAAAACTTCCAGTGAGTCACCGCTTGGGTATACATTCGAACTTGGTCTACTACTCGCTGAAATATCCTAAATGCTGTAACAATGTGTAGTATGCATAATGCAAGGTTGTTACTGAGTGGTCTCTTTCCATCGTTAATACCATGATTGAAACAACTCTAACTTTGTCATGGTCAGATATGCCTATGAGATCTTTAAAAGCACAAACTTTCAACTGTTTTGTGGACCTTAGTAAAGATTTATCTTCAGCTCTGATTTTGCAAAAATCCTCAACAGTTTAGATAGATCTTAGTTATAACCTAAAAAATCAACATAAGAAGAACCACTCAGGGGCTGTAAACGTATTCTCGTTTTTCATCAAAAATCTTTTTTATTTTTTTCATATATAATTGTCGCGCGCTCAACGAATTCCCGCTTTACCCGTCAGCTCAGTAGCGCCAACTGTCCAGTTCCCCGTACATTTCATACTAGTACCACCCACAACAGTTTTGACGACTAAATCAACCATCCACCTTGTCAACAGTTACTGTGCTACTTAAATAAATTAAAAACTTTATATACATGACTAACGTGACGGTAAAACCATACAATAAGTTGGCTTACTCATTTAATTTCATGAGTCAGTGAATTTGTTTGGCACAATTTTTAATGACACAGATTCTACAGTGATTATTGTAAATGCTTCAACAATATCTTACTGTAATGGTGCACTCAGAGACATTAACAGTAATATTACCATTAAGCTTTTAACTGTCAAAAAGTATTGCATCTATACTAAACCACCGGTTGTAACCAGAGTTCATACTCTCTCTTTCACACTTACTTAATTAGTAAGCGATGGAGAAACAAAATGGCGCCTTGCCCACCCACGGTTTACAATGGATAGCTTTCGATGGAGAATTGTTTCAAAGTCCCGAATGTTATAGAAAATGCGTGTATAAATGATCATCGGATGTATTAAAAAGCGTATTGCAAAAATTTTGTCCGAAACGCAATGCAAAATGATGAAAGAACTTGAGAGCTACTCACGATTCTGCCATCGAGCGCGGAAGTGAGACGCAGGCATTTCAGAGGGAGATAGAAGGGTTTGTTTCTATTTTACTGTTTTAACATATCTTTCAGCTAGCTCAATGGTTGGGCCGTGAGTAGTAGAGTGGGAAAAGGTTCTTGAAGTAACTTGATTCTAAACTTAAGAGAACTGTCAAAGTCGTTGACCCTAATCAAGATCGAGATTCAAGAACCTTGTCGCACTATAGCCATTATAAGGCACTGCATTCCACAGAATATATTTTTAATAAAACGTTTCTAATTTAACCTTTCCGCGTTCGGAGGACAGCAAAAGACATCGCTGCTTAACAGATGCATCGTTATACCTAATAAAATTAGAACAATATTAAATAAATTATTGTTTGGATTTGGAATTAAGCAATATTATTGGTATCGTTGAAAAATTGTTTAGCTCGTTCATATCTATGTATATTCAGTTAGAATCGCAAGTAATTATGTTATAGTCAATAGTTTAAAATTAAGAGTAAAGTTACATTTATTTTGTATTTACGGCATGTTCTATAATCTCACTGTTCTATCTATTTTCATTTTGTTAGATAAGATCCGTTCAGGTACACCGGAAACTGGCAGAGAGAGATGTACATGCTCTCTCGCACAGTGACTGATGTGTCTGAGCAGTATTTATTGCCCGGGCTTTATTTGATTGGCTCAATTACACTAGTTAAGTTGTTTATTATCAACCATTGTATCAGCTATGAATCCAGCTGACTGCATCTAAGCAGTTCTCTTGTACTAAAACCGCACACTTTGCTGCTTACAGTGGTCCATCTCTCGAAACTATAAGTTATAATTTTATTAGTCAAAACTGGCAACATTGGCCCTATCAACCAATGAGTGGTGCTAGTGTAGACTAGTAAATTTGTAATTTGCAGCTTCGAGAAAAAAGGTTGCCATAAACAAAAGAGTTGATGTTTACTACGAGGAGGTTGCGAGAGGTCGATTTTTCGGTGACTGAACTAGTGTATTTGAGCCATGTCTCGTGTCACTTGCCTCAAGCGACTGAAGTCTGCAGACTGAACGGTAGTTGGTGGTCTGGATTTAGATTTAAATTTAGTTTTAGTACCGTTGTATAACACAGGTGACACGTTGTTACGTGGCAGCACTTGGTAATACTGTTACGGAGTACACAAAATATATCTGAGGGGGGTAGATTTTGGTTTTATATAACTAGCTATTTCAGTGCGCAAAACCCAGTATTAGGCTTATTACGCTTAACAGTGAAAAGAAGCTGTTTACAACCAACGTGTATAAATTATTATGTAATTAATGGATGTCCTTGTCCTTTCTGATATACTTTGTAGTGACCGTGACATATTGGCCATGCCAAGTAAGTATCAAAAATCATCCGAAATTCTTATAAAAACCACAAAATCGCTTAATTAAAGTTAATCCACTACTTTCGACCTTATTGGGAGATGTATTTGAAGGGTGATTGTGTTCACGTTTGCGGCGCTACCCGCACTAACCGATCGTTAATTTTTTACTTTTTATTAATCATATTATTATCTCGCGTGAGTTTAAGTGAAATTATGCCTGTTCAAACGAACTAGACAAAATATAGTCTGAACAACAAGCTTGGTCCTTCACGGAGGTCACAACGCTTCTAGAAAAATCTGATGGACTCCGTTGTCACGTAATAATTGTCACTTGTGATCATAGTTAGTTTCTGCAACACGACACCAGGAGGCGTTCTGGATATCACCGATAACCGACCGCCCGTAGATAGTTTTTATTGGATTCTAGATAATTGAAATGAATTGACTAATTTTAAACTTTTGAACGCCAACGACGCAAACGCCCTAGCCATGTTTAGGTACTCTAGTCTCATCTAAACTGCAAAATGTATAGCAAATTATAACTGCCTTTTTAATGAAAAGTTGTTTTTTAGTAAAAAGGCGCGTCAAGTTTTTTCATCTTTGTGGTGCTGGAAAACCATTCGTTTGTTACTTTCTTTGCTACTGAATGTGGAGTCTTGTGAAACGTAACATGCAATGTAGGAATTTGCCGTCCACATAGCTAGCTGCAATGTATGAAAGGTAACAACTTTTTTAAAAAAACAGTGTGTACCTTGAACAGCAATGACACGAACATGCAATATGTAATGAAAGCCAGAATGATACCTTACATGTTACGTTACACCGGTTCGTGGCAATATGTTGACTTGGCGTGTAGGTCAATGGCGTTCAAAGATTAAAGAAATAATATTTTTCGCCTTGGGTGTACAAAATTGGTAAAAGTAATGTAGTTTTGTATCTAATTTAACAGAATATGTGTTGTCATCGGTTAGATGGTAAATGACTGTTTAGATATACACGAGAGTATAGTTGTCTGGGAAGCTGTGGAACGCAAGTTTACGTTGGGTCACGTATTATGTCGATCATAATAGGATATAATGAAATAAATTTGCTATCATGTCATTATTTTTGTTTTATTTATTAACTTTTGCCGGCGTAAAGTTACTGGAGCGCTTTGGAATTTTATAACACTATAAAGTTAGTTAAGTTTTATGAAAAAAAAAATGATGAGGGCTATGGCTTCTCCGCTAAGGCTTTATAAAGTAACTTTGAAATTGATCTCTAAAACAAAAATAAAGTTGTAGAAAAAGTCGTTAATTTGTTAAACATTTTATTTACCTATCCAGTTAACTCTATAATGAATAATGTCAAATATATAAAGCTTTGAATAGTTTGTTCAAAACGTATCCATTTAAATAACATTTAGGTATTTTAGTATTACATAGAGGTCTTCCTTCAAATTGGCGCCAAATAATTCGCCAACGCCACATAAAAAAACAGTTATTTCGTTCGCACTTTCACACAATACTCAAGCTAACCGCTGATGTATTTGACATTGGCGTTTATCGCCAACAAAGTTTTGGCGTTGAACGCCAATGGCGAATAAAAACTTATTGGTATTGAAAAGGTAAATCTATCTAAAAAACAGGCGTAAAGCAACACGATTGACATTCAAACATCGTTATCTGCTTGAGGCTTGTTGGTGTACAGTCTGCTCCGACCGAAACTCAGGACCGACTCTTCCTGCCGCCAAAGTTTCTGGCCGCGAATTTCAATCTCCTCGTGCCACGCCGCTTGCGTTTTCCTGCCAGGAAACGAAGTCAAATTTACAACGAATGCTTTTTAAAGGTCCGACCACACCAATGCGTAAAAGACGTCGACGGTGCGTTTACGCAACAAAATGTACGAAGAAACTGTGAGAGAACCTTCAGATGCCCGAAGGGCAACATACCCAGAAAAAGTCGACAAACTGTAGTAGGACCACAGGCAACAGAGGTTTTTAAATGTAAAGCTTTTACTGGACGGATTTGAAAAATTGGTTCAACATTAAAATTTTACCTTAACCCTTATGAACATAAGCTACCTATATTTATTTCTGAGCGGGCAACAGCAGGTATATAACTAGCGACCCGCCCCGACCTCGCACGGGTGCAATCACTGTTTTTCTACTATACCTACCTATTAAGGTCCGGCCACACCAGTGCGTAAAATACGTTGACGGTGCGTTTACGCAACAAAATGTATGAAGAAAGTGTGAGAGATCGTGACGCTTCCTTTATGCGTGAATTATAGATACATTACCTTCCTCTTGAATCACTCAATCTATAAAAAAAACCGCATCGAAATCCGTTGCAAACGTTGCGTAGTTTTAAAGATCTAAGCATACATAGAGACAGAACAGACACAGCGGAAAGCGACGTTGTTTTATACTATGTATAGACCGACCGCTTAAATGAGGGCGAGGACTCATTTAAGCGGTTTGGTCGGTCTATAACAGTGGTTCTTAACCTTTCAGACATGAGGGACCATTTGACAAAATTTTTGTCTTGCCATGGACCACCTAAGGAACTGCAAAAAATCTAACGTATGGCTTGTATCGGCCCCAATGGATGGAATTGCACATTCACGCGTTGTGTTGGGTTGTCACTTATTGGCCCCGCGGACCACTTTAGATGCTTCCAGGGACCACCAGTGGTCCGCGGACCACCGGTTAAGAGCCACTGGTCTATAGTGATCAGCACCTGCAGTTGTCAATGAGCGGGCTGGTGTTGGGGAACACCGTCTGTAGCAGCAGCAGGCACGGCAGCACCACCACGCTCAGAAACTGGATCTGTTCAGCGGGCTGGTTGAGGAACCGCTTGCGGTCCATCATGCTGAGAGGGGTGTAGCCCATCTCGCGCTCTTTGTCACCCTGGGGAGTAAAGGACGCTAATCCAGCTGTCTCTTAAACTACTGCAAGTGGTCACGAACCAGTAGGCTTATTACCTAACTCGCTCGCAATCGCCATCGTGTTCATTTGGACAGTTCATGTATGGGCTGACAATTGGCATCGGAATCAGCTAGCTGTCACATTCATACAGGAACTGTCAAAATGAACACGATGGCGATTGCGAGCGAGTTAGGTAATAAGCCTACAGGTAACCATAGGAACAGAGTCAAGAAAGATATAGGTACCTAAATGATGGATTATAAAGACTTACTTGATTATAAAACTCTTCGTAAACGGACTCGGCAATAGATTTAGCAACTCCGAAGGGCTTGCAACACCCCGAGAGATCGCTGGTCGTCATCAGTATACCCTGGGGACAACAGGACAAGTAGGTATGGCAATAATCACCGTTTGTTCAAAATCGAAAATCAAAAACGTTTATCTTGCAACTAGACCGCCCAGGGCTCTTTTACGTTTATTTTTTTTAAACTACCAGCGCATTCGGAAAGACTGTCATTGCCAAGAATAATAATACCTATACTTGAGATCTCATTACCTTGAGTAGCTTCCGATGAGAAGTCTGTGTCCAATCAAAGGCACGCTCGGCGACAAGCGGCGCTAGTTGCGCCCGGACCTGCAGGACGACAGCTGTTAAAACCGCATTGTCTGGAAAAACTTGAAATGCTTCGCGGTTCTATACCGAGATTCCCCAGTAGAAACGTATTCTGTGATTTCTAAATGTCTATGAAAATTAGAACACATAGAAAAATCCGAAAAGTAAAGCTATGGCCGGGAATCGAACCCGGATCCTCGTCATTCCGTGACGCGTGCTATACCCCTACACCACCCATAGCAGGTGGGTAGTCTCCGAATTTTTCTACCTGTTACTAACTGTCACGTGACCTTTGTTACTATGCGAATTTTTTGTCGCTATGCGTCATCTGTTTGAATGATGTGTCTGTACGACACAATTACAAACTCCCGTGGAACATTTACTGCTCACCAGGGACGAGAGAAGGCGCTGTTTTTCAAATGATAAGCACTATCAAATGAATCAAGAAATTTTTATTTCTTGATTTTCTAACGGCAAAACCGTAAAAGTAAACATAAAAATCAAGAAATAAAAATTTCTTGATTCATTTGATAGTATTCTGTGATGTTTTTAAGTATTCACCTACTTTACGTTATTACATAATTATTATTCAAAAGGAACAGAGAGAAATACTTATTTACGAATATTCGACACACGCCGAAAAAAGGACTAAAAACTTTTAGTAGATAAAGGAAAATACACAACAGCTAATTTTCCAGTGGGACCCAAATAAAAATAGATTGTAAAACACAAAAAATTGCCACACACTGACAAAGGTGCCCTTTGGCAGACTGACGGATGGACGGATGAGCGAAAGCATAAAATATACTTAAAGATGAATATTCGTGATTCATATTCATCATACAAAATGCCTGGCCTTACCGGAATTCAAGCCACGTCAAGCTTCAACTCACTAACTGAACTATCGGGCGTCGAAACTTTTCCAAATTATATCCACTAAAGTACAGAACCTGAAAGTAGACTGCCAGGTCGGTGCACAGGATGTCATACTTCATCTCCTCCATAATGCGCTCATGGTCGCAGGCTGGCAACTTGGCCAGTATGTTCTTGTCCTAAAAGGATATATTTTGGTGAACATGAACCCTGACTGGGAGGACCACATCTAAGACGGGTTTGATCGCTACTGTCTAAATGGCTAATCAGCTAAGTACTTTACGGTCTTTAACCGTGGCCCACCTGCAGTTTGTCCATCTGGTTTTCGACGGAAATTTATCAGGGTATTTTGCACTCAGGCAACTGAAGGTACAGTCAAGTGTAATAATATGTATCTAATCAAGGTTTCAAAAATAAGTACCATACGCTCTTACACCGGCGTAATAAGGTCGTGGGACATATTTTTGAGAAGTTCGTATCGATACTTATTTTTGCACTTGACCGTACCTTAATAACTTAACCTACCTATTTTTGTATTATTGGGTAATTCAAAATAATGGTAGCATTTATTCCAGATGGACAAATTATGTGGGTGGACCACGGGTACCTAAGTCCCTGTAGGTACCTACTTCGAACTTAATGCTTGCAAATATGTTCCAGCGTGGGTGATGTGATGATATCTTAATATTCAGGGACTGGGACCGCTTGTCTTAGCTAGATTCTGTGCAGTAGGTCAGAATACAGGTCCTAGGATAGTGTAGGTGGTGAAAATTTTCGTGCCATTGTCTTTGTCGCTCGCGCGTATTTGACGTTGAGCAGGCAAATAAATCACTCCAGAGCTCAGACAATAAATCAGTAACAAGAGCTGGCTGACCTCGATGAGCTTCTTAGCGAGGAAGTAGTGGTGGTACTCGAGTATGGAGGTCTTGTACATGGCGGCGAGCGGGTGCTTTGTCAGCGCCAGGAAGTTGTTGTTGAAGCCCGGGTGGTCGAGGTCGTGGCAGAGCCCTGCCAGCAGCAACGCCGCCGTCTGAAAAAGACCACAATTTGTGTCCCATGGTAAGTTTATTTCATAGATCAAAAGTATTGTCGAAGTCGATAGAAATAAATCGAAGATAGAATGATCTATCTAAGACAACGGTTTGTCAATTATTTTTGCTTCACCAGTGGCCCGTTTCTCGCATCTAAAAGTTAACATTTTTGAAGTCTAAACTAGCAACATTGACCCAATCATCCAATCAGTGGTTGTGATTTGATTAGTGTTGCTAGTTTAAACTTGTAAAATTGTATTTTGTAGCTTCAAGAAACGGGCCACTGGCAGCCCAAAAGCTGCAAAGAGTAGGTAACTGCCACTGTTGAGAAATAGAATATTAAACTCACCTCGACAGAATCGAAATAGCCAGAATTGTTGACGAGTATCATATACATGGTGTGCGTGAAACAGAAGGCGTGCTCCGCGTTGTGGTAAGGGTTGTCGCGGTAGCAGTTGAGGACGGTCATCGAGAAATCAGCAAGCTGGGCGCGGTCAAAGTTGCGGTCAGCGAACGTTTCCACAAACATGTAGCAGATGAGACCCGGCATGTCTTCGCGATTGCCATCGCTTATGTGGAAGTCGAAGCTGAAAGCAAAAGATGCGCTCATACAGAAACGCTTGGCATTCGTAAGTCTTTGGTGTTCATTATAATTCCAGAAATGACTACTTAGGAGAAGGAAAAGCTACATTAAGAAGATGGTTTCCGTACAGTAGATGACGCAACAATAGGGTGGCAGCACTGGAATACTCTAGATAGTCTAAACTAGCTGGGTCAATCAATAGCACAGAAGGGGCGTTGATGCGCTTCTTTATACGTATTGAAGGCGGACCTCATGAGATGAATTTGGCACAGGTCTTTGACGTTTCTTTCTGTTAGTGAGTGCCAGAAAGTACATATTTACCTACTGCCTAATACCAGATGTGGGTCAAAAAGTGGCTAAGCTAAGTAAAGTGGGACTAACTAAGCTGGTTAGGTTAGGTTAGGTTGTGGGTACATTCAACCGCCGAGTGGAGTCACACAAATCCTAAACGGCGACTCGGCAGGCTTACGATGCTAAAGAATGATGTCTAAATAATCGGCTTACAAGGTGAGCTGCAAAAATCAAGCTAAAAATACTTAGTTGACATCCTAAAAAACCTATTCGGCCTTACTCAAACACGTTTCATAATCTACTCAAGTGTCGCTGTTACGTTTTGAAGTTGTTCGGTGCTATGACGATCCCGTTGGTCTCCATCAGTTCGTCGTAGTCGTGCCGGCATGGCATCAGGTGCAACCGCATCAGCTCGCAGTACACCTTGTTCAGGTTCTCCTGGTAGATTAAGTTTGCTTTGAAAATTATCATATAGATGATGGAGAAAGGACCCTTTGGCGCTAGCTCGATGTCTAGTTTTTGCGTCTTCAGTGGTCGTAACGTAATTCTTTGGTACTGGGAAAGTTAAAACTTCAAAGTAAACTGCTGTCATGATGTGACCTGGGAAACCTCTTCACGGTAATTGGCTCTGCCTTCATACATAAATATATAAATCACGTCTTTTTCGCTTTTGGGGTATCCAGTGCTTTAGGGTAACAAGTCCCTTAGAATGATAGTGGGCGTATAGGTGGAAATGGGAAACAAAATAATGATTGGTTTCTAGTCGCATTGCCTACAACATGATTCCTTCCTAAGATTTTCGCCCATTCCCTCGATGGGCTTTTATCATCTGCGTGTAAAGAGAAGCAACTGGTAGGTACATTCTGTGGTGTTTTTTTCTCCCAGATCTGCTTGGAGAAGCTCTCGACTACAAGCTACAAATAAAGGGAGAAGGATGAAACATTACGTCTTTTTACAATTTTCCCTTGACCTAACTCCGATCAATCTCTTCACACATGCTCGTCGGTTTCGGGTACTCTTGATCTGATCTGTCAAAGATCCCTAATATGTCACTGTACATCCGATTATAAGCCTTCCCCTCCCAACACACCCATTCATACTCCTCTTAAAAATGTGTTTAGCTAATCTTCTTTCATCCAGTATATGTACATACGTGATAAATCTTTTTCTGGTGCATGTGGTAGAAATGCACGATCAGCGAGCAGTAGCTCACGAACACGCTGAACACCTCCTCGTCCTCAGTGTTGAACGGCTTGGCATTGGACTTGTTAGTTAGCTGTACCACTCCTATAGCAAATGAGGAAGTCACAGAGAGAATAACTTAACTAGCTATAGCAAAGTGGCGGAGTGTTTTTAAATCAGGTAACAGACAGAACCGCAATCAGGGCGGTGCCAGCTATAATGCTGGACATCCAGGCCCAAATACACTGGAGAGCCAACATTTTGGATTCCAAACGCAGAGTTAGTGAAGCTCCTATAGTTAAGTGGAATTACGTAAAGTCAGACAGCACGTTCCTTGTTTTACCGTGGTTTACTTTACTAAAAGTAGACGAAAAGAAAGTTGTCGTTATATTCCGAAGTTTGAACCAAAGGGAGCTGGATTTTGAGATATTTTTTGTGATTTCAGATTCTATTGATCGACAGGAGATTACCTGTCTTGATACGGTCGGCCAAATAACTGGTGTACCACTTTTCATCCCACTTCCTATTAAATGAAAATGCCACTGAAGTTGAACTTTCAAGTTGACAGCCACGCGTATATCGCATTATATATTGTGATGTGCAAAGGATTTTTAACCTTAGGGTGGCACATATTTGGCTGATGGTACAGTGGCGTAGCTAGGTAACCAAGGGCCCTGGTGCAAATAAAAAAATGGGGCCCCACTACTATCTAAACTGGTTACGTTTTAATAATAATAGTTCGATCGAGATTTTCTGGTAAGGATTCGAGGGCCCTCTCAGCTTGAGGGCCCCGGGGCAGTGCCCCGTCTAGTCCCTAGGTAGCTACGCCACTGATGGTACTTCTCTCGTCAGAATACACAATTCAAATTACTTAGTGAGATAATAGAAAACTCATGAATAGAATGTCAATGATGTTATCCCTACTATCCTTCAGCTGTAAAACTAGCATCTCACCAATAACCCCGTTCTTGTCCATGATGGGTGAAACAAGGCAGGAGCGGACGACGGTGCCCGTGGTGGGGTCAATGTCCTTCGCGAAGCGCTGGTCTTTGTACGCGTCTCTGATGTTCAGACGGACCCCTGTCCGGGCCACCAGGCCGGCTGGGGACTGCTCCTGGCTGAGACTGGGAGAGATGGTCTGATAAATGGCGTTTTAACACGTTAAGTGCGAAGCGAGGCCTAAATCACCCCTGATGCAACTTCCCTGTGGTGCGGCAAGCAAAAAAGTGAATTTCTCTGTCGTGCGAATGGCATAGCTTTGGTTTGGTCCAGTGTAGGAAAGAGATAAATATATATTTGAGATCACTAATGGTTCCGGACTCGGTGGTGTACCTACCTTGGTACCGGATGTCTTAGGCCTCGTGCCGCACTGAATTAATATAATTTTAATGCAGTGCGGAACGAGGCTAAAACGTCCCATATCCCCCCTGACCTCGTACCGCACTCAACGCGAGCTTCCCGCGACCAGTGTTGTGCATCACGTCGATTGTAAACCGTAATCCATTATTTTCCAATAATAAGTCTGTAATAGGTGCCTCTTAATGGTATAGAATGGAACGCTTCGTGCGCGAGTCCGACTCGCACTTGGCCGGTTTTTTTTTCTTTATGGCGCCTTCAAGCACAATTTAGATTATTAAAAAAAAAATGTATCCTTTGATAGCTTTGTGTTGTTTTGCCAGGTTTTGCCCTTAAAACGATCTAATGAGATATAATTGATCAAAATCGGTCAAGTCGTTGCGTAGTTAAGACAGTTTAAAAACGTCGATATTATTTTTCCCATCACTAATCGCAGCGAAAATTTGCCCTATTTCAGTGCGTTACGAGGTGTATAAGATCCCATATTTTGTTTTGCTAATAATTCCTAAACTAGCCATCAGATCCCGGGGCGACGGTGGATTAGGGTTCATCAATTCACTGTCTATATCAATAAGGACCAAAATTCTCATTTATCTTTGATTTCGCGCCAGAAAATGGATTTTAGTCTGTAAAAGGAGGTGGGGTCTAATAGAAAGCGTGTCGCCCTAACGTCTGGTCACGGTACGGGCCGATTATACCTCGTGCCGCAGGAACGGAAAGTATGCAAAAATTGGTGCCGCAGCTAACGTGTTAAGCATATTTGATTGATTAGATTGCTTCTAAAGTATGGAAAACGGTATAAAAAGCTGTGGATGCGACTGGCAGCTCCGGGCAAAGTGGCACGAAAATGAAGAGGCCTTTATCCAGCAGTGGGTGGATGTGAGCTGTCGAGATAGATAAAAATAAAAAAAAATAAGAACAAAATATAGACAAGTACTTAGATCAAAGTTAGTATTATTTTAAGACGCAAGATTACACGGAACTAAGTAGGTAAAGTGTATAAGTAAGTACTAGATATGCACCGGACCATTACACGTTAGCATTAGTGCTGATTCACAAAAAAACAATTAGCTAGTAAGTTTTTTTTTTATATGAATAGGAAGGCAAACGAGCAAGTGGGTCACCTGATGGTAAGTGATCACCACTGCCCAAAGACACCCGCAACCCCAGAGGGATTGCAGATGCGTTGCCAACCTAGAGGACTAAGATGAAATGCCTCTTGTGCCCGTAATTTCCCCGGCTGTCTTACTCTCCACACCGGAACACAGCAGTGCAAGCATACTGCTACTTAGCGGCAGGATTAGCGAGTAAGATGGTGGTAGCGATCCGGACGGACCTTGCACAAGGCCCTACCACCCGCAAAAAGTTAGTAAAATGGGGGCAAATAAATCGTAGGTATAACACTCGAACCTACTTATACCAAATTAACATTCGTATAAAGGAACCGGGGAAGCCTGCGGACTGGTAATGACGTCGTTCGTTACGTTGACCACAATTTGAATATAACTACATTAGTTACAAACGAGGCGACTGTATCTGTGGTGGACGAAGCAAACATCTTGGCTAACATTGAACTACCCGCCATTATCTTACTATTTGTTCTAACCATGGCTATGATAACGACTAGAAAAACTGAGAAAGCGCGCGATTGGTCAGTAACTCACGCATCAGATAGGTTTACATGGCGACCAAAGTTGAGTCAACATCCGTCTCTCGTACGGGGTGGACGCGTTATACTTTCAATTAGATACAGACTCCTAGCGCCACCCTTCTACATTTGCTTTTTATTTTTAATGTTGGCTTTTGCCATGGCTAGTGTCATGAATAAACGAACGTACTTACTGTCAGGCTAGCGTTGAGGTGAAATTGTTTACGCCCATCAACCTTCCTTTGTCCCTTTCATTTGCATACAAAAGCGCAACATAGAGAACGCTATACTAACTACTTGGAGCTACTTGACACGTACTTGATTTTGGCCTTCTTCCGCGGTATATTAGTGCGCTCGCTGACCCACCCGTCGTCCCACATGTCAGCGTGGATCTCCTCTCCGCTTCGCTCGCGGTCGATGATGAAGAAGCTGCTCCGCATCGCGCCCAGGAATGATTTCACGACGGCCTGCATTACAGGGTTACTTTTGGTGGGGTTGTAGTGTTTGTAACTAGCTACCCTAGCGCCACCTATAGACATCAACTACAGAAACTGCTACGACACACGAGTAGTGTCTACGCATCGGCATAGTGTCTACGGATCCGGCTCGAAGGACCATTGTAGGTTTTAGCCCTAATGCAGTGATTAATAAAATGCTAAGACTGTACATTTACTGGTTTAATGACTTTTTAAAGACAAAAATTTACATAATTAGCGGAGCAAAAGCGTCGCGTGCGCGAGCCGAGTTGAGAGAGAAAAATGTAGAGGGCGCTGGCGCTCGTCGCGCCCAGTGTTGCCACCCGTAGCCGGCGCGGCCAGACGATGCGTAGACAAGTAGTACGTGACCTACCAATGTTCTACATCGTGCCAACGAAGTTTCTTAAACCGTACGCATACGTAAAATTTCCAACGCTCTTTCTTCGGGCTTAGATCCCTAGCCATAACATATGCCTGGAGAGAGATCTCTGTATAATGACTGATCGCACAGCTTACCAGCATGTCGGTGAGCATAGTATCGACAGAGGCGAGGTCGCAGAAGTAGCTGTGCAGCAGCGTCCGCAGCTCCGCGTTGAGATGCGCGGTCTTCTGCAACGTGACGCGCGCAGCCGCCTGGTGCGCCGCCGCGCCCGCCCAGCACGCCACGCACACCACCGTGTACACCACGCTCTGCAACAGCACACATGGAGCGTGGAGACAGTGGTGACAACTCAGGTGTTTTACCCCTAAATTTTGGCGTAAAAATGTAAACAGGGGGGAGTTTAAGGGGTACTAGGGGTTCTGATAAGACCTGCGCTACAATACTAAATCTGTATTTTGTGTTGCTAAAAGAAATTAAGACTTGATTTGCAATTTGAATTGCATAAAAAGAAAATAATGAATAAATATTTAGTTAAGGATTCTAGTAACTACATAGCAGTTGCAGAGAAAAGAAAGACCTGCCACGCGGGCTGGTTTATTCTGCAAGTCATGGTTCCTGCAAGGGTTTTTTGAAGCATTCCTTAAAATGGAACAAGCTTACACTGTCATAAGTCTCCAAGTAAGTCCTGTAGAGTTCCAGCACGGCGTAGCAGTCCCCGTCAGGCTTGACGACTGGCATGACCAGCGCGCACTTGGCGTCGATCCACCGCAGACCCTCGGAGAAGCGGCGGTCGCGCTGCACGTCATCCAGCACCAGGTACTCCTTGGTGGCTGCCACGTGAGCCGCTACCATCTTCCCTTCCTCTAGAGTAAAATCTGACTGTTGCAGCAGATTCCAGCTTTGTGAGTTAATCATACACTTTATCTCGATAGGTATTTATATTTGTTGGTTTGCACGACTAGCGCAAGAGTAGGTACGCAAGAGCTTTTGTCGCACGCGAGATAGCTACTAGGCTCTTTTTTGAACGAACAGGGAGCTTCTACAATCGATGCGTGCCAAGTTCTATTCAGAGTAAGGGACAGAGAGCTATATGGTATAGCTGCATAACTGTGTCCCCCTGAGAGAAAAGAACTGTAACCGCCCAGTAAGGAAAGACGGGTAGGTACAATATCTACTGGTCTATCTCGCGTGCGACACACATCTCGCGTGCTCTCGTTATAGTCGTGTTGGTCTCGTTTTTTATGAAACCACTTTGATAACATAATTTTCACTTTTCAGACTACTGGCACTACAATGTACAAAAAACTTACCAATAGGAATGTTGACCTCATGCCGGTCAGGTTTCCTCGTGTTCTTCGGCATCAAAACGAGCTCATTGTTTAGATGATCGACCATGTAAACGAAGACACCTGAAGGGACATTATTACCGTAAACGGAGTGGTAAGTAAGGGGAAGCAGAAACATATACCTCGAAATCTATGTGACATTGTCACATTACAAGGGGGAGGGGTGAGCCTTCGATTCCACTGTCGTCATAGGTCCGATTTTACACATCACCATAATGAAAGCACAATACTATGATGCAAAATTAAAAACAAGAGGACCAGACCAGCCTCAGGGTAAAGCAAGTGGAACAGCCACTTAGTGGTGGCGCAAGACCTAAACTTAATGTGGGCACCGCCCACGCCTTATTCCGCTTCTGCGGATAGGAGACCGAGGAGAGTTGAGACAGAGGCGAGTTGATACAAAACCGATTTATCTGCACCTATGACAGTTAGCGTGGTCACAACTTCACACAAACTGTGGAGTGTAGAAAGAGCAACGAATTAGCGATGTTACCAGCCCGATGTCAAAGTTCAGAGAAATCGGCTTTGTATCAACTCACCTCTGTCTCAACTCTCCTCGGTCTCCCCTACTCTGGGCGCCAAATGGCACGGGCCACCAAAGTAAGGGGGCACGGGGCGCTAAAAGCAACTGGTGGAGCAAGGAAAAACCGTCGAACTAAGGGTGCCAAAACAGTACCTCTCTCAACTCTACTTTGATCTCCTAGACCGGCGCTTAAGTTTAAGTCTACGTTTTGACCACCAGACGTTTTTAGCTCAAAGTCAAATAACTAAAGGACCAACTGGTGTTATTTATAGGTAGGTACTTACCAGAACTGTTAGTAACCGTCTTCAGCACCAAAGCAGTCTCGTACAAAAGCGAATCCAAGTCCACAGTGTCTTCCAAAAACACAGTGAACCTGTTAATATCTAAATACGTTCCTTCTTTCTTTTCTTCCTCTTTCAAACCTTTCCTCTCAATCTGAGCGTACGGGGCTATTACTCTCCTGGTCACTTTGTCCAACTTTTCGGGAGGGACGAGGAAATGCGACTGGGACTTGGATAAAGGGGCATTTGCTATTGTGGATTTGCGAATGCTAATAATGCTTTGTGTATAGGTGTCCAGCCGGCTCTTAACTGATTTAGCGTTTCTTGGCATAGGGCTGATGGATAAATAGCTTCGGTTCATGTCGTCGCCTTTGACCTGGCTTTTTGAGGGCCTGAGTTTGTGAGGCGACTCGTCCCGGTTAAAGCTGCCTCTTGGTTGGGACATTTTTGGGCTTCAAGTAGCTACAAAGTTTTGAGATTGTTTATAAAAATGACAACGTCAGTGATGACTTTTATAAATTCTTTTTTTGATGAACGATTGTTGTAATGAGTTTGAATTATTTTGCCTAATTTTGCTCGTCCTAAAGCCAAAAGGTAACCGAAGTAAACTGCACCATAATGCTGAGTCGAATACCTTTTCGGCATCATTCTGTATTGTTTTGCACTGATTTGTGGTGTTCAATAAAGAGTATTTGTATTGTATTGTATTGTATGTTTTTGTATTAGTTTAAGAGTCTGTGCATTTTTTGATGTCGAATAAAGTTATGTCTATGTCTAAGTGTACGGTTACGGGCTCAGATAAATAGGGACTAAATTATAATTACTCAAACGGATAACTCACGAATAAAAGTCGAGTGATGCTCGACATGTTTCGGACTAGTTCTTATAGTCCTTCCTCTAGGAGCGCTCGCCCCGGCAACAGAAATACGTCACCTGTGAAAATTTGAGATACAGCCTGGTGACAGACAGACAGACGGACAGTGAAGTCTTAGTAATAGGGTGCCGTTTATACCCTTTAAGTATGGAACCCTTCTAAATAAAAATCCTTATATTTATTGAGCTTATATTTCTTATTTACACATACTCACAACAGTCATTGTGTAGCAAATACAATTCGCTTGATTATCATTTACTTAAAATTAAATTACACACACACATTAAATTATCATGTAATGAGCTTCTAATTATGAAATCAACCAGTTAGCCATCTTGCCACTCCGCAACTACACGTGCAAGACAGAATGTCAGTGTGACACATACCTCATCACGCGAGTTATTTGCGGGAGGCGCACTACCCGCCCTCACCTCTCTCGGTCCCCTTTGTCGTCCTACCCCGCGCGGGCCAACTCATTTCAGCGATCGGTCTGGACACTATTCGTACACTCATGTCAAAATAACCAACCAACACAATGTATACATCTAATCTAATACCTCTTAATCCAGCAATATTATTATATTTAATTTAACGGAAGGCGGAGCGGATCTTCGTTATTGTCCTCCATCTTTTTAGTAACGTGGCCGCACGTGGGGTTGTGTCGGGTCAAATAACAACTCCGGGATAGACAATTATGATTTAATCACTTCACACAAAATTATTATTAGACTTAGGAATTACACTTTATCACTACGGAACGGTAGACAGTCTCTACACGCACAGAGGCTATTGGAACTGTGCTGCGTAGATTCTGCCAAGCGCCGCTAGGTGGCGTTGTCGTTCCATATTCAAATCTACCCGAACATGACATATTTATATTCTGTTTTTTTAATTTTTTATGTGCAATAAAGAGTTTACATACATACATACATACATTTATATGTAAATCTACGAATAATAATAAGTCAAGAAGCGTAACTAAGATCCCGAAAAATCATTCCACGCGAAGTGAACCGCAGGCATTAGTTCGGCCGGGACGCTCGAGCCGTTATCGTGACGTTATCATTGTATTTTTGCGCTAATACATTAGAAAAATATGCCATCGTGTTGTGTGAAGTGGTGTAGAAGCCATTCAGATATGAAAAATAGAGGACTCACCTTTCATATGTATGTAAATAAATATTTTAGGACACCATTGACGACACTGGAGGCATGCGATCCGCGCACCCTTCCCTTACCGCAAGTAGGCGGACACAATCACGACGCGCGGACTAATCGCGTGCAAGTATTGTCTGACAGGTGTTACGTTTGCATTGCTGTTAGTTTGTGTGCGTAAGTGGAATGACAATCGAAGCGGCAACTGTTAGGGAATTACTCTTCTTGACTTATTATTATTCGTAGATGTAAATATTACACTATAGGTACTACATACTAAACATGCAGATCACAAAATTAACATGGCCAGTCTGGTCATTTTATTTTTGCTGCAAGAAAAGTGTGTACTTAAAGTTTTTTTTTCTATTCATTATACTTAGACACTCAAAATCAAAAGAAATTGCCTTGTATAATTCTAAATTATAAAAACCTTGTGACGCTATTCAATTGATCATTGTAATTATTCTTAATTTAACTTAAAGGAAACTATTTTTAAAATTACTTAAATACGAAAAATAGTTGTTTCATTCTCACTTTACATACAGAGTGTTGTCTGTATACAACTCCGAAAGTATGATGTAATACTGCACACCCTAATTCATGTTCCACATTTGATTTGAATACAGTACATGAATTATCAAGGCATGTGTGCGATTCTATTACGGCCAAGTTATAGGTTTCCTTTCCCTTTTTGGAGGTGGACTCTCTGTTACAGGGGATATCTGAAAATATAAGTGTTACAAAATAGTTACAAAAAAGGTAAACCAGAATCAATGGAAAACAAATGATTTTTGAAAAAAGGCCGACGAGATAGCCTAATAGTTAGAAGAGGAAGACAGAAAAGAAAAAATATTTACTAGCACTAATTCGACACAATACATACAATTCAAATGAAAAATAAACAGACAGACTTTTACAAACACTATTAACAAAAACAAGTTATAAACTAGCTCAAGTTATAAACAGAAACATGTGACTAGTTAGGGACCTTGACTATAAAGCTAGAGGTCCCAGGTTCAAATCCAGTAGAGGTAGACACTTGTATGATGAATATGAATGTTTGTACCAGAGCCCTGGACATTGTGTTTATGTATACATTTAAATATGTTTCTCCATTGGCTTTGCTTGGTTTGGGACTAGATCAATCGGTGTAAACTGTCAACTAGGTACCTCAACAGATGCAGAACAAAGCAGGGTTGCCCGGTACTATGATTTAAAAAGTACTTACTGAATCAATCGACATTTTTCTTTTTAAAATGCAGTAATCGTTTGTATTTTCAAGTTTAATCCGTTTCATGTGTCCAGCTAATAAGTCAGGGGGTGGTTTGACCCTCTCAAAGTAGTCAGAATGTGTCGATTTACTGGTATTATGGATCGTCATGGTTTGGTTTCCTTGTGGGCTTGTTGGACGTGATTTATTCAACATTTTGCCTCGACCAGTATCTCTGTACCTCCTTTGACCATAAGGCAGACAAAATTGATGAAAAATCTCCAGTAGCTCATCTCTTAGCATATTATTGAGATGAGGCACCCTTAAGTGTCGCTGCGAAAGATTAAAAAGTGGTTTATTAACGGATATAACGATCAATGTAAACATAAACATCGGTGAAATGTTCGTTTCATTACCTCAAGAATTACGTGTATTAATTGTTCGTTTGTTAAAAGCTCGGGATGTAATAACATCTCACATGGTACAGCCATATTTAAATCTTTAATAAGACGTCGAATAATGATCTAAATCATTATACTAGCATTCTTTTATGTAATTTGTTTTGGAGGCTTAAAAACATAACCTCAGCTGATTTTGACAACCACAATAACGAGTGACAAGTGCTTGGCATTCGAAAAGTGTGTTATAACTCCATTGATTGGCGATAAAATAGTAATAAAATCAACTGTAATCAAGAATAAATGTAATCTTGAAAGTGGGATTGAAAAGTAAAATACACATAATTCATGTACTCGTAATCTTTAAACTGTGCCTTACACTTTACTGAGCAAGGCTTACTTTATGAACGCAGCTGACAGGGCTGTCAGCATTCAACTGGAATACCAGGCAACTTGAGACTCATTCCTATTGCTATATTAATAATTTATTAATTAATAAATAATACAACTAGACAGTTTAACAAACAATACTGTCTATAAAATTAGAAATTTTATACATACAACCAGAAAAGCTATGCTATAGGTGGCGGACTTCACTACATGCATGGTCTAGTTGGCTACGGCTCTTTTATTGGTTAGTCTATGATTTCTGTCAGTTCGATTCAGTGCTGTCATGTGAAGCTTTGATTGTTTGCTTTACTTATTTCTAACGTTTTATTTTGGACTCTTGAAGGCATTTTAATTATAAATATGTTAAAATTTATTTAAACCTTCAACACAGTTATAGCTGCCTGTGTGACGTTTCCGCTTTACTCCTTCTCTCTTAAAAGTTTTACGTTCTTATTTTATTTTAGCATAAAATAAGTCACGCAAATCGTAAATAAATCCCAATGTTTTTTTTGGTATAAAATCAGTGTGTGTTCGCTCATGAGTGAGTGTAATAACAGTCAAATGTTAATGGTTCCCGCGATAATTTCGATGTTAAAGTCCGACCAGGGTGCAGTGCGCGCGCGGTGGGACTATGTTGATTATAAGTGCCTTAGTGGTCGGGATGGTGACGGGCTTGCAGAATGTTACCACGGACGTGCCTGCGACGGTCAGTGACGTCACGGAGGCGGCGCCTCCCTCGCGGGACATGGGGCTCCTCGAGACCACGAGACTCGCCGGTTCCCAGGGTCACGACCTGGTCAACGTGACAGTTCAGGACCGGCCTTCCATGTGGGACATGTACTTGAACCACTGCAGCAAATGGCGGCCGATCAACCACGTTTTTTTCCAAGTGGCCAATGTTTTTTTTCTACTTTCTTTTCTGGCGCCACACACTCCAACCGGCCTGATATGGCTGCGGGTGGCTCTGATACTTGGCTGTACGTTTTCGTGGATATGGTCTTGGAGTATTGAGTGCTACTTGGATGCTGTGTTGTGGAACAGTGCATTTGTTGCTATAAACTTTGTGTATTTCTCTGTCCAATTCTATCTGATGAGGCCGATCAAGTTTCATAAAGATATTGAAGAGGTGAGCAATTTTTGATGTACTTAGTTTATGTTGAGCAAATTATTACTACTAAATATCTTTGTTTGTTTGTGGCATAGCCAGAGTAAACATGCATCATTTTATGTCAATGAATTACAAGGTCTTTTTTTTTTTTATCTCTGAAATTAGTATTATTCGAAACAAATGAGTCTAGAATGGAGGTTTTAACTTATTCCAGCATTCAAATTTAAATCCCCACTTGACTCTTATCATTATGTTTTTTTGCCAAAATGGTGCTAAATCCCAATGTAAACTGGCCTTTTGCATATTTCAAGTGGTCTGTCTGTGATAGCACAATCTTATCATGTAATCATTTTTGTAACTTTGTAGGAATAATAATTAATGTTAGGATCATAATAAAATAATTTCAAAGTCTATCTTGTTCATGATCATGAGCATCTCTTTATTGCACAAAAAATAAAAAATATTTCTTTCATAATAGCAAGTAGCACATAGGCAAACTTAAGAAGGGTTCCAGCTAACCTAATTGTTGAAGGACAATTAACAAATAACAAAGTAATTAAAATTAACAACATAAAATAAAAAATCATCATGATTTTGTCAGTATCAATTTTAATGCAGGTGTGAATCTATATCAATACTTGAATGATCAAACGAACTTACCATAAGTGAAGTTCGATCATAATTATCTTGTCTTCGTCGAAGAGATTTAAAAATGTATTTATTGACTAATGTAGTTCTGTCCAGCAACTAACGAACCTACTCGCACCAGTATTTTAGCGCTGAAGGAGGGTAAAAAGAAAAAACTATTTGATACCCACCCTCAACGCTAGTCTATATAAGATCTGGCAGCAGCTACTGACCTCATTATTTTCAGAGTATACAGCAAGCATTGATTTTTAGGGATCCAAGGGAGGGAGGGTTTTTAAATCTCTTCGACGAAGACAAGATAATTATGATCGAACTTCACTTATGGTAAGTTCGTTTGATCATTCAATTATCTTGTCTTCGTCTCTTAGATTTAAAAATGTATTTATTGACTAATGTAGATGTTCAGAGAGTAATAATAATCAATGCTGCTAATTCATAGCGTAAATTATGTAAATAGTTAAAAAACAACCATTATAATCATACACGGTATTTATTTTTAACACATAAGGACCAACATGGCTTTTACTTAAATATTATTGACAACTGGTCTATTATAGAATTTAGCAAAGGTAGCAGACTGGTTAGACCAGCCAGCTGCTTTTCTGATCACTTCAACGCTAATGCCAGCCCGTGAAGCCGCGGAGGTCGTGGCATGGCGCGTCGAATGAGCGCCAAATATACTAGTATTAATGCCACTCTGCTGAAGGACCTGCCTAATCCACCGACCTATCGTTTGCGATGAAGCAGGTCTGTACGGCTTCTTATGAGTAAGTATGAGATTGTCGTCTTTATTCGACCTACGGGCTGCAGTAGCCGCGATATATTTTTGTAACGTAGCAGCAGGGCATATACCTGGTATTTAATTAAAAAATGGTAACTCTATTACTGGTTGTGCTCGTTCTATTTCAGATGTTTTGATTAAGTCACTTATAATAATAACAATCTTATCATTGTAAAATGTAATATTTTGAGATTTTAATCAAAGACAAAGTTTGGACCCTTTGAGCAGTAGCCAAAGCAAGAAACGTAATTAGTTTTTTACTCAACTTCTCTAAATCAATTGTATCATTAGATACATAACTATCTAAATAATCTAATACCGTAGTATTAGGATTCCGTGTAAGACTGTAACGAGGGAAAGACCCCTCGAAAAAATCTTTTTAAATTCTCATTTTGACTTATATTATGTGATGAGATCAAAGAAATAGCGGATCTATGGTTATTGAGCGTACCATAACTCGATCCGTTTTGAAAACATTTAGAAAGAAAATCTAACCATGATACTATTTGAACATCACCATAGCTTGAGACTAGAAGAGTACCTGTGACTTAGTACTATGTGTTATCGAGGGAAGTATGACATTTAACGCAGACTCTGGTACTCCCTTTTTGATAAAGCTTTTCCTGATAACACACTTGCTGCCAGGGTAAGGTGTAGGTGCAGCGGGTGGGTTGATCTAAAAACAGCTGATGTAAGGAGGTATTTACTTGGAGGAAAAAATACGACTTCACCCATACTTAATGTTTTTTAAAAAAAAGGGTACCAGGGTTGTGACGGCCAGTAAGGAACGATAACTATACCAGTCGCATTATCAACGACGATTTTATTTAACGTTTTTAAAATAAGTGCGAACGGTGGGAAAGCGTAGAAGAAAAAAGGTTTCCAATTAATAGTAAATGCGTCAATATTGTACGCGTATGGATTTTTTTTTTTTTTTTCAAGCTATATATTTAGGGCATTTAGCATTTGTGCGAGATGCAAATAAATCAATCTCTGGCTGACCAAGCTTTTGAATGACCTTGATGAAAGCCTTGTCCTGTAATTGCCATTCTATTCACCGTCAATATTAATTTTTCTAGGCTCCATCTGCTTCAATATTTAAGGAAGACTTGATGTACGAAGCAAAAATAAAGATCCTTTATTCCTCACACCACTTCCATATCAAATTAGCCACACAGTTAAGATGTGGGTATTGCACGCCACCCATTCTATTAAATATATGGCGGTGGTATTGTCAACGCGAAGAGGTATATCACAATTAGCTTTTTCATCGGCAAATGATTTTAAGCCGAAGTAGACTGCTAACAGTTCCAGATAGTTAATGTGATTTTTACATTCTATATCAGTCCATTGACCCCCGGTTTTCTCACCGTTCGAGGCAGCGCCCCATCGTGTAGTGGATGCATCGGTAAAAAAATCTTGTACATAATTATACTTTTAATAGGGTTAGTCCCTGTCAATATGTGATTCTGTCACCACCGTAAATCCTCCCGTAAGCTATCTGGAACTGCCATAAATTTGTCGTAATCATCGTTAAACTTAAGTAAGGCTAAATATTTTGCTCTCTCCAATGACTTGGTATAAACCCAACCATATGCAATTGCCGGGCATGCAGCTATAAGTGTGCCTAAAAAACTTGCAAAATCACGAATGCGTATGTTTTTAAATTCTTTTAGATTTTATAACGAAACCCAAATAATTACATTCTTTTTCAGGAATTAAATTGCTTTTAATGTAATTAATAGGTAATGAACCCTAATTTTTCTAGGCACTCTGTAGTATGGTTGGCATTTGTGTTAAACAGTCTTCTTTTGTATTTCCTATACAAAGTTGGTCATCAAGCTATCTTACAGACTGAAAACTTAATGATCTTAAATATGTTGCAACCGGTTGCAGTATTTTTGTAGAAACATACGGTGCCGAAGAGAGCCCGAACGGGGGAGCAGTAAATTCGTAGATATTATTATTATTATTTTTTTTTTTAAAACAGAAATTTAAAAAATTTCTATGAGATTGGTGAATATGCAATAACAGGTATGCTTCTTTCAAGTCAATATTTGACATGTAACAAGCTTTGTCGCTGTTCTGATATGTTCCATTTAAAAATGTTCAGTGAAAACAAACTTATTTAATTTTTTGAGGTTTCGAATAAACCTCATACTTCCGTCACTTTTCGGAACAAGGAAGATATCAGACAGAAACTGACCCGGTTCGGGTTGACCCACATTTTTTTTTTTTTTTTTAATTGATATTACTTAAATGTAACAGTTCTTTTTCAATTTTCGATAAGTAGTATGTCAGATGCAGAAAAAGACTTCGTACAGTAATTTTTAGGATCTTGATTCGGTATTGCTATAAAGGTAATTTTGTAACCTTGTATCGTATTTAGAATAAATTTATCCACGCATTTAAAAGATATTTTAAACGACCTGCGTGTACCTGTGGGCTGGTTCGCTGACAGGCGCGCCGCCTGCGCTGCTTGTCGTCTCGGCGGCGGCGGCGGCGGCGGCTTTGCCTGGCGCCGGGATGCGGCTGCTGGCCGCCGCGTTGTAGGCGCGGACGTGACGTTGGGGGCCTCCAGCTTAAACCGGAGCTTGAAGCAGATGCTGTGGGTGCTGCTGCTTAAATAAATTGCCCGGTTTTATTGATGCCACGGGAGCTTTTGACTAAACGCCAAGCTTTTCGCCAAGTAAAAAGCTATCCCTTTTTCTATCCTTAAAAGGGTCAATGAGGGATTTTTCAACCAGCGGGATCACGACAGACCGACGAGTTTCAGTTTCGGCGAAGTGAGCGTCGGCAACTAGTTTTTCTACGTCGCTTAACTTACCTACGTACCTATAGCTTCAGCTATATTAGGCTCCTTTTTCAAAAGAGAGGTCATAACCTTGCCCAGACCTGAAAGGGCTTTTCCAATCTGCTCCTGTTTGGAGAGAACACGCTTGTCTCTGTTTCTAGAGGCCTCGGTCAGCATGGCGGCGATTTCCGGGTTTAGAGTCGGGGCTTTTGAAAAAGGTAAGTTTTTTGGAAATAAATACTTTTTATGTGATTCTTCCTTTGCTTCTGTTTTTAGCCCATTCAAAAGAGTATGCTGAAAAAAGGTTTAGCAATATCTTCTCGCCCCACTCAATAGTGTCTGCCTCAAACTCGCCTAAGGCTCGTAATAATTCGAGATCAAAATCCTCGTTGACGGATCTCGTCGTTAGTACTAATTTCGGCAGGAATTAAGTCCTTTTGCACGTCTGCATTACTAGTCGCCGGAATTTCCGCTTCGGCATGTACTTGCGGTACATTGTATTACGTGACTAGCAGGGGCAGCTACTATAACTGATTCGGTTTCCTGTTTATCTTCAGTTGCATTACTGTACACGTATTTGTCATATTGCACAGCGGAACCAGCAGGCTCATAAAATGTGCCTCGTTTGTATTCCAGATGAACTGGAAAAAAAAAACTATACACAAACACCGTGATTAACCACGTAAGTATCGATACCAAACGTATGCACGTATACTTCTTTTTTTTTTTTTTTTTTAAGGGGTAGTTAGACAACTACACATTAATTGCTGTACTTTTACTTACAAATAAAATTTGTACTTTCCACTACAAATGCAGCGAAGAAAAAAAAATAGCTACGGGTTAATATCTCGTATTAACTCTGAGCAAAAAATAGCTACGGGTTAATATCTCGTATTAACTCTGAGCAAAAAAACGCTATAGGCCAGTATCGCGTACTGGCTCGAAGCGAAAAATATCACATAATGCAATTCTTGATTTGAAGAATGAATCCATGAACTTCTTCTTATTCTTCTTTTCTAATATGATCCATGAACTTATTTTTGATAATAGGATACTTAGTTATCACTAGTGCGAAAGCCGCGCGCGCACGGACAATAATGAGGTCAGTAGCTGCTGCCAGATCTTATATAGACTAGCGTTGAGGGTGGGTATCAAATAGTTTTTTCTTTTTACCCTCCTTCAGCGCTAAAATACTGGTGCGAGTAGGTTCGTTAGTTGCTGGACAGAACTACATTAGTCAATAAATACATTTTTAAATCTAAGAGACGAAGACAAGATAATTATTGTCAGATAACAAAACATTAATAAATTTCAAGATAATCTTGAATTGGTAATAAAAACCTTTTAAAGTTTAAGGTAGGTATTTTTATGACAAAAATGCCCTTTAATAAAATATTACTATGTAATGAAGCTTAAAATTTTGTTGTAAATTGATATGACCTTAGTCAAAACAAAAATAAAAAACAATCTAATTTCCTTCAGATTCTCTTCACATTGCTTCAAAATATACTTGTATCTGTTTTATTGTTAATACTGAAACTATGCCTAACTTCATTAATGTTAGTGTCTTCATTAATATTCAAAATTGTAGGGTCCTCACAGACCTTTTTTTTTTTTTTTTTTTTATGGTGTGGAAAATGCGCCTTATGCATCCGGCCCGGTACGGGAATACCGAGGGTATCTGGGGCTCTCCCGAGGCGTCAGGCATACCCAGTAAAAAACACACGGATTCCCACATTTGGCACTGTTGCAGGGGGCCGCGGGAGAACTTTCGTGAACCGCGACGTCCCTGCAGGCCCACCCCGGGATGGGGCTACCTCCCTGCGACACCTGTGCAATGCAGGATTGGGAATTCCCGCCCTCCCCCGCAGGTGCCGCGGATTTTTTATAGAGGTTTTCTCCTCACAGTCACTGTAGTAACCCGCGGCCTCAGCATTAGGAACGCCAAGGTTACGCGTAGCCACGACAGGCACCCGAAGGCACCTCCGTCACAAAGGGGTTGTTCTCCAGGACAGAAAATGTCCCTTCGAGCATCCCCTGTCCACACAAAGTCCCGAAGGATCCCTCACCAAGGGGGTTGCTCTCCAGGGCTGAAAATGCGCTTTCGAGCCGCCCCCTCCCACTTTCGTCCTGAGAAGGACGTTTGTTTGCGTCCTTAGAAGGACGGTTTCGTCCTAAAAAGGACGTTTTTCCGACATCCCGAAGGATTCGTAATGTCCCGAAGGATCCCTCTCTCGCCCTGAAAAGGACGTTTGCGTCCTTAAAAGGACGGCTTCGTCATGTCCCGGAGGACCCCGCTGCTCTGAAAAGAACAATTAAGTCTTGAAAAGGACTGTTACCCGCTCGCTCTGAAAAGGACGAATGCGGTTGCGGATGCGCCCTTAAAAGGACGACTTCAGGGTCCTCACAGACCTAGGACGACATACGCACGCTTTCAAATACCCTTTATTAAGATCCTTAAGTCTTAACCTAAGGTCTACTAGCCACGCGAAAGTAAACCTCGATAGGTGCAATAAGAGACAATTGTTATAAAAACATTATTCATAAATTATGGCACTTTCACAATGCTAAATAGGATGAAGACCAAAATGTATTTGCACTGGTTTACATGTCGTTACGCAGTCGAGAAGGTTGGCAAACTAACATGATTTCTGAAACCAAGTTAAAAATATGTTTTAGTTATTAAAATTCCATGGGAATTCCCAAAAAACCGTTTTGGTTTTCATTTACGTTGAATGAAGCACAATTGTGCAAAATTTGACGTCATCAGCTTTAGACTTTCGGTTGAGATTCCGAAGTTTTATATTCGTAAATCTTGATAACGTAAGAATGTCGGCTGAAGTACCTACCCTAATACGTATTACTCCAAAGATCTAAATTTATACAAACCCTTCCAGCCGGAAGGCCTATGTCCAAATTTCAATTAATTAGTTGACATCTGATACCTAGCTGAAATTATAAAGATGGTAAAGGTAAAAATAAATATAAGTGGGCGGGGCGGGGGCGGCATTTTTCAGTTTATTTCCTGCCTAAAAAAATGAAGATTCGAGGCTGCCAGCCGTTCTGGCGTGAGAGCATCACAAAGTCCTTGATTGCAAGGTTGCGTACCAGTGTTTGTACGGTCTGACTGGCCAATGAAAACCCCCAATTGACGAAATAATCAAATTAGACTTCAGTTCAGAACAGAGTCAGGTCTAGATCTGTAATAATAAATTACACAAAGCTGTGGCCACGAAATGAATCACATTCGAAAGGCGATAGACGCGGCACGCGCTTGCAGCCGGTTCCCGGCTCGCTCCGTATGGATTAAGTTAATGGCGAATATACTAAAATTTAATTCACGATGCATGTTTAATCAAAATCTAGTATTTGAGAGGCGAAATTGCCTAGCAAATGGGGATAACTTAATGTTTGTTAAAGTAGAATCGATAAATGTTTATAGATGACGAAATAACGAGCTAACAAACCTTGTAAAAACACAACCAAATTAAGATGCTTTTCCTTTTTTTAAGAGGGTCATAAAGTTATTAGACTATCATTCGACATAACACATATATCAATAGAGAAACGAGATTTAAAAGAAGATGCGAATTTATCAGGAATGGTAGGAAGTCGTCGAGCATGACAAAAAATCATGATATGGGTTAACATTACGTATTGCTAATGAAGTTTGAATTCACTTGGAAAAAGTACTTAAAAAACAGGAATGATCGGAATTCATATTATGCATTAAGCACAGAAGTAAACATACCAATATAAAAACAAATAAAATACGAAGAAAACGCTCCAGTGGCCACTGAAAGTAACTTTAGCAAACTTCGTAAAGACACGTCTATGCGGCGAAACTTCTGCCCTTTGAGAATAAACCGATAGTTGAACACGCTTCTTTGATCTGATAAATACCTTGGTGACATCGCTGATTTTTTTCACCATGTTTTCTGGCGGAAATATCGTGTGAAGCTGAACTGACCAAATTTTTGAAGCATGAGGTCTACATTAGAAATCAAAACATACCCAGCAGTCGCAGCACCTAACGATAATATTTTGATTATATAATAAATTAAAAGTGCCTTTAACTATCAGTTTGAAACTGTATTAAAGGTTAGATCCGTGTGTCGCCGCAGCCGTGTGGAACAACTATTTGTTTATCGTCGCATTATATAATTTCACTCTCTTTAGCTACTGAAAATATCTCCGCGGTCGACGCCTTGGCCAACCTTGGCTGGCCATCTTTCTGGCTTAAATTAAGGATGAGAATATATATTTATACAGGTAATGTATATCAATAAAGTGTTGAATCAGTTCATTACTTACTGACGAACATATTTTTCCGGGTAGGTACGTTTTAGTTTAAATAACTTGACAGTCTTCTTCTTCAGTTTATGAAAAAATTTAGAAATTCATGTAATCTAATTTGAAGCATAACATTTAGCAATGACATTATTACTTGTCCAACTCGTGTGATCGCGATCCTCTCCAAACTTGGCCTGTAATTTCGTCGTATTCAAATCAGTCGGCATTGCCTCAAGTAAGTCTTACACAAGGCGATGCCATTGTCCTAGTAATTATACCCCAGTTAACCACCATTCCACTACTAATTGGTTTTTGTCGAAACCAATTCCTTTATCGGCCTTCAGGAAGGTTAAACGAAATCGGTGTTAAGCCTGTCAAAGATTTAGCTTCGGTTTTATTATTATTTATCCCTTGTCAGCGCGAAATTGTATCCGATCAATCATCCTTTTTCTCCACAAAGTATCTTCTCATCTCTCAACTTAAATGTTCTTATATATTATTTGCTCGAGCTGTTTCTTTAGCTAACGTCTTGGTAACTTTTCTTATGTGGACTGCATTCATACCCCCGTCGTTAGTGTACAGAATTTTGTTTAGCGTGCGCGCTTCTGAGTTGCATGTTACCCAAATCCGTGCCGTAAACCTCAAGGCATTTGCATGAATTAAAAGCTGCTAGCCCAGATTTCCGCCACTTAAGAAGATTGCACTGAAACTTCTAAAAATAGATGAGTACTAGCTATTAAATTCACATTAGCTTTCTGGGTATTAATTGCGTTAAACCTCTTGCATTCATTCCGCAGCGGTATTTTAAATGCTGTAAAGTTGTAACTTTGATTTATGCGTCACTGCAGTCACATCTTAATTTATGGGTTCGTGCTCGAAATTCTTAATGGTGTCTTTAAATGGTTCTGTCATTTATCACTTCACCTTTTCTTAAGATATTAAGCGAAGCTTGAGTATGACGTAATCATAGTTTAGACCCCAAATGGTTTGGTAATATAGGGTTCAGTCTACGATCCCTTCAGGGATCGGGTTAGTGGGGCAAGACGGTGTGAACGCCCTCTCGGTGACGTCACACGCGGGACGAGGATCACTATTTATATGCAGTGGGTTTACACACATCCCCGCAAATGTTTTCGATTGTTTTCCTTTCTGCCATTTGTATTCGCTGGACGAGTCTTTTATGTTGTTTTATTTTTGTTGCGATGCTTGTTTTGTAACATTGTAGAAATCCTTATTCACCAATTCTTTTCCTATTCTCAAGATACTTTTCGCTTTCGATTGAATCAACTTGGTTAGGTGATATGCAGTTTTGTACGTAGATGATGTTGACGTTTTTATTTTAGTTGTAAAGTTACACACTGATTTATATCCTCGCATCCGCAGCCGATTTGCAAATAAACTGCTCTTAAACCCTCAGTCTAATGCGTTTCCTAAGAGCATTCAACGTAAAAGAAAGCAATAAAACAGCATAAACGAGCTCTAAAGAGATCTATAAGCTTTCCGCAAAAGGCACTTCGTTTACGCGGATTTCTCTAAACATGTTTTGAATATTTTTCAAGTACACAGCGCCATCGTTACATGGAAGGTGTTTGCGGCTACGATCGATTTTATGCAAAGGTGATGCACGCCGAATACGGTGCCAGCCAATATTGTTCGCCTGAAGCCCTCGAGGTCCGTAGATATTATAATTGGGACCAACGAAACTTGGCGCCGGCACCCGGGCTTATGATAAGTCTCGCTGGCTCAGCCAAAATGAAAATATCCATTACCCTTATCGAAACAGCGAACTCTTGAAGAACGAATTCGCAAAGGGCAGAGTTCACTACTTCGTAAAGTTTATTAGGGTCATGCGGGACTACAAATACGTACGACGCGCGAATGCATGTTTTATTTCATTCAACATTATGCGGCAGCGGGCATCGAGCTGAGTGGAGTTAGTCGATAAAATGAGATTTATGGGAGCGGCGTGCAGCCTCCATTTCTAACGTCCCATTTGAGGCAGAACTAGTCCATTAACAATCTAACATGGCGAGACTACTTAGCCGAAAGCGGCTTCTGTCACAGTTAGAACACAGCTAATCTTTATTTGAGCATAAACGTGTAAAGCAAATCCTTTTGAACCTCTGACGTTGATGAGGTTTTTTTCTAAATTTGCCGGCGCCATACACGCTTCCAGGCTTCGAGTTTTTTTCATTTACCTGCTCGTTTATTTTTAAATACCTGCAAAGTTTACGGTACGTCACGTCGTCATGTTACACTTTAAAAAGCGACCCTGCAGAGCGGCGCGCAGGGAGAGATTCGGATCGCCATCGCAATTACTCCTGGCACCCCAACGCTAACCTGGGGGAGGCTTAGGTGTGGGAAAGGGTATACCTGTCTGTGAAATTTAACCTCAAGTTGTGTATTATGCCTCGGCCTGTTCCGGATCATTGAACGCAAATCCGATTATTTAATAAGTTCTGACGAGTGTATGTATTAAGATTGTTTGGCATGCTTCTCGCTTGAAATGTCATGTCCTTTACGTTCTTGTGAATTGGCTGTTTTAGCTTATTTGTGACGAGTATGTTTGATGGCGTCAACACCTGCATCAGTAAATATTTTGTCGCGTATGGAAATTTAATACAGCTCCGTTATTTAACGCGCCTGGGGTGTCGCAAAATCGATTACATGCAACGAAGTGCCACTAAAAGTTTCCTGTTCGCGGCAAATTTGGGGCGAAAGTCTATTTCCGAAAACTAAGTAAAATGTGACAAAATTGTTTTAGGTAGTTTGCGTGCTGTCATTTTTTCGGAGTGTCTTATCTTTGTTGGGAATAACAGTTACCGTTGTCGGTGGAATGGATTTTTGTCGCATGCCTATTACTAGCGACAGCATCGTAGAGTGGTTTAAGTGCTTTTATCGGAACCTGCTTCGTTTCTTCTACAGTTACTGTAGGATTGTGTACAATTTGTACGGTTGTAACAACTCAGGTCATGTTCATTAGTATCCCGTTGACATTGTGTATTGTTCTATTGATTGTTAGACCGTGTTAGTCGATTGTTTTTCGTTGCAATTCAGTCTCACTTTCTTTCGGTTTCATTGTTCTTTCTCTAACGTTAGCTTTATTTACAACGGTTACGTTTATAGCTATAAAACGACTGTATCGATTAATCCCATAGAAATAAATTTCCTGAAGGTCTGTGAGTTCTAGACTCGTCTTAGACAAACGTAAAATGTCAGTTTACTACAAAAAATAATAACTACATATAACTAATTACTTGTTACGACGTTTGTCTAAGTATTTGCGGTACTCTGAAACACTGTCACATTTCTTAAAAGTTCAGTTATTTGCTTCGACTACCTACTGAGAATGCTATGTAGTGTTTTTACCTAGAACCCTTTGCCCAATACAGAAATAATGAGCGCCCTGATTGAAATCTCAACACAAAAGGTAACATGGTTAGGTAAGGGTACTAAGTTTAAGGTAAGTAAGGGACAGCCTTGTCACCGTGCGTGAGAATCATTAAACCAGTGACCTTATTAGAAGTGACAAACATGGTACGACATTGAGCAGGTAAAGATAGCATTAACACTCGCTGTAAAATGTGTGCTAGAAAAAAAACACATTTAAATAATGTCACTTGACTCTTCGTTTTTATGTTGTCTGTGGTTAAGGAACGCTTCTTATCGTTTTGACGTGAAATTATAAAATGTGTGTTCATAATTGTGTACATTTTTTCTTACTTGTATTATAAAGGCGAAAGTTTGTAAGTTTGGATGTTTGGATGTTTGTTGCTCTTTGATTTTATTGAAATTTCGTATAGTAATAGTTACATTACAGTCCCGGGAAAGGACGTAGAATAGGTTTTATTGCGGAAAATCGTATAGTTCCCGCGGGATAGCGATAAGCGAATTCATCGCAGACGGAGTCGCGGGCAACAGCTAGTCGGCAATAATTAAAAGTGTTTATTATAAATGGCCAATGGCCGTTTTCATGTTGTGTTGATTTTTTTTTAATCGGCTAGCAAAGCAACCTACTATTTAGAATCCCTTTTTCACCTATTACGCTCATAATCATGCTAAACGTGGCTTTTATGTCTTTTATGTAAGGCTCTGTCTGTAAGGGATAAATACGTGATTTGTGTATGTGTATGTGTGTTACCTATGTTAATTTTTTGTATCTCAAAACTACCGACACGATGCGTGATTTCCGTTTCCGCACATCGTAACCACGTGCTTTTAAAGAATCGTTGAGACATCACCATGTTCCTGCAATTTCCTTAGGTGCCTTTCTGTGTTTCGGAAGTCGCTTTGCGGGTGGTGTATCACGCAATTTTCCTACAGCCATGTTGCAAGGTTTGCTTTTAATTTGTATTTGTATAGGTCTTGCAAATGGGTTATCGGGTAGGTCGGTTATCGGATCTGTTGCAACTTTGACGCTACCATTTTGTTTTATTGTAATTGCATTTTATTCGTTTGCTTGTCGCTTTTGAATGTTCACTGAGTAAAGAGTTCCGTCTTAATCTAGTCTTTCCATGTTCTTTGAATCTTTCCACCACCTACCTTTACACCTATACGCACTCAATCCTGTTAAACGAGGCCTTTTAGGCTTTGTTGCCTTAGGCTCTGTTTAACTCGTAAGGAATAGACTTGATTCGTGTATGTACACATTCTTGCGTAAACAATTTAATTTCAATTAGGTAGATCTGCGTGTTTCTTCACTCGTCAAGGTTGGCCAATAGTTTTTCACTTCAAATTTACGCATGGTGGCCATAATTTCAAGAGCTCTAAGTTGATGAACTTAATGAAATTTAAAAACAAAATGGATTGTATAACAGACAACATAACTATTACGCGTTGTTAAGAACATCTTCGCTTTACGTTCGCTCGATACATTTCTTACTTAAGGTATTTATTGAGACACGTATTTCGCTAGATCACATGGGTCCCGTTTGCATTATTTATAAGCGTTCGTCGCATCGGAAATATGTTAGTCTTATTCTTCTTCGGTAGGTATGCACATGTCTAATATACTTACAACATATTTGAAGATGAAGGTATACATAAACTCTGCAAGCATGAGAAGATTGCACTGATTTTTGTTCATGAATAGATCTCCAAATCAGACTCGGATACTTTATAATTTTAAAGATTTTTCTAGCAATTGAATAGCTAAAAGAACGAAGTAGGTACTTAAACCATTTTATGGCAACAATTATTTAGCGTTCGGAAAAAAACATCTTCCATTTCCACTATTTCAAGGATTTCGAACGTAGTTACAATTAAAAAGGAGCAAAGAATAATTGACACTGAATCGTTCATTATACAATGATTATACCTGCTACAAGGTTTTGCGTAAAGTTTATCATGTCCACGACAATGTAAAAAACAAAGCAGTTTGTAACAGCGAATAACACACTGTAACGACCGTACAAGCAAACAATAAGCGCCTGAGAACCGACATTGTATACATGAGTAACTTTACATTTGAGATAATGATAGGAATATTTGCGCATCCGCTCTATATTTTCGCATGTTGATTGCTATCGGTAAAAATAAATATTTGCCATCCGCGTCAGATGAAAGGGAATACATTTAATGACGACAGAGTATCTGAAAGCCGGCGAACGAAGGCTATACTTCGTTTAATAGGCGTCTGCTTCGTTGTGTAATTGTGTATAGATAATGTATCTCGAGTTACAACGGTCTGGCATTAACGAGACGTGCTCTGAAATTCATAGGCACTGCACTGAATTGCTGATCGAGTTATAGCCTGATTGAGTTACGTGCGATCATTGAAAAGAGCTCGCAAATGTCTAATTATAATATTAATTGGTTTTGAACAATATGCTCAGCTTCTAGGCGAAGAAATACAAAAGGAATACGCTAAATCCTTTAGTAATGAAGCAAATGTTACAGGAGCATTCATAAACTTAAACCAAATTAGTAACAAGGTGAACATAACTAATTGAAATTTGCTCGTAGGCACTCTAGACTTTATACTCACTGTACTGATTTTTGGTGTTCAGTAAAGATTATTTGTTTTGTATTGTATTCTTAAACAGTGTTAGCCAACAGATTGTGGTAGACATTCTAATTGGTTTAATGAAGTCCAACTATGCCAGATGTAAATGAGGAGTTTTAAAACACATTTCCACTGAAAAGGTGTAAAAAAGTAGCTGATATAGTCGAAACCACTATTTTTAGTAAATCTTCATCAACCTAGGAAAAATATGTTGCATCCAATACCAATATTTTCTTGAGCGAAGTAAACAGAACCATTCCGTAGGGCCGGGATTAATATTTTTCGACATGCATTTCACCTACAATGGCTCGGAACAATATGGCGTCCCGGATTTTGCCATTCACTAAAAACTTCTATTGTTTTGCCTTTTCATAGTGAAGACTCGAGCGCATAGAATATGCATGCATGACTTAAAAGCTTAAACTCGACGCGTTTGAAGTGCATTTACGTAGAAGTTCTGAATAATTCCATTTATGGTAATATTCAGATTTTGCAGCGGATAATCCAAATCGCAGTTACAGTTTGTAATTTGTAATTATATTTAAAGCTTGAAAGGGCAGAGACAAAGCACATCAGAAATAACTCGCTGTGTCCAATTAAAAACTTGAATCCGATTTTAAAAATTCGCTGGCATTAAGTATTATTGTTTTTCCTTAAACAATTCAAAGTTCTCGAAAGTAAGGGTTCGGATAACAGCAAAAAAATAACAAAGAAACTGAACTGAATAACGAATCAGTATTAGGCGACTTGTTTCCATTCCGGCTAAAAATAGCTCTCGGAGAAGTTGTCGCCGTTTGCATGCTTATTAATTTAAGAGTCACAGCTTTGACCGCGCCATTGCTGTCGTGTGATTGGTTTATTCACTCACGTAATGATGCGAGGTCTTCACGGAACTCTTTGGATAGTCTCCTTTGACACATCAATGGCAATTTACAAGGTGTCTTAGAATTATTCTAGAATATTCCACAAGTGGTTGGGTTAGCTTGACATGTAGCTAGATAAATGTTATTCAGGATTTTTGAATCGTAGTTGACAAATGTTTTGTTACATTGTTCGATGTTCAAAGTGATCGCCGAGTTCGCAAATTATTCAAAAGACTTAGCGTTTGGTTGGAGGCTTCTCTACTTGCAACTGCGGCTCATGCAGCGTCTTTTCAGCAGGAATTCTTGTCATGTCACTGTATATTAACAGGCGATGTCGCGTCAGTATCTTGCATTTTCTTATTGCTAATTAGCCAGGTCCACACTGACCGAAGCGATATTTTAATTCAGATTTTGATCTCTCTCTGTTACTCAGCATTATCATTTTCACACGGCTGTCTCGCTAAGTGTGGACCGGCTACCGTCGATGGATCTGGACGTTGCCTAGCTACGACGAATCCGCACCTTTTATTCTCAAGGATAATTGCTTTTGATTTTATCGTAACAAAGAAAATCTCCTATAATAAATTTATTTTACCGGCTTTGAGAGGCTTAACTTGTTTACTCGTTTTGTAGCTGGAAAATGCTTCTCTAATCTTGGTATTGAAATAGCCATTTACTTATTTCTATGACTGTGAAAGTAAGTATGCTATACAGACACTCTCTGAAAACAATACATACCAACGAACTGAGAGTCCCCTTCTTTAATCGGTTATAAATGAAAATATAAACGAGAACTAAAAGTTGTTCTGAATTGAAACGTATAATAAACAGTATCAGGATAGATCCTTTATTACGTCTATAACAGCAATCAGCCTTAAAACAGAAAAAAGTCACAATGTTTTACACTGGCGATCCGTCACGGGTTTGAAAGAATGAAAGAAAAGAAAGAAAGAAAAAGTTTATTTAGGTAGCAATCACAAAAGTCTGTCTACCCTGTAAAGGATACGTGATTTGTGTTTGTGTATTTAACAGTTCTTTCCTTCGTCCACAGGTTTACGTGGCCCTCTTCAAGCCTCTCCGAGTGTCCAGACGGCAGTTCCGGCGGGTGCTTATGTGCATGCGCAACGTCCGCCACCTCAAGTGCCACGAGCTGTACGCTCACGAGAAGGTCACGAAAGTGGACAGTCTCTCCCTCGTACTGTCTGGCAAGTGAGTGACCTGTTCTTTTTTTTATTTTATATTAAAACCTGATGGTGCACCTGATGGTAAGTGATCACCGCCGCCCATAGACAACTACAGCACCAATGGGACTGCTAGCGCGTTGCCGGCCTTGCAAGAAATGGTACACTCGCCTCTTAAAGGTTCCCATATCGTAGCCAGTTGGAAAAACCCCAGCCGTCAGCCCATTCCAAATTTTGCACGTACGGGGCAAGAAAGACCGCTTAAATCGCACGGTGTTGGAGCACCAACTATCGAGGTGATGTTGGTGTTCACGTTATTTATTTACATACACATACACACAAACAAATGACGTCTGTATCCCTTACTTGGGAGACAGGTCCCTGTTTTCCGGTGCTTTGAGCATACTCCCGAGGTGTGAAGACGGCATGGGAGTTATGTGGGACTCCTTCCCCACTGCCCCCTTTCTTAGCGAAAGGAGAAGGGGAGGCATAGGTACCTACTCACTAAAAACCTGCCGGTATTCCCTCACCGCCATTGGAGGGCGCCACAGGAGCATGATGGTGGCACCGTGAAATGGGAGACAGCATAAGGTAACAAGACCTTATTAACTTAACCTGTTTTATTTAGGTCAAACCTTGCAATTTTGAAGCGAATATCTAACGAATCATGATAAAAGTGGCGTTTAGGTTTTGTTACCTTAGGCTCTGTCTAACCTGTAAGGGATAAAGACGACCCCTCTAGAAAATTCTTCACATAAAATGTCATAGTGACATTGCATAACTTAACAAGGAAAATCGTTTCGACGCTTACTACAAAAACGTTCCATGGTGGGTTAGGAATTAAATTCCTTGACTGTAAACTGGATTTCCCAAGTTAAGAAACCGACTATAACTAGTCTTCAGCATCAGTTGATTTCCTGTCAAATACACAAAAAGATGCGGACAACTTTTCCGAAACAATCTAAGTTAAGTTTACTTTGTCTTTGGCCGACGAACTTTGTTTACTATAAAGCTTTGGGCCTCAAGCTAAGCATCCGCTTAAGCCAATATCAGTAGTAAAAAAAAGACTGCTTATAAAAGTATACTCCTCATTTTTCATTCTCCAGACTTCTTATACTCTACCAGAGTTGTACGAACTGTGCGAAGTAGCGCAGCGGTTGGCGAGAAAAGACCAACCAATAGGATTGCTTTATTTTTCTGGCCTCGCTCAGCGCGGGGGGTGTTATTCTCAATACGAAAGTCTTCCGTGAAGTAATTGCTGCGCTTGGTAGACTAGCGTAACGTGACCCGTTCCCTAAGAGGCATTACTCCGAGTCGGGTGTCTTACTTGTCTTGCCGTCGGTCATACGGAATGTCTAGTGACAAGACACCTGATTCCTTACGGCTCTGGTAGATGCACATCCTTAATTTCTTTTTCTCAAACATTGTCGTAAATGTCGTCATTGTATTCTAAGTAACAGAACACAAGACACTTCGTAGCATGAAAAATTTTGGGTGTCCGTTATTTTTGTAAATGAGTTTATATCATACTTGTAAAGATTTTAATATAAATAGCTGTGCATCTTAGCACATTTTCGGTGGTATTACAGTCTAAATACAGGGAACTGAGTAATAAATTAGTCGTAAGGAGTTCGGTGGTGCAACCGCACGGGCCGGTGCATTACGCTATACATTTTATGCTGACCCCGTCGTGCATGAACCAGCTGACTAACAATTATGAAAATTGAGCCACTAACCATTTTATTCGGCATCGATTCAACCTAGAAATAACGAACGTTCACCATTCCGACCTGTTACTTCAAAATGACGAGAAAATATAGTTGACCTGGTTTAAAACATTCCTTTTTGGAACAACTACAATATGCTGCTTCCTGCCATGTTTATTGGGTTTTGCTACTGGAAATTATTAGTTGGAAATGGATATTCATGAACGTACAAGTTGTATAAAATTTGCACAGGATATTTTTACGTTGGAATTTAGATAACAATCTTTAATATAACTAACTTTCATAAAAAAAATAACCTACTATATAGTAAGTTAAGTACCAAATTAAAACGACTTGCAGTGCAGCCAACACACCGAACTGAGAGTTGCTTCACGCTTTTCGGTTTCAATTTCATAATGCTGTCTGCCCACACATTTGTATTTACTCTTACGTTCAATGAACGCTTCATTCATAACCATAACATTAACATTTTGCGAGTTGATGAGCTTGACTGTGCGTCACAGAGCTACTGGTTGCATGACAAGATTGGCCCTAAGAAATGGAAAGTAATGTGGATCCAATGCGACACATTGATGTGGTAGAGCGGACTTGACAGACACCAGTCACTGGAGTATTGAGCAGAACATATTCCTTCATTGTGCAACTTTTCAAATTCGATGTCTTTAATTTAGTTTCGTGGTATGGCTTAGATTAAAGTCAGTTAACGTTACTAAAATATAAGGGTAGAATATTTGTACAAGTAAACGCGGAACATGCAAAATCGCAAAAAGATGGTCTTTCATAGCTACTTAGAAGATAACTTTTGTGAAAAATGAACGATGCAATATCCGAGACTTATCTTCCCTTCCCACACGTTAATGTATAACTTAACTCCAAAGTCCATAAAACATGAGAAGTAACGCCGTAAAATATACAAGAAAGAACTTGATCGTATATTTCTGAAGGCAATAACTAGGGATGAAAAATCGATTCATATTTAATCTAGTATGTAGTATGTATGAGTAAAGCGAAGTAGAGGTCCACAACTTCGAACTAAATCCTTTAAACGTTTAGCATATTCGGGTCGCTTTCGCGATTTGTGGTTACAATTCTAATGTAGACACAAAGCATACGGGCTGTGGTCGCAAAACTGAAAGGTTTGGACGCCATTTTGGAAATAGATTAGTTCCTAGCGACGTGACTCGTTGGAAAGGAACGGTCGTTACTTATTATTGTGTACGGTAGCAAGCAATCAGCAAACAATAGAGCAAGTCAATTTGAGAGGAAACTACAACAGCTGCTAGTTTTTACAAATTCTTTAGTTGTATACTTATACTTACGAAATTCACAGCCACGCAAGATTGAAGAACTCAAAATTGCTTTATTGAGAGTGTATTAACTATTTTGTCAGCAATAATAGGACATAACTTAAAATTTCATCAGCATTTCGTATTAGTGATTATTGAGAGCAAAATAGACTCCGGTGTTTAAAGAACAGATTTTAAAAAAGCCTTGATATCTTTCCAAGTTTTCTTACTGGATGTTCTGTTTCAGAAATTAAGCCTGATTTATAGTTTTAAACTACATCTGCATGCAGTGCATTTGCATTTACCTTGTCTTCGTGTCAACTTATGACAAGAATACGGGATATTGCATTGAAGTCATCCTTTAGTTCAGGTTATGGTACGAAAACCAGTTTGGAAATGATCAAAAACGAAGTGTTGCCGAACAGATTAGCTTTATCTCCGGACCATGATGTCACTATTACTGAGAAAGCTATTTGTGCAGAAACACATGTTGTGTAGACATCCAGACGTTTGGCGCAACCTAGATTGGATTAGGGAGGGGAACAACTTCTCTAATGGCACAAAAGGCGTCTTTGTTTGGACCAGAGTATCGAGTAAGTTAATAATACGGTCGGCCGACCTTTGGGCCGGGTTTTGGGAAATAACCAACAATTGGGAAATACCAATGTTAAGTCACGGAGAAAATGACAAGCGTAATTTAAAGTGATACACGTGGTTCTCCAAGTTTTTCAAGTGCGATAATGATGACTAACAGAACATTCAGAAATTGGAGAATTAGAATGAAAAAAAAGATGAACACGGGGTTTGGGCTTGTTCTGTGTTTTTCAAAACATAAGGTGAGTTTAGTCACTATCTAAATTGTTATGTGTATGTATAATACAAGTAAAAGAACACGTACATTATAATATATTACTTACTTTTCGTTAAGAACATTAAATAAAATTTTAAGATTGTCACAACAACACAATATTCAAAATGTAAATAATCCGATGAAAAATAGTTTAGTGTTCTGTCGAAATTTGGATGTTGACTGAAAAGTCACGTCTCAATATATTATATGCCATTGCAAGCAGAATTTGCGGTTAAAACATAATAGAAAAACTAACGAGCCTTCTAATGGTTGGCTGACCTTCGCCCGCGATTATTACCGACAACCAATCCCTTAGGTGCTATATCCCTTTAACAAGTGCTTAGTCGACCTAATTCTGTTCAAATACTACGTCATCAACAAAAAATTTGCAAAAAGACGTTACAATTATCTTGGTTTTCTATTATGCTTACGGCGATAGGATTATGATTATCATTTAATTCATTCAGATACTTCCTAAGCTGAAAAGGAAAGTCCGTGAGCTCCTAGAGAGATATTCGGGTTTGTCTTGCTGTCTTTCACACTGTTGTGGGTTTGATACTTGAATCGTCCGATGGTATCCGAAACCCGAATGTCGTTCAAGTCATAAGCACTTTACGGTGAAAGTTGATCGATTCATGCAGAGATGCAGAAAGGCTGTATACTAGAGGTTCTTCCGACGGCTTTTCAAGCAAATGGTTCTTCGAACCCAGACTAGCATTTTTTGAGTTTTTCGGAATTAAGCGCCATGTTACATTTGAAGTTTACCGCGACCATTTCGGTTAATGTGTGTGTGAGCTGCCAAGTGGGGTCGCGTGGGAATTGTATCTAACTCAAGCCCTGAAGGCAGTCGACCTGCAGCGAGCAGTGGGAGTATAGTCAACGTATACATAGGAACATGGTACATGGAGATTACCAAAACACTGTAACTCGAATTTCAATGTTTCGCCTTTCAAAAAGGGTCGTGGAATTTATTAAAATTTCGAATGCAAAAAGCGTATTTCCGCCCTTGTGATGCTTCAATTTGCATTTACAAGATGCATTATCGGTATTACTTTAGTCGAAAGTGTCGAAGGTCTTATGCAGATTAAACAGGTTTGTCATTCAGTCAAGGTCGGCTTTAATGATTTTGTTGCAGCTCGCTTGCTATAAAAAGTGTAGTTTTTGTTCAAATAAACCTTACTCATTAGAATTAATCGGTGTAGTCTACTGAATGATTGACTCATAATCCAGTATAATTGACACGGACATCTATTGATACTAAATGTAGGCAGCAAATGATACTTACAAAAGTTTTTTGTCACCGTTGTACAAGGAGAAAATACCCAATAGAGTAGAAATATCATAAGATTTATTTGAATGGAAATCTATATCGCCATACCACTTCGACGATAGCTGCACTTTTATTGGCCAGCTTAAGGTCCAACAGGAACTAGCTGATACATTGATATCGACCGTAACTCTTTAGTTGATGAATAAAGTTTTAAAAGAAAAAACTACTCCGAAAAAGAAGTGCTAGTAAGTACATACGTTGTTGCACAATTAGATAGCCCGTATTACCACTCTATTGTTTCATTCCTCTATGCTGTTGTATAAATGAGTCTAAAGAAGGAAGCATCGTAAATTTGCATGTAGCAGTCAAAACTTGTTTGCTAACAATGTATTGCTCAAACACACCATATTGGTCCGCCACATGTCACCTGGATCGCCTTGGACATATTCATACCTGTTTCGGTAAACAGCAGGCAAATCACGCCCATGCTTTATTAGGGTTCCGTATTCGAATAGCCAGAGGAATCATAAAGTTAATTAAGATTAAATAAAAAATCATACATGCAATGCACATCATACATATGCATAGCCAAGCGAATTAGCTCGTTGAAGTGGCAATGGGCAGGTCATATAGCACGGAGAACAGATGGTCGTTGGGGCCGAAAGGTTCTCGAGTGTAGACCGCGGATCGGCAAGCGCGGCGTAGGACGTCCACCAACGAGATGGACGGATGACCTGGTTAAAGTCGCGGGTTCACGGTGGATGCAAGCCGCTTCTAACCGAGACAACTGGGGAGGTCCAATGGCTGATTTGATGATGATGGTGAAAATTTATTTCAGGACCAAATTTCCATAGAGTAGGTGTACAGGTACGTTAGTTACGTCTTAAACACTGCGTTAGTAGCATTTTAGTTAAGTGGAGGCGCACTGTTTCATAAAACAAAAAACATTCACCTTGCTACTCTTCTACCACTATGACTACGCACTATCTCGATCACCTACTATACTTACTGCTGTGATTTAGTCTACGACCTGATTGGACGCTCAAGCGGAGCGTACAGCGGAACTGAGCATGTGGCAGTTATGCTAAACGTAAGCAAATGTATGTGAGTGTCCTGGGTGGCACAGTGCCCTTTGTCGTTGCCTGGCACGCTGTCCGCACCGCCGGACTCTCCGCCGGACACGAGCCACTCAGGCCTTACACCTAGCTCTATTCTTCTTTTTCTAACATACAACCACAAATTGCCACAGTACACCGATAATGACAATTGAACGGTGGTACGGCACCCTTGTCGTTTGAGTACGACTCGCACTTTACCAGTTTTTATTAAAGTTTTAAGGCCAAACGAAAGGCTCAGAGTGACGCTGCAGTGATTAAATAATCTATACAAACTTATAAAAGAGTAATGTAATGTAACTGGCTGATAGATACGAAAACCATAGTCTAAATCTTAACCATTTGTGCTAGTGACTTGAATTTTGGTTGATAATCTCTTGGGGATAATAGAGGTGCACTGAAAACTAAATGTGCAATGAAAATTCTAAAAACTGTTTTCAGATGTTTCCAAATTTCGAACAGCATAAAGAATAAAGTGGCTGTAAACTACACGAACAAGGGATATTTTATTCGTCCTCAGAGACGAAGCCGCAAACACAAGCTAGTGAATTATAATTCGCAGTAGGATATGCGAATTTTTATTTATTTTGGGGCCATACATGGACGACAGGTTTGCGATCTCTGATCTGATGTTTCTGTTTTGAGTCCATGTCATAAACAGACTGAGACATACACTACAACAGAAATAGAGAAACAGTTTCGGTTAGTAATAAATAAACCAAGCTCCATTCTTGCACTGTAAAATATAGCTGTTTGGACACTTCAGTTCAGACTGAAAGCTACGTAAATTTGCATCTGGCTCCAAGTTTTGGAGTTGAAGCCAAATAAGCATTTAAAATAATGAGAAATTCAGCCGCTTCCTTAGTAAGTGAAAAACGCATATTCAGTCATACAATAAGTTTCTTCTATTCTGTACTGATGTGATGACGTATACTTTGTTGGTTTATCGGGAAAAAAGTGCTAGGGGTTGGGGGCTAGGGAGTATATGCAGATATTGCATCGCATATGTTGGTCGGTGACTTCGAACCCGTTCGCATTGTCAGGCGACAGTGTAAAGAAACTAGCAGCATCTTTCATGCCAGTCTAAACGGAGCTCCACTATCTCTGATTAACACAGGCTACTTTTATCCCGGCGTACAAATACAAGTCCTTCGAGTCGAGACGCAAACGAAATTGTGGGCTAACAACAGTTAGTGTCACATTGCCGTGACAACCTCAAAGAACGGTACCCTGTTCGACGCGTGCCCCGACGCGCGTTTGCGTTGTTTTACAGCCGTGTTTAGTGGACGCCTGCCTTTTTATGGTGCCAATGTGTTTCAGTGTTTGAACGTGCTCTAAGCGATGGGGCGTTTACGTGGAATTAAGGTTTATTTACGATCAAGGTCTACAGCTTTGACTGTTCTTTCACGGCTTAGAGCATAAATCTAGGTTAAATTAGTTAATGTTCGTTCTTCGATAACTGCTGATATATCCTTGTATTAAGTTGTGTACAGTACGGTTAAGCTGTGGTGTTAGTCTTCACGTACACCAAGTGCTTAATGAGTCGCAATTGTAAAGATGCTCTGCAGTCACTTTTACTTTACTCATCATACATGCCTGTATTTGCCATTGTTGTGTTGGCTTGAAAACCAATAGCCGTTTTTCTTTCTAATGTTGATATGTGGGTAATGCTTAGGTGAATAGCTAATCTAAATATAGTGGTGTCAACGAGCGGCGATGGAGATTCTGATACAAATCGGGTGTGAGATCCCTTTCAACCTTTTTCTTCTGTGGGTCTAATCGAGAAAGCTGTTAGTTGTATCCAAAGCAATATAAAATTTCCTCTGGTCTGGTTATGCCTATTCAATAACTAATGTCCATTTCACCTATTCAAGGCCAACGCGGTGCGCTCGCGATATCAAAAGGCTTTGAGGGGCAACCAAGTGTTATGTTTACCGTGGTGATAGGATCTTTCAGATGCAAGGCGCGTAAGAGTGCATAGTCATACGCCCTTTATTTTGTAATGATACAAGCGTGATACAGTTGCCAATGTACGAATCGAAGCGTTTGTAAATAGCCAGGTCCTCTGAGCGTTTTGCCTCAATGAGGAATGCACGTGAGGTTTATTTGTGCGGGACAGAGATCACAATCGGATTGAAAACGCCTGCTTCGCTCAATCAGAGCGCGCTGGATCATCTGGTGTGAATCATCGTGATGCTATTGGCAATTGGGATGTACTTTGGCAGAGGTGAAAGACCTTGGGGTTCATAGTTCCATTCTCGAGCCTAAGTTTTTAATGTCAATTAAAATGGCCATGGCTACCGTGATTGGAAATTATCCTGGTAGTCTTTGATAATGAACGAGCGACATGAAATTTAAAATTGGATGCAAATAGTGGTCATGTTTGATGATGATGATGGAATTAGTTGTTCTTTTGATTTTGTTTGCAAATTTTCTGAGCACAAGTACTCGTAGCATTGGTTTTGCAATAACTGAATATCAGAGTATCGAAATTAGAGTTTCGTTCTGGAAGCGCACTACAACTATGCTTTTAAGTGCACCTCAAGTTTACGAGTGGACTCGACCGTCGATTCGCGGTTGACAACTTTGTCCTACTAAATTGACTGGAACTGGAAGTTTGCCTGTGTCGTTGCTTCATTATTTATTTCATTTCAATAGTCAAAGGCGTTTGTGATCTTGCAAAACAATGTTTCTATTTGATGTGGTGTGACAATTGCAGGATTATTAGTAGACTTTGTGATTGGTGGTTTAGGCGAAAATCCAAGATACTAGAAAACCTGTCGACAAAATTTGATGAAAGGCATATTAATCTGCTAAGCCTTTATTGTATTAGTGGTAACAAAAAATTTTGCTGCTCGTGCTCTCACTCAGCGTCGAAGTGAAACACAAAAGCTAATGCAACTTTTTAAACTTGTTATTTATCCTAGCAAATATAATAATGTGCAAATAAAGATACACCAGAAATTCTACAGTGCCGAGTTATTATAATTTACTAAAGCCAATTCCATTATTGCATTAGATAACAGGACACGTCGCGAAAGCTACTTTATAATCTCATTTCGAATGTCAAGAATATTCTTAAAGGAAGTTAGCTGGCGCAGAATCTCGGAATGAATTTGTCTGTTGTGAAAAAGTTGTATAAGCCGTCAAAGCGGTAGGGAATATAGGCTTTTTATGTAGAGTTTTGATTCGTCTCGTTTTAAATACCTGTTCGGACAGATACGAAAATGGAGATCTGTATTGAATTATATATTGTTGAAGATGTCGGAAACCTGCAATAACATAATTTGTAGGTGAATCCCGTGTTTGAAAGTAAGCAATAATAATAAAAACCCTAATAGTTCCTTAGCGTCGAAATAATATTTTGTAAAATCACGACTGTCAGACCTGACACTTCATCAAGTGTCCCAAACGCACAAACGGCACTGGGAGAGTCACGTTAAGAATAATTCTAGTCCTACAGCTGTTCAAAGTTCTTCGTGCAAAGCTTACGATCCTAGACAAACATGTTATTACATATATACCCTGTGGATGTATTTTTATGACCGACCTTACAAAAGCGTTTTCTCGGACGCTTATTTTACTTTGACAGTAGTATCAGTTCGCACAGGGATATTCTGTCGCAAAACTCCATTAGGGATGGCCTTTGCCAGTTGCCGCTTGGGGATGATATTTGGCTAATGTCAGGGTTCCCGCGTTGCCTGCACGTTTATGCTGTAAAGGCTTTTGGATTGCGAATCGTGACCTGTTTCGCATGAACGCTTCCAGAATTTGGACGTAAAAACTAAAGATTTCATTAATTTAAAGGGATTTCAGCCTCATACGAGCTGTTTTGAGGCCTTGCCAGAGAGCGCAAGGATGCCGACGTGCTGCATAACATGTCTTATTAAGTGCCGTATGAGAAACAGTTTTTGTTAGGTGTTTTGAAAATATTAGGCTAAGTATAACCGTAATGTTCGGGCAAGATAGACTATTTAAACAACTTTCCTTATGTGCTAGGAACCTGTATGGCCCTGATAACTTTCTTAAACGAAGGGAATCACAATTACTCTTATTTTGACTGCGCCTGGCCAATATTAGCCAAGAACAGTCATTAAACTGGTCAAAATCAGATCTCTAAAAATGTAATGCTTCATATTCTGATACGTTATTGACATACATACATACAGATACGCCTCTTTCCCATAGGGGTAGGCGTAGGCAGATACTACTTTGTTCCACTTGCTACGATTCTGACATACCTCATACATAGTTAAGCTGATCATAACTCTAGAAACCGGTTCATACTTGGGTACAATAAGTGATCTAATCATAAGTTGTAAGGGTTATCGGTCTGACACATGCATTTGCGTTAACTGCAAAACATCGATTAGTTCTACTCATTATATTAATTACAAGTGCAGTAGGTACAAAGTCTGGATGTGTTCCATCCAGTTTGCATTTGTTTAGAAGGATACCTACCTAATTGAATCCTAGTTCGGTGTTGACGTACTTACACTAAAAGAGGTACCTGTTATTACAAATCTCCATGATTTATGTCCTTCCAAAATCTCATTCATTCCCAATTCACCATGAAATGGTTTCTATAAGTCTAACACCGGCTTTAGTTCAAGCCCCGAAATAGGCAAAATATTAGCTGTTAATTAGAATTTGTTTCGTGAGTAAGAATCCGTTTGAATATTTTCCTATCTTTATAGGATACCATACTCGGGGTAAGGGCTTTTATCGTCCACTTACTATTACCGTGGCAATATTCGGACGGTCTCCTAATTACCGTGAGTTATAATGCCGTCACGGTCTGTGCCGTAGCGCGATAAGCCGTGCCGTGACCTCTTCATACTCGTGGATGTCCTCTACAAATCTCTACTGATATTACAAATGCAAAAGTAGTAACTCTGTTTGTTAAATTTTCACACTAAAATCGCTGTACTGATTTAGTTGGAATTTGGAAGGACATAGGGTAGTTTTTATCCCGGAATAGCGTTCCCGCGGGATAGTGATAAGGGAATTCTGCGCAGATGAAGTCGCGGGCAACAGCTAGTTATTGATATACATATGTCCATATATCCAGTTGGCCATAGCAATTTTGCATGCGTTTTTGTTCAGTGAGATTTTTAGCAAGTACGAGTATGCAAATTGTAATCAAACATCAAACATGATCTATATAGCTTGAGTCCTGTGGTAGCTGTCAGCTTCGTACAATTTCGATTTTTCGTTTAAAATTGCATGGTAATGAAATGACAGCTTTCAGCTGCCAAAGGTTCATGCTGTATTGATCTTGCTATAGGGAATACCAGGAATGAAGTATGTATATTTTCGAAATGGGCACAAAGTGCAAAGTATTCTATAACAAGCAAAAAAGGTGGAGTGCGAGTCGGGTTACCTCCGCGTGTGGTCAAGAGCTGCGGTTCGTTTTTGGATCCGTCGAGCAGTGCTTGGTCCGGTGCACCCTGGGTATCGGTTAATGATTTCCTAGCAGATTCTGAGGGATATCATTATCCGATGGCTAAGAGCCCGACGAAGGGGAGGGGTCTTTTGACCGTTTTCTACCGTACATCATTGCCGACATTTTTGCCACAAGATTTTTGAATACTGTATTTGTTACTTGGACATTGGCGAAATCATCGCATCGATCGATGGGGCCATATTAAAAAAAAAGAAGGAAAAAACAACTATAATTAATTCTTTCTCATTTCATGTAAGCTTACCCTACAGACTATATATTTTTTCAGCCGAAAATCCAAAACAGTACGTAGTCTTTAAAACGTTACCGAAAGGAGAAAATACGACCAATGTTCATTCGTATTTTGATGAATAAACGTCAACCGCGAACATCAAACATTTTATAAAACGATATCAAATACCATTTTGTTGGCAAGGAGTGATTAAGCCGGAGGACCGGGAATTCGTTTTGATCTCCTTAGACGCAACGCAAAGTCTCAAGGGTCGTCGGTTCAATCGCCCAAATAAACGTTTGTTGACAATTTGACGTTCTTCCGTCTCCAAACGTAACGTTTTAAACTTTAAATAAATAAGCTTAGGAAGTTCTCATAAATCGATGATGTAGTGATGTATGTACTTAACAGTAAATCTTAATGGTAGGTAATGATAAGTACAAATTTACTTCACAACACAACACTACTACTAGAGTGGTTACCGAGATCTTTATCGAGCCTAAAAATGTTTCTATGTACATATTTAGATTCAAAAATGCCCCTCCATTTTGTTTGACAAATTCAGTTACAAACTTTGGCTGTTTGTACTTTTATATCCGAGTTTATCTTTGATCTTAACAGATTATTGTGATGTGAATATTAACATTATTCCACCATCCACCATCGGAAAAAGTTTACGTCAGAGAATCCAATCAAACTCTGTCGAAAAGTTTGTAAAGTACTAAAATGCGAAGATAATTTATTTCATTATCATTACCGTATGTACAAATATTTGCTAGAAACCAAAGAATTTTTTTTTTGAAGTCAACTATTTCTCGTACGTCCACTTCTGAAGACTCTGCCATCAATAAAACGTAAACGGTATTTTATTTAACCTTGAAATTTCAGTTTTTATCCTTAGAATCGTTTCAACGGTCGTGGCACGAACTGACATTTTCATGATCACGAATTGCTATTACTGCAAAAAAGAAAAACATTACACAAGACATTATGCATGCGTAGGTATGTTTATAATTTTATAAATAATCTTTAAATTGCTGAAGACGTAATGTTAAAACTGATGAAACAGCTCAAATAAAGTATTCGATTTTTTTTCTTTTCGATACATCATCAGTATATCTGATACCGTAAATAGCAATGTTTTCATTGTTGTGTTTCGGCTTGGGGCTAAAATAGTCGGTGAAATGACAAGCATAGAGGCATTCCATATAGTCCTGAGGGCTGGCAACGCATTTACAGTCACGAATCAGCAGCTCATGGCCTACAGAATCCACTTACCATCAGGTGGCTCGTTTGCCAGCTCAGTGGCATAAAAACAACAAGGACCCAATCGAGAACGTGCGAAGTGTATGATGGGGGTATAGAAAACGATCACAGCGCATGCCGTGGCAGCAATGTGCAACAATAGGGGCTTAGTGAAACTTGTCAAAGTTGCTTTGAAAATGGGCCATTATTAAACATGTTGTATATGGTATTAAGGTCACCGATGTTTATAGTTCTTACTTCTTCTACATTCCTTACTTAGTTCCGCTAAAACTAATTTATTTCCTTTCAACATAGTTTGGGACTGAAAACTTATTTTGTGTTTTACACTCAAAACCAGATTTTTTATTTACTTTAATTTATATAAAATAATAAGCACTTGTCATTAACTATTTGACAAACCCCCCTAAAGATGCGTTTGCGTGATGGCGCTACTGTCGTGCACGGTGCCAATAGCATCTGTGTTCTTCTGTGACAAATGCGTGCTTTTCTGATTTTAATCTCATATACATAACCGCATTGGGTTTGTGCTCCTCCCGAACCAAATAATAATCCTGGATCCGCTACTGTATACCACGAGGATCAGATATCACAGCCCGTTGCACCAATCCCATTAAAGTGATGTTATCTGAACGCTGCACGCCCGTGTTAAAATACGTGTTCAAAGACTAATTGAATGCAAAATAATTTTTCTCAAAGATGCAATGAAATGTTAACCTTACGTTCCAAATAATAGGCCGGGACGTATCACGTCGCGGGCGCGGTTAGACAAGTGGTATGTAATGGATTTTCATACAAAATGGCAGGCCTAGGCCTGCAAAGCGATCGTCTATTGTTTCATGTGCCACAGCATCATGACGTTTAGTTTATAGGTCATTTTTATTATTATTCATCCCTTTTGGGGTAGGCAAAGGAAACAGGGTCCATGCAGCCAAGTCTTTATAGGTCAATGGCATCATGATATTCAGCTTTAAAAAAAACATAAGCAATATTTGCTTTCTTTGCAATTTTAATTACATAAAATCAAAAATTACATAAAAACGATACATAATTAACATATAAGATTAATTTTAAATTGAAACCTAACTAGGTACAGAAATATTTAAATCTCATTTCATTGTCATCTTAATATCAGCGGTGTAAACGTCAGCACAATCAGCGTAAAACGAAACGTACATTAAAAAAAAAACACATTTTGGTGGGAAAATAAAAAAACACTAATCTTTTGTTCATTGTTGATTTTGATAAATTTTAAATATGAGTTCCGACGAAAATAGTGACAGAGAAATGTATCAAATGTAAACAGGGTAGCTCTCAGTCGTCACAATTGACAAGTGTCGTTTTTTTTTTTAATTATTGTAATTATAAAGCATTGCCTACAATGCCATGAAATTTTGTTTTACTAGTTTAGATTTTAGTTGCCTTACAAATAAATACTGTTTTTTTGAAGTTTTTTATTTATTTCATTGCATGTTTGAGAAAAGCACTATACAAGCCTCGGCCGGGACAGGGGTTGCCGGCCTCGTACCATGCCGGCCTCGTGTACCACTCGGCCGTCAAACTTACTCGGCCTGCAACCCCTTACTTCCCGGCCTTTGCAGTAATGTACTATTGGAGGATATGTGATATTTACAATATATGAAGTTTCTGTATCAGCTAGCCAGCCAGTATACAATAATCTTCTTTATTATTTACTAGCGGTTTCCCACAACTCCATCTGCACAGAATTCGCTTATCGCTATCCCGTGGGAACTGGACTGGTTGGGGATAAAAACTGTACTATGTCTGAAACTATCTCTGTACCAAATTTCATTAAAACGGTTCAGCGGTGTAGGGATGATAGCGAAACAGACAGAAACACAGACAGAGTTGCTTTCGCATTTATAATACTAGCTGTGGCCCGCGATTCCGTCTGCGCAGAATTCGTGGGAACTATGTTGTTTTCCGGAAAGCCATCCTATGTCCTTCCCCGGGACGAAAACTATCCGTATAGCAAATTTCGACTAATTCGATTCTACGGTTCAAGAGTGAAAAAGTAACAGACAAGCAGAGTTACTTTCGCATTTATAATATTAGTAAGGATTTAGTAAGGATTACTTATTAGAGACCAAAGACGGTTTCGCGGAGTCTTCAACTCATAGAGCCACAGTGTTACTCTTTATACAAGAAGTGTGTCGTTTCATAAATTCATACCTTTTAAGATAAAAGCCGATGTCAAACATGGCTCGGCTTGAGCGCGGCGAGCGTGATGGCTAATTGCACAGCGCCGCTTTGTCCCGCGCTCATTTTAATTAACAACTTCTCACGTCCGAGGGTTTATTAAACTTTGTTTATACACCTTCCATACACCTTTTCAGCATGTTTAGTAGCGCTGCGTCACCATTGTTTCACGTTAATCTCACAAAATAATGACGTTTTGTAAATTCGCGATTCAGTAGTTCTGTTATTAGATTTGTCGACTTCGCTGTCTTGGGTTTAGGATGGGCATATTGAGCGTCTGTATTCTTTATGTGTATGAGTTGTCAATACCTCTTGTTTATAGTTAACTAGCTTCTGCCCGCGACTTCGTCTGCGTAGTATTATACATAAAGACCTTCCTCTTGAATCACTCTCTCTCTATTTAAAAAAACCGCATCAAAATCCGTTGTGTAGTTTTGAAGATATAAGCATACATAGGGCAAAGGGACATAGGGACAGAGAAAGCGACTTTATTTTATACTATGTAGTGATGGTTTTCAAAGTTTATAGTAGTGTAAAGTCAAGTTTTTTTTGTAATATGCATAATGGCCACTTATGGACACTTGCAAGTCCAGGGAACAAGTATGCGTTCCGACCCTTTAAGATATAACATTAAATGCGTCTATTAAACACCAGGATTCAATTCGGAATAATCTCTTTGCTAATGAACTAAAAATATTTACCTTCCTATTCTTCTACTTACGTGCTAGATAACCAAGCCAGTGTGAAATATTGTATGTTTTTCACACAGGCTAGGTCATCTTGCAAGGTTAATATTTTTTGTTCATTGAAATGGACCTCCGCAAAGTAACGCCTGATTCAATAAAATCTCTTTGCTGTTTATGTTATCTGTTTTCGAAGTTGTAAATTGTGTTAAGTATTTCTATTGGATGTTCCAGACTGGTGGTGTCCCAGAATCAGCGCGCTTTACACATCGTGTTCCCGCACCACTTCCTCGACTCGCCGGAGTGGTTCGGTGTCTCCACTGATGAGTACTTCCAGGTAAAAAAAAACAGATTTTCTATTAATCTATTTCATTTTCGGACATAGCACTATCTTTCTAAAACACACACAGACACTGTCTGTCTGTTTTTGAATTGTTACTAACTCAATAATCCAATTGGTCGGAAATAAAAGCTATTGTTAATATTATTATACCATTCCTAAAGTCTGTATATCTAGACTAAACGAGCGTTGTATATGCTAACTCTTAAGTATTTTGGTGTGAATGAAGAAAACATGTTCTAGAGCATTCTTTCGTGACTGTTATTAATTTTCTTCAGAATGAAGTGTCGTCAACGTAAAGGATGTTTGTGCCTACAACTTTATTCATACACTCAGCTATCCGCGGTTGCTTCAAAAAATCTTACCAGTGGTTTAGATGCTAAGTAGGTTCGTTACATAAAAATCTTCAGTATTTGTTTTGTGTTCTTTTGCGAAAGGCCTGAGTTGACCTAAAAAACTGAATTTTATCTTTTATCTATGCTAAATTGGCAGCCGGCGTGAGCTACGCCGCCGGAGTCGTGATTTCCTTCGGCAAAATAGAGAATTTCCTAGGAAATAGGCTCGAGGGAATGTTTTAAAAGCGGCTCTGTACATTTTTCGAATAGATATAGAGATAAAATAAACTTACTAAATGTACTAAAGCAACGCTGTCGCCTCTACAACCACGGCCATCTTGTCGCAATAGGTATTACATTTTTTGCCACTTCCGTGCTGGTCTGGGAGCAAAGAAAAAACATAGAATGTACCAATCGCTTCTCTTCCCGCGCAGATGTTAAGAGCCTATCGAGGGAATGGGTGAAAATCATAGGAATCATGTTATAGGTGATGCGGCTAGCAACCCATCACTATTTTGATTCCACTTATACGCCCACAGTCTTGCTAAACGTGGGCAGTAGGTCTTGTTAACTTAGGCTCTGTCTACCCCGTTAGGGATAAAGACGTGATTTGTTTATGTGTATCTATGACTATATATGATTATAATATTTGACTAATAGACTTTATACATCTCTACTATAGAATAATATAATTTAAGGCTCGGGGACCTTATACATCCCTTTTATAAATGTATTTAATTTGAGTAGAATTTAGGTATTGTAGTAGCTTAATGTACCTATTTTATTTAAAAAAAATAACTTTCTGCCAAGTTTCTTGCAGCGCATTCTTCTTGGTAATAATGGTCTTTGCGAATGCGCTGGTAATTTCAAAAAATGACATGTAAAAGAGCCCTTGGCGGCCAATTAGCAAAAATAAATTTTGATTTTTTTAAATTAAGTATGTCTGTATTTATAAAAAATTACGAATAACGAAAATTACATTTGAAATTTGCCATGAGCTTTTCGGTGAAGGAAAAACATCGTGAGGAAACCTGCACACATCTGCGAAGAAATTCAATGGTGTGTGTTAAGTTCCCAATCCGCACTGGGCGCGCGTGGGAACTATAGCCCAAACCCTCCAATACACGGAGGAAGCCTATGCCATGAGGTACTCCGAATTATGCGACAATTTAATAATAAAAAAAACAACAACATACTGAAATTGTAGCGTATTCAGAATAAAAAAAGGCTATAATATATCATTTATTATCAGGAAGCTCCGCTGACCGTGGCTGGGATAATAAAATAATACTATTCCGAATAAGAATTCGAACAATAACATGAATTTGTTGTATGGCCTTTTAATAGCCATAATTCGAATTGATGTAAACAACGCTCATGCGCAGGTGGGCGGCCCGCGCTTTCTCTTTCTTTTGCGTTTGCATTACAAGTACATTGCGTGGGTTATGGTACTGATTTCATGCCCTAAAAACGATTTATGCAATTTTGTGCCATGCTGCTTATAATTGCAAGTTATAAGCCGTTCGGGTAATTGTGAGACTATAACCATGATTGTTAATATTTATTTGTGATATGTATGGCTAGCACGAAAGACTGATACTTTGATAAGTCTTGTCGCTCTGCTTGTCTCTTTCGCGAAAGTCCCTTCGAGGGTGGTAGGGCCTTGTGCAAGGTCCGTCCGGATCGCTACCACCATCTTACTCGCTAATCCTGCCGCTAAGTAGCAGTGCTTGCACTGCTGTGTTCCGGTGTGGAGAGTAAGACAGCCGGGGAAATTACGGGCACAAGAGGCATTTCATCTTAGTCCTCTAGGTTGGCAACGCATCTGCAATCCCACCGGGGTTGTGGGTGTCTATGGGCAGTGGTGATCACTTACCATCAGGTGACCCACTTGCTCGTTTGCCTTCCTATTCATATAAAAAAAAAGCTAAAACACATGTAAATCTTCTTTTTCTTCTTCTTTCGGTGCCGTCTCCTGCTGGAGGTTGGCTATCATCGTAGCACTTTGTCGACAGCCACACATCTCGAAGGGAGAGAGAGAGAGGAGAGAGAGAGAGAGAGAGAGAAATCGACGTCAAACTTATAACACCCCCTTTTTCCGTCGGGGGTTAAAAAAGGGTAGCAACACTAGCAGCTTTACGCAAATCAGCTAGTTGTCACATTCACACAAGAACTGTCAAAATGAACACGATGGCGATTGCGAGTGAGTTAGGTAATAAGCCTACAGCTCTCATTAAGTCAACTATGCCACTATCATTATTAATTGATGCCCATCAAACACTGAACTCCCCCCTTCCTTTATAATCCATAGCATCAATCCACAGGACTCCCCTGCCCTAGTTACCGAGATTAATTGTGCATCATCTAGGTTAAGTTGCCTCTTACACAATTAAACATTGCCTTGCAAGTTGTACCGCTAGCAGCAAAGTTACTACACGATACATAGATACACGAGATGGGAAGCATTTATTGTACAAATTTAATGCCAAGAACGCACACCAAAATTTTCTATGACCATTGTGGTCATTAGTTCATTACTTGTTGCTGGTACTTGTGTTACATACATAAATTACCTCGATGTTTGAGTAGACTGGAGTCGAGGTCATTTAAGCATTATTATTATATTATATTGTTTGTCTCAGAGTAAAGGCCTGATAGAGATAGATTTTTTTACTTACCTACATATATACCGTCACGCCTCTTTAACACAGGGGTAGGCAGAGACTATTTTGTTCCACTTGCTACGATCCTGACATACCTCTTTCGCTTCATGCATATTCATCAATCTCTTGATACATGATCGTCGGTCGGTTTTTTTTAATTGAAAAAGCGCGTTTCCGTCTCTTGTCTTGTCATAACGTATAAGTTCTTTGAATGAGAAGAATATTATACATTTAATTTATTTTAGCAATGGGTGTTTTATATGTAAGAAACTAACAATAAAGCCGATTGTCATATTGAATTGTAAGCGAAAATAGTCTTTTGCATTTTAAGCAGTACAAATGACATTAAATGTTATGCTGGCAAATTAATTCTTTGGTAGGTATTTATGTTTTATGTAGACCGTACTACAAGTAACTGAGATGCTATAATTTGCTACTAGATCGTTATACCATTTAGTGGACCGCATCGCAATTGGATAAATATGGGACTATTATCGAGTTATCTCCGTATTTAAAATGCTAATTCGTACAGTTGTTGAGTGCTCACGTTCGTCACAGAAGTTTCGTGTGATGTGATATAGAGGTGGCAGTTATGTGTGTTTTTTTAAATTTGTATGCTTATGTCATTGTTTTCTGGTGTTAACTTTTTATTAATGACTAGCGACCCGCCCCGGCTTCGCACGGTATATCATGCATGTAGTATACATTATAAACCTTCCTCTTGAATCACTCTATCTATTAAAAAAAACCGCATCAAAATCCGTTGTGTAGTTTTGAAGATATAAGCATACAAACGGACTTGGGGACAGAAAAAGCGACTTTGTTTTATACTATGTTATGTAGTGATTATTCAAAATTGTACATACTTTTAAAATAGTAATTATTAGCGACCCACCCCGGCATCACACGGATGTATTATCTCTCATAAAATTCTTAGTCTTATTTTTTCTACTACCGATTTGCTGTCGTAGTATAGTCATTCTTCATATTTTTTTCCTCATACTTTTTTTGTAAAATTGTTATTACTAACATTAGAACTCATAACAGATATTTTTGTCATAACTTTCTTATTCATAATGATCGGTTTTCCACCTATACGCTCACAATCTTGCTAAACGTGGCCTGTAGGTCTTGTTACCTTAGGCTTTGTCTACCCCGTATAAGGGATAAAGACGTGATTTGTGTGTGTAATGATCGGAACTCATAATTGGAGAAGAGCACTAGACTTGCCTCGGCGGAAACGGCAATTCGTTACGCGTCCTTCGTCAAACTATATACTCAACCACGAATTGCAATATCCCGGCCGCAGTAACGTACCTACTATTACTATCAAATGAATCAAGAAATTTTTATTTCTTGATTTTTATGTTTACTTTTACGGTTTTACCGTTAGAAATTTAATTTCTAAATGTCTGTGAAAATTAGAACGCATAGAAAAATCCGAAAAGTAAAGCTATGGCCGGGAATCGAACCCGGATCCTCGTCATTCCGTGACGCGTGCTATACCCCTACACCACCCATAGCAGTACGAATGACGAGGATCCGGGTTCGATTCCCGGCCATAGCTTTTTTTTCTGCTATTAGTGGTGTAGGGGTATAGCACGCGTCACGGAATGACGAGGATCCGGGTTCGATTCCCGGCCATAGCTTTACTTTTCGGATTTTTCTATGTGTTCTAATTTTCACAGACATTTAGAAATTTTAAGTACCTACTATTAATTTATTGCAAATTTGTTATTAATTTTGTTGGTTGATGTCGTTGTAATCGAACAAAAACACGGCCAGAGCTGCATAGATGTAACACAGCTCTGAATTGAGGTCAAACTCAATGCATTGAGTTTGTTTGCACAGTACAGGGTACCTACATCTACTTATCAGAACTTAGTTAGCGCGGTGTAGGAACTGCACCTCGATTAATCTCACTTGATTACAATCAATGGCATAAATGTATGTATTTTAGCAAGACGTCAAAAACATCTGTACACCTTTATGCCACACACAGTAAGGTCGGTAACATATATACATTTGAGATGGCTGTATCGATATTTATGCCCTCGTCTGTACATATAGGAAATAACCGATTAGAGCGGTAATAAGAGCTATCCCATTGTGGCAATACATTAGTCTTTTTCGACTTACATTATACTTATTTTCGAAGTTGGTTTGGTGCCGTTCCGCACGTACTAATAGTCATTAATTTAATAGTGAGATCAATTCGAAAATTTCACAGTATGAAGCCAGACTCCAGAGCCTTGTAGGCTTATTGTCTAACTCGCTCGCAATCGCCATCGTGTTCGTTTTGACATTTCTTGTATAAATGTGACAGCTAGCTGATTCCGATGCCAATTGTCAGCCCACACATGAACTGTCAAAATGAACACGATGGCGTTTGCGAGCGAGTTAGATAATAAGCCTACTGTTCTCGACCAATTAGGTATGAGCTACGAGTTAGTGAATGATCTACCAACTAAGTTGTTAAACGTGTCATTTTTAAACATTACAGGTGTCAATAATGGCGATGGAAGAGTCCCGGGTGCTGGTCTGGCATCGCGACAAGCTCAAGCTCTCCATCATGTCGGACGCCTTCCTACAGGCGGTGTTCGACCATATATTAGGGAGAGATGTCGTGCACAAACTCATGCAGGTATGATGATAAGATATACTCCGTTCAGGATAACATTACACTTTAGAATCAGGGTTAGTAAACCTTTTCTTGTGAATTTATAATATAACAGAACTAGGAAATATAAAGCGGCGGAAGATGGTGAACGGCTTCGATTTCGACACAACGTGAAGAATACAAAAAAAAAAAGTAAAACAGTGACTATAAAGACACCTCTTGTCGTCGAACGCAGTTAAACGTTCCATATCCTACAATCTGTTGTTTACCTCTGCCTCTTTTGTACGGAAACTTTATTTAGGAATGCAAGTACATACATACAGTCAATGAAAAATACTTACAGACAGCAAAAAGTTTGTATTTTTTTAACAAAATTTATAACGTATAAAAATACTCCATCCTCCTTTTTCGATGCTGGTCTGGGAGCAAAGATAAACAGCATGTACCAGTTGCTTCTCTTCCCGCGCAGATTATAAGCCCATCGAGGGATAGGGCGAAAATCTTAGGGATCATGTTATATAGGCGATGTGGCTAGCAACCCATCACTGTTTTGATTCCCCTTTCCATCCATACGCCCACAATCATACTAAACGTGGTCTTTAGGTCTTGTTACCTTAGGCTCAGTCTCCGATAAAGACGTGATTTATGTATGTATGTAAAAATACTCGTTATGTATTGCAGGTGAGCGAAACAATGGCGGTGAGCAACGGCCACCTGCCCAACAGTTTCGAGGAGGGCGAGGACAAGCCGATGCTTGTGGTGAAGAAGAGCGGCGACGGGCCGGGCATCACCGCTCTGCTCAACCGGCAGTTGCAAGGTAACCATCCGCCATTTTGGAATTTTGAAAGTTCCGCGTCGGTTTTGCTGGGTGTAGATTGTGACATCGAAAAAACTGATTCGTGACCCACTGTGGTTCTCACAGTAAATGTCAGAGTGACATGATCATGAATTACCTTATTTTTAGATCAGTGGAACATGAAACTGTTTTTTGTCTCTGTCATGTCTAGGTATTAATGTGACGTTTACTGTGAGAACGTTCTACCGTGGGTCAGGAATCCAATGGTTTGATTGTATTAGGGTTGTAGGCTGTTACTGGGTTGGGTGTTTTGATTTGGCAGTAAAGGCTTGTGGGGAATTTTAGGTTTCTGATAGTGACGTAGTGTAATATAGGTTTGTCATCGTTTTACAAAAAAACATTACACTAGTAGTTTCACAAGGCCATCATTTGGCAGACTTATTTGTTATCTGGTAATAATTATATTAACTATGTCAATACTTTATTAAACTTGACTAAGCTAACTTAAGCCGTACGATTCTTTTTTAAATTTTGAATTAGCAGATTGTAGAGTTTTGCCAAATGATGCGTTTGACAAAATGTTGGTTGTCGAAATGATGGTAATATCACACTAACCTGAGTGAGTTATTTGGTGTAAATAGTTTATTTGGTATTCAAGCAATTTTATGCTGCAGTTAGAAATGGAATAAAATATATTTTTTATTTCATTTGAAACTTTGTAATAAAGTGTGAGATATAACAAACAGGCTTTGTTATATTGATATGAGGGAGTTGGAATTGGTCGTGCCGTAAAATAGTATAAAATATGACTACGAATAGTGTTATATTGTATTCATAAAGAAGGGTGACGGTTGCACGGAAGCAAGGGTTGTTTAAGGGGCCAGCCGTTACGTGTGGGGTTTCGTATTTATTAAAAACGACGGCAAAGGGAAGCAATACCGACGCGCGAATCGTGTATAATTAGTTAAGCATGAGTAAATATCGTTCCTTAGTCCATTTAAAAAGCCAGATTAAAAAAAAAACAAACAGCCCGGTTCATTCCATAAATACTGAGCTGAAGAGAGTTTTTGATATGCTCATTTGTTCGTTTCCTTTGTTAGTTTTGTATTTAAATTTACTAGTGAATTTGGGCTGTTTGTTCTAATGTTTATAATTCATAATTGCTTGTTTTTAATCAAATTACTAGCTGTAGGCTTCAGCTGTAAGTAGTTTTTGAGAAATATCAAAAATATACAGTGCTCATTACTTAAGCACCACAGATGGAAATGTCATTGGTTGTATTGGATGTTGTCGTGTATAATTGGTTGTTGAACGTACTTTAGCGTGTCTGTTAATTAATTATTATTATTATTTGGTAAGCTCAGACATTCTCAAGTACTATCTAAATTGTATGTTAGCTAATGTACAGGCGGACCGAGAATTGCTCAAATAGAAAATTATATTACTTTCAATCGACTTGGAAAAAAGATGGAGGTTCTCAAAAACTTTTTTGTAGGTATTTCGATGATATACTATTAAATACTGTGCGTGACTGTTATTAAATTTTTTTTGATGAGTGTTTAATTGTCGGTCTGTATGTTATTATACGCATCACACATTGTCCCGTATAAGAAAATATTAAAAAAAAATTGGGGGCAATATGTGGTGTAACGCTCTATTAATTGGGTCCCAATGGCAGAGGAATTGTAGTGCTAATGTATAAAGCGAGACGAGAGAGACTTATGACCATGAATTAAGAGACCGTTTGAGACATATTTTTTAAAGACAACGGCTCTTATCCAAACTGTGTCGCTTCTACGGCAGCACTGGCTTCTCCGAAAGGCGAAATTCGAAGTTTGTATCATACCGTCTCTTTCACTCTCCTATAAGTTTGAGCGGAACGGCACGAAACTTGGAATTTTTAACTTCGGAGTAGGCGTCTTCCCGTGCCAATGGCGCCACCTAGAGCACTAGTAACGCTGTGTTGTGCTTGTGCGCTGGCGCAGGCGAGCACGCGCCGCTGCTGCGCGCCGCGCCCGCCAACTGCTGAACGACGGACCTCTCCCTCTTGCTCCCGTATCCCTCTCACTCTAACACGATCTTGATGCGACTTTCGTTATTGACAACGGATCTGTTTTACTTTTGCGTAGTGTTACACCGGCTCTAAACGGTTGGCAGAAACTTATGATAAAATAAGACAGGAATAGCCTCTTCTTACTCTAACATATGACTGGCCGGCATTAAGGGCCTGTGTCAATCCTCTCTCTAAAGTTTTTGTTATCTTAAGTGTCTCAGTTATCTATGATGGTGTCTCTGTCTGATTTGTAGTAAGAAATAGAGAGGGAATCATAGACACTAAGATCTTGCGAACAAGATTCAAGGTCAGAGTAATAAGAATGCTTTTTAAACTTTTTGAGCGCGTTCTTTTTGAAGTGGCAATACTATGAAAACAATTTCTTGGCGATAAGCGCCGCTAGAGGCTCTGTCACTGCCCAGTTGGCCTAAAGTAATTGAGACGTTAACGTCAACGTGTTCAAACGTTTTATTGTGTTGTAACTAGTACCAGAACCTCGGTTTTGAATAAACCAATGAACGATGTTGCGACTCTGTTTTAACTTCGTCGTCGATACGCATCCTTGCTTTGCTTTTGATTAGCTCCCATCGTCTGTATTTCCGGAGGGATACAACCTACGGCTCTTCAAGGCCAGACTGTACAGTGTTACTGAACCAGTGGGTTATACCGTTGGCCTCATCTAAACTTTCCATTAGTTGAGATAGGGGTCAATCACTGGTTGGTTATACAAACTGTAGTAACGTCGTCCAAAACATTTTTTAATCTCTTAGTAGACTTGGTTTACTTGTCATTATTTAAAAGGCAAAATCCGTCGAATCCGATCCGGTAGAAATGGAGCGAAAGTCGCAGCAACTGTGATTGAATATTATTATGGTTTGTCCTTATAATTTTTTTTGATTCGTGGTGGTTGCGATACGTTATCCCACTCCTGATTTGTGTTAGGTACGAACCTAACAAAATTTAAGTATTATTTTGAATAATCAAGCCGTGTGTAACTAAGAAATATTATGTATTTATTTGTACTAAAATGTACAGTCTTGAATATTCGTATTATATTTTTTATTGACTCCTAAAGCTAGACGGGAGTAGATTTTCTTGTACTCAATTATGTCTTTTATTTTGTAATAATTTATAAAATTATCTAGAAATCGGGTTACCGGCCCTTTTCCCTATCTGGCTTTACACACATGACATATTCAAATATACATATATATGGTGTGCTGATTACTTAGTATTACATATGTATTTACTTTAGACATATGCATTAATCTTTATATAGAAAAGTGTGATAATCTAATTAACCTAACCATGACATGTGAATCTATTTAGCGCATTCTGTTTATATGTCGCATGTAGATGTCCACATTAACGTCCTAGTCATGTAATGTTTTCCATTCAGTATATTTATTTTAACTTAACACATATATTATAAAGGGTCCATTTGCGCAAAGCAGATTGTTTTTGAAATCCGCCGACACAGACAATGAACGCATTGTTACAAAATTACCGACCTTTCTAGACTCCTCATTTCGACCACGAATTTTCACTAGATTCTTACATGTGCGAACGCTCTATCACAAAGTGTTGCATTATATTATAATGTCGCTCTAAAGATGCATGCTGGTTTGGGTGTAAAAAAAAACATAGAATTTACCAGTTGCTTCTCTTCCCGCGCAGTTGGTAAAAGCCCATCGAGGGAAGGCAAAGGTGGGTAGCAACCCATCACTATTTTGATTCCATTTTCCACCTATACGCTCACAATCTTGCTAAATGTGCCCTTAAGGTTTTGTTACCTTAGGCTCTGTCTACCCCGTAAGGGATAATGACGTGATATATGTATGTCTAAAGGCACTAATCTAAATATGGTCGGAAAAACATAAGCATTTTCTATAACTCTTAACTGGACCCTTAAATTCTTATCAATAACATTTTTACATGCATGTTATTACTTATTAATATAAACGCTGGTATCTATTTGCGTAAAAACTTTCATAAAAAGCAATATTTACATATAAATTAACCAATTTCAAATTATGTTGCTAATGTTTTTTAAACGGAATAGAAACCAGCAATACTTTATTATTTAGGTATTTAGATGTATACATAGACTGCTTTAATGGTAGCTGTTACCTTATCTATAAAATATTGTAGTTTATGTAAGACTATACGAGCTTAATCAATCCTTAATGTCCCGTCCTTTGAGTCCAAATTCCCCAAGCATGTTCGGAAGATCGACATTTAAAGGTAATTTTTGTTTCATTATTTTTTTTACACCCTAACACTCACGAATTGGCAATAATATTTTTTTAATTATTCCGTTAGTTAAATTTATGAACTAATTATTATTGTCAGCCAATCTCGCTATATGTCACCTCGAGACCTGTTTTCTTGAGCTTTACCTATGTCATTCTTGTGAGTGAAAGCTCGTACGACGTCCATGGAGTAACAATTTTGTATAGTGACTCGTACCTAATCATACCAAATACCAAGCTAACACGAACCACGACTTGCTTTGCTAAGTCACTCGGTTCCCTCCTTTCTGAACGGCTCTAGCTATTATAGCTAACACGAGAGCGCGCCAGAGCGAGCGAGATAGACTACCCGTCTCTTTCTAGAACGAACAGTACGGGAAAGACACAGACCACCTAGCATTAGACATGTAATACAAGGCGGCATTTTCTGGATCCTATGAGCGTAATTTGCGCCTATAACTTCGAACACAAACGCGCGCTCATTCAGACCATTCAGTAGCGACCAGGAAACAGACCCGTAAGCAGCGAGTTACTGTGACCTAAAAACTACAATACTAAAAATACAAAAAATGCCAGTTTGCGCTGTAAGGTGGTGTGGAAGCGACAGTCGCAAAAATAATTACAAGAAGGATAATATCACGTTTCATCGGTTAGTACAAAGTTACGATAATACGTTAATAACAAAAATCACGGAGTTCTATTAACACTGGTCGCTAATAAGTACCAAGTCTATGTATGTCCTTGTTTAGCACGCTTTGCGTCGCGTTACATCTCTTTCTTGCATTCAACGGCACTTGTAAGTAGAGATGCGACCAAACCGTATCGATATAACTCACACGTTTCGGTAGCTTTTTAAAGGCCAGATATGGCAGATTTTTAGAATATTCGAAAGGTGGAGCATGCACACTGGCGCCGTAACGCGTTAAGTTACGCAGCGGTTTCCGGTTACCTTCCGATAAGAAGTTATCACTTCAAAATCTAACCGGCCAGTAACTTATCGATATACAATATCGACCGACATACCCTCATCTCTTTTTTCTTTCTCCGTGACGTCACCCCTGCCGCCCGCTTACCTCGCGTTCCGCCAATGCCGGCAGAAATGTTTGCTTAGAAATTCGTAAAGATTGCAAGTCTCTGGGGGTAGGTAGTCTATGGGGAAAGACGAGTAAGTCTACTTAGCGCGTTGTTCTAAAATGACACACGCACTGAGCTATGTATGTACGAGAAAATGACGAGCATACTTTAACAGATTATCTCGTGACATGTAGCTGATTTTTGGCTTCAAAACTACTACCCTCAACTTTTTTTTTCTTCATTTTACTCATGAAACCAAAACATCATCATTCAACATCCACATTTTAAGTTAAGCCTCGCACAGGGCACAAGCACTCGCGGTGTGGTAGTGACACGCATGTTTGTATGTATGTGTATGTTGTCCGGTGAGCTTTTGGGTTTGTGTTGTGTTGTGACAGCTTTTTTGACCCTTTGAACTTCAACGATGCCTAAAGTTGCCACGCCAAAAAATTAATCGTCCGAAATAAATAATAGAAGTGATTTTGATGTCATTGGTGTTCGAAATTTTAATTACAATTAGGGTTACACGGTTCGTCGTGCAATTGTGAGCAGACTATGGGCATACTGCTTAGGTGAGTCGGGCGAGTTTATTTACAAGAAGCTTAAAATGATCTACACAGACTTACTCGTAACTATCGTCAAACGTCTATGTAGCTTGTGTGAATGTTTTTAAACTTGACGTCAGTTAAAATACATTTGCTGCTGGTTGTACTTTATTGTTGAATTTTAAATAATGTCTATAAACGCTCCGTATGCCCCTAGTGGTTAATCTTACGTTTCAGCCACATTACGTGTAGGGAATAGGTACCGAACCATTTGCCCAATGGTTATAATAACGATTTTTTGACTCCGAAACCATCGACGTTGACCAATTGGCACTGCCATTTTTAAATTTACGATGTACAGAACGCTCGTGCTTGCTGGTCGCTTTTGAGGACTCCAGAATTTGTTGGCTTTAAACTCTGTTATTTTTTATACTTGCTCTAGAGAGAGAACATTTTGCATAGATCTCAGGAAGGGTATGCCCCATGTTCTGTACACCGAAAATTTCGCTCCTTATACATTGTCTAAATGCAGAATTTTCTAGAATCTTTGTTATCACCCAGCGACCGACCCTAACGCGTGGCGGCTCGGGCGAATCGAAGAGACAGACCACGAAACGCCCGTGTGAGGGCGCGCGATGCACGTAGCGGTGCGCCGCGTCCCGCGCAGGCGCCGCTAGTGCAGCCAACAAAACATTTAAGTGTCAAGTGAATTGATTTTTTACCCTGCGGAGAGATGGCGCTGTTTGCAGAATTGAACATTTTGAAGGTGATAAGCGGGCGGTTGATTTGATTGGAAAACGATTTGTACAGAGATTGTGTGCGAAGGCTTAAGAATTAGTTTGATTAGAAAGGTGTCTTTTGTTCGATCGATTTTGTAATATCAAAGCTGTGCTTTGTGATTTATTTTAAATGATTTTTGAGTTAACTTAGTTGCGACTGATATTCTTTAAAATTAGTACCTTGAAAAGGCGGGCATATTTTTGGCGTCCATTATTATTTAAAAGGAAGTTGGTATTGAATTGAATTATTATATTATTTTAGGGCACAAATTACTCTAATTCGCTGTAATATACTTATTTAAATTACCTGGTATTTTTAATTATGCAAAGCATTGTTTTAAAAGTTAGGCAAATGAGGAATTGTAAAATGACTGTCTTTGTATCTAATGTAACCACCAACCGTATCAGTTCTTTGGTAAAATGGTGACTGTTAACATGTTAACGAGGATTATCGTACTGGCGTGACAGGATAGATAGATTCTCAGCGTGAAGGCAATAGAAAGGAAATACACCAAGACTAGATATATAATTTCATTTGAGACTCACTGCAAAAGACTAGAATCATAAAATACAGTAGTCATTTAGATAGGCTTGTTATGTCCCAAAATAAAAGTACAGTCAATTTGAGTTGTGACCCACCTTCATGTTTCATATTAGCAGACTGAAAACCTGTTTCCTCGAAGATGACATGCCTTAATCTTCCCTGCATGAAAATATATGCTTAAGTACCTTAATAATAGAACAAAGGCGGGTCAAGAATCAAATTGTTCGACTATTGAAAGATAATTGAAGTTTTGTATAAATAGGTAGGTAATAGAAATAGTGTAAATTGTAAAAACGTGTTTAATATCAAATTGAAAATCATTTGCAAACGCAGGAAGAACCATCTAACAGCCGTATTGATAAGCAGTAGACCGACATTTATGAAATACTGAAATATCATTTATTGTCGTACAGATTTAGCATAGAACCAACCAATGATATTTTTTTTATCTTATTACATGTAGATTTTGTTATTGGTCAATAGAAACATCCAATTAAGTGTTAAAATGAAGATAAGCGTCATAATAAACTTCCCTGGATGTTTCCCAAAATATTCTAATTTTATCAGGTACATGCAATAAAGAATTATATAAAGACTAAATAAAATAACTAACGCATAATTTTCATATCGTAATAAATGCCTACATTTAGGAATCAGTGACATAATTTGTTGACGGAGTTAATAAGATATTATGTACAGATTATGTACCCCGTAATTGAATACTTGTAAGTACAAAAATTGATTTCCAATGCCTTTAAATGCACCAGAAAAATTGTTCTAACTTACATAAAATAAGTATTATTTAAGCAGATGTATGTTGAACCGAAGTATTGAAAAGGTGCCCTATTCTTGTAAATGTACAGTATCATAGAACTGTTGTATGTTCGATGTTGGAAAATGTATGTGATAGAATTCGTTGTAAATTGTATTTGTAACATTCCAAAATTTACTTTCGAACATGCAAATTGTTAGTCATGATATTAAACATGTAATCAAGACTTCTGAAGTATGAGATAAGCTAGAATGAAAATGCCCTGGAGAAATAAGTGTTCACAAAGTTTACTGCGACATACTATATTATAGCAAACAGACATGAATATTACCATGAATGCACTGCCATTGCAATTATTAATATGAAACTGATTTTAAAATTGATGTGTTATGTCAAAATCAAATTATCCCATTAACAAACAAGTCATTACTCTTACATTAGGGATCTCAATTTATTACTAAACTTGCAACGATTTTACAAGTTTTAAACAGGTATTCGGAATTGAAATAACACAAGCAAGACTATATTAAGGTGTTTAGATACGGTTCCGCAATAAACTTAGAAAATGTGAAAGTGATGACGACAAAAAAGAACCATTGTTGAGCACCAGACGGTTAGCCACGTTTTTTCAGGTGATGCAAGACCCAATACTAAATTGAAGTAAAACTAAATTATTAATTGGAAAGAATGTTTAGCTGTATTCCAAGGATTTGACTTCTGACTTCAACGATAAGGAAATTGTAAAATTGTGCTGCGTATCTATTACTTGCCTTGATATAAAATGTATGTTGTAATACTTGTAATTGTAAAAAGTGAGCGCCTGGTGTGTCGGATTAGAATGCCTTAACGAATTGCCATTTGTGATGAGTGTAAATTATGAATGTAATTATATACCTATTATAATAATTGAATCAATGTAGTACATGTTGAGACAGAGAATAAACAAATAAAAATAACTACTTGTATAAATTATCTTTTATTTGAGTGGATTCATTTAAATGCAGTCTTTTACAGTTGCACCTCAGCTTTTATATTAGTGTTATTTTTTGGTTATTTTAAAGTTAAATCTATGCAGAAGCATAGAATCACGAAAAGATTTGATAAACAAATGCAACAAGGTATAAATATTATTTTAATTTAAAAAATTAAATTAGGATAAAATAAATATCACAACATTAATTCATCAAGAGTCATCAAACGTCATTCTTCCCACTCCATGTTGCTTTATGTACCTTCTATATTGTTTGTATTTGTTATTTTCTGCTAACGCTTTCTTTGCTTCCTCATCCTTCAAGGTTTTCCAGGCCACAAAATTGTCTTTGATCCACAATTCTTCATCCAAAAACTCCTGCCGTTCCTTATCTTCTAAAGAATTAAACTGATGCTGCCCCAATTTCATGAACTTCCTAATTATATGTAATTTCTCCTCTTCACCATATGGCTGTCTGAGAATGGTGAACTTCCAAAGCCATCTTGTGTACCAGTAAAGGTAATATGAGATAGTGTAAGGCAGGATTATCAACTGAATCCACATGATATCTGTGATTTCTGGCTTTGCATAAGCTCCTTTTATATCCATGTTCTCCTCTATCACTCTCCTTATAATTCTGTCCTGCTCTTCCTTTTGCTCTGATTTACTTTTTCTATTTTTCTTGGACTGTAGCTCCTTTGTTTCAGCTTTGGCTATTTCAAGCGCCTTATTCCTGTACTTAGGTACTGTCATAAAGTATTTTATGGCTGTGTCGTACTTAGACCAGGCACTATAGTACTGCATTATTGATATGATGGAGATTGTGACGGCAATCACGATGCGAACATCGACTTTGGGTGCCATGCGGCGCCGGTAGTACCGGTAATAATGGGCGTAGTACTCCTGAGGGTTGTCAAGCATGTAGTCGTAGTCGGTTCTTTCCTCTTCATCACGGAGAATCTCGTAAGCAGTTGCGATCTGCTTGAACTTTTCTTCTGCTACCTTCTTAGCCTCAGGATCCCTGTGCAAGTCCGGGTGGTATTTTCTAGCCAATAGACGATAGGCTTTACCCACCTCATTCTTAGTCACGTCCCTGGTGACCCCTAGGACTTCGTAACAGTTTTCTTTTCCACAGTAAATACCTTCGAGTAGATGATCGTGCGACGAGACTGTGGCGAACTGCCATGACAGAAAGATCAGGAATGAACACTGTAAGTATTTCGCCATTGTGCTAGAACATAGTCTCTACTTGAAATAACTAAGCGTAACAGGAACAAAATAAATGCTGCAATTTTAATAAGACTGCGCTTATACAGCAGCCTGTCAGCCAGCAACGGGCTCTTGACAACTAACCAACAAGATGTCAACGTCAGTAGCAACGTCAGCTAATTTTCGTTCAGAAACTGAATCATGATGACAGAAATGGTTTTAATTAATCTTAAGTAAAAACAATCCTCTCTCAACTTTATTTGAGCTCGGCGAGGTAACCTTAGTCTGTTATAGCGAGGCAGGGCAACGTAATGAAACGAACACTTCCATCCAATCCAACGACTCCAAGCCAAGTTAGCCAAGGTCACAATCACAGAAAAAAACAGTTTCGTCTATGATTTATCGTTAGTGACATTGACAGGAATGTTATCTCAAAATTCTCAAACAGCTGGCTGTCACGCGAAGCGAAACGAAAGCGTGTAATTTCGGTGGCTTTGTTTATAGCTTAAAAGAAAATGTTTCAAAATTCTCTGGAAACTTTCGCAGATAAAGTTCTTTCCTTTCTAACTGGAGAAATCAGCTGTAACAAAGGGTCGCTGGTTAAGAGACATTCTGAAAGCTTGAACATACACGGTGAATTCAGCTTCCCTTTAACAGCGAAATCAGGGCATGCACTAATAGATTCTTCAAAACCTTTGGTTGATGAAAGTGCTAATCTGATGACATGTCATGGAAAAACTGCAGAAGATTTGATCCAGGAGTCGCAATGCTGGATTATGCAAATAAGCAAAGTGGTCGAGCGCAAAGGTCGTGCTCACATATTTCTTGATCGGAGCATCTTACTTCGTACTGGGTTTGCAGAAGCTTTAAACACCAATGCGGTGATCAGCATCAGATTAAACGAAATATTAAATTCAGTGAGTTGTGATCCACTGTGCAATGATAGTTCTATTACTTCTCTTCGTATGAAATATTTATGTAGAACTATTCAGAATATGTGTGCAATATCGGAGAAGAGGCCGAAATTGTTTGTGAGCAGTAAGTCTTCTAGTATATGCCCTCATGACAGTAAGATGGTGTTGTGTGGAGCTGTAGTGAATGCTAAAACTGGAAATAAGGAAAATGCAATAACGGGAGACGAGTTTATCGGGTAAATACTTACTGTAGTACTTAGATTTTTTAACACATGACACTTATCTCTTTTCAACATACATACATATTCATTTACCATTGTTATTGCAGCTGGGGTGATAACCGGCCGGGTTTTCACACAGATTAGATACTAATTAAACAAAATAAATGAATATAGTGGGAACCTATACAGTAATTGATTTAGTTGTAAACTAAGCAAAGCTGGCACTTGAGTATGCATTTAATTTAGATAGGTACTTATAAACAGTGGCGGACTAACAGGGGGGCGAAAGGGGCGGCCCGCCCTGGGCCCCCGGTCTTTGGGCGGCCCCAAATGCCTCCGCGTGCTCCTGGTCAAATCCTAAATAGTACAAGTGTGTGTATGTGTATGTGTATGGACAAAGCTACATATTTTTTGAGCTGGGGGCCTCATTTAGTTTTGTCGCCCCGGGCCTCTGACGGGCTTAGTCCGCCACTGCTTATAAATACATGTATATAGCATTTCTTTGAAACTTGGGCTACTCAGTCATCTAATTACTTTTCATAACAAAATAAAATATATTTTAACATTTTTTACTGTATGATTTCAGCCTCCGTCAAAATGAGATGACCCTTATCGCTCAGCACAAATATGGAGTGAGAGTGTCCACTGATTCCAAATGGAAAGAGTTTATTGGTAACCTAGGAGAGTCGGCGGCCATATTTGAATTATTGGAGACCAAGCACACTAGTGTGGTCAAAATTAATTTTGATTCTGCTTCTACAGGATCTAGCAAAGGTAAAATCTTAAATAATATTGAGAATCTAATAAGCTAAATGCCATAAAACCATTACAACTGACTAAACCACTACCTGACCCCAGAAAAATATTTATTCTGACTTCTATTGACTCTCCTAGAGACTTTTTAGAGACTTTTAGAGAATTTTTAAAATATGATCCTTATCGGACACATGTCATGACAGTCATACCTCAACTACCAGTATGTGTGTGAGTGACCCTTGTATTTTATTTATTCCAATTTTCATAGTAATTATACAATGAAAATAAATGTAAATAAGCTTCTGTAAAAAAATATTTTTTAATACAAGCTTTTTTTGCTGATTGTACTTGTCATCTGTCTTACATATGTATGTAGTGGTATGTATGTAAACAATTTATTGCACATAAAATTAAAAATAAATAAGTAACACAACAACAAACAGAAAGAAGTGCAAAGGCGAAATTGTCCCTAAAAAGGGAGCAGGGGTGGAGGGGGTCTTTTGACCGTATTCTGTACAAAGTTGCCGACATTTTGACACGAGATTTTTTAATATATTTTTATTACTTAACATTGGCGAAGTTGCCGCCGCAATGACGGCTTGATACACCACAAAGAAGAAGAAGAAGATGTATACTTAAAATATTTTTCTGATCACTTCAGGAGCTGCATTTGTTCTATACAACTGTGCCAGATTGGAAACAATAGTGAGAACATTTCATGAGAAAGTTGAAGAAGGAGTATATCCATCATCGTCAGATATTGAAAATGCTGACCTTAATTTACTAACACAAGAGGTAATAAACGAAACAATACAAACTTTGATGTTGGCATGGATGTAAGCCAGAAATACATTTCATAGAACTTTTCGGGGGCCATTTCCGTCTGTTTTGTGAGCAGAAAAGGGTGACATAGAAATCAGTGTCTGAGTTATGGTATTATCGAGGTTCTTGCAAAGCTTGACGCCGTGGGTCTATGCCCCAGACCCTTATTATGGTAAAACACGCGACACAATACAATGCCAAATGTAGACAGGGCTCAACATAACCCATGACTTATGCGAAACAACTTGTAGCTAAATTATGTAATCGCTTTATATATGTACCTAATTTATAAGTTTGACCTTTCTCAGTGACTCATAACTTGGGACTCGTTATCAACTAATCAGTGAAACGCTTGTTGCCAAGGAAGCATATAGCCGATATTCGTTGACAAATGGCTAATAAATGGATATTAATAATTCCTAGTTGGATATTGCGTAGATAATGATGTGTCATCCATCTCGCAATAGGTCAAGTACACGCTAAGATGAAAATCACTATTATTATACCTAGCAACCACGACTTGATGCAATGATGCAACTTTCTTTATGGCTGTGGCTTCGCCCCTCCCTAAAAGAATAAAAAACCCGTGGGAATTTCGAGAATTCCTTTCTTAGTGCACCATTAATGTCCACAAGGAATATATCTACCAAATTTCCAAGTCTGTAGCTCCACTGGTTTAGACTGTATGTTGCCTGTCTGTCAGTCGATTGATAAGGCTCAACATGGTTGGATTAAATTTGTCAATATAGGTTTATATATTTTATTGAATCAGGCAAAGTAACGCGTTAGTACATTTCAATGAACTAAAAACATTTACCTTGCTACTCCGGTAGTTTATTAAGTAAGCTACTAAGGCTTAGGTTATTTATACATGTTCATTGGCTCCATTTATGTAGTTTCTTAACTATTTTTGGTAATTTCTGACTAAGCGAGAGGCGAAACCAAAATGAATCACTTGGAATTTGCTTAAAGCGGGGTCAACGTGAGCATTCGCGCGTTACTAATAATGTAAAATCACACATTTGTAACAGTGTTTCGGCTGGCGGTGGTAATTTAACGTTTTTCAGCTTGTGGTGAAGTTTGTTAAACTAGGTACCTACTCATATACAAGCTGTAACCGTTACTGGTGCGCGTTACCGTAACCAAATACTGTGTGCAGATCAGTGGCGTAACTATAACGTCTGGGGCTCGCGGCAAATTCGTCAGATGGGGCTCCTTCCTCAATATAAAGAAGTGTATCAGCGTCCCTTCTGTGCTCTAAACCAAGCCAGTTCGGGGCCCCGTAGAGCTAGGGGCCCCTGGCATTTTGCCACCCCTGCCACTCTATAGTTACACTGGTGCAGATGGCAGGCTGGCGAGTCACATCCACACTGTGGTTTCTGGTTACTGTAACGTGCAACAGCTACGGCTACAGCTCGTAGATGGGATTTGCATTTTAGTACGAATGTTTTTTGAAGTTGCTAATAATATGGGTTGGCATAAATCGGAAACTGTGGAAGTAATGACTTTATTCTTCTTTTCAGGATGAATGGAATATAGTGTTCAACTTCATTATGGGTTTTCCTGCGCTTCTGAATAACTGTGTGGAAATAGACGATGCGACGTGCGAATTCCGAGCACATCAGCTTTGCAGTTTTCTGTGCTCTCTGGTCAGAGTGTTCAGCCAGTATTACAGAAGAGTCAGGATACTAACTGTACGTAAAGCTATTTCCTTTTTCTATTTATTTAATACGCTTTTTTGATCTTTAGCTCTACTTTTGTCTATGTACAGTCAGGGCATAAAATATAAGTGTGTTGCCAAAACGTCAAACTGTACACCTTTATGCGACAAACAATAAGGTCAATGATAGCTGTATCTATATTTTTGCCCTCGACTGTACTTAAGCGTGTTCTATTTCTAAGTCGTAATATACGTAGGTCTTAGAAGTTTTTGTTATTCAAGCGGCCAATTAGGAACTATGAAGGACTAACCTGTGTATGTTGTAATTGCAGAAAATATTTATCTCTTCCCTTAGTATTATATACAAAGCTAAGTCTGTATGACGGTTAAGTTTGATATTACCAAGATATGAGGTAGGTGCGTCATTATGTGATCATGGAGGTAGTTCACAATTTGATTTGAAGGACTATGATTTGCTTTATAATAATATTATAGCATGTATTATAATTACAATGTTGTTTCAGGAACCAAGAAAACACCTGCTTCCAGTGATGTATGCCAGAATAAGAATGCTAAAGGTGCTAAACGACACCCTCAAGATATGTTTACGAATATTAAATATTAAAAGTGTTACGCAAATGTAAACCTGACGCCTTTTACTTACTCCCCTAATGCGCTATTGTGCCGATGGAATTGTAATCGTGAATCAAATATTTTATTGTAAGCGTACCCTTTCCCTGACATTTAAAACCTACCAAAGAGCGTAGACTACTTAGCAAATGAAGATTAACTGTGTCGCCAATTAGAATAGAAAGTATCCAGTAAGACTAGTTTACTCGCTCAAACGTTGCGCCCCATGCCCAACATTGAAACGAATTATTACTAAAATAGTGGAGTTAAACCGATCGCGGTTGCTAGCGTGCAGTTGAGTGCACTTCAATGCACGCCCGACGTACAGCACAATGAATTCATGCAAATAGAACTTGTTCAATACACCACTTCACTAAGGCAGAGCAGCGCATAGAAAAAAAATGTTTTGTTTGGAAACACAAAGTTCACGTGATTGACCCAGGTATTTTATTGTAGGCATTGCCGCGCCGCGATTGGCCGACCGAGCGGCGCACGAATGTAGCCGACAAATCACGAACCGCTGTGCACGGTCGCGCGTCCCAACTCGTCTAGTGTGTTTTTGACATCGGTAAACGCAGTCGTGAACCACGAAGCGGACTGAGATACTTTTTATTTATAGTTAATCGAATAAGTCGTGTGACGTTCGTGAATACCTGTGCAAACCCAGGATACATTAAATATGAGTATTGCTGCTCTCATCCAAGCTGCTGAATTCATCGAAAGGCGCGATAGAGGTGAATTGGATTTTCTTTGTTTGAATTGTCAATCGAGTGCAGTACACGCACACGTCAACATGGCTCCCGTCTATTTTTGCCGTGTCGTAATCAGCTGATTTTGACGGAATGGCAGTTTTCTTTGTTGCAGAGGCGGAGCATGGGTATGCACTGAACTTGCCGGCTTACGAGGAATCCCGGTCGGGCGGAAGACGGCCGAAGACGAAGAAATCGCAGGGCAGCAGGTGAGTGGAGCCCGCTTGCCGATGCGATTTGAGTGCTAGTGCAGTGTATACGTGATCTAATTAGTGGAGAGTTGCTCTCGTTGCGTGATTGGTATCAGTGTCGCCGTGGCCGGTTACAAATTGTATGCTTTTTGTTCCAGGACCACTCATAACGAGTTGGAAAAAAACAGGTTAGTGAAGTTTTCATTAGCTACCTATCGGAGTTTTGGTTAAGTGTCGGTGTTTGTTACGTTGGCCTATGCTAGGCTAGTAGTGGTGCGCTTGCCGGCGCGTGCATTGCGCGTCGATGGCGCGTGGCGTAATGACCTTGGCAGACGACTAGACGAAGGAAAGAGTGCAAGCGGAGTGTAATGAGCCGCGGGTGGGGCGGGCGACGCCTGTAACCCATTTGGCACCACTGCCACGGGCAGTTACGTCACCGCAGAGCTGGGCTCGCCTGATCTTCCTCAATCGTCACCGGGTAATCGCGCCCCAGCGTGGGGAGATGAATGAAGCAAATGCACATCACCCACCGGCAGTTTTTCATTACACGGCTCCACGAGACATCACGTCGGCGCACCATGCTGTGTCCGTGATTAATTACCTTGTATGTACTTATCTCTAGTTTCTATAGGATCGTACGTAATAGGTAATCGCTAAACGAAAACAACACGTTTACTGACGTTATAGCTACCTACATGCAGCTAACGTGTGCTTAGGTAACACGCTGTTTATGACGTGTCAACAGCATAGAAGCTGCTCTGTTTAGATAGTAGTAAGTCAGCGCGAGATTAGTTTCCGTCCATTGTTGGAATATAAGCCTCCCTTTCATGCCATTCCAGTCCTGTACTAATCGCGTGGTCTCGACTACGATCCTTGTAATGGCATTGATTCATTCGACTCCCCTTTGTTAGTTACACAACTCTGTAACCTCTTTGTTTCGGCTGCATTCCTGGTCGGCCGAGTTTCCGCCCTCCGCTTTATAAGAATTTAGAGCCCTTTCTTTACATGGAAACTGGTTATCTGTGATTATGTTTAGACGCAGGAATGTTATTGTTACCGATATAATACCGGTTATCTACTTAGATTTTACTAAAATGATTTCACTTACGTATTGGATTCACATTAGAATTCAGGATGACGCGACGGTAGAAAGTCAAACAAACTATACATTATTTATTCTATTAATAAAACATTGAGCAAAACTACAATAAACGGGCTACCTGCTGTCAGACCCGCAACGGCGCCAAAATGAAACGCATTTTTTTTTATTGGACGTGACGTGCCCATAGACAAAAAGAATTTACGGGTGCGTTCTAAAATCGATTTCTTTCTCCTGTATGTTATGTAGTACCTACCTACTTACGTTAAAATTTCTAATAATGTGACCACAACCTAAGTTCGTGGTAAAACTGTCCCGAATTACTGTTATTTTTGTGGACAGTAAAGATTTCGTTATGCCCCGCTAATAATGCCCGTTTTAATTTACATTCAAGGTCGCTGCTGCACTTAATTTTAATAACAGTGCATTAAAAATGTGTACCTAATTAACGCTTGTACATAACGCCGCACTGAGATTGTTTAGTGCAATTCTGTCGTAGATAACGATATAATTAGTTAATCTTTCAATCTCGTACGGACGATGGCTGTACCTACTGCTTCACAATCTAGTGCTGTTGTAACAAATAATGTTATCCAATATTTTACCGTTGTACTCGAAGTGAATATATCCCGCAACGCCTTGAATTTATGAAGCATTAATTTAAAAAAATCTCAAGAGATATATTCTTGACAAGAAGGAATTTAGTTCATAATCTCAGCTACTTAAATATTTAATTTGGCAAGGGCACGTAAGATTTCGTGAAAATCTTAGAAACTGAAATAAGTATTTTTAGCACCGGCTTTATTATAAATTCGTGCCACGATAACCGACCAAGCTTATAACACTTTGGAACGTTCACTGAAAAATCAACACTATCCATATCAATGAAATATTTAATAATACGACGTTCTGTTACCACTGCGTTGAATTAACTGTTGGGGGAAAGCCATGATTTTGTTTTATTTGATTAACGGCGTTTTTAAACTTTTCGGGAAAACAAATGACGTATTTCCAAAAAAAAAGTCTACATTATAATTTTTTCCTGAATTTTACTTTTTTGGGTCTTACTCAGGATCGTTTACTCTTATACAGTGAAAAATGTGTCGCGAAACTTTAATTCCAGTTAGTCACTTTTTATTCGTCGTTTTTTATACGTATGGAACGTGACGAACATGAAAAAAATTCCATAGTAAAATCAGGGCTTTACATTTTCTTGTTTGAGAATAGATAGGGTAAACGATTCTGTGTAAGAAAAACCCAAAATACCTAGTTAAATTCAGAAAAAAATGATAATACAGCCTTTTTTTGGAAAACGCTCATTTCCCGTAAAAAATCTGGCTATTGTGTTTTTTCCCAACTATAATGTATAAATGTCTTGTTATTATACATGGTATTACACACATTTCTACGCGAGCGTGATTGATGGTTATTCCGACATCACGTAAACGCTCCATTCTATAAAAGATTTTCTTGAAAGGCGAGGTTTTATAGGCATAATGCGTGCGAAAATAACGTGCATTTCCGTCGTGGTAGACGCGTAGGTACTTTCTCCGCGAAATGGAACGCTAGAATGGCAGGTACATACATCAGTTGGTAATTCGGAATACGGCGCGGTATAAATTATATGGCAAAATTGCGCACAAAAGATATTTTTGTATTTTCTCCCTCGCGTCTGGTGGCGTTGGCGTTGCTTAGTGCAATTGTTCACGATGTAGAGCTATTTATCGAAAGTAGAAAAGAAAGCCGATCGAGCTCTACGCTACTCATAACATTGGTGAAGATGTGTAAAATATGATATTATACACGCATTCTGTTGCGTGTCCTTGCGTGGTTAGTGGTAGGACGCTTCAGAAAATGCACTCGAGTGTGCCGTTCACTACGCCTAGCCACTTGCGTACTTATCGATTTACATGCAGGTATAATGGTCATTCATTTTGATGCAAATCTCGGAAGCGGCGCACGTGATGCATCGGAGCAAAAATACGCTTCCACCGGCTGCTTGACATGACGCACTGAAATGCGGCAGTTTTATGCACATTTTTTTCGTGATGAGACTAAAAAATGTTAAAACTTGCTAATAAGGACGGCACGGCATGCAAAAATGTCGACGTAAAGTCGTAAGAACCGTCTTTTGTTACTTTTCATTGTTGTACAAATGTAGGTGTTTTAAACATTACTTAGATAAATATTAGGGTAATGTTAATAAAGCTATTCTATTGTCTGTCTAATATTTGATACTTGCAAAATAGAAACAAGTTTTAGTTTGTTGCAGACTTGGTGGAGCTAAACTATAGAATACATATAACTTTGAGATAGGAATCCGATAACGTATTGTTCTGAGCTGAATCGAGGCATGATGCGGGCTGTCATGATACCTAGTTAGTGTGATAGCTCGTTCGTTTGCAATCAGTGCCTAAAAGGTATTATTATTGTACATTTAACGCATGTCTGAACTCATATCCGGCGTTATTTATACAGGAAAGTAATGACATTTATCGGCTATGAAGCGATTTATGTAATAATGTAGTGTCATATCTAGAAATAAAAGCATTACGCACATTTAGTATAGCGTGTCTGAAAAGCATAAAAGAGTAAACTTTATCACGAGATTACGATCGGTGTTATCTATGTTGATAGTATGATCGACTCATGCAGTTAAAATCGCATCTCTGTAGGTATTTTCACTAACGAGACCATTGAAACTATTTTTAACCACGTTTAATAGAGAAAGTATATTAAGCTTGTGTTTATTCTTTATTCGTACGTGTGTGTGTGATATTTTTGATGAAATAAATGGCTATAATATTATCACGCAATCATTAGGTAAAAATCGTGGCTAACGTATTTCATGTTCATAACGAAAAAAAATAAATGAGTATAATTGGAACAATTCAAGTTAATTTTTAATTTTTTAGTAAGACTGTCCGAAAACTAATAAACGTGTGGTCGCCCCTCATGTAACGCAGTGTGCGGATCGCACTCCCGCCACTCGGCAATGTTGGTTATCTTGTCGCTAGCCCCGTCCCACTATATGGCGAACTCATCGTGAACTATTGCATTGTTTGATTTCCGAACGCAAACAGCCAAGTGAGAGCTGTTGGCAGCTTTGTTTAATCTGTGAACGCAGCTTTTCTATTATTATATTAATAATTAGCAAATAGGTTGCATCCGTGCGAGTCGTGCTTGTGTTTCACAGGGACGTTTAGAAAATTAAATTACAGCTAACATTTTAGTTAATTTAGTATGTAAAGAATAATTACTGACTTTTAATCCACATACATTTCGGACTATTATATATTACGTCGTTTAAGTAAACGTATTACATTAAAAAAAGCAAATAACAAGCAACCGTCGTAGCGACATGTGAAGTGTGAATAATAATACTCTGATTATTCAATAGACTTAAGTCGTTAATTAACTCCTGACCACGCTCAATGCGAATAAATATCGGAAAACTTCTAATAATAAGTAAGCCCCCTTACTGTTTTATTGAATACTCAACTCTTATACTACCTAGCTCTACAATATGCTGTCTAAGCTCTACCTGACTTCGATTGGATTCAACCTTGAAGGGTGAACTGTAGCAGACACATTAGTTCATTGAATAACATGTTGGGTAGCTCATAACATAAATAAACTGATGTTGTATCAACACGCTAGTCTAAGCTAACAGAATATTTAGATTATTTATTCATTCAATAAAAATTACATCATAAATTGCTGTCAAGTTACGAGATTTTATATAGAAAACGTCAAGAGTAAATGAAATAAAATATTTAAAATTAATTGAATAGTTTGTACGTTAGGGATCGTCGCTGTTTATTACAAAATAATAAAATAACAATCAATATAGGGACAATAAAATAGTAATAGTAACGACCTAAATAATAAAATGAAATTTTGATAGGACATTATATTACATAGGTATTTACATTGATATTACATTATCAACTAATAAAGGGATAAAGACGTGATATATGTGTGTATATATGTATGAATGGTCAGTTTTTATATGCATCATGATCAGGAAATCATCAATTGTTTATCACGCGCTAAAATAATTTTGTTTTTCATTAAAATACGGGATATGTAGGTAGATATGAATTGTACGGGATACGGACCAATGTGACAGGATCTCCGTATCAAATTGTTAAAACAAAAATGTATAAATACCCAATTGTTTTTATGTTATTTTGCCGTATTTACAGGAAAGTTACGCATTATTCTTGTTTTTACTAAAGTGCCTTGTGTGAGTCACTGAGTGTTGGAAATATGTATACCTAGGTATATTTACACCATATTCCATAACTAACATTAATTTTATTCCTAGTTTTTAGGGTTCCGTACCCAAAGGGTTTCACGCAACTAAGACTTCGCTTGTCCCTCCGTCTGTCTGTCTGTCCTTCTGTCACCAGGCTTTTTGTCATGAAGCCGTATTTCTGTTGCCGCTATAACAACAAATATTAAAAAAAAATAGATTATTTTTATGTCAGTCTATGTAAGTAACCAATATAAAATGATCTCACACTGCCTACATTTTGCTTATTAGGTAGGGCTCTGCTAACACTGGTTTATATATTCACTCGCCGAATTCGTTCGGTACCCTCGGTGCGCGAGTCCGTTTCGCACTTATTTAACCCTTTCGATCTGCATCGATTGCATCATAATATAAACTTGTATGTATTTGTTCGAGTTGAGACTTAGAAGCGATTATTCAATAGTCTATGAATGCAGAATTTGTTTCTGAAATTAAAGGAAAGTCTTCTTTACACGGAATGTGCTATTTCCAATATTTATGCAGTTGCCATCCATGTGGCATTCGATCTTTCCACCTTGTACCTTTTTTCATAGCCCCTGTCGGTCTCTTAGCCAACGGTCAATGATATCCCTCAGAAACTGCTAGGAAATTGCCCAGGGTGCACCGGATCAAGGATCCAAAAACGAACCGCAGCTGATCACACGCGGAGCTAACCCGACTCGCACCCCTAGTAAAAAGTCTAATTAGCGAGCTACTACATCACTCTGTCATACTCATGCTGTAATGATAAAATTAAGTGGAAACATCGCTGAAAGACTATCGCCTAGTGCCGATAAACATGCTAAAATACTAGAAAACGAGTTGTCGAATGTTAATACAGTACGCGTTAATTGTGATAAAGCGGCATTATTTATGAGGCTGTTTGTGAGAAATACGACCAATTTTAAACGTTAAACGTTGCTCCCGTTAGTAACAAGTTCTTATGATAAAGGCAGCTAACGCTTTTGTGAGTACTTACCCTGATAGCCTCTGATGGCGTTTGAAGCTCGCAGTAAGCTTAGTGTAGGTTTTCGGTCACAAACTACGTCTCGAACGCGTTTGCGTTAAAGTGTCAAATATGTACTGTCAAACAGTTTGTTGCCGTTTCGATCCGCAAGTGGCGCTGCCAATTTTTCCATAGTAACTGAGACGTTTACGTGAACTCGTTCGAGATGTTTTTATATGCGAAAACTTACACTAGAGGCCCAGAAAAGAATGCGAGTTATCAAACGCGCCGCTCAGTAAAACAGTTGAACTACGATTTCTAAGCGCATCCTAGTGGGTAAGGGAAATTATGAGACAGAAGTCGCTACGCTTTTTATAGGTCGCTGTAGTTGTTGAGAACGTTAATATTTACAAAGATTTTATTTTCTTTCTTGTATCCCCTCGCCTTTCACACCGCAGAGCTGGAGTCCCGCGTCCGCAGTTGGCAATGGCGTCCGTCCTGTAATATAAACTGAATGCGGCTCAGACGGCCTGAAACAAGACTATTTGCTTGCAAAAAGAAAAAATATTTCACCGAATTCATGATTTTCAAATTTGGTGCGTTAATAGGTTTACTGGCATTATTTCTCCAGCATAAATGCGGCACTCTTGAAGCACAAAAGAGAAACAGTACGTTTAAATGCGGCGAGTCATTCCAAAACATCGTGTCTATTTTTCATTGGTGCTATGTATCGTGTTTGTTGTATCGCGTACACTGTAAGTCCCCTGTAAGCCTCAGGCCCTTTGTAGCAGGTTAGGCCCAAGTGGCTCGGACAAAGGCAGGCCCACGCAGGCCTAAACAATCCCACTACACTTTACTCGTATGCTGGAACTATTTATTTACCCTCTTATTGCGCAGGACCGTGGACGTACGAAACAGTCTGCCCACTAGTCATAATTTTCTTTAACCTTTGTCAATTCTTGTTTTTGGCATTCCGCAACCGACGTGTTTTATGTATGTATGTGTATAGAAATAAAACGATAGTAAATTGTGATGAAGATTATGTGTATGTGTCTCCTATGCCAACGTTCCTGTTTTTATTGGTTGCATGTGCGCTAACAATAAAATCATAGTTCCAATTCGCATTCCAGAGAAGTCATACAGCTGATTAGTCTATTTAGTACATGCATTAGAATATAAGGATAATATATTTATCAAGTAACGAGACTTATCGCTCCGTACATTTTTCCTGTGCACGGCTCACTGACGTCCAATTACTGGCTAGCCAGATAGCAGGACTGGCAGGAAAGAATGCCTGTTTTTGCTGTGCATGTTTTTTTAAACGCATGTTTAAGGCGTCGTGGCCTTGTCAACTGGATGCATTCTCGAGATCGAGCTAAAGATCACAAGTGCTTGCAAGACTGAGACGAGAACGGTCGCTCGTCAAATCGCGACTGTCCGAGTGATTTCATTGTTATTATTGCTATTCTTAGGAAATGTCAACTCTCATATACAATCCGCGCTCAAACCCATCGCAGTTTAACGACCCTTGCTGTGATACAGAAGTTGTTTTAAGCGTCTTCCTTTAGATAATGTTCACGCCTTTAAAGTATGGACGTTTAAAAGCAAGCCTCGAAATTTTAAAACACTATCAAACTGCGTTCGAGTTATGGCCAGCGGTCGAGCATTTTCCACAGTTTTTATCTGTTACGTAATTTTCAATAAAAACTTTATCGCTGTAAGAGCAAAATTTACTTGTACAAGCGCTTAACACTTTTCTTTTTGGTGAGAGGGCATTAGAGGCACAATGGCCTATAAAATAAACGCCGGCTCGACTAGCAATATTTTTATACCGCGTCCGCAACAAGACGGAACAGAGAGTTATGCCTTTTTTATTTCGAATCACAAATATAGTCGTAAATAGGACCTTTTTATGACTCCGTATCATCTGGAGGTTATTGTTAATTCGGAATAAAGAATCGATTACTTTTATCAGACAGGACGGGATATGAAATTTTATGTGCTGCCTCCAATGGATATCCTGTATAATTCGATCGATAAAGATAACTAATTTCTGTACACGAACTCCTACTCGGCTGTTGAGTCATTTTTATTGTGTCGCCTCGCCTGGCACGGATGGCTTTCGTCTGAAGTGATCGCTGCAAATTATAACTTAATCTTTGCACTAGAAGGCATTATACTGACTCAGGTATTTTGTCAACGTCAACGTTGTCAACGCACGACCTACGACGTACCATGTTACCTAATTGGTCGATGATTATCTCTCGAACACAGCAATCACTTGTCTTATGTACGAGGTTATTTTAGTTAGAGGATCACCAACAGAACAGGAACGGCGCGGCCGACAGCGCGGCCCGCAATTGCATGTTCTTGTATTTATCCACGCCACTTGTTATGTGCAAAGCAAATAGGAAAGCCGATTCAAGCGTCGGTTATTTTTCTTGCTCTCATCTCGAAAGCCAAAGGGACTGCATCTTCAATGCCTTTTCCTTATTTGTCTGGTGCTTAGTATGCGCAGTCTACTTTCGAGGTGATGCTTAACCTAGAATAGAACGTGCGCGCCGCACTCTGGCGTTATGGGCTTGTCGTACATGGATGTTAATAATGTTTTCCACTTTGGTTCGCGCGCGTGCCCCCGTTACAGCTAGGTTCATTGTCGACTGTCGACTCACTTTATTGTGAAAACTCGGCTCGACTGACAGCTGTCTGATGAAAATTGCACGTCGTGTGCGTTCGGTTTGGTCGGGGCGATGGGAACCGCCGGCTGTCTTCGCTAATCGGCGGCGTTATCGACCGGACTGCGGCACGCGCGGTGCACCGGAACGCGCGGACAGCACCCGGTTCACCTTGACTTTTGGCGCGAGCACTGTTTTTGTGCTCACCCCGACCGTTCGAAATCGCAAGTGAACGGACTGCACCGAGCCCGGCTGCCGGCCTTGGTGCCTTTTTTTCTTGTTACAATATTCGGCACTCGAATGACGTAATTCACTTAGGCGATTGTGCAAATTGATTCGATCTTTGCCGTCGGGGAAGATTTGCAAATTGAATTTGGCGCGTGTGTCGGAATCTTTTCGTGTTACGCCCCCTCCTTGTTGTGGGTTCGCGGCTGGTTTTGTAAACAGCGCGGCTGGAGTAGGCCGTAATTCGATTCCTGCAAATCAGACTAGTTTAAAACTCGTTCCAGTCGCTGTAGCGATCGTTCACCGCGGCCGGTGAGGTCGCCTTTGGCGTGCAAGTAATCACTTAAATTCGAATCGCTATGAATTAGTTGTTCTATTAGTTCACTCTGATTAACCTCCATTGCCTTTAATGTCTGTTGGTATCGATTGTACGTTCGAAGACTGGTTTTCGTGGAAGCTATTCTGTTACCTGTTCGCAGGCACGTTGTGCTTGCGGGTGCGTGCCTGCTTATCTTTACAAACTCCCGAGCAGCTGTTAGCAGGCGGGAGGCAATCACGCCGCGCCGAGTCGCGGCTTGATTACTACTATTGTCTCCAGGAAGCCCTCGCTCCTTGGCCGCCTTTGTCCCGGTACCTCTAAACGAACGAATCTGAAAAAGCGCTCGACCGAAACCCGTCCGCTAGTGATAGTTCCACAATCGATCACTTAAATCTGCATCCGTCACATCCTTTAGGAGGAAATGAATCCCGAATCCATTATGCAAACGACCTTAAAATTAATGGGGTATTTCGATCAGTTCCGTTCGATGTAGTGATTGAAACGCAAACGGACCCCTTTATGATCGGGGTGGTTCGGGAGTCGTCGGCACGCGAAGGTTAAGCGGCGCGATGATCTGATATGTTTCGGCGCGCGCCGCTTGCGCCGCCGTTAATTGGGTATGCGGGGATGGAGCACCGATTATGCAGGGCTGAGTGAGCGCCCCGCTATCTAATAACGGTTTAGGTATGCGTCCAACTGCCTGCCTTACAGCGGCACACAGAGCGCTGACGGGAGTTGTCTTCAGCTCATGTTTACACTTTATTGACGTTTCACTATTGCGTCCTTTCACAAACACTAGTAAGTCACGCGGTTAGGTTTTTAAATTTTACGTGTTAATAGAGAATAAAGGGTAGTCAATTGAAGTGTTCGTCAGAACGATGCCTTTGCAAACTTTGCCTTTGCCTTTGTAACTACTTGGGTATATTAGATTATTTTTCTACAACTTTTACCATCAGGCGAGCCGTGTTTTTCGTTATGTACTTACGCGAAACACGCTTGGAACAAAACCCATTCGTATATTTAATTATTTATACTTTTTGACGAAAAATCCTCACCGTCCCCCGTCATGGCTTCGTACAAAAATGCGAAAGTTATCTCCCGATACATGCAACTGCACATATCAAGTGTCTAAGGATCATTCAAGTATAGAATTTCGTATGCGTCGGTCCTTAGTCATTTTTGAACAGTGCAATGGAGTTTTAAATTAAATAATGACTTAAATGTCACTTGCGACTTTAGTGTAATTGCACATTGCAGTGAAACTAACTGATATTTAAATGCATGCACGCAACATTAGACGATGAATAAGTTAGAACTTTGGACGTACAAATAATGACCGGGCAACAATGTTGAATACCGCACAGGTAATATTAGCTTAGCCGCCTGCCGCCCAATGTCCTAAATAGAGGACAACTGTCAAAGAACAATTGAATTTTACATGAATGACACTAGATTTGAAATCCAACAACCGATATTTGACTTTGGGGCGCAGAGGTTAGAGTAGAGCCGATAAATAATTGAAACACGAAATGAAAATGGATTGCGATCTGTCAATGCCCTTGTAGTGATTGCGATTGATGAAAAAACATGGCCATGAATAATCAGGGCAAACATTTGGCATCATCTTATTACTTAACTAGCGACCCGCCCCGGCTTCGCACGGTATATCATGCATGTATTATACATTATAAACCTTCCTCTTGAATCACTCTATCTATTAAAAAAAACCGCATCAAAATCCGTTGTGTAGTTTTGAAGATATAAGCATACATACGGATTTGGGGACAGAAAAAGCGACTTTGTTTTATACTATGTAGTGAAGTGATAATCCATCCGCTAGCCGGCAGTGCTTGCTTCTGTGTTCGTAAATACTAGCACACTGTATTCTATCTTAGCTCTAGGCTGGCAATGCATCTACAATCCTCCGGGTCGCTCTGTTCGTAAAAAGAAGAAAATCTTTGTGGTCGAATCGACTTCAATTTGTGTGCAAGTACTTCTTAAACTTAAGAGCCAGGCTCTTGTCGGTGGAGCAATTTCCACGTCGTCCTTTCCAGGGCCTTTTCTTCGACTTCCTGATACGACACTTCTATTCTCTCTTTCACCTGGCCCATGTTCTTTGAAAGAAAGAAAGAAAGAAAGAAAGAAGACATTTATTCCTTTTTGCAAGACACACAAATATAAGATAATACACACAGTTTTATAGAAAATAAACAAGGTATAACAAAAAAAGAAAACATAGACATGAAAAACTTTGGCTTTCCTCGCTTCCGCTTCCCTTCAACCTTTCCTACAATTATGATCTTAATGTATTCGTCGTGTCGTATCAGGTGTGCCAACATCTTTCTTCTGTACCCGGTGGTGATCTGATGCAAGTGCAATTAGCTAAAAAAGGTTTTATCAAAAATTATGTTAACGCACTCTATTCGGATTTGGAAAGATTCAAGCGGTGATTAGATCTCGCGACAAGATGGTGAGTAGCGTGTCGTTGCTGACACTACGAGCTGTAGGTAGCCATCAATCGATACGGCCGCGCCCCACGCTTACTAAATAGGCAGATAATGGAAAACGCATTCGGCCGCTACACCCGGACAGAAGTAGTTCGTCAATGACTTTAAAAATTGAAACCAAAAAAGACTTAGGGCCTGTTTCACTACTCTCTGTTAAGTTCCAGGTATCTAATGACGTTTCTGTCTGTTTCTTAGTAATAAATAGAGACGGAATCATAAATGATTCACACTTAAGATATATATAAAATAAAAAAATATAACGATTTTATGCCAAAAATACCTTATAAGTACATCATTTTGGAAGAACTGAACTCTTCAAACTTTCAAACTTATACCACCACAAGGAAACTGGCTTTCGAATGAAAAAAACCGCATCGTAATCGGTCCATTCGTACACACACAGATGTTGACGTCAAACTTATAACAAAAACGCCCATTTTCCATTATTACTATTATGTTGGTTTATTGGAGTGATCCAAACAAAAATACAGCCTTTTTCTTAAACACTTTTTTCCGTTGGTATATTTTTGTTACGTTGCACTAATGTTTCGCCGACACACGTTTCATCGAATCTTTTGCCAAACACTTCATTTGACAACCCTTTTCTTCTAATACTTTTAACTTTTTGGAAAACTTATAGAACAAACTCGCTTCCATGCTGGCCTGGGAGCAGTAAAAACATTAACCCTTAACGCTCTGTAGGCTTCAGCTAACTTAGCAATCGTTTGTCCTTATCTGTCATTTTGACATTTACCTTTCACAGGTAAGGACAAACGATTGCTAAGTTAGCAGAAGCATATAGAGCGTTTATGAATAAGGGGGTAAATGTACTAGCTGATTCTCTGCGCAGCTCGTAAAAACCCATCGAGGGAATACATACATGCTATAGGCGTTGCGGCAAGCAACCCATCACTCTTTTGACTATCCTTTCCACCTATGCAACCACGCTGAACGTAGCCTTGAAATCCTGTTACCCTACGCCCTGTCTTGTGAGAAAGAGACAAACTTAATCGTTTACAAGTATTTCGTTTATTTACATGCAGTTTCCTGTTCCTCTCTCACGTGCCTCTGCTATTATGTTCCGCATTGATATTCCAACCATAAATAAATAGTCACTTTGTTGCATAGTGCGACGTCGTTCCGTTAAACTTTACACCTACCTATGTTGCTATTGTTTTGAATATTTTCACACGTGTATCTAGGCATTATACGTTAGGTATAATTATGCCTTTATCTGATGCGGCTAATGTCTATGTTAATCTAAACAGAGCTATTTTAGGACGTGATACATGACAACATAATGTTTAAACTTTTATTATTTATTACAAGCTACGCTTAAAAACTCTACTTAAAAACTCTACTGAAATAACGCGTTACTGGACAACAGTGGCGTATATCAGAAGGCAAGCCGAAGGGAATTCTTCTTCTAATTCTGCACAATTAAGTATCCAAGTAACATAAATAAAAGATCTTTTTAGGGGTGTTCTGTCGAACTAACACAACCAAGTGCCGATATAATCCAGAATTCTGAGAAACTTTGTTATCTTAACTCAGAATAATGTCGTCTTTTGAGCTGCCTAACTAATAGCCTTTGTAGTGCTTATCTTTCACTATTTTATTGAATCAGGCGTTACTTTGCGGAAGTCCATTTCAATGAACAAAAAATATTTACCTTGCTACTCCGCTACTCAAGCGCGAGTATAAGTATGAGTAGCGGAGTAGCAAGGTGAATATTCTTTGATTATCTTTCACTACTCAAATACTTCGTCAATCAATCATATTGTACAATTGCGTACCTACTTCGTTTCCATTATTTGTATGTTTATCAAAAACTTCCATTGCTATTTATGCAGCCTTCAAGTATCTCTACGATCGCTTTTGTGCTACTTACAGCCAAAACGTTAAACATAAAGCATATTTAAACCGTTCTAAATCTTCGAAAGCATCTCAAAACGCCCCGTCTATCCAGTCGCCGGTTACAATTACAAACTGAACACTAATAACGTTTCTGTTGTAATTATCAACCCACCCGTGTAAGGTACAGTTGCCGTCGTGTGCGCGGCAATTTATTTTCTGTTTGTAGCGCTCATGGCGTGGGTTGGCTGTAATAGGCCTTGAGAACTTCCATGTTGTATAGAACTCTATAGAACTCTATATTGACGGTGCCGTCGCTGCCAGGTGTCGCTATGATGTTGCGTAACGGTGGTTTGACGCGGTCCCATACAAGGTTTCGAAATATGCGTACATACATACAGAAATCACTATTTTCCCTTACGGGGTCGACATAGCCTAAGGTAACAAGATCTGAAGGCCACGTTTTGAAATATCGAATAGGAACATAGTGAATTTGGAGGTTTGATGTCGGAACTGGGACGTGTTGCTATTAGATTTTGCCTTTGACGAGAGCTGGATTGTCTTGTAGGCGATTGTTTAAATAATAAACTCTTAGTTGTTAAAATCATTACGTATTTAAAACAAAGTCCTCTGTCGCGATAGTCAAAACTTTTGAACTGATTTTCATGCGGTTTTCACCAATACGAGAGGTTTTTTTGTTAATTTCTTGAATAATAATGTAGTAGATTTAGCCTTTTTTATTCCGTTTCGCTTCAATTTCATTACATTGTGTAGTCTTCTTTTTTTTAATATATAATCGCGTGATTCGGCGTGTTTCATGGCATAGACCTCCTCCATTTGTTGGAGGGTTTAGGCTATAGTTCCCACGCGGGCCCAGTGCGGATTGGAAACTTCACACACACTATTGAATTGCTTCGAAAATTGGTTGAATATATGACGATAATTTTGCCAGCGCCGTGTTAGTATCTATATTGAACCCGTGGGGCGGGTCGCTAGTTATTTATATTATTATGTATAACTAGTATGTACGCGTGTACATATGTAGTTACTTGCGATGATATTCTGTATGTGTTCTAAACATTTAATTGAATCTTTGCGGAGGTCCATTTCAACGTATTTCAAATTACTTAAGTAGCGGATTAGCATTTTAAAGTTTGTTCAGTTTTAGAGAGATTATGTTACGTTGTGTGTTCGTTTCTGAACTTAGCTTTGTAAGAGGATTACAAATAACTATGTACAAAAGTTGATGTTTGAAATCACGGCCGGTTCGCGTTCCAAACGGTTGTTATTCTAATTTCTCACTATAATTATGAAGACGGAATCTCGAAATTTCGTGAGCTTTTAAACTCCGATGTTGTCTAAATAAAATTATTATCCGAGTAAAAGTTAAATGCTTGATATTAGCTCTTTACGAAATTAACTTTTGTCGGAGTCGAGCGCACGAGGAATTTTGTCAAAAGGACTCCATTACTTTTAACAGAGAGTTTCGAATTTGGAACTCTGAAACCGCTTTCTGGAAGTTTCCTATTGAAGTAGATCTCTAAGACGTCTTTTTTAAGGTTAAAATGAAAAGAGCGGAAGCTCTTATGTCTCAGTCAACAACTCCTTTCAATCACGCTTTTACCCAACTACGGCGAAGCCAAAAGGACTATTAATGATTTTTGCTGTCTAGTACTTACTATGTATAGCAGGTTCAAACTTCTCAACCGATTTTAATGAATTAGGTGTCAATAGATTCGTAATAATGGCAAGGTGACATAGGATATAAAATGTATCAAATTTTATGTGACTGAATATGAACTAGGCACGAAACAGAGTGGATTTTTTAAGTTAATTTTTAATAATTTTTAACATAATTTACTTTAAATCAGCTTTCCTAGTTTAAGTGTTCTTTATTGTTGTTTAGTTTTTAATAGTTTGTGTATAAAAAAAATCATTTAAACCTCGGATTGGGATTTACATAGGCGGGTTATAGTTTTTTTAATTTTTGGGCGCCGTAGGCCACAATTCTGTTCCTGAGGGAGACATTTTAATAAGATACTTTTTAATTAATTTGTTCTTCTGTTACTGTGTTTTGATTATTTTGTTTTTTACTTAATCCATCTCAATAGGTACAAACTACATGACTTTAATTTAATTTCACCCGAAGTTTAAATTAATCTATTATTATTCGTGCCTACTTCCTTATTTGTTATGAATATGCGTTGTATGGCATTCAATTTAAATTTGAACAAATTTTACTTTAACATTTTTAATTTTATTTAATTTTTAGTAGGTACACCTAACGTTGTGAGTTTTTGAATAAGTCCGTTAACCGTCCGGGTTTTGGTTTGAGTATTTAATGTTGCATTTCATTTCATTGACTTTTAACGTTTTGGCGGAAAATTGTCGAGGGCATAAAAAATATCGATACAGCCATCATGACAAATATGCGGTTCTAAACGACACTAAAAGTTATAACACATAGAAAAATTCGAAAACTAAAGCTATGGCCGGGAATCGAACCCGGGTCCTCGTCATTCCGTGACGCGTGCTATACCCCTACAACTTTTAATCTGTTACTAGCTGTCACGTGACCTTGTTACTATGCGAATTTTGTCAAATATGTGTCACCGACCTTACTGTTTGTGCCATAAAGATGTATATGTTTTTGACGCCTTGATAATGTACGTTATTTATGCCCTTGGCTGACTTGACTGTATGTTTGTGCTATGGCACCTACTTCTTCTTCTTCTTCTTCTTATTTGTGGCGTTTCAAGTCGTTATAGCGACGACAACTTCGCCAATGTCAAAGTAACAAAAATATGATATAAAAAAATTGTGACAAAATGTCGGCAACGTTGTACGATAATGGTCAAAGACCCCCCTCCCCCCTGTCGGGCTCTTAGCCAACGGTCAATGATATCCCTCAGAAACTGCCAGGAAATCATTAGCCGAAGCCCAGGGTGCACCGGATCAAGCACTGCTCTTCCCCCCGAGCGGATCCAAAAAGGAACCGCAGCTCTTGACCACACGTGGAGGTAACCCGACTCGCACCCCGGCACCTACTTCAAACATCTTATTTATAATCCATGTCGACAGTTACATATTTGAGATTATCTTCTGAATCTTTGCTATTATCTAAATCGTAAACACTCCGTGTTGCCAGAACTCGCATCCAATCCACAGATCCACTTTGATTTTATATTAAACATCCGGCTATACACAATTCCCGAAACCCATCCGCAAACAAGATCATCGTTCCGAAGCACAATACTTTGTCAAACAAATTCCCAGTACTGTATCCACTCAATATATCGTTGCTTAGTATAAAAGCAACAATGTATGATGTATCGCCATATAATGGTATGTAATTCGTTATTGCATGTTCTTCCATGCTTGTCTGGAAGCAAAGAAAAAACATAGAATGTACCAGTTGCTTCTCTTGGTGGTGAAAGCCCATCGAGGGATTGGGCGAAAATCTTAGGGATCATGTTATATAGGCGATGTGGCTAGCAACCCGTCACTGTTTTGATTCCCCTTTCCATCTACGCCCACAATCATGCTAAACGTGGTCTTTAGGTCTTGCCACCTTAGGCTCTGTCTACCCCGTAAGGGATAAAGACGTGATTTATGTATGTATGTTATTGCAAACTGACCTGCAACAAGTAATCGAGGCAGTAACCCAGCTAGATCGATTTACTGCCCCCGAAACCCCCTGCATAACAAATTTCATGAAAGTCGTTGGAGCTGGTTAAATAGATGTTTTGGACGTCTTAGTAACGTATATAATATATTTATGCTCTTAACTGTATATCTCCGATTCTACAGTAGAACATTGAGCCATGAATATCATGAGCCATATCACAATATATACATACATACATACATATATCACGTCTTTATCCCTTATGGGGTAGACAGAGCCTAAGGTAACAAAATCTTAAGGGCACGTTTAGCATGATTAAGGGCGTATAGGTGGAAAGGGAAATCAAAATAGTGATGGGTTGCTAGCCGCATCGCCTATAACATGATTTCTAAGACTTTCGCCCATTCCCTCGATGGGCTTTTACTATCTGCGCGGGAAGAGAAGCAACTGGAAAATTCTATGTTTTTTCTTTACTCCCAGACCAGCATGGAAGAAATCACAATGCATGCAATGCTATGACGGCAGATCGTGCACTGACGGCGTATATTCCTATAGTTTTTAAAATCTTTGAACAAAATTTTCTATCACGATTTGATTTTGATTCCAATTATTTTGATAGCCGTTTCATGTCACTTACAGAGATTATTTGACGCAACTGTATAATTTGCGTCCAACATCGGGGCGGTTTAATATCGAATATTGACATGATTTCCCCAATAACTATGTAGGTTTAAAATCGTGCCGAGAACCGGTGCGAGCCACAGGTGCATTAAATATTTTATGGAGCCGTAAATACTGGCTTGATACCTTTGGTTTACCTAACTAGCGCGTAAAAAGCGAACAATCGCTACCGATTGCTTAATACAGGGTAGCTTCGGTTAAAATATAACATGGCGCTGATAATGGTAATCCACATCAGTGACGTGGCGTCCATAGAGTTTATTTGTAACTTATTTTAATTATTTGTGTAATATTATAACTTTTCCTTCCTTGTATGGTCTTCTTGTTCTTCTTATTTGTGGCGTATCAAGTCGTTATAGCGACGACAACTTCGCCAATGTCAAAGTAACAAAAATAATAATTCAAAAACCTTGTGACAAAATGTCGGCAACGTTGTACGCCAACGGACAATGTTATCCCTCGGGAACTCCCAGGGTGCACCGGACCAAGCACTGCTTGTCCCCCAGACGGATCCGAAAACGAACCGCAGCTCTTGACCACACGCGGAAGTAACCCGACTCGCACCCCCTTGTATGGTCTATCTATTGGGGTCTTTTCGAGTCGACCCAACATGGAAGAAGATAGGTAAATACTAGTGGCGTTGCGTCCATAGAATTCGTTCGGGTTGCTTATTTTAAGGCAGTTTGGCACTTTTATTGTGCAGAATTAGAGGAAAAGGCAAATTAAATGCCCTTTGGCTTGCCTTCTGATATACTTGACGCCACGCCACTGATCTACATAATATTACTATCAGTGGCTATATAAAATCACTGGGTATCTGTCTGTTTTCACGCCAACAGCGCTGTCTTGATGAAACTTGGCAAGATAGTTTGAATATTTAGTACTGGAATAGTAAGCTGCTTTTACTCGACTGCGGCGAAGCCCAAGAAAGGGTTTGCCGCGTATCTGATACGTCATTGGACATTTGAGTCGTCTTGATGACTCAAATGTCACTAGGTAGATTAAATTTTCAAGAAATCAAAATTCGGGACCAAGCTGCCGAGTCATAATGTTTTATTTTCAACGGTGAACTTGCATGACGTGACCACACGACACAAACAGTGGAAATTATTTGATTGCTAACTGTTGTCCGTACCAAACTTCGCACCTTTAGACGCTTGGTTATTTAATCTTTTATGTTTTACGAGTAGGTAAGTATAGATAGTAACTAAATTACGGGTGGCGTAGACAAAATAAATAAATGTAATAAACATTAAACATCCTTCCAAGCTGGTCTGGGACCAAAGAAAAAACATAGTAGGTATGTACCAGTTGCTTCTCTTCCCGCACAGATAATGAAAGTCCATCGAGGGATTTGGCGAAATCTCAAAAGTCATGTTATATTCGATGCGGCTAGCAACCCATCACTATTCTGATTCCCCTTTCCACCTATACGCCCACAATCATGCTAAACGTGGCCATTAGGTCTTGTTACCTTAGGCTCTGTTTACCCCGTAAGGGATGAAGACGTGATTTATGTATGTATGTATGGACATTATCCAGCCAACGAAAATTCCGAAATTCTTAATGATCATAACCTTAATTTATTTTTCATTTCTCTAATTCCGTTTATTAGAAAACATCCGTTCATAAATTTCTCTGAATCGTAGGAAGCTGTCCGCGAGCGGATGGGAGCGATATATTTATACGGCGAGGGTACGGAACCTGTATTATACTCGTGGAACCCTAGAGGGGTCCATAGCGATTCCACTTGCCTAAATGCAGCCACGCCACTGAAGTAAATGCTGAGAGCTAGACGTTCTTGAGTTTCCGAGGGGTCCGGGGAATGTGGCTTTTATTTCAATGTTACAAGGTTCTTTGTGGAGGGTAGGTGCAACGTAGAATTTGTAATTGTTTCTGCTCCCGACTGGCAGTTTCTTATAATTAGGCTCCTCGTGGATGGCGCAGGAAGCTCTGGTAATCCGCGCTGTTCGCTGCGCTGAGAATTCAAAATTTATTTCACTCGACGACGCCGACCCCATGTTTCCTCTTTTTTTTTTAAATTTGTTGCATGACTTGGACTTGGAGTCCTTCAGTCGGAGTCTATTTATTTATTATTACTAATATTTGAATTACATGATACTTGCTGCCAGTTCACTGGTAGTTTTTTAGGCTGTGGTAGTTTTAAAACTTAATTAATGGTTGTTTTTGAAAATTGTTTTTTTTTATGATGGGGTGTAAACAAGCATGAGATCACCGCCGGATGCAATCACCGCCGCCCATAGACACTCATGACATAGAAGCGTTGATAGCGAAGAATTGGCTCGTTTTTTGAAGATCCCTAAGTTGTACGTTGATGTTTGTAGTTTTATGTGGTAGCTTTTGTGTTTTTTAATCAATGGCAGTTTTTATATGGTAACTTTTTGGTGATTAAATAGGATTTTGTGGGAGTTTATAAGTGTCGTAATCATTTGCGAAATTGCAGCATTGCATTAAAAATTATACACAATACTTCTCGATAATAAATTGAGAAAACGTTGCCGTTGCGTGACGGCTAAAATGTCAGCCAACTGCTTCACATTGAAGCAGTTCTGAAGGGCGACGGCTTTTATTGTATTTTTAGTACCTAATCGTTATTTGTTTACTTAACAATACTTCTAACTTAACAAAAGGAGATACTTTCGAGGTTTCGTTTGAATTACATCAAAAACAGAACGGACGTTGGTAGCTATCGGAGAAAAATAACCGCTCCGAAGTCGAGTTTCAGAGGTAAAAAGATATTTTACAAGAATACAATACTTTTAAGAGCTGTATTGGTACTATTCTTTGCCCACGACCTTGTACTCTGAATCGTAATAATGGTTAAGAGTTAACCCGCTCTCAGAGACGTTAATTAACATACTAATGAGCTAGTGATTGTGCCTTGTGACATCTCTGATGAAGTGTCAAAGCGACCGTCACTAAGTTATCGTCGTAAACAACGGTTGCTAGGCAACAACAACCTAAGACAACATTTATCGAAATCTATCCTTCATCTAGTTATGGTCGATAAGCAAAATCATCCCTATAAAATAATCCCTATTGGAGATACATTTTATTCATAATGTTTTTAGAATTGTAAAATTGACATATTTTTCTAAACATAATTAATTTTGACATTGTATTTTTATTTAATTGTTTAAGATTTATTATGTTCTCGTTATTATTAATTTTGACGATCTCAACAGAAACACTTATATGTGTGACATGTATCCATATATGGGCAATGCAATGTTTTTGTTGATAAATAGATAAATAAATCTAAATCTAAATCATCCAAGTACTAACTGCTTTTATGCGTGGTTGAAACACAAACAAAGAAGGCAGCTAAACTTTCTCATTTATGATGTTACGGATAATTTAGAGTTATTCTAGGCCATCGTTCTCAATATCTTTAAGGCCGTGTGCTTACACTAGATCCATTAGGTAATGAAAAATGCTAATACCCTACGTCCATACCGAGAAATCGATGTCAAGTCGGTATATATAAACGTACGTAATTTCCACAATTTGCTAGCGATTTGAAGTTCAGTCGATTTAATACCGCAGTTATGATACTGGCGATATTGTATTTGCTACGATAATGCGATGAAAATGCTTTTACTTAAGTAAATTTGACGTTTTGAATCGATGCTACTTAACATGTAGTAGACAGTTTGATAATAAGTTTACTGTTTTTTTGTTCATTTCGCCTTCGCAAATCAATTAAAGTTAGTCTGTTTTAACCCCCGAGGCAAAAGAGAGGTGTCACAAGTCTTACGTCGAAGTCTGTGTGTGTCTATCTCTATCTGTTTGTGGCATCGTAGCTCTTAAGTGGATGGACTGATTACAATGCGGTTTTTTCATTCGAAAGCTAATTTCCTTGCGGTGGTTCTTAGCCAGCCATCTTTGGTAAAAATCGGTCCAGCAAATTTCCGACGCACTTTTCCGAAATTATGAAAGGGATTTTTACCGTAAAATTGAATTATTTTTTATTTACGTATGATTACTCGAATAATGCGTGGGGGGTTTTTTAAGTGCCTTTTCAGACTTTGTTTCGACTGTTGTCAGGTTGCGATCAGTTGCATAGTCGCTAGTGACGTCATAATTGAAAAACATGCCCGTACAATTTTCCCATTGCCATGTTATGTACAATTTGGATTCAAATGCAATTGAAAAAAATTGAAAGTTCGATGGTGCCTGGAGACATTAAGAAAATACGCATCCTATTTTTAGACTCTATGTGGATGATACCTATGATAAGGAAATATAGAAATTAATGATGTTAAGAAAGTTATTGACAAATATTGAAACATCTTCTTAAACCCACACCATAATACCGCCGCGCCCTTTTCCCATAGGGGCAGGCAGACACCACTTTGCTCCACTTGCTACGGTCTTGACAAACCTCTTTCGCTTCATCCACGTTCATTAATTTCTTCATACATGCTCGTAGGGTTAGGGTACTCTTGACCTGACCACTAAACTGCTGACTATCACAGTACTACCAATACTACATCTATTTGATTGTCATACTAAATCGCATACCAATATTTGGGTATACCAATATTTATTTGCATACTAATGAAATGACGAATCACTTCGTGGTTATAATTGGAAGAGCACCGGTAATACTAACAATTGTACCATAGGTAATATATTGTTATGTAAGTCTAAATTAATTTACAAGCAGACAAATAGTCATTACCTGGATGTCTAGATTAAGCTAGGCCATTAATATTAGGTCGACATAACAGACGGGTCTGGGCAGGCTAGACAATCTAGACATGCGATGTAGTAGAACTAGGCCTTCGAAAGTTCTATGACACACAAGCCAGTGAATCACCAGATGTTAAGTGACGCCACCGCAATTTCATTTTAAAATGTGAGCATTCGAATTTTAATTTGATAGAAGTTTTTTTGCATAAACTTGCCGGTGTTGCTATAGCTATAAAATTATTTTTTTTAGGACTTACGAGCTGACATTATCGTTTGCGCTTGACCACAATCACGGACCTAAATAAACTTGCATGCTATATTGACTATCAAAAATACCTGGTCAGTTTTCGTGCAACTTTATGTAGGAAGCAGCCCGAGTGGTACTCGTCAGTGTATTTTCGGGCGTATTACATTTATTGCAGCAACTTGTGATTGCAATAAAAAAAAATGTAGCCGCCTATTTGATTCATTTTGACTTTACATTGAAGATTATCTGCCTTCTTTAAAACAAAATTGAGACTATAACAGATCTCGTTAAAGGTAATCGCGGTCTATATCCCTTTGATAAGATGGCTTATAAATTGATACTAAAATACATTTAACTTTGGTGAGTTTTTTTTGACTCACCGTAGCTAATAAAATACGAGCACGCGAAGGTTGGTGCAAATCCAACTTGTCAATGTCAAATGTTTTGAGGTACATAATAAGTCAATAATATTAAGTGAAGTACGACTCAGACAGAATTTGCTGTAAAACAGAACTTCATTTTACACCATATCGGTACTATTGCTAAGTGTTTTGTATTTCTTCCTATTATATATCAACGTGTATCGAATGTGTGTAAATAAATGTTTCTCTCTCTCTCTCTCTCTCTCTCATTGCATCTAATACTGCTTTAACGGTACTCGCTGTTGACATAAACTGTATGTTTTATATTTATGTATTATAATGCCAGATGGTAAGGTTATAATCACAGTAGTAGGCGCTTGTAATGCCAGAAGTATCTAGTTGTCACCGACCCTATAGTCCCCGTAACATTACCTATTATTAGACTAGATGACGTAGTTGCTGGATAAATTATCTATACACGTAGAACAAATAAGTAATGTGTGATGTATGTTTGCTGTAGGCCAAACGATTTCTTAGCAATGAAATTACATACAAACTTTTATAATAAATAAAGTTTTACAACCAACAAATATACTATGGTCACCAAAAAATATTTGCTAACGGAAATCAAAGTTTGACGTTTCACAGCGATTTGGTCAAAGATAGCGTCAATCCATAGACATTAATATACTAGCGTAATAGACGAACAGACTCTCTATTTCCCGCGTCACCAAACCAGAAACGTCTTCGTGTGCGTGTTTTTACAAGTGTGCAATAAATTTTAGTGATGTTCCTACATTATCGACAAGATATCGATGAATAGAACAGAGTAGGTACAGGTGTAGTGCATAAAGTATTTCCATGACATTTCGTTGAATTTTATCCGGTTTTCAACTTTAGTGACATGTTATTACAGTCGTGTATACAAATGCAACTGTCACATTAAATTGTTTTATAAATAGAACCTTATTCAAACATCGTCGTTATAAACCGCAAGGGATTCAACGAAATGTCATGGAAAATAATTTTCCACTGCATCTGTATCCTCTATATGTATCTTAGGCGTGACTCCGCGCAGTACAACATACAAGGCGTGGCGTGGTCAGAAATTGAAAAAAAAAACAAAAAAATAATTTTCCTTTGTCTGTTTGTGATATAAATTTATATACAGAAAAACAGTATCTTCATTACTTGATGACATAGCGCAATCACGCAAAAATAGCACAATGGATTTGGATGAAATTTGGCACGCAGGTAGTTTATAGATATTACCTGGATTAACACAAGATAAATTTTCCCCGGAAAATTGCATAGTTCCCGTGGGATAGCGATAAACGAATTCTTTGCAGACAGAGTCGCGGGCACCAGCTAGTCTAATAAAAAACAACATTGTTTCAGTATCAATTATTTATTTATTTAACATTTTCACTAAACTAAAAAATATCGATATATTAATAATATAGTATATGTATTCAATCACTACCCAAATTATGGAAATTTTCACGAATACAATATTTTGATTTTGTATTTATAATAATGAAAAATATGTATAAAACACAAAATTACACGATATTTTCTATTTATTACACAATTTATCGTATTCATTGGGCCTTGAATACCTTGAAAATAAGACCCTCAAAATTATCATTGCATGGATCGTAATTACCTGTGAAATGTCTCATTATCTGGATTATTCCTGTGATTCACTTCACAATCTGGCACCGAACAACACACCATTGTTATTTCTAGCACTACTTTTATTTATTTTTATAGGATTCTTCGAAAAATAATTAAAATACTGAAGGACGGTATCCGCAGTGTGCCGCTAAGTGACGCTACGATCTCTCAAATCGGTTCTAACGGCTTTTCATTCGCTGTACCTTTCGCACTCGTATTAGTGCCTTAAGAGTCAGCGTTCTCGCTTCCACACTCCCTGTGTCTATTACGCTAGTATATTAATGTCTATGCGTCAATCCGACTCTTCTTCTTCTTTTTTAATATGGCCCCATCGATCGATGCGACGATTTCGCCAACGTCAAAGTAATAAATACAGTATTCAACAATCTTGTAACAAAAATGTCGGCAACGTTGTACGGTAGAACACGGTCAAAAGACCCCTCCCCTGTCGGGCTCTTAGCCAACGGATAACGATATCCCTCAGAATCTGCCAGGAAATCATTAACCGATGCCCAGGGTGCACCGGAGCAAGCACTGCTCTTCCCCTCGGACGATCCAAAAAGGAGCCGCAGCTCTTGACCTCACGCGGAGGTAACCCGACTCGCACCCCCGATCCTACTCTAAACTGCCGTATTTGTTTCTGACGGATCGACCTCGACGACGGTCACAATAACAACGTAACGGGGTGTCGTACATTTGATACAATACACCTATATCAATTAGAAATACAGTAATGGACGTTCCGGACGCCGTCTCGAGTTGGTGACAACTAATTGTACGTAACAGGAGATTAAGGCCCAGGGTGATTAGGGATATCGCTGGGGCAGTAAATGGCCTCAAATAACATTATAATGGGCGCGTGTGCGCATTATTTGTCCATTACCAGGCACTGCCGCGCGACAACGCGACTTCTAAACACCCACTGTTATTACTAGGCTTAGGTGTACTGACACTGGTTTTTGTTTCTGCATCGACACCGGTTACATACTAAAAAGGCGGCTACGTCGATTACTTGGATTCATATTTTATTTGAGCGATGAAAAAGTTTGACACGAGCGTGTTGGAATTATAGTATAGGTCATCATAAAATAGCTGATTAAGTGATTGCCCCCTAAGCATGTTTAATACAACTCAAGTAATTTTTTTTTCGATTTCTATAATAAGATATGGAAATCGTGGAAAGTTGTAATGACTGTATTTTACTTCTTCTACAGTTTGACCTAGTCTATCGCATTGAACGTGTGAACTTATGTTTTACGTAATTACTTCGGCATAGAGTTTTTTTACTTATCAATACTAAATTACAATGGGACACGAAGTGGACGAGCGGAATGGAAATTTCAGGATAAATCACGAAATGCCTGCCTGCCTGTGGTTGCCTGGTAGAGATCGCTCTGTAGCGATAAGGCCGCCTATTGTTACCTTGTGATACTCTGTATACCTTTTTCTGTTTTGGTTGTTATATGTGGTGTTCAATAAAGAGTTATTGCATTGAAATGATCCTGAAAATTATTTAGCAATCTTGAGTTAATGTTTTTTAAGACTCGTCGTCCAAACATCGTATTCGTATCTGGCCCGGAATCGGCCGTGTTCCGTTATCTAAGACGCTCGAGCGTCACGCTCAATACCCGCGATCCACCGGGTTAAGTGGCAAACAAATTTATGGTAGCAACAATGTTTTAATCACGCGATTCTACTTTAAAAAGCGAGGCGTTAAATGCCTCTAAACACGACAGTTGTAAGAAAGGCGTTCTGCCTTGTTGGGTAGCCCTTTGGTATTGATGTTGGTTACAGTATTCCACATTCCAACTCTGATATCAGAAAGTAAAGCATTTAGGTTATTTTACGTAAATGATTGTTGATGTACGGTTTTGCATGTTTATTTATAACTAAGTCTTGCCCTTGGTATAAGAAAGGTTAAAGAAATAAATGGTTGAGTGTAGTGTACGCTAGAAGAGTATAAGCTTGCTTTATTTTTTTACTTCTTTCTAGAGAAGGATTTTCATCTTCATACGCAAGTATTTGGGCTCTTAAGTACTTAATCCATGAAAACATACATTCGCAATCAAAGTGAATAGGATCCAAGTTAATATTTTAAAGTTTAGGATACATAATATAGATCATGACTTACACATCAACGCCCATCCAAACCATTGGACTTACAAGTCGTTTTTTTATCGAGGTGCCGTTTGTGATGTAGACAAGGAAGGCGGCAAAGACACGGGCAAAAGCTAATGTTCACATATTTTTAAATAAGTCAGCAGCAACTGTACCAAGCAGATTCATTTTCACACAGTTTGCGAAGTTATAAACCGTGCTCGACGACGGCCGTTGCTGGGCGGCAAAAATAAATACTATATAAAATGTATGAGCCCCGCTAGATTTGAGACCGCATTTGGCATGGTGATTTGTGTGTCTACCTGCCCCGAGATGGATCGCCGGTTCCTGTCTGCTTCGTATAAATATTTATGTGGACGATCCGTTTCAGAAGGCTAGGACACGCTTATTCTCTCTCAACGTTCAGAATAACCACGCTAAAACTGTCTTCATGCGATAAAACGCCGCTAACTTAAAGTTTACTTCAGTCATGCGCTTAACTGCGTTTATGCTCGAGTTGAGACTATGGAAAGTGTTATGCAGGATTCGTCAAAGGATAATACGCTATGCGTTTGAATAGTTATGAGGGAGCGATGATTCAGTAACACTCCGTGAATAGTCGTGCTTTCCGAGTTTACCCGATGGCCAATGACTGTACGCCACATCAGTAAGACTGCTACACGCGTGAGACGGTGCGCTACACCAGGTAGCTTTGCACAAGCGCCGCAGCGGCCGCCGTCTGCAACCCCTAATTACCCTGTTCAAACAATCGTCTGGCAAGCGATAAAAATTCTAGCGCTGTCGGAACGAAAGTCAATTCTGCGAATTTGCATAAAGCCAGAGTCGCTTTGACGTTTCGATTTTCGCTTAATTAACGCCCAACCCCAACGCCGGCTACGAAATAAAGAGTTAGATATTCCACTCGCTCCCGTTCGTTTCCGCCGCTGTCTTCTTCATTTCGAATTTTCGCTCCGACTTTATTCGTCGGCAATAAATTGACGTCGCCGAAGTTTCGCCCGTCTTTTGATAGTCCAATAATTTTATCTTCATCAGGGACCCGTTTCGTTATCGTGTAATGAAGACGTAGAAACAATTTCTGTTGCTAGTCGGACGTCTAGTTGAGTTAGTGCCGGCGGCCGGCGCCGTGTGAGCTGCCGGCGCGCCGTACGTGACTGCCAGATGACCGTAGAGACTCCTCGACTATTTGCATAATAAGCCCGACCGTCGCTCCGGGAGATTAAACTTCGGCGTATGACGTCCCGGCTGCAGCTCTCGTATAATTCAATAGTGGCAAACTGATTTCCAACTCCCTATCTGGAGCCGTCCGTGATTGGACGCGTCGGTTCACCTACGAGTCCTTCCGAGCACCCGCGCTCCGACCGACTCGCTAACTTCTGTTACATGCCGCGGCTGCATGCAAATACGAGTGAGCTCTAATTAGCTCACAATCCGGCCCACAATCCTTCACTGAATCGATTTTCAATTATTAACAGGTACAATAGGTTCAGGGCTCGCGGTCTGACACTTAAAAGGCCATTAAAATGTCACAGGCTGATATGGGTAAACGGAACGTCCCTAAGGGCGGCACGGCTAATTAATTATTTATAGTTTTTTTAGTGAAGGTACCTATCTGGTATGCCAATGCTTGTCGGGGAGGTTGCGGCGGCTAGATCGGGGCGATCGGTGCGGCTGTGTCTTTACAAATTTGGATATTAATTCCAATCTAATGGGCACCGGGACGAGGGTGGTCCGTGTCCGAGTTGACGGACGGACCCGTCCTCCGTCTCTGTCCGATGTCCCGCTTTGTCATAGCGTCGTCCCGGTCGTCGCGGCCGGTCCGGTCGCGTGGAAGCCGCCCGCAGTTTCACTTTTCTCAATTCCGTTGACCCCATTACGGGACGCGCTCCGTTTGGCTCGCAGCTCGCAACCCTCTCCGCTACACTGTCATATTTGCTGTCAATTAAATACTTTCTGTTGCGACATTAATTTCCACGGACGGCTGAACTTTCCACTCTAACTGTTCGGATTGGAACTCCGCGCTTTAAGTGAGCGTTCTCCGGGTGAGACCTGCTTGAAAGTGAGACAGTTTTGAGACGAGTTGGCGTTCCTCATGAGTCGCGTCTAGACGTAAGCGCCGCCGACACGTCGGTATCGATTATGCAGTTAAGATGTAAGCGGGGCGAGGAAAGCTCGTCAGTCCCCGAGGGCCACACAAAGCGTGGCACGCTTCTTAATTACTTGTGACGCTGCGAGCTCTCGAAGGGGTGAAGTGACGTGGCGCATATCCGCGCCTGTTTGTAACTGATACGCCTAGTCCTTCCGCTCAGATGCGAGTTATGAAAACATTATGACTCGGGGTCGCGTAATTACAATCCGTACGATGTAAAAGTGAGTTGCTTTCATATTCCGCTAGATTGCTCTGTCGTGCCGTGCGCTGGGAGTGCTGAATCGCCCTGGCAACATTTGTTATTTGAGGGTATATATAATTTAGCTGTCAAAGAGAGTAAATCTGTCGTTTGTCAAGCGACCATGGTTTGATCAGTTTTTGTTTCGTTTGAATGTTGACTTTTTTAGTACTGGTTTAGTACGAGTGCATAGTAAATGTTTCATTTCCAGTGAAAGCTGTAGAAAGGATGATTTATCTTCAATCGGAAACAATGGCGGGCGTGAATTAAAGGTTTTGTCGACAACGAAACTTTAACGATTCAATTTGAGCTACCGTTATGTAGTTGGAATGTTTTGTGCTCCGCTGTTATGAACTCACTGTTATGAAGGGAACTTTGTAGTAGTTTGGAAACTAAATAAAATTATACTGAGTTTGTTCTTCATCCATTGTAATATTGTTAATTAAAATTTCATTAAAAGTAACTTATTTCTAAAGTTGTGTTGGCACCAATGATTTACAACTTATGATAGATAATAATAAGTTTAAAAAGTATAAACTACAGGTTCAATTTACATTCAGCCTATTTTTGCTCTTGCCACATTGTGATAAATTTACAACTGGCCAGTTACACGCGAAGAGTATCGGGGATTGTAAAAAAAACTGTTAATGTTTCATTGTTATTATGTTAATTGATGTCTCTCAGTGTATTCTAATTGCCTTTAACAGTTACAGTGATCTCGTAAACTAAGACCAGCCTGACCAAGACAGTGTTTTTTTTTTTATTTCGCCTGCGAACTTGTCGCTGCGCTTGCCATGCAAACATAACTTGACCCGTTCTTTTGCAGGCATTACACGAAGTCAGGAAACTTATGTTGCTGGTCGTGCTTCGACCAGGTTGACCAGACACTACTTCGTGTAATACCTACGAGAGGACAGGTCAAGTTATGGTTGCATAGAGCGGTTAGCGGCGATTTTGGGAGAGAGTTTCTTTGAGAATCACGCCCCAAGAGCTTATAAATAAATGAATGCATAATGCACGTCAGTTGGTGTTCTAATTGAGCGTCATAATTAAAAACTACAGCTGGCCTTCTAAGATTGTTTTCATGTATAAATTCGGTCTGTTTGCGTATTCTAAATTAATTCTTCGGTGAATAATATATTTCATTGGACGGATGGAAGCGACGTAAATATCATATTGGGGGTTGGTGGAAGCTGTCTAGTCAAAAGGAAATTGTATGATGGAATTTTAACTTTTTCGTTTACTGCGTAGAAACTAGAAAACTAGCTTGCCTTCGTACCTAACGTCAAGAAAGATTCGAATCGTCAATTAGCATACAAATCTCCTAGATCTGTAGATGTAAAAAGAATATGAAAATGTTTTGTATAAATAAATTGAATGCGTTATGTTAATGTATTTCGTGTCTGACAATCCGTTGACCTCCCGGCTGGATTCGCCTTCCTGTTGGCTCCTTTCTAAAATCAACCATTTTGCCGTCAGCAACTCGCGCCAGTTAGGGTTGCCAGTGTAAATAAATACCAGACTAACAACCGAAAAGCAGTTGACCGAGTGTGGTGCCTTATTCCTTGACAGCTGTTAAAAAAATAAAGGCATTTAAATGAGTAAACCTTTCATGCTTTAAATTTTTCTTTCTTGCGCTTTTTTTCAAACTTTTACCTATTTAATCTGTAAATAACAATTTTATTAACTTGCAATGTATGTATTTTGAACTAGATATATTCAACCGAATGAGCTAAAATTTTGCATACTTGTGGAAGTCAGATGACAATACAATAATCTGGTAGTAGAATTCTGGTGGTCCAGCCAGGACCGTCTCCGCAGGAGGGAACTCTTCAACGGTTGGTCCGATTGAATTTGGTACCCACACATATGTGTACAGTCAGCAAAAAAAGCTTGTATCAATAATTAAATTTATAGGTTAAGTTATTAGAATTGATAGTAAATTAATCTAACCAACGATTATTATGACCAATGAAATTTATGGGACAAAAAGGGACCTGGTATTTGGAACGTTGACAGCCCTAACCTCGCGATGTCAATCACATACCTAGTACTTGCTTACGCGCATGTCGCTTGTTCGACATTGATGCCGCCCGAACATGTGAATACGAATTCTACATACAATGTAAATATACATACATACACACGTATAAGTTGGAGAGGTAAAAAAGTGTCTAACGGGAACGTCGTGGTAGTGAGATACTCGCTTGTAAGCTAAAAACTTGTAACTTCCTTGGCACTCAGATGGCAATCAGATATTTTTGCTCTCATTGTTATCTCCAGCCAATACGACACACGCTATAATAAATATCTATAGATGTTTACAATAACGAAGAAAAAATCAATTTTATTTGTCATTTTCTATGTATTTTTTTGTGTACGGCTGGTATTATTACGTGATGATTAAAATTCAAATTACGAACGCACAATTTTAGAATAAAAATCTAAATTGTGAACGCGTCCAGTGTAACCAGCCAGTGCTCGGTCACGACGGGTCCAAATTGCACTCGCACTATCACGCCCATCAGTCGGTGCGGTTTGAATCGTGTACCGCTACTACCGCTGCACGTGAGTACTCGAGGTTAGTGCCCATTTCGGACCGGGCAAAGGGCCTCACAGACGAAGCAATATATCGCGTGGAGGGTTCGTGTAATGGGTGCTTTTAAAACGGAGTATTTTGAGAATTTGGGACAAAAAGGTTTGCGATATGGTGATGGATGGGAGGGACGATATGTAGTTTTTAAGTGCTCGGAATATTTTCAGATATTACAACTGCTCTTGGCACAATATTATGGTGTTTTCATACTAATGTGATGAACGTTTTTGCTTCTCATTGGTTCGAATGAAATTATTCCATTCACGTTAACTTAATATGGAGACCCAACCAACCAGCATATGTAGTATTGTCTCTTAAAATACATTACGGGAATAACAGAAGTTATGAAATGGAAATGCCTTGTGGTATTGAAACAAAACAATACAGACCTAAGTTCAATGCTCTTATCAAAATATTTACATAATATAATTATGACTAGGTATCTTTAATATTTGCACAGTTTTTGGGATATCTTGAATCACGCGATTACGACACTCTCATAGTATGTTTTCATTATGTATTATATAATAGATACCGCTAAAGCGGTTAATCCTCTGATTAAAAATTATTTATTTATGAGGAGAATACACGCGTTAGGAAAGTCTGAAAGTGTGAACAAGGCTTTAATACTACAAATTTTTGGTATTTAATGATCTTAGAAACCGAGTCTTAATAATATATAATAATAATAATTTAGCCTTTTATTCCGAATTCGCTACAATTTTCAGTGAGTATGTTGTTGTTGTTGTTTATTTTTTTATCATTATTAAATTGTCGTGTAATTCGGCGTGCCTCATGGCATAGGCATCCTCCGTGTATTGGAGGGTGGGCTATAGTTTCCACGCGCGCCCAGTACGGATTGGGAACTTAACACACACCATTGAATTTCTTCGCAGATGTGTGCAGGTTTCCTCAAGAGGTTTTCCTTCACCGAATAGCTCATGGCAAATTTCAAATGTAAATTTCGCACATAAATTCTGAAAAGGGATTTGAACCCACGACGCTCTGCTTGAGAGGCCACAGGTCAAACCACTAGGCTACCATGGCGTCTTAATAATAATAAGATATAAATATGGCCCAACTTTATTTTAACACAAACGCCAATTTGTCTTTGCCGTAGGCGCAAGTTTGAACCGTTTTCATGACAGTTTCATTGACACCGCTGTTCTGCGGAGTCATCTGACACTTCATTCATCAACATCGATTCTTGCCGAAGAATAAGAGGATCGTAATATAATGGAATAATAGTATATCCCGTTACGCGTAACGCACGGCCTCGACCGGTAAGTAAATATAACGACTTGGCATTTGAAAAAAATCGAGCACAGACCCAAGCAAAGTATATATTGAAGAACAGCAGTTTAAAGGATTTTTTGAAATTGCAACCCTAATAGGAATAGGGATGGGAAAGCTTTTATGGAGAATCATTTTTTTAAGTAGGTAACACCATGGATAAATAGTCTTCCAAAAAAATGTTGTAGGTACGAAAAATCCCCGATCAGTACTTTTGTTACTGCTCTAGAAATAAATAATATTTACCCTCAAAACTTACTAGCCTACTTGTACTTGTGTACATACTGTGCTCGGTCCGTCAAAGTAACTTATGGATATCGTGTTTCTAAAACTTACTCCAAAAAAATATCATCTATTTTCCGAGATCCAAAGAGGACAAACAAGACGCTCGTTACTTTTTTTTTCGCGAAAAGTGGCGTCGGAAACTAGTCAATATGTCCGAATAGCGGCGAAGGAAAGGGGAGGAAGATGCTGGCCGGATACGCACTAACCGCGGGCTGTAGAAAAAAAAAACAATTTTAAAATAAGAAAATGTACCTAAGTATCTTCGTATGGCCATTAATTTAGGGCCAGTTTTATAATAGCTGTATAGATACAATTTCCTTTGCCTAGCTGTGGAGGATTAAAATGAAAAAGAAAATGTCAAATAAAACAAATAGAAATAGAGAGCGGGCCCAAGGAGAAAACAAAATAGAAATAGATTGACATAAAATTGGGTATCCCCTTATTTGCTATAAAATCAATGGCTATAAAATCACATTCTATAAAACCATTTGCTATAATGATTCACTTTCTATAAATTCAGATGCTATAATCATTGCTTGCTATAATGCTCACTTGCTATAACACTTAAATTCTCTAAAGTTACTTTCTATAAATTCAAAATCTATAACATTCATTTGCTATAATATTCATTTGCTATAACATTCATTTGCTATAATATTCATTTGCTATAACACTCATTTGCTATAAGGATTAGATAGTATAACATTTGTTTTCTATAACTATTGAAATCTCTAAACTTTACTTAGGCAGCGGTACTACAACTGAAAAGTCGCGGAAAAGGGGGGCGTGGGGGGCAGAGCCCCCCACACGGGGGGCTCGGGGGCGCAGCCCCCGCCATTAGAAAAACACGTTACCAACATCCAATTTAAGACAGATAGGTTTGTTAGTTACCTTGTGTCCCTCAGAGCAGAAAATAGGAGCCCCGCCCAGCGGGGCTCCGTCGACTTTACATTTGAACACCTGGCTCTGTTTTATAGATTTTGATGCTTATAGAATGTGAATGTTATAGATTTTGAATGTTATAGATTATGAATGTTATAGAAAATAATCATTATAGAAAACAATTTTATAGATTTTGAATGTTATAGATTATGAAATTATAGATTTTGAATGTTATAGATTATGAATGTTATAGATTTTGAAATTATAGATTTTGAATGTTATAGCATGTGACTTTTATAGCAAATGAATGTTTATAGCAAGTGATTTTATAGCATATGAACTTATAGATTTTAAATTTATAGCTTTTGATTTTATAGCAAATAAGGTAGACCCATAAAATTGCTGTTCTGACTAATCGATTAGCTGATAGTAATTATAAAATAGCTGTTACTTGTTTTTAAGATTACGCTCTATCGCGCATTGTCACGAGATTTCAACCAATGAGCATATTGGATTGTAGGTTTTTTTGTAAATAGCTGTTTGCTTTTAACGTCGCGTTCAATGCTAAAATCGGCAGTTTTATTGTAGGAATTCGCATAATTTGAAATGATGACAAAATGGCGTTGTTAACTAGTCAATAAAGTGCTGGCTGTTTACGCATTGGGTGTAAAGAAAAGTTTTTAAAAATAAGAATACTTAACTCATAGCTTAACGATTGACGATTATAAACAATTTTTACATAATCCTACTAAAATTATAAGTGTGAAAGTTTATGAGTAAGGATGTGAGTGAGTGTATATGTTTGTTCCTTCTTCACGCTGAAACGACTGGACGGATTTGGATAAAATTTGGAACGGAGATAGCTGGTACCCTAGATCAAGACATAGGCTACTTTTTATCCCGGAAAATTGCATACTTCCCGCGGAATAGCGATAAACATGCCAATTGCTAATTCTATTCGCCGGCAAAAGCTTGTATTTTATAACAGTGGGTCCGTAACCTATTTTTGAGTGATGTTACGGTTGGAGTGGACCCTTCGTCGTCGGTCCGCAGTGTCGTCGCCCGCAGATAAGGGCTGGAGTAGCGTCCAATTTGCGCCAAGAGTCTGAATTACCGGCCGTTTGCCAGAGCCTTACGCCAACTTACACATTAACGATTTCGGCCCCGTTCTGGGAAGGCCTAATTTCAGATCAGTAATGAGAGAAACGATCAGTTATCGGCACTAAGTCGTCCGAGACGGGCAGAGCATTTAATATATACCTAACCTACCTACTTAAATTAGGTCGCCAGTGACGTGGTAATAAAAAAAGTTCCAAATGAAAACATTTAAAAAAAAATTGCAACCAGCTTTCAGTTAGACCAGGAGTTCCCAACCATTTTTTGGTCGAGAACCACTTTTATATTATTCTTGTCAGCAGGGACCACTATATAGGTATAATGAAAATAAACTGTAATAAATAATCAAACTGAAACTTGACCATGTTTGCCTAAATTAGGTCTATGTTGACTAAAGATTATGTTTTTTGTTCTCTGGCAATAGCGAGTTGGAAGTCTAGGAGAGAGGCCTTTGCCCAGCAGTAGGGCACTTACAGGCTAAAAAAGACAAAGTGCGTTTTTCAATCAACTTGAAAGTTACTTCGCTTAAGCTACAGAAAGACAAGTCGATAAGGAAATTAGAAAAGCTTCGTAATATAAAAAACATTGATTGCTCCAGTTGTCAACGTCGTATCTCTCATCCTCAACATCGAGGCGGAGATGAAAAAAAAAGTTTTTCCCCCAACTTGGCTCAATGGCTACATTTTAGAACTTGGCCCTAAATTTACTTCGTTACCTCCCCTTGCCATTTAAGTTAAAAACTTTGCGTAACATTAATTTAGATCAGTAAAAATAATTACTTTCTATGTAAGTGTTAAACTTGTCAAATTAACACTTTTTTAACATATTTATAATGGTCGGAATAATGAGTCCAGTTTAGTTTACGTTTCGTGAAAAGGTGGTTAAATTCTAGTCTTACAAAACTTAGTTTTTTTACGGTATTCTATATTAATTTCCACTTGATGTCACGTGTTCATGAGAAAAAATGGTCGTGACAAATATACGGACGGATAGTGAAGTAAGCGAACCTGTAAAGGTTCCTTTTTCTTTTTGAGGTACGGAACCCGAAAAAAACACATTCCACCCTAATAAGCAATTGACCTTTCTGCGATACACCGGAGGAAAGGAAACGAGAGTGAAAAACGATTGATTGCCGCCATTCTTAATAAACAAATCTTGTAGATATTTACCCGTGGCTGATGGTTCCATTGGTGAATAGATAAATAAGAAATATTATGGGACAAAGTTTTGGCTCTTTTTGTCGACTAACTTGGGTAATCTATCTTACATTATACAGGTATTTATTTCTAATGTATCCGACGAACAACGCAAGCTACACAAATTACGATATGAAAGTCGATAAAATTATTGATTGATAAATTGGGTCAATTTTGTTTTTATTTGCAGTCAGTTCAGACTATAAAGATTGCATATCGGTATTCTCGGCTCATTTCGGCGTCGTAGAGCGTTGTCTCGCTTCAACTTACGTTACGCCAATTGTCTCTTTCCAAACATCGAAGTTAAAAATTGTTCTAAAAGAATATTGTTTCCTTCTGTCTAATATCCTGAATGGAGCATAGCTACTTTAAAATCAAGAGGACCGTTGATCTTATTCGTAATGTTGTTTTCTCGTTTAAAGATTCATCCCATCCATTCTATCCTAATGCACAGACATGCCATATATTGACCAGCGCCGTCTGTCATCATGTCGGGCCGTACACCGCGTGCGGCCCGGCGGTTGGGAGCCCGCCATGAATAGAAATCGCTCACTTGAACAATAAACTTGCGATAAACCGTTGCGGGCCTAGGGTTGGGCGCCCCTGGATGCATATTCATACGACTTTTGTTATCTTGCCTGTAAGTTTGGGGCCAGATTAAAAGCTAAGGACTTGACAGCCGGTGAAGTAGGGGCCCAAAGATTGTTCTACAGAGTTTTTTTAATTGTTCCGGGATATTTGATCAGGTGATTTGGTTGGTGAATCGTAGGAATCATGTTACAGGCGATGCGGCTAGCAACCTATCGCCTTTCCACCCCATCATCAGTCAGAAGACGTCCACTGTTGAACAAAGGCCTGCCTTATGTGTTTTTCAGGATTTTTGGATCATAGTTGGCCAATCCTACTAATATTATAAACGTGAAAGTTTGTAAGTATGGATGGATGAATGGGTGGATGTTTGTTACTCTTTCACGCGAGAACGGCTGGACAGATTGGATGAAATTTGGAACATAGATAGATTAGTGAAGAAGGAACAAACATATACACTCACATCGTCGCATCCATCCATCCTCACAAACTTTCGCATTCATAATATTAGTGGGATAAAGGTGCGATCACACCGGTGCGTAAATGACGTTGACGGTGCGTTTATGCAACAGAATGTATGAAAAAACGGTGAGAAAACGTAGCGCCTACGACACGTCACTGCGTACGCGGCGGTGTGGTTGCTCCTGAAAGCCGCCTGTCACGTGTCAACTGGAAAAAATAAACCTCAAACCCCTAGAGATGGAAATAGCATTAAATTATAAGGAAGTAAAGTGGGAAAATATGTTCCTCTCGTTCCCTGCGCGTGTCTCGACTGCCGAGCCGGTACGTTACCATACTATGGTACCGCTAGAACTATATTGAGTAAATTCAACAAGTGTAAAGAACCAGCCAAGTGCGTGTCGGACTCGCTCGCGAATGGTTCCGTACCACCGTTGGTATTTATATCACTGCCGTCTTCCAGGAATAGTGTGGCATCCCCATTTTGACAATACTAAATCTGGGTTCATTTTCAGCGAGACAGAAGACTGAGAAATTTATTAAGAAACTAGCGACCCGCCCCGGCTTCGCACGGTATATTATGCATGTATTATACATATATACCTTCCTCTTGAATCACTCTATCTATTAAAAAAAACCGCATCAAAATCCGTTGTGTGGTTTTGAAGATATAAGCATACATAGGGACATAGGGACAGAGAAAGCGACTTTATTTTATACTATTTAGTGATAACGTTTCTTAGATGCCATTTGAAACTGAATTATCGGCCATCTTATGTTTATGTCTTTGAAATTTCGCGTAAAATTAGATTTAACAACTAATGTTGATAAGTGCATTCTGCAATAAGTACCTATTTACGTTGCGACTAGGCAGCTACGACCTTTGATATATTTATCGCTATCCCGCGGGAACTATCCTGTTTTCCATGATAAAAAGTAGCCTATGTCTTAATTTAGGGTACCAGCTATCTTGGTTCCAAAGTTTATCCAAATCTATTCAGTCGTTTCAGCGTGAGGAAGGAACAAACATGCACACTCATACACTCACTCACTCACATCGTCACAAACTTTCGCATTTATAATGCTAGTAGGATTTAAAATCACCCAAACTGCGTGCGAACTAAATATTCCCATGCGAAATTGTTGCCACATACATTCAAATATTTTACGTCAAAAATGTGCCAGCTACACAGAAAGTGGCGCCCAATCAATTTCAACTCGTAATGGGGTCTATCTCCAACCCAAAAAACGTGAGTTCGCAACTTCGGAAGCGTCTCCAAAGTGATAAAATATCGCCGGATTCAACCTCAGATTAAGCCCGGCCGCGGGTCACCGTTGGTGATTCACATATTTAATATGCAAATCGCATCGCATAATGTAAGCGTGCGTGAGTGGTGCGATTTTGTAATACTTACCTACCGAATCCGCCGCGTTATTTCAACGGGATACACGCGGTTATAGACTCTGCGGCTCTGTTTTAAGGTGGCTGCGGATGTATCTGTAAGTTTGCGAGTAACACGGGGTCGATGTACAGGTTTAACAATGCTATTGCGATTGTTTACTCTAGCCCGGCCCGTTACCGCGGACTATTCCTATGCCAACCGTCGAGTTGCGAAAGGCTTTAGAGTTGCCATCTTAAAAATTTGTCAACCAAGCCAAAAGCGTTAAATCGCAAGATTTTTGAGCTCAAAACCCGATTTTATTTTTTCATTTATTTTGTTTAGTCAGTGTAATTAAAAATACGTCTAATAATTGTAAATTATTTATTTATTCATTTTATAACAAACTATCAACTCTTTATTCGGAAGTCAGTGTGAGAGACCTTTTCAAAGCAAAATAGTAGCATACTTTGGATTTTTCAATCTTTTTTTTTACATTTGAAGTCGGTTACCAATTCTCTTCTAAGTAAACAAACGAATTTATTTTATCCCGATCTTACCATCGGTACGTATCTGGTTTCGGTTCGCTGATAGAGATAAAAAATACAGCGAAAGTTTGATAACGCGTTCTATCAATTTAAATAACAATCACCGTGACGCAACTCTGTTGTTTTCGTTACGTTGTAAAATGTAGAATAATACGAGGGCGGGAAGTTTCCTTTATTATGTAACTCTGTGAATCACCCTTCTTTTGCTTTACTGTAATCTGTTGACAATAATAAGGTAGGTACACTAATTAAGTGACAGATGCGACAAACTGCCACAACCGTTCAAATAATTTGACGTAATAACGTATTAAAAGTTTTTTGTCTTGTTTATAAGGATAAGAGTATTCTTCTACAAATACGAGCAATGATGATACGAGTAAGACGGAGTAAGCAGATTTTTTGTCTTTTTAAAACTTATAACATCGCCAGATGTTTAATTAGGTATCTCAAATTTATCCTTACAGTCCAGAGCTCTTAGAATGCCATTCGGGCTTGTCTGGCTGTCTCACTCACTCTTATGGGTTTGATACTCAAATCGGCCGAGCGAGGGATACAGCAAGAGAAACCTGAGTGGCAGATTTCTTTTCGCGTTTTATCTTTGTAGTATCAAACTCGACGTCGGTTAGAGGAACGTCCCATTAACTCATTACATAGTTACGTGCCAGTCGCAACGCATCCACTGCACGCGCGTTTGCGAAACTGCAACCTAAATACGCAAAAAAAGGTTCAACGACCGCCATTGCCCAAGCACTTGCTCAAGACTCCGATGCAACTGACGTTTGTTTATGGCTTTTATTTATTTTATCTGTCATCTTTGTATGCTGCCAGTCGTAATGTCAGAGGTTAATTTGTTTTTTTTTCTGTTTTAGGTAAATACGTGTTATATGCCAGCCAGTGTCTCCTTGAACAAATTCGGGTGAAGGTAAAATGCATAATACTTATTAAAAAAAAGTCTGTGCTATGTAAGTTTGCTTATGCGGGCGGACCCTGAAATGATAAAGTCATGTCAAGAGTACACTTAAGTACAATGTTGAAAGTTTTAAATTGGATCTTAATTCAGCAGAACAGCGTTGATGCGTATTCAAGAAGCGATTGCCTCATATTGCATTTGTAATTGCCGTTTATCGACACGTTCCCTTCAGTTTTTATTCAAATTATGTGCTTCTAATTACCTTCGTAACAATTAAATTGTAATTGGAAAGGTTTTTTTTAATGCTGTTTAAAGTCCATGTAATTGTCAGTAACATCCGTTAAAATCACTGTTTATTCTTCACAAACGCATAACTGTAATCGGAGTTGAAGAAAAATTCAATCATAGCGTTAAGTAAGCACGCTACATTAAAATTCCCAAGCCATCGTGTCTCATAAAAAAAACAACGACACCATAAACAATGTCGCTAATTCACACGTCACAAATGGAACACTTAAAAACCGAATCAAAATGAGATCCGTTGTCGCGCCACGTAAAATCAGTGACATCTGCCTCGCTCGAGCGCCAGTGATTGCAAAAAAGCGGTCAATTAAAGATTTCAACACATGGCACGGTCGTGCCACTTGCGCCCTGTTTGTGTTCGCACTAGACATCCATGCGTGCTACGTGTCTCGCATGGTCCCGTGCTAAAATATGCGGGCCCACCGTTCCAATGCTAAAATATGCGGGCCAACCTACGCCTATTTATAAAGTTTTAAATGATATTTGCTTGGCTGCTGGTCGTGCGAGCAATACGAATACCTGGAGAGTGTTACGTGTGCTTCAATGCATGTTTAGATGTTTTGTTGGGGTATTGTGGGAGGTTCATGTTACCAGTTGTCGTGAGAGGAGGTTACGTATGCAAATTGGAGGTTTAGTAATTTAGTACCGTTTTTGTTTTTGTATTAGGGAAGCGGGGCGCCTGATGGTGCGTTCATTTTTAATGAAGCAAGTTCACAGAGACTTGCTTAGTGTTTTGTTTTCGTTGCAATTTTTAAGTCTTCAAATTTTGTATTGACCTGTCGTCAATTTTCTTTCTTTTATACAATTCACGTCATTTCAGTCGACATTAACTCGACATAATTTCGTATTATTCCGTGGTTCTCGTTTGTCTCAAACCATGAATTCGCTCGAAACATGTCGGCATACCTTGAATAGAAATAAGTACACGCGTGCTTCTGTACTGCGAGTAATAGATAACTCAATTAATGCCATCTTCATTGTCTATGTCTTTGATTTAACCAGTAAGCATTATCTAACTTGCTCGCCATTGCCATTGCGTTCATTTTGACAGTTCATGTATGGGCTGACAATTGGCATCGGAATCAGCTAGCTGTCACATTCATACAAGAACTGTCAAAATGAACACGATGACGATTGCGAGCGTGTTAGGTAATAAGCCTACAGGTAATCGACGTAATTTATACATCTTTATGCGCACTGCACTTGTGACTCACTGCATAAAAAACAACTTTACTTGCAGCGCCATAGCTCGGTTACGACGTAGTCGCTTTAATTGCCGCTAGACATCCACAAGCCGTCCTTGACTTTAATTAAATTAATTCCTGATGGCCAACTTATTTCCGAAACTTATAATTAACATTTGACAGGCCGTGACATGTGACCGTGTGTTGCTATTAACGTTAATACTCCTGATTTCATTAGGTCTCGAGCTGTCATCCGCGCGCAGAGTTGCCAGAGTTTCCCCGCTCGTGTCCCGTGCGACCCCAACTTTGGGGTCGCCTGATACAATATTAACTGGCTGCCTAATTAAGGCATTAGTTATGTGGGGCTCTGAATGATTGAATACTGAATTAACTTCGGTTTTAGTAGGACTGTGGAACTAGAGAATTGCCACGATTGATCTTTAAGTATTTACATAGTAAACTAGTTGTTACAGTCAACCACGCATGAAAGTAATTCGTTCATCGGTAATCTCGCGAGAGTCGACATATTTTGTACGGTGCTTCCCTTTCCTCCTTTAGTTTTTTTCCTGAGGGCATTTCGAAAAATCCCTTCTTAGTTCGCTCTGTGAATCTAATACTTGTAAACGAGCAATTCTTATTAGGGTGGTCCAAAAAAATTTTTTTTTTATAATTTTTCCTCCACAATGTTTTTTTTGTCCAAGTCATAAAAAAATCCTATATACCAATTTTTATAGCAATCCAATGGTATTTAGAGGTCGCTCAAAATTAAACATTGTGTCTATGAAAAATGTATGAAGAAAAGTTTATTAATCAAAAAGTATTAAATAAACGACGTTTTTGATGGCACGGGAAACTGTTTTCTGTGATTTGCAACTAAACGAAGAACATACTGCTTCTGCTCTTCATCTTTAGTTAGAGTCTGATTGTATTTTTGGATAAGACTGATACCTCTTTCGGCTGTGTCATTAACAACTCTCATCTTGCTAAACTTTCCTTTAAACTCTAAAAAAACCGGATTAATTTAATTTAATGATTAGGATTAATGGAATGATCTATGTTCCATTTTCCGACTGCATCAATGCAAGCTTGTACTTGAGCTTTTCCAGTTCCCTTTTCTATTTTAGGAATAGCTAAAAGCTTTTCACGGCCGTTCCCAGTCACAAGTATATCAATTCGATCAACTTTCCTTTTCGACCCATCAATATCTGGCAAAAGTTTGCCATCCCAATGGAGAAGCAAGGGTCCTTCTATTTTTGATGCTGCTCCCGCTGCTCTCTGTCTTTCTACTCGTCTGCCACGCCTGACAGAGCTCCGAGAAAGCGTCGTATCTGAAACATCATGCCCTAAAGTCTTGACTATAGTCCCGGCAACGAAAACAGCTCCCCTATCGGGCAGATTTACACGGTCTAGAGCAGCAACAACTTCTGGAGACTTAAATATATTTAGGCACTGTTTTGAAGAAGAAGTTGTATTAAGTTCTTTATAAAATGATGTCGCAGGTTGAAAATTGTCTTCGTTTTCAGAGCTTTGTGAAGAACTTGATGACAATTGCTCAGTTACGTCATGAAGTGTATGGTTGTCTCTGCTTACATATTTCTTCTTGAAATTTTCTTCCCTTTGTTCCTGTTGCCTCTTTCGACTCTCTTTTGATGTCGTTACAAGATCAAGTCTACCCATGCTACTGGAAAACACATGTTCTCTTTGTTTTTCTTCCTCGTTTTTCATTGTACTTAAAGCATCTTTAGCGGCGACGTCAAACAATTTTCCGATATCGTTTTCGAACACACTCCTACGCATAATTTCGGTATCACTTTGGCGTGGCTTAAGAAGTAAATACTGTCCATAAAGCTTTGTCAGTTTTCGTACACGCGAATCAATACGTTGCGTAGGTATCCTTGCTCGTTCCCAAACAGACAGAACCGCGTCACAAGTCTTTTTGTAACTCACTGGCATAGTACTGCCTTCATCTAAGTGGTGAAATTGTAGAACACGGAGCACATCTAACCCTCGCGGCAGTCGTGCAGTGGAAAAACTTGAAATTGACTTTCCCAAAAGTCAATAACTTAGTGCGGATCTAGTCGACATAGTAATATTGACGTGAAATAAAATACAACAATAATAGATTACTTGAGCGACCAGTAAATCACCACCAAATGAGTTAATATTTGATACAACGAATATTATTTACTCATAGACAAAAATGAGACATGTGGAGGTAGATTTAAAAAACTTTTTTTTTTCTTCATACATACTAGGACCACCCTAATTCTTATATACATATACCTAATCTGAATCTCGGAAGGACTTTGTTTTATAAAATGTAGGTAGGTAGTGAAATAGTCGAACGTAATAATCTGTCCTGTTTTAACTCAATCCAGGACATAAGTCTCTTCGTTATAATTATAAATGTGTGTACGTTTGAAATACACTTCTATCATTTTTCGCTCTTTACAATTACATTAACAATAAAATAACAATAACAGTATATTAACACGTGAGCCTACACCTTATCGTTTGTGTTTTGTTTCCCGCGATTCCGTTTTGTTTTACTAAGCGTTCTTTCGTTTCCATATCTTTAATACGTTAGCAATGCGATGTTTGTTCTGCTCTCGATTATTGTCCATTTGTTTTATCACGTGTTTGCGTACTTTGTTACTGTTTATGTTATAATTATAAGTTAATGGATACATGAGGTGTGTCACGTTGCCACTGGGGCAATTAAACAACTGAACGCTACAATGAAAGTTTTCCTTTCAATGATTGCTAATCTTTTTTCATCATTACACTTGATAGAAATTAGAATCAATAATGTCGACTCATGCTATTGGGATAGTCTCTCGATAATCATGTGGAATTGGTTATCTAAGTGACTAGATCTTATTCGATTTTTTTTGCCCGTATAAAACGAGACACACGAATGGCGATTGTGTAAAAGTAAGTAAGTACTTAAACGCTTTATTTGTACAAATATAAAGAAACAAACACAATCGTAAAAAAAGTTAAAAAGTTTGTCTTGTTACGAAAAGCTTAAACGATTTTATATTTCGCATTGGTGGATGTTCTAAGGCTTCAAACAAAACATCCAAAATTAGAATGACAAATCTTTAAAGAGTATTAAATTCTAACCCAACGGCTTGCTTAAATATTTGACAACATTTCCTATTTATATACTATATGTATAGTTCAAACGCTTCTCGGGTTAGCATAACGTAATAGTCGGGTCTTGCACGATCCGCAAACCCATAGTCATAGAGCAGACAACCTAATAGAGAGGAAATGTCATATAATTTATATGAGAGATCGCCGAAATTGGCGATTACTGCATTCTTATTGGCCAGCTGGTCAAACAGGTCCCTAGAAATCAGCAAGAAGCTATTATGATCAACATTGATAATTAATGTTTAGTCGTTGTGTGGCCATAGTGAGTGAAACTCGAGAAAATAAATACATAATTAAAATTCTAATACTTAAACGACTTTATTCCGTGTAGAAAACAAAAGAATCGCGGAAAATAAGTGCTAATATGGTATGTCGAAAAAGTCATATATGTTGCCATTATTTTATAGCCGTTATTACCACTTTAATTTGTTATATCTTCTATGCCCATAGTTTAAGACTATCAGCTAAAAAACTGCGCGTGGCAGTGTACGGTCGTGCCCCACAAACGGTTTGACACACTTTCCCCTACACGTGCTTTCCAAAAAACCGAATCAGGGATTTCTATATTATGTCACTTTTCGACTATGATGAATGGTATCCTGCAAATAATTGTCCTTTAGGGAGTAGGGTGGGTTGTGGGCGCGGCAGGGCTCTGACGTCACGGCCCTTCGGGCGTTGACCTCCCCAGCTGACTGGCCCCCGGTTTTACTGTTATCACGCGCTGGTTTCGTTAACGTTGTATTGATGTTTTTTCTAGATTAAGTGGGAATTAATAAGTGTATCGGATGACGAGAGGCTTTATTGTCTAACGGACTCCGAATAACAAGCATTCATTTTTGTAAAATGTTGTAAGAGGATAGAAATAACGGTGTTGCGCGAATTCGTGAGTGATGGTCACCATTTACCATCAGGTGACTCGCTTTCCTTGCCCGTTTGTCGCACTATTTCATAAAATTAAAGAAAAAAGTGTTGTTACCAAAATATTATCTTTGTTTTATGGGTACTTTTCCCTTTGCCGAAAATATGACAGATAACGGTCATAGGAAAAAAAGTGAAGGCGCTCTGACTATGAGTTTTCAGCGTAGAAAGGGAATGCTAATGCTTGGCTAAGTTTTCAGTCAATTGCTCTCATATTTTAGTCAGCTGGTCGGTTTTTTTTTCGTTTTTAGTTAATTACACTTAATATTATAACAATAACACGTCCTGTCGTTCTGCGTATAGTGAAACTAATTGTTCTCAATTTGTATGAGAAATAACGCGCCAACTATTTATTGTATCTAGGCCACAAATGTTTTGGTTGTAACCTAGATAACGGTCACTGTCGGTGTCAAAGATAAACAATATGGCTTATTCAGACGATGCGTAGAAGCGCGTGTTGCGGTACATTGCGTTCTATGATCGATCACTTGTAAATCCATAGCGTGCGGCTGCGCAATGTACCGAAAACAGGATAGGTTTCTCACGCCATATAAATTAGGCTGCGAATATAACAGTCCCAAGTGCTGTGCGGAATCGCATCTGAGTCGTTTTCAAAACACATGTACATAGTTAAGGGCCTTGATTAAAACAAAAGTTAATTGATTCCTTTGTGTTACGACTTTTTCACCCTTATTGCAATGTAATAAAGGTGAAACGGTCGTAACACAAAGGAATCAAATATTTTTTGTTGTGATTAAGCCCTTAACTATGTAATTTTTTTTTTAAAACGACTCATCTAGGGTTGATTTAATCCAAATCCATACTAATATTAAGAATGCGAAGCTGCTTATCTGTCTCTTATAACTGTTCAGGCTTTAACAGCTGAACGGATGTAGTTGGAATTTGGTATAGACTCATAGTTCCAGTTTCTGCCCCGGTAAATAGTATAATTCGCGCGTTAAGCGAATTCCTTCATGGGATTTTCAAAGAGAGATCGAAACGCGTAAGTGTTTGTGTGGCGTAAGGGATAATTCAGTTTGTGGGATTTATAATAATAATAATAATAATAATAATAAAGATATTTATTGCCACAACACAAAAAAGACATGATACATAATTATCCAAAAGATGCACATATATGTGCACAGGCTTGATTATCTTGCACGTGAGCATTATATATATTTTTTGTTCATTGAAACGGACGCTGCGCGCCTTTGTGAGCAGTGAGAAGGTGTGGAAGACGCGTCTGGCTGTCCACAGAGGGGTGCTTGTTCCAACATTAATGTACGGTAGCGAAACTTGGGTATGGCAAAAGAAACATGAAAGTAGAATAAATGCAGTAGAAATGAGAGCGTTAAGAAGTATAGAAGGTGTATCACTGAAAGATAGAATAAGGAATAGTGTGATAAGGGAACGTGCTGGTGTGAAAGAGGATATAGTGACTAGGACAGAAAAAAGTATGCTTAGTTGGTTTGGTCACGTAGAGCGGATGGATGAAAGTAAACTAAGCAGATCTATATGGGGAGTGTGAACGGTTACGTTGGGAAGGGAACGCCTAGACGGACGTTCCGAGACCAAATAGGAGACTTTTGGAAAAAGGTCTGGTCAGGAGTACCCGAAACCGACGAGCATGTATGAAGAGATTGATGAGTGTGGATGAAGCGAAAGAAATATGTCAGTATCCTAGCAAGTGGAACTGTGGGAAAGAGGCGTGACGGTATGTATGTATGTTGAAACAGACCTCCGCAAAGTAACGCTCGATTCAATAAAATAGGAAATATAAAATCCAAATGGTGTTTTTTTGGGAAATGCTTAGTTTATTTTTATAGTTATTTTTATCTTTAGACTTTCTGGACATCTCCTTAACTGTACTTTACTTGTGTCATTGGAATTGGTCTCCTCCGTTGTTACACTGTACTTTTCCTTACCTTTCCATGTTGTTTCGACACAGAATACCGGACGAACTCGAGCCCCTAAGACACAGGTTCTCCACCTAGTTTAGGGGTCGAAAGCTTCGACCACAAGCTGATCTGACCTACTGTACAACTGAATAATGTTTTTCTCTTTGTAACGACCTGATGTATGTACGTTCAAATAAATAAATTATTATTATTTTATTATAGTTAAGGTTACCGCCGCATATGAGTATCCAGCTTAACATTTAAAGCTTAGCCATGCCATGATCGATTTCATAAACCACTAAGAAACATAAGTAACCCAACAACTCCAAGGGTACTCGGGGAAGTCCTTCAAGTCCCGCGTTAACCCTCCGATGCAACAAAGACTGGGCCACACATGTACCCCGATGACAACGTGAAATCGAATCGCCGTCGACCCGCGCCGCCCTTAATTGAAATGCAATTTAATCGTTTAATGGTTAATCGATACTGTTCTGTGATATGCCAGCACTTTTCTGTTGGTCAATAGGGATTTGTTTTGTTATGGTGTCTGATTGCTTATAGACTAACCCCCTATTCATAAGCGCTCTATAGGCTAACTTAGCAATCGTTTGTCTTTATCTGTATTCTTCTTTTTCTAATGTGGCCCCTTCGATTGATGCGATAATTTCGCCAATGTCAAAGTAATAAATACAGTATTCAATAATCTTGTGACAAAAATATCGGCAACTTTGTACGGTAGAACACGGCTAAAATACCCCTTCCCTATCGGGCTCTTAGCCAACGGATAATGATATCCCTCAGAATGTGCCAGGAAATCATTAACCGATACCCAGGGTGCACCGGACCAAGCACTGCTCTTCCCCTCGGATGGATCAAAAAACGAACCGCGGCTCTTGACTACATACCGAGGTAACCCGACTCGCACCCTTTCTGTCTATCTGTGAAAGGTAAATGTCAAAGTGACAGATAAGGACATACGATTGCTAAGTTAGCAGAAGCCTAAAGAGCGTTTGTGAATGGGCAAGTCTTTATCCGCCTGTGAAGCCCAAAAGGAGGGTTATGTTATTGATGTCTTGGCAACGTACATAATGTTTATGTCCTTGATTGTATGTCCATTACTATGTTACCATACGCCTATCAAAGAAATTATTGCAAAATGACTAAAATTATATTTGACAAAAATGTTTCCATTCCAAAAAATCAAAAGGGCGACTTGATTTAAAATCAAAAATTATGATGTAAAACTTTTTATTTGCTGAATCCGTCTAACCTGCGGAAATATTCTGGAATAATTTTAAGACTTCGTCTATATTCAGTCGAATCTGCTTTTCTGAAATAACAATAAGTATTCTTGGCTCAGAAAAATATCTGTATGGAACGACGGTTGCAAGAAACTCAATTTACCCATACTTCTATTCTGAAGTAATCTGAGCGAGCATATTTATTCAGTAAATTTGTATGTAAGGAAAGATTAATGAACCAATATTTTAATTTCATTACACTTGCAAAGCTGAACTACGAAGCTCTGATTAAAATACTTTTTATCCCGGGATATTGCAAAGTTCCCGCGCTAAAATTATCTTCGGATGGCCCCTAATCGCAACGTGCTGTTTTTTATTTATCTACATACATACAAATAAAAACAAACAAACAAACATCCAAACAACGTTTATCGTTTTATATTGTTGCGGCAGAAAACAATTAAAGTTTTATGGTTACCCTTTGAAATTAGAAAGTTACATTAGAATCAATTCGATCATTGTATACTTACTCTGTGGCAGAAAATGTGGCCGTATTCTGTATCGTGTTTTTTTTTATTCCACAACTTAACGCTCACAATTTAAACTCCAAACATTCATTTATTGAATGATTGCACGCGTAGTCGCCTTGTGATTTCGCAATCAAACGGGGTCAATCTCGTTGTGATTAAATCATTTAACGCTCGCCAAGGACGCAGGTCGACGACCCGAGCAACAAATGGAGCGATGATTAACATAATCAGAACTCACATGTGTGCAGTCTTTGTTGTTGTTTTTTATTGCCTACGTATGCTCTTTGCAAGGAGCTTGCGTTGACCTCAGGCGATAACTGATGACAGTTTTTTTTTCTCGTGAGAAAAAGAGATCCCTGGAAACGTGCCATTCAGCCATCACTGTGAAATACTAAATGTTTTTTTTTTTTTAAAAAAGGTTGTCAAACATTATTGATGCTTTCGACAACCTTTTTAGTGCACTATTATTGTCAGCAAACGTTCATATGGACTTTGATTATTGCATAAAGTAGTTAATAACAAGCGAAATATTCAGTTGCTTTTACGGAAGTATATGTGCTTGTGGTTCACTAATTTAAATCTAAATAAACCATGTTAATGCGGCGTCAGCTGTTTACTTTATGATTAGATTTTAGTTTTTGTTTCGCTGACAAAGGCTGAGCTGTCAGTTTTAACATTAATTTTTCATTTCGAAAATAATTTTGTAATTTATTGATAATTTCCATGTTCTTAATTAGCGCGGTTACTTTTGTATGTTCTATATCTAGTTTAAATTTTCTTTTATTCGAATGGGTGCGGAGTTTCACGACATCATAGAAATGAGGTGGCGAGCGTAACTATCATAATAACTGTTTTTTTGGTGAAATAAACCGGAAATCTACCTTTTATTGCTAGTTTTATTGTTTCTTTTATCTCCGAACTGTCTATGGCTGGTTGGCGTAACTGTTTTGCGAAAAAGAGATTGTTTTCCAAATTTAAATTACGTCTTAAAACATTTACATTGTTAAAAATTCGACGAATTTACTTTGAATGAGTTCTGATGTTAATTGAATGTATTGGTCAAACCGGTCTTTAATTAGACTTTGAGTCGTGTATCGTTAAATACCAAACGTTTACATTGCGGTGTTCCGACGAACATTTATAAGTCCTTCTCAAGACTGCGGCGCAATGTAAAGCAGCTTGTACAATTTTTCCCAGTTGTAAATCACGTCACTATTAGCAATAGTAACGCCATCTACATTCACGTGTCTGGTACTCCATCCATCCACATCCGAACCGTCCAGACTGAAGAACGAAAAGCAACATAACCTCATTTTTTGTTCCCATGATTAATGACCTGCGAATAAATTAATTTATTGTGAAGGATCCCAGGTTTCGCCCGTTATAATTTGTACCTGTCCGAGCTGTTTTGTGCAATTGTTTTGGTTGACGGGCTGTGACAGCGCGTTGGTCCGACTCCATTTTGTTTTTGTCTTAGCGCCGCGATAATCCTTCATGCACTGAGACGGGTCCAACTTTAGTACAGGCTATACGATTTAATAGAGACAGGAGCAAACTGAAACTTTGTAACATACAAACTTTGGCGAGTGATTACCGTCTTCCAACCTAGCTAAGTATCCAATCCAGGTTGGATATTGGGAACTCACAGTCCCATCTTCCAACCTGCCTCGGGTTGGTTTATTATTTTCCATAGTTTACATGTTATATTAAATTTATTCTTTGAAAATGAGTGACTAATTGCTACTTAGATTTTTGATTGAGCTAGAAAATACTACAGTACAGCTATCTCCGTTTCAAATTTGATCCAAATCTGTCCACTTGTTTCAGCGTGAAGACACAAACACACTCACAAACTTTCGCATTTATAGGCAATATATGGATTACCTTGGGCTCTGTCTACCCCGTAAGAAATAAATAAGTGATAGATGTATGTACCTATGTAGGTATATAACGAAGGTAGTGTGCGAGGGAGGCAGGAGGCTGGGCCGAGTGGCGTGCGCGCCGCGTGGCTCGCGACGCGTAACCTTGCGTACGATGATAAACAGATGACGTCACCATCTATATTTAACCATGTTTGTGAGAGCCGAGCGCGGGTCAATGCCCCGCGTATCTGAACCGATCTGAAAGTAGGCAGCGCGCTACGCTCCGGCCGCGAGCTACTCTGCTCGGCTAGCACGAGAGCGCGCGAGAGCTGTCGCGCGCGAGAAAGACTACCCGTCTCTTTCTAGAGCGAACAGTGAAAGTGTTGCCAACTTGGCGATTTTGCCGCTAGATCTTGCGACTTTTGCGACGATTTTTATGACTTTTTTTCAAGCGTTTCATACATTTTGGCGACTTTTCTTCGCGCGATTTTACATCATATCAGCCGAAAGACGTCCAAGGCTCTCCACTATCTTGCAATCTTGACCAGTTCGTCGCTCCATCTCGTTGGAGGTCTACCGACAGCTCGTCTTCCGGTACGCGGACGCCATTCGAGAACCCTCTGACCCCATCGGCCATCGGTCCTGCCAGCAATGTGGCCCGCCCACTGCCACTTCAGTTTCGCAATTCTTCGGGCTATGTCGGTAAAGTTCTACTGCTTCTTTTAAATATGCTAGCGACTTTTGCAAAAGTTCGGTGGCAGTAGAAACACTTAAGAAAAAGCCGGTAGGCTTATTGTCTCACTCGCGAATCGCCATCGTGTTCATTTTGACAGTTCTTGTATGAATGTGACAGCTAGCTGATTCCGTTGCCAATTGTCAGCCCATACATGAACTGTTAAAATGAACACGATAGCGGTTGAGAGCGAGTTAGACAATAAGCCTACGTGTCTATCTCGCGCGGTGCGACTCGCGCTGTCGTGCCAGCCGCGCCAGTTGCAACCGAACGATCCCGATAAACGCATAGGGATGAGCGAGCATTTTCCGAATTGGCATTTGGTCGCTCGCTTTGTCCGTGTTATCTGAGCGCAGCAATGCCTGTAAACGCTCGTGAAAGGGCGATACGCGGCACGGACAAAGGGCGTATAATGCGATCCCGCGCGGCCCGCGTCCCGGCCGCGGCCCGCCTCTCAGCTGGAACGCTTTCAATTTGCCGGGACTTAGCGAATTCTCATTTTACTCAAGGTCCACTAGCACAAAGGCGTTTCGCAACACGAGCGTAATCCACATTGTAAGTGGCTAATACTCTCTGGTACTTTTATTGCGTATATAGCGCGAGCCCAATATGAGCGGTCGTTCAACTCGTGCGGGTCGGTGTGAGATTCGAAATTTAAAAAATACGCACGTTCCGTTTCGCGCGCGGTAATGTTGCCGTGTGAGCTTTAACGAGTGACGCAGAGCAAATTGGTAGATAGTAGGCAGATAGATAGTTGAGCGCTGGCCGTTAATTGGAGGCGGCGGGGCGACGGCCGTGCTGCGCGCGCGGCGCCGACCCATAAACCTAACGGTCCGCGGCGCTGCGGAGTCTTCCGCCGAGGACACTTCGCTTGACATGTTTGCGAGGCGAATATCCGTGCCCCGTTTGGCCCCTAAACGCCTCGTTTTAGATTTCATTACCCAGAGGGCAAAAACGAGAAATACTACTAAGACTCCGCTGTCTGCCCGTCTGTTTGTCTGTCACCTGGCTGTATCTGACGAACCGTGATAGCTAGCCAGTAATTTTTTTTACAGATGTATTTCTGTTGCTGTTTTTTTGACTGTTGCTATGACAACAAATACTAAAAATCTAACTGTGTCTGTATGGCAGTAACCAATATAAACTGACATCACACTGCATACATTTTGCTTAAGTGCTTGGGGCTCATGACAATGCGATTCAATTCCGACACAGTTCATTTTTAGTATGGTTGAATCTGACAGCAAGCGAACCTAAACTGAATCGGAAATAAATCGCATTAAGACGTCAAGGTAACCCCCCAGGGCTTTGCTAACACTGGCTTTTATAGCTTGCCGAATTTGTGCGTAACCCTCGGTGGGCGAGGCCGACTCGCGCTTGGCCGGTTTTTTCTTTCTTTGCCGTCCCGCGAGCGCCCTCTAGGTAAAGCTTGGCATGCCACGTATACGTATAAATTTACTTGTATTTATTTCGCTTGGATGTCCTACAGGGGGGGGGGGGGGGGGGGTTATGTCATAATGCCTCGTCATAGAGCAAACAACCTAACCTAGAGAGGAAATTCCATGTTATTCATATGAGATAACATTAAGTCACGCCGAAATTGGCGATTACTGCGTTTTGATTGGCCAGTTGAATGTCAAACAGGTCACAGAGTTCAGCAAGCGGCTATTATGAACAATATGGATACCTAGTTAATTTTTTGTGTTTTATTTTGATAAAAACTGAAAAGTGAATAGGTATATAATCTAAATTCTTATTGCTTAAACGACTTTCTTTTTGTTCCGTGTAGAAAATAAAAGAGAAACAGTCGTGAAAAATAAGTAAGTAAGTAAATGCTTTATTGTACAAATATAAAAAAACAGCTACAATTCACAAAAAAATGAAAATAACATTAATATATGCACAAAGGCGAACTTGTCCATATAAGGGATAAGTGTTGGTGTATGTCGAAAAAGTCAGATGTGTTGCCATAATTCTTCAGCTTTATAACCTCTCTAATTCATTATTTCCTCCATCCTTTCCTGATGGATACGTATAATGAGTGCGCGCTTTCATCATTATGTAATACTAGCTGACCCGGCGAACTTTGTTCCGCCTTAAATTTGAAAAATTCCAGTGGTTTTGGGCTGTGCTATCCCGCGGGAACTATGCAATTTTCCGGGATAAAAACTATCCTATGTTCTTTCCCGGGACTCAAACTATCTGTATACCAAATTTCAACTAAATCAGCCCAGCGGTTTAAGCGTGAAAAGGTAACAGACAAACAGACAGACAGACAGACAGACAGACAGACAGACAGACAGACAGACAGACAGAGTTACTTTCGCATTTATAATATTAGTAAGGATGCTATCGGAGTGCCCCATTCGTCTGCCGCTGGCAGTGTCGTCCTTCAGGTCGGGGCTGACATCTGAGCCCCGATCGACTCGGGTGTTAAATTATTTTTATTTCGCTATTATCTTTTACTGCCGTTTGACTTTCGCCGTGTCGCAGAGGTGAAACGAAAAACGTTCTAATTATAAATTGGATGCGGAATCGGGTACATGCGCTTTTTAATTAATTATTTGTTACTAGCTTCTGCCCGGGACTTCGTCTGCGTAGAATTATACATAAAAACCTTCCTCATGAGTCACTCTATCTATTAAAAAAAACCGCATCAAAATCCGTTGTGTAGTTTTGAAGATATAAGCATACATAGGGACATAGGGACATAGGGACAGAGATAGCGACTTTGTTTTATACTATGTAGTGATAGTGATGATGATGTCACACTGCTGATCGAAACCATAATTGTATCGTCAAGGAGGGTTTATTGCGAGTGTGATGATCAGAAAAAATCCTCTGAAATCTCGATCTGAATTACTGCGATGGTAACTTGTTTTTATTTAATCAGAAGCATCAACAGACTTCAAATAAAAATGTTATCAGTGAACTAATTATGATAAATGGTTCCTAAGATTTTTGCCCAATCCTTTTATGGGCTTTTACCATATGTGTGGGAAAAGAAGCAACTGGTTTTTCTTTGCTCTCAGACCAGCATGGACGGTCCAAATGCAAATTACGGAAGAAAAAGGGATCCGATTAATATAAAATATTGGTGTAGAGCGCAAGTACCCCGCTCAGTCGGTTGTTTTCACCGTCCTATGAAAAGTGGCTTTCCCAAGAATAGCCGACCTTCGCCGGTTAATTTATTTGGGCAGCGCCCGCGCACGCCATCCGGTCGAAATAGCGGCGTTGCACTAACACACGTTTACATTCATTCATATTCGTCTATTGCATTTTTTATAACATAGAGTTGTAATTGTATCCTGTAAGCTTATTGTTTAACTCGCTCGCAATCGCTATCGTGTTCATTTTGACAGTTCATGTATGGGCTGACAATTGGCGTCGGAATCAGCTAGCTGTCACATTCATACAAGAACTGTTAAAATGAACACGATGGCGATTGCGAGTGAGTTAGGTAATAAGCCTACAGTACATTGACTTCTGGATTTATTTTGCACATCTAAATCGAAAATTTTTGCATTGACCAGCCGGTATTTGGAATCAATAGTGACACCGAGATAAAAGTAAGTAACAGTAAGTAAGTAAGTAAGTAAGTAAATGCATGCCGACTAGCCGAGAAGACCGATGCGCAATCTTTATGGCCGGGTACTGTAAGCTATTGAAGAAAAAGTAGGTACGGTAGTGTAGAATCTGGGGCCTGAATGAATGTTTACTTCAGGGAAAAAATATATTTAAAAAAAACACTCATTTTATGGCAAGGGACATGTATTCATTGTGCCTGTCAAAAAAGGGCTTATAAAATGTTCATAATATGCGTTTTTTTTTTCATTCTTAGTTAACTATGCCGTTAAAGCTAAGCTGAACGCACTCATAGACGTCAATTACCATCAAATTAATTATGTTTTAGCGCCGATTTCCCATGTAAAAGGTAGGTCATAAAAATACCGAACGACAAAGCGAATCGAGGTCACTCTAGCTAGCCATTCTGACAGCGACATGCGGCCTTTTCTAGTTAACTCAAAAGAAACGGGACCGACAGCGACAACTAACAAATACCACCTTGTGCCAAACGTCATAAGAAAATCAGTACCGGAATAACATCGCTAAAAATTATCAACGTTGTAAACAAAACGCTTATCCCTTGATGAACGTAACATCGCATAATTACTGCGTTCAATATCCAAGCTTACACGTTTCACTGTAAAGTTTAGCTTGGCGTGCGCTGAAGATGAGTTAGGACCGTTTGTTGGTGCGCGTACGAAATTTCTCTACAATATTACGCAACGCAAGTAAACGCTATTCGCGATATGCGTACGCGAAAACAACAGTTACGTAACGCGTGAGTCGCACTTGCCAAGCCGGTGGAGCGCTGTCACTGTCACACAGACTGGCACATTGCTGCTCATCAAAGAAATTAATACATACATCCGCAACTTCGTCTGCATTTGTTTATCGCTATCCCGCAGGAATAACGCAATTTTCCGGGATAAAAAGTAGCCTATGTGTTATTCCAGACTATAATCTATCTATGTTCCAAATTTCATCTACATCTGTCCACCTGTTCTCGCGTGAAAGAGTAACAGACATCCATCCATCCATACTTACAAACTTTCGCATTTATAATATTAGTAGGATAAATCACGTCTTTATCCCTTACGGGTTAGACAGAGTATGGTAACGAGAGCTAAAGGCCAAGTTTAACATGATTTTAGGTGTATCTATAGGTGGAAAGGGGAATCGACCTAGTGATGGGTAGCCGCATAGGCTATAGCGTAGCCGCATAGATTTTTGCCCATTCCCTCGATGGGCTTTTACCAGCTGCGCGGGAAGAGAAGCAACTGGTACATTTTATGTTTTTTCTTTAAGAAAAATAATCAGATCTGATAAATAAGGCCATCACTACCAAGTTGTTGCCGTGTTCAAATATGAAAATGTTACTTTTACGTAAAAAATAGTCTAATTTTTATAAAAAAAACATTGAAATATGAAATATGTTACATAAACATATTTAATTTCGCTCTCGATTCTAGCAGATTTCGTCCAAACGGACTTTGGCACGGTATATGAACGCTCGAGATGATCTCGGCGTGTGCCTGTTTATCTCAATGTCTTATCTTATGAACTGAATTTATATAATGTTTGTATTATTCAGTCACTATGACAAGCTGATCTCATTAACTAGACAGTTTAAGGTTAAAATTTAAATATAATACCACCCGATTCCGAATTCTGATATCGTAGGTACGCTAATAATTTCCGAAAATATATTTTGTTAATTATTTTTTACTTGGTGGGCAGAATGGCCAACGACGATGAGGCAGACCAAGAAGGCGATGGCGGGGTATATGGAGGAATGGCCTGATATTGCATCGGACGGAGACTCGTGGAGGTCGAGAGCCTTTCCCAAGCAGTGGGACACCGCAATAGGCTAATAAAAAAAAGTCGGTTCACGGACAATAGTTTTACGTGATAACGATATATGTATCAGAAGCCGACGCTTGGGTCGATCATGCCTCTCCATCGCTTGTTCCGCGCTCTGACGTCACGTGGAACGTAACGCAATGAGTCCTGCTTTTTCTTGAGTGCAGCCGGCGTGCGGCAGGGCGTTCGGCGGGGGCTAGAAAGGTGCGGGCGGCAGGCAATACCCGCCCGCACCTCTCTCGGTCCCCTTTGTCGTCCCACCCCGCGCCCCTGTGCCGCGCAGGCAACGACTTAAGCGGTCGGTCTACAGTATTGGCGGTTTCAATATGACACCGGTCACAGGCCGGCCGTAATCGATACGCGGCGACAGTGTAATCCGGCAACTAATGGCTAACGACGCAACTTTCTCCGCCGTAATTGATGACCTCGATGCCGTGTCCGAGTGTGCCGTGCAATTGTTTCTTTGTTTCCCTCCGCTTATTTGATTGGGAAATAATGCGGGAATCTTGGATTGTTTCGACGAGATGGGATGTGTCAGGCTAATACATCAATGCGGACGAGACATTGATTGTTACACATTTTGTTTTTGTTGAATAGACCTAATTTGGTCCATCCGGAATGCAGCTATTATTTCGAATCTCTGATTATTATTTTAATACGGAAATAGGAAGGTTAGGTTAGGTTAGGTATCCACATTAGGCAAGGGCGAAATACCCTGGAAAAGGGGCTCCGCTCTTGGGCGGAGCTCCGTTGAAAATCAGATGGACAAACTGTAGGAGGACCGCGAGCCGTAGCCGAATTCGGCGTTACTTCGGAGGTTATAACAATTACTCTTCTTCTTCTTCCTTGCCGGTATCACTCTTGACAGAGTGGTCGTGGTCATCACTTCAGGGATTGGTGGCAAGCTTCACAACACGCCGCCACTCCTCTCTGATGGCCGCCTTCCTCGTGCATTCATGTAGTGATGACGAGCCATTTACTGCCGCCTTTATCTGGTCAGTCACAACAATCACTACATGTTATAAAATAAAGTCCTGCACCGCGTCTATCGCCATAAACTCACCATAAGTTCACGATAAACTCGTAAACTAAATAACGGATTTTCGCCAAGGGATTGAGTAATTTATGAGAAAGGTTTTAGTTGTATAACTTGTCAAGGTTTTTTTTGTAAATTGGTTGAAATATAACAATAATTGTTGGGTGTGTCGGGAAACGTCAAGCTAGCTGGCTCCTAATTTACCAACTTGACAATTGTCGGTGATAAGTGACAGTTTGAAATACAACACGTAGCCATTACGAAGCCAATTGGACAATTGTCGCGTTTGTGAAGTTTTATTTTCCATTACAATCTGTATTTAACGTATCCAATATGAAGCCCAGTAATTGCAAAGCAAACTCTTCGAGTCAGTTCACCAAATTGCCAGTGTCATTTGTCACCTGTCATTATAGTGAGGAGGCGTATGTTTTAAATGATATCTGAAATAAAAAAAGACAATCTAAAGTAGTGTCCAATATTTATCTGTCTCGCAGTTAATTAAAAAAATAGTTACAAATTAAAGAAAATAAATGAAGAAAGAGAATGGAGAAATAAATCCATTACACGCATAATGACACACGCATAATGACACATACGCGTAATGACATATACACGCCGACGCAAATTGCCCTTGCCCTGGTAAAACAGATATGGTCCATGGGCCACACCCTAAGACCCTAACCTAAATAGTCCTAAAGCGTTTTGGAAAATTAATGTACGTAAATACACTTTTGGTTGTGTCATTATGCTTAGGTATGTGTTGTGTCATTATGCGTGTCTACCAAATAAATATCACGGGATTGATATTCAGACAAAAAAAGCCTTCATCTATGATCGACATGTCCGCGTCGTGGTGTCCGCAAGACCTTACACACTGTCCCTTTCTTACCAACACAGAATAAAAGAGACGCAGGCTGACAATCGATCAAAAGGGAACTATATTAATGCTAAACGACGCAACGTTATCGCGCAACGTTGTTATCGAGTTTCATAACCGGTCGATGACATGACTGCGCTCGCGCACCCTGATGCGCCAATTTGAATTTTGTATACAGTACTACTGCATACATACATACATAAATCACGCATTTATCCCTTACGGGGTAGACAGTACCCAAGGTAACGACCTAAAGGCCACGTTTAGCAAGATTGTGGGCGATTAGGTGGAAATGGGAATCTAATAGTGATGGGTTGCTAGCCGCATCGCCTATAACATGATTTTTGATCCTTTCCATCTTTACGGTCACAATCATGATAAGCGTGGCCTTTAGGTCTTGTTACCTTGGGCTCTGTCTGCCTCGTAAGGGATAAAGACGTGATTTATGTGTGTACCTACACTTTTTGCCGAGTTTCGGTACTCGTAATAACCTCTAATAATCCTATCATTATTTCATCGCTATCTCTAAAGTCTCAGTTACTTTACCAAAAATCAAGTAGCAAACAATTTTCCTTTGTCCCTTGTAAAATATGTACTAGCGTAACTTCACGGCGATTGGTTCAGAATAAATGAGAGTTCTTCTCTTTCTTAAAAAAAAAGGAAAAGGAAAAATAAGCGAAAAAATAGGCAGGAAATGAATTTTATTAGCCAGACTTATTAAAGTAATCGGTAAGTATCTGTTAGTTCTTGGAAGGGGAACTCTGATGCCAAAATTACCTTTTTTTGTTAGTGAATAAAATACGTTGTGTCTGAAATATATTAAAGAAAATAACCCGGAGCTTTCACGGGAAATATTATTAAAAAAACGTTGAATTATTCGTAAAAAATTGCGAAGACCGAGGTTGTATCAAAGTCGGAGGCCATATTTAATATGTGCTTAGTTAGCACTTGATGGTCCCATCGGAAGACCAGCGCTGGCTGCAAGGCCAGCATTATGCTGAGATGGGACCATTTCGTGATGTATGTGTTACACCATATCGGTACTATTCCTAAGTATATTGTATTTCTTCCTATTATAATTGTACGTGTATCGAATGTGTGTAAATAAATGTTTCTCTCTCTCTCTCTCTCTCTCTATGTACTGATTTTTTTTTTTTTTTTTTTTTTTTCACTCTTTTTGTTTTTGTAACCCAGTATACATATATCGCGAATAAATGTTTTCTTTCTTTCTTTCTATTGGCATGTTTGTGTTGTGTTTGTCAAAACTCAGTCATCTTGCGTTGAACAGGCAATGGCAACCTCTTTGTTCTTTTTATCTAAAATTGATAATTCTAGTTTGATTATTACACACTATTTATAAAATGTGTTATCAATAGGCATCGCTTCCATTTCGAGAGCCTCAAAGTATTAGTCTTGTTCATAAACGCTTGTTAAGCTTTTGTTAGTGTAACATTCGTTTGTCTTTGTCTATCTCATTGGACATCGCCTTAGTCAGACGCATACGAACCACAATTTATCTAGAACAGGCTTGTAACTTGTTTATGAATAAGGTTAGTTCATAAATCCTTAAACTCCCGAACGTTATTTTCAAAGTTCCTTTGTTCTTTTTGTCATAAATTGGTGTCAATTTTTTTTTAAATTGCTTTGGTCATTCCACAATCATAGTTACACAAAACAAGTTTTTAAAGCGCATTTCTTCCGTTCTGAGCCTCAAAATTTTAGTTAGTACGACTAGGTATATCTTTAAACAGTCGAACGTTCCTTTTTGGCGCAAATTGGTGATGACTCGTTTTTTTCCCCACACTATTTATACAATACTAGCATCTGCCCGCGACTTCGTCTGCGTAGACTTATACAAAAACCTTCCTCTTAAATCACTCTATCTATTAAAAAAAACCGCATCAAAATCCGTTGTGTACTTTTGAAGATATAAGCATACATAGCATAGGGACAGAGAAAGCGACTTTGTTTTATACTATGTAGTGATAGTGAAGTTAGCAGGCATAGCTTCCGTTTTGTCTCAGTGTTGTGGGTTCTCGAACTGCCGAATGTAATATCCGAACCCGTTCGCAGCCCGGCACAAAGGGCCTGCGTGGCCCGGGCGGGTCGATAGTCACGTGCGCGGGCCACGCCGCCACGCGCCGTTACTACCTCCACGTAAACAAACTGGCTTAATGCTCAGTGTTGCCGTTTGGTTCCGAAAGTTCCGTATTGCGGAACATTTGACACCCCCGCGGAACTTGGGAGGAACTTTTTATTTTGGTACATTTTTCGGAACTTTTGGGGTCCCGGCATAAAGATACGTGGTAAAAAAAACTTTAAATACCACACTGAAAATACAGGCTATTTTTTCAAATATTCAATGGATGAGGTAAAAAAAAAAAAAAAACAAGATTTCAATTAAAATGGAACTTTTAGGGATGACAATGTAATTTTCAAGGATGGATAGGTAAAAAAAAAAAAAAGCTCATTCCCCAAGATTTTAATGAAAACGGAACTTTTCTGCCAAAAATGGAACTTTTCAGGGGGTGAGACAATGTTATTTTCAAGGGAAGTGACCTGGCAACACTGTTAATGCTGTACGCAGAGGGTAACCTCGTGTGCAGTGAAAAAGTAAGCCTCGTTTGTCCAAAGTAATAGCGATCTTGATGTTTATAATGACATTAAATTTAAAAATGGAAAAACCTCACGCATCAAAAATGCGTTACGCCATTTTGGAAAAGAGCTAATATTCTTTAAGACCGACCCGCCCCGGCTTCGCACGGTATATTATGCATTTGTTATACACATAAACCGTCCTCTTGAATCACTCTATCTATTAAAAAAAACCGCACCAAAATCCGTTGTGTAGTTTTGAAGATATAAGCATACATAGGGACACAGGGACAGAAAAAGCGACTTTATTTTATACTATGTAGTGATGACTACGACCCAACGAAAGGAAACTGGCTGTCGAATGAAACAATGATTTGTGAGTGTCATAGGCTATATTTAACCCTTAATTTGGCAATGTGTACTAGCGTACATGGTCTAAGAATATCTGTTTGCATATTTTATTAACATAGAATTTTTAGTCTAAAAATGACTATGAGGTACCTACCATGTTTTTTTTAAACTATGTCAAATTAAGGGTTAAGTCGCGGGCAAAAGCTAGTATGCTTATACATATAATACAATAACTGGTTATTGAACATCCTATATAACAACCAAAATAGAAAAAGGTATACAGAATATTACAAGGTAACAATAGGCGGCCTTATCGCTACAGAGCGATCTTTACTAGACAACTATAATGGACTGGAGAACAGAAAAGATCTATATACATAATTATTACCCTTAGTTTCTTTTAAATAAGAATGATTGTGTATTATTGGGTCTATACTCATTTCCGGTCCCGTCATCCTATGTATTAGGTAGTACGGTTACTTAACTCTACGTAAACAAACGGTAGCTGCCTTAATGCTGTACGCAGAGACGGGAATTAGGTACTCGGTAGCTCCGCGTAAACGGCCTTTTTTCCTTTTGTAACGACTATAGCTTTTGGTTGCGTATACTTCAGCTGAAACAAAACCGACCTAATGAATGGTTTTTGTTTTTTTGTGTTCAATAAGGAAAATTTGTATTGTATTGTTTGCAATTAGAAGTCTGATTTTACTGCTATAATTAGTAGCAGACTGGTATTTGATTTTCCATGCTGGTCTGGGAGCAAAGGAAAAACATAGAATGTACCAGTTGCTTCTCGTCCCGCGCAGATAGTAAAAGCCCATCGAGGGAATGGGCGAAATTCTTAGGAATCATGCCATAGGCGATGCGGCTAGCCACCCATCACGATTTTGATTCCTTTTTTTTCCACATGCTAATCGTGGCCTTTAGGTTTTGTTCCCTCGGGCCCTGTCTACCCCGTAAGGGATATAGACGTGATATTTGTGTGTTGTTGTGTGTGTGTGTGTGTGTGGTATGACGGACGGAGTCAAAGTGACCCTGCCCATGAGGGTTCCGTTTTTGTCGACTGACTTGAGGAACCCTAAAACAGGATTGTTTACGCAGCCGCCACGCGCCACTTGGGTTCCCAAATCGCTGCGACATTAATGATTGTGCAGACGTTTAACGTTTGATCTCGCCGTGATTCCGATGATTGAATTGAAGTGATTGGGCGCGCAATCATTTCCGCTGTTGATGTAATGAGAAATTGGGTCATTACGCTGCCGTGTGATTTGGAATTGGTTTTGAATTAAACTTGGCTTATGATTATTTTGATTGGGTGTCGGAAGATTGTTTATTGGGTCGTTTTATTAGCGGAATTATTTTACGAAATGAGACGTTAATTTGTTATGCTGTTATAATCAAAATGATACGGTGGAGTTGATGTTTGTCGCTCGATTTAACGGCTTGGCCACACGTCGGGAGGCGAGAACAATCGCTGCCGCCGCCGCCCGAAGTTGTGGCCGAGCCGTAAGGTTGGATATTTGTACAATAAAGCATTTACTTACTTACTTACTATTTTGTTGTTGTTAGTCTGTCCCATCAGCGGAGGGACAAAAGGAGTAAAGTTTGTTACAAGAAATGATGTGTCTCATCATACTAACATGCTTAGTAGATGAACAATTAAGAAACGGTTTAGAAGTAATAGACTACAAGCCCGTGGAAAAAAACATGTGAAATGAACCAGCGTGAATGAAGCTTAGAAGGTTGTTACTATATCATAAAATAACTCTGAGCGCTATGCCGTCATTTCTGAGCGGTACATTTATGGAGCTTTCTCAGGTACAAGTGAGGAATTACGACTAATTATTAATGTACGGCGTTTTTATAGCTCATAGATGATTAAAAATAAATGTCGAAAAACCTAGTGCCGCTTTAAAGTGGTGGTGCCGGAAGTTAGTGCATTTTTTTTTTCAGTGTATAAGAAAAAATCTGTGCCGCTCAGAAATGACGGCATAGCGCTCAGAGTTATTTTATGATATAGCAACAGCCTTCTAAGCTTCATTCACGTTGGTTCATTTCACATGTTTTTTTGGGCTTGTAGTCTATAACGTAGAAATTTATATTTGGTAAAATTTGTACCTGTAAAGTTACAGTTTAAAGAGAGACCGAGGAAAACGAAACCATAAGTGACCAGGTTTCTTTTATCATCCCTTAAAACCTATTTTAACACCCATTCTAGTGTGGCTCTGTATAATGTAGGTATAACATCACTACGACCTATATTTATTATAAAAACGGCACATTTTCGTGCCTGAAAAAACCGTTTCCATCTCCGAACCCTTAATTTCCGATGGCTGCCGCGTCGCTCCGATTTATTCGATTATACTTATAATATATATTTGGTTTGTTACAGGTAAATTATCTACAGCAGGATGAGCAGGAGGTATTCTATTAATATGTAAGACAGTGGATGTTTTGCGGACTTTTTTTTTATATGTCAAAGTAATCATATTCAAAAATCTTGTGACAAAAATGTCGGCAATGTTGTACGGTAGAACACGGTTAAAAGACCCCCTCCCCCCTGTCGGGCGCTTAGCCAACAGATAATGATATCCCTCAGAAACTGCCAGGAAATCATTAACCGATGCTCAAGGTGCATCGGACCAGGCATTGCTCTTCCCCACGGACGGATCCCAAAACGTACCGCAGCTCTTGACCACACGCGGAGGTAACTCGACTCGCACCCCGTTTTGCGAACTTGATTATTGAAATTGAAACTAACTAGGCAAGTATAGACCGACCGCGTAATGAGTCTTCGCCCGCGCGGTGCAGGGGCGCGGGGTAAGACGACAAAGGGGACCGAGGGAGGTGCGGGCGGGTAGTGCGCCTGTAAGTTGGTATTGGTATGTCAATAAGCTGCAAGGTTCGTTTCATAAAACCACACTCTTGTTTATTATTCTGAAGCCACGCTTTGATATGTCTATGGTAATTCGTCTTTTGAAAAAAGAACAGCATGACAAAGCGGAGTCTACGTATTTTTTTTAATAAAAAAACAAAAGCAATTTCTTGCTGGCTGCGTTGCAGGCAAAAGCTAGTGAATAATGACACTTTTTTCGATATTAGCACTCTAGATCTGTCTCTTTTTTAGCCGGGTAGTCTAATTAATTCGTATTTTGCATTTCAAATTTTACTCACTACAAACGGTTGGTTTGATTTGATATTTAGTATATGAATATAGTAGATAGGATGACATCGTTTAGTCCTCAAAAGGTACTGGCAACAATTACTGAATAAAAAATAAAAAAAAAAACTTATTTCATTTAAAGAAGTGAATTTCAACGCTTGCAACTGCCGTCTGGGCACTATTTTATTTAGGACTCGGGAGCTCGGCTCTTAGAACATTTTGTTGGCTGTATTTACACGTGAATAGGGGGAAGGAGGGGTGAATCCTCTATTCATTGCGCCTGAATCCGGCTTGGGGTAGACTGGTTTAACGACGCAGGCTGCTTTACAAGCTTCCCCGGTATTGTAGGAGTGTAGGTATTGGTGGGTAATATTTTTAACCTCCGATGCAAATAGAGGGGTGTTATTAGTTTGACGGCTATGTCTGTGTGTATCTGTAGTTAAAATCGATGTATGGGTACCTAGCTTGTGTGTCAGATACCTTGTAAATTTATCATAGTTTGAGACGACTGAAGAGTGAAGAGTGACTGGTGAGTGAGTGAGAGAGACTGAATCTCGCCACAAATGTAAATAACAAATGCTTACAAACTGAGGAGTTAATACCTGTTTAAAAGATAAGTTTTAGCGTTCTGCGCTTCTAAATGTTGCCGTGAGCGCGACCAAAACGGACAGCCTCCTTCCTCACTCTGAAAAAAACGAGCGTTGCTTAAAAACCAAAGCTCAAATGATTGATTGAACCACGCGTCATTTTGCGGAGATCCGTATATGGGCCAAGACGAGCGTTTCAACCGCCTTCACGGAGAGAAATGAATTAGCCGTGATAGCTAAGCTCCCTTTGCTGAAATTTTCTTTGCTGTGGCATACAATTTGTTTGCAACTGTAACAAGGCCATGTCTATAGCAACTAAAACCAGTTAGCTACCACTGATAACGATATTTAGCTAAACGAATTTCAAATAATTTGCTAACAGTACTAATTGATTAGCAACTATAGCTAATTTATCAACAAAATAATTTAGTAATTGCTGTTAGTTGTAACCGTTAATAATTCTTAGTTATAGTGGATAAAAATTTCGTTACTATTACTAATTTTACATGTGTTAGACAGCAGATAATATCTTTGATACGTTTGATAAATACATTTTGCAATCACTAATAACATTTTTGCAACGGCTGCTAATTTTTTTCTGATTCATCTACTAATATATCCTTCGCTAATGTTGCTAAGAATCTTAGTCGCACCAACAAATTTACTTTGCAATGAACAGCAATATTATATTAGCAGTCGTAGCAAATCAGACTTATGTGTGGCAGCCAAGAACTTTTTGCAGCTTTGACTAACTTATTCACAAACTGTAGCTAATATTATTCGCTGCAACTGCTAAATATTTTTTTGCTAATGTTGCTAAGAATCTTAGTCGCACCAACAAATTTACTTTGCAATGAGCAGCAATATTATATTAGCAGTCGTAGCAAATCAGACTTAAGTGTGGCAGCCAAGAACTTTTTGCAGCTTTGACTAACTTATTCACAAACTGTAGCTAATATTCTTTGCTGCATCTGCTAAATAATTTTTTGCTAATGTTGCTAAGAATCTTAGCCGCACCAACAAATTTACTTTGCAATGAACAGCAATATTATATTAGCAGTCGTAGCAAATCAGACTTAAGTGTTGCAGCCAAGAACTTTTTGCAGCTTTGACTAACTTATTCACAAACTGTAGCTAATATTATTTGCTGCAACTGCTAAATATTTTTTTGCTAATGTTGCTAAGAATCTTAGTCGCACCAACAAATTTACTTTGCAATGAACAGCAATATTATATTAGCAGTCGTAGCAAATCAGACTTAAGTGTGGCAGTCAAGAACTTTTTGCAGCTTTGACTAACTTATTCACAAACTGTAGCTAATATTATTTGCTGCAACTGCTAAATATTTTTTTGCTAATGTTGCTAAGAATCTTAGTCGCACCAACAAATTTACTTTGCAATGAACAGCAATATTATATTAGCAGTCGTAGCAAATCAGACTTAAGTGTGGCAGCCAAGAACTTTTTGCAGCTTTGACTATAAGTAACGATAAGTATTAAGGCCAACAGCAACTGAGCTTACGAAATACGCCAACAGATGGCGCTGCGCGCAAGTTACATCGCGCTATCGTTTGGTTGACCGAGCGTCCATATATACCCGAGATGATTTTGAATGATTATCTTGTAACAGACACAGGAAGCGAGTCTGAGTAGCCTAGTGTGCACGTTACTGCTTCTAATTCGTTAGGACGTTAACGGGCCCGGTCTATCAGACTTTGCAGGTGTGTGCACGGGTTGCCGTATCGCAGTGGCGGTCGCTTCCTCGGGCCACAAATTGATTACATCCCACAACTAAGACTCTTGGTAACTGTAACAAACTTAATTAGCAGCTCCAGCTAACCTGATTACATCTCACAACTAAGACTCTTAGTTACAGTAACAAACCCAATTAGCACTTATAGCTAAACAGATTACATCCCACAACTAAGACTCTTAGTTAAAGTAACAAACCCAATTAGAGGCTACAGCTAAATTGATTACATCCCACAACTATGACTCTTGGTTACAGTAACAAACCCAATTAGTACTTACAGCCAAACTGATTACATCCCACAACTAAGACTCTTAGTAACTGTAACAAACTTAATTAGCAGCTACAACTAACTTGATTACATCTCACAACTAAGTCTTTCTTATAGTAACAAACCCTTTTAGCAGCTGCAGCTAAACTCGTTGTCGAATACCGCTAAAGAAATGCGATAGAGTATCAAACTAACTTAGTTGCTACAGCCAACACTTTCGCCGATGCAATGAATTATTTTGATTGTCACATCTAAAGTAATTAGCAGCTACGGCAAATTTGTTTGCAGCTACCGCTAAATATTGCTAATTAAATTAGCTGTCACTGCTAAATATAGTTAATATACTTAGCAGCCACAACTAATTTTAGCTAATATGATTAGCAGTCACTGCTAAGTTTCCCAAACTTCAAAGTGATCACAACTAAGAATATTTGCTATCACAGCCAAGTTTCGGTAGCGAAAAACTCTTTGCAACGATAGCTAAATACTTCGATGTCCCTATAGTTTCGAAGGAATTTAGCTGCGCCAACTAATTCCTAGTTACCACAGCTAAGTTTTTTTTTCCGTGTTTACTTTTTATTACTAAAATCTTGAATTTTGTCTACTGAAATCAATTAAGTATCTCTCTACTTCGCAACAGATGTGTGCGGTTTTCGTAGCTAGGTAATTGCTTCTATTTACTCTTAATCCATGGACATATTTGCCAATTTTAGTAACTTAGTAAGGCGGTTTAAACGCCGCTGCCTGACCCGTATTATGAATTGCCGTCAACTGCCTCAACGGCCTACTCTGGGACTACGGCACCGTCCTGCACGTTATTTTTACAGCATAACACTTTACAGTCGCTACCAGAGACATTCCTATCGAACATTTGGGATATAGAGTCCCGTAAATACAATCAGATGACATGAATGGTTTAATGGGAATTATTGATACCGTCACCGCCATTAATTGCTTGATGACAATATGATGCTGTAAATTCTAAATGACGTCCCCAATGTCTTGTTTGTAGATAATAACGATCAAATAACCATTTCATGTTTAAATAAATCAATTAAATTAGTAAAAGCAAGTAATAAAACTATGAAAACCTTGTAATGCTGAAAGAAAATGGAACTGCAAAAAACGTACGTTTTCGGTTTTTTAAATAGGCTATGCTTTCTGTACTGCCCCGGGACTTGTCCGAGCTTCGTTCCCGAGAGCACCAGGTGAAATATAATGACACCCCCCACTTAATGTTTGGAAGGGGAAGTTTGCACACTTTTTACCCGCAAAAAATAGGTCGTGGTACACGTTTGCTACACAAGTGGTTTAAATAGCTTCTAACTACGAAAGTTAATAAAAGAAAGAATGAAACTTAAGAAGGTACTGATATTCATTGGGAATCAGGAAAGGTAAAAATGCGTATTCAGATATTGTGTTGACCGTTAGAATATTTAATCGAGCGGTAGATTTGTAGTAATGCACTGATTTTTTCTTCTTTCGATTGGTATATTTTGGTAATTAAGAATACGTCATTGCTTAATATTATAATAGATTCAATCTCCCATTAATCCTTAATATCTATTTCCTCTTTACTTCTTATGCGAATGCATCTTTATAGCTCAATTTTGGAAACAAAACCAAAACGTCTATTAGTGAAACCTATGTCAAACCGCCGTACATTTCCCCGCCGCAACTCTTTTTGTTATTTCTTCATCTCTATTAATAAACAAAGGAAACGAGGTCCATGCAGCCCCGCTAAAACTCCATAATCTGTAATCCACTTTTTGTTTTTTATTTCTGGTCATGGATGGAGAGCCCTTAAGCCGCGCAACCCAAGTTTCTTCTCAAAACCCACAAAAGTGTTAATCTATTCGAGACACTGGAACTCTTCTTGAAATCGGATATTGGTAAAATGGAAAACCCTTATTTCCTTCGTCACGCGGACATTTTACTCCTCTAGAAAATCCTTCGCAACGCCTCGAAAGTCACCAAAGACAAAAGGGTTCCAAAAAACTACCGCCATAATTCATTATTTACGCGATCTCTTGTAATTTTAGCTGTCACATTAACGCAGGTATGGCGCAACTTCGCTAATAAAATCAACCGAACAACCTCTAAATAAGTTAGGAGATGAAAGTTGAAAACTGAACTGAATTTGCTACTTACTAGACCTGAGGTGAATAATTGGTCGGTTCGCTGATATGACAGGGGAACCGAGGACGCCCGATTGCTTCCGACAGCTGCCGACGGCACCCGACCGCCGCCAAGCGCGCGCGAAAGATTGCCTTTCATCAATCCACACACAATTATTTTTCATAAGTTTTTTTTTGTTTTAAGAACAACGTTAATCGGATAAGTTTCCTTCAACGAAGTATACTTCATTTAACCACAACAACATCATATTGCTTCTGGGTAACTATTTCTTACCTGGTACATGAAAAAAGATAGAATGTACCAGTTGCTTCTCTTACCCCGCCGATGGTAATAACCCCTTGTTCCTTGTAGCTAACCAAGTTTGATAATCATGTTATAGTACCTATAGGCGAGGTAGCTAGCGACCCATCACTATTTTTATTCCCCTTTCCTCCTGTACGCTGGCCTTTGTCTTGTTATCTTAGGCTCTGTCTACCTCGTAAGGGATAAAGACGTGATTTATCTTGTATGTATGTATATTTAAGTAAGGCCCGTTTGTGTTTTTTTTACACGACTGACAAAAAGGTTAGTATGTGTGTTTCAAATATTAAAGACAGAATTCTGCGTACATACAACAAAATGAAGCCGAGTAAGACTAAATCTGATTTCACCTCTGGATCTTATAAACCGATTGAAAAAAAAACACGCTATCCCTGATTGCGATTAGATTATCGTAGGCTACTTTCAGTCCAGGGAAAGTTTTTTTTGTGGGATGCGAACAAAGTTGCGGGCAACAGTCATACAATTATACTCTTCTCCTTGTCCGAGACGATTTACATGTAGTAACGCTGATGTACAGCGCTTCAGGTCACTATCTTTAAAGCTAAAAAAAAAAAAAAAAAAACAAAACAACCTGTCTTTTTGACAGATGTGACAATGTCATTACGCTTTGAGTGCGCGCCAAGGTCGCTTTATAATCTCTCTTTAATAATAAAAATACAGCAGTTTTATTGATAGTTCACTATATTAACTATATTCAACATAATTACGGGTTTACAGTGATGTTTGGTGTTAAATCAGCGGAATTGAGGATGGTTGAAAACTTCATACATTCCGGTAGATTTTTTCGAATACCTACCTAAGGTTTGTTTGGATAATTCGTAAGGTATGTATGCGGCAATATTATTCAAATAGAATAAGTACAAGTGCCTAGAGAATTCACATTGAACAGGTATTGAGGTAATGTGCTTTCGTTAATAGGCGGTACGAAATTGCGTCGCAATTTACTATTTTATTATTATCTTATCACTAACTACAGAAAGGTAGGTTCAAATTCGACGTCTACGTTCTGTAGTTTACAGATATGCGGTTAAAATATACAATCTGGTGCGGAAAACTTGTTTATTTTATTAGTTCCGTGACCGACGTTCTGATTTCGCGGTCGTAGATCAACTCGTGTTAATGTGAATTTAAGAAGAATTAGGAAGATACAATCAAGAATAAAGACATTCAACTCAGCCCTCATTGTGGGCACTTGGATGAAGATTCAGAAAAGATGCAATAACACAGGATGAAGACATACTGCGGAGCTGACTGCCAACCTCCACTAGTTGGAGAGGCACTATGAGAGAGAGAGAAGACATACTGGAGAAGTTAGATATGTTCCTAAGTATAACCAGTTGAACTAAAATAAGTAAATATAATATTCAATCCTTAAAAGATGTCATCAATGCTACGGTACTCCTAATGAATCCGGAGATACATACAGAGCACTGTTTCAGACAGTAATGTGTAACATTTTATTGATAAATAAAGAAATAAATAATCAGAACTGTAAGTGAATTTCTAGAGATCAATAAGTAAAAAATTAACTTGAACAGTAAGTAAAACAAACTCTTTACTGTGCAAAATAAACTCCTACATAATTATTATTTACCCACAGGTATGAAATAATTGAATAAATAATAAAATTAATATCAGGGCACAATACAGGTCAATAAAATTGACCTCATGCCCCAAATTTAGCAAAGCTTGTACTGAGCCACATACACATACATAATACCCTCGATTTGGGTATACACATCCATATTCTTTGGAAGTGGTTAACCTGTTCAGATTACTGGCATCTTAGCCGGGTACCTTAAAATGGGTCTACCCGGACATCAAGTCATAGTGAAACTTGTATCCGACTAAACATTTTTTTTTTCAGATCTGTGCTTTCTTATGAATGTTATTTCCTTGTCTTTTACAAGAACATATACAATATTTGGGTAGTAACTTTCCGAGAGAACAGGAGGCTATATCATTGGTGTCTCGTAGTTACCATTATAAAAAAGAAAATAAGATCACCATACTACTAAGAAAATTTTATCACAAGTCACCGGGAAGAGAAAAATATTTAGCATTACTGTAAGACAATAACAATTTTGATGTAAAATGATCCTGCCACAAAAAATACATTTGATATTGTTTGGTGGTGCAAAACAATTGACAAGTACATTTTGACAGGTTTTAGACAAATCCAGAGTATTTTGTTAAGGAATACATTTCTAGGTAGCAGAAAATATAACATATAAACATAGAGAGTTATATCCTTCTTAATTTGCAGTGTAGGATTGTATGGCTGGATTCTTGCAACTCAATTTTGAGCACATATCTTCAACCATTTGAGCTGAAATTTTGCAGTGTTGTGTAAGACAGTAACAAGAAAGTTGATACAGTCAACAAAAAGGTTATAAGTATTAAAGAGGTAATTTTTGATAGAAACCTTAAGATGGAACACTATTGGGCATATATTTATAACATTTGAAAGCTGCATATACTTGTTCTATACATGTTGAAGGAGGTGTAGACTGATATTAAGAATAGATTAGCCAAAGTGGAATTTTGACAATGGTGTCAACTGAAAACATTAATTGCTAGTATCTTACAAAAATACTCTGCTTATTTAAATATTATTGATTTTAATGGACTTCAAGGGAACTCACTAAATATGCATATTTTTTCTATACTTCCATGCTGGTCTGGGAGCAAAGAAAATACATAGAATGTACCAGTTGCTTCTCTTCCCGCGCAGATGGTAAAAGCCCATCAGGGAATGATCGAAAATAGGAATAATGTTATAGGCGATGCGGCTAGCAACCCATCACTATTTTGATTCCATTTTCCACCTATACAATCACAATCTCGATAAACGGGGCCGGTAGGTCTTGGTACCTTAGGCTCTGTCTACCCCGTTGGGGATAAAGACGTGAATTGTGTGTGTGTGGATATTAATGGACCTCAAGGAAAGTCATTCGAGTAATCGATATCAGCAATATCAAAAAGGGAACAAATAAGGCCATTCAAAGACAGGCAGGAGTGGCATAGATATTCGTTTTTAAGCTGAGATTTGATTAGTTATATAAATCAGAATCGATTAAGAGCTATTACTCTGAGAATAGACAAAGAATTATGAACCAACACTTGGTTGATATACATATACAGGGTTTAGAGCTATCCTATGACAGCAAATAGACCATGATTCAAAAAGTATCAATAATCTATTTTCGAGTGCACATGCCTTAGCCTGTCTTTTTTATTAACATTAGCAATAAGCAATTATGTTACTTACAAATTTTGGGTCCCAGTTATCCGAATAAAGAAATTTATTATTATTATTATTATTAGCGCCATCACATAGTGGATGGACAGGCATACATAAACATACCTTAGAGCCAGCACGAGAGGCTGGACAGGTAACGTTATATATGACCCATCACTGCAGGTCCGAAAAATTATCATAAAGAAATTTATTATTATTATTATTATTAGCGCCATCACATAGTGGATGGACAGACATACATAAACATACCTTAGAGCGAGCACAGAGAGGATGGACAGGTAACGTTATATATGACCCATCACTGCAGGTCCGAAAAATTATCAATCAACCATTTTTGGGTAATACAGGCCTTAGCCCATCACATAGCGATTGGACAGGTAATTTATAAAATATGACCCACAGATCAAAAGGACCAAGAAAATAACACTCAAGAATTTATTTGTAGACAAGGCTCAGAGCTACCACAAGTTGCGGGGCCGTTTCGTACATAGTTGAGCTAAATATAGTTGCGCATGACACATTGTCCAGGCCCTCCCGTACTGAAGGGAGGCCTGTGCACAACTGTTGAACATAATTATTCATCCCGGAGAAGTGGAGATGGAAGAGCTATGATTTAGTTATGGATAGGACACAAAAAATAATCATTTAACAATTGCTTCATATAATAAAATATTAATATAATACATTACAGACTGGTCCATTTCTGTTACAGCGTCTGCTAACAATTGAACGAAGGCTTCGATTGAACGTCCTTTCTTGTGATCCTAATTAACCCAATCGTTTCCCCAGAAATATTATTTCATTATTGGAGAACATAGAACATATATAAAGACGCAAACTATACTAAACATAGCTCAGTTGTACAAAATTGAAGATCAACTTCAATGCAGAAAACCATTATGATATGAAATAACCATCATTGAATGGGAGCACTCATTAGGCTCGTATAAAAATTTTGAACGGTGTTCTCACTCGGGATCTGTTTGCTTCTAAATCTAATTGAAATTAAGGATTGGGCCTGAAGATTAATGCCTTTATACTTCACTGGGCTAACTTGTTTTTTATTTTTACTGATACCTATCATTCTCTGTGGCAGTAAATATAACCTTAAGGAATCTGGTTTCATGGTTATTACTTTATTTATTTTTTTTCTCTTACCGTTCTGAGTTTCTGGTCGTTATCACTAACATTTGTTGAAATATTCCTATTAGTATTCCCCAGGCAGGGAAAGTGAATATCCCACCAGCTTAAACCGGGCTGCAGAAAGGCTTTTGTCAGCATGACTTATTTGGGGCGAGATAGCCTATTATCAGCAGTCGATGTAATGTTACCACAAACTCAGTTACCAGAGTAGTCTACCGGGAACTGGTTGATTATTAACATTATTTAAGATTTTCTGTATGCCCTTACGTTGACCTATATCAGGAATCAATAAGTATTCTAAAAGTAAAGACTAAAGGGTTGTTACTCGGTTTTATCAGGGAAGTGGACGTCAGCAAAGTAACGTCTGTCGATAACGAATTCTAAAGAAGTTTCTAATCAATATTTTTTGAGTAGAGTTCAATTATATGACTCTTAAGGGATTTATATTCAGGTGATAAACCTCTATTGCTGTACTTAACAGATATTTGCCCTTTACTTTATAAAAAAATTATATGATGTAAACAAGATAAAATTATCATCTTTTATAATATCTTGATCGAACATTTAAAAATCTTAAAGTGGAAGTGGTTGATGATGATATAATGAGAAATAAAGAGGATTAGGTATAGCATTTATACCTAACATACCATAGTAATCAAGAAGGAGTCGACGGAGCCCCGTTTCACGGGGCCCCTATTTTCGAGTTAGGATTACAAGATAACCTAACCTAACCTATAACCTAAGAATCCGGTTCTTTTAATGTCTGTGTGGTGTTTTGTTATGGCGGGGGCTGCGCCCCCGAGCCCCCCATGTGGGGGGCTCTGCCCCCCACGCCCCCCTTTTCTCCTTCGTGGTTTACGACATTTGCTCGACAATATAAAGAGAAAGATATAAAGAGATATAAAGAGTTTACATACATACATACATACATACATATAAAAAGCTGTTATCAGAGATACATCAACTTCTGTGATGGCACATCACATGCCTTAGTGCAGTAATTTATCATCACTTAAGTAACGATAGTTTATGGTAATCTAGTATAGGTACTATGATGTTTAGTACATCACTATTATTGTTTTTATTAATATTGTTGGAAGGAGGGCTAAGCTGTAAAAAGAGATATTTTCCATTTCTATCGATAAGGTTACTTTCTGTCTAACCTGAGGTTGTAATAAATCATGTTTATTTGAAACCCATATTATTACTATTCACAACCCTGCCTTTAAACATCTACATGTAAATCGTCTCGGACAAGGAGAAGAGTATAATTGTATGATTAAACGAACTTACCTGAAGTGAAGTTCTATCATAATTATACGTAGCTCCTTGTCCGAGACGACGGTCCCAACCCTTCCCACTAATACTAAAGCATTATCCCAATTATAGGGTTGTTCATACCATACATCTTCAAACGTAATGACATTGTCACATCTGTCAAAAAGACAGGTTGTTTTGTTTTTTTTTTTTTTTTTTTAGCTTTAAAGATAGTGACCTGAAGCGCTGTACATCAGCGTTACTACATGTAAATCGTCTCGGACAAGGAGCTACGTATAATTATGATAGAACTTCACTTCAGGTAAGTTCGTTTAATCATACAATAATTGGTGGGTTCGCTGATATGACAGGGGAGCCGACGGCGCCCGATTGCTGCCGACAGCCGCCGAGCGCGCCCGAACGCGTGAAGGGGGATTTGAAAGGTTTTATCAAGACAAGTGGTGCATGTTAGTAGATATAGGTACTTGAATTTGTAGGTTATGTTGCGAATTACTTCGGCGTTTGTTGTTAAGAACAATTATGAAGGTTACTATTGTAATGTAAGCACGTATTGCAAAAAGATAGGATAGCCAACCATCTTATTTTCTTTCTCATTATGGGTAAAGCCGCAAGCATAAAGTTAATTCGTAACATCCAACAACATCCTTAATGTAAATTAAATAGGAAACTAGATTTCACGGTTTTCGTGATCGATTCGATTCGATTCGAGTCGGTTGATCACGGCTCATTCATTCATTCATTCAAAGACCGGAACTTTTCACACGAAAATTTTCAATAGAAAAAGTTACGAACCTGTAACTAACTCCAGGGGTGCGTTCAGTTTGATCACCCGACGACGCCCGACGACGCACTGGCCCGTTCAGTAAGTCAGTGCGATCATCGGACGATCACACCAAGTCGTTCAGTAACATCGTCGGGCGATCGCACCGGTCACCCCGTAAAATAGATGGGTGAAAAACGCACAGACGTCACTTTGACAGTTGATATGAGGCAAAATTTATAATTCGAACGCTGGGGATATAAACTTATTATTACGAATACGAAATCATACTTCAATTGACACTTTTGACAGAAGAACGCCCCAAGTCGTTCAGTAAGTGTGTTCATGATCGGACGATTTTCACCCGACGATAATCACACTGACACTTTAGTTACTGAACGTAGCCCAGGCGTGCACACTGGAATTTAGAATCGCTAGGGCATGCTCTAGGCACGTAAAATGATTCCATGTTCGAAATTTGAACCGCGTGCACTAACGAGCAGGGCTGATATTACAACTACAGTTTCTTTTTTCTTTTTTATTTGGGGAAAATTCGGACCAGCCAGCATGTAAGCCGCATGCATCCGTTATCAATATTTTATGCAGAAAAAATGTGTTGATGAGTGAATTTATCCAAACAAAAAAATATATTAAAGAAGTTTCGCAATGAAATGGATTATGTAGATAGTTTTATTTCTATTTCGTATTGTAACAGATACACATCAACAGCCAGACTTCTCAGCTTTAACCGTTGAAAATTCAATGACTTTCGCTCGGGGCGCTCCTCTCTGATATCTTTTTTACGAGTCACAAAAAAAATGGCACAAACTTTATATCGGATCCAATTTTGCCCTGTAACTATGTCGGGGATCTGTGATAAGCTTTTTATAACAAGGGTGGGTATCACACGTCGCCTAGATTTCTTTGCTCCGTGTCTGCGAGCTTTACAATCGCTTGTAACTGGCCAGACAGAATGGTCACGGCCGTAAGAAAAGAAAGTGTATTTTCTTCTTTTTATAGGTGGCCAGTTGTAATAAGCGTTTACGAAGCAAGTTATTGTTAGTCATGTGAACAGAGACAAGATACTATCGAGAATATCGAGATGGATTCACTAAGCGGTTGGCACTTTACTTACATGAAACTATTTTATCTGATAGCGTCAAACTTTTAATATTTTTGTGACGTCATGAGAATTTAGAAATACATTTGACATTTTGAGTCTATAACGAGTGGCCCAAACTGCGCAGTTTGAAAAGACTAGGGATCTCTTTTTTTCGCCTTCTTGGCGCGCCAAGTACGCGTACATTGCTAAAGGGCATTGTATAAATGGTACACTACCAACATAATCATAACTTCCCATAGACAAAACGTAATGTTGCCAATAAAAACCCGTAACGGCGCATTAGTGTCAGGCCGCGTACACACGGGATGTTCCGAGCTACAATTTCGGCCGGATCAGACTAAACCTGCAATTAGGTCGCAATGTACCGCCCGCACGCAAGGCCGCGTTCACACTCATATTAATGTAATTTTATTGCGGAATAAATCGGTGCTGGCGCTGGCATCGGCCGGGTAGTGTGAACTGGGATTTAAATAGAGGTTATAAGTTCAAGTAGATTGGACACGTGCTGAATGTGAACAATCACAGTTGAAGTTCACGTCTTGACTCTCTGACGTCTTTGAATCGCTCTTGATGTAATGTAGCAAAGCGACGCGTATGAGTGAGTTATTGCGTTTTGTCTAATGCACTCGCAATTGCAATCACTGTCTCTGTAATGGCATGGAGAGTGAGACAAAAAAGGTGAAATTCTGGTACATAAGGTATATTATATTTCACTTGCATACGTGACTTGCTGGATTTGTTACAGTGCTAGTTTTTTGACATGAATGTAGATGCGTGCTGTACGTGCAATGATCTCCCTCTCCCTCCAACCCATAGAATGTACCAGCTGCGTCTCTTCCCGCGCAGATGGTAAAAGCCCATCGAGGGAATGGGCGAAAATCTTAGGCATCATGTTAGGCGATGCGGTTAGCAACCCATCACTATTTTGATTCCCCTTTCCACTTCCACCTATGCGTGCACAATCATGCTAAGCGTGGTATTTGGGTCTTGTTACCCTGGGCTTTCCTACTAAGGAATAAAGACGTGATTTGTGTATGTATATATGTGTATGTCCCTCCAACCCCTCCCCCGCGAGAAGTGGCCGAAACAATCTAACGCATAGATAAATCAAAGACAACTTGCTGAGTGCTTTGCGGTTTTAATTCCAATAAAATATTGATAATTCCTACAAAAACAACTAAAGAACCTCCATTAACGAAGTACCGTATCTATACCAATATTATAAAGAGGAAAGATTTGATTGTTTGTTTGTTTGAATTGAAACTCCGAAACAACTGCACCGATTTCAAAAAATCTTTGGCCGTTAGAAAGCTACATTGTCACTGAGTGACATAGGCTACTTTGTACCGCGGGAAAATACCATTTCCTACGGGAAAATTAATTTATCGCGGGCGAAGCTGCGGACGGAAGGCTAGTAGCAAATAAATGCGTCGCGAGTCACAATTCATCATCTAAACTATGATAATGGCTGAGATGGGCTTAGTTATGAGAATAAATCATTTTGGGGGCGTGGCCTCTTGATATATGACCCGTGATGACCTTCGCATCGGTTGTCAGAAACGTCATTAATAAAAAATATTTGAGTTTGGTTAGCATTTCTGGTGTTCTATGGGCATTGGTATGTGGTAAAAAGTTCGCGAATTTAGAAGCTTTAGAAATGTCATCTTCTCGTCTCATCATTTTGATGACCGGATAGCCTAGTGGTGAGTGACCCTGACTATGAAGCTAGAAGTCCTGGGTTCGAATCCCGGGAGGGGCAGACAGTTGTATGATGAATACGAATGTTTGTGCCAGAGCCATGGATGTTGTATGTATTTAAGTATGTATTTATCTACATTATACAAGTATGTTTATCCGGTACCCATAGTACAAGCTTTGTTTAGTTGGGTGTAATTTGTTCCAAGATATTTATTTATTTATTACGTCCCAGTGCGACGAGCATGTATGAAGAGATTGAAGTGTGGATGAAGCGAAAGAAGTATGTCAGGATTGTAGCAAGTGCAACAAAGTAGTATCTGCCTACCCCCGTGGGAAAGAGGCGTGACGGTATGTATGTATGTATGTTCCAGTGCTGGGCACAGGCTCTCAGAACGTGTGAAGTTCCCAATCCGCACTGGGCCCGCGTGGAAAGTATAGAAATGTAATAAAAACTTTGGGAAGTCATAAATGTCTAGATTTCATTGTATGTGAAATCGAAGCACATTGCAAACACAATAAAAGTTGCATAATAAAATTACGAATTTGCAACTAAAAAGAGTCTTTTATACGCATCACTTCGCTGTAGAAAGCGCTGATGCTCCATCATCCACACACAAAACACACATGCCACTGGCACTCACATAGGTACAGTTCCTTTGAAAGTGACGTAACACGGAACACCCAACCTCCATAAGGTCCCTTTCAACGCTATACCAGTTATATTTTATTTACCATCATCGGAAAACCGATACGTTCAAATCCAAACAGCCGAAGTGCTGTGAAGGGCTCACATGCTACAGATGTACGCTTAAGTGAGGTTGCCAGTGTGTTTTACAACATGGTGCTCACGGCTGAGTTCGATTTTCAAATTTAATAATGTTTTAGTTTTTTAGCTGTGCTCTTTCAGCCAGTATGGTGTATTTTTTTTTTTCAGCATTCCGAAGTTGGGAATTAAATCTGCATTTTGAATTTGGAATTTTTATGTAGTTTTTAGGGCATTGTTTTACGTGCCAGTATTTGTGTTTGATCGGTTTTTTTGTAATGAAGTATTCTTTATTTTGTTTTGTCGTACTTGAACCTAAAAATAGCACAATGGCTACTTACTTACCTGCCCTTGATAATATAAATAAATCCTTTGAGCCACGACGTATCTACGGCCAGTCTCGGATCAAACTCAAACTGAAGCCCCGTAAAAGTCTTGCATCAAACTTTACTCGGCTCAGAATCGAACCCCCTACGGTAAACAAGATGTAAACAAACGCCAAATAACACCTAAATAAACTTTACTTATCTGCACTGCGACCGGGTGCCGTAAACATATACTTATAAACATGCTAGGGTAGCGCAAAATGTATACGTTAATATGACGTCACAATTCAATTTGCGGGCTTGGGGCGGTTAGTGTCTCTCTTGCACTTGGGCTACGGCAATGAGAGTAAGCGAGAAGGTTTATTAATAAACGTAACGATTTTTAAATTGACTTTTAGGTTATCGACTCTGATGATTGCTAGCGTTTGTAAAGCTCACAAGACAGGTATATTTATTTACAATCTGTGACAAAGAAACTGCATCAAATTTCAAAACAGATAACGATAAAAAAAATAATACATTTTGCACAGATTATTGCGGTCGGTAGGACCTCGTGCAAGGTCCGTCGGGATCGCTACTACTGTTTTACTCGTTAATCCTGCCGCCAAGCAGCAGTGCTTGCACTGCTGTGTTCCGGCGTAAAGTCAGACAGCCGGTGAAATTACTGGGACACTCATTTGCTGTTCTATTTTATAAAAAAAAACATAATAGCCAAGGTTCGCTACTGGCACAGGACTGGTCCCACAATGAAAGGAACTTTGGGGTCACATTAGTCACATAGATACATATATCACGTCTTTATCATACGGGGTAGACAGAGCCTAAGGTAACAAAACCTTAAGGCCACGTTTAGCATGATTAAGGGCGTATAGCTGGAAAGGGAAATCAAAATAGTGATGGGTTGCTAGCCGCATCGCCTATGACATGATTCCTAAGACTTTCGCCTTCCCTCGATGGGTTTTCACCGCGCGGGAAGAGCAGCAAACTGGTAAATTCTATGTTTTTTCTTTACTCCCAGACCAGCATGGAAGAACCGGGGTCACGACCGGCCGAAATGGTCGGCAGCCCTGATCTAATCTATCGTAGAAAAAAACAAATACTACGCATACGTGGAAGACTATGATATAAAATTGTAAATATCTCACATAGCTACGATTCTTTAAATGCGAAGGCGGCAGCCCCTTACGCCCCCATATTTGCGCTCTCCACTTGAGGAAACGCGTAATTTTGCCAGATCCGCAAACATGCTAAGGATATGTCATAAGCGGTTGCGAGACGGAACTTTTTTATGTCAATAAAACGTAGATACAACCTGGCAAAAGAGGCACTGGTCATCAATAACTTCATCATCATCAGCCTATAGCCACTGCAGCCACTGCTGAACATAGGCCTCACCAAAAAGCGCCACGAAGACCCGCCGACTCCCGCTAACTTCGCCAGATCATCAGTCCATCTGTACGTCTAGCACGAAAGCGTACAAAAGTCGCGTCGCGCGCGAGTCAGATTGCCCGTCTTTTTCTTACTATTCGATTTAGAAAGAGATGGTTAATCTATCTCGCGCGCGACGCGACTTTCGTATGCTTTCGTGCTAGGCATACTGGTGCAGGTCTTTCCCACTCTGCGTCTTTCGGTACGAGGCCACTCGGGAACCTCTGACTTTATCGGCCGTTGGGCCTGTGAGCCACGTAATCTGCCTGACATTTGAGTTAGCAATTTTTCGGGGTATGTCAATAATTAGCAGAGAGCGGAGTTTACGTTGAATTTTATCGGGGGTGCGAGTTGGGTTACCTCCGCGTGTGATCAAGAGCTGCGGTTCGTTTTTAGATCCGTCCGGGGGGAAGAGCAGTACTTGGTCCGCTGCATCCTGGGCATCGGCTATAATTTGCTAGCGGTCTCCGAGAGATATTATTGACTGTCTTCTAGCGTACAACGTTGCCGACATTTTTGTGACATGATTTTTGAATACTGTATTTATTACATGATGGGGATTAGAAGAAGAGTTTTATCGACTATCGATAATTTTTACGAAGCGCATCTTCATTTCTTTATTTACCAAGAAACCTCAAATCCGCATTATAAGCAAAAAATTAATAACAATACGAATGCAATACAGGCAGTATTTTTATGTACTGTGGCCAGTTCACACTTCAAGTTTATGCCTCATGTTCGCCCCCAGAAAAAAAACCTGGATCCACCCTTGCACATAAAGTGAGGTATAATAAAACGTCATAGCTTTAGCTGTAGTACAAGTCAACATCATGACTTGCGATGCGACGGCTGAACAATTGCCGGCTATCTCAATAGTCGGGGCATACTTCACCTCTTTATTATATTAGTATAGTACCGACACTGCATCTCAGCTCCCTTTGTTTTTGGAATGAGATGAAGACGGCTTGCGGTCCGAACCAGACTTAGGGTTACCAACAGCGTGATATTAATAATTGGTTTCCTATTTTTAGAAAACGAAATCTTTACAATAGTCCTCCAGCACTTTGCATTTATATTCTAGTGTCTAACACCTCAGCGTGATGGTGAGCCAGCGTCCATTTCACTTTTGCGAAGACACACAACGCTGATGATCTATTTTTCATGTCTGTTTTTTTTCTTGTTTCTTTTCTATTAAAGTGTGTATATTCTCTTATACATATTTGTGTGTCTTGCAAAAATGAATAAAAATAAATGTCTTCTTTCTGGTGGTGCCCAAGCTTGTATAATAATTATAATATTTCAAAAAGTGATCTCTTTGCGACAGGGTTAGAGGTCGATCCTGTACTGCGACGTAATGCGAATTGCAGAATGTTGCAAGTCTAAATTTTATTTTAGACAGTCGTCGTACACATGTGCCTGTTTAATTACACTGTTTTTAAAGGTTTTTCAAATACGTGTTTATAAGCTGAAAAACTATGCGTTCAACTCCTGCTACGATGTAACTTTGTTTCGGCTTTCGGCTGTTGTAAATATGTAGCAACGACAATGAGTGGCAACCCTAAATATTCTGCCAACATTTCATTTTTTAAACTCACTTTTAACAAGCATCCATGGAGTTCAACTTTTTTATTTTTTTATACTCGCACAAAGGTGTCATGAATTTGTCTGGCGTTCCGTAGAGCGTTTCTTTTTTTTAAGTCTCAGTTGGAATCTGTTTGTTAATGTTTTTGGTATTCTCCTCATTTTTAACGACAATGCTTTTTCTTTTCAGGTAACGCATCACACGTTTGGCTTCTTAGTCTAGAGTTACTAGTAAGTTTTATTTTTCAATTTTATACTTAACATAAATCCCGCAGTGTCAGCAATTTTTATTATTGTATCTTAATCTACGAAATTATCATGTAAAAGGAATAATTACTTATGATGCGTAAGTAGTTCGCAGCACATACCCCCTTAATCATAAACGCTCTATGGCTTCTGCTAACTTAGCAATCGTTTGTCCTTATCTGTGAAAGGTAAATGTCAAAGTGACAGATAAGGACAAACGATTGCTAAGTTAGCAGAAGCCTACAGAGCGTTTATGAATAAGGGGGTTAGTCTTTATCCTACTAATATTATAAACGCGAAAGTTTGTAAGTATGTTGATCTGGATGAAATTTGCAACAAAGATAGATTATGTTCTGGAATAACACATAGGCTACTTTTTATCCCGGAAAATTGCATAGTTCCCGCGGGAAAGCGACACACAATTTCTTTGCAAACGAAGTCGCGAGCAACAGCTAGTTTCTTATAAATTGCACTTAAGCGTCGCCGAAAATTACCTTATTATGGTCCCTGACAATATTAGGCCATCCAATCGTCGATTAAAATTACGGTTTATTAAAACGGAGATGAAATTTAATTAATTGGCAGCCATTTTAAGTTTCATTTAAATCTGCTTTAAATCCATACAAACAAAACGACCGATAATTTGAGGATTCAACTCTGCCATAATCTTTGGCTACTGGTCTTAGCGTCCGCAATACGCTATAATAATAAGGAAGATTGAGTCGAGAGCCTGCGCCCGCGCAAGAGCTGCCGACCGGTTCCGCCGGTCGTGACCCCAAACTCCAAACCCTCTTAGTACGGGATGACACCTGTGCTAGTAGCAAACTACGCTTTCTAGAACGAACAGTAAGAAAAAGACGCGGGTAGACGGGTAGATAGATATATCTCGGGCGCGACACAGCTCTCGCGCAGCCTCATGCTAGCCGTGCAGAGCAGAATAAACCCAAAATTTAAAAAAGTGAGAAAAATCTAGTACATACATACATATATCACGTCTTTATCCCTTACGGGGTAGACAGAGTCAAAGGTAACAAAACCTAAAGGCCACGTTTAGCATGATTAGGGGCGTTTAGGTGGAAAGGGAAATCAAAATAGTGATGGGTTAGCAGCCGCATCGCCTATAGCATGATTCCTAAGATTTTCGCTCAATTCCCTCGATGGGCTTTTACCATCTGCGAGGGGAGAGATGCAACTGGTAAATTCTATGTTTTTTCTTTAAAATCAAGTAGGTATTATTTATTTCAATTCCCCGTTTACCGGACCCTCTCTCCCCACATGAGATTTGGTACCCTCCCCCCCCTACCGCATCGGCTGATGGCTACTGGTCTTTAAAAGGCTGTTATAATGTTGTAATATAGAGAAGTTTGTAGGCGTGCGCAAGCGCAAGGCGCCGACCGGTCCGGCCGGTCGCCGTGACCCTCACCGGTTTGCACGGATTGCTGATAAATTTACAATACGAATAGGTACGAATAAACTGGACGGACAGTTTCTAGGAGCTCATCATTTGATTAAAAAAAAAACTTTTCAGAAAAAGTTTTTTTTTGTTAATCTTGACACATTTTTTTCGTACAATGTATGATTAAAATAGTTTAGAAAGATGATAAACTTTACATTGAAAATGTCTAGATGATGTTCTCAAACTTTTTCGCTGACAATTTTTTTTCACTGCCCCCTACGCAAAAAAACAATAGAAAATACATATTAGACCGCCATCAGAATGGTAAATATTGAAAGATCTGTCACTTTGTTACTTTGCTTGCATTCATTGTTATGTAGGTATCGAAAATTACCATTTTAATTGGGGTAATTTTTTATGTTATTAGCTATTTTTGATTCTGAGCAAATATATCTAAATAAAAAAATTACTTCCATGCTGGTCTGGGAACAAAGAAAAAACATAGAATGTACCAGTTGCTTCTCTTCCCGCGCAGATGGTAAAAGTCCATGGAGGGAATGGGCGAAAATCATAGGAATCATGTTATAGGCGATGCGACTATCAACCCATCACTATTTTGATTCCATTTTCCACCTATACGCTCACAATCTTGCTAAACGTGGCCTGTAGGTCTTGTTATTGTAGGCTCTGTCTACCCCGTAAGGGATAAAGGCGTGATTTGTGTATGTAAAAAATTGCGACTTTTCACTTATTTACCCTTGACGCGTGTACGACTCGCTCTTGGCCAGTTTTTTATCATCTCCCAAACAGCGATATGTAAGCATATGTGCAAACGTCGTGGAGGATAAGACAGTGTAAACAAGCGCCGGCTAAGGATTAGGCGGTATAAAGGATGTTGAAAAAAAGTGTCAAGTGCGAGTCGGAGCAATGCACTTAAGGTTCCATACTATCGTGTAATTGATGAAGTAAGTTCGGAAGTCTTTGCGTGAGCTAATTAAATTTTGAAGTTTTTCCATTTTTCGATTTTATTTTTGACAGTTTGTGACATGAACAAAAAATTTTAAAAAATTGCTTTGTTCACTGTAATGATTCAATAAAATAGTTTAAAAAAAATATCGTGTTTAAAAAAGGGAATTTTGAATTTTTCTTTTTTTCAGACATCTTTTTTCTGACACTCGTTGCTATGGTTACAATATTCTCCGTTACTCTTTAAATCGTTGTAAGATTAAAATTTGCCAAAATTCAGCATGTTACTATCGTGACACAACATCTCTTCTAACGGTGAAGGAAAACACCGCGAGGAAACCCGCACACATCTGCGAAGCAATTCAATGGTGTGTGTGAAGTTCCCAATCCGCACTGGACCCGCGTGAGAACTGTTACAGACTCCTTGCGCCGCCCTCCTACATTTACTTTATTCTCTTAATGTTGACTTTTTGACATGCTAGTGTCATAATAAAAATGAACGTATGATTTGTCAAGATACTACGCCTTTTCTTAAACGAAAATTAAATCCCGTGTCCGCGTAGCGGACATACTGGTACCTTCGAGCCGGATATTTGGAACCCGCTGACCGCCCGACATAATTGAACCTGAACCATGTCGCGGCCACAGACCCGAAGTCAGTCCAAGAAAATTCGTACCGAACCCGAACCACAACCGGAAGCACAGACGTCTTCCAAAGCGATTGCAGAAGCGAAGTCCAACGCTAGTTCAGTAAGTCGTTACAAGTCGAACCAAGAAAGTACAGTCCGATCGAAAAATAGTGTAACATTGCTTCAAAAACAAGAAGCCGAACTAGCGGCAGCGGAACGATTACTTGAGTTAGAGAAATCAGTCGTTCAGAAAAGGCTTCAGGTAGAATTAACCCGATTAAGTGCACAAGGCAGCTCGGCACCCTCTACCGCTAGTCAGACAGGTCGCAGTCGAGTGCAAGAATGGTTAACATCTGAACTTCAACGAAATGAGCAACAACCACCGTGTGAACCACTAACCCATCATGATCACCGCCATGGCTGCGACCCCACACAGAACCCAAACATGAGAACGGCGCCAACAGAACTCACTGATATCCAACTACTAGCCCGAGAGATCTCAAACCTTCGAAAACCCAGTGAAGGTAAAGAGTTGCCATATTACAACGGCAGTGTTCAAGAATGGCTGTCGTTTAAAGCCGCCTACGCCGAAGTTAGCTCTACTCTAACTTGCACCGAGCTCGTATCCAGATTGCGACGCTGCCTGAAAGGCGAGGCCAAAGAAACTGTCGCGGCCCTACTTCATTCTCAAGCCTCGGCGATCGATATTATGGAGGCGTTAGAGCTACGTTTCGGCCGTCCGGAGTTAATACTATTAGAGGAAGTAAGAGCGCTGAAAGATTTGCCGAAGCTTAATGACAGTACCGAACAGTTGACCAAGTTTGCATGTAAGGTACAAAATTGTGTAGCTACCATGAAAGCACTGAACAAACCCGAGCATTTACACAATATGGACCTCATACAAACCTTGAAGCTGAAGATGCCACACCTCAAGAGTCGCTGGATCACATACGCTATAGAACATGAGAATAAACACGAACCTGAACTAATCAAATTAGCCGACTTCCTGAAAAAAGAAGCACAATCGGTTTCAAAATATTGGACTCACGAACCATCACGTCAACCCATTAAGCCGACCCATCACAATAGAGCCCATTACACCGAGTTCGAAGAATATTATGAAGAACAAGATCCTTGCTATGCCACGCGTTCGCATCCATCCATCGATCCCGCCGATACCATCTGCCCCTACTGCAAATCGACAAATCATAAGTTTTTGAAAGACTGCGATAAGTTCATTTCGCTATCAATCGATGACCGTTGGACATGGGCTAAGGAAGCCAAAGTATGTTTTAAATGCTTGAAACCCAGACACCGAAGGGAGACCTGCCGAGCTCGGTCTTGCGGCATTGATGGATGTCGTATGACACATAGTCGTTTTCTCCATGCCCCAATTGTACAACCAGGGATTTCTGCTACAACAACTGATCCTATAACAACAACACCTGAACCGCAAGTTCGAAACCCAGAACCTGTAAATGAAACTGCAGCCTGTAGTAGAAGCACCCCAAGGACTCAGGTTTTACTCAAAATTATACCAATTGAAATACGAGGGCCAACCATGTCAAAACGAACTTACGCCCTCCTGGATGGGGGGAGCACCTTGACTTTGCTGAAACAAGAGCTTGCCAATAATATTGGCCTGAAAGGAATGATCGAACCGCTGACTTTAGCCGGAGTTAATGCGACTTCGGAAGAACCAAACTCTCAACGCGTGAACTTTGAAATTGTGGGACCTTCTAATACCCCAATTGAACTATATGGCGTTAGAACTGTTCAGAATCTCCCACTATCTCCTCAAACTGTTGCCGACACCAACCAATTCAGCCACCTCCGGGATTTACCTGAAGCGGAGCTTTGTTATGATCACGGCACACCGGAATTATTGATTGGTCAAGATAACTGGCACGCCATTGTAAGTAAAGAGATTCGTCACGGAAAGCGGAACGAACCAGTAGCATCCCTGACAGCATTGGGTTGGGTGGTGCACGGATTCTCACAGTCATCTACAAGTTCTGTCCACTTCGTGGGTCATAGTGATCAAGAAATGCACGAGATGGTTGAAAACTACTTTAAAATTGACTCACTCGGAATTTTGAACGAAGTCAAAGACAATAAGGAAGATGAGAGAGCTCTAAACATTTTAAAAAACACTGCTAGGCGTGTAGAAGACGGAAAGAGGTGGGAAGTTGGATTATTATGGCGTGAAGACGATCCGAAAATGCCCAATAACTTTCACTACGCCGCAAAAAGACTTCGGTCTATTGAAAAAAAAATGGACAAAGATCCTGCATATGGATTGAAGTATAAAGAGAACATGGATAACTTCATACGCAGTGGATATGCTGCGCCATGTGATCCAGTACAATCACCCATAAAGTGGTTCCTCCCACATTTTGGGGTAACTAACATAAACAAACCAGGGAAACTAAGAATTGTTCATGATGCAGCCAGTAAGGTACAAGATGTCTCTTTAAACGACAAACTACTCACTGGACCAGATTTGCTCTTATCACTGCTGGCGGTAATCTTCAAATTCAGAGAAGGAAAAGTGGCCGTATCTGCTGATATAAAAGAAATGTTCCTGCAGATACGGATACGACCCGAAGATCGACCAGCCCAACGTTTTCTCTGGAGAGAATTTGATAGAAAAGGCCCAATGAGAGAACATGAAATGAAATCCGTAATTTTTGGTGCCACTTGTTCACCAGCTACGGCAATTTATATTAAAAATAGAAATGCTGAAGACTTTATCGATCAATATCCCGAGGCAGTAGAAGCAATAAAGTCCCGTTTCTATATGGATGATTATTTACACAGCTTTCATTCAGAAGAAGTAGCACAAAGAACAGTCGAACAAGTTGCACATATTAATCAAGAAGGAGGTTTCACACTAACCCAATGGATATCAAACAGCGAACGAGTTATGCGGAGCATTGATGAGAGCAAAAGAGGCACGGGAGGAGTGGATCTTAATTTTAATGTCAATGTGAAAATTCTCGGATTAAGATGGAATCCGTCTGATGATACTCTGGGATTTAATTTAAATTTCTCAAAACTACCCGATGAGATCATTGATGACACAAAAAAACCAACAAAACGCGAAGCACTGAGAGTCGTTATGAGCGTTTTTGATCCACTAGGACTTCTAACACCTATCATTATTCAAGGCAAGATTCTTCTTCAGCAAATATGGAGATCAGGTATTGATTGGGATACAGAGGTGCAAAAAGAAGAGCACACTGTCTGGAAGCGTTGGATTAAGCGCCTTAGTTCATCATGCCTTTGTAGAGTCCCACGACACTATGCTCCGGAACCTACTAGAAGCAACGTGGAGTTGCACATATTCTGCGATGCAAGTGAACAAGCATTCGCTACTGTCGCCTACTGGCGTTTTCTACAAGACAATGGAAGTATCACAATTAATCTCATATCGAGCAAGTCCCGAGTATCACCCCTAAAACCAGTATCGATTCCCAGGCTCGAACTTCAAGCTGCTGTCCTTGGAGCACACTTAGCACACACAATCGAAAAGAACCATGACACAATTAAAGCGAACAAAAGATATTTCTGGACGGACTCTTCAGCTGTTATAGCTTGGATTAATGGAGACCCTCGAAACTATAAAACATTTGTTTCCAATCGTTTGGGAAAAATTGCTGAATTGACGAAATCGACTGAGTGGAGATGGTTACCGACATCCTTGAACGTAGCTGACGATGCTACTAGAGAACTTGATAACCTAAGCGATGATCACCGCTGGTTCAAAGGCCCGCCATTTCTTTACACAGACACTAACTCATGGCCCACTCAATTAAATGACAGCCAACACATATCTCCTAATTTACTAGAAAGGAAGAAACAGACCTGCAGTTCGTTGCCAGTGAACTCATTTGCACCAACTTTGCCCGATATCAAAAGATTCTCTAAATGGTTACGCCTTATTAGAAGCACGGCTTACATGTTCTTATTTATAGAAAATACTCAAAAAAAGGAACGCAATGGTTTGAAACTAGAACATATAGAATGCGCCGAAGAAGCTTGGATCAAAATGAGTCAAAGCCAAAGTTTTTCTGCCGATTTAGAAAATTTAAAAAATAATAAACCCCTTGATAAAAACAGTCGATTACGGAAAACTTGCCCGTTTATAGATGGACGTGGAGTGATGAGATTGAAGGGGAGAGCCAACGCTGCCAGCGATATCGATCACAATCTCATCCAACCTATCATAATGGACGGCAAACATCCGTATACTAAGTTGTTGACGTTACATCACCACGTACAAGCCAACCACGGCAATCATGAAACGGTTGTCAACAGCTTACGACAAAAATATTGGATTATAAATATACGCCCTACGGTGAAAACAGCTGCCAGAACTTGTCAAATGTGCCGAATACGCCGCGCCGAGCCTGCACATTTACCACACGGAGATCTACCTCCCGCAAGATTAGCTCACCATCTAAGGCCGTTTACCCATTGTGGACTTGATTATTTTGGACCGATGACTGTAACAATCGGCCGAAGACGTGAGAAGAGGTACGGTGCCCTCTTTACGTGTATGACAAGTAGAGCCGTACATGTTGAACTCGCTTCATCGCTACCCACCGACTCCGCTATCCTCGCTTTACGAAGAATGATTGCCCGTAGAGGTTCACCTAAAGTTATTTATTCTGACAACGCAACCAATTTTCGCGGCGCCTGCACAGAGCTAAGAAGAGCTGCCGAAGAAATAGATCGAGAGACAGTGAGAGATTTTCTTCTTAACCGAGGCATAGACTGGAGCTTTATACCGCCAGCTTCTCCGCATATGGGAGGTTGCTGGGAAAGATTAATACGCTCGATAAAGACAGCCCTACGCGTCACTCTCAAAGAACAATCTCCATCAGAAGAAGTGCTAAGAACCGTACTGACAGAGGCTGAGCACACAGTAAATTCACGCCCATTGACCTACGTAGCAGTGCACCCAGATGATCGAGAAGCAATAACCCCAAATCACCTGCTGCTCGGAGGGCCATCCAATGTCCCACACATGGGATGTTTTACGGAGAGCGACATAGTCACTAGAAAACAATGACGAAGGACACAAAGACTGTGCGACTTGTTTTGGAAACGCTGGGTCCGTGAATATCTTCCTACGATAATCCCCAGAGCGCATGTTTCAGAGAGACCAGACCTGAAAGAAGGCGATGTTGTTGTCATTGTGGACCAAGGACTGCCTCGAAACGTCTGGCCAAAGGGCATAATAATTAAAGTATTCCCAGGTGCAGACGGGCGCGTACGCGTTGCCGAAGTGCGTACATTGGCTGGTGTGCTACGACGCCCCGCCGTCAAGATCGCACGGCTCCCTGTCGAGAGTGCTGAATGCACCTAGGTGTGCATTGGTGGGGAGAGATGTTACAGACTCCTTGCGCCGCCCTCCTACATTTACTTTATTCTCTTAATGTTGACTTTTTGACATGCTAGTGTCATAATAAAAATGAACGTATGATTTGTCAAGATACTACGCCTTTTCTTAAACGAAAATTAAATCCCGTGTCCGCGTAGCGGACAAGAACTATAGTGGGACGTATAGCTGGAGATGACGATGTTTTCTTCTAACAAACTGCCTGGTGCCACGGTACAGTATAACAAGTAGTTGATCCACCCAAATACAATATCTTTAAAGATAGCAAAGAAACAGATGCCCCATTGCGTACGGAACCCTGGGGCGCGTTATCACGTGATATAAAACAGGCACACGCGTGCCGCGAGGTGATTGGCCGATTCACTACCGCACCGTTAACGCCGCACGAGTGTTCACAACACAGAGACAAGGCTTTGCCGGGTATAGGCACATCCGACCGAGAAAGCGATTAGATGTCTATTTTCTCGCTCCTATTTTACCAAGCTCCTGCTATTCTGCCAAGTTTCTTGCGGCGCAATTTACTTGGCAATGATGGTCTTTCCGAATGCGCTGGTAGTTTCAAAAAGACATGTAAAAGAGCCCTTGGCGGCCAATTTGCAAAAATACATTTTCGTGTTCATTTTCATTTCATTTTCATTTTCACCTTACATGCTGGGGTCTGATTTTTGAAAGCACATATGAGATGCCACTCGAAAGAGGTGAAAAAATGTGCTGATTTTGAAATACGGATAGTATAGACAATCACAGCCCTCGTTAAGCTTGTGAACTGGTCGAAACTTTGATTAGAGCTGTAATTTTGGAGATATAAGCCGATTTATACCACTTTCGAGTGATGTGCTTTCAAAACTCGGACCCCTGGTCTGGGAGTAAAGAAAAACGGTGAATGTACCAGTTGCTTCTCTTCTCGCGCAGATGGTAAAAGCCCGTCGTCGTTGGCAGTGGGACCAGTGTATCTTGTAGGATAGACAGAGAAAAAAAAACAAAAAGTTTATTTTGCAAATAGGCCGCCAAATGCTTGTTACATGTCTTTTTTTGAAAGTACCAGCGCATGGTAACAAGACCTAAATGCTACGTTTCGCATGATTGTGGGCGTATAGGTTAAAAGGGGGAATCAAAATTTTAGCCCATTCCCTCGATGGGCTTTTACCATCTGCGCGGGCAGAGAACGTTATTTCTTTGCTCCCGGACCAGTACGAAAGTAACCCACATTCGGAGGCATCGGAGTAGTATTAGGTCAATAACTACCATCCAAAGCGTAATAATCCTAGCGTAGCACGGTTGTATGAAGCTAGTTCTCTGTGCAGCATTTATTAACTGTGAGAAGACAAGGAAATAGAAGATACTGTATTAGGAAAATGGTTACTGCGGATCTTATTGTATATAATTATTGTCCTTTGTTTTTTTGGCAAACTAATGGTCGCTTGGCACGATCTTATGTGTACTTTTGTACGCGTAAGACGACTAATAAGGAACATTCTGGGTTCTTATGAGCATAACACGTGTATCTATGACACATGAAATAAGTCAGTAGAAAGTTCGTGTCTGTACATGAAATAAATGATGAATAAATTCATCAAAAATAGAGTGCTAACGGTCAGGGAAGATTAAAACTATAACAACTTATGCAGCTTAGTACCAACAACTTAATCATCTAATTAAGTACCTAAAATTGGCGTGCTGACACCTTATATTGCCGCGGTTACATTAAACATTAAACTGAATTAGTTGAAATTTGGTATACAGTTAGTTTCAGTCCCAGGGACGAACATAGGATAGTTTTTATTCCAGAAAACAGCATAGTTACCGCGGGATAGTGATAAGCGAATTCTGCGCAGACGGAGTCGTGGGCAACAGCTAGTAATAAATAATAATATTTATTTATTTAGTTATTTATTTAATTGAGGTGTTCTACAGCATTACAATCGTACTTATTCTAGTTTACAATGCGAGTCTTAACGGCAATAACAGAACTCCCTAAGTGGTACAATCATATGCCTGGGTGGGGAAATATAATTTGAAACAACGAACATATTCAGAAAAGGGTAAGAAAAGATTGCTCCCAGATACAACTGTTTAACTGTTTATTACAAACTTAAGTTATATTTGCCACAAATTTTCAAATCTTTATGATCAGCCTGACTGCACACCTTTGACGATCTGTGCTTCCTGATATTTTTATCTCGAACGTTCCTAATTTATTGAAAACTCGGCTGCTCTTATATGTATGATGAATTGCGTGTTCTGATGTTATTAACCTTATCTAGTGTAACGAATTTATTGAAATTTAATGCTGCACCGAAATATATCTGATGGCGACTGTACATAGCAGGTAATTGAGATATTTTGGCACGTGCCTCGCGTGCGCCGGAGTCGGTGTTCGTTTTACTGCGATCGGCGATACCATCTGTTATTGCGTTTAGATCGTCTTTTAGTGCTTTCTAGCTGGCTGTAAAGCGCTAGAAGTGGCATCAAATAATATATTAATAGATTTAAACTAAGTTTTCTTCACTGGGGGTTTCTAAACCCCAAAAATATAGGAGTGTTTTAAAAAGTATTGATATATTATATACCTTCTCCATTTCACCTTTTTATCTCTATACTTTGTTACCCGGGTTACGGCGGTTACTTGTTATTATGTCATTCAATAAATTCATGTTTTGATACAAATCACGAATTTATCAAGTATATAGATAATTTTCATGTTTTCACTGGTTTCTTTAACTGTACGTAACTTAGTATCTGTTGTTGTTTAGCCGTTGCTATTTATTTATTTAGGGGGAAATAGTTTAATTTATTATTGAATCTTCCATGCTGGTCTGGGAGCAAAGAAAAAACGTAGAATGTACCAGTTGCTCCTTTACCCGCGCAGATGGTAAAAGACTATCGAGGGAATGGGCGAAAATAATAGGAATCATGTTATAGGCGGTGAGGCTAGCAACCCATCACTATTTTCATTCCATTTTCCACCTATACGCCCACAATCTTGCTAAATGTGGGCTGTAGGTAGCTGTTATCTGAGGCTCTGTCGTGATTTGTGTATGTATGTATGTAAATATAAGTAATTGAAAAACGTTAACATTCAACGTTAAGTCAACAAACCAAAGTCAAAACAGGATGAACTCTTATATAAGTGATGATGATTTTACCGTTAATCCACGTGTTTACTAACTGGTATGATATCTACGTATCCGCCAAAACGTGGTCAGAATAAGCGCACAAACGACACGTTTATGCGACTAGTCCCGTTTTAATAACACAGTACAGCGCTCTTAAAACCTCTATAGAACTAAATAGTCTCCTTTTAAGGAGCTCTAAGCGTGGTGCAAGCAATGTCGGATGTGGATTACTGTCGCTGCACGACTGTGAGATTAATACAAGTTCATATCGCTTTGTGCCGGGTCACGTGTCCCCATTTGTCGGCTCTTTGCTTCGGTGTGGAATGGCTGTGCTGTAGATTGTCCCTGAGGGCATTGCCTTCTATTTAGGAGGGAGGTAGAGGCAGGCATTAACCATTAGAAACTGTAGGCTGCTTCAACGCCTAGGGAGGGACCCCGCGTTTGTTAGAGGCAAATAAAACTTGAAGTAATTTTTTAAGCCGTGTCGAGGTAGGTATACCTACAAGATCTCTCAGAATGATTCTGGAATATTTGAAGGAAAGAAGGAAAGAAAAAAGTTTATTTATGACAGTCACAAAACAACAAATAAATAAACACCCAACTCAGCATTTGCTGGCCTTACAGTCAGCGCTGGTCTTCCGTTGGGGCTATCGGGTGATAGATACATTGAAAAAATTGTTTATTACATATAATGCAACAGTAAAAACAAACATTATAAATTATAATTGGGATTGTCTATTTTTTTACAATGTATAGTAAATCGAAAACCATTTCGAGATAAATGCTTTTTAAATCGTTTTCTGTATTTACTTTATTTTATTTTACTATAATGAATTTATTACATGAAAAATAAGCAATGACCTTCATTTGACATTCCCAGACATGATGTAGACGGTCCAAAATGTACTTTATTTGCAAAGGTTACAAATTCTATGCTATTTACGCGTGGATTATACTACGGAGTTCAATTTGGACCCGCAATCTGACATTTCATTCATCTTATGACAGATGACAAGCAAATGGGCAATCTTGTTACTGTCATTCTTGTTTTTTCCACCGTTTACTTTCATATTGTTGTATTATAGTTTAGATTTAGAAGCACTTTCGGTCGATAATTAGGCAAGAGTGTAACCACACAGCGATGTGCTTCGCTCACATGAAAGATTTTCCGCTAAATATTTTAATGAAGAGCGAAAATATTACGTTTTCAGTTTACTTTCGCCTACTGAGTTTACTGACTTATTTCCGGGTCCTGTTTTGTCTCGATCATACCTGGTATGTGTTTATGGACCTTTCTGCTTCGCGCAGAATGTTATGGTATGTGTAACGGTTGTGAAAATATAAAATTCATAGGAGAAGATCGCGTGAATGTTCCTGTGTTATTGTTGAATCATGTTGACATTGATACTGATGACAGTTTGCCAACTTCACCACAGATAGAAAAGACGTTAATGGCGGCGCTTCACATACGTTTTATGACCAATTTATCCAATAAGCAGATGTGTGATACCGGCAATGGAAACTCTGACGTCATCAACCAAAATACTTTCAATAATTAATAGTGAAAAAAATACCGAGTTATATGAGAAAATATTGAAATTAGTTTCTTATAATTGACTATTCTACACAAAAAAAAGATAAAAAGGATAGGTATTTTTTTTTAGACAATCCCAATTGGATGCGGTTGCCTGGGCACAAAACCCTTTGTCTTTGAAAAGGAAATAATAAAACAATAAGCATAGACAACCACATCACAGACAATAGAAGAAGAGAAGGAAGTGAAGTGACATGACAGCCAAGCAGTAGCTTTAGGTTAGAATACACATAGAAATTCAAAATTAAAATTAATTAATTTACAAACAAAAATGATGAATGCTGCACTACAATTAAACATATTTCACCAGATTATTGGGGTAGTTTGAATAAATAGACTCTGTAAATGTGTTTTTTTTTTCTGCCCCGCATCTGTAAATGTTTGTCAGGCTTTTTCAAAAGTGGTTGTCAAATGTTTCCACACAGTTGTCGATGGTCAAATTGTACGTCAAAGGGGGGACTTAATGTTGAATCCAAAATATGATAATACAGAAGCGTTTGATCACACTAACCAAGCCAGCTGCTGATTACAGAATAATTCTGAGACGCCCTGTATTTTTGGCAACCGAAACGCATTTTTGTTTACGGAACTCGTATAATTGGAAATGTCCTTTTATTTTTAATTGTCCTGTACAAAAAAATACGTCTACTAGACCTTCTCAACCTTTTTCTGCTATTTCACGGTTGTAATTATAAACTCCTTTGCAAAAAAAATACTTCTTTATTTAGATTTCCTTATTTTGTCAAAAAAAAGATTACTTAGATTTAAAGATTTGCTGCAATCCTTCGTGGCATAAAAAATGTTGGGTGCCCGTTTTTTTGCAAATGAGTTTGTATCACCCATCTTTGAGAACACCATTCAATTTAACTCTGCAGAGCCTCTAGTGCAAGTTTTCGCATATAAAAACGTCTCGAACGCGTTCACGTAAACGTCTCAATTACTATGGAATAATTGGCAGCGCGAATTGCGGATCGAAACGGCAACAAAATGTTCTCATGGTATTTGACTTAACGCAAACGCGTTTGAGACGTATTTTGTGACTAAAACCTACACTAAACATACAGATCGCTGATTAAATACAAAAGCGACACATTTCAAAATCAGACACTGTTGCATTTGAAACCTTATAACGACCGACTTTTGTTTTTAGATGCAATGGCAAATGATTTTGGAATGCGTCCGTTTTGTCAACGAGATGTGAGTTGCAGTTTTCCGGTGTCCAATTATCAGTGTCTAATCGAATTCTGTCACACTTGCGTTCGACGCCGCTTTGGCTTCGACTCTCGGTGTGTTCGCTGTCAATCTCCGCTTTGGAATTATCTGGGAAGTAAGACGTACTATGAAATCTTACGATCTGGATCTTAATAGTACAGAGTCAGGGCCATGGTTTCATACATATATCACGTCTACCCCTGCGCGAAAGAGGGGCGACGGTAGATATGTATGTAATATAGACAATAATATTGCGAAACGTGGTTTTATGCGTAGAACTTGACGACTGATCCGACTTGAACAAACTTGTTCGAAACTATTCGTTGGAGGTTCTTAAGAAGATAAAGAAACGGAAATATGCTCAGAAATACGTTAAATATTTAGCCGTAAAAATCATAACATTTATGTTGAGTTGAAGGAGATACTTTCAGGTATGATAAACTTTCATCGGGAACGAATGAAGGAAGTTACGAGCTACGTTATTAAAAATACCCACACGGAATTCCGTTCCTAATGGAAACATATTTAGAATTTCCGGAAACCTTCTCTTAGATTCATCATCATCATCCCACATCAGCGATGTTTCGTATTAGTTCCTAGTCCTTCCTCTTGGAGCGCTCTACTATTAACCAGTCCGAAACATGTCGAGCATCACTCGACTTTTATACGTGAGTCATCCGTTTGAATTATGATTGAGTCTCACGGTAGTTTCATGTTGAAGACCATCATCTCATCCTGCAGTGCCTGGAGCCTGTAGGCTTATTGCCTAACTCGCTCGCAATCGCCATCGTGTTCGTTTTGACAGTTCTTGTATGAATGTGGCAGCTAGCTGATTCCGATGCCAATTGTCAGCCCTTACATGAACTGTCAAAATGAACACGATGGCGATTGCGAGCGAGTTAGTCAATAAGCCTACAGGGACATAGGGTCCGCATTTTTTTCCACTTAGTACGATCTCGCGCGACCTCCAGCTCGCCAGCTTATGCCCAGGGATTTCAATAGCCTTTCAGCAGAGCGCTGGCATGTTTTGAGATGAGCTCTTGTCTCAACTCCTGGTGGCTGCTGCGAACTACTTGGATTGCCATTAAATATTAATTTTTGTCCATGAGTGCGGCATTAAACTAGAGTCTTTTCTAGCTTGGTTATAACAGACGATTCAATACCAACTCGTTATTTACTGCTCACGCATAATGAACGTTTGATAGGAACATAAAACATTTTATATAGCGGATAGCATCTTGATTTGTCATTCGCGACTTTCGCGAGCCCGCGCTATATTGGCCGCAGTAAAAACCTTCTTACAGCTAAAGATAGCGTTCCGCTTTCATATAACTTGCACGTTTGGAGTCGTAAATCGGTTATAGTGAATTAAGTTATTGCGTTAAGCAGCTTGTGTTTAGTTTACGATTTGTACCTTACGATTCGGGGAGTGAAGCTCTGGTAGTAAAAATCGTTTTTTAAACGTATACCCCGTGTTTGAAGTAACATTTGCGTCACTATTGATCCAAAACCAGTTCGTAATTAATTTGTTACTATCTTCGTTATACATAAATACATACATAAATCACGCCTTATCCCTTATAGGGTAGACAGAGCACCCGGGTTTTGTTCGGCTATAACGCGTCTATTAGTAATATGTCATAGATCAATAATCATTATATTTAATTTAATAGAAATGCATTTTTTACTTACGAATGTTTTTTATTTATTTTCAGGTAAGCTAACGTTAAGGACGAAGTCAAACGAGAAGGTAATAAAGAAACTGCTTTTCACCTGCCACTGACCACTAAGACCAGTAGGCTTATTACCTAGCCCGCTCGCAATCGCCATCGTGTTCATTTTGACAGTTCATGTATGGGCTGACAATTGGCATCGGAATCAGCTAGCTGTCACATTCATACAAGAACTGTCAAAATGAACACGATGGCGATTGCGAGCGAGTTAGACAATAAGCTTACCGGCCGTAATAGTGTGACTATAACTACGGTGTTTTGAGTCTTAACTACATGTATAAATCAAGTCTCCCTTACGGGGTAGACTGAGCCTAAAGTAACAAGACCTAAAGGCCACTTTTAGCATGATTGTGAACCTGTATACAATGGAAATCAAAATAGTATTGGGTTGCTAGAGTTTTTTTGTGAAATTATGTATTTGTGAAATCTTGCTAAATGTGGCCTGTAGTTATCTGTTACCTTAGGCTCTGTCTACCCCGTAAGGGATAAAGACGTGATTTGTGTATGTATGCATGTACTTACATATGTTGGTATGTTGGTTGATAAAATGATTGGGATAGGTACTAGGTTAGAACGACAAAAGGGATCGAGAGAGCCTCTCCCCTCTCGGCCCCCGCGGTCGTCCCACCCCGCGCCCCTGCACCGCGCGGGCGAGGACTCATTTAAGCGGTCGGTCTATAAATACGAAAGATGTGTCACTGCGGACATACCAAGCGGTGTGCTTTAGCCTTGAATACATTGTTAATGGGTTCAATGCTTTGTTCTTATCATTCGGTCGTGTCTCATTATTTAGATGCTTAAAGCTTTAAATTGTTGGTAAAGTTCTGTTAAGTCGTTTGTAAGTAGGTTAGAATCTTAGAAGTTACTTAGGTATGCAGGAGGGAACTCTTCAACGGTTGCTCCGATTGGCTTCAAATTGCACACATGTAGGACGGGTGATAATGCAAGCGCAGTCAGCAAAAAAGCTAGCAAAAAAATGATTTTTTTGACAGAAACTTACATATTCATACATAGACAAATCACGTCTTTATCCGTTACAGGGTATACAGAGCCTTTTTTTATGGTGTGAAAAATGCGCCTTATGCATCCGCCCGGTACGGGATTACCGGGGGTATGTGGGGCTCTCCCGCGACGGCAGGCCTAAAAACCACACGGATTCCCTATTCAGTCGTATGAGAGGCGTTACGGGAGCACTCGGTGTCACCGCGACGCCTCTCGACCACCCCGGGATGGGTGGTCTTCGCGGCACCTGTGCGATGCAGGATTGGGAAATGGGTAGACAGAGCCTAAGGTGGCTAGGCCACGTTTAGCAAGATTGACAGAAACTTATTTGTGTGAAAACTTACACTAGAGCCTCTGGCATCAAGTCAACTTAACAACTCGATTCCCACCGAGTTCCTTGCCAAACTTCGCTCTCTCCCTTTCTTCACGTAAGGAAAGGGAAGGAAGACGGTGCTTTAACGTAACGCCACTTTTGTCGAATTCTATAAACTTTGTAAGCAAGCGTCTTATTTTATAACAGCCTAGGCCTTTACTGGCAACTGGAATCTCCGTGGCTATTAACCGTATAATCGCGTCCATCCGCGAAAGGCAGCGGTTGTCGACCTGCGCCCGCGCATGGCAACGCGACAAATATTTGACACGCGGGGTTGCCAGGCGCGAGGGAATTCATCAACATTTCGGCTTTTGCAGGACTAGCACAAGAGCGAGATACACTACCAATAATTTTCATACTGTTCGTTCTAGAAAGAGATAGGTAGTCCATCTCGCGTGCTCTAGTGCTAGCCGGGTTGTATACTTGATGCAGCTAGCCGACGTGCTTTTGGAATAGTTAACCAAGAAAATGCTCTAACATTTATATGGGAGTTCCTAAATACATCAGACAAACAAAAAAAGGTAATAGGTCATATTGGCTTGTGAATGAAGTCGTACTAGAGTCGTAGTCAAAAAAAAATAGTTACATACATACATACATAAATCACTACTTTTCCCCTACGGGGTAGACAGAGCCTAAGGTGACAAGTCCTAAAGACCACGTTTAGCATGATTGTGAGCGTATGGATGGAAAGGGGAATCAAAACAGTGGGTTGCTAGCCGCATTGCCTATAACATGATTCCTAAGATTTTCGCCCATTCCCTCGATGGGATTTTACCATCTGTGCGGGAAGAGAAGCAACGGGTAAATTCTATGTTTTTTCTTTACTCCCAGATCAGCATGGAAGAAACTTTTATTTATAACTATAAAAATCACGTGGCCAAACGTGGCCTTTATGCCTTGTTAACTTATGCTCTGTCTAACCCTTAAGGGATAAACACGTGATTTTTTTCTATTTTTGTTAGTATTTTAAAAAAAAAAATACGCCAATTTGCTGCAAGATGGATGGCAACACTCGCGGGGTCACGTTCCGTTTGACACAATACATGTTTGAGGTTTTATTAGCGAACTATGGGTGTCTAAAGACTTTATGGCGTCTTGAGATCGCAAATTAGTTACATAATGACCTGTCGGTTGTTCGATCACGTTTCTAAGCCGTGAAAGTTTGTTTAAACTGATACTACGTTTTATGAGTTTAAGCTGTTTTTTTTTTTATTTACTAGCTGATGCCCTATGACTCCTTCCCTGAGAGAAACTATATACTCATTCTAACTTAAAAAGTTCAGCGGTTTATGCGTGAAAAGGTAATAGACAGACAGGGTGCCCCCCTCCCCCCTATACTGGTCAAATTTAAATTCACACGGTAAAATTGAACAGCAAAATAATAAAAATTCGTTTGAAATACATTCTAAAATTTAAATTAAGTCTTCCGCAGGTTGACACCCTAATATGGGGCGCTACTTAATGACATAATTGCATAAAAAAAATGTAAGGGTACACTATGGTTGGACAAAATTTATAGATCAAGATAACGCACTGGTTCAGTCTTTATTCCTTCGTGCGTTCGAATATTAAAAAAAAAACGAAATAACCGCCGTTGAGTTTGTTCCAAATTTAAACTTATCTGACGCGTGGTACGGATGAAATTGCGGTTGGGTTTGAAACTTGTGCTTTTTTGAAAAACGTTGGGGTACGACCTGTTTAAAATGTAGGTAAAAAAAGGACTGTATTTTGAATACGTGGTTTTTGATGAAAGAGACTTTGCGTAATAACAGGGAACGGTTAACTAGCAACACAGAAGGATATTGCCAGTGTCGCCACACAATATATCCCTACTAATTAATCCCTACTTCCTACTAATATTATAAATGCGAAAGTAACTCTGTCTGTCTGTTACCTTTTTACGCTTAAAACGCTGGACTGATGAAGCTGAAATTTGTCATACAGATAGCTTGTCCCGGGGAAGGCCATAGAATAGTTTTTATCCCGGAAAATTACATAGTTTCCGCGGGATAGCCGTGCATAACCAAAATTTGTATCCCGGGTTGAATTTTTCCGACACTTGTCTATCATGCACGTGAATAGCGGAGTAGCAAAGTAAATGTTTTTAGTTCATTGTGGCTTGTTTTTTTAACCATAAGCAACGTATAATAATAACGAAAGTACTTCCTTCCATGCTGGTCTGGGAGTAAAGAAAAAACATAGAACGTACCAGTTGCTTCTCTTCCCGAGCAGATTGTAATAGCTCATCGATGGAGTGGGAGAAAATCTAAAGAATCATGCTATAGCCGATACGGCAAACAACCCATCACTATTTTGATTTCCTCTTCCAATACGCCAACAATCATACTAAACGTGGCCTTTAAGTTTTGTTGCCTTGGGCTCTGTCTACCCCGTGAGGGATAAACGAGGTTTAGGTACTTGGAAATAATATCGACACGCCAGGCGTGACACGCGCGGTGACTGTATTAAATATTAAAATACTTCACTGGAACTAGAATAGCCTGATTGTGCACGTGAACTATAAAAACAACAATAGATTAGCGACAAGATGGCGTTTTATTTGTGAATTTTATGATTTTGTTGTCGCACCCAAGTCTTTATTCTATTAGAGCGTGACACAGTTAACACATGTATGACACACTAGCGGAGCCTGCGACTCCGTCTGCGCAGATTTCGCTTATCTACTACTTACTGTTAAAACTATCCAAGACGCACTATCTGTATACCAAATTTTAACTATAACAGTTTAGCGGATTAAGCGTGATAGACTTCAAGCCCATGGAAAAAAAAACATGTGAAATGAACCAGCGTGAATGAAGCTTAGAAGGCTGTTACTATATCATAAAATGACTCTGAGCGCTATGCCGTCATTTCTGAGCGGTACATTTATGGAATTTCTCAGGTACAAGTGAGGAATTACGACTAATTATTAATTTACGGCGTTTTTATAGCTTATAGATGGTTAAAAATAAATGCCGAAGAACCTAGTGCCGCTTTAAAGTGGTGGTGCCGGAAGTTAGTGCAATTTTTTTTCTAAGCTTCATTCACGCTGGTTCATTTCACCTGTTTTTTTTTCCATGGCCTTTTAGTCTATAGGTAGCAGACAGATGGACCGACAGACAGAAAGAGTTACTTTCGCATTTGTAATATTATGAAAGTGACAGGTGTCAAATTGAATATAAGTTGGGCCACTAAAACTAAATGCACCGTTTTGTCTCTCACACAAATAACCGGCATCGAAATGAATTTGAATTCTAAATTAATTTACAGTATCCCACTGACCATATCCCTAACGTTATAATCGAATGCAGTTGCATTAATTCCCGTCGCTAATTATCATTTTGTTTATCGGTTGTACGATACCGGTGACATTATAATGAGTGCATTCATTATTTATGCTCAAACCATTAACCAACGTTTTGTGTAATTAAAACGTGGCGCAAACAGCGTGGAATAGAAGCGTGGAGTTTGTTCACTGTGAAAACGCACGCAAATCCCGGTGGTGGTATACGATCATTTGACTGACAAATACATACATACATACATAAATCACGACTGTATCCCTTACGAGGTAAATAGAGCCTTAGATAACAAGACCTACAGGCCACTTCTAGCATGATTAGTAGGCGTATAGGTGGAAAAGGGAATTGAAATCAGCATCCCATTGACTGACAAACGTTTAATTTTGTCGTTTGACAAACAATTCGTATGACAATTAATTTCTGCTAAACCGAAAACTTCCATGTAAGAACGTATAATTTTCGCTCAAGCATTGGCTAACTTGCTTTGATTTCATTTTATCATTTAGTTAACCACGATCGGCTGTTTTGTTACCCGTCGGCTTCCTAGTTTATATATATTCTATGTTATTATTTTGCCGTGTGTCGTGTTAATAGCTCATAAAGACCATATGGCATAGGATTAGGTGAAAAGGGGTCTAAATAGGCCCTCGGGGTATAAGACAATGTCAAATTACAACTGCCCCGAATGTTTAAAGCAAATTATGGATTTTTTATGGCCCTTAATTATGTAGTCTGTGGTATTTAGTTTTGTTAATTTTCTGTCATGTTTGCTGATTCAAGATTTTTTTTTATAACAATTCATAAATTCAGTATTCTGATAATTGAGTGTTGTGTATCGATACTTTTATTTAAAAAATGTGCCGCAAGTTTTATTATGGTTTTTTTGTGTATGTCTCGAAAAGAGACGAACTGTAATGGAAGTCTTGGAACTCATTATATTCTTGTATAAGGATCGATTCTGAGAACGAACACCCAAATAGTTCAATTTGGAAAAAGAACATGTTCTTTTTTAAACACTAATTTATTTTATTGAATTAGGCGTTATTTTCCAGAGGTCCATTTCAATGAACAAAACATATTTACCTTGCTACTCCGCTACTCACGTGCAAGATAACCAAGCTGTGCTGTGGATTCGTTATCTTGCACGTGAGTAGCGGAGTAGCAAGGTAAATATTTTTTGTACATTAATGTAAATAATGCGGAATGAAATAAAGTGTGACTTGGACTATTATCATTTCTGATTTCGGAGAAATTAATATAAAATTGAAGATGTTTACATAGATGGAACTAGTTGCGCAGATTGTAAAAGTCCATCGAGGGAATGAGCGAAAATCTTTGGAATCATATTATAGGCGATGTGACTAGCAACCCATCACTATTTTTATTCCCCTTTCCTGCACACCCACAATCATGCTAAACGTGGCCTTTAGATCTTGTTACCGTAGGCTCGGTCTAACCCGTAAGGGATAAAGACGTGATTTATGTATGTATGTATGCTTAATACCGATAAACAAAAGCAACATTCTCATACACTCTCATACATTGTGGGTGGCGATACTAATTAATAGCGCCATTATATCTTTTGTTGATAATAAAAAGCGATCTCTTTTGTGTCGAAGTGCTATGTAAAACGTGGGAAGTTGATAAACAGATGTACTATTTAATGCAGTCATTCTTTATGCTGCAATATCCGTTACATATACATACATACATAAATCACGTCTTTATCCCTTACAGGGTCGACAGAGCCTCAGGTAATAAGACCTAAAGACCACGTTTAGCATGATTGTGGACAAAAGGATGGAAAGTGGAATTAAAATAGTGATGGGTTGCTAGCCGCATCGCCTATAACGTGATTCCTAAGATTTTCGCCCATTTCCTAGGGCTTTTACCATCTGCGCGGGAAGAGAAGCAACTGGTAAATTCTATTTTTTCTTTACTCCCAGACCAGCGTGGAAGAACAATTATTCTAAAATTCTAAAAAACATTAACAGGAGTGTTCAGTTTTAAGAGATGTAGATAATAGATGAAGCAACGTCTTGCGACTATTCGGAAGTGAGCAGCTTTCCACGTTGGCCGCACAAGTAAATTTAATGTTCGACACAGAGTACGCCGGTTCGGATGGTTATTGCTTTTTTACGATCACTATACCATGAAGTCATTCCAAGCAAGTGGCGTGCGGACTATCAAAACATATCTAGAAAACGACGTATTCGTATTAAGGGGAAACCTTAAAAATTTACCACTAAAGTACAAATTGCTAGTTATATCAGGGTAGTCAAAGTTGACGGTAGCGGTATAAAATATGGCAAATGCGCTTGTCAATATGTTGGGCGATATTACAAGATGTCCATTGATTTGATTTTAGATATTAGGGGGGGAAGGGGAGGTTCTCAATCGGGGCTATCGCGTGTGAATTGGCCACTAGAGGCGCTAGTGTCGCGTGAGGTCCAATAACAGCCACTTTTCATTTTTTTTATGTTGAAAAGTGATCTCCGTGAAATTATCGCAAATATGGGTTATTTGGCGATGAATGTGAACGATTTGAGAGCGGATTTTTTTCCGAACAAAACGGAACTGCACAACATTACGGCACAGCTACTCGATAACATGATATTCACTATCACTACATAGTATAAAATAAAGTCGCTTTCTCTGTCCCTGTGTCCCTATGTCCCTATGTATGCTTATATCTTCAAAACCACACAACGGATTTTGATGCGGTTTTTTTTAATAGATAGAGTGATTCAAGAGGAAGGTTTATATGTATAATATATGCATAATATACCGTGCGAAGCTGGGGCGGGTCGCTAGTTACTTATAATTAATAAACTTAATGAGATTCAAGATTTACCTAAAACTTTGTTTCGGCGCCGATCTTATAAAGTCGCCTTTGACAGCTATACCTCTGGACCTTAGTCTACAGTGGCGTCAACTGGTGAGCAAAAAAAAGATAGTCCCTTTTGTTTGTATTCATGCCATCGTCAGATCTTGAAGGAAAGACGAATGTTAACGGGGACCGCTGAATTGTTTCCCTTTTTTGAAGTCGGCTAAAAACTTAATGAGACGTTAAAGCAGACAGCATTAACGTGTACACCGTAAAGCTCTTTGTCATTTCGTTAGGCTCGTGAAATGGCATGTACATCCAGTTTTATGGACTCTCTTGTAGCTCCGTCCCTTTCTGACGAGGCGAGTTCGAGGGACGCGCACGACCGCTAATGGGGGGACTACAAGTGTTTTCTAGTCGCTGGCGGAAGTTCAGATTCTTGTCGTTTCTCTTTTGTTTTTTCACAGGTTTCGATTTTTAAAATGTCTAAACAGGGTTCCTACCTTAGGTTCGCTCGCTGTCAGATCCATACCAAAAATGACAGCTAAAACCTGAACTGAGTCGGAATTGAATCGCGTTAAGACGTCATGGTAAGGCACGTGCCAGCATGTATCTGTGAGCTGCTTTGTTTCTATGTTCTTGTTAGTAGAAATCGAAGTAAATCTTGGGACTACAGGTGTTTTCTAATCTCGGACGTTTCTCTTTTGTTTTTTTAAAGGTTTCGATTTAGTACAAATAGTAGGAAATCTTGCGAGTCCTATATTCACTTTTAGTGGTTGGATTGCCTTGAAATTTGTTGCACATAACATAATGTAGGATGAATGGCAATGCAAGTACAGTTAGCAGAAGAGCTTGTGTTGTAAAAAAAGAACTGAATGGGCTCTATTTACGACTACACCTTATCGGTACAATTTTTTAAACATAGTTTAGTGAATAATTATTGTCCGCTTGTTTTCATTTTTATCTAAACTAGCCCCAGTAGATACCAGTTTTTTTTTTTTCAAATATCGTTTCATAAGAACCATCTCCTTACAATAACGAACGCGAAAAAATAATTAGCGAAATTGGTCCAGCCCTTCACGCGTGATGCCGCGACCAAGGGAAATAGGGGATATCTGCCTCTCTTTCCCTCCCTCACACTTGCTTTGATCCTGTCTTCGTGCATTTAATAATGTGACCAAAAATTTTAATTACCGAACATTCTGACTTTGTCAAGTTACTGGAACCAACGGTTAACTCGACGCTGCCGAGTCGACCGAGCTCTTATCCTAATCTTGCACCATTAATCCCCTAATGCCCCAAAGCAGTGTGTACGGAATTTCCCCGTACACGGTCGCCAGGGGAAAAATTGAAAATTTTGGGGGAATTTTTAGCGGAAATTGCGACAGCGCAATGAACCGAAAAGAGGTTCTGCACAAAATTATGAAGACATTGTACAAGAAAAACGTAATTGACAAACGTAAAGGATACATATCCAGACTGTACTCGGGAGCAAGAACACCGGGTCATTTTTCGTACAACTTTCTACGGGAAGTGACGTGGTTTTATTGCACTCCAGTGGCGTAACTATAACGTCTGGGGCCCGTGGCAAATTCATCAGATCCTTCTCAATATAAAGAAGTGCATCAGCGTCCCTTCTGTGCTCTAAACCAAGCCAGTTGGGGGCCCCGTAGCTAGGGGCCCCTGGCATTTTGCCACCCCTGCCACCCTATAGTTACGCCACTGTCTTGAGTATACTTTACTATTTTAAACTTACTCTTTGTCGGTCTTTAGTTTAAAGCTCTTCCCGTCTACTCTGAGGTTAACTGAATCTCATTATTTTGTTAATAAGACTGTGTCTGTTTTGTAATTTTTGTTGTATACAGTATTTACTTACTTAACTATCTACTTACCACCGTTTTACTCAGTAATCCTGCCGCCAAGCAGCAGTGAAATTTCAATGAACCAAGCTAACCTAAGTATTCCAGATTATTTTTCAACCACAACGTGCAAGGGTTTCCAGCCTTTTTCACGGTGCCCTAGAATTAGAAAAAGCCAGAGTATCAGGCGAGACCGAAATAATTCAGTGGGGGAGGGGGGAGTATCAAAGAGGGGGGGGGGGGGGGCTCAATATTGGATAATTTATTTCCTGGCCAGCGCTAAATGTTTGCAAATGATTAGTACGAGGAAGTGGGTTGCCAAACCGTTTCTGTACAGGGAATATCATCCTTACTGTGTAAGTGCGAAGGTTCATTTGCAGTTCTGGATGTGGTATTGAAATGTTATAGCAAGTACTTACTCTTAATTTATCAAATGCTTTCGGAAATCTTCGTGTTTTTAACCGGCTTAAAGAAAAGAGGGTCCTATTATCATACATACATAAACCACGTCCGGAGTAGACAGAGCCTATAGGGTAACACGTTCCAAAAGCCATGCTTAGCATGATTGCGGGCGCATAGGTGGAAAAGGAATAATAATAGTGATGGGTTGCTAGCTGGATCGCCTGTAACGTGGTTCCTAAGATTTTCGCATATTTCCTCGATTTTCTATTATCATGGTCAAGGCTCTTCGGTCAAGCATGCTTTATCTATTTTAAACTTGCAACGTATGTATGTTTGTCTCTCAATTTTGAAGCAGATATCTTCAACCAATTGAGCTGAAATTTTGCATACTTATGTAAGTCAGATGACAATACAATAATCTGGTAATGGAGTTCTGGTGACCCAGCCAGGATCGTCTCCGCAGGAGGGAACTCTTCAACGGTTGGTCCGATTGACTTGAAATTCGATACACGTATGTTGGACGGATGACAATGCAAGTATAGGTACCTACAGCCAGAAAAAAAATGTATTAAAAAATGGAATTTTAGACGGTTTTTTTTAATCCCTCTCGCGCTGTGGGAACGCCTGTGCCCAGCTGTGGGCATATTATTACGCTGGTGATACAGTATACGCCCATTACCCTTACGTGCGAAATCGCGTGCGTAGCGTAAAGACGCCACTCTGTCTGGGCTAAAGATTCGCACCGCCAATTCAATGCCGACCTTAACGCTGCAGCTATAAAGTTTAGTTCTCGTTACACTGAAATCAGTAGTTAACCTTGTTCATAGAAATATTGACTGTATTACGTGAGCGTTAAGGTCCAGTGTAGAATAATTCGGATCGAAGGGATGGAATGTTTGTGCTTGTGTGCGCGTGGTTTTGAATGAATTTTGCGTGGAATCGATTGATTCAAAGTAATATGGGACCTATTTGTTGTGTGTTGTGGTTTAGATTGAAATGAATTAGTTATGTAATTATAGTAAAGCAGTTATATTTACGTGTGTGAGTGAGTATTATGCGCATGTGTTAAGCAGTTGTAAGGCTTTAATTGAGTGGGTGACTTTTGTATTAAATAAGTTATTGTATCTTACACTGACGGATAACTTAACCTTAAAATTTCATTTTAAGCACAAGGTTTTTGCTGACTGTACTTTTTACTTTTTTAGATTACAATACAATACAAATACTCTTTATTGAACACCCCAAATCAGTACGAAACAATGCAGAAACAAAGAAAAAGGTAGACAGGCGGTTTTATCGCTTAATAGCGATCTCTACCAGACAACCAATGAAAAAAAAGAAAAAAGTCGGAGACAGTTCAAGTCGGTTGCAGAAACAAATAGGCCGGAGAAACGCAAGGATAATAAAATCAACAATACGAACATAAATATAATACATAGCTATACACACATAACATTCTTGTATAATAAGTAAGATATATTTAACTTTATATATATTTAAGAAGACCATATAACAGAAAAGGATTTGATCAGAAGTAAAAAAAAGGAAAGAAAGGGACTAAAGACAGGAAATGGATTCAACTAGTGACAAATAGTGAGATTTGAGTTGGTGTTTAAAAGTAGGTAGAGATTCTACCCTCCATATTCTATGCATACCAAATTTCAAGTCAATCGGACAAACCGTTGAAGAGTTCTCTTCTGCGGAGACGGTCCTGGCTGGCCCACCAGCATTCTACTACCAGATTATTCTATTGTCATCCGACTTACACAACTAAGCAAAATTTTAGCTTAATAGAAAACCGTGAAGTTATAAACGTCCTTTGCAGACAAAGTCGGCATGATATAGCTGTTCTTTCTTATATCTTACCCTCTCTTTTTTATATGCGTGACTGTACAATATCTACCTCGGATATCTTATCTTTTCTTAAGCAATTCACACTCGAATAATTCCCAAGGAGCCTGCTTTGCGCACGGTCGCGGGATCGATTCCCATTTCATGCCCAATTTGTTGGTTCGATTAGGCGAGGAATGTCGGAGCGTTTAGGATTAAGGTTCGAAGGGCCGACTGTAATGCACATTAGTGTAACCTTGTAAATGCCTTTGGTTATCAAAGATTACGCAAATAAGGCCAGCGCAAGCTGAAGGGTCACTTATAGAAGTTCCAAAAATCTTTACAATAGCACTTGAACATTGTATGCCAACCTGTTGTTTTTTTGGTTACACCAATGTCGGGTTCTATTTATTTTTTGGTTACACGAATGTCGGTTTCTATTTATTTTTTGGTTACACGAATGTCGGTTTCTATTTATTTTTTGGTTACACGACTGTCGGTTTCTATTTATTTTTGGTTACACCAATGTCGGATTCAATTTATTTTTTGGTTACACCAATGTCGGCTTCTATTTTTTTTTGGTTACACCAATGTCGGCTTCTATTTATTTTTGGTTACACCAATGTCGGGTTCTATTTATTTTTGGGTTACACCAATGTCGGGTTCTATTTATTTTTTGGTTACACCAATGTCGGGTCGGGTTCTACTTATTAATATATTTAGGTATAGGTTTATGTACTATATTTTATTTTATTTGTATTTCGTTCCGTGAGTCACAGACGGTTCTGGCTGAAAATCAGTGCTGCAGCTGCTGTGTGTGTGTTTATCTGTGGCACCGTAGCTCTTGAACGAGCGAACTGGCTCGAATCCACTTTTTTATTTGTGTTCTTAGATGTGTTTTGTTGAATTCGTTTCAGTAGTTTTGCGTTAGAGTTTTTTTTAATATCCTAAACAATTTATTCGCCAATTCTTATGCACAGTGCGTGATACAATAATATCCGTGTTATCGACTGCTATCTGTCAGATTAGATACAGATTTGTTTGTTTGCGTCGGAGGTCGAAATGTCACTCGCCTTTATTGCGTAAGCGACAAGATATGAGCCACGTGAGCAAAGTGCTTACTAATTTTAGCTGTTGCTTAGGGCGAAGTAGAAATATAACACCAGCCCGGCAACCATCCGCCGTCCCTTTCTAGAACTAACTGCGAGAAAAGGGCGATCTATCTCGACTTTCGCGCGCGTGCTAGACATGCTTGCCCGCGACTTCGTCCTTCCTGAATTCAAAATAGTATCCTAGGTGCATGGTGACCGTGACCTAGGTGAAACCTTCTCGTCAACCATTGGTGAAAACTAAAAAAAATATTCATTTGTTTTTGCGTTCATTGCAAACAGACAGGCGGCGGCCTTTGTTTTGCCTAACCTAACCTAAACGTAGCAGAGCGGCAAGCGCAGCGTAGGACGTCCACCAACGAGGTGGATGGATGACCTGAAATTCGCGGGTTCACGGTGGATGCAAGCCGCTTCCAACCGAGGCAACTCGAGGTCTATAGGTTTATGTCCAACAGTGGACGTTCTGTGGCTAATATGATGATGATGAACCTAAACCAATCTATAAATTACATACATATATCACGTCTCTATCCCTTACGAGGTAGACAGAGCCTAAGGTTTAACCTTAAGGCCACGCTTAGCATGATTAAGGGCGTATAGGTGGAAAGGGAAATCGAAATAGTGATGGGTTGCTTGCTGCATCGCCTATAACATGATTTCTATTTTCGCCCATTCCCTCGAAGGGCTTTTACCATCTACCATCAAATGAATCAAGAATTTTTATTTCTTTTTTTTTTTTTTTTACTGTTTTACCCGTTAGAAATTAAATTTATAAATGTCACTGAACACAGAAAAATCCGAAAAGTAACAGTTACTTTCTTTGTTTTTTCTTTACTCCCAGACCAAAAAAAAGATCATCTAGCTAATAGTTCCACCGAAAATAGTATTATATATTTTGAACAATTATGATCTATTGATACTCTGATACATATAGTTTGACGCATACTCGATCTAATAATATGAAAAAAGTTCTCCAGTTGTCGAAATAGCACTTATAGAGGAATCTATTTCCACAAAATTGGTTTTATTTTCTATCAGACCATTAAAAGGGCATTTAAATAGCCATTAAGCTTACATTAAACATGACCTACAGCAACGCTGAATGCCAGTGAATGCCAAGGAAGCCGACACCTAGATTAATAATAAATAAACACAGAAAAACATACGCATTTCAGACTAAAACGATGTCAAACTAAAACACATTATCTTAAGACTGAAAATCCTTTTTGTCATTATCATTATAGCTGTTAATCAACAATGAATCACGTTGACAGTCCCACGCATGTACTCGCTTTTTTTTAATGACACGCAAGTCATATTTAGTTGATTAATATACCATTCGGATATGTTGCTGGCAGTAATATATCATTTGTTTTTGGCGCGTCAAAAAGTAAAAAGAAAACATGTTAGTGACACTGGCATTTAAACCTTCTTTAGTGGCTTGAAGGTTCAAACTGGCCAGTGGCGTGCGAAGAAAATTAAAAAATGATTTCAAACTTTTTAATTTCTTAAAACAGTTGCAACGGCTGTTTTGTTTTGATGTCGAGTGTATTGCGTTCTGACGTCATATGACATGACAGTACGTTTTGTAGGGTACAACCTTGGGTTATAAATAATGGAAACATGAGCAGATACCAAGGGAAAGTATTTTCGTAGTTATTTCAGTAAATAACTACGATTCTACGTTTTATCATGTAAACTTGTTGTAGCGACGGATGCTTCTAGAGATTTAACGGTGGACACGTCTCAGAAGTTTAATGAAAGATGTGTTCTGGATTGTATTAATAGGTCCCTGTCTCATGAATCACGAATGATTGAAGAAGGCAGTTATATCCCTGGCCCTTTTTCATGAAAGAGACAGGCGGCAGGTGACACGACTGTTCTAATATTATAGCCAATATGAAGACCATCAGTCAAATCAAAAACATCAAATTTCACGCTCGCCATTCCTGTCGTCAAGCAGCAGTGCTTGCGCTGCTGTGTTCCAGTTTGGGGAGTAAAGTAAGACAGCCAGTGAAATTACTGGTATTAGCCTTCTAGGCTGGCAAAGCATCTGCAACATACATACATAAAGCACGTCTTCATCCCTTACGGGGTAGACAGCGCCTAAGATAACAATACCTAAACGCCACGTTTAGCATGACTGTGGGCGTATAGGTGGAAAGGGGAATCAAAATAGTGATGGGATAGGTAACATGATTCATTTGCCCAGAAATATAGATTGTAGTATAAATCGGCAATGCAAGAGAAAGCTATATAGGATAGATCAGACCATTTTTCAACTACACTGATACTTTCTGTTATGAAGATTGTCTGAAAGATATTTCTCTGTAGCGATAAGGCCGCCTATTGCTGACCTACTAATTTTCTATTATGCCCGTAACTGTATATAACATAGGTATGTTTAGTAAAAAGTTAGCTGGGTCAGTCGGCCAGTACTCGTAAATAACAAATGCAAAAAAAGTATACATCGGACCATCCTATATCAGATTAGTATCGATCAATCGTGACATGTTCAATCGAAAGTGCCTGCCGCTTACGTCACTGATAATAATATCATAACCGTCTGAAAACTTGAACTCAACTCTAACTATGTCGCCGACGACACAAATTAGCTTGCTCCAATTGTTCTATATGTAATACAGCTGTTGTTTGACATTGACATTGAAACTTTTATTTTGGTACCGCCGAATAAGAAACCAAGATGACGCGTGGTTAAATCGAGTGAGATTGGACTTTATTCCGGTGGTGTTAAGGCTAAGGCGTGTGTATTGGTTTTTGTTTCTCTGGTATCAAGGTTTCACATGTTTTGGCCGAATCTTGATAATATATCGCTGGATTATCAGCTTTTGGGGTGAACGGACGATTGTGGTTTGTGACGCGGGTGTATGTTTTGATGCATTCTACATCCTTTTTTGACCTGTAGGCTTATTGTCTAACTCGATGGCAATCGCCATCGTGTTCATTTTGACAGTTCTTGTATGAACGTGACAGCTAGCTGATTCTGATGCCAATTGTCAGCTCATGAACTGTCAAAATGAACACGGTAGCTATCGCGAGCGAGTTAGGTAATAAGCCTACTGTTTCGAATAAAAAGGAGGATGAGTTATTCTCACCTCTAAGGTGAAAAACTCTGTTTTTTCTCTCATTCTAGACTCGTAAGTCTTTCCTGTGCTTCCTGAAGTACCTATGTAGAAATTTATAGCAAGAATAACTGCTATATGATGTACGAACAAATTATTAAAATGAAAAAAATAAACGTCTTTATCCCTTACGGGGTAGACGGAGCCTAAAGTAACAAGACCTAAAGGCCACGCTTAGCATGATTGTGGGCGTATAGGTGGAAAGCGGAATCAAAATAGTGATGGGTTGCCAGCCGCAACGCCTATAAAATGATTCGCAAGATTTTCGCTCACTCGATTTTCCCTCTATAGAATTTTATCATCGGCGCGGGAGCATTTGGTACATTCTATGTTTTTCCTTTGCTCCCAAACCAGCATGGAAGCATGCCATATTTAAATGCTTTATTGTACAAATATAAAAAAAAACTTTTAGGTCTCCAGCCGTTTTAGAGCTAATTTATAAACGGAATTAGTATTCTAAATCTCTAGTTACTACATAAACAAGGTTACATCACTCCATTGTACTAATGCAGTGATGTCACCAACCATTGCCGATTCCATCGCTTCATTTATTACTGGCCGAACGTCACTAGCGGCAGGTTATAAAAACAATCATAAACGCCATAATCTAAAAAAAAAAACAATCGTAAGTGTGCAAGCTGCCAGTACTGCGGGCAATTAGGCGTACGTGCACTGCATACGTCATCTGACCTTGAAGCGGCAGGGTTGGCAATACATATACTAATATTATAAATGAGAAAGTGTGTCGGTCTGTTGCCCCTTCACACTTAAACCGTTGAACCGATTTAATTTCAATTTGGTAGGTATAGAGAAAGTCTCATTCCTGGGGAAGGACATAGGACACTGTCCAGGTTTTGGACAGTTTTTATCCCAGAAAATTGCATATTTCCGCGGGATAGCCATAAAATGATTCCGCACAGCTTATTCAAAATAGAACTGGTTTAAAAGAAAATTACAGCCCTAATTAATCTTGTTAACAAGTGGAAAATATAAAAGTTGGTGTTTTTGTAGCAAAACAAAGATTTTCATTACTTTCGTACGTTTTAGTCAAGGGCATAAACATCTATAAGCCTTTATGCCACAAACAATAAGGTCGGTGGATACGTATATTTGACGTGTTTGGCTGTATCGATATTTATGCCCTCGATTGTGCACTGAAGCGCTATCGATTGAAACCAAAAATATTGGGTTATTGAGATGAGGCCTAGCAGTGACTTAGTTATGGAGAGATGCATCAAAAACATTTATACTTTGAATTACGTAAAAAATTCACCTGTACAAATTTTGTATAGCAATTATGCTGTCCGGCCCAAATTAGTATTTAAAAAAAAATACATAGTTAACGGCTTAATCACAACAAAAATTAATTGATTCCTTTGTGTTACGACCGTTTCACCTTTATTCCATTGCAATAAGTATGATAAACTCGTAACACAAAGGAATCAATTAACTTTTGTTTTAATTAAGGTCCTTAACTATGTACCTGTGTTTTGAAAATGACTCAAATATTTTTTAATGTTGTAAGGTACTTAATTGAAACATTTAGATTCGCTCTCGTGTAGTGCGATGAGTGTCGTTTTATCTAATCCGGACGCCCACGCCATCTGTTGCGGTCTAGGGCAACTACCATCGCGCGGCCTTGGTGCTAGGGCTAGCACTCCCTAGTTATTTACGGAGCTTTGCTAGCACTGTCTTTTGTTTTGTAAGTAGATTTTAAATGCGGATTACTTTGTAAAATCGCTAAATCTATAGTAGTGTTAAATGCCATTTATTTAAGAGAACATGTCAACGCCCAGTCGTATGAAGATGTCAAGACTGGCGGGAGAACGGGAGGAGTGGCTACCTCCTCCACCGATAAGAGTCCAACTCTTAATTCCATAGATGGATGGACATTACTTACTCTCGCTAAGCACCACAGTGAAGTAATTCTGTAAAATAACTAAAATATTGATTAGGTGCATTTGTTACGCTGTGTTTTATTTTTGAAAAGTCTGATAAAAATGTCAGGTTCAGATGTGCACTTACTTTAGGCAAGAAATGATGATTATGTATTTAATTTCTAATCTTGAAATAATAATTGTTTGCAAAGTGCAAACGTTTACAATTATGATGCATGCTTAACCGAACTAGTGTTTTTATTTAATTGGAGTTTTACACTCGATAACTTTAATTGTTAAGCATACATGGAACGCTGTCATAGTGAAGTAACCCCATGTAACAAACAATTTCAATAACAATTTGACATTGACATTTAGCGACAAGGTTCGGTCATGGCTCAACAATTAAAGTTCGCGAGTGTACCTTACCTTTTGCTTGTCAACCCTACAGAGTGCAGTATATCGCAAGGTCGCAGTATGCGCCGACCTTCCACAGCCGACTAGCGCTAACTTTTAAAAACAAATGCAAACTTCACAATACCTCACGCAGCTCACTACGCTCTTATTGCTTGAGCATTAACGTCCAAATAACCAAAAAATATTCGCATTTCAAATTTGTAAAGTTATAAATCAACTTGCAGTGCAAATGCTGCTGTCAACGCTCTTATTATAAGAGTGTTTGGGATTAATTTTGGCAAATGCGCGCGCATAAGCCTGTACAGCTGTCTGAGAGTTTTTCTTTTAATTTATGGCTATTTAGAACGTTGTTGCCAGTATTAAATTTGAATGTTCTTTTTTTAAATTATGTATTGGAACTTCGTGAACAATTTTGAGAGATGAAACTTTTTGAATCGTGGCGTGGCGAATGTAAGTGACCAATTTGACCTAGTTCCGAAATAAGTAAAACTTGTACTATGCTACAAGTCGGACAACGGATAAATAGACTGACTTAAATTCTTGTGAATATATAGGAGCAGAGGGTTAGTTTGATTTAAGCCTCCTTTTGAGGTTTGTTTCCTATAATGTTTGGTTTCACGCGCCATTCCTTTGACGCATAGGGGTTCACTTTTAACATTGATCAATGTTTGGAAAAATTTGACAATTATAATTTAAAAATCTGAAAAACATTGACATCGCTATTTAATCAAACTTTACTATATTAGTTTAAGTTTCATTTACTTTTTCTGTGTGTCTACTCTTGCTTGATACCTGTGTCCTTATCGTTCAAAGGTCAACTGGAAGAAATCCCTTTTAGGGATAAGTTCGCTTTTATGCATTTGTGTTGTCCTGTATTCATCTTTTTCACGTGTTTTAAATACAATAAAGAGTTCTACATACATACAAAGTAACCTAAACACCTGCTGAAATATTTCAGAAAAGATCCCGTATTTCTGCCCAAGGTCATACCAACCGCAGTAGTAGATAAATGCCGAGGCCTGGGAAGTAGCAATTGCTCTTCCAGCTGAGGCAGATATAATGTTTTTCACAAACATTGAGAGGAAATGAAAATTAATTTTGCACTAAACTACCTCGCAACTTTCGTGGTTTTCACTTTCTCGCCTTTTTTCTTAATTTTTGTCATCTGTAAGCTATTTGAGACATTGATAAAAACGACCTGGCTGTATGACAGTATTGTTCATTATTCCATAGTCTCTTTGACTTTAAAAAAAGTTAAAAACAAATGAAAAACAGACCAGCTATCCGATTCATGGTCAGAAAATGCAACGGCCTAAATAATTCGGCCGTCAACAAGGCCCTTCGTGTTCTGTTACTTAGAATGTTTGAGAAAAAAAATCTATACACTTTTTTATGCAAGCATTTTTTCAATTAGTTGAATTGTTTCTTCCATGCTGGTCTGGGAGTAAAGAAAAAACATAAAATGTACCAGTTGCTTCTCTACCCGCGCAGATGGTAAAAGCCCATCGAGGGATTGGGCGAAAATCATAGGAATCATGTCATAGGCGATGAGGCTAGCAACCCATCACTATTTTGATTCCATTTTCCACCTATACGCCCACAATCTTGCTAAACGTGGCCTTTAGGTCTTGTTACCTCAGGCTCTGTCTACCCCGTAAGGGATATTGACGTGATTTGTGTATGTAAGTATTTTTTTAATTAGTTGAATTGTTTGAATGCCACAGCCAACCTCAGTCCTCAAATGGACTCCATCATACATACAGATAAGTTTAAAACCCACCCCCGTCATGTCGCCCGTAATTTACGGCAGGGTTGGCAGCCGCGGAAAAAGGCCCCGGAAACGGGCGTGTGGAGAGCGTGATGGATGTCCCGGACGCGAGGATGCGGTGGCAACCCTATTGTACAAGATATAAGTAGTTAGCGACATCTACCGCCGACTTCATAAATATATGAGCTCACGGTTCAAAAATATATCGATATGCATGGGTACAATTAAGACGTCAAAAATATCTGTACACTGCGTGTACTGTGCGGGTGGTAGGACCTTGTGCAAGGTTCGTCCGGATCGCTACCACCATCTTACTCGCTAATCCTGCCGCTAAGTAGCAGTGCTTGCACTGCTGTGTTCCGGTGTGGAGAGTAAGACATCCGGGGAAATTACGGGCACAAGAGGCATTTCATCTTAGTCCTCTAGGTTGGCAACGCATCTGCAATCCCTCCGGGGTTGCGGGTGTCTATGGGCAGTGGTGATCACTTACCATCAGGTGACCCACTTGCTCGTTGGCCTTCATATTCATATAAAAAAAAAAAAAAAACTGTACACCTTTATGCGCCAAACAATAAACAGCGCCTTCCCTGGTGAGCAGTAGATGTTCCACGGGAGTTTGTAATTGTGTCGTTCAAACAGATGACGCTTAGCGACAAAAATTCGCATAGTAACAAAGTCACGTGACAGCTAGCAACAGATAGGATAATTCGAAGGATTACTCTTCTGCTATGCTAGCTTTTCTTTTCGGATTTTTCTGTGTTCTTTATATTAATCAATTTTAATGGAAAGGCATTTTACTTACGAATGTTTTTTATTTATTTTCAGGTAAGCTAACGTTAAGGACGAACTCAAACGAAAGGTAACGAAGAAACTGCTTTTCACCAGCCACTGACCAGTAAGACCCGGTTGTTAATATAACTAAGATGTTTTGATACATTACATACATGCATAAATCAAGTCTTTATCCCTTACGGGGTAGACAGAGCCTAAGGTAGCAAGACCTAAATCACGTTTAGCATGATTGTAGGCGTATAGGTGGAAAGGGGAATCAAAATGGTGAACGGTTGCTAACCGCGTCGCCTATAACATAATTCCTAAGATTGTCGCCCATCCCCTCGATGGGTTTCTACCATCTGCGCGAGAAGAGAAGCAACTGGTACATTCTATGTTCTTTCTTTACTCCCAGACCAGCATGGAAGAAAATCCTACTATTATTATAAACGCGAAAGTTTGTAAGTATGGATGGATGGATGTATGTTACTCTTTTACGCCAGAACGTGTCGTGTGTGAAAAAAAAAAAAATAAAAAAAAATAAAAAGAATGAATGTAACTTTAAGGAATGGAAGGTATAGTTCAGCGCTACGGCCATAGGCGACCGTAGCGGTATGGCGAGATGTTATAATTTTTCACACACGGACAATAAGTGGTGGTCGAAGTTAAAATATCAATAGATACTTACTTAGGTACCAAGGTTGCCGGATCTCTCTCGTTTCGCTTAGACCTTTGGTTCAAGGACCGTGTCGCTTACATAGGAAGGATATCGCTCTATCGACAATGAAACTAATAGGCTCGATTCAATCTGACTATATTATGAACAAAAAAACAACCCTATCGGTAGTTTACATGGCGGCGAGACCGCAGTGGAACAATTGTGGTTCCTTAAAATTAAACAAAGCCGTGGGCATGGTTGTCGAAAGCAGTCGCCGCGGGCCCGGGTTTATCAAGCGCGGTTAAGCGCGGTTAAGCGCAGGGAAAGCGTGCACCCACGCAAAGGCCCGGGGACGGCCCTCGACAAACACGTCCACGGATATACACAATAAGACAGAAAAGCATATAGGGTACCCCAAACCCATAAAAGGTTCCTTAAGCTACGCGAGATGGACTGCTCGGGCAGCAAGGTGACGCGGTATAGTCCGACGAATTAAACGTTACGCGTTTCCGCTATGGCCATAGGGTAAAGAAAGTACGCACTCACACGTGTAGACGCATTACGCGGTGACACGGAGACACGAAGAAGAAGACACGCAGAGGGGCCTTAAGGCCGCCGCGCGGCCGCGGGGTTAGACGGCCGCGGGGGAAGAGAAGAACACGAAGAGAGGAGGAGAAGTGAAGGCGGCGCTCCTTGGCCGTAGGCGGCCAGGGCGCTGAGTCGGCGCTGGTGGGCCTCGGCGGTCGCCGCGACCGGCAAAGACCTCTGGCGGCGGCTCGCCGGCGGTTACTGCCCAACTGGGACGTTGGCGACAGCGCGCTTGCGGGCGCGCGCATCAGATGCCGGCGCGCGCCGGCGTCCCAGGAACCTGAAGATGTTGGAGCCCCCCCAGACGCTGCACCCTCACTCCCCAACTCACTCACTTCACTTCACACGCACTACATTAGTTTTGCGCGCGGGGCGCAACAGAACATGGTAGGAAACCGAGGGAGTCAGTCCCATGATGCCACGCAATTAAATCGGAAAAAAGGAACGAAAACCAAAACAAATACGCAGACGATTCGCGAGAGCGAGATTCGCGCGGCAGACGGACGTGCGCTCAGTCTCGAGTCCGGTGGCTGACTGGCTGTCAAAAGTCTATAGATCATACAAAACTATCGACCTGATCTGTCAATTACGGTCGCGTTCAATGAAAAATGGGATTTTCCGATTGGATTGATAACCAATTTTGATCTTGTTTATTAATGTCTAGTTACTAGAAAGCTTCTATTTAAACTAAAAAACATATTTCCGATGACTAGCGTCCTCGGAGATGAACAGTTCGGCCATAAATTGCAATTAAACAAAAACCGGTAACGTTAAATTGAACCCAGCTTTGGACCTGACCTGTCACTTCGCGGAGTGCAAATTATTTGTAAAAACAATGAAAATAGTTCTCGAATTTCGCGAAACTAATAACACCAAAGCCTCAGATGCGTCTTCGCGATCATTTTAATGTATGGCCGTGTTTGGTTTCGAGTTATATCTACAGAGTTATCGATGCGAACGTGTGATCAAAACACGCCGTATTTAGTGTCATGAAATAGCTTACAGTGAATTGAAAGGAGTTGTTATTGTCTTTAGTGTGAAAGATCGAAGACTGTTGATGGTGTTTTACTAAACCGATTTGCGGAGAAAATGTTATTTCGGATTTGCAGAGGTGTTGAAGTTGGGTCGTCGACCTAACCTACAAATACTTGGTAAGTCATATTTGTATATGACAATACCCCCATTGCCGAGAAGAGGTTTAACCGGAGGTTTAACCGGAGGTTTAACCGGAACAGCCGGGGTAACCGGAGAAATCAATTCTCGGGCTAGGGCGGGTGTCCTAAGCCGATACTATAGCATGCAGGAAGCTTCGAGCTTCTCTAGGTAGAGTTTACCTTGGCGTCGTGCTGACAGCTATAAACTGTACAGCACACCTACAATGATGAGGGCCTACGGTAGTTGAACTTACCTATTAACTAAAACTTAAATAAAATTTTTATACTCTATGTCACTCTTATGTGACTAAAAAAACTTTCTAAGTCATGCTGAAGTTCTATCTTCCTTATTAGGTCTATGCTAATTGTACACCTATTAAATATCATGCTTTCCTATGAGATGTCATGCATACCTACCTATATGTGCAATTAAATAACACTAAGGGCATAGAGCCCACTGACCAGCAGGTTCAGTACTAATTTTAACTCTCCTATTCTAAGCTTACTTGAATAGTTTTGCTAAATTTACAAATGTACAGCCTCCTAATGACTAACTAAGATAAAGGCTTAACTATAGGATTGCTAGACAGGTCATGAGTCCGTCTAGGTCCAAAATGCATGGGCATGTACCTACCCTTAGGTACAATGTCCTGCTTAAAGCATTCTAGTGGAGCTAGCACTGAATGATGTTTCGAGTTGGGTGTGTACACTAAAAATGTTTCCTTGGCCAAGTGTGAATCCCTTTGTTGTAAAGGTTTCCAAAAAAAAGGTCAAAAAAAATGACGCAATAGAGCGGCAATGGTGTGCGTCCGGAGCTCGACGGGTGCACCGTTGCAATATCTCTGAAGATAATGCACAAAAAATATATGGTTGAATATTTTCTACCATATTATGAAAGTAAAAAAAAAACTTATTTTTAATTTTCCTGAAGAAAATAAGTGAGTGAATGACTCAAAATTAGCTTGTCTCAGGCCCCCAGGGTATGTTGTTGTAAAAAGTTTTTAAACCGTCCCGAAATATGGATGTTCGTTTTTCATGGCAATGTATGGAAAAACTTAATTTTAATTGTTTTGGCGAAAGTAAGGATGTTACACATGTCGGGGTTGCCTTTTTAGGGTCCTGAGACAATACCTGAGCAGGAATTAATAAGTTTTTCTTTTTCCAAAATAAATATTTTTTCGAAAAAAAATTTTTTTTTTTTTTTCCAAAAAAACAATTGTCAAGGCAAGAAATTCTATATTTCATGAGCCAGCTGTTATACACCTTGCTGAACCTTAATAATGTCTTTAACATGATATTTTCCTTTAGTTGAAGTAGCAATTTCCTCTAGCACATAGATAACATCCGATAGTTTTGTAACTACTCTACATTTTACAAATCTTGGTGCTAACTTGGCTGAGAAAAACTTTGCCGCGTTCGACTGGACGAAATTTCGGCGCCAAACCGTGTCGCCTACGTTAAGTCTTAGATGTTTACGTCGCAAATTGTACCTACTTGCGTTTTGTTGGTACGCTTTTGTTAGCGCGGACTCTACTTTCTGGAAAATATCAGCCAACTCGACAAGGGAATCTGCTCTTATGTCCCTGGGGGTAACTTGAGCGTCATCTAGAGATTGTGGTACACTACCTCTTACTGTGTGCAATGTACCATCCGAGATGATCTCTCGCCCCTTGGCTAGGAAGTTTGGTGTATAACCTGTGGCTATGTTTATAGTGCTATTTAAATATAGCTGAATTTGTGGCAAAAAACGTGACCAGTTTCTTTGGTCTTGCTCTACCAAAATAGCTAAGCAGGTCTGAATCGTGGCGTTATAGCGCTCTACTGCATTCGGAGCTGGACTATAAAAAGCATTATAAAATATTCTTGGGATAGCTCTATCTTTACAAAATTTCTTAAACTCCTTGCTCTGAAAAATCGTGGCATTATCGCACGTAATGACGCACGGAGTGCCTTCCTTGAGCAAAATTTCGGACTCTATGAAAGACGTAACAGTTTTAGTAGTGGCAGTTCTGAGTGGGTGCAACCAGCAATATTTGGTGAAAACATCAACTATTGACAATATGTAAATATAGCCTGAATATGACTTTACAAGGGGTCCTATTAAGTCAATTGAAAGGGTATGCATAGGTGAATGTACTCTTTTTTGATTCGTCATTAAACCGTGTGGAGCGTCATTTGAATATTTGTACGCTTTGCAAACCTCGCACTTGGCGACATACTCGGTAATGTCTCTATGCATGCCCTTCCAAAAGTAATTCTGCTTGACTCTACTTAAAGTTTTGTGAGTTCCGGGGTGAATAGCGTCCACCTCGTGGGTTTGTTTTAGGCATTCCGCAACAAGCTGCCGTGGCAAGACTACTTTCCATGAGCTTTCATTTTGCAAGTCATGTTGCGGTTTGCTAAACCTAAACAAGGTGTTATCCTTTATAAGGTAGTTCTTGTGAAATGTTGGGTTAGAGTGTACATTATTGAATAATTTGTTGTACCACTCGTCCGTGGAAGAACTACCTCCCGAAAAGGTAACTAAATTTATTTCGGCCCTTGAAAGTGCATCGGGAACGACGTGTAATTTTCCCTTTTTATGTTTAATTTCAAAATTGAAACAGGATAGTTGCATGGCCCACCTAGCTAAACGACCAGAAGGGTTGTTTAACGATTTAAGCCATTTAAGGCACATATGATCTGTCAGTACCAAGAAATGACTGCCGTCGATATAAGGACGAAAATGATTGATAGAGTCCACTACCGCCAACAGCTCGCGCTCTGTCGTGCTATAATTTCGCTCTGTTTTCGACAGTAGTCGCGAATGAAAGGCAACAGGATGTTCGTTTCCGTCTATCTCTTGGATTAACACGCTACCTATTCCGACTGATGACGCGTCGCAATGGATCTGAAATGGCTTGGTAAAGTCTGGGCAAGCTAGTACTGGAGCTTGGGTGAGGGATTTTTTTAGCATTATGAATGAAGCTTCTGGCTCCTCGCCCCAAGCTATAGCTTCTCTACCCTTTCTTTTGCCAAGTAGAGCGGTCATTGGCGCGATGATAGACGAGAAATTATCCACGAAACGCCTGTAGTATGAGCAGATGCCTATGAATGCACGCAACTGTTTAGCGGTAGTAGGTCTTGGAAAATTTTGTATACATTCGAGCTTCTTTGGGTCTGTCATGAGACCACGTGATCCTACTACATATCCCAAGTAGCGCAACTCTTCTTTGCAAAATTCACATTTGCTAAAATTAATGGTAAGACCTGCTTTAGCTAGAGCGTCACAAACGTCATTAAGAATGGATAGATGTTCAGAAAAAGTGCTAGTTGCGATCAATAGATCATCGCAATAGCCAAATATCTTCTCACCATAGCGGTGCTGGAATAACGAGTCGATGAGGCGCTGTAGTTCGCAACCTGCATTCGATAAACCAAAAGGTAAGCGCTTAAATTGAAATAAACCTCGATTGGGTACAACAAAGGCTGTCTTTTGACTAGATGTACCAGTGCCGTCGGTATTATCGGAGTCAGATAACGGAATTTGCCAGTAGGCTGCAGACAAATCGATGGAAGTTAAATAACGTGCACCTTTCAAGTTGTCTAAGATAGAGCTTATATAAGGTAAAGGATACGAATCTTTAACAGTGACGTCATTCAACTTCCTCGCGTCCAAACAAAAACGAAGTGTACCATCTCGCTTGGTTACCATGACTACGGGGTTTGACCAAGGTGATTTTGACGGAGCAATAACACCTAACTGCAGCATGCGATCTACCTCTTCATTTAGAGCTTTAAGCTTCACTGGTGATAAGGGGTAGTATCGCTGTTTAATAGGCTGCCCTTGTGTTATGATCTTGTGCTCTACGATATCTGTCCTGCCTAGTCCCTTTTGCTCAGTTGAAATTGTTTTAAATTTTTCTATAATTTTATTTAACTGAGTGGACTCTAATGGTGATAATTCGTGCCTTGGTATTATAGAATGTACCGCGTCGATTTGTGTACTAGACGTAGCAAGCTGAGATGGTTGTGAATTATTTAAAGTTAATAAGTTGTGGAAGCCTACTTGGTGAACTAAATCCATACCTAAAATCAAGTCATTAGTTATAGTTGGTATGACTATAAATTTAATGTTATATGTTTTTCCGTTAAATTCGATTGGCAACAATATTTCGCCAATTACCTGTACTTCCGAACCGTTAGCGCATCTGGCACTCATGCTAGAAAGTTCTAAATGAAAACCTAAGCTTACCAAGTGGTTATGAAAATAATTACCTACTATAGATATATTAGCTCCTGTGTCCAAAAGACCATGGTACGGCCTGTCCCCAATGCCAAATTTTATATATATTCTGTTATCCCCTTGCATGACTACAATGCCCGGAGTCACCATGCCTAAGTTTGGTGGCTTTGGATGTAATGAGGGCGCTCCGGAGCATTTTAGTTTTTTTGTGCAGAACTGGGGTTTGAACTAGGTTGTTTTTGTTGGTTACATTTGGGACATGCCGACGACAACACGTTCTTTTCGCCACAACCGAAGCAAACAATGCCAGGAAAAGTGCGACACTGTCTGTATGAATGACCTAGCTTCTTACATTTTTTACAAATAATAGTGTTAGTGCGCTTTTGCTGGCTTTGACTGCTAACTACGGTTATATGTTTTTGTGGCTTAGACAACCTGGTGCTTTGTTCACAATGAGCTCCAGAATAAGCTTCGTAGCGTTTACCTAACTCTATGAGCCGGGCTACGGTAGACACTTCACAGACAGCCAGTAGGTGAGCATAAGCCGGGGGGATATTATGTTTGATAATCTCAATCAGGGTAGCCTCCGGTAATGGGGTGGTCAACCTTGAGTTTAAAGCTTGCATCTCCAAAATATATAGACTTAACTGCTGGCCCACTGTCTGTCTATGATCGCGAATGGTTTTTTCCAGCACAAAATCGCTATCTACTGGTGAGAAGAATTGTTTAAAACATTGAATCAGTTGTGGCAAGGTAGTGACGGTATCACGTATCTGGCGATAATAATCAAGAGCCTTTCCACCGAGCAAATCCGAAAAACATTTCAACACCTTGCTGTGAGGGGTGTCCCTACTACGCATGTAGTCGTCTATTCTTAAAAGAAACTTGGAAATGTCGGACTCTCCGGTATACTTTAAGTTCCATGACCGCAAGCTATCCTCTCTCAACACATGTACTACGCGCTCATCAGGAACCGGGAATTGCGTTTGAGGCTGGGTGGTGTATGACGCGCCTGTAGGTGGTGGTGACGTAATTCTAGACGTCCCTGTTCGGGCGCCAATTGTCGTGTGTGAAAAAAAAAAAAATAAAAAATAAAAAAAAGAATGAATGTAACTTTAAGGAATGGAAGGTATAGTTCAGCGCTACGGCCATAGGCGACCGTAGCGGTATGGCGAGATGTTATAATTTTTCACACACGGACAATAAGTGGTGGTCGAAGTTAAAATATCAATAGATACTTACTTAGGTACCAAGGTTGCCGGATCTCTCTCGTTTCGCTTAGACCTTTGGTTCAAGGACCGTGTCGCTTACATAGGAAGGATATCGCTCTATCGACAATGAAACTAATAGGCTCGATTCAATCTGACTATATTATGAACAAAAAAACAACCCTATCGGTAGTTTACATGGCGGCGAGACCGCAGTGGAACAATTGTGGTTCCTTAAAATTAAACAAAGCCGTGGGCATGGTTGTCGAAAGCAGTCGCCGCGGGCCCGGGTTTATCAAGCGCGGTTAAGCGCGGTTAAGCGCAGGGAAAGCGTGCACCCACGCAAAGGCCCGGGGACGGCCCTCGACAAACACGTCCACGGATATACACAATAAGACAGAAAAGCATATAGGGTACCCCAAACCCATAAAAGGTTCCTTAAGCTACGCGAGATGGACTGCTCGGGCAGCAAGGTGACGCGGTATAGTCCGACGAATTAAACGTTACGCGTTTCCGCTATGGCCATAGGGTAAAGAAAGTACGCACTCACACGTGTAGACGCATTACGCGGTGACACGGAGACACGAAGAAGAAGACACGCAGAGGGGCCTTAAGGCCGCCGCGCGGCCGCGGGGTTAGACGGCCGCGGGGGAAGAGAAGAACACGAAGAGAGGAGGAGAAGTGAAGGCGGCGCTCCTTGGCCGTAGGCGGCCAGGGCGCTGAGTCGGCGCTGGTGGGCCTCGGCGGTCGCCGCGACCGGCAAAGACCTCTGGCGGCGGCTCGCCGGCGGTTACTGCCCAACTGGGACGTTGGCGACAGCGCGCTTGCGGGCGCGCGCATCAGATGCCGGCGCGCGCCGGCGTCCCAGGAACCTGAAGATGTTGGAGCCCCCCCAGACGCTGCACCCTCACTCCCCAACTCACTCACTTCACTTCACACGCACTACATTAGTTTTGCGCGCGGGGCGCAACAGAACATGGTAGGAAACCGAGGGAGTCAGTCCCATGATGCCACGCAATTAAATCGGAAAAAAGGAACGAAAACCAAAACAAATACGCAGACGATTCGCGAGAGCGAGATTCGCGCGGCAGACGGACGTGCGCTCAGTCTCGAGTCCGGTGGCTGACTGGCTGTCAAAAGTCTATAGATCATACAAAACTATCGACCTGATCTGTCAATTACGGTCGCGTTCAATGAAAAATGGGATTTTCCGATTGGATTGATAACCAATTTTGATCTTGTTTATTAATGTCTAGTTACTAGAAAGCTTCTATTTAAACTAAAAAACATATTTCCGATGACTAGCGTCCTCGGAGATGAACAGTTCGGCCATAAATTGCAATTAAACAAAAACCGGTAACGTTAAATTGAACCCAGCTTTGGACCTGACCTGTCACTTCGCGGAGTGCAAATTATTTGTAAAAACAATGAAAATAGTTCTCGAATTTCGCGAAACTAATAACACCAAAGCCTCAGACGCGTCTTCGCGATCATTTTAATGTATGGCCGTGTTTGGTTTCGAGTTATATCTACAGAGTTATCGATGCGAACGTGTGATCAAAACACGCCGTATTTAGTGTCATGAAATAGCTTACAGTGAATTGAAAGGAGTTGTTATTGTCTTTAGTGTGAAAGATCGAAGACTGTTGATGGTGTTTTACTAAACCGATTTGCGGAGAAAATGTTATTTCGGATTTGCAGAGGTGTTGAAGTTGGGTCGTCGACCTAACCTACAAATACTTGGTAAGTCATATTTGTATATGACAAACGGCTGGACAGATCTGGATGAAATTTGGAACATAGATAGATTATAGTCTGGAATAATACATAGGCTATTTTTTATCCCGAAAAATTGCGTGATTCCTGCGGGATAGCAATAAACGAATTCTATGCAGACGAAGTAGCGCGCAACAGCAAGTAAAGAATAATAACTACATATGTATACTAAAATAATAAATAAAGCACTTCGACCTTGCATAGAATCATGATTAATCAATCCTATTAATCGACGAGTGTAAACGTGCCATTACAAAGTAAAATATTTGACTGCGGTCCAAATTTATTCTGAAACAGTGTTGCATTACGAATGTTTACAACTGCATTAAACTTTAATGTTATAATAAACGTAATGTATTTGACGTCCTGAATGCGCATGGGCATTCCGTCTGTAACTGTTGCTGTTCTTGTCGCACTCCCCTGAAACGAGCGAGACGACGCTAAGGCCGCTCCAGTAAAAAACAAATGCACGTCAGAGCTGGGAAACGAATATCAACTCTGTATCGATGAGTGTAAGTTTAGAATTAATCGGACTTGATAGTACTGGATTGATACTAACGGATTGTAGTTATTCAACAAAGATGAGTTAATTATAACAGATAGGTTAAAGATTTGCGAAGCAATTCCGTGGTGTGTGTGTGTTCCCAATTCGCATTGGGCTCGCGTGGGAACTATAGCCCAAGCCCTCTCCTTCTGAGAGGAGGCCTGTGCCCAGCAGTGGTACGTGTATAGGCTGGAGATGATGATGATATTATATGTATAACAAATAATTGTTGATTAACATTTAATTCGGAGACAAAAAGTATTTAACCTCTGGTATTATGTTATCGCGTCGGAACACAAATCTTATCTATATCCCTTACGGGGTAGGCAGAGCTGTAACAAAACCTAAAGGCCACGTTTAGCATGATTGTTGGCTTATAGGTGGAAAGGGAAACCAAAACATTGATGGGTTGCTAGCCGCATCAAGTGACAAGTGGAAGTGCGATAAGTCGCTAAACTCAACATCGACAATTACTCATGTCATGAAATCTTAGCAATCGTTGGTCGTGGCTTTTAAATATTGTAAAAGTAGGTAATAACTCCAAAATTAGTAATTTGTATAGCCTATTGTCTACTTTGTTCTTTGTTTCTGTATTGTTTTGTACTGATTTGTGGTGTTCAATAAAGAGTATTTGTATTGTATTGTATTGTTGTATAGTTTGAAATTTACTTCGCAAGCATATTGTCGAAAATTTATATAGGTAACTGACATTATGTCGTCTCGTCACTTCTTTAAAAAACTTATCCGTTTTTTTTCATTTTTTCATTTATTTATGCATTAAGCTAATAAAAATCGACATTATTGTGAGTAATCGTTAGTTCAAAAATATCGTGTTTAAACAAATTATCGTCACTACTTTACATTAAATTATAATGTACAATTTTTTAGAAAGTATAAGGTTTATTACGTTATCAAGTAATCCTAAAGCAATATTTTGTACCTACCTAATTTTGTTCAAAAAATTAAAAAAATACAAATCAGGCGTTTTGAGGTTAGAATTTTGTTTACCAAATAAGACAATTAGGAATGAACAGAGTTTATGTAATTGTTTTTTTCTCTACAGAATAATCTTGCGCCAACAGTTGTAAGTGCCTATTCGCCCTAGTTTTGAACTCTGCCATGTTGTAAATCTATCAAAGTTTGCTGGTACGAATGTTAGCCTCTGTGTAATAATTTAATCTATGACCTAAACACATTGCCAACTATTCGGTTCGGAATCTTCAGTGAACTAAGAATATCGTTGCATTTTCTTTTTAAATGTTTTCGTTTGCTTCTGAATTTATAACGGCGTTTTCAATTAAGCGGTTAATAAATATTTCACAGTTGCCTGAGAATTTACCGATTTTTTATGTGAATTTAATTCATTTGATCTCCTTATAATGCTGTGGCGATTATGCTTCATTTAAGGCTAGGTAGGCCAACAGAGGCCGCGTTTTAGAGTTTTTAAAAACCATCTCAAACGTAGAAAATAGGGTTTAAAAATCTGAAAAAAATATATGTATTACTTAAGGATCTAGTATAGACAAAGTCGTATTCCGTTACACGATCTAATGAACTTGACTCGATAGAAAAAAATCCCAAAGTTACCTCTTTTCGTAAAGCATTTTCAATATTATGACTAAACTATTCACATTTTTAATTAAATTTTTCTACTTAACTAAAGCCATTAAATATTTGTAGACAAATTCGCAGGGTTTGAATAGATAAAATGATTATCTTAATTACTATGTTTAAATACCTACAAAATGCGCTAGCGCGGAGGCTCGGCAGGCCCGATCAGTCGCGCGCTGGCGCTTACGGACGACGGACCTGTGTCAGTTTTATCCGCGACAGACATATTAATTAGGTAGTTACTAAAGATTGATCATAATAAATGCGTTACTAAAGTCAAAATAAAGTTTTATTTCTACACTGTGACGCTCAGGGGTCACGATCGCGGCGCCCGCGCGATTATTTGACGAGTGGCCGGGCTAGCGCTAAATGCCTACACTGTTAAAAATATTTCGGGAAAATTACATAAAAGTGAGGGCAACTTTCGTAGCCCTCACTTTTATGTAAAATTAAATATGTATGTAATTTTACATGCCAATGTAAATTTACAGAACAGCTTTTTTACATAATATGTAAATATTTTTGTATGTAAATTTTTACATAAATGGATGTATTTTAAGTTTACATAAACTTATGTAATGTGTATTTACATAAAAAATATGTGATGAATTTACATAAAAAATATGTGATTTTAGTTTACATAAAAAATATGTGATTTTAGTTTACATAAAAATTATGTAATGAGCCTACATAAAAAATATGTGATATGAGTTTACATAAAAATATGTAATATTAGTTTACACAAAAAAAATGTGAAACGAGTTTACATAAAAGTATGTGATATAAATTTACATAAAAATATGTGAAAGAAATATACATACATTTCATGTAAGTAAAAGCATTTATCATAGGTAAATTTACAGAAACCCGTAGATATTTTACGTCATTTTATGTAATTTTTATACAACATAATTTATGTAGAATTACATAAATGTAGTTAAATCTACATAAATCTGCGTATTTTGTTCACATAAATGTATGTAGCTTTACCTACTATTTGGTAAAACCACACAAATCAGTTGTAATTTTATTACACCCTTGTAATGTAGCTTTACATATTGTGCAGGTAAATCTACACAATACCGTGGGTATTTTACGTAAGATTATGTAATTTTTTATACATAAATTTATGTAGCTTTACATATACGCATTTAAATCTACATAAAATTGAGTATTTTGATCACATAAACGTATGTAAGTTTACCTTACTTTATAGGTAAAACTACATAAATCCGTGTAATGCGATTACATACTTCTATGTAGATTTACTGATTATGAAGGCAAATCTACATAAAACTTGTGTATTCTTGTTACATGATTGTTATGTAGTTTTACATTTATGTTAGTAAATCTACATAAGTGTAGGATTTTCACATGCATATATGTAATATTTATTACATATTATGTATGTAAATCTACATAAGAATATAAGGTTTCACATGCATTTACGTAGATTTATCTACATAAGCATATGTAATGTTCAATAATTTAGGAGGATTTTTACAGAATATTGTAAGTAAAAAAACATAATAACATGTATAATTAAATCATTTGTTAGTAAAAACAATCACTGTAAACTTAGGAAAAATTACATATTTCTATGGAAAAACTCACTATTTCTATGTGAATGTACCTCGTTCATGGTAATCGTACAGCCAAACTGTATTATTTTATTACCGGTTAATTAATTACAGGCCACAGAAAGTGAGTGAAAATCATATCATTAATGCGCATTTTAGTATGGAGTTTGTCGTTCAGCGATACCTATGATTTTAGCTCGGTTTCGCCGAATACAGGGCCTGGCATTTATTCTTGTTATATATAAGCTTTTAGCGTATTTATAAATCAACTTACTCACATAGGTAACGCAAGTCATTTTTGGGTGAGGACCAAAAAGTTACACACCGTTAAAGTTATACGCAACCTTACGGTGTGTAACTTTTTGCCCTCACCCTTTTATTACTTTTGCATTACCGATGTGAAGGAGAGTAGATTTATACGCTAAACGCATATGTAAGAATAAATGCCTGTAATTCACTGGTAAAAAGAATACAGTTTGGATGTAGGATATCAACTAACAAAGGTACATTCTCAGAGAAGTATTGAGTTTTTCTATAGAAATAGATAATTTTCCTCTAGTTTACAGTGACTTGTTTTACCAACAAATGATTTAGTCTACATATGTATTAAGTTAAAATACTAATTTATAAACAATACATGAAAAGGTTTTCCAAAAAATACATGTTCCCTTTCTAGAAAGCTTTCATTTACAATATTCTGTTAGAAATATTATATTTAAATGAAAGAAACCAATGTTTAGTACAAGCACACAGCAGTATATTATGGTTTAAGATCTTTGTTTACATTTACTTATTGAGAAAATCAGCGAGCATCTTAAAGTAACATGCAAATTTAGACCTAAGTTATACATAAAATTTGTATTTGTTTGTACAGTCAGTCACATAGTTTGAAGCATCCAAGTCGGTCAAATAGTTCGGTACACCAAAGAAATCGTATGGTGTGTCGAACTTTTTGGTCACCTTGGATGTTTCATATTATACTGACTGTACATACTACCAAGACTTAATTTATTACTTACTTAATTAACAGATTCTATCAATCAGTCACAATATTTTGTACACTTAATTAACACAAATTAACAAAAATTGACATCAAATCATACTTTGAAATAAAACAATATATTATCATATTTTTACTTTTAGATGAACAAAGACTTACTTAATTTATTACTTACTTAATTAACAGATTCTATCAATCAGTCACAATATTTTTATACACTTAATTAACACAAATTAACAAAAATTGACATCAAATCATACTTTGAAATAAAACAATATATTATCATATTTTTACTTTTAGATGAACAAAGACTTACTTAATTTATTACTTACTTAATTAACAGATTCTATCAATCAGTCACAATATTTTTATACACTTAATTAACACAAATTAACAAAAATTGACATCAAATCATACTTTGAAATAAAACAATATAATTATCATATTTTTACTTTTAGATGAACAAAGACTTACTTAATTTATTACTTACTTAATTAACAGATTCTATTAATCAGTCACAATATTTTTATACACTTAATTAACACAAATTAACAAAAATTGACATCAAATCATACTTTGAAATAAAACAATATATTATCATATTTTTACTTTTAGATGAACAAAGAGGCCAGGACTTAATGGGGAATGTATGAAAATTTTAAAAGTGCTTGGTGATTTTTCTATTGATGGGAACAACCATCCTTAGCTACAGAAAAAAGTTACAGATTTTTCCGTTGAGCCATATATTTTATAAAAATAAAAACATTTTACTCAGTCTCTCGGCGGCCCCATGACTGCTGATAAGCAGTACGTCCATAACATAATAATTTTAAAAAAACGGCTGCTTGAATCTGTGGTATACAATGACATTTGTAGCTAAAAGAAGCAACAGCTAAGTGGCGCCGTCTGTAAACTGTTGGTGTTACTAAACCATCCATGGGGAATTTCAACAAAAATGACCATTATACATGTATTTTTTCCCAGATTTTGGAACTTTTGGGTTATTTCTACTCAGAATCAACAACACTACTGATTCTTATACGAGAAATTAATGGTAATTTTTAGTGAAATTCCCCATGTATGGTTTAGTAACATCAACAATTTACAGACGGCGCCACTTACCCGTTGTTTCTTTTAGCTTCCGAAAGTGCTGTGCTATCAACGTCAGTGACAAATGTCATTGTGTACAGATTCATGCAGCCATTTTTTTTATTTGTTATGTTATGGACGTACTGCTTATCAGCCTTCATGGGGCCGCCGAGAGACTGAGTAAAAATTTTTTATTTTATAAAATATATGGACCTAATATACAGTCAAAGAAACTGAATCGCTTACCAGCGTGGAACCATACACTACTATTGTCATTATCATTGGTTATGAAAGGGTTCCATCCTGGTACGCGATTCACTTTCCTCATATATACTTATTTGAAAAACAAAAGCTAAAACATACAACGTGCATTTTTTTAAATTAATCGTTATAGAAATCTACATATGAGTGGTGCAAAACAATGTACAATGTTTGTCCAATAGCATGGGGTTTATAGGCGTGCACCTGTAGTAAATCTTTGTATTCGCACAACAATAAGTCTTTATGTAAGCTCTCAGTAGTGTGACATAACCCTAACTGAAGGTTATATTCAAATTGTTGACAAGTTCCTATAAAAATGGGGTTCTCATAGTCTTTAAAGAAAATGAGGCTAATTTTTAAAAAGTACAATCTCAGTTCGTGGCATTTGTACAAGATGTAGTCTCCTAGAACATATTTTAAACCTCTGTAATCAATATTTTGTGAAGTAATTGTATTTGCTGGGTCTAACTTTTTCTCGTAAAATAATGACATAACTTGTGAGTTAATATTGGCTTCGCTTATACCAAGCGCATTATAAGCAACAATTTTAGAACTGAATTGTGTTCCTTGCCCTAAATAACCTTGGTATAATTGATGTCGATACGACAAAGATTTCGAAATGTTAATGAAATTGGGTACGTGCCGTACAATGTTTTTAAAAAATCGATGTTTACTTTCAAACCGAAGTGTCCATGAATAAATCAAGGGACCATGGACCCTCGTCAATTGGCCATAGTGCAACATGAAATGGTGTTTGGGTCTTAACGGTACACAAGGAAATTGTTCTTTTCTAAGCGCTAAATATTCTTTAGCCAAAGATGTTATTATAGCCGTTTGAGCAATTGAAATCTCGTAAGCGCAAACAAGCATTGCTATCTCACGCAGAATTATTATCATTTTCCACAAATCATACTCCACTTCTACACGTCCAAACAAAATAATCGGAATGTACTTAAGAAAATACCAATTTTCGAGCGCTTGACCACATAATTTTTTACATCGATTTGAATAATAAGGTATACCAACTTTTGTTTCTTTTGTAATTTTGTCTATTTTCATATTTAAAAAATTCACAGAAAAGTAGTTGCTACTGATAAAGGAATTGATTATAAGTGGAAGATCATACTGCACAACTCCTTCAAATAGGTCGTGGCCTAAACAAGGAGGTAATCCATTTACGACATGGTAATGTTCCAACGCATTAAAAACAGAATTTCGCTTTACTCCGCGGGAATGTCGCAACGGTTCAGTGGAACTGTTCATGGAATTGAGAGCTTCAGCTGTTTCAACGTCCTTACAGTATTCTTGAAGATTTCTAATTTTACCTATTAGAGTAGGATCTTTTTCAAAATTTACTTTTTCTACCAAACAAAACCTACAAAAATGAGTAGCATTGAAATTTTCCACAAAACCCCCAACGGTATGGCTGCCTAAATTATCACCGATCAATGTCAAAAGAGACCCATATATTGCTTTATTAAGATTTTTAATAAACATTCCAGTAGTTTCCAGAATTTTGATATCGTCAATCAATTTTTTAAATATTTTATCTTGGCCAAACTCCTTGAAATATTTTTCTTTACACAACAACACTAATTTTATATTGTCTACTTTAGATCTGTTATGAGGTAAGAGATTTGCAAAAGTCATGTAAACTCCTAACATTTTATGCTTAGTTTTGGATGATCCCAAGGGATTGCAAATTTCGAATGCATCTTGAAATAAAATAATTTTAAGTGTGTCAGTATTGTTGAAAAAGTCATTTTGCGAACACCTTGAACCACAAGATATGTCTGTCAGCAAACCATTAACTTTATCATATGGAGTATTAAATTGTTCAACAAAAGATTTATCCTGAAACATAGACTGTATAGTTTCTAATATTGGAACATAACTAAAGTCGCAGACTTTATGGTTATTGTTTCTACCTAATTTTATGGTGACTGGTAAAATGACAGAAAAATATTTCTTGTATAGTGCAGCCCTTAAATATCTGCTTGTCAAAGTCTTACGCCAAGTACATTTTATACTCTCAGAATAGCGCTCATTGAAAACATCTTGTTCTAATTTACTCGCAGAGTCAGGAAAACCACTTAAAGAAGATAAACACTTATCTTTAATATTTTGAAGAGCATTTTTATGTATATCTGCATAACTTTCAACTATGCTGAAGATTGCATCTTGTGACAATACATTTTTTGATTCCAATTTAACCAAAACAAGTAATAATTCCTTTATATCAAAAGGCTGAGATTCTGCTTCCAACTCATTAGTATAAAATGTATCTATGCCTATTTCGTTGGCATTTGTACTGTGAATATCAGGATAAGGTATTTGTGACACAACATTGTTTTCAGTTGAACTATCAATCTGAAGAGAATGATAACGATACACATGAGTTTTCAAAGCTGATGCACTCTTAAATGATTTTTGACATTCTACGGATTGAGGACAAGGAACACTTTTACCGGAAGCAATGTCATGTAGTGTTTTGTGATATTTTAAATTACGTGAAAGAATCCGTTTGTTACATATTTCACATTGCAAAAATGTTTTATCGCAATCATTGTCATTGTAAGATACGTCGAGTTTATAGGTCTCTGATGTATGTAGCCTATAATTATGACTTCTAAATGATTCGTAAGTTTCGTAAACTCTTTTGCAACTAATTAAGGCACACACATATTTAACATTCTTGCAAAATCGATGACTTCTTAAGTGTAAGTTATAACTAGACACATACGGAAATTTCTTACTACAATAGTTACAAGTGAATGGCATTGCAATTTTCAATTTTTTCTCAGTTTCGTAATTAATGACAGCACTTTCGATAAAATGTTACCTTTTAGCTGCTTGGTTGTCATCTTCACTTTGCTTCCCTCTGTAGGGTTTATTTTAAAAATATATCGTTGCATAAACTCCAAACAACATTGTCCATCCTGAGGGTATGCCAAATTAAACACGTAATATGCTGCAGTCAGAATTTTCAGAGCATCACAAACGCTGGATACTTCGCTGATTACTTGCTTCTCCACAACTAAATAGTAGATTTTATCATTATCTGCGAATATAAATAGAAATAAGGTTTAAAAATGAGGGTCTTGTCACACTGTGCATTGCAAGTTAAATTAAAGCTTGTTAAAATAACCCACCTCCAAAGTTTACTGCAACTATACTTGGTGCTGGTATATTCGGTAGATCACACACCTCAGCTCTTGTCACTTCCTGCAAATAAAGTTATAGAAATATATATATATGAATACATTTAAGGTACTAGGTACTGCAATTTAAAAGGAACTGCAATTTTTTGGTATAAAAAGTCCTATGTTAAACCTCGGATGTCCAACTATCTCTCTGCCAAATTTGCAATTTAGAATCCAGTAGAGCCGTAGGAATGGAACAAATAAACAAACAGACAGACAAACTCATTTTCATATTCATAATATTAGTATGGGATAACACACATACCTGATGATTCTGAAAAAGAACATTCTCGAAATCTTCTTTAAAATACTTTCCGACTAGTTTAAAAAAAAACAGAATGTCGTCATTATTGGCCTCTGCAGCTTCTGTTATTTTCAATAACGTTTTAATTTTGTCAGCTACTGTTAATTTTTTTTCCAGAAATGTGCTCATACACTCTGAGGAGTTGATGCAGCATAACCTATCAAAGTGTTGTAACATATATTTGGGTTCCATTAAGACTGGCCATTCTGCAATAACAGCTGATATGGTGGGGCTTGTGTTCAAATACTGTCTTAAATATGAATAAGTGTCATCCATGAAATGCTTTAATTTTTCTTCATCTCTTTCATTAATGGTGGAATTTATTGCAAGCCACGATTGTTTCTCATGCAGACTGTCTGGAGTTTCTTCTTCTGGTATAGTTGGCTCCCATTCTTTACATCCAGCACTGAAGTTCACAATTTCTTTTCTCTTTTTCTTTGACAATGTCCCATTTCCAGTTTGGTTTGGTCTTTGAAGATAATGTATTCTTTCCTCAATCTTTTTAAACACAGTATTGTAGCCGGACCCAATCAGTTGGTTAGTATCTTCATCTCTGTCATATAAACAAGGGTACCGATCACATAATTCCTGAGCTATTACTCTATAAATTGATCTAGTAGGGTGTGGGTTATCATAGATCAACTCCTGTGCCACAATCCTCACAATTGCATTGAGGTCTGCATTCCTTATATGCGAAACATTATTGAGCTTATCCAATAATGAATTTGGTATTTTATCATATGGAATGCAGAATGCAGCATGAGCGCTGCTGTTACTGATAATAGTAGTATTCGATGTAGACGGTGATGACATGAAATTGCGAGCAGTGCATGTACTAGCACTGTCAGTAGAATGCCTGCTTACTGTGTTGTGTCCATACTCGTCGCCAATAAGGAATGGGCTTTCTATAAACTCTGTTATTGCTTCGTTTTCGTCTATTTCTGTCCCATCAGATAAGAAGACCTTGTTTCCCTTTATACCTTTTTCACCAGCTGCAAAAAAATACATAGAAACTAGTGAAGTTAAAAACAATTGAATATTATCACTAACAAAAGTATTTTTTTTTTCAATGATGCATCTTGTTTATTTTTATAAAACTACATAACCTACTTAACCGCTGGACATATAATAGGGTCAGACCAAAGGGGGACCAAAGGGGGGCTATTTCGGGAACTAAAATTTTTTTTTTCCACAAAATTAAAAAAAACAAAGTGCACTACAATATTATAAGTCTCAGCCAGTATAGTCATAGTCCAACCAAATATTATTCTAGAATATGCTTAGCTAGTAGGGCATTTACCGAACATATTATAAGTACAGTCAAGTTCATAAATATGAGCATATCCAAGGATTCAAAAATATATGTACATAGAACGGTACATAAATATCTCAACATATTAAGCAACCAAAAATATATGTACGATTCTCCGATCATATTCATCTGAGCAAGCCTTCACTAATATGTAAGTTAATGAAAATTCCAAAATAACTGTACTAACGTATTCCAATTTTATGTGAACAAGTAGAAGTTAATTTATAAATATCTACAAACGGGTTTTCTCAAATATTAATAAACATGTAGTGGCACAAAAGGGATGAAGACGTGATATATGTATGTATGTGTTTATGTATGTATGTATGTATGTATGTATGTATGTATGTATGTATGTATGTATGTATGTATGTTTGAACTCTTACAATATGTATGTAGTGTATTCCAATTTTATGTGAGTATTTTGATGTATTACATGTATACATATGTCACGTCTTTATCCCTTACGGGGTAGACAGAGCCTAAGGTAACAAAACCTTAGGGCCACGTTTAGCATGATTTAGGGCGTATAGGTGGAAAGGGAAATCAAAATAGTGATGGGTTGCTAGCTGCATCTCCTATAACATGATTCTTAAGATTTTATTTTGAAGATTTTCTGTGAAGACTATTCTTACAAATAAACGCAATTTCAAGAACAGTTTCAAGAACAATTAGAAGTTCATAAATATCTGAACAAGACTGTATAAATAAATAAATCATCTAGTTCTCAGTCTTCTTAGCAAAATAAAACGGATGAAGTGCAATAACACGACAAGCTCTGAATCCGTGTAGGTAGACTATTCTGTACTTAATTTCACTATATCGCAGAGATAGCAAAGTTAAGTTATTCAATTGTGGGTGTGTATACTCCAATATTCTGTACATTTTATATAGGAATTTTATTTTATATAGGTGTCTATGGACAGTGGTAATCACTTACCATCAGGTGACCCACTTGCTCGTTTACCTTTCATATCACATAAAAAAAAAAAAAAAATACCAATTCAATGCAACGCATACAAATCAAAATTCGACGTGTTAGTTTGTTCAGATATTTATGAACTTCTACTTACTTGTTTACATAAAATTGGAATACCTTAGTACAGATATTTTTTAATTTTCAGTTGCTTACATATTAGTGAAGGCTTGCTCAGATGAATATGATAGAGAATCGTACATATATTTTTGGTTGTTTAATCGGTTCAGATATTTATGTATTTATGAACTTGACTGTACTAAGTACCTAATACATACATACACAAATCACATCTTTATCCCTTACGGGGTAAGTAAGTACCTAAAGCTATGTAAATACTCACTAAATTGTATCAATTACCATGCAATACCTACAAAATGTAAAGAATGTTCATGCATGTGATAATAAATATTATTCTATAATATGCTTAGCTAAATGTGCATTTTGCCAAACATATTATAAGTACTAAGTACTGAAATCTGTGTAAATACGAACTAAATTGCATAAATTGCCAGAACCGTCTTAAAGGAGACCGGGGCCCTTGGACACCAACGAATATTGGAAATTGTTAAAGCGAAGGTCATTGACAACTAACACTTGACAGACACTATTTTCTTGTAAGCGAATATATACATCTAACTTTTGGGGCCACCTAGGTCAGGGGCCTTGGGCACAGACCCCGTGTGCCCTTATGGGAAAGACGATACCGTCAATTGCTATGCAATTTGGGTAAATGCCTATCTATAACTTACCTATCTATCTATAAAGCGCAAAATACTTACTAATTATCTACATGAAATTCTAAATCTTTTCAATTTACCAATCCTTAACAGGTTTTGTATAGTTACTTCCGAAAGACATACTGTCTTTTTGGTGTTGTGGTCCACTGACCACACTTTAAGTACAGGCATCTTGCCTGATGGCTGTAGTTGTGATCTGACAGAAAATAAATATGATAAATGCTTATTCAGTAAGTAGGCTGAAAAATACCAGTACCCAGTGGGATGTGGGCTTGTCCAAAGCTTTTAAACCCCGAAGATTTTTCGAAATACAGTTAATTATATCATTATGCATTATTACATTTATTGCATCTCGGCATGGGGCGGAGCACCCAAAACATCCCCGATTACCCTCGAGATAGCACAACAAGCTGTCTTAAAGGGCATTCATTTTAAGCCTTTTATTTATCCCACCTAAACTCTATACACATACATACACAAATCACGTCTATATCCCTTACGAGGTAGACAGATGCTGAGGCAAAAAGCCCTAAAGGCCACAATTTGAGTTAAATATGTAAAATTACGAGTTGTGTATGTAATATTACCGTTTTAACCGTTAGAAATACACATCAAAATGTACGGTGTTCCATAAATTCTATGTAAATTTTACGTTTCATGATTCCACGGAGGCGAAGCCGCGGGCGATCGCTAGTATTTAAATAAAATTATTAACCAAAAAACCAACCTGAGAGTCGCGGAATACGTTGCCTTCTAAAAGCAACTGCGTTCTTGAGTCGAGTCGCGAGCAATTCGTGGCCCAGGTCAGAAACTCGGCAGCCGGCGAGGTCACGCGCACCAATTCAAACGAAAGCCTGAAATGTTTAGGAGAAGAATTAAGCAGAGTGCCAAAAACAGTGCGCAGAGAGATTGATACTTAATCTCCACCCGTTTTTGGAGCGAGACCAAAAGACGATTCACTAACTTTTATTTCACGTTCACTTACGTTTTCAAACGTGTGCCACTTTAGGTTAAAGATGCAAAATGAAACACAAAAAAGCAAGCAAACAAGTCTCGCATTGATTTCACAAATTTACACCAAAATCCAAAGAGATTAAACAAGTGCGTGGCAAGCAAAGCGTGAACTAAATTTTTATTTTTATTTTATTTAAAGCAAACACATGAAATGAAAACGGCGCGCGCGCCGTGTTTTCCTTGATTTAAATCTGAACCTTAATTACGTAGGGTACACTTAAACGTTTGGAGCACTTAGAATACAATTTATTGGCCCAAAATCGAAATAGGAAATAACTTACTTTATTTTCCAACGTCACGTCAACTCCAACCAAGGAAGGAATAACGACAAGATGGCGGCCCTGGCCCGCCGACAACGCGAGCCGGGCGTCGCATCGCATGCCCTCCCCCCCCCCCCCCCCAGCCCCCTCCCGCCTCGGAATCTGACCGAGTACCGTCCCGCTCACTCTCGTATTAAATAATATTAACGTGAGCGGGACGGCACGATTCGATCGATCGAACGATTCGATCCGAATTTTGCACAATTTGCAGACTAAGTTTATAATTATGTACCTCGTCTACCAGTAGACGAAAAATAGATGAAATTCCATACTGTAGCTAGTTTTTTTATTAGGTACTTGCCAGCTTTATTATTATCTACTTTATTTTAATTGACAGCTCTCTGCCATTGGCAGACAAAAGCATAATAGTAGTTTATGTGACTGTATTAACTATAATGAAGGGCATTAAAACATGAGTTTGGGTTTATGAAACGAAGAGAAGCTGAGTTTCATAGGTAATAAGATCAAACGAGTGTTTTAATGCCTAATTATGTACAGTTGCATACTTTACTTTATCTACATTCATATCATAATTTTTTTACAATAAACCTTTTTACATCAAAATACGTAGGCAACATTCACAAAATACGTAAATTTATTAAAAGAATGAAGTACAAATTTAGGCACTTTGAGTATAAAAATGTCGAGTCTCTTGAACTGCGAAGAGAGAAAAAAGATATCGCATTTTTGTATAAATTACTGAATAATTTAATTGACTCCCAAGATCTTCTGAGCAAGGTTTCATTTAGATGCCCGAGTTTTCGAACTCGGTCCACTCATCTATTCTTAGTGCCTTTCAGTCGCACTAAATATGTAGGTAACAAATGTTTGGCAAGAGCGTGCAAAATTTATAATGAAAAATATTCCAATATTGATTTGTTTCAACTCAACCATCGTAAATTTGCTTCTGCAATCAGGAGAGGAATTTTGGATTAGAGAACCGGTGCCTGGGTGGATGTTTTTGTGTTGAGCTCAGGTGCTTGTAATCCGGTACCTACTGTTCCAATATTATTGTCAATATTATTGTCTTTTTTTTTCTAAATTGTTTTTTGTTTTTTTAGTATTCTAATTTATAGTTAAAATTTAAAATTAATTTGGCATGTGTTACTTTTCGAGCAAAGAGATGTATGAATTTATAAGTGGAAACTGTTTTGGCTTATGTATCTACTACATTAATTTAACTATGTGTGTAATTGTTGCTGTATGTTTCCCATGTCAACAAATAAAAAAAAAAAAAAAAAAAAAAACATTATTTTCTGTTCTTTGAAAGTTTGAAACAGATGAAACGACTGACATTTATATTTTTTCTTAAATTCTAAGACAATAGACAGAGATTTTGTTATTTCAGATGATGATGGGCTTTACGAATTACCGCCCGTGGTTTGTTTAAGACGAGGCACCCGAAAATAATTCCCACGCTCAGTGGCGGATTTACAATTTTTCAAGGTATAGGCTGTATAGTTATTGCCGCCCTTGTTGAGAGAGAAAAGTCATCGGCAAAATTTGTTGCAGAATTCTATCTGTAAGACGTCAGAAAACCGTCATGGAAAAATCTATTTGATTTCTATGAGATAAAAAAAAAAAAAAAAAATCGGTCCCCCAAATTTGCCGCCCCCAAAATCTGCCGCCCTGCCCCGCCACGATGAGATAGCATCAATTGCTTCCACGCGCAAAAAAAGAGACGAAATTGGTGAAAATTTTCTCGATAGATTTTCATTCCAAAAAAGTGTCCAATTTTATTTTATTTTGAAAATTATTCCGGAATTATAAGCATTTATACTTCAAAACTTTCAGACACGATAGTAATGCTATCTATCTAGCGAACTGGGATATATCATTTAATTTGCTCGCGTAGTTTATTTTATTTGATTTATTATACTTTCGGAACTTATGCCGCGTGTTCAGTAGTGACGCCACCATCTTTCGTCTCTTTTTTTGCGCGTGGAAGAAATTGATGCTATCTCATCGTGGCGCGGCGAGATGGGTGAAACAAGCGTGAGAATTATTTTCGGGTGCCTCGTCTTAAAGTTTTACGTCTTGCCTTGGCCAGGAAGTGAGATTTTCGGCAGAAAATCCCACTTCATGGCCAAGGGTGACGTAAACTCTATTAATGCGACCAAACGTGTGGTAGGTAGTTAAGTACTTATGTCAAGACAGGTAAGTATTCAAAAAAAAAACTTAAAATCGGCAAAAAGTAGTAAAAAAACTACCCATAGTTTTGAACTTCGTTGTATGTATATTAACAACTAGCGGCCTGCCCCGGTTTCGCACGGTTATTTAATAATAACACTAAATTAAAAATCGAAAAACCATTAAGTAGTTCGAATAATCATATGTAAGTATTTTGCCAAAAATGCCATATCTAGGGTCAGGGAGGGAACAGTGGCTAGGATCAATTTTAAGTAATCAGTTTTCAGATAACATAATTATACTGGTAAGTATGCCAAATTTAAAGATTCTAGTATAATAATATTTACGGAGATAAAACATTTCAAAGTAGAGTAAGTTCCCTAAATATGGACTACCTTATGGATTTAATGAAATGAAACGCAGAACTTTGAAGTTATTCAAGTGTGATTAACGCCAGTCAGTCGAGAAACTATCTAGATAGTTACATCCTATGCCGAAATTGCAATAAAAAACAAATCCTCAAACAAACTTTTTGTTTTTATAAAATATGTCATATGTAGGTATTACAAAAAAGGTAACTTAATATGGGCCACTAGGTATTTAATACGGACTAGGGGTACAAAATATGGACCATGATATTTTGAGTATGATATAATTTTGATTTTGCAAACATTATAAGGAACTTGTTGATGTAAACAGTCTTAAATGACAAAGAAATATATTTTTAAAATTCCGCCCTCATATACCATTGTATTGAGCAATATTCCCATCAAAATAAAATACCACTAACACCAGCTTATTTATCATGGTCCAAAACACAGAATTTTAAAGCTAAACTAGTCTAATTAATGTGAATCAGTCAAATAACTATCTAGTACTTACATTCTATAATAAAATTGCAATAAAGAAACAAATCCTCTAACAAAATTTTCTTTTTTATAAAATATGTCATACGTAATTCTTACAACAGCGGTAACTTAATATGGACCGCTAGGTGTTTCATACTAAAAAGGGTTGCATAATATGGACCATGATATTTTTATTACGATATAACCACAATTTTGCTAACAATTATCAGGAACTTCTTTTTATAATCAGTCTCAAACAACAAACAAATATAATTGTAAAACCCCCTCTCCATATTTTCATGATCCCTCATAATATGGACCACTAGACCATATTTGGAACCTCATCATCGGTCCATAATAAAAGCTAGTACCATTTGAGCATTAAACATTTTACAAAAGTTATAGGTATGACGTACAGTTACACATTATATCAAGAATTTTCTCTAACAAAACAATGTTTCTAGAATACGGAGATTTTAGAATAAGTTGCTGTAATTAACGTAGTAATAAACTTACAAAAGTCACCGTAAAATGACATAAAATGTGCCTAAAATTTTAAAATGGCGATCAAAGACACGCACGGCCATGTAGCCTCGCGGCAATCGACTGACAGTGGGGCGCGACGCAAGGGCATCGAAAGCGCCCAACTTCACTGCGATAGCAATGACATCTAGCGAAATACTTTCGTGGTCCATATTATGTGACTAGTCCATATTTAGAGAACTTACTCTAATAATATAAATCCCTTTTTTCTCCCTATCCCGTGGGAATTCCGAAAAGTCTTGAAATTAATTTTCAGCAGTTATGATTCCCTACTTATGTGCCAAATTTCAAGACTAGGAATTATAGTTATTACTAGGCTCCATTTTCAGTGGACTTATAAACCCCATTTATTCCTTATCCCGTGGGAATTTTGAAAAATCCCTCCGTAGTGCCATACTATTACTTATTCTGTGGTAGTGCATCTCTATGATACTGAAGCAATAATTATTTACGTTGCGACTCTAGGCAGCCGCGAATTTGACATGTTCATCGCTATCTGTATATAGATGTATAGAAGATTGTATAAGTCCTACCAGCGCACAGTATTCTTACTTCTTAAAGCTACGTAGGTATCTAGGTGCGTACATTACATACATACTTATTCTAGTGTATAATTCTAGGCATTATGTCATGAACATAGATCTAACGTCTAACTCTTGCTTTGCTTGAGTAGAAAGTTTCTACTAGAAACGCGCGCGTTCATGTCGCTACCCTGTCGGGCCTCCCGTCCGTCGTGGCCAAGGTCGTCCCCCCCCCCCCGCCCCGCTCCCCGCTCCACCTCGGCTATCGCCCGCCGCACCACGCGGCTCGCAAGGCCACGCATATTTTTTGTAAGGCAAATATTATTATTATCTAATACTAAATAATATACGTGGCCTGTAGGCATGTAGGTCTTGTTAACTTAGGCTCTGTCTATGCCGTAAGGGATAAAGACGTGATTTGTGTATGTATGTATTTATCTATACTAATATAATAAAGAGAAAAGATTTGATTGATTGTTTGCTTTGGATAGGCTCCGAAATTAGGTACCTACTGGCTGGACCGATTAGAAAAATTCTTTCACCATTAGACTCTTACATTATCCCTGATGAACATTACTATCATTACATAGTATAAAACAAAGTCGCTTTCCGCTGTCTGTCTGTCTGACCCTATGTATGCTTAGATCTTTAAAACTACGCAACGGATTTTGATGCGGTTTTTTTAATAGATAGAGTGATTCAAGAGGAAAGTTTTTATGTATAATTCTACGCAGATGAAGTCGCGGGCAGAAGCTAGTAGGCTATATTTTTTAATTCTGCGCGGACGAAGTCGCGGGTAACAGCTAGTTACATATTATTGTATTATTGTTTATGGATGTCTGGCAGGGGGCTGGATGGAACCGTACCTACTAAGTGTCTTTAATGGATGAGGTGATCTGATTTCTAGTATAATAATTTCGAATAAGATATATTATAATTAAAACTAAGCTTTATTTTATACAACAACAAATTTCACCTATTGTTACCGTGTTACATTCTGTGTGTGTACTTTTTTTTCTACTTGTTTTTTATGTGGTGTTCATTAAAGAGTTATTCACTAAATCCACTAATAGACAGGCTGTCGCAGAGGCTGAGAACAGCGCCAGCTATCGGATACTTAGTAAACTTACTGATTGATTAGTGATTTGATTTCCTGAAACCTACCCGTCTTACGTAGTTCTAATATAGCTAGATAGATGGCGCTGATTTCAAAAACTGTTAATTATTTAGTTCCATTTTCTACCGCATGCCGAGGATATAAAGAAAGCATGTACGTCTGTGCGAGCACTCTTTATTACAACATCTCTTGAACGATAAACATAATTTCATTGTCCTCAACTCCTTCCTGAAGAACCAAACCCACGAAGAAACAGTATTGTATTGTATTGTTTTGTATTTCAGGTGCAATTAAATAAATAAATAAATAATATTTTTAGGAAAACCACGAAAGTATTATGTAAATTTAAATAAAAATGTTATTATAAAATTACGAGTTTTGTACGTAAACTTGCCCGTTTTAGCCGTTAAAAATACATACAAAAATGTACGTGTTCTAGAATTTCTATGTAATTTTACAGATTTTACGTAAAAAAGCATGTCTTAGTGGTTTTTACATATTGTTTAAGTAATTACCTAGACAAACTCAAACAATTGAAATTAAGTAAGTACATACATGATGTTTTGTAAAATTAAAATTTCATAGTATTGTAGTGATACTTATAGGAAAATCACGAAAGAATTATGTAAATTAAATTAAAATGTAATTTTCAGATAAGTTTCTAAAATTACTTGTTTTGTATGTAAAATGACTTTTTTAACCGTTTACATTACAAAACATAATGTACAGTATCCCAGAAAATCTATGTAATTGTACAGACTTTACGTAAAAATGCATGTTTTAGTGATTTTTACATATTTTTTATGTAAATACCCAAATAAAATAAAGAAAATGACATGATGTTATGTAAAATACAGAGAGAAATGTAAAATTGCATAATATTGTAGTGATTTATTTGGGAAAATCACGAAAGTATTATGTAAATTTAAATAAAAATGTAATTTTCGGATAATTATCTTAATTCAGGTGTTTGTTATGTAAACTTACCGTTTTAACCGTTAAAAATACGTATCGAAATGTACTGTGTTCCATAATTTCTATGAAATTATACAGATTTTATGTAAAATTGCATGTTATAGTTATTTTTACATATTGTTTATGTAAATACACAGACAAAATAAAGAAAATGACATGATGTTTTGTAAAATACATAAAAAAATGTAAAATTGCATAATATTGTAGTGATATATTTGGGGAAAATCACGAAAGTAGTATGTAAATTTACATAAAATTTAATTTTCAGATCAATATGTAAATTTTAGTTTTTTTTATGTAAAATTACCGTTTGAACCTTTAAAAATACATATCAAAATGTACGATGTCCCAGAAATTCTATGCAATTATACAATTTTTACGTTAAATTTCATGTTCTAGTGATTTTTACATATTTTTATGTAAATACACAGACAAAATAAAAAAATATACATGATGTTTTGTAAAATACAGAAATAAATGTAAAATTGCATAATATTTTAGTGATATATTTGGGAAAATCACGAAGGTATTATGTAAATTTAAATAAAAATGTAATTTTCAAATAAGAGTTTAAAATTACTTGTTTTGTATGCAAAATTACTTTTTTAACCGTTAACAATGCATATCAAAATGTACGGTGTCCCAGATTATTGTACAGACTTTACGTAAAAATACATGTTTTAGTGATTTTTACATATTGTTTATGTAAATACACTAACAAAGTAAAGAAATATACATGATGTTTTGTGAAATACAGAAATAAATGTAAAATTGCATAATATTGCAGTGATATATTTGGGAAAATCACGAAAGTATTATGTAAAATTAAATACAAATGTGATTTTAGATAAATATGTAAAATTACGAGTTGTGTATGTAATATTACCGTTTTAACCGTTACAAATACACATAAAAATGTACGGTGTTCCATAAATTCTATGTAAAATTCCATGTTTTAGTGACTTTTACATATTTTTTATGTAAAGATACACACAAAAAAGAAAATTACATGATGTTTTGTAAAATACAGAAAGAAATGTAAAATTGCATAATATTGTAGTGATATATTTGGGAAAATCACGAAAGCATTATGTAAATTTACATTTCTTTCTGTATTTTACAAAACATCATGTAATTTTAAAGTGTTGTATGTAAAATTACCGTTTTATCCGTCAAAAATACGTATAAAAATGTACGGTGCTCCAGAAAGTCATGTAATTGTACAGAGTTTATGTAAAATTCCATGTTTTAGAGATTTTTTCATGTTTTTTTATGTGAAAAGTCATAAATATAGTTAAAATTACCGAAAATATGTAAATTACGCTAAAATTATGTAAAATTCCCAACTTTTTTGTACATTTACCCATTTTTTTCGAAGATTTTACAGGTTTCTGTAATTTTTTCGGATGTAAAATCACATTATTTTTAACAGTGTACTTTCGCAGGAATACCCGGCCTTAATTTAGAATGAGAAACCGCAACAAAATTATACTGCGTCCGGTCAACTATTTCTTACCTAGCAAATAGTTCAGTGTATTAGAACGCTGATGAGATTTTCATGTCTGTGTTTTTTTTCTGGTTTGTTTTCTATAAAATAGTGTATATTCTTTTATATTTGTGTGTTTTGCAAAAACGAATAAATGTCTTCTTTCTTTCATTAGTCTGGGAGCCGCAAAATAAAATTGTTTTAATACATACATACACAAATCACGTCTTTATCCCTTACGGCGTAGACAGAGCCTAAGGTGACAAGACGTACAGGCCACATTTAGCAACATTGTGGGCGTATAGGTGGAAAATGGAATCAAAATAGTGATGGGTTGCTAGCCTCATCGCCTATAACACGATTCCACTTTATTTAATGTCACTTTAATTAATGCCACTTTATTTTCGTGTCGTTTTCAATTACTCTAGTACAAATTGTAAAGAGAGTACACTTCACGAGCCGCAATATAATGTTGTAGTGGTTTCTTATCCGAAATTAAATGAGGTATAAGTCCAATGGTTGGTTACCCTGACTATACATAGTGGAGGCGTTTTTCACCTCTACTGAACTTATTTTTTTTTTTGCTTTACTTTGACTAGTAGAGACTTTATACATCTCTACTATAGACTAATAGAATTTAAGGCTCGGGGACCTTATACATCCCTTTTATAAAATTACTTTCTGCCAAGTTTTTTAAGTGAACTTATGATTCCGTCACTATTTGTTATTACGAAACTAGCTTCTGCCCGCGACTTTGTCTGCGTAGAATTATACATAAAAACCTTCCTCTTGAATCACTCTATCTATTAAAAAAAAACGCACCAAAATCCGTTGTGTAGTTTTGCAGATATAAGCATACATAGGGACATAGGGACAGAGAAAGCGACTTTGTTTTATACTATGTAGTGATAGACAGAAACATCATATATAACTGACACTTAAGATAACTGGGACTTGACAGAGAGCGGTGAAAAAGGCCCTTAGTGTCCAATATACAGTACATTGCCCCCAATTGCCATGCCACTGTTTATTTGTGTCAGTATAATAATGAAATTTAATTAAGCCTGCGCTGGACGGGAGCGTATTACTCGATGTCTGGCCGAATAGATTTTTTTACGACCTTAAGGCCGAGGCCTCACCGGTTGTCGCGCGTAAACGTCCTCACTGAGAGCAGCCAATGTAAGCTATGTAACGTTCGGCTCAACTTCCACAACGCTCGAATGTTCGACGCCGATGCACCCGGACTGCCATTTTGCAGTTGGGTTGCAGTTTTGATGCACCCGGGCTGCCATTTTGCATTTGGGTTGCGGTTTTGATGCACCCGAACTGCCACTTTGCAGTTGGGTTGCAGTTTTGATGCACTCGAACTGCCATTTTGCAGTTCAAAAGTTGTCCGTCTGCGGGCTTGAGAAATCGCTCGCCGCGCTGTTCGCGCATAGTCGTGGCTAGACTTTAATAGCACAATAAAGCTTGTATATTTATGGACACTTCCAGTTACGGTCGCCGGGAGTGCTGCTAACAGAATATCGCGCTATTAATTATTGCAAATAATATATAGTTTTATGAAGCGATTATTATGCGGACGATCAAACGAGGATCGAATATTTCGTGCGATTACGATACGGTAAGCCCACCCTCCGTTCCCGTGATGAAATCTTTAACAAATAAACTTAGCTAAAAATACAAACTTTTTTGTTGACTGTACTTGTATTAAAACCAACAAAAATGTTACCTTGCTACTCCGCTACTCACTACTCGTGGATTTGCATGTGTAACAGTTGTGCTCATTAAACTTTGATAATGATCCCGTAGAGGGATCGAAATCGAAATTCTTCTGTGTGTGTGTTTGTGTGGTGTAAGGAATAATTAAGTTTGTGGGATTTATGTGTGTTTTATTGGCAGTAGTGGAGGGGCATGTATATGTCACACAGGCTTGGTTATCTTGCACGTAAGTAGCGGAGTAGCAGGGTAAAATTTTTGTTCGTTGATATAGACCTCCGCAAAGTAACGCCTGATTCAATAAAATATGTGCTTGTATTGTCATCCGTCCTATGTGTACGTCCTACGTGTGTTGAAGAGTGTCCTGCGGAGACGGTCCTGGCTGGGTCACCAGAACTCCACTACCAGATTATGTATTGTCATCTGAATTACTCAAGTATGCTAAATTTCAGCTCAATCAGATGAAGGTATTTGCTTCAAAATTGAGTTGCTAGATTCCACCCGGACAATCCTAATTTCATAACTACATACATACATAGCACGTCAAATAAAAGCTTGTAAAAACATTGCTACTCCGCAACTAGCGTAATGTAGCAAGGTCAATGTTTTTTGTTAATTCCGCAAAGTAACGCCTTATTCAATAAAATATGAAATCCGGAGTTTAATATTTAACAACACAACACAAATCACGTCTTTATCCCTTACGGGGTAGACAGAGCCTAAGGTAACAGGTACCTACAGGCCACATTTAGCAAGATTGTGGGCGTATAGGTGGAAAATGAAATCATAATAGTGATGGGTTGCTAGCCTCATCGCCTATAACATGATTCCTAATATTTTCGCCCATTCCCTCGATGGGCTTTTACCATGTGCGCGGGTAGAGAAGCAACTGGTACATTCTATGTTTTTCCTTTGCTCCCAGACCAGCATGGAAGGTTTAATATATCAATTTTAATTAACATGATTCCTAAGATTTTCGCCCATTCCCTCGAAGGAATCTTATGATCTGCGCGGGAAGAAATGCAGCTGGTTGCTACCAGAGCATGGAAGTTAAAAATACCGATCTGTTACAGAAAATAAAGTGACAAAAATAGAATTACGTGAAACATAAATTTTAGGTACTTCTTCCATGCTGGTCTGGGAGCAAAGAAAAAACATAGAATGTACCAGTTGCTTCCCTTCCCGCGCAGATGGTGAAAGGCCATTGAGGGATTGGGCGAAAATCTTAGGGATCATGTTATATAGCAATAGGAGACGTTTTGGAAAAAGGTCAGGTCAGGAGTACCCGAAACCGACGAGCATGTATGAAGAGATTGATGAATGTGGATGAAGCGAAAGAGGTATGTCAGGATCGTAGCAAGTGGAACAAAGTAGTCTCTGCCTACCCCTGTGGGAAAGAGGCGTGACGGTATGTATGTATGTGGCTAGCAACCCATCACTGTTTTGATTCCCCTATCCATCCATACGCCCACAATCATGCTAAACGTGGTCTTTAGGTCTTGTTATCTTAGGTTCTCTCTACCCCGTAAGGGATAAAGACGTGATTTATGTAGGTATGTATAAATATTACATCTTATTCCATTTTTGTTTTCAAGTTGTTTTGCTATGGTCTGTCTCAGCTGTCCTCAAAACAAGGCTTTGTGTAAAACTGCCTGTTTATTCAAAACTAAATCTTTAACCATTAGAATGCAGGGTCGAAAGTAAACTTTAATATAAATACGCAGAACCTTTTCATATTCAGAGACACAAAGAGAAAGAGATAAATGCTGGTGCTGCCTAATGGATGTCACCATTACTTGAAGCTTTATAAAAGATTTTTAAGTGCTGTTTAGTATGTTGTTATGTTAATGCCGCTCGCATAAAAATAAGTAAATAAGTAAATGCTTTATTGTACAAATAATAAGAAACATACACAATCCACAAAATAATAATATAATGCACAAAGGCGAACTTATCTCTATAAGGGATCTCAACCAGTTAACCTTTGAGTAGATAAGATGAGCTTAAACGACATTAAACTCTACTACCATATTATTGTACTGTCAATACTGCCATGCTACTTCCACACATAAGCTCATCGGTTGAAGATTTATCCGTTTCAAATTTGTGGTTGCAAGATCAAAAATACATACATACATACATTGCAAGTTAATAAAGAGCTTCTTAAAACACTAAATCCAGGGCCGGACCGTGAGTTTAGGGGGCCCTCGGCTAATACTTAGGCGCCTACGTAATTACTCAAAGTATAAGAAAAAAATAAGACAATAAATCAAATATAGACTTGAATTAAATGAATTGAATAGGTTTGATTAATCACAGGGTTCACAGGCTGCAAACTTTACGATCTGTTTAATTTAATGAAATTATGGATTTTTTCGCATTATCGTCTATTTTTGACTTTGACTTGACTTAGCTGGGGGCCCTGGGCTGAAGCCCAAAAAGCCATATGATTGATCCGGCCCTGACTAAATCTATTTTGCAATACATGCGTCCTTTTAGGATGGCAGTACAGTCATTATAAACCGTATACCAGTATTGTCAGACTTGAGCCCCAGGGAGGCGTGCGGCCGTGTATTCGAACACTTGATTTAGCTAATTTTGTCTGTTTGTAACACATTAAACGAAGACATCTTCAAAGGAATGATTAAGGGGGATTTGCGCGTGTTTCCGATTTGAGGATGAGGGCGTTTTGATATAATTGTACTTACTAACTTTAGCCCGCGGCCGTGCACGCGTATCAGAGGCTTTTTGAAAAATAAGCCTACATAATTATTTTTCCCTAATTTAACTATTTTGGGTTTTTTACTCAGACTCGTTTACCCGATCCTTATGCAAGAAAAATGTCCGCGTAGATTTTTTACATGTTTAGGGTTTCCCGCGGGAATTATGCAATTTTTCGTAGGTAAAAAGTTGTCTATATTTTAATGAAGAGTATCAGCTATCCGCATTCCAAATTAGATCCGAATCCGTTCAGTCGTTTCAGCATGAAGAAGGAACAAACAGATACACTCATGGAAGGATGGATGGACGATGACGACATGAGTATGTATGTTTGTTCCTTTTTCACTCTAAAATGACTGGACGGATTCGAATCAAGTTTAGAATGAAGATAGCTGGTACCCTAGATTAAAACATAGGCTACTTATCATCCCGGAAAATTTCAAAGTTCCCGCGGGATAGCGATAAACATGTCAATTGCTAATTCTACGCGGATGGAGGCGCGGACAGCAACTAGTCTACAATATTAGTAGGATAGATCAAGTGTTCTCCACTCTCCACTCGATCTCGTGTGTAAGTCGCAACCAATATCATGCAAAACACCTTTCTCCACATTTTCGTCCCAACCATTAAAGAAAACATTAAGGGGGTTTTCCCAAATAAATTTCACCTTGGAACAATAACCGGTGGAGCGGCTCCTACATAATTTATACGTTCATAATTCCGATACAGAGCGGAATTTATTAGTTACTGTGAAATTAATTTGGCCCGCCGTGATCCCCCGCATCTGTTATATATATTAAAAAGCGTCGGTGGCAACAGTTCGTAATTTAAATGGGGTAAGAGTGACGAAAACGGTTCACAAAGTTCTTAGTTTTAATGTCTTCTGTTAGTGTGTTTTTTTATGAGATTGTAACCCCCTTATTCATAAACGCTCTATAGGCTTCCGCTAACTTAGCAATCGTTTGTCCTTATCTGTGAAAGGTAAATGTCAAAGCGACAGATAAGGACAAACGATTGCTAAGTAAGCAGAAGCCTACAGAGCGTTTAAGTACCTAAGTAAATGCTTTATTGTACAAATATAAAGAAACAGATACAATTCACAAAAAAAAATAACATTAATATTATGCAGAAAGGCGCACTTATCTCTATAAGGGCTCTCTACCAGTTAACCTGTAATTTAATAAATTAATAATGTAATGACTTGTAATTTGTAATTTGTGTAATGGCAATTTGGAAAACATTCCCTCGATGGGCTTTTTTTACCATCTGTGCTGGAGGAGAAGCAACTGGTACATTCTATGCTTTTTCTTTACACCCAGTCCAGCATGGAAGCAATCTATATCCCGTTTATAATTATGTCTTATGTTACCGTGAATATTTTAAATATGTTCTTGATAAGTCTTTGCTATTAAGCGATAAGACCGCCTATTGTCTACTTTGTTCTTTGTTTCTGTATTGTTTTGTACCTACTGATTTGTGGTGTACAATAAAGAGTATTTGTATTGTATTGTCGTTGTCAAAATCAGGTCCAAGTGCACCGACAAGTCAAAGGCAACTCCTGTAACGCGTGCTGTGTAACGTAAAAGCCATACATCTGACTTGACAATTCTCAAACAGCGCAACCGAAACCCTTTATAATTCTGTTTACTGTAAACAATTCGATGCTGCGTCCCGCTTCCCCCTATTACAAGTGACTGAGACAAATCGACGAGACAAATTTCGCTGGCGTCGTTTCCGAAGGGTTGAAGATCATCCGTCTTCCGAGTAAGAGAGGAAATATTTAAATTAAACCAATAAAAATGTGCATTGTTTTCGTACATCGTCAACTTGGGAGAGACGCGATTTGTTTAAGGGAACAGGCTTTGAGCCGACTCCATGAAAAGACTACGTTGTCAATTTGTCAAAAGCCCATCGAGGGAATGGGCGAAAGTCTTAGGAATGCAAACACCCATGCATGTCTGATATTTTGCATGCTGTTGTAGTATAGCCGAATAAGGAGCACCTTAATAACTATTGTTAACATCTTATGTAACCCTTTTTCAAGCAAAATAAATTATTTGTATTTGTATTTGAAACCCACATGTGCAACATGGTTTGCATGTGTAACAGTTGTGCTCATTAAACTTTGATAATGATCCCGTAGAGGGATCGAAACGCGTCAGTGTTTGTGTGGTGTAAGGGGTTATTAAGTTTGTGGGATTTATGTGTGTTTTATTAGCAGCAGGGAGGGAGGGATTGCATGAAAAACATATATATTTCACACAGGCTTTGTTATCTTGCACGTGAGTAGCGGAGTAGCAAGGTAAAATTTTTTTGTTCATTAACCCATCACTATTTTGAATTCCCTTTCCACCTATACACCCACAATCATGCTGGCCTAAAGGCAGTAGAGAATAAATAAGGAACATATTTTGTTGTTTTACCACGGGATAGACAATTTACTAAATCAGGTTTCACTTTGCATGTCCATCATACTAGGCGGTCGTATCGTGAAAAAGTTTGAAAAACACTGATTTAGATCATACAAAAGTGGAGCGTGCTAACCATCTGCTTAACTAAGACCAGTAGGCTTATTGTCTAACTCGCTCGCAATCGCCATCGTGTTCATTTTGACAGTTCCTGTATGAATGTGACAGTTAGCTGATTCCGATGCCAATTGTCAGCCCATACATGAACTGTCAAAGTGAACACGATGGCGATTGCGAGCGAGTTAGGCAATAAGCCTACCGGTTCTTACCTCCATCTGTATCCCGCAGAACAATCAACCAATCTGTTTTCTATTGTAACACAAACATTGTGTTATATCAAATTTCATAATCAATTCAATACGGAGAGGAAAATTCACCAATACATTCTCGTCGGAATTCTGCTCTGGACACTATTCTATCCGTTTCCTCCATTATGGAGGGGAGTTTCTTTTGACGGGAAAAAGAGCGCTTTTTTCAGATTTGGGATTCCGTGAGAATGTTGGCTTTTCGGTTTTGGTGGTTTCTAGTTGCCAAGTAGTTGGGTTTGATACGTGCATTTTGATTTTGGTGGGTTTTTATTTGTCTTCCATGGCTGGTCTGGGAGCAAAGAAAAAACGTAAAATGTACTAGTTGCTTCTCTACCCGCGCAGATGGTAAAAGTCAGGGAATGGGCGAAAATAATAGGAATCATGTTATAGGCGATGAGGCTAGCAACCCATCACTATTTTGATTCCATTTTCCACCTATACGCCCGCAATCTTGCTTAATGTGGCCTGTAGGTACCTGTTGCCTTAGGCTCTGTCTACCCCGTAAGGGATAAAGACGTGATTTGTGTATGTGTATGTATGTATTTATTTGCTATAGATGACAATGCAATTTCTTTCATGCTGGTCTGGGAGTAAAGAAAAAACAGAATTTACCAGTTGTTTCTCTTCGCGCGCAGATTGTAAAAGCCCGTCGAGGGAATGGGCGAAAGTCTTAGGAATTATAAAGGCGATGCCGCTAACAAACCCTGCTTTAGAGGTACAGCTCTACTGAGGCGGAGACGAGCGGAGCGGAGAGGAGACGTGTGGGGATCGACCAATCATATTACATGAAATCTACATCTCGTCTCCGCTCTGTAATATGATTGGTCGATCCCCACTCTCCTCTCCGCTCCGCTCGTCTCCGCCTCAGTGGAGCCGCAGCCTTAGAGGTACGGAACCCGGCAGCCGCGGCCAGCTCGCGCGCTGTTGACGGAGGCATTACTTGTGCAAACGTGTCTACGTTTTTTATTCGGTGCGAGCCTCTCCGGCTGAGTGGTGTCGGAACCGGATCCGGCCCGGGAAACGCCGCGCGCCGAGGGTCCCGCGCTCGGCCAGGGGCGTTTTTAAGGCCACTGAAGAGTGCCACTCAGCACAGTACGTCTAATTTCTAAATGTCTATGAAAATTAGAACACATAGAAAAATCCGAAAAGTAAAGCTATGGCCGGGAATCGAACCCGGATCCTCGTCATTCCGTGACGCGTGCTATACCCCTACACCACCCATAGTAACCCACCCATGGTAACCTGCTATGGGTGGTGTAGGGGTATAGCACGCGTCACGGAATGACGAGGATCCGGGTTCGATTCCCGGCCATAGCTTTACTTTTCGGATTTTTCTATGTGTTCTAATTTTCATAGACATTTAGAAATTGAATTTCTAACGTCAAAACCGTAAAAGTAAACATAAAAAAATCAAGGAATAAAAATTTCTTGATTCATTTGATAGTGACAGTACGTCTAGCACGAAAGCGTACAAAAGTCGCGTCGCGCGCGAGATAGATTGCCTGTCTTTTTCTTACTATTCGTTCTAGACAGAGAGGGGTAATCTATCTCGCGCGCGACGCGACTTTCGTATGCTTTCGTGCTAGGCATACAGGAGAAATGTGTGTATCCTAGCATTTCACCGAAATTAATTTTACATACATACATACAAAAATGGAATAAGATGTAAAATTTATACATACATACATAAATCACGTCTTTATCCCTTGCGGGGTAGACAGAGCCAGGTAAGAAGACCTAAAGACCACGTTTAGCATGTTTGTGGGCGTAAGGATGGAAAGGGGAATCAAAACAGTGATGGGTTGATAGCCACATCGCCTGTAACAAGATTCCTAAGTTTTTGCCCATTCCCTCGATGGGCTTTTACCATCTGCGCGGGAAGAGAAGCAACTGGTAAATTCAATGTTTTTCCTTTACTCCCAGACCAGCATGGAAGAAATATTAATTTTACGGAGTCGTCATTTGACAAAAGTTTTTTAACTGCTAATTGGCGAACTTTTTTATGAATGCAATGACATTTATACTCATGTGGCTTACTTTAGGTTAGGTTAGGTTTGTTTTATTTTTTTTTATAAAATAGTGTATTTAGTAGAAAATAAATTGTCGATTGAAGTGTGTGCCGAACGATGAATTTGTGAAACAATTTTTTCGTTAGGCGCTTTATAATTATGTTACGAAGAATATACTGAAGAGTAAAAATAACGGGAACAAAACATATGATTTTAATGGAAAGTGACCCGTTATTTTTGCACGTTAGTGTATGTCTATTCGAATGCTGCCACCTTTTTCATCGTTCTAAAATTTCTAAACCTACGGCAGTGAAGTTCAACAGATAGGCGTCTTTGCTACGAGGCGTAGCGCGTAGCTGTTAACTGAGCTACGCCGTAGACCTTCGTAGTAGAGATGGCGATACCCTAGTTGGGTAGAGGTTTGAAGTTCACGGTATCTTTGAGAATTTCGATATAAATACAAAAACATTAAAAAAACGCATTTTTTAAAAATCTGGTAAACACGGATAGTTATTAGGTAATGCAGTGTGACTGGAAGAGATTTAAGGGTAAAAGGATAAGTCCGCCTTGGTGCATATATCTCAGTGTTTGTCAATCGTATTTGTTTTATATTTATTTTGGACAATAAAGAGTTACCATACATACATACAGTTAGCTATAACAATTCTGTTGAGTCGCCAGTTTCTAAATTCTAGCTAGATGTCGCTTTAGTCGATACAAAAATAGTTTTTTTTTAAAGAAAACGTCGCGTTTGTTTGTTTACCTCAATAACTTCATGAATATATTGAATGAAACCTGTGTTTACTTTATTACTCACTAGATGGCGCTGTGCCGTGCTACAAACTAGCTAACGTTTGCTTCTTTGGTATGGCCATAACCTTCGGATTTTTCCAAATTAAATCTGGCTATGGCGGAACTACAATGCAATAATACACATTTCAAGCTTTATTTAAATACGTACACCTCCTCTAGTAGACTACAAGCCCATGCAAAAAAAACATGTGAAATGAACCAGCGTGAATGAAGCTTAGAAGGCTGTTACTATATCATAAAATAAACAAACATTTTAACAAAAAAAAAACCGACTTCACTACGCACTAAAAAGAAAAAAATAATTGCATAATATTCTTCTACAACTTAATAATTAACTTACTTTTTCTACTTATCAATATATAGGTACGATCTAATGTTGTTACAATTATTGTTATTTCTGGAGTCGGTGTCAGCCAACGTACGCTTGTAACTACATACATAGTTACAGGTGAGATGTGCTTGTGTATAAAAGGGGTACGTATTAAAATACATAAAGTTTAAAATGTATAATGGGTTAAAATACATAATGGTTTATAATATATAATGCGATTTTCTCAGAAAGTTACAAATTAACAGGATTGTTATAAAACAAACCTAACCTAACCTAAACCAATCTATAGATTACGATATCAAAAAAGTTCATTTAGCTAATAGTTTTACAGAAAATTGCGTAATACATTTTGAACCATTATGTATTTTAACCCATTATACATTTTAAACTTTATGTATTCTGATCCGCTCCCGTATAAAAGTTAATTTGTGAAAAAGTATTTGTTAAAGTATTCTCGTATTATTGTTGCGGGGTATATTGTAGTGTTTCCTTGGCTGACACCGACTACAAAAATAACAATAATTGTAACAACATTAGATCGTACCTATATATTGATAAGTAGAAAAAGTAAGTTAATTATTAAGTTGTAGAAGAATATTATGCAATTATTTTTTTCTTTTTAGTGCGTAGTGAAGTCGGTTTTTTTTTTGTTAAAATGTTTGTTTATTTTTTTAATTTTTAGTGAATCTGAAGAACACTAACACTTTTTTCTGAATATGGGTAGACCTACTAAACGTGCTGCCATTTCAATTTGGTCCAGTTCTGACAATGGCACCCCTGAAAAAACCGTATAAGTCTGAAATTAGCATTATTAAGTATCTATGTGTGCGACAAATCGTCCGTTTCATTTAAACGGCGCTGTCATATGAGCAGCACGTTTAGTAGGTCTACCCATATTTAGAAAAAAATGTTAGTGTACTTCAGATTCACTAAAAATGTATCAAATATTATAAATAATATAAGTCGGTTTTTTTTTGTTAAAATTTTTGTTTATTTTTTGATTTTTAGTGAATCTGAAGTACACTAACATTTTTTTCTGAATATGGGTAGACCTACTAAACGTGCTGCTCATATGACAGCGCCGTTTAAATGAAACTGACGATTTGTCGCACACATACTTAATGCTAAATGGAGGTCTAAAGGAGAGGCCTACGTCCAGCAGTGGACTTGTAATGGCTGAGATGATGATGATGACTTAATGCTAATTTCAGACTTATATGGTTTTCTCATGGGTGCCATTGTCAGAACTGGACTAAATTGAAATGGGACCACACGGTAAGCACCAGCTTTCAAATAAAAAAAGAATCATTAAAATCGCTTCGCCCAGTCGAAAGTTATGAGGTAACAAACATAAAAAAAAAAAAAAAATACAGACGAATTGAGAACCTCCTCCTTTTTTTGAAGTCGGTTAATAACTCTGAGCGCTATGCCGTCATTTCTGAGCGGTACAGATTTAATCTCATACATTGAAAAAAAAATCCACTAACTTCCGGCACCACCACTTTAAAGCGGCACTAGGTATTTCGACATTTATTTTTAATCATCTATAACAGGGGTGGCCAACGGGTCGATCGCGATCGACCGGTCGATCGCGCCTGTTAGTCCAGTCGATCGCGGCAAGGCAAAAAATATAAATATGTGGACCAGACTGCACAATGTAATCACCAACTGCTGATTTAAGGTTTCATGAAGTATGTAATTGGTAGATCGCACAGGGTTTCGTTAGTAAACAGGAGATCTTGGGTCTAATCAAGTTGGCCACCCCTGATCTATAAGCTATAAAAACGCCATAAATTAATAATTAGTCCTAATTCCTCACTTGCACCTGAGAAATTCCATAAATGTACCGCTCAGAGTTATTTTATGATATAGTAACAGCCTTCTAAGCTTCATTCACGGTGGTTCATTTCACATGTTTTTTTTCCATGGGCTTGTAGTCTATAGATAGTAGTTCTATCATTAAACTTATATTATGTTAGTTACGAGAGCTAAAACACTTGTATAATCCATTAAGGTAGACCAACACCGGTCTGAACGGAGAATCAACATGGCGGAGCCTGCGTCTGCGCTCACGGGCTTCAGCTCTACAAACAACCGAGAATTACGTAGTTTGTTTTAACTATTAGTTTATCCTTCGCTTTCCGTTTACAGCGTTTTGGTTAAAGTTATGCCGGGGATAGAATAAGGCTGAATTATAGTCTATCGGATGGTCGAATAATTGTATTGTCTAATCTAATGATTGGTCGAATGATCGTTTGGTCTAAACTGTTTTTATACTGAAGACGTCGACTTTGCAGCAAAATTATAAAATAAACCTGACTTAACCTATTCTACAAATGCGAGTATTTATTTATAGAAACAAACATATTTGCAAATTAAAAGTTGATATGAAAAAAATCTTAAACTATCTTAATCTAATCCATTTGTGGGACTAAATTAATAAAGAAACCAATTTGGTCACCGTTGAAGTATATTTATTTAATGTTTACATAGCGAAATCGTACTAAACCTAAACATCTTACATATGTCATCTCATTCTTCAAATCGAATATTCATCGTCTCGCTCATAATGTCGTCCTTACACTCTGAAGCTATACACGTCTTTAATCTAGTATAGCTGGAGTAATTTTAGACCAAACGATCATTTGACCAAACATTACGTTAGACCAAACAATTGTTCGACTAAAAGAAGGGCTCCCGTTAAATCGAATTGGCCTATGTTAGTTTTGTAGAAGCGATAGATGCCTGGATTTTTGCACGAATAAGTCTTACGTGATGAAAATCGAAAATCGCATTTTTTCTGTTTGATTTTCTTTCTTGCTTTGTTTTTTTTTAACTACTGTTTTTAGTTTTTAACAAGTAACTTCTTTTTTTAACTTTCATGGCCTTTTTTTCAGGCCATCAATGATTTTTCCTTAACTGTAATTAATTAATCTTAATTCCTACATCCTATTGAGTATCATCACTACATAGTGTATAAAACAAAGTCGCTTTCTCTGTCCCTATGTCCCTATGTATGCTTATATCTTCAAAACTACACAACGGATTTTGAAGCGGTTTTTTTAATAGATAGAGTGATTCAAGAGGAAGGTTTTTATGTATAATTCTACGCAGACGAAGTCGCGGGCAGAAGCTCGTAATTGATATATGTAAAGAGACAAATTATTTTTGACATTATATCTTTGATCCCCAACGCAAAAAGTGGGGTGGTTTGATACCAGTGATTTCAGATCACATCACGAGAGGGCGGAAAACGTTAGATTACCGCCATCTGTATAAAAATACCAGTTTCCGCTTCACTATTCTCTGAACTTCAACCCTTTGGATGATTGCTTGAAACAAACATCTTAGATTCAAGAAACACAATTCACTAAGCAGAGTACGCTTATGGTTTTTAATATTAAATGATGGAAGCAACATAAGTCAAATTGCCACAAACCGCACAAATATGAACTTAACATTATTCGTATAAAGTTCAATATCAATCACAGCTGACGTCGTTTCAACTCCGAAGTACCAAAAGGCCGTATTTGCATTTTGCTAACATCGAAACTTGAACCTTTCGCTGGGTAGTTTAGAGTTTCAATTAGAATTTAGTTGTACGCTATTAAGTTTACAATCGTCCCACCCAATAAACTGCTTGACAGTTGACAAACTTATAAGCAACGTGAATTATTTAGCCTCTAATGGCGTATTATATGACACAAACATTACACAAGGGCTTTTAACATGGAACTACCGTGAGTATAAAAAAGTCTAGTATTGCTCGACACGTTTCGGACTAATTCGTAGTCCTTCTTTATGAACACTGCGCCAGCGCTTTGCTAGCGCGGCTACTCGACGCAACTGACAGCGGCGCACAACTACCCTCGTTTTTATCGTCATTTTTATTATTTTCAAAAATTGAAGGGACTTTTATGAGTGACTAGCTGACCCGGCGAACTTTGTTCCGCCTTAAATTTGAAAAATTCCTTTGTAAGTGCATCTTTATACTAATCAAGGAATAATGTGTAGGCATGCTAAATTTAATGTCTGTAGCTTTATTAGTACAACATTTCGGAATTTTCCAATCCCGTGGGAAAATCGGGATAAGACAGACAAACAAATATTTCGTTTTTTAGTATTTATGTTATTATAGCCACAGCAGAAATACATCATCTGTGAAATTAGATTGTCTAGCTAGCACGGTTCATGAGACACAGCCTGGTGACAAACAGACAGACAGACAGACAGACGGACAGATAGACACACAAACAGACGGAGAGACAGACAGACGGACGGACAGATGGACACACAGACAGACAGACAGACAGACAGACAGACAGACTGCCGGACAGACAGACAGACATACAGTGAAGTCTTAGTAATACAATCCCGTTTTTACCTTTCGGGCATAAAAAACAGTAGCCCTCCACGTGTCGGCCGTTTTTTTTCCATCCTGTATACTTAACAGTATGTTAGCAGTCTCAGTGGGGCATTGATTATTGACGGCGGCGGCAAGGGAAGTCCCCTTATTTGTTTTAAATATTCAGAAGCAGTGCTCATGCTGACAGGCCCGCCCCCAGGTATTGCTGGCGACACGAGCAGCCTTAATGACGTCAGCAACATTATGGACATGCCTCAGCACACAGGGTATCATAAAAGCCTTCTTTTTTTTAATATGGCCCATCGATCGATGCGATGATTTCGCCAATGTCAAAGTAATTTATTTTATTTATTTAGAAACAAACAGTCTCTTATAGCTATATGTATTACAGTTACATTTTTGTAAAAACTAGACTTACAGTTTCCAATAGAAGAATATTGAAACCATACAGTTACAGAGTGAAGCACCTTTGTGCATCAAAATCAAAAAGTAGGTATACAATACATAAATACAGTATTCAAAGATCTTGTGACAAAAATGTCGGCAACGTTGTACGGTAGAACACGGCCAAAAGACGGGGTGTATTTTGGGCTCTTAGCCAACGGATTGTGATATCTGGGTGGCCCAGGGTGCACCGGACCAAGCTCTGCTCTTCCCCTCGGACGTATCCAGCAACGACCCATCTTGACTACACGCGGAGGTAACCCCATCGAAAATTTTAATGAAAAATCTCTCAAAAAAATGTTTTAAAATTATTTCGAAATATTTTAGCAAGTGACAGATGACATTGTCACATTGGTTTGTATTTGCTAGCCAATATGAATCCATGTTTTACACAGAGCGCTTTAAATCAGCAATTTCACAGTCAATTGTCACCTGTCACGTATCCCTACTAATATTATAAATGCGAAAGTAACTCTATCTGTCGGTATGTCTGTCTGAACGCTTTCACGCCTAGACCACTGAACAGATCATTACGAAATTTGGTACGGAGGTAGTTTCAGTCCCTGGGAAGGGCATAGGATGGTTTTTATCCCGGAAAATAGCATTGTACCCGCGGGATAGCGATAAGCGAATTCTACGCAGACGGAGTCGTGGGCAACCGCTAGTATGAATTATAGGTAAAAATATTCGAAAAAAAATGTAGACCAGGTCGTGGTTTATTTACATGAAAGATGCGCAAAATATCCATCTTTTACCAATTCGTGATCAAAACGTGAAACGTATGAATAAGAACACGAACTTGGAAACAGCACTTTTAATTACACTTCATCTGTATATATATGACATTTTAGACCATAGACCAAAATCTTATATTTTAATTTTTAAAAATAGTGAGATTTTTAAAATTCGTGATCAAAACGTGAAACGTATGAATAAGAACACGAACTTGGAAACAGCGCTTTTAATTACACTTCATCTGTATATATATGACATTTTTAGACCATAGACCAAAATCTTATTTTTTAATTTTTAAAAATAGAAACACATGTAAATAAGTAAAAAAGGTTGGTTGGTCGGTCGGCAACAAAACGGTTTCTTACATTTCCGCTTGAGGAAAATTCCCATTTGTTCCCGAAAATGGAAATCTAAAGGGAATTAGTACGCGAAAGTGTACATTCTTCGGGATCGACGCGGTTACTTGGCCACGAGATTCCTTTTGTTCTTTAATAGACATTGAAAGGTTGTGTGGTAATTTTAATACTCGAAGGAAAGACCGCAAAATATACAAGCTTTTTTTTTTTTAATTGTACTGGATTGTTTCGGCGGGTTGAGCCTGATTGAACAACGAACACCCCAGTATCTACTCTAATATTACAAAAAGGAAAGATTTTTCCACCTATACGCTCACAATCTTGCTAAACGTGGCCTGTAGGTCTTGTTGCCTTAGGCTCTGTCTACCCCGTAAGAGATAAAAACGTGATTTGTGTGTGTGTGTGTGTGTGTGTATAATCGAATAATCCGTGGGAGTTTTTTTTTAATTTAATGTATGTATGTATAACTCAAGAAAAAGATGAATACAGGACAAAACACATGCTCAAATGCGAACTTATCCCTAAAAGGGATCTCTTCCAGTTAACCTTTGAATGATAATGTTATTGATCTTTTTACGCTTGTAAAGGAAATTGATGGTCATCAAGCTTGTTCTATTACTGCAGCTAAACTGTCCCTTTATCGTCCCTTTTAGTTAGGGAGCTGGCGAGCATTTCGGTATATGATTTGCACACGTTTCACGTTGAGGTGGAGTGCAGTTTAAATCATTACGAATCGATTTGGTTCAATCAATTAAGGTCCTATGTCGCTGCGTTTTCGCGTTACAGCGGATTGAAGTTGCTTAAAAAAATGGGGGTATTAAGTCATTTGCACATGTCTGCCTCTGGAGTTCATTGGTCACAATCATCTTGAAAACGAAGAAAATCGAAGAGGCAGACATTCAGGACTCTGCATTATCATGGGACGGAGTCTTAAAAGTGTAAAAAAAAAAAGCTCTACTAAGTCATTTGCACACGGTTCTCATTGTGCCCATTCGATTCACTATGACTCCGTGGATTCGAAAAAAAATGTGGCAGACACTTTGCTCGCTGATTTTCACCTGTGTAACTGTTTGAAATTCACGGAATTAAGGGACAGCAGGCATACAGCAAAGCTATTCGGTAAGCAGGATAGATACGGCGCGAGCGTGCGTAGGTGCTTACCTGATGATATTGCCGTGTGTACCTATTGCATGGGATTATTGTTATTTTTTAGTTTTATTTATACAATTTTGTTTAATTATTATTCTCTAAAAGCACGGTAACGACTAAACTTCTGGAGCTGAAATCTATGCAATCATATTTTTTCTCAATGCCAACCAGAAAAAATCAATTCAATTCAGAAAAAAAATTCAAATGGTCTGCCTTTGGAATATCAGAGGCCTAAACGTCTGCCTCATCGATTTTCTTTGTTTTCATAAGGAATTCAAACATCAGTCCAAGAGGCAGACGTGTGCGCATAATATAGCACACCTTTTTTTTTTAACATTTTTGAAACGCTGTAAATTTACAACGCAGCACCACCATGATGGCAGACTATTTTTCCGTGGTTCTTCTCATTGTTTTTGATCGAACAATTCAAGTCTGCCAAGTGTGCATTTCATATACATTTTTTTAAATCATAAAAATAAATTAAAAAATTTAATACTACAAAAGTCAGAGCCCTGGATGTCTGCCTTTTCGATTTTTTGTGTTTCTAGGATGACTGTAATCATCAGGCCCAGAGGCAGACGTGTGCACATAATATAGCACACCTTTTTTTTTTTACATTTTTGAAACGCTGTAAATTTACAACGCAGCGCCACCATGGTGGCAGACCGGGTCCTTGATGTTCCTTAGGGCATAAATATTACTATTAATAACGTCTGCCTTGTGTGCTAATCATATAGAAATTTTGCTCGCCAGCTCCCTAGCTATTTCTGGTAACGCCCATATTACGTAACTGCCTCGCCGCGCCCTGTGCGTAGCGCATTAAAAACCGTAAGTTAATTCAAATTAATGACAGGCGTCAGATCAGGACGATACATCATCGCAGTCGTTTTCTGAAGTCATTTGTCGGAGTACTGAACCTCCTTTGGGACCGTAAACAAGTATAAGACTGATTTATTCCGCGCCTACCCTCCCCAGGGATGGGAGGCAGGGCTGTCAATTCAAAGCGAATTGAAGCATAAAAATCTTTCTATATAAATAAAAATGAATCTTCGATATGCGCAACGACTGCACCGAATTGGATAGTGCTTTTTTTGTTGTGTTTGTTACTGTTTGGACAAGGTTTGTATAAAATAAAATTTGGAAAAAAAATGCAGTGTGGACGACTATAGTCTTATAGTCTTTAATAGTTATTTGAAGAAAAAAAACCTTTTTGTTGTTTAATATATAAATGAGCTTTAAATGAAAGCCATGAAAAAAATTACGAATATTCCCAGTTGCAGTGGGTCTTCACTATCACTACACAGTATAAAACAAGGTCGCATTCCGCTGTCTGTCTGTTCCTATGTATGCTTAGATCTTTAAAACTACGTAACGGATTTTGATGCGGTTTTTTCAATACATAGAGTTATTTCACAGGATGGTTTATATGTATAATATATAAATAATATACCGTGCGAAGCCGGGGTGGGTCTACTAATATTATAAACGTAAAAGTTTGTAAGTATGGATGGTTGGATGGATGTTTGTTACTCTTTCACGTAAAAACTACTGATTGGATTTGGATAAAATTTGAAACGGAGATAGCTGCTACCCTAGATTAACACATAGGCTATTTTTTATCCCCAAAAATTGCATAGTTCCCGCGGGTAAGCGCACTAATTGTTTGCAGACGAAATCGCGGGTAGCAGCTGGTGTTGAAAGCGTTGTCAATGATGTGGCAACCCTAGCCACCGCATCGGTTAATGTATTCATCACGCGGGAATTAAGGGCCGAACTTATTTCCATTAGTGGACATCACTCATCCGAGTTCCCACGAATCTGCAAAGACATCACTTGGCACAATCTGCAGAGTGGATCTTAGCGGAATCCGTTGAGCGGGACTTGCAGAATATGCTAAGCTCCCCTGCGCGGGTGTTTAATTCTTTAGGTAAAGCAATGGCGGGAGCTACCTTAACGTTGTATTCGCCTTCTTCTTCTTCTTCTTCTTTTGATTGTGGCGTTACAAGTCGTTATAGCGACGACAACTTCGCCAATGTCGGTAAAAATTTTTAATTGTAAAATCTTGTGACAAAATGTCGGCAACGTTGTACGGTAACACGGTCAAATACCCCCCTACCCCCTGTCGGGCTCTTAGCCAACGGTCAATGATATCCCTCAGATACTGCCAGGAAATCATTAGCCGTTGCCCAGGGTGCACCGGACCAAGCACTGCTCTTCCCCCCGAACGGATCCGAAAACGAACCGCAGCTCTTGTTCACACGTGGAGGTAACCCGACTCGCACCCCTATTCGCCTTTCATTCTTCTGTTTGGGAGTACATACATGTAGAACTAAACGCAAGCGAGTGACAGGGATAGAGTGTGCGAGGGGGAAGGAAGATAGGCGGTTAACCACGATCTGTACGGTGTGCTCGTAAGCTATACAATTAAAATAAATAGGTATTAAGATCAATCTTGAGTTTCCTTTCTTTGTTAACATTCCACATTTTGGGGGCTCGTCCGGGATTTGACAAAGATCGGAAGTAGAAGCGTCATCACGAAATCACGTATCCCTTACGGGGTAGGCAGAGCCTAAGGTAACAAGACGTAGAGGCCACGTTTAGCATGATTGTGGGCGTATAGGCGTGAGGTTGCTAGCCGCATCGCCTATAACATGATTCCTGAGATCGCGGGAAGAGAAGCAACTGGTACATTCTATGTTTTTCCTTTGCTCCCAGAACAGTAGGCGTATTGTCTAACTCGCTCGCAATCGCCATCGTGTTCATTTTGACAGTTCACGTATGGGCTGACAATTGGCATCGGAATCAACTAGCTGTCACATTCATACAAGAACTGTCAAAATGAACACGATGGCGATTGCGAGCAAGTTACATAATAAGCCTACGTCTTGGAATTAATGCTTAGCTTGAATGGAAAGTGACCCAATATATTTTCTCGACAGTGTATATAATTTCGGATCCAACAAAGTAGCGAGCCATCAGATGATGTTGACTGTGTCTGCTTTTATCTTGCTACGGTTCAATCAACCTTACATCAAGGGAGTGTAGAATTCTCACCTTTCTTTTGACGACGGTAGTGCCTACATTCCTTTGAAGGTGTTGACACGGGACAATGTATTTAGAGTGACATTGGATTGTATTGCCTTGAGATACATCAAGGTGCTCAAAAAATGCTTGAACACGTTTTAACACTTGGTAATGGAATTGTGTTCGTAAAAGAAACATAACAAATCCTTTTTTGGATTTAATTTTAAATAAATTATTGTCACCCTATTGCTAGTTCCTACGCTCTTTGTTTTAACTGAGTCACTGACGTATGCACCTCAAGAAATGTAGGGTGGCCATAGGATTTGCGTAGGTACATAATGTTTTATCGATTTAGTATTAACTAAATAATACAGGGATTAATTAATTACTTACACAACAAAGTAAAACATAGAATGTACCAGTTGCTTCACGTCCCGCGCATGGTGAAAGCCCATCGAGGAAATGGGCGACATTCTTAGGAATCATGTTATAGGCGATCCGGCTAGCAACCCATCACTATTTTGATTTCTTTTTCCATCATGCTAAACGTGGCCTTTAGGTCTTGTTACCTTTAGGCTTTGTCTACCCCGTGAGGGATATAGACGTGATTTGTGTGTGTGTACAACAGTTAGATTTAATTTTGCCCAAACAGTAATTCAAAGTCATCATGTCTAGTACCTACATCATGCCAAGAGATTGCCCTAATTCGATACCGAACAAAATATGTTATTTTCTTATACGAAACGCCGATGCTTATCAAATATTTCTTCTTTACAGGTATGAGATATCGCGCTGAGAAAAATGAGGTTTGTCAAAATGCCTTTTGTTTTATTACGGAACGCGTGGAAGCAGAAGGTCGTAAGTTCGTGCTTGAGTGAAGCGAGTTAGGTCGTTCTGGTTTGCGATGCTCGCATATCTTTTCTGGATGGACGGAGGCGAATGTATGAATGTGTTGGTACGCTGGATGTTGTAGTTGAAAAGAACTGCTATATTTTTTTTTCGCAAATATAGATATTGTTAAGAAACTGTTTATCAAGTCTTCCATGCTGATCTGGGAGCAAGGGAAAAACATAGAATGTACCAGTTGCTTCTCTTCCCGCGCATATGGTAAAAGCCCATCGAGGGAATGGACGAAAATAGGAATCATGTTATAGGCGATTTCCACCTATACGCCCACAATCATGCTAAACGTGGCCTTTAGGTCTTGTTACCTTAGGTTCTGTCTACCCCGTAAGGGATAAAGACGTGATTTATGTATGTATGTGTGTATGTATGTACTGTTTATCAAAATGCGAGTAGAGTCGAGAGGCAATGAATAAATATCATGATTATTTTTGTTCAAGTTACTAGTTTTTTATATTGCTTGCTCTTGCAAGCTTTAAAAAGGGAATAAAGGGAACGAGCCTTCGGCATTTTTAAGTTACTACGGAATGTTGTCTTAATAAACTCTTGGAATTGCTGAGATAATACTGGAATGTTCATTTTTTAAGCGCTCCTTCGAAAAGATGTTACCTATTTAAGCAAGTATGCAATAACCTAGACCAAATTGGAAGAGTGAGAGAAAGGTTGTGTGACACTATCCCTAGCTCACCTTAGGGCCAGTACAGACTGACTGCATTCCGACTGCAATCACGCCCGCAATCATGCTATACGTGGCCTTTAGGTTTTGTTAACTTAGGCTCTGTCTACCCCGTAAGGGATAAACACGTGATTTGAGAGAGTGTGTGTGTGTGTGTGTGTGTGTTGGCGAATTCTGACTTGCCGTTTCGAGCTTATTTTTAAATCGTAACTTGTGAACAAAGAACTGTCCATCAATGTTCTTTTCAATCTCTTTTTTTAAACGAGCTTATTATAGGGATACGACCTTGTATCGTCTGTCAGTCTATTCAGGAGTGTATTTTGTGTCAATTCTTAACGGTTATTTTTAACGAAGGCAACTTAATGTTCTTAAGTTTTTAAGAATAAAAACTTTGCATGCATCGGATTTGGACTAAAATATTTTTTCTTTAATACATGTAAATGATGACCCTGTACATCTGTATGGACTTTCACCCTGTATATGTAGCAGGATTTGTCGGTTGTAACAAAACGTACGCTGTAAGGTGTAAGGCCACGCAGGCGGAAGGGCGTTAGCGGATTAGTCAAGTGCGCTAACCCGAGATCTGACGAGTATAATGAACCGAGCACAGTGCGAGCGAGAGCAGAAGCGTAGTCCGTTTCACAACCAGAGCCTCTAGTGTAAATTATGAGGCATTAGCGTCTTGAAAGCGTTCATGTAACCGTCGCAATGGCTATAGGCATATTGCCAACGCCGGTAGAAGTTCGTAATGTCAAAAAATTGTACTCGACATTGTTTTGTAGTATTGACTGTACTGTTCCCTTAAAGGCCGACCGGCAACTCTCCTAAGATTTTATGGGTAATCGCTTATCAGTAAGTGGCACCCCTTGCTCGTTTGCCGCCTTTTTTCAATAAGAAAACAATTATCGTAAAAGTTCACATCCTCAACGACAACCGTGAACACTGTCAAAGGTGAAGCGACTTAGAAGAGATTGAAGACTTAGTCTTAAAAACATAGTATGTACCAGTTGCTTCTCGTCCGCGTAGATGGTAAAAGCCAGACGCGTTCACCGCTTACAGGCATATAAGCAGTGCTTGTAAACATACGTAAATGTGTCCGACACGCTTCGTACCAATACGGGTTTTGTTGTCAATATGCCTACCCTCTGTCAAAACCCACTGCACGGCCGTGGTAAAAGCCCATCGGGAGAATGGGTGAAAATCATAGGAATCATGTTATAGGCGATGCGGCTGGCAACCCATCACTGTTTTCATTCCATTTTCCATCTATGCGCCCACAATCTTGCTAAACGTAGCCTACAAGTCTTGTTACCTTAGGCTCTGCTTCGTAAGGAATATAGACGTGATTTGTGTATGTGTGTATGTGTATGTATTTAGTAGCTGGACTGGAACGCGATGCTGAAACTAGTTTAGTTTGGTTTTGAATATTCACGGAATTAAAAACAGAGGGACACTGGCGCGACCGTTCAATAGAGAGCTGTCAATTTTAATTCCCGGAATACAGCGCCGGAGTTGCTTCGAATCGCCACCGTAAAGAATTGTTATTTTGTTCCGACACTGTGTGTTCTCTTTTCAATGCGCGGTCGATGCGTTGTTTGCACGGCAGTTTGTCCGCAACACACGCAATGTGTTAGAAAAAAACGCTAAGACCGAGCCATTAATTTCCCTACTGCTGGTTCAGTGTTGTGGTTAATTAATCCCTAGGCGAGCGGGGTTTTAAGATGCGCGCCGGCGCACCATGATAACGCTAAGTAGGTATAGCCTATTTGTAAAATAACTCTTCTACGCTGGTCTGGGAGCAACAGAACCTCAAGACAGCTGCAATGAATGCTTACCAGCTTTTACATTTTCAATTCGACGAATTCACGCCCGTACAAAAAGCATTCACATTTCAAAAATATCGAAACTAAAAATTCCAATCGCGCAAATCGAAATCGGCACTTTCCAGTGAAGGCCTACGTATTCGCTCCAATTCCGTATCTAAAATATATATCTCGTCCGGACCATTTGACGATTCGGCCGTCGACAACGCCTCCCTCAATTTATGTTGCCGTCGCTGCCTGCATACAATATATAACGTATAACATACACGTACCTACATTTTACACGTGGATTTTGGCTAGATACTGTAATTTCAATTAGGGATGGAAATTCGTTTTTTTTTTGTTTTAGTAGTTGCGGCCATTTTGTTTTTTGACTTTGACTTTAGTGTCTAATGTGATGACCTTAATGAAAATCAAAATAATAGCAGGTAACATCAGCTAAATGGTCTGCTACCCAAAGATTGAAAATCCTTTGCTCGACATAATATTAGAATGCCGATAAGACGTGACTTAACTTAAAGCTAATTTAAGATCACTAAAAACAACCCATTCCCATGTCTTCTATGCTGGTTTGAAAGCAAAGAAAAAACATAAAATGTCTAGCAACCCATTACTATTTTGATTCCTTTATCCACCTATGCGTCCATAATCATGCTAAGCGTGGTCTTAGTCTTGTTACCTTCGGCGCAGTCTACCTCGTAAGGGATATAGACGTTTGATTTGTTTATAGAGGTTTGATAGAAATTTGGATGAAAAGTAATAAACCGCTTATTTTGAACATTCATATACATAAAAGTAAGTAAGCGTCAAAAGGAAGGATTTGCAAGTTGACAAGCTAGCGTTATAAGGGTTCTGTTCCGAACCACACGTCTGTCTGCCGTGTGAAAGGGCCGGCTGATCGCGATAGCTTTGAGGACCAGCGGTCAAGGAATACGCCGCGAATTCAAAAGTCGCATTTAAAATGGCTCTACGAAACCACTTTGAAACGCCAACCACAGGAGAATGCATAAACTTAACCCCTTTGCCTTTCCATAAAAATATTTCGTAACGAAACTAATAAAAGAAAACTTACATTACTTACTCATTTCGGCTTCGTAGAGCGTTGTCTCGCTCTAACTTACGTGACATCAACTGTCTCTTTCCAAAGACCGAAGTGCAGTCTTTATGGCCAGGTACTTACTGTACGTTTTGTCTATGTCTGGTCAACTCTGGTCATCTGGAACGTCAAAGCCAGTGGCGTAACTATAGGGTGGCAGGGGTGGCAAAATGCCAGGGGCCCCTAGCTCTAGGGGCCCCCCAACTGGCTTGGTTTAGAGCACAGAAAAGACGCCGATGCACTTCTTAATATTGAGGAAGGAGCCCCATCTGACGAATTTGCCGCGGGCCCCAGACGTTATAGTTACGCTACTGGTCAAAGCGACAGATAAGTACTACTTATAGAAAAATCTATATATAGTTCTTCCATGCTAGTCTGGGAGCAAAGGAAAAACATAGAATGTACCTACCAGTTGCTTCTCTACCCGCGCAGTTGGTAAAAGCCCATCGAGGGAATGGGCGAAAATCATAGGAATCATGTTATAGGCGATGAGGCTAGCAACCCATCGGTTTTTCGACATTTATTTTTAATCATCTATAAGCTATAAAAACGCCGTAAATTAATAATTAGTCGTAATTCCTCACTTGTACCTGAGAAATTTCATAAATGTGCCGCTCAGAAATGACGGCATAGCATAGCGCTCAGAGTTATTTTATGATATAGTAACAGCCTTCTAAGCTTCATTCACGCTGGTTCATTTCACATGTTTTTTTTTCCATGGACTTGTAGTCTAGTTCCGATATGTGTAAAATGGGCCCCACTCAGCATAATGTTGCGGCGCTGTTTTTCAGTGTGGCCCAAATTTACATACATACATATATACATAAGTCAAATTTTTATCCCTTACAGGGTAGAAAGAGCCTAAGGTAATGACCCAAAGGTCACGCTTAGCATGTTTGTGGGCGTATTTTTTATTTATTTATTCCATGTTATACGATTTCGTGATCGCCTATCGACGTTTCGCGTGAACCTGCGATTAATATGTATGAGAAAATAGTTTTTCGATGCGACTACACACTGCTGAATATTAAAATTATGTGTCACGGGAATTTATTTTTTACTGCCGCCATCGCGTAAATTGGTGCGGACATGGAAGGTATTAGAAAACATTATAATAGTTATAACATAATTTGAAAGTCGATCGCTTCAATATTTGACAAAGCCTGCTCGGAAATTTCTATGAAGTATCAATCTACATTGACATTTAGCTTTATTTTTGTTTGTTGTTATTTGGTTTAAATTTAATTTCAGTTATTATTTTTCTGTATATTTATTTTTGTCTTAAGTTAGGTTTTTACAAAAATTATATAAAAAGTAATAAAACAATATTAATACAAAATATAAAAACATTATTAATCGCGCCAGGTGCAGAACTAAATCCACAGCTGTTGAGGTACACGATTAGGCGGGAAATCGAAGATATGAAAGGAAATAACACTCACCTGAATTCCAGTGCGGTAGGATGATGACGAAGGCAAGAGTTTGAGACGTTTTGGTTGTGTTTTTGTGGTGTGTAGCAGTGTATGTATGTATATGTATCTCACAGAAAATTAAGCACTAAAGAAGGGTCAGGTTTTAGCGATGAAAGAAGATATTCACTATACTTTTATATTAAAGCGGCGAGAGGCGAAAGCGAGATATTGATACCAAGATGGCGAGTAGTTTTCGAAGTAGGAACATAGACAATTTTTTTTTTTTTTTTTTTTTAAGAAGCTCTTGTGCTAACTTTTTATTTCATGATTTTGAATACAGGGCAATTGGCCTGTCTAATTATAAAAACCTAACCTAGGGTGCCGCCGGCAGCGAGGCGGCTAAGCTACCGGTGGTCAGGGCGACAGAGAGATCCTCCTGACTATCCGAGCCGTGTCCAGGAGTACCGCCTTCTGTATCTGGCCCTTGACCCAACCACCTAGCGAGAGCCTTTTAAGGTGATGGTCAAGGCTCTTTGCTATTAGACCGTTCGCCGAAACGACTATCGGGACGTTATTATTATTAATTTATAACAATTGACGATCCTTTTTGTGAATTACTTATGTTTGACATTTAATTGTATTTTTAAAAAAGGTGACAAATAAATCTATCTATCAGTCGTATTTATTTGCGTTAGTGAAATAACAATGTAAATGATAGTTTTTTTTTGTAGTTTAAAATGAGTGCTAGAAGTTTTTTAAATCTTGTTTTCTGCGGTAGGTACTTTGATTATCCCATTTTCGGAGCTCTGTTACATGTCTAAAACTTCGTTCATATACGAACACTACAAGGAAAAAAAAAACATTAAAATTACGGCCAGAAACGCGAATTTGTCCAAAAGAGCGAGCGAGAGCGAAATAAACAGCGATAATATCGTTCCATCTTAGTTCAGTAAGCGTTCAGAGGAGTTTTTTTGCCTCGAGCCGCATTGCCGGGGCCGTAAGGCTCGGGCTACACCGACAGCGTAATAGTAACAAATTCTTGCTTTCGCCCTCTGCTTCTCCGTCGTTGTAAAACGTACAATCTTCTAAAAATTACATTTACAGTTCCAAAGGGTTGGACTGAACTTTTATGATTATGACGCTGTTTGTAAGTCAGAGCGTCTGTTTTAAATATAAGGACTAGATTTTACAATACAATACAAATACTCTTTATTGAACACCACAGATCAGTACAAAACAATACAGAAACAAAGAACAAAGTAGACAATAGGCGGTCTTATCGCTTAATAGCGATCTCTACCAGACAACCAGTAAGAAAAGTAAGTTTTTGCGTGTAATTTTGCCTGCATCCCACGGGAACATTGTACTTTCCCAAGGCAAGAATTTCGTATGTCAATTAGGATAAATCAAGCTTTACCTCCAAAAAATACCGCTACATACAAAAGAACACATTTTACCACTGAGGTGTTAATATGGATTAAATTCGCGAAGTGTTGTAAAATAAAAGATTACAAAAACGCTATCCGCTAGTCGCTCCGCTCTCGGTGTGCACTAGCCTTCGTAACCCAATCTATCGTAACATGAGAGAGGCGGCCGAAAAACGCCTCGCGCTCGATAAAATGAATGTACCTATAGCCCCATCATGGTCTCCAGGCCCCTATTTCAGAAACGTGCCAGGTGCCTGAACGGTCTCGAGTGTACCACGTACCGGAAAACGCAGCGTACCAGGTCCTACAAGATGGACCTTATGACCTGGTGGAGATCGCGGGAGTCACTTGGATCCGCTTTTTTTTCTATTTTTTTTATGGTGCGGAAAATGCGTCTTATGCATCCGCTCGGTACGGGTTTACCGGGGGGGTATGCGGGGCTCTCCCGCGACGGCAGGCATAGCATACCCACTAAAAACCACACGGATTCCCTATTCAGTCGTATGTGAGCTAATATATCTAAATACAACAAATTCTGACATATAATACCATCAGGGGCGTGCAGTGGGTTTTGACAGAGGGTAAGCATATTGACAACAAAACCCGTATTGGTACGAAGCGTGTCGGGCACATTTACGTATGTTTACAAGCACTGCTTATATGCCTGTAAGGGATGAACGCGTCTGAATACCATAAATAAAAAAGTTGCCCTAAATCGCTGCAAGTGAACTAAAATAAGAATATTTTCTCAATTAAGGCTCGTCATGAGTAAAATAAATACAATTTAAATACAAATGAAAAATGCCATAAAATGGAAATTAACTGTAAGGATCCCTTAATCATAGGAGTCATGTTATAGGCGATGCGGCTAGCGACCCATTACTATTTTGATTCCATTTTCCATCTATACCTAGCCCCACAATCTTGCTAAACGTGTCCTGTAGGTCTTGTCTCCTTAAGTCTACTCCGTAAGGGATAAAGACGTGATTTGTGTATTGTATTCTAAATTGCACCACCTGCTCAGATCTGTTCTGTTCTCCAGTCCATTATGGTTGCCTGGAATAGATCGCTCTGTAGCGATAAGGCCGCCTATTGTTACCTTGTAATATTCTGTATACCTTTTTTCTGTTTTGGTTGTTATATGTGGTGTTCAATAAAGAGTTATTGTATTGTATTGTGTGTAGGATCCCGTATTCGCTTACGGAACTCTAAAAAGGATATGTCCTGTGCCTGTTCGCGCGCCCGTGTCCCCGTTATCAGTGGCTGCGCGTCGGTGCTGCGCAGACGCCGTTAAAGTTTACGCTGTCACGTGCCACTGTTACGGGGGGCGTGAGAGATCCGCGATACCGCGCTGCTCACAAAGCCAACGACCCTTCAACTCGACAATAGTCGGTGACAGGTGACAATTCGAATAGTGATGCGTGGCCAATATGGAGCCAATCGGTAGATTCTTTTGACTTCGAACACCCACTAAAATCAATTAAAGTATGTGAAAACAATGCATTCTATTCATTTTAGACATCATGTTTCGAGCCATTTACTGCTTAAGACCTACACAATCGATGTCTAAATAGAAGTAGTGTAATTTTTCAAAACAATCGGGTTCGATTCCCGAGCTGAGTACGGGTTTTTTTTTAATGTATGAATGCAGTTTTCCTTGTTATTAAAATCGATGATATGGTTCCTAAGAACAGATCTTCGTATGTTTTATAGTTTCAGACTTTCTCATACTGACCGATTTCAATGAGACACCCTGTATAGTTTCAAACATTTACCCTGTAAGGGCACGGAAATTTATTATAAAACTAGCTTCTGCCCGCGACTTTGTCTGCGTAGAATTATACATAAAAACCTTCCTCATGAATCACTCTATCTATTAAAAAACACCGCATCAAAATTCGTTGTGTAGTTTTGAAGATATAAGCATACATAGGGGCATAGGGACAGAGAAAGCGACTTTGTTTTAATACTATGTAGTGATAATCTTAAAACTAAAACTTATTATTATAATCACAGTAATAATAATATTAGTGTGGCACTTGGTAACTATTAGACTTACGAGCAACAAATTAACAGCACCGAGGGCCGCAAGGTAGTCTTTACTATACATTATATGTAGAGATAAAAACAAAGATAGAATTAAAAATGAAAATAAAAATAGTGTTTATACACACACAAGTAAACATGGCTAATAAAGTTTCTTAATATGGTAATTAATAAATAAATGTGCTGCTCAATTTTCATTCAAAAACTCTTAAGGAGTAGAAAGGTCTTTTTATTAAATATTGTTTGAGCTGCTTTTTAAATCCGTTTATATTGGTTTCACCTTGAATCGACTTGGGGATTTTGTTTTCTCTATTTCCATACTTGCGCTCTCATTTCTACTGCATTTGTTCTACTTTCATGGTTCTTTGCCATACCCAAGTTTCGCTAAATACCTAATAGCTATTGAAATAATATATTATTGAACACGATCGCGATCGCGTAAATTGCAATCCTTTGTCCGACGATCCAGGTTAACGGCCGATGACTCAGCTCCAAGAAACTGCAATAACAGATATTAATGATTAATGCTATATTATTGGTCACATGCGAATGATTCATTACCGGCGCGCACAGACGAAATTAGTAGTAGAGTTGAACGTATATCACGTCTTTATCCCTTACGGGGTAGACGGAACTTAAGGTAACAAAACCTTAAGGCCACGTTTAGCAAGGTTAAGGGCGTATTCCATGCTGGTTGGGGAGTAAAGAGAAAACATAGAATTCGCCAGTTGCTTCTCTTCCCGCGCAGATGGTAAAAGTCCATCGAGGGAAAATCGAGTGACCGAAAATCTTAGAATCATGTTATAGGCGATGCGGCTGGCAACCCATCACTATTTTGATTTTGAACTAATCTATTATTGTACGGGTCTGGAGATAAAATTATTTCATTTCATTTCTTAGGAGAAGTTTGCCTTTGTACTATTCTCTGTCATTATTGTATTTATTGTTATTTGGTTACGTGCAATAAAGTATTACTATACTATGCTATTCTAAATGTTTTTTGTTCATTACTTGACTAAGAATATCATAATTATTACACAAAGTCCCAAATGACTGACTGACTGACTCATTAACGCCCGTTCAGGCCATAACATCTAGAAATCTAAAAAATTTCTTAAAGATATTTCCTATTCTTGGAACTAAACAAGAAATAAGAACGTATTTTGTGAAATTCCCACGAGCAAATTGTTTTAAATTTTATCTTTAATAATTAATCAGGAATATCGAGAACAAGTGAAAATAATGTAGAATTCGTTACTGAGATAGGTACTGTTTAAAATTGGCATTCGTGGACTAGTTTTTTTGTTCAATATAACATACGAGGAAAATGTTGCCTTCATCTGTTTGTCAGACACAAAGCATTGGACATACTCCATTGAGCATTGACTTTAAAGGTCCTACACGTGTGACACTGAAGAGACGCCATTTACAGCTCTACTATTCAAAATACAACTCTATTTCTATGGGCACAGAAACGTCGATAACTGTATTTATTGGACGCAAATTATGTCGAAGAACCAATAAGGCGTTGGACGCGGCAACGCTCTTTGCACATTGGAATTAGGTTGAATTTACTGTGATAAGTGTGCAATGGCAAGGCACATGACAGCGATAGGCAACGTACTGGTAACATGGGAAACGTGACCGTGAATCGTACGCATTAAGATGAGAGAAAAAGATAGGAGATTTCCTTTGAAAAGGATAGGTAGAGGTAGTTGTTAGGTTTACATCATTGTATAGTATGTTCCAAAACGCGTATCACTATCACAGACTTGGGGACAGAAAAAGCGACTTTGTTTTATACTATGTAGTGACATAGTATAACACAAAGTCGCTTTTTCTGTCCCCAAGTCTGTATGTATGCTTATATCTTCAAAACTACACAACGGATTTTGATGCGGTTTTTTTTAATAGATAGAGTGATTCAAGAGGAAGGTTTATATGTATAATACATGCATAATATACCGTGCGAAGCCGGGGCGGGTCGCTAGTATGCCATAAAGTATTCAATCGGTAAGCAAAAGCATTCTGACTGTCCTTTACAAGTATCTTTGTCCGGGCGGAATCTTGCTACTCAATTTTGAAGCAGATATCTTGTTAAATACTTATGTAAGTCAGATGACAATACAATAATCTGGTAGTAGAATTCTTGTAGTCCAGCCAGGACTGTCTCCGCAGGAGGGAAGTCTTCAACGGTTGAGCAGATCACCTTGAAATTTGGTTCACATGTGTAGGACGGATGACAGTGCAAGTAAAGTCAACAAAAATTACAGTCAGCAAAAATGATTGTATCTAAACTGAAAGTTTTAGGTTAGGTTATTTATTGTATAGGTCTAAGCGTTACACCAGGTCATTTTCATTAACACATTTACAGAATTTGGAAGACCTTTTGACCAGTACGCTTATTATCTAACTCGCTCGCAATCGCCATCGCGTTCATTTTGACAGTTCATGTATGGGCTGACAATTAGCGTCGGAATCAGCTAGCTGTCACATTCATACAAGAACTGTCAAAATGAACACGATGGCGATTGCGAGCGAGTTGGGTAATAACCCTACAGGTCTCACGACGGACGTTTTCAGCTCAATATCCGGAGACGCACTGCTGCTGGGCGTTAGTCGTAAAGTACAGGAGATCGGGGAGTAGTTAGATAGTACTAGGATGAGGGTAGAGGATACTCACACATTGTCAGCTATTTTTACATACATACATACACAAATCACGTCTTTGTCCCTTACTGGGTAGACAGAGCATAATAATATTGTGACAAGACCTACAGGCCGCGTGTAGCAAGACACTGAGGGCGTAGAGGTGGAAAGTGGAATCAAAATAGTGATGGGTTCCTAGCCGCATCGCCTATAACATGATTCCTATGATTTTCGCCCATTCCCTCGGTTTTTACCATTTACGCGGGAAGAGAAGCAACTGGTACATTCTATGTTTTTTCTTTACTCCCAGACCAGCATGGAGCTATTTTTAAATACCTATCATATTTTTGTAGCAGGTTAGCTGGAAGAGATCCCTTAGGGATAAATTCGCTTTTGTACTTTTTCTCTGTATTTTCTGTATTTTTTAAATTTTATGTGCAATAAAGAGTTTACATACATACATACATATTTGAGCTATTTCGATAATGTTCAAGAGACACTCGTAAGCTCAAAGCATATACAACAAAACAATTAAGGCCAACATTTCAATGCCCCATTCGGAGGTCCTTTGTGCCGAGTTGCCCTGTCGACTGAAACTTATTCGCCCGATGACTTGCTAGCCGAAAGTGAAATGAGGCAGTTCGCGCCGAATAAGCGAATAATAAGGTTTGTCGAGTCAGCGTCGCTACGGATACGGGTAAGGGTACACTTCTATTAAAACGGAGCAAGGGACGTACGAAATTATTATGGCCTCCCCCCTACGCTTCCACTGCTCTCGGTCTGCTGCGGTCATTGACGTACAATAAACAACTAGACTCCCAATCACGCTCAAAAACTGTCCGAAGCAAAAGTCTGAACGGACGCGTTTATTGTTCAGAGTTTTGGTTCAGTTGTGTTTCGACTGCGCTTTGATAACAATGTATATGTCTCTTTCGCACCGTAATCTTACTATTGAAAACAAAAGAGACAGGCAGGTTTCCAGCGCGTGGCGTCGTGTCATTACTTCTCACGATCTTACGCCATTGATATTAAACATTACTGCCACGAAATAAGGTGTCAATTTGAACGAATATGTTAATGTTATCTGTCTCAGTCGATGTGTTGACACACACAACACATAGACAAAGCAACTCGGGCGTTTCTTGAGGAACCTTTATTAGCGACTGAGAGTCTAGTTGTTTATTGTAAGTCAATGGCTGCGGTACGTGTCCAGTCCCTTAAGGTGTCCTACTCGTCCCGCCATCGCCGTCTAGGTCTGCCGCCGCTTTGAGTCAGTGGGACGCCAATTAGTGGTTGTCTTGCCCCATAACTCATCCAGTATACGGCTAACATGACCAGCACAGTCCCATTTCAGCTTTGCCGCCTTTTTACCAATGTCTGTGACTTGAGTCATTGAGCGTTGTTACCTTGGGCTCTGTCTACCCCGTAAGGGATAAATACGTGATTTGTGTATGTCCCAAAAAGTAGTTAAAACAAAAAAACATACAATACAATACAAATACTCTTTATTGAACACCACAAATCAGTACAAAACAATACAGAAACAAAGAACAAAGTAGACAATAGGCGGTATTATAAAAAGCTACTTAAAAATAAATTGCCACAAAATGGTCCCAACTTAGCATTTGCTGGCCTTACAGCCAGCGCTGGTCTTCCTTGGGGTTGGGGCCATCGTGGGATGTGTATATTAAAAGATAAATATATTAACAATACGACTGTAAAAATAAAAACATTTTACCATACTTGAGTCAGATGTCAATACAATAAACTGACAGAGTTCTGGTGACTCAGCCAGGATTGTCTCGTTGGTCCGATTGACTTGAAATTTGGTACACATATGCAGGACGGATGACAATGCATGTACAGTCAGCAAAAAATCTTGTATTAAAAGTGAAATTTTTGACAGTTTCTGTAATTTTTATAATAAAAGATGAAAAAAACCGTGTGACGATGTAATTAGTCACTGATAACAATCGATGTCTTCGTATAATGGCGCTACCGGATCCCTCCGTTGCTCCGCTCAATGACCCGGCCCTACCTTTTTAATGGTGGGAAATTCCGAATTTTAAGATGGCCGTTTTCAGGGAAAATAAATCGCACGGGGCAATACCCCAGCCCTGAGTGCCGACGCGTAGGTACCCGGAGAATGGTACCTAACGATATATTTGGACATTCTAAAGGACGGGTATTGGGGGTGTGTAATGATTGATATAAAAATATTTAATATATTTTCTATCGATATATCAACATTTGATATAATTTCAAAGGGTATAATCACTCATTGTGTATAATAAACGTTTGGTATAATTTTAAAATATATAAATTTATTTCGTATATTTATCGTTCGGTATAACGCTTATTTCTTATAACGATTATATGGTATAACGCTCATTTTATATACAAAAATATTTTTTATAGCAGTTCGTTTTTGTTGGGGGACGCAGTTTAAACCTAACCTAACCTACTTTTTGATAGCAGTTCGTTTTGTGATTATGTCTCTAATACATTATATCAATAATGGTTATGCCAATTGTTGTATTTTATATAAAAATAACGTTATACCATAAGTTCATTATAGGAAATAAGCATTATACTTAAAGAATGTTATATTAAATGATATTATATCAAATGATCATTATAAGAAATGATAATTATGTCATATGTAAATATATTAAGTGTTGTTATATGATTTAATAATTATATCAAATGAGCGTTATTGCTACTAATATTATACCAAAAATTTTTATATACATCGTTACGCACCCGGGTATTGGACCCAGAGAATTGCCGGAAATGCGCTCCGTCATTTCAGGCGTTATGAAATGGAACAGTCTGTATGTGTCGCTGGGCTGAGACTGCTTGTTATTATACTTCATTTAATTTAGGATGAGAAACCACAACAACATTATATTGCGGCTCGTGAAGTGTACTATCTTTACAATTTGTACTAGAGTAATTGTAAACGACACGAAAATAAAGTGGCATTAAAACAATTTTATTTTGCGGCTCCCCGACTATTGCACTGTATTATTTGCTAGGTAAGAAATACTTGACCAGACGCAATATAATTTTGTTGTGGTTTCTCATCCTAAAATAAATGAAGTATAGAGAATATATTTTGTATGAAAATAAAAACGGTATATACACTCACACACACACAGGAAGCGTGTTAAAATAAATCTGTAGGTATATTTTGCTTTGCTTAAAATGTGTTACGCTAATTAACGTACTTAAATGTATTTTTTTCCCACATTGTCGCATTACAAAGAAAGAAAGAGAAACATTTATTTACACACATTCGATACACATAGATATAAAACAAGGAGAAATACAATATACTAAGGAATAGTACCGATATGGTGTAAAGTGGACCCCACTCAGCATAATGTTGCGGCATTAGGCATTAGGCATTGCCTGTAAAGATAATTGTAAGCGTGGAAATAAATAAATAAGTAAATTAAAAAAAATCAATTGGTTCATTGCTGGTCTGGGTGTAAAGAAAAAACAGAATGTACCAGTTGCTTCGCATCCCGCGCAGACGGTCAAAGCCCATCGAGGGCATGAGCATAGGAATCATGTTATAGGCGATGCTGCTATCAACCTATGACTATTTTGATTCCCCTTTCCACCTTATTCGGTCACAATCATGCTAAACGTGGCCTTTAGGCCTTGTTACCTTAGGGTCTGTCTACCCCGTAAGGGATAAAGACGTGATTTGTGTGTGTGTGTGTGTATATAAATAAATGTTGTTATTATTACAGTTTTTTTTTTCATATTTTAATTATAATTAGACTACGGAACTTTGCCAGGGCATTCCGACTGAGTATCTGACCTGACGACTTTGTGAAATATTTATTGTCAATGCTTTTTGGGACACCCTGTACAGATAATTTATGTTTTAAAACCACCCATTTCTTACGAATCATCAAAGAATAAATTTCTTTGGATTATGCCACCAATCCTTTTTTGATCTCGGCCACGGAATCTAGATAATTTCCCTCAGCGAAGGGGTCGCTTTGTGTCGACACAAAGAACCGTCTAATCCAGGGGTTTTCAAACCGTACGCCGCGGCACCCTCCTATTTCAACAACACGACAATTGTCGGTTACAAGTGACAATCCTGATTACATTACAAACTCGACTCGTTATGTATTGTGGCTCTCAGTGTTTGCAATTTCTAAACTTACTCGTCCATACATAATATAATACTCCTTTCATCCACTCAAAGGTTGACTGGAAGATATCCCTTAAAGCGATAAGTTCGCCTTTGTGCATGTATCTCCATGATTGACAATTGTATTTGTCTTGTTTATTTTGCACAATAAAGAGTTTACATTCATACATACCATATGACGCTGACTGAACGTAGACTAAAAAAGGTTGGGCACCCCTGGTCTAATGCTTAAAGAAAATCGTTCTTAACTGTATTTGGACGTAGTTTAGCAGAAAGGATTCAATCCACGATGAGTTGCACTTGAGTAATTAAGGTTTGAAGTTTAAACAGTGTTTCATGAATAAAGCCTGCATTTTAGTTTGATGTTTTTATGCAAATATATGCGTATCCTATTACTTTTCTAGTTTATATATACTTACTCAGGTATATTGTTATAATTCTAAAAAATATAACTCATATTCCGGTTGTTTCGTGGATTGGATCCTTTCTGCTAAACTACGTCCATTTATCGTTACAAATAAAGAAAAGGCGCAACGTTTAAAGCGTCCTCAGTACATCAAAGGCTTAATACTCGAGGGTTTATTATCAATAATTACGAGGGGTCTAAAGTGATTAGCGATTACGAACGGAGCGCGGGAAATTGTTCCCGATGACGTAATTGGTGATAAAATTTTCGAGCGCTTTGAAGTTGAATGCAGCCGGGGGTGCTATTCCGAGTTGTATCGACGCGTTTGAAAGAAACTGTTTACGGTTCGAGCTTGGAACGGGGGCTATTCGGGCGCGGAGCTTGCAATGTTGGAGGGTTCACTGGTAGAGGGTTTTGTAGACGTCTTTAGGTTCCGTACTCAAAGGGTGAAAACTGGACCGTCTGTCTGTCTACACTTACTAATTAAATTCAAAGAAAGAAAGAAAGAAAACATTTATTCCTTTTTGCAAGACACACAATTATAAGAGAATATACACAATTTTATAGAAAACTAGCGGACCCGACAGACTTCGTTCTGTCAAAAAGATTTGGAATGTGGCAGTTTTTTGTTCCTACCTATTTTATAGTCCCAAAAGCAATAAAGTTTGAATTTACTCTACATTTTAGTTAGAAAACGTTTGTATGGGAAAAAGAAAAGGGCTGTTTTTAGGGTTTTCCCGGCTATTATTCGAATTTTTCTCTCCGTCCATCCCCATACTTCAAGTAATATTCTAAAAAAAAAATTTGCGAAATCGGTTCAGCTGCTCTCGAGATTTGCGCTTAGCAACACATTTTGCGATTCACTTTTATATTATAGAATAGATAACCAAGACATGAAAAATAGATCATGAGCGTTGTGTGTGTCTTCGCAAAAGTGAAACGGTCGCTGGCTCAACATTACGCTGAGGTGTTAGATTCGTTACTTCCTTGTACATATAGGTTTAGTCTAGCCGACATAGACCAAAGAGTACGTTGAAGGCCACTTGGGCGACATCGCTCGTAGAACAGACAACCGTTGGGGGAGAGAGGTTCTCGAGTGGCGACCACGAACCGGAAGACGCAGTGTTGGCAGGCCTCCCACTAGGTGGACAGGTGACATCATGAAAGTTGCGGGAAACCGGTGGCAGGTGGCGAGTTGTCGTTCATTATGGTGTGCTAAAGGGAAGGCCGTTGTTCAACAATATAACTGTAATAATAACGGTAATTATCTTCTTATCTACTCATATTTCAATTTCAGCACAATTTTTCACCACTCACGAGTGGCGTTTCTATTTCTACATTTCGTGCTTTACAAACTTTTGCGGGAGGTAGAACCACGTGCAAGGTTCGTCCGGATCGCTACCACGGTCTTGTTTTATAATCCTGCCGCCGAGCAGCAGGGCAAGTACTGCTGTCTTCCGGCGAGGAAAGTGAGACAGGCCTTTGTTCAACAGTGGACGTCTTCAGGCTGATAGGTTATCGAGCGTTTAAATATTAATTTTCTTTTGTGAGTGCGCCATGATTTGGGTAGTGTCAGACCGTTACAACTTTATTAGATCAGAATATTTGAACAAAGAGAACCTTAACCGTCTATTGTGTCCGAAACCCTAAAGTGGTTGTTTTTAGCTAATGGCGTTTCCGTAACGGCCCGGCCGCGACCGCGCGCGATTGGCGAAGCGAGCGATTTTTTAAAAAGCTCGCTTGACAATAGAATCAGAACATACGTTCCTCTTTTGTAGGATTTCTTAAAGTGGGGCTATGCAGTGGCGTGCACAGTGTTTTGCAGAAAAACGCTGCTTGTTTATTTTGTTGTCTAGTTGGTAAATATGGCGTAAGTAAGTAGTTAACCACCTCTGTCTTTTTGTCTTTATGACTTCATACGACTTCATACGGCGATATCACGCGACTGGATCCATGGACCCTTTCGGGGTCCGTAAGATGTGTGCCAGGGGTCCGCAGCAACACAAGTTACCCTTAAACATAAACGGAGAACTCGCGTATGAAAGTCGAGTAATGCTCGACATGTTGCGGACTAATTCGTGGTCCTTCCTCCTGGAGCGCACGCCCCGGTGCCAGCAAAACGTTCTCTCACTTACTCAGACAAATAAATTAATATTTATACGTGAGTTATCCGATTGAGTCTCACGGTAGTGTCATGTACCTAATCATGTGAAAACGGCGTTCTTTTCATTGTAGTTGAAGTGCCAATACTAACTCCCTTATTCATAAACGCTCGATACGCTTCTGCTAACATAGCAATCGTTTGTCCTTATCTGTTACAGGTAAATGTCAAAGTGACAGATAAGGACAAACGATTGCTAAGTAAGCAGAAGCCTATAGAGCGTTTATGAATAAGGAGGTAAGGGATTATTTCCTTTACATTTCGGTGGCGCTGCCAATTTTGCCATAGTGATTGAGCTGTTCAAGACGTTCTTTTGTTTACTTCATATACTAGCTAGCATTCGTTCGCCTCGCTTTCGGGCGCGCGTAGTCGTGTTTGGGACCTAACGAGGGTTAAAGATATTGTCTTAGGACTGTCTAAGTCTGTATTATTCAGACAGCTCTAGTATAAGTTGGGCGTACGCAAGTTGGACTCTAGAGAAGATATTAAATAAACAATATACCTTTAGCATTGAACTTTGGGCTATAATTAAACTAGCTTCTGCCCGCGACTTCGCGTAGAATTCGATTGAAGAGCTGATGTTGATAGTTATATTCAGTAATATTATTTCTTCCTTTCTGGTCTGGGAGCAAAAAAAACATAGAATTTACAACATGCTTCTCTTCCCGCGCAGATGGTAAAAGCCCATCGAGGGACGAGTGAAAGTCTTAGGAATCATGTTATAGGCGACCCGACTCGCACCCCCTTGTATGGTCTGTCTATTGGGGCCTTTTCAGCTGTCATTAGTAAACTAAACACCAGTGGCGAGTCGACCCAACAGCTCGATTCCCACCAAGTTTCTTTATCAAACTTCGCTTCCTAACAGTGGCGTTGCGTCCACAGAACTCAATTCCCGCCGGCTTGCCTACTTTAAGGCAGTTGGGCACTATTATTGTGCAGACTTAGAGGAAAATTCTAGTTAAATATCCTTCGGCTTACCTTCTGATATACTTGACGCCACGCCACTGGTAAATGCTTAGGTGTATTTGGCCTCGCGTTGTCTAGCGGAAACTTTCACGTAACGCCACTGCTAAACACATAACCCCTCGCTTCCTAAACGAGTAACAGTGAAGACGCACTTACCGCCAGAGTCTGCTCGAAATCGATCGTAACACTAGCGGTCGCTGCAACTGATGACGGTAGTTACGTCGGCGGGTTCAAGCGGGAGCGGGAGCGGAGGCGGGAGCGGGTGGGGTATTTTGTGAGAGCGCGATAGTAAAAGCATAGAATAACAACAACGTACAATACAAAAGACATATACGTACTAAAACATAGAATGTACCACTTGCTTCTCTTCCTGCGCAAATAGTAAAAGTCTATCGAGGGAATGGGGGAAAATCTTAGGAATCATGTTATAGTCGCGGGCAACAGTTAGTTTTCTATATTGGCTAAAGAATCAACGTCAATCTTGCAACACCAAAGAGTTCCTTTGCAGTCACTGTCTGTCTGTCCGATGAAAAAAACTATCGCATACATACATGAATCACGTCTTTATCCCTTACGGAGTAGACCGAGCCTAAGGTAACACCTAAAAACCACGTTTAGCATGATCGTGGGCGTATAGGTGAAAAGGGGAATCAAAATAGTGATCGGTTGCTAGCCACATCGCCTATCACGATTCCTAAGATTTTCCCCCATTCCCTCGCCGCCCATTCTACATACCAAATTGCATCCAAATGCATCTAGCCGTTAGCGTGAAGGACTAACAAACACACAAACATTAGTAGGATTATGGACACAGAACCATGCATTTACAAGTCAACATCTTGCTCTTCCCACAATGTGGGTTAACTTACTTCGAGTAACTGATAGTATCTTTGTTACGGATGCGACTGTACCCATCGCTTGGCCATTAGCCTGCAATCTGCGCCGACTGTACAGATAGTTGCGGGATAGAGAGATAGAGATAGAACAAGTTCCGTTGAGCTTAGCTAGATTAGTTGAAATTATAGTGGGATAGTGGGATAGCCTGAAGCCTCAGAGATTTTGATTTCCATTAAATTACATACATACATCACGTCTTTATCCATTACGGGGTAGACAGAGCCAAGGTAGCAAAACCTTAAGGCCACGTTGAGCATGATAGTAAGCGCATGGAAAGGGGAATCAAAAATTTGATAATAGAACAAAATGTTGAAACGCTTTTCGCATTACAAGCGTTTTGAATGTTTTTCGTCATATCGTCGGGGATGATGAAATACCGCGTATATGCACAACACCCATAGGGAAAATCCGCGTAACTGGCATTGGTTAATACCGCGTATCTAACATATGTAGCCAAATTAACATTTCCCACCATTGAACTTAAAACCCTGATTAGAATATACCAGTTCAAACCAGTATAGTGTTGTGTAGATACACAGTATTTAATAACAGTGCTAGTACGTGGTTTTGCACTATGGGTGTTGTTTAGATACGCAGTATTTTACTAGTGCTAGTTACGTGGTTTTGCACTATGGGTGTTGTGTAGATACGCAGTATTTACTAGTGCTTGTTACGTGGTTTTGCAGGGTGTTGTGTAGATACGCAGTATTTACCAGTGCTAGTTACGTGGTTTTGCCCTGTGGGTGTTGTGTAGATACGCAGTATTTACCAGTGCTAGTTACGCGGTATTGCACTATCCCCGGCGGTATACATAATATGTATGTATGTATGTATGTATGTAAACTCTTTATTGTGCAAAATAAACACGACAAAATACAATTGACAAACACTGAGATACACTGAGATATGTATAGGTACTTACATTATTTATGTTATTTATGTGGATAGTAGATGCGTTTACATTGTTGCATTTCTCATTGTTCGTTTCTTATGATCTAAGCACCTAAATAGAACTGATATAAACTAAATTTGATACTTAATTAACTCTGTTAAGAAGTTATTAAAATTAATCCAATTAGTGAGCCCGCAACTTGTAATATTACCTGTGATGGACAGAATGGCCTCGAAAACTTGAAAGTTATAAAACTACGTAACTTGGAAGTTAATTATACTTTGCCGCTATTGGTGACGTGAAAAACAAACCAATTATGAACTGAAACTTAAAGGATTTCTCGTTAAGTTACGAGAAAGGGTTACGATTTTAAACATAGTTTTTTCATTAATTGGAAGTTGGAAAATGTCTTGGGACAGTTGCCACCCAGTTGACCTAACAAATAAAAGGGATTTTTTTGGAATTAGGCAGCGAATAAACTTGCTTAACATTTAATCATTCAAGTCATGTTCATTACATAAATATCAAGATGTTACTGTGCAAAATGGAGGTAGGTACATGACACCCTGTCAGGGTATAAAATGTCAACAATGCTTAATCTAAAGGTATCCCATTCTAATAATATTGTAAATAGTCATCCTTAATCTCTTAGGTACAAGTGTAATAATATGTATCTAGACAACGTTTCAAAATAAGTATGTCGTCGTCACGGTGTTTTGGCGTCTACATTGGCAAGACTAAGCGTGACTTATCCGGGACTGTCAAAAACTACACACTATAAAAGACCCAGACTGACGGCGGATGCTCCTCTTTTCGTCTCACCACCGGCAGCCGAAGGCAGCCGAAGCCGAACATCTAATGAACATCCAAGACTCGAAAACTACTAATGCAGCGTAGTTCAAACCGGCCTCCGTCTCGACTTGGGCTGAGATTTTCTGAATTGTGAACCTTGATATTTACGTACAATTTCCGGCACTACCATAGTTATCGTGTTTATCATTACAATATCGACCGAGCCCCCAATTACAGTGTGTTTGACAGCTTTTGAGAGTCGATAATGGGTACCAGGTAGTTTGCGTTCCGATGTTTGTTTAATCTGAAAGCGGACATGAATTTTCGAAGAGCTCTATAACTATAGGGCGTATGTAGAGTTCACGTAAGTCCCTATGTGTAGTGTTAGGACAAATTGGTCTAGTTCTCTCAAGGCCAGTGTACATGCGCCTCCTGAGGCTCCGTAGAATAACACAGGATAGGCACACCGTATAAAGACATCAAAAGGGAATGGACTATTTACAAAAATTAACGTAAAAGAAACTGTATAAGGATAATAAGTTTGAGCGTGATATGAGGATCGACTGCAGCAAGGGGCCTGGTTTACGAGACCGTCTGTGTCGCTGGATCGAAGGCGAATGAGGGTCCTCGGCATTTCAGACGGCCGCGCCGTTGTCGTCGGTCAGCAGATCCGACACTAGACTGCCAGCACGCTTAACCGACTGCGTCCAGGGGAAATGAATGTGTCTGGCCGCTTCGCCATTAATCAGGTTCGTAAAAGAACTCAGGATGATGCACAATGACTTTCAATCTTCTAATAAAAGCGATAGGTCTTTCACTCACTTACTGACTCATCACGAAATTTCGAAAACTAATAGTTTACAGGTAAGAAGGTTCAGTTAAGAACGGAGTTTGCGACAGGGCCGAATTTAGGTGGTTTAAGGGCTCTTGGAAGTGTTTATGAAAGTCCAGTTTTTGTACCTACTAGAGACCTGAAATTTGGCAGCGAGGTAGTTTATAAGTAAACCGCAAAGAAAGAATTTTGACACAGGGCTGGATTAGGGTTTTAGGAGTTTCGCTACAAGTATCAATTCCCCGCGGGCGCAGTCGCGGGCAACAGCTCGTATAAATTATTTGTCAGTATACATACATACATAAATCACGTCTTTATCCCTTGCGGGGTAGACAGAGTTTATGATAACAAGACCTAAAGGCCACGTTTAGCTTGCTTGTGGGCGTAAAGGTGGAAAGGAATCAAAATTGTGATGAGTTGCTACCCGCATCACCCTTAACATGATTCCTACGATCTTCGCCCATTCCCTGGTCTAATATCAGCACCACAGCTTCAACATCAACGATCTATATATACGTCCATTACTTTAATGCAAAAGCAACCTTCGTTCAATTCGGTTTAGGTTCAACTTAAGCCATCGCAAAAGAAGTGGCGTATTGGTCTTGTATTTGACGTGACGGCAAAAAGGTTAAGATAGTACGCTCCTGTCGACAAGTTTAATACGCTCCTTAGAACTCAAACCGATCCCCCAAGAGATCTAAGCCGCGTTTGTTTTTCACACTGCACTTCCATCTGGCCGGTCCTTTGTGCCGGAGCGGCTGCCGGCAGCCGGCTCCTAAATCAGCCCGGCCAATTGTGCCCGCTTGACAGTTACGGCGCAATTTATATTTATGCTCGGCCAACGTCCCCTTATCTCGTGTGATTCGCCGGTGGGCTGTCAAAGACCGGCGGGGACGGAACACTGTACACGCTGTGTTTGGGAACTTGAAGATGTAAGAAATGCTCGTGTCAATTATGATTCGAGCAAATGTAGGTAGCCCCAGAATGATAATTTAGTCTTCAAATTTTACGTCTTTAACATGAGCTTTACAAGTTTAGCATGATTCTGGGCGTACAGGTGGAAAGGTAACAAAATAGTTATAATAATATAGAATTGTTTAAAGTTTCCTTCCAAACATTTAGAGAAAGTTTTTTTCTATTTTCCAATTTTTTTTATGGTTGTGTTCAAATTAAGTATTTTTTATATTTGTTTCGCGTCCTTACGCGTCCGCCACATTCAGCTAGGAGGCTGAATGACTTAAATGTGCTATGTTAAATGTGAATACTGTTTTGTCAATGATATAAACTCTTTGTGATTTGTTTATGAGCCATGTTTGTGTTCCTATAAATAAATAAATAGTTGTGGGTTAGCCGCATCGCCTATTGAGGTGATTCCTAAGATTTTCTCGCATTCTGGGCGCGGGAAAAGATGCAACTGGTACGGTTTATTCTCTGCTTTCTCTCTCTCTTTCAGCACATGGTTGGATTAGGGAACTTTGAACATTGATCGAAACATTTGTCAACATGATTCGATAATCTGGAAAAATATTTACAGGGCTATTTAGTCTAACCCACAGAACAAAGAGAAAATAGAAGTGCAGTAACATTCGCTATGGAAACCGGTGTTGCCAAACTCTCACATCGACAGTTTCCTCCTACCTTGACGTCTTGGCAATTATTGGTCGTACCTTTTCTATTATAAAAATGTAAGAAGTTCTGAATCGGTATTATGATTTAAACTTTCCACCCGCAGAATATTAGTAGAAGTCCATTGTACAGGTATCCAACACCATCTAGCGTAAAGTAGCCAAAAGTCTAAAAATGTCAGTTGTCTTAATAATAGCACAGATGTCGTTAAAATAACTACATTGCAAAATGAACTCTGCTGAATGAGATTTAGGTTTACGTGATTGAAAATCTAACTGAAATCTAACACTCGAGAAAATCTGATTCTGACAGTATGCTTAGTGTAGGTTTTCGGACACAAAATACGTCTCGAACGCGTTTGCGTTAAAATGTCAAATACTATGAGAACAGTTTGTTGCCGTTTCAATCCGCAAGTGGCGCTGCCAATTTTTCCTTAGTATGAGACGTTTACGTGAACGCGTTCGAGACTTACACTGGAGGCTCAGAATCATTCTGAATTCATTCAGAATGTCTTCTTTCTTTCTTTCTTTCTTTCTTTATTCTGCTACTCGAACCGTCAAATTCGATTTGACGTATACACATGCCATTTGCGCATAAACGTGGCACGCGTGTCTCATTCACGTGCCATTTTTTCTTTTCTTTCTTCTATGGTCTAGCCCAACAATTCTGAGATACCTTGTATTGCAGACGAAGTCGCGGGCAGCAACTAGTTAAGCATAAACCGTCGCTTCAGATGCCAAGTGGCCCCCAGAATTTGTCGCGCTATAAAACATTATTTACGATCGACGCGCGTATGCCCTTTTTATAATGCTAATTCCGTGGCCAACGGCATTGTGCCACCTAATTTACGTGCCGCCTATTGTTGTGCACACGGGGTGACACCGATATGATAAAAAAAATTGATTGCGGCTCAATTGAAATTCATTGATAAATGTTGAATCTGATAATTTGACATTGTGTAAGTAAATTTAATTTTAACATAGTAAGTAAATTTAATTTATAATTGAATGAGTAATTTAGACATTTTAATTTTATTGTTTTCTACAACTAGCTGTTGCCCGCAACTTCGTCTGCATACATAGATACATACATAAATCACGTTTTTACCCCTTACGGGGTAGACAGAGACTAAGGTAACAAAACCTTAAGGCTACGTTTAGCATGATTAAGGGCGCATAGGTGGAAATAGAAATCAAAATAGTAAGTAAGTAAGTAAAAATGCTTTATTGTACAAATATAAAGAAACAGATACAATTCACAAAACAATAAAAATAACAATAGTGAAGGGTTGCCAGCCTCATCGCCTAGCACGATTCCTAAGACTTTCGCCCGTTTCCTCGATGGGCTTTTACCATCTGCGCGGGAAACGGCGCATCTGGTAAATTCTATCATTCTTAGGACATAAGTCATACCTAAGTCATTTATTCGTCGCTTTCATGTGTGCATTGGATCTTACAAGCTAACTACTTACTCCTTTTGCTTACTTTACTCCCAGACCAGCATGGAAGAACAATTTTGTAAGACCCTGTATATGTCACCCTGTCATGACATATGTATGTATGTATGTATGTATAACTCTTTATTGTACATAAAACACAAGAAAAAGATGAATACAGGACAACACACATGCACAAAGGCGAACTTATCCCTAAAAGGGATCTCTTCCAGTTAACCTTTAAACGATATGTCCGATTATCATGTATTTCGCTATAGAGTAATCGCGCCGTTCGGATTGCTGGTTATTAAATTCGGGGGCTGTTTACGAAACGGATCCTCGCCATTTACACCATACCACAAGGACGTAAGTGATAAAGAAGTAGAAGCGCACATACGACCTTTTACTACGCCTGCTTATTCACGCCGCAAGAAATTTCCCATTAATATCGAACCTCCATTCACCGTGGGTCTAATATTAAATATTTCTTTGGGATTATGTCCTAGGATAATGTGTCATTGGCATTTTGTTGTATCACTCCTAAAGGAAGCTCCTCTCTTCCATGCTGGTGTGGGAGTGAAGATAAAACAGAATTTACCAGTTGCTTCTCTTCCCGCGCAGATGGTAGAAGCCCATCGAGGAAATGGGCGAAAGTCTTAGGAATCATGTTATAGGCGATTTCCCTTTCCCTTTCCACCTATACGCCCTTAAGGATTTGTTACCTTAGGCTCTGTCAACCTTGTCAGGGATGAAGACGTGATATATGTAAGTATGTATGTATGTTCTTCTAAAGTGTGTTCGTTCTTATTTATTTAGTTCTAGACGACATTATGAATCGAAAATTAAAATGTATCTTTGTAGGGGGTGAGCACCGAGTTCCAGGGACTAGGAAATTGATCCTCAGAAAATAGTATTGACAGCCTGACGGAAGATGCTGTGCCAGTTTCATTTACGTATGGAACTTCAAAAATATATAGATTGGGGTGCGAGTCGGGTTACCTCCGCGTGTGGTCAAGGGCTGCGGCGTTTTAGGATCCGTCTGAGGGGAAGAGCAGTGCGTGGTCCGGTGCACCCTAGGCATCAGTTAATGATATCCTGGCAGATTCTGAGGGATATTATCCGTTGGCTAAGAGCCCGACAGGGGTGTCTTTTGGCCGTGTTCTACCGTACAACGTTGCCGACATTTTTATCACAAGATTTTTGAATACCGTATTTATTTGACATTGGCGAAATCGTCGCATCGATCGATGGGGCCATATTAAAAAAGAACATAGAACTGTATTCGGTTATTGTCATTGTCACTGTTACTGTTCCGTGCAAAACTATCGCAACAGCATTTATTGTTTGCATTTAACAATAACAAAGTAAATAGTAATAAATAATGGGGATATTAACGGCCTGTTTGCTCGCTGCCGTTGCGTTCGTATTAATATTTCACGTGACATTGTTGCAAGGGCTTATCTCATTCGGTGACGTATCGTTAATTACATACATACATACATACATATATTACGTCTTTATCCCTTACGAGGTAGACAGAGATTAAAGTAACAAAACCTTAAGGCCACGTTTTGCATGATTAAGGGCGTACCTATAGGTGGAAAGGGAAATCAAAATAATAATGGGTTGCTACTGTTGCTAGCCGCATCGCCTATAACATGATTCCTAAGACTTTCGCCCATTCCTTCGATGGGCTTTTACCATATGCGCGGGAAGAGAAGCTACTGGTAAATTCTATGTTTTTTCTTTACTCCCAGACCAGCATGGAAGAATAATTCGAATTAAACGGCACTCTTTGCAGATACGCCACTTTACAATGGGTACTTTGAGATATGTCTTTTTACATTGTGTTATTTTTAAACATACAGCGTGTCTTTAAAGTAATCAGGAATGTTTCAGCAGAGGGTAAGTTTGTCTGAACACCTGTAAATGTTTTTCTGGTTTTCACCCACTTCAATGATCTTATTGACTTCGAAAATTGACCCTCGTGTAAAGCATCAAGTACACACACATACACACACACAAATCACGTCTTTATCCCTTACGGGGTAGACAGAGCCTAAGGCGACAAGACCTACAGGCGACGATTCAACAAAAATGGTGAATAAATCGTTTTTTCCACCAGAACTTATGAATCTGTCGTCGTCAAATGGTGGACCGGCGAAAAAAAAAAAATAAATAAATAAATAAATAAATATCTTGGGACAAATTACACCAATTGACCCAGCCCCAAACTAAGCAAAGCTTGTACTATGGGTACCAGGCAACGGATAAACATACTTATATATTGTACATAATACATACTTAAATACATACAACAACCATGACTCGGGCACAAACACTAGTATTCATCGTACAACTGTCTGCCCCTACCGGGATTCGAACCCAGGACCTCTAGCGTCATAGTCAGGGTCACTAACCACTAGGCTATCCGGTCGTCAACAAAAAAACATATTATTTTGACATATTTTGATCGTATAATTCTAACAAGAATCTTTTCTTTATTTCAGGTAAGCGCCTAACACTGCCGTAAGTGACACCGACTCAATTTCCCCAGCCTCGCGAAGTCGGCCTTCAAAATGCTACAAGAATAGGTTTTTTATAGGCCCCGCCAGATAACGAGCCCCCGTCGTGCTGTTTTCCAGCTCACGGGGCCAGAATGGAATTTACTTACATATTTCTATTTAGTACAATTCGGGGACCCGTTCGGGAGTAACGAAATCAGACGACGTTGCCTAATAAATATTGCTGATGACATAGGTGGGGGTGAAAAGTGCTTGTTTTATATTAGTTAACTAGCTTCTGCTCGCTACTTCGTCTGCGTAGGATTATGCATAATAAACTTCCTCTCGAATCACTCTATCTATTAAAAAAAACCGCATCAAAATCCGTTGTGTAGTTTTGAAGATATAAGCATACATAGGGACAGAGAAAGCGACTTTATTTTGTACTATGTAGTGAAGTTTAACTTTTTTGATTAAGGGCGTATAGGTGGAAATGGAAATCAAAATGATGATGGGTTGCTAGCCGCATATGGTAAGTGATCACCACTGCCCATAGACACCCGCAACCCCGGAGGGATTGCAGATGCGTTGTCAACCTAGAGGACTAAGATGAAATGCCTCTTGTGCCCGTAATTTCCCCGGCTGTCTTACTCTCCACACCGGAACACAGCAGTGCAAGCACTGCTACTTAGCGGCAGGATTAGCGAGTAAGATTGTGGTAGCGATCCGGACGGACCTTGCACAAGGCCCTACCACCCGTGTGTGTAGTTTATCGTAATACGTTCGTCGTATTATATGCGGAACCCTCGTACGGGCGATACGCCGCGTGTAACAGATTTTCATTATAACAATTCAGCTTATTATTCGAATTGTACTGAATCTTTACAAGTTTACTGAAGGGTCCCGAGTACTGTCGCCGAGTAAAGTCGATTTCAATCCTTTTTATCTATTACTAGCTGACCCGGCGAACTTTGTTCCGCCTTAAATTTGAAAAATTCCAGTGGTTTGGGCTGTGCTATCCCGCGATAATTTAATTTTCCCGTAGGAAAAGGTATTTTCCCGCGGTAAAAAGTAGCCTATGTCACTTAGTGATAATGTAGCTTTCTAATGGCAAAATAATTTTTGAAATCGGTCCAGTAGTTTCGGAGCCTATTCAATTCAAACAAACAAACAAACAATCAAATCTTTCCTCTTTATAATATTAGTATAGATAAGTAAGTAAGTAAATGCTTTATTGTACAAATATAAGGAAACAGAGACAAATCACAAAAAAAGACATGTTTATTGTCTCGTGTTTCAAATTCACTACAGTTTTTCATCACTTTCGAATTATCCTCGGGACCCAAACTCGTGTAGCGTGTAAGAAAAATGATCAAGTGACCAAAAAAGAAGAAGAAGAATAAGAAGAATAAACTTTATTTTCACAACAGAAGTTACAAAGCGCATAACAATTTACAAAGGAGACATTGTTACATAGACATTGAAACATACATGCGGTGGGTGTAACAGCGGCCTTCGCACTAGACTCAGGGTCTGTATCGCGAGTGCCAAGTGAATTAATTAAAACACAAGAATAATTAGAAAGTGTGTGTGTGTGTGTGTGTGTGTGCATCTAATTAGGTTATTTTGGTTTTATGTCTTATGTTAAACCACACAGACCCCCTCCTCCCCCCTCCCGTGTTTAGTATAACTCTCACTTACCTACAACAGGTACTGACAAAGCATTCGCAGGGTTTGTTGCTCCTACAAAATAAAAACAAACCACGATATGGCTAACGTTTTTATTGACGACTGTACATACAATTTGACCGGCAACTCAATACCACCCGTATTCCCAAGGTATTCGATAGAAATTCCAATGTTGGAAAGCTATTCGGAAACTACACCTTATTTTCGGCATTTTAACAACTCAAGTGTCGTTGACTTCGGCTTTATTTGAATATTCGCCTCGTTTATTTGAATATTCGCTTAGTTTTTGGTTGCTTTTGTTTGTTGGAATACCTACGAGCAGTTGCGCATTTCCAGATACATGCGGGCAAGTTTGAACAAGTCTTCTATATTTAGACATAGACTTAATCATTTTATTCGACATAGAAAAATACACTCTTAAACTAATACAAAAAACACACAGTTGTTGACCACTGAACAAAAAATGTTTACCTTGCTACTCCGCTACTCACGTGCAAGATAACAAAGCCTGTGTGGAATATATATGTTTTTAATGCACTACTGCCAATAAAACATATAAATGCCACAAACTTAATTATCCCTTACACCACACAAACACTAACGCGTTTCGATCCCTCTACGGGATTATTATCAAAGTTTAATGAGCACAACTGTTACACATGCAAACCAACGTCGTACTCTTCGTGAATTTTTTTGTTCATTGAAATGGACCTCCGCAAAGTAACGCCTGATTCAATAAAATATTGTTGACCACTGTTTAAACGTTACAATATTTTAACGCTTCCGTCAATATTCATACTACAGGCATGTATGTTAGTCAAAGATCATATTAGAGTAATTGAGAAAAAGCGGCCAAGAAAATTTCACAATAAGCTTACTGTTCTGCCAAATAATTATGTTAAGACAGTCGACTATAAAAAAGTATATTTGTAACGGCTGCAAAACTATTTAATATGTTGCCAGATAGCATAAAAAATCAAAATGTTAAATTATTTAAAAGAACTGTGTTAAAAATATTGAAAAAATAATGTATTTTACGATATAAATGGATTTCTAGAACATGTTTTTACGGTATCCCATCCCATGATAACGTTACAAAATAAACTATATTAGATTTTAAGAAAGCAAATATTGTACGCCTGAAAAGCAAATTAGGGCGGTTATTTTAAATATGTCATCTAACTTACGTGTACCTATATAAATTATCAATAAACGATTTGATTTTGATTTTTGATTTTGATGCCGAAAAGGAATTCGACTTGGAATTTAGCTGCAGTAGGTATCTACTACAGCGCTAATTTTATTTTCACTTTGATATGTTTGTTTCGAATGTCGTCGTTCGAATAAGTTAAATGGACACTGTTTTGTTTGATTTTTACAAGGTTATAATTATAAACAATAAAAAAAAATATATCGAGTGTGGCCTCCTCTGCCTGGAATAACTAGTGCAATTCTCCCCGTGCCCGTTTTTTTGCAAATGGCTTTATGTCTTATGATTAACCGTGAATGTTTTGAATCTGTCATACATACATTATGGGTCGATGGCGGGCAAGCACCGTGACTCGCGGGCGGTGTAATGGCGCCGCGGACAACTAATGGGCGGCCGCGGGTAATGGCCCGCGCTGGTTTCACTGTCACCGACCAATTTCAATCCGTAGTCGAGGGTTTCAATACTAGGGCCTTTTTATAACCCCCAACGCAAAAGAGGGGTGTATAATTTTAGTATAGATAATATAACAATATATACTCATTAAAAAAAATAGGCACTATTTTGTTTGATTTTTACAAGGTTATAAACAATAAAATAAAAAAATATATCGAGTGTATCCTTTCTATGGTGTACCGAACTTTTTTGCCGAGTTGGATGCTTCAAACTATATGACGCTGACTGTACTCCTTTGCAAAAAAAATCGACACTGTTTTACTTTGATTTTTTACAAGGTTTTACAAGATTACAAACAATAAAATAAAAAAAATATATCGAGTGTTACCTCCTCTGGCTGAAATAACTAGTGCAATTCTTCCTGAGCCCGTTTTTTTGCAATTTGGTTTACATCTTACTAGCTTCTGCCCGCGACTTCGTCTGCGTAGAATTATACATAAAAACCTTCCTCTTGAATCACTCTATCTATAAAAAAAACCGCATCAAAATCCGTTGTGTAGTTTTGAAGATATAAGTATACATAGGGACATAGGGACAGAGAAAGCGACTTTATTTTATACTATGTAGTGATGACTAACCGTGAATGTTTTGAATCTGTCATACATACATTGTGGGTCGATGGCGGGCAAGCACCGTGACTCGCGGGCGGTGTAATGGCGCCGCGGACAACTAATGGGCGGCCGCGGGTAATGGGCCGCGCCGGTTTCACTGTCACCGACCAATTTCAATCCGGAGTCGAGGGTTTCAATACTAGGGCCTTTTTATAACCCCCAAGAAAGAAAGAAAGAAAGAAAGAAAGAAAGAAGACATTTATTCCATTTTGCAAGACACACAAATATAAGATAATACACACAGTTTTATAGAAAATAAACAAGGTATAACAAAAAAAGAAAACATAGACATGAAAAATAGATCATCAGCGTTGTGTCTTCGCAAAAGTGAAACGGTCGCTGGCTCAGCATTACGCTGACGCAACGCAAAAGAGGGGTGTATAATTTTAGTATAGACAATATAATAATGTATAGGTACAGTCAGCGTCATAGGTAACATCCAAGGTGAGCAAAAAGTTCGACACACCATACTATTTCTATGGTGTACCGAACTTTTTTGCCGACTTGGATGCTTCAAACTATATGACTCTGACTGTACTCCTTTGCAAATAAAATCGCCACTGTTTTACTTTGATTTTTACAGGGTTTTACACGATTACAAACAATAAAATAAAATAAAAATGTATCAAGTGTGACCTCCTCTGGATGAAACAACTAGTGCAATTCTTCCCGTGCCCGTTTTTTTGCAAATGGGTTTTATATCTTACTAGCTTCTGCCCGCGACTTCGTCTGAGTAGAATTATACATAAAAACCTTCCTCTTGAATCATTCTATCTATAAAAAAAACCGCATCAAAATCCGTTGTGTAGTTTTGAAGATATAAGCATACATAGGGTCATAGGGACAGAGAAAGCGACTTTGTTTTATACTATGCAGTGATGACTAACCGTGAATGTTTTGAATCTGTCATACATACATTGTGGGTCGATGGCGGGCAAGCACCGTGACTCGCGGGCGGTGTAATGGCGCCGCGGACAACTAATGGGCGGCCGCGGGTAATGGGCCGCGCCGGTTGCGCTGCCACCGAGCAATTTCAATTCGGAGTCGAGGGTTTCGATAAATTTCCAAATATAAATACGTAAATCACGTCTTTATGTAGCGGCAGACAGGGCCTAAGGTAAAGAGCTAAAAGCCACGTTTAGAATGATTGTGGGCATACGCGCACCTATAGGTACTGATGGAAAGAGGAATCAAAACAGTAATGCGTTGCTAGCCTTTTCGATACTAATTTTTTGTCTGTGTTTTTTCCGAAATATAAACCGTCTTAACCTCGTAAGACAAAACGTTCTATTTTCGACATTGAGAAACGTAGGTAGGACTTGAAAGTTGTAGCAATTGAAAGATCTGGGCCGCTGGTATATATGCCTTTAACCTTTTCGACGCCAACGACGTATATATACGTCGATCACTTCAATGCTAAAGCAACCTTCGTTCAATTAGGTCTAGGTTCAACTTAAGACATTGCAATAAAGAAGTCTGGCGTATGGGTGACGTCTCTTGTATTTAACGTGGTGGCGAGAAGGTTAATAACCTTATGTGGCACTTATATGAGGGTCAAATTTTTTGCCGCCGAGTATATTTCCAACTCCATCTCCGCAGCGTCCGTTTACAATCTGTCAATACGCGCCAAATCGATATTCCACCGAATTGAGCTCCGCAAAACGCCCCGGAGTGTTATTCTAATCCCTGAGTGCGGTATTTTCGTTGATAATGGACCCCGAACAGCTTCCGCGTTTAGTTCGGCCGTTAACGACGCAGAAACGGTAACTTTCACTGAATAAACATTATGGCGTTTCATTACCGGTATGGGGTGGTAATGAGAAGTTTTATTTTTTCGTCCGCAAATAATTTATTTATCGCTATCCCTTGGGAACTATGCGAATTTTCGGGATAAAACATAGATACGCTTAGAACTATTTAAAGCAAAAACACTTGCGTCGCATAGTTGCCAATAACCTGCTTAAATTTAAAGTATATACATACATGTATCACGTCTTTATCCCCTACGGAGTAGACAGAGCCTAAGGTAACAAAACCTTAAGGCCACGTTTAGCATGATTAAGGGCGTATAGGGAAATCAAAATAGTGATGGGTTGCTAGCCGCATCGCCTATAACATGATTCCTAAAACTCTTGGCCATTCCCGCGATGGGCTTTTATCATCTGTGCGGGAAGAGAAGCAACTGGTAAATTCTATGTTTTTTCTTTACTCCCAGACCAGCATGGAAGTGAAATTTAAAGTAATACGCACAAAAACTGATAACAGGTTGAATAAAGTGGGCATTTTCAAAAAAACATGTACCCTTGACTTTTTTTTCCAAAATGGTGACATTTTGGGTTTTTCTGAATCAAAATTATTTTTGTAAAAAAAAAAGTGTGTTTTGACTGTTTTGTGACACTATTTTCATACAATTTATATGGGGCGTCACAAAATTGACACGAAAAAGTTGTATGGGAAATTAAGGAAATCCTGTTGGAAAAAGGGTACACATTTTTGAAAATGCCCACGTGATAAAATATAGAATACCGGCACTACCTTCGTCGGGGAACAGGCGTTAAGTGTGGATAGTACCGTATTGTTTGCGCATATCGAGAGGTTGTAATTAAAGCGCGCCACTCGAAGCGGCGGAGTGGGCGCCGGCTGCGGTGAAAATTGAGTACTTTTTTAAACTACCCACATTTATTTTTTATTTTTTATTGGCTGTCTAGTAGAGATCGCTATTCATCGACAAGATTAATAGGGTAAGGGATAAATACGTGATTTGTGTGTGTAGTATACTAAACTAGTTGTCCGCGAAGAATTTTTCGCCAATCTAAAATTCAAAATACGTAAGTAAAATTTTTCTGTTTTTCGAAATTCTGAAACAGGTGAAACGACTGACATTTTTTTTAAATTCTAAGTTTGAATGTAATTAGAGTATCGATATTGATACTTTAAAGTAAACATTATAATACAACCAGATAGGTTCTTTATGTAGGCCATTTGCTAATCGGTCCTGAACGTATTGTAGGGATGTTAGGATGTGAATGTTGATAAAATAGGCAGGGCCGTCTTAAACTAGGCCGGGGCCCTTGGCCACACAATAATTTGGGGCCCCTTTTTAAAGTAAAAAAAGCGAATTATAATTTTTTTTTTTTACTAACTATGACCATTTATTATCGAAATGGTTGGCCCCCTGAGAATGAGGGCCCTGGGTACGGCCCCCGTGTGCCCTTATGGTGAAGACGGTATTGAAAATAGGCAACTTCGTTTCATTACCTATTTACAGTGACATCTTAAGTTTTTGCGCCGGTCTCATTACACATTCGACTAGAGCGATAAAAGCATTAAGAAGCGAACTTTCAATAACGACGTATCAAACTTCACCTTTCGAAATTTACCTCGCGACTTAAAACTTCTCTTTCTAACGGTGCGGGAATGAGCAGGATGGCATGAGAAGTTGCGATGTGCTGTGCTTTGTTTACACTTGCTTTGGGGTTTAGTGAGTTGTGTAGTTCTTTTTGCTTACTTTAATGTTGGCTTGTTTGTTGTTTCTTCCATGCTGGTCTGTGAGCAAAGAAAAAACTTAGAATATACCCGTTGCTTCTCTACCCGCGCAGATGGTAAAAGCCCATCGAGGGAATGGGCGAAAAGGAATCTTGTTATAGGCGATGCGGTTAACAACCCAACACTATTTTGATTCGCTTTTCCACCTATACGCCCTTGCCCTACCTATGCTAAACGTGGCCCTTAGGTCTTACCTTAGGCTCTGTCTACCCCGTAAAGGATAAAAACGTGATTTAAAAAAACTGATGGTCATTAAACTGCTGGACCGATGTTGACCAAACTTAGCTAAAAACCACGGCAAGGAAACTGGCTTTCGAATGAAACAAAACCGCATCAAATCGGTCCATTCGCTTGGGAGCTACGATGCTACAGACAGATACACAAACACACCACAGACAACCGAACACTCGTTTTGCATCAGGGATTAACTAAACAACTGACGACCGGATAGCCTGGTGGTTAGTGACCTATGAAGCTAGAGGTCCCGGGTTCGAATCCCGGTAGGGGCAGACAGTTGTATGTTGTATGTATTTAATTATGTATTTATCTACATTATATAAGTATGTTTATCCGTTGCCTGGTACCCATAGTACAAGCTTTGCTTAGTTTGGGGCTAGGTCAATTGGTGTAATTTGTCCCAAAATATTTATTTATATATTTACTCGCCTCCCAACTGGCGTAGTGTGAACGCGGCACAGTATCGCTCACCACACACCATTACCCCTGCATCCACTCATTACGGGACTTACACGACATTTATATCGGTGTCACGTGATTTAGGTTTCGGAAACTTTCGTCCCTGTCGCACTGGGGGTGGTAGAGAGAGATGTACGAATATGTAGATGTGAACTATGAAGCTGTGAAAGTTTGGGATGTGCTTCTTGTTTTTAGAGTAGCTTTGAGGCTACGCCGTGGCCTAGTGGTTTGAGCTATGGAATATCAAGCAGAAGGGCGTAGGTTCGAACCCAGGCATGCACTGCAGTTTTTTTAATTATTCATTTTATAGTATTTGTAACATAGAATGTATCAGTTGCTTCTCTACCCGCGCAGTTGGTAAAAGCCCATCGAGGGAATGGGCGAAAATCATAGGAATCACCTTATAGGTGATGAGGCTAGCAACCCATCACTATTTTGATTTCATTTTTCACCTATACGCCCACAATCTTGCTAAATGTAGCCTGTAGGTATCTGTTACCTTGGGCTCTGTCTACCCCGTAAGGGATAAAGACGTGATTTATGTATGTTTGTTGTAATTTTACCGCAAATTGAAGTTAGGCTTAGTTATGATACGACAGAAAACTAACCGAAGAAGTTAAAAAAAACCGGCCTAGAACAAGCGCACCGAGGGTTTCCTTACAAAGGCAAGAATAAAATCCAGTGTTAGTAGAATCCTACTCTTTATTAAAATGTAGGCAGTGTGAGGTCAGTTTATATTGGTTACTTACATTTTTTTTTTTTTACTACAAACTGACCAGTGATTGACCTCTATCTCACTTGGTGGAAGGTGCAGATGAGGCCAAAGGTGTAACTCACTGGTTCAGTAATAGCCTATTCACTCTAGCCTTGAAGAGCCCTAGGTTGTATCTGTCCGGAAATACAGACGATGGGAGCGAATTCCATTCCCTAGCAGTTCGCATTAGGAAGGATGAAGCAAACCACCTCGTGCGGGCCAATGGTATGTTGACAACAAATGGGTGAAAACATAGGAAGACAGATACCTATAAAAAAAGTAAGATTTTAGTTAGTGTTTTGAAATGGGACACAGTGTGGTGACAGACGAACAGACGGCTAGTGGAGTCAATAATAGGGTCCCGTTTTTATCATTTGGGGTACGGAACCCTAAAAAGGAAGCGGGGTAGGTCAACCCTCGGCATATCCCTACTAATATTATAAATGTGAAAGTAAAGAAAGAAAGAAAGAAAGAAAAGAAAGAAGAAATTTATTCCTTTTTGCAAGACACACAAATATAAGATAATTAATATACACAATTTTATAGAAAATAAATAAGGTAAAACAAAAAAAAACATACGACATAAAAAATAGATCATCAGCGTTGTGTGTCTTCGCAAAAGTGAAACGGTCGCTGGCTCAGCATTACGCTGAGGTGTTACACACCTGCAGCACCTGAAGTAACTCTGTCTGTCTGTCTGTTACCTTTTCACGCTTAAACCTTTCTACACATTTGGTTGAAATTTGGTATATAGATAGTTTGAGTCCCGAGGAAGGACATAGGATGGTTTTTGTCCCGGAAAATTGCATAGTTCCCGCGGGATAGCGATAAGCGAATTGTGCGCAGACGAAGTCGCGGGCAACAGCTAGTTTCCTATAAAATTAAAAATCGATTCTAATATACATACGTATTTGTCACCCAGGTTTCCGTTATCCTCGACTAAAACATCCTTGTTAATGCCCCATTTTCCAAGCCATCTAACTAACCATCGCTTATGCAAATAGCATCGGATTTGGCGCAGCCGGGGTCGCGCTAAGCACTGGGCGATTATGTTTGTGCCTTTGTTCTATGGGATGGTCATAATCGGGTTTTAAGTGAAGATTGCAGATGCTTTATCAGACTAGGACTAAGATACAATACCTCGTGTCAGTACATCCACCGCTTGTAACTAAACGCCGAGCCGGAACACAGCATCGCTGCTACTGCTGCTTAGCGTCAGGATTAGCGAGTTAAATGGTGGTAGAGACCATACGCAACTTTAAAAAAATTGTTTAATGATAACGCAACATTGCTGTCTCTGCTGCTTACTGTAAGTATAATCGAGTAAAATGGCAATAACAATTGACTTACTACAAGGTCGCATACGCAACAGATTTTATCTTCGCCTTATTTTCGGAAGAAAGTCATAAGTCATATTATGTTTTTTTTCCACGAATGGTGCGTTTTCTAATACGATATCCGCATAAAAAAAAACAATTCTTTGGTTAAGCAATTAGGGCTCTTTTCGCTCTTTTACATGTATTTTATTTAAAATACCATAGTATTCGGAAAGACCATCATTCACAAGAAGAACGCGCCGCAAGAAACTTGGCAAAAACTTTTTTTTTTAAAACAAATACATAAACATTACACATTAATTAAATTCTACTTCACTATTTTGATCCCCCTTTCCACCTATACGCCCACAATCATGCTAAACTTGACTTTTAGGTCTTGTTACCTTAGGCTCTGTCTACCCCGTAGACGTGCTATATGTATGTATGTACTATAAACAAGGCACAGTTACTGTTTTTGGGATCTATAAGATCCTCAACTCGGTCAAAATCGGTGTATGCGCATAACTGTCAGTATTTCTTACACACGCGCATTCTAAGTCACGCCGCCCCCAGCGGGGGAGGGTTCATTTGCATAGTACGGCATAGATTGTCACGCTTAACCCTGATTCTTACCCCCCCCCCCCCCCCACGCGCCCCCCGTCGCCCCGTGTCCGTTTTTATGCGTATTTAATCTCAAAACGGTGGGGCAGGGATGCCCAAACTGTGGTCAGGGGGCCGACTTTTGGGAACTACTTGTGAGAACCCTGACCGGCTTGTTATTTGTGTTTATCAGTGTTAAAGTACTCCGAAGTTGACTGTGAAATGGTTCCACAGTGGCCTAGGGTTTATTGGTATCAAATTGGTATCGGTGAAAGACTTTAGTAACTGACCTGTTGTATGTGTGAGTAATTTGTGCGAATAGACAAATTGACGTTCCAAATTAGAAAAATGACGTAAGTCCCATATCAATCCTGTACACTACTACATTCAACAGGTCATGGGTGATTATGGTTGCCTGGAAGAGATCGCTCTGTAGCGATAAAGCCGCCTATTGTTACCTTGTAATATTCTGTATACCTTTTTTCTGTTTTGGTTGTTATATGTGGTGTTCAATAACGAGTTATTGTATTGTATTGTCATTTACTTAAGTTTTTCAGCTATATATTCAATTGTATTTCATTCACATAACTCGTCTCGCTTCATCTTTTTTTTTTAAACCAAATGACGATCAATAACGGTTGACAATTGTAGTAAGCCGAACCTAAGAACTAGTGTAGACGTAGAACCTTTTCATAATCTACGTCGGAGTACTGGCACTGACAGACACAAATAACAAGGCGATCACTAATTGCGATGAGGTTATACAGTGCAGGTTTCCATTCGGTTGACCTTGCATTGCTTTAATTACCTCAAGCATCACACTCACACAGCTATTACACTATTAGTTCACTCTGCTAGGCTGTGAAATCGGTTACCGACCTCCATCAGGCAGTCTGCCTCCTGTGTCTGTAGGCTTATTACCTAACTCGCTCGCAATCGCCATCGTGTTAATTTGACAGTTCTTGTATGAATGTGACAGCTAGCTGATTCCGATGCCAATTGTCAGCCCATACATGAACTGTCAATAGAACACGATGGCGATTGCGAGCGAGTTAGGTAATAAGCCTACTGTTCAGGGAGAGCTTGAGGAAGATATGGCTCACACCATCTCCTTAAATATTGTATATGTGTACTCTTACTGCATGTATTTTGTATGTAAGCATGTGTGTAATATTTAGTGGTTTATTTTATGAATTGTTTGTTGTATTAAGAGATGTACGCTCTATTGTGGCTTTCACTATCTGGAATTTTAACCAACTCTTTGTCGGTCCCTCGTTTAATGCTCCACGCATCTAGTCAAAGCTTCACTGGTAGAGATCTCTTATAGGGATAAGTTGGCCTTTGTACTTTAAATTTTTTTTAATGTGATTCGCGTCTATTAAATTTTAAATTACGAACTCAGCGTACGGCGTAAGAGAAACATTCGGGCCTTGCGGCACCCTCGCTGTACTCCGCGGTACCCCGGGGTGCCGCGGCCTACACTTTGAGAACCCCTGCTGCAGGGGATAGATTTTATGTCCTACCCGTTTGATTAAACGCCCTTAAAGCTCCGATCGTCCAGTTTAAGAGCTTTTACGAAGCTCCTTTCGGATTGGAGTGCAAGCTTTATTGATTTCAAAGTGTGCATATATTTTGGATGTTTTCGCGGGCGTTTTTGTTTTGTTTTCGCGCGTTTTAAATTGACAAGGACATTGTTGATGTTTTAAATGTGGGCAACTTCAGTATTTTTTTATTCTAGCGGCTATAAAACACACACACACATAAATCACGTCTTTATCCCTTACGGGGTAGACAGAGCCAAAGGTAACAAAACCTTAAGGCCACGTTTAGCATGATTAAATAGGGAAATCAAAATATCAAAATATCAAAATAGTGATGGGTTGTTATTTTTAAGCCGACTTAATCATAAGATGTATGGCTTATAAAATAAATTAAAAAAAAAATAGTTGACAATGTGTTAGAACCATTTGACAGTCAGACAGACGGAACAACGGAGGCGCTTATTAATGGGGTTCAGTCGACATTTGATCCCTAAAAACTATAAATACGGCGAAGTAAACCCCCCCCCCCCCCCTACAATTCACAACAGCGTAACGTCCCGCGCAACTTGTCATAAATCGGCATTTAGTCGCGTCGCGTCACAAAATTGCATTGAAGCCAACATTATCTCCATTGACTTTTGTCCGGCCGCCATCTTGTATTGCGTGGCGCGCTCTGACTCTTATGCCGTCGCGCGATGGCCCACAATGGATCATCGGGCGTTTCGTTTATCGTAAAAACTTTTATGGCCGTGAAATATGTCCGTCGGGACGGTTTGTAAGTCGTGACTGCCTCAATGGCGTTGGGCGGATATGCTTTTTATGACAAGCATAATGGTGTTTGATTTAGCGGCTATCATTTGTGATCTAATTGGGATTGATCGGAGCCCTTCCGTGGAGCTGATCGAGCAACAAGTTTAGTGATCAACTGTTGGCTTATTGGTCCACAATGAATCGGTACATAATGCAGAGACGGTGCCGCGCGGCACATATCACGTCTTTATCCTACGGGGTAGAGAGGCTAAGGTAACTAGACCTAAAGGCCACATTTAGCGTGATTGTGGGCGTATAGGTAGAAAGGGGAATCAAAATAGTTTTGGGTTGCCACATCGCCTATAATATGATTGCTAAGACCTGCGCGGGAAGAGAAGCAACTGATGCATTCTATGTTTTTTTCTTTACTCACAAACCAGTAGGCGTATTGTTCAAATCTCTCGCAATCACCATTGTGTTCATTTTAAGAGTTCTTGTATGAATGTGACAGCTAGCTGATTCCGATGCCAATTGTCAGCCCATACATGAGCTGTCAAAATAGACACGATGGCGATTGCGAGCGAGTTAGGTAAAGCCTACAGCATGGAAGAATGGAAAAAGAAGCTTGCGTCATAAAACTTTTTTTTTGCCTAATACTTATTTCTGCTCTTAATTAACGCAGTGTACACACAAATAAACATGTTACGCGCCAAACGGGCGCCATCAGAGCCTTCCATCGGCCATTATAATTATAACATCATTAAAATACAAAATTATCTCGACGTTTCTAAAAGTTTTTATTTCAACCTCTTTCATGAAATGCGAAATGAGTTTTCCCTTCGCGCTTTCATTTGCATTTCTTGTAATAAAGTAACGCTACGCCCGTGCCGAGGCAAATGATGTTTTAATGATTCCACACAATGCCGGGTTACTTAATGCGTTTGCGCATTAAAAACAGTACTTACAAGGCTGGTACTTACACAATACATACATACCAACTTTATCCCTTACGGGGTAGACGAAGCCTAAGGTAACACGACCTAAAAACCACGTTTAGCATAATTGAGGGCGGATGGAAAGGGGAATCAAAAGAGTGATGAGGTGCTAGCCACATAGCTTATAACATGATCCCTAAGATGTTCGCCTATTTCCTCGACGGGCTTTTACTATCTGCGCGGGAAGAGAAGCAAGTGGTACGTTCTATGTTTTTACTTTGCTCCCGGACCAGCATGAAAGAACACAATGTGTTTAAACACCCTTACATAGATTTGTATATAGTTGTCTAGTAGGTACCTTAATATGTACAAGTCTAGGTTCTAGGTAAATTTGTGTGAATTGTTCCCTTCGTCTTTTTTTAATACGGGCCCATTGATCGATGCGATGTTTTCGCCAATGTCAAAGTAATAAATACAGTATTCAAAAATCTTGTGACAAAAATGTCGGCAACGTTGTATCTACGATAGAACACGGTCAAAAGACCCCCTCCCCTGTCGGGCTCTTAGATGATGATATCCCTCAGAATCTGCCAGGCAATCATTACCCGTTGCCCAGGGTGCACCGGAGCAAGCACCGCTCTTCCCCTCGGACGGATCTAAAAACGAACCGCAGCTATACATTAACTGAAATAAGGAAATAATGAGACATAATTACAAGGAGACGTCGTTGCGGCGTAAATTGATGCAATTAGAATATATTAAACACGTTTAAACGTGTGAAATACAGACTGGAAATAATTAGGTGACAGTATTTATAAATAGGCAATAATTACAGAATTACAGTGGACTGGTATCTACTGTAATTCCGTCATTAGCCTCCATTAACACTTGTTCATGGGGATTAATTAAATACCTACCCCCTTATTCATAAATGCTCTATAGGGTTCTGTTAACTTAGCAATCGTTTGTCCTTATCTGTCACTTTGACATTTGCCTTAAACAGATAAGGACAAACGATTGCTAAGTTAGCAGAAGCCTACAGAGCGTTTATGAATGAGGGGGTCAGCGTTTAAACTTCTTTATTTTAAGCTGAAGATTCATGTAATTTTTAATAAATAAATAAATATAAGGGAGCAATTCAGGGGAGCGAGTCGGGCTACCTCCGCGTGTGGTCAAGAGCTGCGGTTCGTTTTTGGATCCGTCCGGGGGGAAGAGCAGTGCTTTTTCCGGTGCACCTTGGGCATCGGTTAATGATGTCCTGGCAGATTCTGAGGGATATCATTTTCCGTTGGCTAAGAGCCCGACAGGGGAGGGGTTTTTTGACCGTGTTCTACTGTCACAAGATTTTTGAATACTGTTTTATTACAATGACATTGGCGATCGATGGGGCCATATTAAAAAAAAAGAAGAAGAAGAATTGTGGTTGACAGTAATGAATTAGTCAATGTTCGAAATATACGTCACAAGAGACGTAATTTTGAATCCAAAAATACAATGAAAAATCAGTTCAGCCTAACCTGCAGAAATATTCCAGATAAATTTTGGTACAAACTTGTATTTATTTCAAGTTTTTCTGCCTTGGAACTATTGGTTGTGTCAACTACCCTATTACTTCATTAAATGTATGTACTTATAAAAAACGATTGCAGCACGTTGTCGCTAGAGTAGTACTCAAACAATCTCTTAAATGAATTTTCGTCACACTGTTTTCTTTTGACCTTAATCGACTATTTTATTGTCAATCTGATCACTAGAATTAGGTCAAATAGTCACTATGTGAATTAAATTGCAAATAAAAAAAAATGGTTTTTTTCTAATTTTGAACGTGCCAGTAACAAAAATATTAAAATGTTGCAACGAAAAGTCGGTAGCAATAAAGTAAGGTTCTTTATCGTGCCACATTCGACGGGAAAAGGCAGAGCGGCGCGCGCCCTATAAACAACCTTATTAGCCGGGAACGGGACTCGTGTTCTACAAAACAACTTTTCAATAATATTTCTGAGAATGTAAATGGAAAAGAGGAACCTTGTATCGTAGGTAGGTTTTAGGTAGATGTACAGTTAGTATCTACCTATTTACTCGTATTAGGAGTTGCAAAATTTTTGTAGGTTGTGGACATTCGTACATAAACCGGTTGTTATGTAATAGAGCAAAAGATCATAATGCTTATCACGTTACAACAATTAAAATAAATACTTTGTCAAAATTAATGTGTCAAAGAAACATGTTGGTTTTAAGCATCACTTTAATTGTCCGTAAAGAACAAATAAAGTATTGGTTATTGATTTTTACACAAATCCTTCGTCATCACTGGCTTGTTTACTCTATCTCATAGAATAAAAATCATAAATTTACAATTTGGTTATTTCCGGCAACCTATATTCAAAAATATAAAATTACGACCGTGTTTAACCATTCCGACGGTAGCCTGCCATCCCGATAGCAAAGTATCCGCCGGGGGCGACGCACGCTCGCATCCGATTCTGATGCCTTTCAATTACGCGCCAAACATCGGTTTGAGTACGCGGGCACTTGGCGGGAATGACGAATTTGACGTTCTATTTTTAAATTGTTTTTTTTTATTATTTTCTCTTAAATCAACTTTGTCTTTGCGGCCAGTCGTGGAACGATTTTGAATTGATTTATTTTTTTGTGAGAATTGAACTTATTCAAACAGCTAGATTTTCTTTTCGTTATTCAATTAGTAATTTGGTATAGACAAAATGATAGTCAGTACACGTAAGTACATTTATATAATTTCAACATTATGTACCTGGCTAATTTAAAAAGCAGAGCATACGTTGTATCTCCAAAGCATTTCTTAAAATGCTTTTTTTAAATGATACAGACTCAAGTCTCAACTCTTAATCGTAATATACTACGTAAGTTGCTTACCTATGTCAAATTTGTCTAATTACTATCAGGAGTGTAAACATAAGTAATTCAAACTTCCTAAACGTTCCGTAAAACTATATTGAAAGTTTATTCCCAAATTCCTTGAAACAATCGATCGCTGTCACACAGAACGTAATTGTAATAGCACATTTCGATGCTAGTGCGGAAAGTATGTCATTACTTCAATGAGTCCCGAGACATAGGGACGAGTGAAGAATGACATTTCCGTGCGTGTATCAAACGACGATTTTTAATACAGTTGCGAAAAAAATACAACACTGAACATTTTTGACAAATTAAAGGCGTTTTTTTTATACCTACTTAACATATAAAATCTCAGTATTTTGATATTTTTACATAAATAATAAGTTTTAGTTTTATTACGTCTTGGTACAAACTAACATTATAATAACTCTTCGGCAAGTAGTCGTGAATTGGAACAAGTGAAAATAAAAAAAAATGGAAAAGTGAATCGCACTAGTGCGCAAAAACAAACTTTGCGCACGCAAAACAGCCAAAAAAAGGGCAATTTTTGAGCAACTGTGTTGAAAAGAATTAAACAAAAGCCTAGCGTTATAATCACTGGGTTAGGCGCAATTCCGTTTTCACAACGGAACAGAAATGTTTTCCTTATAAACAACTCAAGTACGAAGTTAAAACATAATAAGCAATACGGATATACCTAATGGAAGATGATTGTTAGTTTCGTAGAACAATTTCGATTAAATGTAAATTGTATTAACGACATCATGAAACAGAAACGCATTCGATAACAGACTCTATTACTACAACAATAAGGAAGCGGCTTAAGTTTGTCGGCGGTATTTGTTAAGTTTGCTATGTAGCGAACACGCGCGTCTTTGATTCGTTGAAATAATTGTGGAGGGGATTTAATGGAGACTGTTTGAGTTTCGAATATGGAATATTCAAAATTGGAATAACAAGGGCGTTCGGAATGATATACGTGAAGTGTAAGGACGTTGGAGTGCTAACGAGTGTTTGTCAATAAATAGGAATATCTTATTATATTTTGTTTGTGCGCTTAGGACCAATGCTTATTTATACAGGGTGGGCCCTGTAAAAACAAAAAATAACCACAACTTCCGGTATTCATCCTGAGCTAATAATGTACTAATTTATTAATGCCTAAAAATCTGAAAACGATAGGTGCCCGTTTTTTTCCAAGGGGGTATATTACTTTGCCAATATCACTCATTTCACAGACTCAAATCCAAAATTCTATCGTACCGTTCTACTACTACTTATATAAAACATTTAGTGCGAGCGAGATAGCACGATTCGAATTTCGACTTTGGAATTTCAAAGTATAAGGCCAGAACTTGTGCACGTCTCTGACATAAGTAGCAATAGTTTCCGAACGCAATTCGTTCGGATTAGTTTCCGCATACAGGGTGTTCACTGTTCGTACAGTATTCGATGATCAAACTCGACAGACCGTTAAGTTCGAGATGCCCGCGTTTGCGGTTGCCTCCTAAGATGTTCGAGTAGACGCTATTTCAATTTGTTTAATCCGGTCGTGGCGTCTTTGAGGGCGTTTAGTTTGCTAGAGCGCTTTTGTGTTAAGTTATACTTTAAAAAAAAAAGCTATTAAAAATCACAATGGATTCAAGTGTTTCATACATAGTTACATACATATATCACGTCATTATCCCTTACGGGGTAGACAGAACCTAAGGTAACAAAACCTTAAAGCTACGTTTAGCATGATTAAGGGCGTATAGGTGGAAAGGGAAATCAAAATAGTGATGGGTTGCTAGCCGCATGGCCTATAACATGATTCGTAGACTTTCGCCCATTCCCTCGATGGGCTTTTACCATCTGCGCGGGAAGAGAAGCAACTGATAAATTCTATGTTTTTTCTTTACTCCCAGACCAGCATGTAAGATAATTCTATTTAGGTTAGGAGTTAGGAGATTCAAGTGTTTCTTTTTATAGAATTAGGTTTCTAATCTATATCTTCTATGCTGATCACCCTATTTCGCCAATACGACAATTGTCTTAGCCGACAGATAACGATATCCCTCAGAATCTGCCAGGAAATGATTAACCGATGCCCAAGGTGCACCGGACCAAGCACTGCTCTTCCCTCGGACGGTTCCAAAAACGAACCGCAGCTTGACTACACGCGGAGGTAACCCGACTCGCTCCCCTGCGATAGTATGTAAAAAGACCTTCGGGTATATCTTTTTGTCTTGCTCACTCTCCGAAATCCGAAGGTTGTTCTAGGAGCTCTGTACTTGTTGTAAATAACAGTTTTACTAATCTTCTTTCTCTGTTGTTCGCAGGTAAAAAACAAAGTTCACTCTTTCAACGGCAAGTTATTCAGTAAGTTAGTAAGTTTCCGCTTTTGCTTAGTTATTCGCCTACCTACATAAATCACGTCTTTATCCCTTACGGGGTAGACAGGGTCTTAGGTAACAACACCTTAAAGCCACATTTAGCATGATTGTGGGCGTATAGGTGGAAAGGGGAATCAAAATAGTGATGGGTTGCATCGCCTATACTATAACATAATTCCTAACATTTTCGCCCATTCCCTATCGATAAGTTCAGTTACATCGTAATTTTAAGAATGTGTATTTTCATGCACTTTTCACGCCCTGATTTATTTCTAACTACCCCACATAAAGGGTGTTTTATGTTCGTGCATGTGATTTTGAAATGACACGCATTGCTATGCTGATTTATGGGCTGGGAAAAGGTCAGAGAATGTCGCTATGCCGACCTTTGTTCGCTAGGGTAAAGCTTATATACAGTCAAGGGCATAAATATACGTTACCAAGACGTCAAAAATATCTGTACACCTTTGTCAAAAACAATGAGGTCGGTGACATATTTGACACGATAGCTGTATCGATAGTTATGCCCTCAACTCTTTTCAAGATGTCTTCTCAAGTTGTTCAAGGTGCCCCGTGGTCGGACCAATGTCCTAAATAAGGCTCCTTTCACGCGAGTCTTATATCTTGAATGAGGTGGCTGAAAAGACTGACTTGTTCTCATGTTCGCTGTGTGAATTCACTAAAGTGACGTTTTGTTTTATGTTACAGTAATTTATAAATTCTTTTTGGTTCTTTTTTAAGTAAGTTAAGCAGATATAATTTAATTAAGTTGGCACACTATTGCATTGAGTTTCCTGTAATGATAAATAAATAAAAAAAAGCTATACTGGCATGTAACTTTAAGTTCTTTATAATGATGCAAAAACATATGACGGCTTAATTAGATTAGAGCTTCCAAGCTGGTATTCCCGCGCAGATGGTCGAGGGAATCGAAAATCTTAAGGAATAATGTTATAGGCGATGCTAGCATCACCCATCACTGTTTTGATTCGCCTTTCCACCTATACGCCATCATACTAAACGCGGCCTTTAATCTTGTTACATAAGGCTCTGTGTATCCAATGTTGTGGTCTGGTATACTAAACCGCGATGACAAAGGGATTGAAAAATGTGTCATATTCTGTCGTAAGTAAGGAATGGCAATGACAGATTTTTCAATCCCTTTCTTATGCCGGTTCAGTAATACATTTTTCATTCCTACTTACACTATAAAGGATCCTGGAAGAGGTCGCTTTTAAACTAATCTTATCTCAATGAACATAAGTAAAAACCCCTCTTTTGTTTAACGGTAGACCGAGAACACTCCAGCCCTGTCTTATGGCAAACAAAAAATGTATCTTAAAACATCATAATCGTGAACTTTTATGTTCCTTTCAAATTTTTCATTCACTTAACGAAGAGTACGAAAACGTCCATTATTTTTTCCGCCATTATCGTTTGGCTCGCAGTGGATGGAGGGCCTTAGAGAATTCAGGATATCAAAATAAATGACAGTAACAAATGTTTTTTGAGTTTAAAAATAAAGTGTTACGTTTGCATAATTTAAAAAGGAGTTCCTGAAGGTCCTGGTATGTTTGTGGTGTCCCATAAACAATATTTGTCACTTAAAAATAAAAATTATTTATCCACGAAGTTACAGGGAGCTCGAAAATGCCAAGAGTTGTTTCAATAAAAATATGGTACGGCTGTGCTCGACTTGGCGGGGAAACTTCGGTGCCCCTGAATGGTGTTAGATAGAATAGTAAGCGGACGGGCGGAGCATGAGTGTTTTTGATGCATACTTAAATAAATCACGTCTTTATCCCTTACGGGGTAAACACAGCCTAGGGTAAAAGTAACAAGACGCAAAGGTAAAAGTAACATTATTTAGAATATAATTATGTACATATTAATCCGTAACTATTTTGATTCCCCTTTCCACCTATACGCCCACAATCATGCTAAACGTGGTATTTAGCTCTTGATACCTTCGGCTCTGTCTGCCTCGTAAGGGATGTAAACGTGATTTGTCGTATATAATTTTAACGACAACCTCAACACAGAAAGATAAAATAAAGAAAAGATAAATAATGAAACCGACGAGCATGTATGTAGAGATTGATGAATGTGGATGAAGCGAAAGAAGTATGTCAGGATCGTAGCAAGTGGAACAAAGTAGTCTCTGCCTACCCCTGTGGGAAAGAGGCGTGACGGTATGTATTTATGTCAACACAGAATTTCGCGCTAGTCTAATTTAAATCTCTACTCGTCTTATTTCGCGCAATCAGGCATTCGGCTGGCTTCGGTATCATTCGGCTCCATTCGGGGACGTTCGGCTTCGTTAGCGATCTGTTGAAGGTACAAGACGGAATTAACGTTGAGACGTTCATTTATAGGTAATGTAGTTAGTGTTAACCCAGTGTTATGTACGATTGATTGCAGACTTCATATCTGTACGTTGAAGCTAAATTGGGATACCTCTATAAATAGTCGTTGGGAATTTATATTTGCACATGTAGACATGTGACAAACGCGTGTTCAGCGTTCATGAGCTGTTCTAAGTTTTCGTGGTGAGAATAGCAATGTTTGTCAAATGTTATAGAGGTCCATGGTTAATGTGGTGATTGTTTTCCACCAGGTGATCCGCTTGCTTGTTTACCCCCATCACATAGAAAACAGATTGATACAATTACAGTTATCTTGACAGAGGAAGCCGTAAATATGCAAAAATATATTTGGTGGGGAAAGTCAAAATATAGTGCAAAATATCTTATTGTAAGTAATAAAATATGTGTTTAATGCGTGTTTACGTCACTTCAATATTGTAAAAGGGTGCTGGTGATCACTCACCATCAGGTGACCCATTTGCTCGTTTGCCACTTTATTTCATAATAAATAAAAAAACTGACCATCCTGTGTATGCCTTTACTGAGGCCATCGACATGCCGCCTAACCATATCGTGCATTTTAGAATCCCCGATAACGATGCATGCTCGAAACGTCTTAATTCCCCGTAGAGCGGGGGTGTATTACAAAGGCGATATTCCGAATGATTGGGTCGCGCGACGCGCGGGGTCATTAGCGGAGTCTAGTGCTGAGCTAATTGGACCCCGGCAGGGTTGGCGGTGTTTTAAAAAGTTCTATTTTTTTTCTTTTATGTCAACGCTTAACATACATGGCCATGATTTTTTATTTGTTACACAATTTTTCGACCAGTATTAATTCATTTAAGTATAGTTTTGAGTATAAACTTCTCAAAAGAAATGGACTGTCAGAGTTTCATCGGTAAAATGAGAATACAAGTCAATATGTGCGTTTCTATTATTTTTAAAGTAAGGTTTCTAAACAATACATGATTCTTAAAAAATAATGCTGTTTAAAAAAAACTACATTGCCTTTGTTATTATTTTTATTTTACCGACGAAACTCAAATGGTCTCTATTTTTAGGAGTTAGTCTCTTGCCGCGTATTCGTCTAATGTAATGTTTATATTCGTGTTCATAATTATCGAGACGAGTTTTGTATGTAAAAGGAGAGAACATCTGCATTGCAGGCGACGTTGACAGAATATAGCTCACTCCCGTTTATCGATGCACATAAAAACGCGACAGACATCTTTATTTTCCACTCACAAAAGTCGATAAATCTGTGTTGGCAGCCCTAGCACCGTATGATATGAGCGGTTATGACTGCTAGACTAGTATCGGGCGTTCGACGTTGTCGCGAGAATTGCACCCCGACGCTCATTGCAGTGCGATGGTATTTTAGTTCGCGTTAGGGGTATTCTGAAGTAGTGACTCTTACGTTTTATTGCTGCTGCGTTTGCAGTAGGTATAGTACGAAACCAGGGCTGGCAATCTGTGGGGAATTCCCCAAAATGCGGGGAAAGCGAAGCTGATTGGGGAATGTGTGGGTAGAGCTTCAATTCGGGGAAAACGCCGGGATTTTAAGTATGGACACAAATAGATATTGAACATCAAATTTCTGCTAGTCTTGATTGAGATCTTACAATTCAATACTCGGAACAGTAATTTATTTTTATAGACAGCCTGATCCCGTGGGACATTACGACAAATCGTTTGGGAATTTTAGCATATTACTGTTGGCAACACTGTATGGAACATCCAAGGTGACCAAAAAGTTTGGCACACCCAAATTATTTCTATGGTGTACCGTATTTTTTTCGAATTTCGAAAAATTCAAACTTACAGGAGGGTCAAAAGTGAAGAGGTTGGTACGCGTATGTGGGTCGCTGTACTGGACTTGGCAGGAGCACTACCGTGCCCTCTCACAATACACAACGTTACAGTACCCGGCCATAAAGATTGTTCGGTCGTTGGAAAGAGACAGTTGGCGTCACGTAAGTTAGAGCGAGACAACGCTCTACGAAGCCGAGATTAGCCTTGGAGACCGATGTGCAATCTTTATGGCCGGTTACTTAATTGTCTTATTTTGATTTATTAGACTAAACTACTACAGTGTGTTCATTCATACAGTTAAGACGGAAAAACACTCTTTATTAAACTGAGCTGTTCTCATACCACAAAACCCCAAACCTCCAAGTCATTTCAACTTTAACGGCAAACGCAACGCGCTCCGTCGCGTTCGTCATTTCCACCAATCACGTGCAAGCCGAACGCTCCGCTCGCCTTGTGATTTGTTAATTGGAATCCTTTCACCAATCGGCGACCAGGGAAATAACGGCACGTAGTTTGAAAACGGAATTACAGAGCGTACCATTTTTAAATTAGAGACGCAATAGTTGTCAAAGAGCTTGATTAGTTCGAAACGTTACTTTTCTACGTAATTGAAAAGAGACTTTGGATACTGGAAATAAAGTTGAAATTTACTAGCTGGCAGTAACAGTCGATAAAGTAGTGGGCGGTACACACTGCACGATACATTCATAGAGTTGTCTGAAGATATTTCTGGAGATAAAATTTACAGGTGTAGTGCAGGAGCGTGGCGTTTGATGATAAACTCAGCATATTGTCAAAGAAACTAATTTATTAACGCGAAATATTTAGGTCTAGCCTATTTACATTAGATTTTAGAATTAAGCGTAGCAAGTAGGTATGGCAACACTGGAAGCTTGATTTCGCATCTGTACTTCCTTCACAGTGCATTTCAAAACCGTCGCTCCCATTTAAACTCGCCCCCGTTTAATCACTTAGTGCGACGCGTCGAAACTGACGAGTGAAACTCGACGTCTCGTAAAACTCGGCGACTCGTAAAACTCGTAATAAAGCTTGATTTTAGTGGACCCCGGCCTGGGACCCTTGACCTAGCCAATTAATGGTTCCGTAAATTAAAAGAGTCGGATGTGCCGTTTTACGACCGCTCTGATGGTCGACACTTGTCGGTTGCATTGTTTGTTGTAAATTGTAACGATATCACGCTGAATCAACAGACATACATACATATACCAGTGATGGACAAGGACCCAATAATGTACAATAAATGTTTAATAAAAGAAGCAATTTATTTTATTAAGAATGAAATGTCTATTACTGGTGCTTGTCAGCTTAGTGTCCAACACTGGTACCATCATCCTAATGACAGCTGGTAAGGTAACTCGACCGTCTCGTAGGGCGATAAACTTCAGCATGTCCAGTGTTACCAGAGCCCTGCTTCCTAAGCAATGTGCCTGCAATGGGAGGTCATTTTATTTTGATTACTTGCATATGCAGACCGACATAAAAAATAAACTTCAACATGTCCAGTGTCACCGGAGCCCTGCCTTCTAAGCAAAATATAGGCAGTGTGAGACAAACTAGCACAAGTAACCCGATTCAATAAATTAAAAACTCTTTATTCGCACATCCATTGAAGCTATTCCGATGCAATTGTAACGAGCAACGCATTAACAGTTACAGAGGGTAGACGGAAATAAAACAAACAGACATAGCGAGGAAATAATAAATTGGAATTCATTACCCACCCAGTGTTAAAAGATATCGACTAGCTTAGCGTTGCATAGTCCTATGTTCAGGGCCGGGGATATTAAACCTTGTTGGTATGAGGTAGAGGTGGATTTCTATTGTAATGATCGGAATGCAAGACTATGTAATTGTGTTGTAGAGTGCATTTGATCGTAAATTGAAAGAACAGCGAGTTTCGTTTGTGGGAGTTTGTTTCAGACTACTTAGGTGCACTAACGAGGGTGCTGTTTTGTGGTAGATTTGTTCTTACTTCTTGTGTTCACTTCCATGCTGGTCTGGAAACAAAGAAAAAACATAGAATGTACTAGTTGCTTCTCTTACCGCGCAGATAGTAAAAGCCTATCGAGGGAATGGGCGATTATAATAGGAATCATGTTATAAGCGATGAGGCTAGCAACCCATCACTATTTTGATTCCATTTTCCACCTGTGCGCCCACAATCTTGCTAAATGTACCTGTACCTGTTACCTTAGGCTCTGTCTACCCCGTAAGGGATGAAGACGTGGTTTGTGTGTGTGTGTGTGTGTGTGTGACGTTCACAATCCGCACTGGGCCCGCTGGGAACTAAAGCCCAAGCCCTCTCTTTCAGAGCGGTCTGTGTCCAGCATTGGGTAGGCTGGATATGATGAGATGATGAGGTAATGACACACAGCAAGAAAGATACAACAAAGTGAGTCACAATTACAATATACATTCAATTACATACAGTAACAAGTGAAATCGCGTGACATATACTAATAAATAATTCAGAATGACTTGTGGAAGCATTCTAGGTATTCTGAATGCATTTAATCAAACGCAACCCAATTCATGTTAACAACACTAGTTACTTTTTTAGAGTTCTGCGATCAATAATAATGCTGTAGACGGAACCCTTACGACTTTGCCGTAGCCGTCTGTCTGTCACCGACTTAGCAGTAGCACATTTGATTCCTTTGTACAACGACCTTTTCATCTACATTGCAATGGGGGTGAAAAAGTCGCTACACAAAGGAAACAATTAACTTTTGTTTTAATTAAACCCTTAATGTAAATTTTCTTTGAAAATACATGTTGGCGTTGTAAATAGTTGTTTTATATTTTTGCTATTGTCTAATATTCTATTATTTGAAGTTGCTTTTTTATACGTGTTTTTCTTAAGTCACTGTCTATGTTTGTCTGTCTCATTATAATTGTAACGTCAGCTGCTTTGATTTTTACTTCTTTCCCACTTTTCTGCTCCTTTTCTGCTAAATAGCTAGCGAATCCGCTTCAGACACATAGACTTTTAGTCATCTTTTAGGTAACTTAAGCAAAACCATAGAATGTACCACTAGCTTCTCTTCCCGCGAAGAAAAACCCACGGAGGGAATGGATGCAAAACGTAGGAATCCATGTTATAGGCGATACGACAGGAGCTCATCACTATTTTGCATCCCCTTTCCACCTATACGACCACAATCATGCTAAACCTTTGGCTCCGTCTACCCCGTAAGGGATAATAAAGATGTGTATGTGTATGTAGGTATAGTTTCTCTGTTTGTATATACTTTATATCCCTTACGGGGCAGACTGAGCCTAACAACAAGACCTAAAGGCCACGTTTAACATGATTGTGGGCGTGTTTCTAATTGTAGCCCCCAAATATACCCCCTAGTTAGGAACCCGGTGGTTCCCGGTCAGCAGGGATGGTGCGTCACAATGCCCAGCCCGGGTCACCGGGTATCGCCCGGGCTATTTTATCCGGCTTTGATCGCTACGACCCCTTTCGGTCTGACCTTTCTCGCCCCTTGTTTTAATTATACCGCGCTCTTCGACGCTTCATATTATAATAAACACGTAAAGTTTAGCCAGTTTTATATCATCCCCGCAGACCAAATAAAATTTCAAGACGATAGGGTAACGGCACCAGTGTTGGACACTACGCTGACAAGCACCAGTAATAGACACTTCATTCTAAATTTAAAAATGATATGCTTTTAAATTGTCTGTTGTAATAAAAATGACTGTGCCTTAGTGTCTTTTTAATAAGAGTTATTGTGCATTATTGGGGCATGTCCATTACTGCTGCCGTCACCCTGTATCGTGAACTGCAAAGTGAAATCTTGTTTCCATGCCCTGTCTTACTCGTTAATGAAAGATGCAGATTTTACCAATCAAGGCTAAGAACCGCCGCAAGGAGGCTGTTCAATGAAATAATCAGTCCATCCGTTTGACAGCTACCATGCCACAGACACACACACACACACACACGCAGACAAAGACGTCAAACGTGTAACTCCCCTTTGCTTCGAGGTCAAAAAGTATGAACACAAATCTAAACTCATTTTCATGCATCACCAACTGATACCACACACACAAACACACACACCACACACACACACACACACACACACACACACACACACACACACACACACACACACACAATCACGTCTTCATCCCTTACGGGGTAGACAGAGCCTAAGGTAACAGGTACCTACAGCTATGAATTTCGCCCGTTCCCTCGGTAGGCTTTTACCATGTGCGGTAAGAGAAGCAACTGGTACATTCTATGTTTTTTCTTTGCTCCCAGACCAGCATGGAAGACTTAAATACCACGTTGCACAAAATGCGTCACACCGGACAGTGTAGCGTTTCGAGCTTCAAAAACGTCCGCCATTTTGTATTGTTTCTGCATTGGTTTATATTTAAATTGCAACACGTGTAGTTTCACACGGACCGTATAATTTGCGACGGCTATTAGTTTCATTCACTATGCTGCTAGTTTTAACAAGCGTCCGACGATGTGGAAATGTCATTATTCCTTTTGTAACAAATTATATGGCGTCATTATACTCGTGCCGCGTGAAATGTTTATTGATGAAAAAACCACCAATTAATTTTCACCAATACATAATTAATTGGGAAGCTTTACGTGTATACCTAATTTGTAATACACACACCCAAATCACAAGAGCCTAAGACAAGACCTAAAGGTGCGTTTAGCATGGTTGTGGGCGTATAGGTGGAAAGGGGAATCAAAAATAGTCCTAGCCGCATCGCCTATAACATGACTCCTAAGGTTTTCGCTCATTCCCTCGATGGGTTTTTACCACTTACGCGGGAAGAAAAGCAACTGGTAACTACTAATTTGTAATAGTTTTGCGTAAATTGGTAACAATTTATAGGTACATAATATATTATATATGTATGTAATAAGATAAACAACAAAGCCTACCACGCCAGCAGCAAGCAAAGGGTCGTGTCTTCGAATCCCGAGCTCGCACTTGAGTTTTTCGGAATTTATGTGCGAAATTGCATTTGAAATTTACCATGCGCTTTTCGTTGAAGAAGACATCGAGAGGAAACTACCATACATCTGCGAAGCAATTTAATGGTGTGTGTGTGAAGTTCCCCCGCACTGACACATTCTGAGAGGCCTGTGCCCAGGAGTGGGACGCATATAGGCTGGAGATGAATAAGGATGATGAGGGTCGAAAGTCTGTACATGGAAGATATCAATGACGCCTTAATGCGATTCATTTCCGATTCAGTTAGGGTTATGTCATTTTTTGTATGGAATTGAATCGCATTAAGACATCAAGGTAACCTCCCTGTATTCACACATTCTATCCCACAAAATTCTTACAAACCGTGTATGAACCTATGAACCTTCCTCTTACGTGCTTACCTATTCTCGAATCAAATCACATTAAGACCCGTAATCGTATTAAGATTAAGGCCCCTGGTCACCCTGTAACGTTGGACACAACTGTCAGCTTGACGTCGATAAAAAACTATGTGTTTTCAGAACTGGCATGCAACGTCACAGTTCTGCTAAAGTTGAACACTCGAAAAGAAGTGTTGTTCAACAAGGGAAACAAATAATGACGCTACGCGGGGATCGAAGGGGCCCTTACCGACGGGCGCTAACGACCACTCCACCTATTGTCTAACCCCAACACTAATACGGAACTCCTGTTTAAATATCAAGTTAAAATTGTTATTAAAAAACATTTGTGCTGGCAACACTATTCTCAATGCTATTACGGAGCTCTCACACTCCGACACGTGCCACGTGACTTTGTAAACTTCAAACACAGTGTGGGAGTCCATTACACAGTGTCTTAAAATGAATCTAGAATACTTTAGCAGATGATTGGAATCTAACTTAATATACTTGCAGTTTTCCAGGATTTATTTTTGTACAGAAAAAAATATAAAAATCTTGCTAATTGTGGCCTGTAGGTACCTGTTATCTTAGGCACTGTCTACCCCGTAAGGGATAAAGACGTGATTTGTGTATGTATGTAAATTTATATCAGCTGCCCGGCTAGCACGAGCGTCGCGCGCGAGATAGACTACCTGTCTCTTTCTATACCAAACAGTAAAATCTATTTCGCGCGCGACGCAACTTTTGTGCGCTCTCGTGGTGGACTCGCTGATGTAGCTACATTCATGCTTCGCCATAAAAATAATAACTGGCCTGCACAAATCCAACCGAAATACATAACACGTTTAATTTCACATTTTTACTATCAACTTTATGTTAAGGCTCCGCAATAAAGGATCGTACCGGCAGTTTGCGTCATAAATGTGCCGCCAAGTTACATTTGCCGCCCTAAAGGGTCCCATTCACAGTCCGACACCTCCGTGGGTCCTTTCATATTTTTCTATATGGCAACACCGCGTTATATTGACGGCGTGCGGTCAGGGTTACCAGACGTCAGTAATTTTGGCCGTTTGTCACCAACGCGGGCGGAATTAGAAGATGTAGTGAATTTATCAATGCTTAATTTTTTTTTTAAGTAACTACGTATACTAAGTAAAGTGAAAGTAACGTATGGGCACTATACCCCAAGCCCTCTCATACCGAGATGAGGACTGTGTCAAGCAGTTGGTCGCATAGCCTGGAGATGAATTTGAAAGTAATGAAAGCCCGCTTTTTAAGACTTTAACTAACTACATCCTTCTATGAATTGTAAAAAAAGTACCCAGAAAAAGGTGTAATTAATGCATTCGGGGCACTTGAGCGTTAAGAATTATTCGCAAATCCGGAATTTGTCAGGCATTTCTAAATTTGTGCATGGTAACCCTGTGCGGTTGGTGCGATCCGCTCCCACGTTTATGTTGGTTTTTGTTCGGTTTTGGGCTATAAATCGTGCGTTTCGGCACCGGCGCTGTTTCTAGTTAATGGCTTTTGCAGATAGAAAGTGGACCTTTTTTCGCTGTGCCCCAGGAATGATACATCGCCGGGAAAACTGCCTATTTGTACGTTCGCTTTAGCTGACTGCAGCTGTGCCGAGCTAATGGTCTGCATCGGTTATCGGGAATTTTAAATGTTTAATCCGGCCATTATTATAGCATTAATAAAAAAACGGTGGCTGGATAAGGCCCACGTGAGTTTCAAGTTTTTTTTGTCTGACGAGCCTTAAACCAATCGTCGTTACCTAAAAACAATGTTTTATGTACTTTTTTTACACGACATGGAAGGCAAACGATCAAGAGGGGTCAACTGATCGTAGGTTAGTCCGAACACTGGTAATCGAAAATTTTATAGCGGACAACGTACTTTTTTTTATTTCTAGCTGTTGCCCGCGACTTATCTGCAGAAAATTCGTTTCTCGCGGGAACTAGTGCGATTTTCCGGGATAAAACCTAATTATCGACAAGGTCGATCAAAACTACGCCGTCAACAGGAAAACATAAAACTCACCCTCTATGCTTGTTCATTCCAGTAAAAAAAAAATTAAAGCAATGGCAACACAAATAATTCTCTATGTTGTCGCGCTGCGAGCAGCCCTTTATCGGCGTATCTTAAGCGCGCCACTCGCGGCCCTGTAAAATGTAACGGCGTGCATGCACTCCCGGACTTATCGCAGGACCGTTTTCCAGCTGGCTGGAGCGCTTTAATGCGCTTTTTATGCTTTGCCCGATTTTTGTTTTTAATAGACTAGATGTTGCCTGCAAATTGGTTGGTGCCGCGGGAATTTTGAACTTTCCCAGATGAAAAAAGCAGAGATTGTAGCATTAATGAAGTATGTTTTGGAATAAGAAACACTAAAACAAATAAATCGCCACTTTTATATTACTAGGTATAAATTGCTGGCTGGAAAAATTATGACGTTTTTGAAGTTTTTCGGCCGGTGTCAGCGCCGTGTTCTATATTCTCTTTTCAAAATAATAAAAAGTTAGTGCCAATAGTCAATGCGATTCGATTAATGTTGCCGCATGCAATATTGTACTGATCTTATTCTCCCGAATCCTAAATTAGGAGCTCGTATTGTGCCGTGTGCCGTCTCGCTTAGACTAATAGTGTTTAATATTAGAGCAAGACCGTTTTTATCTCAGTTATTTATTCTTATTTGAAAGCAATTTGTAGCGTACGTGGTGCAGCTTTGTGATTTTATGTTTTTGAGACTGTACTTAGCGTAATATCGAAAGACTAACGTTTTTAACTTTAACCTCGTTTTTAAAACGTCTGAAACATTTTGTGTAACTAGATTCTCATTCCTTTGCACTAAACTTTTTGTCGTCTAATGAAATGGTTCGCCTTCCAGGGTTGCCAGGTCTGAAGTAAAATCTGTGAACAAATATTTTGGATTGTGTTTCAATATTTTTAAATACTGTTGGATCAAAATATATGGAATTGACACAAGAGCTTTGACGAACACAAAGAGTTGTCTTTTAACTGTCAAAAAAAAAGTCCTCGATTCGACTGTGCCCTGACGTTTGACTGAAATACGTGAATGACGCGTTTTTTTATAATTTAGTTATTGTCAGTCTTTCAAATTAGCTTTTATTGTAAGATTTTGACACGAAAAATAACTATGGGTAAATTGACAGCGTCACTAGCGGAGCGATATGGCAACATACAAACGCAATCGAGACGTTACAATCGGCGGCAAAAAATTTTGCCGTCACATGTACGCAATAGCAGGTAATTTTATATGGAGTCTGGGCACAATTTTTTGCCGCTGAGTGTATTTTGTAATCGAAAACACCAAGCATACTGAACTGTACCCCAGAATTGCTGCAGCAGACGCAGTAGTTACAGCAAAGTACATGTTTAATAAATGGCCGGTCGGCGCGCGCGACGAATGTTCCTCGGGAGAGCGATCCGTGCGAAACTAGCCAGGGTTGTCACGATCTACTGATACCCGCTTGAGAGCTACGATATACACACACACACACACACACACAGGCACACACTCACCTCGCCTCAGTTCGCCTTTGTACTGTTTTCTCTGTATTTCTATATTTTAAAAATTGTATGTGCAATAAAGAGATTACATACTCACTCACTCACTCACTCACTCACTCACTCACTCACTCACTCACTCACTCACTCACTCGCTCACTCACTCAGACACACACACATACAGACGTTGACGTCAAACTTATAACACACCTCTTTTTGCGTCGGGGGTTAGTAAAATGAGAGAAAAATCTGTATTTAACACTAACTAGCTAAATTTCTAAATGTCAGTGAAAATTTGAACACAGATAAATCCGAAAACATCCTCGTCATTCCGTGACGCGTGCTATACCCCTACACCACCCATAGCAGGTGGGTAGTCTTCGAATTATTCTACCTGTAACTAGCTGTCACGTGACCTTTGTTACTATGCGAATTTTTGTCTCTAAGCGTCATCTGTTTGAATGATGTGTCTGTACGACACAATTACAAACTCCCTAACTACCTAACTACCTAACTACCTAGACAAAGGGATTTTCTCTGTGCGATCGCACCAGAAATGATGAGCAAAGGTGGCCGACATAGCCCGAATTATTGCTGCACTGCTAACCACCGACGGCCGATGAAGTCAGGTTCTCGAGTGGTCACTCGAAGATGCAGCGTATGATGGCCCTTCACAAGATGGATGCCCTGAGGGTCGCTCGATGGGGCTGCGCAAGACCGGTCAATGGCGCTCTTTGGGGGAGGTCTACGCTCAGTAGTGGACGTCTTTTGGCTGATGACGATGAGACAAAGGGACTGATTGACTTTGCTCGTCGGTACCAGCATTTTTCCGCCTTGCATCGAAAACAGATGCAGTGGCCGTGGTCACTAGTCGACTCAGTCACTCATGTTTAAATGACAATATTATTTGTAACTAACTTGTCAACCCTACAGCGGCGTACGTTGACACACACACACATTCAACCCAAATAAACAGTTGGATCCCCAACCCTAACGTTTTGGTTTAAGGTCGAAGTTGCGCTACCCGTCGCTTCGATAATTGGGAGTGTGGTAGTGTATGTAGTGTAGAGTAAACATTTTCTCTTTATTCCAGTCATGAAGTTTCTTGAAGCAAAAACTGCACTATGGATATTGCTCACGTTCGGAAACAGGCAAACTGTAACACTGTTTCATAACTATGCAATCTGTAAGATGCTTAAAAATTGTTATGAAATATTTCTGCGGGTAGCTGGTAGGTTTATTTGAACAATTCTAGTAATGTCATTCATCAGGGAAGACATCTACATCATCATGTCAGCCAAAAGACGTCTGTTGGACATACGTCTCCCCCAAGGCTCTCCACTGTGTGTAAATAAATGTCTCTCTCTCTCTCTCTCTCTCTCTCTTTTTCTTTCGTTTCATCCACAGTCATCAATCTCTTCATACATGCTCGTCGGTTTCGGGTACTCCTGACCTGACCTTTTTCCAAAACGTCTCCTATTTGGTCTCGGAACGTCCGTCTAGGCCTTCCCCTCCCAACGTAACCATTCAAACTCCCCATATAGATCTGTTTAGTTAGTCTACTTTGTCTTTAGTTAGTCTGTGTTTTTTTTTATAAAATTGTGTTCTCTTATATTTTTGTGTCTGCCAAAAAGGAATAAACGTCTTCTTCATCAATCATGCTAAAAGTGGTCTTTGCGTCTTGTTACCTTGGGCTCTGTCTACCCCGTAAGGGATAAAGACGTAATTTATGTATGTATGTATGTCTTCTTTCTTTCTTCTTTGACTTTAAGCTTTCTCATGAGGCCCATCGTTAGCGCCCATATCTCAGATCCGTGTGTCATCACACCTTTGATATACGTAAGCAATTGTAATATACTGACATCATGCATCATAGCACGCGTAACATATAGGTTAGGCATACGCAGGAGCGTTCACCCGTATATTTCAATTGAGTGTATACTATGTTGTGAGTAGGGTGTGCACACTTGACCAATACTGCCGGGAATTCTCGAAATACAATTCACAAGTGAAATTTAAGAAGTGTTAATCGTTCAATTGAATCATTTATTGGAATAAAGATTTTGAAATTAACAATTTCTTAAGCCATGTAACATGGGATGAGATACACAATAGCACCTCTTTATCCCTAACGGGGTAGACAGAGCCTAAGGTAACGGGTACTTACAGGCCACATTTAGCAAGATTGTGGGCGTATAGGTGGAAAATGGAATCAAAATAGTGATGGGTTGCTAGCTTCATCGCCTATAACATGATTCCTATGATTTTCGCCCATTCCCTCGATGGGCTTTTACCATCTGCGCGGGTAGAGAAGCAATTGGTACATGCTATGTTTTTTCTTTGCTCCCAGACCAGCATTGAATTGATTGAATTTAACTGTTGCTAATTGCTAAGGTTCTCACCTGGATGGACAGAACTAATTAAATACCAGCTTGTTCCTAAATTAAATGCGATTGCGTCAAAAATTTGACAGTTTAAGTGGCGCTCTCGCTTAATTTCTACTCCTAAATAGTCACGTCTCGTGGAATGGACTGGAATGGAATAAAACAGGGGTGGCCAACTTGATTAGACCCAGATCTCCTATTTACTAACGAAGCCCTGTGCGATCTACCAATTACATACTTCATGGTATCTTAAATCAGCAGTTGGTGAATACGTTGCGCACTCTGGTCTACGTATTTCTATTTTTTGCCTTGCCACGATCGACTGGACCAACAGTCGCGATCGACCTGTTGGCCAGCCCTGGAATAATATAATATAATATAATAATATAATATCTTGGGACAATTGACACCAATTGACCTAGCCCCAAACTAAGCAAAGCTTGTAATATGGGCACTAGACAACGGATAAACATACTTATATAGATAAATACATACTTAAATACATATTAAACATCCAAGACTCGAGAACAAACATTTGTATTTTTCATACAAATATCTGCCCCGACCGGGGATCGAACCCGGGACCTCAAGCTTCATAGTCAGGTTCTCTAACCACTGGGCCATCCGGTCGTCAAAACTTAAGAATCTTGGAACTTCTGAAACGGAGGCGCGTTATGGTCACCCTAGTCGTCACATTTAGTATATTGCGAGTGTGGGGGGGCCGTATAATGCTTTCTGTTATTCGGCTGTGCATTTACTCCACTGTCGCTGGCAGTCATTCAGCATGTTAGTTTGAAGGAATTCTCGCGATTTATTGGAAGTTGGAAGGGTAGGAGATATTCGGAAGAGTGTTCGGGCAAACTTTTTAACCTTGTCCCAGCTGCCGAATTGCATCGTACGTCTCGACGAAAATCAAAATCAAAAAGTAGTGCTGACCGAAACATGTTTTTTTGCCGAATCCGAAACCGAAAGTTCGGTTTTGATTATAGTTTCGGCCGAAACTGAAATTGATACCGAAACTTTTATAAATGTGATTAAAACATTGAATAAGATGTCAGTGAGCTGTTATTTCCACATATATAAGTAACTAGCTGCTGCCCGCGACTCCGTCTGCAAAAAAATAGTTTTTCTCTATCCCACGGGAACTATGCAATTTTCCGGGATAAAAAATAGCCTATGTGTTAATTTAGGGTATCAGCTATGTCCGTTCTAAATTTTATCAAAATCCATTCAGTAGTTTTTACGTGAAAGAGTAACAAACATCCATCCATCCATACTTACAAACTTTCGCGTTTATAATTACTAGTAGGATGAAACTTCTCGCTGGTCCAATATTACAAGGTTCTACGTTTCACATTTCTCGGATTGAAATTTCAACAATATCATAGTGATACTGGGTATAGATTAAACTACCCTAAAAAAGGAAAATTTAACATCATACATTCATATATCACGTCTTTATCCCTTACGCGGTAGACAGAGCCTAAGGTAACAACTATATAAACCTTAAGGTCACGCGTTTAGCATGATTACGGGCGTATAGGTGGAAAGGGAAATCAAAATAGTGATGGGTTGCCTATAACTTAATTCCTAATAATGTCGCCCATTCCCTCGATGGGCTTTTACCATCCGCGCGGGACGAGAGGCACCTGGTACATTCTATGTTTTTCCTTTGCTCCCAGATCAGCATGGAAGTATTTAAATGTAATTCATATTTAAAAATGTGTTTTTTTTTTCAGGTACGGATATGTTTGTATTGGAACTTAAGCTACTTTGGGTAAGTATTTTATATAAGCATTATTATTATAACAAGTGATATTTCAATCGCACCCCTTCATCGCCAAAAACTCGTCTTGGACCTCTCGCGGGTATTTGTATGAAAATATACGTGTGTCGCAGAGACACGGCTACTAACGTGTGACTGCAAACCAGCTTTTTAAACCTTGCTTTGTTCATGCTATTACAAGTGACACACGATTTTGACAGCTGTCATGCGTCTGTCGTAAAAGAAATGGTTATCAGTGCGTGCATAATGACAATTGACAGTTGTCAGTACGAATAAGGGCCTCGAGGACAATGGCCCCTTTTGGGGCCTTTGATCTTTTCATACCCAGGTGGACTCGGCCTTACAAGGAGGATCGTGGATGCAAATGCTTCGCTTTTCGGAACTTACGTAGGAAATCATCGGTAAAGAAAAACATGGCGAGGCAACTTTATAATGTCTAACCCCCTTATTCATAAACGCTCTATAGGCTTCAGCTAACTTAGCCATCGTTTGTCCTTATCTGTGACAGGTAAATGTCAAAGTGACGGATAAGGACACACGATTGCTAAGTTAGCAGAAGCCTACAGAACGTTTATGAATAAGTGGGTAAGTGTCTAGTGCTAGTGTTAGCTAGTTAGCGAATAAATGCCCGTAACAAACGAGTTGCATTATTGCTTCGCCTCTTTCGCCGCTTCCCCGCGTTAAATGTTTAATTGAGATGAACGGTAGAAAAAATAGTGTTTTACATTAAATGCATATCTCTGCTACTCTGCGATATAGTGAGGTCACGAGTAAAATAATACTTGTCGTAGCGGCTGCTACGGCGTAGCTCGTATTTACGTAGCACGTCGTAGCACCCTCTACACTTAGTGTTATTATATATGTTTGAAATGAAATGAAATGAAATATGAAATGAAATGAAATGAAATGAAATGAAATATATTTATTTGCCTTAAATGTAGTACAAAATATGATGTTACAATAGTGAAGAATGAGTCAAGTCTCATACATTTAGACTTAAAAAGTCATGCAAATATTATGTTTAAAAAATAAAAAAAATAAATGTTAATGTTGTTAGTAGTTATAGTAGTTTCAAATATAAAACCGGCCAAGTGCGAGTGGCACTCGCGCGCCGAGGGTTCGCGAAATTTAATTTTATTAACTTCATATCTACTTTCTATTATCTTTACACTTCCATGCTGGCTGGGAGCAAAGAAAAAACATAGAATGTACCAGTTGCTTCTGTTCAGAGGGTATGGGCAAAATAATTCCATTTTTCATCTATACCTGGCCCCACAATCTTGCTAAACGTGGCCCTGCCTACTCCATGCTCTGTCTACCCCATAAGGGATAAAGACGTGATTTGTGTATTGTACTGTATTGTATTCTTCCATGCTGGTCTGGGAGTAAAGAAAAAACATAGAATTTACCATTTGCTTCTCTTCCCGCGCAAATGGTAAAAGCCCATCGAGGGAATGGTCGAAAGTCTTAGGAATCATGTTATAGGCGATGCGGCTAGCAACCCATCACTGTTTCGATTCCCTTTTCCATCCATACGCCCATAATCATTCTAAACGTGGCCTTAAGGTTTTGTTACCTTAGGCTCTGTCTACCCCGTAAGGGATAAAGACGTGATTTATGTATATTTGTATTTATTTATTTATTTATTTATTTATAAAAACACATACGTATGTACGTTTTACAAAACGTATGTACTGTATTGTAACTTTATGTCTTTACGTACCGAGAAAAAGGATCGACGGATTATGAAGGATTTCTAAGGGTTTTTTTTTGTTTTTTAGACATGCAGAACCCTAGAAATAATAATTTATTTACTAGAAGCAAGGTTCACAAGTCCATAATTAATAGCTATGTTACGCTACGTTCATAAATAGACAGACTTACTCGCGTTCTGATGGACCATGCCGAATTCATAGCACATAACATATTCATAGTTAGTTAACGCGGCACGCGGTTATTGTATTAGTTGCAGCTTTGGGAATAATATTTTTTTGTCATGTTAATTTTTGATTTAAGCTTTTTTTGCTGACTGTACATCAAAAAAAAACAACAATTCAAAATTTATTTTTGCAAATTGGCTGCCAATGGCTCTTTTACATGTCTTTTTTTAAACTAGCAGCGCATTCGGAAAGACCATCAGTGCCAAGAAGAATGCGCCGCAAGAAACTTGGCAGAGTCATTTTTTCAAAATAAAATACATTACATACATACACATATCACGTCTTCATCCCATACGGGGTAGACAGAGCCTAAGGCAACAAAACCTTAAGGCCACATTTAGCTTGATTGAGGACGTAGTAGTAGGTGGAAAGAGACATCAGATTAAGCTACTACAAATACATAAATTAAATACATTTATAAAAGGGATGTATAAGGTCCCCGAGCCTTAAATTGTATTAGTCTATAGTACAGATGTATAAACTCTCTTTCCGTCAGCACCTCCATGCTGGTCTGGGAGGAAAGAAAAAACATAGAATGTACCAGTTGCTTCTCTTCCCGGGCAAATGGTAAAAGCTCGTCGAGGGAATGGGCGAAAATCATAGGAATCATGTTATAGGCGATGCGGCTAGCAACCCATTACTATTTTGTTTCCATTTTCCATCAGTTTCTTGCGGCGCATTCATCTTGGCAATGATGGTCTTTCCGAATGTGCTGGTAGTTTCAAAAGACATGTAAAAGAGCCGTTGGCGGCCAATTTGCAAAAATAAATTTTCATTTTCATTCATTTTCATTTTCATCTATACCTATCACAATCTTTCTAAACGTGGCCTATAGGTATTGTCACCTTAGGCTCTGTCTACCCCGTGACGTGATTTGTGTGTGTATGTGTGTGTGTAAAGTCTCTACTAGTCAAAGTAAAACAAAGTGAAACAAAGCGTTATGTGATCACATAAAAGTTTCCTATTATTTCATTCGATTAATAACCTATACGTGCAGCCCGAACCGTAAATTAAAAGTTAACGACCCCCGGACCGGCGTAAACACCGTAACAGTTTCCGGGGCAACTTCAAAAACCGGTAAACGTATCGACAATTATGCGAGTTTGAATTAAACTTTTCATATAAACGACTGTTGCAGGAGTTGCTAGCGCGCGTGTTTATTCCGCTGAAGGGATTTTCTCGGGTTAGACCACCCGACTGTCTCTTGGTGTTCATTCTGAAAAGAGGCTGGTGTCTATCTCGCGTGCGACACGGCTGGAGTGAGTGGAATTCAAAAAATTCAAAATTCGTTTATTCATTTAAACAAAGTGGTTACAAACAAGCCAAAGTTGAGGCTTCTCAGTAAGTATATATGTACCTGTATTGAGAAGTACTATTTTGTACATTCATACATACATAAATCACGTCTTTATCCCTTGTGGGGTAGATAGAGCAAGACAAGACGTAAAGGCCACGTTTAGCATGACTGTTGGCATATAGGTGGAAAGGGGGAATCAAAAGCATGATTCCTAAGATTTTCGGCTATTCCCTCGTTGGGCTATTTCCATCTGCGCGGGAAGAGAAGCAACTGGTACATTCTATGATTTTTTGCTTCCAGACCGGCATGGAAGCAGCTTGATTGTGGTGCTCAATAAAGAGTCTCTGCGTTTTATTTTATTGTATTGTTATACTGAAGTGTCATTCGGTTTTGTCTCTCACTCTTATGGGTTTGATACTTGATCGGCCGAGTGAGGGAGATAGCAAGACTACCGAATGGCATTCTAAGAGCTTGCGGCCTGTATGTGTTCCCATCGCAAGTGTTCCTACAGTAAATTATTTCCAGGCCAATTCAGCTTCAGAGCAGACGATATGCACCTTACTCTTATATACAGCAGTATATAACGTTGTGTACGCACGTGATACCGCAAACACATAGCCGTGATGAAAGCACGTTACGTTACGGTTTAAGTTTAGCCTCAACCCACTCTGAGAGTTACGGTAAACAGGGTTGAGTAATCAGTAACTGTGGGTGCTACTTAGACAAGCTTTTCATACTATCCAGTTAGACTTAAGTATGGTTTAACGAATAGATGTTGCATATACCTTGATGTCCGACTAGCTGTTGTGTATGATTTTCGTCCGTGCAAAATTATAAAGACAGTCACAAATAATGATGGTTTTCGATTAGTAAATAAATTTTCAAAATCAGTTGATTAGATCTGTTTAACCGTGTCACACATTTATAAATTATGTTAGTTTGTTGTTACTTTAAGTTACTTCAACAGGTAGTGCTAGTGTATGTAATTTTAGTTCAGATGTTTTACGATAGATGTCACTCTCAAGTTCAGTCCCCATCCTGAATCGCGCTGTTGAGATTTTTCTTAATTCATAGGCATGACCGACGGCGGTCAACTGTAACTATATACATATATAATTTAGTAGCGTTATATTAATTCAGTTAAAGTTGGAGTTTCATTTCTTGGGATCATTGTGGCGTGAACTAGATACTGTGACCCTTTGTTGAGAAGTTCCTTTCATATATCTACTGTAGGACTAGGCTAGGCTGTATATGTTTTCGGACTGGCTGACAAGAGGCTACGTTCAAATTTCATAAATCGAACAGTCGTTCGATTTAATATTCATTTGTTTTTCAAGAACTTGGTGACGGCTTTCAGCTTGGACCGGGAACCAAATCGTTTCCCATGTATTGTAATCGACTAATTTAAAAACGGAATAAAAGAAATTTAATGTTTTAAATGCTTTTTAATTAGTGGGCCCTCTGCCTACATTAGGTTAGGATACAACGAGCTCTGTACAAGCTACACCGTCCCTTTTTTAATAAATGCCTCTTCAAGGCAACTCTACACTACGTGTATCGAATATGTGTAAATAAATGTTTCTCTCTCTGTTTCTCTCATATGTGAAACGGTTGAATTAGAACAATACCAAAGTACAGTCACAAAGGTACATAGACCTCTCGTATAGACAATGATTTGAAATATACAACGGAGGTTGAAAGGTCTTAAAATAACGAAATAAAAGCTTCCCCCGTATCGTCGCCAGGAACGTGTTTTAGATTTCGCCGGCAATTGTTTCTCCGTTCTTTTGTCCCAGCAAGATTCGCCAGCCGAAGCGGGCCTAAAAAAACCGGCAAAAATGTAAAGCTATGTCCAAAAAATGTCGCTATCTAAGTTTTTATTTTGTGTACATAAAAGCGAACGTTCCGGCCTAGAGTTTAACGGTAATGTGGACTGCCGCCGATAGCTTATCTGGTAAGTTGCGGTAAGCGTTAGTGTTTTGTTTTTGGAGCGAAAAAGAGTTTCTTTTATGCATTTTGGAACGGTGCTTTTTATTTACTCTTCCATGCTGGTCTGGGAGTAAAGAGAAACCATAGAATGTACCAGTTGCTTCTCTTCCCGCAGACGGTCAAAGTCCATTGAGGGAAAATCGAGTGAGCGTAAATCTTTGAAATCGTGTTATAGGCGATGCTAGCAACCCATCACTGTTTTGATTCCCCTTTTCACCTATACGCCCACAATCATGCTAAGCGTGCCCTTTAGGTCTTGTTACCTTAGGCTGTCTACCCCGTAAGGTATAAACACGTGATTTATGTATGTGTAGACCAGGATGGAAGAACGTATACTATATCTAAGGGTGAAACCATTTACCAGTTTCGCAAATAACAGAACATAAATGGACGATGTAATGCCGCTTCTCCACATATATAAGGTTTACTTGGAGATACATTTTCCCGGATTATATTTAAATAAATAACACATAGGTAATAGAATGAAGTACGCGTGGGTGGCTAGTATCGGAAAAGGTGTCTCGAATAGGGTTGCCACCCGAAATAATATATTTCAGCTAAAATAAATATACATATATACTAAGTATTTTATTGAATCAGGCGTTACTTTGCGGAGGTCCATTTCAACGTACAAAAAATTTACCTTGCTACTCCGCTACTCACGTGCAAGGTAACCAAGCCTAACTAACTGTTACACATGCAACACAAACAGAACAGAACAGAGGTTTTGCACGTGTAACAGGTTGTATTCATTAAACTTTGAAAATGATCCCATAGAGGGATCGAAACGCGTCAGTGTTTGTGTGGTGTAAGGGATAATTAAGTTTGTGGGATTTATATGTGTTTTATTGGCAGCAGTGGAGGGAGGGATAGCATGAGAAACATATATATTTCACACAGGCTTGGTTATCTTGCACGTGAGTAGCGGAGTAGCAAGGTAATTTTTTTGTTCGTTGATACATACTAAGATTTAGTAGATGTTCCACGGGAGCTTGTAATTGTGTCGTACAGACACATTCAAACAGATGACGCTTGGCGACAAAAAATCACATAGTAACAAGGTCACGTGACAGCTAGTAACAGATAGAAAAATTCGAACGCTTAGCCATCTGCTATGGGCGGTGTAGGGGTATAGCACGCGTCACGGAATGACGAGGATCCGTGTTCGATTCCCGGCCATAGGATTTTTCTAGGTGTGATTTTCAGTGTCGTTTAGAATTCCTCGTATACTATATACATTAATTACATATATCACGTCTTTATCCCTTACTGGGTAGACAGAGCCTAAGGTAACAAGAACTACAGGCCACGCTTAGCAAGACTGGGCGTATAGGTGGAAAGTGGAATCGATATAGTGTTGGGTTGCTAACCGCATCGCCTATAACATGATTGCTAAGATTTGCTTCGAAAAATAAACGTTCCTAGCATAATGCGTCAGCCCTGCCGTTGATGCATGCGTGTCATGTTTAGCATACAGATTGCGCCGGACCGCCTGTCCGGTGATGTAGTGTGCTATGTCCGGCAACCGAGCGGGAAGAAAAATCCCATGCATTCTATATCAGCTGGGAGAGACTAGACATATACAAGTCTAGCTATCTATAATATAAAAATGAATCGCAAAATGTGTTGCTAAGCGCAAATCTCGACAGCAGCTGAACCGATTTCGCAAATTCTTTTTTTAGAATACTCCTTGAAGTACGAAGGTGGTTCTTACGGAGAGAAAAATTCGAATAATTGCCGGGAAAACCCTAAAAACAGCCCTTTTCTTTTTCCCATACAAACGTTTTCTAACTAAAATGTAGAGTAAATTTGAACTTTATTGCTTTTCAATAAATTTCATATTAAATTACAAGCACTCACCTGTTGTCTAAGCCACCAGGGTGACAGTTCTGTTCAGGAGAATTTTTTGCCCCGACTGTAAAATAGGTAGGAAAAAGCTGCCACATTCCAAATCTTTTTGACAGAACGAAGTCTGTCGGGTCCGCTAGTGTTACGTATAAAAACGTACATGTTAAAAGAGATGCAGGCAATACAAAGTGGTGATTTCGTAAACCAGTATGAACTGGGATGTGTGCCGGTGACAGCCTCTGTAACTCTGTAACTGGCGTCACTGAAAATCAGCGTCACGACGTTATCCTGGATCTTATCGTGACACATAGCTGAGTGGCCATTTGGCTGGTTGGAATAAGTATCCATGTTCTTCCATGCTGGTCTGGGAGCAAAGAAAAAACATAGAATGTACCAGTTGCTTCTCTACCCGCGCAGATGGTAAAAGCCCATCGAGGGAATGGGCGAAAATAATAGGAATCATGTTATAGGCGATGAGGCTAGTAACCCATCACTATTTTGATTCCATTTTCCACTTATACGCCCACAATCTTGCTAAATGTGGCCTGTAGGTCCTGTTACCATAGGCTCTTAAGAGAGAATACAAGATTTGACGGTTCTGGCTGAAAATCAGTGCTGCAGGTGTCTAACACCTCAGCGTAATGCTGAGCCAGCGACCGTTTCACTTTTGCGAAGACACACAACGCTGATGATCTATTTTTCATGTCTATGTTTTCTTTTTTTGTTATACCTTGTTTATTTTCTATAAAACTGTGTGTATTATCTTATATTTGTGTGTCTTGCAAAAAGGAATAAATGTCTTCTTTCTTTCTTTCTTATTTAAAACTTTATTTTGCAAATCGGCCGTAAAAGGTTTTTTTTTTAAATGTCTTTTTGAAACACAAAGGCATTGACGTTAAACTTATAATTCCCATCTTTTGCGTCGGGAGTTAAATAAGAAGTTACCTGAAAGGTTTCGCTGAAGTTTTGAAAATAGGTGGTTGCGATGTACCTACTCTTTCATAAGTTGAAGTCTATAAACGAGTACGATAAAAAAAATATTGTTTTACAAAATTTAATCCTACTTCCTACTAATGTGAATACTAATGAATGCGAAACTTTGTGACGATGGATGGATGGATGGGTGTGACGATGTGTGTGTGTTTTTTTTTATATGAATAGGAAGGCAAACGAGCAAGTGGGTCACCTGATGGTAAGTGATCACCACTGCCCATAGACACCCGCAACCCCGGAGGCATTGCAGATGCGTTGCCAACCTAGAGGACTAAGATGAAATGCCTCTTGTGCCCGTAAGTAATTTCCCCGGCTGTCTTACTCTCCACACCGGAACACAGCAGTGTATGTTTGTTCCTTCTTCACGCTGAAACGACTGGACGGATTTGAATAAAATTTGGAACGGAGATAGCTTGTAGCCTAGATTAACACATTGGCTACTTTTCATCCCGGAAAATTGCATAGTTCCCGCGGGATAGTGACAAACATGTCAAAGGTCGTAGCTGCCTACAGTCGCAACGTAAATTATTATTGCGTAATAACTATCAACATCAGTTCTTCAATGTAATTCTACGCGGACGAAGTCGTGGGCAGAAGCTAGTAAAAATATGTTTCTACATACATACATAAATCACGTCTTTATCGCTTACGGGGTAGACAGAGCCTAAGGTAACAAGACCTAAAGGCCACGTTTAGCATGATTGTGGGCGTATAGTTTGAAAGGGGGAATCAAAATAGTGATGAGTTGCATCGCCTATAACATGATTCCTATTTTCATCCATTCCCTCGATGAGCTTTTACCATCTGCGCGGGAAGAGAACTGGTACATGTACGGTCAAGTGCAAAAATTAGTATCGATACGAACTTCTCAAAAATGTGTCCCACGTCCTTATTCGTTATTACGCCGGTGGGTGTAAGAGCGTATGGTACTTATTTTTGAAGCTTTGACTAGATACATATTATTACACTTAACTGTACATGTTTTTCCTTTGCTCCCAGACCAGCATGGAAAAAGCTTTCTAAGCCAGTTAAAGTAGCTGGTCCTAAAACCAACTAGTTACTGTGTGTTTTCTCCGTATGTCACGTAAGATATAAGAATAACGTTTTACACGCGTACGAGTATCGAGCTCTTACATCATTGCAGCACAAAATCAATCAGCGGACCGCACTCAATATTTCACTTACCTTAACTCAAACACTCATTTTTCAGCGACGTCGCGTGGCGTCGCGCCGCGTGTGATTGATCGCTGCGCGGTGCGGACGTTGGCTATGTCAAACCACGGTTGCGAAGCATTTCGTACAATGACCTTGTAGCGACTAGCGCCATCTAGTTGTGCTCTACATAACTACTACGACACACGAGTAGCTAGCGCCAGCTCTAATGATACTCACATCGTTCTACATGCCGCTAACGAAGTTTCTCAATGCGGCTGCATAAATACAACTCTCAACTCTCTTCCTTTGGACTTCGGTCCCCAGGAACATCTCTCATCATCATCTCTCATGTCTGGAGAGAGATCACTCTCATATGGCACTCCCCACATTGGTGACCCTCGACATCTGGACAAAACGCAACCTTCGAACACTAACAAGACGAAGACACAGTCTCACAGCAAGCCAAACAACCGCACTACACTGTACACCACTAGCATGTTGCTATACCTCCATGCCTGGTGTCTACAGCGTGCAAACCCTTCTCCCACTACTGCTTCCCGCTCCGACAAAGACCCAGCCAGCAGGAAGCAACAACGCTCGCCAACGAGGCTCTCAGCACCTGGCACTTATTAAACTATACATTAAAAACACTACAACGGAACTACGATTATCAAAGTAATAACGAGAAATACATAATACCTAACCTATAGCTAATTCATTATTAAATATTTCATCTACACTGTAAAAACAACCCCGTAGCAAGAAACTGTTAAGTTTCCTCTGAAAAATGAGTTATTCGTAACAATTTTTAGTTCAGTAGGCAGCCTGTTATACAGTTTTACAGGTTGGTTGTTCCATTTAGGAGATTAAGAAAATTAATCAACAAAGTTGCGTTTTGGTGTAATTGAAAATTCCATATAAAAAAAAAACTATTTAGTTGCTATTTGGTTAGTCGCCTTTGGGTCTTGTCACCTTAGGCTCTGTCTACCCCGTAAGGGAGAAAGACGTGATTTATGTATGTATGTATTTGGTTATTGCCTCTATGGCGGCGACACACTGTCTTGCCGCATCAGAGAACTCTTAGAACTCAATCGGAACAAATCTCGTGATACGTTACCCAAACACAAATAACAGGCGAATTTGACGAATGAAAGCCAAAGGGCGAAGGGGACAAAGTCACAGTAAGTAGTAAAATATGTAATAACAGTTTATTGCTGAGGTACGTTCTGTTTTTTTTATCGTTCCGCTTGATATAAAGCTTTTACGTATATTGACGTATTGACGGGAAACAAGTTTATTGGGGCGCTTGCGATGCTTTGTTTGCTCAGACCAAAGACGAGACAAGACGCGGCGCAAAAGAACTAATAAAGTAACATCAATTTGTTCTTTTGTTTTAAGGTATTTCGCCATTTTCGGCATCGACATATAACTGTCCCGAACGGGGATCGAACCTCCCTCAAGCAACGCAGTGAGATTCTTTAACCACTAAGCTATCTAGTCGCCAAAATCCCAACTAGTGTTATAAATGCGAATATGAGCACGCTTATTCCCCTTGTTCTTCGTACATAACCAAGTTACATTACTGGGACATTCTAAGGTAAAATAAATACTATTTCTAAGCTAAAACAAACATGTTCGCGGCTCAGGGCTGGCCCTAGGTCCACCTCGCCGCACCTAAACCCAGGGCCGGACCGTGAGTTTAGGGGGCCCTGGGCTAATACTACTTAGGGGCCCACCTAATTACTCAAAGTATAAGAAAAAAATAAGACACTAAAATATTAAATTATGGATTTTTTCGCATTATCGTATATTTTTGACTTTGACTTGACTTAGCTGGGGGCCCTTTGAATCCACGGGGCCCTGGGCTGAAGCCCAAAAAGCCATGGTAGATCCGGCCCTGCCTAAACCTAGATTCATCCAAAATAATCATGCAACGTCGGTTTTACCAGTGCTGGTAATGTAACTTGGTTATGTACGAAGAACAAGCTGTCTATTCGTTTGTTTTGTTAACCGCTCAACCGATCGTGATAAAATTTGGGGAGATAGTTTGAGACCCTGGAACGGACCTAGGATAGTATCGTCTCAGAAAATTGTATACCGGAGTGCGCGATATACGAGTTCTCCACACTCGAAGTCTCGGACAACAGCTGTTAATTATATAAACAAGGTAAATTATTCACAGCCATTGCCGAATTAAGCTGTTATTGTCGATTGTCATTTTGTCGATTTCGCTGGTCTATAGACTCGATTTACGACGTTTTACATCCGTCTAGCGTTCCCGATAACCGCCCATATCGTCCCAATAGGTCGTAAATCTAGTTTTTACGGTATTATACGGCAGCTGGTAATTACTTACGATCGCTCTTATTATCATAGAGTACCGCCCAATTTTGGCTTGATGAGTTTTTTACGAGTTTTGGACAGGAGAAGCGCGGATTTTACGTGGGCACGCGTAATTTACGACCCAGTAAAAGGTCGTAAAAGCCGGGGGGCGATAACATTGTCCCGTTGCACTGAATTAGGCCGCAACTATCGTGCTTTATGTCCCGTGAATGAGACAAGGAGCTTTGTCGGTGGCGGGTCTACGGGCGCACAGCACACAAAATCAATAAACGGAAAACGTTTTGCTACTCCGTGAACACAGTCAAAGGCAACGAACAAAATTACCTTGCTACTCCGCTACTCACAAGCGAGTAGTGAGTAGCGGAGTAGCAAGGAAAATTTTTAGTTCGTTGAAATGGACCTCCGCAAAGTAACGCCTGATTCAATAAAACAGTCAAAGGCATAGATATTGATACAGCTATCATGTCAAATATAGGTAACACTTCATGCAACTTTTGCAAATTTGAAAGTGCCTAACGGCTACATCAACAAGATCCTGTGGACTGCGCGCGCGCAGCCGCCTGCGCCAGCACTCGCCTTGCCCCCGCGCGCTCATCTCAATTTTTTTTATGACCAGTGCTCTTGGAAAGACCAACGTTGCCAAGAAGAATCTGCCGCAGCAAACTTGACAGTATTAATTTTCTAATTTCTAAACGATACTGAAAATTAGAACACAGAGAAATCCGAAAAGTAAAGCTATATGCGGTGTAGTGGTATGGCACGTGTCATGGAATGACGAGGATCCGGGTTCGATTCCCGGCCACAGCTTTACTCGGATTTTTCTGTGTTATAATTCGCAATGTCGTTTAGAAGGTCGAGAAATGTATAACAGGTTAAACCGTAAAAATAAATATAAAAGATCTTGAAGAATTCTTGATCCATTTGATAGTAGCATTAGTTTTTTATTTACCCATCACGAAACTGACGCTAAAATTTTTATGAAAATTTCTGGATATTTGTAAATTGGGAGGTATAAAGTGGAACCGTAAATTTCTGAAGAGTTTTATTCGCAATTTAATATTTTAGATTAAACTTCAGAAGCTATTTTAAGCACGCAATGGTGTATGAATTTAAACTTTACTGTTTTTACGCTCGCTATATCCAAGCTGCTGAATTTAACGAGACATAGTTATTTTATAATTTTACTCGGAACTTAATAGCTTGACGTTTATTCTATACTTCAGAATGTTTTATGAGTTTTATGAGTTTTATTTTTTGTGGTGTTATAAATATAGTGGAACGGTTATTTGACTGCATTGCCATAGTGAATTTCCTATTGTTTCTTACTAGCTATTGCCAGCAACTCCGTTTGCGCAGAATTCACTTATCGCTGTTCCGCGGGAACTATACAATTTTCCGGAATACTATCCTATGTCCTTACCCGGGAGTGAAACTAATTGTATACCAAATTGCAACTAAATCGGTCGAGTGGTTTAAGCACGAAAAGGTAACAGACAGGCAAACAGACCATTGGCTATTTATTACGGCGTTTTAACTCCCGATGTGTGTTTGTGTGTGGTATCGTAGCACTCAAGCGGATGGAACGATTTCGATGCGGTTTTTTTTTTCTTTTGAAAGCCAATTTCTTTGCGATGGTTCTCAACTAGTTTGAAGAGTATCAGCTCTTTTCCAAAATGATGTAAGGCATTTTTGGTATAAAATTGAATAAATTTTTTATTTACGTACATTTAATAATTAAATACAGGGTTTTTTTTTTAATTATTTCATCAACATTATTATTTTACTTTATACAATACAATACACAATTCACATTTTTGTCTCTTACGGGGTAGACAGAGCCTAAAGTGACAAGACCTACATGCCACAATTAGCAAGATTGTGGGGCTAGGTATAGATGGAAAATGGAATGAAAATAGTAATGGGTTACTAGTCGCATCGTCTATAACATGATTCCTATGATTTTCGCCCATTCCCTCGATGGCCTTTACCACCTGCGCGGGAGAAGAAGTAATTGGTGCATTCTATGTTTTTTCTTTACTCCCAGACCGGCGTGGAAGCATTATTATTTAACTTAATACAGAATGAGTATAATAATGGCACATGTTTTGTGATCATATACAGCTAACGTGCAAGTAATCTTTATTACCGTCGTGTCTAATATGATTTATGGCAATGGGATGTAATTGCCTGAGTAAATTGTATTACATGTTACAGTGAACACGATGTAGGGGGGTCAGTTCTATATGACGTCTCTGTCTGGTTCGTAGTAATAAATAGAGAGGGAATCATAGATACTGGCACTAGAGATGACCTGAACTTTACTAAGTGGAGAAACAGGCCCTTAATTAAATGGAGCACCTTTAAAAAATTAAACTGTTTATCTCTCGGAAAACAAAAGAAAAACGTCCCATTATGCTTAACCACTTATCCCTTATTTGTGATATGGTTACAGTTAAGATGCAGCTACATATTTTTAATTATGTGGGTAGACCTTAAATCTAGTAAATATACTTTCAACTTACTCTTCGGGGATCGAACCCGGGACCTCAAGCTTCATAGACTGGTTCTGTAACCACTAGGCCATCCGGTCGTAAGTAAGTAAAAGCTTTATTGTACAAATATAGAAACGGATACAATTGAAAAAAAAAAATAACATTAATATATGCACAAAGGCGAACTTGTCCCTATAAGGGATATCTACCAGTTAACCTTTGAGTAGATGGTGGTCAATGTGTATACAAGATGTCTAATAATGATTTCGGAACTTTTAAGCGCATACTTTTGAGATTTAAGACAAGAATTGAAATAACTAACATTGCTTGTAAGTTTTTTTTGTTAAGTTTACCTAGATGTCGAAATCTACATAAATACTAGAAATACTTCCTTAGCCGCTTTTGCAACATATACGATGTGCAGTCGTAGCACCTACGGCGTAGACGCGTAGACGCGCTACGGCGTAGACCCATAGAACACAATTTTATTTATCATACCTCTCTCACATATCGTTTTAACAAGTTTTTATTTATAGACCGACCGCTTATATACTGCGAATTTTTGTCTCCAAGCGTCATCTGTTTGAATGATGTGTCTGTACGACACAATTACAAACTCCCGTGGAACGAGAGAGGGCGCTGTTTTTCAAATGATGGGTACCATATTCTTGATTCATTTGATATGAGCTTATAAGTAAAACAATTTCTTAATTATAAATAAAACTACTAACAATAGGTTAAGGCACTGTATTTAACTAGGTAACATTTTTATATGGATCTCGGTCTGATTTTTTTTTAATTATTATTTCCCTTTTTATTGTTACGTTCAGTTTAATCTTAACGCTAACATAGTTTTCATTTAAACATACTAACGAGTTACAATTTTAACTTTCTGACTAACCTAACCGGTCGTCGGAATAATCTTGGGCTTATACATACATACCGTCACGCCTCTTTCCCACAGGGGTAGGCAGAGACTACTTTTTTCCACTTGCTACGATCGTGACATACTTCTTTCACTTCATTCACATGGGTCTTTTATAATAATAACACTCTTTTACAAAAAGCTGTAATCCTAAATACATGCCGCATAGTACGCAAATTCCTCTCAATATAAGTAGGTATAGTTACAGAATAAGTAGGTTTAAGTAAATTAACAAACTCAGAGAAGCGCTTGGCTTAGGCCCGCGCGAAAACTTACCTCCTGGCTTAGGAGAGAAAAAAAATGTATAAATATAAATAATAATAATAATAATTAATTTCTTTATTCGGGTAACTGGGACCCACAATTTGCCTTTAATGCCTCATGAAAATCTTGAGCCTTGATTTGATAAAGGTTCTACATAGTTCAGTTCATAAGCGCATCGAAACGCCGCGGCGACATATTTTATATCGACACGACATAAACCGTGGGAACGGCGATAAAGCCGGCCCGCCGTAAACCCGGCGCGTGGTCATATCGATAGATAAAAGACGGTCGATAAAAACCCCTATCGCACCCCTGCCTTGCGTTTTATTTAACGCGCTGCAAAGTTAGTTTGAGATAACTTGCTATGTTATAAATTACTCCGTTTAGTGCCAGTTGCTGTAGGTTAAGTTACCAATAACTATGACCGACGTTTTTGACGTCTACAGCGCGGATTTGGAGAAAGGGCGGATCTTAAAACAGCGTTAAGTTTAGGTCAGAAAGAGTTATTTAATGAATCTAATGTAAAGATAAAGATAAAGATAATTTATTCTTAAATGTTTTACAAAATTATAACTAAGAACAAAGTTTCCTTATAAATATAAGTTAACAACTCAGTGTGTTTTGTAATTTGTGTGTGTATGTATACATTTATATATTATGTAATATATTTTATTTATTGTGTATTAGTTTATCGTGTTTATCTGTTACGTGTAGTTTATTATATCTTCCATTATTTAAAATTTAGGCAGTTACAATTATTTTAGGTTTCGATCGGTTCTTTTACTTTTTCTATATGTATGTCTACTCTTGCTTAATACTTATGTCCTGTCAATTGTCCAAAGATTTACTGGAAAAGATCCTTTAATAGTCATAGAAATTCTATAAGAAAAAGGGTATGATAGAAAAAATATAAAGAGTGGTTATGATGAGCACAAATCGTCAAGAAGACTAAAAATGGGATTAACGCACCTTACGCAGGGTACTATTTGCCTTGTCGTAACATACATACTTAGTTACAGTGTCTGTACACACGCCGGGCAAAGGCCTTATTGAGTGAAAAGTGAGCTTTATAATTCACGGAAATTGGTTTAGTCGGAGCTTCGCGCGGACCGCAGCCGCCGTAAATACGAGACGAAATTAATTTTCATGATAAATTTTCAGCCTACGGCCGGGCTCGAGTGTCAAGCGGCAGCGATAACTCTCCGTTGAATGACATGTGTATCATGACGGATTTCTGATCCACTTTGGAACCCTTTCACAGTAGATGTCATAGTGACATTACATATATACATACATACGGGAGTTTGTAATTGTGTCGTACAGACACATCATTCAAACAGATGACGCTCAGCGACAAAAATTCGCATAGTAATATAGGTCACGGAATGACAAGGATCCGGGTTCGATTCCCGGCCATAGCTTTACTTTTCGCATTTTTCTATGTGTTCTTATTTTCAGTGACATTGAAATTTACATTGAATTGACAAGGAAAATCATGCGGCTAGCATCCCATCACTATTTTGATTCTATTTTCCACCTATACGCTCACAATCTTCACCTGTACGTATTGTTACCTTAGGCTCTGTCTACCCCGTAAGGGATAAAGACGTGATTTGTGTACGTGTGTATGTGTATGTATCTTATGTTAGTTTCAAAGAGCTGAAGGACGTTTTTGAATTTGACAAATGTTAATAGCCGTTGCGAATGAGCTTTTGATTTTGTTAACGCTTTCTCTCGTGCCTTAGGGCGAGCCTATATCTGGCTATATTCACCGGGGGGAAATAATGAAATATAATTCCAAAGTGAAGGGACTTGATTAAACATTAATATTTCGCACTGCATCTCCGTGCCACGGGACATTCTGATGTTTTTGTAACGATATATATACATATAATAAAACTGAAGAGGGTCGAGTCTATACATGGAAGATATAAAAAAAAATGGTTGGGTACACTTAGAATCGATAACAGAATACGTTCCAACAGTTTTCTAGAATGTTGGTCTGTTTATCTGTTTATTTTTCAGAAAACAAACAAATAATTTCTTCCATGCCGGTCTGGGAGTTGCTTCTCTTCTCGCGCAGATGGTAAAAGCCCATCGAGGGATTGGGCGAAAATCTTAGGGATGTTATATAGGCGATGTGGCTAGCAACCCATCACTGTTTTGATTCCCCTTTCCATCCATACGCCCACAATCATGCTAAACGTGGTCTTTAGGTCTTGTCACCTTAGGCTCTGTCTACCCCGTAAGGGATAAAGACGTGATTGATTTATGTATGTATGTATGTATGTAATAAAACCGAAGAGGGTCGAGAGTCTGTACAGTCAAGTGTAATAATATGTATTTAGACAATGATTCAAAAATAAGTGCCTACCATACGCTCTTATACCGGCGTAATAAGGTCGTGGGCCATATTTTTGAGAAGTTCCTATCAATACTTATTTTCGCACTTGACCGTACATGGAAGATATAAAAAAAAATGGCTGGGTACACTTAGAATCGATAACAGAACACGTTCCAACAGTTTTCTAGAATTTTCGTCTGTTTATCTGTATATTTGCGAGCGCATCACATTGTTTTAAACTGATTATTTTTAATTTAAACTTTTTATGTCTCAGAAAACAAACCGACTGGGCGGGGAGGGGTCTCTTCGTGTTCTACCGTACAACGTTGCCGAAATTTTTGTCACAACATTTTTGAATACTTTATTTACACACACACTTTGCAATTGGCGAAATCATCGCATCGAGCGATGGGGCCATAATAAAAAAGAACTTACTCTTCCAACTAAAACGTCTAGTAATATTAAAGTATCGTGTTTTTAATACATAAAACTATGTGTATAATCTATAGATTGTTCAAATGTAGTTCCGCGCTCACCGAGAGATGGCGCTGCCCCCGAATACAACATGCTAACGATAGTTCGTTTTAGTAAAGTGAATATCAACACAGAAATTTGTATGAATGAGAATTGTAAGAGTTGGTTAAGCTCTTCTATTGCACTTGTAAGAAAGAGATAGTGTTAATATACTAAATTCACATTTAAAACCGACTTTTATTGAGACCTCATAGGTACAAGTTTGTACACTATGTGTCCGTGGACATATTGTAATTGGATTTCCTCCGTGCCCTGGGGGAGGCGATGGATAAAAAAAACCGTCCAACGGATTAAAATATAAAAGCAATTTGTGTTATAACGCTTGTATCATGTAGACTTCCATGCTGGTCTAGGAGCAAAGAAAAAGAATGTACCAGTTGCTTCTCTTCCCGCGCTGGTAAAACCCCATCGAGGGAATGAGCGTAAATCATAGGAATAATGTTATAGGATTTGCGGTTAGCAACCCATCACTATTTTGATTTCCCTTTCCAGCTATACGCCCTTAATCATGCTAAACGTGGCCTTAAGGTTTTGTTACTTTAGGCTCTGTCTACCACGTAAGGGATAAAGACGTGATATATGTATGTATGTATAGGATATAAATTATAGTGCTATAATAATTCGGAAAACTAGTTTCACAAATTCTACGCAAGTGTAACGTATTGCCACTAAATTATTCTGAGAATCACTTCCACGTCGCTGGGGCCACGCCCCCTTAATAATAAACTCGGTTGGAACACCCCACCACGTTAAGTAACATGCTACATACTGTATACAGAATTTACGCCATTCTAGAAGCGCGAGTATAGAGCCCCGAGTATAGATCCGCGAGTGTAAAATAAATAGTGCTAATAATTCAAATTCAGAAAAACCCAAAATGTCATCATTTTGGAAAAAAAAGTCAAGGGTAAGGGAGACCGAGGCAAGTTGAGACAGGTGAGCTGAGACAAAGCCGATTAATCTGAACTGTGACAGTTTATCGGGCTGGTAACTTCGCTAATTCGTTGCTCTTTCTACACTCCACAGTTTGTGCGAAGTTGTGACCTCGCTAACTGTCATAAGTGCAGAGAAAAAGGCTTTGCATCAACTCACCTCTGTCTCAACTCGCCTCGGTCTCCCCTACATGTTTTTTTGACAATGCCCAAAGACATTATGCACACATATTTGGATAGAGTTACACCGACCGAGTTGACGACCGGATAGCCTAGTGGTTAATGACCCTGACTATGAAGCTAGAGGTCCTGGGTTCGAATCCCGGTAGGGGCACACAGTTGTATGATGAATACGAATGTTTGTGCCCGAGTCACGGATGTTGTATGTATTTAAGTATGTATTTATCTACATAATATAAGTATGTTTATCCGTTGCCTGGTGCCCATAGCACAAGCTTTGCTTAGTTTGGGGCTGGGTCAATTGGTGTAATTTGTCCCAAGATATTTATTTATTTATTTTATGTCTGTTTGTCTTGTTCCAGGAGGGCGCACCTCAGAACGTGCCTGGAGAAACTCAAGGACATGGTGCCCCTGGGCCCCGAGGCGTCCCGACACACCACCCTAGGATTACTAACCAAAGCCAAAAGATTTATAAAGGTGAGTGCTTTGCTCAAATTTTAACCTTTTACCCGCCATTGCCTTAATATGTAGTAAGTAAGTAAGTAAATACTTCATTGTTAAAATATAAAGAAACAGATACAATTCACAAAGAAATGAAAATAACATTAATATATGCACAAAGGCGAACTTATCCCTATAAGGGATCTCTACCAGTTAACCTTTGAGTAGATGAGTGCATTAAACGAGGGACCGACAAAGTGTGTGATTAAAATTCCAGATAGTGAAAGCCACAATAGAGCGTACAAATCTAACTCAAACTCAAACTATTGTTTGCCTAAAAATGTTGTGACAAAGATGTTATTTTGTATACAGTTTCAAACATTTACCCTGTAAGGGCACGGCAATTTATTATAAAATAATCTTAAAACTAAAACTTATTATTATAAGAACAGCAATAATAATTAATAATATTAGTATGGCACTTGCACTTAAAACTAATTAAAATTAAACCTACGAGCAACAAATCTACGAGCAAATTTTAACCTTCTCGCCGCGATTGCCTTGATATAAAGTAGTGATGTTCTGGGTATCCGTATCCGCGGATATTCGAGGGAAAAGAAAAATCCGTATACGTAGGTATCCGTGTCCGTTACTTTTCACGCCGATCTTTTACGGATCTTTTACAGGTGATTAGTTAGAATTAAAATAACTATAAAATTCCATTCAGAGTATTTTTGTTTCTTAAAATCAAATATTTGGCACCTTTATATTGCAAACATTTTATCGCAGTAAGTTACCATACCAATACTACATAACTGAAATAATCTTTATAATGAGCCTACGAGCAATATTGACCACAGAACAATGACCCTTTTGCGCTACTGTAGCTGTAACACACACAAACAAAGAAAATATTCTAGTTTTAAGTTTTGGCTTGGTATTATTTGGTTTTTTCCATGCTAAAGAAAGTAAAGAAAAAGCATAGAATGTAGGTATCAGTTGCTTCTCTTCCCGCGCAGATGGTAAAAGCCCATCGAGGGAATGGGCGAAAATCTTAGGAATAGGCTAGCAACCCATCACTATTTTGATTCCCGTTCGCATCTATACGTAAGGGATAAAGACGTGATTTATGTATATATGTATGTTCCTTATGTGTATTTTTTGTAACCGTGATTGTGATGGCATTACTACATAAACGTTTTATCTATCTATCTATCTTATTGAAAACTAGCAACCCGCCCCGGCTTCGCACGGTATACTATGCATGTATTATACATACAAACCTTCCTCTTCAATCACTCTATCTATTTAAAAAAACCGCATTAAAATCCGTTGTGTAGTTTTGAAGATATAAGCATACATAGGGACATAGGGACAGAGAAAGCGACTTTATTTTATACTATGTAGTGAAGTAATGAAATAAATCGGAAAATGTATTTTTTTACGTCTGTCACTATGTAGGTAAGTAACATCCAATATAAAATGACCTCACACTGTCTACATTTTGCTTAGGAGCAGGGTTCAGCTAACACTGGACTTTTTTCACTTGCTAAATTTGTACAGAGCCTTCATCGCTCAAGTCCAATTCGCACTTAGCCGGTTCCTTTTTATTCAAACGGTGTTTTTTGTAAGATAACAAACGTCAAAAAAGTGTTTTGAAAAAAAATGCAATTGCCTCAAACGCCACGGCCAGGGCAGCCCTCCGGTGTCAGAGGCGCCCTACAGCTCTCGATAAACAAAAGGGTGCCAAAGGGTTCCGCGTCCGGCCGGCGCTTCCGGGCCCCCCACTTCCGTTCAGGGTTGCCAGCTTTGTGAACACAATTCCGCCGAAAAGGGTCCATGTCAAATTTTCGCATCGTTCCAATTTGAGTCTTGAGACTGTTGGATAGTGTTCGGTTTCGTGTTTAATTTTGGTTGCAGTTGGAACCTTGTCGTTGGTCGGTGAAGTTGGGCTGTTAGCACAAAGAGACTACGGTGTAATTGGCTGTAGCTTGACGTCTAAAGGAGTTGAAATGCGCTTTTTTAAGTTGGTAAAGGGAATTTAAGATTTTGGTATGCCTTTGGTATAGATATACTGTAGAATATGGTACAGTCAAATGTAATGATATTATGTATCTAATCAAAGTTTCAAAAATAAGTAGGTACTATAGATAGATAGATAGATATTAGGCAACGATTCACACAAATTACCTAGTCCCAAAGTAAGCACTAGTAAGGCTTGTGTTATGGGTACTAGACAACGATATACATATTTATATAGAGAAATAAATACTTAAATAGATAGAAACATCCATGACTCGGGAACAAATATTCGTGCTTGTCATACAAATATATGCCCTTACCAGGGTTCGAACCCGGGAAGCTTGCTTCGCAGGCAGGGTCACTACCAACTAGGCCAAAACGCTTCGTCAATACGCTACGCTCTTACACTGGCGTAATAAGGCCGTGGGACATATTTTTAAGAAGTTCGTATCGATACTTATTTTTGCACTTGACCGTACATCGGCAATGAGAAAGAGCGATACAAGGATAGAAGAGGTGCACATGTCTGCGAGAGATAGATAATCCAGGCTCACGGAGTGTATGAAAAATGATCTGTTCTATGTATACTAGATAGTCAGTCGACTGAAATACAATATTTTTTTAATTATTATATTTAATTATTACCTACAATCTCTTCCATGCTGGTCTGGGAGCAAAGAAAAAACATACAATGTACATGAAACGTGATCGATACCAAGCGAGGAATGCGCCGCAAGAAACTTGGCAGAAAGTCATTTTTTTTATTAAAACCGACAAACGGGCATGCGGTGCACCTGATGGTAAGTGATCACCGCCGCCCATGGACAACTATAGCACCAATTTGTTCAGAATAAAATTAATTTACAACAATACTTAATAACTTCACTTAGCTACTCCGCGATATAGTAAAGTCAAATCGTGCAAAAAACGTCACGCTTCCGTCGAATCCTATTCATGCAGTTGATGATCCAGAATCAGGGACAACACAAAACAAAAAACAACGAAAAACAACCATGAGAAGCACCACCACCACATTCCGGTCACGTGTTCCACCTCTCTCTGAGGCATCCTCAGCGGATGTTGAATTGTTGACGCTTCGACGAACGGTCGCAAAAACATGATGGTGATTCTTTTTTATTCTCGACTGTAGTCGCCAGTTGCCACCCCTATTCCGAGTGTCCGGTGATAAATGCGCGGCGCGTCCGGCTCTCGTCCGGCTACCGTCCGGCATTCTACCGGACACCGTATCTCATGCGATTATGAGCATTCAATGCCGACTCTACCGTGCTTTGTTTATGGCCTAGACGAATTCAGAAGCTTCTGTGGAGCGAAATTTGGACGTTGTCCGACAGGTTTTGGGTCGAGTTTCGGTTGCTCTTCTATTTGATCATACGCCGTTCTTTAGGGCAGCTTTGTTGTCAGAGATACATTAGCTTTGTTATAGTTGTTATATATTTTCCATGCTAGTATGGGAGCAAAGAAAAATCATAGAATGCACCAGCTGTTTCTCTTCGCGCAAATCGTAAAAGCCCATCAACGGGGTGACAATCTTTAGGATCACGTCATAGGCGATGCTGGCAACCCATCACTATTTTGATTCCCCTTTCGATACGCTCACAATCAAACTAAACGTGGCTTGTTGGTCTCCAAGACCACCATCGCTACATAACACCTCCAGACGCGTGTTTCAATTCTCTCCGAGGCATCTTTGGCGGGGGTTGACACTTGGTAGGTGGATCGCGGTTTCAGTTACTTTTTCGTTGGTTTCATACATTTTCTAAAGCATCGGCTGCACTATTCACTATTTTAATTCCATTGTTTGCCATCTTTACGCCCACAATCTTGCTAAACGTGGTCTGTAGGTATTGCCACCTTAGGCTCTGTCTACCCCGTAAGGGATAAAGACGTGATTTGTATGTGTATCTGTGTATGTATCGGCTGCATGGGAGATATTCAATTCAACGGGAGTGTGGCTGTTGTGCACTACCCCCTTTTTTTTGGTGTGGAAAATGCGCCTTATGCATCCCCCCAGTACGGTTTTCGGGGGTATGTGGGGCTCTCCCGCAACGGTAGGCATGCCCACTAAAAACCACACGGATTCCCTATTCAGTCGTATGTGAGGCGTTACGGGAGCACTCGGTGTTACCGCGACGCCCCACGACCACCCCGGAATGGGGTTCCCTCCTCGTGGCACCTGTGCGATGCAGGATTGGGAACATTGTGCACGACCCTGACCTCACTATATCGCGGAGTAGCAAAGTATGGTTATCCATTTATTTTTTGGCTATACAACTGTTCAAGTACCAATTTAATTCTTACTCACCATCATTTCCAGCTTATATATGTCCCACTGCTGGGCACAGGCCTCTCAGAACGAGATCTTGGGCTATAACCCACGCGGGCCCCGTGCGGATGTGGAACTTCAAGCACCATTGAATTGCTTCGAAGACGTGGAGTTTCCTCGCGATATTTACCTTCACCGAAAAGCTAAATGTAATTTCGCACATAAATTTTGAAAAACTCATAAGTGCGAGCCCGGGATTCGAGCCCACGACACTGCTTGAGCCTTACTATCTTATTTTGACTTAACAAGCTGAAACGACTCAGCCCAAGGGACTCGCGCCTCGGCACGAAAACATGTAAATAATTAAACGCTATTGGCCCACTACAAATTACCGGTTTTGATACGCTGGGGCCCGATACCAATTATTTTACGCTTTGCTTTGAACACGATGAAATGTAATTATTGTCAAACGACCGCCTTAGGGTTGGCGGTGGACACCAATAAATACATTGTCCTGGGACAGCGTTAATTTATTGCCGTTTAATGAATAAATTCGCCTTTGTAAATATATATGCCTTCCTTTGACTTAATCTCTTAGATCAGCCTTACTATGACGTCTTAATGCGATTAATTCCGACTCAGTTTAGTAGGTTTATTACCTAACTCGCTCACAATCGCCATCGTGCTCATTTTGACAGTTCATGTATGGGCTGACAATTGGCATCGGAACCAGCTGTCATATTCATACAAGAACTGTCGAAATGAACACGATGGCGATTGCGAGCGAGTTAGGTAATAAGCCTACCGGATTTAATTGTCACTTTTAGTATGGATCTGACAGCGAGCGAACTTAAACTGAAGGAATTTAATCACATCAAGACGTCATGGTAAGCAATTTACGACTATTACGAGTGTGTGTAACTGTGTCGTGAGAGAGAGATATTTAAAACAAATTAAACTATGATTAAATTAAAAACGAATTAAAAACTAAACTAAAAATAATCTTAAAATAAAATAATTTCAATAGGAAGTGCCCCCGTGGCATAGTTCCACAGACGCTGGCAGCATTCCTTTGGACAGCGATACTAATACGCTGTCCAAGGAAGACGCCAGCTCTGCGGTCACCCGTAGCGTCTATTAGCCTCTTCGAAATATCTTTGACTAGCTTCTGCCCGCGACTTCGTCTGCGTAGAATTATACATAAAAACCTTCCTCTTGAATCACTCTATCTATTAAAAGAAACCGCATCAAAATCCGTTGTGTAGTTTTAAAGATACAAGCATACATAGGGACATAGGGACAGAGAAAGTGACTTTATTTTATACCATGTAGTGATAGTGATAGTGAACATACATACATACATACATATCACGTCTTTATCCCTTGCGGGGTAGACAGAGCCTAAGATAACAAAACCATAAGGCCACGTTTAGCATGATTAAGGGCGTATAGATGGAAAGGGAAATCAAAATAGTGATGGGTTGCTAGCCGCATCGCCTATAACATGATTCCTAAGACTTTCGCTCATAGACTTTCGTGATAGTGAAGAGACAATATAATTAAATGTTAATACCAACTGGACCGATACTTCATTTGTAATTGAAAGGTATTGTCTGCCTAACTTTACCGCATCTAAATATGATTTAATATACACATAATAACATTAATTGACATGGCATAATTGAAAACGCGCCAGCCCTGCCGCCATAGTAATTAAATTTCATCGGGCTTTAGTAATAATAATTATATAGCTAGGTATCGCCGCATATGCAAAGTCAGCTTTCCTTTGATATAAGTATACTTTTTGTCTGTTTGTTTCCGTTTATTGACGTACAAATAATACCTATTGTTTAATAGGTAGTCGGTATTTTATTAAATGTTTCTCTGAAAAAACAAAAAAAATTGGAAAACTGAATTTGGAAAACTGGAAAACTGAATTCAGTCGGTTTCAGTATTTCTACTCTTCGAAAAATTAATGCAATCACTTATTTGTGTCTTAAAACCTGGGCTACAGATGTGAAGAAAAGTTGGAAAATTTCTGGAAAATTTCACAAGTAGAAATAAAGGATTTTTTCGTATTAGAAATGGAAAGTTTCAATTCCTACACGAAAATTTGAAAACTACCTGAAATTTTCCTAAAGAAAGAAAGAAGACATTTATTCCTTTTTGCAAGACACACAAATATAATGAAGGCCTATGTGAATTTTATTCAAAATTTCGCGTTTTTGGAAACTTTCCAACGGCACATCAGTGCATTTAGCAGCCTCATTATGTAACGACTGTATGAACGACTATTTTAGAACCAGACTTTTTCGCCTCAGAACTTGGCCGCCAATTCCCTGCGGGTGCAGGGGTGCTCAAGTTTGGCGATAAAGATCTGTCTGTAAGGAGCCCAGGGACCGAGTAACGACCCCGAGTTGGTGTCCACTGGCTGCCAACCGCGTTAGTCCACACGTTCTGATATAGCTAAATTAGAACCTTCATTTTATTCTCACTAGAAATAGAAATCGGTGATTTTCGTTTTTTTTTCTTTACTTATCTCCTGAGGCGTCAAATGTCAAGAGAAAATACACCTTCAAAAGATTTTATCTGGGGTGCGAGTCGGGTTACATCCGCGTGTGGTCAAGAGCTGCGAATCCGTCCGAGGGGAAGAGCAATGCTTGGCCCGGTGCACCCTGGACATCGGTTAATGATTTCCTGGCAGATTCTGAGGGATATCGTTAATATCGTTATCCGTTGGCTAAGAGCCCGACAGGGGGAGGGCTTTTACCATCTGCACGGGTAGAGAAGCAACTGGTACATTCTATGTTTTTTCTTTGCTCCCAGACCAGCATGGAAGAAAACACCCTAGCCAATTAAAAATACTCTTCGAGGTGGACCCGGCCGGAAATTGAATTCTGAACCTTAGAGAAGTCATCAATCACTAGCGCCATAGAAGCGTGCTATACGGCCGAAACCTATTCCGCTGGATGAATGCGCGTGAACATACCTTGCGATAGCGAAAGCAGTGAAAATAACGTCGAATAGTTTAGTTGTGTGTTAGTGAATTTTCTCCCCTTCCATGCTGTAGGCTTATTACCTAACTCGCTCGCAATTGCCATCGTGTTCATTTCGACAGTTCATGTATGGGCTGACAATTGGCATCGAAAGAAAGAAAGAAAGAAGACATTTATTCCTTTTTGCAAGACACACAAATATAAGAGAATATACACAATTTAAAATATAAAATAATCAAGACATAAAAATAGATCATCAGCGTTGTGTGTGTCTTCGCAAAAGTGAAACGGTCGTCGGAACGGGGATCGGAATCAGCTAGCTGTCACATTCATACAAGAACTGTCAAAATGAACACGATGGCGATTGCGAGCGAGGTAGGTAAGCCTACTGGTTCGGGAGCTCTTCCCGCGCAAATGGTAAAAGCCCATCGAGGCAATCGCTGAAAATCGTATAGGTTGCCTTTTATATAATACAGATTATATTAGCGCTGTGGTTGTGGTAGAGCGTGCAAAGAATCTATTCGGTACGCCGCACATTAGGTAACAAGTTTTTAAAGAATTCCCTTTCGCTTATCTGAGACTAATTTATTACTTCATAGAATTAACTTCATAAAATCCAGTCACGAGCTGCTTTGGCTAAACTAAATTCAAATATGGTTTGAATTTATATTAATGGGTTTACTTCTGTTGTAGTTTTAATACTTTAAGAGTTGACTTTTGCATTTGGACATCTTACATTACCTTAGGCTCTGTCTACCCCGTAAAGGATAAAGACGTGATTTGTGTATGTGTATGTATAAAAGAGTAGAACTGTTAACATGGCCCAAGGTATTTAATAAATCATCTTTTAACTCAATATTGTGATATTATGAATACCGGTCTTACAAGGAAAGTCCGCAGTAGGCATCGGAAATCTTTTGATCGCGCCAAACAAAACATCAAATACGTTGTTTTTTTTTATATTAGATCAGCCGTGTTTATCTTCGCCACGGCTCGATGCATAAAGTTTGCGGGCTTAGGGAACAAAGAGAAACATTGGCTGGAAGTAGGTTAAATAAGTGCTTTTTCCTTATAAACGGAATCGTCCAACAGCGAGCTCGACGTCGACGCGACGAGAGGTCGACGCCCGTTGTATCATCAACATCAAGTCCTTGACGTATCCGTCGACGGTGAACCATGCTCGCAAATTCCATTCTCAACTTACATATACATATATCACGTCTTTATCCCTTACGGGGTAAACAGGGCCTAAGGTAACAAAACCTTAAAGGCTTAAAGACGTGATTTATGTATGTAAATCTATACTCGGGAACAATAAAACTGGGTCATTTTATACAACTTCCTACATGAAGTGACCCAGTTTTTTGTTCCTGAGTATATTAATTGGAATTTGACCCCTTCATGTTCGGATTAACGTATCTAACATTTTTCATACTTACGTAATTCCGGTGACAATACAACAATCTTGTAATGAAGTTCTGCCACCCAGCCAGGACCGTCTTCGCAGAACGGAACTCTTCAACGGTCTGTCTGATTGACATAAAATTTGGTACACATATGTAGGACGGATGACAATGCAAGTACAGTCAACAAATAGAACAGTCAGCAAAAAAGCTTTTTGTGTTACGTTATGTTGATTTCACTCGTAGAAAATCGAGGACAGCTAAGAAACCTGTAGCACTAAGTTAAGCTTCGTAAACGCGTCGATAATAATAGCTTAGTGCATTAATGACTCAAAGTAGCCCAACGAGCTATGGAGAGGGTTATGCTGGGAGTCTCTCTGCGAGATCGAATCAGAAATGAGGAGATCCGTAGAAGAACCAAGGTTACCCGGCATAGCCCAGCGGATTAGCAAGTTGAAATGGCAGTGGGCAGGGCACATAGCACGGAGGACGGATGACCGATGGGGTCGAAAGGTCCTCGAGTGGAGACCACGCACCGGCAAGCGCAGCGTGGGACGTCCACCCACAAGGTGGACCGATGACCTCATTAAGATCGAAGGATCTCGCTGGATGCAATCCGCTTCCAACCGGTCTTATTGGAGATCTAAAGGAGAGGCATAGGCCAGCAGTGGACTTGTTATGGCTGAGATGATGATGGTGATTAATGATTCAAAAGCTTGTAAACACCAAAGCAGGACCTCAGACCAGGGCTGGCATTTAATGACAGCCATAATTAACCCGCACGGCAAGGTCTGGTACTACGCAAAGGCGTGGCCGGAGGCCGAGGAGGTCCCAGGCAATAAATATCCTGGCAACCCTAATTAGTAGAGTGCAAGGAAAAATGTAACGGCTTAGTAGGCATCGGGTGCAAGGTCGGGCGGGAATTGATCGCTGGCGCTACGGCCCTAGGGAGGGAAAGTGTCAGATGAAGGCTCGGTTGGAGCCAAGGCTTAAGAATCAAAGAGTTTATTCTTCTGTATTTGAGTCGACTGGGCAGTTGAGAATTGTAACAAATTTTTCAAAGGTTTACCTAATTAACTTTTTTAACTTCCCCAGTCGTTCAAAACGAGACAAGACTTTATGTCAAGGGCTTTGGTCGTCATAGGTCATATGTACTACGTACATTTTAGCTATAGACATATTCCATTGAAATGTAAAACGCAGCGCGACGTTTAAACAGATCAACATAATTAAATGATAAATAGTTTAATTACAGCATTCAGCTCCGGCAATTAGGGCTCATTCAGTTGCAGCGTTCGTATTGAATTTGAGCTTAAAATTTCCCGTCAATGGGCTTTGTGTCAAACGCTCTAGGGAGGTAAACGCGGTTTTATGTGATGTAATGAAAACGTGAATGGGTAGCTGCTTTAGAATATGATGGAATGGAGGAATAAACGCGTGCATGGCTCGGGATTCGGGGGATATGATGCAAGTACAGTACGGGAGCTTGCTCTCTCACTCACTCTTATGGGTTTGATACCATCGGCCGAGTGAGGGAGACAGACAAACTCGAATGTCGTTTTAGGAACCCACGGACAATACGGAGCGCATTTGACGGGAGTTTCAAGTAGTTTACCTTTCTACTGCATTTTTATTGCAGTGTAAAAAATTAAAGTACCATATTACTCGCTAATTCTATTGCTTAAGAAGAAAAAGTGTTTCCCAGTTTTAACTGTGGAATTTATTTTCCTGTTCGTCACGTTCCATACATACGTAAATTAAAAAAGTGACCAACTGGAATGAAAATTTTGGGACACGTTTTTTCTTGTATAAGGATCGATTGGGTAAACGATTCTGAGTAAAAAAAACCCGAAATAATTAAATTGTGGAAAAAATGTTCATGTGGACTTTTTTTTTGGAAAACGCCCACATACTGCTTACAGGCGTCACGTTGTTACCTTACGTTACTGAGTTACTTAGATAGTAAAAGAGCCCCTTTCTAAATTTAATATTGCTCCGTTTTATAAATACTCAAACAGCAATACATACCGGCCAGTCGCTCGAGTGGGCAATAAGCTATGTCGGACCTTCTAAAGGCGGACCGGAATGAATTATTGAACAGTCCAACTTATGTCCGCCGTTTGCACATACGTAGCGTGTAGGTGGCCAGTGTGAAAATTGCTTTATTCGTCACAGTTGCCAGTGTGGTAGAGCCTTAAATGTTGCTGGCAGTCAAGAACTAGACACGCGATTTTTGAAATGACGTAATAATAATGGCAGGACACACTAACTTTTTTTTAATCTACTTATTAAAATGAATAACGGCCAGTACGAGGGACAGCCTCGGCACATTGAATTTTGAAGCAGTTGCAAGAGTATCAGACTTTATTTTTCTTCTTTTCTGTTATATTTTCGCTGTCGCGTTTTTTTTTCAGATTATGAATATGATCTGGGCTGTATAGTCAGCCTTATACGTATTTATTTCTTTTAAATGTCACAGGTTATCATTAATCTGCCATAACCTCATCACGTTATTTTTAAATTGGCAACAGGATATTATGGAATCAAACGCCATTCAGCCTCACGTTCACGTCGACATGACAATAGCGCTGTCACTGGCCACCGAATGAAATTATTGGAAACCACTTTGATATTCGAAAATAGAATATTTCAAATTCGAATTTGAAACGGAATATGATTTGCGAGGGTGAGGTGTCTTTTATTTTAGTTTTCTCTTCTGCCAGTACTGCAGTGAGCATTTTTTTATTATCACTACATAATATAAAACAAAGTCGCTTTCCGCTGTCTGTCTGTCTGTCCCTATGTATGATCTTTAAGACTACACGCAACGGATTTTTATGCGGTTTTCTTAATAGATAGAGTGATTCGAGAGGAAGGTTTAATTTAAGGTATAATACGCAGACGAAGTCGCAAGCAGAAACTAGTAATCTATAATACTATGCATAAACATTAAACTAAACCACCGTTACGTTCGTAATCCAAGCTATTTAAGTTAGTCGATTAGAACGCGCCACCAACGGAAATCATAATTCTGCCGCGTGAAATTTATTACCAATGGCGGGCTTGGGGGATGTGACGCCGCACGGCTGAATCCCGGCTCGGCCTTGGCCCACACCAAATATTAAACGAAGTATGATATTTAGGTATCGAAATTTAAAAAAATTAAACTGTTGCGTAGCGTTTAAACATTTTTGAAAATGGCTGATTTTTATGTTTTCAATCGCTTTTGCACCGCTTTTTCTAACTAACTTTTTCATTTATAATATTAGTAGGATTAGTAGGGCAAAAGTCTTAGGGATCATGTTATAGGCGATGCGGCTAACAACCCGTCACTATTTTAACTTCGCTTTCCACCTATACGCCCTTAATCACACACTTAACATGAATACTTTATAACATCTATAACTATATGTACATGACATAAATAATGAATAAATGAAATGAAATCATGCAAAGTGGCCTTAAGGTTTTGTAACCTTAGGCTCTGTCTACCCCGTAAGGGATAAAGACGTGATATATGTATGTATGTAGGATTAGTAGGATACACCGAAAAATATGCACCACAGAAAATTTTAACACAATTGAAACCGACCGTAGTGTCAACCAACTCCTTTGTTGGCGATTGTAAAGCCACGCCACACGTGCTCGCCGCCGGTGCACCGGAATGTCCAATTACGCGAACAACTTATAATTTCACGTGTGTGGGAGCGCCTGTATCGAACGGGGGTTGCCACATTTAATTAACTATAAGCCAACGTATAGATCATAGACAAAAGAGGTATAGTAGAATTGCGATACGTCGCTTCAACTAGGGAAAAGTTGACCGCGACCTTGTCCGCGCAGAATTAAATATAGGTTATGACACTCATAAATAATGTGGCTTCCTTGCAAGAATTTTCAAAATCGGTTCAGTAGATCCAGAGATTGCCCTCTACAACCTCACAAACTTTACTTCTTTATAATACAACCCCTTGCAATAAAATGGATTTTCAGACGTTTGGTCATTAAAGCTTAGAAAGTAAGCTTTTATGCACATAAAATACAAAAACCATGGGTGCCCATTTTTTTGCAATACACCCCGTATTAGTTTTTTTGTTTGTTTTATCCAGGTAGATGTAACCGTCATTGACAACAGGCGTAGACATAATTATTTTAAGCACGTAGCGATTAACTTGTATTTCACCTTTCAATTCTGTCTACCCCGTAAGAGATAAAGACGTGATATATGTATGTATGTATGTATTCTGTCAAACATTAATTTTTTGGACAGGCATCACTCTGTTTGACATGGCAACCCTAACGTATCGTCGGGTGAGAATACGTTTGTGCCATACGCCTCATACCTTGGTTTACAGGAGAGCGAAATTAAACAAAAACTTTAATTTTAGGTTAAGTTATATTTTATCGTAAATTTAAACTTAATGGTGAAAAAGGTCCAATAATGTGCTATTCCTAGTACAATATACATACACTTTGGGTTATGCTATTAATGAGATTTTTGCAGTTTTATGATTGCTATATCCATTTTTGATGAATGGTTGTTTATCGCATGATGTATGATATGACACAAAAACTTCGATATGGCACAAGATGTTTCAATACTTGTGATTAAATTTATACCACATCCATAATAAATAAATGGTTTTTACTAATTTTTGTTTTAATATTTTAAAATCTTGTGTAATTTTCTATTTTAACATGATTTCATAATAAGATTTATCGTCTTTAGGCATGAATTTCAACGTAGAATGTCCGATTTTTTTTGTTTGTAATTTTGTTAACGTTTTTTTCATTCGGAATTGGTTGTAACACTAAGACTTCATCATTCAAAATGTTTATTTTTGACCCGAAAGGATTGTCAAAACTGTAAATTATGTCTTTTATTTTCAAATAGTGTACATATGTAAAAGTTTTGGCAATGATGCCTAACTGACAACTAGTTTTTTTTTTATATTTATTCACGTTGTAGGAAATTGTTTTTAATAACATACAAAAACAAAGTTTGAACGTACCTGTATTCATTATCTGTTATTATAAGCGGCGAACTAAATTCTCCATCAGACGATTAAATATCAATAATTTACTAGCTAGCTATAGTATGACTTAATCACGCAAACTACAAGGTAAGGTGCATATTTTTTGTATACTACCACTTGAAATGCCACTCACTAATATAAATAATCATTACGAATAAAGTGGGTATTTGAAATTATATAAAACTAGCCTTCCGTCCGCAGCTTCGCCCGCGATGAATTTATTTTCCCGTAGGAAAAGGTTTTTTCCCGCGGTAAAAAGTAGCCTATGTCACTCAGTGATAATGTAGCTTTCTAACGGCAAAACAATTTTTGAAATCGGTCCAGTAGTTTCGGAGCCTATGCAATTCAAACGAACAAACAAACAATCAAATATTTCCTCTTTATAATATTATTAGTATAGATAAAATGTAGGTAATTGGGTAGACTGGAAGTGCATATGGCACAAAATCGTAAAAGATCATGTCGTTTGGCACACTGTTTACTGGAGTTTAAGCATACTTTTGTGTCATATCCGGATATAGCACATTTTTGTGATCACTATTTATCTCGAAACATGGATATGGTATAAATTACATGCTATTTCCTCAGTAAAAAATGAGAATTTTGACACAACGATTCGTGCAAAAGATTACTCGTGATCTGAAATATTAAGCTTTACTCCAAATCCATTTTGGTAAAAAATGGATATGGCACAAACGTATTCTCACCCGACGGTATAGTTTTAAATTCCCGCCAGTGCGGGGTCTATTCCGCACGCGGTCGATACAAGCTGACAGGCTAGGTGTCGGTTGTCGGCCGTAATTGCACCCCCGGCCCCAGGCGCTCCATTCAAATCCACCGCTTATTAAATTTTGTGCGAAGAAAAAAAATGATGCGCGAGGAAACGTGGAACTGAGGAATTGTGTCTTGTTTAATGTCGATTTTGGGCGAGGAAATGTTGGCGTGTAACGTATGATAAAACGCTGTAAAAGAATAGAATTCTCTGAAAGCCTATGTTGACATAATACATGTTGACATCCATACACACATAAGTCACGTCTTCCTTCACCCCTTACAGGATAGACAGAAACTACGTTCTAGATCTAAAGCTACGTTCAGCATGATTGTGGGCGTGTGGAAAGGGGAATAAAAAACGGGTTGCTGGCCGCATCGCCTACAACATGATTCCTACTTTCGCCCATTCCCTCGATGGGCTATTACAATCGGCGCGGGAAGAGAAGCAGCTGGTATATTCTATGTTTTTTCTTTCCAGACCAGCGTGGAAGTATTAGAAATTACTTTGCCTTTACTTAGCGCCAATGCGTCAAAGATTTAAACAAACAGCAACGTCAAAGCAGTGAAGCTAACTTAACTGTTTGATCTAGTGCTTTTCGAACAAATACCCTAGCACACTATCGTTTGCGGCATTGTAAAGCAACCATCTCTCTCGCACACCCCTGAGGGGAATGCTTTGTGTCTGGGACAGTAGTGCACTATAGTTCCTGAAGTTCTTGTAACTCTGTAAAAGTCACGTTTAAAGAATATACACCACACTACGGTATTCACATTCATCTGTTCAATATATTGCTTTCAAAATGCGGAAACCGTCAAAACTTTTGTTTAATTCAAAACAACACCTCGCACGTCCGACGCAATAGAGTCGCACCTCCGAAGATCCGTTCAACACACGTGTCGTACAACATGTTTACTCTCGCATTTCCGCCATTTGGGAGCCGGGCGGAGTGACGCCGCGCCCCTCGTCACCGTCATGTACAGCCAGGTTCCGCATTTTGAACATTTGCGGAAAAATACGTGTTACGCGTTGCCGTGACAGTTGGTAAATTGTTGCCAAGTTTTTAAATAGTTTCTACGGAAAGGTTTGGAGGGTATAATGGGATGGCTCGAACTAGTTTGATTTGCGTTGCGGCAGTATTTAGGGTTCTTTGGATTTTTGGCATGCTCTCCTTTCAAATGTAACAGTTTATCAATCGCAAACCTTTTCACTGTCGTAAGAAGACACAAAAGGACTCAAGAAAAGTATGTTTAATATAGCAACGCCGTTAAACTGCTTAAACGATACAAATGTTTATATTCAAAAATTTTGAAATGAGAGTAAATATTAACTTACTACGCGTAATTATTATACTCGTAGAAACTTAAGATCTGTTGCATCTATCATCCAGCAACACAGCTCGCGTGCCTCATAAACAGTTTAACAGATGATTAAACGCATTCATAAATATCGTTACATTCTCTAGTGGCTCATAATTCTTATTAACGCTCGTATTTATTGTATTTTTACAGCGTTTAATTCATCACTAACGTCCTACCATTAACTTCATGGCCCATAAACGGACCTTATAATTCGTGATAGATGCGGAAACAGAAATGTACTACGGCATCGATATCGCGAATAATTGGCACGGGTGCCGGAGATAAATAACTCCGCGAACAATAAGCACTCGTTATATGTGATTATTGTTGCGGATTTCCCTTTGTTTCGCCTTCGCGCGCGCGATCGATGGTCGCTATCAATTATAATGTTGTGTTCAACGTGCGGAATGCTTAATAAACTATGTGGAAATTCATGATTGTTTTGATTTGTGTGCTGCGTATAAAACATAAACGCCGGTCTTAACGCGTTAGATAAGGTTTGAAATATTTGTCTACTTTGGGGTTAGTAGATACACAACCCGACTGAGTTGTATCTAGAGGTAAACCCCCTACTTTCAACAAGAAATGGCTTAAATAGGTTAGTAGGAAATTATAGAAATAACTGGAAATTGCTGCATCGTAGATAAAGTTGCGCCGGCTCGCTGATGCGCCCTGCCGACATTTCCAATTGAAGCAAAAGGCTTACTGAATATTACTTGAGCAAGGTCTGTCTTTCAAACTTGTGAACTGTATTCTCATTTTATTTCGAATAGTAAAATGTTGATTCAATATATTTTTAAACTATAAATTGCGCAAGTCGAGAATTCTTCACCAATTCTTTTGTATTAGTCGTTTTTTCGTGCATTTTTATGAGTGCAAAAGTTGAATGCTGACGTTAGCTAAAGACAACCTACGTTTGCCTTCGCACCGTCCACCCCTTTTTTCGCATTCCCCGTGTAAGCAACCTTCAATATAGCGCTCCCTTTTGTTTCAGGCGTCCTTTACAATCAACGGTATCATTAAACTTGTACCGGGTTAAAAGCTGTTGTACGTATGGATGTCTTTCGAACGGCTTGTTCTAAAGACAAGGCCCTTGCTTCATTGTTCTCCGCTTTGCCTGTCAACCCTCCCACTGTCATGAACGTTTAAATATTGGATGGCATGCCGCCATTTTGAGCTAAGACTAAGTGTTTCTACATTATCACGGTATCTATGTGCAGTTACCATCACGTGATTGAAGCCGATGTGATGACAGAATAGGCGGCAATGCACTAAAGCGACTGTCTTATTCATTTAAGTATTTTAATGTATTTAAATAAGCATGTTTTATCGTATTATTTACATTACTTTTTGGGTTATCATTTTTGAAACTAGAATAAGTATAAGACCATACCCTTGTGCAGCATTTTATGCAAATTAAATCAAATTCTATTAGTATTGAAGGTACTATAGTAGATTTGATGATGGTTATTTGGTCTTCAAGATGTTGTATTTTACATTTAAATTAACTGTGACTGTAAACGTTGGATTAAACAACAAACTAAAAGTGTAACACTTTTAGGTTGTCTTGATATCAAATAGAAAATTTAGGTGCATTGTAATTGTGCGTTATAATGCTCTTAATTGAATACGGTCGACTTCACGAAATTGAATACAATAAAGAAGACTCGTTTATTTTTCTGTTTATTCAAAACTTGATATATTTTTTTCAAAGTTTCATCCGTCCTCATACATCAGAAAACGTAAAAACATCTCATTAAAGCATGCTGAAATAAATTCAGCGAATTCGTGCGCTAGACGAATTTAAAATTCCTCAAAGTAATTTCCCAGTAATATCAACTCCCGCCGCAAAAGAAAAAAAGTTCGCGAGATACCGTCTCGTAAAGTTACGTATTTAAAAAAAAATGCCCCGCGGCGTAATGACGCGAGCTGCTAATTTGCGCGGAACCCTTTTCCGCGTTCCGCGCTATTGAAGTCTCCGCAACTTGAAATTTCCGCACATTTCCGCACGCCGCACTCTTCCGCTTTAATAAAATGAAAAGTGGCCGTTCCCATGAGTTGCGACGGTGTTGCCATGCCTTTTAATTAGGCCTGCATATTAATGGGATTATAGGACGAGCGGAGGGCTGAAGAATAAACTGACTTAATTTAATGAGGTGGGTTACCGCAGTGTTCGTATATCTTAGTGAACCATGAAAATGGTTGATGAACATTTTCTGAGATGGCAACTCTCTTAACACTTTAAATCAAACTATCGCTTGTCAGTATCTGAACCTTATTTTCTTGTTATTTAGAACAGGAATTTTTCTTTCTAATTTTTGCGGATTCTTTCCCTGAATTCACTAAAATGCTAAATGAGAGTTGTACAAATCCAAAAATTTACTAATACAAAATAGACACTGAATATTGAATTAGAGTATTTAAACAAAGTTAAGTTTAATGTTCATTAGGTCTATTTCAAATTATTATTGTTATTGTAATGTATTGTGACAGAATGTGCTTGAAAAAAGGACCATAATATGCACAAAACTAAACACATCTCTAAACAAACGTCATAAATCTTCGGCATGCTGTTCTCCATAGGTATTATTTCCCCATCCTGCTTCTGTTTACGAAAATCATCCAGCGTAAATAGTGAAAATTTTCAAGTTCCCGTAACGATAGTAATATTTCATCTCGTTGAATAAGGTAGCGGGTAAAACTACGATTTATTACCCGCTTCCCGCGGAGGCTGCAAACGCAGCGCCCCATGCCTACTCCTTTATACGAATTTAAAAACAAACCGTTCTCTTTTCAAACTTTGGCAAGCATTATCTAAATTTTCATAATGCTAATTTAATTAATTCACAGCCGGAATGCGACACAATTTTTCAAAAAAGGAAACACGATTCGAGTACCCGAATTGATATCACCGAATGTTGAATTTATTTTATTAAATTCGAACAACGAATTCGAAACGGCAACATCACGAACTGAATTTCAATTATAACAAAAGATCGTTGATACCGGAGGCGTGTCTTCCATTGTCTATGGCTGTGGTATTATAACATGGCGGCTTGTACAAGTTAAATCAACAGTGTTGTGCAAAAAGACTCGCGGGCCACCACCGCCGCATTTCTCATGCAGATTGGAAAACTTTCGAATAACCAATTAAATTATAACCGATACCGTTACCGGGCTTGTCTCGCGGACGTGGAGTTTAAAATTCATCCCAGTAATTTGCGTTTGTGTTCTATCGAGTTGGTGAATCGATTCGATTCGATTTTACTTTCATGCTGGCCAGTTACTAAATGTTAATGGAATACTATGGATGCGATCAGCCAGTGTTTGTTCAAAATTAAAAGAAACATTGCTAAAATTTCGATAAGAACCAATTTGAAGCATCCTTTATACCGGATTAATTCATTCCTTTTATTCCCCTTTCATACGGGAGTCATACAAGTCCTACAGGCGCGGGCTTATCCGATGTTCTGATATATAGCAATGTGACATATAATTCAGAATTGGCCGCTTCCATAAGCCGAGTTGACGGGAAATCGATCCTACAAAGGTCAGTGATATTTCTGTTATATGACGTGACGGGGATTTGTAACTTGTTGTAATCAAGATTATTTATTGGTGCGCCAAATAGCCTGTCTTTTTGTGAGCTTTTGGAGCTTTGTCCACACTTGTATCATTTTGCTTAATCGTATCATTATAGTTAGCTTGGTTGCTAAAGGATACGCGATCGTACCTTACTTTGTATCTTAAATTTTCCACACACTCGCGTATCAGATACGCGTATCATGATCGGTCATCATCGATAAATAGGTACATGCACATGTTTTAATATTGTATCATATATTGAGGATACGAGGTTGCAAATGATATTTTATTAGACTGCGGCAAAGTATGGAAGTATTTAAAAACAAATTCGATAACAGAAAGACGTCGGTACCTACAAGCAACAAAGATATCGACCGTCCCTTTTTATTCATCCGTCCCAAACCATACACGACTCGCCCATTGTATCGTATCTATACGACAATAGCCTTTATAAGCGCATTGTAGCCTCTAATTTGCTGTAAATCTATTCCAATTACATGTCATTTACATTGATTTGATTGTAGTGTAAGCGAATTCGGTATAAACCCGCCGTTTCGGCCGATTGGCTCGTGAAATATTTGCGTCGTGGGTTTGGTATGCATTATATGACGTACATAGGTAGGTACATATTTTAGAAGAAAATCACCTTTGTCGTTTACGTCTTATAAGAGTAGCAATTACGTGGCAATTACGTCGAGATCTTGGCCTTTATTAGGTTAAAAGATAAGAATTGTTGTTGATGTGATTCACATTGGGTTTTGATACATGCATAACGCATACATGCATAATATATCACGTCTTTATCCCGTACGGGGTAGACAGAGCTTAAGGTAACAAAACCTTAAGGCCGCGTTTAGCATGATTAAGGGCGTATAGCTGGAAAGGGAAATCAAAATAGTGATGGGTGGCTAGCCGCATCGCCTATTACATGATTCCTAAAACTTTTGACAATTTAACCTTTAATTAAAAAAACAACAAAAAATTATTATTTTTTTCGTCATGTAACACGGGTTTTTTGTTGTTACCGTTTGCTGTCATTGTCACCAGTAGGCTTATTACCTAACTCGCTCGCAATCGTCATCGTGTACATTTTGACAGTTCACGTATGGCCTGACAATTGGCGTCTTTTACCATCTGCGCGGAAAGAGAAGCAACTGGTAAATTCTATGTTATTTCTTTACTTCCAGACCAGCATGGATGAAGGGTTTTGATACTTTTGATAGAGTCGTCTTACAGAAACCATTTGTCGCTCAAACCTTGCTGGATGGCGTGTAACAAAAGTAAGCGACAACGGGTCGTAATTGACATGACAGGAGCAACGCTTGTATTAGGTACTCGTAATGCGGAAGTGTTAAACTTTCCTGTTTATTGCATGTCTGTGTGTGTAGTAAACACACGACCTCACAGAAAAGGGAAATAAAATGTCACGTTTCACTGTATGTCGTCATAACCAAGTAAAACATTTTTATTTTTTTTATATGAATAGGAAGGCAAACGAGCAAGTGGGTCACCTGATGGTAAGTGATCACTGCCCATAGACACCCGCAACCCCGGAGGGATTGCAGATGCATTGCCAACCTAGAGGACTATGATGAAATGCCTCTTGTGCCCGTAATTTCCCCGGCTGTCTTACTCTCCACACCGGAACACAGCAGTGCAAGCACTGCTACTTAGCGGCAGGATTAGCGAGTAAGATGGTGGTAGCAATCCGGACGGACCTTGCACAAGGCCCTACCACCCGCAAAAACACAGCACAGTATAAAAACACACTGAGAAATCAACAACAGCGTTTAACTTGCTTGCTCTTAGAAAAATTTCGTTATTTTCATTGATTTGGTAATATCTATCCGGGCGAAAGTTATAGGAATCATGTTATAGGCGATCCGGCTAGCAACCCATCACAATTTTGATTTCCATTTCCACCTATACGCCCTTAATTATGCTAAACGTGGCCTTAAGGTTTTGTTACCTTCGGCTCTGTCTGCCCAGTAAGGGATAAAGACGTGATATATGTATGTATGTATCATTCTATCTGCAAAATAGTAACTTGACATTAGACCATTCGCTAGGATTATGTTAATACTTTATTTATACGCGTACCTAGATCCCAATCTCGTACAAAAATCGGAATAAAAAGTACACTATATTATACCAGAGAACAAACTGTCTACATCCCAAGTTTAATCCAAATAGATCGAGCCGTTTTAGCATGGAAAAAGAACAATCGTACAAACATAAACATAAACTCGGATTTTTTACGAAAGATCATTTTAGTCGCCAATATAGCGTCCAATCACAGCGTAATTCGAAAAACTTGCCCGCATGTATCTAAGACTATATAGGACAGATAAACGTAACATATATCGCACATATATGTTGTTTAATAGCTTTTCTTCGTCGGTAATGGCGGCGGTTGATACGCCTTTTCTATGTCGTAATTTTTCATGTCATCGGCCCATTCCGGTGACGATATGCCTTCATTTTTTCGTTCGGAATCTAATATCAGGAGTTTGATCGTTTATTTCTTTCTTTCCATTCGTTTTTATGTATTTATTTCCTTCAGTTATACTGGTTAGCGGATATAGGCACGGGAATTCATTTGGTCGCAACGGGAATAATATTTATCACACTTGGACACTGCTTTGTCTTCTTCTTTAAGTCTCTAGTACGCCTAGCACGAAAGCATACGAAAGTCGCGTCGCGCGTGAGATAGTTTACCCATCTCTTTCTAAAACGAATAGTAAGAAAAAGACGGGCAATCTGACTCGCGCGCGACGCGACTTTTGGACGCTTTCGTGGTAGACGTATAGATTACTGAAGGTCCGCAGTTAGTTTCTTAAACCTTGCCTTGTCCAGAGCTAGCCTGAACAGTTGTTCCACAGTTTTGATGCCGGTCCAGTTCCAAGATTGCAGTTCAATCTTTGGAGAGAAAGAGACAATTAGCGTCACGTAAGTTAGAACGAGACAACGCTTTACGAAGTCTGAATTAGCCGAGAAGACCAATGTGCAATCTTTATGGCCGGGTACTGTATGCAAGGTAATTTTGTATGGATACTGTCTGGATCTCATAAAGCATACCTACTGACTGAACCATGTTTTGCTTAGCTCTGTCAATATCACGTAGCAATAAAGATGTGTGTAAATAAATATCTATGTGTGCGTGCGTCACGTAACACATAAAAAGACATCGACCATCAGTTGGTCGTTTTAGCCTTCCACGCTCGTAGGGTTGTCACTCTTTTTTTATAATAACTACTCCAATAAATCTAAACCGGAATAAAAAATGTTGTTGAATTAAGGGTCTGTTTCACCACTTAGTTAAGACCCTGATATTTGAAGTGTTGGTTATTTATGATGTCGTCTCTTTCTGTTTCGTAGTAAGAAATAGATAAGGAAACCTAGATAATTGGCAGCCAACCGGCTGATTTTTAATTTAGGGAAGCCTCTCAGATCAAGTTAATTCAATTCAATGTTTGGGAATATGGCTCCAAACTTTTGATGATTCTGCCAATGTCGAGGTTGGATCCAGATCAAGTCGTTGTCTGTTTATCTGTCTGTCAAGACCCTTTATTCTGTCAGGGGCGCGTGGAAATATCAAGTTTCTATGAAATACAAGGGCCATGGGCCTTTCCAACCGTAAACAAATTAAATTTGTAGGCAAGTTTACACCTCTTAAGGTGTATTTTCATACAAAATCCGGGGGAACTGAACCTATATGTATAGTATAGGGTGCTTCCAGTTGACATAAACTTAGGTTATTTGTCAAAAAATCAAGGCTCACAACACAAACTTTAATTTAAAAAAAAAGTCAAAAGCTCACTGAAAAAATGTCTTTCACAGAAATAACTAAAGTGCAAACTTAATTACGCTGACTTTTAAGTTTGTACGGGATCAGTCATAAGTTCAACATATCCGACGTTTTGCTTGTGACACTTTTTTTTTATTTGAACGAAATTTCGGCTGCGACTTTGGCATGTCGCATCAGCCCTGCGCCAGGCATGATATATGCCGGCATAAATCTGCCGTCTGCTGACCACTGTCTCTTTATTTTGGCCCGGCTTATGGAATAATAACGCGCCATATTTCACACGGCGCACTGGCCAGTTCTTTTATTTAAATCTGGAACGGCGTTCTTTGTAGCCCACAGAGTATATAAATACATAGATTATGAAAGAAATTCGCAGTTCAAAAATATCCGAACACACTCGCGCGATTGTCGATACGGTCGTTGTATTTTGACCCTCAATGTACGCCCTGTAATTTAAGTCCTCCGTTTAACTTGCGTACCTACAGTACGCGAATTATCAGGTATGGACTCGAATATCTACTTGCTGTCGTATGATCCTTGAGAGTGAATAAGTATTTAGTTATTTTTTTTTTCAACAACATTTTCAACTTCCTCCTCACAAAATAATAAAATATGCATACATATCCATCTCATACATCCATTGATTTATTAAAAACTGATCTGACTAAATGATAAATGATGCGTACTGTGGCCACTCTCATAAAAAAAGCATTTGCCTGGAGAGAGCTCTCACTATAAACTATATTTTGTTTTTTATACGAGGTGTGTGATAAGATTTGGTTTGGAGATAGGTTGAGACTCTGGGAACTAGTCTAACTTGATCCCGGACAAATAAACGAATTCTCTGCACACGTAGTCGCAAGCTTGTCAATAAATGTTTTCTAATCTGTCACTTTTTTCTTCCACAGAGTCTAGAAGAGAGAGAGAAACGCCACTCGAGCCACAGAGAGCAGCTAGCGCGCGAGCAGCGCTACCTGCGGCGGCGGCTGGCGCAGCTGCGCGCGTCGCCGCGCACGGACGCGTGCCTGTCCACGAGCGCCGTGCACGCGCACGCGCACGCGACGCGCGCAGACTCGTGCTCGTCGCTGGAGAGCTCCTCCGGGGTATCCACGGCGGAGCGGTCGCCCTCCAGTGTCTCTGAAAGCGGTGAGTTAACTTTTGCAGCTGCAGACGAAACAAACGACGATCAAGACGTAGAAGCTTCAACATTAAGAGTCTTCACTGGTACGCCATCGCGATGACGCCAGCTACGAATCTACAAATCAGTGATTGCCGATACATTTCTATATATTTACGCACTGGCTTAGTCGGTACTTTAAGCGATTGCGAGTCGAATACCTCTACAGAAAAACAAATGAATATCATCCGAACTTTTCTACAGCCAATATCTATTTCTATACATATAAAAAATCAGTAGAAAGTTCGTGTCTGACAATAAATAAACTCATCAAAAATAGAGTGCTAACGATTAGGGAAGAGTAATAAAACACAAAAAGTAGATTTTATAATTTTTGTATGGATGTGCTCATTTACCTATGTCTGTGATCGCTAATCTCCAAAACTGTTGGGCCGGTTTAAGTGAAATTTTGCGTGGTGGTACCTTATATTCCCTGGTCAATATTTGAAATATGTACTTTTAATCCCGGAAAATTAAAGAGTTCCCGTGGGATAGTTAAAAAAACTATAACTTATGCAGCTTAGTACACAGCACCTTAAGCATCTAATTAAGTAAAATTGGCGTGCTGACACCTTATTTTGCCGCGGTTACATTAAACATACATACATAATTAGTTAAAATTATAGGATAGCTTTTGTCCCAGAAAACAGCATAGTTCCCGCGGGATATCGCTAAGCGAATTCTGCTCGGACGGGTAAATAAATAAAACAGATGCAAAGCACACACGTTCCAGTACACAAACCACTGGAGCGGCTAGCAACACTTATATTATAACCAAACCTGATCGCCTCCGGTCGCCGGTGAGCAGTCAGCCGTAACTACGTTATCGCGTATCAATTTGTCTAACTACCCCGTTTGGGGTGGTTGCGCGAACGCCCCGGCAGCCAACGCCCCCGGTCACGTGTCACGCTCCGCACATGCGATTAAGGTAACACGATTCCGTGATCGCGAGCCGCAGGGTGCGCGCGCGCTCTAATTAATGCAATGAAACTGCAACGGAACTTTGACGACCTTAACTCGTGTGACGTTGAAAGGTTTAATGTCCGTTTCAGTTTTTAAATGTTTAATGCGCTCGGAAAGTTTGGAAACTGCTGCGTTTTTAAATAAGTAGGTGACATTGAATTAGTGTGCAGGTACAATTTTTTCATGCTCAGCAATCGATGGCAATTACATTCTAATTAGAATTTCGTGAAACAAACATTGATGTTAATAATCTTTTTTTATTTGGGGTTTAATTTGAAACGGGAATTATTGTCTTCCGTCCATGCTGGTCTGGGGGCAGATGGTGAAAGCCCATCGAGGGAATGGGCATAGGAATCATGAATTTTATAGGCCGATGCGACTAGCAGCTAATGACTATTTTGATTCCCCTTTCCACCTATACGCCCACAATCATGCTAAACGTGGCCTTTAGGTCTCGTTACCTTAGGCTGTATAAAACACAATTTTTCTCACAAGTAATACAGATTATATTAAATTGATGGGTTAATGCGAATGCCAAGTCAATTTATTTATTTATAACATAAACGATTTTTAATTTTGATATGGGCATTATATGTTGTTATAGGTTAGCTAATTTCGTAATAACTTAAGACAGGAGGTATCTTTAGTAGGGACTGAATAAATTAACCGACTTGCTATTACATGGATGTCACAACTTTTTACGGTAGAAGAACTGAGTTGCGAGACTTGGTTTTTTTTACAAGTTTTGTTTTGATGGGATTTATAACTGACACTTTGGTATGACTTGTTATATCTGGCACGTCATGCTAGAAGGTGTTTTGAAACGTTGATTTTGATCACTTACTTTTGACGTTGACTGTAGTTAGTGGGCAGTTTTAAAGGTTCCTATTCTACGGAACCCGAGTGAGATACGAATGTTTTTTTTACGAGCGCATCTCCATACAAACGAGCAAGCCGAGCTATAGATTATCATAAAGACCGGGCTGGTTGTCTTTTTGGTCGAGGGCTGTAACATTGAACGCTGACGCCGTTCGAGGGTAGCAATAGAGTTTAGAGTACAGTGCGATAGCATTTAAAAAGACCGTGTCTGTCTCTTTGTCTCACTCACTTTCATGGGTTTGATACTTCGACCGGTACCTGAAACCCGAATGTCGTTGTACGAACGGACTGTACATCAAGTTACTAGTGATACATACCATACATAAATCGCGTCTTTCCCTTATGGGGTAGACAGAGCCTAAGGTAATAAGATGTCAAGGCCACGTTTAGCATGATTGTGGGCGCATATCAAAGGGGAATCAAAATAGTGATGGGTTGCTAGCCGCATCGCCTATACCAGTGATACCTGGAGCATTATCATGACGTCTTAATGCGATTCAATTCCGATTCAGTTTAGGTTCGCTCGCTGTCAGATCCCTAAAAGTGACACTCGCATGTTAGGGGAGTTGTTTTTCCGTTAAGTGTTTTTTTTTCTATATATTATATTTTAAAAAAATATTTCAATTTACAAAAATTTCATGTGAATCCGTCTAGCCGTTTCAGTGCGAAAGAGGAACAAAAGTTACACAACATTGGGCACATGCACAAACACTTATGCAATTATAGTATTAGGAGAATACAAATCAACAAACTGAGATAATGTATTCTAATTTAAACATCTGCCAACTGCCCCGACGATATCCCCATAAAGACTCAATGAGCCGTCTAATCCCCACTATTTACCCGCCCAATAAACCACTTGTTTACCATAACAATAACACCAATACAATGACATTTTTTTTTCCAACAATCCTCCGCTTCCGTACGAAAAGGGCGTAAGTACGAACGCTGTAAGTGTCACTTGCGCCTCTCTTCGCCATTGGGATATTTATGAGCGCCTCAGACATTTAAATTGCAAAAGTTAATGCATAAATAAAAGGTAACAATGTAGGACGGGCTTCGTTAGAGCTAAGCTCCTTACAATGCGGTGTTCTTTTTGGCTGAGAGTTCGACTAACTTTGGGACGACTTTTATCATCGCCGAGTTTTCGAGTTTTTCGGCTTTTGTTCGCCGAATCGACTATAGCCGTTATGAGTTATGGCCGCGATGATATTGTGCAGCGGAGTTAGGGGCGTTTTAACTGCTTCACAGAAATTTCATTAGTTGACGAATTATTGGTTGTGATGGCGTCTTTAGACGATTATAAGCGTCTGTTTAGTATGCGATGTACTTATCGCTGTAGAACGAAGTTATCTCAGGATGAATGCCGGAAGCTGTGGTTTAATTTGTTGCTTCTGTTACAGCCTGTATAATACTTTGGTGACAAGGTTCCACGTACCCCGACGAAAACACACCAGTATACACGTAAAGGTTTATTGCGTTTACACTAAAGACTTTGGCGAAGGGAGCCGTCGTAGCTTCAGCAGGCATTTCGACAGAGACTACGTACTGTGACTGTGACTTAGATAGGTCCTTTCTCAGAGGTATAATGGATGGTGCTCAATAGCTTGAATACAGCCAAATCAAGTACTAACCTGCCCTAACGGAAGACATCAACTGATATTTTCAATCCCGGTAGTCTAGTTTCTGAGTCAGACAAACGTTAGCGCGATCTATCTGGTAGCCAGCGCCATCTAGGGGTAGCTTCGAGTACTACACTTTCACATAAAAATACCAAGACGGATTTTAATGCAATTTGACACATCCTTACTCCTTACTATCCTTATCCTTACTAATATTATAAATGCGAAAGTAACTCTGTCTGTCTGTCTGTCTGTTACCTTTTCACGCTTAAACCGCTGGGCCGATTTAGTTGAAATTTGGTATACAGATAGTTTGAGTCCCGGGAAAGGAAATAGGATAGTTTTTATCCCGGAAAATTGCATAGTTCCCGCGGGATAGCACAGCCCAAACCACTGGAATTTTTCAAATTTAAGGCGGAACAAAGTTCGCCGGGTCAGCTAGTAGAGTATAAAGAAAGAAGGAAGATATTTATTCTTCTGAAAAACACACAAATAGAGCATTCATACTATTTAAAAAAAATGTAACATAAAACACGGACGTGAAAATAGATAACCTGGATGAACAAATAGGACATTTTATATCCCGGTAAATTGCAAGTCTCTAACTGCAATAGTCTAGACCAGGGTTTTTCAACCTTTTGTTGTCAACGGCACACTTTTAGTTTCAGTAAACTTTCACGGCACACCAGTAAAGAATTACCTACTATGACAACTTACCTACTATGACAAGGGAAAGTGCATAGTGCGGAAAGCGTGTCTCGTTTCCACGGAATTGACTAATTATTTCCGTACTTTTTTGTTTTTCGAAATATTTTTTTATGACTGCAATTAAGCATCGCGGCACACTTGAAAATGTACGCGGCACACTGGTGTGCCGCGGCACACCGGTTGAAAAACCCTGGTCTAGACTGCGCTGTGTCACTGTCAGTCAGCCGCTATGTATAAATAACTAGATAGATGCATAGGTACCTGATCGTACTTTAAAATACTCAACAAAGTCAAACCATTTAGCATTATGTATTCGGCTAAGCGGTTTGGCATTCGGCGGTCGTCTCAACTGCTCGGCGAGAACGACTAATGTTTTAGCCGAATTTACATAAACGCCGGCGAACGACGTGATTTCGCGTGTGAAAGAGATAATCGCTTTCTGATAGTTTCGGGGCCTATTAAGTATATGAGATTCAAAATAAATACACACGTATTAAAGTTTCTGCCCTTGCGTAGCGGTGCTACGAATTGCTACGATATCGCCGTAGCATTCATTAGTGCTACCGAGTGCTACGCTCGATATATATAATTCAAGCCAGAGCTTCGTATATGCTACGAGTGCCTAGACCTTTCACTTTCTACTGTCGATACCGCTAGGAGAATAGAATAAAATTGTACGCTCTACCCGTAAGGGATTAAAACGTGATTCATTTATGGATGTATGTATGTTTGTTCGTCAAATATTCTCATCATCAACGTCATATCAGTCCACTGTTGGAAATAGGCCTCCATAGACCTCCAGTTGCCTCGGTTGGAAGTGGCTTGTATCCACCGTGAACTCGCGACTTTAACCATCCTCCTCGTTGGAGTACGTCCTACGCTGCCCTTGCTGATCCGCGGTCTCCACTCGAGAACCTTCCGGCCCCAGCGACCATCTGTCCTCCGTGTTAGACTACAAACCCATGAACAAAAAAAACATGTGAAATGAACCAGCGTGAATGAAGCTTAGAAGGCTGTTACTATATCATAAAATAACTCTGAGCGCTATGCCGTCATTTCTGAGCGGTACAGATTTTTCGCACACATAGAAAAAAGAATTGCACTAACTTCCGGCACCACCACTTTAAAGCGGCACTAGGTTTTTTCGACATTTTTAATCATCTATAAGCTATAAAAACGCCGTAAATTAATAATTAGTCGTAATTCCTCACTTTTACCTGAGAAATTCCATAAATGTACCGCTCAGAAATGACGGCATAGCGCTCAGTTATTTTATGATATAGTAACAGCCTTCTAAGCTTCATTCACGCTGGTTCATTTCACATGTTTTTTTTCCATGGGCTTGTCTATACTAATATTATAAAGAGGAAAAATTTGATCGTTTGTTTGTTTGTTTGCATTGAATAGGCTTCGAAACTACTGGACCGATTTTAAAAATTGTTTTGCCGTTATAAAGCTACATTATCACTGAGTGACATAGGCTACTTTTTACCGCGGGAAATACCTTTTCCTACGGGAAAATTAATTTATCGCGGGAGAAGCTGCGGACGGAAGGCTAGTATTCTATACTCGTATATGGCCTCCCCATTACCACTTCAACGAGCTCTTCAAGTATCTCTTTCATTTATTATTTATTTATTATTTATTATTTCATTGTAATGTCATGTACATTATATTAAAGATGTTACAAATGATTGGTCAGTTATCATTCGATCGCGTAGCGAAACCTCAAGCATAGCTCTCTAAGCTATGTAAAGCGTTGTATATGACCCAGAATCTGAATGGTTCCGTTGGCTATGCAGCATCAGTAAATCTTTTCCGCATGGCTCGCCGCGTCCAGTTCGGCGCGCGAGTTAGCCAGCCCGGCTGGATCCAGGTCACAGGTTCGCGCTTGATCGCTAGACTGTACAGATGCCGAATAACCGTAACCAAAATGTAATATCGGATACAGTGAATGAAAATCTTAGGAATCAGTTATGGGCGATGCGGCTGGCAACCCATCACATTTTGATTCCCCTTTCCACACGCCCACAATCATGCTAAACGTGGCCTTTAGGTCTTGTTACCTTAGGCGCTGTTTACCCGTAAGGGATAAAGACGTGATATATGTAAGTAAATAAAATTTTCTATAGTGTTAAAAATATCATTCTGTGCGTGAAAATACGTCACTTTTACGTCAACGGCACCAAATGTACGGGGTTTTGTCATTATAATTCCGACTCAACCTTGGCAGATGAAAGTATGGACGCTCGACAGGAATTTTATGATTACTCTCCATTCGGATTGAGACAACGGAGCGAAATTACTTTCGTGGCATTAGGAGAGCATTACGTTATCATTGTTGTAATATCACAGAGCACTTACGACGAGAGTCTCCTTTACTTCATCTTTAGCATTTTCACGATTTTTTATTCAACTTACACTGTTCAGATGTAAACGATGAAACGGGGTGCCCCAGCGCGCGTTTTTAGTTCTGATTCTGGACCACTTGCCACAGTACGTGGACATAAACACATTTGCAAATTAACGGGCACTTTTTCTTTTTTTCTGGATGGTTCTGGCTGAAAATCAGTGCTGCAGGTGTTTAACACCTCAGCGTAATGCTGAGCCAGCCGTTTCACTTTTGCGAAGACACACATTACACAACGCTGATGATCTATTTTTCATGCCTCTGTTTTTTTTTCTATAAAATTGGGTATATTCTCTTATATTTGTGTATCAAGACGAGAAAAAAGGAATAAATATCTTATTTCTTTCAGTCTATTTTGATTTTTAGGAAATTACTCATTTTCACTAAAAAATAAGGTAACTTCAATTGACTTCCTTTATTTAATAAAAGTTACAAACAATAAAATAAAAACAATATCAAGTGTGACCTCTGGCCGCAAGAACTGCTGCAATTCATCGTAGCATGAAAAGTGTTGGGTGCCCGTTTTTTATGCAAACGGGGTTAGTAACGCGGCTTTTGATTTCTTCTACATATATTCTAAGCACACAGCAGCACTTGTTATGTTTTTTTGGCTCAGGGAAAAGCGCGTGCCGTCTCCTGTCGTAAGTGCGACGTGTTTTCTTTTGTATACTTTATTTCAATAAAGCGGCATTAATATAAAGAGATCTTTCTTAATTACCTTTTCAAGGGCGTCGTCAGGTCAGACTAATGCGACTGTTATTTAGATTTAAAACAAAAAAGGGCTTGATTTAAATACCCAATTGTTTTTATTGTTGAATGTTAAGTACCTATTAATACAAATTAGTAACGACTTAATAATAAAAATGTAAAATTTCACTTTTCGACTACAGTTTATTCGAAACCATTTCAAGTTTCAACGCTTTTATAAACAAACCCACCTACTTCCATGCTGCTCCCCAAACACCCAAAATCATGCTAAAGGTGGGCTTTAGGTCTTTATTACTTTATTAATTTATGTAATGTTTTTATTACTTGTATAAGTTAGAGCCCCTAGCCGATGCAACTGGTTCGCTCTGTTGCCATTGTACCATGGTATCTATGCTAGTAATTACAGACCGACACTTCTGCCTAGCAACAGCTTTTTTTCATAAAATATAATTCCATTCCTAATCCTTTAACTGCCAGATTAAAAAACCCGAGCCTAAAAAGGTTTTTAGGTCACCCGCGTATTTTTAATCCTACCCCGGTCAACCTCATTTCAATGTCAGATCGCGGGCTGTCTGGACTTATTAAAAAAAATCATACTGGTTGATAAATAATCTGTGGATCCACCCTGTATACTTCCCACTCGCACTTCGCACGATTCGTGGAAGAAAGACACAACATGACATACGTCTTTCTTCCACAAATAGTGCGACACCTTTATTTTTTACACCAAGCGATTTGGGAGCTAAGCAAAAACCAGAATGCGGACATTGCTATGTAAATATGCAAATTACAGTTGCTTACATAATTTTCATACATTAATTTTATATTAATTCTAATCCTGCTAAATTTCATTAAATTGAACTTACTTGACATGATCTTAAATTTTTGAAAATAACATATTCAATGAATGTAATAATTGTATTAATTAGTCAAGTACATTTGCGCCATACTTATATATATACGTATAGGTACATATACGTCAGAGCTATCTACGTAATCAAAATTTTTAGAACACGCGCATACGCTATTGACTCTCTTACTCTTAGCAAAGGCAACGGGATCTTGGTCCATACAACCAAGACAGTACTAAAAAGGTTGTTCGCCAATTATGTTCCTGAAAAATTACGCTGTTTTATTATCAAATTGTATTTATTACGAACTATACTTATTGTGGCTTTGTCTGCGATCCCGTGTTACAGTTACCTATTGCTTAATTCCCGTTCTACGCACGTATATCTAAAATATGAATAGGCGGCATTACGAACGCGCTTTACAATTTCCTTGTACAAACTTCGTCAGCGTTCAATTTCCTCGTCGATGTACCCAATTTGGTTTGCGATGGCATCCCCATTACACGGCCGTGCATTGTTTGTTGTCTATTGCTGTTAACAATAAATGTGTTCAGCGTGAATTTTGATTTTGGAAAGCTTTATTACAATGACGGTTTGAGGCAAGGTTGAAACTTCGATTCATCCGTGTAGAACAACGAAACTCCAATGCTCAACTTTATATTCTTTAAATTGTAACCCCCTTATTCTTAAACGCTCTGTAGGCTTCTGCTAACTTAGCAATCGTTTATCCTTATCTTTCACTTTGATATTCGCCTTTCACAGATAAAGACAAACGATTGCTAAGTTAGCAGAAGCCTATAGAACGTTTATGGATAAGGGTTTAATGATTTTGTTTTGAAAATTTGTTTTGCTGTGAAATTTCTTGCGGCGCATTCTCTTGACAATGACTGTCTTTCCGAAAGCGGTGAACACTCTTTGCGGCATATAAAAATTACATTCATACATAAATCACGTATTTATCCCTTACGGGGTATCAAGTACCAAGACCTGAAGGCCACGTTTAACATGATTGTGGGCGTATTGAAAGGGGAATCAAAACAGTGAGGGTTGCAAGCCGCATCACCTATAACATGATTCCTAAGACTTTCGCCCATTCCCTCGATAGGCTTTTATCATCTTCGCGGGAAGAGAAGCAACTGATACATTCTATGTTTTTTCTTTGCTCCCAGACCAGCACGGATCTGCTTTATAAACTTTTATGATTAAAGCAGACTGACAACAGGCTTCAAACTAGAATGTAGACAATGTAATGTAATAAGGTGTTCCCTTGCAAATTTCTATCAACCTACCGATCGCCATCCCCGCCGAAGGTTCCCCGACCTAATTTAAGTTGGATAGTTGTGGTAATTAGCACCCCCTTCCTCCCTCTTCACCTCCCTCCCCCTGATGATAACAGCAACACGCCGCTTATCAGGGTCGGTTTACGGTACACATTAAGATTGCGGCGTTGATTGCTTTGATGTGTTTGGATTTGTAAGGTTTTCGGGTGCAGGCTTTGCAGTATGACCGTCCGTGACTTAGAATGCCATTTAGGGCTGTCTTGCTGTCTCACTTTTGTGGGTTTGATACTTGAATCGGCCGAGAGAGACAGCAAGAGAAACCCGAATAGCATTCTAAGAGCTCACGTTAGTTGGTAGCTGACTGCGGAGAGGCGTTTTACTCATCCATTGAACGTAGATTCGTTTTTGTTTTGTTATAGTTTGACTGAGATCTAATAGTTTAGTATTACTTCACATGGGGACCCTATATATCACAGAAAATAGATAAAAGCCTCGAAACCGTTCGCGTAAAAATCCTAATTTTATGAGAGATCAGCAGCGCCAATGGTGGCACTTAATGGCAACAGACTAATATCTCACCCCTTATTTATTAACGCACTGTACGCTTCTACTAACTTAGCAATCGTTTGTCCTTATCTGTCACTTTGACATTTACCTTTCACAGATAAGGACAAACGATTGCTAAGTTAGCAGAAGCCTATAGAGCGTTTATGAGTAAGGGGGTTCGTATTTGACACTTCGAACGTATGAAGTTAGAATGCATTACGTTTTGGAAGGCCCCGATCAACTGCAACGAAATCCTTTTGACATTATAAGTTTGAAAACAGTTTCAATCGTTTTTCACACACGCCGCAACCTCACTATCATTTCGGTGGTTTTATTTTCCTCGTCGGCCATTTTGTTGTACCGAAAACGACGCCAAAGCGATGAAACGCAAACGCAAGTTTCCTGCACGCCGGTTTCAACGCAACTGATTTGCAATGCGTTGCAAACCGGACTCAAACTGGTCGCAACATGTCCGGTCTCGCTTAGGAGTCTATGGCTGAAACTCAAATGAAACTCTAAAGTAATTAGAGGTTGCAGTCGCGTTGCTTTCTGTTCTGGGCCTTACGACGTTATGGCCTCCACTTTACTTTTCAAGGTTAACATACATAGGTACATATAGGAAGTAGTGCGTAGCAATAATAGCAAAGTTACGTCATACGGCAACCTCCGGCCATAACGACATAATAAATATAAAAGTTTGTTCAAAGAACTAATGTTATCTATTCAGCTCCGATTGAGTGTTTCGCTGATTTGTCTTTTTCCTCTCATTCTGCACGATTAATGCTCTCCGTTCAAGGTTTGCGGCTGATGTGACTCCGAAGTAAAAGGGCCTATGTGTAACACTATTATAAAGACTTGCTCCTGTTTGCTTTTGTTCGGTGGAGCGAAATGATTAATTTAATTCCGCACTGGTTTCTGTGGTAACGGACGTTTGCAAAATGTATGATGTTTTACGGCTCGAGGGGAGGCTACTCCGACAAGCGAAGTTTATATCTTGCCGTCCCTTTCACACAACGACACGAAACGAACTTCGTATTTGTAACTTTGGTGTAAGCCTTGGCTACAACTACCAGTGTTGTCAAATGCATTGTTAGGGAGTGGCTCTGTTGTAATTATTGTTGAGTAAAACACTTCAAGTAAGCACGAATAAACTCCACTTTAATGTTTCTTTAATAGTATAAGTAAAAATGTTAATGTTATGAATGCACCCGGTTGCGATGATACCGTAAAGAGCACTAAACTTTAAAAGGCGGGAGCCGCCAGTGACTGACGTCATAAAGGTGTTCGGTTGTACTGAAAAATTGAAAATATTCCCGAGGGGAAAAGGACTCGGCACGAAGGAGTTGAGGTGGAGGTGCATCCATGACAATATTATGTTCTTCTTCTTATTTGTGGCGTATCAAGTCATTAAAGCGACGACAACCTCGCCAATGTCAAATTAACAAAAATATAATTAAAAAATCTTGTGACAAAATGTCGGCAACGTTGTACGGTAATGGTCAAAGACCCCCCCCCCCCCCCCCCCCCCCGTCGGGCTCTTATCCAACGGTCAAAATGATATCCTTCAGAAACTGCCAGGAAATCATTAGCCGATGCCCAGGGTCCACCGGATCAGTGACGGCTCTTCCCCCCGGACGGATCCAAAAACGAACGGTCCTAATATGAATTTTATTGCAATAGTAATAGTTTATATATGATGTCGTAATTTTTTTGTTGTACGAAACAGTTAATAGAGACATAATAGTTAGATGGTTTTAGCTTTCAAAGATCCGTCATTGATAACTATTAGGAAAGGCAGCTCTGATCGTATTCGAGGAATAAAGGCATAAGTCACATTATGCCTGTATAAAGCGTAGGTCCTTCTTCCACGTGAAGTACGCGTGTTGCGCAACGCCTAAACCTCGCCCTTATGACGCAGGACGCATAATCACTTCCACCTCCGCAAAACAAATAAATAACCAACTTCGTCCAGTATAAAGTTGGTAACAAGGGCTATGGAGTCGACGGTTACATTTAGGGCGGCCAGCCGTCCCGATTATATCGGGATATTCTGATTTTAAAACTGTGCCGCGTGTCTCGTTTTTGCTATAATGGAACTAATAGCGAAACGCTAATGTCCTGTCCTGATTTTCTACGTCTACCGTCCTTGAAAATATTAAAAACTCCCAAAATTTTAAGTGTTCCAGTTGCCCCGCACAACTTCCCGCACAGATGGTAAGGGAATCATGTTATAGGCAATGCAGTGAGCAATAACCCATCACTATTTTGATTTCCCTACCTACACACCTATACGCCCTTAATCATGCCAAACGTGGCCTTAAGGTTTTGTAACCTTAAGCTCTGTCTACCTCGTAAGGGATAAAGACGTTATATATGTATGTATGTATTCTATTAAAAACAACGGATTTTTTTGGAAAGACGAAACGTTTCTATAGTTAGATATTAAATACTAAAACCCTCTTTGATTATGTCGCAGTCGATTGACAATTGAAGATAGTTTTTGGGCTGTAATATATATTTTTTATTTCATTGCATGTTTTCTGATTGTACGTCGCGACGCATCGTTGGTTTCATGATGTTGTTTAGTTGTGTATGGTAGACGGTATACTAATTTTGAGGATGGACCCGACCGGTTGTGAACATCACCTTTTGTTCGTGTGACAGCAGAATAGGTAAACGTATTTTGTTCATTGGTTTTATCCCAATTTTTTTGTCCTGGAAAATTAATTTGAGCTGGCCACCCTTGCGGAGTCGTCAGCGACAGGGATGTGCCGATTTATGTGTCGCGGAGACAACCGGTAAATTATCGGGATGAGATTTATTGGGGCCTTTCCCACCCCTAGGGGTCCTAGGAGCAGGTGACGCGCCGGCACTAGCTGGCTGCTTATAATCCTTTTAGTGGAACTATATTTACGGTTTTGAAAGGAAGATGCGAGTCTATGGTTCATTCAGGATATTAGAATCTAGAGTCAGTGATTGTAAACCTTTTTTCATAAAGTTATTATAATATCGATGGATAGTGATTCACGAGGAAAATAAGTAAGTAAATGCTTTATTGTACAAATATATGTATAGAAACAAAAACAAATCACATAAAACATTAAATACGGTGTACTATCAAATGAATCAAGTTTTCTTTACTTCTTGATTTTTTATTTGATTAAATTTGGATTAAATTTCTAAACGAGAGTGAAAATTAGAACACAGAAAAATCCGAAAAGTAATGCTATTATTGGTATTACCTGCTATGGGTGGTGGGTATAACACGCGTCACAGAATGACGAGTCAACTATGATTCAAAAATCCTGAAAAACATTTACGGGCAGCTGTCTCCGTTCCAAATTTGATCCAGATTCAGTCGTTTCAGCGTGATGAAGGAACAAACATACACACACATCGTCACATCCATCCATCCTCACAAACTTTCGCGTTTACAATATTAGTAGGCCATGCATAGCAGTGGCGTGGCCATAGAACTCGATTCCCACCGGCTTGCCTATTTTAAGGCGGTTGGGCACGCTCTGTAGGCCACTGTTAACTTAGCAATCGTTTGTCCTTATCTGTCACTTTGGCATTTACCTTTCGTAGATAAGGACAAACGATTGCTAAGTTAGCAGAAGCCTATAGAGCGTTTATGAATAAGGGGGTTATTGTGCTGAATTAGAGGAAAAGACAAGTTAAATTCCCTTCGACTCGCCTTCTGATATACCTAACGCCACGCCACTTCCCTAACTTTACGCGTCTGTGGCAAATACGCAAACCGCGCGAACAAGAAAAGAAAAAAAAAAAAAAAAAAAACAAGCCACGCCACTGATGCATAGTGGGGCAAATAACAATACGCGATATATCTGCGCCACGTAATGGGCGAGGAGATTAATCAAGCCGGCGATAGGTGTAAGTAATGTGCTTTTATACGTCGGTACAGTTATTAATTCCCTTGCCACCGCCGTTCTGTCGGAATAGGCGGACCGTGCGCTGCTTTAGAACCTTTTCGCATTAATTATTCGTAGGTTTATGTTATTAAATGCAACTGTGTGGCAAAAGTCCATCGAGGGTATGGGCGAAAAGCTTGGGAATCATGCTATTTGAATTCCCCTGTCAACCTATACGCCCACAGTGATGCTAAACGTGGCCTTTGGGTCTTGTTACCTTAGACTCTCTTTAAGGCTCCCGTAAGGGATAAAGACGTGATTTATGTATGTATGTAATTATGATAATTTATGAATGTACACGTGTTTGTTAATCTTTCATGCGCGAACGTCTGAACAGATCTCAATGAAATTTGGCACCGAGATTATAGTCTGGAACAACCCCGAATTCCTGCGGGATAGCGTACCGAGTATAGCGTCAAAACGTCGAAATTTACTTAAATTTACTAAGGGATAAAAGAAAAAGCTTGTAGTCCTTTCTAGGGGCTGATTATTGGGTCTCCATTATTTCCTTGCGTCCTATTTCTGCCCTTTGCCTGCCCCGGGGCGGGAACCTATTTTGCCTAAAATTAGGTTTTTCTAAGACTCCTAGCGCGCCGCGACTCGACTTTATCGTTCGAATTGAGCGGCTAGTAGACTCAGTTCTTTACAGCTACGAGTCATTGACCTATAGACTACAAGCCCATGGAAAAAAACATGTGAAATGAACCAGCGTGAATGAAGCTTAGAAGGCTGTTACTATATCATAAAATAACTGAGCGCTATGCCGTCATTTCTGAGCGGTACAGATTTAATCTCATACATTGGAAAACTGCACTAACTTCTACTTCTAACTATCTCCCTTTCAAATTTTATCCTAATCCGTCCAGTCGTTTCGGCGTAAAGAAGGAACAAACATACACACATCGTCACCTGTATCCATCCATCCATCTTCACGCAAAAACTTTCGCATCACTTCACTCTTTCACGGAGAATCGCATATTTCCCACGGGATAGCGATAAGCAAATTCTACACGCAAAGAGTCGCGGGCAACCGTTAGTTGCACATAAACAAATGAAAATAACGATTAAAAGACAAACAGATATACAAAGGCGAGCTTGTACCTTAAAGGGATCTCTGCCCGTCAACCGTTGATAACTGGTAAGTTGTTTATACAGCTTAAGGCGTTGGCAGTTTGCAACCATCCGCGTCGCTCCGGGTTCGATCCCGTCCATTGCCGATATTTATTGGCCCACTGTCCGGTTTTACCCGACATTGGCGACTTAATGCGCCGCCACATCGTGAGTTGTGTCGCTGCATTGCGGAAATGGGGGGTTATCCGATATAAGTTGCAACACTTTTGTTAAGAGTTACGTGCCTTAAAAGAAAGAAAGTTAGAAAGCAGCCAAGATACAGCCTAGCGACAGACAGACAGACGGACGGACGGGGTTAGTAATAGGGTCCTGTTTTTACCCTCTGGGTACGGAACCTTAAAAAAAGGAACCCTTATGTTGTTCTACTGCCTGTTAATCGGTCAATCCCCTTTTTCTCAGGAAGGCGTAGAAGTTCAGGTTGAAATTAATATAAAGAATACTCAGAGTCACTTGTAACCGTAAAAAATTTAATAAGTTCATGCAGTCAATAGTTACAACTACCATTTGAATGTGTAATTTTGTAATAATTATGAAATTTGGCAAGAATTAGGGCTTTAAAAGATAATTAAAGGAAAAATCTAATTATCACTGATTCCCATTTTTAATGCTAATAACGTGCATTTTTTTTTCTTTGCCGTTCGAAGTATTACCTTATTTTTCTACGACAACAAACTACTTTAATTTGCACGGCACCCTCAGTGCGCGAATCTCGGTCACAATTTCCCGTTTTTTTTCTTACGCGCCGCTTCGCTATCGCTCGCAGATCTAATGGACATACATCCTTCGGAGAAAAAACGCGTCGGTATCAATCCACAGTCAATTTCTCAGGTAATGCTTGTCATTTGTGCAAATCGTGAGCTGGCTGCTTGCCATGCGCGGCGGCGGCACTCGGTCGGCAGACACGTTTCCAATCCGTGCAGGGATCTATCTTGTTTGGGAATTTGTATAGCTCGTTAAGGGGTAAATCCGGACAGGGGTGTACGAACTCGAAACACGGCATTTTACTGAATTAAGTGTTAGCTAAAGTGTCGTCAAAAAGAACGGTGTGTTAGAAAAATCGTATTTAGAAGCTTATACGTTGGTAACGTCGGGTAAAATCGTAGAAAATAAGCTGGTTTCATTAACAGTCACTGTTGCCACTGAGCTGGGTACGATGCATGGCGAGATCGAGATTAGAATGAGATTTTTTGAAGGACCGTACTGCAAATGACTAATTGGTCCAAATTTACAAGCTTTTATATCTGCAAGTTAAGTTTATTAACAGCAATTGTTGTGTGAAATCTTGCAAGCCAAACTTGACCCACTGCAAGTGAAATGCATGACGATGCAAGTACGAGTACAGTCAACAAAAAGCACTGTCGGCAAAAACCTTGCGTTTTTTTAACTTATTTTGGGCCTATTTCGCCACTGCTTGTTAAGTTCCTGATATCAAAAAGTCAGTTTTTTTTTTTTTTTTTTTTTTTTTTTATATTAATAGGAATGCAAACGAGCAAGTGGGTCACCTGATGGTAAGTGATCACCACTGCCCATAGACACCCGCAACCCCGGAGGGATTCCGGGGGGGGGGGGGGAGAGGGAGATATCTATGATGACGTTTTTATTTATTTTATTTCTACAAAACAGACAGACACGAAGACGAAGATATCAGGAGCTTAACAGATAGTAGTGATGCCCTTAAAGTCTTATCTGAAAAGTTGTCATCGTGTCAGTGACTGTGTGTACTTAAACGCTTCTATGCTGTTCCAGATGAAGTGGACGTGATCGGTTACACGTCCAACCAGAGCGACAGCGAGTCGCTGTTGTCGGGCCGCAGCGGCAGCGGCGACAGCGGCGTGTGCGAGCGCGCGCGGCGCGGGCGCCGGTCGCCGCGCGCCGCGCCGCGCCGAGCCACGAGGAACACGAGGGTCTAGGTCAGTTACACGTCTAACCAGTACGTCTAGCACGAAAGCGTCCAAAAGTCGCGTCGCGCGCGAGTCAGATTGCCCGTCTTTTTCTTACTATTCGTTTCAGAAAGAGATGGGTAAACTATCTCGCGCGCGACGCGACTTTCGTATGCTTTCGTGCTAGGTATACAGAGCGACAGAACAGGACACAATCATATTGAACCGCACTAAAGTACTAGTAACTATACAAATGTCAAACGGTCGCTGCCTTGTGGTGCCATAAATCACCGGCTACAATTTTTCTTTACTTTAAATTAACAATATTTCAATTTTTTTTTAAATGACCACTTCAAAAGGTTAGGTTGGAGTTAGTTGTTTTTATTGCAGAACATTGTCACATTGAACCGCAGTTGGGGTAATTACGGTCAGTACATGCGTGCCGTTTGTTGCAGGTGGCGAGCGGGCGGCGCGAGCGCCGGCCGGGTGCGCCCCGCTCCCGTTAATACTTCGTAACGTAAACAATTGTAGAACATTTTGTTGATACATGTACTAAGGCGACTGTTGTTTCTGTGACTGAACGGTGACGAGTGCCCGCGCCGGCCGCGTCCGGGCCTCTGCCGGCGACGCGAACAACTACTACCGCCATCTAGTGGTGAACTATACAACAATACTGGCGCTACTAGTCGCTGCAACGGAACCCCGGCTACAAGCGCCGGCCGACACCTCTGATAATCATTGTCGAGTACAAAATTGCCAAAAATTGTTTCTTCTTTTGTTTTCTTCTCCGGTCGGTGTTAGTATATTTTTGATCCAACTATAATCATAATTTGTTATTATTTTGTTTGGAGCTAATTTGAACGAATACAGTCGCGATTATTAAAGCATAAGAAGTACTAAACTTTTCGATCAATCGATGCTAATTAATGACGGGCGTTTCTTTTTTTGAACGCTGCTAGTTTAAAGAATTAGATTGCGTTGATCGAAACGTTTTTGTTTTCTTATAGTTTTAGTGTTTAGTTTTACCATCTTATTAGCCTATTCTATGAGCAGCACGAGAGCTGAATGTGAAGAATAGTAAAGTCAAAGCGATTCTATAAGTTCTAATTAGCTTCATGCTTATGCGAAAACGCGAGAACATTGTTTTTTTTCGTAACTCTGCTCAATGTACCTATCTATATACATCCGGTTTTCGTTTTTAGATTTAGTTCAGCGTTTGGGGGAAATTCGTGAACAGTAAAAAGAATACAATATTTTAGTATGACTCTTCGTACAAAGGAATACATATTGGGCGATCGGACGCTCCGTATTTTCATCACCATTGATATTTTAATAATCATGTTATTTTGCTATATGTTATTGAATTTTCTATCGGTCATATTTGAACATAAATTAAAACGGTCGATGGGTCGTTCAACTCTATAGGGTACTTATCGTTACTTTCCACAAAAGTTGCTGGTTTAGCAAAATGTTGTATAGATAAATATCAATTTTATATTTGTATATAATTATTTTTCTTGTAAAAAATCAATCAAATAGAATTAGATCTGTGAAATAAGTGGGCGTCGTGCTGTAGCAAATCCTTTGGGTTCACACAAATTTTGACCCACCAACATATTGTTTAAGAGAAGTTTACTTAACTCCATTAAAGCTCAGTACTAACAAGTAACATTTCGTATAATGGGCCCACCACACACGCGGGAACCGGCCGTGAGCAGAGCGACAAGGGAACACATTATTTTTTGTTCGCGCCTCTTTCCCGCGTGATTCTGGGGCCCATTAACACCAGTTCGCACAGAATGCTTGATTTACACGCGCACAGCTACCAAGACGCTTTTTAGCTTCTTGTCGTCGTCTAAATTTCATTTGTTATCGTTGTCTATGGCAAACATGGCAACACTGTTCTTAGTATAGACTAAAGACACGGCATAGAAATTGAAGCTACCATCTTGCTCTGCATTTGCAACAAGATGGCGACAGTGAATGCAACACAAACATGTCTTAAGATTTTTTTACTTAAAATATATTTATCATATTAGTTCATAAAACTTAGAACCAATTTATAATTAAGTATTTCATTTTTTTTTCTAGCTCATTGTGCGTTAGATTGGTTGGAGAAAGCCACTCGGCATTTTTCGACTTCATAATTAAGTAGTAATCCTTACAATCTAAATGAAAATTGTGATGAAACTAATATAATTCGATCGAAAGGGGCCGAGTGGCAAAATCCAAGCAATAAAAGAAGAGATGAAAATAATGTATTTCGTTGCAGCTCTGTCTCGTCATGTCTATGCTGTTGTCTTTGGTTTAGTCTTACCGACAGGCAGTACACCACACCACAGACTATCTAACTAACATCGTATTCTTAAGTATTGATATTGAATATTCTATGATCTCACTTCATTGTCACACACCCAACAGAGTAATTTGTCATTGCATCGACTTGTACCTTCAATTGTTTTATCATATTTGACGTTTTTCCAAAACCTGCATCATAATGGGAAAGTGTTCATTGTTTGTGTATAAAATTAAATTAAATTGGAGATCAACAAAATTATTATTATTTATTTTAGATAGAGTCTATAGACTATAAAATTAATATATTATTGCGAATTAATATAAATCTACCATTTTATTTTAATCTATTGACAAGTCAAATGACAAAATTACTTTAGTGGTATTTAATTTATGTGGACATTCACGTACCAAAAAATAAATACTTATTATACATTGTAAAGAAATGGACAATATTATGAGAAAGTGTCGACACAAAGTCTTGCAAGGGGATATCAACTAGAAGAGTACACATATTTTTGTTAGAGCTATTTTACCTTGTATAAATTGTTGATTCATTTTGTGGAGAGCGTCTGGCAACACTATTACGTATGTTCAATTTTGGTGGCAATACACATTTGGGCGCAGTCACATCTCATTCGCTTCTGGCCCCGAATGTTTTTTTTTTATAATTGCATTAATATTGTAAATTGTTTTAGGTATGAATGTTATGTAAGGATAGTTGTAACGTATTATCATTTGTAAGTATAACATTTGTTTTAGAAATGACAGTCTGATCTCTTAAGGTTATATATGTGTGTAATCGATTGCGGGCGATGCGTCGGAGTTTACTTCTACTACGAATCAACTATTATGTTTATTATTTATGATAATTATAACAGATAATGTTAGTAGAATAATCTGTAACTATGTGCCTTCTTTAATCGGAATTTCCTACATTCTATTAAGTATGAATGTCAACAGCAATACGTTCGTGCGATAGCTGTAGTACTTGCTTCTCATTCTAACCATTAGCTCCGTTACTCTCTAACGGAGGAGCTAACTATCTTTATCCGTTGATAAGAATTAATTTTCATAATTTTTCTGTCCCGTTGAGTTTTCATTTGCACATTTCTATTTCTATCGCTGTCCTTGTCATCCGCATTTAATCTTTTACTCATTTCATCTTTTCACTCCCTCCATTCTAGTTTTATTACTTAACTAACTCTGGAATTTTCGTTTGTACCGTCATAAAAAAAACCACGAACTTGAGACTAAAACTAAAGTACCTAGTGTCAAGTCCGCTACCTCGGGGAAACATTTCAAAAAGCGTTGGCCGAGGAAGATCCCAGCATACCTATTGGTCACCAATTTTTAAACCTATTAAAAAAGTGGGAGTAAAGCACTGGGTTGACGGTACTTGGGGCATTTCCCAGCTTCTGCAGAAGCAGCTGTTGTCTGCCTTTGATGCCGCAGTACTAGTAGTTGGATGGCTCCAGTGTAGGTACCGGCTTATCTGCCACGACGTCGGAGTTATATCGTCGCAGAAAGAGCATAATGGATAGTACCGTTAATACCGGCGCTTTTAGGACATCTTAGCCTGCAGTGACCTGGTGACCCACGTCTAATCCACGAGTATAAAATGTATCCAAAAGTACTGGTGGATCATCATAATCATTTATGCGTGCCAAGTTCTATTTAGCGTAAGGGACACGGTTATCCAGCCATATAGCTCTGTCCCTTTCGCTGAATACTTTGGCTCAATTTGTTGATTCAATCGCAGAAAGCTTCTTAGTTAAGACTGATGCTTATTCAGTTCTGTTACGGACTTTTTCCCTGGTTGATTCGTAGTATTGCTAAGTCCGTCCGACGCTATCTGCCACTAGCAATCCTAAGACCTGTGTGCCTCTGTCAGTCCTGCCGAAACATTACAACAAACTATCGGTTTCAAATTATATAAGTATCACAAAAATTATATTTATCTAATTTATTTAACGGCAACGGATTGTCGATATTATTTTAAAAACTGTACCAAGGTTTTGAGATACATCATTTGTGAAAATGAGTGAATGCCTGGAAGGTTACCCACAATACGTTCTTAAAACTTGTTTAGAGTGAGAAGAACTGATATTTTTAAGTCCCTTTCACTCAACAACAATAAAGCCTGATCCTTGTTAATACAATTTTCGCAGACGATGTTTTAAAAAGTAGCTCAAGAACGTTTTAAATCAATCATGTCATCGCTAAAGCATTTTATATTTCTGTTCAACGATAATTCTATTGATTCGGACATGGCTTTTAAATTTCGTGGTAGCCTAGCTGTCAAAATACTCCGTTCGAATTTCGAATCAGTCTCTGGTCTGCTCGGTTCGAGGAGACTCTGTTATCGTGTGGCTCACGTTTCATTTGCGAGTGCCGAGCGTGTGGGAGCAAACGGCGACGGGACGCTTTAAGAGTACAAATTCTGTATAAGCCCCTACTTGAGTGTTAATTCTAAATGTTAATTTTTAAAAACACGAAACAGGGAGACGGTATCGGTGTACGATGTACGAAATTAGTGTATTGTAGCGCGGGCGACAGTAGTGGCCAATGGATCCAGTCATCTGCCTTCGGTGTTGTCTCTTCCTTAAATAAATTGTCTATCCTATCGCTACAGTGAGTTTGAGTTGCTATTTCTTACTGTTTCTGTCGCACGTAGTGTAAGAGCGTTGGCTCACGTTACCCGACAGTGCCACTGTAACGATAGGGTATCTGAGCGTGCGTGCACTGTACGCGCGCACTCTTTATTAGATAAGAAAAATGTGTTATTAGAATTGAAATTGCAATAATTGCCTTCGACGCGCGTTCGCGTGCCCGCTACTCGAACTCGCCTGTACAAATTAAAAAATATTAGTCCGGCGTTGTAAAAAAATATCAGTACGATTGTAAATATTGGAGCCAAAATTTTTATACAAATTATTTCATAAAGATATTGCCCGGTTTGTTCGAGTGCGGGGCGCGGGGCGGTTGGGGCATGCGCCGTCGACAGCTCGCGTCTTGATTTCTGAACGAATATAAAAAATCATGGGCTACTTGAACGTGAAGTACCTACATAACTCCGCCAATCAGATTCATCACATACAGCCAATCAGAGATATCTTTACGTTTGAGTAGCGCAGTGATAGGTTAATTAAAACCAGACTGGACTTCACAAAGGTTTGTTAGTAAATATCTGAGCTTTTAGTAATGGAGTTTTCAACATTACCAAGCTGATCTTACAAGCAAACTTGGATAAAATCCAGTCCTAGGGTCGACGCGGTACCTTTCACCACGCAAAGCTAGGCAGTTGCCAACATCCAGAACTGAACCGCGTCCGAATCGCTGCAAAGGCGCGTTTGAAACCCTTGCGAATTTCTCTTGTTTTTACGCTAAGTTTATATCAGCTGAGAGCGAGTAAGGGACCGGAGTCTCGAGATCCAGTACCTACTACAAATTAGCGTAACGTGCGCTCCCATGCTGTTTAGCCGGTGTAAACTTTGCATTAGAATATAATGCGTCTGCCACTTTAGTTCTGATGATGGAAATCTTCGTCTCAATCATGTTGAAACAATTTTGAAGTTTTAGGCAACCCAAAATCATGAGTTGCTTAATTTTAAACTCGGAGGTGTCCAATTCAGATTTTATTATGATTTGAGTATTAAAACAGATAAGATGAAAATTCTTATTATTAAAGAAATCTAATTGGACAGATCTGAGTTTGAAATTACGAAATTCATATTTACTTGCTCAAGTTTTTGCAACTTCAATTTAATACTCCACAGATGGGACTTTGTCGAACAGAGCTACTCTGTGGCAGGCGTTTGTTTTTTTTTAATATTCGTTTAGAAATTAAAAGCGAGCGGAGACTCTGTCCGAGTAGGAACGTTAGGTCCGACAACTGCCGATGAGACTTGGCAGCATATTCGATGTATTTGACGAAACGTGGCACATGTAATTTACTATATGTAAAAAAGTTATAGAACTAATTTAATAAAATTATAAATAAATATATGTTTTGTTTCATTTTTGGTGACTGTCTGGTTCGTGTACTCAGCACCGATATGTTTATGTCAGACTTGTATGACATACACATAACAAAATTTCAGAGAGCTAAAACCACATTTTCCATACTTTAGATCCGGGGTCTTAATAATAATTATCACTGGAAGTATAGTTATACTTTGGGTCGCCAACCAAAAAGGTTAAGAACAGCTGACTATTGTCTATGGTAGAAAAAAAGACACAAAATCAGAATGAAATCCTTTATTCCGACACACATTCTGGCTTTATACTCCAAAATTCGAATTTCGAAATTCGTTTCGCCGTTCTGCTCACACTAATAGAGATTAATTTGAGAGTGAAAGGGACTATCATACGAACTTCGAAAATCGAATATCGGAGTAGCCCCCCTGGATTTATCGACCAGCGAATGACCAGAGACAAAAAACATTTCAAAGAAGAACAATAAACATTGGCCTACATCGCTTAGTATAATTATAGTGCTAATAAAATATCATGCCTGTACTTTGGTCTAATAATGGCACCCATAGGTTATTTATACTAATTAGTGACTAACCAATAGAACTGCGGAGTCGCCACTGCTCTGAATAAAGGTCGTATCTTAATCATTATGTAAACTGAACCTAAAGCACGCGGAGTAGTTCAAGTTTGGAAATACGTGCTTCTTCAATAGTGACGACAATGAAGTCGACGTGACTATTGCCCTCTCACACATACTAGGCGAGTGTGAGCGAGAGAAATGTCACGTGAAATATCCATACACAGTTCAATGTAAAACTAGCCGTTATTGCTTTGACAAACGGTGCATCCTAAATATACAATATTTTGATAATTTCAAATGAAAAAATAAAGGTGATTCGGGCATTTAAAATGGTTTAAGCAGACCACTCTAATAAAAATATTCAGCGCGACTTGTTTCGGACCAGTCCGGTATCCTTCCTCAGCGAGTGCTCAAACTCAATCAATGTGAGCGATCTAATTATTTATCTTTATATCAAAACTATAGAGATTTGATTGACTCTTGAGTAATTAGTTATGTATTGGTGCACATAGAAATTAGCTACATTATATAACAGTAGGAAATATGCTGAAGCAAAGCATTTAGCGTAATTAAAAAAAAACACGGTTTCAAAAAAAGGAAGGTAAACACGATCCCACAAATTATCAAAATACATTGAGTTTTTAGCCAAGTAAATATTACTTTTCATTATTAGGAAGATTTTTTTTATATTATTAGGTACTTATGTAAGGATGACTAGAAGGAAGCTAACAAAGAAACTAGCGCAATGTAAGTCAAACAAACTTTTTCTATTTTCGTCAAATAACCAAATCTGATTTGACTGTACATGCGACAGTTTTAAACTATACAGAACAACTATAACATAATTAATCATAGATGAAAATTTCATACTTATCTAGACACGCGGCAGCGCGTCAAGCCAAGTTCAAGCAAAGAAACTGGCTAGCCAGCGCCGAGTGTAATATATATAATTAATTCATATTTTTTACAATAAAGTATAATAAATAAACGTTCCGAATAAACACGCAACGACATTTAACACGCAATATTAATATTAATTATTTAATATACAAAAGCTCGATCAAATTAATGGGCACCAATTTTATCTAAAAGTAAATTGTATCTTAAACAAGCTTGTAATTAATAACCTAAATACACTGTATCTATAAAATGCCATTGCGAAAACAGTTAATTAGATGAGCCCAGTAGAAAACGTTACTAAAAACGTATAAACCGAATTTGGAATAGGAAAAACGCTAGCAAAAATTCGCCTGTGAAAAAACACAACGCTAACATAATCTAACGGATAACGATGCAAATATAAATTCGAGGTAAAGAAAATAATGTTTCAATAAGTAGGTACTTTGTAAAAACCTAGCGTGTTCGAAAATAGCTAATTTGTAGCTTAAAATTCTAAAGTAGGATTATTTTTACAATGTTCCTAATGGGGTTTCACTTCACTATAATAACTTACACTACACAAAACACCTAAACTTCTAAAGTGTAACAGCACGATAATAAACACAGTAAAATATTTTACAGCTACTCAATATCAATTGCCATGATGCCAAGGTTTTTTATTCACTTAAAAACCGGCCAAGTGCGAGTCGTACTCGCGCACTGAGGGTGCCAGCCAAATAAGCCAGCAAAAAAAACTCGTCTTTATCCCTTAGCTTAGACAGTGCCTAAGGTAACAAGACCAAAAGGCCACGTTTAGCATGATTGTGGCATGTCATGTTTCAGGCGATGCTAGCAACCTATCACTATTTTGATTCCCCTTTCCCACCTACGCGCCCACAATCATGCTAAAAAAACAAGTTTATACTTTATTGCTTTGAAAAACATAGCCATCCAAAGTGAACTTCAATTTTAGTTTCTTCTATTCCGTGGATTCAAACTAAAACTAAAAATATTGCTATCTATTAAACAAAAGCTTGTAGCTTAAGAAAATCTCATTAAAACGGATCGTCTCAACGACTTACAAAGACGAAATTGCATTTTTTTTTTCATTTTATTTCCCTTTTCAACCTCAATAAAGTATATCAATTTATTAGTCGCTAAAATTTTCTTAATCACAACACACAGCAACTGAATAGCTCACGTATTTATTTATTTATTTTAACGAATAGAACGGCAGCAAATCCTAATTTAATTTACATTACCTATTAAGGCGTTAGTCGAGGGATTTTCAACGTAACTGTATTTAAACCCGTCACTTTTTATAGCCCATTGAATAATTTAACTGTCGTTAAAACACCTAGAAAGCAAGGTTATACCAGATAACGAAGTTAATTTCCGTTATAACGATGTAAACTTTTAATTTGAAGAAAACAACGCATTACACTATGCAAGCTTCTGCTTTCAAAATTCAAGTTCATATCGACTTTATTTAAATGCAATTACGTTTTATTGATAAGCGCCATCCCTCGGCGTAAGAAACATCTAAATAATATCTATTGATCTTTATTTGGTAACAGTAACACTAATCTATAATAAACTTATTATCGGCGGACTAATAACACTATTACTATTCAATATTCGATAAATATGACAGATTTCATTTTAAATGAGCATTAGTTGATTATAATTTATAAAAACAAACCAAAGTAAAATAACCGGCTCCCAAAATTAACGTGTTCTTCAAAAAAGAAACCTCTACAACAAAAGTATATAAAGTTTTTTTTATCAGCAATATAAAAAACAACAAAATGTATATTTTAAAAGTTACATAACAAACCCAAAAACCCGATGAAATCAGTTATTGAGACATGGTAACCAATACATTATTCCTTCGGGACTAGATATTCAAATATCGAATATAATTATATCCATAACAATTAAAGCATAATAAGAACCCGAATAATGGTTTTTAATATCTAAATAATACTTTAATACATAATACTAAATGATATGAGTACAGCATTTCGTTATGTTCTAAAGAAGGCAAAACGACGAAACACAAAGAGACAACATCAAAATTACGTAAAACAAAATATTATCCTAGTCCAATGTGAATATGCACTAAGTACTCTAATTAAGTACCTATGTTATTTATAAAATCAGTACTAAGTGATCTATGTCGAGCATAGTAAACTTTGGCGGAAAATAGCATCTTTACTTATAGATCGTAACACTTAAACTAAAATCCAATATTACTTCTAGGAAGACATTTTGTCTATGCCTCAGAAGACTTGTATTGACACCCAGGTTTATACACACGTACATTCAAACATTCACTTGAAGACATGTAACATCAACTCTTCAACATATACATCACGTACCTTAAACGTTACACTCTGTGTACCTTATTAAGTTAACTTTTTTTTTGTGACAAGGCAAATAATTTCAAACAAACTTAGTGGAGAAACTCTAATACTTTTACCTTAATTGTTACACCCAGTGTATCTTATTTTACTGAACCTTATACCAAAATCCAATGTATTATTCGAACATTACGGTAACCCACATTATCACGCGAAATCCTATTCGAATATTAGGGTATCTCATTGACATATTCGTTACGATCGGCCTCAGTGTTACCATTTTATAACGTCAGGGTTGCCAATACCATAATGGTGATCAGTGTTGCCAGCTTATTAATATTTTAGCTTACTTGTCGCAGTCCTGTACCAGTTGCACGCTGTCTTCTCCGCGTCGCGAGGAAGGCCGCCGCAAGGGGCGGGGATGCTGTAAGAGGGAGAACCTTTCCGGCTGCCCCGGCTTTTTGCTTAAGGCGTTACGGAGGTGGCTTTCGCCTGAAAAATAAAAAGAAATGCTTCAAAAAAAAAACTAGTGTTTTATTCTGTCGTCTTTAAGCCTAACGCTTTTTACAGGATTTTTATTAACTTGCAACATTTGTATGTTCGGGTAAAATATTGGATGTGAATTTTGATTGGTTGGATTGACGTAAAACTTGGCATAAATAGTTATATGATTTAGAGTCCGGTAATACAATAATCTTGAAGTAAAATTCAGATGGCCTGGCTAGGACCGTCTCTACGGTAGGGAACTCTTCAACGCTCGGTCCGATTAACTTGAATTTAGATATATCTACATAATGTATATACCTATATATTGTAGTCAGCAAAAAGTACAGTCAGTAAAAAAGCTTGTATTAGAAATTACATTTTAGGTTATAATTTAATCAGCTTCTAGTTGTCAGGTTCAGGATGAAAATATAATGTCGACGATAAGACGTGGTCGTGGTGGTTCGTCTAGCGTTGTCTCGCTCTAGCTTACGTGTCGCCAATTGTCTACCCAAAGACCGAAGTGCAATATTTATGGTCGGGCACTGTATTTGGCCGGCGCGTTTTTTATTATTTGACGGTAGTTTGATCACATAACAAAACACATAGAAACAAAACATAGAATGACAAAAAACATAGAATGATAAAAAACATAGAATGTACCAGTTGCTCCTCTTCCCGCGCAGATGGTAGAAGCCCATCGAGGGAATGGGCGAAAGTCTTAGGAATCATGTTATAGGCGATGCGGCTAGCAACCCATCACTATTTTGATTCCCCTATCCAGCTATACGCTCTTAATCATGCTAAACGTGGCCTTAAGGTTTTGTTACCTTAGGCTCTGTCTACCCCGTAAGGGATAAAGACGTGATATATGTATGTATGTGTATCTATGTTGATCACAAGGCGTACCAGGCAGAGAGAGGGGTCTCCCGCAGAGGGCCAGATCGTGGCTGCGGGGCGAGGCGGAGCGCGAGGGCCGCGGCCGCGCCTCCCGGGAGCGCCGCGGGGAGCGCGACCCGATGCCTACACACTCCTGGAACACCCACCAACCCTGTTATAGCTATGGGTTTTTTAGTCAAAGAGAAAACAACCAATACAGTGTGATAAAATTATGCCAAGACAGTGTAGTAACTAAAATTGAGCAAGGAGCTATTATGATTGATGTGTTCTATTCTATTCTCCCTTAATGGCGGCCGTAAGGCTTGGGCCAATGTCAGTTTAAATGACAGGTGTGCGGTTGATTCTGTCCACGTCAACGAGTGAGCAGCAGCAAGGAAATAATTTTGCAACTAAACCTCTTTTCGGCTGAGTGCTGATGTGGAGTGGATGATTGATGTGCGTCTATTTTTTCATCTCAGATACTAAATTGACAAGTACAAATGTCAAATTGTAAAATAAAGATACCAGCTTTTATAGTTTAGTGGTGTACAAGTGGTTTGGCCATGCTATATTTGAAGAAAAAAAATATTATCATAATCAAGTAAATTTAAAGGTTCATTACACTAACTAATATGCTGACTAAATCGTTTTCAAATTAGAGTACTTGCCAAAAAATTAAACATAACCAATTTCTATTTCCCTGGTATTATATACTCAGTAAATAATTTCGTATTATTTACAGAGTTGAAAATTAGTATGTACACATTTTATAGGATTTAATTTATCGTTAACTTTCGAGTGGCACATCACTATTTTTGAATTGCAAAAAAACAGGCAACACAGGTAATGTCATTTCGGTATCCGGGATGAAAGAATCAGTTATAACTAGATTATTTTTTTATAAAAAATAGTAATCAAAATTCTAGTTACTTAAATGGCTTTGTTCCACGTGGGAGAATTATTTCTAAAGAGGGAAGCAAACAAGCTATCGAGAAATATTTAGTGTGGTACATTATAAGTGTAGAAACACTGTGTTGCGCAATTGGATATTCGTTATTATTAACACTCTATTCGGTTATTCCCTCTATGTTGAATCTTTTCAACGCCAATGACACTTAAAAATGTCCTGAGCTGAAATGTAAAATGCACCTTCATTTGACAAGATAAAGTTGACAATTGCAAGCGGCACTAGAGCTGTTTGATGGTGGAAAAAGTTAAATTACACAGGTCAGATAGCCTCTAAAGTGGCCTACTTAAAGCCCTGCATGCAGGGCCCTTGGAGTACTACTACCGATCTTATTTTTCATATACCTATGCAGGGCCATCAAAGAGTGAAAAATCAATCAAGCAAGGCCCTGCACACAGTTTGAGTAGACTGCTGCACAGTAAGTTGATCATGTGTAAGACAAAGAGGCTTAGTTGACTGTGAAGACAACTATGTTGCTCCTCTGCTTCCACATAAATCAGATTATACGTGAAAGATTCAGGTAGTAAATGTAAACAAACCGAAATGAGATATTTTATGCGATAAACCTGGATACTCATTGTTGTGTCTCAGTATTTATAATAATTATTCAAACTAATTGAATAAAAATTGCCAAGTAACGATTTAAACTGTCGTATTATATAATTCTCAATTTTCTCACAATTATAAAGTTTTTTTAAGAATTAAAAAAGCAATATTTCCTTAACTTTACAAAGAAGGCTGTCAAATATGTCAAATCTGACAGCTGAAGTTTGTTTACGTTCATTTAATTACTTAAACCTTTAAAGTATAGTCAAAAAACAGCGAGGGTGAAAGCCATTCATCATTATGAAAAACAGTGTTGCCAACTTAGCAACTTTGTCGCTAGATCTAGTGACTTTTGGGACTATGTTAGCGACTTCCATACATTTAGCGACTTTTTGAAGATATTTTCTACAATCTAGCGACAGTTTAAATGTGCTAGCGACTTTTGCAAAGGTTGGCAACACTGATGAAAAAAAAGTTTAGTCTTTGACAGTTAAATAATGTTAGTAACCTTTTCGTGTGCGACGGAGTAAGCGCTAAAGGACACAGGGCTGTCCGCGCCGAAGTCGAAGGCCGAGGACGCTCGGTACGAGAGCGAGTCTGCCACGAAAGGAGGGGTTAGTTAGTTAGTACCACAGAATAGAAAAATAGGATGGAAGGGCCTAAAGGGCTACTCATACCATATCATTTCTCTCACTCTTAAAATAATGACTATTAGCATGGGCGTACCCAGGTTCTGGGCCAGGGGGGGGCTAATCAGATTTTTTATAAGCTAGGTGCTTAAAAAAAAATAAAAGTACTAGATAAGATACATAATTAGTAGGGACGTCAACATTATCCAGGGGGGGGCAGCTGCCCCCCCCCTGCCCCACCCTGCGTACGCCCATGACTATTAGTGTAAGCGGAATACTATCCGCACGCAAAATAGGCGCTGTTTAAGGTACGGACAGACGTGCTCATAGCTTGCTTAAAATTAGCATGCTCTGCAACTGTATACATTTGCCAGCAATAAGCTTCTTTGTTTTAAGCGCACTCATAAAGTCAGCATCATCACACGCGCTCAGATAGCATGCTCGAAAATCAAACATCGGTTGATTTGTTAGCATGCTCTAAACGTCCGCCCGTACCTTGTAGTGACTACTTCCGTACTTGTTGCGGAAATCAGCCCGTTACAACTTAACACAAATACGAACATTTCCGAGACACATGGGAAAGGATTTTGCACGATATCTGTACTACTATACGACAGATAAGATGGCCATGATTCAACACTATATGGCACGGATGAGACGGCGAATATTATCACATGATGCACGCATAACGCGATCCATTTCACGAAATATTGACGCGTATCGCAGCGAATCCAGTTAATTTGCAAACCACGATACTATATTGACATACTCGTGCCAGTATCACGATAATAGTGACCGTCTAATCTAGGCCAACGATAAAAAATAACTATTTATAAATTACATAGGTTCTATTTTAAACGATCTTCATTTGGAAAGCGTTCATACACAATTATTACTCATTTTGTTAGTGTGCTTAAAGTCCAAAGGCTGATTAAAAAAAACTTGTTCAGCCTTATCTGCCTTATCAGCCTCATCATAGATCGAATTTTAGCCCCTCAATTAAAGCCGCTGCTCTGTGATGCTCAGCATGGCTTTAGGTCTAGGCGTTCAGTAGAGACAAATCTTTTGACCCTGGTTGATTCCATTTCGGATCATTTGGACAAAGGAATTCAAGTCGATGTGCTGTACTTCGACTTCAAAAAAGCCTTTGATCGTGTAGATAACGATGTTCTATTGGGTAAATTGTGCAGTGTTGGTCTTTCTCCAAAACTGCTCAAGTTCTTTGCCAGCTATTTGCGTGACAGGCAGCAGTACGTGCAGCACGGATGCTTTGTATCAAAGCCCTATCATACTCGTTCTGGAGTCAGCCAGGGCTCGATTTTGGGCCCGTTGCTCTTTGGAGTTATGGTCGATGATCTGGCCTCTGTGCCTAAATGCGCTCGATGCTTGCTTTATGCCGATGACCTGAAGCTGATTTATGGCGTGCAGAATATCTCAGATTGCGTATCCTTGCAATGCGACATTAATCAAGTGTACCAGTGGAGTATCAACAACAGACTCCTTTTTAATGCTGCGAAATGTGCGCTCATAACGTTCAGTAGGGCCCGCTATCCAATATTTCATAGTTATTTCCTTGGTCCTGAAACTATTGCTCGAGTTGACTCTATACGGGATTTGGGAGTTATCCTGGACACGAGCCTTAACTTCCACGAGCACATTAACGGGCTCGCACTTAATTGCTATAGGAGGCTGGGGTTTGTCATTCGAAACGCTAGAGACTTTGTTGACGTCAGGGCCATAAAGCTCTTATATACTGCGCTTATCAGAAGCAAGCTTGAGGCAGCCTGCGTTGTTTGGAACCCTCATGAGTCGACGTACATCTTGCTTCTGGAGAGAGTACAAAAAGCTTTCCTGCGTTTTCTGTACAAAAAAATGTACGGGTATTATCCATTTTTATACCCAACAAATTTTTTGTTGGGCGTCCTGGGGTTTAACTCATTAGAGGTGAGGCGAGATTGCAGACTGATTACCGTGGCCAGTAGTATTTTGCGTGGTGACTCTGACTGTCCAGAACTGGTTGCTCAGTTGTTGCGTCTGTACGTTCCCTCTCCATCAAAATTTTTATTTCGGCCACGTAGCCGTCACTTATTGGCTGCGCCAGCTGCGCGAACTGTGTCCCGCCGGAACTCTCCTCTGGTTCGAGCTTTGCACCGCATAAATTCGCTCCTCGAGTCGGCACCAAACTGCGATGTGTTTGCAAGCAGATGGTTGGATGTGTGTGTTGAGTGTTTGAAGTTCTGCGAGATGACGGATGAGCGGCCTTCTTCTGTTAAATTCTAGTTTAAGTTTCTCTTATTTTTGTATGTATTTTTGGATTTTGTAAGATTTAGTTTCACAGTGCCTTGGTGTTACTGTCATACTGTGAAATTTAATGAAATAAATAAATAAAAAATAAATAAATAAATCTTTGGAATTAATAAAAACATGTGGAATGTACATGAATCATAATTTTTATGATAAAGTGCTAATCGGTCATCGAACCACGCCTCGCGTAATTGGGAATGGATGATTATTTTGAAAGTGCTTGGTGATTTTTCTATTGGTAGGAATAACCATCCTTAGCTACGGAAAAAAGTTTCAGATTTTTCCGTCGAGCCATATATTTTATAAAAATAAAAACATTTTACTCAGTCACTCGGCGAGCCCTATACGGAGTAAGCAGTACGCCAATGACATAATCAAATAAATAAAAAAAATGCTGCTTGAATCTGTGGTACACGATGGCATTTGTAGCTAAGAAAACCAACGGCTAAGTGGCGCCGTCTGTAGATTGTTCGTGTTATTAACCAAACATGGGGAATTTCAATAAAAATGACCATAATATACATTTTTTTCTCAGATTTTGGAATTATTGGGTTATTTGTATGTATGTATGTAAACTCTTTATTGCACATAAAAAAAATATAAAAATACAGTAATACAGAGAAAGTAATACAGTTATTTCTACTCCGAATCAAAAACACTAATGAAAGTTATATGAGAAATGTATGGTAATTTTAATGAAATCCCAAATAGGTGGTTTAGTACCAACAACAATCTACAGACGGCGCCACTTAGCCGTTTCTTTTGCTTGTTTTAGCTTCCGAGTGCGGTGCTATCAATCAATGTCACAGTGACAAATGTCATTGTGTACCACAGATTCAAGCAGCTTTTTTTTTTAATTTGATTATGCATTGGCGTATTGCTTACTTCCGTATAGGGGCCACCGAGTGACTGAGTAAAATGTTCTTATTTTTATAAAATATATGGCTCGACGAAAAAATAATCATCCATTCCCAATTGCCAAAACATAAAAATAATGTTAATAACTGACATTCTTTGAATGTTCTTGGTTATTGAAGGATGTAAGAAGCGTTAGGATCCGTGCAAGTATTGCCTACGTCATGTAAGGCCCAAATGAAATTTTATGGGGTTTAATCATCATCATCATCATTTCCAGCCTATATACATCCCACTGTTGGGCACAAACCTCTCAAAATTGTGTGCGTCCTTTTCTAATGTAATTAAAAGTATAGAGATGTACTGTGCAATACATAAGAGTACCAGGGGCATATTTATTTAGCTATATTTGTGTACCTAGTCTGATTTTTTCTTGAATTTTCAGCTATCCGATTTTTTTTAGTGGTAGGTATTAACAATTTACCCTTAATTTAAATAAAACGAACAAAAATTATTATTGTTTTTCGACATGTTGTTACATTACGGGTTTTTTGTTGTTACCGTTTGCTGTCATTGTTACCAGTAGGCTTATTACCTAACTCGCTCGCAATCCTCATCGTGTTCATTTTGACAGTTCATGTATGGGCTGACAATTGGCATCGGAATCAGCTAGCTGTCACATTCATACAAGAACTGTCAAAATGAACACGACGGCGATTGCGAGCGAGTCAGGTAATAAGCCAGCAGTACAAATGAACATCTCGCGATCAGAACATTACATACCTACGATCGATGTGTACGTGACAACCCATTCGCTACAACTCAAAGTATAAGTGCAGTTTCAAGAAAACAAATGACGAAATGCATAAATGCATAATCTAGAAAGTTTCCATAAATCATAAACCAATATGCAATTATAATTATATTCAAATTTAAACATCATTGCGTGCGAATCGGCATTCACATTATGATTTATTACTTAATATGTGAATGTGAAGCTAATAAAATGTTTAATAAAGAGACAAGGATTATTCACTCAGTAAAAACTAAGCTAAATGCTTTGATTTTACGTAAACCTACAACAAGGACACACACACACACGCGGTGGCGTAACTACAGGGTGTCAGGGGTGGCAAAATGCCACGCGCCCCTAGAACTACGGGGCCAACTGGCTTGGTTTAGAGCACAGAAGGGACGCTGATGCACTTCTTTATATTAAGGAAGGAGCCCCATCTAACGAATTTGCCACGGGCCCCGGACGTTATAGTTCCGCCACTGGATAAAGACGTGATTTATGTATATACTAACGACCCACCCCGGCTTCGCACGGGTGCAATCAGTGTTTCTCTACTATATTATGCATGTATTATACATATAAACCTTCCTCATGAATCACTCTATCTATTTAAAAACACCGCATCAAAATCCGTTGCGTATTTTCAAAGATCTAAGCATACATAGGGACGGACAGACAGCGGAAAACGACTTTGTTTTATACTATGTAGTGATTGTATGTACAACAAAGACAAGAATTTTCGTACTATACAATTTTTTTTAAGGATGACATCTTTTTATAAGTGTGTATGTGGATAGAGGTATAATATTATTATAGTTACGAACATAGTTATGAACAAGGCATCTTACCGTTTGACCAGCAACTTGTCGGTGGCGGTGACCTGATCATGTGTTCATGAACCTCCTTCAGGGTCAGGGCGTCGTCTTCAACAAAGTCCAGTGCTGTGCTGCCAAAATCCTGAAATCATTGTGTCAAATTAAAGTAAAATTGGGTGGATCGACTTTTTGTTGCCAATAGTTGCTATGGTTACATTCTCCTCGCTCACACTTTAAAACATAAGTTCACAGGTTTAAAATTTGTCAAACATGTTTTTTTGCCAAAACCGAACCTTTTATAAATGTGATTAAAACGTAGAATAAAATGTCAGTGAGCCATTCTATCCAGATATAATGAGTAGAGTACTTGTCACTGGTCCAATATTACAAGGTTCTATGTTTCACTTTTCTCTTATTGAAATTTCAACATTATTATAGTGATACTGGTATTAAATTAAACTACCCTAAAAAGGATAAATTTAACATGAAAGTGTGATATTGTAAGTTTGGGTGCGGCAGAAACGTTTGTCTGTTTTTTGGCCAATACCAAACCTTTGGCCGAATCATGAAGCTTCAATCAGACACCAAATAGAACAGAATAGAATCTATTTAGTCCATGACCGTATTGAAAACATCTCTCAATGTAACTTTGAGAACAGTTTTGCTGGCACATTTACGAGCAGCTGTTTAATGTTTATGAAATACATAAATAAATACATATATCACGTCTTTATCCCTTACGGGGTAGACAGAGCAAAGGTAATAAAACCTTAAGGCCATGTTTAGCATGATTAAGGGTGTACAGCTGGAAGGGAATTCAAAATTATGATAGGTTGCTAGTCGCATTGCCTATAACATGATTCCTAAGACATTCGCCCATTCCCTCGATGGGCTTCTAGCATGCGCGGGAGAGAAGCAACTGGTGAATTGAATTCTATGTTTTTTCTTTACTTCCAGACCAGCACAGAATCATGATTTATGAAATGAATGGAATTTTTTAGGATTTTAGGATTCATGTAAAACATTTCAAGAGTTAACAAATCCGTATCAGAACTATTACCTGTGACATTAAGATGGTATCGTCAGATTCACACTCATCAATGTGGCTCTCGATTAGACTCTCTCTGCTGGCCTTGATAACTTGCTGAAACAGAAACCAATAACATTATCAATACACAGACATAATAGGATTACTACACAGTAATCTAATTAAGAGATTAAAGGCTACAATCATTGAATATAGTTGTCAAGCTGATCAGTAGTGAGCATGACTCACTTATCACAAGTGATGGTAAATTTTTTTTTTTTACTATTTTATGAACACAAGCTTGTTGACACGGGCCCCAAAAGTCTGATATAAAGAAATTAATACAACTACATATATTAATCACATCTTTATCCCTTAGGTATGGGGTAGACAGAGCCCAGGGTAAGAAGATCCAAAATTGATAGTTAAAAAATGTTTCTTTTTGTTGTTAACTTATTTTTATTTTTCAGTAGGGCCATGAATTACTAAGTACCCCAGGACCCGAGCCCTTAATAACACATGGCATGGCATGAGAGATGGTAGTAAGCACTAGTGGGTGAGTTGAGGTCAAATATAGAATTACCAGCCGCGTTTAATTAGCAATTCAAAGTTTTACACACCTATCATCGGCTAAAGTAAGAAATTTAAGAAACCATTTTGGATCAGAAACAGAAATTTTAAAAGACACTAAAATAATACATTGGTAAACTTGAAAACTTAAAAAGTCCAAATAACGAAACAAAAATCTTTAGAAGGAAATTAAACTTAGTATTTTTGCAAAACTACTTACCTGAATAAAAGGGTTGTCCTGTCGTGACAGTCTTAGAGCCTCCATGTCCTGAGCTATGTTCCGCGTCCGTCCAGGAGTCAACAGAACTGCAGCAGACCCGTTCACGGGCGCAGTCAGAACTGCAAAGCACCACAGCATAACATCTAATAAGTAACGACTAAAAACGTACATAACACTCAAAATGTTTTAAAATCTTTACTCACTCGACAGCGAATCGTTGCTCCCGTCCATCATTTTAGCCAATACAACCAAAAAGCAGTCGGTGATACGATATACTAAGCGAAGTTCGTAAACAATAATAATCATTAGTTTTTGACCATTATGAATATTTGAACAAACGCTTGCGTCACAATTAGCACGTTAAACACGCTCCACAACTATCGCTATGTTAATTGAAACCTTAATTAAACAATTCTATGCTTCATACGCTAATTAACTACTACTAAGAATATCTTGCTAATCGTAATGAAATAAATTATAAACTGGAATAAAGACTGACTGATAACGTAACGATTGACATAACTCGGCCTGCGCTCTGACAGTTGCGATTCCGTTCAGAAATTGGTATTAAAAAGCGTCTGCCACATCGTAGCGCTAACAAAAGCACTTGATTTAGAGCGAGTAATCGAATAGAGCGCGATCTTACTCTCGCATGACTGTGCTTCGTCATTTAGCATGTGGCAGATACTTAATAATATTAGTTAATACCTCGTTGATTAAATACAAAACGGACGCATTCCAAAATCATTTGCCATTGCATCTAAAAACAAAAGTTAGTTGTTATAAGGTTTCAAATGCAACAGTGTCCGATCTCGAAATGTGTCGTTTTTTATTTAATCGGCGACCTATTTGGTATAACACAACACGCTGACTAGATTCTATGAGGAATCGGAGTAAGAGGAGTACTAAGATTTTCCGCCACATTAGGTCACTGAACTACTTTGTCTTATAAAGGTAAGTAAGCGCACGAATAAAGTGGCGTCCTCTTTTAATTTCTACCCTTTACGTAGCAGTCTATAAGCTAATACATATTAAATCTTTACTTGGCCTGAATCTACTCAACATTGTCACTGGAAGATTTCATTTCACTTGACCTTCCTTGAAGCGACAATTTATTTACCAGATAGCTGTTGCCCGCGACTCCGCCTGCGCAGAATTCGCTTATCGTAATCCCACGGGAACTGCGATAATCGGGAATAAAAACTACCCTTGTCCTTCCCCGGGACTGGAACTATCTCTGTACCAAATTTCGTTAAAATCTGTTCAGTGGTTAAGGCTGGCCGCAGATGCACGGAATCCTGATTCGGTTTCCTGATCAGGAATTCAGATTCGGAAACCCGAACGCAACACCTTTCATACAAAATGTTTAACAAAGCGCACACGTTTCGTAAATTTTTCGGAAACTTTACGAAACGTGTGCGCTTTGTTAAACATTTTGTATGAAAGGTGTTGCGTTCGGGTTTCCGAATCTGAATTCCTGATCAGGAAACCAAGTCAGGATTCCGTGCGTCTGCGGCCAGGCTAAGGCGTGAAAGCGTAACAGGCAGACAGAGTTAAAAGTTATAGTTCTTCCGCCGCCGTAGTCGCTCTTTCAAGTTGTCTACACTTTTAAAACCCTCCTGAGACTAATTTATTAAATAATATTAGATTATTACGAACTAAAATCGGATGTTTTCTCGTGGTCCCATTTAGTTTTTAAACGGGTTATTACGTGACTGTACTCTGACCTGAAAGAATGAAGATTTGAAAATCAGATCATTGAAAGTCTGACGTTTTGAAAATCAGGCTTGATTAAAAAGAAGGATCTCTTGTATCCGATTATTCACGCATTTTATATAGTATAGTAGGTTCAAGATAACTTCAATTGAACAGAATGGGACCACGAGAAAACGGACCTGAAACCAGCTTACTCTCAAGATGGGAACTCACAGACCGAAACCAGCCAAACCACCGCAGATATAAAACCGTGAACAAGCAGTTAGCTTTTGGTTATTTGTTTAAAGCTAATTACTTTATTTAATATAAGTTTTAACAACAGCTGCTGTACTACGAGAAAGCGGAATATATGGAATAATAAAGAACCACGGCTATGGCTTAACTGAATGCATTGCATGTTAACGTATTCCTCTGCCACCGACGCAAATATGCGTTTTTGTGACTTTCGCTCAGTGCCGCTCTGCCGTGATTTTTTAAAAGGCAGTCTTCTGACAATGCACCGAACGAGTAAAATATAAAGCAAAATATAGGTTATAAGATTAAACAGACACCCCTCCGCCGAAAATAAAAAAACGTAAATCTTATTCTCTTAAACGAATGAATTATAATAAAAAAACCTAAAAAAAGACTGCTATTGCGTTTCTCTCAAAAATTAATTTTGTCAGAAGACTGCCTTTTAAAAAGTCACGGCAGCGCTGTCATAATTTTACATGCAATTGAACGCACATGTGCGTCAGTGAAGTCTCGGGTTGGGCAGGTGGCAGCGAACGCGTAAAGTATACACCAGAGTAAACATGGGCTTGTAGAAAAAGGGTAAATAAAATCCAATCTTGAACACAATGTATGAATTTAATTTGAACAAAGGCACTACCTTAGCTAAGAAGGCACCTTTTATCTGCTCTAACGTTGCTAAAATATAGTAAATAATCCTTTCAGCGTCTATTACATTATCAAAGCAAACTCTATATACATCATTCAAATTTATGCGTTGCAAGTCCGATATACACGATGAGCATGTGCTAAATATATCCATATTGTTATATTACTAATGAAATAGAATTTCGACATTAATGAATAGTTATTAAATTACATTTGTTCGTTTAATATTCGATGTCAGTTAGTACGAATTGGACGGCGCTTCCGTAGGCGAGGATTCTGTCCTTGATCGCCTTGAGTTTGGAGATGTAGTGCTTATGTATCTTGGTGTTCGTCCGCTTGTAGCGAAGGGCCGTTATCATTTTATCTACAGTGTAGTGCAGCCAGAGAATGTTCGTGTACGGCTCGAAATTCTTCCAGTCATTGCTGTGGACAAACAAACGGATGTTATAGAATGCGAAAAAAACAGCAAAAAAAACATCCTATTTACCTTTTAACAGCCAATAATTAAAAGCAGTTCAAGTTCGCAACTTGTGCATACGCATTTAATTTAAAAAAATGCAGACAGTCGGAACCTAGAACCTCCTCCTTTTTTTGAAGTCCATTAAAATGGTTAAATAGGTTTTTGACAATATTCAGCAAAGTTCCTGATATTTTAAGTGTCAGTTATCTATGATTCCCTTCCTATTTCTTACTATGCAACAGAGACATCATAGATAACCAACACTTCAAATATCAGGGTCTTAACTAAGAGTGTTGAAACAGGAACTAAATTTAAGCCAAATTATATTGTGACCCAATATTTGATAGCGATAAATAATTCTCATTCCATGTAATTTCCATCTCTTATAAAGTTGAGAAAGCAAAACAATTTTCCGAAGAAATTAAACTCCAAAAATTCTGGACAACGATACAGCATTAAATGATTTTGGTTTTAGTTCACTGACCCCTGATACGGTCTGTGTTATCTTAGTCAATGCTTATAGTACAAACAAGATTACATGCAAATAAGAGTAAGTATTATTTAGTAGTTATTAGCTCATTTCATTTAAATGCATTTGTATCGAATGGAAGTGTGACTGTGATAATATTTATTATAATGTTATGGTAAAATTAATGTGTAACAATACAAATCAACTACTAAAATAACACAAAAAATAATCGTTTCTTAGATATGGATGTTTTTAACACGTACATAAACCACGTCTTTATCCCTTACGGGGTAGACAGAGCCTAGGTAACAAGACCTAGGCCGCATTTATCATGATTGTGGGCGTATAGGTGGAACGCGGAATCGAAATAGTGATGGGTTGCTACCCACATCGTCTAACACGCGGTTTTTACTATTTGCTAAATAATTTCAATGGTAATCAGGAACAGTCTGAACCCCTTATTCATAAACGCTCTATAGGAATCGCTAACTTAGCAATCGTTTGTCCTTATCTGTGTAAAAGTCAGCAGATTCTGAGGGATATCATTATCCGTTGGCTAAGAGCCCGATAGGGGGAGGAGGGGTCTTTTGGCCATGTTCTGCCGTACAACGTTGCCGACATTTTTATCACAAGATTTTTGAATACTGTATTTATTACTTTGACATTGGCGAAATCATCGCATCGATCGATGGGGCCATATTAAAAAACGAGAAGCAAGTTAGCAGAAGCCTACAGAGCTTTTATGAATAAGGGTGTAACAATTTAACCATCGTTTAATTGGTGATTAAAAAACGTTTAAGGCATGAGCCTAAACATTAATAACAGTTGAAATAAACTGATGCAATCTCAAAACAACACGTTATATAGTATATAGTTAGTTCAATAACGTCACATCTCTCCAGACAACTAAGTCCACATTGTGAAATTTGATGAAATCTTACATCCTATAAATTACAATATTATCTTTGCTGATTAAATAGCAAATAAACAAGACGCTTTGGACAGCATATTTCTTGATGACGAAAGTCTCAAAATTTATATTATCGTATCACAACAAACATGTTTTTCTGTTTTTGCACTAACACAATAGATAAATCAAATCTTGATGACACCACACCCAAAACGTCATTCCCACATTCCACATTATCTGTTTTGGCTTCCAAGGGCTTCTTAATTTGTTTGAATTTTGTAACCATTTAACAAATGACTGTTGTATGTGAGAGTAATGTGTGCGAATAGACAAATTGACGTCCCAAATTAGAAATGTAACTTAAGTCCCATATCAGTTCTGTACACTACTACATACAACAGGTCATTTACTTAATTTTTTCATTTCACCTGATACATAGATTTCTTGATTTGAGCACTAAAATGACGTAAGAGGATATCAAGAGTTGGAGGAAGCTATCGACGCGTCAAAGAGACAATGCCTAGAGATTGACAATGACCCCATGTCATGACTAATACGCTATTCTTTAAAAATGCCAGCGTCAGTAAGACAGCCGGCGAAATTACTGGCACAAGAGGTACTCTAACCTATGCGTGTGTGAAGTTCCCAATCCGCCACTAAGCATACGCCCCAGCAGAGAGACGTGTATAACCTGGACTGTCTGTAATTCTATACCAATATTATAAGGAGTAATATCTACTTGAAAATTCTTTCACCAACAAAACCCCACATTGTTTGCGAGTGTCATAGGCTATATTTACTTACTTGTTCCATGCTGGTTTGGGAGCAAAGAAAAAACATAGAATGTACCAGTTGCTCCTCTTCCCGCGCAAAAGCCCATCGAGGGATTGGGCGAAAATCTTAGGGATCAAGTTATATAGGCGACTAGCGACCCGCCCCGGCTTCGCACAGTACATTTTGCATGTATTATACATAAAAACCTTCCTCTTGAATCACTCTATCTATTAAAAAAAACCGCATCAAAATCCGTTGTGTAGTTTTGAAGATATAAGCATACATAGGGACATAGAAAGCGACTTTATTTTATACTATGTAGTGATGTGGCTAGCAACCCATCACTGTTTTGATTCCCATTTCCATCCATACGCCCGCAATCATGTTAAACGTGGTCTTTAGGTCTTGTCACCCCGTAAGGGATAAAGATGTGATTTATGTATATGTAGGGCAGCGGTTCTTAACCTTTTTGGCTGGCGACCCAAATTATAAATATTTTTGAAGTCCGCGACCCAAATTTTTTTTAATTTTTTAATAATTTCGATTATTTAAAACTCCTTCCGGGAGCCGGGAGATTCCAGGAGAGTGTGGAACCGTACCCGCGACCCATCCCAAAACCGCCCGCGACCCAAATTTGGGTCGCGACCCGAGGTTAAGAACCGCTGATGTAGGGTAAGAAGCAACTCACCCCAGCCTGTCTCTCATGAGCCGGTACACGGTGAACTGGTAGTCGCCGACGGCATCGAACAGCGTGTCGTCGCCGGCGAGGTCGTTGTAGAGCGCGGCCTGCTCGCCCGCGGCGGCCAGCGGCAGCGACAAGCGCGACAGCGAGTAGTCGATGATGGTCGCCGCCACGCCGCAGCGGGGCACCAGGTGCGAGCGGCCGCGGAGCACGAACGTCGCGAACTGCAACAAGAATACACATGATACTTTTTAATTTATTAGGTACTGTAGGAATAGGTTCTGCTAGTTTTATACTGACAGGTTTCGGTTGCTGGCTGCATTGAGACTGAGTGCAGGTTCCGAATATCGAACACTGGTTCGATATTTTAAAATATTTTGTTTGGAACTTGGGACGGCTCTCAGAGCAGCTTGGACCGAGACTCATGTTAGGCTAATTTTTGATACTTAATGTAAAATAAGCTCGGAGTCCTAATAAACCAGAAATATGAAAGTATCTGTTTTTTAAATCTTTGTAGCTTGGGCCATATGCTACCATCAGTTTGTTTAGGAACACATTTAACACGATTCCCGTACAGTTTTAAGTGCCTCATCAAGGCAGCTCTACAGTACACACTTTTCCTACACAAACTTATTTGTGGTGATTCCGGTCGAACGCGTTTGATGCAAGGATGCGAAGGGTTTGACTGAAAATCAGCGCTGTAGCAGGCATCTACTGTAGCATAATGCTGAATCAAATTCTTTTTAGGCATCATCCACTCAGCATGTATTTTATATTAGTTTTAAAGTGTGTATTTTTTGATGTCGAATAAAGTTATGTCTATGTCTGATATAAAAACACAGTACAAAATGTAATATAGAGTTTAAACGGGCATTGTGTTTTATGATGTCACATGGATCGGATCACTCTTTCCAATAGCTGTCTAATTAGTAGTTTGAAATTCTTATATTTCCTTTTAATTTCACTTTTTATCAACTCTTGTACGATATTTTCATGTTGTTTTTTTAATGCATATTCCTTATTAGTACAACCACTCAACGTTAAGCAACCAACAGTTGCTTAAAATTACGGTGCTATCGCGAGTAGGGTTAACAACTTTTAATAGAAGAAATAGAGTATATCTGATTTCAAAGGAGGTAAATAAAGAGTATGAACATACAAAAAAGACTATCATATATTTTATGGGTATATTTTTAATGGGTTTGCATAATATTACATGACTGGCACAAGTACAGTAAACATTGTGTAAAAAAAAAAAAACTACTTTAGCATACATACTAAGGGCAGTTGCATGTCGTTCTTATTTTGTAAATTTAAAAATATATATTTCTTCGCATATTCGCGGGCAACAGCTAGCGTTAAAATAACTCACCTTCTGTTCAGTGGGTGCAATCAGCACGTTCCCCCAGTGCAAGTCGCGGTGTTCAAACTGGAAGGCTTCCTCGCCAACGGCTAACCCGAATGCCACCTGGAACCGATCAATAGACCATTATGAACACGCACAAAAAAAAGGAATTACACTAATAAAAAGACAGTATGACTCGCACAAGAAGAATTCCATACTTCCAAACAATAATCGAGCAATTAACGCGGTAAGTTGGTGGTATGGAGGAGTCCCTGTAGCTTTTTTTTTTTATTCACAGCGGCCATAGTTCCACTTTTTTTTCACTTCAATTGTCTACTTTTAACGATACAATTCTGTGATTACCGAACGGACGGACTGTGGAGCCCTAGTAAAAGGGTCCTGTTAGCAACTCTAAAGAAAATAGCGATTGTGCATTCTAAACAATTGTTTTGAAAAGCAACCTGTACATTTAAATGAATGGGTCCGCCATTTTGTTTCATATGACAACCTTCTGTCAAAATGTTAACGCGAAATGGCGAAGGTTCGTGTATTTCCGGTCAAATTACACATTTTCAGGCTGATATCTAATAGTAAAACTTGAGATTATAAGTTTCAATTTAGTAGTTTAGTATAAAAGACAAAATTAATTGCATGTGGCGTCAGTAAAACTTGTTAATGGCTTTGTGATTGGACAATAGAACCGCCAGTGTACTAATTCATTCTGATTGGCTAGAAACTTACGGTTGAGACAGAAGTTTCACAATACAATGTTTTAAAAATCACAGGTCATATGCAGAGAACATTTTCAAATAAAATAGACTTAAATAATGAGTCGCTTCGGCATTGTTCAATGTTCATCCAGGATTTTGATTTAACGTTCTATTAATAACTATTAAAATCGTAATATTTGTTTGAAAATGTTTACCACTATATGCTAACATGTACAGTCTAAGACACACACACATGAAAAAAAAAACAAATGCAAAACAAATATTAGTAATGAACACACGCTGTAAACATTGAAAGCAGATTCGGGCGACGCGAAGGATAAGTGAAAATCTAGTCAAGATATTGGAGACTCGACCTAGAAATTCACTCATCATACGCAACGACCATAATACTGGCATGCTCAGAATGCTGAAAAAAAAGTAATCCCTGGTCTATGGTGCTATTCAAAAAAAACTTGTTTGTGGCCCTGCTATAACCGCGGGGTAGAGAATGATCCCGTGTTATAAATGCGAATAAGTGTTTCATATGTTTGTCCTTCTTTCACGCAGGAACGGATAACTGTTTAAATGACTATAAAACATTAGCCGTTTCCTACAGTCGTCCTTTAAAACTTTGTCACAGATTAAATATACGAATTAAATTACCGAAATTAATTACTGAATATATACAAATGTCCCTACTTATGTCACAACTATCAAGGTCTTGTTTACAAATTACACCTTGAAAGGTAGATTGTACTATGTCCGTACATAATACACGCTACCCTGACAATCTCAAGGCTAAAATTTCCATACAACATGGTTACGGCCTTGTTCTTTTGCTCCATTAAACTGAAAATATTCTAACCTTTTCGAACCAGAGTTGTAAGAAAGGGACAAAGTAAATCAAAATACCAAGTATGCTAAATCTAGAGAGTTTTTTAAAGCATTCACACGAACGCTGTTCTTCTTATCTTCAGAATTTGAACTTAAGTTCAAGATACATTTTACTAACTTACCCCCAACAACAAGGAGAGATAACTGGCCAAGTAATCTATGGTTCATTTGTTTACTATCTTTGTATACTCTTCCAAAGGAAGTCGGGCTGTGCATTGCGTTTCCCGGTAAGAAATGATAACAGTAAGCAAATCAAACGTATTCATTAACACTAGAACAGTGTTACGTCAACAGAAAGGCACATCGTGTATTATTAATATCAAAGACACAAACACACTTAAACACGAATAAAAATAATAAAAAAAACATTCTCATCTCCGTGAAATACGTAAAATGTATAAAAAACCTCTTTATATACAATAGAATTCACGTCAAACCGTGCCGCTGTTTAAAAAACTGGCCAATACCAATACGTATTTCACAGATACACAAAAAAAGAAACAAAAAGTCAATTTGCGTCTGTACTGTACACTTCAAAACTGGCCACTGACACATTAAAAAAAAAAACTAAATTCAAAATTCGGAACGTACCTGTAAAAACAGCGCGTGCGCTTGCTCGGCGCTGTTGAACTGATAGCTCTCTAGATCCTGCCCGGCGTTGGCCAACTCCAACACAATGAACTGCTGGTCGCTCGGCAAAATCACCGGATTGTCGTTCTCAGAGCCCTTGCATTCGTCATACAGTTCCCACAAATCGAGAAGCCGCGAGGTGTAACTACCGTAAACGCACCTTACTGCCAGTACCTAAGGAGCAAAATGGTTAAATTTAAAATTTCGTTAGGTCATATCGTGTTTGACGGAAGGGTCATTTACACAAAAGAATTCAACGGTCGATGGGCACGCGGTACGCTTCTAAATGCGTATCTAAACGCGATGTAATTCGTTGTGGTTGCACGGCGAGGTGAATCAACGAAACATTTGGACATAGGCTTGAAGGGCCAGAGTATAGAGGGGCACTCGAGTGTTAAATTACTTCGGTGATTACGGTGTGTCTTAACTTTCTACTCGGATCTTCCGACGGGAATGACTCGACTCATCGCCGGATTTATGAGAGCGCGTACTCAAAAAGTTCTTTGAATGCGCCACGTCACGTTTATTCCAATAAGAGCCAGCTCCGACCGCCGCCGACGAGATAATTAACTGCATTCATCTCATTCTGAGAATAGAACTGGTTCACAAATTGGTATAGCGTCCCACCCCCTGTCACGCCAAATGAATGGAGCGGTGGTTAAAAATGTCTGCCCGTTCACTTGTTGCTAGGCGATATAAATTAACGACCATTATGCAACGCTGCCTAGTTTATAGAAAGGGGAATCAAAGGCCACGTTATAAGAGTAATGAGAAACTAACCTAATTTTCGGCTAGACAAACCATCTTCATTGTCATCTCTATCGAAGGCCCGAGTTGCTTATTAAATCTATTATTTCTGACTTTAAATCCAGTATTAATCATAATAAAAACGTAGCGTTTGAATCCCTTTACCTATAAACGTATGTCTAGTTTAGAGGTACTTTTACTGTCAGATATACTTTTGCTATTTATTTTTATAAAGAAAGAAAGGTCTTTACTTTTGCACCAGGCTTTACAACTTTCCCATACATTGTGTACGGCTTTAATAAATAAAATGCAGGAGACACCAACTGTAAAGCTATTATAAAACGCATCTGTATTGTACACCAGTTAGTACCCCATATTTGGTTTAATATCAACGTCCTAAAGTCCCCTATGCGGGCAAAGAGCAACGAACAGAGAATTATAAAAAAAGTTGTATTCTAGGAACTGAAATAATTATGACGACAGATGTTGCTAAACAGGTTCCGATGCACATTCGCAGTGAGGTTACGGCATTTCAATGAACGCAAGGTGATGATACATGGTAAGAATTTGCATTAATATTATTGTTACCAGGTAAACTTCAACAAAAGTTTCCAGGGGCAAACACAAACGTCTATATCTCCGGGATAGAAAGAGCCTAAAGTAACAAGACATAAAGGCCACTTTTAGCATGATTGTGGGCGTATAGGTGAAAAGTTGAATCAAAATAGTGATGGGTTGCTAGCCGCTTCGCCTATAACGTTATTCCTAAGATTTTCGCCCATTCCCACGACGGGCTTTTACCAATAATTAGCGCGGGACGAGAAGCAACTGGTACATTCTATGTTTTCCTTTGCTGGGCAAAAGTATTAGTATACTTATTTATACGCCCTTAATCATGCTAAACGTGGCCTTAAGGTTTTGTTATCTTAGGCTCTGTCTACCCCGTAAGGGATAAAGACGTGATATATGTATGTCTACGGATGGATGGATGTTTGTTACTCTTTCACGCCTGAACGGCTGGTCAGATCTGGATGAAATTTGGAACATAGGATCGATTATAGTCTGGAATAACACCTAGGCTACTTTTTATCCCGGAAAATTGCGTAATTCCTGCGGGAAACCAATTCTATGCAGACTAAGTTGCGGGCAACAGCTAGTATATTTATATATCGATGTGATACGTATTCCACCTATACATACGCCCACAACCCACAACCATGCTATACGTGGCCAGGTCTTGTAAACTAAGGCTCTGTCTACCAATATATATGTGGGATAAAGACGTGATTTACGTAATGTTATGTAAAAATACGTTAATTTCCGCATATCTACATCCCGACGGCCATATGTATAAGGAATCACGGTACTGGTTAATCGCATACCTATATGGTAATGAGTACTTCTTGGTATGGACATCCTCAAAGTTCCACCTATGTTGGTCATGCCGTATTGGAACTGGTTTGTCTTGCCATCTAAACGTTTGTAACTTGTAACAAGCGTCATGGTTCAGAGCTACATTTTATTTAAATGGACGGTTTTATATTGGGTTCTTAATTTTGTTAAGCAGATATTTTCATTTTTGGAAATTTCTTTCTCGATGTCATGTCAAACATTTATCAATATCCAATGTCGATAATTTTATTGGAATAAACATAGATTATGAATTTAAAAAAAACAAATTAATGTTTTACTTTGACACAATATCTTTATTATATCCTTACTAATATTATAAATGCGAAAGTAACTCTGTCTGTCTGTCTGTCTGTCTGTTACCTTTTCACGCTTAAACCGCTGGGCCGATTTAGTTGAAATTTGGTATACAGATAGTTTGAGTCCCGAGAAAGGACATAGGATAGTTTTTATCCCGGAAAATTGCATAGTTCCCGCGGGATAACACAGCCCAAACCACTGGAATTGTTCAAATTTAAAGCGGAACAAAGTTCGCCGGGTCAGCTAGTATGTTATAAAGACGAAGAATTTCCATTAAAAATATTGTCATTGGATGTGTTTAAGCATATCAAATTTTAAGTCAATGTGACCACAGGAAAGGGGACGAAATCCACTCGCACCAGTTGAAGCAAATGTAGAAATAAACCAGTCCAAGCGGACCAGACGCCATATTGTCTAAAGCGCCCTGTAAACGATCAAATTGTTTGTCAAACTTTACGTGTTTGTCAAACAATTTGATAGTGTACGGCTGTGTTTGAGGCGTTTGTCAAACAATCTACGTGTTTGATGCGTTTGATGAAAATCTGGATTGATGTAGTTTGACAAACAGGTTTGAACGTGTACGACGGTGTTTGTCAAACAAGTTTGTCAAGCAAGTTTGACCGTTTGCGCAGGGCGCTTTAACAAATTTGTTTGATATTTGGTTTGATCGTTTACGCTTATGTTTGATGAAAACGTGAAGTTTGACAAACAAGTTTGTCAAAGAAATTTGATCGTTTACGGGGCGCTTTACAGGGAATTACAATTTTACAATCGCGTTCACCATTTGTTTCAGTCACACGGTACGGGCATTCACTACCCTACCCTACCCTAAAGAAATAAAGTATTGTAAAATCTTATCACGAAATCTGAAATTAAAAAAAAACATATTGATACAAGGCAAGCCGTTGACTCATTAAGCTTTGTGTATACATATATCTAATAACGCCTATAACATTGCTGTGTTCTTTAGAATGATAAGATAGGAAGATGGTCTGATAAACTAACTCGTAAAACGCCATTTTCTGTTTATCATCACGTTTTAGATATGAAAGGACACATTTACAAGTTTGATCTGCAAGTTGTTCTCTGATGCAATATAGAGGCTGGGACCGACGATTACTTATGAAACTTACATACATACATATAACACGTCTTTATGGGGTAGACAGAGCCTAAGGTAACAAAACTTTAAGGCCACGTTTAGCATGATTAGGGCGTATAGGTGGAAAGGGAAATGAAAATAGTGATGGGTTGCTAGCCGCATCGCCTATAACATGATTCCTAAGACTTTCGCCTATTCTTTCGATGGGTTTTACCATCTGCGCGGGAAGAGAAGCAACTGGTAAATATTTTCTTTCGAGTTGTATAGTTTAGGTATATCTAAACAAAATAGTCAAACGTGAACAATACCATATCAACAAACCGCAAGGTCGCTCGTGCTGCGTTTCCTCCCGACATATCGTGTGGGAAAATCCATTTAGAAATATCTACTAAGTAATAAAAATAAACATGATTTCATTGTTGCCCGCTATTGACACCTAATGACGTTAAAAACCGTACTAAGAACAGCTGAAAAAATAATTTAATCGTGTTACATAAGTTAGTTCGATGAGAATTAATCTATTTTTGTACCTTCAAAGTAATGCTAATACTTACAGGCTAGACGATATTTAGTCAGAAATCAAATTTATTGAAATAAAATAATAAACATACATACAATTCCATACTTACAAACTTTCGCGTTTATAATATGTATTAGTAGGATATTCGCAATACTAAGCCATCGTCGTTTAAAAATAAAGTTTTATCACTGAGTAATTCAACCAATAAGCGATAAGATGTTAAGAGATAGTTCCCGGATACTAGGGACCGATTTAGCTTAATAGATTGTTAATTAATTTCGTTGTTGGCTATTAGCTGGTCATTAATTTGTAGTTGGCATTACATTTATTTTAGCTAGTATCATATTAACCCACGCATTATTAGCATCACCTCACCATTTAGGTACATTGAAAAATGATTGGAAAATGAAATCATTTCCTGACACACCTACTGTTGTAACTGTTAGTTGTGACGTGATCTTTTGGAACACGATTTTCACTCACTTGATTAAAATTGGTTACATATTATACATTTTAAGTCTTCAAAAACACGCTTTAATAAATTAGTTAGATACTATTTTAAGGTGCGACCACACCGGTGTGTTTACGCAACAAAATGTATGAAAAAATATACGCGGCGGCGTGGTCGCTCCTTTAATATCAGTCATTCTGCTCGTAAGGTTGCGACGAAGCGACAAGGCCTTCTATTGCTTGTTAATTAAGTAGTGTGTTATAAAGAATCGTTGTATTGTATCGGCATTTAGTTTAAAGATACCATGCTGGCACATCAGGAAACTAACCTGACCCAGTTCATTACGTCAGTATCCAGGTCAAGTTTCAGTTTTTAATATTCCACGTGCCAAATGGTACAGCCAGTCCAATGCCATTTCTAGAGCACAAATCACACGGCAGCTGAACAAAGACAACTAAGTCTCCATAAGGCCGGCCCAGTTTGCTTATCAATTAGTAATAAAGCTATCTAGTATGAATGAGGTGATTCATATCGAAAATGCGGAGAATTTTTTTCACAAGAATGCAGTGCCAAAGTACAAGATTATGCAACAACAGAGTTGAATTTCGTCGATCGAGATTCTTTTGAAACGAAGGCGGTATTAGTCACCATCAGGTGAGATGGCTGTTGCTTCATAAACACGTTTTTAACTTCACATGTAAGTCATGTATAACTAACAATGGAATTAAATGTTGACAGTCGAATTTGACATTAGTCTATGGACAGCAGTTAAGTTTACAGATGTCATAAGTTTTCTCATAATACGTTCGGAACACATTTGAAATATATGCAAACCAACTAAAACCTATAACATCCTGACAATGGACATGCAAACCACAGAAAAAGCATGTTCGCTTTATTGCTTAATTCATTATATCCATGTTCGTGACCGAGCACATTAGATATATCATTCGTAAAAATGAGAAAGGGTACCTACGCCATGGAATAATAACTGTAGAAAAAAACGCAGGTAGAAAAGATAAGCGAACAAAAAAAGGGACAGCAGGTAAAATAGTTTATGCTCTCAAACAGAACCGGAGAAATAAGTTAGAGAATTTATACATGGAGTTGTAGGAAATATAAACGGGCACCTGTTAAATTTGGCTCGTATCCAAATAAATGTATTTGGATGTCTGCCTTTAAAACGTTATTTTACGAGGTTACACGGATGAGAATGAATGTACAAATTTAATAAAACTGAGCACATTCGTTACGCTTTTTTTTAATATATTCGCCGCACGCTGTCACAGCCGAGACTTTGTCAAGTGCCGCATACGCACATGTGCGTTCAAATGACTGCTAAACTGTAATAGCCGCGCTGGGTGAAAGTCATGTAAAAGCATTTATATTGACTATATGTTGACTAAACATATTAAACGCGAAAGTTTGTAAGTATGGATGGATGTATGTTTGTTACTCTTTCGTATGTATGGATTTGGATAAAATTTGGAACGGAGATAGCTGATACCCTAGATTAACACATAGGCATTTTTTTTTACCCCGGAAAATTACATAGTTCCCGCGGGATAGCGATAAACTATTTTTTTGCAGATGAAGTCGCGGGCAACAGCTAGTAATTTAATAAAGAGGCAAACTTTGTATGTCAATAAGGACTAAACAACAGAACAGATTCTAAAATCCCCACGGGACGCAAGAATTTGCGGACATCAGCTAGCACCATTTAACCTACACAATTAGCCTTGAGTATTGCATTAATCTAGATTTGTTAATGTCTCACATTGAAGCAGAGAATCGCACGCATTAATACAGCAAATGAAATCTTTGCATCTCGAAATTAAAACACGAAATACAATAACAACCAATTCAGTGTTATCTGTACGTATCTGATGCCGCTACGTTCTGGCTTGCTATTGGTTAGAAATGTTGACGTAAGCCAATCACATCGTTGGCGTTCGGCTTCGTCCAATCAGAGTGGTGCATCTGTCTTAGCTTAGACCACATCTCCGGGGCCTTACCATGACATCTTAATGCGATACAATTCCGCCTCAGTTCAGATTTTAGCTGTCATTTTTTAGTATGGATCTGATAGCGAGCGAACCTAAACTACATCGGAATTCAATAGCATTGAGACGTCATGGTAACACCCCTGCTCGCTATCAGGGGGGCTATTGGGAAATTCGAAATTCTTATCACACTGTCCCTATCATTCTCCTATAAATGACTATGTGTTTGAGAGGAACAGCATGAAACAAAATTCGTACTTAACATCAGAGTAGCGTGATTCCGATCCAACGCATAAAAAAACGTCTGTTATCATACCAGTAGGTATGTCTACTCCCACTGGCTATTGGTGGCATCATTGGTCCTTGAGGTATCCGCAGAAAAATGCTAAGGATGGTAACTAAAATGTAAAAGATTCTTACCTCATTAAAAACATCAGTTGCATTCTGTATCTCGTGTAATTCAAGTGCATCAACGGCCTTTCCTTCATCAAATTTTCGCTGCAAATCTGCTATGGGAGTGCGTATGGCACTCAATTCCCTGAAAATAAAGACTCAAATTAGACTTTCATTTAAGATTTCCTACAAACCCTTACTAATAACATCACTTCACTATCACTACATAATATAAAACAAAGTCGCTTTCTCTGTCCCTATGTCCCTTTGTATGCTTGTATCTTCAAAACTACACAACGGATTTTGATGCGGTTTTTTTAATAGATAGAGTGATTCAAGAGGAAGGTTTTTATGTATAATTCTACGCAGACGAAGTCGCGGACAGAAGCTAGTAAATACTAAAGTAACTGTCTGTTCTTCTATGCTGGTCTGGGAGTAAAGAAAAAAACATAGAATTTACCAGTTGCTTGATGGTAGCCCATCGAGGGAATGGGCGAAAGTCTTAGGAATCATGTTATAGGCGATGCGGCTAGCAACCCATCACCATTTTGATTTCCATTTCCAGCGTTACGCCCTTAATCATGTTAAACGTGGCCTTAAGGCTTTGTTACCTTAGGCTCTGTCTATCCCGTTTAAACCCCTCGGGGATTAGTTAGCTGGTGGCAAATATCCGACCTGGGGGGGTGGGGGGGTAGGGCGGGGCGAAGTATTATGTCTATGTATATATATTTTGGCGAGGGCCGGGGCGAAAGCCCCTTTTTATCAAGGGAGGGATCAAGTTTAGGTGGGGGAAGGCGGGCGGTAGCTGACGGGAAGCTGCTCTGCATCTGCGGCCGAGTAGCCACTGGTGCAGGTCGGGGGGCCAGTGCCAGATGGTGAAAGGAGGCGTAGCTCTGCACCAGGCCTGAAGGCACCAAACGCCTTTTGGGGGGGAAGGGGAGCCTTGGGGAGACGAGGGACAGAAGCGTTGGGTACTGTCGGGCCGAGCTGAGCTGCCTACTGAGTAGCCCCTCCCGCCGAGCTGGTCACTCGGCCTGGAGCTGGCGAAAAGTAGGTATTGCTTTGCGGTTAATTACCGGCAGGCCTTTCGTTCTCTGAGGGGGGGGAGCCTAGGGGGGGACGGGGCGTGCGGTAGCTGCCGGGGAGCTGCTCTGCATCTGCGGCCGAGTAGCCACTGGTGCCGTGGGACGGTGCCAGGAGGTTGAAAGGTAGCGCAGCTCTGCACCAAACCTGGAGGCGCCAAACGCCTCGTACGGGGAGGGACGGGGGCGAGTCCAACCTTGTACCTGCTGTTCGCCCCGGGCGGGGAACGGAAGGGCGAGCCTCATGCTGGCGGCGGGCGAAAGCCTGCCGTCGAAGCGGTGCGTTCCGCAAGGGACGCGATCGCGGAGCGGAGTGACCTCGGTCATTTTCGGTCGGCACGTAACCTGGTCCGTAGGGCCGGGACCGTGGGCCGCCTCGTCTTTATCAAGATAAGGGGGCCGCGAGGAGAAAACCTCTATAAAAATCCAGAGGAGCGACGTGACCTCGGTCACGGTCGGACGCCACGTAAACCTGGTCCACAGGGCCGGGACCGTGGGCCGCCTCGTCTTTTTCAAGATAGGGGGGCCGCGAGGAGTAAACCTCTATAAAAATCAACAGGGCGGCGTGATCTCGGTCATGTCGGCCGTCACGTAACCCCGGCCCGCTGGCGCTGGGAACGTGGGCCGCTGAGGGGGCTACGAGGAGTCAACCTCTTTAAAAAAACAGACGGTCACCGGCGGGGGAGGGCGGGGAATCCGGAACCCGCATTCAACGGTGCCGTCGCCACCTGCCCCATCCCGGGGCGGCCAGTGGACGTTGCGGTGGTCACGGTGTTCGCCCGCAACGCCCGCAGTTCAAGGCCTGGAGGGAACGTGTGTGTTTTTAGACGGTAGGCCTCTCCCCTCCTTCCATAGGGAAGGCAGCGGCGGGATGGAGAACCCGTCATACCTCCGTTCGTGCTGCCCCGAGCGCGGAGATGCATAAGGCGCATTTTCCACACGTTAAAAAAAAAAAAAAAAAAAAAAGGCTCTGTCTATCCCGTAAGGGATAAAGACGATATCTGTCTGTTACCTCTGCAGCCTTACATCGCTGAACCGATTTAGTTATAATTTGGTATGGAGATAGTCCCTAGTTACTATTCCGAAAAATTTTATACAGTGAAGCACGAAAATCTCCTACAGCCGGTCAACAAGTACACAAACTAAATGATATTGAAAAGAAAGATGATAGATCCGATTGCGATGGCGCGCAATAGACTATGAAGCCGCAACTTCAATTTCGTTTCAAATTTCCCTAATAGAAAATTCTTGGAGCGTAAAACCCGAATCGGCCGAACAATCGCCCACGGTTGAAAATACACTAGAATACATTTAATGTCCGTTCGGGTTGTCCGTCTAATCGTCGTTCACAAATTACATAGCATGGATGGCCGGCGCCGCTTCAAAGAGAAAACAATGGCTGGCACTAATCTACTCAGCCATTTCCACTTCCCTTTACCACAGTGTATATAAGCTAAAGCAGTAAACTACGAACACGGTTGAAACGAACGCACACATACGCGCGCTTCTACAAGACCCTTAGCGGATCTCGCGGTGCCGTCAATCGCGAGTGCCGCGTTGAGACGAGTGGCTGTCTGTAACGTGCGCCCAGACAGTCCGCGATCTTTTCGTTTTAAACATGCCAAGAGCGTATTGCGCAGTGCGTCCATGTTTCCCAATAGTTTATTTAAGAAAGCTATTCATTTGGATGAGACTTTTTCATACCATAAAATTTACCTACCGACGCATGAAAAAATCTCAAACTACTGAAGTTTTTTTTGAATATCCTATTTTATGTATAAACGAGTTAATTTATTCGATTATTTAATTATTATAGAAACCAAATAAACGTTTGTTTCTTTTTAACGGAAATTAAGGGTGCCAACTCTAATACTCTAATTAAGTGTAGCTAGTTATTTTAAAACAGGCCTTACTATCTGAGATAGCACTTTTCAATTTTACAATAATTAAATCGACAACCCTAACGCTCTATTGGAGCGTAGGTAATTATTTCAAAAAATAACCCTAGTTTCCATACTGCTCTATTTATTTACTGTGCCTTTACTGATTCATTATTGCCGACAGTGCAGTGTTAACAACGATTTAGAGATTTGAACCAAGCGCAAGAATAAATATTACTAGAAGCGAAACTCCGAAGTTTGTCACGTACATACCTACACACATACACATGCTCTTTATGTGTAAACATTGGACGCGAGCGCGACCGGGACGCAGGCGTAACGTTACAACGTGGTCTTAATCTTGACATTGTTCAGTGCAGCGATGCGTTTCCTTTGCGGTATTGTCGGGCACGAGAATAATCACGCGTCATAAAGGGTGAGGGTTTCTTAAAGTGGGGTCTATGGACCCCCAAGGGGTCCGTAAGGTGTGCCAGGGTTTCGTAGCAACACAGTTAACCTTCAACATATTTATTTGGTGAACTTCTTAACAAAAGGCTTTGTTTTCTTGTGCTATAAATAAGCTTAGACTTTGGTTCATGGACTTTTTAAAATTCTGAAAGTAGTCTGTGCCCAATTTTTGATTAAAAATTTACCCACTGACGTGATTCACCCTGAAATGACTCTGAACATCAATCAATGTATGTACATTTGTCAACTACTATTCAAACTCCTGAAAAACATTTACATGACTATTTAGTTAAACTAAACAAACTATCAGCTGAATTATTCCGGTATTAGTCTTCGGACTTTGGGGTGTGAGTCGGGTTACATCCGCGTGTGGTCAAGAGCTGCGGTTCGTTTTTTAGATCCGTCCGAGGGGAAGAGAAGTGCTAGGTCCGGTGCACCCTGGGCATCGCTTAATGATTTCCTGGCAGATTCTGAGGGCTATCATTACCCGTTGGCTAAGAGCCCGGCAAGGAGGGGTTTTTTGTCACAAGATTTTTGAATACTGTATTACTTCGACTTTGGCGAAATCACCGCATCGATCGATGGGGCCATATTAAAAAAAGAAGACTTCGGACTTGACAGCACAGTCCCCAAGTCTAAGTCGGCTCAGCGAGCTGCCCAGACTAAACTCCCTTGTCTTTGCTAAGCAGACCCGCTAACTTCAGCGTTCGTCAAGTTGCGTCACCCAATACGTGACGCTATGTTTCGGTAGAATTATTATGTTTATAAAATGAGTCATTTGAGATATTACCGTGACGTTTTTTCTGGTTAACGTCCGGTAGTAATACATTATTAATTGCGTACTAAACAGTCGTAAGCACTTGCTTTTTAAGTAAATAAACTTATTTGCTTAAGCGTCAGTTCCAATACCTTGAGCAAGTACAAAACCGGCTAAGTGCGAGTCGGATTCGTCAACTCTTAAGCAAAATGTAGGCAGTGTAAGGTCAGTTTATAAATATAGAGGACAGACAAACAGAAAAGTTAGAGGCAACAGAAATAAATCACCTGTGAAAATGTCAACTATCTAGCTATCATGGTTCATGAGATACAGCCGGGTGACAGACAGACGTCTTAGTAATATGGTCCCGTTTTTACCCATTAGATATAAAAGTGAAATGGGCATGTTGTGATTAAATAAGGAGACCTTCTTGCTTGTTTCCCAACCTATACCCTAACACACCATTGAATTGCTTCGCAGATGTGTGCAGGTTTCCTCGCCATGTTTTTCCTTCACCAAAAAGCTCATGGTAAATTTCAAACATAATATCGCACTCAAATTCCGAAAAACTCAAGACGCTTGGCTTGAGAGGCCTCAGATCAAACCGCTATCATAGCAATACTTACATAGCAATCACAATCTCCGATATAATCTCGTGGAAGTCCTTCTGGTTTTCGCCATTGACCTTGATGCTGCCTGCGACGGGAACTATCTTCATAACACGCGCGCGGCCATCTCGTGCACGCCACAGAAACACTTCCCCGTACACACCCTCGCCAATCTTGTGGCAATTCTTCAGGAGCCTGCAACAATACACATACTGTAAAAATTATAAAAGGGTCTGTGGTGGGGTGTGGTGAGCGAGAAAGGGGTAGATGCTTCTCTACCTGCGCAAATCTCGAGGTCGTGGTCCCACACTGTTTTAATATTATCTAATGCCTCTTTCGCGGGGCTCCTATTTCTATTCGTTTTGCCCTTCGGGCATTTGAAGATACATAACGAATCTAACCTAATTTTATTGTATCTAGTGAGGGTTTCTATAACAGTGGGCCAACGAGAACTAGCCTGATCGTAAAAGCTGATCTGGGGTATAGAAATTGTGAGCTGGGTCATAACCTTACTCGTACCTTATAGTTGGTTGCGAGGTCACACTGTTGGTCAGTGGAGTGCTCAAATCTCTGTTGCTAAGGTTACATCTTTAACCTTTGAGCCGCCGAAAAGCCGCAGTGTCAAAAAATATATGAAATATATACTGTCTTATTTATAAGATTATAAGACTAGGGCAAAATGAGTTGGATATTTTACGTGTTATTTAAGACCACGGCGGTAATGAGATTAATGTCCAAAGACAACCAGAATTATACTACATAATTTTTACTGTTTTTCGAAGACATAATTAGTGAATGGAGGATGGGAACTAGTCACCTAGGTACTAGGTTAGCATAAAATGCTTTGAACAGGCTATGGTTTGTGGTCCACCCGGAAAAAATGCTGCCTTTCTTTCGAATCATTGTTTATTTTAATACAAAAATAGGTAGGTTAGTTAGGTATCTTCATTTGCCAGAAGGGCAAAATACCGAGGAAAAGGGGTTCCGCCCTAGGGCGGAGCTCCGTCGAAAACCAGGTGAACAAACTGTAGGTGGACAACGACCCATAGCCGCTTTGAACATCCAAGCATGATAATCCGAGCATTTTAATTGCGATCACACAGTAGATACCTCTACTTCCGCTTTTGTCCGTCTATCCCCTCTAATGAATAGTTCGTCCCCTCCTACAAATCTACCTGACTCTTCCGGCGTAAAGCTAAAAAGCGCAACGAACACCCTAATGACAGGCAGATGGCCTGACAACTTTCAAGGAAATAATAGAACACGCTCTCCTTTCCCTTTTGATTTTCCTTTCATCTATACGCCCACAACTTCGTCTGTATAGAATTCGTTTATCGCTATGCCGCAGGAATTACGCAATTTTCCGGGATAAAAGTAGCCTATATGTTATTCTCGACTATAATCTATCTATGTTCCAGATCTGTCCAGCTGTTCTGGCGTGAAGGAGCAACAAACATCCATCCATCCATACTCACAAACTTTCACATTTACAATATTAGTAGGATTAGTAGGATGTCCTTTTCAAACATACAATGGAAGAAAGAGATTGCCTAGCAGTGGCGTTACGTGAAAGTTTCCGTTAGACAACCCGAGCCAAAAAACACCTATTTACCTATCTTCTTCCTACCCTATCCTGCCACGATGAAAGAATGAGGGAGCGAAGTTTGATAAACAAACTCGGTAGGAATCGAGTTGTCGAGGCGACTCGCCACTGCTGCCTAGCTGTTCTAACAGTAAACATAATTTGATGGGCACCTTATTACGTGTTATTAGTCATAAACAAAGACCTGTCTTATTATCAGCTTGACTCATATACTGTTTGTTCAGGTTTTTCACCTTCTGCCTTCATATCGAATAAACGCCAATGAACCACTTGTAAACAATGTCAGTGGACTGCGACTAAAAATAAAAAAAAATTGGCTCAAAAACGGCACTCTAAATGATTTGATATTATTTGTTTTGGATTTCGTTCAAAATTCGGATTGAATGACGTAGGTCTCACGTCAAGAGCTAAAAAGTATCATCGTAAGAAATAATAATGAACATTGAACATTTACCCTGTTAGTGACTCACGGACAAAAAAATTATGCAAAATTGCTTTCAGAATTCACTGTAATGCAAAATACTTAGTAATATTTGTATTAGTAGTTTGCAAGTAATTATTTAAAACTATATGGTACAGTCGGCCTACAAAATGTTCAGCATATCAACAGGGAAGAACTAAGATCTCCTATCTTACAAATTTTAATTATTGTAGTTTGAATTCTATTGAGACAACCTTACATTAATCCGAAATTACAAGATAGGAGGTCTTGGTCTGTCAATTATGTACTTAAAACCTTGTCATTTGAATTCAAATAATCATTTGTAACATTATATTGACGTGTATGACATGACAAGGTCCTAAAATGCTAATCATTTTTGTAGTCTGACTGTACCTAAAATAACTCTAAAGATTTTACTATGGGGAATTTCTAAGTAATGATTAGGTCAATATTTTAAAAATCTATATCAGACACGAAAATTGGTAAAGACAAACATGTTAACAACAATGGAAGAGAATAATGACAATTAATTATGCCATCTTGTCTGACCTACTTAGATGCACACATTTTTATTGTCACCACAAGGTTGAATTAACCAGGTACTATTGTATTGTATTGAATGAAAATGTTTCATAACAAACTTCTTTAGAATATCATGTCATAGTATAAATATTACCCTAGGTTTGTAGCCAATGGATGATGGATGAATGGATGGTATGGCATGGCTATAATGTTGAAATAAAGCTGCCATTTAGATAGTTTTTGTCACAGACATTTGCTAGGTATGTAAAGGAATTCAATTATTAATTACATTCATACATAAATCACGTCTTTATCCCTTACGGAGTAGACAGAGCCTAAAGTAATAAGACCTAAAGGGCACGTTTAGCGTGACTGTAGGCATATAGGTGGAAAGGGGAATCAAAATAGTGATGGGTTGCTAGCAGCATCACCTATAACATGATTCCTAAGAATTCGCCCATTCCGGACTTACTGGTTTGTTCTGTTTTTTCTTTGCTCCCAGACCAGCATGGAAGTATATTGCGGCAATTAATTTTACAACTGCACCCCAGATTAATTGAACATTAAAATTAAGAATGTCAACTACATTTTATTTTAATGCAATCGAATGTACCCATTATTGAGGTAAGACAGCTTTTTAAAACAAGGAAATTTCCCCTACAGCAATATATTTGTTTTGCAAAAGAAATAATAATACCAAGTCTGACATGAACCAAATACATAAATTAGCAATTTGTGTTATGTCAGAACTAATTGTTTCAATTCGGTCACAATGAGTGATTATGAGACCGAAAACTCTCAGAAGGCAAACACTGAGATTTTGCAGACTGACCCACTTGTTATGTAATCGCAATCGCTTACGAGGAAAAAGAACGTTGTCGACAACATTTGCTGACATTGTAAAACCAATATAGCTTACATAAAAGTTTAAAATGCCACATGTAATTACCTCTGTTGTTAATGTAAAAATTTTGATTGAATCAACATTTCAAGTTACTTGTGGTTACTCTCAGGAAGTTCTACCAGGTTCTAAATATCACAAGATAACAAGAACAATCCGGTAAAACATTTTTTTTGCCAGCAACATTTACTCTGTAGCTTTACGTAGACAGCAGAAAAATTAAAAGAAAGGAATGAGCAGAATAGCGTTGTACCAATTGTTATCAATAAATATTTTAGACCTTTTTAAATATGGATTTAACTAAATGCATTTAGCAAGCTACAGACAAATGCTTGGTGTTAACTTGGTAACAATTTTCAATTAATTGGTGCGCTACTCTTGTATGATGATGAATAGGAAAAACATTGTATGGCAAAACAAAAACTGTTTAAAACGTTTCGTTGCAATGCTAAAATGGATATAGTAAAAATTCATTAATAATTTGAGTCATGACATCGTTAAACTTACATTAAAAGTTCGTTAATAAACACTAAATGATTCTTGTATACCTACGGCATTAAGAAAACTAGTTTTTGATAACCTTTTTTCCATGTAGGGTGGCTGAAGGTGAAAAGCACGCAATATTTTTATTTTTTTATTAGCACTAGGTGGGTAAACATTTCGCAGAACGACAACTCGTAGTCGTGAGCAAAGGTCGCCAAAGGTTATTCACCGACCAAAGAAACATGTTTACGAATGCTAAAACTACATACATAGGTACATAGAAAACAATCCACCTATTAAGTACCAGTAAGTGAAAAGGAGAAAGTAAATAACACATTTCGAATTTAGAAGCATGAAAAAGAAAACACTGGCTGGTAATAACGGTTGTTATATTATAAAACAAAACGATGTACTCACGCGTCTGGATAGCATTCATCAAACAGAATAGCGTCGGTTTGGTTGCAGCGTCGAAGCACGTAATCACGCGCGGTGGTCAATCGGTCCCCATGTACCTTGTCTACCACTGTGATATCGTGATCAGAGTCGGCGATCGATAGTTTCGAGAGCTCGACAATGGTATCATCACAATCGTCGCTGAGGAAACCTAAAAACATAAGCAGGCGTTTAAGGTCGCACGCGTGACACACAAGGAAGCGGGTATGACGAACTTTCCCTATGCGTAATCGTATTACGTAGAATTGAGAACACGCCACCGAACTACACTTCTTAATATATCATTTCTAAGTATTACTGACCTGTGTCTCGCGGAGAAAGATGCATGCACTTGGCTTTAGACACTTTTAATCGAACAAAGGCGCACAACCAAGCTTTTATCCCGTTAGGGATAATGAATGGCAGTCAAAGTCAATCGATTATGTACAACAACAAAGTTTTACACTTGTCAAACGTTTATTGACTATTACTTAAGTGTAATAGCGATTATAACACTATAAAACGTGGAAATTGCGCAATTCGAAATAAAAAAAAACAGAAAAATTATGGACAGACGAGCGCCTCCCGTCCGCGACGAAGCCGTTTTGAGAGCGCGGGCGCGGAGCGCGGCGGGCGGAGGTGGCGAGGGGGGAAACGATTGGTTAGGAGAGAGCGGAAGCAAGGGGGTCGACTCGACTCCCAATCCGAAATTCGTATCGTGTCGTTCGGTCACACTGATAGCGTTTAATAGGAGACTAAGTGAGACGGTATGATGATACGAAATTCGAACTTGCAATGTTACCACAGCTAAATAATAGCGTTTACAATGTTGTTGTTACAAATTAATATTCTTGATGAAGTTTTTCAACTAAATGATTAAAATAAAACCAAATACATTTACCTTTTAGATCATCATAAATTGAATTGTTACACAAACTAAATCGGGAGTTGTTTGGTTCCTAAAAACAAAGTAATCAAGATAAGTAACATAACCAATAATTTAAACGTTAAAATTACAATTTTAAACAAATTCTGCGTATATTTTAACACTATTAAAATATTTACAGACCGATGCAATATGGGATAACCGTCATCACAGAACTGACTGCTTACTTTTAAAATCCTAATTGTAGATCTGTTCGGCTTAGCCACAAAAGTACTTCGGCGACTGCTGATTGATTCATTGTGTAGCGAACCTGCAAATATTTACTTAATTCAGTTATAATACATTAATCAATTCAACTTTAATAAATTACCAACCTGACATTACACTGAAACTTTGGATGGATGTGTCAAACTAACTTTGTATACAACCTTTGAAAACTGTTACTGGCTGTTTAAAAACGTATTCAAAATCAACACAAACCTTCTTGCATTTCCATAGTACTCAGCACACTCTGTCTGTATTTTCTTCCTTTGCTATTCATGGATTCGTCTGCTAGAATGGATCTTTCGAAATTGTCGTTCATCATAGTCATTCTTCTGTAAATGCTTAAAGATCTTTCCCATTTCTTACCCGGTTGGAGAACAATTGTTGGTTTGGCGTCCATTGAATTTACTGGGCTTTTTGGCAAAGTACTGAGTTTCCTGGAAGACTTTCTCGTTGTTACAAAGGAGACTCTATTTTCTGACGTTTTTTCATCTATCTCATCAGAGTCTAGGTTTATGCTATCAATAGCCTTTACTGAATCACAATCTAAACTACTTGGAATTTTAGCATCTTCATCAGACACAAAAATTTCATTTTGGTATTTATCTTTTACATTGGAACTATTTAAAGTAAATTTGTTATTGCTAAGGACAGTCTTATCACATTCGCTACTAGCACTGCTAGAATTATGTAAGCTTAACTTATTAGAGTTATGTTTAACTGTAACTCTTCGCCTCGTATTTACAAAGCATCTTTCTTCATCGTCATTGCTATTGCTATTGGACTCTAGATCTTTAGAAACTGACTCATTTGATTCACTTTCACTTGATTGTGGTGATATTGTTTCAGTGTCTGCTTTCACAATCGAATTCTCAAATTCTGTGATTGAATTTTGATCAGGATTAGAATAATCATCAGAATCATATTCAACTTTTTCAATAGTTTCATTAATAGGAGTCTGAACACCTGAATTTACTAATGTATTTTTTAATACTGATACATCACTTTCTTGACTTTCATTACTTTCATGACTTTCATCACTTGCTTCGTCCATATCTTCATTGCCGGACGAATCCGATGCGTAAGCAGCCATTTTCGCGTAGTGTTTTTGAAAGACTGCATCATCCAATTTCATAACTTTAATAACAGGTTCCTTGCTTATTTCTCTTGAAATTTCACCGTATTTGTCACTATTACAAGTGTCATACAAAGATTCCGAGTCTTGCGAGTTTATAGACGAATTACTTATCTTAGTGTCATTAATATCGTCTAAAAATTTAATATTATTTCCTAAACTAGCATTAATATCATTATCATTAACAGAAAACCCAAAAAATACTTCACTGGGCTTAGAGCCGCCCAATGATACTACCAGATCCGAATCATTTACAACTTCAATTACTTCAGGATTACTGATTCTAAGACTTTCTAGCAAACTATCTGTTTGAGGATCATCATTTTTATTACTAATAACAGTAAATCCTAAGAATAGTTCACTTGGTTTGGAGCCGCCTAGCGAAACATTTTTCCAATCAGACTCATTAATACTATCACTTAGAATAGATATGCGATCAAGGTCCTCTACTGCTTTTTGTGCGTTATCATCTTCATTCTGATCAGCAGATTTATCATTACTCTCATCACACTTTTCACTTTTAATGATACTAACATTTGATATATCAATTTTATCTATGTTGGTTGCATTCACCAAAACATTTCCTTTTTCTTTTACCTCTTCTTCTGTTACCGTATCTTTGAAATGTAATCCAAGTGAAGTTTTGTGTTCATGTAAGGCCGCTCTACTATCGTTTTCTTCAGTAATAGTGACATAATTTGGGCTCCCGCCATAGCTTATTCTAGAGATAGGCGAAAATTTGTATATGGATGTTGCAGTTCTAATATTTTTGAAAGGTGTACTACTTAAGACAGATTTATCGAGCACAGTTGACTGTAATTGTTTTGTTCTTTTTTTGCTGTAGGTAAATGAAATAACTGGGCTATTAGAGGCATCTGAATTTTTCATATTATTAAATACAGAGAGGTTTTTGACTATGTTATTAATAGACTCATCTTGATGTTTTGGTTCGTTTGGCAGATCTTTCTCAAGTACTAATTTATGCGCCCTAATGTCTGTTGCATTCTTAGATACATTATTACGTTCGTTTTCTTTATCAGTTTCTGAAAAAAAAAAATATGGTCAGTTATGATGAATAATATTTTTTTTGTATGTAAACCTCTATCTGTTAATATTTATTTTATTTTATGATAGTTTTATGTTTTATTTTCACCATATTTAGAAATTTTGTTTTATGTTGTTTCATTTGTCAATTACTGTGTTTAGTAAAATAAAGGCTTACTGCTCTTATCTTTGGATTGAAATAAAAATGATTATTTATTCAATTTATTGTTTACCATAATCACTACTGGAGTAATTAAACTTCTTTACTTTTTTGGCTTTTCTTGTTCCATATGTTTTTGCTTCCCTGTAAAGTAAATTACAATCAGCAATACTAAACCTAAAAATTAACATACTAACAATAATGCAAGTATCCAACAAATTGAGTCTGACACATTAAAAACAAAAATCCTTGGTTGAAGTTATAAAAAAAGCATCATGAATTATGAATATGTACGCCAATTAGGACTTTAACCTTTCATATTACCAAGTGCAGGATTGGGGCCAAGATTGAAAGCTATATTTTGTGCTTTTTTAAGTCTCTGAAATTAGTACTATTTGAAAGAAATAAGAGATCTCATGCTCACATTAATAATTGATACAAGGAAATATTTCTCTTCAGTTTTTTTATACCAGTCCTTGGTTTGTTAGCTTACCTGCCAGAGCGAACCTTATCAAATAAATCCACCTTTTTCAGTTTAGGTTCGACATGCCGTGGCGACGTCGTGCTTAGAAGCTGATCGAATAAATCGAGCCCCTTATTCACTCTAATAGACTTATCCGGAGTCAAATACGCGGATCGAGACCTCGAATCGTGAGGTGTGTTTTCAACTTCTTTCACGATCCTTTTTACAAACTTTTTCTTGCGAACTTTACTAGAAATGGTATTGTACTGGACAGAAGAACCCATGCATGATAGCTCTCGCTTCGTCTGCTTCAAATTCTGTATATAAAATGCGTCGAAAGCAGAACTTCTTTCGTCGACCGAAAGCACCACATCTCTATGGTCCAATCCGCCACCAGTTTCCTTCTTAGATCTGTAAGTGCGTCTCATGTTGACTTAGTACTATCTTCATTGAAATACACTCACTATTATCTTTAAGAAACATTAAAAATAAAATAAATATTTCACTGAATAAAAATAATAACAAATGCCTTCCGCCAACTGTCAAACGGAATTCAAATATCTCGACTGACGTTACGAACGACCACAGACTAAAATAACTTAGTATGGCAACACACAGATGCGCTTCGCTCAGATAAAGAAAGCCATTTATGACTTCATGACGTTTTTTACTATAATTACAAAGGAATTATATTTATGCCCACTTCCATTTCCATTATCTTACTTAATGGAATATATATATTTGCCCATTTATTGATTGTTTTCGAATTTCAGAGTAGTGCTTAGAGAGAGTAGCGAAGGTCCTCAGGTGAGCACACACACTCTAGAATTTAAATTATTTTTAATACTGTGTGTAACCGGCCTTACGCTCACGCGGCCACAACGCGGTACGGTACCGCGGCGGCCGAGCCATCATGCAATAAGTGAGCGAAGCAAGCGCGCGGCTGACAGACGGCCACGCGGTCAGTCTGTCAGTTTAATTTTTATTCCATCAGTTGTCAATTTTGACTACAGTTCGCGTTACGCTTAGAAAATGGGCATAAATACAGAGACTTTAATTAAAACAGTTCAAGCATATCCAGTACTTTATGATAATTCACATAATTATTACAAAAACATTAGGATCAAAACTCAAACATGGAATAACATTGCAGAAATACTTGGAAAAAGCGATGGTGAGAAATATATTTCTTAAGTGTAAGTAGGGTAGTTAGGGTGGGGTCCAACAAAGTGTTGAAATCTTATGGTAGTGTACCTAGATTTTAATTAGCTTTCTTCGGTGTTTTTTCATCACCTACTTTATTTAAAGTCGAAGTAGGAAATGCTTGGGGTAAGTGTTAGTTTTTCGTAGTTTTTACGTTCTACGTAACAGTTCGCCGGCCAATTTTTTTTACTTTGTGACATTATTAGATTCCAAACAAAAAAACTAGTTACCAATGTGTAGCTATTAAAATGAAATAGGTTAACATTGGTAAATTCAGACTTTTCTAAATGTTGGCCTTAGAGGTACCTACTCCGAACTGAAAAGACTCCGAAAGTCGATTTTCGAAGTTCGTTACACGTTCGTTTCGTTACGTTCCGTTTCGTTCACACTTAAGTATCTTATAGTCATTAATTTGAGTGTGAGAGATAGTATGATACTTACGAACTTACTTAATACGTGGGTAGTTTCGCATTTATATTTTTTCTGATTCAGGTAGGTATTTTAACTTTTTATCTATTAATAAAAAAATATGTTAAAATTAGCTTAGCAAATCAGTAAGTAGGCACCATTATTCAATAAGTAAATTAAAAGTTGTATTCTGTTGTATGTATGTAGGTATAACTCTTTATTATTTATAAAACGTATTAAAAGTTATTGGTCTGCCAAAGTTTTTACATGCCTCTGCATAGGGCGCGCTGTAGGGCATGGGCTATGCAAAGGGCCTGGCGCCTCACAGCCGAAAATAAATTGAAAAAAGTATAGAAAATCCAAAATAACGCGCCACAAGGTTTTTCTTTATTTCCTTTTTGTTGCACCATCAAAGAGCCTTGCGAAATGTACCTAGGTACCTTGCCCACATCAAGTTAGGTCTTGTGTTAGAAAGAAAGTTATGATTTGCCTAGAAACGACTGTCTTAACTGTGGAGAAACTGATATGACAAAAATTAACACCAGTTGTAACCAGTTGCCAGGATTTTCTATTATGTTACAGGAGCTGAGGTTACAGGAGACACTATAAAAAAGCAATGGAAGAACTTAAGAGATGCTTACGGTAAGCATTTGCGATCATACAACAAGACAAGCACGGAAAAAACGGCGAAACTTATCGACCGATACAAATCTTGGCCCTGGGCGAAACCTATGTCTTTTTTACGTCCATATTTGGAATCTGCTGAAGCCGATTTAAATACACAAATGAATGTCGAAGAGTCTAGCTCTGCTCAATCAATCGATATGCCAACAACAACCAACGCAGACGCAGAATCAAATGATTCATTTCAGTCTCAACAAATCGATACACCGCTTAGCCAACGCAAACGCAGCTTCGATCACACTCGATCACAAGTAACCGAAATTACGAGTCAGAATAGAGATGAGGATGATGATATTGATTTACTTTTTAGATCTTACGCAAAGAAATTAAAAACAATGACTAAGCGTCGTCAAGCGTCAGTGAAGTTCAAAATTGCCAAGTTGATGTTAGAGGCAGAGCTCGAAGAATGTAACGAAACGCAATCTAGACTTGGTTCTGAACTGTACAATGAAAATAACATGGTAATGATAGCAGAACTGCCAGCTAGCAGTCCCGGTTCGGATACAAACGACTCGACCTATGTTAAATCTTCTCCACCTTCAGATTTTGAAAATGTTGACCCTTTCTTGGAATTGCCACAACCACCTTAACATAGGTTGGTATTAAAGGAAAGTTGGGACTGACGCATCATTGCCCAGCCAGGGCTTGATAAACATTATAAAACTTTGGTGTTAACTGTTGTTGGACAGATAAACAAAGCAAAAAATAAAGTTATGAACGTTACTTTTACCGGTAAAAATAACGTTATCGTTATCATTAGACAAGGGTAAGGGAAAGATTCCCATGGAAACGTTCCGCAACCGCGACGAGCCCAAAGCTGGAGGGCAGAACCGTGGTCCACCTAGTTTGTTTACCTGGTTTTCGACGGAATTCCCCAAGCTTTTTCTGGGTATTTTGTCCTTCGGATACCTAAACTGACCTAACGTACCTACCTATTTTTGTAATAAAAACATTGTCGAGTGATTCAAAATAATGCAAGTTTTTTTCAGGTGTACAAATAACTTGGGCCACGGGTTTATCACTCAAAGCCGAGAACGTAAACTAACAAGAAATTATTGTGGCAAACTAAATTAACATTAATTCCGTCGATACTGATTCAAATTTCGAATAAATGTCAATGTTAAATGTTAAGAATAAAACACTGCAATAGGTACGAGATTTTATTTATATTTTTATTAGTTTGGAACATATTATATGAAATATGAGTTTGAAGAACACAGATTGTCCAGTCAGCGTCATACACCATAGAAATAATATTGTGTGTCGAACTTTTTGGTCACCCTGGATCTTTCATACTATATGACGCTGACTGTATGTAACTATGCTGCTGTAGATTATACGATCAAAATACATTTTGTGTAAGTTTCAAATTACAGTTTACGTCTCACAAGACGCTTTTTAAAGTGACTTGCCTAAATACCATAAACAATTTTTTAACTGACACTGGATCGTTTGATACAAGAGTAACCTGTAATACAACATTTAAATAATTAAAGTTTATCTTATATATTTTAAGTATAGTCGACAAACGGACAGCAATTGCATCAACTTTAGAAAACCACCTACCTATCTACACTGTACAAAGTTCTACAATGAACACACATTGTGAATTTAACGGCTATCAACACTGAAGTCTTAATTTAAAATTCCTGTATAATACACATTTTAGAAACACCTTAGGATATTACTAGACAGTGGAATTATAATTGTCTCAACCTGTGTCAGTTCAAGTTAGACTCACAAAAAAAAGAGAACTTTATACAATTACTCCACTTTATACATTACTGGTCTAGTAAGTAGATATCTGACGCAAAATGCTTGAATATGGCAACAAATTCGGAACTTCAACTGTCGTGTAGAAATTGTCTTGAGAGTACCATACGTTTGAAATAGTAAAATCAATTTAACTTTTTGTTTTCATTGCCTATTGTATAAATTTGGAACCACGTTTATCTAAAGAAAAAAGTGTTGTTTTAACCAGCCTAGCTAGGTATACTGAGCGTTGATACACTACCTCCATTATGATTTACGTTACACTATGGATAAACATTCAAATTTGACATTAGAAACCGATCCTGACACATAAGCAATTCACTTATTAAAAAGATATTCGTGAATCCATTAATCTTTGGCTGAATTTCTTTTTATACATGTTTCAATTTGCTTAATTTATATCTAAGCAAAAATATATTTTTTATTATTATAATAGTTACATTTATTTACATTACTTACGAGAAGAATCACAGTGCCTTCATTCCGTAACTAAATGCACACCCTCAAGTGTCGTCTTTCAAGGAAACCAGTCTAAGGGTTCTTACCCACTAGGACGCCACGGCGACGAGATCAGCTACACTGTATCAAAACCATTTATCATCATCTTTTACAACTAATACATGCCAAACCCGCGACATCGCCACTGACGCACATGTGCGTTCAATTGCCTGTAAAATTATGACAGCGGCACTTGGCGAGTCACGAAAACGCATATTTGCGTAGGTGGCAGTGAATGCGTTAAAGTGTCACTCTATGGAACTTGCTAAGTATGTGAACATACCGCCATATTGAAATTGTCTCTGAATGATGAATTTATTAGTGACGTTTGTTTACACAGTTAGCAAGTTCCATACAATGACACTTTAGCGAACGTCGCCATGGCGACCCGTTGAATTAGATACTTATTACAAAAATCAAAGTGGAAGAAATAATGTTGAATCTGCTTAAGGAAAATACTTTAAAGATTGGAGTTTCGACATTACGCGGCGAAGGACATTATTTGAACCTTTTAACCATCACTTATTTATTTATTTAGAACTACCTACTACAAAATGGCTATAAACTAGATTATCTACGATGTAAAACCTTCAGGGTTCCATTAAAATGTAGCTGTTACGGTTATACAGCACAGATTAAGGTTAATCTGTTTTTAAAATACAAAATAGATGCTATTGGTAAAAAAGCTAAAATTACGCAAAATGTTTCATGAAAATGTCATTTTGCTTTGGTTTAAAAACAAAATATGGATCAAATTACAATATTCAAGTAATGAATATGAACTGCCGTTTCATATTTTCTGAAGTTACCAAAAAATATACAATAAGATTTAAAATAGTTGTTGTAATATAATAACCATAACTGAAATATGATATGAAAGTAAAAAATGTATGGTGTCGTATTAAAATTTATAAGCTAATAATTAAATAACAATCCAAACCGCTACTTATTTGTAAGATTTCAAATAATTCAAGTTGATTGAAGATACAAAATAAAATTAAAAGTAATAACCGTGATATAAAACAGGAACAAATAAACTTCTAATAAACATTAATGGGCATAACAAATTCAAACTGATATTATTTTTTTAGTATAATGTCAAAATCTTACATCCTTTTTATTAAAATTATAGTAATCCCCTGAAAGTGTGTGTAGATCTCACACTAAGAACTTTTTTAAAGCATGAATTCTATGTATTTAGTCTGGTAAGTAAATATCCTATTAATTTAAAAGGATTTTGGAAATTTAATCACATGGTGTGCATCTCGAAAAACATGTCAAACAAAATAAGTAGGTAACAAAAAGTTTGAAGTTACTTTTCAACTTTCAACTTTTTGTTTATGGCAACCAGTCGCTTTTAAGTTAAAAGTTAAAAAACTCTTCAGTAATTTGAGGTCATATGAAAACTGGTAAAAACGGATTCTCATAATTCTCAGTAAAATGAGTAATAAAAATGATTTTTAATAATAAAAAGTCGAAATACCTACAACATATCTCATCAATGAAAGGATCCATTTTCCTTCTATTTAGCATTGATTTATTGCACAAACAATATGGCTTCAATAGATGAAACATAATGCTATTCATTCTTAATAAGTGTTTGATATTTGAGGATATATGATATCCTCAACTTATTAAGAAAGCTATCATGAAATATTAAAAAGCATTACCTGATTTAGCAAAGATAAATGGCTCCGAAATTCCAGTATATACGCCATTTTAATTAATTTAAACAGGGTCTAGAGCTCGCATAAAAATATGAAATAAAGAATAATAATTAAAAAGTACCTAATAACAACTCACCAATTTTTTGTGCAGTACAATAAAATATCACATACAATTAAATTTGGCTGTATACCATCACATCACATTCTACGAGAAAACGTCAACAGGCCTCGGTGATTGGTTGACCATGTTAGCCTGCGTTGGACTCGCTAATGGGTCTTCCGTCTGAGATTCATTCATTTTCGCCTCTATCGTAGCCAGCTTTACTGCTTCTTTATATGCACCACGCTTTTTCTTATTGAAACGCATCTGTAAGTTAATAAATGATGATACTAAATTAATTAATTACTTAAATAACAACTTATTTCGTCTGTTTTGCGCAAAGCTCAGCTTTTAGACAAAGCCTAGCAAACCCTTCATGTTTTCGACACCTTTTGGATAATAGTTAAAATTAAAATATCCAAATTACAACTGCTTTTGTCATCATTATCACCATCATCACCATCATCATCAGACATCCACTATTAAACAAAGACCTATTCCCTTAGAATGCCACAATAAACAATCTGTCACCTGCATCCATTGTTTTCCCGCAACTTTATGGATGTCTCTCACTAGATAGACCAACATCTAGTGAGACCTGCAAACATTATGTCTTCCGGTACATGGTCACCACTCGAGAACCTTAATCCTAACCTTGCAGATACACTTTGACCCATTCGTGGATCTTTTGTGTAAACTCGAGAACCTTTCTCCCACAACAGTTATCTGTTCTACAGGCAATGTGGCCCCAAACTGCTTTTGTATGACTTTACATCTTGTTTAATTGTTAAAGATAGTCAATAACCTATGGTGCCATGCTGATGCATATACTTACATAATGGGTAACTGATGGTACTAGAGCCTAAAGATTGAATGTAGATTACATACAGATTTTAACCCAGCAGAACTCATACCATTGATATACAGGGTGTTTGGTAGCTAACTTTAAAAAAAAACAAATTTCGGCTAAGACAGGCTAAAAATGTTCAAAAATACCTCGCCTATCAGCCCCTTAAAGTTTTACATCTAGCTACCAAACACCCTGTATGATTTTTTTGAAGATTGGTATTGATATAGATTGATAAACCCAATGTGGGTTTACATGTAAAAACATATTCCGCACAAGCTTGGCTGTCTTGCTGGTGTGGTAAATGTTTTTTGTTCATTGATATGAATCTCCAAAAAATAACTGTTGAAGCAACTACCTATTTGTAAATCATATTGGCAGCTTTAAATCCTATCTATCCAAAGATAGATTGTGTCACTTGTTTACCGTCAGCTGTGAAATTATCATAATCATAATACATACATGTTTTCCTGATCATGTTCACAATGCATGGCATTATTATCATAGGTTAGCTTTTAGGTTAAATATTTTAGTTTTACAATGTAAATGTAAAAACTCTTTTATCTACAATTAGAATGTTGTATACAAATAAATCATGACAAGGGAAGAGTACCAACGGAAAAATTTACAATGCAATTCACTTACTACTTACTCAAGGAAAGAGTAGAAATTAAATATAGAAGCCACTTTCTACTTAACTGGCATATTTTTAACACACATTGTTTGAATGTGGCAACAATCATGGAAATATTAAGTTTCATTTTATCTGTATTGTACTCTATTACATGGGAGTCTAAGAGTCAAATATTTTTCTTACATAGAAAAAATGTGTGCGGCATAAAATTTACCTTATAATCCTCTAGAAATGGGCTCAAACTGTCGCAGGGCATTAGAGATGACGTTGTTGAAGCAAACCACGCCACATGCGCCCTGGATGTTGGTGTCACGCTAAGTACTCTGCCGGGCCACCACGGAAACCCAACAACTTTACCCCAAACAATGTCTCCTGGAGCAACACGGACCAACCGTGCCCCAGCACTCTCCATTTCTGTAGCAGGAAAATTCGGGACCATATCACTCTCCCAGTCGTCTGATCCACTTTCTGCAACATCTTGCTCATTTCTTCTCTCATAGGAATTACTACTCAATCTTCTTAAGCTAATTGATAGCTTCTGTTTTAGGCAGTGCTCTTTTATGTCACTAAAATAGTTTATGGAATCGGAATCAGTAACATTCTCATCTCTTGTCTTTGGAAACTTGTGCTTCTTTTTGTGTTTCACCTTGTGCTTATGTTTCTTTTCTAGTGGGTCTATTGTAGGCGGTCCATTGGACACATTGTTTCTAGGTGACAAAGCTCCATTATGTTTTGGTGATTGCCGTGTCCCCATTTTGAGGGTTATGGTATTTTTCTTCGCTTGTTTCTTAGCTTTTTTCAATGCTTTTTTTGCAACTTTCAAATCCAGTTTGGAAGGTTTTGTCATATCACATGAGACTCCGGAATCTTCATTATAGTCTCCCGTTATAGGAGGTATTTTGACCACCGTACCTTCACCTTCACCAAAGCAAATTTTAAGAGTCCGTGCACTAGGAAACATAGAAGTGAATGATGGATCACTTGTGTCTTTATTCTCAAGGTCACTGGACACACTGACAAATGCCATTTCCTTTGTCGGACTATTAGTTGATTTTTGGACCTTGATATTTGCCTTTTCACTAGCTTTGTTAGAACTTTTAGGGGCACCTTTTATGGCGCTGGTTATCTCGCTTGGTTGCAGACGAGGTATCCTCGGAATCAGTGAGCTGCCGATGAGGTACTTTTTCCCGGCGGCGGGTGACTCAAAGTTGACGGGGGAAATGTCGTCATCGGATTCCAGCTTCCGTTTCTTAGACACGTCTACATTTTCATTATTCTCGTTGCAAATACCTTTGCAGTTGGAGCACAGGACCTTCCTGGCCCTCAATCGCACAGTCATCTTTTGTTTTTGCTGCGGTTTGCCCTTCGGACCAGGTTTTTTAGACTTTTGTGGGTTGTCGGCCGCATACTGTGGCTCTTGGTAAGTGAATCTTTGACTAGCGGAATGTAGCTTATCATCGGACGAATCGGTGGATACAGTTGATTTGGAAAACGCTGGATTGAGGCTATACACTCCATAAGGCAGATTACTGCAAAACAATACGAATAAACCCAATTAGAAGAGTTTTTTTTACCAATAATCAATACACATAGAAAGGAACACTGTACCAATACCAACCCTTTGTTAGAGTCCAAAAGTACACCTTGGAACTTTTTGTTTTCTGCACTATAAGAAACTACTATTAAATCAGCTAAAGCTTCCTCAACATTGACCAAAATCTTGGAATTCTTTTGAATCATTATATCGGCTGTTGCAGCGACAGCCGCCATATTTTTCTTGGAGGAACGTCATAGACTAAATAAATTCTATATTTCTATCAGATTATCGCATGTCGATGGTCAAACTTAACAATTAAATATCGGGATTAATCGAGTAGACCCAATATAAATATATGTATTTTTAATTTGCACGATTCTATCCTATCGTAAATTTGATTGATGTGTACGAGACAAATTATGACTGGATTTATTTAGTTCATTTTCCGGAATCTGTCATTACAATTATACCGAAACCAGAAAAGTGCAGCCCTAACTTTATCAATGTTTTTATCTTCGTTCTCCTTTGACTTGACAGCAGTTGACGTTTGACGTTCGTTTCGTTTCGTTTTACTTGCTATGCTTGCGGGCTGCGGCACGGCGATTGCGGGAGAGTAGCTATCGCAAAGTAGCCGCATATAACTTCAGAATATTTGCCGAAATATATTTTTTTAAATCGTAAAACTTATAACCAGCAATCTTGTTAATATATAGGTTAATTTGATAATAGTGTGTTATTTTATTGCTAATTACGAAGTAAGAAGACTTACATAATCAAAATCGTGTTGGAAACAGGTTTTTTGTTTTATTACGTTATGTTATGTGCTTAGCAGTTTTCAAGGTCTTAAAATTTAAATTACATCATTGATCAGTACTCTTTTGTGCTTTAAGAAATAGTAATAAAAAAAAGAAAGTAAAGAAATACCATTTCTGGCTAACTCAAGTCAAGTATGTTATAAAGTTTAAGTAGGCAATTAAAAGTTACATTCATAGTTTTTTAACTTTTAATTTAGATAGATGTTTTCATCATTATTTTGGAACATCTGTGGTTTAGCTGTCCAGTCACATTTACATATTTTTCTTTTTAGATAATGGCTGCTGAAAAGAGGATAGATATCACCAAACCACTATGGGATCAGAGCACTTTTGGAGGGAGATTCAAGCATTTTGCCTTCATCTCAAATCCTTTGCTGTCTCTTGTGCCAGAATCAGAGCTCCATGAAGCTAAAGAGTTGTACTTTAAATACAAGTGAGTGTTTATTTAAATTTAATTTCTTATAATCTAATTTATAACCACTTTTCAAGGTCTGATATTTATCTGGTATTCACAATCTATTTTCATTTATTTTTGTCTTTTCATATGTATACATATCCTGTTGGAGTAAATTAAATGCTGCACCTTGTGTGACAATGTTTATTGGAATTAATAGGTACTATACAAATGAATACATTGCTAGAGGGGCAGAGCAATAGACAAAATACAAATTGATTTAGCTACCATAGAACTAGGATAAAACTTTGGCACTAGAAACTAGAAAGAACTTAGGTGACCAAAGATTCATAAGAAATTTAGTACTGGCTGTAAAGAAGACAGTCTATACAGAATATTTTTTTTACATTACAGAGAAGGCAAAGAGCCTGCCAATACTCCCATGGACAAAGTAGTTCGTGCAAAACAGCTTTATGAATCAGCATTCCACCCAGACAGTGGAGAATTGCAGAATGTGTTTGGAAGAATGTCCTTCCAAATGCCAGGCGGCTGCCTGGTCACTGGAGCTATGCTGCAGTGGTACAGGTATGTTTCTTACAAGCTAGAATATTTAGCATTCTGGTACCCCTTGTTTTGGATTATGAACTCTGGAATCAGCTAGCGACATCATGGGACCGGCTTGCTTGTTTGTTCCATATAATACATGTCTTGAATTCAATTAATAGTGATAGCTGTGGTTACAATATCTCAAGTCTTTCATGTAAGAGTTAGACTCACATACATGTAACTATAAATTTGTATAGGTATGGGCTGGATGGATACAACAGTAATTAAGATGTTGAATCCCAAATGAATGACTTTTCGGGCTTAGAAAATAATAGAACTCGTATGCAATGCATTATTTAGCAGGGATTTCCACTAGTCTCAGCCTTCGCTAAAAAAACTTAAAAAATAATGTTATGTTCCAAAACAGACTCACAAAACATTATTTAATTTAGTCTAGCTTGTTCATACTTAGTAGGGAATAACAATTACACTAAAGCAAATCTTAGGCATCATATTATAGGCGATGCGGTTAGCAACTCATCACTCTTTTCATTCCCCTTTCTACCTACACGCCCACAATCATGCGAAACCTTGACCTAGACTTGATTTAGGAATATAGGTTTGTATTAAAGCACATCGAAATATGCATTTTAGATATATAAAGTTATTATGAAACTCATCAAACCTTATCAAACTGTTTATAACATAATACAGCTTGTAAATACTGTAATCTTGACATATTCATTACGATATTAATTGATTATATCAGTTCTTTACGAATGCGGTTTGTATGTAACCTGTAACATGATAGCAGATAGCATTGAATACAATACCTTATCATTATAAAAGGTTTAAGGTTCACATTTTATGCGATCTTTGCACTGTTCCACTTACCTATTTAAATATGCCAGTAATATCTTAAAATCCTCAAAGGCATTGTCCAAATTCCCGCCGTGTGGGGATCTGGCTATAAATAAATATAAATTCCTGTTTCTGAGTAATGAAAAAATTTGATGTTAAATATCGCTTATGTGTTCAAGCCTCACTTTGCCGTTCGGAGAACACCATCTTGAGTTTTCACTATACATTTACATAAATCACGGGTCTGTCCCATACGGGGTAGACAAGAGTCTAAGGTGACAAGACCTTAAAGCCACGTTTAGCATGATTGTGGGCGTATAGGTCGAAAGGGGAATCAAAATAGTGATGGGTTGCTAGCCGCATAATAACATGATTCCTAAGATTTTCGCCCATTCCCTCGATGGGCTTTTACCATCTGCGCGGCAAGAAGCAGCTAGTATATTCTCTGTTTGCTCCCAGACCAGTATGAGAGAATACACACGATTTTGCAGGTTAAATTCGCAGGTCGAAAAAAACCTTGAAACCAATCACTAAGTTAAACGACCTTGAGTGACTATTTTAAATTACTACGCTTAGTGAACAATGAAAGAAAACGCCTGGCAAAAATATGCGGTACGCCTGCCAAACTATTTACGAAATGCCGATGAGTCAAGAATCATGTGAGTCTAATGACCAGAGCCAAGCCAGAGGGGTGTGTCTGAAACGTTTTTTATACTACGTCGTCGATCATGCTAGGTTTTAGGTCTTGTTCCTTAGGCTATGTCTAACCTCTCACTACCTACCTGCATTGCACGGTCTCATTGTCTAAGGGAAGACGGGCCCAGCGTACGGTCCCTCCCCTTCTTGGCGCGGTCCTGGCGGAAGCCGGGGCCCCCGGGGGGCGTTTGTGGTGAAACCCTAGTGGCATCCCACTGCGTCCCCGTCACACCGGATTGAGGCAACGCCGGAGAGTTTTTAGTTCGGGTATACCCCTTCGGGGGGGGGGGGGGGGGGAGTCCTACATAACCCTAGGCATCCCCGTGCCTAGGACATCCATAAAGATTTCCTCTCCGTTAAAGAAAAAAAAAAGGCTGTACCGTAAGGCAGTGTCTATTTACCTTTTTCAGTTATGACACTTTTGGTGGTATTTATTTATTGTTGTCAAGTGGTCCAAATATGAGACTGCGGACCCCCATACGTATACGTATAGAGGTAAGCGATTACCATAGCTTTTAAACCTTGGGAACTTGTAGTGTGTTGCCGGCTTTTCAAGAATTTTAACTCCCTCGGGAAAAGCAGATAGGGAGTTAATTTGTTTAATGAATTGTTTTCCCCGTTTTACATACATACATAAATCAAGTCTTTATCCCTTATGAGGTAAACAAAGCCTAGGGTAACAAGACCTAAAGGCCACGTATAGCTTGATTGTGCGCGTAAACGGCAATGAAAATAGTGATGGGACTAAGATTTTCGCCCTGCGCGGGAAGCAACTGGTACAGTGGGGGAAATGTAATTTAATTACATGCCACTGTAGAACCGTATCGTAATAAGATGGCATATCACTCGAGTTTGAGTGATGGCGGCCTGTCAATTGCGACAGGGTTCTACCTACGGTGGTATATGACTACATTTCCCTTAACATTCTATGTTTCCCTGTTTTACAATACACAAACATTGTAAAGCTTGCGGACGTTGTAGGACTTACGAGGTTAATCATTTCAGAACAGGCACAGCCATTGTCTTCTGGCAGTGGGTGAATCAGTCGTTCAACGCGCTTGTGAACTACACCAATCGGAACGCCAACTCGCCGTTGACGACGACGCAGATGGGCGTCGCGTACGTGTCGGCCACCACGGCGGCTATGGGCACGGCTCTCACGTTCAAGTTCGTTGTGCAGAAGAAGGCGACGAATCCGATATTGGCTGTAAGTAGCATTTATTCTGGTTGGCCAACTTTGAGGAATACAGCTTTTTTTGCCGCCGTTTTGATTTGGCGGCAAATATGAATTGCATGAAAAAAAACAGTGTAGATACGGCAAATTTGCTATGGAGCGTTTTAATAACGTGTTTCCTGGTGGATTAATTTCGAGAAACGGTGATATCGATTAACTGGGCCCCAAGATCGCCTGTTTTTTTTTTACGTGGGGCTATCTAAAGGGACGTGTCTATGCTATACTAACAGGCTAATCAACCTTCAGCAATAAAAACAAAATATTTCGAGACGCAGTTACTGAATCTGTCATGCTGCTAGAGGTGGATATTTGTCTGACATTCTCCATATCTAATTGCCGGCCATAAAAACTATAATTAACAATAAGTACTTCATAAAAATGTACCTGTTATTTGGCCTTCCTTATTTTTACTGCAGTAGCATATGCCTTACTGTTAACCTTGTATTATTTATTAGTCACAACATAGCTTTGGCCTACATAAGTTATGATATAAATCCGTAGAATCCTACATTTTCACGTATTAAGGTGGGCCAGTCCCGGCGGCACTGCAATGCCGGGTCGACCCGTGTCAGGAGTGGAGCAAGCTCCGAACATCCCAACGTTTTACAAAAATCAGTTTAATATACTGGTCCCTCAGTGAGGGAACTTTCAGATATTAAGCTGAAAAGAACAGATACTACACTTTGATCTTAGCCAAAAGGCCGAGAAGCGATAATTGTAAACAGATACAGTGAGGTAGTCTATAAACCGAGAAAAATCTTAACACCGCGATGTAGGATTGGGCTTGGATGTGAGAGTGACATCTAGCGCTAGTTTTGGTAACTATTTTTATAGCAAAACATAGTTACAAAGACATGGCAGAGATGGCGTTACGTGTCTTATATTTTGTGACTTCATCTTTTAAAATGTAAACAGGTTTGTTTTTGCCAAAATATCTTAATAATTTAAGATTATTTTACTTTTAGAGATTTGTGCCGTTCGTAGCGGTGGCCGCTGCCAATTGGGTCAACATTCCTTTGATGAGGCAGACTGAATTTATAAAAGGTACGGATGAAGATAAAAACAACATAATCAGGCACCAATAAAACAGTTTTAATAAGATACATTTTGGTCTATCTTATAGATTCTCATAGAAAAATTAGCCAACTGGCTAATCTTTCTCTATACATTTTGCCCATTGAGTGTGATTTCATTTAGCTTGATGTTATTTACCAAAATGAAAACTGGGCTATTTCTTCATCCCATGGGAATTTTGAAACATCTCTTCTAGCACATCTATGATTCTCCAGAAATCCTACTAATTTTGTGCGGATGTGAGTGAGTATGTTTGTTTCTTCTTCACACTGAAACGATTGGACGGATTTGGATCAAATCTATATTAAAAGTTTTCTATATAACTAACACTTAAGATAACTGGCACTTAACAGTGAGTGGTGAAAAAGGCCCTTACTGTAATTATTAATGTCCGCCTAAAAGCAAAGATTGCATTACATCCAGTCCGATAAAACCCCTTTGTTATAACTAACCTTTTTTAGGTCTTCAAGAAGGAAGTTTTTAAGTTGTCATTTTGATTTGTTATCTTGTCATCCCTACAATAAAATGTTTTTCCTTGAACTCAAAGAATATTTAATATATATCAAGTGGCGACGAGGATAAACCACGATAATGAACGCGGAACAATTCAAACAATTTATGGATGTTCATATGAACCAACAAAATCTAAGATTGAAGCTATTCTCAAAGCAACCCCACCCCAAAACACAAAAGAGTTGAAATCATTTCTGGGACTTGTGAATTTTTACGAAAGATTCATACCAAACCTTCATAGCATTTGTGCAGACCTACATGCAATGACAGGACAAAAACAAAAGTGGAAATGGACTAAACACGAAAACGACATTTTCGAAGAAACAAAAAGATGCATAATCAAATCAAAACCACTCACCGCATTCGATGAAAAACAACGACTTTACTTGGCATGCGACGCTTCTGAAAAGGGTGTGGGGGCCGTATTATTTCACAAACAAAAAGATAAAGAGTTACCAATAGCATTTGCCTCCAGAAAATTAAACCCAGCGGAAAGCCGATACTCAGTAATCGATAGAGAAGCATTAGCCATACTTTTTGGGATAAAAAAGTTTGATCAATTCCTAAGGGGTACAAAATTTATTTTAATTACAGACCATAAACCGCTTATTCACATATTAGGCACGAACCGAATTTTACCAAAAATAGTTAACAACAGATTAGTCAGGTGGGCATTGACAATCGGAAGCTACGACTATGACATTTTATATACAAAAGGCGAAAACAATACGATCGCTGACCCCCTGTCGAGAATGCCTAATCCTGATGAAAAACCATCGAAATGCGAACGCTCTGTACACAGGATAATACAAAATATACACGAGAGTCAGTTTGAAGACATAGCGATAAGCGAAGAGACTATCAAAGAACATACCAAACAAGATCCCACTCTCAAAAAAGTAATTCAATGTCTCATGTCGAATTGGAGCCTTTACAATTACGATGACAATACATTACAACCTTATTTCAAAAAAAGGAATGAGTTATCTGTCGAAAACAAGATTTTAATGCTACAAGGGAGAATAATTATACCATCTACATTAAGGAAAGTAACACTAAAATATCTTCACAGAGGACATCCAGGCATATCAGCCATGAGAGCACTAGCGCGTTTTTATGTTTGGTGGCCTTCAATTGAAGAAGATATTGACACCTTCGTGGGAACATGTCACGCATGTCAGGAAAACAGGCCTAATAAACCCGAATTACCGATATTTTCCTGGTCTATTCCAGACACTGTATGGCAGAGATTGCATATCGACTTTGCAGGTCCTTTCCAGGGTAAATATTGGTTAGTGCTTTGTGACGCCCTGTCAAAATGGATAGAAATAAGACCAATGAACAGAATAACAACAGACAAATTGTGTGATGAGCTCAGCGATATCTTTACGACATTTGGTTTACCTGAAATAATTGTATCAGACAACGGCCCACAGTTTACATCAGACGCCTTTAAAATTTATTGTAAGAGGAGAGGAATATCACACATAACGTCATCTCCGTATCATCCCCGTACAAATGGCCTTGCTGAACGCCTTGTACGCACGTTCAAAACTCGTATGAGTGATGGAGGATATCACAGCAACACAACAGAACGACTACGAGATTTTCTATTCACGTACAGGAACACGCCGCATAATACTACAATGAAGTCTCCGGCGTATATGATGTTCGGACGGCAATTAACATGTGTTTTGGACAATGCACGTCCGAGCACCAAGAAGATGTTACAGCATAGCCATATACGAGCAAACATAATGGCAGAAAATCACCATAAAACAAAAACGACAAATCATTTGCCAGGTGATCATATTTACGTACGCACAAGACAGGAGCATAGATGGAAACCAGCTGTCGTAGCACAAAGGACACACAGATACTCTTACGTTGTACAAACACCAGAAGGAGTCTTTCAACGGAGACATGCAGATCACATACGACCACGTATGACTGAAGCAATACCATCTGAACAAAATGACGTTGTCGGTACACCGTTTCATACACCAGTTGGAAGTCCTGGAACATTGGAAACATCTACAGCAGCATCAACTCCAATGCCTTCGTCTACCTCTGCACATACAACAGACAGCCAAGAAATCAGCCCTGACATAATTCCAACTGCTGCGCCGCTAAGGCGAAGCACAAGGATCACCAGAGCACCGAGGCGCCTCATTGAGGAGCTTTAAATGATGGATGGGAGGAATGTTATAACTAACCTTTTTTAGGTCTTCAAGAAGGAAGTTTTTAAGTTGTCATTTTGATTTGTTATCTTGTCATCCCTACAATAAAATGTTTTTCCTTGAACTCAAAGAATATTTAATATATATCACCCTTGTTCTTCGTACATAACCAAGTTACATTACTAGGACATTCTAAGGTAAAACAAATACTTACCGACCGACCGACCTCCGTCAGGCAGTCTGCCTCCGTGGCGTCGTTCAAGGAGGGCTTGAAGAAGATGTGGCTCACACCATCTCCTTAAATATTGTATGTGTACTCATATTGTATGTAGTGTGTATGTATGCATGTGTTTAATGATATTTAGTAGTTTATTTATGAATTGTGTTGTATTTTGAGATGTAAGTATGCTCTATTGTGGCTTTCACTGATATTTTGAACTCACTCTTTGTCGGTCTCTCGCTTAATGCTCCTCTCATTTACTCAAAGGTTAACTGGTAGAGTTCCCTTATAGGCATAAGTTCGCATTTGTGCATATATTTAAGGTCTTTTTTGTGATTTGTCTCTGCTTCTTTATATTTGTACAATAATGCATTTACTTACTTACTATTTCTAAAGTAAAACCCCGCCGCACCTAAACCTAAATTAATCCGAATTAATCGGCCAGCGTTGATTTTACCAGTGCTGGTAATGTAACTTGGTTATGTACGAAGAACAATTAGAAAAAACTATCGACTGGCACTTCTTAATAACGTTTTAATATGCATTTACAGGTTTAGAAGTAACGGATGACAATGGAAAGATTATCGGCAAGTCGCAGCTAGCTCCGGCAAAAGGAATCTCACAAGTGGTCACCTCTAGGTAAGTGAACCGAGCATAAAAATAATAGTTTGTGAGGTCTTAGAGCGTTCGGGTTTGTCTTGATATTTGAATTGTATAATATGATTCCTAAAAATTTCGCCCATTCCCTCGATGGGCTTTTAACATCTGCGCGGGACGAAAAGCATTTTTTAAACATTCGCGAATGCGAATGCAAATGTCTGCTACTGACATTCGCGGATGCGAATGCGAATGTAGAAGTGTTCAATTTTTTTTAATAAAAATTTTAATCATTAAGCTTCATTGCCCAAGGTAAAATAATGAATAAATAATACCAAATGATAAAGTAACGACTGTTAATGTGCTTATGAGGTTAAGTTACTTTTTATTGCATTAAAAATATAAGAAATGAATGGATTTTTGATTTTATTGAGTTACCATTATCTTCAAATTGTTTTTTTTTCTGATATTTTTATTCGTAAAACATTCGCGGAAAATATGCGAAAATCCGCGAATGCGAATGCGAATATTCGTTACATCACTAGTAGGTACATTAGGTTTTTCATTTACTTGGGACCGGCATGGAAGGAATTTTTAAATCATAGTTTATGTAAATGTAGAAGTGAGCAAATATGTATGTATGTATGTATGTAAACTCTTTATTGCACATAAAAATTAAAAAATACAAAAATACACAGAAAATAGTACAAAGGCGAACTTATCCCTAAGAAGGGATTTCTTCCAGTTAACCTGACACAGAAAGGAAATAGTTTACAAATAAAGGCAAGCAGTTATTTTTGTGCGCAAATAATAGTCTTAGTACTTAACAAATTAACACTAAAGTACATTATACAACTATAATAAGATAATATATAAATAACAGAATAAAATTTATCCAATAAACTTACATAAACACTAACGAATATCAAATAAAATAAACAAATACTCGAACCGAAATACAATATGAAAGGCAGCTACCGCCTCAGGTGCCAGTGCTCAGCCACAACTTCCTCAGCGAAAAAGCAAAATTGTTTTGCTTTTATATTTTGTACAAGCTGTTCTTATAACTAACTTACTTAAACAATAGCCGAATTGGTCCAACCGTTCTCGAGTATCGCGCGTAGCAATATAAATTTATATTTATAGACATTTATGTGATGTGATGCAGGATCGTGATGTGCGCGCCGGGCATGCTGCTGCTGCCGCTAGTCATGGAGCGCATCGAGCGCAAGCCGTGGATGCAGCGCATGCGCTGGGCGCACGTCGGCATACAGACCGCCATCGTCGGCATGTTGTGAGTACATACATCACGTCTTTATCCCCTACGGCAGTGCGGCTGCCCCACGTACGGTAACGGGGCATTACCTACCTGCATTGCACGGTCTCATTGTCTAAGGGAAGACGGGCCCAGCGTACGGGCCCTTCCCTTCTTGGCGCGGTCCTGGCGGAAGCCGGGGCCACCGGGGGGGCGTTTGTGGTGAAACCCTAGTGGCATCCCACTGCGTCCCCGTCACACCGGATTGAGGCAACGCCGGAGAGTTGGTTCCTAACCTGGGGGTAATTACCCCGGCAGGGGTAGAACGGAGATTCTAGGGGGGTAACACGGGATGGCACGAAATAGTATTAAAATAGCAATAAACAAAATAATAGTACGGTAAACGGTAGCACGGCGCTCTCATGCGCGCGGCTTTTCTTACTTTACTTACTAGTTACCTAAACGTGCAATTTCTTACATAATAAACATATTTTAGTTCGGATTTGTGTGGTTTTAATTGTTTTAAATTAGCTAGGGGTAAACTCAATTCCCATACTTGTTCACAGGGGTAGTGACATTGAAAAGGTTAGGAACCACTGCCTTACGGGGTAGACGGAGCCCAAGTTGACAAGGCCTACAGACGTTTAGCAAGATTGTGGGGCTAGGTGTAGGGAGAATGGAATCAAAATTGTAATGGGTTGCTAGCCGTATATAACATGATTCCTATGATTTTCGCCCATTCCCTCGATGGGCTTTTGCCATCTGCCCGGGATGAGAAGCAACTGGTGATTTAGATCCTTGGTATTTGGCCGGCATGTTCCTTGAGGATCAAAAAGGCGCATTTAGAAGGTATTTTGCAAACTTCTCTCGAGATAAAAGGATGGGATAGGAATACATACATACATACATAATCACGTCTTTATCCCTTACGGGGTAGACAGAGCCTAAGGTAACAACACCTTAAGACCACGTTTAGCATGATTAAGGGCGTATTGGTGGAAAGGGAAATCAAAATAGTGATGGGTTGTTAGGCGCATCGCCTGTAACATGATTCCTAAGACTTTCGCCCATTCCCTCGATGGGCTTTTACCATCTTTGCGGGATGAGAAGCCTCTGGTAAATTCTGTGTTATGTATGTCGGGATAGGAAATAATGACTTACCCCCTTATTCATAAACGCTGTGTAGGCTTCTGCTAACTTAGCAATCGTTTGTCCTTGTCTGTCACTTTGACATTTACCTTTCACAGATAAGGACAAACGATTGCTAAGTTAGCAGAAGCCTATAGAGCGTTTATGAATAAGGGGGTTAATATTTGAAGAATTTGTTGGAATAAGGTGGTGTGCCAATTTGACGTTACCTGCGCGGACGAAGTCACGGATAAAAGCTAGTATACGTATATTATAATACGACAATAAAATCAAACATAGTATAATATAATTTTAAATTCCTATAAAATCCAGGTAAAAGAAATTGTTTTCTAGTATTATACCTACTTATTTAAGTGTGCCTGCTCTATCGCATTGGGATCAAAATCCTGTAATGGTAGTGTTAAGTGTGTTTATAAATAAATAAATAAATAAATTATTATTTATATTTCCAGCTTAACATTTATGGTGCCGACGGCCTGCGCGTTGTTCCCACAAAGATGGTTAGTGAACTTTCTAACATAGTACTTCATCCATACATACATACATACATACATAAATCACGTCTTTATCCCTTACGGGGTAGACAGAGCCTAAGGTAACAACTGGTACAACAGCCATGCTAAACGTGGCCTTTAGGTCTTGACCTAAAGGCCACGTTTAGCATGGCTGTTGTATAGGTGGAAAGGAGAATCAAAATAGCGATGGGTTGCTCGCCTCATCGCCTATAACATGTTTCCTATGATTTTCGATGGGCTCGGTGAGCTTTTACAATCTGCGCGGGTAGAGAAGCAACTGGTACATTCTGTTTTTTCTTTGGGAGCAAACACCAGCATGGAAGAAACAAACGTAAAAAACGTGAATTATTTAAAACTACAACTGAATTAACTTTTGTTTTTCAGTAAAATCTCAACTGACACGATCAAACGTTTCGAACCAGAAAACTATGAAGAAATACTAAAGAATACGGATGGAAAACCACCCCAGTACGTATACTTCAACAAGGGTCTCTAAGTAAGTAGATGTTATTATGAAAAAGACACGGCAATGCTGTCTGTACACTCGACAAGTAGACTAAACAACACTACGGTGATGGCACCAGTTTTGGACACTAAGCTAACAAGCACCAGTTATAGACACTTAATTCTTTATCTAAAGATAATCTATATAAATAAAATGAATGTTGCTAAGCGCACAACTCGAGAACTGCTGGTCCAATGCGGCTAATTTTTTTCATGTGGTTAGGACCAAGTTCCACTGAATGTTTTTGAAACTGCTATCTCTTCGTTTCATATCCATTTATAAGGCATAAGCATCTAGAGGTAACACTGTTTCCATAGAAATAAAAAAGGTAGCTTAGCTGGTTTCTGAACAAAATATTGAAAAGTGTGGTGGGAAAAATATTCACTCTGCCTTATAAAAGGGTAATAAGAGTTATTGTGTATTATTGGGTCCGTGTCCATTACTGGTGCAGTTACCCTACGGTAGTTATCTACCATCAGGTATTGACAATACGCGACTTTTGAATATCACTGTCATTATGGCTCGGGTAGTATTATTTCTAAAACAAAATTGTTTATCACATCAAATAATAACTGAAAAAAAAATATTTGAGATCTATTTCAATTACCTATGTTAATTTGTATTTTGTATTTGTAATACGTCTCATGAAGGTAATTTGTATTTTAAATCGGCACATTTAATATTTTGCCCAAATTTGTAAATAATCAGAACCAGACTTAGCCAACTTTGAGGCGGTTGTTGCTGGTAAAAATATGAATAATAAATATAAAAAAAGCAACTAAACTCTATGATGTATTGTAAATTTGGTGATAAAAAAAACGTTATTAACTTTTTAATTTTTCGTAAACATAAGAGACCATTGATAGATTTGTAAGTTGCCAGTGTTGCGTTGTGTGGTGGCCAGTGTTGCCGTATTGTGGTTAAAAAATAAAGGATACAGTAGATAGTGTATTAGGTACTTTATGTAGGTAACTGAAAAATAAATTTTGCGCATTTGGCTTATTTTTACGTTTTAATATCGTTAAACAGATATTATAAAATTTATTGAAATACTATTTTTAAAACCACGATATTATTGTTAATTACAGTGAATTGTAAAGACATCTAATTGGCGGATTAAGATAATTTAAGATTATTGTTCTCAATTATATTTTAATTTAACTACTTAAGTGTATTATGATTATGTTGTTTTTTTATGGCGATCAGTATTGTTTTTAATCGGGCTAGTATTATACAAAGATTATTTAAAAAAAATAGTAATTAGAAAGATTTCGCTTTTTTATTATTTACACATTTATTTGCATAAGATTTCATGATTTATTTTGCTTTTCGAATATTTTTCTACATTAAAAACAATACATTCCGATTGGTATTACTAAGTGTATTTGCAGCCTTATTTGCATTTTTAGTAAATAATGGTTTTATTTTCAGTAATTATTACTAGTCTGTGCTGAGCTCAAAAAAAAATTAAAATAGTCCCTGCCGGAATTGTGTTTTCCTAATGTTGTGCCATTATTCGAACTCTATTTGAATAATTTTGTAGGATTGTTTATGTAAAAATCATACGCTTGTGAATTTGTTAGTTACTCTTAAACCAGAGCTGGGACAATAAAATATGTATAGAAAAAACTGCGTTTTTATCATATTCATACCCACAAACACTTCTGTTATTATTATTATATTTATGTTTAACCATCGTATTTGCTTTGCGAAACAGACGAAATAAAATGTTATCATAATCAATCTGTATATTTTATGAAGAACGGGTAATGCAAGGGGTATGAAAAAGGGGTAACAGAAGAGTGGCGGGAGGAAGGCGAGACCTTTGCCCAGGAACACTTTAACAGACTAAAAAAGGGAGAGGAGAAATTGAAATGGAAAATATAAAAGAAAAATCACAAAGTCGTATTGAAAACCTCCGCGTTTTAGTTTAAGAGGCAAAGTGGAAAATTACTTTAAAAATCGATCAAAAATAAAACAACATGATAAAATATTTCGATATTTATATTCGACATCTTAACACGAAATAAACTTTGAACTTCACACCAAGCTCGAAAAATATATAAATTACATGCAGTAAATGTACATTACGCTTATATGTTACAAGAATAAGGCACCGGATTACAAACGAGTATATAGAATTTCAGTTCTATTTTCATTGGCACCTAAGATAAAGTCAAAACTAACTTTATAAATTCCCCCCCCCTAGATTTAAGAATTCATTGGAACAATTTTAATAATTAAATAAGCATTCAAACAAACTGGAATAGTGTTGTCATCGACAAAAATATAATTTTACTTTATAATTCGACATAGTCTGGATAAACACATAAAAAATCTTATCTTTTCTAAAAAAACTGTTGTTTTACATTGTTTAAGTCAGAAGTAGCGCAATGTTGGTATTTTTTTTCAGACGATGTCATTAAATGGCAACCTAATAAAAAAAGATTTTACTCTATTCAATTTAAGTCTAATTAATCATGTCGTCATGAAGATGAATGCATTTTAGATTGTCCAATTATGACATAAAAATATAAAAGTATTTTTCGAAGGGGCAATTTAATTAAAAAATATATTACACTAATCATAAAGTCTTTTAGGTGCCTACTAAACTAAGAGCTAAAATTAAAAATAAATCAACTTATAGTAAGTAAAAGTACGCATCTGATCCAGAACTTGATGAATTTTGATATACTTTCTTGATTTCACCAGCGTTACACGACATAGAATTACTTAAATTTTAACACATTTACACTTACATAAAATAATTTCTAATCTCAAACATCAACACAAACACAAACTTACTGGAACTTAAAATGGCGTCCACTGTTTTTGATCAAAGAAAAATATACATTTCAACTCACAGGTAAACGCTAATCTCTAATGGCGGCAATGGTGCACTCAGAAGTAATGAACTGTTGTATAACGATATGTTAAAATTTGTATGGTGTTCAAACGCTCTCACACCAAAAGTACCTTATATAACATGAATGTTTTACAAAATTTATAATTCATCACCGCGTTGCAATTGTTAAAAATTTGAAAAAGTTAAACAATGCTATAAACATGATAACAATGCATAACTTTGGTTACAAATTGCGTTTAAATATTCTACTGCAGTGCGCTTTAACTTTCAAATCACAATAAATAAAAACAGATGCGTACGAAGCTACAAAAATATACAAGTTAATACACGTTAGCTTTCTCAAGTAGAACAGACGCCTCGCACATCGCCTTTGCAGTCGATCTCACCAAGAACAATAGATGTAGCTGTTCGAACACGTTCAGTTGGATTCTTGTCCTCACCAACCCATGGAGTACTGTCGCTCTTTCTAAATCCAACCACCTCTGCAGGGACAGTTCCCTGTCATCCACTGGGACTCCTTGGACGACGTCTAAAGGCCCCCATAGCATGAACTCGAGGACGGACTTCGCCTGGTTGAGAGAGATGGCTCGTTCTTCTTGTAGAACTTGGTTGAGGAGAGGCGTGAGTTTCTCTCCAGGGAGGATTATTTCTAGGGCTTTGATGGCGCACTTGCAAAGCGAGCTTGGGTGCGCGTCAGGAGTTGATTTGTTCATGTCGTCGCTCAGTCTGAAAGACAATAAAACAAAATAAAAATTCAGTTTATTCTGCAAATACGCAAATCTTCACGTATATTTTTTGGTAGTCCAGTTCTTCCGCCAATATGAAACGTCGCAAGACATTTGACAGCAGATTTATTAATGGTTAAGGATTGATGATGCTTGGTGTTGTTTGTTGTTGCGCCAAATTGGCAATTGGAATGTGCCAGCATAGAATAACGTAGCGAGTAGCAACGTAGAGAGTAATGTTACTGCCGGTAAAATTACTGGTACATGAGGATTAAATGTAAGCTTAAGATAAGATTAAGGAAGGCAATGCTTCACTATTATCAGAAATCTTCTGGTACTGTGTTCATAGGTGGTAGTTCCCACATATCATCAGATACACACTTGACACACTATTTCATAGCATGGGCGTTGCTAAGGGGGGCAAGGGGGCTGCTGCCACCCCCTAGAGCAGGGTTTCTTAAACTTTTTGCAGTCACGGACCACTTTCACAATTTAAACAACTTCACGGACCCCTCTCAAAAAATATTTTAGGGAAATAACAAAAAACCTTATTCGTCAAGTTTACGACACAATTTCTACTGCGGACCCCTGATAGACATGCCACGGACCCCTAAGGGGTCCGTGGACCACACTTTAAGACACCCTGCCCTAGAGAATCGAAAAATGTATAGCCTCTATTTTTTGACAATATTCATTCAAGTGCCACCCTGTTTAACCGGTAGATGCTATGCTTCTCCTAGCCGCTGGTCATCGATTGAGTCTTACTCACCCTTGTAGTATACACAGTCTTCCGTAGCAATTTGTCTTCGGAGCCGACAAAGAGTTCAGCCTCTCATCAGGCGACGGCAGACTCGGGCTGCCGCACTGCTGCTCCCTCAACGCGATGAAAGAGGTCAGAGACTCCGATATCTCCTCCACACCCCGCGCCTGGAGGCATTTGAGGCCGCTGATGACTTGCAACATCATGAATATGGCCTCGTGGATCTGTTCTGTTTGGAGCGATTCTTTGGCGGGGTCGGTGGAGTGGAGGAACTCGCCGTACGACTGGATCGTGTCGACTTGAGCGTGGGCCAGGACGACTATGGTTGCTGTGAAAGGAAATAATGGTTTTGGTTATCTTAGGGAACATACCCAAACTACGTGACCGATTTAGGGGGGGGAGGGGGGTCTTCAAAGTACCACTCATGGTCACCGGGGGGAGGGGGGGGGGGGTTTGGTTTCTTGTCACGTAGTCAATAATTTTTTTTTAAGAACGCCACGTTTTTATTACCCCATCAATAAAACTTGTCCAGTATCGCCACATCACTATAAAATTTCCGAGAATCGCTGACGGCGGCCGACGCGCACGCCTGCCGACTGCCGAAATATACTACGTGAAAACTAGGGGGGGGGGGGGGAGGGGGTCTGGGCATATACTACGCTTGGTCACCGAGGGGGGGGGAGGGGGTCAAAAAACACGAAAAAAAGGGTCACGTAGTTTGGGTATGTTCCCTTAAGTGGGTTATCAAAGGCAGTGAATTTTTATACCTAGGGGTACCAGCGCCATCTAGTGACGAATTGAGAAACTGTTGATTAAGGTTTACAATGTGCTCATTTATAAGTCGTTTGATATGACTAGACCGACCGGCCGACAAGAGGGATATAATACTAGCTAGATTATATTATCTACTAGCGCGACTACTAGCGCCATCTAGTATCGAGTAGAAGAACTAAATAACGCTACATCTTTGTATTTTCTATGAATAAATGTGATTACGCACTTCAAACGCTAGCTTTCTCGCAATGTTTCCCTTCACTGATAAACTTGTAAATATACCTTGAACCAAGTCCTCCCCCTCTTCTCCGAACTGCTGCAGTGGCACCAGGTCGCAGAACTCGGTGATGGCGTTGAGACTCAGCGTCTGCGGCTGCACGGACTGCTGGCACACCAGCTGCGACGCCATCTGCTCTTTGTGCAGCATCAGGGTTACGTTCACAGGTCCTGAAAACATCGACATGCAAAGTTAATACAGATTCCGACGTTACATTGCAGAGGTAAATGGATAAACTTCGCGATACGGAGTGAGGTCAAGCAGGGATCGGAATGTTTCGAAATACCGGTTATATCGTTCAGAAAACTGGTGTACATACTTCAGCCTGTACGATTGTCAATGTAGGTAATTTATACAGGTCTCTTAACCTTTTCGTCGTCACGTCAAATACAAAAGACGTCACCATACGCTAGACTTTATTGCGATGTCTTAAATTGAACGTAAACCCAATTGGACGAAGGTTGCTTTTGTATCGAAGTAATAGACGTATTATATAGGTCGTTGGCGTCCAACGTGTGGTGCTGATGTGTCGTTAGCGTCGAAAAGGTTAAAATTGATCCGGTATATTTCAGCAGGCGGTTAGGGTAACGAGTGTGACCTAGTAGTCCTGTAAATGTTATTCATGATTTCTGAATCGTAGTTGGATAAAAGCCATTGGTCGATGTGCAAAATGAATAAGGTTCGATTTGGTAAACGATTGTTAGTATTTTTTTTTGTAAGAAAAACCCAAAATAGGTAAATTCTGGAAAAAATGGTCATGTTGGACTTTTTTTGGAAAACACTCGTAACCCAACCTGCTAAAATATTCTGGAAAAAATCTGAGATAACTTGTTTAGACATAGGTACCTTGACTGGAGTTCCAGATAGCTGGGTAGAACAGGCGTTTCCCAGCTCGGACCTTCTTGCAGGACTGGATAGCGAAGTCGCTCCAGCGTAGGTTGGTGCAGGCCTTCAGTCCACGAAGGGACGGCTGCATGGCGGCACTTTGCTGGACCTGGAAAGAGACGAAATTCCATCAGTAAGCACCAAGAAGTAGGTGAATATGGATTATAGAAATCACGTCTTTATCCCTTACGAGGTAGGCAAACGACAAAAGTTACAAGACTTAAACCAAGCCACGCTTTACACGCTTATCATGATTCGCGTATAGGTGGAAAAGGGGAACCGAATTCACTCGATGGGCTTTTACCATCAGGGCGGGATGAGAAGCAACTGGTACATTCAATGTTTTTTCTTGACTCCCAGATCAAAATGGAAGGCACGAAATTCTATTTACACTCATAACATTAGTTGACTAAGATTTTAAACGTGAAAGCCTGTGATGATGAAAGGATGCGGGTTATGTTTCCCCACAAAACCTACCAGATATTGATGAAGTTTTACATACTTCTTCTTCTTTTTTAATATGGCCCGATCGAACGATGCGATGATTTCGCCAATGTCAAAGTAATAAATACAGTATTCAAAAATCTTGTGACAAAAATGTCGGCAACGTTGTACGGTAGAACACGGTCAAAAGACTCCCGCCCCTGTCGGGCTCTTAGCCAACGGATAATGATATCCCTCGGAGACCGCCAGGAAATCATTGTCCGGTGCCCAGGGTGCACCGGAACAAGCACTGCACTTCCCCTCGGACGGATCCAAAAACAAACCGCAGCTCTTGATCACACGCGGAGGAAACCCGACTCGCACCCCTTTTACATACTTAAAGGTCTAGACACGCAGGAGCGTGTCAGACAAGTCAAAGTGAAAGGAACTTTTGACGCTGCCGTGTGTATATACACGAACCATTTCGAGCTATTAATACACTACCGAGAACCTCAGACAGACATGGTTAGGTTATTACAACTCTAATTCTTCTCGACTCGAAACGAGTTCTCGATTGAATCACCTTGCAAAGTGACCCGTGTTTAAAATTTTAAGAATACTTTTTATCACGGAAAGTTCCGCTTTGCGATAAACGTATTCTTCATAGGCCCCTTGGGTAACAGCTACTTTGGGATACATAGCGCACCCTTCGTGGAAGAAAGACGTAAGTCCCATTGTAAGTCAATAGGACTTACGTCTTTCTTCCACGAAGGGTGCGATAGGTATGGTGTCGTAAAATGATGCAAAATATCAGGTTTAACATTCTGGAAGTTTTGAACCACGAATTTTGAGTGTACACACACATAAGTGTGTCTAGCCGACCTGGCATCAAACAAGGAAGTTAAGTGTTTTGAATAAAATAAGTATAACTTTATTCTGGCTCATTTCTGACAATGACAATTCAAACGAATCATAATAAAAAATATCCAGTCATGCACAGAATGCCTGCATTTTTTATTGTATTTTGTCCTTAATCAAAACAACTGGCCTTGACGTCTTGGTTCTGAGAAATAAGGTTAAGATATCTGTTTACTAAGTGTTACAGGTTAGACAGAGCTAATTTAAAAATATTACCTGTTCTAAAACCTGCGCCAGCGCCTCATGGTTCGCAATAACGACGGCTCCGTAGTTATCCTCCAAGTTCCTGTGAACCACGCTCCGTCCCTTCCTCACTCGCAACTTATTCGTCGTCGTCTTAGGCGTCATATCATTCTGATAATCCTCATTGCTAGGACTATCCATGTTGTCGTTTGAACTATAAAAACTGTACGGTGAATATATTTCTGATTCCGTCTCACTTCCACAGTAAGGGAGCGACGACCTGTTGAATCCGTTGTTGTATTTAGGATATTCAGAGCTATCGTCTTTTCGTGTCTCTACGTTGGTTTCTCTTGGTTTTATGGCGGAATCGCATTCTGGTGAGCTGGATCGGGCGTGGTTTACATATTCGTAATCACTGTCGCTGTTTTTCGCTGAGTCACAGGTTTCCTCTTCATACTTGTTGGAGTTGTAGACGTCGTCGTAGTTGTGTATGACTGCTTCGTTGGTGGCTTGGACGAGTTCCTGTGGTCCGTCTAGATCGTCTTTCTCGTCGTCTATGGGCGTTCTGCGTTTGGGTAACTCGAGGTGCGCTTCCCGTTCGCGCATGCTCGCTGTACGTTCGGGTTTCCGAGGAGCCAGGGCTGATCGGATTTCTCCTGAAATTGAAACGTTTGTCAATTAGTAATATTAATGATGTGTGGATAAAGGTACCTTCAGTAATCAGCATATAGCTTTCTAGTTAGGTATTTTAAGAATAATTCAATGCTAAACAAAGTTGTTAACCTGAATTGCATCTCGGCGGCTGTTATTAATGTGAAAGTTAATGAAACAATAATCCACCGACTTCAGAGTTTTTTGTACTATCTATTTTTAACTTCAAAATATCGAAACGTTTATTTTGTTTGTGGATCCGCAATCTTCTTAAGTTAATTTTAACATTCTTATGCTAATGAAATGGCTTACCTAGATTAGCATAGATGTTGTCGCTTTTACTCGGCGGCGCCCACGCCTGTTGCTTTTGCTTTTTCTGCAGCACAGCCGACTTCGGCGGTGGCGGTCTCGCAGGCTTATGGACTGTCGCTACCTTGCACTCCTCACTAGAATGGCGAGGTGGGGGAGGCGGTTTGTTTACAACTTTAGGCGTCTCAACCTCAGTTGCCGTGCTACTCCCACTGTATATCGAAGAAACGTCGTCGTGACTCATCCGTCGAATTTCGGAAATCTCATTCGGTTTCACAACTTCCACGTTGGACCCGTTTATGTCTAACGGATGTATGATTACAAGCCGTGGTTTCGGCTTTGGTGCCAAATCGAAGATTTCTTCCGGCCTGTGTGAAACTTTCGTTACCGTCGCGACGCTGAGCTCTTTTTTATCCAAGTCTTTCGAAGAGCCAATGCGGAGCAGCTTTTTAATAGAAAACTTTAGTTTTCCTTTCCGTTTCTCATCTAAAAGCAAGTTGTCATGAGATAGCGATATATTTCTTCTTGGTGCTGGTTCAGGAATAATGTCAACTTTTTTAACTTCAATGGTGTCTACAGTTTTTACTTTAGGTACAACTGTGGACTGAGTTGCTCTCTCGCGCTTCTCCATTTCTCTTACAACCGGCGAGTCTGATTTTGTGAATCCGTTTGTTTTTCTTAGGTACAAATTCGGATATTCATCACTAGATGGAGAAGATGGGGGTGATGGTGCCTTACACTTAGTGAGACTATTCAGTGATGTGTCGCTGTCCTGTTTAGTGAGAACAGGTTTTGCGTAATAAATGGGTTCCGGTTTTTCTTCGTGAACCTCGGTTATTTCATTGTTTTTCTCTTCACTAATAGCTCTGACCGAGCGTTTTTCATCTGTCTTTGTCATCAGCATTACCATTTGTTGTGTTACAACATTTTTCTTAGTAGTCTGCTTTATAACTGGTTTGATGGGCAACTTCGGTTTTTCTGGTACGGCTGGCTTAGGAGAGATTATGTCTGAAATTATGCCGTGTAAGAATGACGGCCGCGGATCCATAGCAGGCATCGGGCTTTTAGGTAACGCGGGTGCTTCGGTAGTATCATCAGGGTCGGCCCTCCCGTCTGGTTCACCAGCAAGTTCCCGACTGGCTTCTGCTGAAAATATGTTTTCGTGGGGCTTAGGTACGATTGACGGCATGTCAATGATAGGACTTTGAAACGTCGAGTAACCGTTACTAGCTTGACCGTCGACCTTACGAAGTTGTCCTATCGGTGACATCTTGATGTTGTTATCGGATTCATTGAATACTTTTATCTTAACCGTCTCTTCACATTTAGTTTCAGAGAAGTGCCCGCTATCGTCATTATCTGAATCCGTGCGTCCGCTAAAGCTTTCGTCGTCAGATGTAAGTGAATTATTAGCGGTTGAATTGAGAGCGCTCACAGCGGAGTCAACGCTGCTGCTTTCCACATTAATCTTGCAGAATTTAAACTCCGATCTGCTGAGGTTTACCTTAGGCCTTTCCTGAGTTTTTGGCAGTGGTGATTTTCTGACTATACCATTCTTCTTTGTTTCGCACATTTCTTTTTTCTCGCACTCGTCTTGCATGCTCTCTTTCATCTTTCCTTCTACTACGGTGGGTTTATTATTATTCTTTTGTGATAAACTAATATCAGTGTTCGTCATTCTATTTTGTTCCAAGGTTTCCGAAATTTCTTCAAGTAAAGATTTTTCAGTACATATGCTCTCTGTAGTACTGTCAGCTTGAATGATAGTTTCAGTTTCCTTAACGTAACTAGAAAGAATAATATTTGTTTTGTAATTATTCGTTCCCTCGGTGGAAGCATCGGCTACGTGTATTACGGCGGGTTTTCGACCATGAGATTTTACATTCGGGCTCTTATTTTCCTGCCCAAACGGTGTAACAGATACCAGCAAAGTTTTCTTCTTTCCATCAGAATCTGTCTGTACTTTCCCTAGCAACAACGAAGTGTAAGATTTGCTTCCTGTGTCACCTAACAGATTGGCTTTAACTGTGTTAAAATCTGTGTTCGATTTGGTGACTTTATAAAGCTCTCTTTCTTCTTCGGTGTCAGGGAAGGTGTCGTCATCTTCGGTCTCTTCAGACATTTCAAATTCTTCTCCATCGGACCAGTCATCTCCTCCGAAGCCAATGACGCTACTAACTTCTTCAGGGAATCTCACATTTCGTTTGTTTTTCTTTTTGGGGTGTATCTTGAGTATGCTGGGTGGAGTTTTCTTGAAGAACGTGCTTCTGTTTTGGAAGGGAGTGGCCAAGTACTTGCTGCCTTCGGTCTCCCGCTCCTTCTTGAGGTGATCTTCGCGGGATTTGAAGCAGTTGGAGCAGAAGTCCTTCTTCCAAGCGTTCTGTACGAAGTTGTGGCACACGGGCGACATATTGCCGCGCGAATATCGCCTGTTGATCACGTAACTGGCATTCTGGAAAAGAGGAAAAACAGTAATTTAATACAGGTAACGGAACAAAAGACGACAGTGGAATTGATCGAATACGAAAACTGTAATTTAATACATTACACACACACACGCTTAAACCACGAATTTATCCCTCACGGGGTAGACAACGCGTCAGTGTTTGTGTGGTGTAAAGGATAATTAAGTTTGTGGGATTTATTATATGTGTTTTATTGGCAGCAGTGGAGGGAGGGATTGCATGAAAAACATATATATTTCAAACAGGCTTGGTTATCTTGCACGTGAGTAGCGGAGTAGCAAGGTAACATTTTTTGTTCATTTTAAGTATTACTTTTTATCAACCAAAAGATGTGGACTTAAATAGGTTGCCTATAATGTACAAGTAGTAATGAAGTCATTTTTGGTGATTATATTTTAATTCTGATCGTATCTTTACAAATGTGTTCTATCACCAAAAGTCAATTAACATTACTGTAAACAAAATTACGATATTCCAGCAACTAGTAGACCGCAAAACATGCAATCTATTGCGCAAATACTGGTTTTGCTGATGGCTCCTAACGGGCATGTGCTTCTTGCAAAGTTGTAGCAAATTTCACTGTAGTGTTGCCACTTTATACTCCACTAAGTATCGATAGTTTGAACAAAGACAATAGTAACGACAGTATTGATCCTTGAAGTCGAACAAATCGAGACTATTGATGCTTTACAATACCTACATACATAAATTTACAATATTACATAAAACTTTAACATCGTGACTCTAGGTAGCTTTGACATGTTTATAGCTATCCCGCGGAAACTATGCAATTTTCCGGGATAAAAAGTAGCCTATGTTTCAATTTAGGGCACCAGCTATCTCCGTTCCAAATCTTATCCAAATCCGTCTAGTCGTTTCAGCGCGAAGAAGGAACAAACATACACACTCACTCATTCACATCCACACAAACTTTCGCATTTATTATATTAGTAGGAAAGTAGAATATTTCAATATTACCTACTATCGATAGTATTTGCTTTGACACTTCCATGCTGGTCTGGGAGCAAAGAAAAAACAAAGAATACCAGTTGCTTCTCTTCCCGCGCAGGTCAAAGCCTACCGTGGGAATGGGCCAAAATCTTAAGAATCATGTATAGGCGATGCGGCTAGCAACCCATCGCCATTTTTATTCGCTTTTCCACCTATACGCCCTACTTATCCTAAGCGTGGCTTTGGGTCTTGTTACCTCGAGCTCTTACCCCGTAAGGGATGAAGACGTGATTTGTGGTTGTTTGTATTTCTTTAAATATCGATAGTATGCCATTATATGGAAACTATAGATTTTGCCGCAACGCTATTTCATTATACCTACCGCTACACTACACATTCTCCAGTTGACGCTGACATCAGTCGTATTATGAAAATAGCTAAGAATAATACATTATTGCATTCTATTGATGATATATCTAATTGTAAACTTCGGTGAGACTACATTTTAAACACAATGAAAAGAGTCTCTATTGGTCAACAATGTGTTGTTTACTAAACAAAATATTTACTATATCATTACACTGATAGATACAATGTAAGCCAAAAACTTGTACAGTTTCACCGTCTCCTTAGATCCTCACTCAGAAGAAGAACCTCACTTTTAGGACCCCTGTAGCCTGGGGTCCCGTATCATTGATACACGGGCCTCTACCTCTACGGGGCCCCAAACTGGCTTTCCCTACTGGCCTAGAGCACAGAAGGGACCATGCACTTCTTTATATTGAGGACCCCCATCTGATGGTTGGCATTTGCCACGGGCCACAGATGTCACAGTAGCGGCAGTAGTTGGGGATATAACAGCAGAAACATATATAGGTGATCTATTGTTTTATCACAAATTCTTTTGCTTCAATTCGTTGACAAGAATTGTGTCAGCTTTCTCTGCAAACGCGTCGCATGCATTCGATATTCTAATCAAACATTCATAGGTTGTCGGATGACGATGGGTTGTTAGCATAGCATGTTTGGATGCGTGGTTTGAATTGAAGGGGCTTTAGGGCATGTACGAGATTGATTAATGTGGATGAAGCAAAAGTTTGTCAGGATCGTAGCAAGTGTAATACACTTATGTATACACGGCGGAAAAGAATGTGGCCCTCATTGCATACATATTTAATATAGGTAGTTCTAGTCTTGGTTGCTAGTCACGGAAACTTTTTAACAAATTTAGTTAATATTAAGGTGATCGATAGGTGGCCTTGTGAAACAGATATCTTCATCCGATTAAGCTGGAGTTTTGCATACTTGTACTTGTGTGTGTGTTTTGTTTGTGTTGTTGTTGTTGTGTTGTTGTTGTTGTTGTTTTGTTGTTGTTGTTGTTGTTTGTGTTGTTGTTGTTTTGTTGTTGTGTTGTTGTGTTGTTGTTGTTGTTACTTGTTTGTTGTTGTGTGTTGTTGTTGTTGTTGTTGTTGTTGTTGACAATACAATAATCTGGTAGTAGAATTCTGATGGGCCAGCCAGGACTTTCCAAACGTGTCGTAGCAGACGAAAGTGTTTTTCAGTAGCTAAGTAATATACAATACTTACCTACCGACGAATAGAATAAAAAATCTTAAACTGTTGAAGTATTTTTTTAAATACCCTATAGTATAATTATTTATAAACTAGTTCATTTATTCGATTATAGCTAGTGTAGCTATTCACTTTAAAATAAGCCTCACTAACTGAGATTATAGCGCTAAAACAAAAAACTTTTCAATTTTACAAAAATTTAATCGACAACCCTAACGCTCTATTGGAGCTTAGGTAATTATTTCAAAAAATAACCCTAGTTTCCATACTGCTCTACTTATTTACTGTGTATATAGATGATGGGACGATGAGGGTTACCCGTAAAATTCACATAACACCGCTTTTAACAATTAAAATTTGCCATCCATCGCATTCAAAGTCCAATTTTGGGACAGTGCCCAGATTTCTATCAAGCCATATTTTGTTTGCTCCAATTAAAATTACGCAAGGCCAATGACATAACTGCGTGTAACATGATTGTGGTTGAATTCATCGCAAACTTATGATTGCATTCGAAATATCCGTAAGTCAATCAGAGAGGAAAAAAATACTAACAAACAGCACTCTTCAACGGCACATGTATAATTGTGCCGAATCGAATATTGATGCAGTGAAGACCGCAAAAACAGTACGACTGTGAGGAATTACGATTGGTCGGAGTTTATGAATTATTTACTAGTAAATTAGGTAAGTTGTTACGGTAATAAGAAGTGGTTGATACTGTTGCTGTATGCTTTTGAGATTTATTAATGTTTACATTTAAAAGTCCTTTAATTCTAATGCCTTAATGCCCAGAAGGCTGGCAGTATTACCGCGTTGTATGGCAATGTTACCCTTTGTGCTAAAAAAAACCAGCCCTCTGGACACCCGAAGCTTAAGCTTTTGAGATCGTATTATAAACTTTGTGACTTTCATTGATTTAAATTTTTGAAAATGATGAAAATTGACTTAAAATGCGAGGTAATGTCAAGTTAGGTGTTTTCGGAATACCGAAATCTTTGAAAATACTTGGTCTTAACGTAATGATTAAAATAGTATAAGATGACTTTATTTTTTTGATTTTAATTGTGCGATTTTAATACACATATGAGTAAGTTTAAATTTTAAAGTATCCATTCCTAACAACTATTAATTATTAATTATTTACCTTAAATTAACGCCTCCACATGATGGACCTACTTATTATATCCTATTTAGTTCTTGTATTTATTGCTTGCAAAGTTGTAATTAATTGATTTTGTGACTTAAAATACTTTCAACATGAAATTACCGAAACATGTCAAGCGTTACTTCGAGTGATCCGTTTGTTATAGTTACACAACAACGCTCAAAATCTTAAACGCCACAACGTTGGGTGGTCTATTATTTTTTCTATACTGATATAATCTGCATAGTGTTGTAAAATGCCGAATCATCGGCAAGTCGTTTCGTTTTGGCGGTCATGTCAATGGTCTGTGTTGCACAACTAATCGGTTATAGCTTTGTTATAGACCAGAAAATAATGATCGCGATAACTATTATGCAACGTCTGGCGGTTTTCCTGTTTTGACCTGACCATATTTATTAATAATTCGCGCAGCGTAGGACGTCCACCAACACGGTGGACGGATGACCTGTAGGCTTATTATGTAACTCGCTCGCCATCGCTATCGTGTTCATTTTGACAGTTCTTGTATGAATGTGACAGCTAGCTGATTCCGATTCCAATTGTCAGCCCATACATGAACTGTCAAAATGAACACGATGGCGATTGCGAGCGAGTTAGGTAATAAGCCTTCTGGTTATAGTTGCGGGTTCACGGTGGATGCGAGCCGCTTCTAACCGAGGCAGCTGGGGGTCTATGGGGGAGGCCTATGTCCAACAGTGGAAGTCCCATGGCTGATATGATTATATATTAATAGTTAGGAGAAAATGATTGGATGAGGAAGTATTTTATCACTAAACGGATAACGATATAATCATAATTTATTTATTAGACATTTAAAACAGTTTTAAAAAATGAATATGCACAGCAGATTGCACGGGGGTAGCCAGATTTTCGTATCGGGAGGGGGGGCTGGTTCAAGAAAATAAAACGACTGCATAAAATTTATTTTAGTTCTATTAATGTTAATTTCGAACTTTTCGGGTTTGAACCCCCCAAAACACCCCCCCTGGCTACGCCCGTAGAAGATTGTTTACCTTATTTCTAATCCTAAAAAAACGGGGTATAGTTAGCTACGAGTTGCAGCATTGACAAGTCAGGAAGCGGTAGGTACTCACTACCATTAACTTTTATTAATTACAATATTTGATTGATTTACGTCACGAATAAGTAGAATAACGTTTTTATGCAGGTGTAGTGTATGGAATTCGATTGTTTGTCGATTATCGATTGCCGCAATAGGAACAAGGCTGCGGCATCTAGGTAAATCAAATAGACATACTGTTGTGTATCCTTGACGTGAATTCTGAAGATGGGTAAAAGTGGGTCGCAAGTGTTCAGACCATAGTACGTTTATCGACAATTCGACATATGGGTGGTAAGCGCATCACTCTGTATGAGGCTAGAACTGTTGTCATACTTTTAAAATTGGGGTACTGTGACGTATCGAGGGAATGGGCGAAATGATTAGGAATCATGTTATAGGCGATGCGGCTAGCAACCCATCACTATTTTGATTGCCCTTTCCACCTTTACGCCTATACAATCATGCTAAACGTGGCCTTTAGGTCTTGTTACCTCAGGGTCTGTCTACCCCGTAAGGGAGAAAGACGTGATTTATGTATGTAAATGTCACAAATACAAGATGTTCTGCTTCATCAACACAAAATCTTCGACTAGAAACCGTGTAATTGTATATTGTGCATTTATTACCTCGTGATTTTACGAACGCGCCAATAATTTATTACAATTGGTTCGATCACTCGATTCAATCACTGACAATCGATTGTTTATTCGCGTAAGAGGAAGTCTTTTTAGTGCAAGTCGTCAAGGTCTAAACTGGATAATAACCGAATGTGGTTTCATACCGGATGTTTTACAGATGCAAAAAATATTCAATACATACATCACGTCTTTATCCCTTACGGGGTAGACAGAGCCTAAGGTAACAAAACTTTAAGGCTATGTTTAGCATGATTGAGGGCAGGTGGAACGGAAATCAAAATAGTGATGGGTTGCTAGTCGGTCGCCTATAACATGATTCATAAGACTCGCCCGTTCCCTCGATGAACTTTTATCATGTGCGCGGGAAGAGAAGCATAAAGGGATAAAGAGGTGATATATGTATGTACTACCTAACCTACCACGTAACAATGAATGACAATAGCTGTCTTACGGTGAGAAAACCATGACATTATCAGCACAGTCTCAAACATACAATTGTAATATCATTCAAATTAAATACACCCATTACAATTCGAAATAGAAAACATTAAATTCCGCGCATAGAAAGTACATACATATTTCAATTTTCACGAACCACCCGCGCATGTTAAACAGCGTGTGTATGTGTGTCAACATTGTGTGTTTGTGTGTGTGTGTGTGTGTGTGTGTGTTAAGACTCTTTCACCTCGGCCCGGCCAAGCTGGTCTGGCCGTCTCGACCTCAATATTGCTTTGTGAGAATGTCCTATACGAAATTCAATGAAATTTGATGTGTTTATTATTGCTTTTATTGTGTGAATTAATTAACTATTTATAATGATACTTTTTTTTTAAATGTGAATAGGAAGGCAAACGAGCAAGTGGGTCGCCTGATGGTAAGTGATGACCACTGCCCATAGACACCCGCAACCCCGGAGGGATTGCAGATGCGTTGCCAACCTAGAGGACTAAGATGAAATGCCTCTTGTGCCCGTAATTTCCCCGGCTGTCTTACTCTCCACACCGGAACACAGCAGTGCAAGCACTGCTACTTAGCGGCAGGATTAGCGAGTAAGATGGTGGTAGCGATCCGGACGGAACTTGCACAAGGCCCTACCACCCACTTGATATGATCATAAGTGTTAAGAAGATTAATTTGGCTTAAACGCTTTAAGATAGAGCCAACTTATTTCTCTGTCTTATTGGTTGTCTGGTAGAGATCGCTATTAAGCGATAAGACCGCCTATTGTCTACTTTGTTCTTTGATTCTGTATTGTTTTGTACTAATTTGTGGTGTTCAATAAAGAGTATTTGTAGTGTATTGTTGTTGTATAGAACACAGGGGCATCTTATTATTACATAGTATAAAATAAAGTCGCTTTCCGCTGTCTGTCCCTATGTATGCTTATATGTTGAAAAGATTTTGATGCGGTTTTTTTAATAGATAGAGTGACACAAGGTAGGTTTTTATATGTATAATTCTACGCAGACGAAGTCGCGGGTAGAAGCTAGTGAAGGATATAAGAAGATTGATGAAAATATTGATTTGAGAGTGCACATATTAAATTTGTGATTTATAACACATTTAATTTGGTAACAGGTAATTTTGTGAACAACATATATATTTCACACAGGCTTGGTTATTTTGCGCGTGAGTAGCGAAGTAGCAAGGTAATTTTTTTGTTCACTGGTTAAAAAAAATATTGCTACATATTTTAATGGTAATTCACGCGAAAACATAACCAATTATGTAAACTCGCTTTTCGATTACTTACCGATATTTTAATTGGATGACCAACCTAACTGCAATTTTTTACGATTAGGGCGCGTTGAATCAATTATAATTAGATTAAAAGGTTATAATTTAAGTTTAATTACCTTCGCACTGGTTGGAACAGAATTAATTTTTAATGCGAGCCATGAACCAGTTTTTTTCGAAATAAATTTACTACTTACTTACTCAATACTAGTATATGTGAAAACTGGAAACAGTTACCAGTTTACAGAAACAGTTAACAGACTTCCGGTAGTAAAGAAATAATTAAAAGTGGCTAAACTAGAATTTCATGTTTAGCTATTCTATTACACCTCAGCGTTTATCGCATTATTTTATAAATAATTGATGGGTAGTTATTAACTCCATAAAAATAAAATTATTAATTAAAAAAAAAAACAAAATCTTAGTCCTAATCATGTTATAATAGCGATACCCATCAGTATTTTGATTCCCCTTTCCACATAAACGCCCACAATCATGTTGAACGTGACGTTTAGGTCTTACCTTAGACTGTCTACCCAGGCCATTCTACCTGCATTGCACGCTCTCATTGTCTAAGGGAAGATGGGCCCAGTGTACGGGCCCTCCCCTTGGCGCGGTCCTGGCGGAAGCCGGGGCCACCGGGCGTTTGTGGTGAAACCCTAGTGGCTTCCCACTGCGTCCCCATCACACCGGATTGAGGCAACGCCGGAGAGTTTTTAGTTTGGGTATACCCCTTCGGGGGCAGTCCCACATAACCCTAAGCATCCCCGTGCCTTTGGCATGCTCTGTCTACCCACTAAGGGATAAAGACGTGATGTATGTATGTCTTATTGGTAAACACGCGTACGATTCGCCTGATGGTAAGCGGACGCTTACAGGTCCTAACCAACCAAGAACTAGCGTGAATATTACCAACCTTTTAAAAATTTTAACACTCCTTTTATGAAGTGACAAAGAAGAATGAAGAGTTCTGTATGAAGAGAATGATGAATGCGGATGAAATATGTCAGGAAGTGGAACAAAGTAGTCTGCCTAACGATTTAATACTCTTCAAAACTCTGCGTATACTCTTTGGTAGCATCCAAAGCTGTAGGTAAGGTATTTTAATCGTACAGCTTTCTAATGGCTGCCGGATGGGCCCTATAATTCCACAGCCATTAGGACAAGATTACTGGCTTGAGTAATTTACGGCCAATTTAATACTTATATTTAAATTTACGAGATCAGGATCGATTGTGGCTGTCCTAGTGTTTAAGTTTACCACCGACGTGGTATAAAAAGAATCGGTTTAGGTTAGGTACCCTTGCATCTATAAATATTATTAGCATTTGATGAACATGACAATATATGTGTAGAAATATAATGTCTTCAAAATATTTTATGTCTTTATCCCTTACTGGGTAGACAGAGCCTAAGGTGACAAAACCTAAAGACCACCTTTAGCATGATTGTGGGCGTATGGATGGAAAGGGTATCAAAACAGTGATGGGATGCTAGCATCGCCTATATGACATGATCCCTAAGATTTTCGCCCAATCCCTTGATGGGCTTTACCATCTGCGCGGGAAGAGCAGCTGGTACATTCTATGTTTTGTCTTATACTGCACTTATTAAAATTATAAATAGACAAAGTTCCCTGCCCCGCATCATTCCGGGCGCAAAGGAGGCCATCACGCGTTGAACGGCGATGGACAATCTCTGCACCAGGAATGATCCCGAATGAGAGTCCAGACCACGCTCTCGTGACCGGCGTCTGTCTTTAAAAATATCTTCAAAGTTAATAACTACAAATATGAAAGTTTTAGTTCCGTAAAAACGCTTGAGCGTAATGATACGTCATCGTGTATTTTACTTTATTACGCGTGGGATCTTTTGAGTGCCCCGGAATTTTAATTTGGGTATTGTTAAGTTATTCTATAAATAGCAGGCGCGGTTGGAAATTTGGAGATCTAAACGATGGAAATACGTATTGACGCACTTCTGATTTAGCTAGTAGGTAATTGAAGTAAAAATAAAAATAAAAACCGCAGAACGTAAGGCCCTGAAACTTGCAATAGAATTTCGTTTACATTAAAAAAGAATGATTAACTTATCTAAAAAAAACCGAATCGTTGACGCAATTATTTTGCATTGTTTACCACTTTCAAGAGATATTTTGACGTAATTTTTTAAACCGGCCTCCAGCTGATCACTTACCATCAGGTGACCCACTTGCTCGTTTGCCTTCCTATTCATATAAAAAAAAAAAAAAAAAAAGCTATTAAGAGTCTTCTCTTCCCTTCTTAAACCTTGAAGTTGGGTAAAGACCTAAAAGGACAGTAAAACCGGATTACAACTTTTTAAAAACTGTATGACTCATATTTATGCAACATTGTGTTAAAACAAAGTTATTATTGCAATTATGGCGCGGCCGTTCACTCTTCGCTGTGAAAGGCGTTTCTGAGAAGCTATGCTAAACATTATTATTGTGATAATGATAATAAAAATTCATATTTTCACATGGACGACTCACATTCATGAAAGCGTGTTGTTTATTTCACTATCTTTTTTATAAATATTAATGATCCTAACACAATTAACTTCAACATGTCTCGGTGGATCTGAATTGAGAGCGAATGACAGTTTTCTATGAAACAAACTCCATAATATTGTCCAAGTTTTTGTTGAAATAAAACGTATCAGACGGGGATTAAATATAAGCTTATTTTCATTTCATAAGAGGTTCATTTAATTATAATAATCTACAGAACAGTCCATGGATTATTCACGCACACATTTTAGTATTTATTGATCTGAAACCAATCTGAAGTACCCAACACAATAAGAATTACTTTGATAAATATAGAAAACATCAAAAATCTGTTGATTGAATAAGTCAGTAACTTACTGGTTTCGGTGGCGAAACAAATTAACGTGATGTCACTTTGAAAACAAAATGATTTCAAACTACGTACTTATCTTAATTTATTGCGTACTAAATTAATGACATATAGTTGTCATTATTTTTAAATTAACAACCAGTTAGCGAAGAGCTACATAATTCTACTTATCATTATCAACTCCACAAATTCAAAGGAACGAGTCGCCAGCACAGAGGATTTTCAACATTTATTACATAAGAAACTAATGTGTTGTTACGTAAACACGAAAACAAGGTGTCTTAAGTGTACATATATCAACTTGAGTCAATATATCATACACTTTCTTTTCAACGTCCATTAAAATATTCGAGCCACGCCTTGAACGCGCTACGAGAATCAGCCAAGTTACTACAACTAACAAGCAAGTGCTGAATGGCCAAGCAATTGCCAAGTTAGCTAGAGTTTATAAGAAGCGAAACTACAGTATTTGTCGCATAGGTATAGTTCAAGGCAGTTGCAAAATGAGATAATAGATACTCAGATTGGCGGAAAGATGTCTTGTCTTTGACACAAGTCTATGGTGGTGTCAAGACCGTGTGAAAGGGAACAAGGAATAATGTGCCCGTAAAATTTTAAAAGTACACTTTATTGACCATGGGAAAATTGACTAAAAGTTATTGTTAGTTTCAAGCTCTGGAGTCAATGCAAATGGATATTAGTTGTTAGCAGCATACCTACGTGGTGGATGTAAGTTTGTGCAACTACAGTGCTATCACAGAGATGTCAAATTGGCTTCTGCATTCAAGTTTTACGCAAGAAGTTTACCGGCATTTGTATTATTTAGGTTACGATTATCAGTTATTGTTGGCAACCCCAACACTATTATTGTTAAGTTGGCATTACAGTCTAAATTTTCTCTCACTGTTTGCACCAATGGCGAATAAACGCGTCTTGATTCTAAATTACGGTGATTTTAATTGTTAGATCAGTGAAGTTCCCAAAAAATAACCAGCTCTCCAACGAGTTCTCGACAGTTATCTCTCGTTCAATCTTGATCGGAGCCCCTGCAATGTGCCTGCACGTGCCAAGCTTTCAGCACCCGTGACGTTCAATTATGGCCAAGAACACGTGTGGTTTTTAGGAGATATGGTCAAATGGTGAGTCTGTGAGACTGTGAGACTCTCTTCTAACAGGGGACTACAACAAGGCGTATTTACCACACATAAAAAAGGCACATAAAACTAAAAAATGTGAACTTGGCCATTGGAAATTAATTCTTAGGCCTTAGGCTATTCGTCTTATCTTCACTCGCAGAGCATATAAAATAAGATATGCTTCTGTCACATCAAATTAATGTACTTTCGACTTCAAAAGCGTTTTTATAACAAAATTAATATCCTGGTCCTCAAGGCAGGTTTTTCTTCTCATTTATAGCGACTGGTAATGACTAGAATTACTACTCTTCTAACTACATAGATGGGATTCCGGAAATGGTGTTATTGTTAGGGATACCACGCGTCTGGATTAGTCCGGACTATGACCAGTTTTTAATTTAATTAGATTTTACCTCGATGTATAGAAATGAAAGAGAAACACTTGGTTTGCTCAGTAAGGCAGGAATACACACGTTTGTTGTTTGGACATTTTTGTGAAAAACCCAATATTTATACTAAGCTATACTTTCACAGAAAGGTGCAACAAGCATGAGCATGTACAATCTCCTTTATGTAAATCCGGACAAACTGTTGAAACTAATAAAAATCATGTTACGGTTTTATACAATAAACGATTCTTATTTCTTATTTCTCATTTCTTAGTTATTTTCACATTTATAATATTAAGTATGAATTGAAAACATTTGACACTTATAATTAAAAAATCCTTAAAAACAAATGTTTTTAATGTACAGGGTGTACTCAAACTAACCCAATCAATTAATTATTCCGGATAAATTTCGAGACACAGTGTTCATGGTAACCCTATGTCGTGTTTAGTTCTTTAAAGTTTCACAATTCCCTACCTGACTTGTCCCACCTAGGTGGTTGACAAGAACTAGATTGTAGAAAACGTTAACCTTAAAGCGTGGAAAAACACGTTAGTGTGTAGAAACTGCCATATTTTCGCTGGTCACTTTCGCGAAAAGTTAAGAGAAAACACGTGTTTATGTTGTACCATGTTAGGTAGTTCGTCAAACAAGAGTTTCTATCGTAACTCATAATAGTTTCAAGCTAGTGAAACGCTCTTTAAACACATATATACATAAATCACGTCTTTGAAGAAACGTCTAGATATAAACTAAGACAGGGGTGGCGAACCTTTTTTGGTGGCCGTGCTATTTTTTCACAAATAAAGTAATATTTGGCTCTGACCTGTCATCAGAGACCCTGTTGTCTTAATAGTGTGTTGTTATTTTACCATCATATGGCCGCATTGCCCGCCCTATCTCATAATAAAAGAATCTTAAGTTGGTGATTTAAAGGACAAAAATAAACCTTTTTTATTATTGGCGTGCCCAAATTATTTTGAAGCGTGCCATTGTTTCGCCAGCCCTGCACTAAGGTATCAAGACCTAAAGGCCACATTTAGCGCGATTGTGGGCGTAAAGGTGGAAAGAGGAATCAAAATATTCCAAATAGTGTTAGGTTGCTAGCTGCATCGCCTAGGTATGACATGATTCCTACTAAATATGTAAATGAAATGTATATTGGAAACAATTAATTCTTCAGAATGGAAGCATTGCTTTGATTACGAAAAAAAAAACTGCAATTACGAATTTTTCAAAAAGTGACCGCCTTTTTCAGAATTGAACAAACATGCAAAAAAAAAAACATGCTGTATTTTATAATACTAAAAGCGTAAACATTTCTTTCAAATGTTTTAGTGAGTAAAGTTTGGTGTCATGGGTGCCAGGGTCAAAACGCTGTAATTTTAAATGACAAATCTATTCCTAAGAAAAGTATAGTTTTTTACAATCGATCCGTAATAGTAATGACTCACTGCTAACGAGTAGGTTAGCGATGACTAATGTAAATGACCTTACATAACCTACTGCTCAATAAAATTGCGGAGCTAAAGCCTAGTTCGGACTAGGCTAGTATTTTAGTCTAGTAGCCAGTAATTTAGGAGGTAAACTTTGCGCTGCTGCCCAAAAATCGTTTTTGCTGCCCAAAGACACGATTACCTACTAAATTTTAAGTAGCCGCCTTCATTATGGTTCTTTAGGTAAAGTCAAGTTACATCGTGGGTAATAAATTAACGTGACACAGAAACATCTGCGGACTTTAACGTAAATGTCAATCCACTTTGTTCGTGACCTTCTGTTTGTTTTAAATGTGTATTAAAGTTACAGTCGAAGTGCAACTGCAACACAATAAGAAGATGACTATGAATTTTTTATCCCAAAAGTGATGGTAAAAGTCCATCGAGGGAATGGGCGATAATCTCAGGAATCATGTTAGGCAACGAGGTTAGCAAAGGGACCTATGACTATTTTGATTCCCCTTTCCACCTATACGCCCACAATCATGCTAAACGTGGCCTTTAGGTCTTGTTACCGCAGCCTCTATCTACCCCGTAAGGGATAATGTATCTTACTATCTTTGTAATAGAGGAAATAATAACAATTAAAAGCTTATCACAGCCGTACAATTGGAGAAGGAACCTGTTTAACAGTAACACAGTAGTTATATAGCGCTTGGCGTCGTATAACGGTCGCATAGGAATCTAATGCGACATCACGGCTCCGATGTCTCACTCTGGTGGAATAATTATCGCCAGATGATCTCATGTCATTGCACTAATGATTGTATATTACATGTAGCAGAGATCTGCCGGCTTCGCACGGGTGGAATGTAGATAAACACGGCGCTGTCACATTTATAGTCATATTTCGACTAATAAAAAAAAAAAAGCTTGACAAATTATAGCTAAACCTCCCGCTATGCATTGATGAAAACCGTACAAAAACTCGTTTACAATACAATACAATACAAATACTCTTTATTGAACACCACAAATCAGTACAAAACATTACAGAAACAAAGAACTAAGTAGACAATAGGCGGTCTTATCGCTTAATAGCGATCTCTTCCAGACAACCAATACTAGAAATAAGTTAGAGACAGTTTAAGTAGGTGGCGGAAACAAATAGACAGGATAAACGCAGGGATAATAAAAACAACAATATCAACATAAATAATGATACATAGCTAAATAAATAAAATAAAATAATACATACATATACACATAACATAATACTTAAGATAAAATAAATGTGAGAAGCAATGAAAAATAAGAAGGCCGTACAACAGAAAAGGATTTGATCAGAAGCAAAGAGAAAATATATGAGGTACTAAAGACAGGGAGTGGATTAAATTAGTGATATATAGTGAGATTTGAGTTGGTTTTTAAAAATAGGTAGAGTTTTAGCTCGTCGTCGTCGTCGTTTAGTAGATTTTCAGTTTATTTCGAACAGACAGACAGACGCGGCACTCCCGAACAGCATTCCCGACGTTACATTTTGTTTACACAGCAATATCAACTGAATGACGTTGCAAGACGAGAAAAATAACAGGCAGTATCATTTGAAAAGGTAGATCCAAGTGGGTAGATAACCAAACGTGCAGATTAGGTATAACCCACGCGATGTGCATTCAATTGCAACAATTTATCATTTCGTTACTGCAGTTATTACCAATCATACAGCACTAGCAGTAGTTCCTATGTCGTTGGTATTAGGTTAATTACCGCTTGTTCCGTACGATTTATAATAGCGGTGTAATGCGAAATGATGAGTGTACCTTGTCACTTTGATTTAATTTATGGTGTCAAAGTTGTGTCGCACGATTGTGTAAGGTTAGCTAATGCGACAGGGGTTTAAGTCACGGGTGTCGTCAATGTTTGAACTTAGGTAATAAATGATGTTACGAAAATAAGTAGTGATACTTAAAGAGGAGGGGAAAGTAAAGTTCTACTTTATTTTTAAACTGTATTCGAAAACGGAGTGGTTAACTAAGCAGATATACATAATATAATAACTGTTACGAATGGAATCATGTCTGAGTCAATGATATAAAATACATAATTATAAAACAAACTCTGTCTGTCCGTTCGCGACAAACTCAAAAATTACTGAATGGTTTTCATCAATAGATATAGTGGTTCATGAGGAAGGTATTGGTATATAATTTGTCAAGGTTTTTATTAAGTTTGTTGAAATATAACGATCATTGTTGGAAGTGTCGGGAAAGTTCAAGCTGGCTGTCATATAAAATTGAATTCTGCGCGGTCGAAGTTGCGGGCAACAGCTAGTATATATTACAGTACTTACTAATTTCGGCTTAGTAGAGCGCAAGACTCATAAGTTAATAATTATTTATAGATGTTAGCCCTACCCGGCCTTTTTAAATGAGTCTGTCACGCTGTGGAAAGGGCGCTGGCTGAAAGCCAACGCTGCTTGTTTTTTTTTTTTTTTTTTTTATCTAAACTGGCAGCCCTGAGCCTATTGCCACCTACTGTTTGTGTATTGTTTTGTGTTCTTGTGTTTTTTTTATTATTAATGTGTGCATCTTTTGGGTAACTCTGTATCATGTATTTTTTTGTGTTGTGGCAATGAATATCTTCATTATTATTGCAATTGTCTCTTTTCAAAAACCGAAGTGCACTCTTTATGGCGGGGTACTGTATTATCTAATATCTAACACGTTACTTACGTCGTCTCGTCTCTGTCGTGTAACAATGGTGGTACGTCTTATAAAGGTGTTCACATGATTCGAGACCGTCCATACGAACCGATTGTTTTCCACTTTCATTTCCTTGAAACCGTGTCACTGTTATAGGTTAAATGTAGTTAGTGTCAAATCATCTTATCTATTAAACGAGAAAATCGAGAAACATTTCTTTAACCTTTACGCCGCCACGTCAAATACAAGAGACGGCACCCATACGTCCATAGACTATGCATACGTCAGACTTCTTTATTGCCTTAAGTTTAAGTTTAGCCTTAAGTTGAACATAGAATTCACCAGTTGCTTCTCTTCCCGCGCAGATGATAAAAGCCTCCGAAAGAACAGGCAACAATCTTAGGAATCATTTTATAGGCGATGCGGGTAAGTCGGAGACAGTACAATAACCTGGTGGTAGAGTTTTGGTGATCCTGCCAGGATCGTCTCCGCAGGAGAGAAGTCTTCAACGGGGGGTCCGATTGACTTGACATTTGGTACATATATGTAGGACGAATGGCAATGCAAATAATCACCAAAAAAAACTTCTATTAAAATTTTAAGTTATGTCAGTTTCTTTGTGTTACCAATTTGAAGTCACCTGTTATACTTACGTCCTTCTTCTACGGACTACTTTGTGGAACGCAAAAGACTAGTAACTGCCAACTTTAATGAATTACTTGCCACTTTCGAAGAACATTGGAACATTACAAGATTGCGTGTTGCATTTTTCGTGTTAAGAATGTAAAATGGTTGTCGTCGTAACAGTCTCTTTTATTAGGTTGAAGTATTCGTTCAGTAAACATACTTATTAATTTGATTAAATCAGGCGCTACTTTGAACGAAATATATATAACTGAAATTGAGAACCTCCTCCTTTTTTTGAACACATACACACACAAATCACGTCTTTATCTCTTACGGGGTAGACAGAGCCTAAGGTAAAGACCTAAAGGCTGTATCGGTGGAAAGGGGAATCAAAATAGTGATGGGTAGCTGTGCATTTGTGGTCCAACGACTGTGGTGAAACCGACTCTTAGAGCGACTTAGATAACAGTACTGCCAACTAAGCGACTTTGTAGACAGTGACTTTTGGGACTATGTTAGAGACTTTTTTTTTCAGCTGGTGTTCCATATATTTAGCCACTTTTGGAAGATATTTTCTACAATCTAGCGACTTTTTTTAAATAGGTATGCTAGCGATTTTTGCAAAAGTTGGTTGGCAACACTGTTAGAAAAAAAAATTATGCGCTCTATTTTTTTTGGGGCTTCAAGACTTTTTATTTTATGTATGGGTTTCTAGCCGCATCTCCTATAAAAGTCTTGATTTCTATGCCCATTCCCTCGATGGGCTTCTACCATCTGCGCGGGAAGAGAAGCAACTAGTACATTCTATAAACATTCTTTGCTCATGGGGCACATGCCATTTTTTCTTGTATAAGGATAGATAGGGTTAAGGATCGATAAGGATTCTGAGTAAGATAAACCCAAAATAGTTAAATTCTGGAAAAAATGTTCATGTGGACTTTTTTATGGAAAACGCTCTTAAACGTTTTACTCGTGAAGACATAACAGACAGACAGTCGGACAGATGGACAGATACACTTTCGCATTTAGAATATTAGAATAGATTTATTGGCAGGCAAGCCGAATAAAATGAAGCATGAAACGCCTCTTCAATTAACTGTCGAAAACATAGGTTACCCATTTGGCCTGCAATTTCTAGCTTTTTACTGACGCACAATAACTAACCTTCATCCCACTTATTTAAGTTCAAAATAAGACAGCATTTTGTCTCAAACCAAATAATCGAAATCTACAATGTATCAAAGACTCTGTAGCTTCATCTTAGAGTTGAAAGTTTAATGGCAGATGGATCAGAGATTTGAATCCGATTTGAAACAGGCTTTGCGGCAAAGCGGCAACCTGTCAGGTCAGTTCGCTTAGAGCATTAAACCAACTGGAGGCACCATAAGCATTACATTCTTAACAAAAATAAGACTTTCATCAGGGAGCGACGCAGCATACGCATACGAAATTTCAATGCTCATTTATATGCAGATTTTACCCATATACTTACGAAAAGGTCGTAAAAGCCCATCATGGGAATGCGCGAAAATGCTAGCAACACATCAAATCACAAAGTAATTCCCCTTTCTATGCCCAACATCATGCTAAACGCGGCCTTTAGGTCCTGTTACCTTAGGCTCTGTCTACTTAAGCCAGTGGTTCTTAACCGGTGGTCCGCGGACCACTGGTGGTCCCTGGAAGCATCCTAAGTGGTCCGCGGGGCCAATCTAATAAAAAATTAGATAAGTGACAACCAGACACAACGCATGAATGTGCAATTCCATCCATTGGGGGCGATCGTAGCCATACGTTAGATATTATGTAGTTAGGTACTTAGGTGGTCTTTGGCAAGACAACATTTTTGTCAAATGGTCCCTCATGTCTGAAAGGTTAAGAACCACTGACTTAAGCGATATAGATGTGATTTTGTTATGTATGTGTGTACAGACCTCCGTCGTCGTCTCCGGTTGGTTGCGTGCTTGGGTGCCAGTTAGCGCATCCTCTCGTGAACGGTAGTCTAGAGTTACAACAGCGTCATGGTTGGGTACAACTCGACAGGTTTAGCTGTTACATCCTAGCCACGACTATGAGCGAGCGGCGAGCGATTTCACTATCCATTGCTAGGTCAAGAAGTTCATCGCACAACGATTTTCTGACAACACACGCGATGTATACTAAAATAACGCAATTTAAAAACATGTATGCTTTTTTGTTATTCCAGCCTACATGATACACCAAATTCCATATCAACTGAATAGACCATCTTGGCTGCGCTAAAATAATTTTGCTGCCGATTATTAGATTATACCGGACTTACATAACTATGCCAAATTTCATCTCAATTCGATCCAGAGGTCAGAGAAGTGGGTCAAAGTTCACTTGCAATATTTGACCTTACAATAAGCCAAGAATGTGGTCTGCTATCCTAATGTAGATTAGACCAGTAGGCTTATTTACTAACTCGCTCGCAATCGTCATCGTGTTCATTTTGACAGTTCATATATGGGCTGACACTCAGCATCGGAATCAGCTAGCTGTCACATTCATACAAGAACTGTCGAAGGCGATTGCGAGCGAGTTAGGTAATAAGTCTACTGGAGTCTTACTATGACGTCTTAATGCGATTCAATTCCGAAGCAAAGTTTTGATCGCTCGCTGTCAGATCCATACCTACTAGAAGTATCCAAAATGACAGCTAAATCGAATAGCATAAAGACGTAATTTTAAGGCCCCTAGCTGTCAACTTGAAAGTTCCACTTTAGCGACATTTTTATTTGACAGGAAGATGGTCGATGATCCATCGCCACTAACCTTTCAAAAGAGTAGGCTTATTGCTTAACTCGCTCGCAATCGCCATCGTGTTCATTTTGACAGTTCTTGTATGAACGTGACAGCTAGGCGATTCCGATGCCAATTGTCAGCCCATACATGAACTGTCAAAAATAAAATGATCACGATGGCGATTGCGAGTTAGATAATAAGCCTACTGATTATAGTCTTGCGACTGACGGCAGATATAAATTTAAACAAAAATAAAAAAAAACTGGTTAGGTATTTGTCAGTTTCGTGACACTATTTCCATGCGATTTATATGGGTGACACAAAACTGACACGAAAAAGTTGGGAAATTAATGTAATTTTGTTGGAAAAAAGGACACGTTTTCTCGAAAATGCCCACCCTGATTCAATTAAAAGTTTTGTAGGTAGTAAAATCGCTAGTCACGCTTCTAGGCGTACACAGTCGATGTCGGGCCGTTTTCTAGATGCTCTTCCGCCTTTAGTTTAACAGCATTCAGTTTCCCACGGGAACTTGGATGTGTTTCAAGTCATTGTCAGATTGCCGGAGTAGCTGTTTGATAACATGTAAACCAGTTATTATAAAATGCACTAGCAAAGTTGAAATGCCTTACAAGGGAACCGTTAGATCTCGCAGTTCAAGGGATTTTAGTCCCAAAAAAGGTAATAATCCCATCGTTACCTTCCGATGCACTTATGCATCGAGCGTCAGAAATTGCGGTTGAGATTTCGAGATTTCACAAACGTTCCCCTCGGAATATCGGGATAAATAATCGCCTACATGTTACTCCAGCAAATGCGAGCAGCCATTTCAGCAAGAACGAGTATTTCGTCAATGTAAAGAAGTGCAACACTTCCATGCTGGGCTCAGTTCCGCGTCCCATAGACTTAAGGTCCCGTGGTATTTTGCCCCTTCTGCCACCATATCGTTATGCTGTGTCAGTATACAGAAAAAACGTCGTGGTAGCCTAGTGGTTAGATTAGACCTATAGGGCCGTGGGTTCGAATCCCAATTTGTGCGAAAAATTACATTTGAAATGAAGCTTTTCGGTGAAGGAAAACATTGCTAAGACATCTGCATACACATTCGAAGCAATTCAATGGTGTGTAATAAGGTAATTCTAGTAATATATTTAATTTATTTTTATGTTTTACTTTTTCGGTTTTACCGTTAGAAATTAAATTTCTAAATGTCAGTGAAAATTGAACACATAGAAAAATCCGAAAAGTAAAGCTATGGCCGGGAATCGAACCCGGATCCTCGTCATTTGATAGTGACATAGAAATACTCGTACACACAAATGTAAGCTCTTTGTTTTATGCCTGTTTGTGTAACAGTAATAAATAGTGTCAAGCTCGGTATAAGTAAACAGACAGTATGTGACCTCGGCCACGCTTCACCTGCTCGCAAAAACTGCAGGCGACCTTGCGCAGGCGACGAAATACGCTCCTTTACACGCTGATGTCATTCTGACGTTTTGCTTAAAACGGAGACGAAATTGACCGTTTAAAATAGAATGGCGTAATGGCACGGTATGATAACGAATCAGAGTATCTACTATTGTCTAACAGTGTTTCTTAACGTCTGGGAGTAAAGAAAAAACATAGAATGTACCAGCTGCTTCTCTTCCCGCGCAAATGGTAAAAGCCCATCGAGGGAATGGGCGAAAATCTTAGGAATCATCACTGTTTTGATTCCCGCCCGCTGTCCACCTAATACAATCATGCTAAACGTGGCCTTTAGGTCTTGTTACCTAGGCTCTGCCTACCCCGTAAGGGATAAAAAAGACGTGATTTATGTTTCTTAACACGTGGTCCGCGAACTGTGGTTAGACTCAAACACACTTGGCGCCGTAATCACATTCATCACACCTTTCTGTCAAACGGTAAAGGATGAGGGTAGAGAGAGAGGGTATTATCGCAATCGCAACCAAATCACCACCACAATAAACAAATCTAAGCAATATCTACGCGTTTCAACTCTCTCCAAGGCGGTTTCAGCGATTTTAGCTGCTCCGATGGTGGTAAAAAAAAATCTGTGCAAGCGCAGCTACTTTGTATGACATCTACCTAATAACCCTTCAACAGTAGCACACTGGATATAAACAAAAAGTATGGTAAACAGGTGCCTATCTCCATATTAGCGGCGTTTTGATGCGAGTTTGCGTAGGACTCGAGTCACGAACAGTTGACATTAAAGTTATAAAACACATTTTTATTAGACAGCTTTATGCAAAAGAGCGGTCTCACCAAAAATAATACCCACGCTTTTCCTAAGCGACATCTTGAACAATCCACCGTTGGATTTTGAACTGTAACTGTTGGAGCCAAGGTGCATTAGGATTAGCAAGAGTTTAGCGGTCGGTGACATTTTGATATCCGCATTAAAATCTACTAACTGATTATAAATAATTATTTAATACGCCTTTAATAATTGGCTGTCTGTTTCTTATTAATCTGTCGTTGATTTTACTGTTAAAGGTTACACAACGCTATATCTGCCTATTTGTATACTTAAAATCTTAAACTCTTAAACACAATTATTACCGGCAATTTAAGAAGCCACAAAAGGATCCCTGTTTAATTAATAGGTGACACAAGCCACCTGCTGATTCATAATAGGTACAACACCATGACAACCGCTGCCGTTTCGTGACATTTAAATGACATTTATACAGTTCACGGCAAAGGGTTCTAAGCGCCTGGCGCTTACGTCACCTGTCACATTTGGCGTGGAGAACAACGAAAGGATAAGCAAGTTCATGTCAAACAGCCTTCTGTATTACCTGAGTGTTAGTGATAAATACTTTTTTGTTCTTTTGAGTGTAAATTGTTACTGGCCACTAATAGCCATAATACTTTTTATGAATTAAACTTTCGTCTTCTGCTGTCTTAGGTGAAAGCATGTAGTTTTATTTTTATGAAATTAAAATTATCAATGTTGTTATAAACACTGTGCGTGTGGATCAAAATAAATTTAAAGCATTAAATAAACAATGGGTCAAAATACGTAATGGTTCAAATTGCATTATATATTTTATATTTATGTATCCATTGCCTGTGTAAATGCTGTGAACTTTAAACAGCTACTAAGAAGCAGGGCGCTACGTTTCTCAAGAACTGGATACTATTTACGTACTTCCGTGTTAGAGTGTTGCTCTGGTCACTCCTTTAATGTTAATAGCTTTAAGATATCCAACGCAACAGTCTGGAGTGCTTTATACCCTGAAGTATAGAAATATTGAAATTGTATAAGCACAAAAACTACTGGTTGCCTTTACAACTTTATAAACCTTGCTTGCAGTTGGAAAAACGCCTCCACTTTGACAGGCGTTTCGGCAGATATTCCATTCCTTTAAATACAATATTTAAAAAATAATGATATTATTGATAATCTTAGGCTAGTAATAAAATATAAAATCTCAATACTTTGATATTTTTACATTAATAATAGGTTTTTAGTTTTATTACGTCTCAACATTATAATGACTCTTCGGTAAGTAGTTTGTGAATTGAAACAAGCGCAAATAAAAAAATATATAAAAGTAAATCGCACTAGTGCGCAAAAACGCACTTTTCGCTGGCAAAACAGCCAAAAAGGGCACTTTTTGAGCGACTGTATTGAAAAATATTGTTTATAACGGGGAGTTGAATTATACTTCTGTGGGCCTTGACATTTTAAAATGACATTGAACTGAAGAAGCAGTCTGAAGAAAAAGTGGGTTTTTTATCTATGATTCAACATAGCTACGTGATGCGTTTTATGCAAGTAAGTTTTGTAAAAATGCTAAATTTTCTAAATAATTATTTTCCAGAGTTCATGTAGAGTATCCACAACATACTCATCACTACATAGTATAAAACAAAGTCGCTTTCTCTGTCCCTATGTCCCTATGTATGCTTATATCTTCAAAACTACACAACGGATTTTTAAGCGGTTTTTTTTAAATAGATAGAGTGATTCAAGAGGAAGGTTTTTATGTATAATTCTACGCAGACGCAGTCGCGGGCAGAAGCTAGTCGAACATAAAATCAAAATAGTTCATTAACCTTTACATTTGCTGAATTGCAATACCGTCGCATTAATCACACTTGTACGTTTCAAATACACGGAAGTATATTCTGTTTGTTTATTTTCCATACCTTTTCATCCCGTTTAAAGTTTCAAAGAGAGCTTGCGAAGTATGCCGCCCTAAAAGCTGTGCTATTTACGCTAAAAGCGTTACATTGTGATAACTATTATTAGCTAGAGTTAATGACCGCTGCGGTAGATTAAATTCAGTGTAGAAACGTGCCTTTATAATACCAAAGCACGTGCATGAAATTGTTAAACTTAAACCTTCGCAAATTAAAAATAAATAAATAATAAAATCCATTTATTTCGTGTAACTAAGTGACACATATGTTGTTAGTACTATACTTACACTAAGGGCATAAATTTACTAACTGCGCTTAGGGCATAAATAAATTTAGGGGCCATCCTTCAATTTTACTATAAAAAATACACATAGGTAGATAATAATGGCTAATTACAAGACAATCGTTTCGGAAAGAACAACCATTTATTATAATTTCGACAACTAATGTAATTTTTATACTTAAAATACATACCAAAGTATATAAAAAATAAAACAGTTCAGAATCCATTACGAGTATAAAAAAATTCAAACTAGCTTCAGATAAATATTTAAGGAGAACCAAACACATCTATTCGAAGTTGAAATGGTAATTTAAGAGTTGAAAAAACTTCTAATAAAGTCGGTCTCTAAACTGTATGCAAAAAGCGATAGATACACGAACACGTGAATTTATTGCGTATGCAAATCTGAACGAGTTTGATAAAACTTACGGAACATATATTTAATATAATATACTTAATGGTCCGTCTGGCCGTTGCCCGCGGGGTCACAATACGTTCGGGGCAATAGCACGAAAAACCTATGGGGTACTTCCAGTTGTCCTAGACTGTCTATGTAAGTAATCAATATAAAATGACCTTACACTACCTATATTTCGCTTAAGAGCATGGCTCTGCTAACACTGGAACGCATCTTTTGAAGCACCTTTTTTTCGCAGATAAGCAGATTCTTATCTACGATGCATTCACTTTTGAAAAGTATTATCTGCCAACAATTTTTTTATTTAAAATCAACTGTCTGTTGTAAATAACAATGTCGTTATTTTATTGAGCTACTTTATCTCATATTTCCGTTCGTATTAAACTGAGGATTATGCACTTCAAGGCACAATAAAATACAATGGCTTTGTTCAAAAGGTAGGCTGTTAATGAGATCGGTAGGCTTACCTAACTCGCTGGCAATCGCCATCGTGTTCATTTTGGCAGTTCTTGTATGAATGTGACAGCTAGCTGATTCCGATGCCAATTGTCAGCCCATACATGAACTGTCAAAATAAACACGATGGCGATTGCGAGCGAGTAAGGTAATAAGCCTATCGGACTCTTGCAAAGATTCCAACTATACGCATCTACATGTCGTTTAATTCATCTAGTTGTTAGTGTTATTGTGTTGTGAATTGTGAACTGCGATCCTTGATTTACGTTTCCTATGCAGTTAATAAGTAGGTACACGTTTCTATTGTATTTCGTTGATGATGTATGCAGTGATTATCCATTTTGAACTCTATAATGAAGCTGAAAACGTTTAATTTCCCACTTTTATTTGCATTTTTTTGTGCTAGCAGTTGGTAACAAGGGGGCAACTTGAATGGGCATTAATGACTATTATTGAATGAAGTCCACTTGGAAATGTTTGTATTTTAACTACACTGGCGAGCAACTTTGTTTTATAATATGTAGTGATGATGATCCTTCAACATTCCAGTGGATATGACACTAACACACAGTGATTGTGAGGGAATTTAGATGAAATTGGTTGGTTTACAAATTCGTCAAAATGGACTGGAATGAAGAATAGGAAGTACGAGTACACACAGCAAAGCGAATCGGTGGGCACCCCAGTTATCCACGTGTGTCATTCTATACACACATCCGCACTTATCCGCTGCCTTATTACGCACACAACAAAATGCCCTATCTGTGCTAATTGTGTTTTCTGACTACCTTCACGCATAGTTATTCAAACCTGCTGGTATTTTGTTCAATGGAAGCATAATTTTGCCACCAGTATTATAAGCGTGGTGGCTCAGGTGTATTGACCTAGGGTTATGAAACCTAAAGAACCGGGTTCGAATCCTGCACAAGTGTATCTTTTTTGTTTTCAATTTTAAATTACTAATCTCAAAATAAACTCATGTTTACCTAAAACAAGAAAAAAAGGACGTAAAAGAATAAAACAATAAAATGCAATTATTGGTTCAAATTGTTTATTGCAACATTTAATTTTTATTGTATTAGCCTCTATTTGTGTTATTATTATTATTACCAAAAGTAATTAAATTAGCTAAATAAAACTGCACACTTTTCCTTATAGAATAATATTCATAAAATAACACACACTTTAGAGGCCAGTATGATTTTATGTTTACTAAAAAGTCTTATGTCACTAACATAATAATTATCTTGCAAATTGAATACACAACCATAATAGGGCTATTTTTAAGATGACACATAATTAATATCTTAAATTCTGGTTTATTAGGTTTAAGTCTGATAAAGATAAACGAAACGTTTTATTTGCGGACGTGTAAGTCAGTGGTGAAATGAATAGACATGTTAAATGACAGCCATTAACAATAACATCATTTCACACTGGGTTATAATCTCCACTTTGAAGCGACTAAGCTACCTATCTCGATTTGGTTTGGATTTGGACACCAGGGCCCATCGATGAGATCCAACCCCATAGCCTAAAGTAACACTGCCACTCGTTCTGCACTGTAAAACATTACTGTGTTTATATATTTAATTAAGTTAATATATTTCGTCTTCATCACTAAAAATCACTACATTTGACTTTGATTGATGTAATAATCAAAGTCAAGATATTCACGAGCAAAGGTTTCTTCTATGCTGGTCCGTTAAAGCATGTTTTTTGCTGGTCTACGGCATGGTTTCGCACAGGTTGCAACGTAGCATTGTGTCTTGTTGCTGTGAAATGGGTCACTAGCGGGTGCGGCAACTACATAATGTCCAAATCAAATGGCAGGAGATGAGGCTTCAGGTTTAGGCCCAGAACGAATATTTTTATCGTGTCCGAAGTCTGCGTAAGGGTGAATCCATAATGGCACAGTCTTCCGCTGCAAAATAAATGAAGTTTAAATAAAAACATTTTTCGTCAAAGAAAGTTGTTTAAAACATTACCGATAAAATAATAAGTCATTGTTTTTAACACCGTTTGTCTACTTACCCATATCAAAAAACGCCTAGCGATTTCTTATATAAATAGTTATATTGTTTTGCTCTTTTCAACAAAGATAAATGAAAATCCATGTTTTAAAATTAAACAGTTCGTAAGTATAACACACGGTTCATCCCGCAGCTAATAATGGCTGCCAGCGGTGACAGTTGTTGTTTGTTCACAAAATCATATTATTAGAAATTTGAGGGTAGAAAACACTTTATATTGTTTAAGACGATAACGACCAAAATAGCCATCAGCTAGCAACTCTTAAACTCCGGTAAAAAGAGTCATACCTATTAATAATTATATTAAAAGAAAACACAATGCGTTTGCGTTTTTAACATATTATATAAGAGTCAAATTAAACATACAATAGACTGCAACCACCATAAAATTAAATAGTTACGGAAAAAAATAAATTATAATTTCAACCTTATTTCAAAGCTCATAAAACAGCTATTTATACAAATTGCAATACAGTAGTCGCAGATTGAACATAATGCATACATTCACCATGTAACTTGCATACCTCGGTGGCCTAGCGGTCAAAGACAGGTCGAAGATTTGACTTCTGCTTTAGTGAACCGGGTTCGTATCCGAAGAAAACGGAATATAAAATAGTAATAATAAAATGACATTTTTGGATGTTATTTCGATGGCCGTGCTGGTTGTGAGGAATATTGCTTTGGAATTGGAATCTCAGACTTGTTGAGAAATAATAATATAACATCGTCGCATCAGTGAGATGGTAACTACTCTTCGCTAGTAATAATAGTTCAATGCGTGGGATTGCATAAATTTGAAGATTCAAGGTCGAAGGAACCTTCGATTCGGTTCTCTCGCTTACACTGGGGATGACAGTATCCAATGTAAGATTAGGTAAAATATTTTTAGGACAGTCTAAATAAAAAAAATACTTTTACATTATTTTTGTAGAAGTAACTGAAACCGGAGATATTGCATTTTCAGCCTTTGAGTGTGACACGATACCGGCGGGGATTATTTTCATTTAATTTGTAATTATTTTTTACTTAATTTATTATAAACTAACTTAAATAGTTGTAACTTTCTTCATTGTTATTTTATAGTTAGTTGTTGTTTATTCAATAAACAGGTAATTTACAGTGACATTGCTCATTCATCTTGTTGCTAAAAAATCTGTACTTAGGGGGTAGATTTTATGATCGAACTCACTCACACATTCACATGTCATAGATTCTACTTAACGTTCATGTCGATACTCAACACGCATAGACGTGTGCGTGGCTGTGCTAACCGCATTATTTTGCTGTGTGTACATTTATTCGAATTTGTTTTTTTGGTATCTTAGTTTACGAATCCAATAGATTGTAACGGATTAGTTGACGCTGAACAGAATGAAACGAATGTGAAGACTGAAAAAAAATGTGCAAAAAAGCAGCAAAGTTTTTCAGTCTCGATATGCACAAACGATTCTCAATGCAAGCGGTGTTTTTCAATTAGCCAGAAAAAAAACTACGATTTCTTTTTTACCATAAAGCAATTGTGCATTAAATTGCAACAATTGGCAGTAACGAATCAGTCGCTTGACGCTTCTTATAAGTTAGATCAAGTCCGAAAGTCTGTCTTTCTATTCGTAACGCTTTTTTGACTCCGAAGACTGTAGACGGGTGAATGTTTAATGGATTCCATTTCTATATTAGCGAATTTTTTTTTATGTGAGATCAAACGAGCAAGACGGTCACATGGTATAAACCAATCACCGCCACCCATAGACACTCATAATATACCTAGGGCGTTAAGAGTGTGTTGCCAGCCCTTGAAGAAAAGAATCGGTTCGTTTTTTAAAAATCCCTAAGTCGTACCGTAACTTTCTGAAATTTTATAAACTATACTAGCTGCTGCCCGCGACTTCATCTGCAAAAAAATAGGTTTTCACTATCCCGCGGGAACTATGCAATTTTCCGGGATAAAGTAGCCTATGTGTTAATTTGGGGTATCAGCTATCTCCGTTCCAAATTTTATCCAAATCCAGTCAGTAGTTTTTACGTGAAAGAGCAACATAGGTACACCCATTCTTACAAACATTCGCGTTTATAATATTATTAGTAGGAATTGCAATTGTTCCTAGAAGTTCACGCGGATCTCAGTTCACTTTTCGTTTTCACAGATTAAATTGTCACACACCTGCACATATTCTTCGACAAATCACCGCTCCTAAATGCAGTTCTTCTCCACTAATGTCTCAGTATTTTCGTCACTATTGTACTAAACAATGTAGGGTACAATTTATACGAGTACATTATGTAAAACAATGACCGCATGCATCGTCATTGTGTCTTGAACTTGAGACGATAAGTCACATTAACTCGCGTACTGGTAATTGTGAATAAGTGTGAAAAGCACGTACATTTGGGTCATGTTGGCCGAACATTGGGCCACATGTTTGGTCAAATGAAAGCTATTGAACTGAACAGCGTTGACTTCATTGTTAAAATCAGGAAAGCCCTCGCTCCCCGTAGGAGTAATAATATTAAAAAACTTAAATGTATGTCTAAAGAAATGTACCTATCAGTAGGCTTGTTACCTAACTCACCCGCAATCGCCATCGTGTTCATTTTGACAGTTCATGTATGGGCTGACAATTGGCATTGGATTCAGCTAGCTGTCACATTCATTCAAGAACTGTCAAAATGAACATGATGGCGATTGCGAGTGAGTTAGGTAATAAGCCTGCTGATTTATAACGCCTTCAATTCAAGTCTCGGTACTTACGTCTTTATATAGGGTGTGTAATGATTGATATAAAAATATTTAATATATTTTCTATCGATATATCAACATTTGATATAATTTCAAAGGGTATAATCACTCATTGTGTATAATAAACGTTTGGTATAATTTTAAAATATATAAATTTATTTCGTATATTTATCGTTCGGTATAACGCTTATTTCTTATAACGATTATATGGTATAACGCTCATTTTATATACAAAAATATTTTTTATAGCAGTTCGTTTTTGTTGGGGGACGCAGTTTAAACCTAACCTAACCTACTTTTTGACAGCAGTTCGTTTTGTGATTATGTCTCTAATACATTAAATCAATAATGGTTATGCCAATTGTTGTATTTTATATAAAAATAACGTTATACCATAAGTTAATTATAGGAAATAAGCATTATACTTAAAGAATGTTATATTAAATGATATTATATCAAATGATCATTATAAGAAATGATAATTATGTCATATGTAAATATATTAAGTGTTGTTATATGATTTAATAATTATATCAAATGAGCGTTATTGCTACTAATATTATACCAAAAATTTTTATATACATCGTTACGCACCCCTTTATATAGTTTTACGTGAGTAATGAATATCTCGGAATCTTTGCTCTGCTACTTTTCTTAAACAAAAACTACAAACGTATTAAAACACGAGCCAGTAGCTAAATAACATTTGAACTTCGATAACGACGAGATTTACGAGTTAAACTGAAGATTACGAGTTGAGCTGACGGGTTTGTGAAGCGCCGCGTCGATGCGTTGAGAGATCTATCCGAGTTTAACTCGAAGATTGACGGGTCCGGATGCTCAACGCCGTATTATTTTTAGACAAGTTTTTAGACTTAGGTCGGGTTTACAACCGTAAACACGTAGGTGAGGAAAGAAATTTCAAATCTCACCATGTTTTGAACGTTGTCCTATGTCCTATCCTTAGTACCAAATAGTTGCAGACGCATCAAAACATCTCAGTTAAGATTCTGCTAAGAAGAGTTATTCAAACGCCCGAGACTAACGTCAAACATTCTGAACATAATTCCTAAAAAACCTAAGACAGGCAATGGCCACATTTGTTACAGGAAGTAAACAGTTGTGTGTGTGTTTCGATTTCGTATGTCAATTTTGTTTCGACTTGAGGACATGGGAAATGTTTACCTGTGTGCGTGTTTCGCGTTTGAGTGTAGAAGTGTCCTGTAAAGAAGTGGCAGAAAAACTAAGAAATAAGCAAACGAGATTCCCATTACAACCTTGTGCTTTAACTTAATCTAAATCGCATTTCTAACTCCGAGTATGAGCCACGTATCTTTTTCTCACAAACACTGAGATAAAAACCCGTCTCCACCGTTATCTAGTCCGTTATATCGACTATTTCGACAAATGATAAAGATATCGATCCGTGTTAATAGATCGATGTTTGCTATGACCTGCGCCTACGTCGATGCACTCGTTTCCGGTGGCGTAACTATTATTAGTGTAACACTTAATTATGTAAGTATATAATATGATAACGAGGTATTGCAACAGAATATTGAATGAAATTATCCGTTATGTAAATTTTTGGCAATGCTTTTGAAAAATTTGTACGTATCACGAACCAAGTAAATGAATACAGAAAATTTGCATTAGTCGCTGACTTCCTATATCAATACATAGTAGGTATAAAACAAAGTCGCTTTCCGCTTTCTGTCTGTCCGTCTCTTTGATGCGTTTTTTTAATAGATAGAGTGATTCAAGAGGAAGGTTTGTGAGTTTAATTCTACGCAGACGAAGTCGCGCGCAGTAGCTAGTCATAACTAAAGTGTCTTTCTATGGAACTTGCTAACTATGTAAACAAACATCACTTAAGATTTTTAGCATGTGATTCGAAAGCCTATGCGCGGTCCACTGTTCACAATGACATAAATATCTATGTACATACTGTCCCGGATAATGACAATGCCATTATAAATGACTAAATTGATATTTACTGATTAATTATCGTACCTAATAATTCAAATTTAGTGTGCAAGGAAGGAAGCTTCATTAATAGCGATATTAATGATTCACCACAGGTTATAAAACATGTTATAGCACATGCTAACTTTAAGTATGATTGGCGAACGTAAGATGGGATAATATACCGGCACTGTTGAACACTTCCTAGATCTAAGATAAAAAGTATCAACGTTCCGTAATCGACAATAAAAACCACGATCGCATCAGAACAAGCATCAAACTCTACGTAAAGTCTAATGTAGTTTCAGATAACAATTTGCCTGGAGTTAATTCCATAGGGAAAGAGTGCACTCAAAAAGGAATTCAATGTCCTGGTGTTATTTTTAATCTTGTCAACTACTAACTGTTGGATGTTGGTATTGTTGAACATGGCTAACCGTAAGTTAAAATTGAAAACAAAGTTGAACCTAAATAGAGCTCCAGTTAAGTTTTAAGTGGAAACGTAAGGCACAATGCCTCAATTAATAAAGATGTTGAAGTTGATAACAACGTAATGTTGGCTTATAATCCAATTGGAAACTTACTGCGAATTTTACTAGGTAGTTATTTTAGGTTGTCAGCGTTGTCACTGTCGCACAATGCTAATGTAACACTAGTTTTATTAATTTTTAATTTCTTATTAACTTATTCTCTTCAAGTAGTATTTTCTAAAAATGTTTTCTTAACGGTTTCTTCACTAAACACAACTTCATTATGAAAATTGGTGTCAACTCATCACCGAAAGAAGACGTAAAAAATTTCACAAGTTTACTTAATCATCTGCTACGCAAAGCATGAAATCTCAGAGCAAGTTAAGTTGATTAGTGAAAACAGTATAAATAAACAAGAGATAGTTGTGCGCTCTGATTCTTTAGCATCTTTCGAAAATGATTATAGTGATCTATCAGTGACCTGTCGATTATGGCCGTAATTATGTTATGCTCAAAGTTGGTTTAATGGGAATTAAACTATCAGCTTCGTTTCACGAAGAACATCATCACAGCCATCTTCAAGTAGTATTCGCGCGTTAAGATAAAATACTTATTTTAGCCTTTGTGTTTGATATTCTATACGTAAAAGATTTATCTTATCTTAAATTTCTTCAAACAAAGACCTTGCATGATACTATTATGTCAATTGTTTGCGAACGCTGGTTGACAGCGAAAACATTTTCACGTGACGCTTCACCGTTTTCTTTTGCTAATAAGTTTATCGTTTCACTTGAACAAACTTTGATGACATTCCTCAGTCTAAATATTTCAACGTGTCTCGTACCACTTCAATATTTTCCATCAGAATTAAGGTCACCATTTGTTTACTGAAAAATGTCATACCTCTTTTCGTGGTCGCGATTCCGGTCAAGTCCTTTTAAAAGAAGACCGAAAAATTAAAACTTTCAGTCAAGTGAAAGTATCCTCGGTGTTTCTTTAGTTCGCACTTCACAGCACTCAAGGCACTGGATCACAAGCACTTCACCATCACAAATTGGTTACGAAATATTTGGAAGTTTTATTGTCACGAGCGGGTTTTGTTGCGCGGGAGTCGTGCGGCCGGTCGCGGCGCGCATGCGTCAGTGAGCGGCGGCCGGAATGCAATCTCCCTCGCTCTCTCGAACACGCTACGGTTTCTCTGCACCTTTCGTCTCCTTTGCTCGCTTATGAATGGCTGCGGTTATGCTATGCAGTTGGGCCCAATAACTTCGGGGAGGTTTTTTGTGCGTTGCATCGGTCCCATGGTTTTTCAAGACAGCGAAGACGTTAGGGATCTTAACGGCTGCGTTGAACAGGGAGTCCTTTCAACGAATCTATAAATCTATAACATTAAGTCATACATATATGCAACTGGAAATGACAGATTTATAACCTCATTTCTTTTACAAAGTTATCACAATACATGTTCATGAAATTTGGAATAATTATTAGACGCGTAAAACCATGCATAACGAAGAATAATTGTTCATTACAATAGACGTAAAAATTTACATTTATATTAGGTACACTTCATTTCAAACAACAACTGATAAAATATTCCGAAAGTTAACACGCCATTAGTGAATTTACGTAAAAATATTCTGTTGTTGACATCTAATGTTAAGGTATCATTAGAGTCTTAATTGAAATAAGTACGTCGCAATAGTTCTACAAAAATTTGATACCTACAGCGTATCTGACCAGAATCTAAAGTTCCTCAATCTAGATCTAGAAGTTTCTCAAACTTAGCTTGTAAGATTTGAACTAAAAAGCATATTGTTAGAAAAAAAGTGATGAAAGCAGCAGTCCTCTACTTTTCAAGCAAGGCATGGTCTAAAGAGTTGTTTCAGTCAATTACCCAACAAGACTTAGTTTGTTAGTCACAAATCCACGAACGAAACTATGACGATGGAAATCGAAATAGTGAACGACCAACGGACGACAGACTAAGGGATCATTAGATGAACCACGACTGGCATCGACAGTAATTTGCGCTGAACTCATGCGTCGATTACAACCAGTTAATAAGCGATACTAATCTATGACATGTGCGCCGCAGACGATGTATCGGAGGATGTTGCGCATGCGGCCATGGTCATAACGTAACCGAGAAGATATTGTGGACTTTATAGCGTGGATGATACAGAAGATTTTAGCGCAAGAAGCGTTGTTTATTTGTTTGGTAACAATGCAAAAAACAATGCAAATGATGTACAAAGTGTAAAGGATGACGTTTCCGCTCGAAGTGATACAGAAAAGAAACGAACAAACACAAAGCTACCAAAGATACTCCATATGATCGTTTAGTATCAACAAGGATAAAGTAAGAAGAGCATTATAAAATTAGAAATCTGTGGTATTTATAGATCCAACAAATATAAACCGCATGAATCAGTTAGGTGGATCAAACCGGAGTAAGTCTGTGAGATAAAAACGTGAAAATAAAGAAAGTAAAATTAAAAAAAAAAATAAGTCTGAACAAAATAAAATTAAAGAAACAACAGACCACATTAAAAGTCTTTATTAAGCTTACAAAGCAACACAAGGAGATGACACTGCAAATACTTAAAATACAGCGTCTTAATTAGTTTCCATACCGATAAAGGAAGTTGTCTATCAAACGAACCAAAAGATATTTATTTATTCTAGACGATGATAAAAAGCCGAAGCAAAAAGCGACAAAGGGAAGTGACTACACAAAAAGCGCATGATGTCAATAAAAGTACAGTTATTTATCAGTTTGCTTTAGAAATGATGTCTAGTTTACGCAACGTGCAACGGTAATATAAGAAGCCAGTGGAGCAGATAAAGTGATGTGAAGAAAGTGCACGCCTATAAAAGAAGACGCTTTGCACAACAAAGCTATTCATCCCAAAAAGAAATTAGGAACTTATAAAAAGTAAAGGTTTAGCGAAATTATAATGTAGCCATTTTTATACTGCAAGAATTTAATTTTATAATAGTTCCTCTTATTTTTTTTTAAAGTTTTGAAGTGAGCATCCTTAGTTGTGATCAAAAATAAAAAAACGTTTGGATTAAAGTATTTTTAGTTAAATCTTGATCATGTAGCAGGCGTACATAAACATACGAAAATCTCCAAATTTCACTTTTTAAATAAATTTATTAAATTTTTCAATTACTAAATTTGAATATCACATAGAGAAAAAATATCTCTTATCATCTATTGGCTCTTTTATTATCATGTATATGTCTAGAGAGTTTCTTTTGGGTCTGAGCCTTTTAATTCTCACTTCCAGCTAACTTCCAGCTGTCGTCTAAGCTACTAACATCTTTACTATAAGTAGGTACTACTTTTGATCGTACATGTATACAAGTTAGCGCGTTCACGACTAAGTGATCCCGCTGGTATTTTGTCTGTAGCAATACTGGTTATACTACAAGTAGTACAATCGGCTACGATTTGTAACTTTACTTCTATTCGACTGTACTTGATGGCATTGGATGCTGTTTTGTTGAAAGGTTAAAAAAACTTAGTAAACAAAGGGTTTCGTAACTAACATTGTTCAATTAGAATCTACACCGCATTAAGGTCAGTTTATGGTCAATCTGTAATTTAAATTGGACCAATAACTGATAAATATAACTCCATGTAAAAAGTGTATGACCTTAGTTATAAAGTGATGTGTAGTATTGGACTTTTTAATATGTTTATTATCACTATAGCCACTGTCAATTATCTCGTGAGAAAAATGGGGGCTTGAGAAACATAGAACAACATACAATATCTGGGTATCATCATCCATATTTAAGAGTAAGATTTGTCTGTGCAGTGTTTTCCAGTGCATTCTTATCAGAGATAGTTCTTTCTTCTTCTGATACGACACTGCGTCTATGTTCTTCTTTACCTGATCTAAATACCTTGTCTGACCTTTCTGCTCCTCTTTTTCCTTCTTTCCTTCTGTTATCGTTTGAATTAACTCGTATTGGTTCATTATTCTAATCCAGGGTTAGGAGGGAGAGTAGGAAGGTTGTTCCCACAACCCTACCTACCCCAGCACCCCATGGCGAAGAGTTCCTAGCAAAGAGTTCATGTTACAGAGTTCCGACTCTCCACCATTATAAACCATTTCCTCAACTATTTCCAGGACCCTGCACTATTCACTCTTTAGGTCCAGCATGCCCCTTCATTTCTTCGTTAATGCCACATATCAAATGCCGTATCTACAGCACATATGCAATTACTTGCACAGTAAAAATAAAGCAAATATCTCTAACAACCTTGTTAATGGCATATGCTTTATGATTTCAATTTCTACGAAAGTACAATGGAGCCGTAGGTTCCGTTCACTTATTGTTGAGGAGACTGGGGATTTAATGCCAATTTCAAAGTTAAGAGTGAGAGACCCTAAACCGACGAGCACGTATGAAGAAATTGATGAATGCGGATGAAGCGAAAGAGGTATGTCAGGATGGTAGGAAGTGATACAAAATAGTCTCTGCATACTACGAAGGGAAAGAGGCGGGATGATATGTGTATATATGTATGCAATATTAAGTAAAAAACAGAGCAGAGTAGCCTTGGAGTGGAATCCCGTTGGCGGAAGAAGAGAGGGTCGTTCCATTGAGTCTTCGAAGAGATCCTTTACGGCGGAACTCAAGGCTGCCGGGATGCATAGGGCCAAAGAGAGGGCTCAGAATAGAAAAGTCTGGAGAAAGACTGTCGAGGCCTCATGCCCCACGAGGAGTCAAAGGATCAATCATCAAGAGCAAAGAGTGATCATGACTCAGTTTGTTGCTCAGTGTGTTATTTCCAACTAACACGTAATGCGCCGAGTTACAAACGTGGAAAGTGAAGTGAATGCCGTTTTGGTCATGTTCTCCTCACTGTACCAAGATCCATTGCGATAGTATTTGAAAAGACCTTCGGGTGTGCTGTCCCACTCACTCTTATGGGTTTGATACGGCTAATGGTACCCGAAACTTTCTTGAAGCTCACGGGCTGTGTGTATACTTTATTTGCCACAAGCTGTTCACGACTCCATCTGCGCAGGATTCGCTTATTGCTCTCTCCCGGGAACATTCATTTCAGTGGTTTAGGTGAAAATGTAACAGACAGACAGAGTCACTTTCGCATTTATAATATTAGTAAGGGTTTACCATTATTATTTCCCTAGCTTCCCTTTCATTGTTCGTCGTCCTTCAGCAGAACGTGACTTAATTGCTTGTTAGATTGAGTGTTTCGATTTGTACCGAACACACACACACGCCCATCACGGAATAAATCATACACGTAAAGTTTTCATTAAGAAGTTAATATTTTTAAATTGGGAGACGAGGCCGAGTCTAAAGCCGGTGCTCGAAAACGTATTCAACATCTCTTTCTACCCTATTACTACACCATTTGTCAGAAAGAAAAGTGCACAACACCCCTCCCCGCGTCTCACGCTTACTTTGGACTATTTTGGATGCGTTTTATTCTCTCAGCCCTATTTTCCAAATTGGGAGATTATATTTTACAAATGATACATGCATTGACTGGTTACAGTTTTTTTCAATAAACAGACGAAATCAGAAGCGAGCTGATTCACCCCGCATCGGATTACTCGGCACATACAAAGTATTTGCTCAGCTTCGCAAATCAAATAGAAAATCGACACCGGCCGACACAAAACTATGTCAACATACGACGATGTCGATAGTGGAGAACCAACATTCCAAAAGGGCATAATTCATCACAGCACGCCATAAAATTTAGGCTTTAAATTAAATATGTTCGGTCTGGATTTGACTGCCGCAGAAGTGGACAAAAAGCGTTTGTGAAAACTGACACTTCGAAACGAAAACTTCATTGTGTCAGATTTCTTGGTAAAACTGGGTTTGGGAGGAAAGTAAAGAAAACAAATGTGAAACAAGTGAGGTTTCCATTAATGCTGGTTTTGCAGAGAAATAAAATAGTAAATATAGCACACCTACTTGTAATGATTTATCGCTCTTAATTGATAACCTTGGGACTCGATGTTTCGATAATGACACTGCAGCGCTGCTGTCACGAGAAGACGGGAGACTTTACGGGGTCTATTCTTGACCACATCCGCTGCGTTACCGAAAAGCCGAGGTAATTTTAGCAATATAAAGAGCGCGATAAAGTAGCTTACTGACATTAGGTTAAGCAGTTAGAGCCCTGCCTCACCAGGACGCGATGACGACATCACCAGCTACGTCTCCTACAAATCAAACGTCACCAAAGCGTCGCCATGTGAGTGACAGTGACAGCTGATACATTTCTATATGAATTGTTCGGGTACCCCGGGCGCCCCGATCAGGCAGGACTCTTAGAACTCGACAGAAAGTACAAGACAGTAAGTAGACAAGAGGCTCAACAAATGGATAAATACTCTTTGGTGCAGTCTAACGATTCATAATTGAAATCCAAGCAGTTGTTGTGTTCATTCTAATCGCATATATCTACCAATTAAAGAGTCGGGGTTAACAACAATTTGTCTCGCTGCGGGTCCCTTGAATTATACAATTGAAGCGAGTGAATGCCCTCAGTTAATTCTTAGAAACCCTTCCAATTTACAGAAAGTCAGTAACTGATAGATTATTTTGTTAATGTTTAAACCTTTATCCGACTCTAAGGGTGCGTCCCTCCACTAGATTCGACACGGAAAGCAGCCCTTTGAGCCTCCTCAGGAAAGCAAAAAGTCAGCAAAAAAAGGTTTTATGTATTTTCCACAGGTGTCTATAGGGTTGCCTCTTTTCGTTGGGCATTGCCATACAACGTGGAAATGACGCCAGTCTTATGGGCATCCTGCGGAATGGCAACGATCTGGGCGATATTTTTGTAAATATGGCATTTTAGGATTCAAGTAAGGTATTATTATTCTATGTTCATGCCTTGTAAATTACTACAGATAAATACATACATCTCCAATGTTTTGTATTTAACTTGCAACGGTACGGCACGAATTTTGGAACTCAATTTTAAACCAGTTGTCCTTTTTGCCGAAAACGTTGCGTCACCGTTTTCAGTTTGTTAAAGGCAAGTAACTGCACGTAATGTAACGGTTAGTTTACGTTCCTGGATTTTACGGTAGTGAGAATTTTTGGCTAACTCGTTCTAAAGTGTGTCAGTCTTAACTTAGCTCTTACCGTTAAGTCATTGCATCTTGCTAATATAATTCAGGGTTGGCAATGATCAAGGAATCTAGAACAACCTCCATTGAATCAACAATATCAGCAATGTAGCTTAAGATACAGTCGGTTTTTGTCGTACTTTTAAATCATGCATGTTATAATGGGATTCAGGAAATTTGGTAAGCTGAGAAATAGCGAAATGTGGAGACGGACATAGAATACTTTTTATCTCGATTTTCCCGCGGGATTGGAAAATCCCGAAATGTTGTGCAATAAAGCTACAGACATTAAATTTGGCATACTTACATATTATTCCTTGAGTATAAAGGTGGCGCTACAAAGGAATTTTTCAAATTTCCCACGGGATAAAGACACGTGGTAGATAACTAAGACTATATTTAGTAGATGATATTCCTAGAGGATCACGTAGGTGCTCTAAGAAGGGATTTTCCGAATTTCCCACGGGATAGGAAGTAAAAACCTTATACTTGGACACATGAGTGGATGTGGGGTATGTCGTCACTCTGACGTTATCTGCGGGGACGAAGTCGCGGGCAAAAGCTAGTTGGTTATAAATACAGCTAATAAAACCATATTGAGAACAGTTGGCAGCCCTGTCTAGTTTCGCTTTCATCATTTTTTAACATGCTTCTAACTGTAGCGCGTTTATAGGCCAAGTATATTATTACCGTGACCGTGACTTCGAGTACGTGATGAAACTATATTACCATGATATGTGTATTAAACGTTAATTAGTGTAATAAATTGAGCTTTCTTTATTACGATTTAATTTATTTTTAAATTTGAAACGGCGTTTGTTTTCTTTCGTATACGTACGGCTGTGTGATACTAGATCAAGTCTGCGGCTTTGCTCCTTATGATGCTCGAGGCCAAATATGTGTCTGTCAAATTTCAAGTTTTGAGCTTCTTTGGTTTCGGCGTATCATACATACGTAGGTAAAGAAATTTTGAATAGAAAATGATGTTTAGTTAACTATGTACAGCAAAAGTTAGAATAAATAGTTATTTGTGTCACGAGGGAGCAAAATGATTTGTTTATGGCGAGGGCGCTACATTGAATCCGGAGCGTTAATGAGGGATTCAAGTGTTAACGCCCAAGATGAAAATAATTTTGCTCCCGAGTGACTTACAACTTTTCACACCGAACACTAAAAAACTTGAAAAAATAATTCTAAATATAATTAAAGGTTTTACACTTATCAACTTCAAAAAATTGCGTTTGCAAAAAACACTTAGTAGCCTTGAACAGAAAATTTGCACTTTGATCCCTCTCGACAGAGCCAAGTTTACTTTTCTGAGTGAGAGGTGTGAAGATAATTTAATAAGTGGCATGTTTTTAACTGACAAATCAACATTAATGTTCTTTGTTCTTTGTTTCTGTATTGTTTTGTACCTACTGGTTTGTGGTGTTCAATAAAGAGTATTTGTATTGTATTGTTGTATTGTAATTGTCATAAATACATTAGCACATGCTCACATAGGTACCTACTTACATTATGAAACTGGCAGTTTCGTTTTGTATTCAAAATTATATAGTTTTTGTTAAGGAATAGGATATAGGAACTAGACTGAAGGCCTTTAACATAATAAACTAGAGGAAATACGGATTTCCCATTGAAAACATAGTGAACAGTTTGCTAAGTTACGCTTTGGTTACGCACTCAAGCGATTAGGGTTTTTATGATCCAGGAAATACTTTAACTGATTTGTTCCATCGCTGTCTGATAAGTTCCTGATAGCTGAAGTGTTAGATATCTATGGTTACGTCTATGTGAGTTATATTAGAAACAGATACCTCTTTATTGCTATCTGGCATCTAAAGCTATCAGGAACTTATCAGGCAGTGCCGGACTAGGCCTAAACTATCTAGTTTATGGTCTCTTTTGTCCTTTTGTTTATTTTATTCGTTAAAACGATTAAGTAACGTCTGAATTATGGTATTACAATTCGGCAACTTTTGTGATTTTCGGAAATTCTCTAGTTTTTTAAATAATCGAGATTGGAAAGAAAATAAAACACACTTTTTCAAAATATTTGAATTCTGAAAAAAATGTTCACGTTGGCTTTTTTTTGGAAAACGCTCAAGTACGATACTTGACAGCTGGACAAGGTTAAAACGTTCTTCAGAACACTCCCCATTGTTAATCTGGTAAAGTACGGATGCCAACCGACGTTCGACGTACTTGCCCGTAACCACCTTGATTTTTAACTCTAAAGTGATAGGCAACTAGACTAAGAGCAATGTCGGTCGTGAGTTCAACACCCGATGGTATATTAAACTTAGTACATTTTAGTACGCTGTAGCGGGAAAGCCGGATGCGGCACAGTGGTGCAAAGCTATAAACGTGTGCGCAAAACGGTAAAGCTTTGAGAGTAAACTGTGGATTTAACAGCAAACAAACCCTTTTCCATCTGAAAATTTACAGTTTAGCAAAGGGCTGGAATGTTTTTACCCGTCTCCAGACGGTCCAAAATGGACAGCCCTTCAGAATGACAATCATTGTTATTTGATTCAGGTTTGTCTCCGCGTGTATTTCATTCAAAGAAAATTCTGTTGCCGAAGTTTCGGGGATTCTTTTTTTTCTTTTCAGCAAAATGTTTTCGCAGTAAGGTTTTTGTTTTTTTATTTTAACAATTGTATGGTTTTAGTGGCGTTTCAACCGATACCGTTGCATTTAATGTAGAAATGAGTTTGTAAATGTCATTTTGTAATACAAGCTGATTATTTTTGCTAATTTTTTGTGTCATTAATTCTTCAATATGTTTACGAAATTTCATGTCCATCGGACACAACGTCGAAGAGCTCCCTCCTGCGGAGACGGTCAGAATTTCACTATCAGATTATTGTATTGTCATCCGGCTTACATAAGTAACAAAATTCAGCTTAACCTGTTTAAGATATCTGCTTCAAAATAGAGTTGCAAGATTTAAAAAAATGTAAAAATGAAATCGAATTGTATTTCCAGGCATAACATCTGCCTGGAGAGAGTTATCTTTTGTGACCACTCTCATACGTCCATCGGTTGTTTAAATAAAGGTCCTACTACATCATCATCATGTCATCTTAATCCTCTAGGTTGGCAACGCATCTGCAAGCCCTCCGGGGTTGCGGGTGTCTATGGGCAGTGGTGATCACTTACCATCAGGTGACCCACTTGCTCGTTTGCCTTCCTATTAATATAAAAATAAAATAAAAAAAGAAATAAAAAATGTCAGTCACTTATTTAATCAGGCATGGCTTACCAACGGAGCCACAAATAATCCTTATTGACTATTTTTTGCCTTTTTCAGCTTTTGCAACCACTGTGCGGCATCCAGTGAGTAACCAGACGTCTGCAACAATTGGCACGCATTCAACAGTGAATCAACACGTGCGTAAGAGACGATTGCTAATCGGAATAGCTTCGTCATCGATTCCTGGACGATTTTACGATCACTAAAGATTACAAAGTTACATCTTACTAATGTTAGGTATATATGTTTGTTGCTCTTTCATGGCAAAACGGTTGAACCGATTTCACTGAAATTTGGTACAAAGATAGCTACAGTCCCGGTGAAGGACATAGGATACTTTTTATCCCGGAAAATAGCATAGTTCCCGCGAGTAGAAGCTTCAATCCCGGTCCTTTTTTCTAATCCCGGGATTTCGGGATCATCCACAGTTAATCCAGAATTAGACAAAAGGACCGGCATTGAAACTTCTACTCGAGGGAACTTTGCGATTTTCGGAATATCCTATCCTCGGGATTATTCATAGTTAATCCCGGAATTCCGGGATTGAATCTATCCGCGAGCAACAGTTACGTATAAGTACTAATAGTAGGTTGCCTGTAAATAAATCACGGCACATACTTTTTATTTAATGGCGGCCATAAGATGTGGCGCAGAGAAAGTGCACTTACGTCATTACCGCTGCGGCGAATCATTTGTTGTGGTTCCTCTGTTGCCAGTAAGTATATAGGTATGTGGGACAGAAGTGTTGTACATAAAAAGTTTTACGGTGCTTTGGGAATTGGCTGGAAATTGTGTAACACATGCAGTGGCGTAGCTGGGTAACCAAGGACCCTGGTGCAAATAAAAAAATGGGGCCCCACTACTATCTAAACTGGTTACGTTTTAATAATAATAGTTCGATCGAAATTTTCTGGTAAGGATTCGAGGGCCCTCTGAGCTTGAGGGCCCCGGGGCACTGCCCCTTCAGTCCCTGGGTAGCTACGCCACTGAACATAATGTGAGCTTTTGTCAGTGCAGTTGGTTGTGGATACAAGAGACATTATATGCGTTCGATACGTTTCTTTACCTCGAAACTTAGGTCTGTATATGACGTACTTTAGCCTGTATTTGATTATAATGTAGGGGTGCGAGTCGGGTTACCTCCGCGTGTGGTCAAGAGCGGTTCGGTTTTGGATCCATCCGGGAGAAGAGCAGTGCTTGGTCTGGTGCACCCTGGGCAACGGCTAATGATTTCCCGGCAGTTTCTGATATCATTGACCGTTGGCTAAGAGCCCGACAGGGGGAAGGGGGTCTTTGACCATTACCGTACAACGTTGCCGACATTGTGTCACAAGATTTTTAATTTTTGTTACTTTGACATTGGCGAAGTGGTCGTCGCTATAACGACTTGACACGCAACAAATAAGAAGAAGTACTTTCGTCTGTAGGTATTTGATTATAATGTAGGGGTGCGAGTCGGGTTACCTCCGCGTGTGGTCAAGAGCGGTTCGGTTTTGGATCCGTCCGGGGGAAGAGCAGTGGTCCGGTGCACCCTGGGCAACGGCTAATGATTTCCTGGCAGTTTCTGAGGGATATCATTGACCGTTGGCTAAGTGCCCGACAGGGGGCCATTGCCGTACAATGTCGCCGACATTGTGTCACAAGATTTTTTTTTTTGTTACTTTGACATTGGCGAAGTGGTCGTCGCTATAACGACTTGATGACAAATAAGAAGAAGAAGTACTTGAGTCTGTATTCGACTATACACCGCGCACACATACACACTGCAAAAACTATTTAATACCGTACAGAGAGACGTGATGACACAAGAAAACCGCTCCTTTATAAACACGTTTTACTGATATTTGTTCACTTTCTCCGTTTTACAGTTCTCGACACCGGCACGACACACAAAATGCCGGAACAGAGTTACATCATAATTTAATAATTGATTCACACTTCAGTATCTCTCGTTTTTAGCTTTGTTAACATACGTATATAACGTATTTATCCCTTATGGGGGAGACAGAGCCTAAGGTAACGAAACCTTAAGGCCACGTTTAGCATGATTAAGGGCGTATAGGTGGAAAGGGAAATCAAAATAGTGATGGGTTGCTAGCCGCATCACCTACATGATTGCTACGATTCACCCGTTCCTTCGATACATTGTTGTTATCAATTTTGTGCAAATAACGTCTTCATCCCTTACGGGGTAGACAGAGCGAAAGGTAACAACACATAAAGGCCACGTTCTTTAAAATTGTGGGCGTATAGGTGGAAAGGGGATTCGAAATAATGATGGGTTGCTAACCGCATCGCCTATAAAATGATTCCTACGATTTACCCATTCCTTCGATGGGTTTTTACAATCTTATTTTTAAATTCTGTTTTTACAATTTTTGAAAGCACATCACTCGAAAGTGGTATAAATCTGTTTATATCCTCAAAACTACAGTTCTAATCAAATTTTTGACTAGTTCACAAGATTAATGAGAGCCGTGTTTTCTAAGCTACTCGTATTTCAAACTAGCTTCTGCCCGCGACTCCGTCTGCGTAGAATTATACATAAAAACCTTCCTCTTGAATCACTCTAGATATCTATTAAAAAAACCGCATCAAAATCCGTTGTGTAGTTTAGAACATAGGGACATACGGACATAGGGACAGAGAAAGCGACTTTATTTTATACTATGTAGTGATTCAGCACAATTTTTCACCGCTTTTGAATAGTATTTTCACATATGTGCTTTCAAAAATCGGGCCCCTGCGTGGGAAGAGAAGCAACTGGTACATTTTATGTCTATTCTTTACTCCCAGACTAGCATAGAAGGTATATATTTGCATAACTAATTTGCAGAAGTTATATATTATTTGCAATCAATGCGACCACTAAAAGTGGGTTAAAATTTAAATGCAAGATGGAGTGAACTTTTAACACTAAAACACAATTAATAACTTATAAAATTCACGTTTGTGATCTATGATAATTGCCATCGGAATAACCTAGAAACATACTCAGTTCCTATTCAACTTTATTTCCTTTTAATTACTATTTCCTAGTTACGCAAGAATTATCTAACATAAACGTTACGATTCATTCAGCAGTGCATATTTTAACATAAATTAATACATACATATATATCATATATCACGGGTACGTCGTAACAAAACCTTAAGGCCACGTTTACCATGACTAAGGGCGTATAGGAAATAAAAGAAAGAAAGAAGACATTTATTCCTTCTTGCAAGACACACAAATATAAGAGAATATACCTACACAATTTTAATTTTATTTTTTTTAGGTGGAAAGGAGTATCAAACTAGTGACGGGTTGCTAGCTGCATCGCATATAACATGATTTCTTAGATTTTCGCCCATTCCCTTGATGGGCTTATACCTACCATCTGCACGGAAAGAGAAGCAACTGGTACATTATTCGATATACCCATTTAGCCACACTTAAGAAAATGACAAAAAAATATCTTCCGAATTTATTTCGTCACCTACTTTAATCCAGTAGACTTACCAGTAGAAAGTTGTTTAAAAGCTTTAATTGATAGCTCGGTAAGCTTTATTCAGAAGGCGCCGAGATGGTTTATCTTCTATTGTAAAAGCTCAAAGCTTTCGCTTTTCACTCAGACTTACCTGAAACAAAAGAATAGCTTTAATTAAATATATGTCATTTAAATTCGTAGACTTTGACAATTAAATATCAATCTAAACAAATGAATGTTACATGTACCCTACTAATTCATGCCGATTTAAATGTAAATAGATGCACATGTATACCGTCACGCCTCTTTCCCATAGGGGAGGGTATTCATCATACAACTGTCTGCCCCTACCGGGATTTCCACCCAGGACCTCTCATAGTCAGGATCACTAACCACTAGGCTATCTGGTCGTCATGTAAACAGAATTATCTCTTGTCACCGACAATTGGCATTGTTCATTTTTTTTAGTATGCTCCAATTCGAAAACCATTTCGAGGAAAACCATCAATTATCCGATTTATCTTGTCCGATTTCAAAAATACTTTATGATTACAGATATTTTTGTAAAAGTACTTTTAACCTTTGTTTGACATAACGACCCGGTTTTTAGACAGAATCCAGCATTGAATGTTTGCCACAAAAATGGAAAAAAAAGTTTTACTATGGGAACTGTCACCTGTCACGACAAAACCATAGACAAAGCCGTTTTTTTTAAATGGCTGAACGAAGGAGATTGGGATTCTGTCTAAATTCACGAACTATCAAACGGCGAAAAAAATTTTATTACTAATTAACAAAGCTACGTGAAAGCATGATATTCAAATTAGTTGCTTGAAATAATCCATTTTATCAAATGAAGGTGTTAAAAGCACAGCTTAAAAAAAATGAACAATGCCAATTGTCGAGTTAGTGAAAGAACCAGACACCTTGTATAAAAACGACACTTCTCGAAAATTGCAAAAACCCAATATATTCTAAAGGCCGTCTGTGATGAGAACGGATGCAGACGAATTTATATACTTCAATAAATACATAGAAGCAGGTTATAACATTAGAGTCCGTTAGGCAGTCGTCTTTACAACTTGAAGACATACCCCAACGTTTTAAAGATCATTGTTGGTAGCACTCAGTCAAGCGAAAATCGTGACTAGTAATCGGGCTAAACGATAACGGGACAATAATGCTATCGTAAATAAATGATTTAGTTGTTTGTTAAAGGTAGTTTTAAAGGTCGTTGTTTAACACCTGTTCGCTAATTGTACTCTACATTTGACCTTCTATAGACCGACTGCTGACATGAGTCCAGGGGTGCGAGTCGGGTTACCTTCACGTGTGGTCAAGAGCTGCGGTTCCTTTTTGGATCCGTCCGGGGGGAAGAGCAGTGCTTGGTCCGGTGCGCCCTGGGCATCGGCTAATGATTTCCTGGCAGTTTCTGAGGGATATCATTGACCGTTGGCTAAGAGCCCGACAGGGGGGAGGGGGTCTTGGACCATTACCGTACAACGTTGCCGACATTTTGTCACAAGATTTTTTAATCATATTTTTGTTACTTTGACATTGGCGAAGTTGTCGTCGCTATAACGAGTTGAAACGCCACAAATAAGAAGAAGAAGAAGAAGAAGACATGAGTCCACGAACGCGGTGGAGGGACGCGGGGTGGGACGACAGCGGGAGAGAAGTGCGGGGGCCGGCGCACTACCCGCCCGCACCTCTCGGTCCCCTTTGTCGTCCTATTTCGCGCCCCTGTTCCACACATTTTTTCTTGTTTTTCGGTTCTGGCTGAAAATCAGTGCTGCAGGTGTCTTACACCTCAGCGTAATGCTTTTTTTCTTGTTTTTTTTTTGCTATAAAATTGTGTATATTCTCTTAGATTTGTGTGTCTTTCAAAAAGGAATAAATGTCTTCTTTCTTACTTGTATGAGAATCGATAGATTTTTACGACTTTTTTTTGGAAAACGCCCTTTGAAAAACTTAAGTACCTGAAGTGAAGTTCTAATAATCTCAGAATACCTAGTAAATGAGGAAAAAATACTAATCCAGACCATACAGAGCTATCAAACAAATGAACACCGAACAAATTGGCCAAAGACAATAGACTTTCTTTATAATAATTACGTTACTTCACATAAACCATTTAACGACTTGCCATACAAACTGGAACTGTATGACAAGCCAGTAAGGTCTAAAGAGGGGTATTGTGTAACCATTGTGCCGGTATAACTCTTTCTCATGAAGACGTCTGTTATGTATTAATTTGCAGTTGTGTATATTAACTGTATTAAGTATTATGAATGTTTATTCATAATTATCGATGTTCTCAAAACACGGATTGATAACGGTTGATCTTATAATATGCATATCCTTGAGAAAAATAAATTACCTTGCTACTCCGCTTCTCAAATGCACGATAACCAAGCCTGTGCGAAACATATATATGTTTTCATGCAATCCCTCCTTATCCCTTACACCACAAAAACATTGACGCGTTTCGATCCCTATACGGGATCATTATCAAAGTTTAGTGAGTACAACTGTTACACATGCAAACCAACGACGTCATCGAGTAGTTGTTAGTTTGGTTTGGTCACGAAGAGGCAAACGAGCAATTGGTTCACCTGATGGTAAGCGAGCACCACAAATGGACATCCCACTAGAGGATTGCAGAATACATCTTCTGCCAGTAATTTCACTGGCTGTCTTACTCTCCACGCCGGACATAGTAGCGCAAGCACTGCTGCTCGCGGCAGGACGAGCGAGTAACGCTCTAACTCTGTCTTTCACGTGAGTAGCGGTGTAAAGGTAAACTTGACTAGTCTTCACTCGACCGATTTAAGTATCAAACCCATAAGAGTGAGTGAGACAGCAGGAAAAACGAATAGCATTCCAAGAGCTCACGGACTGTACTTCCGATGTACCTTGTTTTTTTTTCGGTAAGTGCGTTACGCATACGACGGCGCCGTGGGGGACGGCGCGGAAGTTATGTGGGACTCTCCTCCCCGGCCCCGAAGGAGAGAAGGAGGCGGGGGAGGCATACCCACTAAAAACCCACCGGTATTCCCTCTGCCATTTGGGGGGCGTAGCGGGAGTCTGGTGTCACCGCGTGCACTTCCGATGTGACATTAAGTGAGATTTAACCAACAAAGTAGTGAGAGAGTGTGGTTATTAAAATATTTGAGCAGATTATCGCGATGGGACCCGGAACTCGAAATGAATACGCATTCAACGCGTTTCGCCCGACTTTGGGAACTTTGCGAGTGGCCCGAGTCATAGGCGATAGAGTTTTGGCGGCTAACGTGCGGTCAACCAAATGGAACCCTGGGCTGTATAACCTGGGCCTTACCAAGAGGTCTTACTTAATGCGATTCAATTCTGACCCAGTTCAGGTTTATCTGTCATTTTTAGCATGGATCTGACAGTGAGCGAACCTAAACTGAATCGGAATCGAATCGCATTAAGACGTCATGGCAAGGCTTGTTATTTGTGTCTGTCATTGTCAAAGTACTCTGACGTTGCTTGTGAAAAGGTTCTACAGTGGCCTAAGGTTCTGTTTGACAGATTGTTCGGCCTCAAAATGCACGTTTGTAATGTACGAATTGATAATTCGTGAACTGTATGGGAAGCAAATCGGGGACACTAATCATCAGGTCATACTTTTTTGTCAATGCATTCCAAATTGTACGTTGGTCGCACTTGTAACCCGATGAGAGGAGTGACGTGGGAAACAATTGTCGGCTTTGTATCTACTAGTTTTCAAGTTTTGGCTACAATTGTCATCATTCGGGGTGCGAGTCGGGTTACCTCCACGTGTGGTCAAGAGCTGCGGTTCCTTTTTGGATCCGTCCGGGGGGAAGAGCAGTGCTTGATCCGGTGCACCCTGGGCATCGGCTAATGATTTCCTGGCAGTTTCTGAGGGATATCATTGACCGTTGGCTAAGAGCCCGACAGGGGGGGAGGGGGGTCTTTGACCATTACCGTACAACGTTGCCGACATTTTGTCACAAGATTTTTTAATTATATTTTTGTTACTTTGACATTGGCGAAGTTGTCGTCGCTATAACGACTTGAAAAGCCACAAATAAGAAGAAGAAGAAGAAGAAGAAGAAGTCATCATTCGTCATCATCATATCCACGAGGGGCCTTACCATGACGTCTAAATGCGATTCAATTCCGACTCAGTTCAGGTTTACCTGACATTTTTAGTATGGATCTGACAGCGAGCGAACCTAAACTGAATGGGAAGGCCTAAGGCCTGACAGCTTTAGTTTTTTCGAACGACTTCCCACGATTGCTACCTACCAGAACGTCTTCATGCTTGTGTTTTGGCGATCCTGAAGAGATGATATTATAACAACAAAGGCCTATGTGAAGCGATTTCTGATTGTATAAGACAGTAACCGATTTCCTGTATTAATACAATACAATACAAATATTCTTTATTGAACACCACAAAGCAGTACAAAAACAATACAGAAACAAAGAACAAAGTAGACAATGTCAATAGTAATAGTAGTAGTATTAATATCGAGTGTCAGGATGTTTCTACTTTAAAACAAGTATAGAAATTCTTTATTGCACATAACCAAGTAAAAATAAATGCAATAAACACAGAGAATAGTACAACGGTAACTTATCTCTAGAATGGAATCTTTTCCAGTTAACCTGATTTAAGAGAGAACAACTTTACAAAGATAGGGAAGCAGCCGTTAATTATCACTACCTATTATAGTATAAAATAAAGTCCCTTTCTCAGTTCTCTGTCCCTATGTCCCTATGTATGCTTATATCTTCAAAACTACACAACGGATTTTGATGCGGTTTTTTTAATAGATAGAGTGATTCAAGAGGAAGGTTTTTATGTATAACTCTACGCAGACGAAGTCGCGGGCAGAAGCTAGTTATTAATAAATTATCTCAAGTTTATCGTCCTTCAAACTAATGTTACACCAACCTGCTACTGCTCATGAGAAATCGCTTAAGTTTATAACTTGTAGATATAAGATTCTGTATGCATTAGGTGTTACGAAACTTCTTATGTTTTATAGTCCATTGAGACAAGTTCACTGCCGGTTGGACAGGACACTGACCCCGCAGGCTGTGCTCTTCTAATTATGTTGTTTCTTTCTAGCCTCAGACAATTATACTGGAAGGTATATAAACATTAAGAAGTATGCGTTTATCACAATTTTCCGGGATAAAATTATTTTATCCAGGTTATGAACTTCCATGCTTCCATGCTGGTCTGGGAGCAGAGGAAAAACATAGAATGTACCAATTGCTTCTCGTCCCGCGTAGATGGTAAAAGCCCACCGTGGGAATAGGCTAAATTTTTAGGAATCATTGATAGTCATAAGTCATAAGTCATTTATTCGTCGCTGTCATGTGTACATTGGATCTTACTAGCTAATAAATTTCCCAACATGAAACTCTGTAGCAGGGCACTGCAACATACTTAACCTAATAATGTGATTAATTATTATTATACTTGATTTAAACAACTTAATAACTTATATATAATTAACTTTAAATAACTTCGATACTTTCGATGCGGCTATTCATTTATTTTGATAAACATACTACCGTAATGTATACTTGTATGGTCATTCTTGGTGAGCAACCAACCGTGTCTTCCGACCGGGTGCTCCCACGCTGGGGGCTCCGGTGTGCAATGAAGGAGCGACCGGGAGCGCCCAGAAAAAGTTGAGGAATTCAAGGTAGCCGAGCGTGACGCGCTCCCGGCACGAAACTTGAAAGGACCATGTTTTGTGTCATTTTTATTGTTACCAAGAAACGACGCTACTGTTAGTGGGTTTCTGATGTTTATAAATTGACTAGCTGTTGCCCGCTACTTCGCCCGCGTGGAATGGACCCTATTTTTTTTAAATAAAAGTAACCTAAGTTACTCCTTAAATATCAGCTATTTCCAAGTGAAAGTTCATACATACATACATTCACAAATCACGTCTATATCCCTTACGGGGTAGACAGAGCCTGAAGTAACAAAACCTAAAGGCCACGCTTAGCATGATTGTAGGCGTATACGCGGAAAGGGGAATCAAAATAGTGATGGGTAGCTAGCTGTATCGCCTATAACAAGATTCCTAAGCCCATTCCCTCAATGGACTTTTACCGTCTGCGCGGAAAGATAGCCACTGGTACATTCTATGTTGTTTCTTTACTCCCAGACCAGCATGAAAGCGATTCCTGAGGAATACACTCATTGCAGCCGTGCAAAGTCGGGGCGGGTCGCTAGTCGCAAAATATAGTAAACAAACATCACCAAAGTTATGCTCAGTTACCATCAGGCGACCCACTTGCCCGTTTGCCACACCATTGCTATAAACTACACCAATATTGCCACATGGGTTCTTTCTCTGGCTCTCACACAGTAAGAATTGATTAGTTTATTTTTACCAAGCTTTAGTTTATGGCGTTTATTTATACCGCCACTGATCCTAAGTTAATTACTGACTTCCTTCGCTTTGTTAGCGTCTGCGCCGGCGCACACAAACAAACATACGCATTCTATTTGGTTCAAGAGTAGGGTTGCCAGACGAACGATTACAATTTACAAAATAAACGATTTAGCTCACGATTAAGTCAGACAGGGTAGACAGAGCCTAAGGTAACTAAACCTAAAGGCCACGTTCTTAATCATAATCTTATAATCTTAGGAATCATGTTATAGGCGATGCGGCTAACAACCCATCACTATTTTGATTTGCCTTTCCACCTATGCGCCCTTCTTCATGCTAAACGTGGCCTTAAGGTTTTGTTACTTTAGGCTCTGTCTACCCCGTAAGGGATAAAGACGTGATATATGTATGTATGTCAAATTTCGTATTTGTTGTCGTCAATGTCGTCATGAAATATTACAAAAAAATGACCAAAGTTTTACTGAATTTGACAGCCCTATTCAGAGAAGAATTCACGGCCACTTATGACTAATTTTGGACGTTCGTGTTCTAAGTTCTTTAATTGACGCATTTTCTGTGCTTTTTCGATGGACTAACTACGTATATTTTTGTCTTTAAGAGCCTCCGAAGATTGTTCGGTAAACATTCGATTACAAAATTGTTGCTGAAAGTGGCACTGGAACGTAAGTTTCATATGCTCTGCCTACCCTTTTTGGGAATAAAGGTATGAATCTATGTATGTATGTTATTTTATAATTTGAATGTTGTCTGGATTGATATTAATTAGGTAGGTATGTAATATTTTTTTAAACATTATAAATCAGCATATTAAAAATTAAAAATCAGAATACATGACAAGATTTACTTTTAGGCAAGTTTTGTGACTTTTCTAGCATAAAATTTGATCTACAGATTTTTTTTTTCAATCTCCTTATTTTGAGGGTTTACTCTTCTGACATTTCCTGATTGGATGGCAACACTGTTGATTACCTACTAAAAGCGGAGGGCGGACTTGAAAACATTATGTGTTGCACATATAAATTTTACACGCTAGTCTTAAAGCTAGTCTTGTTCTTACTGAAACCACATTGCAACTAAAATTTCCGCGAAGCCAGTGCCGTTAAATGGTAAGTGCACAACAAACGGCTGTATTGTGTTCGTATGATGTCATTTTAAATGAGGAATATCCTTTAACCTCCTCGCCAACGTCTTATCGAGATCGTTATCATTATTGCTTTCATGCTGGTCTGGGAAAGAAAAAACATAGAATGTACCAGTTGCTTCTCTTCCCGCGCAGGTAAAAGCCCATCGAGGGAATGGGCGACAATCTTAGGAATCATGTTATAGGCGATGCCAGCAACCCATCACTATTTTGATTCCCTTTTCCACCTATACGCCCACAATCATGCTAACGCGGCCTTTATAGTGCAGTCATTGAAGCATTATTGCTCCGATTTTTTTACTGTGAACCGAATTGCATACAATTTTGGAATTAGGTTCATCTTACCCTTAACTTCAAAAGTGAAAATGATTTGAGCTCTGCAACCACCCTGGGGGTGGTTGCCACCCCTTCTCGGGGGTGTTTTTTTTTCAAAAAAACCTCGGATATCTATAGAAGGCCTAATTTTAAGCAAAAAATCATCTTTAAAGTTTTTCAAAAATCCAATACTTTTCTAGTTATTGGCAATTGAAAATTCGCAATTAAAAATAATAGGCGGAGTTCAGATCATTTTCACTTTTGAAGTTAAGGGTAAGATGAGCCTAATTCCAAAATTTCATGCAAATCGGTTCACAGTAAAAAAATTCGGAGGTAAGACCGTATTTTTCTCTTCAATGACTGCACTATTAGGTTCTGTCTACCCCGTAACGGAAGACGTGATTTATATAATAATATATGAGTGTATGTATGTGTCATTATTGAACTTTATTTATACGCTAAATTATGTTTTAACAAATTATATGAGACCTTCTCGATACATCTATTACCAAAATTACAGCGGTTCAAATTACAGTGGCTCTCGATCGTCAGCCTAGCTACATCGGTAAACTTCAAAAAAACCGGTCAAGTGCGAGTCGGACTCGCGCACCGAGGGTTCCGTATCATTATCTATAAATATCTAAAACCAGTGTAAGCAGAGCCCTGTTCCAAAGCAAAATGTACGCAGTGTGGGGTTACTTTATATTGGTCACTGCTATATACAGACATACATACACATTTACGGTTTTCGCAATTATTCTTTAATCTGTGCTATAAGACCTACCTTCATACCAAATTTCAAGATTCTGCGTTCACGGGAACTACCTTGTAGGTTTTGATTCCCTTGAGAGTTGAAAATTTGCGGAAATTTGCGGCATAAACGGCTGTATCTTTTGATTGCGTTGGCTTAGAAGTTTGATTTTTTCACAGCTTCAAGGGACAGTAGACCTGAGTAATTGATATAAATTTCAGCTTCATACCTCCACGCGTTCCTGAGAAAAAGGGTCTTGACAGACGGACAGACGGACAACAAAGTGATCCTATAAGGGTTCCGTTTTTTCCTTTTGAGGTACGGAACCCTAAAAACGCCTCATCACTTCTCACAGCGACTAATTTGGACGCAGCGTGGCCGCGTGCACCAGAAATACGCCTCGGTCTATTTAGTTTACCTCGGTAACAGTAAATTAAATGGTAGCAGTATTGTAAGTGGCTGTAAGCACGCGACGGTGATGTAAGTTCTGTCAGCGTTACTAGTTTTTGTGGACAACAACAAACATCAAAAACCATACACAAATTTTGAAGTCAATTAGAAATGGGTGAAAATGGGGTTGTGGGATTTGATTTGAATCTGACATTGTTAACGTAAGTAGATAATTATAAGTCAAGTAAAAATATGAATATCTAATATTTTATGTTTATACAAAATTATAGTAAAATATTATATTATTACATAAAAATACAAGATAAATTAATTGAACTAAAACTAAAATAAATCTAAAAACGTACTCTCCCGCGGCATTGAGCCAAAGATGCTGGCAGCATTTCCCGCTGTATTGCAAAACTAATTTGCTGTGTGAGGAAGCTTCTTTGGTCTCCGTTGCAGTCGATCAGCCTCTTAGACATTTCCATAAAACATTAATTAAATACGGGACTTTGCAAGATTCTGCTCGATCATAAGAGGATTCAGCGTGTCAAAAAAGCATTAGAGCAAAAACTGTGTTGCGTTTGAATTTGTTTGTATGCGCACATTTTTAAGTGTCACTTTTTATTTCTAATTTGTCCCATATAGTAGAACAAGTAAGCTTTACTGCTTATTACAATTGTGAGTAAGCTTTTAACAGTCGTCTTACATCCGAAAACAAACAAGGCGGTAATGCAAGCGACATTGTACCTAGAAGTGGTAAAAGAACTTCTTGGTCAAGCCGCCAGGCCATCCGAAATAAACATCGGTTTGATTTGATGAAGCACTGCTCTCAATCGAGCTACTGTGATTCACTATGCATCGATCAGAAGGAATGTCCGACCGTTCTATCTATTCCATTGATCTTTTTAATTGGGAAGGAATCTATTTGTGCCGTTCCCCGTCATTACATACTGCTATTAACTGTAATGGAGTTTATTAGAACCGTATCTGTATTCGACGCGAGCGCATGTAATGTCGCTGCATAAAGCAATCGTTCTCTCCTACTTTAACCATCTCCTTTCCTCTTCAACTTAAGTTACACTGTGTTATAAAGTTGATATAGAATCTGTCAGCAGATAGAGCAAGCTTATCAGAATCCCAGTTTTCCAGGATTTTTTAATTGATGTTGACAAATGTATCCCAAGTTCGTAAAGTGTATTTATTTATACATACATACATCACGTCTTTATCCCCTACGGGGTAGACAGAGCCTAATGTAACAAGACCTAAAGACCACGTTTAGCATGATTGTGGGCGTATGGATGGAAAGGGGAATCAGAACAGTGATGGGTTGCTAGCCACATCGCCTATATAACATGATCCCTAAGATTTTCTCCCAATCCCTCGACGGGCTTTTACTATCAGCGCGGGAAGAGAAGCAACTGCTACTAGACTACAGGCCCACATACAAAAAATGTGGGTCATATGAACCACCAGGTGACGTATATAGGACGATACAAGAGCATAAAATAATAAGATTCAGCACTATGCCGTCACTTGTAAGCTGTCCAACTGGGTGCTGGTGAGAATTCAGAAGTGCAACCCTCGATTTTTTCCCCTTGTCGCATGATTTTTGTACGGCGTTGCGGAATAATGAATTAGAAGCTGTATTGAAACAATATGAAACTGATGCCGTACAAAATGGTGCGCCACAAAGTCGGTAAATTTTTTTGATTTTCTGACCATTTCCAGGGTAAATATGGTCATTTGATTCTGTACGGCATCAGTTTCATATTGTTTCAATACAGCTTCTAATCCATTATTCCGCAACGCCGTACAAAAATCATGCGACAAGGGGAAAAAATCGAGGGTTGCACTTTTGAATTCTCACCAGCACCCAGTTGGACAGCTTACAAGTGACGGCATAGTGCTGAATCTTATTATTTTATGCTCTTATATCGTCCTATATACGTCACCTGGTGGTTCATATGACCCACATTTTTTGTACGTGGGCCTGTAGTCTATACATTCTATGTTTTTTCTTTGCTCCCAGACCAGTATGGAAGAAAAACAAAAAACAAATACTAAAAAAGAATATTTTTATGTACCTATGTCTACTAGAATATAAAATGACCTCATTTTGTTTAGGCGACTGGGCTCTGACACTGGATTTTGCACTTGCTGAATTTGTATTGAACTCTCTCTCTCTCTCTCTCGCGCTTGGTTTTTTAGTACTAGCCCAATCAATTCGATAGATAGACTACACGAGACAAAAACAAACAAACCTCACAATCATTCACGACACACGCTAACAAATTTATCTGTGCACCCACCCAATAGCAAATGTAAAGTGAATTGACAATAGCTTCTCCACAATTTACGGAAGATATAAGTTTGTTAGTTTATAGCACACGATCATGGGAACTGAACACTTAGCTGTGACGAGCGATACTGTCTTGTCGATAAGATTAGAAAATGATGCCGTTTGAGATGCTTTGGATTTGCCACAGATGCAAGATGAAGCGGATTAAAAAAAAACGACTCGGGGTCGTTTTTTGACACGCGTTAACGCATTAGCTGGCTACCAACCCCAAGACTTCATGATGATGAAGTGGGTGCTGACCCAAACCCATCTACTCAAAGGTTAACTGGTAGAGATCCCTTATAGGGATAAGTTCGCCTTTGTGCATATATCTATTAATGTTATTTTTATTTTTTTGTGAATTGTATCAGTTTCTTTATATTTGTACAATAAAGCATTTACTTACTTACTTACTTCACGTGCATCAGACGCATATGTGCGTTCAAATGCCTGTAAAATTATGACAGCCGCACTGGACGCAAGTCACGAAAACGCGTATATGCGTTGGTGGCAGTGAATGTGCTATGCGAATCCCACTACCATTCAGCCAGATCACGCTTATGTATTTAGCCTTCCAAGCTGGTGTGGGAGCAAAGAAAAAATATAGTGTACCGGTTGCTTCTCTTTCTGTGCAGATGGTAAAAATACTTCAAAGAAAATCTTAGGAATCATGTTATAAGCGATGCGACTAGCAACCCATTATTGATTTTGTTTTCCACATACAGGGTGTTAGGTAATGAGTGGATAATCCTTGAACCATGGATAGAGGGCACTTAGGACGTTATAATAAAGCTAAAATAGGTTTAGTAAAAGTGGCACGGTTTCCGAGATATTCGGGCTTTTAGGTTTTTTTCGAAAATGAACACCCTTGTTCAATGTTTTGATCATAGCACCATTTTAAGCTAACTTTTTCAATTTTTTATTTTTGCTCAATATTCTTGAGTAGTTGTATTTTCAGATAGGCATTACTATTTTTGTGAGACTACATGGGATTTTAAAAAAAATATTTAAAATTATTTAAATGCCATTTGCATTTAAATAAGTGGCCAATAATGTTATTTTTGCAACAAAAAAATTTGAGTTCTACGCCCGTGATACAAAAAGTGAATCGGGAAAAATGTGGGTGAGCCTGTATTTTTTTTTATTATTTTGTCATTTTGAATTTAAATTCAAAAGGTAATTACCATTTTTAAATTGTCAATAAACCGGCATGTTTTTAAGCTTATTGGCAACTAGGCGGTAGTGTATTTTTTTTTCACCGTGAGAGCTGAAAATTCGATCAATGTACGATTGAGAAGGCAAAAATTAAGTTTGCGATTTTTAAAAAAAAAATCCCATGTAGTCTCACAAAAATAGTAATGCCTATCTGAAAATACAACTACTCAAGAATATTGAGCAAAAATAAAAAAATGAAAAAGTTAGCTTAAAATGGTGCTATGATCAAAACATTGAACAAGGGTGTTCATTTTCGAAAAAAACCTAAAAGTCCGAATATCTCGGAAACCGTGCCACTTTTACTAAACCTATTTCAGCTTTATTATAACGTCCTAAGTGCCCTCTATCCATGGTTCAAGGATTATCCACTCATTACCTAACACCCTGTATACGCCCACTATCACTGTAAACGTGGCCTTTGTCTACCCCGTAAGAGACAAAGACGTGATTTATGGTATTGCATGTAGCATTTGCGTTTATGGTTTGTATGGTTGCGTTGGGAGGGGAAGGGCTAGACGGACCTTCCTGGACCAAATAGGAGACGCTTTAAAAAAAAGGGCGTGTCAGGAGTACCAGAACCCGACGAGCATGTATGAAGAGATTGATGAATGTGGATGAAGCGGAAGAGGTATGTCAGAATCGTAGCAAGTGGGAAAGAGGCGTGACTGTATGTATGTATCTACGTAAAAAAATGTTGTGCTGGATTTTACATAAATACTCGAGATGAGAGTCAAAACGAGGATAATTAAACTAATACTGTGTATAACAGCTTATAACTCATAATATATACCATTTGTTTCCCACGGCACTGAATACAGAACCTGCCAGCTACCACGCAACCGTTAAAATTTAACAATTAATTATATAAAACAGCGCAGTTCTCACGTAACACACATAATACCCAGCATAATAGCACATATCTTTTCTCAGAGTATAGTTTTGTTGTAGCCATGACGGACTCCCCATGCTGGTCTGGGAGTAATTCCCCATGCTGGTCTGGGAGTAATTCTCCATGCTGGCCTGGGAGTAATTCCCCATGCTGGTCTGGGAGTAATTCCCCATGCCGGTCTGGGAGTAATTTCCCATGCTGGCCTGGGAGTAATTCCTCATGCTAGTCTGGGAGTAATTGCCGATGCAGGTCTGGGACTAATTCCCCATGCTGGTCTGGGAGTAATTTCCCCTGCTGGTGTGGGAGTCATTTCCCATGCTGGTCTAGGAGTAAAGAAAAAATATAGAATTTACCAGTTGCTTCTCTTCCCGTGCAGATGGTAAAAGCCCACCGAGGGAGTGGGCGAAAATCTTAAGAATCATGTTAAGGGCGATGCGGCTAGCAACCCATCACTATTTTGATTCCATTGTTTTACTATCTATATGCCCACAATCTTGCTAAACGTGGCCTGTCTTGTCACCTTAGGCTCTGTCTACCCCGTAAGGGATAAAGACGTGGTTTGTGTATGTGTGTGTATGTACAAAACTTAACGGCTCTGTTCCCATTGTGCCCTAGGAATCTTTCCTAAAAATGACTGCTCTATACTTTAAGAACAAAGCACTTAAGTACTTACGTAGTTATTTCCCATTATTTTTATAATAATACCTGATGACCATGCTTTTAGTGGGAAGAGCACACGCGATCGACTCTCGACCCTCTAACATATGATAAAATACACATTTATCATAATTGATGGGATACCCATATGATTTAGGGTAGCGTTTCCCCTCATGGGATCCTTTTACTCTAACAACAAATAAATGCTTCATACACTGAGTCTTAAAATGAATCCCAAATATTTCAACAGATCGGTGGGTTATTGTCACTGACTATCCCTGTAAATTTGTCCAGGTTTTTTTTTATTGTAGTCCGCAAATGTTTCTATACCTACATGATGTTGATGTTTGAAGAATAAGCTCAAAGGAGTCACTTGATACTAAATAAAAACCAAATCCTTTCATATACATACATACATAATATCACGTCTTTATCCCTTACGGGGTAGACGGAGCCTAAGGTAACAAAACCTACAGGCCACATTTAGCAAGATTGTGGGCGTATAGGTGGAAAATGGAATTCAAATAGTGATGGGTTGCTAGCCTCATCGCCTATAACATGATTCCTATTATAATCGCCCATTCCCTCGATGGGCTTTTACCATCTGCGCGGGTAGAGAAGCAACTGGTTCGTTCTATGTTTTTTCTTTGCTCTCAGGCCAGCATGGAAAAGCACGATTCAGCATGAGAAATTTTAGACCAAACGATCATACGACCAATAAATGTAATTCGTATGACCCACTGCGATGCCTTGTCACCCCATAGCGCCTAGACGTATCTTTAATATCTTTATTATCATGAAATGCATCCGCATCCGTTTGTGCGAGCAAATATGCATCTCCGTTGCGACGATCATTGTGAATGCATACGGGCCTTCTGTCCATCTTGACGACCGGATAGCCTAGTGGTTAGTGACCCTGACTACGAAGCTAGAGGTCCCGGGTTTAAATTTCGGCAGGGGCAGACATTTGTATGATGAATACGAATGTTAGTGCCGAGTCATGGAGGCTGTATGTAATTAAGAATGTATTTATTTACATTATATGTTTATCCGTTGCCTGGTACCCATAGTACAAGCTTTGCTTAGTTTGGAGCTGGGTCAATTAGTGTAATTTGTCCCAAGATATTTATTTATCTATACTGCAGCTTGAATCCAACCACCGTACTTATTTCAATGTAGATATTCTACATAATTTAGGAGGGATGACATTGTAAGTATCTATATAGTTAGCAAAAAAGTGGTATTAAATTTTTTTTTCTGAACTGTGACCCTTTTGTGAATGTAACGTTTCACATCCCTTACAGGGTAGATAGAGTCTAAGATAACAAGACCTAAAGGCCACGTTTCGCATGATTGTGGGCGTGGGAAAAAGAAATCAAAATAGTGATGGGTTTCTAGCCGCATTGTCTATAACATGATTCCTATTTTCGCCAATTCCCTCAATTGGCATAGCGGGAAGAGAAGCAGACATCTTTGCTCCCAGACCAGCATAGAAGGGACATGTTTTGACAAGAAAATAAGTAAATTACAAAATGAAATAACGGAATCTATTTCTGTGTAGGTATTTGTTTTCGTGTCTTGTGTGAATGTATCATTAATTTGTTGTACAGTTAGCGTTTAATGAATGACTAAAGTTACCACGTTGCGACACTTGCGGTCGCGTAGCGGGACCGCACTATGATACGACGATTTGAGTTTAGCAATCTGCGGCTCTATTTTATGATCACTAGATATTGTAGTTTTTACTGTAAAGTTCAATGCCCTATTCAATGTTCATAACCTACTCCCGTACACGTGAACTGTGTGCTAAAAGTGTTAGTTCTCGCTGACACTTTTCAAAAATCACTACTGAGATTTGGCTTGACAAACAATCTCGCTAAAGTGGGAGGAGGGATCGAAAAATCGCCAAATTAACTTCACGTAATCATTGGACGCCCCCTACAGGCCAAGCCGGCAACATATTAACAATAAAAATAGTGCAATCAGTATTGGAATGCCTATACAAGAGAATGCCGGTAGCCGGTGAAAGGCTAACCTAACCTACTACCCTGCTTCGAGCTCCATTATGAACATAGACATTATCTTATGTGGCGGTCATGTTAGCTAGAATCTATTAAAACTGTAATGAATACTTGACGGTTCTGGCTGAAAATCAGTGCTGCAGGGGTCTAACACAGCGTAATGCTGAGCCAGCGACCGTTTCACTTTTACGAAGACACAACGCTGATGATCTATTTCATGTCTGTGTTTTTGTTTATTTTCTATAAAACTGTGTGTCTTGCAATTAATGACTGAATTATTTCTGTCTTTCTTACATACCAATATAATTGTTAGTGGATTAGGTTGTCCTAATTTGATTGTAACATTCAAATAATACACTAAAGGTCAATATTGATTAGACCATTAGATAATACTTGTATAATATTATTTTTAGTAGTATTGTAATCTCTTAATTCTAAGAAATTACCTAGTACATTGGAGTCCTTATCAATTTTAATTGTTACTGTTTCCTTCTTACTTACGAGCAAGTTGTAACTCTTGATTATCGTTGGAAATTAATCAAATAACCTGCTTAATTAGGTACAAGTAACTTAGCAGTATTTATTAAAGTTATAGAGGAGGTGGCGTGTCATAGGAGAGCACTATGTTCAGCAGTGAACTGAAACGGGCTGATGATGAACGATGGAGGTTTTTCGTATTTCCAAAGAAACTGCGATAGAGAGTTATTAATTTTGAATTAAATGGGTCATTGTCGACTAAGCTGAATGAAGCTTCGGGTGACCAGAGGGCTGGTTTTTTTTTAGCACAAAGGGTAAGCATTAAGCATTGCCATACAACGCGGTAATGCTTCCAGCCTTCTGGGCACCATGGCGCAGGGCAGCGATTTAGGCCAACTTTTTTATTTGTATTTTCATCACAATTTGTTGTATTTATATTACTAACATAGACTTAAGGGACTTTTAAATGTAAAAAACTATACACACATTATAAATTAAACGTACATATTTTGAAACTTGAGGCATTGGTCAGCAACACATGCCTACGTCAATGGAAAATAATTTTATTGAAATGATGCAGAATAATAATTATAATAACAATAAATGATGATTTAAGTACCTACAGCATGAACTGTAGACAAAATAAACATTGCAAAAATGCACTTTTACAATTTACGCAGTTAACCTACATTGTAGAATTATTTATTTCAGTACCGTGTCGCAATAAGATGTGTTGCGTACACGTGACGAAAACATGCAGATTCTGGTTGTCGCAATACAAAAGTCTATTGTGTGTAACAATGTATGATATCTAGTAGATAAACAATGGTAGCATGACAATCGGGCGTTTTGGGTCTAAGAAACTTGGCTTGGTTTACTTCGATGGCATATTTTTGAGACGCGGGAAAATGCATATTACATACATACATATATTGTCTTTATCCCTTACGGGCTAGACAGAGCCTATGGTAACAAAACCTTAAGGCCAAGTTTAGCATGATTAAGGACGTATAGGTGGAAAGGGAAATTAAAATCACTATTAGTGACGGGTCTCTAGCCGCATCGCTTATAACATGATTCCTAAGGCTTTCGCCAAAATACAAAATTGAAGTTCATAGCTCGATAAAAAAAGTCATATGAGGCATGTTGATTTTTTTTACTTCCATGCTGAACTGGGAGCAAAGAAAAACGTACAGGTCTTCTCGCGCAGATTTTAATCATAGGAATTATGTTATAGGCGACGCGGCTAGCAACCCGTCACTATTTTGATTCCATTTTCCATCTTCACGCCCGCAATCTTGCTAAACGTGGCCTGTAGGTCTTGTCACCTTAGTTTCTGTCAACCCCGTAAGGGATAGTGACGTGATTCGTGTATGTGTATGTATGTATGTGACTTTTATACATAAGAATATAACTATAACTACTTTTAGAGCAAGCTAAGCCAGACAGTTTAAGTAGCAAGTCTTCTTCGTTCTATCCTTACTCCCCTCGAAATCCCATCTCACGCCGATTGACGGTACTAAAATAATTTTTCTACTTCGGGACATGTTAATGGGGAGGATTTTTATCAAGACCACTACGAGTGGCATCAGAACATCCTGTGTTTTGTGTTCCCACTGTTGATCCAAACAAAAACTTTTACCATTGTTGTTAGTTTGTTATTGTTATGCTTGCTATTTCAAATTTATTCGCCAGATCAGCATTGGTACCTCGTAATTTAATTAGACAGGAGTGGCAGGAGTTTCGGCTTCGATCCTCGGTCGGGTTTAATCGAAGAGGAAGAATCAAGATCTACAAATTTTAAGTATTGTAGTTACGTGGCCTGTAGGTCTTTTTACCTTAGGCTCTGTCTACCCCATAAGACGTGATCTGTGAATGTGAATGTGTGTGTGTAGTTTGAATTCTATTGAGAGAACCAATAGCTCCTATCTTACATTAATACGAAATTACAAGACAGGAGATCTTCCCCGTCGATGTGTATTATGTATGAAAAATACTTGCCTTTTCTCGGGTCTTGGATGTTTAATTGCATTTTTTGATATGAATTAATAAACTTCCATGCTGGTCTGGGAGAAAAAAAACATAGTATGTACCAGTTGCTTCTCTTCCCGCGCAGATGGTAAAAGCCCATCGAGGGAATGGGCGACCATCTTAGGAATCATAATATGTTATAGGCGATGCGGCTAGCAACCCATCACTATTTTGATTCCCCTTTCCACCTATATGCGCCCACGATCATGCTAATCGTGGCATTCAGGTCTTGTTACCTTAGGCTCTATCCCCATAAGGGAAAAATACGTGATTAATGTATGTATGTATAAATAGACTGTTGAAAATTTGTGATTACTTAATTATTGGCAAAGATCAAAGTCGCTCGTCATTTCATCCGCATAATGGCGACAATAAGGATCTATTATGGGACTAGAAGAAGTTAGATTAGTGTCTAAGGATGTCAGTGAAGCATATCGTAACTCCATAAGGAAGTCTGTAAGTATTAAAAGTATACGAATAAAAACGTAATCTAAAAATGTCATGCGCCAATCCGACCACCGAAGATGAGCCAGAATTCACTTGCAAGATTTGATTACAGACGAGGACAGGTGAAACTAAAAAAACCTTGTAAAAGGTTAGGTTATAAAGAAAATATATCACAACATTAAATACAATGCGTATACAATAGAGTAAATAGAGTATAAATAACAGATTTAGGTCAGTATATTTATTTGGCTGTTGCCCGCAACTTCGTCTGCATAGAATTCGTTTATCGCTATCCCGCAGGAATTACGCAATTTTCCGGGATGAAAAGTAGCCTATGTGTTATTCCAGACTATAATCTATCTATGTTCCAAATTTCATCTGTTAGTTGTCGTAGTCTGGTAGTTTCAAAAAGACATGTACCTAAAAGAGCCCTTTGCAGAAATAAATTTTCATTTTCATTTTCATCCAGATCTGTCCAGCCGTTCTGGCGTGAAAGGGTAACAAACATCCATCCATCCATACTTACAAACTTTCGCGTTTATAATATTAGTAGGATTACCTATACATAATGCCTATGCATATTTTAGGCCGAGAATTCTTCTCTAGTTTTTGTTATTCTATATTGTGTTGATTCGAATTCAAATCCTATGCGTAGTAAGTCTATAAAGTAAACGATTTAAAACCTTGAATTTATTAGTGAATTTGTAAACATAAATATACAAAAGCAATTGGTAGAATCTCTAGTATTTACCGAAAACAACGAATCATGATTATTTAAATATTATTTTCGCGTGACTTCACTCAATTATAGAATTTACTGATATAAAAATATGACTCATTCAATCTTAATCGCATTTTTACCTCTTGGCTTTGTTTACTAATTTACGAGTCTGAAAAAAAGGATATATGACATACTTAATATTGTTTGTCAAACAGATTTATGTATCGGTAATAGTAAGCATAAATACTAGGAATTCTATAAGACATGTTTTCAATGCCACTTGGTGCCTGACCGGCACAATAAAGGTAAAACAACACAGCATTGTTTCAACCAAACAAAACAAACTCACCTATTCCAAAAAAAAACAAAATCCTTTCAAGAACGCACAACAATCACTGGCACCAAACAATCCACAATTCGAAATTAGAATAGAAAAAACAAACGAGGAAACTTTAAAACAAATGACAGTTGGAGCGTGTTCGAATACGAATTTTAAAATGATGCGAAACAAGTGACGGTAGGTTCGGAAACGGTCTCGCGCTAGCGAAGCGCCGACTATAACTGAGGAACTGAGGTCGTTCGTACGGCGAGTAGATTGCATGCCTGCAGATAGGTGCATTTGGGGTCATTGTCTCTTCGTATTGTAACTTATAACCCCTAAGGGTTAAAACGAACTAGGATGTACTTAATGAAATACTGAATTGTACCGAGTTGATGAGAGAAAAGAATAAAATATGAATTCATCGGGTTGTTACGGTGTGAATTTTCTGCTAAGCTATTCTAGGCATTTTGAACTGTCTGTTGCCTTTAGATGACCCGATTTTCAGATTAATAGGTAATAGTTTTAAGAAAGTACTAGTAGCGAAACTTCAACTCTATTAACGCCAAAATCATTACATTATAATGTGAACGCTTGATGTTTGGATGTTTATTCCTTAATCACGCTTTAACGACTAAACAAGTTTGCCTAAAATTTGGCACACACATTATAATTAATGACACTCCGAAATCGATGGAGCTTCGTCAACTTCGATTAGTTTTTATACAAAACATTTACATTTTTTCAATGAATTGTTCTGTATTACTCACAATGGCATGAGATGGGGGGTATTTGGACCGTGTTCTACCGTACAACGTTGCCGACATTTTTGTCACAAAATTTTTGAATACTGTATTTACTAAGTACTTTGACAATGGCGAAATCATCGCATCGATCGATGGGGCCATATTAAAAAAAGAAGTTTTCTGTAACTCATTGTGGCATGATATAGTATTACCATTTAATGAGGTGAAATCCGGCAGCTAAAAGCATTTTTAGGCACCCAACATACTCATAGCCACTACACTAACAAAGGTTGTATTGTATAGGAAACATGCGTCAAGGTCTCCGGCGACCAGCGCCGGCGCAGGTTGCGCGGACTAAACATGCGCAGACGCGACAATGTTGGAGAGTTACGAGTAGGCGATGCCTAAATCCACAGGCCTCTGTGAGAACTGGAATAGGCCACTAAAAGGCTGCAATTTTATGCTAAACATTTAATATTGGAAGGTTAAAAAGCGTGAATAATAAAATTTCTAAATGTCTATGAAAATTAGAACACATAGAAAAATCCGAAAAGTAAAGCTATGGCCGGGAATCGAACCCGGATCCTCGTCATTCCGTGACGCGTGCTATACCCCTACACCACCCATAGCAGGTGGGTAGTCTCCGAATTTTTCTACCCGTTACTAACTGTCACGTGACCTTTGTTACTATGCGAATTTTTTGTCGCTAAGCGTCATCTGTTTGAATGATGTGTCTGTACGACACAATTGAATAATAATAAGCCTGAAACATAAAAATTCTGTTAACTTTAATATGAGATTTATGAACAGCATCAGGCTTCTTTATATAAGTAGACATGCGTATATTCTTGTCTGGTGCCTATACCATAACACAAGCCTTACTAGACTTGCTTTGGGACTAGCTCAATTATTCACTCTTAAAGAAACTTCTCACGATACCACATCTGAAATCGGGTGTTAGGATAAGGATAGCAAAAAAAAAAAATTTTTTTTGCGAATTGGCCGCCAAGGGCTCTTTTACATGTCTTTTTTAAACTATCAGTGCGTTGGGAAAGACCATCATTGCCAAGAAGAATGCGCCGCAAGAAACCTGGCAGAAAGTAATTTTTCAAAATAAAATACATTTGAGCTACTACAATACTTAAATACTACTTAAATTAAATATATTTATAAAAGAGATGTATAAGGTCCCCAAACCTGAATTTGCACCAGAGACCAGATGTATAAAGTCTCTACAAGTCAATAAGGCCAAAACCATTTGTTTAACTTGATTCATCAATTTACAGAGATCAACACCCGTTATAAAACAAAGCAGTATGTAGGTATGATCACTGACTCTTTGTCCTTTCTGTGCACTTTATAATCTATGGCCAGAGTTATATTAAGTTTTACATTCACTCCGATACTGCATAATTACATCCTTATAGCAGGTTGATTTGGGACACTTAGCTACTGCAGCTGCATTCTACAGCCTCCAATATTATTAACACGTGTATGTTAAGAACCTACAATGACAAACTCTAGTGCTTGTCTATCTTGAAATTCTTTTTAATCCCTTTTTTGTAGATTTTGTTTTATTTTAGCTGGGCACAGGCGTCCCCTCAAAATGACTTGGACTATAGTTCCCACGCGAACCCAGTCGAAGGACGAAAGATGGCGATTGGATGCAGTAAATTCAAATAGCAATGAATGATTTTGTCATTACTACTTTTTAAAGTCCCGTAAATCAAAGTTCCTTCCGGAAAGAGAACGAAAGGGACAACTGAAGTCCGGACTGATCATACGTCCAGAAAACTAATTAAAACGGTTAAAAGAAGGACTTTGTTTATGATTCTACGATTGTCTATTGTTTATTTTATTAATTAAAAATGGTTCTTAATATCTGCATTATGGCATCAAAATTCGTCAGTTTTTGTGATTTTTGGAGGTCTCTAGTTTTTAAATAATCTGAGTTAGCAAAAAAGCTAAATCTAGAGGCATTATACGTATAAATGGACAATTATTAATAATAAATTTTGGCAGAGCATACATGACATGTACCTTCCTCTGACATGTGATTTTTTTTACTAAAATAACACCTGTGTATATTCTTGCGAATTCAATAATTTCATTTCATTTCATGTGATTATCCAAGGAGAAAACAAGGGATACGTTTGTATGGAGAAACGGCCGCCGGTAACAATTCCCATAGTTTTTTTAATAGTCAAAATTTAGCTCGACCCAGATTCCAGATTACAACCATATTAATTACACAATAAACGGAGTAATAAAATTTGTTTAATTACAACCTTTATATAGTTTATGGGTTATGAACGGCGTGTGAAAGTATTTGTAACAGCTGTATATCTAGACGCGCATGCATCTCGCTTCGCCTCCCAGGTTATGGATGTTGGTGTCCTGCTCTGATCAGTTAGTCTATCAAGAACCGTTGTTAGCGGCAAACGGGTTGCAGTTTGTAGTTTTTGCTTTATTAGCAGCATTACGTTAGTGTGACACGTTATCCGAGGTGTATCAGTTAGAGTAGCGGTGTATTTGCGCTTACTTGTTCTTTTATCAATGACGTTGACATTCGGAAAGTTATATGCACAAGGCCGTGAGCTCGAAGAATGCATTCGGGTTGGCTTGCTGTCTCCCTCGGCCGATTAATATAAGAGCGAGTGAGACTGCAACTTCGATTGCAGATTTTACCGAAGGAATTAGGGTGGAAAATGAGCAAGTCACCTGCTCGTCTATAGACGGACTGCTTAAATGAGTCCTCGCCCGCGCGGCACAGGGGCGCGGGGAAGACGACAAAGGGGACCGAGGGAAGGGTAGTGCGCCTGCCGCCCGCACCTATCTCGGCCCCGCGGTCTCTCGGACTCATTTAAGCGGTCGGTCTGTAGCCGGGCTGATGGTAAGTGATCACCACCCATAAACACCTGCAACAGCAAAGGATTGCAAATTCGTTGCCAGCTAAGATTGACTTCATAATATATGCCGGTCATTTCGCCGGCTGTCACTCGCCAGGTCACGTGAGGTTGAGATACAAAATCGCATTTAATAAAAAATCCTCACTGACTGACTCATCAACGCCCAGCTTTAACCTTGAATGTCATCATCATCATCATCATATCCGTAGGACGTCCACTGTTGGACACAGACCCCCATAGGCCTCCAGTTGCTTTGGATGGAAGCGGAAACCTCGAAATTAGAGAGCTTAATAACTTTACATATACAAAGAACAAGGATGCATTTATCTATAGTTGTATTGTATAGTAAATAAGTAAAGTATATTATAGTAGGTCGCGTGATAACCAGACACCCGTCTCTTGCCTGATGTCTACGAGCAAATGGGTCAAGTTATGATGGTCTCCCGAGCGTAGCGAGTACTCGGCCGAGGATCGTTTAGAGAATCACACGGAATTTAATTAAAGTAAAATTTATGTGTGACCTCATACATTTGCAAATACGTGGAAACATTGCTAACTGTAATTGAACATGCAAACTAGACCTTAATTGTCTGATGGTATCGTTAATTATATTTTTATTAGTGGAAACGTACTGTTTTTTGCGACCTAGGCACGCTATTTTATTCTGACAAACATAGCATGTAAAGTAACTAATTCTGAGAAAATTCACGCTGTACGTAGCCCATTTACACAGTTTTTTTTTTATATGAATAGGAAGGCAAACGAGCAAGTGGGTCACCTGATGGTAAGTGCTGCCCATAGACACCCGCAACCCTGGAGGGATTGCAGATGCGTTGCCAACCTAGAGGACTAAGATGAAATGCCTCTTGTGCCCGTAATTTCCCCGGCTGTCTTACTCTCCACACCGGAACACAGCAGTGCAAGCACTGCTACTTAGCGGCAGGATTAGCGAGTAAGATGCTGGTAGCGATCCGGACGGACCTTGCACAAGGCCCTACCACCCGCACTTGTAGGCAAAGCAATAAAATTATAAATGGGTAAGTTATTTTTATAGCCTATTTGGTGTCTCACTGCTGGGCAAAGGTCTATCTGTTGCGAGGTTTCCCTAGTCCGGCTCAAAGGACTCCAAATCGTCCCGCTACCTCCTTTTTAGTCTGCCTCTGCTCCGGTGCCCGTCGCATGGAATCCAGTCGGTGGTAATTTTTGCCCAGCGTACTCATACTTCGTTTATTTTCCCATTAGAAGGAAGGTAAACAATCTTGATCTGTATTTTTATTGAAAAATCCCTTTAGAAAATAAATTACTCCAAGTATTTGACATTTTAACGCAAACGCGTTCCTAACGTAGGGGTCTTTTATTATGCGACCGAAATATCACAAAGCATAGACATTGACAATCAATGAACAATGGTCAGATCAGAAGCATGTGTAAAAGTACCACGATAAACCTCCGCGACGGGCAAAGCACTGGCCGCTTACAAAAAAAAACTAAATTCAAAATTCAAAATTTACGATGGCCTCTTGTTTTTTGCTGTGACTCGCTCGACTATTTGGCAAGGCACAAGCCGCATTTTGGTGTTCTATTAGAATTCTGTTTTATAAAAGTGACGATTGCTGCTGTGCTACTTGTGTATAATTATAAAAGGGCCACTATTGCAGCCTTTCCTTTCCCGAATCTCGAATACTACCTACTATTCTACTCTTCCGCTCCTCTTGTATCCTGCTTCAATTCGCTCTGATGCCTCCGAGCAGTCCAAGGCCAACAAGATACCCTGCCCGCCCTCCTGCTTATCTGAAGTCTCAGGCCAGTGTTTATTATTTTTCAAGAGCAGTGCTGACTGGAAGCACTTTGAATTCTATTTCTTTTGTATTATACTTTTACAACCACGCCTTGTTTTTTCTGCTCTCCGACTATAGACCGACCGCTTAAATGAGGCATAGGGGCGCGGGGTAGGACGACAAAGGGGACCGAGAGAGGTGCGCGGGCGAGGACTCATTTAAGTGGTCGTGCTAGATAACTAGTCGGTGACAAAGTTAGGCTGTGAAAAAATACGGTCATCAAACAAATAGCAATCGCGTGCCTATTTGCGTTAGGTGAAATAATTTATTTGGGACATTATTCGAGTTACAGCCGGGAAAGTTGGACAAATAAAGATAATGCCTGCGGCTGCGAATAACTTGCCAAATAAATATGTATAAGTTACGTAACCCTCTTCCCCGCGACTTGTTCCGTGGTTACGTAACAAATTTAATTTCTCAGTGACACCGTTGGATTGGCTTACATTACCCCGGTTTTTTAATCTTCCAATTTTTACGGAAAGGTTCTTTAATGGTCAATAATTGGATGGTGATCGCATCGCATGAATATTGTGTTAGTTTGTTGTGTAACTGTTTGTTTTTATACATACATACATCTTTATCCTTTACAGGACAGACAAAGCCTAAGGTAACAAGACCTTAATTCCACGTTTAGAATGATTGTGGGTGTATAGGTGGAAAGGGGAATCAATTAGTTCGAAAAATTTCGAAACAGATGAAACGATTGACTTATACAATTTTTTTCTTAAATTCATAGACAATAGACATAGATATTTTGTTATTTAAGATGTTCGAAGTTTGAATGTAATTAAAGTATCGATATTGATGCTGTAATGTAAACATTATAATACAAGTTTCTTAATGTAGATCATTCGCTTATCGTTCCTGGACATATTGTAGGGATGTTATCATATGGATGTAGATAAAGTAGTTTTAGAGTTTATTCCAAACAGACGCGGCGGAGGACTTTTGTTTTATATTATTTATTTTAAAATTAAACTCTTTTTCTTATATTGCATGACGATCAATCAACGACCACGCCTTAAGCTTGAAGATGGGCATCTTAAATTAATTGAAGGACAGACAAAGTCAGTGAATTAAGATAAGTAGGAGTATTAAGTAGGTGTTGACCTTTGCGTATATCGAATGACCTTTAATCTTTAAAACTATTAACGCTTTGTAATTTGTAACAATAACTTATCCTCCGTTCAAAAGTAAATTCAAACAATACCTATATGCTTCCAGGCTGGTCTGTAGGCAAAGAAAAACAGAACGTAACAGCTGCTTCCCTTCCCGCGCAGTGGTAACAGCCCATCGAGGGAATGACCGAAAGTCTTAGGAATCATGTTATAGGCGATGCGCCTAACCCATCACTATTTTGATTTCCCTTTCCACCTATACGCTCTTAATCATGCTAAACGCTGGCCTTAAGGTTTTATTACCTTAAGCTCTGTCTACTCCGTAAGGGATAAAGACGTGATATATGAATCTATGTATGGATGTATTCATACTTGTCAGATGCAGATGCTCCCGCCTTACGGAGCAACTCATTTTTGGCCTTCTTTTTGGGACGTAGGAGATAAAGAAAAAATAATCGCGAAGAATAAGTATTAAAGTAGTATGGTGTAAGTCAAAAAAATACTGATGTTATGCCATAATTTTACAGCCCTTATTTACCACTTTAATTGGTTATTTCCCCTCACGCCAGAGCCTTGAAAATACATCATGTTATTACCTGCGAGTGTGGGTGGCTCATCACTTTCAACAGTGATAGTGATAAACAGTAATTTATTGGCGTGAATTACAAAGGAAAATGTCAAGTCACGTGGCTAAGATAGAGAAATCTGTTTAGTAAATAAGTTGTCATAACCGAGGAACGGACGTGATGCTATTTGACATCTTGATGCGGTCCAAAATGATAGGAGGAGCGGTAAGCGAAAGATAAGATAGATTTTAACATACGTACATACATACATAAATCACGTCTTTATCCCTTACGGGGTAGACAGAGCCTAAGGTAACAAGACCTTTAGGCCACGTTTAGCATGATTGTGGGCGTGCAGGTGGAAAGGGGGATCAATATAGTGATGGGTTGCCAGCCGCATCCGATTTTCCCTTGATGGACTTTTACCATCTGCGCGGGAAGAGAAGCAACTGGTACATTCTATGTTTTTTTTAACTCACAGACCAGCACGGAAGATACACATACATACATACATATCTTTATCCCTTGTGGGGTAGACAAGAGCCTAAGTGACGGGTGGCTAGCCGCCTCGCCTATAAAATGATGGCTAAGATTTTCGCCTATTCGATGGATTAGGTTTCGAGTCTGTTTATAACGAAACCCTTTAACCTTTTACCCAATAACACTTTTTTTTGGTGTGAATTTTTCAAAAGAAACCAATGTTTTATGAGAGTAAATTGCAACTGCAGTTTTTCAGTAAAGTAATCACAACATGATTTGCGGGATCACTCATTTTTTGTATTTAAATGGTTGTCTGGCGTTTAACGGATAGGACCGCCTATTGTCCACCTTGTCTGTATAGGTATTTGTAGTCTCATTGTACAGCCCTTGAGCTCTTAGAACAACATTCTACTTTCGGGTATCATCGGCCGATCAGACCCATAATAGTGAGTGAAACAGCGAGACCCAAACACCGCTCGAGACCTAGACTAGTCTAGGTGCTCACTGTATTGATTTATGGTGTTCACAACAAAGAATATTGGTAGTGCACTGTAGTGTCGTCCTCAAGTACATCTATATTACTACACTTTCCGCTGTCAGCTTAACACTTGCACCGCTCCACCATTGCATAATCCACCTTTCCCATAACCTTATGACCGTAGTACCTGTCATCCGCTAAACCTCAGACAAACGACTTTGACCGTACATCGGCATAAGGTTAAAATTACCCTGGCGGAGAAATGCGGCGGAACTTTCTTTTAACGCCTCGGTATGCTCTGTTATGTCATTTAAAACATGTAATAGAATAAGTGGAATCAATCAGAAGTCGTAAGTGGAACCAATTCTTGGAATTATTTAGATAGGATGAATTATTAAAGTCCGGCCACACTAGTGCGTAATAGTACATTGTGTATTAAGGGCGGTAAGTATGCTGCTGCACTTTGAAAATTAACTCTTAATTACCTAAAATACATAGACGATTAATGATGATTTTCAAACAAAAAGTTAAAAAGGTGCAGCATATTGCCACTTGTAAATGTCACAACATACTGGCATTCCTTCAGCAAAAGGTTAAAGAAACGCCTAGCAATTAATTAAGACTGACGCACGCGCAAGCGCCCACTGGCGCCATCTGTTGACCACATGACGTAATGACGTCATAAAATAAACAAAAAAATGTATTTGTCCCTAACGGATTAGACAGAGCCTAGGGTAACAAAATCTAAAGGCCACGTTAAGCATGATTGTGGGCGTTGAGGTGGAAAGTGAAATCAAAATAGTCATGGGTTGCTAGCCGCATCGCCTATGAAATCATTCCTACGATTTACCCCTATTCTCCTAGCTGGACTTTTACCCTCTGCGCAGAAAGAAGAGCAACTGGTACATTCTAAGTTTTTTCTTTGCTCCGATTCCAGTATGGAAGGGATAGCTGAGCTCTGTCTACTCCGTTAAGGATAAAGACTTGATTTATGTATGTATATACCATCATCACTTTCAATGTTTGCCAAGAAACAGAGACCATGATGATAGAATAACCACGAAATGTTGTCACACACGCACGCACACGAAGAGTCTCCTACAAATATTATTTGAGCAACTTTGTACACATCTTCCTATCGTGTCTGGAGCCGGTATTAGGGCACCGATGTATTTCAGCATAAAGTCAGGTCTGCACTATAAAACAATCTGTCAACGTCCTCAAAATCGTTATGCAACGGGCTGCTACGCTCTGATTCAAGCCGCGATTGAGCGTGACAGCTATATCAAGCATTCAAACTTGTATACAATACTTAAAACGTATAGTTACAGCTAGCCTCGATGGTATATCGAATGGAAGTAGTTGTATAACTATATTATGGTGTCGAAATTTTTATTTTTACTTATGTTTACTCACTATTCATTCATCCATCTCTCGTTCTAGGTGAAGTAGGTACCTTAGCAGTAGTACCCTATGTATGCACTTTTGCATTTTTTTTGTTTCTTAGATACTTAGTGACGTCATGTGGTCAACATGTATGGCGCCAGTGGGCGCTTGCGTGTGCGTCAGTCTTAAAGTTTGTATTGTGTCGGATAGCTACGTACATAAAAAACGTCTTTATCACTTACGGGGTAGACAGAGCCTAAGGTAACAAGTCCTAAAAGCCACGTTTACATTATAGTCGACATATTGGTGGAAAGGGGAATAAAAATAGTGATAGTTAGCCGCATCGCCGATAACATGATTCCTAAGACTTTCGCCCATTCCCTCGATGGGCTTGTACCATCTGCGCGGGAAGAGAAGCAACTGGTAAATTCTATGTTTTTTCCTTACTCCCAGACCAGCATGGAAGAAATAACATAAAATTCAATGAGAAATCTTTGTAGCAGGGGTGTTCCGTCAAACTGAACCTGAAAGACATACTTTTAAGATACGGTGTAGAAGAATTTTGGGCGACCGAAGATACTGTTCTATCTGTCAGAAAAAGAGTTAGTGACCTCATAAATATTCCGCAAGAAAGTCCGTCATTAAAACTCCTGTTTTGAAATGTTGACCGCAACATGTCCATAAAAAAAGTTAACAAGCTTTTTCTTGGTCAGTTCAGGATCTACTTTGGCTTGACGCATTCCACAGACCTGTTTTGGTCTAGACTTTAGACTTTGCCTAACATATGTCCGTATCTAGCTTTCTTTATGGAAAGTTATGAGGAATTTGAAGGAAGAGAACGGCAACGTGTGTGTCGGAACATGGTTTATGACCTAAATAACGAAATACAGACCTAAATAACTAAATAAAAGAAATACTGCTACTTCCCGAAGATATGGAAAGAGGCAGTAGTGGTGGTACTGAGAAAGCCGGGCAAAGAAACATACACCACCCCAAAATCACACAGACCCATTGGCCTGCTCCCGGTGCTGGGGAAGACATATGAAAAGATGCTGGTGAACCGCCTCAAGTTTCATTTGCTTCCTCGATTTAGTACTCGCCAGTACGGCTTCATGCCACAAAAAAGCACGGAAGACGCCCTCGTTGCACTGGTCAAGCGCGTGAAAACCAAGAGAGACGAAAAGAGGTTGGTAACTCTGGTTTCGTTGGACATCGAGGGCGCCTTCGACAGTGCCTGGTGGCCAGCGATTAAGATCAGACTGGCTGAGGAAAAATGCCCGGCAAACCTGAGGCGGGTCATGGGCAGCTATCTAGAGGAAAGGTCGGTGGAGGTCCGATACGCTGGGGAAAAGCAGCAAAGGGTCACGGAGAAGGGATGCGTACAGGGTTCCATAGGGGGACCGATACTGTGGAACCTGTTGCTAGACCCTCTCCTGAAACAAATGGAGAGCCGGGGGCTGTACTGCCAAGCCTTTGCCGACGACGTGGTGCTGGTGTTCGACGGTAAGGAAGCCCGAGAGATAGAAGGACAAGCCAATGCCGCCCTCGAACATGTCCGGGAGTGGGGTGTCAAAAACAAGCTGAAGTTTGCACCACATAAAACCAGTGCGATGGTAATAACGAGGAAGCTGAAATTTGACACACCACGACTGAACATGGGAGGGGTCGACATTGGAATGTCCTCCGAGATCAAAATCCTCGGGCTGACTATCGACGAAAAAATGACGTTCAACGCACACGTCTCAAACGTCTGCAAAAGGGCTGCGGGTGTGTATAAACAGCTGGTCAGGGCCGCGAGGATAAGCTGGGGTCTTAGCCCAGAGGTCATCCGCACAATATACACCGCAGCGGTAGAGCCGGTGATCTTGTATGCCGCGGCGGCGTGGTCTCCGGCGGCGACCAAATTGGGAGTCCGCAAACAGCTCAATGCGGTACAGAGGGGTTTTGTGCAGAAAATGTGCAAAGCTTATCGCACGGTGTCACTCAACTCGGCTCTCTTACTCACGGGGACGCTCCCACTAGACCTCCGAGTCCGCGAGGCGGCCTCATTATACGAAGCCAAGAAGGGAGCACCTAGACGTGAGTTGGCGGATAGAGAAGTAGAAAAGATGGCACCGAGGACACAAGCCCCGCACCCCGCAAAACAGGTAGCCCTGGAGTTCACAAATCTGGTGGACGAAGATCAACATGCGCGTCACAGTGACCATGCTGTGCGAATTTACACAGACGGTAGTAAGATTGAGGGCCGGGTTGGAGCAGCACTATCCATTTGGAATGGTGCTGCAGAAACCAAGGCCCTCAAGCTCACATTGCCGTCTTACTGTACCGTCTACCAGGCGGAGCTCCTAGCAATGTGTAGAGCGACCGACGTCGCCCTAAAGCGCAGGGAAACAAATTTTGGCATCTACAGCGACTCTCGAGCGGCGTTGCAGACCATAACAAACTCCGATTCCCCTCATCCCCTGGCAGTCGAGGCTAGAGCCAACATCGGACGCAGTAGATCCCAAGGCAAGGTTGTATCACTGTACTGGATTAAGGCACATGCGGGACTGGCAGGGAATGAGAGGGCCGACGAGCTCGCGAAGGAAGCGGCTCTAAAGTCGAAAAAGAGGCCGGAGTACGATCTGTGCCCCATCTCATTCATCAGACGCTGCATTCGTGCTGAGACGGCTGAGGAATGGGACAGGAGATACCGAACGGAAGAAACGGCCTCTGGAACAAAGTTGTTTTTCCCAGACGTGGTGACGGCGCATAAACTAGTGCGAAAAATAAAATTTAATGGCCAGATAACCCAGCTTCTCACGGGGCACGGTGGATTCTCCTCGTACTTGAACCGCTTCAAGTGCAAGGAGAGCCCATCGTGTATCTGTGAACCGGAGGCGGAAGAAACGGTGGAGCATCTCATAATTGATTGCCCTGTCTTCGCCAGAGATAGATATGATGTTGAGCACCTCCTAGATGTCAAGCTGAGAGCAGAAATCCTACCACACATCATGAGAAGCAAAAGCAGAGATATATTTTTTAGTTATTGCACGAAAATTGTCAAAATAGTTAATAATAGAAATAGGGTAGACTAAGCAAAGTATGATATACTGATATACTGAGTTATATGGGCAATATCATACAGAACTTGAATAGAAGTAAGATAAAATAAGAATATTACATGTAAGAGCAAATAAAAATTATAGCAAATAAGTTCTGGACCCAAATGCGATAGGGTAATAAAAAATTATTGAGCTGTTACTGTTATTCCCCCCAACCCCAAGCATGAAATTGAACAAAAGATGAAGAATGACAAAGAGGACAGCTTAAATGATGGAAAGAATGATAAAGAGAACAGAATGAACGTAATAAATAAATATAAGATAGGCAATAAGTTAGTAAGCAAAGATTAGAACAAAGCGAGAATGATGCATAGTGAAAGAAAGAACAAGTATGCAGAATGGCAGTACGAGCAGAAGCAAAAGCGGGAACTAGTATGAGAGTGTAGAATAGGAAAAATTGTTAAAATAGGCTCCGACTACGTTGTAATTTCACCGGTTGTCTTACTCTCCACGCCGGCACACAGCAGTACAAGCACTGCTGCTTGCGGACGGACTTTGCACGAGGACCACCCGCAAAACGAGTTTGAAAAAGGTTGCATCTCGTGTGGAGTGGAGGATGTCCAATTTTTTGCATGAAATCTATACGTGATGCCGTTAGATGCATGGCTGCGGAACTTGCGGAGTAGGTACCAAGTAGATTCTAGTTCCCGTGTGTTGACCTCTGCAGAGTGACGTAACGCTTCGAATGTGTACTAGGTATGTAGGCACCTGATCGATTATCATTTCTATCCGTTGAGCGATTGATGAAATGCTAAGACGTGACCATATGTCATGATCAAAACAACGCTGACAACCTGACACTGTTTCTCGGTTTATCTGACCAACAGGTTATTTCCAAATCCTGCATTTGAACTGTCACATTAATTAACCGTATACGTATCAATCGCTAACTGGTTTGGACCGATTTTTTTGACAGACCGCCATTTTGATTTTTTGACAAGTGAAAATGTTGTCACCGCTCCCTTTTCCTAGACATAAAGAAACACACCGGGAGTCACCTCCCTTTTTTTTACTAACAGAAAAATGGTAAAAGTAGGGGTGCGAGTCGGGTTACCTCCGCGTGTGGTCAAGAGCTGCGGTTCGTTTTTGGATCCGTCCGGGGGGAAGAGCAGTGCTTGGTCCGGTGCACCCTGGGCATTGGCTAATGATTTGCTGGCAGTTTCTGAGGGATATCATATACCGTTGGCTAAGGGCCCGACAGGGGCGAGGGGGTCTTTTGAGCGTATTACCGTACAACATTGCCGACGTTTTGGTACCTACATTTATCATATTTTATCGTATTTTCCAATTTTGTATGAGTCTTACCGTTGAACATTAATCGGCAAACAAAGCAATTGCATTGCATTTCAATGACTTAATTATTTCATTAATTACTTGTTTCATTAAAATGTAGCTATAAAACATAAATTAAAGTCTTATTATATAGGTAAATAAAGCAATCGATTTTAATCGATCTATAAATAGAAAAGTAAGTGAGCTTGTTATTATTTATTTGTTATTCAATTAAAATTATTAGTGTTGGGTTTTTTGAAGTAGTAGGTTTGTCTGGGTGAGGAAAACCCTAAAAGTAGACACATTACACATTTTTTTAAATCGATCTCAAAAAACTACAAACTTTTAGCTTTTTCTATCGTTTGTAGATCTCAAGATGTGCAAACCATGATTTAAAATACTTTGAAGCGGGTATAAATTTATAAGTGAGAGGTTAACGTTACATTATTTAAGAGTCATGGGACAGTCGCAAGGTTGTCTAGTTGCAATCAAATGAGCAATTTATTCTAAGCCATTAGAGCTGCACCTTCATTTACTAGTTTTAAATTGATCCCATTTTATGTCTGATATCAGGCATTCCAACATGAATTATTTATGAAACTGGAGCTTGGTCGAGTAAAAACTAGACGATGTAGACAATATGAGAATAAATAAATTTAAAACGCTAAAATATATAATATTAAGTAACTGTGTAACACGTAAATTGCTTATATTAAATCTTAGTCAACGTTTCTGAGTCCCGCGGTAGTTAATAAATTAAGTATTTACTTATTCATCGTTTAGTAACTTATAATTGCGGAGTACCCAATGCATAATAATAATATCGAAAGTGAAAGGAAATAGCTAGAAGAGCTTCCGAGATCATTTCTGACGTTCAAGCATCTCTTTATCATGTTACCCCTTGTTCACAAACGCTTGTCATTATTTTATTATCTGTTACATTGACATTTTCCTTTGCCAGGCACAGACATAAGAACGTTTTTTTTTTTAACGAAGGGGGTAGGAATATTTATAAATCGTGAGTAATTTATTTAATAGCTATAAGTTGTTTATTGATGCTTAAACCGGCTGTTGTCAAATAAAGCAGCGGATATCAGCCACAGGTCCCGACAAGGCAGCGCGGAAAGTGAAAGTTACTCACCTCGAAGTCACCTCGCTCCCGCACCACCATTACTTTTTTGAAGAAAATCTGGGGCATAATGGCACTCCACCTTCGACCTTTGTTAAAAAAAAAACACAAACGTCAATTCGCACCGGTGTTCCGAAACCAAATTTCGCACCTTTTGTTTTTCTCTAAATCCAATGTCACTGGCTTGCCGCGTTTTTCTGACGTCTCAATTGTTTGTAAACAGAAAGCACTGACGTAACACAAAACTTGTGGTTTACTGGTCGCGTTTTTTTCTATAAACGCGGACCTTTCCCTTCTAACACTCCGTAGCAACTAAGCTTCACACAAACCATAATGTTTATAAGTATGAAACGTTGACTTGCTGTAGGACTTGTCTTTCGCAATCACTTTAACGACGTGCGGTCAAAGTCGATAATTTTGCGGATAAACCCAACTTATTGCTTAAACTTTACAGTCCTAAATCGCGTATTTGACTTGTTATGAAACAGCACATGGTAAGTTTGCTTTATCTATAGTGCAATACACCGAGATTGAATCTATGATACGGATACTTTTGCGTTTTTGTACCATATCATTACTTTATTAGGAAATATACTGTCATAATTGGCATAGTAATTAACCATGCTCTTAATTTAACTCGGTTCTTGTTGCTCTTTCAACTGGAACTTTTTTACCCACTAAAGCACACTTGTCTAGTCAGTTTTTGATACACGAGGGGTAAGATGTGGGTTTTCTTCATAGGCTATGATTATGAGATGGTTATGAATGGTGAATGGTTATCGAGTGAGCGAAAGTCTTAGGAATCATATTATAGGCGATGCGGCTGGCAACCCATCACTATTTTGATTCTCGTTTCCACCTATACGCCCACAATCATGCTAAACGTGGCCTTTAGGTCTTGTTACCTTAGGCTTTGTCTACCCCGCATCGCCTATAACATTATTTCTAAGACTTTCGCCCATTCCCACGATGGCTTTTACCATCTGCGCGGGAAGAGAAGCAACTGGTAAATTCTATGTGTTTTCTTTAGGTACTCCCAGACCAGCATGGATGAAGTTTATTTTGCAAATAGCCTTTTATATTATTATGTCTTTTTTGAAACTACCAGCGCATTCGGAATACCGTTATTATCAAGAAGAATGCGCCACAAGAAACTTGGCAGAAAGACATTTTTTCAAAATAAAATTAATTTGCAACAATGTTTGAATTCTAATTAACATAATACATTTATAAAAGGGATGTATGTATAAAGTCAGATCAAGAATACCCGAAACCGGCGAGCATGTATGAAGAGATTGATGAATGTGGATGAAGCGGAAGAGGCATGTCAGGATCGTAGCAAGTGGAACAAAATAGTCTCTGCCTACCCCTGTGGGTAAGAGGCGTGACGGTATGTATATATGTATTGTATAAGATCCCCAAGTTAAGTAGGTAGGTACCTTAAATTATAATAGTCTATAGTAGAGATGTTTATACATCAAACATACAAGTCAAGTGCAAATTTCCAAGAGTTTGCAATATTTTGAAAAAAATACTATTTTACCTTCAAAAAAAGGTGGCAACTCAGGTGCAAGTGTACCGACCGACCTAGATAACAAATCGCACCCTTCGTGGAAGAAAGACGTAAGTCCTATTGACTAACAATGGGACTTACGTCTTTCTTCCACGAAGGGTGCGAAATATTAAGACGAAAGCGAACGAGAAAAAGTGGATTTTAACGAGACCTTATCATTTACTCCGTCACGCTACAGGACGGAACATGAATAAACATTATGATAAAATTTACTCCACTTAAAACCAAATTTAGGCGATTAGACATGGTCATAACTGGATAAAGATTTGCAGAATCCGAGACAAACTTGTGCTTGTTGCCACGCAATTTAATGTTTGGCATCCGGGTTTTGAAAAATATTTCCAACGCTACTTACAGTGCGATAGTATTTAATAACATTAGATTCTAAATTTAAAAAACCCACGCATTTGTCAGTACTCATTGGGGTAAATTCGAAATTGGGGGAATTTTGAAACTCGTGGATATCCACTAAATGGGGAACAATTACATAATCTAGCAACACTTGCCTAGAAGCTCCAATGTCTTTGGCTTCTAGATAAGCGTTGCCAGATTATGGAATTGTTCCCCCTTTAGTGGATATCCACGATTTTCGGAATTCCCTCAATTTCGAATTTACCCCAATGCACCTTACATCATAAACAATTTTGTGCTAAAGATACCTTACATCATTTTGGAAAAGAGCTGATATTCTTCAAATTGGTATACCGATTTTAACCAAACATGGCTGAGAACAAGCGCAAGGAAACTGGCTTTCGAATGAAAAAAACCGCATCAAAATCGGTTCATCGGCTTGAGAGCTATGATGCTACAGATAGACACAACACACAGAGATTTCGAAGTCAGATTTATAACACCCCTTTGCGTCGGGGGTAAAAAAAAGTCCTTCGGGTCTATCTTGGTATCTCACTAAATTGTACCGAATTGTTTTATTATTATTGTTTTTGATTTTGTCTAAATTGTGTGTCTAATTAAATTGTACCTAATTGTTTTATTATTATTGTTTTTGATTTTGACATTTTTGTAATATTCAATTGATTTGTATTATTTAATTTCATCTTATTTACTCTTGACGATTTCAATCTAAATTCTTGTAACTTGACAATGTACAATTTATGATGTACCTAATTTTTATTGAATGAATTAGTAATCTAAATCTAAATCTAAATCACTCACTCTCATGGGTTTGATACTTGCATCATCATCATCATCACGTCAAGATCGTTGGTTATAGTCTTTTAGTTAAAGATACACGCTGAAAAAAGTTGATGCGTCATTTAATAGTCAAGCACAGTACTCAACATACGTAAGTGAATAAAACATAGTTGCCTTTTAAATTTTACATATATCACTGAGTAGGTACATTACGCAATATTGTCTGACTCTCTTCAGAAGAAGATATTAGAGAGAGACACAAACTACAATAGTGAATAAACCACAAGAATCGCAAACGATATAATAGATTTATCGAATGCAAAGACCAATAAGGAAGGAGCCGGTCACGTATCCATTGTATATTGTAGCCAAATTGATATATTTTATATAATGGCCAGTGGAAAGTGACTACGTTATTTGAATAACAATTACGATATTCATTTTTTAGTCTAGTTAGTCACTGGTTTAGTCATATGGGTTCGGCGAACATGTTTTATGATAAGACTGGGTAAACGCGGGTTATCTTGCGATCGATTTTATACATTAATATTGATAACGCTTCGGATTTGTTTTGTGAAGGAATAGTTTTGTTAATTAATTAATTTAATGATACCTACATAGTAGTTTATTTATTTAATTGTTTGTTGTATTTTGAGATGTACGCTCTATTGTAGCTTTCACTTTATGGATAGGGTAGTGGACCCAAAAGATGAACAACACCCAGAAGTTGAACGTTTGGCCTAAAAACTGGAATAATTAAATCGTGGCCCATTTTAGACGCTCGGGAATATTTTTTTATAATGCTATAACACTTAGCCGATGTGAAAAATATAATTCCATGACAATTGTGTCACCCACGCGAATGTGAGCGGTCGCCGCGTCTCGGGTTCCCGGCAAAAGTGCCAGTTGTATGAAATCCTTCTTAAGGTAACACCTTCACATTTTAAGCTTTTAATTGCATATAAAATTGAATAATGCATTGACTAACATTTTTATGCTTGGTATGTATTCTTCACTATGACTTTAATATTTACGTAAATAAATAATTTTGTTTTTTAAATTATTTAATGATATAATCGCTGTTCAAGTAATGGTTCCAAAATCAGAGGTATGAGCTAATAGTTGAACGGTGTTCAACTAATGGGCAAAGTGGTATTTTTTCAAATGCATTTATAAAATCGCACGAAAATGATAGATGCACCGTTTATGGCTCAAATAAATTGTATACCTATCGTAGATTTTTTAACTAAAAGTTGAACAAAATATTTTGTTCCTAAGGGGAAGATTTTTGATATTTTTGTTGTATGGGAATCGCGACTGTTCAACTATTATTTAATGCCCAAAACTTGAACGAAGAAATGTTACTGGTTCAACTTTTGGTTTCTATTCAAGTAGATGAACATTGAATCGATTTAATTAGTTCATCTTATAGATTTCTTGGCCAAAACTTGAAGTAACAACATTTTGTCGTTCATGTTTGGGGTAGGGTATCTAAGTGAACATTTTTATAAGGTAAAAAAATGCTTTTAGTGTAACTTATAACTATAATTAATTAATTTAGAATATTCAATATAGATACAAAGGTACCCTTGAGATCGTAAAATTTTATTTGAAATTTTATTTGAAATTTTATTTTATATGGCCGCTGGGCCAAATTCGAGCGAAGCAACCGTCAACTTTGCCTATGCTGGCAAAGTTCTAGGTGATGTGATAAATCTACTGTCAAGTAAGATTATACATACATACATAAATCACGTTATCATCCCTTACGGGGTAGACAGTTTACTATCAATATATTAGTTCATCTTTTGGGGTCAATTCGTTCATAAATAGGGCACAGCGTTCAACTTTAGGGGAATTTGCCTTATTTTGGCAAACATATATTTTTTTTTATTGATCCATTTGTAATATAAGGGTTTGAAGTCGTAAAATGCAAAGTCGACTATGTGCTTAGCGTTATAAAAAAAAATTCACTATCATACATGGCTTACAACACTTCGAAAAAAGGGTTCAAAGGAGGGGTAGTCGCTTAATCGTTCAACTTTTGGTGACTTCACCCTATGTTAAACTCACTCTTTGTCGGTTCGCACAATGCTCCTCTCATTTACTCAAAGGTTAACTGGTAGAGATCCCTTATAGGGATAATTTCGCCCTTGTGCATATATTTAAATGTGCTTTTGTGTGGTTTGTCTCTGTTTCTTTATATTTGTACAATAAAACATTTACTTACTTAATTCCACTAGTTATTACTTACCATTATAATGTAATTTATTTAGTTCAAGGTAATTATAATTTACAATATATTTATGTAATGTTATATCCACAACGCAGGTCAAAGTATTTACAGGGATCAATTCCGATTGAATTTAGGTTCGCTCGCTGTCAAATCCTTACTCCAGGCGGAATTGAACCGGATTCAGACGTCACGGTAAAGCGCCAAGTATTCGTAACATGCTTCGTCAAAATAATGTACAAATAATAAATCCGCAACAAGCTTCGTATCCATAGTCAGTGTAACCGCGATGCATGTAACATCTTTAAGTTGGTATTCCACATTTTTAGACACATTTTACCTACACACACATACACACACACACACACACACACACACACACACACACACACACACACACGCACGCACACACACACACACACACACACACACACACACACACACACACACACACACACACACACAATATTAATATTACATAAATTTAATTTAATTAGTTCTGGTCATGCTTTATAAAATTAAAAGTAAATTGAAATTAGAAATTGGATATATCTTAGGAAATACTGTCTGATTACCTTGCTGTATTCTATTGGAGTGGGATCTTCTGGTACAGGTATCTTGCATACCTACTAGGAGGTCCCTAACCTTCTCATTATGTACTCCTGATTGTTAAATAAATACATTTTAATTTTAATTTTAAGAAGCTGCTGCTTGGTTCACAATACGAGTTGTTACAGATTATCTTGAAAGGGAAATTCGAAGGTAAACGAATCTTAGGAAGGAGAACGTTTTGACTCAAAAAAACCCGTCTGTAGTACAATGAAATCACCTATCATTATTTAGGAGCTCTTGCGTCGAGAGTTCAAGTCGCCATAATGATCGCCACTGTACGGCACCACCAGAAGAAGCTTCCAAACTTTACATCATCACTATCACTACATAGTATAAAACAAAGTCGCTTTTTCTGTCCCCAAGTTCGTATGTATGCTATATCTTCAAAACTACACAACGGATTTTGATGCGGGTTTTTAATAGATAGAGTGATTCAAGAGGAAGGTTTATATGTATAATACGTGCATAATATACCGTGCGAAGCCGGGGCGGGTCGCTAGTAAATACATAAAACACGCATTATCCCTTACAGGTTAGACAGAGCGTAAGGTAACAAGACCTAAAGGCCACGTTTAGCATGATTGTGGACTGTGGACGTACCTATAGGTGTAGGGTTGCCATCTCTAAAATTTGGAAAACAGGACAAGACGCGTGAAAACCCCGGATTTTATAGTCCGAAAGCCGGACATTAGGCCAGGGTCGATACCTTTGAAAATGATAAAAAGTAAAATAAAATTATAGTAGGATGAAACCCATCAGAAAAGGTAGAGAATATTACAAAAATGAAAGGAAAAATAAATTACGGTCGATCTGAGGTCGGGAAGAGGGGGGGGGGGGGGGGGGGAGTTTTTAAGGGTGAAAAACGGTTTATCTCGATTTCCGGCGAAACTACAAGTCTTATGAAAAAAAGTTAAATCGCAAAGTTGTAGGTAATAAAAAGGTCTACAACTTTTGTTTTTACACTTTTTTCACATAACCTCAAAATTTATGAGAAAAATTCAAATAACCAAGTTTTTGGTTTTTTATTTTTATCTTTTGCAAAAATAATTATTTTTTCACGAAACTTGGTGAAAACTTACCTTTTTATGTCCCGAACATACAGTAATTTTTTTGATTTAAAAGATTCATTTATTCACCTTATTTTGACTTAATATTGAACAAGCACCCTAATTTTCCATCGAAAATTCTCACGTCAAAATATCTGCTTTTTTAAAAAAGTCGGTGCCTATTTTGTTCGCTGAAATCTCTACTTTCTGATGGTATAAAAAATATATACATTACTATGGTAAATGTTCTCAGAAAATGCAAATAAACGAAATTAACATTATGTTCAATTTTGAGCTATTTATTAAAATTAAAACTAATTATTCGTTAAACGTAAGGTTTCATGTTATAATCAATGTAACATGAAACCTTACGTTATAATTTTCTTAAATACAATAATCTTGTCATTTATAAATACCTTGTCTTGCATTCTAATCACTTCTCTGTTATAATGAATAACGTAACCAGTATAAAGTATCGAAATTCAATAGTACGATTTACATGTATATTTATATATTATGAGATTTTCTATGACATAAATGTAATTAAAATTTAATAAATCAACTTTATTACTGAAAAAAATCGCAGCAGTCACATTTTTTAGATGAAATCCCCTTCAAATCCAATTTTTTTTAATATTAAAAAAACAATTTTCGAATGTTTTTTGCAATCTTTATGTTTTATGGATTCGTATTTTTTTTGTTTATCAATGTAACATGAAATCTTACGTTTAACGAATAATTAAAGTTTTAATTTTAATAAATAGCTCAAAATTGAACATAATGTTCTTTTCGTTCATTTGCATTTTCTGAGAACATTTACCATAGTAATGTATATATTTTTTTATACCATCAAAAAGTAGAGATTTCAACGAACAAAACAGGCACCGACTTTTTTAAAAAAGCAGATATTTTGACGTGAGAATTTTCGATTGAAAATTAGGGTGCTTTTTCGATAATTAGTCAAAATAAGGTGAAAAAATGAATCTTTTAAATCAAAAAAATTACTGTATGTTCGGGACATAAAAAGGTAAGTTTTCACCAAGTTTCGTGAAAAAATAATTATTTTTGCAAAAGATAAAAAGAAAAAACCAAAAACTTGGTAATTTGAATTTTTCTCATAAATTTTGAGGTTATGTGAAAAAAGTGTAAAAACAAAAGTTGTAGATCTTTTTATTACCTACAACTTTGCGATTTAACTTTTTTTCATAAGACTTGTAGTTTTGCCGGAAATCGAGATAAACCGTTTTTCACCCTTAAATACTCCCCCCCCCCCCCCTTCCCGACCTCAGATCGACCGTAATTTATTTTTCCTTTCATTTTTGTAATATTCTCTACCTTTTCTAATGGGTTTCATCCTACTATAATTTTATTTTGTCTCAAAAATTATCGACCCTGGCCTACATGTCGACAAGATCGTGACGGGAGGGGTGGGGGAACGGTGAATATACTTGGTTCGTCGGTTGATCGTGGTGTGCGAGCATAGTGCGTGTCTCGCGGGCGGCACAATTTTTTTTTATTTATTTATATTTTAAAACCCGGTCTACAAATGAAACCTTCCCCGGACGCTCCCCGGATGCCCTCTAAACTAGGACAAATCCGGGGAAACCCGGACGGATGGCAACCTTATATAGGTGGTAAGGAGAATAAAAATAGTAATGGGTTACTCGCCACATCGCCATAACATGATTCCTAAGATTTTCCCTCATTCCCTCAATGGACTTTTACCATCTGCGCGGGAAGAGAAGCAACTGGTACATTTTGTGTTTTTCCTTTGCTCCCAGACCATAATGGAAGCAGGCCAAACTCGGCACTGGCAAAATTAAGTATGAACAAACAAACAGTAGGTGAGTATGTTTGAATTAGTTTGGTCTGTTAGAGAGCTAACAATTTACGGGCTTCCGTGGAAATTTCCCATTGATACATAAGAACCTAACCAAGACCAGTAACACTATCTTGTTGTTGTTTTGATGTTAGGTTTGGATTCTCTGTGATCGGGCCGTCTTTTTGAGTCAGGCCCCTGGGTTGGGGCACACAAGAATGTAGGACCCTATTCAAGAGTAAAAAAAAGAAAGAAATTTCGTTTCATTTAAATTCGGGGCAGGCCTTGCAGGCCTTGCAGGCCGTCGGCTCTGGCGCACGGGCCCAAATGGTAAAGACAGAACAGACTGCGTTGATAGTTTAACGGAGTAAAATTACTGTGAAACGCCTATTTAGAACAGTACCTACGATACAAGTCCACGCTTTAACTATTGCTGTACTTACATTTAAATCAAATCCACTGCTAACCCAAGAGCGCCTGTGCAATATGCTTCCAACGTATTTCGCCTTCCACTTTGTAAGGAACCCCTCATTCTTCCGCTTAGACCGCCGGTTCACAGAGAACCTATCCATAGTTCGCTCTCACAAAAACTTTGATGTACCACGTTATCACTACACACACACGATTGCTGCAGTCCACGGACGTGCCAAAACTAAATGCATTTTAGAAAAACAGTGCCGTAGATTAAAGTTTGTTATATAAAAACTAAAGACGCGAACCGAATTAATTGCCCCTCTGAATATATTACCTACTAAAGTTACGCATCTTGTTTTAGCAACTTTTAGAAAGTGTTATACTTATGAAAATTGTTGTCCGTTGAAAAAGTTCCAATTTTTTTTTTTTAATTTTCCCGCGCTGGCTGCGATCCGAATCGTGGCCAGGACTAAACTGGAGGTAGTTCGGCATGTTATTGTCGCCTTGTTCATGTTACGGTACGATGGAACGAATACGATCGTGATCCGAATATTGTACCCGTAATTTTTGATTGTCAGAGCCAAACAACTCGGACAATGGCCACTCGATATGCGCCGCGGGCGCGTCCTAAATGTAACTCTATGTTAGTAGGCAATTTTCCTAACCTAAATACTTGCACAAGGACGGACTTATTTAGGGTGGGAACTAGTGAAAACAACATTTAAGTTCAGATTTCCATTACAGCGTCGTCTATTGTTATGAACAATATGATTGCTGAAAAGATTTGATTTCAATTAGATACCCTATATTATTATTAACGATTACAGAGAATTACCTAACATTAGATTTTTTTCCTTTAAATATATAATACATGCAGATACTAAAACTAAAACTACTACTAATTATAAAACAAATTGCCAAAAAACTGTAAATAAAAAAGTTGCTCTAAGTCACTGCCCTGTGGCATGCTGCCCAGAAGGCTGGCAGCATTGCCGCGTTGTATGGCAATGCTTACCCTTTGTGCTAAAAAAAACCAGCCCTGGTCACCCGATATAGTTCAGATTAAATATAAGTCTATAGATAGTTTGAGTCCTGGGGAAACGACATAGAATAGTTTTTATCCCGATAATTGCATAGTTCCGTGACAGCGATAAGCAAATTCTGCGCAGACAGAGTCGCGAGCAACAGCTAGTATATACGTAAATCACGTCTCTATCCCTTACGGGTAGATAGTAAAACCCTTAGCATGATTGTGGGCGTATGTGGAAAGGGCTAGCCGCTTCGCCTATAACATGATTGCTAAGATTCTTGCTGATTCCCTCGATGGGCTTTTGCCAATTGCGCGGGATGAGAAGATGGTGAAGCATTTCATGTTTTTTCTATACTCCTAGTCCAGCATGGAAGTAATATTATTAATTTTGGTGTGAATGCATCCTCACGCTTAGTTATTTAGGAAACATTTAGATATTCGTCGGCTTTCGTAAAGCTTAGAGGCATAATGATGATGATTTGGCGTTTAGTGACTTCCGTATTGACGCTTAATTGATTTTAGTAACGCTAGCTCTAACGCCTCTGATTATAAGATTTAGAATGTTACATGATAGCTGCTTAAGAGTTGCTTAAACGCCTTTAGATTCGGAGTAGGTAGGTGTATAGTTTTATTTTTGAAAATTTTGTTTATTAGCATTTTTCATTGTACCTACAACAGTGCTTCTAATTTCTTAATGCATTTGACAGTGGCCGTGTTCTGAATAATTTGTCTTTATCCCTTACGGGGTAGACAGAACCTAAGGTAAAAAGACCTAAAGGCCACGTTTAGCATGATTGGCGTATAGGTGGAAAGGGGAATCAAGATAGTGATGGGTTGCTAACCACATCGCCTATATCGCGGTTTTACTAGTTACAAATAAAATTTCTAAACGACACTGCAATGCAACGAACCTATTATTTTCTTAAAGGTTCGGCAACACGGTCAACGCCCTTTGTTACGAGTGTCTATGGCAAGCGGTGGCTTTCCATCAGGTGACCCGCTGGCTCGTTTTCCTATCATAGCGTTTCTTAACCTGTGGTCCACGGACCCCTGGGGTCCGTGAGTGTATGTATGGGGGCCCACAGTCGCATTTCTAGCAGACCATTCGACAATCACTACATAGTATAAAACAAAGACGCTTTCTGTCTGTCCCTATGTATACTTAGATCTTTAAAACGCAACGGATTTTGATGCGGTTTTTTAATAGATAGAGTGATTCAAGAGGAAGGTTTGTATGTATAACAAGACGTTACCTGCAACTTTGTCTGCGTAGAATTCGTTTATCGCTATCCCGCAGGAATTACGCAATTTTCCGGGGTAAAACGTAGCCTGTGTTATTCTTGACTATAATCTATCTATGTTCCAAATTTCATCCAGATCTGTCGAGCCGTTCTGGCGTGAAAGAGTAACAAACATCCATCCATCCATACTTACAAACTTTCGCGTTTATAATATTAGTAGGATTCTACACAGACGAAGTCGCGGGCAGAAGCTAGTATAAAATAAATGCCTCATGTATCGTAATAGCTAGGTACAGGTCGAATTTTTTTTATTGGGGTTGAAAGTTGGGCTCCGTGGCTGAACAAGGTTAACACACTGCCCTATCATAAATATACAAAATAAAAAAAAAACACGAGATTACCTAATCTTAAAAATACGTAACATTCGCTCCAATGATCTCATTCGAAAATGACAAGCCCTGCAACCATCATAACATTATTATTTCTACAATAATCTACAGCATCGCATCCGTCAATTTTTTATGACCATCGTGAATATTTAACGCCAATTACAAACTGTGTTATTTCCTCCTCAACTAATGAACGAGTTCAGTCATTTCGTCATTCGGACGCGTATATGATTAGCCCGAATTCTCGATTGGATCCGGTGTTTAGAAGTAATGGTGGTAGCTGGCAGTTTGTCTTTGGGTGTTGTTGCCGGTTGTTGAGTTTAAAAAAAAACGACTTTCATTTTCCCGCAACAAGTTTCGAGTTAGGCCTTAAACTTTGAGTTTCAAAGTTCGGTTCGTGCTGTTCCGCTCACACTCGCACGGTCATTCGATATAGAGCGAGAGGAATGGTTGAGATGCGAACTTCGAAAATCGAAAATCCTCTCGCAACAGACAAAAATCTTTTCGTTTTATTTACCCTATGGTTCTGGCTGGAAATCAGTGCTGCAAGTGTCTAACACCTCAGCGTAATGCTGAACCAGCGACCTTTACACTTTTGCGAAGACATCAACACCTTCTTACCTTTTTACGTCGACACGGGCCGTAAGTAGTATTTTACCGACAGCTACGCGAACGAAAATTTCCACTACCTGGCCGGAGGCTTTCTTTATCACCATCAAGAAAGCCTCCGGTCGTATGTTTACCGCCCTCGCTTTTGGCTCGTGCGACAAGATCCTGCGATCTGAGACATTCTTTATTTCACCACCCACGGAATATAATGTACTACTATAAACATCAAAAAACAAAGAATTCGAGTATATTCGGTACAAATAATGGCCAAATGGGTCACAGAACTAACTTTGTATTGGCCTCACGATCGGAACGATCACCTCATGGATACCCCACTTGCGCAATCACACTGTAATATCGTATTTTACAAGCGTTTTAGCGTTGGAAAGTCTGCCATGCTCTCGCCTACTTGACTACTAAACTAACCTGTCTAGTAATTGTATTGTTGAATGAAGAATTGAAGCATGATTGAAGCTTAATATGAAAAAAAGGAGAGGGACACTCAACCGTTACGTTACGTTACAATGATAATATCGCCTTATTGAATACATCGCCAAAAATTACGGCGCCATCTCTTGATGAGTAGCTGAACTTCGGATACCCCTGATAGTCATTTATACCTAAGACTGTTTTACTTCGATCAACAATACAACTAGATTCACGGTCCCATACAAAATCAAAGCGAAAAAGTGGCCCTGTTGCTTATGCTTATAGCTATATCTTTTTTACCTTCTTTATTAACGTAAAATAAACCTTAAGTCTAAGCAACAAAGATACAAATAGTTATAATTGTATATAATACTTACGACATTTCGTCACAAGACGTGCGAAAGCGTTCGATAAACAAAAGAACTACCTTCGTTTCAAAAATATGTCATTTTATTTGAGGAACAGGGTAATAATGGAGTCGCAATTAAGTATATAACTCGATTTTTTTTATTTGAGAGATATTTACGAATACAAATAATAACATGAATTTTAATAATTAAGCATACACACACTTCCACCACTGCTGAACACAGGCTTCCTTTAAGAACGAGAGGGATTGGGCCATAGTTCCCACGCAGGCCCAGCCAGGCAACAGCCGTAGTAGCCTAGTTGTTCGACCTACCTACCTACTACAAGCTAATGGTGAAGGAAAACATCGTGAGGAAACCTGCACAGATCGGCGAAGAACTTAAATGATGGCTGTGAAATTATCCGTTTATTAATTACCCTTAAATAAATTTAGTTTAATATAGAGCTGTCTTTTAGAGCAGTTTTTTGCCTGAGAGGATTCTTTTTTACAATATATTTGGCTATTTCCAGTTATGTCGAATTTGGCAAAATAAATCGAACGTATAGCAGATTTTTGTAAGTTCTGTAAGTCCTGTAAAGTTCTTCTTATCTTTCTCTCGCGACAATAGTTATCCATTCTGCACAGCAAAAAGGATCACTAGGAAATCTACAAAAAGACACAATATTTATTTTATTTTAAAACGAGAACTACTCCATGAATTTCTTGTTCTAAAACCACCGATTATTGTCAAGATGGTGGGCCAACATTGGCCAAACAATAAATTATTGATTTTAAAATGTAAACTGCAAATTTTTACGTACTTTATGAAATACTGACTTTTACTTACTTAAAGAAAGATATTCCTTCCGAAACCTTAGTGTTTCGGTGGCTGTTTTTGCAATTTTTGAACGCACATTGTGGCATTTTGACACGTCCTCACGTTGGCCGAGGTTGGCGCATACTGTCAGAAATAAGACCACAAATTTATTTTGTGGTCTTATTTCTCGGAGCCGTTTTCAGAGCTATCACCGTGAATCTAGTTGTATTGTTGATCGAAGCTGTTTTAACTTCAATTAGCCTGACGGAAACCTCTTTTATGCATGGGGCTACACGCACTTGGCCTGTTTTTGATTTACCGATGATAAGACAGGTAATTATTTTTTATAAATTCGCGCCGTCCTGATAACATGTTTGGCGTATTTTCATTTTGGTCTAATGCATGGAAGTTGTGGTAATTCAATGATGGTGACAAGGAGGAAAATATGTTCCAGCTTTGGTAATTTTATTGTATCTATAGTCAAATATTTCTTTTTTATTAATATTTGCGATAAAACTGACACACTTGCCATGAAAACACCATTTATCGTAAAAACGACACAAATTGGAATCTTTGTGATCGTCTATCGTTTCACATAAAAACGCCTCATTCTAAAATGTCAAAAAAACAATTTGACAGCGATGGTTTTCAAATAATTCCTTCTAAGCGATATTCTAAAAATAAACAAACAAAAATACCTCCGAAAGATTCCAAATTTGCCGAAGAAGATACATTGATAGATATCGACAAAACCGTAAGGTAATGTTTTGAAGTACATTACTATTTTTGAGGTTAGTTTTGAAAATTCGAGCTTCATAACTTGTTTTCGTATTTCAGGCGGATCAATTCAGCAGCGGACGATTTGAGAATCTCTAATTATTTGGAACACTTCATTAACTCAGTGAGTACAGTATTAAGTAGCAGGAAACTTGAAGCAATCGTTTGTTTTGGGCTTGGACATATCGGGGAGTGTAACATTTCAAAATATCAACTTGCATTGTTATTGTGCTTGCGGGACTCCTTTGACTGTCATAAAGTCCTGGTACACGATCCTGTGTTTTACAAGACTGAATGTTCTATATTAAATCAATTAGGTCTTGATGTTTTACCGGAAAATAGTGAAGGTGGTTATGTAATATCAGAACAAGATGTTACTCTTCTCTACTTCCCACATTGTCCGAAACAGCTAACTAACAACTTTCTTTGGAGCAACTGGAGTGCAGATTTGGATCGCTGCATCTTAATTTGCAATAGTTTTACATCCATAATTGAAAACCATCCTAATAGGATATTACAAGAAACAGTCCCTTACATTTGTAAAATTAATCCATATGTTTCTGAAATCACATTAGAAAACAATTTTGTCTACACAGACATTTTTAACGATACTTCCATCCATCACTTTCCAAAAGAAAATTTTGAAAATACGGACACTGAATTTTGGTTAAAAGGCGAAAGACCAACTTATGACAATACTGAAGAATTTATAACGGCTCTAATGGTAGAAAAGTTAAACATTTAATTTGTTTAAAGGTGTGACCATGGCATCTATAACGTCAAAGCCTGCTCTCATAACTCTGCGTCAGATATTATCCGAGATCCGTAAGCAGAGCTCAACTAAAAAGGTAGCAGAAAACCAAATGGCCAGATTCATTTTGGGCCAGTACCGTAAATATCAGACTACGGACCAGCAGCTTTGCAAAGCTATCGATGAAATGCACTTCCAAGCCAAGACTTACCATGACTACCTGCACCACACAAGGAAGAGTAAAGAAATTAACATGGAATTCAAGGGAAAGGGTGAAAGGAGTGTCGAGGAGACCGCTAAAATGGTTGGCTTTAAAATGCCACATGACCCAAAACCTTAAATGGGGATCTTGGTTTCAAAATAATTACTTCAACAATTTTCTTAGTATGCTCCTAAAAATATAATGTAAATAAATTATTGTTTTAGTTACCAAAAATTGTGTTTTATTTAGTTTTTCTTTCACAAAGCATTAGGCAGTTCATAAGCACAACTATTGAAGTATGCTCTAAATTTTCTCTGCCGTTTTTAGCACAATCATGCTAAACGTGGCCTTTGGGTCGTTACCTTAGGCTCTGTCTGTCCCGTAAGGCAGGGGTGGCCAACGGGTCGATCGCGATCGACTGGTCGATCGCGAATGTTAGTCCAGTCGATCGCGGCAAGGCATAAAATATAAATATGTGGACCAGACTGCGCAACGTAATCACCAACTGCTGATTTAAGGTTTCATGAAGTATGTAATTGGTAGATCGCACAGGGTTTCGTTAGTAAACAGGAGATCTTGGGTCTAATCAAGTTGGCCACCCCTGCCGTAAGGGATAAAGACGTGATTTGTGTGTGTGTGTGTCTTTAGCAGGGCACAAGGGAACGTTATACAGCACATTACACACGTACCAAAAGATTTCATTCTCTGGTAGAGTTGAGCAAGTGGGTCACCTGATGGTAAGCAAAAACCACTGCCCATGGACATCCACAACGCCAGAGCATTGCAGGTGCGTTGCCAGCCTAGAGGGACAAGATAAAATACATTGCCAGTAATTGCACTGGGTGACTTACTCTCCATATCAGACAGAATACAGCAGTTGCATGCAACAACGGCCCTTAATCATGCTAAACGTGGCCTTAAGGTTTTGTTACCTTAGCTCTGTCTATCCCGTAAGGGATAAATACGTGATATATATATATGTATGTATGTATGTACATGCTACAATTTCCTGGGACAGTGTCTAAAAAAATGGGACAGTAGGTATTGACAATGAAACAACTATTTTGATAACAACTTTAGTTCAAGTAATCAATACTCTTATTTAATAACAAATACTAATAAAGTCGATTTTAAAGGGTACACCACATTCCAACAAATGCATACCCTTAATATACTTTTATAAGTAAATTACTTTGATGTTTGTTTGTTTACAGAGGGTGTTACAAGTCTCCACATTTCCGCGTGGTTTTCGCTTATTGGGTGTACTCCTTCTCAAGGATCTTGGCAATGGTCTGGAGTTGCATGTTGCTTGTGCCTTCGTAGATGGTTCCAATCTTGGCGTCCCTAAAGAACTTCTCCTGCGGGAAGTCACGGGTGAAGCCTACTCCACCCATGAAGTCTATGCACTTGGAGGTCAGGGTTTGAGCGATTTCTGGGGAAAAAAAGTTTTTAGTGATTTTGTGTATGGGTAGAAAGAAGTCCACTGCTGGACATAGGCCTCCCCTAAAACGCGTCATTTTACCGTCTTCGGCTTGTTGCATCCAATCATTACCCGCGCCACCTTTCGCAAATCGTCACTCCACCTAGCTGGAGGGCGTTCCATACTGCGCTTGCCGAGTCGCAGTCTCCACTCAAGAACTCTTAACCCCAATGGTTATCGGATCTTCGACAGATATGGCCTTACCCCCTTATTCGTAAACGGTCTGTAGGCCTCTGCTAACTTAGTAATCGTTTGTCCTTATCTGTCACTTTGACATTTACCTTTCACAGACAAGGACAAACGATTGCTAAGTTAGCAGAAGTCTATAGAGCGTTTATGAATAAGGGGGTTAGAGAATTAGATGTACCTGACGCGTAATATTTAGCCATGGCAGCTTCCTTGACGAAGGGCAGGTCGTTCTCCTTCAGCCTGGCTGCGTTGTAGGTGAGGAGGCGAGCCGCCTCCAGCTGGGTCTGCAGGTGCGCGATCTGGTAGCTGATACCCTAGAATTATACAAAGTTTGGATTAATTGTTTGAAATGGTTCATGTTTTAGGTACCTACTTTAGCCATAATTCCTACGGGAAGTAGACGGGTATTACCTTTAACGAGCTCTGGATATTTCAACTTCGCAACTGCAGAAATATCACCATGTAGAAATATGTTTACGGTTTCGGAATCTTCACTAGCAGACGTTTTAGGAATGACATAGTCTTCTTATTTATGGGCACAATTCTAGGAATTAGGAACTTTTAAAGTCGCATGGTTAAATGGAAGTAGCAAGGCCTACTTAATTGAGTTTACTTTTCCATCAAAACAGGATCAGTGCTGGTCTTCTAATAATTAGAAGACCAGAATTAGAATCTAATTTTCCAAATTCTGCAACATAAGCACTCTTCACTTACCTGGTAAGAGTAAATCTTGTTTCCGAATTGCTTCCTCTCCAGCGTGTATGGGATAGTAGCGTCCATGCAACCCTGGCAGAGCCCGATCATTTGGGAGGCGATGCCGATACGACCCTCATTCAGGAAGCCAGCTGCGTACTTGTAGCTGGAATGAGAAGGAATGGTTAAGGTAGAGAAAGAAGAAGAAAGGGATCGAGAGGGAAGCCTATGTATAATTCTGCTTTTGAAGCAGCATAGCTACATTATAAAAAATAGACAATCCCAATTGTGTGTGCTTGTGTCTAACGATGAGGTTTGCCGAGATATCGAACTAATACAATATAGAGTACTTCTTGCCCTAGGAATAGGATCTGGGACTGGGACCAGGGGCAGATTTGATACCCTGGCTGTCCTAGGTCAACCTAAGTTTTGCTGCTCGCTATTTAAGACTATAAGCAATGAAATCCAACCCTGGCAGGAAAGGAACAACCGAACAACAGTTCAAGAACTTCAGCTTAGAGGCAAAATAAAATGAGTAAAATGGTAGTAACTACTAACTTGACAATGGTGTTACTCTAACGTCGTCCAAAGCCAAGATTTGACTCAGTTTACTCCCAGGATGTTGCTCCCAGAATTGATAGGTAGGTACTGTTTATGAGTGTAGGTACACATACCCATGTCCATATTCTCCGAGGATGTTGGTCTCTGGTACGCGAACGTTGTCGAAGTGCACCATGCACGTCCCTGAAGCACGGATGCCCAGTTTGTTCTCAGGCTTGGCCACGGATAGACCAGGAGTTTCTCGCTCCACGATGAAGCACGTGATGCCCTTGTAACCCTGGAAAACGAGGACGTTGATGGTTTAAGTTGTGAATTCTTTCAGAACGCCTAGCATAGCACAATTGTTCCGCGTGCGTGATAGGTTACTAGTCTTTTTCTTGTTTCGATTTAGAAAGAGACTGGTAGTGTATCTTGTGTGCTCTAGTGCTAGTCGTTCAGATCAATGAGGCTGATGCGCCAATGAAATCGAAGTTTCAAGTAGCAATTAGCAGCCTAGCCATGGAGAGTTCTGTGTTTTTTTAAATATTCAGGTAGAAATTTTTAATGATAACTCACACGTTACAGGATTATTCGCGGTAGTTCCTTTGAAGGAATTATTGAGTTTTTTCTGTACTCCAGTATCAAAAAATCACAGTACGCGCTTCAAAGGAACAAGCGAATAATCCTATTTACTTAGCATCCATTTGCGAGGCAGTTTTATCAATGTTGTCTATTCATTTGTTTGTATACTATACAGTAATGGTATAATTATTACAAAGTTGTTATCATCTCCCGTTGCTACGTTTCATTTGTTATCACTTATCACATTGCCAGTGACCGAGTCAACTATCAACATATCTTTTCTCTGTTCCGAAATAAATGATGTAACAATTTGTTATTATTTGTGAGCATTATAAACAACCATATCTTCCAATAGTTCAATATCAACACCACGTCAATCTATCATCTATTCCATCTAGTTTAATGTAGAAATGCATTGCCAAAAGTCGAAAAGAAGAGGAAAGGCATGAAGATAAGTACCAAGAAATGCTAGATGATGACGCAATCGATTCAAGCATTTGTTTCTGTTCGTAATTGATAAGTTAAGTAGATAAAGGTGGCGATGAAAAATTAGTGATATTTTAGTTAGTAATAATGTTAATGATCATTTATCAAGGTTATTTTATTTTAACATTAGGCTGGAAGTAAAGAATAGAATGAATGTGCCAGCTGCTTCTCTTCCCACACAGACCGCAAAAGCCCATAGGCGATGCGGCTAGCAACTCATCACTTTTTGATCTCCCTTTCCAACTAAACGTCCACAATCACGCTAAACGTGGCCCTTAGGGCTTGTTACCCTAGTAGTCTACGTCTACCCCGTAAGAAATAAAAACGTGATAGATTTACAACCTTAGAAGGATCAGCATTCGCCATGACAAGGAAGACGCCAGCGATGTCCGAGTTGGAGATCCACATCTTGGAGCCGTTGATGATGTAGTGGTCACCGTCCTTCTTGGCGACGGTCTTGAGGGCGAAGGCATCGGAGCCCGAAGTCGGCTCCGTAAGGCAGAAGCTGCCGGCCTGTGGGGGACATTATAAATTAAAATAAATATCGTGGGACAATTGACACCACTTATAAATTTACTTAGTAAGTATAAGTTTTGTCTTCGATTGCTATTTACTATTTAAACGCGCTGTCTTTGTTTTCGGCGCTTCCTTATCAGAAGTCTGAAAATAGGAACTATGATCTCTATTTTCATGGCAGCTGGAAACCAATCATTCCCAGATAAAGATTGTTACAACGCTCGGTATGAGTTACCCACTGCCAATGGCTTCCCGTGACTTTAAAGCTTTTTCAATAGTCCACCTAAATATTAAGTACTAGCTGACCCGGCGAACTTTGTTGCGCCTTAAATTTGAAAAATTCCAGTGGTTTAGACTGTGCTATCCCGCGAGAACTATGCAATTTTCCGGGATAAAAACTATCCTATGTCCTTTCCCGGGACTTAAACTATCTGTATACCAAATTTCAACTAAATCGGCTCAGCGGATTAAGCGTGAAAAGGTAACAGACAGACAGACAGAGTTACTTTCGCATTTATAATCTAATCCTATCCTATGTCCTTTCCCGGGACTCAAACTATCTGTATACCAAATTTCAACTAAATCGGCCCAGCGGTTTAAACGTGAAAAGGTAACAGACAGACAGAGTTACTTTCGCATTTATAATATTAGTAAGGATGGCCCATCCTGTGGGCCCATTATTTCGCTTTACTTACGTATTCAGTGCACAGCTTGGTGAGGTACTTCTGCTTCTGCTCCTCAGTCCCGATCTTCATGAACAGTGAGTTGACGAGCGTGTTGTGGATGTCCACCAAGGCAGCGACAGCTGGGTCCACGCGGGACAGCTCCTCGACCACCAGCATCATCGTAAGGAAACCGCAGCCAGAACCGCTATACTTCTCAGGAGTTTCGATGCCCATTAGCTAAAAAAGGAAACAGTTATCTCTCTGGCTTATGAGTTATGCGCTTTCAGTACCTAGCTTATGACACTACAATGTTTGGGGGCCGTGGAAAATCCATTAGATTTATAAAAAAGTGCTTATCGTCCCTTCTCTGCTCTAGGCCAAGTTCAGGGCCCCGTAGAGCTAAGGGCCCCTGGCATTTTGCCATTCCTGCCATGTATAGTTGCGGCTCTATCATAACAGCAGTTTACTTTAATTATAACCTTGTCAAATCTAGTAGTTCATCAGAGTGAAATGACAGCAATATGGCGGCATCTCCCTATGCATTAAATAGTCTAGGCATGAGTTTCTATCACTACATCACTACATAGTATAAAACAAAGTCGCTTTCTCTGTCCCTATATCCCTATGTAGGTATGCTTAAATCTTTAAAACTACGCAACGGATTTTGATGCGGTTTTTTTTAAATAGATAGAGTGATTCAAGAGGAAGGTTTATATGTATAATACATGCATAATATACCGTGCGAAGCCGGGGCGGGTCGCTAGTATACTTATAAATAATTATCTCAATGCGTCATCAGTGATCATGTCAAACTTAAATGGGATATTGAGTTGTCTTGGATAATGTACGTACGTTACATTAAGTTGAATTAGTTCGATGGGATAATTTCTAAGATCTCCACTTTTATCCCTTACTAACCAATTTATTTATTAACCTAGTGCACGGTCTATGCTGCTATGGCTCAACCGTGGTTTCTTAAGTAATTGCGATATTATCCGTCATGACATCGGCAACTGTTTTAACTACTTCCAGGTAAAAATCAGCTTTCGTATGATAAAATTAAAGTCTATTTTATCTGCATCCTACACTCAACTTACTCCATTATCAAACAGCAGTTGTTTGACTCCGTCATCGATGCGATGTTCGTCTTCCATTTTCCTCACCAGCGGCCCTATTTGTTCAGTTGCTAGCTTTCTGACTGGAAAAACAAAGTAACACGTTATTTCTCTTGTTAATACATAGTAACGTTCTACTCTGTTCTATCATTCAACTTGAGTAATTTCAGCAAAAATAATTGCCTTCAAAATCTGGCTTCGAAGGACTAAAATAACATGGTCCTTCGAACCGGAATTTCATGTCTGTTACGGTATTTGAATGTATCAAAAATACGCTTCAGTCTAATCTAAAAATGTTTTTCAATCTTTGCTTTATCTTTCGTAGGTCATTATCAGCATTGCCGTAACAACGCGAAGTCGGTACGTGCGATATCAGTACAAATGTGACGTATCTATAATCTTGTTTTTCTTAGAATAATTAGAAGAATAGTTAGAAGAGTACTAAATATTATAGAAGTGGGAATAATACAGCTACGAAAATTTTCAAGTGCGTATAATTACATAACGGGAAACGTAATTTGGAAAGTGACGACATGCCTCGTTTAATTGCTTTGTCGTACTCTATCTTTTTTTTTCACAAACAAGAAAATGAGACAGAATGACTTTTACCCCAAATATAGTTAGGATACAAATGCTCATACCCACCTTATACATAGGTACTGGTGGGTAATTAGAATATTCTAGAGAAAAGAATATTTACGGGTACAAATCCTCCTGCGGCCCAAAATTTAGGTTGTTGGATTTTAAAAGTGTCATTCATGTAAAATTCAATTTTTGTTTGACAGTTGTACTTAGTTTAGGACATTGGGCGGCCATACATACATATATCACGTCTTTATCCCTTACGGCCACGTTTAGCATGATTAAGCGCGTATAGGTGGAAAGGGAGATCAAAATAGTGATGGGTTGCTAGCCGCATCGCCAATAACATGATTCCTAAGACTTTCGCCCATTCCCTCGATGGGCTTTTACCATCTGCGCGGGAAGAGAAGCAACTGGTAAATTCTATGTTTTTTCTTTACTCCCAGACCAGCATGGAAGAATGTGTTCATACGGTTCATTATTCTTAATTTTTTAACACACCTAATTATTTAACGTGATTGATGTTTTAGATAAATGTTATTTACGAGTAGCTTTGATATCTAAGTACGTACCTACTTATTTATTGCTGTGTAGATAATGTGGTGCAGATAACTAATGAAGATACAAGCATTAAAAAAATGTATATAGTTTATAGTTAGGTACCTAATTTCTTGCTTGTTAATGGGTCATTATCTCCATTAGTACCTATTATTATTATTAAAGAGTATATATAGGTATTTTTTCTAGTGAACATTGTTTAAAAAGGATAAATTGAATGAAGGTTAACCATTCTATTAATGTTAATACACGTCTCTGCGTGTGGCAGTTACGCTTAGCAACACCCTCACAGGGCTAATCACACTGAATTGGTTTTTGTAGGATAGTAGGTAATTATTGTTATCATCACGGCAGCCAAGCCACCATGTTTATAGAGTTTGAGAAGATAGGGCTTGTAAGGATAGAAGTTTGGCTCTATTACTTTTTTACACTGCGAGTCTATCACTATAAAGCAAGATAATTTTATCACACACACATAACTCACGTCTTTATCCTTTACGGGGTAGAAATAGCCTATGGTAACAAGACCTAAAGGCCACGTTTAGCAAGATTGTGGGCGTATAGGTGGAAAATGGAATCAAAATAGTGATGAGTTGCTAGCCTCATCCCTCGATAGTCTTTTACCATCTGCGCGGGTAGAGAAGCAACTGGTACATTCTATGTTTTTTCTTTGCTCCCAGACCAGCATGGAAGAAGTAGTTTTATCTATCTACCAAAAAGTGCCCCCCAGCTTGTTATTTTCGTATCTTGGGCCTGTCACGCATACACAAGTAGGTATAAGTATACTTTTTACAAATAGTAGGTAAGCACAAGATAAAATGCTATCTTTGGTGAGCACTATATAATTTGATAACTCACTTGAAAATTCACAAACATACCGGCTTATTTGTTAATATGGACTTTTTTTATCAAAAAGGTGATACCTACTGATAATAGTTGACTGGCAATAATAATGCAAAAAAAGTGAACAGTTGCTTATTCCTTCAGAGTACAAAGGTCAGAACTCCGGGCAGGATAGGAGAGGATCTTTATTTTATGTCAATGGTATTTCTACCACCAGCAGGGCCACTGGGGAGGCCACCGGGAGCCACTGGGGATACCCTTGACCATCGGCTGGCGTCGCTGTTGGGTGGTATTCTCCCCTCGTCCCTCTTTTTAAGTATAGGGAATGTTAAAGGAGACAATCCGCCCTTCAGTATTATCTTCCCGGAGGGTGTAAATATGTAGGTATAAAAATAAATGGTCAATTCTCAAACGCCTTCGGACTTATCTCACCCTCTCCCACATTGTAATCCATTCGAAGGACTAAACTTTGAAATTGTGTCATTGACTGTTCTATTTAAACCAATAGGTATTAAGTAGGTACATTTGTACATAGCATAGCAGTGAGTTGATACCAATATGTCTTTCTATTAATTGTTGGCTCAATTGGCAACCGGTTATAAATGGAAAACATACTTAGCTGGCCATGGGTTCGAAGTAATCAAATTCGAGCCCGGATGCGTCTATTATAAGGTTGAATTTAAATAGATGCCAGAAGACAAATAAAGATTATACCTCGTTGTTCGAGCGATGGTGGAGTGATGTCTGTGAATGCCTATTTAAGCGACGTGTAAAAACTGCTAAGTAGGTGCAAGTAACCACCAGGCTCTATCCGAAATTCGGATTTTCGAAGTTCGTTTGGTTCTGTTCCGTTCACACTAATAATCATTAAGTTGAGTGTGAAAGTGACCCCCAGGTTTTTGTAGTCTCCCGAGTGCCATCACTTCACAGATGAGACTCAGGGAATCACACTTCTGATGTTCTCAAAAAGCAGAAGACTCGTGGATAGTGGTCACCCTATTATGCAGTCGGAACTACTATGTCCGCTTTAGACATTGAGCCAACCTCAGCCAATATGAGGAAGGCAATCGCACAAACGTGAGTATTACTCCTCCAACGTGCAATCGCGTTGAGGTTGGCCAAAGTTGGCCCAACGTGCAGAGCGAGAGGTGCCTGAGTCACGCAACAGATGTTTTATTGCCGATTACTAACTTGTGTCTTTCATGGCCAGTTCGTCGTCCGTTAATACGGACAGTGGACGCTGGGGCGCCACATCCGAGAAGTTCCTTTGAGTCTTCACACCGGTAGCTACGGGAGCCCGCCATTGCTCTAGAATCTGTAAAGAAACATTTAAATTCATGAAGTCGGTAGCTGAGAAAACGCGCGAGATAATTCACGAAAATGGGATTTATTCGACTGTTCTTTTTGGATGTTTAACCTTATCGACGCCAACGACATATATCAGCAGCGCAGGTTCAACGCCAACGACCTATATATACGTCCATTACTTCAATGCAATAGCAACCTTCGTCCAATTGGGTTTAGGTTCAACGTAAGACATCGTAATAAAGAAGTCTGGCGTATGGGTGACGTCTCTTTTATTTGACGTGGCGGCGAAAAGGTTAAGGAATTTTTGTTGCCATTGAAATGCTTCTGTAGATTTCTTTAAACAATTGAGTCACGAATGTCACGATAGTATGATATCAAATCGTAATCCCCACTTTGCCTTTTGACAGATTTGACAGGCAAGGAACATTGATCATAAGGCTCTTGGAATAATGTTTAGCTGTGTCCGTATGTCATTTGTAGCTACGACACTTTTGTTTGTGAGTTTGTAGGAACGTTGCTACTAGAGTCACCGACATAGCTCGAAGAGTATGTACGTTGAAGTGGCAATGGGCAGGCCACATCGCTCGTAGAACAGAACTTTGGGAGAGAAAAGTTCTCGCGTGGCGACCACGAACCGGAAGGATGCAGGTAGCGAGTTGTCGTTCATTATGGTGTGCTAAGGGGGAGGTCTTTGTTCAACAGTGGACGGAACGTCTTCAGGCTGATGATTATGATGATGATGATGAGTCATCTAATGGGACATCTGAGAATATTAGGCTTCTCTTTAAACAATGTTTTAATATTTAACTTGACTTCAAACTCTCGTAACTCGGGTGGGTCTCGTTCCTAAAACTATTTAAGGCTTTTAGAGTTTCATCTAAAGCGTTTAACAGCCGGAGAAGCGCGGACTGCCTGCTCGGGCCAAAAGCCACGCCATTTTGCGCTGTCCACATTAAGTAGTATTTAAATATCAAGGTCATTTAGTGTCTTTAACAAAAAATCCTTCCGCGAGTCTTTTATTTAACATTTACGCAAAGACGTGTGTGAAGCTGCCAACAAACCCCTGCACCGAAGGTAGGTGCCGTCTCAGCAGCAGACGTAGGTACCTAGTACCTTCACTTTCGTAGATCTCAAAAAGATCCGCACACACACACACACACTAAGGTAGGTACGCATCCTTTTAACGATAACATGTTTAGATCTTTTTGAGCTCTAAACGGCTGTGCCGCTTATGTAAATAAAATTACGAGTATTAATGTACAGTAGTATCTATTATTATTTATTACTCTCACTGCACAATTTCTGAATGAAACACGTTTTTAATCCTTAGTAACTCGATACTGTGCACTTTCAAAAATCGAACACGAAACCATCACAAACTTTCAATGTTTTTTTTTTCACCAGCCAAGGATTAAACTCTAAAGAGTCTAAAGTAAGCAGGTTTCTAACCTTAGTAGCGACTATGCGGCGTAATGGCACCATGGTTTTGTTTTATTTAATTTCTATTTGCACGCTCTCGGCTCCGTGCCGGTAGTAAGACTGGTTCCATGCTTGAAATAAGGCTGGTTATAATGTTATCTCACTCGCGTAGATAACGAGTTTCGTTCAATTGCTGTTTACTCGTATTAAATGGTTTGAATTGCTATTCAGGATTGTTGCCAGCCAGTCACAGTTAAGTATGTTTTACAAAATAATTTTGAAAATGGTGTTTGTGGGAAGATGCAACTGCATGCGAGTGCGAGTCGCTCACTTCGAACTGGGTCAATTCTATTTTTTTTAAATTGGTACCTAGGTAGGTAGAAAAATAAAAATCAAAACATCTTTTCTTTTATACCAAAAAAACAGAATTGAATTTATAAATCCGAATTTAAAGTTAAGCGACTCATATTGCAGAGATACCTAATTGTCAAAAAAAACCTATTTAAACTACATTGAGTTTAAGTATTGGTTTAAATATTTGTGATGACATGATAGCCACAACCGCATCTTAATAGTTCGTAACACTATTTGTACCTACCCAGCTACATTAGGTATTCTTCGATGGGGAAACCGGGGAACAATATAGCTTTAATATTAAGTACTTACACTTTTCTTCCATGCTGGTCTGGGAGCAAAGAAAAACATAGAATGTACCAATTGCTTCTCTACCCGCACAGATGGTAAAAGCCCATCGAGGAATGGGTGAAAATCATAGGAATCATGTTATAGGCGATGAGGCTAGCAACTCATCACTATTTTGATTCCATTTTCCATCAATATGCCCACAATCGTGCTAAATGTGGCCTGTAGGTACCTGTTACTTTAGGCTCTGTCTACCCCGTAAAGGATAAAGATGTGATTTGTGTATGTGTATGTATGTATGTACAAACTTTTCACATGGACGTAAGTACGTTATAGTCTGGCAGATAGAACACACACACACACACACACACAAATCACCATAGGTAACAAGACCTAAAGGCCACGTTTAGCATGATTGTAGGCGTATATAGGTGGAAAGGGGAATCAAAATAGTGATGGGTTGCTAGCCGCATCGCCTATAACATGATTCCTAAGACTCGCCCATTCCCTCGATGGGCTTTTACCGTCTGCGCGAGACGAGAAGCAACTGGTACATTCCATGTTTTTCCTTTGCTCCCAGACCAGCATGGAAGTACCTATAGATAGAACAATGGAGTAAAATGTCTATAATCAAATTATTCAATACGTGACCTTAGTCAAATGTCATTATTTCGTAAAATGACATTTGGAGGTGTCATTTAGCTGCAGTAAATTTATCTGCTAGGCTATAGGTACATGTGAAGTATGGTACACAGTGGTTCAATGTTTCTCCCCGACTTCCCCCCACCAAGCAAGAGCTGTATTGTGTCACGCCATGACCTCGATGAAAAACAAAACGCAGAATGAATACGTAACTTACAGGTTGTTGTCATCATAATTACCTATTGACGAGTCTCCTATTGCAAACACTTTTCGCACCAAGGAAACTTTGCCTAGCAAAAATACACAGGCGTGTTAAAAATTTGTTACTTACTGAATGATAAAATTAAATTATTTAAAAAATGTGTACTTACTATTTGAAATGAAAATTATCTACAAACCTACGACAATTTTAAATAACGGACTATAAACATGAACTCTATTTTTATAATGCTCGTGCAACAATGAAGTAACAAAACGCACTTGCATTGACATCCGGAACAACCGTTATGTTGGTAGTCCAATATTCTAGAAACTTGCAGAAATTACGATAGTGTTGCCAACGCACTTTTACCCAAAAAGTTTGTCTATTTAGAGTTCCACATAAAAAGTAGAAAACGGGTGAAAAAGGAACCTAAACATTTTCGTAGAAAATTCTTGCCATATACAAAGAAAGTGGGGCCTTTATCGCTCTTTTATGTAGTCTACACTGAAAGATAATAAATATGAGAGCAATTATTACGCATATTCATAAACAGTACAATTAAAGTGTAAAATAAGAAAAACACTGATTTCCATTTTTAATCATTTCGACGCCAAGCCTGGTGGAAATAAGATATAAGAAACGTTTATTGTATAAAACCGTGTACAATTGTGATAACATGATTTTTATAAGTTTCAACAGTTTATCCATTTCGGATTTTTATTTAGATTTATTTTTATAAATTATTAGGTAATATCTTTATTTTAATAATTTGTACAAAAGTATTCATTTATAAGTCATAAAAGCACATAGAAAGTAAAAATCCTTAAGTTTATTTTTAAATTTATGGAATACATGGAATACATACATGTACAATAACATACATAAATCACGTCGTTATTCTTTACGGGGTAGACAGAGCCTAAAGTAACTAGATCGTTAGGTTAAACAGACGTTTAGCATGACTGTGTGTGGGTGGAAATGGGAAAAAAATAGTGATGGGTTGCTAGCCGCATCGCCTACAACACAACATGATTTGTATAATTTTCGCATATTCCCTCGATGGGCTTTTACCATCTGGGTGGTAAGAGAATCAACTGGTAAATTCTATGTTTCTTTTTACTCCCGAACCAGCATGCAAAATAGTTGAGCAGAATTAAACTTTTGAAATTGCTAAAAGATTAGTTTTGTTGTGATTTCTGACATCGGAAGGTTGCGTGTTCAAATCACGTCGGGGTCTCCATTATGGGTCGTGGTAGGTGTCGTCGGGTCCAAAGTAAAAGATGGTGGCTTCTTCCAGAGTGTATAATCACTGTTGTACACGATTAATAACAGTTACAGATAGATACTCTTAACACAAGATAATAATATTATCAGAGGGACAGAAATAACATGCCGTTGTCGGTTGAGTGTAGAGGAGAGCAGAGAGCATAGACAATATACTTCTCTCGTGTTGCCATGCGTGGTCTGGATTCGTGGCGTTTTCGCCACAGATATATAGGTCATTTGCTTTGAAAAGGTTAAATAGAATAAAGTTTTTTTTTATACAACTTAATTACTCAAAGGAAAAAAATAATAATAAGTAAGTAAGTAAATGCTTTATTGTACAAATATAGAGAAGTAGAGACAAATCACAAAAAAAAGACCTTAAATATATGCACAAAGGCGAACTTATCCCTATAAGGGATCTCTACCAGTTAACCTAATAATAAATATAATATATAAGAGAGAGAGAGAGAGAGAGAGAGAGAGAGAGAGAGAGAAACATTTATTTACACACATTATATATATATATTATATATAATATATATATATATATATAATAGTTAATATAATTCAAAACTTTAAGTTTAGTAATATAACAATAGTCAGCAGCGTTAGCCGTTAGCGACGATTATAGCGGCCAATGAAATTTGAGTATGGTAACACTACAACTGTCACCAGTTTAGCCGCATGTATGAGAGGCCGACGTTTCTCGAAACGTCACGCTCATGAAAGTACGGTCTCAATCGCTGTTAGAAAACGCTCGATACGAATTAAAATTGTAAATCTTGACTGTGAACTGACAGGTTTAGCCTTGTGATTTACAGGTGTGGTGTTAAAAGGTTTGAAACTTTGGATATTTCCCTGAAAAGTGTCAGCTGCACTTGACGTTTGCTGCAAAATCCGATTGGTCAATAGAACGTGTGATTAAAACTCCAGTGCTTGGTGAAAACATGGCTAAATGGGGCGAAGGCGACCCTCGGTGGATCGTGGAGGAACGACCGGACGCAACAAACGTGAACAACTGGCATTGGACGGAGAAAAACGCTGGTCCGTGGTCGAAGGAGCGCCTTAAAGAGTTACTGAGTAATTTAAAAATAGCTCAAAACGGCATAGATTGTAAGATTACTGAGTTGGAGAAGCTGGATGGCGAAGCTTCGGCGAATAATCGGAAAGGGAAACTGATATTTTTCTACGAGTGGGATATCAAGCTGAAGTGGGAAGGTCGCATTGCGGGCGGTAGCGAGGTGACGAAAGGAGAGATCCACATCCCCAACCTGTCTGAAGAAAATGACGTCAGCGAGGTGGACGTGAGTAATTTGAATTTGGAATACATTGATTTACTTTTATTTATTGGTGGCCAATGATTGACATAACCTAGAAATTTGTAAGGTTAGCAGAGTAGTGACTGGCAATTATGGAGAATACCATAGTGCCTGATAACTTTTTGATGATTCTGCCAGTGCTAAGGATACCATGCCTTTATGTGCTACAAGTTTTTTGGAATGCTGTGATTTCCCAAGTTATTTAACTGGAGTGTTGACTGTTTTTTTTATTTGAGGTTTTGATATACAATTGTTTATGCAGACATTTTTTTAATGTGACGGTCATAATTTTATTATTTACAAGAAATATAGGCAATGTTTGGTCATAGAAAATGTTTAGTTGTGTGATGGTCTAAGATTTTAACAACGACAATTTTATGCTGTGTCATAATTACTCGTTTAATGAGAATTTCAAAATATAGTTTATTAGCTTCTACATATTATTATGAACCGTCCTCTTGATTTACACAATCTATAAAAAAAAATGCATCAAAATCCTTTGCATAGTTTTAAAGATTTAAGCATACATAGCGACAGAGAGACAGACAGACAGCGGAAAATGATTTTGTTTTATATAGTATATAAAACAAAGTCATTTTCACTGTTTCACACATTTTCATTTGTCACTACATGGTATAAATTTTATACCATGTAGTGACAAGTTATTAGCTATGTGAATAAATAAACTTTAATTAGAAGTTATTTGGTTTGTGTTGTCTCCCAATTAAAGTCTTGTTTAACAAATTCCAGATGACGGTGACAATCAAAGGCAGCGGTGAAGAAGCCCAGCGCGTGAAAGCCTTCATGCACAACATCGGAAAGAAAGAAATCCGCACCAGGCTAGAGGAATACATCCGGAGCCTCAAAGAAGAGTACTCCACTGGCCTCATACTACCGAAAAAAGGAGAATCGTCCGTCAAACCGGACAATGTCTCTACAATCACTAGCGGCTTCAACAAAAAGATAGTAATGGAGCCTGTTGTTGCACCAAAGAAGGAAGTTGGTTGTAAACTGGACACGAAAAGCATTGAAATCTCAGAGAAATTCCAATGCAGAGGGAAAGAGTTTTACGATGCTTTGACTCGGATAGAAATGGTAACAGCGTTTACACAGGGCCACGTGAAAATGGAGGCTGAGAAAGGCGGCAAGTTTGCCCTGTTTGGGGGGAATATTACGGGAGAGTTTAGAGAACTGGTGCCTGGGAAGAAGATAACTCAGTATTGGAGATATAAGCAGTGGCCGGCTCAACACTTATCGGAAGTTACCATCAGCATTGATGAGAAGGTGAGATTTTTGAGTAATTTATTCAACTTCGGATGTTTCGAGACCAAATAGGAGACGTTTTGGAAAAAAGTCAGGTCAGGAGTACCCAAAACCGACGAGCATGTATGAAGAGATTGATGAATGTGGATGAAGCGAAAGAAGTATATCAGGATCGTAGCAAGTGGAACAAAGTAGTCTCTGCCTATCCCTGTGGGAAAGAGGCGTGACGGTATGTATGTATGTATGTTATTCAACTTCAACTTTTTGTAACTTTCACGCTGGTCTGGGAGCAAAGAAAAGATAAGATAAATACCAGCTGTTTCTCTTCCCGCGCATCTGCGATGGGCTTTTACCATCTGGAACACCACAAATCAGTACAAAACAATATAGAAACAAAGAACAGCGGTCTTATAGACCAACCGCTTAAATGAGTCTTCGCCCGAGCGGCACTGGGGCGCGGGGTGGGACGACAAATGGGACCGAGAGAGGTGCGGGCGGGTAGTGCGCCCGCCGCCCGCACCTTTTGGCCCCCGCGGTCGTCCCACCCCGCGCTCCGGCACCGCGCGGGCGACGACTCATTTAAGCAGGCGGTCTAATAGTGGCATACTGCATTTAAATTACCAACCTCTAATCCATAAAAGCCGTGGTAGCCTAATGGTTTGACCTGTGGCCTCTCAAGCAGAGCGTCGTGGGTTCAAATCCCGGGCGCGCACCTCTGAGTTTTTCGGAATTTATGTGCGCAAATTACATTTGCAATTTGCCATGAGCTTTTCGGTGAAGGAAAACATCGTGAGGAAACGTGCATACATCTGCGAAGAAATTCAATGGTGTGTGTTAAGTTCCCAATCCGCAGTGGGCGCGCGTGGGAACTATAGCCCAAACCCTCCAATACACGGAGGAGGCCTATGCCATGAGGCACGCCGAATTACGCGACAATTTAATAATAATTAAAAAAAAAAAGAAAAAAAAAAACACCAACAACATACTTACTGAAATTGTAGCGAATTCGGAATAAAAGGCTATAATAAAATAATAATCCATTATCATTCCACACTTCACTTATTAAACTATATACTTAACATTACAATTTCCAGGATGACCACACCCTGGTGACAGTAAAGCAGGACCTGATCCCGTCCGCGGAGGTGGAGCAGACGCGGGAGAACTGGAAGAGATACTACTTCGAGAGCATTAAGCGCGCCTTCGGCTTTGGCGCTTTCCTGTGATCGCGGCTTGATGGCTTTTTAGGCAAATTAGGTAAGTTGTAACTATTGTATGAATATCGACACACCCTAAGAAAAAGTGTGTACCTACCTACAAAAACCAAATTTTACAGGAGTGTTTTAAAGTTTCTATAAATTTAAAATCGCAATTGCGTGGTATCGTAACTACGAACTGTATAGAAAAAGTTTTCATTGATTTGTGGGTGTCCTAGTACTCTAACCTCGGTTGGTCTCAAAGAGTGTTTTAAGCCTTGATAGAAATGGGGCAGATTGGCATTAAAAAAAAAGTCAAATCTGTCGATTTTTTCGCTGACTGTACATTTTATCAAAAATCTGTGAATGTCGATTGTCATCACGCAAAAAGTTAGTAAAGGTCTCCTAAGACCATTTTCGCGTAGCAGCAAGGGATCTAGTAGCTGCCCTTGCTGCCCCATTTCAATTTTCCACCCTGTATGTATGTACCTATGTATATATAACCACATCTCCAGTCTGTATTATGTCCTACTGCTGGGCACAAGCCTCCTCACATAGTGAGAGGGCTTGAGCTAAACTTTCCATGCTACTAGTGTGGATTGGAAACTTCACACACACCATTGAATTGCTAGACAATGTTCATTTTATGACAATTATAGTTTAAATTTTACTTAATATATCTACTTAATTAATTTTTTTTTTGGACTAAACTTGTTATTAGATTATAACAAAAAGGCGAAAGTACTAAAATAATAAACAAACTAGACAAATAAACAACAAGCAATTGACATAGTCCCAAACTAAACAAAGCTTTGTACTGTGGGTACTAGACAATGTATAAACATTCTTTTTTAAATAAACACACTACATTAACACACTACTTAAATACATTATTAACATTCAAGACTCGAGAACAAACATTCGTATTTTTCATACAAATATCTACCCCAACTGGGGATCGAACCTGGGACCTCAGCTTCATAGTCCGGTATCGCCAAGTTTCTTGCGGCGTATTCTTCTTGGCAATGATGGTAATTCCGAATGCACTGGTTGGTAGTTTCAAAAAAGTTATGTAAAAGAGCCCTTGGCGGCCAATTTGCAAAAATAAAATTTTGCTTTTTGATTTTTTTTTTGGTCGTCGAGTACTATCAGTATATAATATATTGAAATTTACTCCGGTTTACAGAGTCTATAATATACAATGGATGACGAAGTTTGTGTTAAATTTGTTTTTTTTGTTGCAGGTCCAATTTTAACAAGGAATTTTAGTTGATGAATGCAGAGCATAAACTTATTCGCTTTTGGATGAAATCGCGGTATGTTCATTAATAAATAGCAATATGTTCCAACGCAATATTAAAAACTTACCACTGTGTCTTAATATTTCGTTAATCGATGTATTTTTTAATATCAGTGATCATAATTCTGATATTTTAAATCATAATAACCAACATGGAAATTTAGGTTAGAGTTGTCATGAGATAAAGATTCTTTAGTGTACAAAAACCAAAGTCGAATAGATACATGTACAGAAGCGAACTTATCCCTTGCGTCTACGGATATCTTCCAGTTAGCCTGTGGGCATTTTCAAAAAAACATGTACCCTTGACTTTTTTTCCAAAATGATCACATTTTGGGTTTTTCTGAATCAGAATTATTAAAACTATTTATTTTTGTAAAAAAAAAGTGTCCATTGGTTTTTTTGTCAGTTTTGTGACACTATTTTCATACGATTTATATGGGGCGTCCCAAAACTGACACGAAAAAGTTGTATGGAAAATTGAGGTAATCTTGTTGGAAAAAGGGTACACGATTTTTTGAAAATGCCCCTGTGACGAAATTCGCTGCATTTATTCAACTTGATGCCATGAAGCCCCCGTCTCTTTAATTATGTACCAACTGTGATGTTTTTGACCCAATTCGGTTAGAAATAATGTTGAACAACAACCACTTCGGATACTGAGGCAATGTGTATTGGTTGTACAAACTGTTTCAGTAACTGTATTGATTTGCATTGAAATAAAACTGATGACATACATAAATTATTACATACATACATGCATAAGTGACATCTTTATCCCTTACGGGGAGACAGAGCTTGAGGTTACAAGACCCATAGGTCACGTTTAGTATGATGTGGGCGTATAGGTGGAAAGGGGAATAAACATAGTGATGGGTTAGCCGAATCGCTTATAATATGATTCCTAAGATTTTCGCCCATTCAGTTGTTAACTGCGCGGGAAGAGAAGCAACTGGTACATTATATGCTATTTCTTCGCTCCCAGACCAACATTGAGGTTTTTCCTACAATTTTTACATAATGGTTGTGTTCGATATTGTTTCTTACGTTTTGTAAGACCGTTGTCTACCGTACGTCAGTACAATGTATTTTCTAATTAGCTGAAGCATAATAATTGTTTGGTTTTCGCTTGTTTTGTGTAAGTAGTTCATGTACTAATGTATGATTAGTTTATTTATGCTGATGCCCAATAAATTAAGTTACATTATAATTTTTGTGTTTTATTTTTATTGTATTCCTGAGATATAATATTTATTATAGACCTTAGTGAACAGAAGAAAGATGTTGGGACACATGATACGACACGACGTATACATTAAGATCATAATTGAAGGGAAGCGGAAGAGAGGAAGGCTAAGAAGAACATTTATGGACTAGGTGAAAGAGACGGTAGAAGTCGTGTCGTATCAAGAAGTCAAAGAAAAGGCTCTGGATAAGACCGCATGGAAATTTCTCCACCGACAATAGCCTGGCTCTTAACTTTAAGAAGAATTATATTCCTGAAATAATTTGAAAACATTTTTAATTTAACGTAACAGTTCAAATTTATTACAATGTTTTATGAAACTTGCAATGGGAGTATGTTTATGGTTATGAGGTCAAATTTTGCGCTCACCAAAATACCGGATTTCCGGAATACCATAATTTCTTAGGTTTGTGTTAGTTTTTATATCAGGCATTTCGAAATCATCAGAATCTCTTGTACACTGAAACACTAGACAAACCAGCCATTTTTGCGAGTCTAGTGTTCGGTTTTGGATGGGACATGATGTATTTAAGAACAAGTTGCGCTGACAATCCGATCCAACTTGTACCTTTAAAGAAATACGGTGACGAGAAATCGTGGTATCGTGGGAATTTGGTATTTTAGAAATCGAATAAATAGGCGATCAGTTATTTTAGGGAACGAATGAACATTTGCTAGTCAATTTGACTTTCTTCTAATTTTGCCTTGACATTTTCGTAAGTAGGTAGTTGCAAGATCAACACAAACGTAAATACATAGGCACACACACAGCAAGTAAAATAATCAATATCTTTGCTGGCTGCAAACTGATTTCAATTATAATTTTATTTAAATTTTAAGTATGTTCGGAAACGTTATTTTTAACTGTTCTTTTGTAGAACATCTGAGAGAGGGGCCTCTATTTACTACATACAGTTAAAACGCAAAATAGGCTTATCAATATACTGATGACCCCAAGAAGCGAGTCCTTATCAGTTCAGTGCGTTCCCTACTGTTCGAATAGTTCCACGGTGATATGAATATCCTGCTATTTTTATTTATTTTGCATACGGTAATTATTAACGATTTATATTTCACTTTTTTTCAATTTTGTGTGGTCATGGTTTGAATTTGAACACTGGCTGTTTTTCAATTTCTGACGCCATTTTTAAAAAGAAGTTGCAATAATGCGGCATTTTTGTTGTTGCCAGTATTTTATTGCGAGGCTGTTTCAATGTGTTATTCGGAGACTTTAGATTTTTTTTTGTTTGATTTTGGAAAAAAATAGGCTTTCATTTCAAGTTGGTCCCATTCTTAAATTTAAGTTGTTATGTAGTTAATGTGACTTTCTTTAAGGTCCGCGGTGAGTTTGGCTCGTCTTACCTGAAGGACCGACGGTTGGTAAGTACAACATTTAATTTTAATTACAAAATTACGTGGTTTGTGTCGTCATCTTTAAAACTCTTGAAGTGAAACTTGTAAAGCACTTACGATTAATATTATCTGTCGTCCATAATGTAATCAAATCTCATGTCAATCGAACCGGGTCAAAGACTTGCAATATTTGACCCATACATACTGTACTGAAACGACAAGTTAAAGAAGAAATAAAAAAAAAATTAAGTCCGTTTGAGCCTTCATTTTAGCATTGGTTTCAATCGTATGTTTTAAATGTAAGCGTGTAAACTTTTTACGTTGCAACAAAGTGTCAAAAACCGCGAGAACAGCTGTTGCTGGCACGAGCCGCTGGAGGCGCTGCCAATTTTACATACTGATTTGAGACAGCGCGAAAGCTTCCCCAACGTTTTTTGCATCAAAATCTTACATTAGAGAATATTAAGGTTCCCAAACTTATTCGCTGATCGCCCGATGGGATCACAACACTTTTGGCGCTGTCAATTTTTCTATAGTAATTAAGACGTCTAAACGTTCGTGTAAGACGCTTGTACACGAACGTATGGACGTTTTGTTCTGTGAAACGGCATGACTTGATATTTCAATAATGATCGTTCAGTATTTAACAGCGTGTAACTTCCAATTTATCACATGTTTGAAATACTGGAACCGTTTGAATCACGACATTAAAAGCCAAAAAGATTTACCTTGTTCAGCTAAGCCTTTGATCATTTGTACAGTCAAGTTTAATAATTATGTATCTAAATACAGTTTCAAAATAAGTCCCAAGTGCTCTTACACCGGCGTAACAAGGTCGTGGGACATATTTTTGAGAAGTTCGTATAGTGCATTGGGGTAAATTCGAAATTGGGGGAATTTCGAAACTTGTGGGTCCACTAAACGGGGAAAATTATATATTATAATCTAGCAACGTTAACCTAGAAGCTCCAATGTCTTTAGCGTCTAGATAAGCGTTGCCAGATTATGGAATTGTTCCCCGTTTAGTGGGCATCCACGATTTTTGAAATTCCCCCAATTTCGAATTTACCCCTATCGATACTTATTTTTGTACTTGACCATACTTACCTAATTTTGGACTATATAATACAACATTGCACGCAAGTTGCCCGCAATATTTAAAGAGTATCATTTTGGGGGTCCACGTGCGTCTGCGCTAAAAACAAGATACAAAACTGAGAATTATTTTTTTGACACACTTGATATGTCATATCTGAACTATAAAACCATCGATAATCTAAGCAAACAGTCCTATTGGACTCAATTCCTCATATTTGACTTTTCGATCGTGTATAATTTTGTGAAAATGGTCCAAAATGTGTGACGCAGTTCTCCTAAAAACGGCGCCTGACCTTCCGTTGTCCTACCGCAAGCCCAGACAACGTAACGTCACAAGAGTTGCGCCGGCGACGCATTAGATGTTTTCGTCCGGTCAATGACCTCTTAGGTACTTTCCGCAGTCTTCAATGCTAATTGGGTCTGGGTGAAGGTCGCGTATAGTTCACCGCAAATAAAATTAATTATTTGAAGTACCTACCTACTGGTATCCCCCGCTAGAGAATCGGAAAATGTAATGTAGCACTTCGGCCTTTGGAAAGAGACAATTGAGCGAGACAATGCTCTACGAAGCCGAATTAGCTGAGAAGTCCGATGTGCATTGACCAAGTAACTACTGTTGCCTTTTTTTTGTCAATGTTGACATTCAAGTGCCGCCATACCCCTTTATCGCCGGGTGGCATCACCCTTGGTCTGGTGGCAAAACAATTCTCAAAGTCGCTTTGAAAGCTGTTTCCAGCACTCGCGCGTAGCGTGGACCACCGAGGCGAAACAATGTCCTCAAATATTAAAAGGTGGCTACGGTGCCTACGGTATACGGTAAAAATGTCTCGAATACGAGAGTTTCGGTTTAGTATTCGTTCTTAGTCCTTCCTCCTGGAGCGTTCGTGCGAACGAGGGTAGTTGTGCGCTGCGTCAGTCGGGCAGTGTTCGTTTCGCTGCCGCCGGAGCGAGCGCTCCAGGAAGAAGGACTACGAAGAAACATGTCGAGCATTATCCGACGTTTATACGCGAGTTATCCGTTTGTGTAAAAATGATTGAGTCTCACGGTAGTTTAATGTTAAGAGTAAACATAAAAAAAGATTATGTGAGTAGCGGAGTAGCAAGGTAAATGTTTTGTTCATTGAAATGGACCTCCGCAAAGTAACGCCTGATTCAATAAAATATAAAAAAGAGGATGGGAGAAAAGAGTGGTTCTGTTTTATTATTAAGACTGTACCAAAATGTTTTCACGGACCCCTCCCGCACCTCGGGTCCCGTAGACCGATGCAGACGATAACGTCAATTCTATAAATATACAGTCTGCATACACAAGGCGATCGAAACCGGACGCGATTGTTGCAGAATAATTTGCATTTAGAAATTAAACAACAAAGTTTTAAGAGCTGCCAACGAAGGCAATCGATAGAATTGACCGCGGAGGATTAAAGGTGAGTTAATTTTTCATTATTTTGGCAAGCTTTACTGCGGGTTTTATTTTAATATTTGTAGAAAGTTTTGGACAGCTTAAAATTGACTATGATCGGTCCGAATGCGCTGGTAGAAAAATACGAGCGTTTTTTGCAGCATGTTTAAACTTTAGTAAGCGAAGCGAAAAAGCGAAAAAAGCGAAAATTATTTTGTACAACTTGGGATGCATTTTTTCTCGTATGAGAAACGGTAGAAGAAATATAATTTGATTCTGAGCAGATATAACGCCCAAATACTCGGATGTAGTGTTGTTTTGTATTGTTCTGCCAGTATTCTCATTATTCTTATCATGATCGCTATCAGGGCTTTGTTTTAGATGGAACCGGATACAGAGAATGAGTACTATGTGGTGAGCCTGCAGGATCCTCCGCCAGATATGGAAGTGGAACCATACGTCTGCGTACCAAATTCCTGGTTGGCCCTACGAGATGCGACCGCTGACATAGCTGGTGTCAAGTATCCCATCGAAGATGCATCAGTGACGAAGGAGCGTGTTAAAAAGAAGGAAACGTATTCAAAATCTTGGATGGTCTTTCTTGCCAACGTGGTGTATGGTACAGGTGAGTCGCTAATTATTATTTATTTATTTATTGAAATAATTACACAGCATTACAGACAAGCCAAGGCACTGTGAAATTCATACACATAGGTACTTAATTACAGCAGTACAACACATATAACACGTAGAACAGAAAATAAACAGCAAACAGCATTTACATTTACAAACAGTTAAGTGAAGACGGACGGTCATCCTTATATAAAGGTGTACAGACCTTTGAGTTTATTATGGTTATGATATACCGTCTGGGAGACGCCTTTTGTGGCTATACAAATTATGTGAGAGCTACATACTCTATCTACCCAGTGAACGAATATTATTCGTTCACCGTATCTACCTCAATTTTATGAACAGTCAAAAATAAAAAAAGGTTCTCAAATTGCATGTTTTAAAGTTTGAGGTTGATGGTTATTTTTTACTTGTTCGACTTCGAGTCCCGCTCGATTTCATTGTTTGTTTTAACAATCGTAAACTTCCGTTCATCGGTGTCATAGTTTTTAAAGAGTTATGATTTTATAAATTCCCGCCGCGATCACCTTTGACTTTCCCCAATTTAAAACTAAGCATTTTTAATAAGTACCCTATTATTGCTCAATTAAAATATTCACTAAAAATTTCAATTGGTTTCAAAAACGAATTAAACGATAGTGATTTCTATAATAAAATTAAAAAAACGCTAATAGAGAAATGTTACTACTCCGTATCTGATTTTTAGACCATAAATTGTAATCTGTATAGTTACCTATTGCCTACCTGTTGGTTGTTATTGTACTACCTATTGTATTGCTATACCCCACCTCGGTCCATGTAAAACTTAAGTAAGTTACCAACATTGTAATACCATAGTTGTGATAATAATTAAAAAAAAGTTGTTATGTTATAAATCGTGATATTAGTTTGAAAAGATTGGAGCTTTGACCTTTTCTGTAGATACCAAACAGACGGACAAGTCGATTCCGCAATCACACACACACATAAATTACGTCTTTATCCCTAATGGGGTAGACAGAGCCCAAGGTAACAAGACCTAAAGGCCACATTTAGCATGACTGTGGGCATTGAGATGGAAAGGGGGAATCAAAATAGTGATGGGTTGCAAGCCGCATCGCCTATAGCATGATTCCTAAGATTTTCGCCTATTCCCTCGATGGGCTTTTACCATCTGCGCGGGAAGAGAAGCAACTGGTACATTCTATGATTTTTCTTCCGCAATGAAACTGCGAAATTTAATTTATAATTTGCCGAGAGCTTTTACTTAAAGAAAAATGTTTCAAAGCTCCCCATTAGGTCCCCATTAGGTCTGAAACTAAAGCCCAGCCTAATTTTGGGCCTTGCGGTGGATGAGATGAAATTAATTTTGGAATGATAATAAAATCATTCAGTCATTCTTTCAGTTGCCACTGTAGCTTGCTAATATTAATAATGCATTAAAAAGCGCAAAGTCTATTTGTAGTCTACAGTGCCTGAGAGCAAATGACCATAGTTAGGTAAGACACTTATCACGTTTGAACCAGCCACCTTCGCTTTATCTTATTGCGTGTTCGCTTACTATTTTTATAGAGTCTAGATTAGAATCAGATCCCGAAGTTATTTGTGAAAGTATTAAAGCATCATTTTAATTGTTGTTTCTTTTAATGATACAATCCGACAATTGCATTGCGACTTTGATTTCATACTTAATTATTTTGTGTGTAATGACATTTTAGTTGATTTACTGACTTTCAAAGGTTTTGTAAATTCAATCAATAAAAATTTAAAGCACTTGTTTAGAATTTAAAGAATAAAATCTATGTATTTTTGTCCGCAGATTTGTATGACGATGCCATGAATTATATTAAAATTCTCAATAAAATACAAGGTCACGAACGGAACTCTGAAACAAATGACCCCAAAATGGATCAAGCTGACATAGTTTGTAATATAGAGTCGACTAATACCTTTATAACAGAGCCAGAACCACAACCATTATCCAATCCTGATCTAGAATCGTTTGAAGTTCCCTTTAAAGAAGTCGAAACCGTTAACAATACCAACAAAAGATATTTCACTAGGCTGTCGCGTAAAATGTCTGCTGTGGACAAATTATCGCAATTCATCGATGATATGTCTTTGGATACATCTGTCAAAGATAGCACGAAAGATGCCACTTATTCTAAAGATGGTGAATATATTGACAAGTCGGACTCGCCAATTGTATTATTACAAGATAAACTCAATGAACAGTTTGCTGACAACTTTAAAACTATTGAGTTCCTATCTAGAATTACAAGAGAAGCTTTGATTGAACACAATGCACTTAAAAGAGTGGAAGAGATCAGCGATTCTATACAACAAAGCATTAAGAATAATAATAGTCCACACAAAATTGAAGTACCAGTTTTTGGTGAAGATTTTATAGATCTAATGAAAAATATATATTGTCAGTTTGACCGATTCCAAGTGATGCACTATAATTTGCATAACCTGTATATCGAAGACTGTTTGGTTGCAAAGAAAGTAATGCACGTGGTAGACACACTTAACGCTCTAAATACTCATTCAGACAATGCAGCTCAAAAAGAAGGTACAAATTTCTTAGTAGACGAGAAAGGAGATAAAGACAGTGAAGTAATTGACAATACTGAAAACATTGAAGTAATAAACGACGCGGAAAACACGGAAGTAATGAAGAATACAGAAAACATTGTAGAAGAACATGTTCAAGCACCTGAAACAGAGATACAAAACATAATTAACAATGATGTAGAAAAAGCTGATGATGCTACTAGTAAAAATGATCAAACAGATGGTAAAGAAAGGAAGAAACCCCTTAAGTTCACTCTGCCGCCGGAGTACGACCCAGATGACCCGAAATGGACATGGAGGCGTCGTGAAACGCAGAAGGGTGATATCGACCTCATCCCAGGAAAAGGTTTGCACATCAATGCTATAGAGTTGGAAAATTGTAAAAGAAAAGCGAAAGACAGCAAGGCTCTAGCAAGGATGCTGATGATGATCCTTTTTAGCGACAACGCTTTGATAACATGTTCCCTGACAGGTAAAAAGGCTAATGCATTCTACCGTCATGGTGATGGAAATGTGAGACCGGGCTTAGATCAACATGCAAGACAGGTTCTGATGGAATTCGTCGAACAACACGCGAACGAGAATAACTGGGAAATGAACACTTCAGATGTTATGGACAGCATGCGAAATAAATTACAGGAGTTGAGGGTCAAGTCTTCACAGAGGAAAAATATTTAAATGTGACTTTATAATTATAAGATTTGTTTGAATTTAGGGCTTTTCGATTCTAAAGTTTAACATTACATATTTTTATTTTGGTATTAAGTAGATTTCAATTACCTTCCGCTTTTTTGCGGTTATTTTTAAGATCCCGTAAACTGAGACCTACTTTTCTAGAAGTTGGTTAAAAGAACGAAATTCTATGTTCGTTTAAATTTTTTTAATAGTCTCCACGGGTTTCATTACGGGTATTAATATAAAGCTACACGTGTAACTAATAATTGTATTTTTGTATAAAACTTATTGGAATATAACTTGGTTTATTTATTATCGCACGAAAAAACAAATACCCACAATTTAATAACTAATACAGCTTTTTATAGTAAGGCAATTTTTTATCCAGGAAAATTGCATAGTTACCAAAGCAAAGCGATAAACATGTCAGAGGTCGTAGCTGCCTTGTCGCAACGAAGAAGAAATAAGAAATTATCAGTGCTTAAGTCTTATTCTACGCGAACGAAGTCGCGGGCAGAAGCTAGTTAAATATAATTTACAGTCCGCTAGCTCTTAGAATGCCACGTCAAACCCATAACAGTGAGCGAGACACAAGATAATCCCAAACGGCATGCTAAGACCTGATGAACTGTATCTATGCCAAAGTCCAGAGAAACTAAACGACAATGAAATTATTTCCATAAATTATTTGACGCAACTACTTACTGCGTCGAATTTATGTAACAGCATTATCTATGGACGTCTCTTAAGAACAAAGAAGCTTCTATTTACTATTCCACAAAAATTGTAATACTTTCGAGCAATTCCATTGCTCTACACTACACTCGGCCTCATTTCTCATTTCATTCTTATATTCTCCATCCTTCATCCTACAATTCTCCGTTCCAGTGCCACGCAAGGAAAGAAAGGAGAAAGAAAGAAAATATGGTACATTGGGGTAAATTCGAAATTGGGGAAATTTCGAAAATCGTGGATATTCGTGGAACAATTCCATAAACTGGCAACGCTTATCTAGAAGCCAAAGACATTGGAGCTGTATATATTTATTTGGTCACATTATTACAGCATAATAAACTTAACCGGTACTAAATGGGGTAAAATGAATACAAAAAGGGAAGCTGGCTTAGCACTATGTCCCGAATTGCTTCGAGACGCTGATATTCTGCTAGAACCTTGACCATAAGGGCTTGACCATTAAACTAAAACAAAAAATGAATCTAGTATAACAAGGAGCATTATTTCTCATTTCATTCTTATATTCTCCATTCTCCATTCCTATATTCTCCATTTTTATACTCTCCATTCTGCAATTCTCCATTCCAGTGCCACGCATGGAGCTGTCTCAACACTAAACTCGGTTTCACGGACAGCTTGCCTCCTCAACACCAGTACACCCAAGTCCTGAAGACTTTGGTGCCGGATACTTGGCATGGCGCCGTCGACTCAGCAATCAATGAATGCTACTGCAGCACTTGCAGAAAGACCAGGAGCTACAATAACGCTTGTCCGGGACAGGCTCTGCTGGAGTGTACCGTGGACCAGTTGATAAATGTAACCACAACATCATCATCATCATTGTCTGAAAATTGAAACCATTTTAATATTAAATTTCTAAACGACACTGTCAATTAGAACACATAGAAAAATCCGAAAAGTAAAACTATGGCCGGGAATCGAGCCCGGAGCCTCGTCATTCCGTGACGCGTGCTATACCGCTACACCACCCATAGCAGGTGAGTAAGCCTTCGAATTTTTCTATCTGTTACTAGCTGTCACATGTCTTTGTTACTATGCGAATGTTTTGTCGCCAAGCGTCATCTGTTTGAACTCCCCTGGAACATCTAGTGCTCACCAGGGGCGAGAGAAGACGCTGTAATATCGAGGGCTGAGTGGTCAAACCCAATAAGTCGAAATAATTGACAGTTGAAAAAAGAACACTATGTTAACGTTCTATAGTTTCAAAATTCCTGTGGAATGTTAAGTCGACTTATCGGGTTTGACCACGCAGCCCTCGATATTACGAAAATGAACATCATCATCGTTCCCAGTCTACATACGTCCCGCTGGGCACAGACTCCTCAGAATGAGAGGGCTTGGGCTATGGTTCCCACGCGGGCCTGTGCGGATTGGGAACTTGACACACACTATTGAATTGTTTCGCAGTTGTGCACAGGTTTTCCTCACTGATGTTTTCCTACTTTTCCTTCACCGAAAAGGTAGTGGCTTTCAAATGTAATTTCGCACATAAATTCCGAAAACCTAAGAGGTGCGAGCCCATATGAACCCACAGACCTCTGGTTGAGAGGCCACTAGGTTACCACGGGCCTTTTTGTGTTCTTTTTAATTCCGTATATTTTCAGTTCTGCCCTGAACATAGCAGCAAGAGGAACGATGCTTGCTCTCCGGTATCGTCCCTAGCTGGCTTTAAGTACATGTTCACACAAGGGTAAGACACAGAAGATTTTTTTCTTAAAAAAAACAGTTATTAAAAAGTCCATGAAGCGAATTAGCTATGCAGTTGCGTCAGTGCTTGTGTGGTGTAAGGGATAATTAAGTTTGTGGGATTCATATGTGTTTTATGTGGCAGTAGTGAAAAACATCTATTTCACACAGGCTTGGTTATCTTGCACGTGAGTAGCGGAGTAGCAAAGTAAATATTTTATGTTCATTGAACAGGATCTCCACAAAGTAACGCCTGATTCAATAGAATATAATTATGTGTTTAAATAAATAAATACAGATTTTTAGAAGATCTTGCAAACCATAAATTTCCGATTCATTTAATATATGTTCTGTTTTTCAGAGTTTACGAAAACATCGAAGCAAACTTACCTTATGACCAGCGCCCAACTTGGTTTATGAGAAGTGTAAGTTACAAAATACAATGTTGAAGTTATTATGCGTATTTAATAAATAAAAAAAATATTCGTGGCCCTTAGCTTCACTATTATTATGTATTTTTCACTTCACGGGCAGAAAATCTCACTTCTTCGCCAAGACAAAACGTAAAACTTTATACAAATCACGGGCGGTAATTTGTAAGATCGCATATTTATGCGAACACCTGCGATCTTACAAATCTGCGATCTGGGACATTTACGAATTCACCGCCCTAGGTCTGTAACGTATACTATTAATGCATTTGCTGGCAGCTGTCAAAGCCTTCTTTAGGTGCCACTGACGCGTCCGTTCAAATGCCTGTAAAATTATGACAGCGGCACTGGGAGAATGTCACGAAAACGCATATATGCGTCGGTAGGACTCTTAAAGGACGATGAGACTTGAACTATGTTTTTTTTTAATTATGCCAAATTAAAATGTACGTAACAATAGTCAATTTTTAAATAGGGCCCGCGTGGGAACTATAGCCCAAGCCCTCTCATTTTGAGAGGAGGCCTGTGCCCAACAGTGGGACGTATATAAGCTGGAGATAAGATTGAAATAATGAAATGAAAACGACGCAATAAAAAACTTCAACTCAGAACTATATACTCAGCTAGCATAAAAAATAATCTAGCTAAAGTTGCTGCAGGGTGACAATCCAGCTTCTTTTTAGTGCGTGGAATACACCTACAGTTAACTTTTTCAGCATTTCAGAAACAAATGCTGCAACTTGCCAGAGTTATTTAATTCCACATTGCTGGGGGAATGTGGCTTCACCCACTTCATGCACTACCATAGGTACAATACTCCAGTGCACGCCACTGAGTCTCCGTACTACGAATCCGCGGCCCAATTGCCAACGCCTAGAGACGGATTAAACATTGTAGCTTTACCTCCTGTATCGCCAGACTTTTATGATGTAAGTATTTAATTTCGCACCAAGAAAACGCCCATTTTTAATGTCACCCATACGCATGCACACGCTCACACACTAATTCAATTGAGTTTTTCAAAAATGAATATGAAATTGAGGGCTCAGATGCTCTGTGCTTCTCATCGTTGAATTAATACACGATTTCAGTCCGAGGACCCTCTGGATTGCTGCGACATGTCTGACTTCATCCAACCGTCATGGCGTTCGGAATGCGATTTCAGACTGAACTGGAACGTTCAAGACAGACTGACTATAGAAAAACCAACGATTACAACTACAACTGTGCCGACTACAACAACTACTGGAACACCACGACTAGACATCAAAGTGCTGCCTCGACCTGTAAGTTTTATTCGTAAAATTGACTACAACAAGTTTTAAAAATCTTGAACGTGTTCAATTTACTTAGTATCGTGGTGCACTTAATCATTTTTCAGCGCACTCAATTGATTTTACATTTCACTCAATCGTTTTCCAGTGCGATGAAGAGACGTGTGTATTCCGTAAGTTGAATATCGTATCGGAATCGGGTGCCGTGGATATTGACTTGTTCAAACAACTCCTCAATAACCTGACAACTGCACACCCGGAATGGACGAAGGCCAAAGCCAGAGTGGTCACTAAATGTTTGACAAGGCCACTTATTGACTATTACGAAGATTGTGAAATTAATAAAGTGCTGGCTTGCACTTTTGATGTGTTGTCTGAGGTAAAGAAAAAAAATTGCCGTTAAAAAATTAAAAATTACCTTACGTATTTATTCTTCCGTTCTTAAAAACGATGTACAATTTTGACGAGTCCTTTTTGTTATTTAATTGCGACTCGTTGTTATTTATTTCGTAAAAAAATCCTTTACTGACCGTATCATTTTCATTACCGTACCTTTTTCATTTACAGAACTGTCCAACAGCACCAAAGAACGATCCTTGCAAGTATGTAGCAATGAGATATACCTACCTGAGCAATCCTAGGGTATTATTATAGCTATTAACCGTAAAGTGTATTTCTTAAATTTATTTATTTTTTTAGACATGCAACCTCCAACGACACCGGTCTCGTTTGCCAGATAAGCTCAGCAAAGTATGTGCCTGTAAGTTACATACATAAATCACGTTTTTATCGCTTACGGGGTAGACAAAACCTAAGGTAACAAGACCTAAAGGCCGCATTTAGCGTGAATGTGCGCGTATAGGTGGCAAGGGGAATCAAAATAGTGATGGGTTGCTAGCCACATCGCCTGTAGCATGATTCCAGAGATTTTCGCCCATTCCCTCGATGGACTTTTACCATCTGCACGGGAAGAGAAGCTACTGGTACATTCTATGTTTTTTCTTTGCTCCCAGACCATCATGGAAGTAATATTATTAATTTTGGTGTGAATGCATCCTCACGCATAGTTATTTAGGAATCATAATCAATAATCATCATCTGTAAGTTACAGATAAAATTGGTTCTAGAACGAAAATGTTGCAGTTTTCAGTCAATGAATTTTGTATAAGAATCTAGATAAGTAGGTACAGAAGTCCGATGGCAGTGCAAATTAACTTCGTTCATTTTCTTTTAATTTTAGAACTGACAAAGTTTAACCACTTTGACTGGATCGGTTTTAAATTTGAAACAGAAGTTCGATGTAACCTAATAATAAAATACTGTTACCCAAATGTATTCTTTTATTCTATATTATTCTAGTATCACCTATACCTATATATGTTCTAGAAAAACCGTCACACACCTTGCGATCTCCCAGCCCTGGTGAACAGTAATGTGAGGGATGAATGCCTCATCAGCACCATAGATCGATTAGAAACGATAAAGGTGCCAAACAGACGGTATGTGGCCCCCGAGCCCGTGTCAATGGTACGTATTTCTAAAATAACTTACTAATATTATAATTACTTAAGCGAGATTGAAGGAAAACAAAAAAAATGAATATTTTTGAACAAGATCCTAAATACTCGACCACTACTATGCGCGATCGAAGATGAGGCAAACTATTTCGTAATACACTGCGTGTGTTGTTTAATAATTGTAGTGTTGTGAACGTCGTGACCGCGTAATGTAAAATTGCTCGTCATATTTATAAGAAACAGCATATTATTATTTTCACAATTAGGTCTGTCTTGCTGTCTCACTCACTCTTATGGGTTAGTTGAATCGACCGATCGCATCCGAAACCCAAAATTTGTTCTAGGAACTCATGTAGGTACTGTATGTAGGTATATATCTATATAAAGTTTATTTATCTAACAAATTTTCAACACTTGTTTGCAGTGCAATAAATTAACCGATTCAACAACGTGCCTGTTGACCAAAATGGGTGTTTTAAACAAATACCAATTCATGGATTACTTCAAAATGAAATCTAACATCAGAGATTTTACAAGCACTCATAGTGAATGGCTAGCTTTAAACGATGCATATTTGAGTGCATTCACCACCATGCCGATGTACGGAGACCAATGTAGTTCACCGAAGAAGTTATTGAATTTACTTGATACAATGCTAATGGTATGTAATTATTTAAAATATTGAATTTACCAATTGTTTTTTGTGTAAATTGATTTCTTGCAAAAAAGCAATGTACTTTTAAGTAGGTACCTGCTTTATTTTGACCAGCCTTCATGTTATGTTAAGTAATTTTTGTGCTAGTAAATATAATGCATAATATATAATATAACCTTCCCCTCCTTCTCCCATGCTGGTCTGCGAGCAAAGAAAAAACATAAAATGTACCAGTTGCTTCTTTTCCCGCGCAGATGGTAAAAGCCCACTGAGGGAATGGGTGAAAATCATAGGAATCATGATATAGGCGATGCGGCTAGCAACCCATCACTATTTTGATTCAATTTTCTATACGCCCATAATCTTGCTAAACGTGGCCTGTAGGTCTTGTCATGGCTCTGTCTACCCCGTATGGGATAAATACGTGATTTGTGCATGTATGTATGTAAAATATAACCTCCATCATATTTTTCCAGACATGTCCGCTATCGAAACGCAAAACGTCACCGAAGTGCCACAAAATATTCAGCGAAATATCGAATTCGCCGATGCAGAATCCGAACGCAACGAAATCACAATTGGAACAAATGTTCCACCAGTTCCAGAACATATTCCTGCCGAAGCCAACGCACCAGAACGTTTTACGTAACAAAGTGAGCCATAAAATGTATGACTTTGGCATTTTGGATGACGGGAATGCGCCGCCTGTCAGGGTTATAGACGTTAACCCTACCGCTAGACCTATTAAGGTTCTTCTGCCGGTTTATCAGCAAATGTATGGGAAACTTGGTGGCATGAACATTGCTCAGCGACAAGATGGTATGTTGCGCGGTGGACTTGGAGCAGGGTTAGTTCATCCATAAGTTTAATGCTGTCACTTCAGACCAAATAAAAGGCAAGAATTGGCATTGTTCATTTTTTTTAGTATGCTCCAATTCGAAAACCATTTCGAGGAAAACCATCAATTATCCGATTTATCTTGTCCGATTTCAAAAATACTTTATGATTACAGATATTTTTGTAAAAGTACTTTTAACCTTTGTTTGACCGAACGACCGGGTTTTTAGACAGAATCCAGCATCGAATGTTTGCCACAAAAATGAAAAATAAGGTTTGGCTATGGCAACTGTCACGTGTCACTGTCAAATCTAACAAAACCATAGACTAAGCCGTTTTTTTTATAGCCAGCCGAACGAAGGCGATTGGGATTCTGTCTAAATTCACGAATTATCAAACAGCGAAAAAATATTTATTATTAATTAACAAAGCTACGTAAAAGCATAATATTCAAATTAGTTGCTTGAAATAGTCCATTTTATCAAATAAAGGTGTTAAAAGCACAGCTTAAAAAAAATGAACAATGCCAATTGAGTCCTGGGAACAGCTATAGAACGTCCGCTTAAATGAGACCTCGAGCGAGGCCAAGACAGGCAGGCGCACTACCCGCCCGTACCTCTCTCGGTCCCCTTTGTCGTCCTACCCCGCGCTCCTGTACCTCGCGGGTGAGGACTTTAAGCGGTCGGTCTATAATTGAGGTCGGTCTATAGTTAAAGCGTGTACATTTGACGCACACAAGTGCAACCAAACTTTGTTGAACAAACTGGGGTGTTACATGACGTTTTAATGCGATTCCAATCCAATTCAGTGTAGGTTCGCTCGCAGTCAGATCCATACTAAAAATGACAGCTAAAACCTGAACTGACTCGAATTGAATTGCATTAAGAACGTAGGCCCCTGATTGAGACACGCACACGCGGCAGCGCGTAGTTTGAACCGGCCTCACTATTGTTTGCCAAACTCCGTCGAGTTTTTGTTATGTCTGAGGCTGTCAAGTCTTGCCTTGTTGAAAGGCTAGAGAACGCTGCAGGACGACATACAGTAGACAATAATTTCTAAACCTGATCATACAAAATTCCTTTTGTATTTATGCGCTGTACGGCATTAATGAGCGCCGTAGCGTGCAGCCGTGTAGTGGACTCTAGGGTAGAGAGCTAGTATAAATTGTGTTGCATCACCTCCCAGCTGCCTACCGTTGCCTACCTTGACGACTCTCGCACGCTACTGCTAATTATGTCAGTTACAAATAACTACAGCGTAACAGCGTTCACATTTAGTTTTTACTCTTTGTTACTTTTTACTATTTTAAAAACGCCATCTTTTCAAGATTCTACTGTATAGAAATATTTTTGCTTTATAAATGTTAAAAATAAGTTTTAGTGTCGTTACTATGTTTAGGATTTTTGTATAGTAATTAAGTCAATATTGCTGGCAAAGGTTTCTAAAACAATCGAATTGAGGACGAAAAGAAAAACACATAGAAGCAATATGAAAATTTTAATAATATATACTCACAGTATCTATTGTACTTATAATATCTTCTAAAGTATGTTTCGTTACAAGTAGGTATGTACTGTTGAACCAATAATCAAATTGTCAGTCTTCTATATTAATTTGGCCAGTAATATATTTTTTATTTAAATAATTTTGAACGCATCACATAAATAGGCTTATCAATAAATGATACTAATAAATCACGCAAACTTTTTTATTTTATATATAAGGAAAAGTAAAATAAAACGATAAAATGTCTTAATCATGCCTATACAATATAACCTTATCGATTCTTTAAAGAAAAATAAATCAAAACCGTTAAATAAATTAAAACAAAGCAAGAAAACGGGCAAATGAGTTTGACTCAAGTATTAACACATTAACAACAAAAAGTTAAAATAATCATTGCTTGGACGTATACTGTATACTAATTTGTCAAGAAGCACTAAATATAAAATTTAATTCAGAAAATATTGAAATTATTACTACTTACAGTATTTTTAAATAATAATAATAAGGCAAAATATTTAAAGCATCGAAATATTTAATGGCAAGCGCCCATTATACGTACCTACAAGTAGTATTCGAGTGTACACTTTTTATGTACGACTCTATTGTTTCAGAGAAAAATAATATGTATTTACATAATTGTCATGTACTCACATAAAAATAATTACTAAATAATAGTAATAACATATTGAATGACGCATGATGACATTAACCGTACATTTACAAAATGCAAATTAAATGAAAACTAACTATTTCAGCTTGTACTCAAATTAAACCGATAACGTGACTTAATCTAAATGAAAATGAATATAGGTACATATGCAAAAATCAATATTTAAGGCATATTTAGGCTTATAGTATCAAAGTTTCTTATTGAACGATTATCACCATTCAAACTATGGGTCCCAGCATTGATACGTGACAATATCTCTGATTGTAGGGCTTTAAGGGTTCTAACTGTGGGTAGGTCAGAAGAGGGGGCTAGGAGGAGGGCCCTTCTGGCGTGTGGGAGGGCCTCGGAGGGTTTGTTGAGGGCTAAAATGGCTCGGGACATTGCGTATGCGCATTCAAAAGCGTTAGGGCGGAGAACCGACGCGCGCGCCGCTAGATCCAACGCCTCGGATGGTTCCTGGAAAGAAAATGATTTATTGCACATTATTGTTACATGTCATAGATGGCGCTTTTTACAAGATTCATTGAGTAAAATAAAATTGTGTGCATATAAATTGTTGTATGTATACTGAAACGCCTTTGGAATGACTGATTCGAGAACTGATAAAAAAGTTTCTGTAGGTAGAACCTGAATAAATAAATAATCACTGTTCTCAAATACCTCTAATACAGAACATAACTTGTTCCAATCACAGTCGCCACAACTATCATCATCAGCAGTACTCAACTTTTTTAAAGAGGCTACAAACATTTAGGTGTTACTTAAAAGGTATGTCAATGACAAATACCCGATACCTCTGATCTAAATCTCTTGCTATCTATCGAACTACTGGATTTTGTAGATACTCACATTCAACTTCCTCTTGCATCTCGACAAATTCAACAGCAGATTAGTCTTCAATTGAACGAACGCCGAGACATGTTCGTGGGGCACCGGTGTCGTGGGTGTCGTCAAGCCCTCATCACTGATCAGAGGGTTCACCTTCTTCAAGGCATATTGGTAGCGGTGGGCCGCTTCCGAAGGGCGGTTCTTTCGGTACAACATGTTGCCGTCTTCTAACAGCTTGTTGAGGAGAATCAGCCTGGGGAAAAGAGACGGGTGATGAGAAGTTTTATTTATTTGAACACCATATGTGAAGTCGATCATGGTAATCACATCAGTTGGGAAGCATGTGTGGTAGGGATGCTGGTCTGTTTTGGGAAGAGAAGACTCTGTTTTAGGTAAAGTCTAGTACAGTCCATGAGCTCTTAGAATGAACATTTGGGTTTCGGGTATCATAGGCCAATTCAAGTATGAAACTCACAAGAGTAAGTGAGAAAGCAAGACAAACTTGAATGCCGTTTGAGGACAGCATGGACTGTAAAATCATTTAACTATACATGAACTATACATTTGCTATACATGAATGCAATGACGAATTATTCCTCTCGAAGACGTCAAGTTTTTTTGTAGACGTGTTATTCTAATTTTGAACTGAACTTTCTTTGATTACATTATTATTAAGTATACCAAACATAAGTATACTAACATGAACTCTGGTTTCCCTGAAGCCATCACCCATGTCGTCGGACCAAGCTTAGCGCCTTTTCTCAAGAAGCAGTTGACAACCTGAAAACATAAATAAAACTAAAATTAATAAACAATTACGACAGACCTTAAAAAGAAAAGAAGACTAAATACCTAGTCTCTTTTCTCGCCTTAAAACCTTTGCTTTTAAACGAATAAAAAGGTAAAATGCAACACGGAAGAAAACGCTTTAATAAAGAGACATAAAACATTGACTCCTGCCATGGTATAAAAATATTTATGAAGAAGTAAACAGCTAAATCATAAACACAAATATTCTTACAGGAACATTCCGTTGCCCAATGGCCCGGTCCAAAGGCCTCAATCCACTGTGGTCCACTCTTTCCAGCGATGCTCCCTTTTCCAGCAGTATTTCCACCAGTTCAGCTGATCCCCCGCAAGCTAGACCAAGTGGGGTTCTGCCGCTACCGTCAGTTTGATCTGAAAATGTTAAAGCCAAACGTTAATTTGAATTTTTTAACACTGATAGCTGTTGTCCATGACTTCAAACGCTACCCTATGATACATTACAGGATAAAGAGACATCTATGTCCCTACAGGTCCTATAATGATTATTGAGAAAAATTACGTCTATCAGTCGCTTCTCTGCAGTATGAAAAAAATTGTCCTTCCTACAAAAAATATTTCGCATTTAGAATATTTTGCGTGGATTCTGTTTAATATTATGGAATGAGTCGCCGCGCTTTCAATAAAACCACTTAGGTATTACGTCATCAGGTATCATGTTATCAGATTCTTCCTTGGCTCCTGGAGCTTCGAAAATAAAAATCAACCAGTCATGATTTCGTTCAGATGAAAAGATAGATAAAACGTTTACCAATAGTAGCTCCCCTATCGATGAGGGTCACCACGGTGGGTATTCTGGAGCGTAAGCAGGCCCAGCCGAGGGCGGATATCCCATCAGCATCCACTGCATCGGGATCGGCCCCTGTGACAAGGAATTTACAATGTTGTAATTCATTTACAAGTAGAAAAAGGAAGGGGGCAAAGCTGCATTACAAATTGTCGTGCAAACCTGAAAATTTGGATCTTAGAAATCGCTCAGGAGAAGACTTTTCGAAACTTTGTTCAAGTAAAGTTACACATATTTTTCGATCTACACCAATTGTTATCAAAATTCTAAAGGAGACAATGATTGTTAATATGAAATTCAAAGTTATTACAAGAATACTCACCATGCTCTAAGAGCATTTCGATTACATCAGCGTGCCCCTCAGCAGAGGCCAGGATCAATGGGATTTTCCCTCCTGACCCCATCACGTCAGCTCCAGAATCCAAGAGCCGTAGTACTAATGCTGTTCTGCCGTTTTTCGCTGCCAGCGCTAGGGGCGATAGTTGGCGAGCGTTCAAGGAGTACGGAGTCGCTCCTCGGATCAGTAGAGCGTCAGCAATGGCTGCGTTGCCGGTCGAGCAAGCGGCTGTTAGTGCAGTCTCGCCCGTCACTGGACAGATGCCGTCAGGCTGGAAGAAAAGATTAGTTTAATATAGTTGCTATTCTGTTTTTATCAGTCTTGAGGGTCGCGCATCTTTCCCCCCAAAATTCTTTAATTAATCATTGGTTACGCAAATTATTGGTTTTATCCTATTGATTAAGAATTCAAATTAATTAAATTAGGTACGCCTATTTACGGGTACTTACTATTAATTCAGCAGTATCCAGCAAATATTCAACAATGTCCAAATGACCATTTTGCGCCGCACCGATAAGCGCATGTCTCGAACCCGGCACCATCTGTTCTATGTTATCGTCGAAGTCCAGTGGACTTCTATCGTCTCTGCCTGTTTGGCATCCTAAGAGATAGATCACTGTATCTCTGTGCCCGTTCTTAGCTGCATGTACGAGGGGAGTCTGCTCCGCTGTGTCAGTGTGGCTTAGAGAAGCACCTGAAATATCAGAAATGAAAACATGGTTATCCCAAAAAACTATTATAAGATTGTTCGCTTCTAATGTAGAACTTTGTACAAGATTAGATTGAAAGAGAAAGTTGGCAAAAAATACGTAAAGAATTAAAATGAAAATTTACCTGTCGCTATAAGCCTTCGTGCCACATCGGTGTGTCCTCTCTGACATGCTAAAGACAGTGCCGTGCATCCTTGAGAATTAGTCATTTCCAGATCAGCCCCAAATTCCAGCAGTAGACCAACCATCGATAATATCCCTTGGTAAGCATACATGCATAGTAATGGAGCGTTTCCTAGACAATCAGTGATCTGATTCGGGGAACCGCCTGCCAGAAGCATTAACCTAGAAACCTTGACATTCGGTGTATAGATATTCCTCAAGTTGGCAATCGATTCACCCACATTAGCCGAGCTGGTGGCTACCAAATTCGCCTGCAAGTCTCTTGGACATAATCCTAACTGTGCAGGACCCAGGTTTCTATACATGTGCGCTTTTAGGATGTGATGTCCCAGTTCCATTGACTTTTCTGGGTCCAAAGGTGCTTGTACTCTAGCCAACCGGAATGCTATTCCACAGTGCCCTGCTCTCAAATCGCAGAGGAACTTCGAGCTTTCATTGTCGTCTCGTCGCATCAACCATTCCCTGAACGATGGATGGAAAAACATGTAGGTGTTGTCGATTCTCTTCACTAAGAAATCTGTTAGGCTATCAAATCTGTGACAGAACTCTTCCCAAGGGAGAAACTTATCAACCAATAACGAATTTACTGAGTAGTAAATCTCCACTAATGTAAGAGGATACAATGCAGCCAAGCACACGCTTAAAATGTGAGTAACCTTTTCAAAAGATTGCACTGTCGGGAATCTTAAATTGAACTGCAGCAAGAATATCTGAGCCAAAGATATTGGTACCACTTTGTAGTTTGTCGATTTTACTACTATGTGGCTTCTTTCGAGGAGATCTAGTATTAACTTTAGGAACAAGAACGATCCTTGGCTCAGATGTAGAACATATTGTGCGAACTTCATCACCGAGTTGTGAACACCTTCGGTTTTGCCCGTCGAGCATTTTATGTTAGTTTCTATTATTGGGGCGTTTTGTACTCTCATGTTGAAGTATTCCAACAGGTCTTTGTGGACATTGTCCGAGTCGTCCAAACTGAGTCTTGAATAAGGTAATTGTTTAGTCAATTCTATGAATTGAGTTCTGACTGTCGCAACAACTTTAAGCCAAGAAGGCATTTCTGTGATATGCTTTGCTAAGAACGACGCTATGGTGTGTCCATGGTCTGGTCTATGGTATTCCGCTTCGCAAAGACCATCGATCAGAATGATGCTGTTAGATCTGTCAATGCTTCCATTTCGTCGCAGAATGACAAGTGGCTCCACGATTCCTCTCATGAAAGCGAGATCAGGGTCTGCTATGCATTCCTTAAGGGATAGACACGCCAGTAAATGAGGTTCGCTGAGAAGATATTCTCTATAGGATTGTAATCTTGGCGCTTGACATAGTTGTGCCGCCAAGGAGTGAACAAACTCTCCTACTAAGCATGTGCTGTTGTTGTCAGCCTGTAAAAAATATTTTGATACATAAATTTCAATGAGGTGAAAGCCTAAACGAAGTAGTATACCCTAAGTTTTCATAGATATTCATCACCATATCCGTTATCAGCTGTTGGCTTTGAGAATTCAGACGCAATTGGTCTTTTTATTGGTCTTTAGCGTTTTACCTTTGTAAAACGCCCTTGTTATCATCTCCAGCCTATATACATCTCACTGCTGGGCACAAGCCTCCCCTCAGAATGAGTTCCGAAATTTTCCGAAAAATGAGTTGCAGAAAGGAAACTTCACACATATCATTAAATTGTCTGCTGTGTGCAGTTTGCCTCATGTATTCCTTCATCGCAAAGCTCATAGTAAAATTGAAACGCAATAACAAATATCAATTCCGAAAAACTCAGAGGAGCCAGGGATTTGAACCCACGGGCCTTCCTTGAGAGGCCATAGTTCAAGCTACTAGGCTACTGGATTTTTGTAGTAAATATTATCTTGGATTCAGACTAAGTATGGGGTAAATGCTTCGTGTCTCGTGAGTGACAACTAGGACTTACCTGACAGAAGTGGTAAGCAACGACGTGCGAAGCGAGATGCGTGCACATTCCCGCAGTCAGCTCTTCTGGCAGTACCTCCCTGATATCTGACTGCTCCCTCAATTCGTCATAATTGTAGTTCCGCTTCCTACCAAAACAGGAGTACTGCACCAATTGGAGGATCAGAGCGGTTTTGCCAGTGCCTGGAGAGCCGGAAATCAGGATGCCTGGAAGAGTTGAAATTTAAGAGCAATTTAGCAAAAGATCACGGGTGCTTTCGATTTTTCATTTGTTTTAGAAAATGCTCAGTAGAATTTCAGTTGTGTTGATTGATTTAACAATAGTAAGAAAGACATGAATCAAGTAAAATATTTAAAGGTATAGAAAATAATCATGTAAACTCGACAGGAATGCCAAAATATCTCAGAATTAAGTAACTTTAACTGCTAATGATTAGCACAAACAGGTGAAGAAATTTGAGGGATTGGTGATGCAAATTCCGAGGGTTATGATGAAGTGCATCTTGTGTCAATAATTTCTTCGACCGACTTATAAATATACTCAGTGGCTAAAAATGTGGTCCTCATATTGTATACACAAAAAGGTAATTTTGCATGGAGATTATTCTCATACAATACATACCCGATGAACTAGACTCCAAAGCCTTCTCCATATCTCTCATCAACCACTGCCTCCCGGAAAAGCATCCCTGGTTGTCCGTCGCGGGTACTTCGAAGAACAGGGGTCGTAATGTAAGTTGAGGTGAAGGATGGACCTTCTTGAGTTCAGAAGACGTTGATGACTGTTTGCTGTTGACTCTTGCGGAACGTCGTGCGGCGGTTTTTCTGTTTTTGAAAAACCCACTTGACATTCGCGTCAATTCTTCTGGCCTCCCATTTTGTAATGCTGTAACAAAAAAATTGTTAGGGATTGATGAATTAGGGGTCTAGACGAGGCAGAATATTTTTGACCTATGAAAAATGGATCAGTTTTTGACAAATCTACACCTATCCAAGTTAGTGAGAAAAGATTCGAAGTTTTCAACTGATCCAATCTATACATATAAAATATATAAAACTCAAAGGTGACTGACTGACATAGTGATCTATCAACGCACAGCCCAAACCACTGGACGGATGGGCTGAAATTTGGCATGCAGGTAGATGTTATGACGTAGGCATCCGCTAAGAAAGGATTTTTGGAAATTCCCACGGGATAAGGAAAAAACGGGAATTATATATTCAGTTCTACGGGATCGAGTTTTACATGGCAATTGCTGATTCTACGCGGACGAAGTCGCGGGCATAAGCTAGTTGCATTTATAAATTGTTTCTGAACTTACTGTTAACTGAATGCCGTCTGCTGCCAGGACTGGAAGAAGAACAGTTGCTAGCGGCAGACAATGACATGGACGCCAGGGAGCCGAGGGAATCGCGGCCCAGAGGCGTCGCTGCTTCCACCTCCGACGAGCCTGTTAGAGTGGACACCTGGAAAAAAGAGAAGCCTCGTGAATTGGCTGAGATAGAAGATCGGGTGTTGTTTAAAATTATTTAATGTTAATAGTAGAAAGCGCAAGTGAGATCATACAAGGCACGGTTAGCACGAGTAAGCGCAAGAGCTAGACTAGTCGTCTTTGTAGAAAGAGACAGGTAGTACTTCTGCTAGCTGTGCAGGTTGGTATTGTCTCCAGCCTAAATATTATACGTACTAGGCACAGGCCTCCTGTTATTCTCATAATGATGGCTTGAGCTATAGTACCCACCCCACCTCAGTGCTCATAGACAGGTATGACGAAAGAAAGAATTCTCACGTTATCTGCGCAATTAAATTTCTATACGACACTAAAAACTAGAACAGAAAAATCCGAAAAGAAAAGCTAATATGGCCGAGAATCGGGCTCGGATCCTCATCATGCCGTGATGCGTTATACCCCCACACCGCCCACAGCAAGTGAGTTAGCCTTCGATTTTTTTTAATGTACTAGCTGTTTTTGACTTTGTGCCTAATAGACACCTTACTTCACTTTTTAATGTTTTAAAGGTCTGTTTTCACCTATGTCTTAAAGGTATGTTTTCACATAATTATGATAATGTCCTCAAATGTGAAAAATCATTAAAAGCCTATTTCTACACTACATACATACATAAATCACGTCTTTACCCCTTACGGGGTAGACAGAGCCTAAGGTGACAAGACCTAAAGACCACGTTTAGCATGATTGTGGGCGTATGGATGGAAAGGGGAATCAAAACAGTGATGGGTAGCTAGCCACATCGTCTATATAACATGATCCCTAAGATTTTCGCCCAATCCCTCGATGGACTTTTACCATCTGCGCGGGAAGAGAAGCAACTGGTACATTCTATGTTTTTTCTTTGCTCCCAGACCAGCATGGAAGAATTTTTACGCTTGGTATATAATTACACTGAAAACAGAAAGCCTAGGCACTTGTAGAGTAGAGTTTCTTACCGGGCTAGTGTTGTGCGAAGCGAGCGTGTGCGCGTCGAGCGAAGCGAGCGAAGTGCAGCTGTCACGCGCTTTGTTGCCCGAACGTCGCTCCCCGAGGTCCCCGAGGAGCAGGCCCAGGCACATGTGGCGTAGACTTACCGGGCTAGTGTTGTGCGAAGCGAGCGTGTGCGCGTCGAGCGAAGCGAGCGAAGTGCAGCTGTCGCGCGCTTTGTTGCCCGAACGTCGCTCCCCGAGGTCCCCGAGGAGCAGGCCCAGGCACATGTGGCGTAGACTTACCGGGCTAGTGTTGTGCGAAGCGAGCGTGTGCGCGTCGAGCGAAGCGAGCGAAGTGCAGCTGTCGCGCGCTTTGTTGCCCGAACGTCGCTCCCCGAGGTCCCCGAGGAGCAGGCCCAGGCACATGTGGCGTAGACTTACCGGGCTAGTGTTGTGCGAAGCGAGCGTGTGCGCGTCGAGCGAAGCGAGCGAAGTGCAGCTGTCGCGCGCTTTGTTGCCCGAACGTCGCTCCCCGAGGTCCCCGAGGAGCAGGCCCAGGCACATGTGGCGTAGACTTACCGGGCTAGTGTTGTGCGAAGCGAGCGTGTGCGCGTCGAGCGAAGCGAGCGAAGTGCAGCTGTCACGCGCTTTGTTGCGCGACCGTCGCTCCCCGAGCAGCAGGCCCAGGCGCATGTAGAGGTCGTTCTGTCGTCGCTCGAAGCCTTGCTTTATGTGACCGCCTTCGTCATCTGGAGAAAGGAATTACCAATGTTAGTAAATGTACCATGGAACCAAGCGTTAAGTAAAAGGAGTCGTAAAAAGGACGCAAGATTTGAATTTGCCGTCATTTTTGCATTTTTGTGCTGGCAAGATTAAAAAAAATGTTTGACAGCTGAATGTTTAGGGTTCCTAAAAATGGCGGGTAACAAGAACAACGCGTTTTGATTATAGAACTATATTCCAGAAGTAGGTAATTACATTTTAGCGGGCACATTGCGAAAATTTCGAGCAGAATATGGTCGAAATATTGATTTAACTTCGTCAATTGTGAGAAGAGTGCTTGCAAAATACAGGGAGAGTGGATCAATTCATGATGGTTATTCCACTGGTTGTCCAAAAACAAGCTGTTCAAATGGCAATATCGAATCAGTGTCAACATGAAACTGCCCTGAGACTCAATCAGTAGTCCGAAACATGTCGAGCATTACTCGACTTTTAACGTGCGTCCTTTTTGGGACACCAAGTTACCTACTTATCTCAGACTTGAAAAAAAGGTCATAAATTGTTTAGGTATAGTCCATTCCAGTCCATTTTAACGCTTTTGTAAACAAACAAGTCCCCCCAAGTTCACATATTTTTTTTAAGTATGATCCTTCAATGTTCCGGTGGATTTGATGCTGTGATTGTGCGGGAATTTAGACGAAATTGGTTTGTTTACTAAAACGTTAAAATAGATTGAAATGGAGGATATTTATGGACACTTCATTTCTCGTCATCTTTGAATTTCAAATCATGCTGATATGCAATTTACATAGGTACAAGGCTGCAACAAAAACCTAGCATAAAACGGCACACAAAACAAATATTCCATGCATATACATACAAACGTGCTGTAAAAAACAATAGACGGCAAACATTTAAAAATAAAACATGTGAACGACAATTTACTTTCAAAAAATTACTATTTCACACAGATTACAAAGAAAGAATGTTACCATGTTTGGTATCGCATTTTCTGATCCACTAAGCTATGTGTGATTATTAAAATAGTGTATTGTGTTACATTTCACATGACAGGGACTAATTGTTAATTGTTTAAAATTACTTTTAATTTTGCTCTCATACTTTGTAGGAATAGGAATTCCTGATGATCCGTGATCCGTGAAGTATTAATTATCTTTTAATACATTGCATTTGTTACACACTTTTAACGCCATTGTGTAGATACTATATCTGTCTGTAAAAAATCCTTATACTTCTTACACCACAGCGGTACCTAGTTTTCTTCATCTTTTTCTGCATTATAAGAATTGTTGTTGTTTTTTGTTGTTGTTGTTATTGTGGTCTTTTCACTGAAATACGCTTTATAAAAGTCATCATTGCCTAATTCTATTTTCTTCTATCGCACTAATATCCACTCAAAGAAGCAAAGAAAAACCATAAAACGCACCAGTTGCTTTTCTTCCCACGCGGTAAAAGCCCATCGAGAGAACTGGTAAAAACCTTAGGAATTATATCATGACTATTTTGATTCCCATACATACACTTACATACACAGATCACGTCTTTATCCCTTACGGGGTAGACAGAGCCTAAGGTAACAAGACCTACAGGCCACGTTGAGCGTATAGGTGGAAAATGGAATCAAAAAGCCGCAATGCCTATAACATGATTCCTATGATTTTCGCCCATTCCCTCGATGGTGGATGGTGGTTTTGATTCCCCTTTCCACCTATACGCCCACAATCATGCTTAGCGTGGCCTTTAGGTCTTGTTACCTTCGGCTCTATGTGTACCCCTTGGGATTTTAGACGTGATTTGTGTATGTTATTGATTTATTTACAGTCATGTCACAGGTACATATAACATATGAAACCCTGTTGGGCGCAGCATTTTGGAGAGGAAGAGATAGGCCGAAGTTACATAACATAAATGAACTGTATATGTATAACATTATGTGAAACTAGACTTAAACTATACTATAAAATAAACTATTTCCAAAATGAGTGTCGATTATACAATGTCATTAATCTTAGTACAATATAATTAAAGAATAGAAATAAAAGTATGAATAGGTATATCAGGAGTAGGTATGTCAATTGTAATGTAACCTTACACAAAAGATCCACGAATGGGTCGAAGTGTATCCGCAAGGACCCCTAGATTAGGATTAGATTATTAGGTATGTCAATTATTAGAATCACAATGTCAGAGTCCTAAACTAAAGCATCAGTAACTGAACGTAAACCGTAGTTGTTCCTTGTCACGTTGCTCTAGCGCTGTAACCAGATCAGATGACTGAGGACACTCGAGTATCAGTAACACGATACCAAGGATCTGTTCATCCTCAGGAAGGCAGTTGCGGTGAAACCGATCTCCGGAAGCTTGCGAGGACCACCGTGGTTACTGTAACTCGAAGAGATCGAGGTACTTCGACGCATAAACCTACCCAATCTGTCCGCAGAGAGTATACTCTATTTGTGTTTACTAATAGAGCAAAATGGACGTCCCTCAATTCTCTCTACTAGTTTTAGCGATAGCCTCGCAAGTCCTTGCGGACAAAGCGAACAACTTAAATACATACGAACCGCAACTTGTGCAAATATAACTTAAAATTTAAAAAATGGAAAATTATTTTTGCTAATTGGCCGCCAACGGCTCTTTTATGTCTTTTTTGAAACTACCAGCGCATTCGGAAAGACCGTCATTGCCAAGAAGAATGCGCCGCAAAAAACTTGGCAGAAAGACATTTTTTCAAAATAAAATACATTAAGCTACTACAATACCTAAATTCTACTCAAATTAAATACATTTATAAAAGGGATGTATAAGGTCCCCGAGCCTTAAATTATATTAGTCTAAAGTAGAGATGTATAAAGTCTCTATTAGTAAGAGTATAAAAGTAAAGTCCCAACTGGCTCATCATGGAAATTCCCACGGGGTAAGGAATCCTGCAAAGGTGGTAAAGCGACGGACACAGCTAACGCATATTATGACACTAAGTTTTATTGTAATGCCGTACGCTTCGTTACATTCGTCTTTTTAGAAGTACCACGGAGCGAAATAACCCATTGTTCTAAATAGATCTGCACCTCGAAATGATTCGTAAACATTACCCAGAAAAACTACACTGAGTACCCTGAGAAATGTCTCAGGTTGCAGTTTACAATGTTGTTTATCTTGTTGGGAAGGAACACTTGGTTCTCGTTTTATATTACAAACGGTTTTGAGAACTTTATGGAGCGCTGACATGCGTTCATCTCTACATCTTTTTTTAGTTAGTACACATTACTTTATTCGGGTGGTGACCTCGTGTAATCGTCCGGATCGCTATCACCGTCTTGCTAATCCTGCCGCCGAGCAGCAGTGCTTGCACTTCTGTGTTCCGTTGTGGAGAGTAAGACCGGTGAAATTAATGGCACAGGAATTCTATCCTAGCCCTCTACGCTGGCAACGCATCTGCAATCCTCTAGTGTTGCGGGTGGTGGTGCTCGCTTAATCGTTTTCTTTCCTTGTCGTACATAAAAGTCGGGAAACTAACTTAATTAATTAAAAACATTTCACCGCCCAAATTACAGGTTAACCGTTATTTGTGACAACTTGACTTTTATAAAAAGAAAAAAGTTTAGAGCAGTTTGACAGTTTTTTTTTTGCGGTGGGAAAATGCGTTTGTAGTAAGGGAAGCTAAGTAAATTTTAAGCTAAGTAAACATATAGTAAACTGTTTACAAAAAAAAAATCGACTGCCTATCTAACTACTTTACTTACCATACTAGATTAACATTTAGATTTAGACGCGAACCCAAAAGCTAGTTATAAATACCAAAGGCAGTTATTAAGCGCCATATGGCAAAGGATTACCATAGAAATGCGATATCATCCAGACCGGGCGTGGCGCTGTGGTTTATTAGATCGTTGAGCTTCCATGTTGGAAGTTGATGTATTGGCTTTGCTGGAAGAGCCAGGAAGAGAAATTAAACTTTTCTTGATCTCTGCGTACCTTTTATGTAATTAATAGATTTATGTGTGCATTGAGTAAACATTTTGACATACTAAAAACAATTTTCAATCAAATACTATAATTAATGCCGAAATTATAAGTTTATGTCAATTTATTTGTATGCGTATTAGTATCGCTGTCCAAAGGGGGAATGCTGCCAGTGTCTGTGGAACTATGCCACGGGGGCCCCTTCTTTTATAATTATTTTATTTTAAGATTAGTTTTAGTTTAGTTTTTAATTTAATAGTTTAATTTGTATTAATTTCATTTATGTAATTTTTATTGTATTGTTCATTTATTTGTATTTTTTGACTTGAAATGTATGATGCGATTGTGTTAAAAGTGGCCTAAAGGGGTAAAAACGTGAATTACGTATACAAACATTACAAGTAAAATAAAAATATATAAATACACATAACGCCGCAAAAATCCATACTATATATTTTTCACACATAGGAGCTAAAAAGCAATGCCACTTGGCATTAAATAAAAACGCTGGAAACGTCGCAATCACTTCCAGCCGATCTATCCCCTGGATACACGGGAACGAGTAGAAAAACCGGCATCTCCCACGATGTCAATGCCTCGTGGCACCACAATATACTTTTGAACCTTAAATCTATTAGAATAAGGTCCACAAGCTTAAGCCAATGGTCAATGTGGGAACAATCAGTATCCCACTTTAGTTGTTTATAAAATCTATTGTCTTGTGTATAGAGTTTGATTTTGATTGCACTAGTAAGTGACTAGGGTAAGTGTTTTGTACCGTTGAATTAAGGACTACAGTTGCGTGGCTTGAAAATGGTATTAAGAATTTAAAATACGTTCCAAAAGCTTCGATTGCAATTCGGTTGAGATTACTCCGAAATAATCTGGATGATTTTCTTTGATTATTATAATACTCGTTTTGAAGTGTTCATTGTGAAATGGTTAGTTTTTTTAATGTAGAGTATTTGCACTTTTCCAAAATTAAGTAAAGCAATAGGACTTATGTTATAGGCGATGCGGCTACCAACCCATCACAGTTTTGATTCCCCTTTCCCCCTATACGCCCACAATTACGCTAAACGTGGCCTTTAGTTCTTGTTACCTTAGACTCTGTCTACCCCGTAAGGGATAGAGACGTGATTTATTTACTTATTGTTCGATTAATGCACGGGGGTTTAATTTTTTAATTAAGTATTGTTTTAACCAGCTGTTGCCCGCGACTTCGTCCGCGCAGAATTAAAATTTAAATGTTTTTTCCTTAAACCACCTTAGTCCGGCCCTGTCGCCAAGCCCTTCCTTAACGGAATTCTACGTCATAACTATCCGCGTGCCAAATTTCAGCGCAATCCATTCAGCGCCATGCGTTAATCGATCAGTCAGTCACGTTGCCTTTTACGTAGATGATCGTATGATTTACTAGCTGTTGCCCGCGACTCCATCATCTCGCTATCCGGGAATTATGCAATTTACCGGGATAAACACTATCCTATGTCCTTCCCCATGACTGTAACTATGTTTGCACCAAATTTCGTTGATATCGGTTTGGTGGTTTAGGCGTGAAAGCGTAACAGACAGAGATACTTTCGCATTTAGTAGGAATTTCCAAACGAGTATCTCACGGCTCGTAACTTTCCACTAGGATCATGTACATCTTTGCATATTAACAAGCGTAGTTAATCAAATAATGATTACAGTCGCATTTGTATAGAATTTGTCACGACGCGGGAACCTCCACAGGACTTGTTTGTTGTGAAACAAGATAAATCTTCGTTAGATTATATTTACGTCTCGCCATAATGGTTGTGCGACAACCATTCATACATAAATTAAGTCTCTATTCCTTACTGGGTTGACAGAACTTTTTTTTGTTTTTCTTTTTTTTACACATACATACATACACACATACACAGATCACGTCTTTATCCCTTACGGGGTAAACAGAGCCTAAGGTAACAGGTACCTACAGGCCACATTTAGCAAGATTGTGGGCGTATAGGTGGAAAATGGAATCAAAATAGTGATCGGTTGCTAGCCTCACCGCCTAAAACATGATTCCTATGATTTTCGCCCATTCCCTCGATGGGCTTTTACCATCTGCGCGGGTAGACAAGCAACTGGTACATTCTATGTGTTTTCCTTGCTCCCAGACCAGCATGGAAGTTTTTATGGTGTGGAAAATGCTTCCATGCTGGTCTGGGAGCAAAGAAAAAACATAGGATGTACCAGTTGCTCCTCTTCCCGCGCAGATGGTAAAAGAACAAATCCTTATTTAATAAGTAAATACTAAGGATATTTTATACTAGCTGTTGCCCGCAACTTCGTCTGCATAGAATTCGTTTATCGCTATCCCGCGGGAATTACGCAATTTTCCGGGATAAAAAGTAGCCTATGTGTTATTCCAGACTATAATCTAGCTATGTTCTAAATTTCATCCAGATCTGTCCAGCCGTTCTGGCGTGAAAGAGGAACAAACATCCAAACTCACAAACTTTCACATTTATAATATTAGTAGGATTTTAAGTTGGCAACATGGCCAGTCTCCTCGGTTAGTAAATGCATGAGCGCATGTGAACTAATCTTCAAAGTGAATTTTATTGTTGAGCCTGCCTACAACAATACATAATCCCTGCTCTCAACACATGTTATATAGGCGATGTGGCTAGCAACCCACCACTGTTTTGATTCCCCTTTCCATCCATACGCCCACAATCATGCTAAACGTGGTCTTTAGGTCTTGTCACCTTAGGCTCAGTCTACCCCGTAAGGCAGCGGTTCTTAACCTTTTTGGCTGGCGACCCAAATTATAAATATTTTTGAAGTCCGCGACCCAAATTTTTTTTAAATGCGCGCGTAAATTTAAAATTTCGGGAGAATTTCGATTATTTAAAACTCCTTCCGGGAGCCGGGAGATTCCAGGAGAGTGTGGAACCGTACCCGCGACCCATCCCAAAACCGCCCGCGACCCAAATTTGGGTCGCGACCCGAGGTTAAGAACCGCTGCCGTAAGGGATAAAGACGTGATGTATGTATGTATGTATGGAAAATGCGCCTGATACATCCGCTCGGTACGGGTTTACCGGGGGTATGTGGGGCTCTCCCGCGACGGCAGGCATACCCACTAAAAACCACACGGATTCCCTATTCGGTCGTATGTGAGGCGTTACGGCACTCGGTGTCACCGCGACGCCCCACGACCACCCCGGGATGGGGTTCCCTCTTCGCGGCACCTGTGCAATGCAGATTTGGGAGGGTCGACAGAACCTAAGGTAACAAGGTCTAAAGGCTACGTTTAGCATGATTGAGGGCGTATAGGTGGAAAGGGGAATGAAATTTGTGATGGGTTGCTAGCCGCATCGCTTGTAACACGATTCCTAAGATATTCGGCGATTCTCTCGATGGGATACCATCTGCGCGGGAGAAGAAGCAACTAGTATATTCTACGTTTTTTATCGCTATTTTTAACCGACGATAAAAAATGGAGGTTCTCAATTCGACGCGTATATTTTTTGTTCATGTACTAATATTTCTTTATCAATTTGTCATGGTTTCAACAAGGTGTGCATATAATACCCGTGGTTCATGTACCTGTCGAACAAAAAAAAAACTTGTCTATGACATTTAAAAAACCGGCCAAGTGCGAGCCGCATTGGCAGTCTGTCTACAATCTATTCTGTTATTCATTTACTCAAAGGTTAACTGGTAATCCCTTATAGGGATAAGTTCGCCTTTGGGCATATATTTAAGGTATTTTTTGTGATTTGTCTCTGCTTCTTTATATTTGTACAAAAAAGCATTTACTTACTTATCTATTTTTGTCTCTTATTTTCCATATATACGCCATAATCTTGCTAAACGTGGCCTGTAGGTCTTTACACCTTGGGCTCTGTCTACCCCGTAAGGGATAAAGACGTGATTTGTGTATGTGTGTATGTATGTACTTTTTATCCCGGAAAATTGCATAGTTCCCGTGGGATAGCGATAATCATCTCAAAGGTCGTAGCTGCCTAGAGTCTCAACCTTCAGTTTAATTCTACGTAGACGATATCGCGGGGAGAAGCTAGTATTAATATAAGGTTTTTTTCTGTCAAGATATTAAACTCAGCCATTTTTTGTCAATGGCAGCGATTGGCCTTGACTTTGATCAATCGGTTGGATAGAACATTCACGCCTATTCTGATGACACTTTGTTAACATAAAATGACACCAATATTAGTCCGTAAACCGTGGTCATTAAGTCTAATGTTGGGTTAGCAAACGTACGGATTTAATACTTATCAGTTTCGGGAGGGTCGGAATACAATGAGGTGTAATTAAATGTCAGAGTGTCGGGTGACTTTAAAAATGTATGGATAAGCAGGTGATTCGACCGAGTTACGTTTGTTCCTTTTTGGATCCGTCCGGGGGGAAGAGCAGTGCTTGATCCGGTGCACCCTGGGCATCGGCTAATGATTTCCTGGCAGTTTCTGAGGGTTATCATTGACCGTTGGCTAAGAGCCCGACAGGGGGGAGGGGGGTCTTTGACCATTACCGTACAACGTTGCCGACATTTTGTCACAAGATTTTTTAATCATATTTTTGTTACTTTGACATTGGCGAAGTTGTCGTCGCTATAACGACTTGAAACGCCACAAATAAGAAGAAGAAGAAGAGTTACATTTATTTTGGATGACTTAGGACCTTTTTCACCACACTCTGTTAAGCTCCATTTATCTTAAGTGTCAGTTAGCTATGATGACGCTTCTGTCTGTTTCATTGTAAAAAATAGAGACGGAATCATAGATAACTCACATTTACGCTTAGTGGTTAGTGACCCTGACTATGAAGCTAGAGGTCCTAGGTGCTAATCCCGGTACATACATACACATACACAAATCACGTCTATCCCTTACGGGGTAGACAGAGCAAGGTAACAGGTACCTACAGGCCACATTTAGCAAGATTGTGGGCGTATAGGTGGAAAGGGAAATCAAAATAGTGATGGGTTCCTAGCCTCATCGCCTATAACATGATTCCTGAGACTTTTGCGAATTCCCTCGATTTTTTCTTTACTCCCAGACCAGCATGGAAGAAGCGAAGGTTAACTGAACTAAAATGTGGGACGATGGCAAGACAAGACTGGGCATGCTATTAAGCTGAACTCAAGGTGACCGCCCTCGCCGGCCTGTAGGTGGTACCGGGACAGTGTTGCCAATACGAAAAGGCTTAAGTTGCTAAATTCAGTGCCGAATGTCGCTAGAAAGTCGCAAATTGAGGCATAACATTTTTAAATTTGTAAAGCTATGGCCGGGAATCGAAAGCGGATCCTCACCCACTATGATCCGGGTTCTTAGAGATTAATAAATTGACGCTAGCAACAAATTAGAAGCATGCATTTAACAGTTAGTGTAGCTATTGTTATTTTAGATTCGATCAAGTACTTGTTAAATACCTAACATAGGTGCTAGAAAATTAAGTTGCATTTTACAACTCTATTAAAAACTTAGCTATTCGCTGCCAGAAACTAGAAAAACAAAAAAGGGAAGCGACTCCCAAAACTTACAAGAAGTCGTTACATTATATTTTGTTGTCGCTTAAGTTTAAGAAAAAGTCGCCATTTTTAACGACAAAGTCGCTAAACAGGCAACACTAGCTGTGACAGATGGTTATCTCAGTAGAGTAAGTGAGTAATTTACTTTATCATTTTAATTTATGCAGAAACATTTAATACGAAGTCAGATCAGTTTAGATTTTATCTGAAGTGATAGCGAAATCGGTGCAGCTGTGTCTAGAGATGTATGTAGACGATTGATTATTATCAGGCATTACTCTGCGGTGGTCCATAATCAAGTCCAGCCTATACGTTTCACAGGCCTCCTCTCAGAATGAGAGGGCGTGGGCTATAATTCCCACTTCACACACACTTTTGAATCACACCAATCCGAATACCTGAAATATTCTAGAATAAATCTGAGAGACCTTGGACCTTACTATTAGTGATGTGCCGGATCGTTAAAAATGTATATCCGCGGATACGGATCTGACTACGGATATTTAGTGCCAAGATGGCGGATACGGATACGGATATGGATCTTTATTTTTTTATTCGATTGGTGTCGGCGCCCGCAACCTTGAAGCGATAGTTGAGGAAAGATTCTTTCAGTTATGTAGTATTGTTATGGCAACTTACTGCGATAAATGTTTGCAATATAAAGGTACCAAATATTTGATTTTAAGAAATAAAAATACTCTGAATGGAATTTTATAGTTATTTTAATTCTACCTAATCACCTGTAAAAGATCGGTAAAAGATCCGCGTGAAAAGTAACGGACACAAATACGGATACGGATTTTTCTTTTCCCTCAGATACCAGCGGATACGGATACGGATACCCGGAACATCACTACTTTCTATGGCGTCTTAATGCGATTCAATTCTGACTCAATTCAGGAGCCTTACCATGTCGTCTTAATGCAAATAAATTCCGACTCAGTTCAGATTTTAGCTGTCAATTTTAGTATGGATCCGACCGCGAGTGAACTATAACTGAATCGGAATTGAATCGCATTAAGACATCATGGTAAACTCCTGGTATAAAGACAAGTTCAATAAAACAGGATACCACACAGGTTGTCTCGTAACTGGCTACTATTAAATGAATCAAGCAAATCATGATACCAGTACGAAATGAAGCAGCTACCAATAACTACTGGAAAACAAGTATTCCGCAATATAGGATTATGTTCTATCTCACTCTGGTTGAATAACCACAAGCAAGCTGTAATATAATATGTTGTCTTAGCATTAATGCGCAAGTGTATTCCTTCCATGCTGGTCTGGGAGCAAGGAAACAACACCATACCAGGATGTTTCTCTTCCCGTGCAGAATGGTCGAAAATAAGAGTCATGTTATAGGCGATGCGGCTAGCAACCCATCCCTATTTTGATTCCATTTTCCACCTTAACCCACAATCTTGCTAAACGTGGCCTGTAGGTCTCTACCTTAGGTTAATTCTACCTCGTAAGGGATAAAGACGTGATTTGTGTAAGTACGTATGTATGCTTGAGGTTTGGCAAGACTACTATACGATTCTAAGTACCCCCAGCCAATTTTTTTAAAAATATCTTCCATGTACAGACTTTCGACCCTCTTCAGCTTTATTATATGTATACATACATACACATACATACAGTCAGCGTCACATAGTTTGAAGCATCCAAGTCAGTCAAATAGTTGGGCACACCATAGACATAATATGGTGTGTCGAACTTTTTGGTCACCTTGGGTGTTTCATACTATATGACGCTGACTGTACAAACCGTCAGGCCTCTTTCTCACAGGAGTAGGCAGACTACTTTGTTCCACTTGCTACGATCCTGACATACCTCTCCCAATTACATGTACCTATAGATATTTATAATTCAATTCTAATTTATAATTGCTTTGAAGCAACATCCCAACTATGGTATGGCAATTAATTCATCATATTCGTTAGCATGATTGTGTTATATGCCTCGAATACTAACTAGGTGTTAAGATATTTTATTGAGTAACAATTACATGTTTATTTTAGTCTATTCCTGTGTCCCACTGCTGATCAAAGACCCTTCAACCTCCACAACTCCTGGTCTGACGCAATATCAGGCCATTCCTTTATGTACGCGCCCAAATCGTCCCGCCATCGCCTTACAGGCATCTATTCTCTATTCTCTATCTATTCGACGACCGGATGGCCCAGTGGTTAGAGAAACTGACTATGAAGCTTGAGGTCCCGGGTTCGATCCCCGGTCGGGGCAGATATTTGTATGAAAAATACGAATGTTTGTTCTCGAGTCTTGGATGTTTAATATGTATTTAAGTATGTATCTATCTATATAAGTATGTTTATCCGTTGTCTAGTGCCCATATTACAAGCTTTGCTTAGTTTGGGGCTAGGTCAATTGGTGTCAATTGTCCCAAAATATTATTATATTATTTCTGTATATTAATTTTTATCTCAAGTTAGGTTTTTACAATATTCATATAAAAAGTAATAAAACAATATTAATACAAAATATAAAAACATTATAAAAACCTAACCTAGGGTGCCGTCGGCAGCGAGGCGAGGTGGTATTATATTATTATTATTCTGTATACAGTAGAATCCGTTTATTATGACTTCGAAAGGAATTGACAAACACGTCATAATAAGCGGACGTCATATAAAGCGTTATGTGAAATGAAAAACTTTTTTTATGTAAATATGTATGTTTGAGATTGTCGAATGACCCACGCCAAATTCCTTTGCGAGACATGAGTTAGATTCTCCATTTTCTAATCTGCATATTATTGCACCTTTCTCCTCAATTGTAAATGCTTTACGTCGTTGAGATGACATTTTTTTCACAGTAACAAACGAAAAACAATGCGTGACCTTCAACCGTCAATTACTCACTGAGAATCAAAACAAAAAAAAGCCACGTGCCGAACGTCGTCGGGAATCAACGAACAATACCGAAGGTGTAAAGAATCATGTCGGTCATTATAACCGGACATAATTTATTAAAAATGGGTCATAATAAGCGACATGTCACTGTAAGGGAAGTCATTATATCCGACTTTATTATAAAGAATTTTATATGAAAACCAAACTTCGTAGTGCAATTACGTCATAATAACCGGCTGGTCAATATAGGCGGAGTCATAATAAACGGATTCTACTGTATTTATTTTTATCTTAAGTTAGGTTTTTACAATATTAATATAAAAAGTAATAAAACAATATTAATACAAAATATAAAAACATTATAAAAACCTAACCTAGGGTGCCGCCGGCACAATAAGGTCATTATTATTATTATTATTATTATTAAACTAGCTTGTACCTGCGGGATCGTATGCCATTTGATTAGGCCCGGCAGTTGAAATGACAGGATTTACTGAATTTCCATTAGTCTAAATGAGGATTTCACGAGAGCTCACTTGATGTCCGTCCCTGATATAATACTCCTCTAATCCTCTCACAAGTTGATCAGAAGTGATCCCAGTTCCCTTAAATATGTCTAATGTAACCCAAAACCGTGGATATACATACATACATACATACATCACGTCTTTATCCCTTACGTGGTAGACAGAGCCTAAGGTAACAAAACCTTAAGGCCACCTTTTGCATGATTATATTTGCAGCCAATTACACGTATCATATTCATAACACACTTTCATTTACAGTACTCAAGGGCAACCATTGCATAGAATAGCTTCAAGCTATTTGTATTTCTATTGAATATTTTCATTTAACAAAGATTGTGACCACAAAGAAAAATCTGGTCAAGGTATCCCTTAATTGGTCTTTTATTAAACATACATTTAAACTAAATTACGTAATGGCTTAGCCCGAGAACTAATACCAACATGTAATTTATAATCTTCATCTCGTATCCAATTATATCTTCCACAGATTATAAAAACTAATTTACATATACAATTTTGAAAGCCATTCAATGTTTATCTACGGGGTCTTGTACATCGATTCTATAGTTATCGCTCGAGATGATCGCTTTCGCCCACGAATCGATATGTTATTTTTGTCACCGATCCCTTATCTCGATTTTGGTATCTATTGTTCATATATCTTCATCTCAGCACTGACGAGTCATGCATGCCTGCGATACGAGGGTATTATAAGATTGACAACAAAAGCCAATGTTATAAAATCCCAAGTCATTTTACGTGTCATAATCAGTGAAATGCTTTTTGTATTGTACGAGTACATGGTGCCTGTCAAGTATCAAGGCTAGATTAAGCAATAACCACTTTGGTATTCAAAAACAACACAACTCAAAATCCTCAAGCACTATCTATGCGTTAACACAAAATTCAAACACAAACAAAATGCAAAACGGGAACAACGAAACCGGTATCGATAAATAGCTGTGCATCGAACGATCCTGTGAATGTATGCAAGCCTGCAGGCAGTGAGTGCAAAAATCGAACCGCACAGAGTGGCAGAGAATGCGGGCCCGGTTCCAACAGCTAAATACCAAATTGTGAATCTATTTACATTTGGAATGGAACGTAACTAGGCTATTTTGACGGTTTAATTACTAGCTGATGAATCGAGCCCGCGTTCAGATATGGACAATGTTATTGCCTGTCAGCTGGTTGAGCCCCTGTGGCACGGAGGAGTGCGCCGACCACAGCGACCTGATCTTATTGAAGACCATGCTATGCCAAGCCGCGACCCGAGGGCCCTCCTCGGGCAATCCTGTTGAACCAAGCGCCATATTTATCCGTGACGATGCCAGCAAAGTTCAGTGATAAATGCCACGGTTACCTAAGAATTACTAAGCAAATGCTAATGCCGCCAAGAACGAATTTATTAATGCTGACAGATAGAAATGTTCCCACCGATGGATAGATTAAGCACAGAAATAAAGGGGCAAGTGCCGCAGCGAATTGAAACTAATAGTTTTCATTAAGAAACCGCAGCTGAGAACGAAATATATTTCAATATGCCTAGAAATTGGGTGGACAGGAATGATATAATTAATGGAAATAGAAAATGTAACTGATAATGTTCACAGCCGGCCTGCCGTCTGCGCCCGCGCGGGCAGCGTTGCAAAAGTGGCGGACTACCTAACCTCATAAATATCTATACTAGACAGACAACCGGTCCTTGACGGAACCCCTACGTACATCCGGCGGGAGGCACGTAGGCGCTGCTGTCGCAACTGTCACTCACGTTTATTTACGAGCCGGGGATCCTCTCAGCTCTAAAAGCACTCCAAATGGCCTATCAGGAAAGTAAGAGCTGCGACGTCTCGTGAATGAGATTTCAAAGTTGCCGTAGAAGGCATCAATGAAGTAAAGTGTGTTGCGTGCGCGGGTTGCGCAAGGGTGATGCAAATTTGCGGCTACCACGCGCGGGCCCACAGATATGCAAATGTTAAGATGGTGTGCGATAATGCTTACCGGAGAGAGGCACGTGGTTCTCGGAGCTGTGTCGCGAGGCGCGCTGCGCGAACGGGCTGCGCAGTGACTTGGGGCTCAGGAAGAATCTTCTCCTGGTGTGTGGAGGGGTGGGACAGCTTTGGACTAAATTGGTGGGTTGTTTTGGAGGTTTCGGAAGCCGCAAAGGGGACTGCCAGTCGTCCTGTCGTTGCGGGGAGGGCGTGTAGCGCTCCATGGCGGGTCGTCGACCCTGGCTGTTTCTAGCGCAGATCGGACAAGCCTCGTTCCGGAACATACAGGCGTAGCATCGTTCGTGGCCGCAGGTGTCGATCAGCTTTCTCTTTTTACCCTTGTCAAAGGGCATGTTACAGCTGGGACAGTTGGTGCCTCCCGTCTCGCTCTCTAGTAGCTGCCTGATCGCAGCCAGATCTGCAACAAGGGAAGGTTAATTTAGATTTAATGATCCATTAGCCCGTTTAGTATGCGAGCTCGGTTGTCGCTGCGCGTGGAAATCGATTTACGTTAACGACCTTTCGCGTTATTCTAGCGAGGGATAATGATATAATTCCTGTTCGTAACGACGTATGGACTGTCATAACAAATTATACGAGCATGTAGATGGAATTTTAAGTGGAATCATAGCACGGAATTGTTGTTTTACAACAGGTACAATATTACACAAGCCCTGCGTTCAGCGGCGTCGTAAATAAAATATATCCTTCGTGTTTACGTTTCGTCATTAAGAGATATGGAAAGGCTACTCTCGAGGGCTTAAATCAACACTTTCAAATTAAGAGTTCAGTAAATCAAGTGTCTGTAAACGAAGTAATTAAATCTCGCCGTTGCCTCACGACGCGAAAAGGGTTCAGACAGACCGTATTAAAGTAAAATGTGAGCGTGAAGCGAGGTCGATCGGGGTCCCGTTTGGGCGGGTAGCCTCTTGCGGAGCTGTGAGGTTTATGTGGACCTGGCAAAGGTGGATAGGTTTGTGAAATTCACCATCTTTCTTATTTATTTTAAGCGCACGCCATGGCCGACTTGCATCAGGTAAAAGCTGTCCATATTTGGAAGTGTTGGCACACGTTCTTTTTAGAATTAAAAATAAATATAGCATGCTATATATGCGTCAATAACATCAGCTATGCCGATGATATGGTGTTGCTGAGTCCGTCTGTAAATGCGTTGAATAAGCTGCTGGCTACTTGTGAGGATTTTGCGAGAAATCATGGTTTGGAGTACAACTCGAGTAAGAGTGAGCTTTTAATTTTTAAAACTAGTACATTTAAACCGAAATTAATACCTCGAGTTGTACTAAATGGTACTGCACTGAAAGTAGTAAGTAATGTAAAGTATCTGGGTCACATCATATCGTGTGACCTTAGTGATGATCTAGATATAGAAAGGGAGCGTAGAGCGTTGGCGGTGAGGTCAAATATGCTTGCTCGCAGGTTTGCTCGATGTTCATCTGAAGTCAAAATAACGCTATTCAAAGCTTACTGTCAATCCTTTTACTCGAGCAGCCTGTGGGTTCGGTATACGAAGCGAGCCTACAACGCCCTCCGCGTGCAGTATAACAACGCTTTTAGAATGTTGTTGGGGCTACCTAGCCGGTGCAGCGCCTCTGGCATGTTCGCTGAAGCCCGGACGGACGGTTTCCATGCCATAATGCGGAAAAAGATTGTCTCGCTGCTGGGACGAGCAAGGTCAAGTCACAACAGCATTCTGCAAGTGATAGCCGGCGGATTTGATTGCCCGATCCTTAAATATTGGAATGGGATGATAAGAAGTGCGGCTCAGTTTGCTGTCAAATAGTATTTAAGTTATCATAATGTTGTCTTTTATTTGCTAACCTTACATTTATAAGTTTAATGTAAATTACTAACAATGTCTATGGATAATTATTGGTCCGAAATAAAGATTTATTATTATTATATATAGCAGATGGTAAGAGCCCATCGAGAGAATGGGCGAAAGTCTTAGGAATGATGTCATAGACGATGCGGCTAGCAACCCATCACTATTTTCATTTCCCTTTCCACCTATACGCCCTTAATCATGCTAAACGTGGCCTTAAGGTTTTGTTACCTAAGGGACAAAGTCGTGATATATGTATGTATGTAAAATAATTATTGAACTGAATTTACTATATTATTACAAATGAAAATAAATCAAGGACTATCAATTTCTTCGCTTTGCCTCAAACTTGCGCCCGCCAACACCGCCAAGTTTCAACTTTTTTCGTAATGACCGGCAGTCGGAAGCGAGTATTTTGGGAAAGGTCACGAAAAGAAAGTGACCGGCGCCTGCGTGTTTTGTTTACGAGGTGTACCTGCTTGAGATATGCTTGTTTGACATCACGGTGGTTTATAGCACATGTATGTACATGCACAAATCACGTCAACATTGAATTTCCTTTTTGATTCCGTCCGGGGGAAAGAACAGTGCTTGGTCCGGTGCACCCTGGGCATCCGCTAATGATTTCCTGGCGGTCTCCGAGGGATATCATTGATTTTAAATACTGTATTCAATACTTTGACATTGGCGAAATCATCGCATCGATCGATGGGGCCATAATAAAAAAGAAAAAGAAGGAGTCAAAGGTAACAAGACCTAAAGGTAACATTTAGCATGGTTTATAGCCTCGTCTCACCTTCGCGGAACCCCGAGTAGAGCAGGCGCGGCTGCAGAAGCGGCCGAATCAGGCAAGATAAATAAATATAGTGGTCTCAGCACCGAATGTAACTTTGTCTCTTTCGGTGTTGAGACCCATGGTCTGTGGAGACCTAGCGCTATTAGCCTCTTCAAAGATATTTCGAAGAGGCTAATAGACGCTACGGGTGACCGCAGAGCTGGCAGCTTCCTTGGACAGCGTATCCGTATCGCTGTTTAAAGGGGGAATGCTGGCAGCGTCTGTGGTATGCCACGGGGGCTTTTTTAACTATTTTATTTCAAGATTACTTTTAGTTTAGTCTTTAATTTGTTTTTGATTTAATCATAGTTTAATTTGTTTTTATTTCCCCTTTTGTATTTTTCTTATTAAAAGAAAACCAGATTATTCATTAATTTGAACCACTACACTATTCGATCGTTTGTATGTTACAGGGGACTGTGTATTTATTAGCTTTCACCAAATTCCCCTTATTACAATCACATTAAATTGATTAATTAAAGCAGTAAGTAATAAATGTACTCAATAAATTTGTTATTTTATCGGTCCTTCCTTTGCTCGGCTGTTTGTTTTATTGCCTTGTTTTATATTTGTTACCGTTGTCCGGTTTTTATTTATTGTAACTGTTAGAAATTACATACGTTTATGTAAGTTTTATATGAATTGTAATTTATCTTCCTTAGGAGGTAATTTGGTATGCTGTGAGAGGATACTTAATTACTTGAGATTTTATCTTATTTTGGGCGATGCGAAGTTTGTTTTTGTATTATAAGGGTTCTGTGCCCATAAGGTCCTATTAGATACGAAGGTTTGGTTTGCTTGTCTGTTTGTCCGTCTATCGCAGAATTGTATCTTTTAAGCCGTAATTTTTTTACAGAACATTACTACGACTGCTTAAAGATTATAACAATGGTGTCCATATAAATGATGGTTAGATATACACTGATTACAAAATCTGCAAAAATATGAATAAGTATGAGCTCGCTAAATATAGATTCCAAATTTTAAGCACCAATAATTCACTTGCATCGTCTATGACTATAGCATGTCTGTGGATGTACACATTAGTAGACGGTTCTTTCCAAAAAACAAAGCGATAATCACCATCTCTTCTTAATAGGACACAAAAAATGGATAACGACTCGAGAATTGATGAGATATAACGAAAATTATTTGAGAAATTCTTTCATAGCTGACCTAGAAACTTCTATAAAAGCCTCACGCCATTTACAACTCAATCACACTCCTTTTAAAGTAGAAAATTATTTAACACGTTTTAGTAAAGTTCTCACATGCTAATGTTTTTTTTTTCGCGGCAATATGTGAGTCAGCGTCTGACCAGCCAGACACAAACCCGCGTACCAAGCAACTCTAAAACGACGAAAAACATCGCGACGTTCCATAATAGCAAACATTTTAAAAAGCTTAAAACAGTTTTACTGGATCGTGGTACGGGGTTTATACTTAAAAAATTACAATTTTGTTAGTATATTTGCGTGTGATAGAATAAGCTAGCTATCGTGTTATTTAAGCCTTAGATGCTAAATTGGTTTAGCGGTATAGTAGTAGTTTAGTTTGTATTGATGTAATTTTGACTACTGTGTGACCCCACGTGGTTTACGGCTGTGTGAAATTGTTGTTTAGAATAATTGATGCGATTTTAATACGTTCCCGTATTAACTCGATGGGATGTTGAAACGGTACTTTAATGAAAGTATTATTATATTGGACAGCTTCAAAGCTAATCGAGACAGTATATCGAGAAATAGGTATTTATTCGGTTTAATGTCTAATCCTTCTAATTATAAACGCGAAAGTTTGTAAGTATGGATGGATGGATGTTTGTTACTCTTTTGACGTAAAAATTACTGAACGGATTTGGATAAAATTTGGAACGGAGATAGCTGATACCCTAGATTGACACATAGGCTATTCTTATCCCGGAAAATTGCATCCACGGGATAGCGAAAAACTAATTTGCTGTCGACAAATGGCAATTAGCCACAGACGTATCTGGACATTGATAGAGTTAAGCGGAATTGTTCGTGATCAAAACTTTTTTGATAGACGGACCGACACAGACACGGAACCCTACATTTAGCTAGCTGACATAAATCGCCACATGACGCGAATTCCTCACCCAGCCTCCAGGGGTCACTGTTAATTACCGGGCATTTAATAACTTTAATTACCTTTAATTACCTCGGTTCCGTCGCTTAGACGATGAACAAAATACTAGTTGTTTGTACGTACGTGTGTCAAATGATATTAAGTATGTTTTGTTAACCACCGACGCTAAAAGAGGGATGTTACAAGTTTGACGTCGATCTCTATCTCTCTATGTCTCTCTCTATCTCTCTCTCTCTCTCTCTCTCTCTCTCTCTCTCTGTGAGTTAGGTAATAAGCCTATAGGTCGTCCGTCCACCTCGTTGGTGGACGTCCTACGCTGCGCTTTCCGATCAGCTCTTCACTCAAGAACCTTTCTACCCCAACGACTATTACAACGATTAGTTACATTCTGAATAATTAGTTAGGCCAAACCAGAAACCTTAGTACTCTTGTTATATAAGAGTGTTTGTTAGTTTGTATCGCAATAACTCACAAACAACGGAGCGATCTCGCACGCTGTATCTACAGGACAAAAAACATACATCAATTTTGACATGCCTTTGCCGTTTGACAGATGCAAATCGAGTGTCACCTGTCACGTTGATCTATAGATCGGGAAATAGATTTAGGCGTATATGCGCATCGTAGAGAAAGAAAGTAAAATTGTTCGTCCCTTCACTATTGTATGTATGGTACGTAAGTATATCACATATTATGTTAAATATTTATACTACACAATAGTATTTTATGCAACCGTTACATAATGAGGGTCCTTAAAACACGAGTGTTGTTTTTGAAACCAGCCTTGGCAAGTTTCAAAATAAGATCACACAAGTGTTTTAAGGCCTAATTATGTACAGTTGCATACATTACTTTGTCTATATACATTATCATAAGTACTCTAAGATGGGTTCAGAAGCAGTAGCAGAAGCTTCCTGCGCAGATGGTAAAAGCCTATCGAGAAGCCAGTATACGCCAGTAACGGAAAAAGATATGATTTGTGTATGTGTGTATCAGTGGCGTGGCGTCAAGTATATCAGAAGGCAAGCCGAAGGGCATTTAACTAGCCTTTTCCTCTAATTCTGCACGATAAAAGAGCCCAACTGCCTTAAAATAGGCAAGCCGCTGGGAATCGAGTTCTATGGACGCCACGCCACTGGTATGTGTGTAGTAAATAATTATTACCATATTACTTTAAACAAGCATCAAACACCCATACAATAAATAGCTTTCAGTGTCTAATTACTAGTTATTAATTACCATGTTCAATAGCCAATAGCTATTGACATAAATCGCTATCTCTCATAAATAAGGCAGAGTGCACCGCCATTAATATAAAGCTTAGTGCACACTGGTTTAGTTGTCACGTTGACCGTCGCCGACAGCTGCTCCTTTCCCGCTTGTTAGTGTAGATATCTCTACCTCTTTCTCTCATTTATTGTTAGTTTGTGACATTGAAAACGTCCTAATAATCCAGTGGTTTCAAGCGACAGTCGAGGGTTTGGACCCGGGCTCGCACTTCTGAGTTTTTCGGCATTTATGTGCACAATAACATTTGAAATTGACCATTTTGTGAAAACTTTTCATGATAAGGTGAGCCTGTGCCCAGCAGTGGGAGATGATGATGATGCTGTAGGAACTGTACAAAATGTTATGTGCAAGTATTTTGAATAGTAATCAATTTATAGGGTTTCAACCTTTTTGGCTGTTGGTGGCTGGCTGGCACTAGTCCATTGCCACGTGCGGCGGTACCGAATAAAAAGAACAATAAGGCGGCTGTCACTTGTTTTCTAAATTGTCGGTGCTCGATCGGTTAATTTGTGTACATAACATCGCGGATAGTCTTCGCGGGTGTGTAGACATTTACTAAGCGGCGGCAGTCGCTAAAAGACTCTACACACGGACTCTACACAGCGTTGGTCAATGCCGGCTTCCTCAATATTTGCGGCTCTGAAATTGATTGTTAGACCTAATACTGCACAAGGGACAGCTAATAACGGCCTTGGTAACAGTCGTTATTTCAAACATATTATGGTCCTTCGAACATGTCACTTAAAGAACTTGTTACGTTATAAGTGCTAAACCAAACTCTTTCACAATTAAGAAAAATATTTATAAACAAGTCAACGGTTAATCAAGCATACGCCCACATAAAATCATCAAAGCATCATAACATAAAGACATCATTACTGATTGAAAAGTTGAAATATTTTCTTGATCTGTTGCATTCATTGCATTTATTGTCAATTTGGGCTTACAAATTGGTTTCATTTACATACAACTTTAAACCAAAACCCGTAATACTTAAGGTTCATAAACCATTGCCACTTCACGTATCAAACCGTATTTCCTAAGCCAACTTCAGCAAGCCAAGTTCAACTCATAGTTATCGGATTAGGGTTGAATTTTCATTGGTACTCGGGTTTATATTTTCTTTTTATGTAGACGATATGGTCAATACTTGGTTCTATACTTGCATAATCGGACCTTGTCTAATTCTGACATCCGACGAGCTATTCTAATCAAAGTCTATTTAAATGTAGACTCGACGGACTACTCATAGCGATATTCTAAGCTTGGATAATATCGCAATTAAAACCGTATTCAAAAGAAAAATGCGGCTTCAATGACGCAAAAAACTGTTAAATTTTGCTCAGTTTTACGTTTAATCAAGAAGATGGTGGGACGATTTGGATTCGACGATTACAAGTTTTTTTTTTCTAAAATGCCTTAATTCAATCCTTTTGAACGTTAATGATGGTTATGATACATACATAAAATCACGTCTTTATCCCTTACGGAGGAGACAGAGTTACCTTAGTAACAAGACTTAAAAGCCACGTTTAGCATGATTATGTTTTAAAATCTTATTTTAAATTTTTAAATTAACCTTTAAGTTGGAAAAAAAAACTTACTTTACGTTGAAAAAAATACTCGTCTAAATATGTTTAGACATGTCTGTTTTAGTTTATTCTATGCCCCATACTGCGTGTCAAAAACCCCTGGACAGGCGTGGGCTTGACGGTGCACTTACCGGACTCGAACCTCAGAGCAAACAGCTAACTTAGAACATCAAACCAACCGGAGACGTCACTTGCACGAAATAGCTGCCGACGTAAACAAAAATCGCCGTGTGTCATCTCGATTCCCAAGTAACGATCAGGATTTGCTTGTAACAGTTGTGCTCATTTGTGTGGTGTAAGGGACAATTAAGTTTGTGGGATTTATATGTGTTTTATTGGCAGTAGTGGAGGGAGGGATTGCATGAAAAACATATATATTTCACACAGGCTTATCTTGCACGTGAGTAGCGGAGAAGCAAGGTAATTTTTTTTTTGATAATTTTGATTGAGGAGTAGACGAGATGGTATCTCCCGATGTGTAAATGCTCCAAGACTCCAGTTGACGCATGCGTCGTGGGAACGCGCTCTCCGGTTTAATTGGTTCATTGGCGTTATGGTTTGGACAAATTAGTTGGTTTGTCGAACTTCGTATGGTAATGTTTGGTGAAGACATATACACGCATGTCGGTAGTTTTTTAATTGTATGTATGTATGTATGTTTACCTCTTTATTGTACATAAAACACAAGAAAAAGATGAATACAGGACAACACACATGCACAAAGGCGAACTTATCCCTAAAAGGGATCTCTTCCAGTTAACCTTTGAACGATTGACAGGACATGAGTATTACGCAAGAGTAGACACACAGAAAAAGTAAAAGAACCGATCGAAACCTAAAATAATCCTAAATGTCTAAATGTCTAAATTTTAAATAATGTAATTGCTGTTGTTAGACTAGAAAATTACTTTACCATAACCTATCTTCAGTTAACGAATACGTACTCGACAATCGTCAAGATTTTTGGATACTGAATTTATTACTTTGACATTGGCGAAACCATCGCATCGCTCGATGGGGCCATATTAAAAAAGTTGACTGAAGTGAAGTGAATTTTCGAACTACCCGCAGTTGATCCTGATTTTGTATACAGTCAAGGGTATATATATATGTACGTTACCAAGACAAGCAATAAGGATGGTGATACATATATATTTGACGTGTTTGTTTGTATCGATATATGCCCCAATTGGTGAAACCGTGAAAGTAAATCACACCTTTGTTCGACGTCTGCTTCATTATGTGTATGTTGCCTATGTGGCATAAAAAAAACCATTACACTCAACGCTCATGTCTCATTTTTTTCTTGTAAGGCGCTTCTGAGGCGCTTCTACCCCTCACAACCACGACTAACTTCAATCGGCGATATTGTCACCCACTTCCTAATACATTGCGTGTGCTACCAACTGAACGTCGCGCGCTGATCGTCTCGAGCGCGCATTGAACAGCGAAATTGTAAGGTAGGCGGGATAATTAACGCCTATCGACGACTCGTGGTGAGGCTGTGAAAAGCTTTATGCAAACTGAAGCAGGTTCGGATATTTAACTGCAACTGCAAGGTGAAAGTGTATTGGCAAAGGGAGCAATTGAGAAGATTTACGCGGAAGATGTTCATACATACATAATATCACGTCTTTATCCCTTACGGGGTAGACAGAGCCTAAGGTAACAAAAGCTTAACCCGTCAAGCGTCCAAGCGACTACAGCAGTCCCTAACTTTTTCGGGACTTTTTTTAGGGACTGCATAATGCACCCTAGGACATTTCCCGTCCGAAAAAGTTAGGGACTACTGTAGTAGCTTGGACGCTTGACGGGTTAAGGCCACGTTTAGCATGATTAAGGGCGTATAGGTGGAAAGGGAAATCAAAATAGTGATGGGGCTAGCCGCATCGCCTATAACATGATTCCTAAGACTATCGTCCATTCCCTCGGGCTTTTAACCATCTGCGCGGGAAGAGAAGCAACTGGTAAATTCTGTTTTTTCTTTATACCCAGCATGGTACAAATTTTTGGTTTAAGATATCTAAATTAATTTTATGTAAACATTGGTAGTTAAATTACTGGCTGGTAAACTGTTATCTTAACACGAAACTAGTAATTTAGTTAGCGCAGTTAAATATTAAGTTCAAATCTTTAATAAATAACCCCACAAGTATAAAATATCAATATTAACGTTGAACCAACGTTAACGTTTTCTCTATTTCAAAGGATCTTTATAACGGATGAATGAATGGATTAGGTAGTATTTTTACCCCCCATTTTAGGGGTAGTTTTTATAAGGTACTAGCGGACCCGACAAACGTTCTGTCAAAAAGATTTGGATTGTGGCAGTTTTTTGTTCCTACCTATTTTATAGCCGGGGAAAAAAAATCTCCTGAACAGAACCGTCACCCTGGTGATAGGGCGGTTGGTTCAGCTCGGGTGACCAAAGTATCTTCGCTTCTACGAACTTTGGCCACCCTTCTGGGTCCCACTATAAAACCCCGACTGGGATGTCAGAGGGCTTCAAACTAAGAGGCGAACTTAGGGTTCAAACCTGACTGGAAAATCTAAAGGGACAGTGGGAACCTAAAGGTGACAAATATTTAAAAAGTGAGTAGCTCGCTCGGATAGTGGAGATAATGATCTGCAAAGGAAGTCATAACCGGACCGGCGATTTTCTCTCATGTTATCTTACGGTTCTGGCTGAAAATCAGTGCTGCAGGTGTCTAACGCCTCAGCGTAATGCTGAGCCAGCGACCGTTTCACTTTTGCGAAGACGCACAACGCTGATGATCTATTTTTCATCTCTATGTTTTTTATTGTTATACCTTGTTTATTTTCTATAAAATTGTGTACCTATATTGTCTTATAGTTGTGTGTCTTGCAAAACAGGAATAAATGTCTTCGTTCTTTATTTCTTTCTTACTAATGTCTATCTCTCATGACTTAACGCACGGATAGAGTAAAGAACAAAGTTCGATTCCGTAAACCCGTCCGCTGCTGATATAATTTCCACTTAACACTGAAACGATAACCGTAACTCGGTCGCGATCGTGACTAACTTTTAACAATTCGTAACCGATCTTGAGTGTTACTTTCGAAACTCGAAGGTAACTAGATACGACGATCGTTTCTCGAAAGTGTTTTTCAGTTTAATTGTCAATTACTTTATTGGGGACGACGTTGGTTTGCATGTGTAAGTTGCGCTCACTTTGAGAATGATCCCGTAGTATCGAAACGCGTCAGTGTTTGTGTGGTGTAGGGGATAGTTAAGTTTGTGGGATTTATTATGTGTTTTATGTGGCAGGGGCATCCGCTGAGTGGTTCCACGTGCCCACCGCTCTGGGTGCTTGCGGCAGACGTGGCTAGCCCAGTCTCTTGAGAATTCTTCTTGCGTTCTTTTTGCGGGTGGTAGGGCCTTGTGCAAGGTCCGTCCGGATCGTTACCAACATCTTACTCGCTAATCCTGCCGCTAAGTAGCAGTGCTTGCATTGCTGTGTTCCGGTGTGGAAAGTAAGACAGCCGGGGAAATTACGGGCACAAGAGGCATTTCATCTTAATCCTCTAGGTTGGCAACGCATCTGCAATCCCTCCGGGGTTGCGGGTGTCTATGGGCAGTGGTGATCACTTACCATCAGGTGACCCACTTGCTCGTTTGCCTTCCTATTCATATAAAAAAAAATGTCATTTTAGTGCAGCAGCAGTGCAATAAAGAATGCAAAATATGTGAAACAATCAAGTTACTTAGCTATTATGTCTGACAACAAAAGACCCGGAAGCTAATTTCATACACTAGCTTCGTTTACAAATAGTCAGTAGTAATAACTGTGTTTATAGTTAGAAGTTTTGAACTCTTCTTCTTGACGTGCCGTTTCCTACCGGGGGTCGGCTGTCACCTGTGCTATCTTTAATTTCAGCACAGGAACTCGGAACAGTGAGCTTGTGCTAAGGTTGAACCATGTCCGGAGATTCTTAAGCCACGAAGTAAGCCTTCTTCCGGGTGGTCGCTTTCCCTGGATTTTTCCCTGCATGGTGAGTTCAGGTCGTTTTATCACTACGCATTATGTGACCAAAGTACTGCAGCTTGCGTTTTTTTGAACTCTACTTTGCTCTAATAAGTTAAAGATATGTAATGTGCTTATTCATGCTTTACTTGGCTCTGGTAGTTCAAGAAACACTAGAAATAAATTGAAAGCTTTACGACTAAAGACGTAAATAAAACAGCTTACTTAACTGAAATAGCGCAAATCATGATAAAACAAACGAGCTGCAACCGAGTGTGACTTGAGTGACGTAACGGACACATTGCACTATTAAAAGTAAAAATAAATCAAATTGTAAACCGCTTTACTTGAAACTTACCGGTGTTAGCCGAAGATTTAAATTGTATTGACTTTATTTGTTGGTTTACTGCCTTTTAGGAACGGGTACGTTTAAAAGATTCCAATCATCCTCAATCGTGAGGACAAATTCGAACTTCGAACATTCGCACGAGTTGTTACGACAGCGCTTCGTGTCACTTCGTGCGAGTTCGTGCGATGCTCGGCGATGCTATCGGGGTGTCACCGATCGAGTGATAAGGTAAGATGTTCAGTTCGTAGTACCGCTGAAGTTTGTTTAGAATAATAGTACCTAGATCAATGCCGAGGCCTGCTAGTAGCCAATTGCTAGATGAGGAACTTGTTTAAAAACACGAACCGCAGGTGAGTGTTTTTTAAAGTTATGAATCCAGCATTGCTCTTCCAACTGAGGCAGATATAATGTTTTTCTCAAACATTGAGAGGAAATGAAAAGAAATTTTGCATTAAACTTCTTCTTTTCTTAAGTTTTTTAATGTTATCTGTCACCGTAAGCCATTTGAGACATTGATAAAAACGTTAGATTCGAACAAAACGCGCACTCCTCGGCCATCGACTTGGCTGTATGACAGTGTTGTTCATTATTATATAGTTTCTTTGACTTTTAAAAAGTTAGATTTAAAAAGATATAAACTTAGATCTTTGAAAATACGCAACGGATTTTGATGTGGTTTGCTTTAATAGATAGAGTGATTCAAGAGGAAGGTTTATATGTACAATACATGCATAATATCGTAAATAAACACTGATTGCACCCGAGCGAAGTCGGGGCGGGTCGCTATAATTACAAGGTCCCAGCGTTACTACGTGTCATCACTCGTAAGTCACGTAACTAACTCACAAACCGTTTCTCGTAACTTTTATCTCGGTTGTAATCGTCAACTCGTCGAGTGCAAAGTTTTATCAAGATGGACTTGACCGCAAAGAACTAATCCTTGGGTTTCCCACACCCCAAAAAAAAACAAAAAACATTTTGCAAATTTTGAGGAAATTTTGAGTGGTTGCGCTGTTGTGTTTCGGCGTGGAGAGTAAGACAGTCCGTGAAATTACTAGCACAAGAGGTTATTCTATGCTAGCCTGACTGGCAACGCATCTGCTATCCTCTAGTGTTGCGGGTGTCCATGGGTAGTTGGGCTCTAAATTTTAAACGCGGCCTTTAGGTAGAATGTATTGTCTCTTCCCGCGCAGATGGTAAAAGACCATCGACGGAACGGGCGAAAATTTTAGGAATCATGTTATATGCGATACAGCTAGCATAGCAACCCATCACTATGCTAAACGTGACCTTTAGGTTTTGTTACCTTAGGCTCTGTTTACCCCGTTAGGAATAAAGACGTGATTTAGGTATGTATGTAATGTGTAAACATAATCTGGGTTTTAGGAGGTAAAGTTGAACGTACAGATGACATACATACCTAGGAAAATAATTAAAATAAATTAAAAAAATTCTAAGCCCTATAAATTATATGCCATAAATGCCTTGTCATTTTGAAAAGAGCTGATTCTCTTCAAAATGCTGGTCCGATTTTTAACAACCATCAAAAAACCACCGGAAGGAAACTAACATCGCATCGTAATCGGTCCATCGGTTTGAGAGCTACGATGCCAAAGATAGACACACACAGACATAGACGTCAAACTTATAACACCCCTTTTTTGCGACGGGGTTTAAACATGCAGTAAGCAATAGTGAATGCGAAATTTTTCTCTAAGTCTCCAAAAAAAAAATCCAAAGGGCTAATTTTCTTGCTGCTTCATCTCCATTGCATCCCCTATCTTTGTAATTGCAAAATCCTTTTCATTATATTAGTTTATCATTTTTTTAATTGACAAAGGGTTGCTCCGCCATACATCCGCTATACAGTTGGATTCCCACGTTCCCCATGAATCAAAACCGCAAGCATTCTACTGAAATATTTCCCAAATATTTGCGGCTTAAAAAAGTTACAGCGATAAATAAACGAGTTAAAACAGTATGGCTGTCCTCCTTTCCGTTCGCACGCCCCGAAAAGCAACGTCGCTAAATGTCACGAGGAAGGCACTAACCTCCAATACCAGTTAACCGTCGAAATAACGTTACGTTTGCGTTACCGCTGCAGTAAATTAATCTCATTGTATTGGGCTAAACAGCAGGGAGCGCCAATAAGCGTTTGTGACTCGGAAACAATGGAGATTATCCGTTTATGTCAGTTTTTATTAGGAGGTCGACGACCCTTTTTTTTAAATTGCGTGGCTTTGGTTTTGGCTTGACATGAGGCAGGAAAAGGCAAGGAGTAATAATAATGCAGTTTTTTGGGAAAGAACAAAAACAGTTCACTAACATTTGACCGAGAAACGTTTGTTTTTCTGCTAACATTACAACTTTTCGGAAATGACAACGAATTTTAATGAAATTTGCTAGATACCTTCAGTACCGGGGAAGGACATAGGATAGTTTTATCCCGGAAAATTTCATAGTTCACGCGGGATAGCGATAAGTGAATTCTGCGCAGACCAAGTCGCGGGCAACAGCTAGTTCGTATTAAGCGTAATTTCATAATTTCATAAATGCGACTGAGTTAGTGCATACACTGTCTGAGTGCGAAATAAAGTCAACAATTTGGCGGGCGCTACAAAATATTTGATCTCATTCGCATCTAAATTCTTTTTTTAAATGAACTTGAGGAGCCGCTATAACCCTTCTTTGCCGACCGTACCTAGCATCCATGCTGGTCTGGGAGTAAAGAAAGAACATAGAATGTAGCAGTTGCTTCTCTTCCCGCACATATATGGTAAAATGCCATCCTGGAAATGGGCGAAAATGTTAGCAATCATGTTATAGGCGATGCCTACCCATCACTATTTAGATTCCACTTTCCACCGTACGCCTACAGCCTTGCTAGTAGGGCTTCCAATCCCGCACCCCATGCTCGATCCCGGTATTGGCGGGAGTTGGAATTCAAATCCCGCGGGATCCCGGTATTGGCGGGATCCCGCATATAATTATGAAAAATATTATGTGAAGCAAATAAAACAATAAATTAATCAAATTAAATCAACGTAATTTCACTTTAATTAACGTTAAATGAGATCAATCAAATTACACTTCAATTACTGAGATCAAATATAAAAATACAATCAAGTACAATAGAAGAAAACAGCGCTAGCAGTCAGTAGTCTCAGTAGCCGACCGTTCGCGGTCGTGAATAGTCGTGCGCATGCTTTTTTACAGTCCCGCAAATCGAGCGGGATCCCGCACACGTAATCCCGCAGCACGCGGGACTAAAAAATGATGCGGGATCCCGGAATACCGAGATCTCGGTATTGCGGGATTGGAAGCCCTACTTGCTAGACGTGGCTTAAAGGTCTTGTTACCTTAGGCTCTGTCTACCCCGTCCATTTAACAACTATTTACTGCAACTTATAATCCCAACTTATAGCTTAACAGTAACTACGAAACTTTGTTAGCCGTTTGACTACCGTTTTAAATTTAACTACCGTCATAAAGCTGATGTCCACTCGAGTAACAGGTCGTTTATGGCGCTCGTGTCTGGTGCAACGACACTGCCTGTTAATAAGGATCTGGTGGCTTGAAAGCCTTAGATTGTGATAGAGATAATGAGTTACGTAAAAGATAGGAGGTTTGCAGACGCGTGGGTAACGGTTGCGTTGAAAATAACGAGTTATTACCCCCGACGCGAAAACGCTGTTATAAAATTTAACGTTACTCTCTCTCTGTCTCTGACATTGTAGCTCTCAATTGTATGAAAGGTTTGTTTTACCCGAAAGCCATGTATGCATAACTCTTTATTGTAAATAGAACACAAGAAAAAGATAAACACAGGACAGTACAAATGCACAAAGGCGAACTTATACCTAAAAGTGATCTCTTCCAGTTCACCTTTGAACGATTGACAGGACATAAGTATTAAGCAAGATTAGATACAGAAAAAGTGAAAGAATCGATCGAAAGCTAAAATAATCCTAAATGCCTAAATTTTAGATTTCAGCTATATTTGGTAAAAATACGTGTGTATTTATTTTGTACTGTCTGGCAAGTTGAGGATTCTTCTTAGCAATGATTGTTTTTGGTCTTGTAGAGCCCTTGGTGGTCTGTTTGCAATTTTTTTTTTGATTTACAGTAAGTTGACGGACCCAGCCCAAAGGCTTAACACACGAAAAAGATTTCTTCTTCGTCATTTATTTCCCACGGAGCTTGCAAGCCGCCTTAGCTCACAGTACACAAGCGTCCGACAAGCGCCGGACAACTTCCGGGTATTTGTCCGGTCCGAGCTCGCCGAGATAAATATTACACGGTAAATCGGCTTATCTCACAGTTAAACTGTTTATCTGGCAGTTTGGTTTTACATCTCTTTAAATTGTTTCGGAATTTTTCAGTGGTATAGTTAGCTTGATGAAATAGTCTTGTAACGTTTTTCAGGATTTTTGAATACATGCTTACGGAATAGATAGAGCCTAAGGTAACAAGACCAAAAGGCCACGTTTAGCATGATTGTGGGCGTAAGAGTTATCTTCCATGCTGGTCTGGGAACAAAGAAAAAACACAAAATATACCAATGGCTTTTCTACCCGCGCAGATAGTAAAAGTCCATCGAGCGAATGGGCGAAAATCATAGGAATCATGTTATAGGCGATGAGGCTAGGACCCATCACTATTTTGATTCCATTTTCCACCTATACATCTACAATCTTGCTAAATGTGGCCTGTACGTGTTACCTTAGGCTCTGTCTACCCCGTAAGGGATAAAGACGTGAATCAAAATAGTGATGCAAAGCGAAATATTAGTTTACTTTAAATGAAATGGAACTATATTAATGAAGTGATAGTCAGGTATAATAGGAGTAGAGCATCGCTTACCGCCTCATTAAAATTAATATCACACTCACAATAATTTAACAGTAGCCGAGCCTGAGCTTTGATTATGCGTCATTGTTTAACCGAACTAAATAAATCAAGTGCAGGTTCCGGCGATGCAATGAGAAAGCCTTTGATTTATCTCCAACGCTGTGTTGATGTCACAGTGTCATGATTAGAAACAACAAGGCAAGCTCATTCGACGTTGCTTGTCATTTCTGGTTCCAGTTTGGCAGTTATAAGACTGCTAGCATGACAGTGTATTCGTCCATTCAGTGTAGGTACGCTGTTAATGTCAGAGTTGTTAGAATGCGATAAAGCAAAACATAATTTGATTTAGTTTAAGTGTGTAGACCGGAAAAATCTTTTATTCCATGTCTACATTGTAAAAGGAAGGTGTAAAGGTTTGGGACTAGGCGTTTAAGACTTTTCGTTTTTTGTATAAATATGTGTAAGGTTCAAAAAGTCAGACCACGTGGTAATTTGTGGAAACAAACTTTAGGTAAAAAAAAGTGCTCGGCATTTTGGCTTCTATAGATTGAATCCAAAAGAGTATAGCCCCCTTTGAATAATATAGCACCCAGAAGGTGTTTGTTTTTTATCGCATTCGCCCTAAAACTAGTAAAACATGCACATAAAAACGAAATAGTAGCCATGTTTATTCAGAACCTTTTTAATTTTCAGTAATTCTGGGGAATTTTGTCGCTCTTAGCGTTCTTAGCATACTGAACATCCTTATCTTACTGTGGAAGCTACAAAACGTGGTCATCTAATACACTTTTACTATGTTGATAAGGAATAAAGCTTTATCGCCTCATCGCGTGACGAGTGCCAACTTGGAAAAGCTCGTTATCAAGCTTTCGTTGACTGGCAAAGGTGACCTGGATGGAAGCTTTCATTGTTATGATAAATTTGTGGACGTAAGTTTCAAATAAATCAAGATTAGAATGAAAGTTTACGAGTTTTATGGTATTTGATGCTGTTACGTTTTTAATGACAACTGGCGGTGTCCAACCGCGGTATTACTAGTTTTAAAAAGACCTTAATATATACGTTACTAGCAACCCGCCCCGGCTTCGCACGGTATATTATGCATGTATTATACATAAAAACCTTCCTCTTGAATCACTCTATCTATTAAAAAAAACCGCATCAAAATCCGTTGGGTAGTTTTGAAGATTTAAGCATTCATAGGGACATAGGGACAGAGAATACTATTTTATACTATGTAGTGATTTGAACACTTACATGTTTCTTGTGTACTTAATTTAAGTATTCAATATACAGCTGGAAAACTAATATTAATATCTGCCATTCTGAGACCTTTTAGCCGTCGTCCTAGCCACTCCTGTTTCAATAAAAATTACACAAAATTAAGCCACATTTTGTAAGCAAATTGCACTTAAGCGCTTTTACCTGCCCGCCCACTCATTCCTCTTGACGCGTGGAACACACACGTCTCGCCAAAGCGGCATATCTCAAAATTTTAAAAATTGACTCGACCCGCTATAAATCTGGGGACCTATCAATTGACACAATGGTGTGTGGTTCAATCGTTAATCAGTTGGGGGCGATGACCTGAGCCGAAAAAAACCGATAAAAGATAATACATAATGTATTTGCCAACGAAATTTGTTGGGACAACCTCTACAAGAAGTAGGTTTAGGTACCTAAATGGGTGCGTGGTGGCGCCCCTCCAATGGCAGAGAGGGAATACCTCCGGCGGTTTTTTAGTGGGTAGGCCTCCTCCGCTTCCCCCCGCCCGGGGAAGGGGCCGGGGAGGAGAGTCCCACATAACTTCCGCGTCGTCCCCACGGCGCGGTCGTATGCGTAATGCATTTTTCCGCCGCAAAAAAAAAAGGGTACCTAAATGGTGAGCATGCAAATTTAATACATTTGTGGGGTACGAAAAAGGTCCGGGTGTAATCTTGCAATTTTGAAGCAGACATCTTCAACCGATTGAGCTGAAATTTTGCATACTTGAGTAACTCGGATGGCAATACCATAATCTGGTAGTGGAGTTCTGGTAACCCAGCCAGGATCCGTCTGCAGGAGGGAACTCTTCAACGGTTGGTTCGATTGACTTGAAATTTGGTACACATGTGTAGGACGGATGAAAATGCAAATAAAGTCAACGGAAAGTACAGTCAGCAAAAAATGTAATTTTTGACAGAAACCTATTACACACCAACTGAAATGTTTACGTAAACGCAAACTAGATATCTCAGGTTACATTGCGTGCCGTCAGTTGGCTTCACGTCAAATCTCAGTTAATCTGTTATTAATCGAAACGCAGCTTTTCCTATTTAATTGCTTTGTTTTACTGGCCCTTCTCACGTTTCTTTAAACTACGGTTAATCGGGGAAAGTTTTATGTACGCAGTAATTTTTAGCATCATAAAACCATGGCTAGCTGGCATGAGAAAACTACATACCAAGCTAAATCGCCATTTGCTCATTGGCTCTTTTAGCTTTGTTGTCAGTCTATCTGTCACGAACCTATTGGTACGTAATGCGAGGTAACCAATTCGAAATTAACACTCTACCAACCTTGAAATAATAAGTCAGAATAAAATCAAAATGGCGGACACATTAACTTTCAATTATTTTGAACTAGCACGCCCGCGGGAACTATACACTATTCTGAGATGAAACTATCCTATTATTTATTCTGGACTTGTAATATGTATGAAAAATTTCATCCCAATCGGTTCAATAGTTCAGGCGTGAAAGCTTATCAAACAAAAAGCGAACTTATTTTATGTAAAGATTCCCTGAAGTTACAGATAGAAAAGTATTTAAAATCACAGGTTCGTTAGTTATTTATATAATAACTAAAAACCACATTGCCTTGGTCAACTAAGACTGACTGACATACTAATAAATATCAAGAAATTGACGTAAACCCCGTAAATTAAGTCAGCAAGACCAAACCAGACGTCTAACGTCAAAATGGCAGCCGACCAAAACGGCCATAATCGTGATCTTACACTTAGTCGATAAATATTCATATTGCGAAAAGATTACTCTCGCTCCTTAATAGTGTATTACCACAGGGATCGAACCTGTGCTTGCGTAACAAATCCCTCGTCTAACTGCTATGCCATAACGGGCCAGCCAACGGTAGGGTTGCCAACTACTTTGAATCATATCCGATAATAATTATAACTATTCCTTACTGGTCTGGGAGCAAAGGCAACACATATAATGTACCAGTTGCTTCTCGTCCCGCACAGATGGTAAGCCATCGAGGGAATGGGCGATGCTTAGCAACCCATCTCTATTTTGATTCCCCTTTCCACCTTTACAGCCAATCATGCTAAACGTCGCCTTTAGTTCTTGTTACCTCAAGCTCTGTCTACGTAAGGGATATGACTACTTAGCCAGTTATTAAATCTAGGTTTGAACCTCTAGTGTAAGTTTTCGCATATAAAAACATCTCGAACGCGTTCACGTAAACGTCTCAATTACTATGGAATAATTAGCAGCGCCACTTGCACCCTGGGCATCGGCTGATGATTTCCTGGCAGTTTCTGAGGGATATCATTGACCGTTGGCTAAGAGCCGGACGGGTCTTTGACCATTACCGTACAACGTTGCCGACATTTTGTCACAAGATTTTTTCATCATATTTTTGTTAATTTGACATTGGCGAAGTTGTCGTCGCTATAATGACTTGATACGCCACAAATAAGAAGAAGAAGACGAATTTTGTGCCCGAATTAAAACTAAGCATACTGAAAGGGCTATTAATTGACAACCCTAGCGCCGAGGGCCTTCAGATTTTGGTCCACTGACATTATACGTCCAAATCGTTTTCGTATGAAATTTATGGAATGAATTACCTACGTCACAATCTAAGTGACAGATTCAGAGCACATTTCTAAGATGATACATATTTTGTAACTTCATAATTTGCTTGTTTTGATGATCGATTTCAACCGGTTCTCGATCTAAACCTGTGGGAGTGAACACTTTATTGCGAATTATTTCTAAGTGAATGTATTTCATTCATTGTAACCTTACAATTACATGAATGAAATACATTTACTGTTATGTTAGGTACCTATGTCTCTACCTTAGGTCTTTTTTTTAACCTTGAGAACAAGGAAAGAGCCGTAAAGAAGTGAACCATAATTTTAAAACTGTTAGTGACATTGACATTATATAATACCAAAGGCTATTTTGAGGGTTTTTAAACCCCCCCTAACCCCTATTAATAAACAACTGACTAAAATTATTCATCATTTCAGTCTTCTTCGTTGTAGCTATTTATACAATTTTTATAACTCCAAACTTACGATGAGGTTTGATACATGTTTTTTTTTTGTTATTTTTAGGGTTAAAATCGGGTTAGGGTGTAGGTACCCAATACCATTGCCTAAAATCGAATTCTTGTCCATTTTATCGAATTTTCTTTTTTTTTTTTTTAGATTCTAAAGCTACTATGGTTCTATCGCTCGGGGTTGACACCGGAGAAAGTAACTCACAAACAGAAAAGCGCACAATCTTTTAAAATCAACAAATATAAATCAAATAAGTACGAACATAATTCTCGAGTTTCAATCATTGAACTCAAAGAGAAACTCGGTGTCGATATTACATCTGCTCCGAATGCGTTTGAAAGGCGCATCGATCATCTCGACCAAGAACATATCGCTGATAAAAGCTCTGCTGCAGTTCTGTTACATTTGCGGTGCAGTTCAATCAATCTTAATGAGAATAAGTATATTTAATTTATCTTTCCATTGAGCCTTTCATGCTGGTCTGGGAGCAAAGAAAAAACATAGAATGTACCAGTTGCTTCTCTACCCGCGCAGGTGGTAAAATCTTATCTAGGGAATGGGCGAAAATCATAGGAATCATGACTGTTATAGGCGATAAGGCCCTATTTCACTATTTTGATTCCATTTTCCACCTATACGCCCACAAATCTTGCTAAATGTGGCCTGTAGGTACCTGTTACCTTAGGCTCTGTATACCCCGTAAGGGATGAAGACGTGATTTGTGTGTGTGTGTGTTCCATTGAGCGCGGACGAACTAAATTCTACTATTTAATATTATAAATGCGAAAGTTTGTGTATTGTATGTATGGATGATTGTTACTCTTTCACAGCCTGGAATTAAACATAGGCTATTTTTCATCTCGGAAAATTACATAATTCCCGCGGGATAGCTATAAAGGAATTTCTTGTTGACTAAGTCGCGGGAAACAGCTAGCAATGCATACATACCGTCACGCCTCTTTCCCGTAGTAGCAGGCAGAGACTACTTAGTTCCCCTTGCTACGATCGTGACATACCTCTTTCGCTTCATCTACATTCATTAATCTCTTCATACATGCTCGCCGGTTTCGAGTACTCCTGACCTGATCTTTTTCCAAAGCTTCTATTTGTTCCCAGAACGTCCATCTAGGCCTTGCCCTTGTTTAGTTAGTTACATAAGTGTTTTAGATGTACCTCAAATGAAGACCACGTTGGAATTTTTGAGAATTCACGGAGTTTTATCTCATGGGATCAATAATGTCTCTGTTACCGACCGAGCGACTAAATCTCTGACCTCAGATTTTTACATGTCTATATTGTCTAAACATGTTATGGGCAGCTATACTAAGTACCTAGTAGACCTTATGTAAGCATCATCACTACATAGTATAAAATTAAGTCGCTTTCTCTGTCCCTATGTCCCTATGTATGCTTACATCTTCAAAACTACACAACGGATTTTGATGCGGTTTTTTAATAGATAGAGTGATTCAAGAGGAAGGTTTTTATGTATAATTCTACGCAGACGAAGTCGCGGGCAGAAGCTAGTTGTGAATAAGTAAACGTTTAATTTCATTTCGGAAAATCAATAGCCTGATCTGATAGTTCACCCAAGCGATGTCTTGGTTGCAAAGTTAAGTTTACTAGGTATGTTTAAAGATGTTATGTAGCGTGATAATTTGCCTCTTCACTAACAAGATGTCCCAACAAAAAATAATTACTTGTATAAACATCGACGAAAACAATATTTTTTGTCGTAAACGGCATCTCCGCAGTTGACCCACTGTCAAACAATTAACCAAGCCATTTGCATTAATTTAATGACTTTACGTAAAGCACGAAGAAATCAGTAATTTTAGCCTCCAACGATTTTAATAATGAAAATTTCGTAACGAAAGTGTCGTCAAGAAAAAGTAGCAGCAAAAAAATTACAAGTGAAATTCTTCACGGCAACTTATTTCACATCATTGCTAAATTCCATGCTGGTCTGGGAGCAAAGAAAAAATATAGAATGAGGCTAGAAGCCCATCACTAATTTGATTCCATTTTCCATTTTCCACCTATACGCCCACAATCTTGCTAAATGTGGCCTGTACTTACCAGATTAGGCTCTGTTTACCCCGTAAGGGATAATGACGTGATTTGTGTATGTATGTATGCTAAAACATTTTACATCAATTGACCTAGGAGACCCTCTGCCTATGAACGTCTCATGTTCAAAATACGGCAGTTATCGTAAAATATTAACAGTTATATCATTAATACGAACTATAGCTATGAAGTAACTATTAATTTCTCATGACTTTGGGTGGTCTATCTAGGACTCAACGACTAGAAACTGTTTAAGGTACCCGTCCAATAAATAAATACACCGTCGCGTCTACTGATGCGTTACTTCACATTATAGCCTATAGAGTCATTCGGGTCAAGAGCACGCACTTTTTTTTTGATGGCCTCCCAGACCTATAAAGAATTATATAATTGGCATGTTATGATATTAAATCTGTAGAATATTCAATAAATTTTCACTATTTAAGTAAATTTTCCATCAAGATTAATTAGTTTTAGCCCTACAAGGGCTTAACTGGAAACTTTTCCAATGCGTGCTCTTGACCCGATGTGTGGGTAAAATTACGCAAGTCTTAGGGTAAAGTTACGCACGCGGGGTAAACGTACGCAGTCATTCGGGTCAAGAGCACGCATTTTTTTTTTGATGGCCTCCCAGACCTATAAAGAATTATATAATTGGCATGTTATGATATTAAATCTGTAGAATATTCAATAAATTTTCACTATTTAAGAAAATTTTCCATCAAGATTAATTAGTTTTAGCCCTACATAGGCTTAACTGAAAATTTTTCCAATGCGTACTCTTGACCCGATGTGTTCGCCTTCATTATTTGGTCATCTGAGATGAGGGTCCGCTGAGGGGCCTTCCTTATGTAATTTGTCGGCATTTTGGTGTATTCTGAAAGATTGAACAATTTTTGATATTTTTATTTCATTTGGGGTATAAGTACGCAACGGGGGTAACGTACGCGTGCGTACTATTAATCTCGTACTCTTACCCCAATCGGCAAATATACCAAATAATCAGTCACAACACACACGTTAAATACTTTTTACGAATATGATAAACTTACATAAAAACTACATTAAATGAACAATAGAAATATAGTATACTTACTAGCACAGAGCTATCCATTTAACTACAGCACACTTTTCCGTGGCTCAAAAATTAAACGAAATAAGCGTGCTACAAGTATTCGGCGACGTGTCGCGACCAGTACTTAGATTGCGTCGGCGCGGCTCGTGGCTCCTAAACGGCGACAGTAGCGCCACTCTGTTTTACAAACACAGACCTCGGCCCCCCCACCCCTGTCGGAGATCGGACCACCGCGTACTTTTACCCACCGCGTGCTGTTACCCCGAATGACTCTAAAGTAAATTGGCATGGGACATCAGTTATAATACATAAGACGGAATAGAAGTAAGTAACGTCTGTCATTTATTGTTGATGCGTACTTGTTTGATTGGTTGAACTGTTCTTAGTTTACTTAGTATAAACCAACATTAATGCTGCTTCTGTAGGCGACGTGCCTATTTAGGTACCTACGTGTTACAACCTTTTTATCAAATTGTCCTATTTTAACCCTGGCCGCAAACAAACTTTGGGACTATCGTTTCTTTGCTCACCAGTTGGCGCCACTGTTGACTAAGGTCCAGAGATAACTGTCAAAGGCGACTTCATAAGATCGGCGCCGAAACAAAGTTTTCAATCTTGAATCTCATTAAGATCATCATATCGAGTAGCTATGCCGCAATGTTGTGCAGTTCCATTTTGAAAATCCATCCAAATCTACCTCGTATGTTTTTCTGCTACAAAACGTTCGCTAATAAAAGCTTAAGTCCTTTGAACACTTGAATTAACTCTTCTTTGTCATGTTTCCGCCAAACTACAGTTGAGTACTTTCTATACTTTAGATGGCGTTACGTAATATTAATACCGTCTTCTTAATTATACATTGTGATAACACCTCAATATTCACAACGCAAACAAAGCCTCAACGTTTTCACTTTTATATCATCTACATATAGTACCAATTAATTAACAAATACATCGGAATGTTTACTTTCGCATTCGAAAAAAGGTCAATAGCTAATGTCATTTTCTTAGCTCCACCGTCACTGAAGGTATATGCCATTCATTGTGTGAAGGGGCTGTAATGTCACAGCTACTTATGAGTCTTCTATTTGTTTTTGTTGTCAAATACCAAGGTAACCTTTCCAAAGAACTTTAGCCCTAACCGTGTCAAAATTTTAAAATTAATTTTATCGTGAACTGCTTTTGTTTTTAAGACTTCAATACTCTAAATTCATGAATAAAGGTCGCGAATGCCTTCACATATCGTTCGGAAAAAGAGTAAATGTGTGACAGGTCATACTCTTCTCTCTCCTTCTTTTTTAATATGGCCTGAGGGAGGCAACAGACGACCCGCGCGCGGGCAGCTTTCTCGCACAAAGACTCGCAATTGCGATACAACGCGGGAATGCTGCCTGCGTGATGGGGACCCTACCTAAGGATCCAAATTTATTTTAATTTTTAACATAATTTATTTTACTAAGTTATTTTAAGGTAGCCTAAGTTTATATCAATTTATTGAAATAAATGTCTACGTCATCGATGCGATGATTTCGCCAATGTCAAAGTAATAAATACAGTATTCAAAATCTTGTGACAAAAATGTTGGCAATGTTGTACGGTAGAACACGGTCAAAAGACCCCTCCCCCCTGTCGGGGTCTTAGCCAACAGAATCTGCCAGGAAATCATTAACCGATGCCCCAGGATGCACCGGACCAATCACTGCTCTTCCCCTCGGACGGATCCAAAAACGAACCGCAGCTCTCTACACGCGGAGGTAACGACTAGCACCCCAGGTCACACAAACCTGAAGATTAATCAAAATATTCAGCTGTCATTTTATTCTACTTCATTTAAATATCTTTTAATCCACAAAAGGGTTTGGTGTAAAAAACTAATAATATTTTGACCTTTCAGATTTCGAATTTAATGGCGTCAAACGTGGCGCCGCGTGCGCAGAGGGGATCATCGCTGACAAATGTCACGATCATGCGCAATAAAGGGCACGTGTTAAATTGCTTCTACATCCATTGTATTGTCCCGTTAAAATTAATAAAGGTGATGCGTTTTGTATTCGTAATAAAGCCAAAATGGGAGTTGATGTCGATTCTTTAGATGTGTATTTATGCGAGTTTTCAAATATCTACCAAATGGGGGAGGACTGAGTCCATCAGTGGACGTCTTACGGCTGATATAATGATGACGTTCAACGGAAGCCCTTCGTACGGTCGAAGAACAGTTTGGTAATGATTGCTCCAGTGATCGTTTGGTCTCAAATTTCTCCAGCTTGTTAGGTTAGGTTTATTTTATATTTTTTCTGAAACTTCGTGGCTCAGTATACATTCAGTTTAAAGTAGTAGACAAATTTAAATATCTGAGGCATTATGCTAAGTGAAGACCTGAAAGACTATTTGAATCTTGAAAGGGAAAGAGTTATGACAGTAAGAGGCAATATGCTTGCCCGTAGATTAGTACGTGCTAAGGAGATAAGAAATACAATCTAAGTAATAAACGTTCTTAAGAACAGTTTTGATTATTTTGACGCAATCGTGTAAGACTTATGATAACGACAGTACCAGAGCCTTAGACTTGTAGGAATCGCTTCATGTTCTTACCTGTAACAAACAAAAACGATAATTAATTAAAAAAAAACAAATTCAACTTAAATTTGGTCCATTTTGGATTGGTATTTTCACATACTTGTTTTCAGAAATCGGACGCCTGACAACCAATTCCACTCGTAATGATAATAACTAACAACAATAGCCTGAGCTGTTTCGTTCTCGTATATCATAGAGGAAATAACAAATAAGAGCGGTAATAAGAGCTATCCAATTGTGGCAACACATCAGTCTTTTTCGACTTACACCATACTAACACCTTTTTTTCAAATTGATTTATATATTATCTTCTACATGGAACAAACCCATTTAAGTTATTAGTATTTTAAAATCAATCGAGCTTCATTCACTCCGCACAGCGACTAAACACTAACTATCCATATACCCTTTTAACCATCCATCCTCCATGCTGGTCTGGAAGCAAAGAAAAAACATAGAATGTACTAGTTGCGTCTCTACCCGCGCAGATGGTAAAAGCCCATAGAAATGGGCGAAAATAATAGGAATGTTATAGGCGATGAGGCTAGCAACCCATCACTATTTTGATTCCATTTTCCACCTATACGCCCACAATCTTGCTAAATGTGGCCTGTAGGTACCCGTTACCATAAGCTCCGTCTACCCTGTAAGGGATAAAGACGTTATTTGTGCATGTGCATGTATTTAACCATCGGCTGGCCAATCAGAGTGCAGTAATCGCCAATTTCGGCTTGGCGTAATTTTATTTCATATTTTGTATGACGTTACGGCTCTATTAGGTTGTTTGCTCTATGTTGTGTACCAACCCAACGGGGTAGATTCGTGACTCATGTTGTTCCAATTCCGTGACGTCTGAGATTATTTTAATAACGTTGTCAACCTTCTCCGCCTCGCTTGGAGCGGTGTCATTTGCAGTACAAATTATTATTTCGCCAGCTAACACAGCTCTATGGCCCGCCATTTGTGGGTAAACTGTTTGGCTCAATAATGATTTGCGTGAATTAAGCGGAGATTTATTTGGTGTCAATGACGAATGAAACTTTGTTATGGCTTAATATGTTTAGAGCCAGGTCGTGAATTCGTTGCAAAAAATTGTTAGAAATCATAAAAAATTACTTCTTTAAAATTGGTATACTACGTATGATGCTAAGTTTAGTTTTATAGACTAAAATAAAATGAATTATATAAGGACTAGTAATTTTGCCGGAATATCTCAGAAGGTGTTTAGGTTAATTTGATAAAACTGTACATAGGTACATTTCTAAATGTCACTGAAAATTAGAACACATAGAAAAATCTGAAAAGTAAAGCTACGGATCCTCGTCATTCCGTGACGCGTGCTATAATACCCCTATACAACCCATAGCAGGTGGGTAGTTTTCGAATTTTTCTACCTGTTACTAGCTGTCACGTGACCTATTGTTACTATGCGAATTTTTGTCGCTTGCTTGAATGATGTGTCTGTACGACACAATTACAAACTCCCGTGCAACATCTACTGCTCACCAGGGACGAGAGAAGGCGCTGTTTTTCAAATGATAGGTACTATCAAATGAATCAAGAATTTTCATTTCTTGATTATTATAAGGTCTAATAATTGTGCCGGAACATTTCAGAAGCTGTTTAGGTTAATTTGATCAAACTGTACATACGTGTTTACATAAGTCACGTCTTTATAAACACAGCCTAGGGTAACAGGACCCAAAGGTCACACTTAGTATGATTGTAGGCGTACAGGTGGAAAGGGGAATCAAAGTAGTGATGGGTTGCTAGCACCATCGCCTAGAACATGTTTCCTAAATTTTTTGTCTATACTCTCGCTTTTACCATCTCTGCGAGGCAGCATTTAAGTGTAACTGTACATTTTGAACATAGAAAAATTGTATGGACCAGTATTAAAATATCATAAAGTGCATTTACGGGAGTGTTTAGCAAAACAGACCTGAAATCCTGCTGCGGTATTCTGAAGTAATAATGAGACAGGGCATAAATATAGCAAAGACAAAAAGTACTAACGGTTTTAAGCAATTAACTGTTTTATTAAAAGCGTTTTCATGCCTAATTAGTCTCCTAGTGCTAACGACACTTACAAACGAGGTGACATACATTCAAACCTACTCAAGACACACGCAGTGTCATACACAGATGGCGAAAACAATTTGCCCGTGTGTAATTAACCATAGTAATTAACATAGTTCTTATAACGGTACCCACGTCAAATTCGTACATTAGCACTTTTGACTAGTAGAGACTTTATACATATCTACTGTAGACTAATATAATTTAAAGCTCGGGAAGCTTATACTTCCCATTTATAAATGTATTTAATTAAAGTAGAATTATAGGATTGTATAATGTATTTTATTTTGAAAAAATGACTTTCTGCGAAGTTTCTTGCGGCGCATTCTTCTTGGCAATGATGGTCTTTCCGAATGCGCTGGCAGTTTCTAAAAAGACATGTAAAAGAGCCCTTGGCGGCCAATTTGCAAAAATAAATTTTCATTTTCATTTTCATTTCACGTCTTTATCTCTTACGGGGTAGACAGATCCTAAGGTAACAAAAGGTAAAGGTAAGGTAGCTAATAAAATGGTTATACAATTTCAGAATGCTGCCCGTTGTGATAGTCTTCACTACAACAATCTGAACGCATGGCAACAAGGCCTTTCATTTGGCCTTAGTAAAAAGAGGAATTTCAAGAGGTCGCCCAATTCAGGCAGTAAAAAGCGCATTCTGTGTTTACAGCAGTAAATATGCCTCATTAACGAGGCTGACTGTTTTGCTTCGAGGAATGTTGGGGATGGCTTAGGAGTTTGGAATGGTTGAGACGAGCACAGTACACAGATTGACTTATTCTAACTAAGTAGTAGATGGTATTTAAATAAGGTTCTGTTAAAAAAATCTTTTTTCAATACAAGCTTTTTTTGCTAACTGTACTTGCATTGTCATACGTCCTACATAATGTATACCAAATATCAAGTTAATCGGACCAACCGTTGAAGAGTTCTCTTCTGCGGAGACGACCCTGGCCGGGTCACCAGAACTCCACTACCAGATTATTGTATTGTCATCTGACTTACTCGAGTCTGCCAATTTCAGCTCAATCGATTGAAGATATCTGAAGATATCTGCTTCAAAATTGAGTCGCAAGATTCCACCCGGACATAACTTACATACGTTGCAAGTTAATAATAATATAAAGCTTGAAAGAGAAATTATTTTCTATCTTGCTATCTCACTCACTTATGGATTTGATACTTATATTGGCCGAACGCATCCGAAACCCGAATGTATTTAGAAAAAACCTTAATATATACGAGTAGATATTTTCAAAAATCACGTATAAATTAGTTCCTTAGGGTTGCCTGCACGATCTAGGGTTACAAATGTATATGGTTAAATTTGAGTTAGGAAAGACAGTTTCATAAGCCTATTATTGGTATAATTCTACTGAGATCAATCTGTGCACCGTGGCATTGCGTATACGCACGTACAGGTCATCATTCGGCATCGTGTCGCGTGGCGAGCGTATCTTCCCATTTCGTAACAATGGACAGATTCTTAAAGGTCTGGAGCTTGATTTTCGGTGCCAAGGAGATCAATCTCGATCGTGACACTGTATGAAAAATCTATCGTCATTACGGAATCTTGAAATAGAGATGTATCTCGATGACAAATAAAAGTACGGCTTTTTCCAGGCAAAATTAATGAAATTATAACACGCTAGCGTACCTATTAGATAAAGAAAGTTACCAATAAATCACAGAAAAATATATAACTGGTCTGTAACTGGCAAAAGGCAAATTTCAAAGTAGTAAACAAAGACAAACGAGTGTTACATGAAAATAAGCTTAACAAACGTTTATAAGTAAGAAACAAAGTATACGTGGCCTAACAAGTAACCTTGTGGCACAACCCGAATAATATTCCTTCGTCACTGTAGAGTTTAAGTCATTTTCATTTTATTAACGATACAAGGTGTTGAAAAATGTATATTTTTAACATGAGGTATAACTAACAATAACTTTATATGTAGTGCACTGGCCTTTGACCTACATTTTTCAAGTTCACTCTGTCAAAGGCTTTTGCTTTCTCATTTCAATCTGAAATGACTATAACTTTTTAATGTTCATATATGAGTAGCTAAGAACAGAAGTGTTATAGTTACACTGAAGATGCAAGTAGACAATACATAATGCAATTACTTTCAACTAAAGTTTCACAACGATATATCTCCGAAGATTGTTAAGAACTAAGGCACGATTTACTCCATTTAAGTCAAAACGAATCAAATGTCCGGATAATGTCCGTACAATTTATGTTCCCGGAACCCCTAACAATTATGAGGCGCATGCGCGGAAGACAGATAACAACGGTCGACAACAATTACTCGAAAGTTCTGTTTCACGTAACTAAATGTCCCTGGCGATCTGGTGTACCATTTGTTCTCATTTAATCTACACTATGTAATATTATAAAGAAGAAAGATTTAATTATTTTTGTTTGTTTGTTTGCATTGAATAGGCTCAACAGAGGCTATATTTAGTTGTATATATTTAAGTATGTATTTATCTACATTATATAAGTCTGTATATCCGTTGCCTGGTATCCATAGTACAAGCTTTGCTTACTTTGGGACTGGGTCAATTGGTGTAATTTGTCCCATATTTATTTATAATTCTGCGTGGACGAAGTCACGGACAAAAACTAGTAGGAAATAAAACGGCTTAGTGAATTTATACAAGTTATTTTTAATAAACAAATGTGTACCTATAACATTTCATAAATTATACTAGTTATAGTTAACATTCTGAATAAAACAGTTACACATCATGATACTTTGCCTCCCGAAAATTGCATGATTCCCGTGGGATAGAATTTTTAACTTAAAACAGCAGACAATTATGAGAGTACTTGAAAAAAAAAAACAAAAAAATAGCACAACACCATTCAATTAAGAAAATGGTGAAAGACATAGTTTCAAAATACAAAAATTGGCATTTTGTGTACGACATTAACTCTCTCGTTTTGTCGCCTCTGGCCCATTGGCAGGCGACGGGACAGCCATAGCTTTAAGCCTCCCAAATAAATAATTATTATAATTATATAAACCATCGATTACTTAACCATTAGAAGAAGAGCTCAAACACATAGTAAGAGCTAAAAGCAAGCGTTAGCAATTGAAATCGTAATTCGCATGTCCGCACTTTCGAAGCCGCGGGCTTTTGATCGCGAGCTTTTGAGCTTTCTAAATCCACTGCCGGTGCTGGCCGGAGCTTTATGCGTGGACGCCGACCAAGTCATAAGTCAAGAGCGGATATATTCTGGCAAATGAAGATTGAAATTTTAACCGGTTAGTGCAAACACTGAAAGCAGTTTTGCATTCCGTTATCTAAGTAAATCCGAGAAGTTTGCATTAATACTATTTTGTTTTTTCTGGAAAACCGGATAACGGAATCTGGATGAATATTCTTAAAGCCTTTGCGATACTAGTATCGCAAAGGCTTTAAGAATATACAGAAGTTAATGTTCTTTTGAATAACAAAACTGAATGGATTTGGATCAAATTTGGTATGCCAGCTGGTCACCATCTCATCATCTCCAGCCTATATACGTCCCACTGCTGGGCACAGGTCTCCTCTCATGACGAGAGGGCTTGGGCTATAGTTCCCACGCGGGCCCAGTGCGGATTAGGAACTTCACGCACCATTGAATTGCTTCGCAGATGTATTGTGTGCAGGTTCCCATGTAAAATCACACATAAATTCCGAAAAACTCAGAGGTGCGAGCCTGGGCCCGAACCCACGACCCTCTGCAAGAGTTCACAGGTCAAACCACTAGACTACCACGGCTTTTTATTTTTATTGCATAGTTCCCGTGGGATACCGATAAACATGTTTCTTACCAATTCTACGCGGAAGAAGTCGTGGGCAGAAGCTAATACCTATATTTGCGTACAGGCGAGGGTCAAATTTTTTGCCACTTAGTTTAATTCACAACTTCATTTTTCTATTTAGGGCCGATTTTTCAATCGTCGGATAAGCCTTATTCGACGGACAACTCTATGGGTATCTGTCAGCTAAGTGCTTATCTGAGGATTGAAAAATCGGCCCTTACTTAACTAATTATTCTCACCCGCTTTAAGCTTACGCTTTGAACCGCGCTAAATAGTAGTAAAATTTACAACTGATATAAACGCATCTGTCAGACTTTAAGACCGATTGTGCGCTGGATTGCTCGCATAAGATTCAGAAATTATGCCTTTTTGGTCTAACTGGGCTTAGTTCTATGGAACTATACACCGGAATGATCTACTACAAGACTTTACAAAGACGTTGTTATGTATAAGCTTTCGCTTGAAATGATATTGCGAGTATTAACTACGCTTTGAAGTCACAGATATCAGATAGGTATATCATTCATTACACATAAACGGAAAACTCACGTATAAAAAGTCGAGTGATGCTCGACATGTTTCGGACTATTACGTACGTTAAGTGAGTTATCCGTTTATGTGTAATGATGATTAAGTCTCACGGCAGTTTCATGTTGGCAGATAGGTATAATGTTTGAAATTTAAGAAATACGGTAGGTCAATCGGACGATTCCGTATTATTACCTATACCTACAGGCCCTTGGTATTTTTTAAATTGTGTTCAAAGTTACTGTCAAATGAATCAAGAATTTTTACTTGATTTTTTATGTTTACTTTTACGGTTACACTGAAAATTAGAACACATGGAATAATCTGAAAAGTAAAGCTAAGGCTGGGAATCGAACCCGGATCCTCGTCATTCCGTACGTATACCGCGTCTATCCCTCACGGGGTAGACAGCCTAAGGTAACACGGTTAGCATGATCGTGGGCGTATGTGGAAAGGGGAATCAAAATAGTGATGGGTTGCTACACCTAATACACCTACAGTCATGCTAAACGTGGCCTTTAGGTTTTGTTACCTCAGGCTCTGTTTACCCCGTAAGGGATATAGACATGATTTGTGTATGTATTAAATGTTTAAGCCCAATTATTATTTACGGCCTGATATCGAGGCAACTTGAGGAACGAGGTGTTAGATATCAGCAATACACTTCACATGTAAACTAGAATAGAAAGTGGCAAAAGCTAGAAACTCAAGAAAACGGTAGTTCGCAATTACACTGATTGGCATTTTATTATTCTTGATAGTTTTAAATTGTGACTTTTGGGCGCCATAAACCGACCGTGGCGGTCTAATCAAGGATTTCTCGGTTCAACTGTTGATTGCGGAAACCACTCGGTTCATTAAATTGATTGGTCTGGAACATTCTTTGGTTTGCTGGTCCTTCGAGCCGGATAAAAATAGAAGTGGCGAACGATCGCTTTTTTTTCCAAAAAAAATATAAAAATTAAATTCGAAAAGATTCAAAGAAAAATTGTACAAAAGAGTGGAAATGTAACACAAATTTGAAATAAAAGAAATTGCATTACGGCAACTGCGCTCTAATTGGCCAACCCAAGCTCAGGCAGACATCTTATTCAATCAGATATTACTACCACTCTATCGGTTAATTTACCTATGACCTAATTGAAAAATTGCTGCATTAAACTTGTCGCTCCTGGTGACAAGTTTTACTATATAGTAAAACTCAAGTAGCTCTACCTCATAACGCATGTCAATCTGTCACCGCGTGAACACGTAACTCGCTAACGGCAACGCAAGTGCTTTAAAGCCACTTTTGGCACTTATTACTCAAGTTTTTCAACTTTTATCCTTTGGTACTGCATTTTTTATGCTATTAAAACTATTCGAGGTAAACCGTCACTTCATCTTGCTGTAACGGTATAAGCTGTTAGCATAGAGGAAATAGCTAATAGAGTAGAAATGTTGAACAATTTACAGTAAAAAAATCGCCAAGGCATTGTGGCGACTGCTACACCCTGATTGGCTGGCCGAAGGTCAATCAGGTCACTAGAGCTGGGCTAGCAGTTAACGGCTATTATGATCGATACAAATAGTTAATATTTAGCAATAGCGTGGCATAGTGAATCTTACAATATTATAAAGGCGAAAGTTTGTAAGTTTGAATGTTTGTCTGCTTGTTGCTGTTTTATGGCAAAACGGCTAAACCGATTTTATTTAAATGACTTTCGTCGCGCTATCGAAGTTTCTTAGCGCGGAAATATAAAGACAACTTCCAACTATCTTCCTTTGGAGTTCGGTTCCGTCTGCCTGGAGAGAGCTCTCTATTGTAGCCTTTTCCAACATATGCGAGATAAACTGCCGTAAGTAACTTAACCCTGTTTTAGCGCTGTAAACTGCTGTTCATTTGTGCAGTCATCCGAGGCCGTCAGAATCAGTGTTGAGGTCAACACCCCGATGACATAATACTGGTGAGTCAGTGCTACTGTTGACTATGATTTTGGAGCAAAAAGTTTTGCTGCGGCAAAAAGTATGGCCATAGTAAACGTAGTAGTGATTATGTAACATTTTCTTAATAGTTACGGTTCGGAGGTATAATTATTATGATTTGACGATGAGAGTCATTTTCAGGCTCTAATATTTCAAAACATAAATTGAAACATGTTTTAAGACATTTATTCATTTTACCTAGGTATACAATTGAAAGGCTAAAATCACCAGACTACATTTATAGGGTGATGCAAAAATTATACCTAAATCAGAAAAGGGTTTAAATGGTTCCTTATAAAAAGTCCATCGGCAAATTAAGACTGACCGAAAAAAAACATTGAAGTGCAACCCTTAACCCCGCTCTAGTAAAATAGAAAGCCTAATTGCATTCTTACCTAATATCTCCGGAGTGACAAATGACAAGCGTAACAATTAAAAATATTGAAATAAGTATAGATATTTGGCATCAGATCCAGGAATGTCATTGGCTATTCACTGGCCAAAGTACAAAGAGGCAACGTTTGGCCATTCCAAACTTGTTGCCTTGTCTCTATTTTATTGAACCTGGCAATTAAACTTCAAAACTGCCATATTATCCTAACAAGCAACGTACACCATAACGCTCCTTTCGCTGGAGTCGGCTAAAATACTAGAACGCCTAATCTAAATGACCAACAAGAGGCCGACCACCGCGTCGTAGTATTTACGATTAAAGAAGTAAAACACATTAAAATAACGGTTATGGCTTCGCGAATCGACTTTCGATTCTAGCCCCTAGCGGATTTTGAAGATTTAAAACGCTTAAAATTATACGCAATTAGTTTATGCCCGGGGTTATGCGCGGACTTGTTTTTAAAGATTCAAAGCGATAGAAAAAGGAAATATCTTCGCTGTCTGTTTGATAGGAACGAAAGTAAATCCTTGAAGTCTGAATTTAACATCATCCTGTTATTTTGTTGTTTACAAACGGACATGAGGTTCACCAGATTACGAGTCCTGGTGCGTTGCCTTGGTTGGTTGACTAGTTTAAACTGGAAATCAACAGTTTTTGTTGATTACCGATTCAAACGTGATAACGTTACTAAACCAAATAACGTAAAAAATTGTTACCTATCATTATCATATTTTAAATAAATAATAAATAAATACAATGGGGCAAATTCCACCAATTTGTCCTAGTCCCAAACTAAGAAAACCTTGTACTATGGGTACCAGGCAACGGATAAACATACTTATAAATATAATGTACAAAAATCCATGACACGTGTACAATCATTCGTATTCATCATACAAATGCCTGCCCCCACCGGGATTCGAACGCGGGATTTCTAGCTTCATAGTAGTCCGGTAACGTTAAACAGCCCTGAATACTAAAAGGAGACCTCAAAGTTTCGAAAACACAGTTACAGTACTTTCTGTGTTCGATAGAGCCTTCCACCTCTTAAAGTTATTTATTGTCTTTTATAGAACGTATAAAGTTGTCTATAAGGTTTGTGCTAAGCACTGCTATGCGGAGAGAAGCCTCTACGAGGCACTGATTCTACACAACCGGTCGTAACTCCATACCCGTAGTGCTGGCCACATACTCGATAAAATTAGATCATACATACATACATAAATCATTTTTATCCCTTACGGAGTAGACAGAACCTAAGGTAATGTATAAAAGCCACAAGCATGATTGTGGGCGTATGGATGGAAAGGGTAATGGAAATAGTGATGGGTTGCTAGCCACATCGCCTATGACCTATGACTAAGATATTTGCAATTAGATCATCCGTGACATTAAATTCAAAATTTAGTAATCATACGTAAGTCAACAATATTGCGCCAAAACTTCAGTCTTCAACTAAGTTGGTTAGCTTGTAATAGTTTCTACATGTTTCATGTTTTCTCCAAGATCACCACCTTTACATTAAACTGCGTTTGTAATAGACTAAAATTAAAAGATTAATAGATATTTTTTTTTCAATAACAACTGATTGTGTCTTCGACATTCGAATCGGCATTATTAAAAAATATCAAATAGCTATGAACGTTTAGTACTGCTTAACTAAAGCATTGTTAGAGAGCTGAATATCTATTTTTAATTTCTGTGTTTTTTTTTCTTGTTTTTTTTTGCTATAAAATTGTGTATATTCTCTTATACTTGTGTGTCTTGCAACAAGGAATAAATGTCTTCTTTCTTTCTTTCTTTCTTTCTTAGACAGTTGCTTAATATCGCTCAACAAAAAAACCTACAGCCACCGCTTTTCACCAAGCATTGTATCACAGAATCGCGTCAATCGCAGGCTCATATTATCAAAGCCGCTTTGAAGTCTAATTGCTCTAACGAGCCCCGCGTCAGATGGTATCGATTTCGATATCTGCTTTCAATCGATAGACGGCACATCACTGGCTGCCAGACAGGTATTATTAGGTCTTCCTGCTCTCGATTCGCAACCTAACACGACAATTGTGGCTCGAGATACCTAGTTAGGTTTCGAAATCTGTGATTCTGGGATCGTTTGTTTGTTATTCAAATTATTTTGCGGGTGGCAGGGCCTTGTGCAAGGTCCGTCCGGATCGCTACCACCATCTTACTCGCTAATCCTGCCGCTAAGTAGCAGTGCTTGCACTGCTGTGTTCCGGTGTGGAGAGTAAGACAGCCGGGGAAATTACGGGCACAAGAGGCATTTCATCTTAGTCCTCTAGGTTGGCAACGCATCTGCAATCCCTCCGGGGTTGCGGGTGTCTATGGGCAGTGGTGATCACTTACCATCAGGTGACCCATTTGTTCGTTTGCCTTCCTATTCATATAAAAAAAAAAAAAAAAAAAAAAAAAAAAAAAAAAATTTGGTTCTTTCTAGCGTCTTGGTTTTCGTCTGAATTATATACTACTCAAAAGAAAATAGGGCTAACAGAGTTTCATCGGTGAACATATATGTAAGTACATATAAAATCTTCTATTTCTTATTTAAAGTAGAGTTTAAGCAATAGAAAATAATTGATGAAAAATAACGTAATGAGTTTGATGCGTCAAAATAAAAACACAAACTTTTAGCTTAAGCGGTCGGTCTATAGTATACGTAACCCAGTCAACATTATTTTATATCATAATTAAATACATAAAATGCAAACCCTGGTGTTTAAATACTCTAGCATAACTAGTTTTAATTATTCACACTGCAAAGTTTTAGGCTTAAGACGTAAAGTGGGTTAAAACTGATTTGAAAATTAAGTATTATTTTATTGATCAAATATAACAAGCTAAAAGCTTTTAAGCTAATGTTACACGCTCCTAAAATATAATATTTTCTTGTCATCTTTGTGTTTTTAAAGTTCCGTACCCAAACGGCAAAAACGCTAAAAACACTTTTAAAACATAAATCACGTCTTTATCCCTTACGGGGTAGACAGAGTCTAAGGATTGTGGGCGTATATGTGGAAAGGGAAAATCAAAATGAGACCTAAGATTTTCGCCAATTCTCTCGATGGGCTTTTACCATTTGCGTGGGCAGAGAACCGATTGGTATATTCTATGGTTTTTCTTTACTCCCCGACCAGCTTGGAAGAAAACACAGTTTTACATGAAAATACGTAACATCATGATTTTTTTACCTTTTCGCCGCCAAACAGCTCTAGTGTCACCGGCAACTGTCAATTTGTCAAATGAAGGTGCATTTTACGCTGGACTTACTGACTTTATATCAGGGGTGCGAGTCGGGTTACCTCCGCGTGTGATCCAGAGCTGCGGTTCGTTTTTGGATTCGTCCGAGGGGAAGTGCAGTGCTTGTTCCGGTGCACCCTGGGCACCGGTTAATGATTTCCTGGCGGTCACCGAGGGATATCATTATCCGTTGGCTAAGAGCCCGACAGGGGGGGGGGGGAGGGGTCTTATGGCCATGTTCTACCGTTCAACGTTGCCGACATTTTTGTCACAAGATTTTTGAATACTGTATTTATTACCTTGACATTTGCGAAATCATCGCATGGTTCAATGGGGCCATATTATAAAAGAAGAAGAAGAAGAAGACTTTATATCAAGTCAACGGCGGCGAAAAGGTTTAAGACATGGTATTTTGTGCCAGCGCCACTTTCCACTTTATTAGGATACGGAAACCTTTTTTAAGCGTACCTAGTCCATCACGAACTTGCCTTTGATACCTACTTCAGAAAGACGCGGCCCGCCTGCCTAGCTTCACTGTTCAGTTACCTTATAACTCCGAGAATAAATTATTACCGTCTTGTATTTACAATCAATATTGATTTGAGTGTCGGATCATTAACCACTCATTAGAGCGGGGAGCAATTAATGAATAGTAATGTTGTTACTGATCGAATAATCAAGAGTACAGACTATTAAAAGGAAGAAAGGATTAGCTTGAACCATAGTACCAAGCCCCTCATTGAAAAAAATGAAAATAGTTAATTGAATCAGGCGTTACTTTGCTTTATTTACCTTGCTACTCCGCTGCTTTGAGTAGCGGAGTAGCAAGGTAATTAAAAATTAAGTCTGTTAAAGCAATAAGTAGGTATGTTTTGTTTGTGTCTAACAAAATCATACACATGCTAAAGTGATAATCAAAGGGAAACTGATGAGTAAAGAAAGAATGTACTATAGCTAGTGCAGGTGTGAGAAGTTTCAAAGGAAAACTTGGCAATAATTTACAATGAACAAAAAACATTTAATTTGCTACTCCGCTAAACTTCTGCTTTTTTGTTAATTAAAATGGACCTCCGCAGAGTTACGCCAAAATTTATATATTTACAATCAAAATCACTGATAAAAAGACACTGAAATAATGGCATACTGTATATTTTAAATTTAAATGTGGCTGGCCGCAGTAATTTCGACAATTTTTTTTAAGAGAAGATACGGTTTCGAAATTCAAAAATTGTAAACGGCGATTTGCTATTTCTCTATAGTTCAAGGATTCTTAAATAACGGTAAAAGACCGTTTTAGCTTTTTGTGGTGTTAAACGGTTAAAACTCAAGGAGGGCTATAAAATATGTTTGCTAGAAAAGTGAGTGTATACAAAAAATGTCGGCCAGGCATTCCAGTGCGTCACACGGCTCAATACATACACGGTTCAATAGTTCGTGTTACAAATGTTACAATAAGTTTAACGTAAGACATAAAATTTAGTATAACGTCATGGTCGGGAAGACATTTGTTTTCCGTAACTGTACAAAGTTTTTGTTCACGTAAGTACACGAGTACAAATTTAAAAAATATTCCATATGTTTAACAAAACAGATTTTATCTGATATCCGCTTTACATTTTGTAATTTGGTTTCGCGAACTTGAATACTCCGTTGGATAAATCTTAGACACTATAGACACAATAGTCATGCTGATTTCAGAGAAAAACATATTTTTGAATTTATGAATACATTTTTTAAATCTTTTATGCCAGTTTTTCACAGCAAATGCAAACATTTATGCCATACATACATAAAATGTATTTTTGTCATGAGAAATAACACCGCAGATTATGAAATTTACTTCACAAAGCATGCGCCTACGCAGTAACAAGTCCAGTGGCAGTTTGCGTACAAACATGACAGTGTGTGTCAACTTATAAAAAAGGTAAACAAAGCGTTAGCCGCCATTACTCTGCAGAGGCGTTTTTACTCTACGCATACCCTTTCACCGGAGGTTGGTTTTCTTTTAGAAAAACGTCTCAACGTTAAGAGTCAAACGAGTTAACGAAGTTTCACGTTGTATGAACTCGTTAAAGGTAATCTTCTCCTCAGTATAACATCAGTTGAACGGTAGCAAGATCTGTGATGACCACTTAAGGTTACGCGAAGAAAGAAGCCTATTGTTTTTTAAAGGTCCACAAACACATACATATATACATACATACACGTATCACGTCCTCATCCCTTACGGGGTAGAAACAGCCTAAGGTAGCAAAACCTTAAGGCCATGTTTAGCATGGTTAAGGGCGTATAGGTGGAAAGGGGAAACAAACACACTTTACTATAGGTGGCTATGGGCGGAAGGGGATTCCTTTCCATCAGGTGACTCCGCACGCTCGTTTTCCCCCTATACACAAATAAGTATTTTAAGAGTATAATTTTATAAAAGAAAAAAATATGACGTCACATTGTCATTTTAAATTCACGACAATTTAATAGTACAGGACCCCAATAATACAAGTACCCTAATGCTAATGCTGAGTTGGGACCATTTTGTGACAATTTTTTTTGTAATAATTTATTTTAAGTTATATTTTATTTGATTTTTTGTGATTGTCATAAATAAACTTTTTTCTTTTTATTTCTTTCTTTCTTTCTAATTGCCAGATAAAACTAATAAAAAACACAAATAAACAAAAGAGAAGCACAGTGAGAAACTAGCCCATCTATCGACCTAGTTGTCAACGCATCGATTACGCTCATTAAATCGGGTACAACACTACGAGTAGTTACAAGCGCAGCGGTAGGCGGAGTTGACAAGTCGATAGCGGGTATTAGAGGCGGGACGCGGGTTATTCACTGTCGATATCGAGGTTGCTGCTTTGCGTCCGCTTGGTTACACTTTGTTGGTTATTAAAGAGAAACAGCGGGTTCATTTGTTATTTGTTCAATATTGAACAGGACTTTCTTCTTCCAAGCTGGTCTGGCAAAGAAAAAATATAGGATGTACCAGTTGCTTCTCTTCCCGCGCTGATGGTAAAAGCCCTTCGAGGGAATGTGCGAAAGTCTTAAGAATCATGTTAAAGGCGATGCGGCTAGCAACCCATCATTATTTTGATTTCCCTTTCCATCTATGCGCCCTTAATCATGCTAAACGTGGCCTTAAGGTAATGTTCTGTCTTCCTCGTAAGGGACAAAGACGTGATATATGTATGTATGTATGTATGTTGTATGGAACATTTTCGGCAATAAAAATTGTAATAACGGACGGGTAGTTTGAGGGCTTTTCGAGAATAAGGATCGGTAGAACTCGGAAAAGAAGTTTTTTTCAGTTTTTAAAGTCTTACGCTTACTAATGTTACATAGATAATTAAAAAGATTATGAAATAAAAATTAAAGGTTAGCAAAAATATTTTATCAAGGACTTAAGTTTGTATTGTTTTATTGAATTATTAAAATGTTCTTCATAGATATGTCAACAAAATCATCTTCAGCTTTGTTTACAATTTACAACATATCTATGAAAAATTTCAAAACCCCGGCTAGAAAACGTAAAACGAGAATAAGTTTCTTACGTTTATAACCTCCAAAATATGTAAATGTCCAACGAAGCTTACACGTCTTATCGAACGCTTTAAAATTAAAAGCCTTTAAACCGTCACTTTAACATTGACAGCGGACCTTTTCTACAATCAGCTCTGGAAATATTTGGGTTGAAAAAATTTAAACATTCAATTAATACCTGATCCAGTTCAAACTGGTTTCTGATTGAAGCGAGTGCCATTACAAATTACAGATTCTCGAGGTCAATAAATAAATTCGTAATATAATTTTGATTTCAAACAAAAAAAAATAAAGAAAAGTACAATCTGGTATTTGAACGTTTGCAGCTTTCGTAGCTTTCTGTATCCATAGTCACCTGGGTGATGATGAGTCAGTTAGACACTCAGCCAAGACTTACTTTTGATGTGAGTATTCAAATTAAAATTATATAAAAACTACTAGCTGACCCGGCGAACTTTGTTCCGCCTTAAATTTGAAAAATTCCGGGAACTATGCAATTTTTCGGGATAAAAACTATCCTATGTCCTTTCCCGGGACTCAAACTATCTGTATACCAAATTTCAACTTAATCGGCCCAGCGGTTTAAGCGTGAAAAGGTAACAGACAGGCAGACAGACAGACAGACAGACAGAGTTACTTTCGCATTTACAATATTAGTAAGGACTAGTAAGGATGATGTAGTGTTACTTAACATTTTTTGTATTAAATGGCCGCCATATTGGGTGTTCGGAATTTAAAATGAAAGTAGCGTTTTAAACCGCTATAATTTATCCATAAAGGATTGTAGACCACACATTAAAATTATCGACAGTATTAAGAAATACAAAACAATTATTAAGTAAGTGTCTTTGTCTAAAACACTAAATGTCACCAAACACGACATAAATTATTACAATTTACAAGGGTAATAAAATGAATGAATTTCTTGTGGGCGTACCTACTGTGCGTATAGTTACCGAAAGCCATTGATTCATTTAATAATGTTTACTTTTAAAATGTTCATGTAATTGTATTTATTTATTTTCGGAGATCCAACAGCTATACATTACAGAGTGAGTTAGTTATAGTAGTAACATTAAAGCCAATTATAGGCTCTCACAACTAGACACAAATTAAAACAATCAAAACAAAGTACGCGCGTAGTCGCAAACACACACCACGCAACTAAAGATAAAAGAAAGTACAGTTACAAAACTTATCCACTACACACCAACAAATTTAAAGTAAACAAATACCCAATTACTGAAACTGCAGTCACTATATATTAAACATCGATTGTCACGATTGCTTCTTTAGTCGATTTAGGGCATTTCCCTACCACTTTGTTTACTCTCTTCTTCTTTCTTTACTCTCAGACCAGAATGGAAGAAATAAAATGTAGACTGCATTAAAACTAAAATAAATAAAAGAATCAAACGCAGGTGAATCCGAATGCAAAATGAACCGTCGATAATGTTATGGAAAATCTAATTAAACTCTCACAGTCAATCTTCAACTAATTAACATAAGTAATAGACATATAAGGCGCTCTAAATTACTCTTGTTGCTTTTAATAAAATCAAATATATACAGATGAGTGCATTGACAGATATATATCAGGCGAGTGACATTTGCGTTAGAGATATAATTAAATACTGTTCGTTATTAATGACAGCTATAAAAAAAACGGCCAAGTGCGTGTCGGGTCAAGTGCAGTGTAGGATTCAGTACAGCAAATACTCTACAGTAGGTATATTTTCTTCCATGCTGGTCTGGGAGTAAAGAAAAAACATAGAATGTACCAGCTGCTTCTCTTCCCGCGCAGATGGTAAAAGCCTATCGAGAGAATGGGCGATTTTAGGAATCATGTTATGGGCGATGAGGCTAGCAACCCATCACTATTTGGTGCCCCTTTCCACCTATACGCCCACAATTATGCTAAACGTGGCCTTAAGGTTTTGTTACCTTAAGCTCTGTCTACCCCGTAAGGGATAAAGACGATATATATGTATATGTTTGTATAAAAAATCAAGCACTTTATTTGACGTCAACGTGGTATAGAGAGACTTATTGCTGGCAATATCTAGCTCGATTTCTAAACCTCCAGATTAACCACCCATTAAGGACGTTAATGCAAAGATATCAAGATAAAAGCCACTAAGTAATGATTAGTAAGAAGCCCTGATAGAGATCAGCGCTAAGTGTCAACAAAATGATTGGCTTAGAAAGTAATAGCATTGATTCCGATCGCTATGACGTTGATAATTAGATGGCTCCTGTGATAAAGACGGGTTTGGGTTATGCTAATACAGTCGATGTAGTATTTATTTTTTCTCAAAAATGTCCGTTAAAGTCGTCATTGCTAACTACATATCAGAAGGGAAAGTTAATTGTTGCGGTTCAGTCCAAAATTAAAAAAATAAAGAAAAGAAAAGAAAGAAAGAAGACATTTATTCCTTTTTGCAAGACACACAAATATAAGACAATATACACAATTTAAATAACAAATAACAACAAATAACAAATAACATTACTGTAGCGCTAAACTCTCCAGTAATCCTACTAATATTATAAATGTGAAAGTTTGTGAGTATGTTTGGATGTTTGTTACTCTTTCACACCAGAACGGGTGGACAGATCTGGATAAAATTTGGAACATAGATAGATTATAGTCTGGAATAACACATAGGCTACTTTTTATCCTGGAAAATTGCGTAATTCCTCCTGCGGATAGCGATAAACGAATTCAATGCAGACAAAGTTGCGGGCAACAGCTACTGTTGCATACAAATTCCATTACTGTCTAGTTATTAACTTTTTAAAAATGCAAATCACCATTATAAAAAATAAAGGCACAAGACTTAAAAAACCAAATTAAAAAAAAAGCTAGTATGACTACGTGTTGATCTGTGTCTGAAATAGCTTTAGATGTTCTGGGTAGAAAAATACTCTCTTCAAATGCCATTAATAGAAAAAGGCGGCAAAGCAAAAATAATTAATAATTTATGCCAATTACATTTTCATTTATTTTTGTTGTTGTTTTCTTTTCGATTTTTGAGAAAAGCACTATACTTGCCTCGGCCAGAATAGAATTGCTGGCTTCGTATTATTAAACAGACTCGCAAGTTCGTCCGTTCAAACCAATACTCAGCCAGCAATTGCCTACTTCCTGGCCTGTAATGTACTATTAATGTTACGTTTTTGTATGACATTATACAATACTAGCTGTTGCCCGCGACCTCGTCCGCGCAGCATTCAACAGAATAGGAAATCAAATTAGTGATGCCAATTGGGTAGCAACCATCGCCTATAACGTGATTCCTAAGACTGTCGCATCCCTCGATGGGCTTTTACCATCAGAACGGGAAGAGAAGCAACTGGTAAATTTTATTTTTCTTTACTCCCAGACCAGCATGGCGAAAAAACACAACTATCGTTACTTAAACAGCTTTGTCCCATTTTGGGGGGGGAATGAAATCATTAAGAAAAACTAGTGCAGCATACCAGTGCTTTTAGATACCTTGCAGAAGGTTCTACCACTCATTAGAACTTCATGCTTCCAAAGAAGGGTAGCTGTAATTATTACACTCAATTGAAATGCAATGCTGGCAGGAAGGAATTGTAGTTTTAAATAGTGATAAAACCAGCGTGTCAACTTAACATTTATGGTGATATTTGATGCAAAATTATGCACAGTACGCAGCTGTTATTAAATAGCGACATTGGATAATTTGAAGTTAATTGATGTTTGGATTTATTTTTGCAAAAGAATTCAACCGGCTAACAGATAATTTTAACCGCTTTTTTGCCGCAGAAAGTCAAAATTGACCTCGTTTATGGGTTGGATAATTTTTGCTTCACTACGCCGTGTTACTCTAGCGTATTAACCTTAATATATACATTCATACATTAATCACGTCTTTATCCCTTACGGGGTAGACAGAGCCTAAGGTGACAAGACCTAAAGACCACGTTTAGCATGATTGTGGGCGTATGGATGGAAAGGGGAATCAAAACAGTGATGGGTTGCCACATCGCCGATATAACATGATCACTAAGATTTTCGCCCAATCTCTCGATGGGCTTTTACCATCTGCGCGGGAAGCAACTGGTACGTTCTATTTTTTTTCTTTGCTCCCAGACCAGCATGGAAGAAATTAGCCTTAATATAAAATATATATATATATATAATAAAAAGGAAAATAAAAATGTGTTGATGGAATAAGTCGCCAGAAGTCACAATACATGCGAGAATTGTGCCACCTATGTTAGTAGTATATACCCTCTCACGAGTATTAAAATGTGCGGTACAATCAATAAACATAAGCCATAAAGCATACATCCGATTTTAATACTAGTTTGAAACTTAATTTGCAAATCTTAGCAACAAAGTAAATCCCACAAGTCAATTATTCCTATGTCCAATGGTTTGATTCAGTTAAAATTTGGACTACGTAGTATTCAAGTACCTTCAGCAAATAAAGTGCTAATGAGGAGTATCTTTTCAAAAGGGCTGCGTCTTTACGAACACCATAGAAAAGTAAGCCCTTTTGAAAAGACACTCCTCAAATATATCGTATAGGAAAGGGGAATCAAAACAGTGACGGGTTGCTAGCTGCATCACGTGTAACATGATTTCTAGGAACAAGGTGGCTTCCAAGCTGGTACCAGTTGCTTCTCTACCCGCACAGATGGTTCCCATCGAGGAAATCGGTGAAAATCATTAACGTCACTATTTAGAATCCCCTTTCCACCTTTACGCCCACAATCATACTAAACGTGGCCTTTGGATATTGTTACCCTAAGCTCTGTACCCCGTGTCAGAAGAAGCCCCATCCCGGGGTGGTCGTGTGGCGTCGCGGTGACACCGAGTGCTCCCGTAACGCCTCACATACGACCGAATAGGGAATCCGTGTGGTTTTTAGTTTGTATGCCTGCCGTCGCAGGAGTGCCGCATCCCCGAGCGGATGCATAGACACATTTCCCACACTACAAAAAAAGGCTCTGTACCCCGTACTGAAGGGATAAAGTCATAAAATGTATCTATCTAATCAGCCCACATCTAACCATTCCTCAGTAAAGGCCTCTTCATTTTCACGCCACTTTGCCCGGTCCCGTGCCGGTCTCATCCACAGTTTTCCAGCCGAATGACAGATGTCATCTGACCAACGGGCTGATGGTCTGCTTGCTGACCTTCGACCCAGTCTTGGCCACCAAGATGCCAAGTAAAATGTACGTATGTATAAATTCTTCGACAATCTGTTAATGATTTAGAGTTTGAAATAAGCCTTATTACCATTGGTTTACTTCGCCACCTCACTTTTCGCAAGCATTGCGTAACATTCAAGCAGGTAACAGCATTTATCATAATCCATTTTCTATTGTACTGAAATACCGCGTCTACCAAAGTGTCAATTATTATTTGCCGATTCAAATTAATTGGCAACAAATTGCTGTAAGTTATTGTACGAGAATTCGCGTTTGTGTAAAGAAACAGGTGGTTAGTGATTGTAAATTGCGTTTGTTTTGCTGTGAATGGTTGCAATTATCTCTGATTTAGGAGTGAAATAAATGTAGAAAAATAGTTGGACTGGAGTCAAAATAATAATGAGTAGTTAGGACTTATAATGATTACGTGTGTTAGTGTGACGAGGTGAACAGAACCATGTTTTGTTGTTTACTATCGTAAGAATAGGCAGATGCAAATCGTACGTTAGAAGGGATTCAAGAAACGATGTGTGTATTGGGAAATAAAAACAGTGGTATTCGGTACGAAAGCTTAATTTAACGTAAGAAGAGTTGACAGTAACAACAACGTCATAAAGATATTATAAAAGAGTTCGCTTGAGTCTAAAGAGGTTGCATTCACACTCCAACAGTTGTTTTTGTTTCCACTCCGAAAGGCAGAATAACTAATGAGCAAGATAAAAAATTAGGCACGAAAAAATTCGTGCACAGTGCCATCTCTGATGGCATGACAGCAACTGATTCTAAGCCTCTTCTAATTAAAAAACTAAAGCAGATTTATTATCCCGGTGATAACGAAGCTTTTTAAACAACAATGAAAATAACTTGACGGCTGTCATTACACAGAGACTGCAAACAGTGCTTTCTTTAACTGCGACACATATCTCTAGGCAATATGTTCTAGACATTTACCAGTAGAGGCGAAAACAACGGGACGAAGGGCCTATTTTAAGGTAGTGATGGGAAACTCGAGGCAAATTGTAACATACGTAACAATAGTCTGGGTGAAAACGAGTCTGCTCAGGAATCTGTTGAGAGTTTTATACTGAACAGCTTTAAAATAAGTACATAGAAAAATGTATAATGTTACATTTACTTTAAAGGATGTGAGCTAATGAATGGACTTAAAGTACATTACATTCCGAGAATGTCTCAGATCGGCGATACAGAAACGCTAGGATTTAATAAATAAAATAAATATCACCGGACAATTTACATCAATTGACCTAATCCTAAACTAAGCAAAGCTTGTACCCTGGGTAATGCCAGCCTCTACCAGGATTTGAACCCAATACCTCTAGTTTCATATCATAGGTTACTAAACACCAAGTTATACGGTCATCAAATTCAGTTCGGATTTTACTCATGTCAACTTGACTCTAGATGAACAAATAATACCTTGCTACTCCGCTACTCGCGAGCAAGCAAAGCAAGCGGAGTAGCAAGGTAAAAAAAAATTGTTCACTGAAATGGACCTCCGCAAAGTAACGCCTGATTCAATAAAATATTTGACTACATGGACGAGTTGCCCAAGTGTCCGAGTGCTCCCACCACTAGTTTATCCAGCGTATGATTGCGTCGGCATGCAAGTTCAGTAGTCGGAAATGCTTCATTGAAACACGCAAATCGATTCGTAGCCCACAGCGCCAACGATTGCCATATTCTCAGAACCATTGTTTTGCTGTTCTCGACTTTGTTAGTTTCACGGAGAATGTGCAAAACAATATAGTTGTGTACTGTAAACGAAATGTGGATGTGTGTGAGAACATCACTGTGCAAACATAACCTAACCTAAAATCTCATTTTTAATACAAACGTTTTTCCTAACCTTAATCTTTGTTGACTATACTTGCAGTGTCATCTATCCTGTATGTATAACAAATTTCAAGTCAATCGGACAAACCGTTGAAGAGATTCTTTCTTCAGAGACGATCCTGGTTAGGTCTCCAGAATTTCGCTTCTAGATATTGTCGCCAGACAGCTATAAGTTTATGATCAACCTGATGACTGCAAGTGGAACAAAATTCACTTGCAAGATTTGATTACAGACACCGGGAGAGGCGAAACTAAATAGAAGCTTGTAAAAAAGGGGGCCCCTTTTTCTAAATTCAAGTAAACTTTGTAAGCTACTGCCAACTTTTTGATGCAGCTATCAGCTTTCGTTTCACACCATTTTCAACATGCCACAAACATAAATACAGAAACAGCCTACTATTCATCATCATCATCATCATCAGCTTATGTTAGTCCACTGCTGGACATAGGCCTCCCCTAATGAGCGCCACATGATGGCCTACTATTGCGACACTTAAAAACCTCCACCAAGTGTAACTGAGAACTTTAACTTAATTTTAACGTAACATAACATCCCACTCAATTGCGAGGCAGAGGTCATTCTTGCCTCATTATAATTCCTCAAAGCAATCCCTTTCTTATCTATGTAGGTATCTGATTTCAAAGAATTAGCTGACAGACGATCTCACTTTTCATGAATGACTTAATACTTGTCCTGTTTCGTGTCATTATAATATTGCCGGTAGCCGTGTCCCTAATAAGCCGGGATTATTCAATTAGGTAGCAGGGACTGCGTCTGCGCATGCTATTAGGTAACACAGCATTTTACACCTCATACCGATCTGATAGAGCTGCTTTTCAAAGGAATCTGATGCTAGAAAATCGGTTGACAGGAATTTACCGTAAGGTTGATGGCAATTGTTTCTTTATTGCGCTTATAGGATTCCGCAAGCTGCTATGAACCCTTTTAGATTTGCATACTGTAACATCGAAGATATTGGTGTTATACTTAGTACTTGCAAATAATACAAAGTCATCTACAAATAGTAAGGCAGACAAGCCCTAGCAAGCAACAACCTCTTAACGATCGACTCGCGAATAATTATTATCTTTGAAAAGTAACCCATAAAACCAATTTTATTTGCCATGATCTCGCCTGCTCAGTATTCCAAAGGTTAGGTACGCCGAATCGATTTAAACTTATTTTCAAGTACTAATTCATTTCTATCTATTTTAGTGGTTTGAAAGTCTGATCTATCACACGAGCTGAGTTTGATTCGTCTAAAATGGAACGTAAAATGCTGGAAGCCTGCCGAATGACTTTAATACATCAAGTTTACCTTCAGGTCTTGTCAAAGTCATTATCTTCATTTGAATAGAATGTTCAGGGAAGTTTGGTGTGGACTTGATTCGAGAAATTTACCTGAAACAAACGAAGACACAGTTATTAGAACACATTTTTGATGGTTGGTTAAAATCGTGGCTTAAAACTCGTTAGCTGATTAAAGGTGCATTGTGATGTGTAATGTGTATTTTCCCATATAAAATGATAGTATTTAACAGATCTACATGGGGAGTGTGAATGGATGCGTTGGGAGGTTAAGGCTTAGATGGACGTTTCTGGACCAAATAGGAGACGGTTTGAAAAAAGGTCAGGCCAGGAGTACTTGAAACCGACAACCGCGTATTTTTTTAAATGTTTGAAGTAGTTCTGCACCAATCGCAAGCAAAAGTAAGACTGCGAAGCACGTGTTGAAATAAACCATAAAATAAGTCTCATTTTTAACAATTTAAAACCGTTATTTTACCACAGTGTTAAATCACGACATCCCAATAAAAATCAAGCCTTAGAAGGGCAAAAATTTGCCCTTGAAGTAGCAACAGCTGCTAAGCGTGCACGCATCGTAATTATGATTTAAGAGTACGTATATCAAGCTATAACTAATCTCTCAAAGATATATCACTAACCGGTCTGGTTTCTGTATGTGATCGTTAATCATTCATATAAAAATAAACGGGCGGATACAGATGGCATTAGTAGGCTATTTTTGGCATTGACAAAGTCGGCTATAATTTTTTTTTGGAAAAGTTATTAGAGGTTGTTATGAAGTCGACGGGATGGAAAGTTTGATGTATGGGGAGTAAAGTCATGTTGATAATGAACGCACATGTTTGGATATAAATAATGAAAAATTATATCTTGCTGTTTGCTTTTATGGGAACTGTTAGTCGAAGATAATTATGTGGGTGGACGAGCTTAGTTTATGTGAAGACGATCCAATAGTGAAAAGTAAATGGCACTCAAAGTAAACACTTTCGATTTTAGTACTGGTTTATGATTCTGACTGAGGAGACAAAAAATTATATTCATAAGCTGACTAGTCATTCTTGCAGGCATTAACGCAGCACTTAAAACAAGGTAGGAATCCAAAGACTAAAAAAAACCAAACAAAAGAAACATAAAACTTTATACACAGTGAGTCAGAAAACAAAGAATAAGCGATCACGTCGCGTCCCCCGTTAAAACTTTGTTTAAACATGATCAGTAAAACTAGGAATCCAGTGATGCCCCACCTGGGTAAATAGAACTTAAGTGTGTTGGAGATGAGAAGACGATGAGCAAGAAAGGGTAAAAAAAATTGTAAAACGCAGAAAATTTTAAAAACGCTCCGAACGAAACGCTCGAATTTGTAATACATTTTTGTACGTAATTGACTTTGATGCAAATAACAAATCTATTATTGTTAGATTAGAATACGCAAAGGCATTTATCTAAATCGATAGACACAAACTAACAGTGAATATTGAATATTGATTATAACTAATTGGTGATATTATTTGGGTAAACTAGACTATTTGGATGCAAATGAAACCATAAAGTCACAAAGTTTCCCATTTAGGGAATGTTGAGTTAAAAAGGCAATTTTAAGCAAACAGACGAGGAAGTCAATACAAACATAAACGGGGCTTTAATGCCAAATCGAAATGAGAGAAGATAAATTTAAAATGAATAATAAAATAAAACCAGATAATCGGAATAAATTTTCACTTGATTGTTACATTTGCAACTGTTACCGAATCGTGAAAGTAAGTGGCGAAAGAAATAAAGATAACAGTAAGTAGTAAACTAAGAAATACGAAGGATAAGATAACTAAAATATTAGTAAACTCAGTTTACCAATTTGCACTTTTTGTGAAAGGTGATCATAACAATGAAAAAGTTTAAGATCCGTTAACTGTTAAAACCCAGAAGGCGAAGCATTCATAACTTACACCCACCAGGGGATTGTCAGCAGAATAATAAACAAATGAAACATGAAACGAGACACAAGTATTTTGTTGAAATAAAATGCCCTTTTATATGATATGATAATTTTTTTGTGTTAACATGATCACGCGATGTATGCTTAAGTTATATTGGTCGAACGAACAAACGAGAAATTAAACCAGCTAAAAATAAAAATTTGGAATATAACTATGGTTTTATTTTTCACAAGGACCCTAGCAACGGTAAGTACCGAACTTTTTAAATTACTCCACAAAAATTAATGTTAAGAAAACTTTTAAAAAAATACAAAAATAGTACATTGTTGAAGAGGCTGGAAAGTGAGCAATAGATGGACGAGTGAGTTCGAGGGCCGAGCCGCAGGTGAGGCCCTCGAAGAGAGACGAGTCCATCTATTGCACTTTTGGCCGAGACATTACATAGTGCTTTTCACGACTACTGCGAGGAAATAAAAAACATTACGCCAGACGTGGCTGTATGGACCTAGTTTCCTTTGCCTCTCCCTGACGGGATAAACTTTAAAAAAAATATATATGAAGCAGACGACGTGTTCTGATTGGTCGATTTTGTCTAATAGCATCACAAATTGTGTTCTGATTGGTGGAATCAGGGATCAGCATGCCGATGTGATTGGAGGTCTTTGAAACTGTCCAACAATGTTATTGTTGGCCTGTTTGAATTCATAGTTGGCCTGTTCATTAAACCTACAACTATACTTTGTTTTGGGGCCCCATTACTGACCATCTTTTGCCACATTTCCGAGCAGTGGCGTGAAAAAGAAATTTTCACGCCACTGCTCGGAAATGTGGCAAAAGATGGTCAGTAATGGGGCCCCAAAACAAAATATAGTTGTAGGTTGAATGAACAGGCCAACTATAAATTCAAACAGGCCAACAATAACATTGTTGGACAGTTTCAAAGACCTCCAATCACATCGGCATGCTGATCCCTGATTCCACCAATCAGAACACAATTTGTGATGCTATTACACAAAATCGACCAATCAGAACACGTCGTGTGCTTCATATTATTTTTTTTGAGGTTTATCCCATCAGGTAGAGGTAAAGGAAACTAGGTCCATACAGCCACGTCTAGCGTAATGTTTTTTATTTCCTCGCAGTAGTCGTGAAAAGCACTATGTAATGTCTCGGCCAAAAGTGCAATAGATGGACTCGTGTCTTTTCGAGGGCCTCACCTGCGGCTCGGCCCTCGAACTCACTCGTCCATCTATTGCTCACTTTCCAGCCTCTACAACAATGTACTATTACGACGTGCGAGCTCACCAAATTGGTGTAAAACTTGATGTAACAACACTGTAAGCCCATAACACCGCACCTTCAAAACCCAGCGCTAAAAATTGGCTACACAAATTCACAGCCAATAATTTTACCTTATTAAGCTGTTATGTCAGTTACAGCAAATAGCAGGTCCCAAATTGTGATTAAATCATTTCCGACGGCATTCTTTAAATCCAGAACGAAGTGAATCATTTTATAGGTTGTGATTTCAAGGGTTGATTCATGCAAAATTGCATCGGCTGCGGTCTACTGTTCCACTTTTTTAATATTGTTTGGGATGCAATATGCACTTAATTTTGTAATTTACTGCTCCATTAACAATAGATTAGTAATTTTATGCTGAAATTTTATTACTTTTAGGAAAGAAAAAGGATGAACTGAGAGTATAGATAAGTAAAACAGACAACGGAGCGCTCTTAAAGTTAATCGACATTTTATTTTCACTTTATATGCCTATTTGCATTAACTCAATATGTATCAGTTGTTTATTTAAAACATTGTACCTATTTGTATATTTGTTTCACTTCTCGCTCTCCATTATCTTTTTCTTTAAAATCTCAGAAAACATCGACATCATTTCATCTAACACAGCCGCGTAAAGCTAGCAGAACCAATGCAAAGTGATTGCCTCAAGGCACAGACCACCAGACGGCCTGTTATTTCCTACACAGGCCACTTTTTTGCACTCAACCCGTACTACAAGTTTCTACACTTAAAATTCTTTGTAACTAATTGATATACTTTATTGCCTCAGTAATGGGTGAATGGGGACGGATTTATCTCCTAGTTTAACAGTTTAATCTTGTTTATATTTGTTTTTGTACTTGCTTTGAACTGGTTCAGTTTTTACTGTCAAAGTTTTTAGATAGCATGCCAGGAATTTAATAGGCCTGAGCAGCTTGCCTATTCACTTTATCGAAGTCATAAAATGTCATCGTAGTTTTTCAGTTCCTGCTACGATTTAATGTAAAATCTTTTCTGATAAATTCAACATCGCGAACCTTTAGTAACAAAGTCATAATAGTACCATATTATTCTGACCGGAGAGCCAATTTGCTATATTTTTTGCGGCATGTCTGACTCATTATGTGCTATCATTAATTTTAAACGTGTAAGATAAAACTTTGCGAAGATGATACTGCCAGATATGTGGATGATATGTTAACGCGCTACACCTTGATGAAAGGTGTTGATGGACACTATTTAGAGAACATTATTTTCGTCTTTTGTTTTAAGTTAAGTTACTTTTTAATACCCTACCTTTGTATCAACTTTTATGCTGAAGTTAGATCAGTGTTGTTCTGCTTGACAATACTTTATTTTGCTAACTGGATATCAACAAAGCTTATGACCTTATTTGAAATCCCTTATCCCTTATTGTCTCTTCTGTTAACGGCGTTTTAAAATACTCTTATCACTGACAAAGTAAACGTCTAATCTATAAAATATTTTTCGGCGTTAATTGCAAATCCATCAGATTTATAGGCCAAGTGTTCGTTCCATATCTTAATCCTAGATTCAGGAATTCACTTATCTTTAATCGTACAATAATCTATTTCTAAAAACAAGTAACCATAAGGGTTTTGTTAAAGAAGTCATTGAGGTTGGAATAAATAATTTTTTTTTGTGAAGATTGCAGAATATGATTTCATATTTAACGTTAAAATTCCTACCAGCTGGTCTTTGTGTTACGTCAGTAACTTCCTAGTTTAAAGAAGCATTACGTTAACAATGAAAGCAAAAGTAACCGAGTATGTTTTCGGCAGTCGCCCACTGGTTCTAGTCGATCGTCCCAATTTAAATACAAGCGTGTGGACACATTGCCAACGTAAATTTCATTCAAAAAAATTATATTTATTTCTCAAACACAAGTCTTATCTGCAAATTTCACTGACTAGATATTATGACTGGGACTGGCTGGGGAAAGGCCTCAAATTTCTTTTTCCACTCGTTTTTGTCCTTTGCAAGGCTTCCCCAGTCCGATCCAAATAGCTCGAAATCATCCCACTGTCCTTTATTGGTCTGCCTCTGCTTCGATGCCCGTCGCTTGAAACCTAGAACTTGTAACTTATTGCTTCAAAAAAGTACGCCATTGATTTTTGAAAATTAATTTCACACCGCACAGTACGAGCAATATTAATTGAATTTTGATTGACAGGATAGTTAACCTCGTAAGTCCTCGTGCACTTTTTAAATCAATTAAAAAATAAATGAAGTACAAAACGATAAATGATAAAATAACTAACTATTGTAAAATTAAATCCATAACCACAAAACTGGGACTCTGTACCTCATTCTTAAGCAGTACACCTGTCATAAAGAGTCAGGAATTGCGAGGTTAATACAGCTAATTTTGAATATTCATGCGTTGAGACTTCGCAATAATTAAAACTTTAAAACCTTTGAATCTTTTGAAACTTAGGATATCCGCAACTTGCCTTTAAGAAGACTAATCTATCAAAACTTTGTTGATTTGTTATCTTACTTGTCAAGTTGCACATTAACATCAAAATATATGTAATCATGTTATTGTCAACGAAAACATCAAAATGTGGATCAAAGCAAAAGTAATATTAGATATAATGGCATGTTAATCCAAAATCCGCTTCTCTCCTTTCAATAAGCATAGCCTTATTGTGTGAGCGTAAGTGACACATACACAAAATTAGCATTTCCGTATCAATCGTACACGAATTTACGATGTGTGTAGGTGTGTATACTCATTTTTCAACAATAATACTACGTTTATGTTCTTAGCATAATCTTACGCCTTTTCATTTTTCATTACCATCTCTTTTACATCTTCTCTCACGCCACAATCGCAATTGATAGAAACATTGGACCAAGCGGCCGTGTCACATACATGGATGACTTCGTTTTTTTACAAATCCTTTGCTGTCATCATATTTTGATCTTACAGCCTCATATTTTTTCCAAGTACAATAAACTCTTTATCCTTATTACTACCACGGTTAAATGTTTTCTTAAACCTTTAAACTTAAACTCTCAGCTAATCGTTCTACCTGGTTCCCGGCTCCAACGATATTGCTTAAAAGTATATTATCTCCACTGTCACTGACTGACATATCATGCATTGCGAAACCTTGGCAAAGCGATGCATTTATCAGCACGAACCGTGTCGCCGTTGCACCAAGTATGGATATTTTGAACAGTAATCGCAAACGAGTTTTCGGTAAGCTTAAGCCGATGTGGATAATGTGAGGTTATGATATTTTTGCGTGACACACGAAATATTTTTAATCACGGAGAATTACCAAAGTTAGCAGAACTTTCAGTTTATATTACTATTGTAACTCTTCTAGAAATATGCAGCTTCGTACAGCAAAAGAGGCGTAAATATAGGACACCCGATACGGCATTAAATCTTCTTGCTAAACTTATTGCTGGAGGGAAAAATCAAACAAAAATAAGACAGAGGAGGACCAAGATTCATTTGTTATGAAAGAAGCTAAGAAGGAAGCCTATGCTATTTCAAATTATGAATTCAACGGTTGTTAAAAAATAACACAATGGCTATTACAGTTCTTGAAGGAGAAACTGGAAGTAAATAAATACGACATTTAAACTAAATAATGTTCAAAATTAACCTTGTCAGGTTCTCGCAAGTGTCACGCTATGAGTCACCGGATGGCGCCACGGTCGCCTGCGCCGGCGCCGGTGCGCGACGCTCAGCTGTTTAAGGCTAGCACGATACTCGTCTGCGGACGCGGCCTAGTTTGTACATTGTTGCCACGCTGTAGCATGCTAATCAGCAGAAAAAGGCGTAAGAAATTGTGTATCGTTTCCTAAAAGCGGTACGGTCGGCCAAATAAGTGGTCTATTACTTTTCATCCGTTTTCCTATCAAATGAAAATGTCGCTTAAGTCAAAGTTTCAAATTGACATGTCTTATCGACGTTATATTTCATAACATGCAAAATATTTTCAATCTTAGGGCGGTAGACCACATTATTTGGCTGATGGTACTAACGGAAAAATTACGGGCGTTCGTTTCGCTGCCAGGGCGAGCGCTCCAAGAGGAAGGACTACGAGCTAGTCCGAAACATGTCGAGCATCACTCGACTTTTATACATGAGTTATTCGTTTTTGTGTAATTATGCGGGTACGATGTTGATTAAAATAAGGAATTGGCTATAGACCAACCGGGGCTGCAAACACACTACCCGCCGGCACCTCTCTCGGTCCCCTTTGTCGTCCCGCGGCAGATTTCGGATTCCGTTGAAACTTCGCTAAATCCTTATTCGAAATTTTGAATTTTTTTTTAAATCTTTCATTAACGGAAATTCGGACGTGTCAGTTTAGTATACTTTTATATTCACATGTTCTTCTTAATAGGTAGTAATAGCTTCTTAATAGGTAATAATGGCAAATTGCTACTGCGCCAAGGTCTACATAGGTACATGCTTAAAATTTATTTTCGTCGATGCATGCTACACCTGACTTTATGCTATTAACTGGGATTAAGTAATTGTTAATTCCTTTGCCTTTTTCGTACCGTAGTAATGAAACTTTTTATCGCATTGCCGAGCTTTCGAATTCGACTTATTTTCTTTAAATATCGTAAATATGAAGTTCTTTTGAACATCCACAGTAAGATATCAGCAGATAAGGGTAGATAGACAGACAGTAAGTTTTACACCTGTAACATAAATAAATAAATATTATGGTACATTATTCTTCCATGCTGGTCTGGAAGTAAAGCAAAAAATAGAATTTACCAGTTGCTTCTCTTCCCGCGCAGATGGTAAAAGCCCGTCGAGGGAATGGGCGAAAGTCTTAGGAATCATGTTATAAGCGATGCGGCTAGCAACGCATCACTATTTTGATTTCCTTTTCCAGCTATACGCCCTTAGTCGTGTTAAGCGTGGCCAAGTTTTGTTACTTCAGGCTCCGTCTACCCCGTAAGGGATAAAGACGTGATATATGTATACTGTATGTATTATGGGACATTTGACACCAATTTTATTGACAGTCCCAAACTAAGCAAATCTTGTACTATGGTACTAGGCAATGGATGAACATACTTATATAGATAAATACATACATATTAGGAACCTAAGACTTGAGAACAAACATTCGTATATTTCACACGCAACGCCTCGATCGGGATCAAACCCGGGTCCTCGAGTTCTCTAACCACTAGGCTATTCGGTCGTTTAATAAATATGAGAATGCATCCTGTATTCTATTTGCTATTTAATTAAAAACTAAACGAAACTTGGATTAAACCAATAAATCAATTTCATTATTGACTTTAGAAGGTTCGTGTTCGTATTTTGTAAAAAAATAAAATTAAAAGTTCTTGATGGTCCCGAAATTGGATTCTCCAGTAATTTGTTTGTTAGAAAAAAGAACAAAATTTATTCGAGACAGCAATTCCAGGATAACCGACACATACACACATACCTACCCAATTATGATTCGAGCATTTTAAGTAGCGACTGTTGTATCTAATAGGATTAACATTGTAAGATCTTCCATGCTGGTCTGAGAGTGAAGAAAAAACCTAGAATTTACCAGTTGCTCCTCTTCCCGCGCAGATGGTTAAAGCCCATCGAGGGAGTACGCGAAAGTCTTAGGAATCATGTTATAAGCGATACGGCTAGCAACCCATCACTATTTTGATTTCCCTTTCCAGCTATACACCCTTAATCATGATAAACGCGGCCTTAAGGTTTTGTTACCTTAGGCTTCTACCCCGTAAGGGATAAAGACGTGATATGTATGTATGTAACATTGTAAGTTAAATCTTTACATTTTGCGGGTAGGACTTCATGCAAGGTCCGTCCGGAGCGCTACCACCGTCTTACTTGCTAATCCTGTCACCAACTGCTTCCGCTGCGGTGTTTCAGGGTGGAGAGTAAGACAGCCGGTGAAATTCCCATCTGCAATCCTCTAGTGTTACTAGGGGTGCGTTCAGTTTGATCACCCGACGACGCCCGACGCCGCACTGGACCCGTTCAGTAAGTCAGTGCGATCATCGGACGATCACACCAAACCGTTCAGTAACATCGTCGAGCGTCGTCGGGCGATCGCACCGGTCACCCCATGAAATATATGTGTAAAAAAAGCCCAGACGTCACTTTGACAGTTAAAAAAGCGGCATAATTTATAATTCGAACGCTGGGGATATAAACTTAATTACGAATACGAAATCGCGGTTGATCCTGCGGTGTTGTGAAAAAAAAATTGAAATTTAAAATTTCGATTCTGAATTCTTCACTAGTTTTGATTTGAATATTTGAATTGACACTTTTGGCAGTACGTCCCAACTCGTTCAGTAAGTGTGTTCAAGATCGGACGATTTTCATCCGACGATAATCGCATTGACACTTTAGTTACTGAACGCAGCCCGGTGTCCTTGGGTGGTAGTGCTCACTTACCACAAGCACATCTTTTTTTATAAACAAATGCTGGCCATTCACACTGATATGACGATCCTTTGTAGTTTATGAAGAATGCTCAAGAAAAAGTCTATATTCCATAACAAATCATTCTGAGGTTAGTCCAGGTCATAAAACACTGAAACTTATGCTTGCGGAAAGCATTGTTGTTTTTGTAACAATGTAGCTGGATTATTTCAATGCCATATTTTTATTTGTAGTTAAAAAAAATATTATGATTGTGTTGAGAATGTAAATAAAACATAAGGTTTTATAAGCAAGCCTTTTTACGTCCCAGTGCTGAAAACATGCCTCCTTTCAGAATGAGAGGGCTTGGGTAGTTCACGTGCATTTTACTTACGATGTTTTTTCTTCACCGAAATCTCAAGGTTTTCAAAATGTTCGAGAAGCCATAAACAAATGCCTCGAAGACAACAGCTGGTTTAACACAAAAACATTTTGTCAAAACAAGTTCTAAAAGAGATAAAAAGGATTATTCTGCAGATCTCACGTTTAATGTTAAAGTATTAAAAATGAAAATCAAAAGCTTATTTCGCAAATAGGCTGCAACTAAAGACCTTTTTCATGTTCTCTTATAACTACCAGTACCACCACTTTTGGAGAGACCATTTTATTCATTGCCAAGAAGAATGCCCCGAAAGAAACTCGGCAGAAAGTCATGCAAAGACTTTATATCCCCCTTAAATTAAAACTGATTGTTACTCAGTCTACAGAAAAAACTCGACGAAATATATCAACAATAGATTTATTCAAAACTACAAAGTCACTGACGTCCGATACTTAATAGACATTTAATTAAAGCTTATTATTGAGTCCCATTTTCACCGAATCAATCTTTTTGCGCTGAATTAAAATTGAATTATTATTTTCTATCACAATCAGAATTAAGGTTGGCGTAAAAATACGAGGCAGTGTAAGTAGGTTGGCAAAAAATATCATGCCAATATTATTACCGTTACTACCACAGACCTGTATTTTAAGTAAGTATTTTTATCTTGTTGTATTATTATACTTTTACTGCACTTTGCCAATGTCTCTTCAGAATTGTACGTTGGAATGGATATACTTTACCCCGGAATTTACGCATAACCCGTCATTTTCGAAAAATTGTGAGCTAATTATCGGATTCTACGTAGATGACATGGCAGGCAAAAATCTGTTAGGTACCTAAAAAAAATTCTTTAAGGTTTCACCGACCTATAATGCTGCGTCATCTCTATAAATGCAGTACTTACTATGTATTTCAAAATGCACTTTTATCCTTCAATGAGCTATAAACTTTAACGCTTTGTTAATGTGGTTTTGCTACTGTTTTGTTACAATAACTACTATTATAGTCTTTGTTTCAGTTCCTTAAACGCTGTTCATCTTCATAAAATGCTTATTCATTTCAACATCCGCTGTACGGTTATTATATTTGATTAGGACACGTTTACATAGTTTAATGTCTTCGCTAATCAGAGGTTACGGGCATTTCAGCCATCAAAAATAATCTTCATACGTACAATTATAACAATTACCTACGGTAATTAAATAGTACTTTTAGTGTTGACATAAAAACCATTTTAACACAACAGTTTTATTACTTTTTAGTTCAATCAGGGAAATTGAATGCTGTACACATTTTCGTAATAATAATAACGGATTGAGATGGCAAGAGCATGACATAACTATTTTTAGGGCTCTGTAACTCAAAGAAGTCATAAATGAAGAAGGAACTTTTTCTCAGGAACGTTACGGCATTAAGTTGATATTCATGTCCGAGAAAAAGGGCCTTGGTTTTTTGCAACCGTCAAAAATAAGTGTAAATCCAAATTATACTTTACAAATAATTGCTTTTCTAATGCAACTTATAGCCTTACACACTTGAAAAATTCCAATGAAATACCGTAGCGTGGCATCAAATAAAAACAAAAAGTTACATATCAAGACACAAATGAAAATGATTTATTGGCATAACCTGACGATCCTATGGAATTTCTAGATGAATTCAAAACACGGCATAGCGTGCGCACAAGCAATTATTTTATTTAAAAACGGAATGCCACTGGCCATCATCAGTTTTAAGATAACATTAATTAAACTATAACTAAGACGTTAGCGGTGGCCTTAATTATCTAAGCTGTTTTGAAACGAAAGAATTTCTTTTGTCTCCTTTTTATTGGAGGGCTTTGAAAGAGAGGCGAATGTCGACTTAAGGTACTATAATTAAGTTTAATGAACGATTTTGATCTTGAGTAATGAGAGAAGGGCTTTCATCAAGGTGCGGGTTTTTATATAGATTTTCTATTATTGTTACAGTGGCTAATGCATTACTGTAATATCAAAGTGGTATTAGATTGTTTGAGCATGTGTACTGTAACTTTAATTTCATTTGGTATGTGAACTACATTATGCAAGCTTAGTTCTTTCGAAAAAGAATCTTGGCTTGGCAAGTGATTGTGTTACTTCTCGTTGTGGATTAAGTAAAGCTTTTGATAAAAGCTCTCACACGCTGGTCTGGGAGTAAAGAAAAAACATAGAATGTACCAGTTGCTTGTCTTCCCGCGAAGATGGTAAAAGCCCATCTCTTCAAAATCTTAGGAATCATGTTATAGGCGATGCGGCTAGCAGCCCATCATTATTTTGATTCCCCTTTCCACCTATACGCCCACAATAAAGCTAAACGTTTAGGTCTTGTTGCATTAGGCTCTGTTGGAATGAACTAAATACTATCGTCATCATCTTCAGCCTACATAGGTTCCACTGCTGGATACAGTCCTCTCATAATGAGAGGGTTGGGGATATCGTTTTCACGTGAGTCCAGTGCGGATTGGGAACTTCATACATGGATTTTTTTCATTCACCGAAAAGCTCACAGTAAATTGGCCATGTAGGTAATTTCGCACGAAAATTTCGAAATACTCATAGACTACAAGCCCATGAAAAAAAAACATGTGAAATGAACCAGCGTGAATGAAGCTAAGAAGGCTTTTACTATATTATAAAATAACTCTGAGCACTATGCCGTCATTTCTGAGCGGTACATTTATGGAATTTCTCAGGTACAAGTGAGGAATTACGACTAATTATTAATTTACGGCGTTTTTATAGCTTATAGATGATTAAAAATAAATGTCGAAAAGTGGTGCCGGAAGTTAGTGCAATTTTTTTTTCAATGTATGAGAAAAAATCTGTACCGTTTAGAAATGACGGCATAGCGCTCAGAGTTATTTTATGATATAGTAACAGTCTTTTAAGCTTTATTCACGCTGGTTCATTTCACATGTTTTTTTTCCATGGGCTTGTAGTCTATCAGAGGTCAAATCACTAGGCTGCCACGGCTAGTCTTAGATAGTTTAGTCACATATCCATTATTAAGACTGGCTATTTTCACACGTATTCGCCAGGCTATTCGTTTTGTCATTGTGTTCACGTTTGCAATCACTCGTGATTGTCAAGAGAGGACTTTCTTGAATGACTTCCGCGTATGCAGTTGACCATTGCATATTATAAAAGACATACATACATAAATCACGTCTTTATCCCTTACGGGGTAGACGGAGCCTAAGGTACCTATATGCCATATTTAGCAAGATTGTGGACGTATAGGTGGAAAATGCAATCAAAATAGTGATGGGTTGCTGGCCTCATCGCCTATAACATGATTCCTATGATTTTCGCCTATTCCCTCGATGGCCTTTTATCATCTCCGCGGGTAGAGAAGCAACTGGTATATTCTATGTTTTTCTTTACTCCCAGACCAGCATGGAAGTGAGATTATATTCGTAGTAGTATTAAGTCATAAAAAGGTGATAAAAGGCGTGCAAAAGCTAAAAACCTCTGTACCATTAGTGTAATGGAAGACCACAATAGAAAAAGTTGTATTAATATATCCGTCTTAAGAAACTAAACTAATAACTGTTCTATGTTAAACGCCTCTGTCTACCCCATAAAGGATAAAGATGTGATTTAGGTATGCATGTAAACACGAATATAGTTTTAGTTCTAATAATTAATGTAGATAATGAAACACATTACCAATAATGGTTATGATTATTACTTGTAAGATCAATTTCAGTACAAACGACTCCAAATTCCCATTAGTGTTTAACTAGATCTTTTAATTAATCTAGCCTTATTTCAAGAAGTATTACACTAAAACACTAACAAATGCTTCGGTACTAAAATAGTCTAGTGTAAGACATACTAATAACCTTCAGCAATCAATTCGAATCAAACACGAGGTTAACAATTATATAGATGAACACATTAAACAATGAGTCAGTATACAAAGAATACATGTGTTAATAGAATACATTTAATACATTGTAAATCAAACCTTGCGGAGACGAAATTTAGTTAAAATTTGTTTAGAAAGAAAGAGAAAGAGAACGAGAAACATTTATTTACACATATTCGATACACGTAGATATAAAATAAGGAGAAATACAATATACTAAGGAATAGTACCGATATGGTGTAAAATGGACCCTACTCAGCATAATGTTGCGGCAAGCCGCAACGCTGTTTTTCTGTGGGACCCAGATAAAATTATAAAAACTAAAAACTAAACACAAAAAACACATACACTGTGGCGACACGAACGCCAGTGGAAAGCAATTCACAAACACAAGTTTACATACATATCCATAAATCACGTCTTTATCCCTTAAGGGGTAGACAGAGCCTAAGGCAACACGACCTAAAGGCCACGCTTAGCGTGATTCTAGGCGTATAGGTGGAAAGTGGAATCGAGGGAATGGGCGAAAATCATAGGAATCATGTTATAGGCGATGCGGCTACCCATTACTATTTTTATTCCATTTTCCATCTATACCTAGCCCCACAATCTTCTAAACGTGGCCCGTAGGTATTGTCACCTTAAGCTCTGTCTACCCCGTAAGGGATACAGACGTGATTTGTGTATTGTGTGTACGAATATAATATCCTACGTAATGAACCTAGACGTGTGCTTGTTTAAGCCGTTAAAAGCTGCTTTGTGGCTTTAATAGTGTATTTTGTAATGCAGCAAAAGGACATCTACGAGTTAAGGATAGGAATGTGGAAGACTTTATGTTTAAAGTGGGCGTTCAACTTTATTAAAGACTAGCTTCTGCCCACGACTTCGTCCGCGTAGAATCAGAAATTTCATAAAAACTTTCATCCCCTATTTTATCCCCTTGGGGGTAGAATTGATCAAAATCCTTTCTTAGCGGATGCCTACGTTATAACATCTACCTGCATGCCAAATTTCAGCCCGATCCGTCCAGTGGTTTGGGCTGTGCGTTGATAGATCACTATGTCAGTCAGTCAGTTAGTCAGTGACCTTTGAGTTATATCTATTTATTAAAATTAAAATTAAAATATTAAAGATATATTTGTAGATAATGTGATAAGAGAAATTTAACAAGCTGTAACTTGTAAATGGATACAAATATTAACATAGGTTGAAAACAAGATAGTCGTAGACCTAAATAACAGTCCGATTTCGGGAAGGTCCATTGTTGCGGTATAATCTTCTACATAAAAAAAAATGGTTAAAAATGCTTCCAAAAACCATGAACGTGTGGACCAATTCATTTTTATTCTTCTTTTAAGTTAGTGTAAAAGTCACGCCTCTTTCCCATAGAGACCAACGACTACTTGGTCCACTTGCTACGATCCTGACACACCTCTTTCGCTTCATCCACATTCATCAATCTCTTCATACATGCTCGCCGGTTTCAGGTACTCCTGACCTGAGCTTTTTTCAAAACGTCTCATATTTGGTCCCGCAACGCCCGTCTAGGCCTTCCCTTCCAATGCAACCATTAACACTCCTCATATAGATCTGTTTAGTTAGCCTACTTTCATCCATCCTCTCTACGTGACCAAACCAACTTAGCATACTATTTTCTACCCTAGTTATCTTCTTTTACACCAGCATTCCCTTATCGCACTATTCCTTATTCTGTCTTTTATAACACGACACATAATATCACTACATAGTAAACTAGCTTCTGCCCGCGACTTCGTCTGCGTAGAATTATACATCAAAACCTTCCTCTTGAATTACTCTATCTATTTAAAAAACCGCATCAAAATCCGTTGTGTAGTTTTGAAGATATAAGCATACATAGGGACATAGGGACATAGGGACATAGGGACAGAGAAAGCGACTTTATTTTTAACCGACGGGATTGTTTTCACTACATAGTACAAAATAAAGTCGCTTTCTCTGTCCCTATGTATGCTTAAATCTTTAAAACTACGCAACGGATTTTGATGCGATTTATAATACATACATAATATACCGTGCGAAGCCGGGGCGGGTCGCTAGTTGCAAATATAAAGTTTTATGACTGCCATTGAGCAAAAAAAAAACATTTTTCATTACAATGATTGGTACTACGAATTGTCACTTTGTTTTATGGCATGCTATCATCGACATATAAGCAATGGCCGACGGTAACACATCGTCCATATTGGGCTAGAATCATACACAATCATATCACCTTGACATAATAATGTGCATTCGGAAATCGAGTGCAAACTATTAATTGAGACAAATTAACTGAAAAGATATGCATTGAGTTGCCAATACGGACAATTCTTAGAATCGATTGGTTTCAACGTTTATCCAGTTTATGAAGACACGCGGTTGTTATAGTTTTTGATTTGGTCCGGGGTTGTTGTTGTTCTGGTCGGTTTGAGAACGTAATTGACATCAAGTGATCACACAGAATGTGGGTACATCTAATTGAACCTATTGAAGCTACGGACGTCATTATTAGCAGTGAAAATATGAGAGAGGTACTATCAAATGAATCAAGAATTTTTACTTCATGATTCGTTTGATAGTGTCTTTCATTTGAAAACAGCGCCTTCTCTCGTCCTTGGTGAGCAGTAGATGTTCCACGGGAGTTTGTAATTGTGTCGTACAGATACATCATTCAAAAATGGCGCTTGGCGAGAAAAAATCGTTTAGCAAAAAAGTCACGTGACAGCTGGTACAGATAGAAAAATTCAAAGGCTTACCCACCTACAATGGGTGGTGTAGGGAACGCATCACGGAATGATGAGGACGAGGGTTCGATTCCCTGCCATAGCTTAACATCTCAGATTTTTGTATGTGTTCTAGTTTTCAGTATCGTTTTGAAATTTAATATGAGAGAGAGCATACTGTCTATGAGTTAAAATATGTATAATAAACCAGCTGTTGCCTGCGACTGCGCCCGCGTAGAATAAAATAGCATATGACACTTACAAATAATGTAGCCTTCTGTTGGTAAAAGAATTTTCAAAATCGGTTCAGAAGATCCAGAGATCCCCCTACAACCTCACAAACTCACAAACTTTATCTCTTTGTAATATTGGTATTATGTAGTTTAGATAAAAATCAGAAACAGACTTATTTTCGTTCGTTTGTCTTTTGTTTTGTCTCCCTGTGCCCTGTTTGATTTTTACTACAATTGGTATCGTCTTTATGGTTTGTCCACAATTCTGTTTCAAGAATTATTTGTGTTTTAATGTTTCTTTCACAAAGCGAAAGTTGAACAAGTGAACACATTGTGTATGAGGTTCTTCGGTAATGGATAGTCTCAGTCATCATCTCTGCTAGATTGTAGAGATAGGCGCGCCAAGGGTGTCAATAACAAAGCGCTTGTTTGTGTCGCATGACAGCTAATAAGTTTATGACATTTCTATGGGGTTGTGGCTATTAATAGATAACGAAATAGTGTTTCATCATCATCATATCAGGCGTGGGACGTCCACTGTTGGTTGGCCCCCCTCAACTCCAGTTGCTTCGGTTTGAAGCGGCTTGCATCCACCGTGAACCCGCGACTTCAACCAGGTCATCCCACCTCGTTCGTGGACGTCCTTAGCTGCGCTTGCCGATCCGAGGTTTCCACTCGAGTACCTTTCGGTCCCAACGGCCGTCTGTTCATAGTGTTTGAAGGTAACATAATATACATTGTGTACTCGATGCACTCTATTTGTATTTTCCATGGGATCCAAGGACTTTATATTTAGGAGACATCTTTGAGGATCACGTAGGTGCTCGAAGAATGGAATTTTCGAATCTGCAACGGAACATACGGATGGGATAGAAAATGACTAAATATTTTAAGACACGAGTGGACGAAAGGGGTATGTCAGTCTGACGGAACCAGCACGGACGAAGTCGCAGGAAAAAGCTAGTTGATAATAAAGACTTCGGATGAAAGTTCACCAGAACCCAATTTTCTTCGCTATTATTAATTCATTTCAATTTGATTGCATTATTTACTATAATAAATCTCCCGCCAACGGTAGCTCAGTGGTTTCTTATTAAAAATTCTAAGTGGTGCCATAAATCAAATAACGACGGATTGTAAGGGCAAGAGATTATTAGAGCTGTAGGCGGAGATTGGTTATAAAATGTGCTTCAAATCGGTACAGAAATCTCCAATATTGATGGACAGATTAAACTGGTGTGATAGATATGACCGATAGACGGATTTGTTGATATAAAACTTAATGGTCTACAGAAATGAGGTTGTATGTGGGGGTAAGCTTACCTACGAAATCCGACAGATTAATGGATACCAGCTTGACATGAAATACATAATGCGTAATTACATATTTTGACATTAGATCTTACCCATACCCACATCTTTAGTCCATTGTTTGAACAGTAGATTTTTTAAAGCCAGATTACTTTGGTATTTTTGTTTTGCACCGTAAAGACCTAACTACCTACCTATTTATTTTACATACATACATACATACACAAATCACGTCTTACTCCCTTACGGGGTAGACAGAGCCTAAGATAACAAGACCTACAGGCCACGTTTAGCAAGATTGTGGGCGCATAGGTGGAAAAAGGAATCAAAATAGTGATGGGTTGCTAGCCGCATCGCCTATAACATAATTCCTAAGAATTACGCCCTTATTACATTCGTACAATATACTCACATAAATCAAGTCTTTATCCATTACGGGGATGACAGAGCTTAAGGTAACAAGAGCTAAAAGGCCACGTTTGGAACGATTACCTTTATAAATATTATATCTATAGACATAATTAATTTATGTTAGTGATCAAAGAGGTCTTATTGTATTTCCGTTTCCGAGTTAATTTCTATTTCTTTTATTAGTTTCTCAATTAGTTTTTCTATTTCTAGCACATTGCTTAAGTTATGTGGGTAGTTGACCGGCGCCAACCTACGTACTTTAAAACAGAATATCAATAGACACATTTGTTGTTAAATATATCAGTAAAGTTGCCGTTGATAATCTTATCAATGAATGACCAAACATAGCCCGGGCGGCACTTTGAAGGGAGTTAGCTAAAGATAGTATTTTATTGTAGTCCCTAGTCTAAATAGATAAGAAGCTTCCGATAGCAAACATTGGCAGTTAACTACGTATGGGAAACATGTATTACCTTCGCTACAAATTACGTGCTATTGGTTACAACAATAGGTAACTTAAGTTAAGAAAACATAAAAAACTAAACGATACCTACTGAAAACTAGAACAAAACTGTGGCCGGGAATCAAACCCGTATCCTCATCATTTGGTAATGCGGTAACCCTTTCACCACCCATAACAGGTTACCCATACTAATAATTTAATTTGTAGTGGGTGAAACCGTAAAAATTAAACCACGAAGAAAAATCTTGATTCATTTGACACCAAGTTCCGGGACCAAGTAGGAGTCTGTTCAGAAAAGTTTAGACTTGCAAGCAAAATCCTATAAGTTGCATTACATTGTGGCATAGGATCGACGACTTCTAACAAAACGTGCAGAACTTTCTAGCATTCAACGGGGAGATTTTCTACATACATGCATACATACATACCGTCACGCCTCTTTCCCATAGGGGTAGGCAGAGACTACTTTGTTCCACTTGCTACGATCCTGACATATTTCTTTCGCTTCATCCACAGTCATCGATCTCTTCATACATGCTCGTCGGATTCGGGTACTCCTGACCTGGCCTTTTTCCAAAACGTCTCCTTCTACTTACATGTCTACATAATTACCTAAACCGAAATGATAGCATGACTATCTGTTTCCCTTGTCTCATTTTTCACATCGCCCTGTTAGGTTTAGATTATCGTTTAATCGTGAAAATACAGTATCTGGTTTATAATTACTGGGAACGTGGGCGTTAGGTGAGAAGTGAGGCAACTCGAACGAATCAAGTGAACTCGACTCGATTTCCTTCTTTAAATTGGTTCAATAAAGTCGCTTGCAAATCGTTTAAAACAGATAGTGGTTAACACTGGAGCTAAATCATAGCTTCCAGTTGGCTGAGTTAAAGAAGTTAAACTGAAGTAAGTTAGTTTTAAACAACGTTCATTTGTTTACACATGGGTACTTCTACTATACATATACATAGGACCACATATCAAACGCTTAAAGCGTGTTGATTCTAAATTGTATTTATGGGTTCTCGACTGGAGATTTTCAACTGCGCAGACTAAAAAGTTTGATCTGTACATAGTGCAACCGAAATTTACCTTGCTACTCGACAATCACTTTTAATTTGGCCAAGCACCCATAAGAATTTTATTTCATGAATTTTCTTAAGATTTGGATATGTATTTGATTAAGGACGATGTTAAAAGACGCTTGCCATTCACGCAGATAAATCATGATCGATTGATGTGAGACACTGACATTATTTGGAACGTCCAAGTTTGCGAAAGTCTTGATAATTTTTTCGCTATTAGAAGCAAAAAGAGCTTGTAAACAAACGTAAGTTTATTCTCAGCCGTAACGTAATTAGGTCATTTGACGCTCAGGGGTCATAACTAGTGAATTATCACAATTAATGACCCGACCTGCGCCATTAGGCGCTCCCATACAACCAGCAGCATATGTATACACAGACGAAAAACTCTAGAATACAACTAGCGCTTATTTTCTTGACAATTAAGTCGAGGGTTGTGAGCTCTTGGGGCTATAGGTATAGTTGCTGGGTGTACACGTCAACGGGTCCATATTCTAATGGACAAACGCTAAGTATTAGCTGATAAAAGCACTCGTAAATCTGTCTGTGCGTTAGTTATCGGGCAAGGTTTATCGGTGTGGCATGTGAAAGTTTTTAGCCGGACCACTGAGTGTAACGTGGGGATTAATGATAGAGGTGATGCAAATTGCACGGTTGGATGGTCTGCGTTTTTTGAAGTGTTTAATTCCTCACTGTATTCTGTAAAAATACACAAAGAAATGTAGTCATGAACTGAGACTCAGATGATTCCTGAACAGTATTACTTGCTTTGACGTAAGCTTACAGTTTGAATGTCGAATATTTCTTTTTTCATGGGATGGTGATCTCGTTCGTAAGCCGTTCTGAAATTCAGATTAATTCGCAACGACTTGGGATGTCAAGCAGTCAGCGTGTTAAAGTTACAAAAAAAAACAAAACGTAAATTTACTAAAACAAGGAAACACAATGCTTTTACGGACCTTTGTGGTAAAATGTATCAATGGTTCCGTGATGAACTTAATTTTCCGTAGTTTTTTGAAGTTTAGAAGACCACGTTTTTTTTTTTTTTTTTTTATGTTAGAGAGGCCAGACAAACGAACTAGTGGGTCACCTGATGGTAAATGATCACCACTGTCCATAGACACCCGCAGCACTTTACGCGATGCCAGTGCGTTGTCGGCCACGTACGATGACTGAGTGACGACAGTTGCTCACTAACAAGTTATAAAATAAATATAACGTCAATTCAAGCGTATTCACAATCCTAACATTTGCTAGCTCTCAAGGCAACGCAACCTATGCACAGGCACGCCCAAAGCAAACATTCCCTTTGAGCTTGCGGCCATGTTTGGCAGGATGGTTCTTTTTGGAGATTCTTTCGAAATTCCGAAAGAATGATGAGCAAGATGTTTCAATAATAAAAATGCGAAAGCAAGAATGTAAGCGGAAAAGATACGAACATTTTTAAAGCTAGAAAAACTTTAATTATAGAACGAAAGACGAAAAACTAGTTACGTTAAGATTTATTGTCGGTACAGCGAAAACTGGTGTTTCTTCTTCATTTTCAATGTTAGTAAAGTTACTGGCCGGAGAAGCTGACATAAAATTAACGTTATTGTCTTTTTACTCAACAATTCTCTCTTTTATATCTTCGAAGGCACTAACTTTAGGCCCTTAAACGTCATCATAATTATGATATGGCCATTAACCATTGCCAATCAAGTAGCTTTCTATGTGTTAAGTGGTTTTAGCTTTTGCAATCACTCAAAGACTAAAGAAATGGTATAAAACTTAAATAAGATGATTAAAAGACGTATTTTTATCAAACGAAGTAAGATTTTTTTTAATACACCTTTTTCGTAAATAATAAATTTACAATCGTAGATAACGCCCTTTTCTGCAAAATACAAATAGGTATATAAGCTTCTTTTGTACACACAGTTTTAGAATTTTCTAACATTTTACTACAACAAATGCCCTACTTTTTCGCACATTTAATCTTCAAGAGTTCATGTTACATCTAGAAGCCATAAATTAGCAAGAAAAACATCCTCGTGTCCCACAAAACGACCGGAAAGCAGACTAGACATTGCCTTATAGGTTTTCTAGAGAACCAAAAGGTAACAAGACTGATAGTAAAGGGTAAACCATCCAGTCGCCGTTCTACCTCATTACATTTGCATAAAGAGAGATCTTCAATCATATTGACGATAGTAAGTTAAGTTCATAGACATATCGTCTTTGTCAAATTCTCTTTGTGTATATAGAAACAGAGTTTTGTTGTTCTTCCTTTTTTTACTCAGAATGCTCGGTTGCTGGACAGTTTTTAGTTTGCGTTCTTGCTTGTGAATATTCGCTTGGTGTAAACGCTAAAGTCCAACTTATGCCTGCACTAAAAGATCAAGAATGGATGCTCTCCTCTGATTCTGGCCCCTTTTTGTTTGGTTTAAACCCACCTTCATGTCACAGATTGAAGTAATAATATTGAAAGAGCCAGCAGAAATAAACGTAAACAGTGTGTTTAATAGATGAGACTGCCTTGTAGCAAATATACTTAATAGTGTGTATTTAAATTGAATCGGTAATATCTATAACGAAGGAAGTTCAGTATCCCGTTAATTTTTTTAGCATTGCCGGCATTATATGAAAATTGTGTCATTTTGCTTTAGTTTTAAACCTTTTTTCGTTTCACAACTATATAGTTTTGCTAAGACAGCTGTTACAGTTTGATACGTCGCATGTTTAAGTTTATCTAAAAGCTTTTCACAATTCAAATAGGCCTCACCGTTGTATGTTATCACTGCATCTTGACAGCCATTAGAAATTCAAAGAAAATTTATCAGTGCTCGTCAGTGTCCAATCAGTGAATCCAGCAATCGACGCTACAACATCACAGACTTAAAAGGTTTAATTAAACCCAACGGAATCGAAACCGGAGAAAACGTAATCATCTCCGTGTAATTGTTGATAAGTCTTTCCACGTTTCCTTTATTGCCTCTGTCAGCTGTTTTTCTGTCCATTTCTTTTGGGAGTTCGTTTCCCACAATAGGTTTTGTAATTTAATCGGGACCTGTTTTTTCTACATTTCCATTATCTTTATCAGGCGCATTTCAATTGTTTAATTCATTTTTATCAAAATGATATTGCATTTTATTATTACAACGTCCCGTATTATTAGTAGTTCCTTTAAGTACAGTAAAATCATTTTCAATATCTGTTGCGAACTCTTTGCCTTTTTTATGTCATTTATGTTTTTTTCTAATTTGATTTTGATATTTATGACTTTTTGTCAGTTGTAGTATTTTGCTTGTCGGTATTTATATCAAGCCTTGAGCTGAGGAACTGCATTTTCACTAAGATAGATTTTTAACTACAGTCCACTTATTTTTATCCGCTTCAATATCGCTATGCAACTTTATTTAATTTAAATCTGTTTTTCAAAAATATGGCTACCAATATGTATCGCACCTTTTAAAGGACTCTAGCTAATTTATCCTTTGCTTATGGTTTCAAAGTCTCAGCTTTCCTCTCATTGAAGCGCTAGTCCTTATTTGTCAAGTGAACTAGATTGTTTTTGTTTGTATCTGCTTACCGTACTGTTAGGTAACGTTAGACTTCAAATGGGTCGTGTGGACGGTACTATTACGGTAGCGCCATGACAGAGGTGTTTTTGTTGGTAGTCTCGTTTGCTGTAATTTGTTTACGATGGAAAAAGCGGGTACAGACTTATTTTGAAATGGTTGTAAGTATTTAGAAATAAAGCACATGGGACTTCTAATGTGTAAGTGTAATTAACAACCAATATAAGTTAGTACTAAAAGGTGTAAATATACTATGTTATTTGTAAGGTTTTTTCTAAGAAATGACGGGACTAGTTTTGTTCAGACATTTTATTTGCTTATGCAAAAGGAATCGACTGCATGTTTTTCGTTTTATTCGCAAAATTCTTAACCTTTCTTTTAATACTAGAATATAACTACGATAAATCCCAGTAAAGTTATAACGACGGTAATTTTCTTTAAAAAAAATAGCTTACTTGATTTAGTTTTGATGCTTTGCTAGACCAATAGTTGAACGCGATATTTCTGTTAGAAGAGGTTTCAGCTAACTCCATACACTACTGGCTGTATTTTATTTATCAAGTTTCATTGTCATGTTTTTTTATTGTCAAATATAAAATTTACCTCAACAATTTCGTCAAAACCATATTATTATGAATAACGGACATAACTGCGTCTGATCTATAAATACCTACGTGTCATTCACTTTGCCTTAAGTCCGCGAGACTGCTCTTACGAGTTAACTCTCGCTGTCTGTCATTTTAACTCGAAGCACACTATTAAGCTACAGACGGAAGGTTAAGACCAATCTGAAGTATTGTTTTGTTTTTCCGTTTTCCAACCTTTTTAAAAGTCAAAACAGTTTTGCTAAATGGCTTAGGAACTCCAGAATAACAGTATACTTGCTTGGTTTTTGTTAAGCAAATAATTGAATACTAATATTTATTTATATAAGCTTATATCAATGTAAGCCGAAACACAGTAAATGTCGAGTAGTAAACCTCAGGAGGACTGTTTTGCTACTGTAGTTTTCGACGTAATTTTTGTGGCGCTAGTGACAAAAAAAGTAGAGTTTGAAGGGAAACATTGTTTTCAATACTAACTTAGTATAAATCTTTTTTGTTTTATTTTTACCTTACGAGTTAGTGGTCGCATACTACCCACATCAGTTGCTCGGAACTATTACAATATCACACAAAACAAAGTAACTTACCGACCTTTACACGGCTACCGTTTTGTAACTTTGTAGCTAATAATGTTGCTAATCTAAAAAAAAATACTTCGCATTGTTAAATTGAAGATAATTCTTATTCTGAGTAAAAATCATTGTTTTGTTCAATCACTAGCACTGTTCATTCACTGGTACACTTACCCTAGTACAGTGACTTGAACTTATTTAAAATTTCATTACGGATACGTGTTCTAGAGCGACCACCGAGTCTGTTTTATTACGGTTGTTACGAGTGTCATAGTTATCAGATTATTTTCTCTATGTTTTGTTATGCAGATGAATTACGTTGATAAGGTTGTGAAATTGAACTTGTAGTACGGTTTTGCTTTGCTGCCCAGTAGTGGACTAAAGTGATCATTCTTCCACAACCTCGTTATTATATTTATTATCTGCGATCCTCTCTTCTGAGAGGTCTGTGCCCAGCAGTTGTTTTAGAAATCCAGGATCCTTTATTGACTTACCAGATCACGATACTATTGACGGTCTATACGGTACTATGTCAGATTTCAATTCCTAAAGGGTGCTCAAGAAACTTTATTACTAATTCTGAGGCTCCGGAGTTTGTCCATGCGTCTGTCAGCTTTTGTCTTTATTTTACATCCAGTATGCTTAGTGTAGGTTTTCGGTCACAAAATACGCCTCGAACGCGTTTGCGTTAAAATGTCAAATACTATGAGTTTGTTGCCGTTTCGATCCGCAAGTGGCGCTACCAATTTTACCATAGTAGGTAATACGTTTACGTGAACGCGTTCGAAACGTTTTTATATGTGAAAACTTACACTAGAGGCTCTGATTTATCTTGCTTTTCGCTCAGTCGTCTGTAGCTTATGAACAGTATAAGAGAGATGCACTGAGCGATAGTCGTCTAGACTTCGTCTGAGTCGAGTTGCATCGAGTCAGTTGTCAACGTCGGCCCAAAATGTTTTTTTTTTTTTTTTATTACAATGGGGATTATTACCTGTGCTATCTTAAAAATAATCTAACTGCCTATTAACGCCAGTGTGAATACTGGCCAAGACAATCAAAAACGCTATCAACAATCTGCCAAAGAAGCCACTAACATAAAACACACAAGTATTACTAGAAATTGAGCGAATGAGGGTCAAAACGGTTGCTACAGAAAACCTGATCCTCTGCGCTTTGCCGATAGCATCTTATCTATTTAATAGTTGTTGTCAAAGTCGGCATCTTTATAGTAATACAGCCGCAGATGATAGCGAAGATAATGTCATAGACAGAGAGAAATATGTCTGGGTTTAATGCTTACTTGAAAGTGTGCGTGAATATGGTGTAAATTCGTAATAAGATAACATTATTCTGAAAGGTTGTCAACATTTTCAGACATCCAAAAACATTCTTAGAAGTAAAGCTAAGATACCTCCACAAAAAAGCAATTGACGCAATGAAGAAAGATGCGATTTGATTAAAGCAGTATGAATCTAAGTTCATTTCATTACATCAAGACGACACATTCATAAATTATGATGATTTCAACAAAGGATATTCATGTCCAATCCATTCATAATTAAAATGGGTCAACACGCTTTCGCCCGACAGTCAAACAGACCGAGTGACATGTTTTCGCATAAATTCAACTCTGTAAGCAACAAAATGTACGTTATATCTGATCGAAGGTTGTCAATACGAAAATGGCGTTACAATATCTGGTGCGGTAAATGTCATCGGACGAACCGACCACGCCCGTGGAGAAATCAAAAAGGAATACCATTTTGCTGTACAGAATAATACAATGTATAATTTAGATATCAACTTAACGGTCAATAGAGGATTAGTCACGTTTTGCGATCGAGACTGGAGTACTGTGTGTTCTCGATTAAATAGGATATAGATTGGAACGGGTAATGAGGTTGTCGGCGAAAATGAAATTAAAGTTATGATTGATGTTAATATTTGCGTGATTTTAAATCAGGAGAAATCGCAATTGATTGATGAAGGAGTTTTTGAAGGTGTTGGCGATGCGCCCACTCCGCTTGTTAGTGAAATGGATCGTGACACGTGAGTTATCTGTTTCTGAAATTAAATAATACGCATATTTGATGATGACGAGCTAACGACGAAAATGTTTGAAGATGCTACTGCAGTGAAGGATAAATTTACTTAAAATTAGAAACTAGGTACTTAATATGTGGTAAGTGAAAACCAATGGTACGATCAATTTCAAATTGTCGTAGTCGCTTTCAATTTCGTTCGCTAATTGATTTATGTATCGATAAATCTACAACGTGTTGAGTGGAAAGTAAGCAATCGATATAGTTCATTCGACAAAGAACATGGACCATATCTTTCAACAAACAAGGTTGCGAATTATTATATTTAATAGCCAGAGATCAATAAACTTTCTCTGTGTGATCTCTATTGTCTACATTGAAATCGCTGTGTATTTGAGAATGACTTGGCTCAATTGAAAAGATTGATGGCTAGCTCAAATAAGAAGCTCGTTTTTTGCTGATCAGTATTTGTAATTGAAGCAGATGATGATGATGGTAGAGTAACAGTTTCACTCTCATTCTTAATTCGTATAGATTATACAGTCGTTACATGTAATAATAACACTGAAATACTAACAAGAACAACTGTTTTTTCAACGCAGCTCTAACATTAAACACTGCTTTATGCACACACTGTTAAAGTCAACGAGAAAGTGGACTGCGTAGTAACAAACAAAATCAAAGTACCGATATTTTTTTGAACATTCGTAACAAAAAAAGGATGCCAATGACCATTAATGTTTATACAAAACAGTAGCATGACCAGGAGGATAAATTACTGACTAAACTACTCATCGCTCGCTCAACGATTCTTAAGACCTTATAAAGGGATAAGTTCTCCTTAATACAGTGCATTACAAAAAAAATTCTTACTTACTATCAACGCAGTTTACAAGTAGCAAAAGATGTGAATGTTACTTTTTGACTTATCCATAAAATCTTCGAATTTCTCTTTACCTCGAGATGTTTAACAAAGAGTATTGGTATTTGAATCAATCTACTCAACTCTAAATATACTCGGCATCAAAGGCTGATTAGAAAACTTTTTTCTCTGACTTGTATAGACACCAACGGCAGTTAAAATACAGGGTATGTTCCATCCAAGATTGATCAATCCGAATCCTCGTGACGGAGCATTCCTCAATTACAGAGCAAGGCGATGCGGTGATAAATTACCCAGAGCCCATGAAAACGCCATTAGAGTCACGAATTGTGTTAAACTCCTCGGCTGGGTAAATTTATGGAGTCTCAGTTTCACACTCAGGATCGTTTGTATGCTTAAGCAATTTCACTGTTGCCTTGTTTTCACCTTCATTTATTTAATAATGTTCGGTAGCCACTTAAAAATTATTTTACTTCACCTAACTTGAAAGCCAATCTTATTAACATTCGCTATGTTAAATATAGTCAATTTTACCATCAGGTGACCCACTTGCTCGCTTGCCTTCCTATTCATATACAAAATATACAATTTTGCCATGATATTATTTCAAATAATGCATGTTTTGAACGATAGTGGCGTCTCAATTAAGAACATCAATTTTATTTTGACTTGTATACAAGACCGATACAGGAGCTTTCCTTACATTTCACATACGTACACATACATAAATCATGTATTTATCCCTTACGGGGTAGACAGAACCTAAGGTAACAGGTACCTACAGGCCATATTTAGCAAGATTGTGGGCGTATAGAGAAGCAATTGGTACATTCTATGTTTTTCTTTGCTCCCAGACCAGCATGGAATAACACATTTCATGTTAAAATAGAATATTCACAATTGCGAAACTATTACAAATACGGAGGAAAGGCTTATTAAACCAATTTAAAGTAAATATCATGACATGGTTTACTAGCTCCTATTATATTTTATAATATACGGAAATAGGTTGTTTACTTAACTTAGGGATAATAATAATTGTCAGGTTTCAGGTGAAATAACCTGACAACATCATTTTGCAACGCAATCATAACTTACTATAATTTAAACGTCATTTGTAGCAAAATAAATAAAATAATAACTATGATTAAAAATTAAAGTAATAATAACTAACTAAAGGAGTAAGTGCGACTGAGCTTTGCTTTGATATTATTTGTATAGACTCAGTTCTAATACAATATTAGGATAACACTTCTAAACATGAAAACACGCATTTACACAAACGTGATGCAGCATAAGCACGCAAACTAAATTAAGTTATCTACCGTGAACACACGACTTTACTTGACAAACATAAGAACGACTTCAATAAAACCGAACTTATTGAAAAAGCACATCTAGTACAAGACAATAAGAGTAACGTTAAACTTTTCGAAAAGGTCAAGGTAATGAAAATGGGAGACGTTAAAAAGTATAATTTAGTTGAAGACAATAAGACTGAAAACACGTTTGAGGATGAAACGGAAGATATGTTTGAAGTTAATGATAACGACGGCGGTTTAAGTAGAGATTACTTCGACATGTTTAATTCTAAAGCAAATAGCTTTAACATATGTAAAGGGTTCAAAGCGTGTCACTGGATTGTGGTTAAATGGCCCTGAGTTTAGTTTGTTAATGTAGTTTGAAGGTTTTGTTTTACATTATTTATATAATAAGCTTTTACTGCATACTGGTTTTGAAGTTGCTGCGAATTGAATTATTTTATTAAATATCTCCAAAGATTGTCCAAACAATTGACACCATTTGACCTAGCCCCAAACTTAGCAACGCTTGTAATATAGGTACTAGACAACGAAATTATTTATTTACTTTCAGTGAAATGATAAAATTTCACATAAATTAGTGCTAGCAACTGCTAACAACTGTACAGTCAAGAGCATAGACATTTTATAGGTTACGAAGACGTCAAAAACATCTATACACACTTATGCCACAAACAATGGTCGGTGACACAATTTGACATGATGGCTGTATCGACATTTAGGCCCTCGACTGTCCCTACTATAAACTAATAAAGTTCCACAAGGCAAATGTTTAGTTTTGCAACTTTTACAGCTAGCCGCACTTGTCGCAAATTTATTCCAGTCACGTAGTTGTCTATATAACTGCTATATTTCATATCGCAAACGTCGCAGTGCTTGTTATAGATTCAGCAATTGCTCCATTGTAAACGGCAATACCCATGGGATTATGATCGTAAAAGGGCAGTGTTTATTTTAACTACGCTTGCGTACTTACGTTGGGCAAATTCAAGATGCATTGTTTGTACGTTGAGGCTTACCTGTAACAGACAATTAAATCAATGAATAAAAGAAGCCAGGTATGAGCAAGATCTACAGAAGGAGGAAGGAAGGATCGGCGAGCGCAGCGTAGGACGTCCACTAACAAGGAAGACTGATGACCTGGTTAAAGTCGCGGGTTCACGGTGGATGCAAGCCGCTTCTAACCGCGGCAACTGGAGGTCTATGGGGGAGGCCTATGTCCAACAGTAGACGTCCTATGGCTGCTATGATAATGATGACAGAGGGAAGAAAGCACATGTGTGGCATTAGATTAATTAGATGTGAAACGATAATCTAGAATCTGTTTGACCACATTTACGTCTTTTGGCTGATGAGTTGAATTTAGGTTATTTTACAAGGTTTTATTATTTGGTTTAAGTCAGGTGTCTAACTAAATTACTACCCAAGTTAAAGTAGAATCGTAGGATTTAACAGCGTTTTTTTTTTCAGTAGCCGTTGGGATTGTGAGATTTTATAATACAAAAAATTGTGATAAAAAGTAAAGACTGTAGATTCTGGGGAACATTAGAGTAAAAGTGATAATTAAACTTAAAACGATTTAAATACGAATGAAATGAATCTTCATGTAGACTTCAATGGGTCAAGAATATAAAGGAGTCAAGAATAAGAACACTAACTTAAAAAAACGATCACGGGCAATTCTAAAAATAACAAAGAATAAAGTAACGAGAACAAAGAAACTTAATCGGCCATAAAGCAGGATGCCAATGCGGGTGCTTTACGTTTTACATATTCATCGCGAAGTTAAGGCAGATTGCCAGGGAAATAAATATGACAAAAACACTAACGCATTTTAACTACAACCTGATACAAGCAACGCAATGGTTTGTGGGAAGCTACAAACTAGTTTATCAAGCAGCGTGGCGCTAAGCATTCGGGAGTGACGAACTGGAGGAGGACGAGCTAAGGGATGTCGAACTAAAAGATGTCCTTATGTTCGGCAGGAGAATAAGAAGATTCGAGGAGAGCTGCTGTGTGGGAGCGCTGCTGACAGTAACCGGCGGCTCCAACCAAAGGGAATTAGGCTGAATGATCGCCACAGTGGATCGACAACCCGCCTGACCCAGCTAGGCGTCTCCACCTAACGTCAACATCAATTAGTTTATCGAATACTAGCTGATTGAGACTTCGTTTACCGCATGCCTGATGGAACTATACAATTGTACAGGATGAAAAAAATCTTATGGCCTCCTAGGGTCTCAAACTATCTACATACTTACCAAATTTTATCACGATCAGTTGAGTAAACGGGTAAGGTCACTTTTAGCAAGATTGTGGGCGTATAGTATAGGTGGAAGAGAAGCAACATGGTACAATATATGTTTTTCCTTTGCTCTCAGATCAGGATAGAAGTAAAGTTTATAAAGTTCTTCCAAAAGCGGGCTATGTTTATTTTGCTTTAATAACAACGCCCGTTTTTTTTTACTTGGACAAGTAAAAGTGTACTAAAGTTAGACATCTTTAAAATGTGAACAAGATGGATTAAAACATCGGGATCCTAGAAGATTCTCATCGTTTTTTATAGAAAAAAATATAATATTAACAGTCTACGATCATAAAACACGTACTCGTAACATATCTAATACCGAGGTCTTTGCTGTTTACTGGCCTTGTATGTTTTTTTTTAATTCACGAATATCCAAGAGATTACAGTCCATCATTCCAAACCCATCATTTGCACATACCAGCAATTATTTACAACGCAAATAGGTTATTGCGTCATTATATAGTGCCCTTAGGTATAATAAAATGATAACACATGAATATAATTGGATTTATTGACACTCAATTTATCTTACATGGAAGTATTGAGATATATTGATAATAATAGTCTTGTAAAGAAATTATAACATGTATTTTATGTGAGACAAGAAATCATAACCGTCAACATTTGAATTTATTCTCAACAAAGATCATGTGAAAGACTTTTTTTACATAAGTAATTATTCTTACACTGCGTGTGACAAAACTTTGGTAAAATCATGGTTTAAACTCATTTTTGATGATTCTCTTTATTCATGAACTCAGGGCTATTTAAAAATTTTACGTTTTCTAAAGCAACTATACTTATAATTGTCTTTTTTGTTTGCTTAAAGTACTGTAAGTAAATAAAATGGAGCAGCAATTGCAATTAATATTTACGTCATTCATAATACGGTCGTGTTCAGATATTTTTAAAAGCGACTACAAAGCTCTAGCGGCGACTATACTTTTGAAAGATATCGTTTATATAAACCCATTTTTCCTGTTCATCTATGTCGCTTTTTCATTGTAGGCCAGTCATAAAAAGCGAAATGCTATCATTTCTACTTACTCGTAGATATGACTTAGAGATAAGCTGACAACTATGAAAATGCCGTGGAAAATAAAGCCGTTACGCATATTTCAGGGAAACACACAATGTCGACCATGAATAGGGATTTCTAATGTAATGGACGCTAAATGGCGTCCTTGTGCACAATATTTAATTATGTTTGAAAAATTTACAATGTATGGTGGTGTTCACTTGCCACCAGGTGACTCACTTGCTAGTTTTCCTTCCTTGCCGTTTATACAAAAAAGTTTATAGCTTTAGATTACTTTATTTGAAGTGGTTGCTTCTATCTTTCATTTTCATTATATCTGGGGGCACGGCAGTGCTTTCACGCCAAGATGAAAAAGGCAGGCCTTTTCTTGAACCATTACATAACATCGTCCCGTTGACACCAGAGAGCCCAAAACCACAGCATAAGATGTTCATAAATGTTGTTACTGACTCAATAAGAAACACACCACTTAGCTGCGTACGAGGCAGGCATGTCTTTTTTTTAAAAGCGCGTGTGAACTAACCATCCTTACAAGGCAAAGTACTTACTTCCCTTTACGCGAATGGCATATTTACATTACAAGTGTGTGAGCGAGAGAGCCTTATTTATTATGATTAATGGAAAGGGAAACCGTTTTCACATAGTATTTGGTTCGAACACCTAGCCATAGGTTCCCACAGTTAAGTGTGTACACTACTTTCTATGCGGCTCTTAAGGGCAGAAGAAGCTCAACTTTCCAATCTTGAACTGCATTTAATTTTAAAAATAAACATAGAATTTTTACTATCAAAAGCATATTTTAATTTGAATAAGAAGACAGTACAACAATTGGGGAAAGTGTCACTTTGAGATGGAAGTTAAAGTGACTTTAAAATGCGTAAAACATCGAGATACAATGTATTAATTACCCTTTTAAATAAGGTGCTAGAAAATTAGGTGCGGATATGTAATTAGTAACCTATGAATCAATTAAAAACATAAATTATTTAAGTCTTGTGTGGTAATACTTTCATGTTTCATATAAAAATATGAATTACCATTATCGTCCAAAGGTAAATTATCCTTGCATTAGATACTGTAATTATTTAAGTATGCTTTAAACTAACTAACAACGATATAAATAAAAGATTCAAATGAGATTATGTGGAAATGAGCAGCCAGATTTAACAGTAAATAATGTAAATTAAAGTAAAACATGAAAATAGCCCCCGACGTGTGTACACACGTCAGTCTCTAAATCAAGAAACACAATAATTCATGTCATGTATATCATCAGGCGCTATACAGCCTCTAATACATTTTCTAGCCCCTGTATACTAAAGTGATATATGTATATATTTCAGATATTATCTGATAGTGACTGGACTCAGAACGAAGAATTCGATCTTAATTTGCGGAACTCGAAAAACAAGCCTCCTTGTTATCCTATATGAGCACAGTCTCTGCCTCGATATGCTACGCGCGCACTATTTATGGCAAGGAATGTCTTAAGAAAACATACGCTACAAAAAACCAAACAAACCAACCTATCCTTTAAAGCAAAGACAGTCAATAGTCAACCTAAAAATAACATGCTTAAGCACTGCACTGATTAAATCTGACCGCACGTGTGATTTTGTTAGCGTTTGGATACACATTGTCAGACGTCGATACATTTTGAACTTTATGCTAATGTTAAAAGAAATCAGAGGTTGTATGAGATTTTCGCTGTATAATTATGTGAGTAATTAATTGGGCGCCACAGGATATCCATTTACAAATATAGGCAGGTACATATACGCTGAATTCCGTTGGAACAAAATCAATTAGCTACATTTTTGAAGAGTAGGTGTGAAGGTTAACGAACTTCTTAAGCGACCAATACGTAATTTTGTAGATCATCTTGCATTGGAAGAAACAAGTGGAGTATCAAATGTCTGAAAGGCCAGTTCTGTTAACACGTCGTTTTCTTGATTGTCAGTTACCGCGTCCCTCTTCAACAGGGTGAGTCAGTGAGAGACGGAAAACGCGTAAAGTGAGAAAACAGATGGCGACTGCACATGTTGGAGATACTGCAATTTGATTCGATATTTATACAAAAGCAAAAAAGGCAAATTCTATGTTATCAATTGCAAAAAAACGCTAACTAGGATCTAAATATTATCTATTTTAATCCCTTTTTTCGATGTCAAATAATTATACAGGTTGCTAGTCAAGTGCGTTGGACAATTCAAGTTTTCGTTGAATGAAAAATGTTTGTATTATTAAGATTTTTACAAAACGGATAATCTTATAAGTTATCTACAAACACTAGATTGATAGTTTAATCCCAATCATTGGCTAGACAACAGGCGCCTGCGAGTCGATAGGCACCGATAAATCGATTTATATCTCTTATCTTATCGATACCGATAAATGCTTCGTACGATACATAGCGGAATTACTTTATGAGTGCATTGACATATAACAATACATGTTATGAAATCGTACGATCGGTATCTTTATGAATTTTATGAGCTGGTTCATAACTTAATAAATGTTTTCTATGTAGATGTCATGTTTGCTTTAAAACCTCATTACTAATCTAGTATTTTTTATTGGAAAAGTTAATACATTGTCATTAAATGCATGCGAAATAGCACAACAAAACTTAAATGGTTTGCTGATAAAATTGCTATTACTTCAAAGATAACAACGGCCTCGATTGATAATTTTATAAGTCTTAGGTTGTCTATATGTCCACAAAACGATACTGTGAAACCTTGACTAACTCCCACTTAAGGTTTAAGAAATTACAAGCTGTTACGCTATCGAATATAACATGAATATCTCGAAAAATTTGAAACTATTGCTGATTTACAAGATAAATGAAGAGATACACTTTAATTAGAATCAATTGCCCTTCAGTATTTGGCTCAGTTTCTGACATGGTAAAAAAACTTTCCACAAGATTGGTTAACTTTCTACCTTGGTGTTTGTTTAAGGAAGCAGCAAAAAACCGTTTACTTAATCAATTAATACTGCCCCTATCATTTAATTAATCAGTGTAATGCAGAAAGCTGTATCGCAGTGATATACGCAGGAAAACAAATTGCAATTACTCTGCTTGTACCGTTTCCATCTTCTACGCTGGCACTGCTTTAAGACCAGATACTGAAGATTCAATTTCGATCGTTCCGAAGGTATTGTGACCATCAAGATTCGTCTTTTCCACGGCTGTTTATCTCGCTGCTTTCTTGTTTAATGCTGTGTTTATTGTTTTCGCTAAAGATCTTTCGCTCGAGGACGCGGCTACTATAAAATTTGCTAAACCGTGCTCCATTTCAGTTTACGATTGTGCTGATTCAGTATTATTAACTGTAATTCTATCTTTAACAGTTATAGGTAATTATATAGAAGAATACGGTGATAAACTTAGAAACGTCATATAATTAGACGCCACCGCTATCAATGCTATCAATAAAATTATACAGCGTCTGAGACATTTCCTCAGCGTGGTTACGATGGTATCTCATAAATCGCTGTCCATTATCGCTTTTGATCAGGTTAAAGGCGCAGCCTTCGATGTAGGTGTAGAAATGTACATTAAGTTTAGCTTTAGATACGGAGGGCATGACGGCGCCGCTTATCGCCAGTCGAGACCTGTTGGTCAGTCTGCAAATAATGATTGGAATCGACATGCGGCGTTTGGTATGTGTGCAGGATGCCGATCAGGTATTTGTAGAAGGTAATGTAACATTACAGTCATCGGCGTTATGTGTGTGTTAGTATGGGCGAATAAACAGCTCGAAATACACTTTAGTGCCGTTATTTTCTACATTTTTATAGTCTCCTAGTTGGGAGATTCTAAAATTAGCTTGTGTTATTATAAGTCATTAACTTACTCTGTAATTTGTAGATGTTGATTCTATGAATGTAAACTTTCTATTGGCAATTGTGCAAATGGCATGGATTAAATAAATAAATTTTCCTGGCCTTGTATTTGTATAATTTGATCATTGTGTAAAAATCTGAAGTAACGAACCGAGAATTAGACACTTAAGAATACCAGATTAAAAGAGCAATAAAGCAAAGGTAACATTAAAGACTTTAACGTTGATGTTCGAAGAACCCTATTTAAAAACGCGAGTGCCAAATCCGTGACCACAATATTTAAAAATATCATTAATAATTTATTCAAAATGCTAATAAAAGTCAACTCGAAACGGCTCTGTTGGAATTTCACACGCTGTTGACAATGCATTTTATGTGGTCAACGTATCGTTATTTTTGTCAAGTTTCAGTGTTCAACAGGCGGAATTTTGCAGGCATGATCATTAAAAAAATATAGGCTACAATGCAGACACGTATTATACAATAGCAATAGGACCTATTGTGTCTGAACATCCTGTATTCACACAATGTTGAAAACAATGGCCGTTGATGCAATTGTTCGCAAAAACCTGTGGTCAATTTTGATGATTTTGCTGAATTCGAGCCTGTTTCACAGTCATCATTGTCATGCTTCGAATTGTTTGAACAGATGTGTTAGAAAATTTTAATATCGCCGCTTGAATGTCGGCTTAATAAACAAGGAGACTCTAATTGTGTCAACAAAATTAACACGAAATACTGACTACGCGGTACATTCTAATTAATTACATCGACAGTTCCTTAAGCCTTTCCTTTTGTAATAAAATCAGCGGGCAAAGTTGGTGTTTAAACTTTGTGCTGGCTACAATTATGCCTCCGGAGCCTGTTTATATTTTGTCAGGAAACCACTCCCAATTCATTATGGGTCTCCTCAACAGACATTATAAAAACCACCATGTCGTCAACATACACATATTATACGCGGAATCTGCACTGTTTCAGAAACGCATTGTTTTAAATTTTTAAACCGCAACCTTTTCTCTCAACATTCAGTGTCGTTACGTAACTTATGCCAAATGAAATTGGTAGTAATCACTTGATAATAGGGCTCATAATTCACTGGCCGTATGAATTTGCATAATGAACGGGCTTTATAAATGGCCCTCTTTTTTTAAACGAATGTTGAACGTTGGCAAAATTGATTGTGTCGTGTGACCGGTACTGGTTTTCAGTTGTTATGATGATTTTTTATCTCATAACCTTATGCGGTAAGAGATGTTTATCGTAAAAGCTTTCGTAGTTAGCAAATCGATAATTAATAACTTACCTCAAAGGTCTTAAGGTTTTGTCACCTTAGGCTTTGTCTACCCTAACCCTTACCCTTGTATGTATGTATGTACCTCAAAGGGGTTGTGTGTATGTTTTAGAATGTTTCAGCAGGAGGTTGGGTTACTTTAAACACAATAGTTAGTTCTTGATCGTAATTGCTTGATGCCGTGAATTTCGATCACTGACCAATGTATGAAAAGTTTGATACCACAATAAAAAGTCGTGAAAAACATTCACGACACGGATGTTCATGTAAAACTAATACAAAGTAAAGTAAGCAGGTGAATTAATAAAAGTTACTTTCGGATTTTTCTGTGTTTTCGGTGTCGTTTAGAAATTGCATTTCTAGCGGTAAAACCGTAAAAGTAAACATAAAAAATCAGGAAGCAAAATTCTTGATTCATTTGATTAACAGTTTGAACTATCACCGCCTTATTCATAAACGCTCTGTAGGCCTCTGCTAACTTGGCAATCGTTTGTCCTTATCTGTCACTTTGACATTTACCTTTCATAGATAAGGACAAACGATTGCCAAGTTAGCAGAAGCCTATAGAGCGTTTATGAATAAAAGGGTCAATCTTTAGCGAAATTTCCGTTTGATAGGAATTTGGAAGATAAGTAAATAGACCAGTTATTTGGCCAGCCGTACATTCTAAGTTTTTTTCTTTGCTCCCCTCTAGATTTAGAAACGTTTAAGATGTTTCTTCCGTGCGGTACGCGTTCTTCTCGCTGTTCTTTGGAGTAAGTATTTATAGTGCATCAAGTATTGTGTAATAGACAACTCCTGCGTGTATGTCAGTCCGTGCCCTCGTGCCCTACCACGTTATCTTATCAGCTGCGATAAGCTTTACGAAACAGCTGCACAGTATTAAGGTGCAGGGATTATAAGGTTATGGCGCCCTTTGTTCGGGGTTTAGGAGGTAGTTACGTTGAAGATGTGACCTGAAAAAGGGATAGTAATACATCGGTATTTATGACATGTTTGACTCTCAAGCCACACCACCGAGTTCTTCAAAAAGTGCTCAATTACACTTGAAAGACCCGCACGGAATAATTCAATTTAAAAACAAATATTGTTCTTTGCACTATCCCACGTTATGGTCGGCTCTCCTAATTTTTCAGCGCCAGGATCTATCCTAGTTTGTCAGGTCGGGCTGTTCTTCTTCGATCATTAGTTTGTAGGACGTAGGACGAGGGCGCTCTCTACCTTTTTGTTTCCTTACGGGCATAGTGCTTTGCCGACATATATTCTTTCTGCCTGTGTAGGTATTTCATACCTTTAAACAACTCTGTATCGCTATAATTTTTCTATAATCGTAACCAACATAAACGCTTGAGGCTTAAACTTCCTATTTCACACGGCTAACTTACCGTATGTGGCCATATAAAACAATGGAGCTAATATTCCATTCACTCGCGTACGCTCAGGGCAGGCGCTTGCGCATAGGAAGTGTGATAAAACGGTCTAACGGCGCCGCCGGTCACACCGTAGTGAAAGGTTGGCGATCCGTTTTTGATCCAAGTTGAAGAAAACCGACACTTTAGAAGAGTAAGTATTTGAATGATGTATTGCTGTTTCATCCATCTATTACTTGCAGATCAACTGCAGCTCGGACTAATACCCACACGTACAGAAAACTGATGGAAACAGCCTTTCGTATTCCCCTGTTTCCTCTCTCAAAACTGCACCCATTTTGCCTTTTTTTCAGGTTTACTTTAAGACCTAAAACGTGAAAAAAGAAGGACTTTGGCTATGCTTGTATTTTTTTTATTTTTTTTAGTCATTCCATTTCCATGAACAAAAAATTTTTTTTGTTCATATTTATTTTAGTCGTTGAAATGATTTTAGTAACACACTAGCTTCTGCCCGCGACTTCTTCTGTGTGGAAATACATATAAACCATCTCTTTAAATCACACTAGCATTCACCATCTCTTTCTCTCACCATCTCATACAGATAGAAATGACCATCGCAATCCGACCGATAGTCAAGTTCCACATACAATTAACTTATGTTAGTCAAAAAGAAGACGTCACGGTATGACATGTAAATAATATATTTTTGCCGTTTCAGACCTTCGGTGTCACAGGCAGCCCCATTAATAAAGGTTTCCTTTGTTCCTAGACTCCACATTAGCTAGTGCCTAGATATGTATTCCTATTTGTGAGCGCTATATGCTTAAAGTTATCAGAGGGAAAATAATCACACGCTAGTTTTTGTAGTACCTAGCTGATCTTAGCGGTGAAACCTCATACACAAAAAAAGCACGTGACCACACTGTTGACATAATGGTAGCGTATGGCAACTGGCTGACGAGTCTTCAATTCATCGCGTTTGGCGTTTGTGTTTAGATCGATGGAGGGATAGTGAGCCCATTTTTTTAAGCAATCGATGGACGTAATATGGGTGTGTCCTGAACGCTCCTCCTCGAACTCGCGAACCCATTCAGAACGCTGTGCTGTCAAACCTTCTTACTGAGAAGACTCGATGTCGCATCTCTTCATGTGGCGTCCCTGAACGTCTTTACATCTGAGGAGTAGTCCTAGTAATAATCATCACGTGTTTAAATATGCAGTTATTATTTTATATACATATTTATGTTAGAATTGTTGCTTTTATTATCCTTGCGTTTCTCCTGTCTATTTGTTTCCGCCACCTACTTAAACTGTCTTCGAATTATTTCTTTTTTTATTGGTTGTCTGGTAAATATCGTTAATAAGCGACCGCCTACTGTCTACCTTGTTCTTTGTTTATGTATTGTTTTGTACTGATTTGTGATGTTCAATAAAGAGTATTTGTATTGTAGTTGCTTATGTATTTTAAAGGGCAAAAAACATTATATAAAGGTAACGTGCTTTATCATTATTTCTATGAACGTTCAATAGATTAGATAAAAAATGTCAAGGGTGATAGACGAGTATGCAGACATGTGTGTGCAGTATGTAAGTGTATGTATATTCCGTAAAAGGCATGTGCTGTGAAACTCAACAGGACTACGACTACCTGGGGGGTTACTATGAGGAGATAGTTTTGAAAACGTTGAGTAAAGCCTTTTTAATTTAAGTTCATAGGTGCGGAAGTAAAACGGAAGTATTCCATACTTACATACATTACTTAAAAAGTCATTTTTAGTTCAATTCAATTACACTGTTGACTGCAAAACACCCTGAACATTCCATAGTTTCAAGTAATAAAGAGTTTACATACATACATACATAGTTTCAATTTGACACTTCGACAAATTAGGTAGGTACTAAAGCAAAGAGCCTTAAAAGAAACTAATCCTAACTAGTTATAACCTAAAGGCAACATTAAAAAGCAAGTTAAAATCTTACAAATAACTATATTTAAATTGCAAACTTGTTCTTGACGATAAACTTGCTCTGTGCTTTAATACCCTCATTACTACAAAAGGCTTTCTCCATACAAAAGGCAGTGAAACAGCTGACGTCAAAGCATCGCATGCGCAGGCCCACAAACATATGGCTCATTGACATCAGTCTAATTTAATACTTCCTTCCGTTGCCGACACGTGCTATGGGGTGTCTGGCGTTTTTTACAATGGGTTGTTTTCTTGAATTATTCGTTGGAATTCCGATAAGCCAATAAACGTGAATCGTTTTCAGAGGCTTCTAAACAGTTTTTGCTCACACAGACTAATATAACCTAGACTATAATAAGTACCAGTTAGTTTATCGCAGCGAATGTTCTTAAATCCATGTCTATCTGCGGGTGGTAGGGCCTTGTGCAAGGTCCGTCCGGATCGCTACCACCATCTTACTCGCTAATCCTGCTGCTAAGTAGCAGTGCTTGCACTGCTGTGTTCCGGTGTGGAGAGTAAGACAGCCGGGGAAATTATGGGCACAAGAGGCATTACATCTTAGTCCTCTAGGTTGGCAACGCATCTGCAATCCCTCCGGGGTTGCGGGTGTCTATGGGCAGTGGTGATCACTTACCATCAGGTGACCCACTTGCTCGTTTGCCTTCCTATTCATATAAAAAAAAATCTTAAAAAAACAAAAAAGTGAAAAATGGTGTGTTTGTTACGCCTTCGCGCAAAAGGGGCTTGATGGATTTGGATTAAATTTGGTGTGTAGATAGCTGGTTGTCTAGAATAACACACAGGCTACCTTTTATACCGATTTTTACATGATCCCATAATAAATGTTCACGTGAGCCACATGCAAAATGTACTACCCACGTTCATGGAATCGCAGCTAACTGTATCTCTCGCGAGGACTTCGTTTTGTATTAAAAAAAAACTCAAGCTAATTCAAAGATAAGCTAGCTAAGCAGTTTGGCATTACGACATATCTCCACTAGTACTATCTATCATGGGCCGACAGGACAGCAATAGTCCGTTCGAAAAAAAAACTTTTAAGAAAAAGAGTCATTTGTTTCAGAGAGAATTCGATACGATGTACATTTAAAAAAACCTACGCACACGGGACAGTTGTGGTAACACACTAAATTCCAAAAATGCGGTTAAATTACGTCGAAAACAGCAAAAAAGCTTAAATTCTCTTACGAATAAAAGCTTTCACGCTAACACGAAATTTAATCCACAAAAGGTAAAAATAAGGCAAGTTTTTCGGTCCAATTTAAATTCAGCTTAGTGGATTTTACGAGCCGAGAAACTTGTCGATTATCGTTCATTGTTTTTTTTACAAACAAGGCTCAAGGCAATAAAGTCAAGTTCACACTTACAACTGACCCAGTTTCATAACTACACTTTTTTACCGATCAAGTGAGAGATACGTTTCGTACGTGAGACGTAAGAATACCTTATTCTTTTTTTTCCATGGAGTAAAAACTCTTTTAAGAGTACTCCCAGGCCCGGGAAGACCAAAAATACCTAACCCAATTCGGCTAACCCGTTTATTTTCTAGACTGCCAAATACATATAACACCTTCAAACAACATGCTGTGTTATCACTACATAGTATAAAACAAAGTCGCTTTCTCTGTCCCTATGTCCCTATGTATGCTTATATCTTCAAAACTACACAACGGATTTTAATGCGGTTTTTTTAATAAATAGAGTGATTTAAGAAGAAGGTTTTTATGTATAATTGTACGCAGATGAAGTCGCGGGCAGAAGCTAGTAAAAAATATAAAGGTGTGACGAAACGCTGTAAATTCAGGTCTATCCACACAATCCGGTAAAGTTGTTACGACACGGCCAGTTAAATGTCAATCGTTATTTAACTGGCTCGGTTAAGACCATTAAAACTTGGACTTTGCACAAATCTTTGTTTTGGAATTGTTCTTGCAAGGTTACTTTTGTGTTCAGAGCCTATGGTCAAAGTTCTTGCACAAAAATATCTTGAACGCGGTCCCGTAAACGCCTCAATTAAGTTACTTAGTTGGAAATATAAATAAAAACATGAGAACTACGCTTTTGCTGGTACAAAAACATCGTCCCTTGTTTTGGAACAATTATACGAAACCCTGCAGATATTCTTTGAGCATAGCTATGTTATGTATGTTAGTGCATGCGTGTTGAGATATAAAACATGCTTCTGGCAAAAAAAAAACATCTTTAATATATGCTGTTTTTACTGACTGACAAATTAATTGGACCAACCGTTGAAGAGTTTCCTACGATCCTGGGGAGACGATCCTGGCTCCACTAGAACTCCACTACCAGATTATCGTATTGTCATCCGCAAAACGCTTCAAAATTGAGTCGCAAGAATCCACCCGGACAAACATACATACATATACATTGCAAGTTAGATAAAAGCCTGTAGTAAATGCTTGTAAAATGTATACGCGTCAGTTTACGAGTCATATCCTTTATTTTCGTCGCATCATGGGAACTCAGGAAACACGTAGGCGAGACGTCGCTAGCGACCATGCGCAAGCGCAACCAGTCTAGCTGTCATTAAATATTATATTTTAGTGGCTGCTGCCGCCTTAAATATACTTAGACGTTCTTGACTTATTAAAACACTATTAAATGAAAAGGTTAGGATTATATTACGTGTTTCTTAAATGTAGTCGAATTTAAAATGGCATTGCTTGCCTCAACTTTAGGTTTAGGTTTTCTTCTAGACACATGGCAGGGTGTCCAGCCAAGTTCAAAGAAAAATAAACTATGGCGACGCAGCAACCGTTTATATTTACACGAGCCAATTTGAGTTACTTTTGACCGTCTCACCAATTCGAAAACTTAGTTAATAATTTGCAAAAAGAAGGATAGGTAGTTACATTATTAAATTTTACACATTTATTCAAACCCCTTACCTTGTCTAGAATCTAAACATCTCCGTATCAATCATTTGTCGGCGAAGTCAACAACGACGCGTACTCTTAATGTCGAACCTGGTTCTCATTCCACATTTATATTTTTGTTAGGATTAAATTTATACTTGTTCGTTTGCCGTCTTTGTAGTATAAAAAAGACATAGTAGACAGTTTGGAGGTACTTGTTAGACTGAGAGCCTGTGTTTCACTACTCTCAGTTAAAATCCTGATATTTTAATAGTCGGATATCTTGTCGTCTCTGTCTGTTTCGATGTAAGAAATAGAGACTGAATCAGATAACTAGCACTTAAGATGACAGGCACTTTACAGAGAGTGATGAGATAGGTCCTAAATTGGTAACTTTATTTTGCTGGGTACTCCCTCAAATAGAAGCCAAGTCTTTCAAAGTAAAGTCAGTCAAAGATACTCGAAGTATTATGCATGACATATATAGCTTTCTTGACACATACAATGTTAGAAATCGCTTATTTTTATGTATTAAGAAAGCGAGAGAAACCACGGGATTAAATTTATGGCCCAGATATTTCGCAGCACAGAGAAATAAAACTTGACTGTGGTATCGTAAATTCACCGTTTACGATTAGTAGGAGGTCCTAATATGGTAAACATGATATGTTTAAATTGATCGTATGGGTGTTTGTGTGTGTTTGTGTCATATAAGTCTGGTATTGTTTAAGAGAGCGTTTTTTTAAAGAGTATCTTCCCCAAATAGTGCCAACTAGACCCTATAAAGCTAAGCGTCCGTCTCTTACTCTTTATATATTACTTTTATGCTAGTTAGCCGTTATAGTAAGAAATAATAAAATACATACACAAATCACGTCTATATCCCTTACGGGGTAGACAGAGCCTATGGTAACAAAACCTACAGGCCACGCTTAGCATGATAGGGGGAGGGGGGGGGGGGGGGGTATAGGCGGAAAGACTGGAAGTCTGTGGTCAGGTCTATGTCCAACGATGACGATAGTGTATATTGTAGACTTTTGTCTATTGTCTTTTGTTTGTGTTGCTTATGTATGCCCCTAGGCATAGCATTTGTAGCTTTGTATATAAGATTAGTTGTTACACATCTGCCGTTATGTTAAGAAGCTCGTTATTCAAAACAAGTCTTAATAAACAAACATTTTAACAAAAAAAAACCGACTTCACTACGCACTAAAAAGAAAAAAATAATTGCATAATATTCTTCTACAACTTAATAATTAACTTACTTTTTCTACTTATCAATATATAGGTACGATCTAATGTTGTTACAATTATTGTTATTTCTGGAGTCGGTGTCAGCCAACGTACGCTTGTAACTACATACATAGTTACAGGTGAGATGTGCTTGTGTATAAAAGGGGTACGTATTAAAATACATAAAGTTTAAAATGTATAATGGGTTAAAATACATAATGGTTTATAATATATAATGCGATTTTCTCAGAAAGTTACAAATTAACAGGATTGTTATAAAATAAACCTAACCTAACCTAAACCAATCTATAGATTACGATATCAAAAAAGTTCATTTAGCTAATAGTTTTACAGAAAATTGCGTTATACATTTTGAACCATTATGTATTTTAACCCATTATACATTCTAAACTTTATGTATTCTGATCCGCTCCCGTATAAAAGTTAATTTGTGAAAAAGTATTTGTTAAAGTGTTCTCGTATTATTGTTGCTGGGTATATTGTAGTGTTTTCTTGGCTGACACCGACTACAAAAATAACAATAATTGTAACAACATTAGATCGTACCTATATATTGATAAGTAGAAAAAGTAAGTTAATTATTAAGTTGTAGAAGAATATTATGCAATTATTTTTTTCTTTTTAGTGCGTAGTGAAGTCGGTTTTTTTTTGTTAAAATGTTTGTTTATTTTTTTAATTTTTAGTGAATCTGAAGAACACTAACACTTTTTTCTGAATATGGGTAGACCTACTAAACGTGCTGCCATTTCAATTTTGTCCAGTTCTGACAATGGCACCCCTGAAAAAACCGTATAATAAGTCTGAAATTAGCATTATTAAGTATCTATGTGTGCGACAAATCGTCCCTTTCATTTAAACGGCGCTGTAATATGAGCAGCACGTTTAGTAGGTCTACCCATATTTAGAAAAAAATGTTAGTGTACTTCAGATTCACTAAAAATGTATCAAATATTATAAATAATATAAATCGGTTTTTTTTTGTTAAAATTTTTGTTTATTTTTTGATTTTTAGTGAATCTGAAGTACACTAACATTTTTTTCTGAATATGGGTAGACCTACTAAACGTGCTGCTCATATGACAGCGCCGTTTAAATGAAACTGACGATTTGTCGCACACATACTTAATGCTAAATGGAGGTCTAAAGGAGAGGCCTACGTCCAGCAGTGGACTTGTAATGGCTGAGATGATGATGATGACTTAATGCTAATTTCAGACTTATATGGTTTTCTCATGGGTGCCATTGTCAGAACTGGACTAAATTGAAATGGGACTACACGGTAAGCACCAGCTTTCAAATAAAAAAAGAATCATTAAAATCGCTTCGCCCAGTCGAAAGTTATGAGGTAACAAACATAAAAAAAAAAAAAAAAAAAAAAAAAATACAGACGAATTGAGAACCTCCTCCTTTTTTTGAAGTCGGTTAAAAATTAAAAATATCGATTAACTAATGAATTATGAAGCTTTAAGCATGGCTACTAAGAAATTTACACAAAAAAAAAACAGGTCTTGATGCCGTCGTCGGTTCAATTAATTAGATCGGTAATAGGCTTCGTATGTCGTATGTCAATTTATTTGTACCACTGAATGATTTGTGTACGATGAAAATTAAAAAAAAAGTGACGATGGCCAGTGTTATTTAATTCAGTTTTTATGTCGCTTTAGTTTTTGTTGGTCGAAAAAAGGTGGGACTAATCGTCTTGTTTCTTAGGTGTCAACTTCTACTGTGTTTTTAATTTGTTCGATTCACTGTGAGAAGTTCCAACGACTAATAAGAGCTAGGTTAAGTGGTTTAAAAAAATACAGGCCACATATACCTAGCATGCTTTTGGGCGTTCATGTGGAAACCCTACCCTGGTTTAAAAACAGTGCTGCGTTGCTTGAAGCATCGCCATTCCTACGATTTTCGCCCATACCTATAGCTATTATCATCAGCGCAGACAAGAAACTACTGGCGAATTCAGTGTTTTTGTTGCTCCCAGACTTGATGGCAAATAAACTGTACATTTTATATCATCACTACATAGTCAAAACTACACAACGGATTTTGATGTGGTTTTTTTTTAATAGATAGAGTGATTCAAGAGGAAGGTTTTCATAAATAATTCGACGCAGACGAAGTCGCGGGCAGAAGCTAGTTACTACATAGTATAAAATAAAGTCGCTTTCTCTGTCCCTATGTCCCTATGTATGCTTATATCTTCAAAACTGCACAACGGATTTTGATGCGGTTTTTTTAATAGATAGTGATTCAAGAGGAAGGTTTTTATGTATAATTCTACGCAGACGAAGTCGCGGGCAGAAGCTAGTCATTTATAATTCAAAACGCTTCCACTATACATATACACGCTAAGCACCTCATCACCGAACTTACACCGAGTAAAATATTGATTAACCGCTTCCTGCGTTCAGTTACTGTAAAACGGGTATTTGCATTAATTACCGCGTAATTTACTAGCATCGTAGTCTGTAATCCGTTAGCGCGTGGGCCGATTGCCCAATTCATGAATGGCCGGTCGCCCACGCCCGGTTATCAATGAAAACTTGTAGAAACGCCAGAGTGTCTGTGGACGCTTACGAAACGTTATTGTAACTGCTCCACTTGTTGCCTTTGTCGCCAATTTTGTCTACGCCCGGCGAGAATATCTTAAGTAACATCTTTCGCTTAAGGATTATTCGTTTGTGTTTTTTTTTTAGTGAATTGGTGATGGAAACAGAAGTTAAAAGAACTTTGAAAACAAAATACTGGCCAGTTAGAAATAGTTAGCATGGCTATTCTATATTCCAATTCTTTTTTTTTAACAAAACAATTTCATCTTAGCTCTTATACAATCACTCATTTTACGCAATGAGCATCACATCCACCAGTTGAAGGATACTTGATACTATCACAAGAAATTTTATAAAAAAAAAAATACTACTAATATTATAAATGTGAGTAGATTTGTATGTTTGATCCTTCTTCACACTGAAACGACAATACGAATTTGGATAAAATTTGGAACGGAGATAGCTGGTAGGTACCTTAGATTAACACATATGCTACTTTTTAAACCAGAAAATTGCAAAGTTCCCACGGGATAGCGATAAACGTGTCAAAGGTCGTAGCTGCCTAGAGTCGCAACGTTAATAATTATTGCAGAATATACTATCAACTTCTAATTCGACGCGGACGTAGTCGTGGACAGGTCTAGTTATTAATTTTCTTTTAATTTAATATGAATTTGGGGCGCCTTGTTTGTTTACAGAAGCGTTAAAATGGCTTGGAACGGGCTATATTGACTGCATTGAGAAGAGCCGGAGACCAAATTTGCAAACAGTTTCGCGTTACGTCGATACTGCAGTATTGCAAACGATTATTACGCGGTTTTGCCGCACGCACAATATACCGCAGGATATTGCCCGTCCAATAGATTGTTGCCAACTTTCACGATTGTCACACATGTTGCAACAAAACTGCTACAAGGAAGCGGTGAAATGTTAAGATAAACCAAGGGATTGAGTACGTAAACATGAACAAAGTCATAGCGTTTTTTTATATTAATGCCGACAATCGGGCATGTGGTCCAACTGATGTTAAGTAATCGTAAACACCTATTGGGACTGCTGGTGAGTTGCAGGAGTTACAAATAGTGGTACACTCGTCTTTTAAAGGCTCCCATGTTGTCTGAACATTAAATAATGTAATTACTACGAGTCTTAGGTAAGTACTATATTACGATCTTACTTAGAGCCAAACTATAATGTAAAAAACAGAATACAAATCGTCACCCGCCCGATAAAGTGGCACTGTGTCACAAGCACACACACAGACACCCAGTGGTCAAACATCTAAGTCCCTTTTTTGGTCAGGGGTCAAAAATAAATTACAAGACAACTATACAGAATACAGAGGTGTATAACGAATTCAAGATCAAACTCGACATAATATGTACAGGTACATGTGTACTCTGCGGCACAAAGTTAGGCCCAGTCAAGTGCAGTAGTTCAGCCAGTGCATACATATGAGGGCAACAGTATATAAAGTATTCAATACTTTAAGGATTCGTTTTCCAGGGCCCGTAACTGTACACACATCTCGCTACTGTTTCACTTCATTTGTTTAACGTTGTCCTCGCAAACATTACTGTAGACACAGTCACTTAGCAAAGCCAAACATTATTCGCGATTTTAATATTTACCCTGTCTGTGCGCTAGGTAAATTTACGCAATTTCCAGATCGGTAGTCAAAGTTGACATTATACTTTACGCAAGCAAAGTCATGCTTAATTTACGTAAACAAAGATCGTACGCAAAAGAAAGTTTCGAGATGTCAAACAGGCGCCATCTTGCAAAATGTATATGTAAATTAAGAGTCAATAAGCGAGGGTTAAGTGGCGAGTTAAGTCTAGTTACTTACAAACTTGTAACTTTCACGGCTTCCAATTAAAATTTCAATTAAATAGTTAAATCGCTGTCAGTCGGGACCGACCCTCCTAACCTTGCGGTTTCTCGCGAAAAGGCACAAGCGACGAGCGTGGTTATAATCTGAAGGAGTTGCGCGGCCATTCTGGTAGTGTAAGTAACAGAAGTGTGGGTGGCAGGGCCTTGTACTAATTTTGTCAGGATCGCTGCTACCAGTATACGCGTTCATCCTGCTATCGTTGCTAGGTATGTCTCGGCGCAAAGAGTAAGGCAACCGGCTGGCAAATGCAGCTACATTCCTATTATTCCTTTGTGACCGCTTTTTTTCAAAGTACACTCGGAACAATATAATGTTTTTATTTAATGTATTGTTTTTTTACAGTTTCGTAGATTTTTCTGGTATGCTAAGGATGTGTAACCTTGTCAGTTGACAAGATTGTCCATAAACGTCGTATCTCTTTTATGGACCTCGGAGCAATCTTGTTCCATAAATAGTTCGCAATCAAGTAAAGAATGTCCGTTATATTTATGTCGGTGTCAAGTTAATTATAACGAGAGGTAATTTAAACGCTCGTTTTCATTGACAGCGTTTTAATCAATGTTTCTTTGTGCTCATTGAAGTATGTAATATAAAAACTTACTCATACCGAATCGTAGCGGCAATAGTTGTTTCGTGAGAACATACCTGTAACAGAAAGACAGCTTATTAGCAATTTGACTTAATACAAAAGTACGTAGTAGTCTTAATTAGTATCTCTACAATAATACAATTAAAGCATTAGTTCGATGGGACAAGGGGCTCGGATAGTACTGACTGAGGAACGTCAAAATATTATCTTCATGTTATTTGTTTTATGCGTAGGCACCAGTGGCGTGTTACATAATTACTTGTTAGTAGATTTGATCTGCGTCGAATATGTTGCCAATCGCTTGCAATTGCCAAATGCTTTTCTTTCTTTACTTTTAATTTGTAAGTTCCCCGCCACAGCTTTTCCCTTGCACAGCATAGTTGTGCAGCGATTGTGGTTCAATCAATGGCACCGATCGAATGAACCACTTTAGGTGTTAATCATTGAACAAGCGCATGCGCAATGCAAGTTTACTTCAAGCTTTAATGTGCGCCTACGTTCGTATTGGTGTTGATATAAGGTTTAATTCTGCGTGGACGTCGGAAAAAGCGGTCGTCGCTCTTGAACTATGCGGATTTGGTCGCGACAAAAAGAATGGAGATTATGCATGCATTTCGAAATTTAAAAGTTGATTTAGAATATTTCACAAATAAAAGACTGGCTGGAATTTTTAACTTAAAAAAGGAAAGTTGTATGAAAATCGATAGGGTAAACGATTCTGAGTGAGAAAAACCCATAATAATTTAAATTCTGGAAAAAATGTTCATGTGGTCTTGTTTTTGGTAAACGCTCAATTACAAAGATTACTAAAGATGCAACATCATCATCTTCTATTTACGAGTACGTCCCACAGGTGAATAAAAGGGTACGAACAGTAGGGACACAGTGCAAGGCTAGCGACAAATGAAAATAAATATGTGTCATAGTTTATTATATCACCAGGGGATCACAATTCGCGTACAACGGTGGAATACAAATTAGACTGAGCCTTCAATAATAAACATAAAGACGTGTACGGTCAAGTGCAAAAATAAGTATCGATACGAACTTTTCAAAAATATGTCCCACGACCTTATTACACTGGTGTAAGAGCGTATACTTATTTTTTAAACTTTGACTAGATACATATTATTACACTTGACTGTACCTGGCAAACTCCGAATCCCTTTAGGCACTTCCCAGCCTACCCAAGACCTTTTATCATTCTTAGTAACCAACGCTTACATGTTTTACCAATTAGCTACAGAGTACTTTTGAAAGAAACACCCAAACCTTTTTTTAACTGCTAAAGTAACTTGATCCAAAACCTTAAGAAGTAATCTATATTAAAATCATTAGACTTAAAAATAAAGAACCGTTGTATCGGAAGCGGCCGAAGGGAACTCAATCAGGGTTCGGAATCTCCAACATTATACGTTGTTTTGATTGCTATGTGGAGTAAATTACAGCTTGCTTAAAGAGTTACCGAGATAACATGCATTTCGAACCTGTTTCATAACAGATCTGTTTGCTGATTTCCAACATTTTTACGTAGATTTTGTTATGCACACTGAAGAGTCGGTTCTTCAGTCAAATTTACATCCACTTTCCGATATATTTCTGAATGTTTCAATCCTTCTTTGATTGTCCTGTTTTAATAGGTACAATGTAGTTTCTCGCTCTGGTACGATTTCAATGTATTCGTAATAAATAATGAAGATATCTTCTTCTTCATCATCAGTGTAAAATCTACCTTCTTGTATTTTTGAAATTAACCGAATATGTCAGCAATTGGATGGGTTAGTTTGTCTGTCCCTTTTTTTGGATTTTTTAAGTAAGATTGCGACTCGGGCTAGGTACCTCTGCGTGTGGTCAAGAGCTGCGGTTCGTTTTTGGATCCGTCAGAGAAGAGCAGTGCTTGTTCTGATGCACCCTGAGCATCGGTTTATGATTTCCTGGCAGATTCTGAGAGATATCATTATCCGTTGGCTAGGATCCCGACAGGGGGTGTGGGGAGTTTTGACTGTGTTCTACCGTACAACGTTGCCGACATTTTTGTCACAAGATTTTTGAATACTGTATTTACTATTTTTGACATTGGCGAAATCATCGTATCGAGCGATGGGGCCATATTAGTCAAAGTAGAAGAAGTAAGATTGACAATATTTCCATACACGGTTCATGTTCTAAATGTAAGTACAGCGCGGCGTCTCAATTTTCCGGGATAAAAAGTAGCCTATGTGTTATTCCAGACTATAATCTATCTATGCTCCAAACTTCATCCAGGTCTTTCCAACCGTTCTGGCGTGAAAGATTAACATCTATCCATCCATACTTCCAAACTTTCCCGTTTATAATTTTACTAGGACTAGGATAATTCTGAGACGCTCTGTATAACTCCATCTTCGTACCTCAGCAGTATGCTTCTCATAAAGTCATCAAGATTTGAGCACGCGTGAGATGCCCCATTCGAGCCGGCTGTCGAATAACTGTGAAATGGGCCGATACTCTCTCCATTGTCAGACATCAATAGAAATACTTGGAGCACTCGACAGCCCAACAGTACAATGGATATGCCATTTAAGGGTCTCGGTTGCTGATCAATTTTCACTTTAGTATAGTGACCGTTTTGATGTGTTGCCTCGTCAAAAGATATATATACGTTTTTATAAGTGCCGGTAGAAACTATTGGAACTGTGAGAAATGCTGATGTAACATTTGATGACACCAGTGAAGTGAGGGTTATTTCAATTTTTAAAATTGCCTAGTGCGTGTAGATTTAGAAACGGTTTGTAGGCAATACCGTTTTATGTATGTATGTAAACTCTTTATTGTGCAAAATAAACAAGACAAAATACAATTCACAAACACTGAGATACATGCACAAAGGCGGACTTATCCCTTTAAGGGATCTCTTCCAGTCAACCTTTGAGTGAACCGTTTTTTAAGTCTTCTTCTTATGGTGCCTCTCCAATTAGTAAAGGTTTGAAAAGCTCCGCTGCACTTGTGATTCCCGTCCATTCCCGGATTTTTCGCAGCCAGGATTTATTCCTGCGCCCAAAGTCCTGTTTTTCAGAACTGACCAATAATTGACATCTCACTTTATGTGTACTTTAGATGAGGCCAAATTGTGCGCTGGTTCAGCAACAGCCTATTCTCTCTAGCCTTGAAGAACCCTAGGTTGCATCAGTCAGAATTACCAATGGCAGGAGTTTATGCAAGGTGATCACTTAACATCCACGTGTCCTACTTTCTTGTTTGTCACTCTTTGAAATTCGAGTTTTTACATTAGTTCCTTCTTTGGCTTTTAACTAACGTAACTGATTATCCTTTGACGTCCTTTTTAATCCACAGTCCCCTTCCTACCTTTCCCAAAGATTTAGTTACTTGGCTGCTGGTTCCCAGAACCGGTTGCGGTCGAGTGACAATCTTTCTCTCGCTTTTCCCGTCTCCAGATCCAAATTCTATTCCAATTCCTTTTCCATGCACGCTGTTCGACTTTGGAATCGGTTGCCAAATGATATCAGGCAATCGCAGACTGTTGCTACCCTGCGCAGTCGCTTGAAGGCGTATTGGCTCGATGGATCCTCTTAAATGAATGTGATGTGTTTTGTAACTTGTGTGTGTATTTATATATTTATATATTATGTTGTATATTTATTTATTGTGTATTAGTTTATCGTATTTATCTATTATGTGTAGTTTATTATTATATCTTACATTATTTAAATTTTAGTCATTTAGGATTATTTTGAGTTTCGATCGGTTCTTTTACTTTTTCTGTGTGTCTACTCTTGCCTAATACTTATGTCCTGTCAATCGTTCAAAGGTTAACTGGAAGAGATCCCTTTTAGGGATAAGTTCGCCTTTGTGCATGTGTGTTATCCTGTATTCATCTTTTTCTTGTGTTTTATGTACAATAAAGAGTTATACATACATACATACATTATCAGTCCACGGTGATGATATCCATAAAACTGCTTTCCCATTCAACCTCTTCTACTTAACCTTTTCCGTTTATAATATTACTAATTTGTTTACCACTAGCATAAAAACGCGGACACGGCCCTAGGTGTAAGGTTAAGATAAGAACCATTCAGTTTTACCCAATGACCCGGTTTCGAGCGATAAATTCATTCATAAGTTATTATGATAGTAAATTTAACGATCAATACGTGACTCCACTATTTGAGCTTTGGTGTTTATAAATTAATAATTACAGGATATTACTCTAGTTTTACACGTGCTATTAATATAGAAGTGATTGATTTGGTTACATTAGTTATGTATTGCATTGTTGAATAGAATGCAATTTAATATAAATATAAAGCTATTACCTATTACCTTCCATGCTGGCCTGGGAGCAAAGAAAAAAACTTAGAATGTACCAGTTGCTTCCCTACCCGCGCAGATGGTAAAAGCCCGTCGAGGGAATGGGCGAAAATATTAGGAATCATGTTATAGGCGACGAGGCTAGCAACCCATCACTATTTTGATTCTATTTTCCACCTATACGCCCACAATCTTGCTAAATGTGACCTGTAGGTACCTTAGGCTCTGTCTACCCCGTAAGGGATAAAGACGTGATTTTTGTATAAAGCTATTTTTTAAAGACGTGGGACGCCGGTTGCGAGAGCGTGGTCAGGACTCTCGTTCGGGATCATTCCTGGTGCAGAGATTGTTCATCGCTGTTCAATGCGTGATGGCCTCCTTTGCGCCCGAAATGATGCGGGGCGGGTGTTGGTCAGTTAGGTAGGTAATGTAAGGTAGTTGTTTCATAATTATAACTGTTACTACATTCACTGTTGACGCTAGTTAGCACGAGCTTTGCTTTATTACACATCTATAAGGTTAGCTGTAAGAAATCTCTTATAAGCATCTATGTGGTTTCAAGAGTTTTTCATACACACAAAATTTGGTGGATTTAGCTCCGTTGGGTTTGGGTATTTGGGTATGAATTCGGATAACGACGTTGAAAAGACCGGTCATAATAATTCAATGAAGTCAGTTATCAGTCAGGATCTAACATAGTTAATGCGCCAAAGAAACCATCGCTAAGTTACCAACATCATTGCTAATCATACCTAATCAGCATTTATGAAACACCTCAGCAAAACATCTGTACATTAACTCAAGACGTAATTTACTCAATCGCATGATTATAACGGTGCAATGGCTCACAAAATTACATTCTGTAGTATACACGTGCTAGATTTTTAATTCAAGAAGAAAGGCTCTATCTACCCCTTAAGGGATAAAGACGTGATATATGCATGTGAAATATGTATGGAGGTAAAAATTACAACTACGTAACATTACTCATTGGTAAGACTGGCCCTGTTTTTCTTGTAACTGCTTATTATCAAATCGGCATACATTTTCTGCTGTCAAAATTACTATGCACGAGACGCGTGATTATCTGATATCATTACCTGGTATTAAAGGGCTAGTACTCGATTATATATCTCTCATACATACATACACAAATCACGTCTTTATCCCTTACGGGGTAGACAGAGCCTAAGGTAACAGGACCTACAGGCCACATTTAGCAAGATTGTGGGCATATAGGTGAAAAATGGAATCAAAATAGTGATGGGTTGCTAGTCGCATCGCCTATAACATGATTCCTATGATTTTCGCCCATTCCCTCGATGGGCTTTTACCATCTGCGCGGGTAGAGAAGCAACTGGTACATGTCTATGTTTTTTCTTTGCTCCCAGACCAGTATGGAAGCATAATTCAATAATGATACAAGCAAAGTACTAATTTAAAGAAAACTAAAGCCGCTGCTGCGATCAGCAGCGATTTACTTTTCAACGACAACAAAGGCGTACTTGTTGAAACTAGTCAGGATTTTGTTATGGAATAAAACAGATAAAACAGAAAAGCAGGAACTAGCCAACTCGTGACGAAGATAACCTTAGGAATGGACCTTTAATCTTAAATTGAGCGATAAATTCATTGAATGTTCCACAACTACTGTCCTATTGCTAAACCCCGTTACAAAATGTGGACTTCACGAACTGTTTGTAACTAAGACATTGAGTTATACGTATTACAATATTAAGTTATAAGAGATTTTAGAAAAGGTACCTGAGCGAAGGAAATTTCGCAATCCAGTTAATAAAGTCAATAAAGTTACTGGTACAACCAACATCAAAAAAATTATGAACAGTTAAATTCTAGGTCTTATAGAAACTTAAGAAAAAGACAAATATTTTTTTTGACCATAAATAACATTACCAGCAAGGCGGCAAGTAAATATTTTGAAAAGGAAATATTTTTGGCTTGAAATGAGTTTCCTTAAATAATTTATTGTACCCCGCGATTTTGTTCGCTTCAAACCGAGATCCTAATAAATTGTTATAAATTATGACAGCATAAATCGATTCTCCAACAAAGATTAAATGTATTCATTGGTCGATTTGAATAAAAATCTCGTAAAAGCTGAGTAAGAGGAACAGTAGCAAAATTAATGCGTAGCAAATCTAGATCTGTATCGGTCAGTGTCTGGTCTAATAATGGCATACCAGGCTAGGGTAAAATCACCAATAACTACCCACTATTTTGAAAATTTTTATACGTGTATTACTAGATTCCCTATTTAAATTACAAGCCACGAGCTAACTTTTATCACCAACTTGAATGACTGTGACCAGTTGATACTGGAGACTATAGACCGACCGTTTAAATGAGTCCTCGCCAGACAAAGGGGACCGAGAGAGGTACGGGCGGGTAGTGCGCCTGTCACCCCACGCCCCTGTGCCGTGCGGGCGAGAAATCATTTTTTAAGCGGTCGTAGCAACAGAGTGATTTACCCTAGCAGTCCAATTTCCATATAGCCTCACCGTGAAGTAATTTGTGCTGCTGACGTAATTTTCACAAAACAGCGATGATGTAATCTTTGAGCGTTGGTGACTGATGAATTAATGGATCTGATATTAAGGTTGATATGAATTGTAAAACAAATATCACCAGATGTTAAACCTGCAGTGCATTCTACTGCAAGAATATTTTAGTCCTTAATCTATTAATGTCAAAGTGATAAATGATTTACTAATCTGTCAAGGACAGGTAAGAAAACAAATGAATGAATAAAAATAGTGATGAAAGATAATGATTCAAAATAAACGAACAATGAAGAGATAATAAAAAAAGACGAATAGAAAAAAGATGAACATTACGTAAAACAATTCAATAAAAACGTTACAAAGAAACAATACAAGAAAACAGTACAAGAAAACATCTGTGAAAGATCTAAGACAGTTTATTTCCATACAATAGGAAACAGTGGGAAGAAAACATCTAATTTTGTCAGCTTTCAGAATGTGAACTATTGTGTGGTACGAATTACAATGTCTTGATGGGTGTTGGGATATTTTTTCTTTATCGTGATATCATTTCTGGTATTACTGGAAACGTGTACTTAGTCGAGTACCTAGAAATTATGGGCAATAAGATTAAGAGTCTAGGAATTTAATCCGTCTGTAATATTTCGTGAAAATTGATTAAATCTTTACCTACAAACTAACTCGCAAACTTATTTCAAACGTTACTTGATTATCTTTACTTACTTCGGATAAGAAATCTATACCATGATGACAGCCATATTAAATTATTTTCTTACTCATCATTTTAATTTCATTACAGGCCGTCTTCGAGGATCTATACGATGACTGACATTATCTTACTATTTGTGGCATGATCCTGGTGATAAAAATGATCATGGTTTTTCATTATTATGATATAATATTATAGATTAATCTCTATTTTCTCTCGTCTAATGAAGGTGAGCAGTTATAATTTCCACAAATATAATTCTGGGAGAGTTACACTCATACAAAAAAGTGACCTGACTGAAATCTACGCCATACGAAAAATTCTGGAGATTTAACTGAATCTACTTTTCCACAAGTTTGATGTCGGGTTCTTTGGTGAAAACAAATTTATAAATCTACCTAACTCAGTTAGTTTTAACATTTCCCGCAGCCTAGGATTAATCCAGCCACGGACATGTGCGTACGAGTTTAAAATATTCCGACACGGTCAGCTAATAGCTGTATCAATCAAGCCAACAATTACTGTGATGCAAACGCCAGGTGGTCGGTTTATGTAATAAGTAATTGTTACATTAATATTTATGTTGCCTTAGTGGACTTGAAGACTGTGGTTAAGGAGCAGTATAGAAACTGTTTTATGGAAAATCTTAAGACTTATTGAAAATGAGCATAGAGATCCATTGAGAAAGAAAGAAAGAGAGAGACAATAGAAACAACGGCATGGATTATAGACCGACCGCTAAAATGAGTCCTTGCCCGCGCGGTGCAGGGACGCGGGGTGGGACGACAAAGGGGACCGAGAGAGGTGCGGGCGGCAGGCGCACTACCCGCCCGCACCTCTCTCAGTCCCCTTTGTCGTCCCACCCCGCGTCCCTGCACCGCGCACTCATATAATTATATTATCATATGATCCACGCATACGACGATCCATATCACGAAATATTGATGCGTATCGCAGTGAATCCAGTCTTTTGAAATTAATCATCCTACATGTAATACACATACCAGCAGGACCAGCGTGAGAGCACGCGAGAGCGGTGTCGTGCGCTGTCTTGCTAGCCGTTCTGTACAACAATAGTATTGACCATCTAACTCAAGCCAATCAAAACTTCAATAGTCGCAATCAAGAATATATAATACTAGCTTCTGCCCGCGACTTCGTCTTGAATCACTCTATCTATTAAAAAACCGCATCAAAATCCGTTGTGTTTATACTACGTATGGATGAAACTTTTTTTTTTACTTATATTTTACAGAATATAATACACGCATGAAACTTGTTTATAATTCGAAGACTATAATCGAATTGCTTTACTGTTTCTAGTCGTACTGTTGGCACCCAATGACACGATTCGATCAAACGTCACTCTGAGATAAATACGTCGTGATAAGAGGCAACAAAAAATGTGTGACAAATGCCATAACGCGCACTGAGAATAATCAAGACAAAGCTCGGGTTTGAGTTACGGTTGAAACAAATGAAGTAGACTCGATTGAATACTTAAATAACAAAGTTCTTTTAATTCCTCTTAAGAGCAAAAATATACAAAATAAAACTTAGATTCAGTGTGTAGACCGATTTTGAAAGCCAATCTTACTTCCATGAAATTTAAAACACACAATCTAATATAATATAATTTTAAACTGAAAAAAACATACAGGCAAATAATAAGTCTGGTCTGAGTGGAGAGCCTTGGGAGAGGCCTATGTCCAGCATTGGACGTCTTTCGGCTGACATGATGATGATGATGATGATATTATAATAAATAGCTGTTGTCCGCAAGTTAAATATAACACTCACTAACAATGTGGCTTAAAGAAGTTATCAATATCGTTAAAGTAGATGAAGATACTACCTACAATCTAGTAGTATAGAAACAAAGAGGCATTGAAAATCTTAGCACAGGGACCGAAAGATGCGTTTTAAAATAAACTAATTGCTTAACTACTGGATGTTATTTAACGAACCATCTCAAAACATGCAACTCAAAGGGTTAAAAAAACAGCATATTCTCATGTTTAGAAATTGGTTCGGCTCGGCTTGTGCCCGTTTTTGGCGTACGCAGTGGACCGCATTTTCGGACTTTCGAGATCCATATTCGGAATTCAATGGCTCATGAATTAACCAGAATGGTGATTTTATTTTTAATCCTGTTGTCAGAGTTGCTACGATCTGACGTTACTCTGTATTCGCTTTCATGTATTTAGGTGTATGAGCATTGATAAGTTTTGTTTGATACTCGACTATCCATAAAAGGTCGGGTTTGTGTTTAAGATTATTTATCTTTCTTGCTTTAGCTGAAGCATTCTTTCGTGGTCTCGTCATATTTATAAATCTCTTGTTGCAAGTCAGCTGTTTATTCGTAATTTCCTATATCTTAGTAACTTCTTTGTTTTGATACAATCGCAACGTAAGTATTAGTTTAATATGTTTTAATTAGTGGCTTCCTAGCAACTTCGATTTAATAAAATCCCAGCGGTCGTTTTCGCTAAACTTTCTACTGCACCATAACAAATTCGAAGTTGCGCTTCAGTATTAAAGGGCATACCATTTATTTTCTAGTTAATAGGCAAAATGTATATATCCTGTTTGGCAGAATCTATTACTATTATTATGTACTGTTTCTTTCTCTCTCTATTTACATCGATTGTGTTTAAATAAATATTTCTCTCTCTCTCTCTGTCTTGTTAGTTTTGAGATCTAAACACACCACGATATCTGATTATTTTATGAGTTTTGACCTAACTTCCTCTCCATCTATCTCAGATGGAAATAGATAGCTATCAATCACTGTCTGTCTATCATTACCATAACTTTCTTTATCATCTTTGTTTACTACTTACTCCATCTATTTTTCGATGGTCTGATAGTGATACAAATCTATGGTCGGGTCTAGTCAACCACCACGAGCATTTATCGGTATTACTACCTTACTATCGTTAGGTTCCCGTACCTTTCACCATGTCCGACCTATCGGCCATTAAATCACAGGCAGCTAGATTTAATTGTGAGCAAGTTAATTAGGCTGAACGCTGAATGCCATGCCCAGATAACATCTTGTGGGAATGGAGTTGTTACACATAGATTGCTTTGCGGAAGGACTTTGGGTTTATTGATTGAAATCTTATCTACGATTTTAGTTTTGATTAGGCTTTAAGCGAAATTGTTCAGATTTTACTTTTACAGCTCCCTCGTCTTTTGCAATTTGATAAATCTTCCCAAATAGTTTCTCTATGTGGTTATCATTAAACTCAATAGTGACAAAATAACTGGCCCTCCTTGCTACATTTATATAGATAACATCAGTATTACTACATGCGTGTAAAGCTTTCGTCTGTTTCTATAATCTTATCAGAAAACAAGTGAACATCGCTTTCCCGGAGATTATAATTTTTTTTTCAACTATCCGTAATTTTGCAGGTCTGTGCACTTAAGAAAATAGTTCACTTAATTCATGTTGACCGCATCCGCCGTACATTTATTAACCTACATGGAACCTTTGCGCAATGCAGGTGGTCGTATAAATGTTCCGCTGCTACTTTATACTCCATCGTACATTTACACGGCTCTCGCATTAACCAATAATTACTTTTAGTTGAGTAAAATTTTATTAATCCTGCTAAATCGGTAGTTAATGAGAATTGACCTCAACCTATCGAAACATGTCTCAAAAGTTCTAGCCGGCTTAATGAATACTTAAGTTTATTGGATGGTATCTTACGCGGTCTAGCGACGCATGGTTGGTCTAGTTGAAACTAATATTAAAAACTAAAGTACGTATGGATCTAACCCAAATACTTCTAAGCTTGCGTTTAAAGTTCCCATTGCGCAAGACAACCGATCAAGCATGCGCGTACGTCTCAGATAAGCACAGGAAATAAAACATCAAAGTTAGATAAGGGGCCATATCGCTGCGGCTCCGGATACAAATAGAAGTAGAATCCAATGAAACAAACGAGCGCATTAAAAAAAGGATACTTCTTTTAAGAACAGACGTGCTACAGATGCTCGCAAAATATTACTTAAACCAAACAAACATAAAAATACTAACTTCCCACGCTTGTGTTTAGAATGATGAAGCCCCAGGAAGTTCCATTAATATTATGAACACAAAGACCCAAGAATTTTTAATGAAGACAACGGTATCAAAAAAGTTCTAAATTCAAACACTTCCATGCTAGTCTGGGAGCAAAGAAACAACAGAATATACCAGTAGCATCTCTTCCCGCGCAAAAGGTAGAAATCATAGAAAGGCGAAAATCAGAGGACTCGTGTTGTCCGTCACATCACTATTTTGATTCCCATTTCCACCTACACGGCCACAAACATGCCAAGCGTGGCCTTTGGTTTTCGTTACCTTAGGTTTTGTCTAACCCGTGAAGGATACAGACGTGATTTATGTATATATCAAAAAAGATGAAATCTTGAGTTGAACTATAGAACCTGTAGAAATAAATTGATATAGACCTTCAATTACTGGCATTATTTGATAGATTGAAGTTCGCATTATTGTAAAGTTGAAAGGTATTAGCAGAACGGGGTCAGTAACGGAGCACCATAACATAAATACAATTTTCATTGCACACCAACATACTATGAGTTGCCTGAGGGCTTTAAGTATGGCAAATGCGTGCCTTCATTTATTATTTCATTTTAACAGCGCGTCGGCATAGCGTGATATTGTTGCTAATAAATTTGTCCGTAACAAGGCTTGGGGTGATATAGCGTCGAAAGCTGTCTTCATTCATACTGAAATCATCGGCTGTAGAGTCAAGCTTATCTTTAATATCTTTTGGCAATGGTAGAATGTCAACTGTCACGAATATTTCATTGTAAAATTTGATACTTTCAGTTAATCGTATAAATAAACCTGAAATTTAATGTACATTTAAGATGACAATGCGATTGTAATTGTCAAATATACAGCAAACAAATCAGCAAAATACTCTTGTTTTTTTAGTATTAAATCCCTTAACGGTAAGTTCCCAATTCGCACTGGGTCCGCGTGGGAACTATAGATGGAGGAATAAATGGAGGAGGCCTATGCCACGAGGCACTCCGTATTACGGGATAATTTATAAAAAAAGACTACACAATGTACTGAAATTGTAGCGAAACGGAATAAAATGGACTATATTATTTAAGATGACAATGCAATGTAATTATCAAATATACAGCAAGTAAAGCGGCATGTATTAAAAATGTTTTTTTTTTAACAAAAAATACTCTTTTGTTTTGCGTATTAAGTCCCTTAACGGTAAATATTTTTCACTTTTGTTTACAAACATTTGACACCCAGAGTGTTAATTTGGTTTCATGAAATTCTTTATTCGTACCGTTACAAAATTAGCACATTTATGTATGGCAACTTGGCAAGCCTCAACTCCGGTTTCGTCAGTTTGTTTATTGACATTTAAATTGACTTACTGGCCATGAATACAATAAAAGTGTAACAGCATTTTCTGTAATTATATTATAATGTGTAGTTACCGTTCAATGTTATGTAACATGATATGACGTTTGCAATTGCAATGTTATTTTCGACAGGAAACTTTGTGTTCTTGAGGTTCTAAAAGTAAATTACTAAACGACACTGAAAATCAGAACACACAGAAAAATCCGAAAACTAAAGCTATGGCCGAGAATCGAACACGGATCGTCGTCATTCCGTGACGCGTGCTAATACTCCTACACCACATAGCAGGTGGGTAAGCCTTCGAGTTTTTCTATCTGTTACTAGCTGTCACGTAACCTTGATACTATGCGAATTTTCGCTAAGCGTCATATCTGTTTGAATGACGTGTCTCTTCTAAAGGTAACATAAAAACTACTTTTATTGCCCTAAAATATAGTCTTAAAACAGAGTTCATAGCAGAAAAAATTGACAATCCGTCTTTCCTTACCCTTACTATTACATCCACAAAGCCACGAACCTTTGTATCTCTACAAGAAATATTGACAGCTTGAAAGCTAATTTGTTAGCAAGCATAGATGAAATCATTAAGATGCGTTTGTACCGTAAGCATTCATTGTACCAGTACAATTATAGTGCCGTTTAGAGAGGCCTCTCCCGTTTCTATTGGTACTTGAAAATCATTTGCAAAGGTTTCTATAGAATTGAGCTTAGTGTTTTCACCAATAAATTGTTTAATTTCCAAAAATATATTATATTTACGATTGAAAAAGTAAAATTTTATGATTTCGAATGAGGTACCCGTATTTTGATAGTTATTCTTTAGCAGTTTTGAAAATCGTACAGGGCAATCGCATCAATACACTGGAAACATTTTGACATACATACACAAATCACGTCTTTATCCCTTACGGGGTAGACAGAGCCTAAGGTAACAAGACCTACAGGCCACGTTTAGCAAGATTGTGGGCATATAACATAATTCCTAAGAATTACGCCCATTCCCTCGATGGGCTTTTACCATCTGCGCGGGACGAGAAGCAACTGTACATTCTATGTTTTTCCTTTGCTCCCGACCAGCATGGAAGACATTTTAAATATCTAAGAATTTTTATTTCACAGCTTTAAGGCGTAATTTTACTTGCATTACTTTCCAATTTATCGAAGTATATAGGTACAACACATATAATAAACGCGTGCGCAGGTATTCAGGCAGATGCAAAAGGCGCGATCGATGTTACGATATGGCCATATAATAAATCGTAGGCGGACTCATCCGAACTAGGTTTGCGATTGGAAGCTGGATTTACTATACAGGGTGTTAGGTAATGAGTGGATAATCCTTGAACTATGGATAGAGGGCACTTAGGACGTTATAATAAAGCTAAAATAGGTTTAGTAAAAGTGGCACGGTTTCCGAGATATTCGGACTTTTAGGTTTTTTTCGAAAATGAACACCCTTGTTCAATGTTTTGATCATAGCACCATTTTAAGCTAACTTTAATTTTTTTTTATTTTTGCTCAATATTCTTGAGTAGTTGTATTTTCAGATAGGCATTACTTTTTTTGTGAGACTACATGGGATTTGGAAAAAAAAAATCGCAAACTTTATTTTTGCCTTTTCAATCGTACATTGATCGAATTTTCAGCTCTCACGGTGAAAAAAAAATACACTACCGCCTAGTTGCCAATAAGCTTAAAAACATGCCGGTTTATTGACAATTTAAAAATGGTAACTACCTTTTGAATTTAAATTCAAAATGACAAAATAATAATAAAAAATACACGCTCACCCACATTTTTCCCAATTCACTTTTTGTATCACGGGCGTAGAACTCAATTTTTTTTTTTGCAAAAATAACATTATTGGCCACTTATTTAAATGCAAATGGCATTTAAATAATCCCAAATTTAAAAAAACATGCTGACTGCCTTGTTTTTTTTTTCGACTTCGATTTTGAATTTCGCTATTATTGCATAATGAATGGTGAAATTGTGCCTTGGCACTCACCATCAATGTAATGCATTTGGGCATATTCTATCAGTGTGTATTATGTTCGAAGCAGTATTAAAGTAAAAAACTTCAACACAACGATCTAAACGCAAAATTAACCGTTCATTACGCAGTAATAATAGCGAAATTCAAAATCAAATTCGAAAAAAAAAACAAAAGGCAGTTGGCATGTTTTTTAAATTTGGAATTATTTAAATGCCATTTGCATTTAAATAAGTGGCCAATAATGTTATTTTTGCAACAAAAAAATTTGAGTTCTACGCCCGTGATACAAAAAGTGAATCGGGAAAAATGTGGGTGAGCGTGTATTTTTTATTATTAGTTTGTCATTTTGAATTTAAATTCAAAAGGTAATTACCATTTTTAAATTGTCAATAAACCGGCATGTTTTTAAGCTTATTGGCAACTAGGCGGTAGTGTATTTTTTTTTCACCGTGAGAGCTGAAAGTTCGATCAATGTACGATTGAAAAGGCAAAAATTAAGTTTGCGATTTTTTTTTTCAAAATCCCATGTAGTCTCACAAAAAAAGTAATGCCTATCTGAAAATACAACTACTCAAGAATATTGAGCAAAAATAAAAATAAAAAAAGTTAGCTTAAAATGGTGCTATGATCAAAACATTGAACAAGGGTGTTCATTTTCGAAAAAAACCTAAAAGTCCGAATATCTCGGAAACCATGCAACTTTTACTAAACCTATTTTAGCTTTATTATAACGTCCTAAGTGCCCTCTATCCATAGTTCAAGGATTATCCACTCATTACCTAACACCCTGTATATTATTCAGATTTGCTTGGATATCTGTGAAAGTATGTAATTTTTTAAAGTGCAAGTTTTTCATTAAATGTATTTAGATACAGAGAAATACCATTATTCACGGACACTAATTAATGCTGAGCCAGCGACCGTTTCACTTTTGCGAAGACACACACAACGCTGATGATCTATTTTTCATGTCTGTGTTTATTTTTCCTGATTATTTTCTATTAATGTGTGTATATTCTCTTATATTTGTGTCTTACAAAAAGGAATAAATGTCTTCTTTCTTGTAAAATACAACTAAACAAAACGTTATGATAATAACTTTCAAAAAATTACTAAAGTATTTAAATTTGATAAAACAATTGAAGTATCACTAGTTTTAAGCGTGTTATGACTTACTAAAGCGTAGGCTACTAACAATGAATCTAACTATACTAATCCTAAAACTAATTCACATAATTACAAACATACTAATAAAACAGCGTGTGGTAGCTCCAGGGTACTCAGGGCTCGTATAGATATAAATTATATTCCCGGCCTGTTAGAGAAATCTTATAAACCCGATTTTGCTTTCACGAGCTCATTACCTAAAGCAAACATATTTGATTTATATGCCGCGGAAGGACCAATAAAGGTGAATGCAGGTAATTTGTTCGATACAGATGGTATATCTAATATTACTGAACAAATATGAGCGTACGAGTCGATTTATATTCGACTCCGGACCGACAGTTATCTGTACAGTATAAGCAATTATTGAGTGAATTAATGGACATTTTAAGAAGGCTAGTTCTGATTATCTGATTATCCTGCTAATATTATAAATGCCAAAGTTTGTGAATGAGGATAAGAGTGAGTGTGTATGTTTGTTCCTTCACGCCGAAACGATAGAACGGATTTGGATCAAATTTGAAACGAAGATCGCTTGTACTTTAGATTTAAACATAGGCTACTTTTTATCCCGGAAAATTCCAGTGTTCCCGCGGGATAGCGATAAACGAATTTGCAGACGAAGTCTTGGGCAACAGTTTGTTTTACATATTACTGAACGAATTTTAAAAAAAAGTAACATAATACCTTTTACATTTTTTGTATGAATGTACCTAATAATTAAGAGTACCTATTGTGTGTGATAAAACTTAACTTAAAGCAACTTAAATGTTTCAAGATAGAAATATGCTTGTATATTGACGACCGGATAGCCTAGTGGTTAGAGAACCTGACTATGAAGCCTTAGGTCCCGGGTTCGATCCCCGGTCGGGGCAGACATTTGTATGAAAAATACTAATGTTTTGTCCTCGAGTCTTGGATGTTTAATATGTATATAAGTATGTTTATCCGTTGTCTAGTGCCCATATTACAAGCTTTGCTTAGTTTGGGGCTAGGCCAATTGGTGTCAATGTTAATATATAAATAATATCTTGAATGTAACTAGGTAATACATAGGTTTTAAAAAATAAACCGGGTAAGGTTGAAACATCGCCGACTTCTCAGTGCTCACAACTTTTCCCTCGAGCCCTGCACTTTATAGAAGGTCAATAAATAACTAAACATCTTGTACCGTTTTAATTGTATGAAATTCGAAGTCATATAAATTTAGTGCGAGTTAACCTTTACGTTACATGACTTAATGATAATCATACGTCTGATGTAAATACTTGTGATTAAAGAAACATTTCTAACTGCATATTTAATGTTGGTGCAAATTATTATGGGGGTATAAATTTTAATATCGCGTTTCAGCTTGTACTTCGATAACGAGGCGAATGTGAACATGCACGCAGTAAACAACTTAAAGACAGATGCAATGGTATGACAATAATATTTAGTCATAAAACTGTACTCATTCTAAGAACAAAGCTGTGTACAATAAATATAGAAAGGTGTTAATTACTAGTACAAATAAATACAACGGCGGCGGCGGCAATTTTGCGGAACAAACACGCAACAAGTAACAGACAAACAGACATATATCACGTATTTATCCCTTACGGGGTAGACAGAGCTTAAGGTAACAAAACCTTAAGGAAACGTTTAGCATGATTAAGGGCGTATAAGTGGAAAGGGAAATCAAAATAGTGATGCTAGCCGCATCGCCTATAACATGATTCCTAAGTCTTTGGCCCATTCCCTCGATGGGCTTTTACCATCAGCGCGGGAAGAGAAGCAACTGGTAAATTCTATGTTTTTTCTTTACTCCCAGACCAGCATGGAAGAAAAAAGTAACGGATAAACAAAATTGAAGTGACACCCAAAATCACAGTTTCAATTTTAAAACTGCAATTCGTTTCTTCCTACGCTTTCTCCGTCAATGAGTTCGATAAAAACGTAATTACAGAAGCCGTCAGGTTACGCCCTTTTCATATATGCCTTGGCTGTATTCACAATTATATTCTCACCTTACAAAAGTCAAAAGTTATTTACGTAACAAATAATTACACCCTTAAAGATGCCGCTCCCAAGCTCCACGTTCATACTTAATACCTACACCAAAGGTTGGTTGTCGCGTGAAATCATTTTATTAAACTGCAAACTTAAGTGGGTACCGGTACCCTTTCTTCAAGTTGCATAATGGCCTATATTATATGGTCCGCGTCCATTACAAAATTAATGAGATCAGTAATTTGTCCCCGGTGACTTGGAGATAATTAGGCTCTTTAATAAATGCGTGATGTCAAGAGGATAACGTTACTTGCTACTGTTTACTATCAGGTTATAAAATGCAGATGGATTTTGTGAGAAGTTAAACGGATTAAAAAATATCTCGCCGACAAAATGTACGCTTGTTATAACAACGTTGGTGGCAAAAGCATTTACAGAAGCATCAATTAAAGCTTAAAAAAGTTATGAAAAATTTCAAGTATTTATTTCCTTTACTAGACCGCCATTGAGTGTGGGAAAGGTAACAGATTTTCATTTACAACTTAAGAATCTATTAAAATCAGAAGCACACAATGTGACTCCATAAAACCCTCTACCCACTCAGCAATTCAACGTGTGATATTTCAGAATAATCCCTAGTCGAACCACGATACAACTTATTAACGAATAAGCTTCTAACTTTATATCCAATCGTAAAGATATAATCCAGAGTTTTATCAGGTGTAAAGTGTGTTACCAAAGGATACGGACAGATCCCATTTCATTAGAGACGGCTTCAAACACAAGACAACGGTTTTTTTGGGAACCCGTATTCCGATTCCTTTTTTACACCATTAGCAGGTAGGTATAAATGACTAAGTGTCGGCCATTTCAACTTGAACCTCATTCTCCCGTTCAGTAGCATGAGCGATCCCAGAAACACGGGTCAGTGGGTAGTGGTTTTGAAGTTGTTGTATCCTGTTCCAACTTTGTCAGTGTGAGTGGGAGAGGAGATCAATTTCATACACCCACGGGATTCCTCTACCTCCCGCGGTTCTATAGATGATCTTGTTTCAATTAACTATATGAACATAGTACTATTGGTTAAGGATTGAATATTTTTGTCGTTGAATTAATTTGAAGTTCTAAGACACGAGTTAATTCATAAATTTGATTTATGTCATCTCGTATTTCATATAAAATGTCCTTCAGTTTTATGCTGATATTCCATTTGATTTATATGATATACTACCTATTAAGAAGAGATAAGTCATTTGTGCATGTATCTCAGTGTTTGTCATAGCGTGTGTCTTATGTTTATTTTGCATAATAAAGAGTTTACATACATACATAATTTGCTCATAACTGTTTCAATATGACTTTACTTTATAACGCAACAAGATGGTCTTTCCTAACTAAAAGAATTGCCGATTTCTTAACAATAATTAACGCAATCAACGTCGAATCACGTAGAACCCTAGTCAATAATGTATTCAATTACATTGAAGCCATATAAGTTATTGCATTACCTTGAGCTAAGTGTATTAACGTTCATACTCTTATAGGCACGTGTTATAACCTCAACGCTTTACAATTATTTGTTCGTTCTTTGTCATCAACTCTTTGTTTAATACACCGTGTCTTAAAATTAATATAACTTGAGCCAAGAGGTTGGATTAGTTTCATTTTTTGCAAGGATGTTTAACCGTCGTTGACTGATTCCATACATTGGGAGATCACCAAAGCGTGCGGCGTCAAAGAGTTGACTTAAATTTGTATCAAACTATGATGGAAATTACAGGAATTTTAGTTAAAAGTAAAAACACTCCAACCACCTCTTGAAACATTTCAAAACAATTCTAAGGTACTTTGATAATTTAAATCAGGGGTCTTACCATGACGTCTTAATGCGATTCAGATAGGTTCGCTCGCTGACCCGTACTAAAAATGACAGCTAAAACCTGAACTGAGTCCCCTAAGGGTAAGGCTGATGAATGTGAGCCCGACAGTCACTTGTTTTTCTTCAGTCTTGTCACGCGTTCCAAACTCAAAATTTTGGATGCTTTACTAACTTGTTCCAGATTGACATAACGCATTAAATATCAAACGGATGGTTCTCTACTCCACCCGTGCGATGAACTTCGGTGCATTGCACTCCTATAACTATGCTAATATGCAAGTAAACTACAGGGAACTATGGTAGGTGGGTGAATTCTCGCCAGGAGAGCACTGTGGGAACTGTTTCTAACATATTGATATTGAAAAGTGATGGGATAGTGGTCGTTAGTCCAGTTAGTTCATGTGATTTGAATTTTAATTCGGATGGAATTGATAAAACTTAAGCTTAAGTATAAATTAAATAAAGCGACGAAATAATGCCTATTAATGATCACGATTAACGTCACAAAAGAGTTATGGGATCAGATCATTTATTTAATGACGTACTAAATAAAACATTTTTTATTAGTTGTTTTTTTAGTGCTGACAGCGTTGAATGGTAAAAATTTGATAAAAATATCAAAAATGACAGAGATATTAGTAATAACTTACCAAAAGCTAAAAAAAAGCTCTAGGAGCTGTCTATGCTTGTTATGGAATATCAAACAAAGGCCCAAGTTACCAACATGTAAAAGCTGAGTCAATATTAAGGGAGCAAATTAGTACGTCTGTACCATTTCCAAGCTTGTTTGTGTTTGTTTAGGCTCTTAGATCTAATGCATTGTCTTACCAGATGGTATGTCCATTAAGAATAATAAAAAATAATGCACACACTATACCTACACCAAAATGATCAAAACATGAGCATAGAATTATTACAAGCTTATATAAAATTCTTACCAAAAATGATTCCTTGAATAAAAACACTACACGGAACGAAAATAAACAATTCAGATCAAAGTCCAGATATTCAAATGAGAATAAACTAACTCATTGTTCGTGATGTGAAATAAACTAGCTTCTATGCAACCAAAGTCAAGGTGGCTGTCCGCACGCTTAATGAAAATACCAGCGTTAATTAGTGACAATACATTACACAGCCAGTGGACTGAATAAAACTAGAATACCGAGATAGCGACGCAAACAATGAAACAGAATACAACGATTCGTCTGAAGGTAGCCTTAAAACAATGCCGGTGGTCGACCATCAATGAAACCGTAATCGTAAGATATTTACAAGTCGTAATATTGGGGGTAACTACAATAGTAAAAGTAAAGTACCTCAAACAACTGATCCGTAAAGTGTTAAATAGATTGATGAAGAATGAAAGCCCTTTGTTGCGTTAAAGTTAAAGAGTTTTTGTCGGTCTGTGATGGAAACCACAGGTAGTCCTTGACGTGGCAAATTGACCGTCATTTTTTGCGGGCGGAAACCAAAATGGTCCTCCAGATTGCGACTTTCTCATGGCTCCTCGTTATTGAGAAATAATATTTGAAAAGATTTATCCAAATTAGCTATCACAGGAGTAGGTATCCGTTTTTTTCTCAGGCAAATGTGCGGAAAAGATAAAACCAAACACGCAGAGTATAACATGAGAAATAATTGTTTACAAAAGCGTTCACCGCCAACTATTAACATTAAACTTTAATGGCTACTTCCACTGTAAACTCAACATATTTCGACTTCATAGTAAACTTTTCATTAAAACCGCAATAATCCCGCAATAAAGTTTCTCTTTATTGACCAAAGTCAATTTTATGATCTTAAGTAGCTTAATCTTAACCATTAGCCTTATCGACGGTTTTTACAGTATTACTATCAATTTGTCCTCTTATACCGCGTTTGAAGGCAGTGAAAGCTTATTTGTACCGTTCAACATGGTATAATGCAACGAACATCGACAATTTACCTATTTCTCTAGACATTGTCTGGCGTTCAAATACATTATTACTTTTATTGCAACGGGTAAATGCTGTGGTCGGACCGAGTGATGGTAAACGCTTCATTTTCATAATACGACGATAAGTTTGATGACCTTTGTTGAAGCCATTGAATAAGTAACAGCATAGTTGTATACAGAGTACTTATTTAAATTATGGTCAAATATTTTTGGGACTAGTCAGATTTTTTGTAAAAACATCGGAGAGGCTTTCTATCCAAATTTTATACGAACAATATTGGCGCCCACACTGACTATAATCTATCCGTACGTCAATGAAAAGTATGGTAAATAATTAATTAGATATTCTCTGTTATTAATTACAGAGATACAGCTCAGATTTATTACCAAGTCGTCTATATAAATAAAACAAGTTTTTCGATCCGAGAAAGGTTATCAGTCCGACCGAGATTTATGCAAAAAGCTAATTAGCATATCACTTCCTACTTCATTTAAATAAATGCTTACTCGGCGAGGTGTTAAGAATATAATTAACGGTGGACTGTGATTTTAACACTTTTATTACCAGCTATTAACAATTTGTAAATAAAAACATACTATAGTCAAGTACATAACTCAAGATTTGAAACCAATTACAAGAGCCACGGGGAATAACAAATAGTTAATCTATCTAACAGATAATTATGTTGTCTGTTTAAATGTTAGATTTATGGCACAAGAACATCTCGTAAAAGGACTTATAGGAGGAGTATCTAACTATCATCTCTGTGCGAATAGTCTCTTTGATAATATAAAGCTTATAGTAGATTCTTTTAAATTTCTAACTCTATTTAATAGTTGTCAATGCTTCTCTCATCAACTCAAGGGTAAGAGAGTCCTTAAAGGGAAAAATTCACCTTTGTACATGTATTTTAATGTTTGTCAATTGAATGTGCTGTTTACTATAGTGAAGTGTTTAAATTACATACATAACTGCATAATTAATGAAGAAAGTAAGTAAATGTTTTTAAATACGTAATAGGACCAAAAATATCACGATTACAATCATTTATAGTCTTATGGTTAACAAAGATGTACTAATTAGTGGATGATGTCAATTATCAGTGACTCTAAAGTTCCCAATAAGACTTTTTTTTGTCAGATCTGTTCTGAGTGAATTCTGTGACTAATCGGTTCGATGTTCTAGTTTATTCAAACAGAAAATATCATGCATCGTAAAAAAGAAAATGAAATATAAATATCTGAGCGAAACTTTGTCACCGATGCAAATTTGACACCCAAACCGCTATAAAAATTAGAATAAAATGTGTTTACACGATCATTTGGACAAATTTTTGGTCATTGAACTGAGTTTGAATAATTTTGTAGATGACGATTTAACAGATGGTATTGTAGAGTGGGTGACAAGGAGTAGGTCAAATGACTCAGTCATTGCAGGATATGCTGTAAGTTTTGCAAAATCATGAGTAATCTGTTCTTAGGTTGTTGAAAAAATGTCTTTGAAATCATCAGGTCCATCAATTCTTTTAATAAAATTAGAAAGAACGTGATGGAAGGAAATTAGAACTGATTTTGGTGCCACATAGGTATCATACTTACCAATTTTTGAACAAGAAAACTGTTGAGGACTGACGCAAACCAAATAAAAAAAAATTGATGATGACAAAATTAATATGTACCTAATTAATTGTTTAAATTTAAAGACTGTGTACGTATTGCAGTTAAAAAAAAATTGACATGGTAACCTACTTTTTTGCTGGCGTAAGTTAAAATGTAAAAACGAAAGCCAGAAACAATATCAGAATTGACAGAAACATTTATTCCTTCAGAAGATAATTTGCTTATTGAACATATCCTTGAAAGTAATGATAATGTTAAGCAATGAACTTTGCATAACATAAGACCAAGTTATTAATAACTGTCAAAATTGTGTATTTTATCTTTCAATAAGGTTTCTTATAGCCCTATCAAAGTATATACCTACTCAACACCTCATTACATATGTATAAGATGTTATTATCAGACTTGTGTTTATTTACATCGCTTGGGATTCTACTATGAAATTAAATATTCATTGTACCTTTATCTTGTTTTCTGATTTAACACAAACAATGAATGTTTTTGGTGTTAAAGTAACATTTGATTATCTACTGTGACGTTGCGATAGTAAGCGTTTTGATTAGAATCAAATTCACACTTTTGATTGATTTTTGCAATTTCTTTGTTTTAAACTCACCTAGAAAGCTGAGGTTAAGTTTCTCATCCACAGAGTCGTCATCATTGAAACACTCCAACTTTTTCGAATTCATTTTGTCACCTTCAACAAGTTTCAAAACATACTCCTTTTTGTTAACGACGAAGGTCACATCCACTTGTCTCTGTACGCACGCACTAAACAAATTTATGTATGGAACATCACTGTTGGCACTCACGAAATATAAAACCGTTCAACACTGGCAGCTCTTTTTGAATAACTGTCATAAACTGTCCTGTCAAATTTTGAATTTGAAATTGGAACGTTAACGGACGAAGGCGCCCGCGCTGACGTGCGGCGCGCGACGATTCACCGACGCGAATGACTGACGCTCAGACTGCAGACGCAGACAAGCGGCTATGTTCACTGCGAACAAACTGACCTGCATGCAACTTGAGCTAATCTGATTACGGAGCAATATTGCCTTTCCTTCGAATTTACTTGAATGAAATTTATTTTGTCTCAGTTCTAGAACGGGACTTGCTTTTTATTTGATTGGATCCATCGCGCCAGTTATGGTCGCAGTTGCAGCCTAATGATGCGTAGACGTTGAGACCGTGTTTTTCTTCAGTTATCCGGACTCGATCTGTACTTTATGATAGCGTTGCTAGTTAATAAACTACTTCTTTTAAATCCGTTCTTTCATCACAGTTTACTACCTCGTTCTTTCACTACTTATTTTATTTTATTTCCTAGTTTTGTATCATAGTTGCCTTTGTCTTAAATAAGTTAGTGTTCTAATGTCGTTTTGAATTTCGTATCCTAATTTAAAATGGTTCCATAATCGCAATCTAAATCTGAACAAATGTTAGGGTTGAAGCCCCTAAATTTATTCGCATTGTTCACTGAATGCATCACGAGCTATACTAACAATAACAGCCCCTAGCCCTTCCATGTTTTTAGAATTATTAACAACGGTAGCGTTGGAGAGCGTTAATTTTAAACAAAAGTTCAATTATTCAGTGTTTGCCGCTGTTGTTCTAAAAACATATCATGCGCTTGTTTGTTAAATCATCAATATCCAACGCTTTACATAAATCAGATACTTGAAAAATGTTCCGCTACCCCAAGTAGCTCTAATACACCCATCACTGTACCAATAATATATTGACTAGCATCAATATTAATTGAAAGTTTACATGCACTTTCGCTAATCAATATCGAAACAGTTTTAAATTCGATCGTAAAATAATTAACATCGATCGTAAAAGTTGAGCCAAGCGTGATTCCTCTGCCTGTTATACAGACATAAAAAAAGTATATTGGACAGGACGGTTCCCACAGTCGGTGTTTTTATGTGGCCGAAATGGTTGGTCGCTCGGTCCCGGGCCAATTTCGTGAGCCGAGCACCTTGTAATTTTTAGCCCATTAATAACCCCACGATGAAAGCAGGAACATGACAATCCGAAGCAAAGCCAGAGAAAGGACTGCAATTAGTTAATGCAAGTGGATCTTGTGAACATAATTTTAGTAAGTGGTGACAAGAGGAACGAAAGAGAGGTCTTGCTAGTAGTAGCATTATCCACATTGGGAACAGGAAATATGTTAACAACTACTTTATAAGTAGCTAAATTCTTTAAAGTCAATTTTTAAGAAAATTATTCCAATGTTGTGGTGGAAGTAAGAAAATGTTTTATGGTACAAATATAAAGGCACAGAGACAAATCCCAAAAAACGATTTATAGTAAATTTTGGAGGATGAAAAAGGACAGGCCAAAAGGAGAAAGAAAGAAGAAGAAGGAAGTTAGCATTTTTGTATGAAGAAGGGGCAAGCTTTAAAAGCTTTCATTAACTGATAGTATTGTAAAATGTCGAGTAATTATGTTTTATTATTAAACGTTTGTCAGGTTTTACTGAAATTTGTTCTAATTTTTCGAATGAATACATACATACCATCACGCCTCTTTCCCACAGGGGTAGACAAATACTACTTCGTTACACTTGCAACGATCCTGATATACCTCTTTCGCTTCATCCACATTCATCAATCTCTTCATAAATGCTCGTTGGTTTCGACTAAATAGATCTTCTTTTGCTCATCGATGATGTATTAAGAAACCACAAAAATGTGGTACAAATTATCGAGTTGATTAGTTTTATTTACTTTGAAACGTTTGAAGTTTTGAAGCAATAAAATATTAATATCATGTTGTTGCAACTCATTACAGTTTTACGATTATTTTTATAGTTGCTGTTTTAACGGTTGCTTACACGTATGTTCTCAGTAATTATATGTTTTATTTGATATTAGTTACTTTATGTTCGAACTTTTAACCTGGTATTGCTTTAAGTTTATCTTTACCAAGTTACTACACGTACACATTGTTCTATTTACATTTGTTTACTTTTCTTCAATATCTTATTCATCAAAATTTTTGTTTACAAATAAAAGTACAGTAGAGAGCTTATCTAAAAGTTATAAATCATCATCATTAACGTCATCATTATGCAGTTATATCTTGACACAAAATCTGATCTTCCGTCACATAATTTCAATAAAATCGTGCGAACACTAACAACCCGAAACGATATTTTATCACCGCGTAGGCAGAACGAAATTTATCAAAATAAATATGTGGCTAGTTCCCGACGAAACTTGAAATGTATAAAAGCCATAACCCACGCGATATTTTATTTACAAGGCTTTATAGTACGCATGTTTCACAAGAAAAAGGTTGCATACTCATAGACAACTACAGCTTTTACGACGTTTTGTATCTCAGGTGTATTGTTGACCTAGATACGGCACAGGTGCGGCTTTGTTCGTGTCTAGTTCATCTGTACTGGAGTTTTGTAAAGCTGAAGGTTTGCCTGCTGATTACTGAAATTGTATACTGGTATGTCACGAATCAGGTTATTTTGGTCTAAGATCAAGGAAAATGCGTGACCACGAACTTATAAAGCTTGTAATGGTTACTGGTAAAGCTATGATAGGTATGGTTGATTAAGCTTATGCAGATATGAGGTGCGGGGAGAGAACTAAAGTGGCAGTAGACTATCATCATGTAATTTCTCATACTCCACTTAACCCGGATATCAATGAAGTTGTACCCAAAAAAAAGAAAACAAAATGGTCATTATGTATTTTGGGATTGAAGTATGGTTGACACTTTTGGACTAATCCGTGTTTCTTTGTAAGGCGAGATAGTACGGGTAGTGACAAAATTGTAGTCATTGAAGAAGATGAATTGAAACCACACTATATTAACACTTTTTTAGGCTTCCCAGTGATCTGAATGCGCGATGAAGATTGCAAATACAAACGTAGCAAATAAAGAGCAAATCTATTTAACAAATATCTTGAACGCTAGTACAATGAAGTTGAAAACGAAAGTGGATCGAGTCCAGTCTCAACACTTTCAGATATCTGAGAAATATCGAAAGTGCAAGGCAAGTTTTTAGTCAACGTAATAACAGCTATGGTATTAAATTAAATCTGGCTATAATTATGATTAAATAGTTCTTTCACTATAATTCTGAAACCTTCCATTTAAATGCAAAGCTTATTATTATACATCATTTACATAATGATCCATTCTTTTAAAGAAATTCGGCTGTCTTCAATAAATCAGTTTTGTGTGACCTGACCAAAGATCTTCTGTCCGTATCTTTTGCACTCCACGTAGACCTGTGGTTGTCATGACGGATGATTTAATATGTAAGTAGGTGCGAATTATGGAATTATTATACATGTTTAAAAAGTGTTGCTGGTTCAAGGGAATCGTGTCCAGTTTTGCACTCATTAAGCACAATTACGTTTTGCTACGAGATTGAGCCAGAAGATAAATCTTTAACAGAATAAGGTCATTGCTTGACGTTTTGACATACTTGTCTTGTTTGTACTAGCATGATCTAAATAAAAAAAAAACGTGAGAATGAGAGTGCATTTGAATAGTTACAAATATCTATTGGTGAAGGAAAACACCGGAAACCTGCACAAACTTGTTAAATAGCTCAATGGTGTGCCTGAAGTTCTCAATCCAGATTGGGTACGCTTTGAAACTGCAGCCCAAACCGTTGGTATGTGTCCAGCAATGGGTCATGTTTGGGGTTTAAAAAAAAACACTTTTTAATTTTTTCCAGAATTTAAATATTTTGGGTTTTTCTTACTCAGAATCGTATATGAACTAGAATGATGAAGTGATGAACTAAAATGGAAATTTTGGAACACATTCTTTCTTGTATAAGTAAGTGTCGATAGGGTAAACGATTCTGAGTAAGAAAACACCAAAATAGTTACATTCTAGAAAATATGTTTATGTAGATTCTTTTTGGAAAACGCTCATCTACCTTTTTGACGTTGCACACGGCGAACGAGAAGGACCGCTCCCGATCGTTTACGAACACAGCATATAAACGCTTCGGGTGACGGGGTGAGAACGACCAAGACTTTTGGATAATATGTTGGATATGTCAGTCTAATCTAACCCTCTTCAACAGGTTTCAACGTGTCTACTTGTGATTTCTATGTAAGCCGTTTTCCTTCATTGTTGCCATGCCAATGTTTTTCCTCATTCATGTGAAAAAGGAATGATTAAACGTATTTTACTAAAAACCAAGTCTTTCTAAGACAGTCCACTCCCAAAACACTCGTTAGTCTAACAACAATTAACCATACCGAATTCTAAGCCACATTCCATCGGCATTCATTTATTTTGTTCCCCGGACCATTCTCAGCTATGGTAAGGTCATTGTCGGCATTCGGACCAAGTTCCAGGACTCTCAAGCATCCCACCGTGCCTTTAAAGGGATCCTACTTTAAATTCCGCTCCCGTCTGGAGCGCTCCTTAAATTTTTAGGTGTCCGTTCATTGGTTCCTTAAAAAAAAGCTTTTGTTGTTTTTATGAGATTTATGTGGGACACAAAAAATTACGATCGATATTTTGAGAAATGCCAAAAAACTTGAGCGGTGTCACCATCCACGAATCGGTTGTAGATTTTTTAATTTTGTCAAATGTTTTTGGCCGCATAATGAGTAACGTGTTTTGCTCTCTTGTTTCCAAACAGACTTTTTTTGTCAGCGACAAGGCTGCATTTGTTTAACGGTATATATATGATGACCCTCGTTTGCATTAATATTGCCATTGCTACCAGAAATACAAAAATAGATGCATGTTTTCTTTGTGATATTTTTGCTCGGTGGATGACCGCACTTACATGCCTTACTACGTCTAACTCATTGTTATCTATGTATGTTAGAGCAGATCAAACTAATGTTACTTTGTTGCTTCTTTTGGTTTACGTCTTTTACTGTCTGTAGTCTAGGTTGTGACATTTTTTTTTATTAGATTTAGTAAAAAGTTGCCGCTGCACTATTTATTGCCTGTGTGTGGACGGAATAGATTTCTCACCGTTTGGTTTATAAAAAATGGTTGCTTATCAGATTTTATAATGTAGAGCATGATCGTGCCTTGAAATTAAATAATTTCGTCGCTTGGAAATATTATACAGTTTTTTTGATAGTCGTTTAATTGTATATGCATTTTAGTACGAGTGTGTGGCATCGTAGAAGTAGTTAATAAATTCTGAGTGACTATTTATCGAAAATGGTATAACTTTAATTGCCATCTTAATCGTCATGGTAACTCTATTTTTGCTAAGTATAATAGTGTTATTTATAAATGCTGCGTAACTGCGCTCATACATACATATAATATGTATTATATATATATTATTTGCTGTCTCTTTTAACTGTTTTGTATTCTATAGGAATCCAATGGGAAAGTGAGGTAGATTTTTGTTTATAAGCCTATACCAAGTTAAGTCCTACTATGTACATCCTTTTTTATGTGTTTTTTGTACAATATAGCGTGGTAAAAGCAGGTGCGTAAAAGATGTTGACGGTGCTTTTACGTAACGAAATGTATGAAAAAACGGTGAGAAAACGTGACGCCTACAACACGTCACTGCGTATACGCGGCGGTGTGGTCGCTCCTTTATGCATACATACATTATAATTAAAACAAAAAGATCTTGAGTTTGAGTACCAGTTGCTTCTCTTCCCGCGCAGATGGTTGAAGCCCATCAAGGGAATGGGCGAAAATCATAGGAATCATGTTATACGATGCGGCTAGCAAGCCATCAGTATTTTGATTCCATTTTTTTGCCATCTATACACCCACAATCTTGCTAAACGTGGCCTAGATCTTGCCACCTTAAGCTCTGTCTACCCCGTAAGGGATAAAGACGTGAGTTGTGTATGTATATGCATGTAAAATGTATAAAACTGTCACACTTATACCAGGTTAGTTTTCTGGAAGTAGCATTTCATTCTGAAACGTGTTCGTAATCTTCGCTGCAAGCTAATCTTGCCCAAAAACTAAGTTTAATCAATGCAAACACTTACATTGAATATCGCAGGCTTTATAAGGCTTTTAAAAAAGCAATGCAAAAAGTACATCAAAGGCTCGGCGGGTGCGTTGACTCCGTGAGTCATCGCTTGATGCAAAAAGTCAGTGGCGGCTAAAATGGGTCTTTGCTTGCTATAAAGGGTTCGGTCTTGTGTAGGTTTTAGGAAATGAATGGATAGGACGTTGTAATAACTTTGCTGTCTTTTAGCTGATCGTTTTTGGTAATGGTTGAACGGTCGTATATTTAAGGGGTTACTTGATACCTTTCAAATTTGGCGAGGGTGTTTTAACTACGTTTTATGTGACATAAATTAATTTAGCGTAGGCGTAGTAATTAAGTGTTTTATAAAAGACATAACAACGCCTTAAAGACATTATATTTGCATAAAAACGATATTGGTTTCATACATTTCATATAAGAGAAAGAAAACAGTAAATTGCGATAGACCATTTAAGTTTTCATTATCAAATCTACACAACACGTCAGACAAATATAGAAATCCTTTAGTGTATCATTAAGTGGCTTCATGTATTGTGATGCGTTATTTTTCTTCGCATTCGAAAGGACCTTAGTCTGCCTGGTATTGCGTTACACACACATTTGCAAATGCAAAGCGAAGACAGTATTACACTCGTGTAAAACCTCTATGGTGTCCATCCATTTACTCTTATGAGTTATGAGAGGTTATAAGCGGTTGTACACTATATGTAGACGATATTTTCATTGAATTTTGTTACACAGAAATTGTTTTTTATATTCTCATTTAATAGAACGATTTTGAGTGTAGACGTATGCTGTACGTATACCACGCCCCCCGCCAAAAGTGGCAGAATCAATGTAGTGCAATGATGAGCTTCAAGTAACTCATGTCTTAATGCTTTGCGACAGCTTCCATTACGGCCTGCTTGATTGCGTGCGCGTGCGCTTCTAGCTAACCGTTTTACAGCAACCGGGCTGCGCCGTTGCGGAAACACAGAAATAAGTTTCTGACAGAAATTTTTAGTACAAGCTTTTTTGCTGACTGTACTTGCATTGTAATCCGTCTAACATCATCATCATCATCATCATCATCATCATCATCATCAGCCTATATTTAGTTCACTGCTGGACATAGGCCTCCCCTAATGAGCGCCATAGTGCCCTGTCTTCAGCTTGACGCATCCAGCATATGCCTGCAGCCTTTCGCAGATCGTCATCCCACCTGGCCGTCTAACATAAATGTGTACTAAATTTTAAATCAATCGGACCAACCGTTGAAGACTTTCCTCCTGCGGAGACGGTCCTGGCTGGACCGCCAGAATGTTACTATCAGATTATTGTATTGTCATCTGACTTACTCAAGTATGCAAAATTTCAGCTCAATCAGTTTAAGATTGCTTTAAAATTGAGTCGCAGGATTCCACCCGGACACACATACTTACATACATAGGTACATTGCAAGTTAAATAAAAGCATGTAATATTAAAAACTACCTTCCATGCTGGTCTGGGAGCAAAGAAAAAACATAGAATGTACCAGTTGCTTCTCTACCCGCGCAAATGGTAAAAGCCCATCGTGGAAATAGGGGAATCATGTTTTAGGCGATGAGGCTAGCAATCGATCACTATTTTGATTCCATTTTCCACCTATACGCCCACAATCTTGCTAAATGTGGCCTGTAGGTACCTGCTACCTTAGACTCTGTCTACCCCGTAAGGGATAAAGACGTGATTTGTGTATGTGCATGTATGTAATATTAAAAACTCTTATTCGTAGTCGGTGCCCTCCAGCGCCATTTTAGGCCTCCAATTCCCTCAGCTTCTAATAAGTAAATTGTTTGCTATAAACGGCGAGCAACCTGTTTCATTGTTGTTCCCCCAGGAGTGAGAATATGTGTCGGTTATCGCCTCAGGCTCTAAGGCTGAGAATCTTCTCGGCAAAATCTTCTCGGCTCTTTGGAATTAGTTTTTGGTGTACGGCTCATTGGACGCCGTTGCGTTCGGTTTTTGAATTGGCACACACTGTAATGTAGGCTTTTATCGTTATGTGGAGGTTGGCAACTGGCAACCCAGAAATAAATCCATTACAATAAAAAAAAAATGTCACCGGTTAAAACAAAGGTTGACTGGAAGAGATCCCTTAAAGGGATAAGTCCGCCTTTGTGCATGTATCTCAGTGTTTGTTAATTGTATTTTGTCTTGTTTATTTTGCACAATAAAGAGTTTTCACACATACATATAAAACAAATTATAATAGATCTAAAAAAATACTCGATATTTTCTGTAGTTATTAATTAAAATGTGGGACTTAAGTCATTTTTCTAATTTGGATCGTCAATTCGTCTATTCGTATACTTTACTCACACATACAACAGGTCATTTAAGTTTTTCGTCTATAATAAGGCTGGTGGCCATTCCCTACACAATTTCCCACGTATTTACATTCTTAACAGAATACGGCTACTGAGTCGTGTGAGATGAGAAAATTATGATAAATCGTCACCACTTGGATTAGGGCCCTAACTGAGATTGCTTTACAGTTATAATAATATTAATATGAGTACAGTAACTTTCTTATAACCAGTGGCGTGCACAGAGTTTTGCAGAAAAAACGCTGCTTGTTTATTTTGTTGTCAAGTTGGTAAATATGAAGTAAGTAATTAACCACCTCTATGTCTCTTTGTCTTTATGAAGTGCACGCGACTGCTTTGACTGTGGGCATGAGGGTTTTGAGTTTTCTTTTAAATAAATGTTGTGTTCATGGTTGTTCTTGTCCTTAATTGTGGCGTATCAAGTCTTATAGCGACGACAACTTCGCCAATGTTAATTTACAAAAATATAATAAAAAAAATCTTGTGACAAAATGTCCCTCTGTCGGGCTCTTAGCCAATGGTCCCTCAGAAACTGCCAGGAAATCATTAGCCGATGCCCAAGGTGCACCGGATCAAGCACTGCTCTTCCCTCCGGATGGATCCAAAAACGAACCGCAGCTCTTGACCTCACGTGGAGGTAACCCGACTCGCACCCCCATGGTTGTTTAGAAAGACAACATACGTCAGAGTCCATACACACACACACTCGCGGAGAGAAAGAGACACGCACACACGAACGGTCAAAACGCACTACTGCTCGCCCAGAGTAGGTACTGTAATACCCTGTAATGTAATCACTACACAGTATAAAACAAAATACATTTTCCGCTGTCTGTCTCTATGTATGCTTAGATTTTTTTTAATAGATAGAGTGATTCAAGAGGAAGGTTTCTGTGTATAATACATGCATAATATAGAAAATAAACACCCGTGTAAAGCCAGGGCGGGTCGCTAATAACCTATATTTTTAATCTCTGTAGGTATTAAGACTACGAGTAGGTAAGTTGGGTAAGCTTGCGCGACAAAGCATAGTTTGCATAAACTGCCCACTTATTGGTCAGAATCGATGTCTAATTCACCACCGTTATACATAATTGATGTTTATTAATATACGACAATAATAAAAGTGAAATGTGTGTCGATTTGTTTACAACTTAATTACTATCGGCTAATCCGATAGAATTAGCGATATGAAAGTTTTAGTGTTTCCCTCGGTGTTTAAATTTCTTGTCAGGTCATCTTCGTTGGTATAGAAAACCGGAAAAGTCCGAGTCGGGCTCGCGCACCGAGGGTTCTGTAAAAAGTTGGCAGAAAATATAAACATACTGCAGATTCCTTCCATGCTGGTCAGGAAGCAAAGAAAAAACATAGAATGTACCAGATGCTTCTTTTCCCGCGCAGATGGTAAAAGTCCATCCAGGTAATGGACGGAAATCATAGGAATCACGTTATAGCCGATGCGGCTAGCAACCCATCACTATTTTGATTCCCCTTCCACCTATACGCCCACAATTATGCTAAACGTGGCCTGTAGGTCTTGTTACCTTAGGCTCTGTCTACCCCGGAAGGGATAAAGACGTGATTTGTGTATGTATTTATGTATTTATTAACTTAGCCTTTCCATAACTTCTAACGCATTTGAATCAGTAACGCTTCTAAGAAACGATCAATAGATCGTTTGTATCCATCTCAAGTCAATAATCATAACATTATGAGCATCTTCAAAAATATATTATAATTAATCACCAAAATTACTGTAAGAAAATAAACCAACCGACATCATATCGATTCCAACGTTCATTATATCCGGTATTATCCAGTTTGCTCTCAGTAAAGTTAAAACTGCATAGCTTATTTCGTAATTGAAAACAGATATCTATTTCAGTTCGAGTTATTTCGTTGCGGAAGTATCAGAGAGAATAAATATTTGTACGAGACTTCCTTGCATTGCCTCGCATCTGGTTTCTTCTACATTTTTACGCCAGTGCTGGCTTTGGTGTGAAATTTACGGTGGAGTCATTACATTGAGGAAATAAGTTTAATCAAAGACAGGTAGCTGAAAGCCGTCTTACAATGTAGGCATCTTTAAAAAGCGAGCCTTCCTCTTGAAAGGGCAGGTAACGCACCTGCGATTCCCCAAGTCTTGCGAGGGTCCCTGGGCGATGGTGATTACTTTCCATCAGGTGACCCGTCTGCTCGTTTGCCCCCTCTTATATATAAAGAGTAAGCATTGAAATACCAATTGAGTATAGTTTTTATTAAGCTGATTTAAAGAAACGGGAAGATTCGACTGAATGTTATTTATGTGGTGAGTACATACATAATTACACATAAACGGATAACTCACGTATAAAAAGTCGAGTGATGCTCGACATGTTTCGGCCTATTTCGTAGTCCTTCTTCCTGGAGCGCTCGCCCCAGCTGCAGCAAAACAAACACTGCGCGCCAGCGCTCTGTTCGCGCGGCTGCTCAACTCAACTGACAGCGGCGCACAACTACTCCGTTTTCATCGTCATTTTTATCATGGAGTGACGTGATCAGTGTTGTGTGCTGCCCTACATTTGACAGTAATAAAAATACGCGTTTATTGTGTGCCAATAGTTCATTAAAAATCCTACGGATTTCGGCGGTTTATCGGTCTTCATTTGTAGATTATTCGGTGTATATGCTGTACTAGACAATCTGGATTTTGTTGAATTCATAAGCAGCAGCAGGCGCCAGAGAGCAGACCAAAGGTGAGTGGCTTTCTTTATATTGAGAGAGTGCAATGCTTGAAATCCCTGGGCTATCCTGACAGAAGAACCAGGGCCAGTGAATTGGTACTATCTAAGCGTCAAAGATAAATCAAAAACATGTTTTGAAAGAATCTATTCATGACACAATTTTACAGAGAATAAAACGGACATTGTTCGTTTGCGCAAGCATTTGTTTCATCATTGTGCCGTGCCTTGGAGATTAAAGCATTGTTACAGGGAGTGCCCTAATTTTGATGGACAGATCATTTCCTTCTCTAATGTCTATTTTCGTACCAACGGCAGATTAGGATGTCAGTCAAGCTGGTGAGTGATGACTGTGATTTACTTCAGGCGTGATAGGTCATAACTTTTCATGCTTACCTGAGGATTGGCGAAGACTCCGCTACATAAATGGATGTAGAAACCTATTGTAGTTGGATCGTTTATCTGCCTTGTGAATTTGAACGTTAGATAAACATTTTCTTTTTATCTTTTTTATTGACTGTTTAGACCTGATTGGACAGGACAGGTCGCTGGATGGAGGATACAAGTATGCATTGAAAAAACGTGGATGATCATACACGGTCTGCAATGGCATCTGGCTGTTGTAAGAAAAAGAGATCGTCGCAATACAACATGACAGCGCTCTGTCAAGAGGCATTAGTAATGTCTGGGCAAGCGATGGCAAGAGCTGGAGGTCCGAACGAAAAATATGCGGAGTGCCATAGAGCTCTCCCATATCCTGTAATCTGATGATCCTTTATTTGCGGCTGTTAATGTTTATTTACAAGATCTAAAAGTTAACTAAATATACAATACTTAAAACTAACTAAATATACCTGACTATAAAAAGAAAACTCCGTCTAAAAGGCCCTCCTGCGGCATAGACCCCAACACACTGGCAGCATTACCTCTCTGTTTATTGGTTTACTGCAAAGTCCTCCTTGATTCCAAGTTTAAATAACTGAGATTGTTCGTTTTAATTGGAATCTCTAGACGTCCAAAACGGGATGCGGTACAATTTTGAGTACAGTTTTTTACATCAGTAATTGATTCGTTAAGTTAAGAAATTCAGACATAATCTGTCATCAGAGACAAATGGCGTCGCCTTTAATTAATAAAAGAAAAACAACGGCTTTCGTGTCGCTTTCACTTCAAGGACTGCGAGATGATTGCGATTTTGCAATGTGATTTTATGAATGGAATCTTTTCTTACTTACTATGCTGGCCTTGGAGCAAAGAAAAATGAATCAGTTGCTTCTTTTTGCGCGCAGATGGTAACAGCCTGTTGAGGGAATGGGCAAAGATCTTAGGAATCATGTCATGACTATTTTGATTTCCCTTTCCACCTACGCCCTCAATCATGCTAAACGGGGTCTTTAGGTCTTGTTACCGTAGTGTCTGTGTACCACGTAAGGATAAAGACGTGATTTATGTATGTATGTATCTAGCACTCCAACCACTAATCATGACTTAACAAACATACAAGTAAGCATTGTAAGTTAAGTAAAATCAATAACAGAAAGTCTAACTTTTGACATATATTTCTACACAGAAGCTGCCTAGCTAGTAGTGTATACATACAATGTTATAAATAACTGTCCCTTAAAAAGGCGAATGATGGAAGCAATAAAAAAGTAAAAAAGTTTGTCATACAAGCTTTTTTGCTGACTGTGCTTGCATTGTCATCCGTCCTACATTATGTGTACCAAAATTCAAGTCAATCAGACCTACCGTTGAAGAGTTCCCTCCTGGGGAAATGATACTGGCTGGGTCACCAGAACTCCACTATCAGATTATAGTATTATCATCCGAGTTACTCAACTATGCAAAATTTTAGGTCAGTCGATTGAAGATATCAGCTTCAAAATTGAGCCATAAGACTCAACCCGGACAAACATACCTACATACATTGCAAGATAAAATAAAGCTTGTGAAAAAAGCTAGTAATTTACAAACAAACGGCAAACTACAGCTTATCATAACTAGACAAACAACATTAACATTATCATTGCAGATCTATAAACACACACTTACTCCCCTTGTTTATGAGTGAAAAGGAACGCGACATTTCTAATGTCAAACTCGCTAATTGCGTCGCCTGACATTCTAGGGCTTAGAGCATTAAAGACTGGAGACGTCAAGGATGCTCCTTATATCCCCGCTTGGCCTAATACTAAGTAGATTAGTCCCGTCTGCTAAAAGGACAAAGGTAGAATATACTGTTTTTAGGGTGGCAATATGATTGGACCGCTTTTTCCGTGAGGGTCGTAAAACCGATTGAGGGATGCAATTTTGTAGACGAACGAACATCGTATGTTGAAGTGATCGCTGGAGACCGAAGACAATCATAACTTGAACCTTTCGCATATAGCTATTATATAGATAGAGTCAGGTGTCTTGTTGTCGACGTCATTCACGACCTAAGTCAAGCCATCAAACAACGAAAGAAGCCTAAAAATATTAATTTGTACGTCAAATTACCAAAATACTCAGAGCTCTAGAGATTCACCGTTTCAGCGCATTTAAAGTTCATTCTACACTGAACGATTTGTTAATTGTATAGAACATTCGGCAGTCATTTTTACTATTGATTTATACAAATAACGTCTTTGCCCGTTACGGGGTAGACAGAGCCCAAGGTAACAAGACCTAAAGGCCACGTTTACCATGATTGTGGGCGTATAGGTGGAAATGGAAATCAAAGTAGTGATGGGTTGCTGCATCGCCTATAACATGATTCCTATGATTTTTCATTCTCTCGATGGGCTTTAACCATACGCGTGGGAAAAGAAGCAACTAGTACATTCTATGTTTTTCACAGAAGTGCTATTGTGTTCTTTATGAAGTACCTACACAAGCACTAACTCGCAATTGCGATACCACGCGGAAATGCTGTCTGCGTGATGGGGACCCTATAATTAATTTTAATTTTTTAGCCTAAGTTTTGTTTTAAGGACTAACGAATAAATATGACGAATGACACCTCCGTTCGATGAGTTATCTAAGAATGTCAGGGTCGGGAAAGTTGATACGTATTTATTTAAATACGTTGGCTCGTGTGAACGTTATTATTTATAGCGGTCCGGTGGAAAGCTAGGAAAGCGGCTACCGGTCCGGTTCGTGCGATCGGATACCTGAATGCTGATCCTGACTTAAACACAGTAAGTGCCGCCTTTATTAAAAATCGAAGAAGTAAAACCCTTGATTTATTTGATAGTACTTATCATGTGAAAAACAGCGCCTTCTCTCGTGCCTGTTGAGCACAGACACATTCGTACAGTCGTACAGACACATTCTTCAAACAGATGACGCTTGGGACAAAAATTCGCGTAGTAACAAGGTCACGTGACGGCTAGTAACTGATAGAAAAATTCGAAGGCTTACCCACCTGCTATAGGCGGTGTAGCGGTATAGCACGCGTCACGGAATGACGAGGATCCGGGTTCGATTCCCGTCCGTTTATTTACTTTTAGGATTTTTCTGTGTTCTAATTTTCACTGTCATTTAGAAATTTGCCGTCTTTATATCTGTACTTTTACACAAAAGATCTACGAATGGGTCGAAGTAAGGGGACCCCAAGATTAAGATAAGACAAGCCATGCTATACTTATTTAAGGCTTAGAAAAAAGACGCTTGTGCAAGATTCACTCGCTGCCTCTGGTAAACGCTAATCCTGCCACCAAGCAGCAGTCCTTGTTGCTGTGTTCCGGTGTGGATAATAAGACAACCGTTGAAAATCTGCGATTTTCTAGTGTTGCTGGTGTCCGTGGGTGGTGGTGTTCGCTTACCATTAGGCGACCCAATAGCTAGTCTACCTCGTTGTATTCAAAAATGTCATGTCATATAATTTTTAGTTTATATAAATATGTTGTCTTGTTCGAAGGTTAACTGAAATCCCTTTTAGGGGTAAGTTCGCCTTTGTTCATAAGTTATGTCTTGTAATCGTCATTTTATGTGTTTTATGTGCAATGAAAGAGAAGACATACGTACAAGGTAGTGGGGGTTGGACAACCTGTTTTTCCTCACTCGCGGCTAAACTGCTCTCCGTAAAATACTTAGATCAAATATTATTTATTTACGCTCATTAAATTAGATCTATCTTCAGACTCCCAATTCTGAGGACACCCTTTAAAAAAATGGGAGTTGACACCATATCGTTGTCGCATTCACTCTCGCAGCATATTGTAAAAGCCGTGTGAGACAGCTTTGCCGCGTCTACAGTGTATTCAAACGTGTCTTAATGCTAGATTTACTACGGCGGACAACCAACAGCGTGTAGCGACAAATTGAGTCGAGATTTAGTGGACCCAGGCTTCACCTGATAGAGGAATTAACCCGTAGAGTCCGCGTCGCATCTGGGATTTGTTTAGTATCAATCAAGGTAGCGCTTAGTTTAGACAATTTTCTTTCAATCCCTCAGAATGTACAAAGCCATGTTGTGTTTTTTTTTAATTAAAAAACTAGAGACTTTCACTGCTAGCCGTTCCCCGCGAATTCATCTGCAAAGAATTGGTTTATGAGAGAGAGAGAGAGAGAGAGAACATTTATTTACACATATTCGATACACGTAGATATATAATAGGAATAAATACAATATACTTAGGAATAGTACCGATATGGTGTAAAATGGGCCCCACTCAGCATAATGCTATCCCGAAGGAACTATGCAATTACCCGCAAAAAGCAGTTACCATTTTACTCCGCAGTAATAGTAACAAATGCAAGACCTACGTTTGTGCGACACATAAAATATTAGATGGAAATAATAGAACAAACGTATGTTTAGCATTTTGGTTGAAAAATGGGGGAAAATCTTAGGAATCAAGTTATAGGCGGTGTGGCTAGTGACCCATCACTACTTTGATTCCCCTTTCCACCTATACGCCCACAATCATGGCATTTAGGTCTTCTTACCTTGGGCCTTATGTATGTATGTGTGTGTATGATATTTCTCCTCTATTGCTCAATTCTTCGTTGGATACACTCGATGGAAAGTACTGTGTAATGTTGTACGGACCATGTTTTAAATGACCTCTAGAGCTTTATTGTAGGAGGTAGTAAAGACGTCAATTTCAAGTCAGATGTTAAACATGCTGTAACCAGACTGGGTCGTGGTAAACGGACCTCTCTATCAGAGAAAGAGATAGATGCCTCAATTTGCGCACACGTTACCCATAGAATTCCATTCAGCGCTAAAATTTTGCATACTTGAGGAAGTCGGCTAACAATGTAAGGGTCATACAGAATTAAGGAAAACGAAATTATAAAAAACAAAAAGTAAACAGATCACAATCAAACTTATTTTATTGGTTGACTGTGTTATAAGCACTTATATAAAAATAAAGACAAAGATCAGTGTTTAAATTTGAGAATAAAAAGAAGTAATTAGTTTTTGGACGACCACAGGAGAGACTTAAATTGTCCACAGAAGATAACAAACATCTATTATAATAAGGAACCTCCGGTTCCTACTGAAAGACTTGAGATCATTCAACGCATACAAGTACAATTTATGAGTGGTATTAGTACAATTTAATAGAAAATGGAACAAATAACGGATTATATATGCAGAGCTGTAGGCGGGCTGGAGTCGTCTGACACATGGCAGCTAGCGCCACGTCAGACCGTCTACTTGCCAGCCACCTTTGAAAGAGGTTGCTTCCCGACAATTAATGTAATAATCAAGTAGTTGAGTTCTGGTGAGCCAGCCAGGATCGTCTCCGCAGGAGGAAACTCTTCAACGGTTGGTCCGATTGACTTGAAATTTGGTAGGTACTGTTAGGTTAGGTTTTATAGTTCTACGGACTGGTTGGTTCGTGTTTGTGCTCAAGTTTTATAAATCGAATAATCGTTTTATTCGGGTTCTGTTTAGAACTTGAAGGCAGACGAGAGATCTGCTTGGACCAGGAACCAAACCTATGGTATACTGTAACGTTCAATTTTATCAAAGCTTAATAAACAAATTAATAGGAGACGTTGTGGAAAAAGGTTAGGTCAGGAGTACCCGAAACCGACGAGCATGCATGAAGAGATTGATGAATGTGCATGAAGCGAAAGATGTATGTCACGATCGTAGCAACTGGAACAAAGTAGTCTCTGCCTGCCTACCCCTGTAGGAAAGAGGAGTGACGGTACGTATGTAAAAATGAAAATTTTGACATAAATTATCTAAAATTCGCACTAGACCATTTTCAATTCCAGATAATCAGAACTTAACTAGTGGATAGTATAAGTAATAGCTCGCTAGAAGCACTTAGCAGCAATACTATGAGATGCATCACTTTAATGCATTATTAGACAGGATAAATTGGAAGGCACGTGATTATTAAACCAATGGATAGGCCTTTGATGGCTGGGCGATGTCCAATAACCACTTAATCTCTTCTGGAGATTAGCATTCTCATTTTCTCCCTATTTGCATATAGAGTAGGAAGTATATACCTAAGTTGGTGGGGTAAGCGAGGAGCGAGGATCTACAGTCTGCCGCCTCACTGCTGGTTTATCCTACACTAGCGACCCGCCCCGGCTTCGCACGGTATATTATGCATGTATTATACATATAAACCTTCCTCTTGAATCACTCTATCTATTAAAAAAAACCGCATCAAAATCCGTTGACTGGTTTTGAAGATATAATCATACAACGGACACGGGGACAGAAAAAACGACTTTATTTTATACTATGTAGTGATAGTGATAGTGATACCTCCTACTAATATTATAAACGCGAAAGTTTGTAAGTATGGATGGATGAATGTTTGTTACTCTTTCACGTAAAAACTACTGAAGGGATTTGGATAAAATTTGGAACGGTGATAGCTGATACCCTATATTAACACAGGTTTTTTTTTCAGCAAAATATCATCTCCTTTTCAAAGTGATGTGAGGCATTTTTTGGCAGAAAAGTGTTCCTTTTTTTAATTACGTTTTTTTAATTTAATTTAATGTTTTAACAAAGTAAATATTAGTATTATTTTAAATACTTTAGCTTGCTTAGTTACACGCCTATGCTTCTGCTTTAGTCGTGTGTCTAGACGGTTTAATGGTCTCAGTCTACTGGCACAGATATCAAGGCTAAGGTAACATAATGACGACAAAAATTATAAATGTCGGAATAAAAAAGGCCTTTTTACACAAATGTCAAGTCGTTTCCCACTTCCTTTTTTCCCTATATCGTCTCTTCTACTTTTTCTCTGCTTAGGCACTTATATAATGTTTGCCGCAACATAGCAAAGTTTAAAATTCAACATTTCGATAGCAGTCCATATAAGCTTACTACATAGCTTCTACCCTCGACTTCGTCTGCTAAGAATTATACATACCTCTTGAATCACTCAATATATTAAAAAAAACACGCATCAAAATCCGTTGCGTAGTTTTTAAGATCTAAGCATACATAGGACAGACGGACAGACAGCGGAAAGCGACTTTGTTTTAGACTATGTAGTGATACTGATACATACCAATCACATCCTTATCCCTTATGGGGTAGACAGAGCTTAACGAAACAAGACCTAAAGGCCACCTTTAGCGTAATTGTGGGCTTGTAGGTGGAAAGGGGGGTCAAAATAGTGATGGGTTGCTCGCTGCATCGATTATAACATGATTTCTAAGATTTTTACCCCCTCTCTAAGGGTTTTTACGACTTGCACGGGAAATGAAGCGTCTGGTGCAGTCTATGGTTTCTCTTCACCAACATGTAATGTATAAACCAATCCAGCTTACATATACCTTGTCAATCATTAACATCAATTAAATTTAATCTACTTACCTGTCGCAAAATTTCGGCGCCTTACAAAGCTCGTATCTTTTAATCTCCACTTCAAAAGTACCGTTAATACTGTTAAAGTGAACCCAGATTAATTCAACGTTTCGAAAATTAACAGCCTAAATTAAGCATTCGTAACTCGTGACACAAATTGTCGTAAGCGCCAATATTCTGCTATTTTAAAGAAGGTTTTAAAGTTCTGTCGTAAAAACCAAAGTGCGTGTTGTGTCATGCCTGACATGTTTATTGCAAGTTTAAGGTGCGTATACTCTTACATAAAGGACCTTTTGGCGTCAGATTGTTGCGTTATTTGCAGAGAATTCATTCAGAAAAAATACTATTAATAAATTATGAAGTGAGAACGACTGATTGTTTTTTTCGATTATCTCCTTTCATATTGACTGGCTTTTACAACAAATTTAATCTTTTAAGCTCGTAGCGACGCGGGTGGTATCATTTTGTTTAGAAATTAGACAGAAATGAAGTAGAAAATTAGTAACAAAAAGGTAGTTAAAAAGTTCTTGTACTCGCTTCGTCTTATTAATGAATTGTTTACATGAACATTGCTAACATAAGCATTATCCCCTGGTAGTTTTGTCGTATAAACCAGTAAACAGCTACCTAAACATTTACAACCGTTCAATTAACGTTGAGTGACCGGCGCGCGCAGGTATATCTGTCAAATACGTCAGGGTTGCCACAGTTGAGAAATTTATGATACATACATACACAAATCTCGTCTTTGTTCCTAACGGGGTAGACAAAACCTAAGGTAACAAGACCTACAGGCCACGTTTAGCAAGACACTGTGGGCGTTTGTGGAAAGTGGAATCAAAAGTGAAATCAAAAATCAAATATCGAAATTTATGATTATTGATTTTTTTTTTTGGTAGGTATGCTAGGCCAAATACATTTTTATGTGCAAGAGAAACAAGTCTAAAAAAATGTTTATAGCTTATTTTTTTTAAATATAAACTTACAAGCCAAGAGTAGATATGTACTGAGTTGTAAGGTACTGGGTTAGAATTCCACTTTACTTTATGAACAAAAATCGTTATTATGTTTGTTTACAAGCAAATCTACCCTCCTCCCACATAGGTCATAAATCACAAACACTAAACACCACACAAAAATTGACGCGTTTAAAACCCTGACGGGTTCATCCAGAAAGCTACGAGTACACCGTTCTGCGAACACATACATTTGTATGGACAACTTTTGTATCACAATGGAAAAAAATGCCAATTTTAACTACTTGTGTGTTATTTTTTGGTCCTCACCCGTTTGCTGGGAAATGTACGAGTTGGCAACCCTAAAAGCGAGACGAGACAGGATTCCCTGAGTCCAATTAGATTTCTAAGTTGTTTATGGTCATTACTAAGGTGGGTTCTCGATCGTGTCAATAACATGACCAGAGCCAGCGCATACAATGTGTTTGCATTAATTAAGTACTATGATAATAATTCCACCCACAAGGTGGACCGATGACCTCATTAAGATCGGAGGATCGCGCTGGATGCAAGCAGCTTCCAACCGGTCTTATTGGAGATCTAAAGGAGAGGCCTATGTCCAGCAGTGGACTTGTAATGGCTGAAATGATTATGATGATTATGATGATAATAATTAGGGGTCTAGTCGCCGAACTTTCGATGGAATCTGATTTGATGAACTATATCAGGTTCGATATTATGGTTTACTGGCGAGAGGAAAGTTGTTAATTACGCGGAAAATACAATACAATACAAATACTCCTTATTGATCACCACAAATCAGTACAAAACAATACAGAAACAAAGAACAAGGTGGACAATAGGCGGTTTTATCGCTGAATAGCGAACAGACAACCAATAAAAGAAAGAAATAAGCTGGAAACAGTTTAAGTAGGTGGCGGAAACAAATAGACAAGAGAAACGCAAGGATAATAAAAACAATATTAACAAATATAATGCGTAACTAAGCAAATAAAATAAAATAATACACACACACACATCCTAAAATCATTGATTACCAGCTAATAACATCTAATTGTCATTTTACTTTACGCTAGCTGTTGTTTTACGCTACAGAATTTAAAAAAGCGTAGTTAACACAGTGTTATTGTAGAATTCTAGTGGTGAAAGAATTTCTGTATTAACTTAACTTCATTAAAATCTATTTGCTTTTTGCGTGAAAAATCTTTTGCTTCAAGCCACTTTTTATTGCATGGTAGGGGCTCTGTACCAGTTACTTTTTCTCCATTCTCGGTCAGTCGGTCTGCGAAACACTACATTATAAGATGTTTGCTGCAAAGCTTGATGTATGGGCATTTTGCTATTTCATTATTTACAAAGATACAAGCAAATTGTTCCTAATTTCGAGACATAGCGCCGAACCCAATACCTGATTACAAAAGTATACTAATTCATATACCTAGTTGCAGTAAATAACTATTATTTTTATTCTGTATATTTATTTTTGTCTTACTTAGTTTCTTACAAAATTCAGATCCCGTGAGAGCCCGTAGGCTCATTGGTGATGCCTCGTTAATCGAGAACAGGCTGCAGAGTCTCGAACACCGTCGAAGAGTTGCATGTCTGTCTGTTTTTTATCGGATACATTTTGGTGAGTGTGCGCAGGAACTGCACGACCTTATAGTTCCATCTCAGTTTCGCCAACGGACTTCCAGGCGGGGGGAACGTTTTCACCCATTTGTTGTCAACATACCATTGGCCCGCACGAGGCGGTTTGTTTCATCCTTCCTAATGCGAACTGCTAGGGAATGGAATTCGCTCCCATCGTCTGTATTTCCGGACAGATACAACTTAGGGCTCTTCAAGGCTAGAGTGAATAGGCTATTACTGAACCAGTGAGTTACACCTTTGGCCTCATCTGCACCTTCCACCAAGTGAGATTTGATAGAGGTCAATCACTAGTCAGTTTGTTGTAAAAAAAAAAAAAAGTAATGAAACAACATTAATACAAAATATACAAAACATAAAAACCTAACCTAGGGTGCCGCCGGCAGCGACGCGGGGCCTAAGCTAGCGCTGGTCAGGGCGACAGAGAGAGGAACCTCTGACTAGCCGAGCCGTGTCCAGGAGTACCGCCTTCTGTATCTGACCCTTGACCTTAGGGAAGGATTGCAGTCATTCACGCCCGCCATGTGCAGTGTAAAAAACTACCAGTGTACAGATAAATACATTTTTATGCATTATAGGTGCAATCCATGACTTGAGTAAATATATTAGTAACTAGCTGACCCGGCGAACTTTGTTCCGCCTTAAATTTGAAAAATTCCAGTGGTTTGGGCTGTGCTATCCCGCGGGAACTATGCAATTTTCCGGGATAAAACTATCCTATGTCCTTTCCCGGGACTCAAACTATCTGTATACCAAAATTCAACTAAATCGGCTCAGCGGTTTAAGCGTGAAAAGGTAACAGACAGACAGAGTACTTTCGCATTTATAATATATGGGCTGTGCTATCCCGCGGGAACTATGCAATTTTCCGGGATAAAAACTATCCTATGTCCTTTCCCGGGACTCAAACTATGTGTATACCAAATTTCAACTAAATCGGCCCCGCGGTTTAAGCGTGAAAAGGTAACAGACAGACAGACAGACAGAGTTACTTTGGCATTTATAATATTATAGTAAGGATTAGTAAGGATTAGTAAGGATATCATACAACCGTCTGCCCTTGCGAAGATTCGATCCCGGGACCTCTAGCTTCACAGTTAGGGCCTCTAACTACTAGGCCATCCGGTATCATTGATTGACATGAGTGATTAGTCCATCACTTCTAGAAATATCAATCGAGTAAGGGCCGCAGATTAAGATTCTTATCTTTCGATCTCCTTTGATTGAAGTGATCGATTGATGAACTGATTTCTCTTAGTAACTTGATTCAGTGTAATTCCGTGTACAACGAGAAGCGAAGTGCAGAACGGGCTAAGCAATAAGTTTTAGTTAAACAAATATTTTGAATGCAAGGTAATTCCGAATATCGGATAATTCCGAAAATCAGATAATTCCGAAAATCACTTAAATTAGTCATATTCCGTTGTGATTGTGATAAGATGGATTTTAATGATTTTCGGAATTATCTGATTTTGGAAGAAAGACAGAAGACATTTTATTCCTTTTTGCAAGACACAAATATTAAGAGCATACACACGATTTTGTAGAACACACACACATGAAAAATAAATCACTGTTGAGTGTAGGTATCTTCGCAAAAGTGAAACGGTCGTTGGGTCAGCATTACCCCTAGTAGCATTTACGGTTGGCACCTTCGAGCCAACGGTGGGGGATCCATCGGGATATGGTTAGTTAGTTGGCCAACTCAAAACTGACGTTAGCCCAACAAAACAAAATATTGTTATAATGCCCAACAATTTGCCAACGTCAGGCCACTGCAAGTTCATATACTGTTGGCCAACTATTAGGCGACCAACGTTGGCACTTCTGAATGCTACAAGACAAAGGACCTCAAGAAACAAACCAACGGTGGCCTAACGATACAAAAATATTGTTATCATAGCCAACGAGTAGCCAGAAATGGGCCAAAACAAGTAGAATGTACATCGACCTCGACGGAGAGACCATTAGCTAATTTCGGCTTTGTAGAGCGTTATCTCTATCGCACACTTCATAAAATGTACAGTAAGCAAAACATCGAGTGTAGCACTTCAACAAAAATATTTATTTAGGAAGTATAAATCAGGATTATACAGGACTTGCTATTATATACAGGGAAAATTAAAACTAAAACTAACTAGACAAAATACCTACTGTTAAGAATTCAAACTGATCCTTCGTTATGGTAAATGAGAACAGACTTTATTAAAGAGAACAATCACAGTGATGTGGATGTAATAACATAGAAAGAAAATACTGAAGAAGTTTTATCGGATGTGACAACCTAGAAAGAAAATACTGAAGAAGTTTTAATGGATGTAATAACATAAAAAGAAAATACTGAAGAAGTTTTAATGAATCTACGACTCGGAAATTAAAAACACTGATGACGAGGCGGTATGGTCTCAGACCTTAGCCTGTCCGAAAGGACAAACGAATCCAAAAAAAAAAAAAAAAAATCACAGTGACGTTGACAGCTGACAGATGTCAACGGCACGTTTTGGCGCGAAGCGCTCTAGAAGAGACGCTGGGATTGTATTGTCATTCAGACTGAGATGCTGATATGTTTAGTGATACGTTCGAAGTGTAATCTGTAGGTATTAATGGTAATAGAAGACGTAACGATCAATAAGAAAAGACTATGCCCGTGAGGTTTCTTGCTAGTTCTTCCCGCGGAGGGTCATACTGAACTAGCTCAATGTACTCTGTGTTGTTGACCAAGTGAATAAAACGATGTGCGCTACTAACCCGAGTTTCATTGGATGTAAGGGAAGATTTTAACAAGTCAGAAGCGCGATGAAACACGCCCCATGACATAAGAAGGAAAGCCATATAAAAGGGTATGGTATTAGAACTAAATTTGGTAAGTGATAACGATTATGTGAACCGGCGTCTTACAAAATCCCGTGAGTATTTATTGAATATAAAATACTGCTTAGTGAGTTGAAAAAAAAATATAGATTCTGCTTCATATGGGTATGAGATGCCCAGCTTGAGGTCATAAACTATTTTGATTTACATTGCATGAAGCAGGTACATACAAGATTCATTCACAACTATTAAGTGAACTGTTCCTGACATATTTTGAATGACTAACTTAATGATCAATGAGGATAGTTAATGATCCACAGAGATACTTTACCTGAATCAGATGGTTGATCACTTAAACGCTTACCTACAAATAGGAAGGCAAACAAGTGAGTAGTCTACCCGATGGTAAGTGATCACCACTACTAGTGAGATAGTTTTTCTTCTAGTATTCTGTATGTTTATGTGGGAATAACAAGACATAGAAGAGGTTTTATTGTGATGAATTGTATAACATCCATTATAGTGGTTTGAGATGGATTTAAAGTTTAGATCTACCTTATTTATTTTTAAAGTGATGTAGTATACCTACGAGTGATTTTTATTTAGATTAGACTTCTTGATAATTTTGTGAAATAATTTATAAGAGAAGAGAATGAGAATAATTATTTGTACACCAATAGAAAATGTACAATACTCACACATACACATACAAACACTACACTACACCATATTGTCACACATTGTCTGGACGTGACTCTTCTGAGATGACTTCACTTACTAGGTAGTCCTGGGATTGAAAATATTCATGCGTTTATAAAATAAAGAGAAAAGTTAAGATATATTAAGTGACATATACTATCAGTAAGTATATAGTACTCATGTATGGAAAAGTAAATTTAAAGGCAAGTATGTGAGATGAATACATACATAACGTTTTGAATATACTCGTAATAGGCTAAAGTACAAAATAAAACATCTAGGTTAGGTTAGCCTTAAGATTTACACGATCCAAAATCTCATTGGCTATAGCCATATCCTACGAATAATAATTAAGGCCATTTACCTATAGTATTTTTGGGTACTCTATGGTTTATTTAAGTATTAAGACATCTTATTTTGATAGTAAACTACAAAGGATTATCTAACAAATAAACCCTAGATGGTTCGTGACATTGATATTTCCGTTTACTATTATTATGGTATACGTTGTTGGTAAACGTATATTCTGATTAATTTTCTTTAACTTTATTCTAGATTAGCTTTTCAAGTACGGGATAGGTAAGTTTTAAAATGAGAGCTTACGCAGATTACACACTGTAGAAGAGGTAACAATATTATATATTATTATATTATATTTCTAATAAAAAGTTGTATACTATACCAGAATAACTCATCCAAAAACTATTTTAAATAGTTATTGTTACCGTTTTAATAATTGTTAATAATTGTAACAGAATGCCTTATATATTTGTATGTTACTTCGTATGTACGACACTGTCCGTCCAAAGCTAAAACTATTTTTGTTAATATTTATTGTGCATGTAGGTACAAGACTGTCTATTTTTTAAGTTATTTACGGTGCATGTAAGAGACTGTCTGTAAAACTAAAACTATTTTTTTAGTTATTTACGGTGGGTGCATGTACGAGACTGTCTCTAAAACTCAAACTATTTTTTAAATATTATTAATTTAAATATTTTTATTTTGTATGTTTTTAAGGGTGATTTAGAGATATTGGCGCGAGATTCAAATTTTTCGATGTTTTTTGCTTATTGTGGCTTTCGTGTGCTCTTTCTCAATTATATTCTTACAATAGCGATAATGACAGAGTACCTAGTAATTTATTACACCAAAAGATAACGTTCATACGTAGCCAATTTCATAATAATACGGTATAAATAAAATTAAATTTGAATCTCGTGCCATTCTCTCTAAATCACCCTGAACACTTTTTATTTTTTTAATTAAGTACAAACTTTCGTTATTGTCAGACTAATACCTACCCTCGTGACATTGTTAATTCAATTTCCTTATAATTTTAGTAGTTATTAGTTTAGTGGTTTAGTTTTTGTTTAGTAGTAGGTAGGTCCGTGTATTTTGTTTAACTTTTTTGTAGATTGGTTTTTAGTTTTTACATACGAGAAATATTACAAAATTTCAAATAATTTCAGTTTATTACAATTGTGATTTTTTTATAAAATAGCATAAAGTATAACGATTACCAAACTATACCAAAAGTTGTAACTCATCCATAAACTATTTTAGATAGATTCCTAAACTGAAGTACATACTTATTAAATAATCTTACTTACCTAGATATTATTTTTGTATGTCTACAGGTTAAGACCTTTTAAAAGTCTGTGATTAGTAAAAATAAAGTACCTACCTACCTACTTACCTGTTTTATTTATTAGTAGGTAGGTTCCCATATATTTCTTACCAACCTATTTCCACCAGCTGTGGCTACGCGCTACGTTGCTATGGATGCGTTTGATATCTACCAATGAAATCCGATGTTCAAACCGATGTACATGATTGGTGGACATCAGACGCATCCATAGCAACGTAGCGCGTAGTTTAGCTGGTTGAAAAGCACCCTTAGTGGGTCGTAGTATAAGTATTACAGGCCCTACGTGGCTTTGTAACGTTAGACCATCGTAGGAAATTCTTCATAGGCCCAACAATGTCCGACGTAACGTTGGGCTACCGTTGTAATAATGTTCAACGGCCCTACGACATTTGGGCCGTTGTAGGCAATTCCGCGAGGGCCCATACGTGATGGTCCATCAAGTTTTTCGCGGCCAATTCTAACCGTTGGCCAACCGCACGTCCACAATGGTCCAACATAATGCCAACAAAAAATGCTACTAGGGACGCTGAGGTGTTAGACATAGGCAGCACTGATTTTCAGCCAGAACCGTCAGAATTATCGGATTTACCCGAATATACCTTACAAGCTTTTTGGCTGCCTGTACTTCATGATGATTGTGCTTGTCTTGTATTGTGTATCAATCCTACATAAGTGTACCATTTAATTCCGTCCACCACACTAGAAGTGGGTGAAATTTGACTTGCTATATTTTGACCATTATTTACACAAAACTTATACTTTGACCCAAAATAACAAATTAAGCTTATTAAAAGATTTTAGAAAATACAGACGCTAGCCGCGTGGTTAACCCTCTGCAACTGATGTTACGTCTGACAGACACCATAATACCTATGCGTTGTTGCTACCTCGCCATTTAGCGGCGTATCGTTCTGTCTCTCTCTGTACCTTCTGGCGTGGACGCACGCCCCCCGCCAGTGCAGCGACGGCAGCTGCGGCGTGCGCACGGGTGGAGTTAGAGCTGTTTGGTGTCCACAGGACGTAAGGCCAGTAATAAATGATTGATCTGGTAGACGTATTGTCAGTAATATAATTTTAACCCCATAGTGTCTTACATACGTAAGGTCAGTAAATTAATTATATTCATAGTGTCTAGAATTCGTCACCTCAGTAAAATATTTTTAATTGAATTAAGTTTCGAGGCGGGACTACGTTCATTTCTAGATGGCGACCGCTGCTCAGCCTGAGCCTTCGAGGAAAAGAAACGCCACTCGATCAGTTAATATTACCAACGAGCAGCAAATTGCTGCAATGGTTAGGTGAGGAAGAAGAGCATGAATTCAGTGATTTTGACGACGATGTAGCTGACAAAGACTTTGTTATTGAAGAGGAGGTTCACGAAGAAAGCGAAATATCAGCTGATGAAGAAGATACTTCAGAAGGTGAGGTTATAGATCCTGGGCCAATATTGACGAATGCGACTAGGGGGAGGGGGAGGGTGAGGGAGCGTCGGCAAGGCCGGAGTCCAAGATCTACAAACGAAAGGAGAGAGAGACAAAGCGAATCTCAAACTTCAAATCGAGCTTTCTACCATAGTAAAAGTGGATTTGCTTGGTCTAAAACTGATTTTTCAAAAGTTGCCTCGAGAGTTAAGGATGACCTAACGCCGGGTTTTAAGGCTATGATTTGCCTGCTCCACCACCAGTTCCAAAGCCTGAATCATCATCTGCAAGGAAGTTGTGTCGCATTTGTCCGAGCAAATTGAAACGGCAAACAAGATTTGTTTGTTGTGCTTGTGCAAAACCGATTTGTCTGCAGTGTGCTGCGCAGATTTGTGAAGACTGCAAGAGTGAAGTATAAGGCTGAATAAAAAAAATCCACTCTAAGGATTATTTTTATATATTTTTTTTATATTATTTCTATGCCAGAAGATGACAAATTTTTGTTATAATAGTTGATTTTTTGTTTAATTTTTTTTTATCCAGATTTTAAAGAAGGCTGTGTCAAAAGTTCCTAGATTTTGATAATAATAAACATTTTTAAATATAACACTTATGCTTGAGTTTCATTCCACCCATTTATCCTTTATCAGCCCTATATTTACCTACAAAATAATAATAATACACTTACATCAATAAAAGTTTATAATTTTTTTCAAAAATGGTAACTGAAGTACACGTCTGACAGACTACTCCTCAGTGGAATGATCACAAAAATTCCACCTCAGTTGCAGAGGGTTAAAGGAAATTCGAGAAGGAATTTCCCCGGTCGGGCCAAATATTATGTATGTATTTATTAAAAAGGCAAATGTCTAGTCTCGAGTCTTGTAAGTATTTTTCTAATATAGTAGTGTTTATCCCTTGTTTCGTACCTATAGGACAAATCTTTTAAATTACTTAGTTTGGGACAATTTATATGTTATAACTATGGTATTTATGTATTATTTAGATTACAATATCTTCGCGACAAATAGCTTGATGGTCAAAACATACGTCACGAATTGTTTTGAACTATTTTATTGAATCAGGCGTTACTTTACGGAGGTCCATTTCAATGAACAAATAAACATTTAGCTTGCTACTCCGCTACTCACTACTCGCTACTCGCTTGATGGTCAAAACATGTCACGAATTGTTTTGAACTATTTTATTGAATCAGGCGTTACTTTACGGAGGTCCATTTCAATGAACAAAAAAACATTTAGCTTGCTACTCCGCTACTCACTACTCGCTACTCGCTGAGTAGCGGAGTAGCAAGGTAAATATTTTTTGTTCGTTATGATAGGTACTAGTTAAAATGGTAAAAATATACTCACCCGTTCAAAATTTGGGCAATCTCCATAGAAAATCGTCTTATAGCATACATCTATGAGACCAACATTTTTTGCCACTTCTTAAATGCTTGAAATATCGTCTCACATTGACTTGGACAAAAAATAAATGATCACAACTTTATGCAGTCTGTGGTCAGTCGGAATAAAAACGAGCGATGAAATTATGGACCTGGGGCCCGATTTTTGAAAGCATTGTGTAAAAATACCACTCGAAAGTGGTGAGGGATAAAGACGTGATTTGTGTATGTGTGTATGAATGAAAGTGGTAAAAAAATGTGCTGAATTTGAAATACTAGTAGCATAGAAGTTACTTTGCGGGTGGTAGGGCCTTGTGCAAGGTCCGACCGGATCGCTACCACCATCTTACTCGCTAATCCTGCCGCTAAGTAGCAGTGCTTGCACTGCTGTGTTCCGGTGTGGAGAGTAAGACAGCCGGGGAAATTACGGGCACAAGAGGCATTTCATCTTAGTCCTCTAGGTTGGCAACGCATTTGCAATCCCTCCGGGGTTGCGGGTGTCTATGGGCAGTGGTGATCACTTACCATCAGGTGACCCACTTGCTCGTTTGCCTTCCTATTCATATAAAAAAAAAAAAAAAAAACTTACGGCACTCATTAATCTTGTGAACTAGTCAAAACTTTGATTAGAGCTGTAGTTTTGGAAACATAAGCTGATTTATACCACTTTCGAGTTGTACTTTCGAGTGATGCGCTTTCAAAAATCGGGCCCCTAGTACAGAGTTCTTTGAATGTAAAAATTATGTGGTTGCTTTTTACTGGGAATAATAATAAAATTGACGCTGTATATTTTGAAATATAAACTGTTTATGACATGCATTACAGACCAGTTCAAGAAATAAAACCTTAAAAAGCGGAGTTTGTGTGATACATCCAAGATCTGTTAGTCTAGTGGTTGGCCGTGACTATAAAGCTGAAGATCCAGCGCTCCAATCCTGGTAGCAGTTCTGTAGACATACATACGTACATACCTACATAAATCACGTCTTTCTCCCTTACGGGGCAGACAGAGCCTAAGGTGACAAGACCCAAAGGCCACGCTTAGCATGATTATGGGCGTATAGGTGGAAAGGGGAATCAAAATAGTGATGGGTAGCTATCCGCATCGCCTATATGATTCCTATGCCCATTCCCTCGATGGACTTTTACCATCTGCGCGGGAGGAGAAGCAACTGGTACATTCTATGTTTTTTCTTTACTCCCAGACTAGCATGGAAGCACTTATGACTTCCTGTAGACACTTATGTTGTATTATGATTATGAATGACTAGCTGTTGCTCGTGACTTTGTCTGCACAGAATTAATTATAGCCTATGTTCATCAATGATAACGTAGGATTCTAACGGTAAACTACTACTTTCTTCAAGGCTAGAGTGAATATGCTACTACTGAACCAGTGAGTTACACCTTTGACCTCATCTGCACCTTCCACCAAGTGAGATAGAGGTCAATCACTGGTCAGTTCGTAATAAAAAAAAAAACCTTGCTGCCATGGCACTTCCATGCTGTCTGGGAGCAAATAAAAAACATAAAATGTACCAGTGGCTTCTCTTCCCGGGCAGATGGTAAAAGCCCATCGAGGGAATGGGCGAAAATCATAGGAATCATGTTATTGGAGATGCGGGTAGCAACCCATTACTATTTTGATTCCATTTTCCATCTATACCTGGTCCCACAATCTTGCTAAACGTGACCTGTAGGTCTTGTTACCTTAGGCTCTGTCTAGGATAAAGACGTGACTTGTGTTGTTGTTTTTTTGCTCCACCGGTGAATATTTTTTTGACATCCGTCCAGTAATTTTTGAGCTTATTCAATGCAAACAAATAAACTAACCTAAAAATTTCATTTTAGATACATCTTTTCTGCTGACCGCATTAAGGTCGTCATCTCAATAGTTAATGCATCTGTAATGATCTCGAGATCTCATGAGATATAATCTAATAAGGTAGGTTTGTTGCGCGTAACGTGGGCTGGTAATTATGTAATGTCAGATGTAGAGTCGCCACGAGTTAAGACTAAGTAAGTTTTTGTCAAAGTAAACGTGTTTTATTGAATCAGGCGTTACTTTGCGGAGGTCGATTTTAATGAACAAAAAATATTTACCTTGCTCCGGTACTCACGTGCAGGATAACCAAGCCTGTGTGAAATATATGTTTTTCATGCAATTCCTCCTTCCACCACTGGCACATAAATCTCACAAACTTAATTATCCCTTACACTACAAAAACACTGACGCGTTTCGATCCCTCTACGCCCTACGGGATCATTATCAAAGTTTAATGAGCACAACTGTTACACATGCAAACCCCATGCATGTGCATACGGGTTCCCGTACAGGGATCGAAAAGCGCACAAAGGCGGTCTTACCCCTTTAAGGGGTCTCTTCCAGTCAACCATTGAGTCGATGAGAGGAGTATTATTTATTAGTATTATTTACAGGAACGGAAGAGTGAGTTTTAAAATTATAAATGCTGCGAGCCACAATACACAACTTTACCGAATAAATAGATAAACTCATAAAACCTACCAGACAAGAAACTACTGTATACTAGCTATAATATGTACCTATCAATAAAATATCCTACTAATATTATAAACGCGAAAGTTTGTAAGTATGGATGGATGTTTGTAACTCTTTCACGTAAACACTACTGAATGGATTGGGATAAAATTTGGAACGGAGATAGCTAGATTAACATATAGGCTATTTTTTATCCCGAAAAATGTATGGTTCCTGCGGGATATCAAAAAACTATTTTTTTGGAGACGAAGTCGCAGGCAGCAGCTGGTAATACATAAAATAAACAGAGTCATTTTTTAATACCTAGGTGCTTGATTTTTTAATAAATCATGGTCACATAACAAAGTAAACATCGATCACTGATCATTCAACGATCACCGGGGTTAACGAACTCTGCCATATCAATACGCGGGTGATCTTGTTTTGATTTTTAATACACATCGCTCTACACTAACAGAACTTGTTTATGTCAGTTTAAAAATAGCATATAATTTACGCCAGTTTCTTCGAACCTTTAGGAAAGAGAATTCACGCCACGTACGTACAAGAGGAGGTTACAGCAAAACTATGTCATGCAAATACCAAGTTGATGGCAAAAATATCCTACTAATCCTACTCATATTATAATCCTACTAATCCTACTAATATTATAAATGTGAAAGTTTGTGAGTATGTTTGGATGTTTGTTACTCTTTCACGCCAGAACGGCTCGACAGATCTGGATGAAATTTGGAACATTGATTATAGTCTGGAATAACACATAGGCTACTTTTTATCCCAAAAAGTTGCGGAATTCCTGCGGGGTAGCGATAAACGTATTCTATGCAGACGAAGTTGCGGGCAACAGCTAGTATTAAATATTGACCAAGTAGATGGCCAAAAATATTTCTAGCAATGACCAAATTGATGGTAAAAATAATGTCAAAAAATGACCAAATTGATGGACGAAATATGTTAAGCAATGACCATTTTGATTCCAATTAAAGAATATGTCTGTATTGTGATTTTCTTGTATCTCTATACTAACTAAAGTTAAGCACTCACCTTGATTCCACGCCGTCGTGATATTCTCGTGATAGAAGTACTCGTTTTCCTCTTCATCAGACCACAGCACCCCCTCAATACTGGACGTAAAGCCAACCTCAGGACCTTCCACTACCGACCTTCTCGACAACTGATCATAACTAGGCGGTCTTGATAAGGAACAGGTCGAAATATCAGCCAAAGATGATCTAAAGTTCTTTACACTACGGCTGTCTATTGGTCTATAATATCTCATGGAACGCGTGTCTTCTTGATTAGATTTAACAGAGAGTAGGGACCTACAGTCGTAGTTTGTGTCGTCATTCGCATTGGTTATGTCGCCTAGGGATATTTTAAAGTTGTTGTAAGATATGTCCCCTAAGGGTACTTCGCAAGAACGCCGTTTCATGCTTGTTTTTTGCGAAGGCGCCTCCCCAGTTGCCTGCATGTGCCGGGTCACGCCGGCACTGTGGAGGAATTCGTTCGAACTGTACATTTTTATTCTAGCTTAGACCTAAGTGAGTTTAGGAACTTTAGAATTTGACTAAATGCGTGGAATTATTCGGTCGCGAGTCGGGCGCTGGCATCTGAAACAAGAGAAAGCTAAAGTTATCAAAAATGATATTTCCAAAGCTTATACAAGCGCCATCTAACGGTGGCGTAGTGAACTAAAACAAACGTTGGGATTCGGTATCCAGCTCGGTGCACCGTCGTGACGCACCAAGCTAGCTTTACTTTTTGTACGGTTCCAGTTAGTTTCAATAATATTGGACAGATGGCGCTGTAGTTAAAATTATTCTAACTTCGATTGCGGGCTCTTTTTCAATCCTCAGGTATGCACTTATCTGACGTTTGCCCATAGAGTTATTCGTCGAATAGGGCCTATCTGACGATTGATTTTTTTGTGTTTGTTCATTTTAAAAGTCCCAATAAACCATTCAATAAAAAAACGAGAAAAAATGCAAAAATGTCGCAGCAATAAATTTTCTGCAACGTATATTTCGGTGCCAAATTCCAACTTACTTTTCTGACATTTTACTTTAGTAGGTAATACCTACCAAAGAGTTAAAAAATAAATAATTATCTTTAGCTTATCTAAATAATTCAAATGGCATTAACACTACCTACCTGAACTAAATTATTATACTAGTGCCTTTGCTTCAAGAGCTACTAAGTGACAAAATGTCTTCGTACATATAACAGACACGCTTAGCATTTCAGCTCTGAACATTCCACGTCATGTTATGCCATCTTATACGAGTAATTAAGTAAGTAAGTAAGTAAGTAAGTAAATGCTTTATTGTACAAATATAGAGAAGTAGAGACAAATCACAAATAAAAAAAGACCTTAAATATATGCACAAAGGCGAACTTAACTAACTTAGCGTCGTACCAAAATGTTAATACAACTTGTAAGGAAACTAGATTCTACCAATTAATTTAGGTACATTATAACATTTTGCTGCTGTATTCGGTTAAAATCTGACGGCCGGGGCGATAAAAAAACGATTTTTGAGGTTACTGTTGTTGCCTAGAATGCACCGGTCAAAATATTCTTCCCCTCAAGGAGAAGGGGTACCGTAACTCTCTCGCACTTCTATTAACTTAACATTTTGTTTGTCTTATTTATCTCTTTGACGTTTGCCTTTGATAGACAAAGACAAAACATGTACAGCATGACCCATAAGTAGTGCGACAAAATATAGACAAAATATATCTGCCTGCCTACGTCCTCTTTAAGTAGAAATAGAAATTATTTATTTCGCAAGAACATACAAAGATGCTACAAATTTCACACACACAATATTATGTCAAAACCACTGATGACGTTAATTTTGCTCAGTTATTTTAACGATAACTATAACCATATAGTTATCGTTAAAATAACTTGGAGCAAAATTAATGCTCACATACGTGACATCCTAAATACGGCTCTCAGCGTCCTCACTAGGTAAAGACGTAGTGACAACTTAACTACTGCGTTCTAGAGATGTCACGAATATTCGGCTACTATTCGGTATTCGGCTTATTCGGCCCATTTTTTGGTATTCGGTATTCGGCCGAATAATACGTACTATTCGGCCGAATAATACGTACTATTCGGCCGAATACCGAATACCGAATTATGAAAAAAAGACACGTCATATTACTCAAGATTATATGTGTGCATTACCAAATTACAATACTTTAGTAAGTAAAATTGATCAGTGTTAAGTTGTGATGGATAAAAACAAGCTTTTTAGCATTTGTTGGTAGCAAACGATTATGCTTTTCGTCGCATACACGCTACTCCCAGGAGAAGAAAGATAAACTTTAGCAAATTTCGAGAGAATTGGGTGTTGTTTTTCGTTTGCTGACCACCACTTGTAAGGATCAGTCTATAGACAAGCACGTATTTTGTGCCGAATATTCGGCGCTTCGGCCGACAGCGTTGCCGAATATTCGGTATTCGGTATTCGGCCAAATCACTATTCGTGGCAACTCTACTGCGTTCACGTACTTTAACTATCACAAAAGTGACAATTGGAACTTACACGCGAGAACTTACGTAGTCGAAGTGAGCAGTGACATCTGTGAGAAACGCAACGCGAAGTGAAACGAACTCGCTGAATTTGTATGGAATACGCGCCGCGACGTGACAACGTAACAGCGTTCGAGCGCATACGATTGTGACGGTGAAGAGAAACGTATCGTTATGGGTTAGCTCGTTTAACTATCGAATAATAAACGAAAATCTGATGCAAAACTTACATTAGACGTACTTTTTTGATAATAGTACGTTTTAGGATAGAAAAAAGTATGTTTAGTTGGTTTGGGCACGTAGAGCGGATGGATGAAAGTAGACTAACTAAACAGATCTATATGGGGAGTGTGAATGGTTACGTTGGGAGGGGAAGGCCTAGATGGACGTTCCGAGACCTAATAGGAGACGTTTTGGAAAATGGTCGGGTCAGGAGTACCCGAAACCGACGAGCATGTATGAAGAGATTGATGACTGTGGATGAAGCGAAAGAAATATGTCAGGATCGTAGTAAGTGGAACAAAGTAGTCTCTGCCTACCCCTGTGGGAAAGAGGCGTGACGGTATGTATGTATGTACGTTTTAGGAATCGAGACCCGGCCAGTGTAACAAAAAACTGACACAAGAAATTGCTGTCATGTTCGATAATTTTACGTTAAATCTTGGCACTTCGACATAAATTATAAACAACTAGCTGTTGCCCGACTCCGTCTGCGCTGAATCGCTATCCCACGGGAACTATGCTACTACTAATCTCCTTTTGGGCTGTCCTTTTTCATCTTCCAAAACTTACTCCAAATCCTTCACAGTTCACTCTGCTAGGCTGTGGAATCGGTTACCGACCTCCATCAGGCAATCTGCCTCCGTTGCGTCGTTCAAAGAGGGCTTGAGAAAGATTTGGCTCACACCATCTCCTTAAATATTGTATGTCTGTACTCATATTGTATGTAATGTGCATGTATGCATGTGTGTAATTATATTTAGTAGTTTATTTATTGTTTGTTGTATTTTGAGATGTACGCTCTATCGTGGCTTTCACTATATGGATATCTTAAACTCACTCTTTGTCGGTCCCTCGCTTAATGCTCCTCTCATTTACTCAAAGGTTAACTGGTAGAGATCCCTTATAGGGATAAGTTCTCCTTTGTGCATATATTTAATGTATTTTTGTGATTTGTCTCTGTTTCTTTATATTTGTACAATAAAGCACTTACTTAGTTACTATGCAATTTTCCGGGATAAAACTAAATATTTGTATACTAAATTTCAACTAGATCGGTTATAGGCGCTGCGGCTAGCAATCCATCACTATTTTGATTCCACTTTCCACCTCTACGCCCTCAGTGTCTTGCTAAACGTGGCCTGTAGGTCTTGTTACCTTAGGCTCTGTCTACGGTAAAGACGTGATTTGTGTATGTATGTATAACTAGATCGGTCCAGCGGTTTAAGCGTGACAAGTTAACAGACAGACAGACAGAGGTACTTTAACATTTGTAATATTAGTAGGGGTTACAACGTATGGAGTCCAAACCTTTTGTAAGCTGTTACCGACATGATTAATTAGACATTCCGCCTCTCAGCCTGTGGTTAGTGTTACAGATAGACATACCTATTGTGCGGGTATCGATTAAATTCTTGAACAATGTCCGTTGTTCAACCAGTTTTGCTAATCGTGTGAAATATGATAATTTGTTGTTACTACTAACACCGCAATTCTCCGGGATACATACATACGTAACGTCACCCTTCTTTCCCACAAGGGTAGGCAGATACTACTTTGTTCCACTTGCTACGATCCTGATATACCTCTTTCGCTTCATCCACAATCATCAATCTCTTCATACGTGCTCGTCGGTTTCAAGTACCCCTGACCTGACCTTTTTCCAAAAAGTCCCCAAATTGGTCACAAAACGTCCGTCTAGGCCTTCCCCTCCCAACGCACCCATTCACACTCCCCATGTAAATCCGGGATGAAAAGTAGGTATCCTATGTGTTATTCTGTCTCTGTACCAAATTTAATTCTGACCTTTACTATTTTCCCACAAAATTACATGATTCCGATAAACGAATTCGTTGCAGATACATACATACATAAATCACGTCTTTATCCCTTACGGGGTAGACAGAGCCTAAGGTAACAAACCTAAAGGCCACGTTTTACACGTTTAGCATGATTGTGGGCGTGTAGGTGGAAAGGGGAATCTAAATAGTGATGGGTTGCTAGCAGCATCGCCTAAGCACGATTCCTATGCCGATTCCCTCGATGGATTTACCATCTGCGCGGGAGAAGCAAATGGTACATTCTATGTTTTTGCAGACAAAGTTACAAACTAAAGTGTTAAGTTTTTAAAGGGTTCTAAAACTACCTAACAAGTTTGAGGCAGACACATTAGTTCAGAATACCTGATACAGTCTTAGTAAAATGTACTCCGCAAATCCTTTTTCGCTCTCAAATTAGAACTTCACTCTAAATTTCATGTAAGAAAGGCTTTTACCACTAAGCTTTCGCCAGCTTTGGGGGTACAAAAATATTGCTCACAAATGTGACAGAGCTTTCGTGTGAGAACACGAAGCTTTACATTTCATAAATATTTGTTAACACGAGCTTTTGGGTCGGCAGCTGTTTTTGAATAATGTTTGTGTGTGTAGGTATTTAATACATATATGTCATGTGTCAAAGCCCGTAGAATGTAATTTTAATGAGAAATTTGAATTTTGCTGTCGATTTCATATTATTCTGGGTCTTTAGAATAATTTCACTTCCATGCTGGTCTTAGCAAAGAAAAAACAGAATGTACCAGTTGTTTCACTTTCCGTGCAGATGGTAAAAGCCCATCGTGGGAATGGGCGAAAGTGGCTAGCAACCCATCACTATTTTGATTCCCCTTTCCATCCATACACCCATAATGATGCATAAGGAAAAGTTAAATTCCCTTCGGCTTGCCTTCTGATATACGTGACGCCATGCCACTGTTATATACAGAAGATACACTAGAGTCTCTTAACTTGTGGTCCGTGGACCCCTAGGGGTCCGTGAGTATACATGGGTGTCCGCAGTCTCATCTTTGGACCGCTTGACAAAAATAAATGCGACCCAAAACTCTTAACAGCTACGCGGTGATTTTTTTTAGGGGGTCCTTAGAAATTGTGCTACTTTTCCTAGGGGTCCGTTGCTGAAATTTAAGAAACACTATTTCTTATCAATTGTACGACGTTTCCACTCTATGAAGTTATTTGCTCCATGGGCTGGTCTGGGAGCCAATAAAAATATGGCCTTTTACCATCTGCGCGAGAAAAGCAACTGGTATATAGGTTTTCTTTACTCCCAGAACAGCATGGACGCACGAACTAATACGAAAAACATTGGCTACATAAGCCACATGTGAGCACAAGATCGTCGAAAACGGCCGGGAGCACATCATCATCATCATCATAGGTACTATCAAATGAATCAAGAAATTTTTATTTCTTGATTTTTTATGTTTACTTTTACGGTTTCACCGTTAGAAATTTAATTTCTAAAAATCTCTTGATTCATTTGATAGTACCTATCATTTGAAAAACAGCGCCTTCTCTCGTCCCTGGTGAGCAGTAGATGTTCCACGGGAGTTTGTAATTGTGTCGTACAGACACATCATTCAAAACAGATGACGCTTAGCGACAAAAATTTGCATAGTAACAAAGGTCACGTGACAGTTAGTAATAGGTAGAAAAATTCGGAGACTACCCACCTGCTATGGGTGGTGTAGGGGTATAGCACGCGTCACGGAATGACGAGGATCCGGGTTCGATTCCCGGCCATAGCTTTACTTTTCGGATTTTTCTGTGTTCTAATTTTCACAGACATTTAGAAATTATCATCATCATGTCGTGGCAGTACTAGACTAGCGAGTAAGATCTGATGTTGGTAGCGCTCCGGACCTCGGTTTAATATTAAACTTATCTGTCTGTCCCGCTTTAATGCCAATATCTTATCGGTCCAACAGGAAATTAAAACAGGGATAGTCTTCATTCCATATTGCGGGTTTTGATTTCCTTTGCTTAAAAAAACGAAGGATCCCGAAGGAAATGAAATGGCTGCGGGCATCTCCATATCACAAACAGAAGCCAACACAGAGCTGAATTGAACGCTAAGGACTAATTCTACATACATACATACCGTCACGCCTCTTTCCCACAGGGGTAGGCAGAGACTGCTTTGTTCCACTTGCTACGACCCTGACATACTTCTTTTGCTTCATCCACATTCATCAATCTGTTCATACATGCTTGTCGGTTTGGGTACTCCTGACCTGACCTTTTTCCAAAACGTCTCCTATTTGGTCTCGAAACGTCCGTCTAGGCCTTCCCCTCCCAACTTTACCGTTCACACTCCCCATATAGATCTGTTTAGTTAGTCTACTTTCATCCATCCGCTCTACGTGACCAAACCAACTAAGCATACTTTTTTCTATCCTGGTCACTACATCTACTAATATTATAAACTAGCTGTTGCCCGCGACTCCGTCTGCGCAAAAACAAAATAACAATCTACGTTGGTAATAAGACTTGATGCATCTTTTACACAGTGAAACTCAAACTCGTTACAACAAATGAATAAGGGATACTAACGAAGAGTTGTAATAATAACAAAACTTTTACATCAAGAACGCTAGCTGGCGAATCGAAAATGCGTGAGCGTTACATTCCCGCAGAAGATCAATCACTTGGTAATTCGTCATCCATCAAACCCGCAATGTAAAGCAACGTACAGGACTCTCACAATCTGTAAATAAACATAAGTGATTCTGATTCGTGAAAGCTTTAGTTATAACAACTTGCGTGCGAGTGTCAGATGCATTGACGTAGTATCAATATGTTAACATGTGACGACACTCTTGTCATTTTCACTCTTGTCATGACAATGTTGTCGTTTTTAGGGTTCCATACCTCAGAAGGTACCCTTATTCGATTAGAAGCACTTTTTTGTAGTTACATAAATATTTTGTTCCATGTAGAAGATAAAAGAAAAACAATCGCCAAAATTGCGTTAGTATTGTTAAAGTCGAAAAAGACTGATGTGTTGCCACAATTGGATATACCTTATTACCACTCTATAGATAAAAAAACAGCCTATGGTAAAAGCCCATCGAGAGAATGGGCGAAAGTCTTAGGAATCATGTTATAGGCGATGCGGCTAGCCACCCATCACTATTTTGATTTCCCTTTCCAGCTATACACCCTTAATCATGCTACACGTAGCTTTAAGGGATAAAGACTTGATATATGTATATATGTGTGTGTATGTATGTATGTTATTGATTGTTTCCTTTATGATAAGGCACTAACTAAATTCGCTAATAATTAAATGTTGAAAGTTGGGTGAAACGATGCGAATGCAAAGTCGGATATTTCATGAATTTCACGACTAAACTGGCGATATTTTGGCGGAACAAGTTTGGATAAAGTTGCGTTAGTTAGCGTAACGAGGATCACATTCCAATATTTTCAGCATTTACACTCAGAAATACATACATACATACACAAATCACGTCTTTATCCCTTACGGGGTAGACGTCGAGTTTACCGTCTGCGCGAGAAAAGAAGCAACTGGTACATTCTATGTTTTTTCTTTGCTCCCAGACCAGCATGGAAAAAGCATGGTTAGGTGTGTTATTAAATAGTGTTGATTTAAATTTGTTTAATAATTTAAACTGCATCAAAATAACCGCTTTTCCGAAGATATTATCGCCACAGTCTACTAAAGTAACAGTAGATTAATTTATCTCAGCATTGTTCCTGAAGTGTTTCGTCTTCCGTGTTGTGACCCAAATAGTCCTGAGACGTACCTTATTTATTTCAATAAACCACAAAATCCGTGGTATGACTCGGTGCTTCACAAACTTATTCGTACAGTGACTTTCTCCACTCAACGCAGACTCCAAAAATACTTAAAATTTCTAGTAGATACTAGCCTAGTCTAACAGGTTATCAGAAAAACACTATTTGGAGATTTGTCATATTTATAACAAATTATCTTGAGAGGAGGCCGGTGCTCAGCAGTGGTACGTCTATAGGTTGGATATAATGATGATCATGATTAAAAAATAATTAAGAAAGCAAATTGACAAGCGACGCTCCTGGGACAATGTCGCGACAGTTTTCTGTAAGCGTAAGCGATTTTTTTGCTGATTGTATGAATCGCAATACTGTTACTTTAGTAAACTGCGGTATCGCTGGCGAGGCTTTTGTGTAAGCTAAACAATAGAGGTGACATTTCATAGAGAGCGGACTCCACATAACCATCTTTTGGCCATTTTAACAAGACCCCGAGCCAAAGTTCTATCATTAACAAGTGTTAATCCTGTGATCTTGATTTCAAGGTCTCTTTTTGAGTGAATGAAAAGTGCAAAGGAGGCCATTTTGATATTGATATAAGAGGAATAAAGGATGGCGCTAACAATACTTGCTAACATAGTGACTTCGTCATTTTGTAGTATTTAAGTAAGTGAATTAATGCGAGAAGTTTGGATAAAATTTAATACATAATATTTGTAAAACAAAATCAAAGCAATTTTACATGTTTTGGTTGTTGCGTTTTTGTAATGGTATATTGGTGAGGGTGAAAAGAGAGAATGAATGCAGTAACTTTGCATCCTTGAGTCTAAGGACTTTAAATGCAAGGTTCGATTAAATTTACAAAACTGACCATCTTTCTTACTGCAAAACTATCGAAATTTTTAAAAATGTTGGTACCCTTTTTGGAGCGTTCGTTGAAATCCAGTTGACGGTACAATATAACTAAACGAATTACAATTTTAAATTTGGAACGTAGGAGTCGTGGACTTGCACATAAGTTACGACAGATGGCACCACACACAATCAATATAAATAAACGCATCTACTTTAAAAACGTCACGTAAATCAATATGTCAACAGACCCCAAAAATATCAAACGAAGTCTATTTTTTTAAATTCCAATTAACCAACAAAAAATTCTCGTAGCTGCGAATACTAGACTTTCGTTTTATCCTTTCTTCAAACGATTTAGCGATTTCGTATTTATCTAAAAAAGGGTAATCTGTTGGAAATACGCTTGTGCGTACATTTAATTCATTTAGCCTCACACCAAAGAGTAAGAGTAATAAATAACTCAGAGCATTGCGAATAAATCAACCCTTTAGGTATGTTAGGAATGGAGGCTTAAATTGGAAACTTCTATAAATTAAAAGCAAACGCACCAAATAATGAAGTAGGACCCGAAAAGTTCTCGGGTAACGCCCCTGACTTATTGTCGAACATAAATTACCGTAAGTTTTGACAATAAATTCTGTGAGGTTGATCTGTGTGAATACGGAAAATGGAAGAGGCCCTGAAAGCATTGAATGTTAGATATAAGACACAAAATATTGACTGATAAGATGAAATCCGAGATATAAAGTAAAGTTAAACAAAATAAATTATCTGTAAGTAAAGTCAGGGAGACATAAGATAGTATTTGTATTATTAAACTTCGAAAACAGTATATTGTTCAGTAACATAGTATAAATTTATTGTAGTAAACAAAAATTGCATTAAAACTGTCCATTAAAAATTAAAAAAATTAACCTAAACCTAGCCTAACTTAAACTACAAATAAAACGCCCCTCCCAGTTCACTGTCACTGCTCATTGTACCCAGAAGGCTGGCAGCATTGCCGCGTTGAATCGCGAGGCTAATTCTTTGCCCAAAATAGCTCCCAGCCAGCTGGTCATCAGAAGCATCTATCAGGCGCGAAGATATTTCCCTAAGATAGTGTCCGAGAGAAACACTGACTGTAATAAACAGTACTATAAAATACATTAGCTGTAAGATAGAGTCCTACAAAAGATACTAACGGTCAGATAGAGTTCAAGAAAATACATTTTCTGTAAGAAAGAATCTGATAATAGACATTTACTGTAAGATATGAGCCTGACAGAAAATTTTGACTATAAGATAGAGTTCGTGAAATAAAGCAACTATAAGATATAGCCCGAGAGAAGATATTGATTTAAGATAAAGTACGGTCAAGTGCAAAAATAAGTATCGATATGAACTTCTCAAAAATATGTCCCACGACCTTATTACGCCGGTGTAAGAGCGTATATGATACTATTTTTGAAACTTTGACTAGATACATTATTATTACACTTGACTGTACAACGAAGGTATTGACTGTAAAATCAAGTCTGAAAGACTGTATTCATCTTTTTCTTGTGTTTTGTGTACAATAAAGAGTTATACATACATACATATACATACATTTTCTACTTTTTTTTTCTTTTACCTAATTAAGAGTTCATCTAGTAACCTGATATCAGTGAGATATCACGATCCATGAGGTAAAGCAACAATCGAGAAAGGCATGTGAATGTCGAGGGACGAATTAAACTTTCCAATCTGAATTGCTTTCTGTTTGCTTCACGTTAATCTATTAAACCCGAAGCTTAGCTTGGTATTGTAATATTCTCTTAATTACGCTTTGAAAGAATAATGAACTCTTTTATGCAAAACGTAAAGTTTTTAATGACGAATTGTGTTTTAAACGGGGTCTGATCGTGAGACTAGCAAATGTTAAAAAATATATCGTAAGACGACCAATTCATACATAATTAAGTCATCATCACCATCATCATCAATTAAGTATTTATCCCTTACAGGGTAGTGGGCACCTAGGGTAACAATACCCAAAGGCCACACTGAGCATGATCGTGGGCATATAAATGGGAAGGGAAATCAAAACAGTGATGGGTTGCTACCCGCATCGCTAACACAATACATACATACATACATACATACATACATAAATCACGTCTTTCTCCCTTACGGGGTGGACAGAGCCTAAGGTGACAAGACCCAAAGGCCACGCCTTAGCATGATTGTGGGCGTATAGGTGGAAAAGAGAATCAAAAAAGAGAATCAATATAGTGATGGGTATTATGATTCCTATGCCCATTCCCTCGATGGCCTTTTACCATCTGCGCGGGTGGAGAAGCAACTGGTACATTCTATGTTTTTTCTTTACTCCCAGACCAGAGTGGAATGATTTTTGATTGGTTGTGGTGGCATGATTCCTAAAATTAATGTATGTCCTGAAATGTTCGTATTTTCAATCTATTTCCTATAGATTACCTTTTCTATTTCCACTCGCTGGAGGGTTTCAGAATTTTCTACAAAGACTGCATTTCTTTGAGTGCAATCGTCGCTAGTTTTCAGTTATTTGTCATTGACTGGGAAAGGCTTTCGTATTCCCGATTCAATCCTAAACTTACGTTTGCTTTAGCTAGGTTTTTTAGCGAACATTTCGAATTTTCGCAGTGGAAAGGATATGAAATTGATTTCGGGGTATTTCTTATTTTGCGACTTCGTCCATGTAGAATTAGTAATTGACATGTTTATCGCTATCCTGCGAGAATAACGCAATTTTTCGGGATAAAAATTAGCCTATGTTTTAATGTAGGGTATCAGGTATCTCCGTTTCAAATTTTATCCAAATCCATCCAGTTGTTTCAGCGTCAAGAAGGAACAAAATACACACTCTCGGCTTCACATCCTCACAAACTTTCGGACTTTGTAATATTAGTAGGATACAAATCTCTCGCAGTCCCGCAAGATAGACAGTTTAAGACCCTGGGAAGGACGTAGGATCATTACCATCTCGGAAAATCCTGGAGAATTCTCCGTAGACTAAGTAGTGGTCAACAGCTTGTATAATCATAATTTTAGGAACTCTAGCTGGTTTCTACTCCATGTAGGAGATGAAAAAAAACTATCGCAAAAAACTCCATCTGATATTATTCTCTATAGCGGGTAGTGGGCGGTCGCCAGGAAAGGCAGTGCGTATGTGTTACCTTACCGCTGCCTACCGCTGCCTACCCTACCCTCTATGCATGCCACTGACTCTCTTAAAACATACTAGCATACAGTGTTGCGGAATCGGATAGCCCCACACACATGCACAGTACGGTTATGACCGCTGTCACTTTTGGCATAGTGTTAAGTTTCCTCCAGTAGTTTAAATGCTCTAAGATCCGCCATTTTGATTTTAAACCGACGACACGATTAAGATCAGTATCTAATAGCAGCCTAAGACAATATGGGGCGACGAATGGGTCTATTTATATAGGAGAATGGTTTAATTATCTAGGCTTGGATTTGGTCGCTATCTGTTTGGAAGGATTTAAATACATACATACATACAAACCTTAATCAAGTTTTGATCCCTTACGGAGTAGACAGAGCCTAAGGTAACAAAACCTTAAGGCCACGTTTAGCATGATTGAGGGCGTATAGGTGGAACGGGGAATCAAAATAGTGATGGGTTGCTAGCCGCATCGCCTGTAACATGATTCCTATAATTTTCGCCCATTCTGTCGATAGGTTTTTACCATCTGCGCGGGAAGAGAAGCAACTGGTACATTCTATGTTCTAAGTAAATTATGTATGAAGTTATTTAAGAAAATGTATTGAAGGTCGACAGGTGATCCCAAATTCCCAGATTCTTCCAAAACCTATCACCACATCAGACGCAAGGGCAGTTCACAACGGAACATTAATAACCAGCAATAATAGTAAGTAAGTAAGTAAGTAAGTAAATGCTTTATTGTACAAATATAAAGAAACAGATACAATTCACAAAAAAACACAAATAAACACAAACAAACACACAAATACAACAACAAACAAACAACAAACAAATAGTAGTTTATTACCCTGATTTATCCCCAGTTCAACATCATCGTTATTAAATCCAGGGACACCCAAGGACGACCATGGGAAGTGGACCGCAATTACAAAGTGACCTATACTAAATTTGAGAATTAAGGAGTACTCAAGAAAGTGTAGTAGAAATACTTGGTATTTATACTTCCTAGTATTTAGGTCAGTTCTCAGCTACAGACACTTGTTTGATGTATCTAAGCCTTAGATTCTAAGGCATTAGTAAAGAATTTCGTAGAACACTAGGAATTTAAACGTGATTTTCTTTAAGATTAGCTTTATTTTTATCCGTCCCATATTTTTTTCTAATATTACGGGGTGTGAGTTGTATATGCTTACACTTAGTATGTTACTTCTAACCCATACTAAACCGACACCATCATACGTGACGTTTGTCACGTGTACTATTGCGGCCTTTACACCCCAGTCATTGTAAAAAAGACAAACTAGAATTACAAATTATAAAACCGTAAGAAGACAAGTGTGAAGAAATGGTGTGCTATCACACCTTACACGCATGCAGTACGAGTATTAGATATTTTTTAACAGTTACTTATACTTAGTATTTGTACTTGGCAAATACTTATATTGCTCATCAGAAAGTAAATCCAGCATGGATTTATAAACATTAACGGAGAATCAGTTTGGAATTATGGCCGTTAGTGTCCCATTGTTAAAGGATATTTCCGGTACAGTGGTAATTAATTGGTAATGTTATACGACCCTAGTTTTTACGGGTAAGGTTTCGCAGTAAGGTCACAAGGCTACACGAATTGGTATAGCTACGCAGAATAGAGTAATCCGACTACAGGAGTTGCCCTAACCTAACATTTAGACATAGTCCATTCCAATTTTAACGCTTCTGTAAACAAATAAGTCCCCCCATGCTCATATAAAATTGAAATATAATAATAATCGTGTCACACTAATATTATAAAAGCGAAAGTTTGTAATTGTGTGTGTGTGTTTGTTACTTGAACACAGATAGCTGGTACCCTACATTAACACCTATTACCTATAGACAACTATTTATGTAAAAATACTTTTCAAATTTTCTTGTACTAAGTAGGTAGTTGCAACTTGCAAGTGGCAGAAAGAAAGGCCTTTTACCATCAGTGTGAAGCTAAATATAATAGTGTAAAATTACAAATTGCATGTTTTTCTGATCACATTCTGGTCCATGTCTAATCTAACGACATCTCAATTTGAACTAAACGTTCTGAAATACATACAATGTTATATTATAAGCTTCCGAGATTAATAGGCATAACCCTTCTTAAGTATGATGTAGTCGGGTCGAAAAGGGAATGAAACGAGCCACAAAACAAGTAGCAGCCAGCTCAAAAGTATTAGTTACAAATACACGATGAAAAGTTGCCATAGACACGACTAATTGGTTCTTATCAAGGGTTAGAAATTCGGGGTAAAATGTTTGAAATGAAAGTTAAGTACGGTACCGGGGCAGGGGTATTGAGTTGCCTGTTTAAGGTCCCACTTCAATTTCCAGTTGTTATAATTAATATCGATATCTTATGTCAGCACTTCCCAGAAGGGACCACTCTAGATCCATGGAAAGGACAGGGGTTCGGAGTTTAGAGACCTAAAGTGTTTGGAGAAAAGGACAGTGCTGATTCGATAAAGATTAGTATCTATTCATACATTTAGTGGCAGAATAAGTGTTTGAGAAGTTCTAGATTGGAAGCCATGGGAATGCAAAAGACCAGTCGGTAGACCACAAATAAGATGGAAAGACGACATTAAAAGAGTAGCGGGCTGCACTCTCACTGCCCAAAGTAGATCGGAATGGAAGCGGTTGAAGGAGGCCTACACCAAGAACTTGGTAGAGAAAGGCTAAGAAAAAGACGTATTAGAGCAAGAAGAAGAAAGTCTGTAAATAGTGTGGCCATGTGATGGTCGGTTGAGGACCTATCAAATGAATCAAGAATTTTGCTTCTACATTTATTGTATTTATTTTACGGTTTTACCCGGTAGAAATTAAATTTCAAAACGACACTGGAAATTAGAACAGAAAAATCCAAAAAGTAAAGTTAGGCCGGGAGTCGAACCCGGATCCTCATCATTTCGCGATGCATGCTATTACGCTACACCCATAGCAGGTACGTGAGATGACCCTGATTGATTTTCTTGAAAAAAAATTGCAGTTTTCATTAGCCTATTTGACTATTTTGTACATACAAGCTCTCTCGGAATTATTCTAGATTATTTCACCGGTGATTTGGTTAGTTCAACTAAACCATAACCATTTGTCTAGCTACATCAAAGATTATGAGCTACTCACACTACTATATCCATAATAGAGCTGTAGCATGACCTAAACTAATATCTCCAAACCCGAGACGTGATAGAACATCATCTATAAACATGGAACGGAAATAAGCCATAGCACAAAGTGCCGTAAAGATGTGCGTTAGCACTAAATCCTGGAAGCCTCATTACTATTCAGTGAGGCGTGTAACTCATTTACCAGTAATGCAGGCACATTATACAAGACTTTCAGAGAGTCCCGTTCGCTGCCTGCATATCCAAAGTATCTAATAACTGAGCGTGCTGGATAACTCCGTTGGGAAAAGCCGATAGTAACTTTATTTGGTATTCTAAGGCATTCGCATCAATGACAAGATGTTTCAAGCATTGTATTAGCGGCACAAATGGAACAGTACCTACAATTGTTACACTTGTGATCGCGTGTTGATCAAGTAGAGATCGTAAAAAAAAGTAAAACGCCTTACATCATTTTGAAAATGATACTCTTTAAACGTCTGGACCGATTTATACCAAATATGACTTAGAACCACTGTAAGAAAACTGGCTTTCGAATGAAAAAACTGTGTCGAAATCTGTACAATAATATACGAGTCGCAGTGTGTTGGAAGATAATTTTAATATAGCGATAGAACCATAAGACAGTAGATGATTGACGGTGGATTGTTACAAGTACACAAAACAGATTGGTAGCGTAGCAACTAGATCTTTAACAAAATCGGACTATCCGTTTGAGAGCCACGATGTCACAGGTGACACACACGCACAAAGAGACATCGCCGCCAAATTTATAACACCTCTTTTTGCATCTTGGTGAAAATAAATTGGATTAATTCTAAATAATTCTTCAATACGCGTGCACCTTTTGCGTCGTAAATTCTACGCATGTTCATCTCATTTGTACCCTTAAGTGGTACGGTTAACCACTCCATCGGGTGGTTAATTTACTATGCATCGAATTAGTTCGCAAATTTCCCATCGCTAGGAATTCCAATGCTAATAGATATTTCATTAATTAGGTAACGTTAGTGTTAATAGCTTATAGTTCGCTTGAATAATTAGAACTAAGTAAGGATACGCTAAAACGGATCACATTATGGACGAGAACGGATCTTGATTGGCGACCACGAATCGGAAGAAGCAGCGTTGACAGACCTCCTACTAGGTGGACAAACGACATTGCGAGAGTTGCGGGGAACCGCATGCAGGTGGCAAGTAGTCGTTCATAGTGGCGTTCTAAGGGTGGTGACAATAAAGGACGTTTTCTTGGTGCTGCTGATGATGGTGATGATGATGATGATAGTGAAGTATTTACATTGCGAAATAAACAAGATCATGCTGCAGCTTTAACGTGAAAGGATAAAAAAGCAAGTGCCCTTTCACGTAAGTATTTTGAAAATTGCAGAGTTCCCACAGGTGAAAGATAAGGTAACTCCGTGTGGACAAAGTCGCGGGTAACAGTTAGTTCAATAGACTAAACCCCTTATTCATAAACGCTAATGAAATAAAATGAAATGAAATTATTTTATTCCATACTTACATCCATAATAGAATTTACAAATAATAAAATAAAATATTAAGTGAAAAATTAAATGCCTCAAAATTAATACATAAATTAGCTCAAATTAAATCAAATTAAATTAAATTAAATTAAATCAAATATAATTAAATCAAATCAAAATTAAAATTAAAATCAACTTATACTTTTACACTAACTAACTAGATTACACCAACCAACATCGCGGGCTTAAACGCTAAATAGGCTTCTGCTAACTTGGCAATTGTTTGTCCTCATATATGTGAAAGGTAAATGTCAAAGTGACAAATAAGGACAAAGTTAGCAGAGGCCTACATAGCATTTATGAATAAAGGGGTAAAAATAAAGCTGTTTCAGACTGAAATTGTTGACACGACAGGAATCATTTAAAATTCAAATCGTCAAAGCCTGAACTAAAATGATAAATGCCTTATAAATGGAGATTACAACTTTGTCAAAGCTAAAACAGTGACAGAAGACGAAATAATGTAACGACTTTTAGGTTATTGTTTGAAACAAGTAAATCCTTCAGCTGTATAACCAGTAAAGTGATTGGAGTAAATAATTAATAGATCCCTTGGAATCTTCGTGCATCATTAAGAATTAAAATTAAAAATGTTGCTGCTTTTAAATTAATTAAGCAGTATTGAATAATAATTTTGTATCTTGTTAAATATGAATACTAACATAGTCATAAGTAATTACTAACAATAATTGGATATTTATTTTCTGAATAAATAACTTATTACTATTCTGGTTTTTAGTATTTCTAGTTATAGCAGCGACAGACAGGTTCGGTAAAGTTATAATTATGTATTGTGGCTCTCAGTGTTTGTAATTTTTAAACTCACTCGTCCATCCCTAATATAATACTCCTTTCATCCACTCAAAGGTTGACTGGAAGAGATCCCTTAAAGGGACAAGTCCGCCTTTGTGCATGTATCTCAGTGTTTGTCAATTGCATTTCTCTTGTTTATTTTGCACAATAAAGAGTTTATATACATACATACATACTTCATCTGTGAAAAATTCAACTGTCTAGTTATCATTTTTTTTCCATGGGCTTGTAGTCTAAAAATCATTTGCCAGCCGTCTTTAACCAGGCGATTCCAAAGAACAGACGAGCTAATGTTTTCCATTACCAATTCGTCCCTCACTTAATTCAAGCCCATTCGTCACATTCACATTCATTTAAAACACACACTTAGCGTATTCAAAGAAGGTCCATTTTTGTTTATGTTCAACGTAGTGTGAAGCGGCCAATTTTACTAAGTGCATCTCACTTTGCACCATTTTCTATGTGACAGCCTGACACATACGAACGTTGGCTAAAAGCATTACTATTTTAATATGAACCAGTGACTATCAAAGCATACGTGTCACATGAAAACGTTTAGACGGAAAACGATTCGTTATTAATACCGTTCTTAGAAGTCCACAAGCTTATCTTGCAATTGTTCGGGTCATATCTTGCAAGTGATCCATACAGGGGTATAATTTGAGAGTGAAATTTAGTTGGTCTGGTCAGGACCATCTCTGTAGAGGGAATTCTTCAGGGGTTGGTTCAACTAACTTGTTTTGTATACAGCGCCTTCTCTCGTCCCTGGTGGGCAGTAGATGTTCCACGGGAGTTTGTAATTGTGTCGTACAGAAACATCATTCAAACAGATGACGCTTGGTTAAGGTCACGTGACAGTAAAAGTTAGTAACAGATAGAAAAATTCGAAGGCTTACCCACCTGCTATGCGTGGTGTAGGGGTATAGCACGCGTCACGGAATGACAAGGATCCATGTTCGACTCCCGGCTATAGCTTTACTTTTCGGATTTTTCTGTGTTCTAATTTTCAGCGTCGCTTAGAAACAAAAACTTCACTTGCATTTGCTTTCATACTACTACCATAAAACTTTGACCGGATATCCTTATTAATAAATGATCACATCAGATATCAATATGCTGTTATTAGATACGCCATTAATTTGCGATTTCAACCGAAACGATTACCAATTAAAATTTAAATGTCGTACTGGAGGAGCGACGGCAAAATTAATTTTAATACTCATCTGATCCTAATCTTACACGTCACTGACGATTCCCGGTAATATATTCAATTTGCGGTGGATATTCAAATTCACAATTTATTTGGTAATTCCTATCAATGATTGGATGATATATCTCCATGTTTAATATTATGGTGATATATTTATTGTAATGTGATGTTAAAATGTAAAAAATCGGCCAAGCGCGTGTCTTTATCGCTCAGTACTCAAAGAAATAACACACGAAGTAAACATTTATAATTTCAAAAACTACATACATACATACATCACGTCTTTTATCTTACGGGGTAGACAGAGCCTAAGGTAACAAGACTTGAAGGCTATGTTTAGCATGATGGAGTGTACTTCCATGCTGGTCTGGAGGCAAGGAAAAACATGGAATGTACCAGTTGCTTCTCTTCCCGCGCAGATAGTAAAAGCATAGAAAGGGCAAAGATCGCAGGAAACATGTTATAGGGCCTGGGGAGGATAAACTCTTTTTTACTGCCAAAATGTATTTTATAGCTGGCATTTGTAAACCTTGTGACAGCCGCATCTCATTTTTCGTGACTGGATTCAGGTTCCTTACGAACCATGGTAGGAGGTGCTGCTGCCACGAGGTCACTCATCTTATGTAGTTCTATTGTTATACTTATTTAAAAACCAGTTCATCATCATAACTCGCTTTCATTTATAACTAGCTGACTCGGCGAACTTTGTTCCGCCTTAAATTTGAAAAATTCCTTTGTAAGTCTCCCTGTTCCTTCCTTCCTGAGCCTTCCTGTTCCTGAAAGGGCCGGCAACGCACCTGTGAATCCCCAAGTCTTGCAGGTGTCCCTGGGCGATGGTGATTACTTTTCATCAGGTGACCCGTCTGCTCGCCCCTCTTATATATAAAAAAAAGTGCATCTTTATACTAATCAAGGAATAGGTGTAGGCATGCTAAATTTAATGTCTGTAGCTTTATTAGTACAACATTTCGGAATTTTCGAATCCTGTGGGAAAATCGGGATAAAAAGTATCCTATAACCGTCTCCTACCAATTTTCAGCCAAATCGGTTAAGCCGTGCTCGAGTTATAAATAGTGTAACTAACACAACTTTCTGTTACCTTAGGCTCTGTCCACCTCGTAAGGGATGAATATATTGTAGTATTTTTCTTGCGTCTTGAATTTTCGTCGATTCAGTTTTAGACAATTTTTAAATATGGGAGTTGATCTTGTTGCAACAAGACTTTTCATTCGATAAACTTCGCAAATTTTCAGACTCACAGCCGCAGACATTATTTATTTCAATTCTGCCTGATAAATGTCGACAGCACGTAATATATCTCCGGGGAGCGTCATTGGCGTATATTAAAGTCCACGCGCTCGGCTACTCGCCCGCCGCTCGAGCGAAACACGTCGGTTGCAGATTTAAAATGTCATTGCAACGAATAATTAAAATGGTACTCGCACGGTTGGATACTTCATACTTATTTTACAACTAGCTGTTGCCCGCGACTCCGTCCGCGCAGAATTCGCTTATCGCTATCCCGCTAGTCTCATGCAAAGTCTCAGCCCGATCGGTTTAAGATTGACAAAGTTTCATACAAACTTTCACCCCCTATTTTATCCCTTTGGGGGTAGAATTGATCAAAATCCTCTCTTAGCGGACGCGTACGTCATAACATCTACCTGCATACCACATTTCAGCCCGATCCGTCCAGTGGTTTGGGCTGTGCCTTAATAGATCACTATGTCAGTCAGTCACCTTTGAGTTATATATTATTTAGATTAGATGAATTATCAAATCTAGTAATCAACCTGTAAATAAAAAAAAAAACATTTTTTGCCAAAAACGCCTCACATCACTTTCGAAAAGTGCTGATGGGTCATCCCATTATCGCGCGCAACGTTTGGACGCCTGTTTTACTTCGGCCTGGTTGAGTAAAAAACACTTTTAATTAAATTGGTCTTTAAAGGACTACATTTTAGTATGCTTATTTTATACCAATCAAATTCATAGGTACTTTAAAAATAGATGCTCAGCGTTGTGTGTGTCTTCGCAAAAGTGAAACGGTCGCTGGCTCAGCATTACGCTGAGGTGTTAGACATCTTGACATCTTTAAAAATTGACATTTTTTTATTAGCCTATTGCGGTGTGTCACTGCTGGGCAAAGGCCTCCCCTCTCGACCTCGAACTCTCGGTCCGACGCAATATCAGGCCATTCCTTCCTTCAAATCTTCTTGGTCATTGCCAATTCACTATTAAAAAAGACCAGATTCAGCGTGAGAACGAGGACGAAACCGTTGTTTTATGTAATACTAGCTGTTGCCCGCAACTTCGTCTGCATAGAATTCGTTTAACGGTATCCCGCCGGAATTGCGCAATTTTCCGGGATAAAAAGTAGCCTATGTGTTATTCCCGACTATAATCTATCTATGTTCCAAATTTCATCCAGATCTGTCCAGCCGTTCTGGCGTGAAAGAGTAACAAACATCCAAACATTCTCACAAACTTTCACATTTATGATATTAGTAGGATCGTGGACCTTTTGTAGCAACCCCCAATATGTTTTCAAAACGTAATCTTAAACGAAATGTTTCTATACAAAGTTGCGGGCACATCCAGTTTAAACATACGGTTAAATTTTCCGTCATACATCATCTTAACGGTATCGGAACGACTCCAATCAGTCATTCCGTCGGCTCCCAACCCCAGCTAAACAAACCTTTTTGCCTAAAGTATGTTGTCACAGAAAATATACGGTCTGATTGAAATTATAGCTGTATCGTGCGAACTATGGCTCAGAAATACTGACCGGCGCGTACGAAATAAATTTACGCGTTCGCTGAATCTATTGTCTGCTTGTAACGCGTTCAAGTTAGTAAATTGGCAGCGCCTCTAGTGGTGTAACACATCAACAATTTGTTCTGATATCAACGCTATAACACGAACGCGACCGGGACGTTTAATAATATAGCCTTTTTATTTATTCAGAATTCGCTACAATTTCAGTAAGTATGTTGTTGATGTTGTCGCGTAATACGGGGTGCCTCATGACATAGGCCTCTTCCGTGTATTGGAGGGTTTGGGTTATAACCGGGACTTTTATTTAGGCACAAATTAAGTTTAATTTAGTTTGATTGTTACTTATATTTTTGAGGTTAGAAGATATTTTGTGGTGTTCAATAAAGAGTATTCATATTGTCCCTGTAAGTTTTACTACAATTTATGTATATTATTGATTTTCATAGCAGCTATTGTAGTTAGTGGGAATTTCAAGCATCCATTTATTACTGTTACGGTTCTAATGCGATCTTGTGATAGACAGACGGACAAATAGCTGAGCCTTAGCAATAGAGTCACGTTTGTACCCTTAGTGTGTATAACTCTAAGAAAACAAATACAGTCCGTGCGTTCCTAAAACAACATTCGAGTTTGTCGCGCTCACACACAAGCGTTTGATATTTGAATAAGCCGATGGTACCCGAAACCCGAGCTCCCTCTAAGAGCGCCGTCTGTATTTTAATAGCCAATCGTGCGCAGGCCAGTCTTGTCTAGGTACAGTAAGACCCCAGGGTGGTTTGTTTATTTTGGAAAATTGGAAAGACGGCTTAGTATGTGCGCTTGTAATAGCAAATTATTTCCTCCTTTAAGGCGCTGAGGAGTGGCGAATGACTTAAGATGAACTCGTTAATGTTTGAAGAAAGAGTTAATTGAACATCTTAGTCGGTTATCCACGAGAGGCAGTCTCGGGTCGAGCGGCTGCCTAAGACGTCAACACTAAATCGGTTTTTTAGTTACTTCCATGCTGGTCTGGGAGCAAAGAAAAAACATAGAATGTACCGGTTGCTTCTCTTCCCGCGCTGATGGTAAAAGCACATCGAGGGAATAGGCAAAAACTTAGGAATCATGTTATAGGGGATATGGCTAGCAAGCCATCACTATTTTGATTCCCCTTTCCACTTATACGCCTACAATCTTGCTAAATGTGGTCTTTAGGTCTTGTTACCCCAGGCTCTGTCTACCCCGTAAGGGATAAAGACGTGATTTATGTATGTATGTATGTTTTTTACAAGCCCCTTTTATCTAAAATTATATTTGACGGATTTTACCCAAGACTGTTTTTCATACTCTTATATTCTTACAAGCTCTATTTATATTTATTTGTTTATATAAAATTTGTATTTCGGGTAGCTTATTTTTACCAAATCTCCCACTAATAATACCCACGGCTTCATCTTGGAATTGTTGTAAATAGAAAGTTTTCTAAAAGGTTTAGTGGCAAACATTCAATTATAGTACAAATTATATTACCTACAGTATCGCATCTTTATAGAAATTTCACAGTTTCATCTCAAGCACAACCTATTCTATATCCTCGAGATCAAAACTATGTGTAAAGTTCAGCAATTTAAACGTGTAGAGGTAACAGACAGATATTATTATTTATATATATATATATATGTGAAAAATAATAAGCTATTTTTTTATGATTATCATAGAATCAAACGAGAAGGCAGGTCACCCTGATGATAAGAAAACTCCATGACACCCAAGGAAATACGGGTGCGGTGACGGGCCCTTAATAAAAAGCCGAAGCTCGTTAATCCGTAATTTTACCGTTGTAAATATGGTTGTTCATCGATATCGATAATAATGTCGATGTATCGATACATACAGCGCCCAACACTAGTGCTAGCTGTAATGCGCGCGACTCTCCTCCCATCACGCCTGCGTTCCGCGTCGCATAATATCAGGGAATAGACGTAACCACATAGCTAATGGTTAGATGCAATGTGTACTTATACTTAAGAAAAAAATCGTCATTCATTTGTTCACCGAACTACTTCGACTAGCGTCGAGCGTCTGCTCGATTGCACTGAAGAATTGACAAGCACGAATTACCATAGAGATCCCTTCTTAGGGATAAGTTCGCCTCTGTACTATTTTCTCAGTATTATAGTATTTTTATATTTTTTATGTGCAATAAAGAGTTTACATACATACAGACATACCATACCAAAATCAGTCCCGGCCGTCAGAAAATGCAAAACAATTGAAAACAGAAAAAAAAAATCATTCCATTTCATACTTCGGTGTACCGTAAAAAAGGTTGAACAATGAAAGAATTAGCAAACACTCCCTTATCAAACATTTAAGCAGTATGCATGAAAACAAAGGGATCAAATTAAAATTTCATAACAATACCCTTATTTGAATCAGTGCGGAATTTAGAAGAACCCCATTGGATTTACACGACAAAGAATTCACGTTACAAAGCGTTAGGATTTTAATTTTCTATTTCAGCACATCGATTATGCCGCGGGGATGGAGAAACGCGGAGATGCGGTTTTGCGGGAACCTGGAGCAAATTCCGCTCGGAACTCTACCACAACTTGCTCGCTAACCCTGCCTTCGAGTAAGCAGCAGAATTCGTACAATGGGCAAAGAGGATCGCCATTTTTACAGTAAGATCCACATAATAATTATAATCTCATAAATAATGTAAATAATAGGGAACAATTCACACAGACTGTCCTAGTCCCAAAATAAGCGCTAGTAAGGCTTGTGTTATGGGTACTATAGACAACGATATACATACTTATATAGAGAAATACAATGTTGTCTGTGTGTGTGCTACTTAATTAATTTCTTAAAACGTACAGATGAAGACGAATAAAATTTATGAAGAACACAGCTCATACTCTGTAATGACACAATTAAGCTTACTAGGTATTAATTTTGAATACATTCTCAGCGAATTATTAATGTTATGCGGAGAGTCAGACTTCTTCTTCTGTATTTTAAATATCCCATGGCACAATAGCCTCGTCAGGGTAGCGTGAGTAATGAAATTGCACACTTATTTCGCATCCGATGTGACCTAGAGGAGTGTCAAGAGTCTGGTATTACAATAATTGCTAAATATTTTAAAATAAATAACCAAGGAGGATTTCATAAGGATTTTTTGTCGTAGAGACACATCATTCAAACCGATGACGCTTAGCTTAGAAAAATTCGAAGGCTTACCCATCTGCTATGGGTGGTGTAGGGGTAATAGCACGCGTCACGGAATGACGAGGATCCGGGTTGGATTCCCGGCCATAGCTTTACTTTTCGGATTTTTCTAGGTGTTCTAATTTTTCAGTGTCGTTTAGCAATTGTGCAATTCGGACCAAATTTACTCGAAACAAGCCTCATTAGATTATTGTTAAACTAACAAAAAAAGACGGTCATAAAGTAATAGTATCTTGATTATAATCAACACTGAGAAGAAAAGGGCTAGAAGCATTTCAATAAACTTCAGCAACCAAAAATACAAATTACGTTGTATTTAAAAACACGGCTGACATTTTTTATTTCAAAATTTTACGCCACATCCGTTTTATACCTAATAAAAGTCAATTCCTCAAATAAATGTAGTATTACCTATACAATTTGGCACTAATGATTTTTTGTAACATCATACCTAAATGAAGACCTACAATGCGATTTTTGGACATAAAGCTCTATAAAACCTCCTGGATAATTTGTAAAAAGCTAGTAAACGAATAAAACCATTGCTCTCAGCATTTTTTATCAACAGCAGAGCAGTCACTGCACTAAGCCTTAATGCCCAAGTTTCTTCACTGTAATATTGAAAAATGAAACCCAATTAGCTTTCCCAATTAAAAGACAGTAACTCCCACTAAGAACATTGAGAAGTTTCCATCATTTATTTATAGTTTAATAATACTTGGGAATGAAGTGGCTTTTGTTTCGGGTATTAAGGTTATGTTAAAGCACACTTAAACAACAAGTTTTGATAGGCTTTTGTTATTTCGTGAAGTACTTACAGATTCCTCTCATTAGCTCTTGTGAGCTGCTGGTAATTATTAAATATTGACATTTATTTATTAATATACAAACCATTAAAAAGTAAACAATAATAAGGATCACTAAAACTACGAAAGTTGATTAAAAGTAAATTATGTTAAAAATTATTAAAAATTAGCCTAAAAAATGTCCCCCTGTTTCGTGCCTGGTTCAAAGGTTCCCATTATGCTGGCCGCGTTGCCTCTTTGTACTGCAATGGCTACCCTTTGAACCAGCCACGAACCAGAGCGGGGATCGCAGCCCCTATCTTTTAGTCTGCGGCCCAGCTCCCTGAAAAGCTCCTTAGCCTCCGAGCCCCAGGGACCCGCTGTCCGCTATTATTAAATTGAACTTCAAATGTCTAAGCGTTTCGATATTTTTTTTTGCACAAAATAAAGACAAAGATATGAATGCCAGCTGGTGACCCATCCGAAAGAAATTAGGTCTCCCAAGACCTCTAAACCCGTTCTTTGAATTTTGAGACGACCTTTAGATTTTACATAAACGTAAAAAACCAGCCAAGTGCGTGTCGGTTCACGAATAAAAAAGGTGCGATTGTGGCTACAGAAGCTAAAAAACCTTCTGAAAATTTGAAGCATTCCATTTTTCAAAACTTTAAAACCTACTTGTTTATTCCAACGGAATCTTCAACTTCTTTATTCAAATACGGCAAACGTTGCAGTTGGCAGATGACTCGCTGACGTCACCGGAAGTGGGGAGGGGGGCGTTTCCTGCTCCGGCGCAAACTCGATCAGTTATTTTGAAAATAGAATGGGATCGGATGCGGAATAAATCAGTTGTTCGGATTCAGTTGGCTAAGTTTGGCGGACTGTGGAGCAGACGCAATTGTCTGCCAAAATTTGTAGGTACGTGAAAAAAGGTTGCGTATAGTTTGTTTGAAAATTTTGGCCTGATAGCTTGCGTGAATGAGGAGTTAAAATCATTCGTTTCATGTGTACCTAATTTTTTTTCGGATAACTAACTTTCTATTAAAAAAGCCGTGGAAGCCCAGTGGTTTGACCTGTCGCCTCTCAAGCAGAGAGTCGTGGGTTCGAATCCTGGATTCACACTTCTGAGTTTTTCGGAATGTATGTGCGAAAATACATTTGGATTTTGCCATGAGCTCTTCGGTTCAGGAAAACATCTGCGAAGCAATTCAATGGTGTGTGTGAGGTTCCCAATCCGCACTGGGCCCGTGTGGGAACTATATCCCAAACCCTCCAATAAATGGAGGCCTATGCCATGAGGCACGCCGAATTACGCGATATTTATTTAAAAAAAAGGCTACACAATGTACTGAAATTGTAGCGAAATGGAATGAAATAGGCTATATTATTATGACTTTCTATTACTCATTGGTTTCACTAATATTTATTTGATACTTGAGCAGTTTTATTTTGTTAACTGTACTTATAACTACAGTATAGATACGTACCCAGTATGTTAAATTCAAGTCAATCTAACCACTAGAACTGGGTCTTTTACTTAAAAAATCATCATAATAAATATACACAAACACGTATTTCCAAATTAAATTTAAACTCGAAATTTTTTGTAACATTACTTTAAAGATCCACCAATTTTTCAAATTCGTAAATTAGAACTCTGGGTTTCGTATACAGACAGTTACAAGGAGGCATAACGAGAGTCTAATAAAAAGACGCGTGCAAGGAAAAAGTAAGGTAATGGTAATGAGACGCCATTAGATCTTATTCAAGAGAAATCCTTTGAATGATCATCATTACGTTTTCAAATTGACATAGGGTTTTTGTATACTGCCTGTAACACAGCAGCGAGAACGTTTTAAAGCAACCATGTGCCTTTAAACTTTGTGACTACTTTGCGGAGGTCTATATTGAAGATACTAAAAATTGTTGCCTCGAAGAGAGGTGAAACGTGTCCGAAGGGTTTATCAGGCGTTAGTTTGCGGAGGTCCATTTCAATGAACAGAAAACATTGACCTTGCTACTCCGCTACTCGTCACTCGCTAGTAGCGGAGTAGCAAGTTAACAGTTTTTTGTTCAGTGTTCAGAGTATCGTTTGTTGTGATGGTGGTTTTGGTTTTGAGTTTGTGAATCATTTTATTTTCTAAAGCGGAAAGCCAGGTAACAGGTAACGCTTGAATAAAAAATATGTGGACAATTACATGGATAGTTTGCTAATAAGTATTTTAGCCAGGGGTGAGGCAGACAAACGCGCAGATTCCTGATAATTCTAGAAGAGTGCCGTTTTTCGTTTTAAAGTCAATAGTGGCAAAATGCGGAAAATAGAGGTAAGGGTCTCTTAGATATTGTATTATTGATTATATAAGTCAGACAGACAGACAAAACCACACCGTGTCTTTAGCTGTGCAGCAGGCAGGTGAAATTATCTCTTTTTTAATTTTGACTTCATTGGAATCCTGAATAAAGGAAAGCCAAAATAAATTAAAAAATCCCGTCAGTGTTCCAAAATCCTCGGGTTCCGGGGACATTAACATTTAAAACATGCGAGTCGAAATCAATCGAGCTAGACTAGAAAACTCGATATTGGGCAAAGCTAAAGCTATCGACAATGACGGATTCGACAATTCCGTCCGGAATCCAATTAGATAGAATTAATTAAACGAAGAATAAGCCACACGTCGGTTTTAGAAAAGGACGGTGAGATTGCACTGCTCCAACATGGCGCGAAGTTTTAAAGGCTACTATTGTAACTAGCTAGTGCTAGCTAGTGGACGTCACTTTGAAAGAGTCTTTAAATAACCAATATTGATGAATAAATGACGCTCCAGGTTAAGCAGGCTATACTTTTAGAAATGGTATGAAAATACTTTCAGAAGTTTATAAGATTAGCAACAATCCGAAATTGTCCTGCGACCCACGCTCCTCCATTCTATACAAGTGTGTGACAATGACAACCGTGGTACAAGTAAGTCTAGCCTTTTTATCAATAGAGGTTGTTGTTTAGTATATATTTATATGAGTATGTATGTATGCTAGAAGTAGCTATGCTCAAGGTTTGATTCTCCAGTAGCAACTATTAAATTTCACTTCTTATCAATTTTATACTTGATTTTCCTCTCCTTTTGGCCTTTTTCCGGTGGGTTATGGAAACTCGGTGTCACAAGCATAAAATTTTAACAAGAGCGCGAATCACGTTTCCCTGTAAATATTACATGTCATTAACACACGAGTGCCTGAAGTAAATGTGTTTTATATGTATATGAGATACTCTTATGGAATATTGAATCAGCTCTTCAGATGAAAAAAGAGGTTTGAGAAAAACATGTCATATCAACAACTTATCATTAATATCACCGAATCATTCCACCCGAGACCCCTGGACGGAAATGAACCCGATTGTGGAATGGATCTCGTTCCCCTGTCCGGCTCAAAAGGCTCGATTTCCGATCCTTATTCGCCCTTGCCAATAGCCTGATAATTAATTGTCTTATTTCAATGTATGACAGAGAGGGTTAAAGTGATATTTAAATGAATTTGTCGTGTTAGTACATAATTGGCAGGTATTGTATTTAGCACAGACACAAAATTACTTGTTATTGCATGTAGTGTGTATGTATGCATGTGTGTAATGATATTTAGTGTTTATTTATGAATTGTTTATGTACGCTCTATTGTGGCTTTCACTATATGAATATTTTAAGCTCACTTTTTGTCGGTCTCTCGCTTAATGCTCCTCTTATTTACTCAAAGGTTAACTGGTAAAGTAAGTAAGTAAAGTTATCTTTATTTGAAATTAAATATGGTAAACAATAGATGTCAAAATGAGATATAGTTCACATATTTAGTCAATAATAATAGAGATCCCTTATAGGGATAAGTTCGCCTTTGTGCATATATTTATTGTCTTTTTTTGTGATTTGTCTCTGTTTCTTTATATTTGTACAATAAAGCATTTACTCACTTACTTGTATGATTAAATCATGATTAAGTCTCACGGTACTTTCATGGTGAAAGTATATTCTTGCCTAACTCAAGTTCCACGTTTGATCTTTAACCAATGACAACAGAACGCAACACCTAAATAATAATGGATCATTTTCATTTTATTGGCCATAAACCTGATCTGAATAAACGAGTATAAGTGAAACTTCCACTATAGTTGTTACGAGCAACACATGTCAAAGTTATGTCAATTCAACCCAACGACAGTTACCCGACCCGCCATTTGCATCTATTTATATGATTCTATTTTCGAACCGGAAACTGCAGGGGGTCCGGTGTGTTAACCCGAGTTCCGCTGTGTATGACACTCGTGCGCAGATATCATTGAAAAGTCTTATATTAAAACATTATGTTTGTTGTAACTTCCATCCTGGTCAGGGAGCAAAGAAAAACATAGAATGTATAAAAACAATACCTACTGTAATGGTTATATTTTAACAACTTACGATTGTTCACATTCCTTCAGCTTTCATCATCATTACAAGCCACAGTTGCGTGTCTCCAGTGCTCCTCGGAAGGAAATTGGTGGCGGAAGCTGATAATTAGCATACTTTCACATTTAAATTCACAGTTTTCACTCCCTGGAGACATTGTTTACAAGAAATCTAACCATCAACTGTCAAGCGAATGTAGGTTAACACCTCTTGTCTTGTCATCGTTTGAAACGTCAAAATTAAACGCTCCTCATTATGTTGCCGAGCCTGTTTGTTCATTCAGAATCGTATAGTATGCAGCAGGTTGTTTATGGTTTTCCTTTCAGATTCTTTACGACAGACAGCCCATCCATCATGTCCATTCATCAAGTTCATTCAAGTTCCATCGATGCATATTCTGTGGTAGCGCTCTAGCGTAATGTTACCAGTTTCTAAATTTTTACCCCGGAAATAACGACAGCTGAATGGTTGTTTGTGTGAATCTTAGCCTCAAAGTTGTTGTTTATTCATCCCACATTTTTTCCTGGTTGTTATGTTATCGTTTCAGAGATCCGGAATATTTTATCTCCGATTAATCATGTCAGATTACCCTTGTTGGAACTACACCTGTCCTAAATAGATTTACCCACCTTTCGAGGTTAGGAACTACCTTCGACTACGGCAACACATTCATGATTGCATTCACTCAGTTTGTGAATGTATCGATTCTCATTCGATCGAGGGGATAAATTTGTCTGTCCGAAGATGACGAGCACTTTTATATTAATAATCTCCAGCGGAAAGTCTCCTCCTAATTGTTACCCTCAGTGCTAATTTAAATCCTCGTTCTACTCAGGTGAGTTCTTGCAAATTGTACCTTTGGCTTGCTAGTGTTTGTAAAGTATTTCGTGATACTATTCTCTGGTTTTTTTTTTACAGCGCCACGTTCCGCGCTGGCCTAGAATTTATACCATTTAACTGATAATCTTTGCTCCGATCTGGCCTGCTGCGTGGCAAGACTGAAGCCTACCCCCAATTTGTAAGTACAGCGAATTACGCGTTCGAGGTTAGGGATCTGGTTGGAACATTCAATTAATTTTGGTTACCATATTTCAGCATTAAAACACCTGCGCCGCGTTCCGCCGAGCTGTCGCAGAAGCGGTCCCAGCGTCCACGTCCCGCAGATACCCGGATTCCGCCTCTGACAAGTAAGTTCGCTTTGCATTTCCTTGCTACTTCGGGGGTAGATTGCCCAAAGTGTCTTGTGGGCAATTTCGGGCCCAGATCGTTTCCTAGTGCCGAATTTTCATCTTCTTTTATTCTCCTGAGCTTGGCCTAGCCAATTCCGGAGGAATTGGATGTTTTTCTATAATTTTACCAAATTAAATTAACCATTAATCTGCGCCCTGACGGTGCATATTTTCATTCTTGTGATCTGTTACCACTGGGTAACCGTAACCGTAACCTACCTACTTATTTACTTTTACCTTCTCAATAATAACTTCATTAAAACTATTCACTAAATTTCTTACTCCGCCCCGAGCGGAATGCTTCTGGAAGATACCCGGGACGAAGTCCCTTGCGTGTAGCGCGCTGCTGGACCATCTAGAGCCATTCCACTTACCACTTTTCAACTTTCTAAGCCTACCCACCTTTGCTTTTGCACAACGGAAGTGGAAGTTAGAGACACTATGCTCGCCTGCATAACCGCTTGCTACAACCCAATGCCCCGGTGTATTCCAGGAGGTGTTTGATCACGGCTGTTTGATCACGGCTGTTTGATCACGGCTGTTGGATCACGGCCGTTCGATCACGGTGTTCGATTCCGGTTGTGCCACCGGCGGTTTAGTCCCGGCTGCTTCGGCCGACCTACCCGAGCCGATTCCGCATCGGTTGCCCGCGGATTTGCCCGACCGGGCTGCAGCTAAGATATTCTTTACCATTAATCATAAAAGAACGTAGATCAGCCAAACCACGCTTAACCATACCCTGTGTTGTATACTGGTACTTAGGATACCCTAAAGTAGCCTAAGAGAACTAATTAAACTACCCACATATCAAATTGTGAGACTTAATCGGTTACCTGTAATACGTAAAAATAAGTCGTTTACGTTTAAAATAAGTATTTTACTTTTTAAATAAGTGTTGTGTTAGGACAATCTGTTCGGTCTGCTCAAAATAAAGTGGATTGAAATTAATATCATTTTTTATTTTATCTCCCAGTAACTACCACAAAATCTTAAACATTTCATGGCGCCCGAACAGATTGTTAGCGTGTAGGGTAATCCGCTCAGTGAACGGAAGGGATTACTTTGGCTGATCACGTATTTTATTAATTTTTTTTTTTTTTTTGTGTTAGCACTGACACTGTTATACTTTAACAGTACTACGGTTTACTGTTTTTACTGTTTTTTTTTTACAGTTTTTTCACTGTTTTTAACTGTTACTGTTATACTTTAACAGTACAACTGTTTACTGTTTTTACTGTTTTTACTGTTTTTTACTGTTTTTTTACTGTTTGAACAGTTTATACTGTTATTACTCGTTATATCGTACTGTGTGTTAGGTACATTTGTAATTGGCTGATCTCCGGTTTTTTCAAATATTACCTTGACACCTATCGCCTAATTAACGCTGCGCTATTACGTTCTTATCCTTGCGGGTGGTAGGACCTTTATGCACGGTCCGTCCGGATCGCTACCACCGTCTCGCCTGCTAATCCCACCGCTAAGCAGCATTACATACATTGTTGTGTTTCGGTGTGGAGGGCGGGATATACCGGTTAAATCTTGCATACGAGGCCGAACATCTGGTCCTCTTGGGTTTTTTTTGACCCTTCCGGTTTTTTTTACCCAACTTTTTTTTTGAAAATTTTTTTTTTTGAAATTTTTTTTTTGAATTTATTTTTAAATCAAATTTCTTTCCACATACAATTGACTACCATTATCATACAACTAGTATTCATTAACAACCATAACCTGTGAGCACGCCATTCGTTGTCACTATATTGATTATTCTCCGGTACACACAATTAATACAATGTCACATTCTAACGCGGAAGAGCGACCCATCGCTTTCAACCTTTTAAAAAAGGATGAGCTAGAATATGAGGTTAGAGTCAGGCTTGCTATACCATTATCAACCGTTATGGACTTGCGGTGTCAGGTTAGAAAGCTGAACATGGAAATACCTACTGACGAGGTTGCGGAATACACCGGGAATGTACAAGAGGAGTTGGATATTATCTCGTTTAAAATAGAGGAGCTTCACTCCCTGCTACAAGCATCCCAGGCCCGTCATACATCTCTTAAAGTACTAAACCGCGTCCAAGCAGCCGCTCATCACCTATATCACCGCTTAACCCGCTTAACGCCTTCCGAAACAGAATCCGAGAAGCACATACAGTTGAGTGAACAACTGCATAAACTGCTAACGCGACTGGACGACATTCTATTAAATTTTAAGAGCGCGCTCATGCCGGACGCTAACCCCGGGTTTTCCGCGTCTACTTCATCGCCGCAAACAGCTGTTCCTACTAATCCAGTAACGCGATACAATGCCGTCCAAAAGATGGAGTTAAAATATAACGGGAAAACGTGCGTTAAAGCGTTTTTGCGGAGGCTGGAGCAAGTGCGAGCGTCACGCGATATCCCGGATAGTTTGCTGTTCCGTTCAGCGTGTGAGCTGTTCACAGACCAGGCGTCGTCGTGGTTTGACGGGGTCTGTGATCAGGTCCACTGCTGGGCGGATCTAAGATCCATGTTGATACGCGACTACTTACCAGTTGATTACAACGAAAGGCTCCTAACGGAAATACGTTCCAGGACGCAAGGATTAGACGAGTCCATTGTTAACTATGTAAGCGTAATGCTAACTTACTTCTCGCGGTTGGAATATCCCCTAACCGAATCCGAGAAATTAAATATAATTTTACAAAATATAAGGCCCTTTTATTCTAAACAGTTAGCTTTATTTCCAGTAAATTCAATAAGTGATCTTAAGGACCACTGTCGGCAACTGGAGGCTGCTTCCCAGCGCGCGAAACGGTTCACGGAACCCAATAGGGATGTGAGCAAGTCACTGGCCCAAGATCTGGTTTATAAACCAGGGACTTCATCTAAAGAAGTTTCCGCAGTTGGATCTACAGCAAATTTCTGCGTCCGTTGTCGGGTGAACGGCCATTCCCTTAAGGAATGCAAGGCGGCCCATAGGCTCGTGTGTTACCGCTGTGGTGAGGAGAACGTCACCGCTAAAACTTGCCGGAAATGTATACCTCTTCAAAATGCTCCAAAAAACGAGTAGGCCCGCGTCAGAGTATGGCTGACCCGGTTCCAACTAAACATAACATTGAATTTAATGCGTACTCAACTTTAAATCAAAACCATACATTACCGGAATCAATTTCTCATACCCCATTTAAATCTTTTATAACTATACCACCGCTAGTAAACGGATTACCGACTACCTCAGCCCCTACAAATGTCCCGTCCTCTTATCAAACTCCTATCCATACTAACGCCCGGCTCATTCTTCCCCCCGCTCCTTATCCCTATTTTCCCATCCCACTCCAGCTTACTAACGCTTTGTACCACCACCCTTTACCTTGCAGATCGAACTTCCCTCCAAATTTTCCCAATATTCCCCGTTACCAACCGAACACCTACCCTTACCAACCCACTATTTCACCAACCTACCCATATTATTACCAACCTACCTATTTACCACACTACCAACCTATACCAAGCTACCATTCAACCTACCAACCTACCTACTTAACACGTTACCATCCTACCTACTTAACTCATTACCAACCTACTTACCAGCCTAAGCACCAACCTACCTCTCAAACTACTTACCGACCGACTTATATAAGCCAGACTAGTGCGGTTTACAAAAATGAAAATGTCACACCTTCCCCAAGTAATAAAGTTTATCCGCTACAAAGTACCCCTTCCTATTCGGAAGTAGTTCCTGACAATAATACGAATTACAATAACAGGATTCTTCAACCTAAGCTTAACTCGCCTTTAGCCTCAGACAAAACTCGTAAGATTTGTCATGAATCAGTTTCAGATACCAATGAGGTTCCGCATCCTCGACCGATTATCATTCCCTCACCATCGACGGTAACATCGAGCAGCGGCCCCGTTACTAAAAATATAAAATTTCACTTAAACAGTACCATTGACATTGTGCGATCCCCGGCCGGCCCTGTCAGTACTACTCGGCCATCGATTGATACGGTCCGGGAGGACTGGCAATCCTGGTTGTGCACAGTAAAGTCATACTTCAATGGTGATGGTACTGCGTTAAAATTGAACAGTTTGATCGACGGCCACGACCTGCGCCCTTACCTTAAAGTTAAAATTTACGATTTAAATTTTACCGGCCTCTTGGATTCTGGTTCGGAATTGTCGATCATCGGTGGAGATACGCGGAAGTATTTTGAAACTTTAGTTACCATTCATAAGTCTACCGAATTAAGTCGTATAGTGACAGCGAACGGTTCGTCTTCACCCATACTAGGCTATGTGTTTTTACCCATCACCGTCGGCGATAAAACAGCAATAGTGAAATTTTATGTAATACCAGACGTACCTACTAAACTGTTATTTGGAATTAACTTTTGGAAAGCATTTAATATAGCTCCTGACGTATTGTCTTTACTAAGTGGAGACTGTTCTTTGTCGGATGAAGATTTTGTTGACACACTTACTTCAGAGGTCAGGTTTTTGCAAGGTTTAGATACTTTATCGTATGAGGATCAACTTCAAGCGGAGAATATCCTCAAGGATTTCGAAACCATTTCCTCTGAAAGGAAAGGTTTAGGACGTACTCATTTGCTAACGCATACCATCGACACTGGGGACGCGAAGCCAATAAAACAGCGTTTTTACATGCTCTCACAATCGAAGCTTGCTGAGTTGAACAAGCAGCTCGATGAAATGCTGGAGCTGGACGTCGTCGAACCAAGCAGTAGCCCATGGAATAACCCAGTGACTATGGCGCCGAAAGCGGATGGTACCTTACGGTTTTGCTTAGACAGCAGGAAGTTGAACGAGGTTTCGAAGCATGACGCTTACCCTCTGCCATTAATTAACCAAATACTCGATCAACTCGGAAATGCTAAATTCCTGTCGTCATTAGACTTAAAATCTGCATTCTGGCAAATAGGCCTTGATTCACAGGCTTCCAAGGAGAAAACTGCCTTTACTGTTCCGGCTCGTGGCTTATTCCATTTCAAGGTCATGTGCTTTGGCCTTACTTCAGCGCCAGCAACACAGCAACGCCTAATGGATCTCCTGTTTGGCCCAGAGTACAATGGACGCATTTTTATTTACCTAGATGACATCATAGTCGTTTCCGAGACTTTCAGCGAGCACCTAGTTTTACTGCGTACCGTACTGGACCGCCTACGCTATGCTAACCTTACTATTAATTTATCTAAATGTAACTTCTTTCGTAGACAACTCAAATACTTAGGCTTTGTCGTGGACGAATACGGTTTACGCACGGACCCCGACAAGGTCAAAGCAATTATTGACTTCCCTGTACCGACATCACGGAAAGATGTCAAACGTTTTCTCGGCACCGCGTCTTATTACCGCCGTTTTATAAGAAACTTCAGCAACATCGCAGGCCCCCTTAACCAATTAACTTCTACACGGAAGGGCGCTCCACCTTTCCGTTGGACACCAGAGGCAGATCGAGCTTTCAACGAACTGAAGGTGGCCATGACGACCGCACCTGTTCTGGCCTGTCCAGACTTCTCCAGACCATTTGCAGTGCACTGCGACGCGTCGGACTACGGCATTGGCGGAACATTAACTCAGGACGTTGATGGTGAAGAGCATCCGTTGGCGTACTACAGCCGCTCACTCTCGCCACAAGAGAGAAACTACTCCGCCACGGAAAGGGAGGCCCTCGCTGTCGTTAATGTTGTTGAACATTTTAGACCATACCTCGAAGGGGACCGTCAATTCAAAATTATAACGGATCACTCAAGTCTAAAATGGTTCCTCAACCTGAAAAATCCAACAGGACGCCTCGAGCGATGGGGATGCCGCTTATCTCCTTATAACTTCGTGGTTGAGCATCGTCGCGGCACGGAAAATATTGTTCCGGATGCCTTATCACGAGCTTTTCCTGTACATTTAATCGATACTAATGCTATTACTGATACATGGTATTTAAACCTATACAGAAAATGTGAGGCCCATCCAGGGTCTGTGCCCAATTTCCAATTAAAAGACTGTCGTCTGTACCGGTATACTAAGACTAAACATAAGTTGATAACCGAATTCGAGTGGAAGGAGGTTATCCCGATGGAATTCCGCGACGAGATCATGCACGCTAACCATTCGGTTCCTACGGCCGCACATCTCGGTACAGCAAAAACATACAAACGGCTAAAACTCCGCTACTTCTGGCCAGGCATGTACCAAGACGTGGTTCGGTACGTCGCAAGATGCAGCACGTGCGCGGCATACAAGCACAGCCAACAACCGACACCAGGTTTCATGGGAAGCGCTAATGCCTGCTGCCGCCCGTTTCAGTGCCTTAGCTTGGACCTCGTGGGACCATTGCCACCTTCGAGACAGTTGAATACGTACCTACTGGTGGTCGTTTGCTGTTTTACGAAGTACTGTATGCTGTTCCCCATGCGACGTGCAACCGGAAAGGTGATATCCCAGAGGCTGGAAAACCATGTGTTTATGATACACGGTATACCGCAAACTATCATTGCGGATAATGCTTCATATTTTACAGGCGGTGACGTACAAAAGTTATTCGCTGACTACAATATTCCTCAACTACATTTCGCCCCAGTATACTGCCCTCAAGTCAACGGCGTCGTGGAGCGTTTTAACAAGACCATTGTCACTGCAATCTCGTCCTTCGTAGACTCTGACCACCGCACGTGGGATGTAAATATCTCCAGGATTCAGTTTGCGCTAAATACTTCCGTAAATGAGGCTACTTCCTTCACTCCATTTCTGCTCGTCCACGGCCGCGAAGCTGTTCCAGATGGTACGATCTACAATGACCCTGAAGCGGTGGATGAGATTGTCTTTTCCTCACGACGAGACTACCTCGATAAACTTACGGTGCTAAAAGACATCTATCCGACCGTGAAAGAGTCCTTGCAGAAAGCACATGATCGTAACGTCAAACATTACAACAATAAGCGCCGTGACATCGAATTCAATGTGGGTGACGAAGTGTGGAAGCGAACTTTTAAGCAAAGTAACGCTGGAAGGTATTTTGCCGCGAAGCTGGCTCCTAAATACGAAAAGTGCCGTGTAATTAGGAAGCTGTCCCGCCTAGTTTACGAATTGGAAGATGAAAATGGAAAGCAGCTGGGAAGATGGCATGTTAAAGATTTTAAGCCAGTCTCACCCAATGCGACTTAACGACGAATACATATGCTTTTACTATTTTACTTCACAACTAATACCATAATAATTTCTTTAAAACCCCGGACCGTAAGGAATTTTAATGGATCGATAAGAACTGTCCTGGGAGTTGGCTTACACATGGAATGATTTCTGAATGGATAGATTGTACGAGTTTGGTACTCGCGAAATTTGCGGGCACGTTTTTTTTTACTTCTAGAACTTCCTTCCAGCTTATTTCTTCTACCTGGACCCCATCCAGCTAGAATAAGCCTACACCGGTGCGGATCGTGACACCTTAAGGAAGCCTACACTTTCCTTTCCTAGAGCGGGTGGTGACTCTACAATAGCTGCGAGATGGGACGCAACTCTACTCTTCTACGTCACTTCCAAACTCTTTCCCTGTTCAGACTCCGTCAAAGGTACAGTTACACCTGGAACGGTACAACTGACTGGGGAATAGTTGGAAATCTTTTCTTTCCTTTTTTTTTTTTTTTTTTTTTTTTCTCCTCCTTGTCACGTTTCGGTTTTCTTTTCAGGTTACGTCTTAGGTCTAAATAAGCCTTTTTCACTGATGCGGTTCGTGACATCTACCTAAAGCCTACACGTTCCGATACTGAGCGGGTAGTGACTCAGATACCTGGACAATACCTCGATCTAAATTTAAGTCATTAGCGTTAACGTGTATCCAATGGTTTACTGCAAATTCTCCGAATTCCACTCTGTTAATTTTAAGTTTTAGTTTGTAAGGTTACTCTGGTTATTGCGTACTATTTCACTTTGCTACCTTAGGACCCTTTGGTCTCAAATACATATTTTTTTTTATTATACATATCTGGTACATACACCAGCTCTTACCCGTAGTAGGGTTGGGACTGGACAACCACGTTTAACGCTAGTGGCCCAGTCCTGAACCTATGATTCATTGCATCTTCCCCAGACAGGCGAAGACTGCCAATCCCACTCTAGAGGCTATCTACCCCAGCCCTCTAGTGTTTTTGAATAGTATAGACAGGCATACGTTTGTTTCCTTAGTTTTAAGCTGTAGTAGGTTTGGTCCTGGATAACCACGTTTCTCGTTAGTGGCCCAGCTCCGGACTTACGACTTTATTCGTTGACCCCACGGGCATCAACATTTATTCCACGTGTGGATAATTTTTCCCCTGTTTACCCACAGGAGCAGGAGCCTTACCGTATCACTTTTCATACGTTGCAATTTAGTTTTTTTTTTCTTTTTTCTTTATAGTAGTTTGGATTTCTGCTTGGGTCTTCTTAGATTCCGTCGGAGGTTTAAGCAAAAATAAGCCTAACACTGATGCGGGTCGTGACATCAGAATAAGCCTACACGTTCCCGTTACTGAGCGGATGGTGACTCAGAACACCTACGACGGTTCCTTAGGGATTCAGATAGTTGCTCCGGCTTGTAATTTAAATTCTCACTTTCGTTTTACATCTTCAACCAGGTCACTTCCGTCACTGTTGCAGGTCAAGATCGAGGACTCGTAGCTTTTGTCGCTAGCGTTTTCTTGGGTTCTACTGCGTCCTGTCGTAATTTTCTTGCGTTGCACGGCGTCGCTCATGACTGTGGCTCGCGTTAGCTGCAAACTGCCTCGCTAGCTTAACACGCGTTTTGCGTCGCTCATGACTACCGCTCGCGTTAGCTACTAACTTCCTCGCTAGCTTAACACGCGTTTTGCGTCGCTCATGACTACCGCTCGCGTTAGCTACTAACTTCCCCGCTAGCTTATCACGCGTTTTGCGTGTCAGGTTTCACGTGTGGGCTGCGAGTTTGAAGCAAGCGTGGCTATTAGGCGATCCAGTACAGAGATTGCACCTGTCATATAAAATTGCAGTACTACCTGTAGGTTCTGGGTAAGCTGACTCATTTGTAGCATTTCTAAATTCGACGCAGAGCATAGAGTTTTTTGAGGTGAGAGATTCTGGTTGCGGTTTCCGATGATGCGTTACCTGAGCTGGGATACAGCTCGGGGGCGAGCTTGAATTTTACTCCTTCAGCTTGCTTCCGTAGTAAAATTCTCCCGGTTGAGGGGGTGTGTAATGGTTATATTTTAACAACTTACGATTGTTCACATTCCTTCAGCTTTCATCATCATTACAAGCCACAGTTGCGTGTCTCCAGTGCTCCTCGGAAGGAAATTGGTGGCGGAAGCTGATAATTAGCATACTTTCACATTTAAATTCACAGTTTTCACTCCCTGGAGACATTGTTTACAAGAAATCTAACCATCAACTGTCAAGCGAATGTAGGTTAACACCTCTTGTCTTGTCATCGTTTGAAACGTCAAAATTAAACGCTCCTCATTATGTTGCCGAGCCTGTTTGTTCATTCAGAATCGTATAGTATGCAGCAGGTTGTTTATGGTTTTCCTTTCAGATTCTTTACGACAGACAGCCCATCCATCATGTCCATTCATCAAGTTCATTCAAGTTCCATCGATGCATATTCTGTGGTAGCGCTCTAGCGTAATGTTACCAGTTTCTAAATTTTTACCCCGGAAATAACGACAGCTGAATGGTTGTTTGTGTGAATCTTAGCCTCAAAGTTGTTGTTTATTCATCCCACATTTTTTCCTGGTTGTTATGTTATCGTTTCAGAGATCCGGAATATTTTATCTCCGATTAATCATGTCAGATTACCCTTGTTGGAACTACACCTGTCCTAAATAGATTTACCCACCTTTCGAGGTTAGGAACTACCTTCGACTACGGCAACACATTCATGATTGCATTCACTCAGTTTGTGAATGTATCGATTCTCATTCGATCGAGGGGATAAATTTGTCTGTCCGAAGATGACGAGCACTTTTATATTAATAATCTCCAGCGGAAAGTCTCCTCCTAATTGTTACCCTCAGTGCTAATTTAAATCCTCGTTCTACTCAGGTGAGTTCTTGCAAATTGTACCTTTGGCTTGCTAGTGTTTGTAAAGTATTTCGTGATACTATTCTCTGGTTTTTTTATTACAGCGCCACGTTCCGCGCTGGCCTAGAATTTATACCATTTAACTGATAATCTTTGCTCCGATCTGGCCTGCTGCGTGGCAAGACTGAAGCCTACCCCCAATTTGTAAGTACAGCGAATTACGCGTTCGAGGTTAGGGATCTGGTTGGAACATTCAATTAATCTTGGTTACCATATTTCAGCATTAAAACACCTGCGCCGCGTTCCGCCGAGCTATCGCAGAAGCGGTCCCAGCGTCCACGTCCCGCAGATACCCGGATTCCGCCTCTGACAAGTAAGTTCGCTTTGCATTTCCTTGCTACTTCGGGGGTAGATTGCCCAAAGTGTCTTGTGGGCAATTTCGGGCCCAGATCGTTTCCTAGTGCCGAATTTTCATCTTCTTTTATTCTCCTGAGCTTGGCCTAGCCAATTCCGGAGGAATTGGATGTTTTTCTATAATTTTACCAAATTAAATTAACCATTAATCTGCGCCCTGACGGTGCATATTTTCATTCTTGTGATCTGTTACCACTGGGTAACCGTAACCGTAACCTACCTACTTATTTACTTTTACCTTCTCAATAATAACTTCATTAAAACTATTCACTAAATTTCTTACTCCGCCCCGAGCGGAATGCTTCTGGAAGATACCCGGGACGAAGTCCCTTGCGTGTAGCGCGCTGCTGGACCATCTAGAGCCATTCCACTTACCACTTTTCAACTTTCTAAGCCTACCCACCTTTGCTTTTGCACAACGGAAGTGGAAGTTAGAGACACTATGCTCGCCTGCATAACCGCTTGCTACAACCCAATGCCCCGGTGTATTCCAGGAGGTGTTTGATCACGGCTGTTTGATCACGGCTGTTTGATCACGGCTGTTGGATCACGGCCGTTCGATCACGGTGTTCGATTCCGGTTGTGCCACCGGCGGTTTAGTCCCGGCTGCTTCGGCCGACCTACCCGAGCCGATTCCGCATCGGTTGCCCGCGGATTTGCCCGACCGGGCTGCAGCTAAGATATTCTTTACCATTAATCATAAAAGAACGTAGATCAGCCAAACCACGCTTAACCATACCCTGTGTTGTATACTGGTACTTAGGATACCCTAAAGTAGCCTAAGAGAACTAATTAAACTACCCACATATCAAATTGTGAGACTTAATCGGTTACCTGTAATACGTAAAAATAAGTCGTTTACGTTTAAAATAAGTATTTTACTTTTTAAATAAGTGTTGTGTTAGGACAATCTGTTCGGTCTGCTCAAAATAAAGTGGATTGAAATTAATATCATTTTTTATTTTATCTCCCAGTAACTACCACAAAATCTTAAACATTTCACTACAATGTAAAAATAAAAACAGAGGGAATGGGCGAAAATCATAAGAATCATGTTATAGGTCATGCGGCTAGTAACCCATCACTATTTTGATTTCCCTTTCCACCTATACGTCCTTAATCGTGCTAAACGTGGCCTTAAGGTTTTGTTACCTTAGGCTCTATCTACTCCGTAACGGATAAAGACGTGATATATGTATGTATGTATGTATATTTTATTGTGGTAAGTCAAACTCTGTTTTTGGTTTAGAGTGTAGTTATGTTAATCTGACACGATAGAAAGGACTATCTGTTTTATTATACAGACTTGCTCAGAAAATTGATAGTGTTAATAAGTACCTATCAAATTTTTTTAAATAAGCTTGGAATCCCTTATTCATTTATTCGTGAAATAACATAGCATAAATTACAAAAATAGAAGTAAAAACATAAGAACATACATGTCACGTGGTCCCACATCAGCACAAGACTGGCCAGCCAGCGCTGATCTATGACCAATCAAAAGAATGTTGAAACAAAAAAAAAACAAAAAGGCGTTCGAATGTTTTCAAAGTACAAGTTCAACCTATTTAAAAAAGAAAGTGCGTACTTTGTTTGTATGCGTATTTTTTAAGGATAAAGAGGATAAAGGAAACTGTCAATTGTGCATGCAATGTGTCATGTATCATGCGTTCATGTTAATTCGCTGTACAATTGATAGGAAGGGTTTTTAATGATGCCCATGAGTCAAAGGAAGGGCAGGTTTTTTTTTTAAACGCTTCAATTGGTCTGTAGCAATACCAAGTGAGCTTATACAAGATCTCTCAGTATATTTCAGGTTTCAGAGCGTATTTCACCAATTTGACAAATGTCGGTGACATGTGACAATTCGACGCGCAAGGCGTAGTCGTTTTGAAGCTAGCCGATGCAGATTCTTGTCGAGTTTGTAGGACGGAATTGTCACTTGTCGCTGACAATTGTCATGTTGGTAATAGGCGCCAGGTTATTGGGTTAGAGTGAATGTTCACGCCTTCAAACATTTAGGGTCTGTTACACCACTGTTAAGTTCCGGCTATCTAAAGTGTCAGATAACTATGTTGACGTCTCTGTCTATTTCGTAGTAATAAATAGAGACGGAATCATAGATAACCGAGACTTGGGTAACTGGAAATTAACAGAGAGTGGTGAAACGGGCCCTTAAACTACTAATTAGTCACCGATTAGAAAGAGAGATCCGATATGACATGACGTAATAATAATGTCACAACGGCCATAATAACCTCCTTATTACAGTTCCGTTTTTCTAGAAAGAGATGCAAATCGCTGTTGTCTAAGTTATTTTTAAAGTTATTTAAAAATATATTTTTATTGTTTACTACATAAATGAGCATTTCATGAAATACAATACAATATACAAATCACGTCTTCATCCCTTACGGGGTAGGCAGAGCCTAAGGTGACAAGACCTACAGGCCACGTTTCGCAAAATTGTGGGGCTAGGTATAAATGGAAAATGGAATCAAAATAGTAAATGGGTTGCTAGCCGCACCGCCTAAAACATGATTCCTATGATTTTCGCCTATTCCCTCGATGGGCTTTTACCATCTGCCCGGGAAGAGAAGCAACTGGTACATTCTATGTTTTTTCTTTGCTCCCAGAGCAGCATGACGTATTTAATGAAAGCCATGAAAAATCATGTATAATCCCTATTAACAAGTACGTACTTCACATTTGTTCCAATGCGTTATACAGCGTGTTGTGAAAATAATACAAAACGGTTCATCTATTTTTGTAACCGCCAGCCGTTCGTAGACGGTGACTAACATCGGCTTTTATAGGAATTGTATACAAATTCTACTTCTCTTATTAGGCGTAGGAAATAAGTACAGTTCTGATAAAGTGACTACTTACAAGCTGCCTGCAATTATTTGCTTGGTGTGTTCCTTCCTTTTTGTTCTATTATTAACAGGCTTTTATTCATTTACTTGCTGATCCGACAAACTTCGTTCCGCGTTAGAAACAGTTTCTGTCATATCATCAGAGATGGCGTTGCGTAAGATTTTTTAGTCGTGAATAAGTATTATATTCGACATTATATTTATTCTATTAGATTGCTATAGGTACGGGGTGCAGACAAATCCAATAAATCTACGATCGTGTCAATCGTCAAATATTAATTCAGATCATGAAATTCTGGAGTTACGAAGTCAGATTGTAATTTTCAAGAATTCAACTTTATATGACTAACCTACGACACACGAAATGTTTTTGCAGACACGTGGTTATTACAGCGTTGAAGCAGTATAAAGTTTATCTTTTTAAAAATTAAAAGCCATTACCAACACTCTGGTAAACATATCAATCCGATACTTATAAGCTTATAAAAAAATATTTAACACAAAAGCCGGGGAGCTCGCATTTCCCCGTATAATCCAACAGAGATGACACTGAAATATTTCCACTTAACTCCCCCATAATTTTCCGCAAACGATATTAAAATTTGACGAAAACCATAGAAACTTCCCGTTTCAACTTTTCCCGTCGCTTCGGATATTGTGAAAAAAAAAGATGGCTGCGAATTGGAAAGTTGAGGGAAACTGCGAGAGGATTGCCGCCGAGTGACAGCCACCAGTAAGCCGCGTACCGCCAGTCTCTTATTACGTATCACTGGAAAGCAGCCGCGATGGCAATAACGAACTACTACACGGTTGCCATCTTTGATAGTCCTACCACTGTAAAATGCTGAGAAAAGAGTGCGAGAGCCGTGTCGCGCACTAAATAGTCTACACGTCTCTTTCTAGGACAAACAGTAAGAAAAAGACAGGTGACGCAGCTCTCGCGAGCAGTTGTGGTACACAGCGTTCCATAATGAAACAATTTTCAACAATGAACATTGACTAGAATCCTTTAGGATACTTGGAATAAAAATATTAAAAAGCAATGATAGTGATTCGTCAAGCAACGATAACCATACAAACTTAACACCTAGTAATAACAATAGTAACCAAGGCGGAACAACGAGTTTTGCTGGATGGCGGCAGATGCAGAAAGCGCATCATTATTTTGTTGTGACAGTTTTTCTGAGAGCCTGGATATTATAAGAGAGAGAGAGAGAGAGAGAGAGATCTCTCGATCTGGAGAAATATCTTTATTTAGATTCACATTTTTACCATTAGTGAATTACACTTTCCACCAGATGAGCTAGGATAAATTGCTGGTCAATTTACGGTAAAAAGAAATCTATTTGAAGCACCGATGATCATAATGCCAACAGTATTATCAGCTCGATAAAAATGACATTATTGCTATCGCTATCGGCATGAAGTAACGTCATAAAGCAACATTACTTCGCCCCTGTCAGCCAATAATCCTTTAGTAACAACCAGACTGCCAAAGGGGAATAATATGTAATTTTTCTCAGTTTTCAATATTATCAGGGAGAAATTGCAAACTCAATTGATACTTTGTTTCTTGTCAGAAAGAAAACAAATGGCATTTTTATCGATAAATTGAACGTTGATTATTGTTTAAAAGAATAAGTTTATCGCATGACTTACTTTAACTTAGTCGTGAAAGAACGCCGTGGCCTGAAACAAAAAAAAACCATTAGCATTTGAAACATGCATACGTTGAAACAAAAAACTGAGCAAAACTTGAAAACGAAAACCCAATTAAATCCCTCCTTTGCGTCCACAAATTAACGGTACAGCCGAAAACTTAGTTTTATAACCAAAATCAGTAAGCGTACTGAAACAATTTGGCTGGCTAAGGCAAACGTCGGGTAATGCAATTACATTTTGGAACATTACACGTAGGGTCGTGTATAACCTGAAAGTTAACTTCGTTTAATACACACGGAATTTAAAACGGTGAGCAAACGTAGAAGATTAAATGCGAATGAAAAACGGAGTTGCGGTTTGAAAATGCTACAGTATTTATTCTGGGCTTTCGATCTTTGTAATGTCGTTACGTGCGAATTGAAAATTAAACGTTTTTCTTACATTTCATGAGTTACCTAAAAGTGTCATAACGACGGGGAAGATCCAAGATCTCCTGTCTTACAAATTATAATTATGGTAGTTTTTAATGATATTGAGAGAACCAATAGCTCCTATCTTGCATTAATCCGAAATTACAAGTTGTGAGATCTTGGTTCTTCCCCGTCGATAAGGAGGGTTAATAAACTGTGTTATTTCATACATTAACACAATTTCAATAGTCAAGAAGAGCTTTTATGAAACTTAATGCTGATTAGTCCTAACTTGACCAGATAGAATAGAATGTTACAAATCAGGAAAATTTGTGATGACCACCCTAATTGGATACATAATCTTTTTTGCAGATATTTGAAAAAAAAAATTGACACGATATCACATCACACTAATATTATAAAGGCAAAAGTTTGTGAGTGTGTGTGTGTTTGTATGCTTGTTACTTCCATGATATTTTGTCTGGAAGGAGTAATTATGCTGAAACGACCAACAATGAAGCCAAAAAAGACGCATAACATAGCAATATGACGGCAAAGAAGATAAATACATATTTTTAACTAGTTATGACGCTGAAATGAGAATCCAGCGCGAAAACCTAGATATAGAACTAAAAGAGCAGCAAGTTGAAACTTTGCATGAAGATGGGGATGTCAAGAGAGGCTTTAATATTATTAGCAAAAACCTGTATAACGGTTATTTGCTCGCTATTGTCAAAGACGGTGTAACAAAAACAAACCCAGTCTCTATCGCGTTTTCCGAAAGCCTGAACACAACAATAATAATAGTCTAGCAAAATATTGCCGCGCTTTATTGCATTAGAAAATATTTAGTTTTGTCGTGTTTTAAACTTCAAGTTTACGATTCTAGTTTAAGTTTATTGTTTTGATACCATTGTTCACTAATAAAACATGGAAGCATTTTTAGGTGGTTCTTTCTACAAGGTCTTCACTACATAGTATAAAGACAAAAGTCGCTTTCCGCTGTCTGTCTGTCTGTCCCTATGTATGCTTATATGGTCGCAACGGATTTTGATGCGGTTATTTTTAATAGATAGAGTGATTCAAGAGGAAGGTTTACAGATAATGTTTCAGTGGTTGGTTTATGATTGAACACTTCTATACAAATTTTTCATCGTAGTTTTGGATTCTTTAAGTAACCCTTATCTCTTCCTTAACTCCTTTGATGCCGTATACTTTGTTTATCGACAAATGTATGAAAACATTAGTCAAGCACAATTGAAAAACCCTGAAAAACATGTTCAGAGAAACTAAGTGCTTTTGTAAATATTTTCAGGATTTTTGAATCAAAAATGTTTCCATACATCGATGTCCTAAGTGAACCGCGCTAACGGCGAGACTAAGTATTTCAATGTTAGTCAAACCAACCGAACCACCTGCAGAAATACTCGAGAGTATTTCTCTAACACCTTGTATACATCTAACCGTATTGTATATCTAATTTGCCTCAACTCCCGGAGGTAGTTGCTTCCTAATTTTAAAACAAAGATCTGTCCTTGGCAAAACGTTTAATATAACGAAGTCACAACTCCACGAAATGAATTTCAAATTTCGCCGTTCTTTTGTCCCGTTTAATATTCCGAGGTCGCGTTCTAATAAACGATTTGTCGGATTTGAATTAAAAAGGTTGGAGTTGTATTCCTGGGATACGCACGTAGGGAAGTTACGCTCTCAGTTGATTCCGAAAGGTGATAGGAGAAACAATGTAGACTTAGAGATGGGTGCCTTGTATTTTTTGTATTGCCATACTCATACTCGGGCTCAAGGAAAGTTTTTTTTGGTTTGGTAACCAACAAAGTTTTCAAGTTTAGTGTTAACGATGCTGCCCGCCATGTCTCAAGTTATTGGCGGATTGTGGGAGACCAGTGTGAGCATAACTAACTAAATTCATCGATGTCTCCAGTAATCGGCAGACTGTGGGAGACCAGTGTAAGAGTAACTAAATTCCTCGATGTAATATTTGAACTTGTAGGAAGTATTATTTAAATCTAAGATTCTTGACCTATAGAAAGTGAAGTATAATTGCTGAATATCTTACCCTCTTGTTTATTAAATACTTGTTATTGTTCTATTTATTTAAATATAAATGGAGAAGGCAATGCAATGCAATGAGGCACGCCGAATTACGCGATAGTTAAAAAAACTACTCTATGTACTGAAATTCGAAACGAAATAAAAAGGCTATATTAAAGTGGTTTTTCTGTTTAAACAACTATTTTTTAACTTTTGTTACCTACCTTTAGCGTCATAGTTATTGTCACTTACCATTAGGCCAGCCGGTCGTCAACGAAGAATTAATTTTGAATAAAGAAAATAACAGCCAGTTCATAGCTGAAGAAATTGTCTTCATCCAATTGAAACATTCAATCTTTAAATGATATTATAATTCGTAATGCTATACTCATCTTCATACTCGCTCCCACCCTTTCCAGCCCTAGTTCAAAGATTGTTCTCACGTGCCAAACGTATTTTTAACCGATAAGCCATCTCGTAACGCATTAAGGTAATTAGCTTACATTTGGAACGTCTCGGTTTTAGAATGCGTTTGGTTTTAGTACAATTTATTTTGTTGTGTTTAGAGTTGGTGCTAAGGTTTGGGGGAAGTAAATGCGGCGCACTTAAGGGAGTGACTTGATGAATATAGATTCTATACACTGTGTTTTAAAATGGTTAGGTTAAATTGACTGAACACTCTTATATATTATTTTATTGAATCAGTCGTTAATTTGCGGAGGTCCATTTCAATGAACAAAAAATATTTACCTGGTTACTCCGCTACTCACGTGCAAGATAACCAAGCCTCTGTGAAACATGTATGTTTTTCATACAATCCCTGCCTCTACTACTGCCACATAAAACACATATAAATCCCACAAACTTAATTATCTTCCATGCTGGTCTGGGAGCAAAGAAGAAGCATAGAATATACCAGTTGCTTCTCTACCTGCGCAGATGGTAAAAGCCCATCGAGGGAATGGGCGAAAACCATTGGAATCATGTCTATAACCCATCACTATTTTGACTCCATTTTCCACCCATACGCCCATAATCTTGCTAAGTGTGGCCTGTAGGTACCTGTTACGGTAGGCTCTATCTACCCCGTAAGGGATAAAGACGTGATTTGTGTATACAATACAATACAATACAAATACTCTTTATTGAACACCACAAATCAGTACAAAACAATACAGAAACAAAGAACAAAGTAGACAATAGGCGGTCTTATCGCTTAATAGCGATCTCTTCCAGACAACCAATACAAGAAGAAGTGTATGTATGTGTATGTAACTTAATTATCCCTTACACCACACAAACAATGACGCGTTTCGATCCTTTTACGGGATCATTATCAAAGTTTAATGAGCACAACTTTTACACATGCAAACCAAAGTCGTACACCGTAACCGTCGTACCGTCGTGAGTACAATGTTGGTTTGCATGTGTGAAAGTTGTGCTCATTAAACATTATTGTCTACTTTGTTCTTTGTTTCTGTATTGTTTTGTACTGATTTGTGGTGTTCAATAAAGAGTATTTGTATTGTATTGTATTGTATTTCTCACCTTTAAGTCACCGACCATTTATCATCGCTTTAAATCAGTTTATTTTTAACCTGCACGTGTCTACAGTCCACCCCAAAAGTTAACCGAGGGTTAAATTTAACCGAGGCTTTTAGTCAGGCGATGACTTGTTTATCTAACAGATAAGAAAGCAAAGTTAATGGATCGGACTCTACTTTGCTTAACTTGTATAACTTTAATGTCGGTAAGATTAAACAATTTCAAGTCAAAAGTTGAAAGTTTGTCAAATAATAAATAAAGGTAACAAGACCTAAATACCGCTTTTAGCATTGTGGGGGTAATCAAAGGGGAATCAGAATAGTGATGGGTTGCTAGCTACGCCTATAACATGATTCTTAATGTCCATTCCCTCGATAGGGTTTTACTATCTGCGCGGGAAGAGAAACAACTGATACATTCTATTTTTTTTCTTTACTCCCAGACCAGCATGGAAGCAACTCACAAATACCCATCTTTATTTACACGACTAACCCCCTTATTCATAAACGCTCTATAGACTTCTGCTAACTTAGCAATCGTTTGTCCTTGTCTGTGAAAGGTAAATGTCAAAGTGACAGATAAGGACAAACGATTGCTAAGTTAGCAGAGGCCCACAGAGTGTTTATGAATAAGGGGGTATATCTCTACTTACTTCCAATCAATTATACAGCATGTTCCAATCATTCAATCATTCATTCCAGTCGCGAACGAATGAACCTAGTCTAGTCACGCCTCGGGGTGAATGACACTTTGTTATCTGTGATGTAGACGGTATAATCTATTTGTGATGAGTTTCATGATAGATCACTATTTGCTTAAAATTGATTGTATAATTTTTAGTTATAATAATTATTTATTAATAACAATCAAGTTTACAGTAACTGTCGACGTGGAAGTCTGACTCGCGCACCGGTTTCGTAGAGATTAGATTGATATAAAAATCCAATATTAGCAGAACCCTGATCCGTAGCAAAACAAGGCAGCGTGAGATCATTTTATATTAGTTGCTTATATAGTTGTTCTAAAAGCGCTACCTTTACAAAAAATATATAATTGGCTTGCATAGGGTTGTTTTTTCACAGCTCCAATTTCAGTACCTACTTACTGGGCATTAATATCAACACACACATTTTCTTGAAAACGGGTCTTGCAGACAGTCAGACCGACAAGGAAGTGATCTTAATAGGTTTTTTTCCTTTTTAGGCACGGAATATGCTCCGAGACAATACTTTTATATTAGCTCTGACACACCTCGTAGCGCTGCTACAGGCTCTACGGCGTAGCACGTAGAAGCCTTCTATCAATTTTGAATGCTTTCCATAGAGAGTTTTTTTTCGTTTGCCAACCTATTTCATCACGTCATTTCAAGTGAGTCTTATGGTAAGTAACCACCATCACCACCCATGGATACCCGCAACACTCGGGGATTAATTGCATTGCCAGCCTAAAGGCTAAGATGCAATAATCATAATTTGCCTTCGAATCGTTACTAATTAATTATTGTACAGTACAAATCACCTCGAACCAACCAAGGCTATTTTAATACAACTTTTTTTAGGCTATATTACTTAGGTAAAGAAAAAACAGAATGTATCAGTTGCTTCAGTTACATAGGCGAAAATCATAGGAATCATGTTATAAGTGATGAGGCTAACAACCCATCACTATTTTGATTCCATTTTTCACCTATACGCCCACAATGTAGACCTTAGGCTCTGTCTACTCTGTAAGGGATAAATACGTGATTTGTGTATGTATTTTAGGCTATTATTTCACCGACATTAGATAAGCTAGCTAATCTGCGTATTCTCATAGCTTAGTACGATGGAAACTGACAATAGAAGGCTACAGCGTGTCAAGATAAAATGGCCACTGTTAATATCTCGGTGGAATCCAATCTATTCAGGCCTCTTCAAGCCATTTCTATATTGTTTACCCACATTGACAATATTGGTCGAACGTCGAACGGCCGGGAACGGCTATCTGAGAGGAAATGGGGCTAGGCTCATATCCGATACTCTCGCGTCAGTGGGCAATGCGGATTAATAGATTTATTCGAGCGATTGACGTATTTGTTATGAGTCATAAGGAAGCAAGTATGGGCTGGGTCTGAGTAGATCTTAGGCTAGAATAAGAATAATTTATTTGTCGAAAGCAGGTGTACATAAATTATCTTGAAGCTAGACAGAATCTCCACTTTCTACCTAAAATAGGCGTACAAAATTAAATTGACTGGAATAATACAAAAAAACTACTGAAGAGCAAAAGTATAGGTCTGTTCCCAAACAAAGTTATATGAAATGTTAACCGTTATTTTATGCGCGTTGGTGTAGGCGTTCCCTCGTGTTCCGAACTTAACACTTTGAGACGATAAAAAGAATTCTTACTAATATTATAAATGCGAAAGTAACTCTGTCTCTCTGTTACGCTTTCAGAAAAGGACATAGGATAGTTTTTATCCCGGAAATTTGCATAGTTCCCGCGGGATAGCGGTAAGCGAGCTCTGCGCAAACGGAGTCGCGGCAACCGCTAGTATGTTTATAAATAGTTTGACTTTTGTATAAGTGTTTTTTTTTGGATTGCTGCAGCAACTGGAGAGATTATTTCCTTGTTTTACCTAGTAAATTGACACAGCGACGCGAGTCCGTTTTAGATTTACGAAATAACTTTCGTTTCGTATGTGTCCAGTTGTATTTTTTTATCTTCAGCTCGCATTTCACCACCGATTTTTGTGAAATTTTGTGAGCAATTTGGTTGGGCAATTGTTGGTTTTCATGTCGATTCAGTTTTTGGAATTTTTTAAAGGCTTTTAGGGGATAATTAAGTCTGTGGGATTTATATGTGTTTTGTGGAGGGAGGAATTGCATGATAACATAAATATGTCACACAGGCTTGGTTGTCTTTCACGTGATAGCAAGGTAAATTTTTTGTTCATTTATAAGCAAGTCAAAGAAAAATTTACGTTCGTTAATTTTGTATATGCTTTTATAACTTAAATGAATACTTTTGTACAAATTATTAACATAAATAATTTATAACTAATAAATAGGTATCTAAATATTGTACGTTACGGACGATATTACACGATATACACGACGGTGATAGATAAACTGCTGAAACTTATAAAAATAATGTTATCACAATCGTACACGGTTAAATACAATAAATGTTTCTTATTTCTACATACATACATACATAAATCACGTTTGCTCCCAGACCAGCATGGAAGAACATGCAATAACTGATTTCTTATGTCTGTTACAGGATGTGCTTTTAGAAATTCTTGAAAATTCTCCGAGTTTTAATCGTTTAATAAATGCGACGTTATCGAGCGTTGCCGACCGTTACCGTCGGCGATCACGGTTCATTAAAGCTCGATTACTTATGACAATGTACTCGTAACATTACACAAAGGTAGGCTTCGAAAATGTATAAAATACGGGCCGTGTTCAAAACTGCGTGAAGATTATTACAGGATGTCTTTGGCAATATGCTTGATGTTTTCATTACTGAGCCATTGAATGGGCTTCCAGTTTATTTGTTTGTTTGTCAAGTCTTGGAAGTCATAATCGGTTAAAATATCTAATGATTCGAATGTAATGGTGTTTTCTGTGTAACTATTAGCTAGATGAACTTTTAGGCTAGGTTAGGTTTGGTTTATATAACAATTCTCGCAATTTTTATTTTTAACCGTTATGTATTTTAAACTTCAAGTATTTTAATACGTACCCCTAAGATTACTCTGATGCAGTCGGGTATGACTAACTTAAGTATTCCCTTTTCGAACCTGACTAGCTATCAAAAAGAATGGATAATTATATCATCTGACCGTATCTGTACATTCAAAAGCACCAATATGGATACACAAAAAAATGCAAAAATATGTATTTAAAGGGGTTCGCTTTTCATTACACATAAACGGATAACTCACGTATAAAAAGTCGAGTGATGCTCGACGATGACGAAAGATGTCGATGGCGATGTGTGACGATGATGTTGATGATGACGATGATGATGAGTGATGTGTTTATGTGCAATGATGATTAAGTCTCACGGTAGTTTCATGTTGAAAGGGGTTCGCTTTTGTACACGTATCTTAATATTTTTCATCAGATTTTTAAAAATATTGTTCAATGCAGTGTCCCCTTTCGGGGTAGACTGAGCTTAAGGTTACAAGACTTAGGCCACGTTTAACATGATTGTGGGTGTATAGATGGAAACTTCTTCTTATTCGATGGCCTTGTCAAAGTTTATAAGGTTAAGTTTTGGGTTTTTGCAAGGGAAGAGAAGGAATTGGTACATTCTATGTTTTTTCTTTGCTCCCAGATCAGAGTGGAAGTTTGTTTACAATATACCAGTGGCGTGAATCCATAGAACTCAATTCCCACCGGCTTGCCTATTTTGGCACTTTTATTGTAAAGAATTAGAGGATAAGGCTACTTAAATTCCCTTCGGCTTGCCTTCTGATATACTTGACGCCACGCCACTGATACATACGTACTTAATCACGTTAATAATGCTCTTGACTGTTATACACAAGAATTTCTAATAAACCCAGGTATAATTTCGTCAGCCAACAAGTGCGCCTGAAGTCAATAAGCCAGTCGGGCATTCTTACGGCAGAATATAAAGTAAGCTTTAAGTACAGGAACCCCTTTTCCCTCTCAAGGGGTGAAATAAACAACTTAAATTGTTCAGCCTCGTGTAGAGGTAGGCTCAATTGAAGTGGCATAGTTGTCTATGTCCAAGATAATGAGTTAATATAGCGTTCTCTGTCGCACGCTATGTAAATGAAAGGGACAGAGGAAGGTCAGTGTAAACAATTTCACTTCAATGCTAGGGCAGGTTGCATGACAGTAAGTATGATTATTCATGATAAGGCATTTCAGAAGTCAACATTAAAAATATAAAGGAATGGTAGAAGGAGGGCGGCGCAAGGAGTGTGTAACAGAAAGTATAAAGCGTCCGCACCGTACGAGAGACAGATGTTGACTGAACTTTGCCCGCCATGTAAACCTGTCCGATGCGTATTTGTGACTCACATCGCTGATCAATCGCGTGCTATCTGAGTTTTAGTTTATATTAATTAACTTCATCGTTTCGGATCTACAAAACTATCATTACACCGATCTTGATGTACGGGTGCGAGGCAAGGACGGTGACCCTGAAGGAAGAAAACGAGCTGTTGGTGACAGATAGAAAGGTATTGCTGAAGATTCTGGTACCAACTCAGACGACGGGAGCTGTAGGGTTAGAAAGAACCTAGAAATTGAAGAGCTAGTGTCCAACACAATATTATCGGGGAGACCAAAGCATCCAGACTCCAGTGGCTTGGATAATGTGGAAAGGTTGAGTGAGGATCGAGCTATTAAAAAGGGTACTTGGGCCGGCTGAGCGGGAGTAGACCGGTTGGCGGTCCTAGATATCGTTGGAGCGATATGGTTCAAAGGGTTCTCTCGGCTGGTGAGAGCTGGTTGAAGATCGCAAGGCGTGGAGGAGTCTGGTGTCTGATGCCATGATCCACGTCGGGTCACTGCGCCCAGCCAGTAAGTAAGTACTTAGTTTAAATTTAACACCGCTATTACCACTTCCCCTGTTCTCTTTGTAAGCAAAAGGTCCCTTTCCAGTGGTGTGTATCTTTGGCTCTAGTACAGGTACATAGCGAAATTAAAGGGCAAATTATTTATGTGGGACCAGTACTGCACGGGTATGTATTTAAACCCCCGCACCTGAGGTTTGTTTATTTGGCACACTTCTTAAGTTATTATCTTCAAATTGCTTTGAATTAAATAACAGGTTTTGGTGAGGGACTCCGTCTTAAAGAATGGAAAAGAACTGGACAGAGATTCACATAATTTATTTACGACTAGTTTAATTTTAGACGTCCATGTTTGATATATTTTCTTTGCGTTTTACTAGTTATTTAGTCTGTGCCTACAAAATTTTGAGGTGAATTTTACATGGAACATTATTTACACAGAAGTCGTAAAATATTAATGCAATTAATTGTACATATACCATAAAAAATAATAGAATAATAAACGTCAAAATTGAATAAAATTAAAATTATGCTGCCAGCATCTGTTTGTCCAATTCTGTGCCGCGCTCTGTTATATTTATTTGTAGTTGTTTTTCGGAATTATTTTATTCAACCAACTTTAACCAGATGACAAAATACATAAACATAACACATAATTTGTATATAACATACTAGCTGTTGCCCGCAACTTCGTCTGCATATAATTCGTTTATCGCTATCCCGCGGGAATTACGCAATTTTCCGGGATAAAAAGTAGCCTATGTGTTATTCCCGACTATAATCTATTTATGTTCCAAATTTCATCCAGATCTGTCCAGCCGTTCTGGCGTGAAAGAGTAACAAACAGCCAAACATACTCACAAACTTTCACATTTACAATATTAAGTAGGATATATAATATCTGCTCCGATCGGGATTTGAAATAGGGACCTCGCAATCAGGTGTTCTGCGACTATCCGGTCGTCAACATAAAATGCCAAAAAGAGAAAGAACATTATGTTCATTAATTTTACTGAGCCTTCAGCGTTGTTTCCATAGCATTATAGCAATTGTCCAATAAAACACACCGTAACAAACACGGCCACCTTAATATCATTAAAACGTTTTATTCCGGGCCCATACATTTCCCGTATATGCGGAGATACGAGTCTTTTGTTCACGTTTTAATTCCTTAACGCACCTGGCGCCTTTATAGCTTGGCCTAAGTCAAGAGTTACAGCAAAAGTATCATAGAATTTAATCCCTAACCCAATCCAACCCAACCTTATTCTTCTTCTTCTTCTTGGTCCTGGCTTTTATCCCATTTTCATTTGGGGTCAGCCCTCCTAGTATTCCTGCGCCAAATCAAACGATCATGGGTTGTCTCCGATGCCGTATTGGTGATCTTTAGGTCGTTTTTCCCTAACCCGCCATGGGACTTTATTATAGTAAGCGTAGTAACGATATTCCTTGTTAACCAATCCGATGTCACTATGACGTTTTATGTAAAGACTTCTTCATCAAGAATTAAATTTGACTGTAAACAAAATAATCCGGTGAATTCCAGCAGGGTATTGGGTGGTTTAGTTTGATGAACTCTTCCATTTATATCGTAGGTTTTGCAAACTTTTATTTACCTTACAAAGTATTGCAATTCAACAAATTGAGCTGAAATTTGGCTTACTTGAGTAAGTCGGATGACAATACAATAATCCGGTAGTGGGTTTCTGGTGACCCAGGATCGTCTCCGCAGGATAACTCTTCAACGGGTGGTCCCATTGACTTTAAATTTGGTACTTATGTAGGGCAATGCAATTATAGTCAGCAAAAAAATTTTTTGACAGTTAGTGACAGTTGGTTCCAATTTGACTTGAAACAAACTACTACTCGAAAAAAGCTTTAGTAGTCTAGTGATTTCATCTTAAGCCTCTCAAGATGAGAAACATGGCTTGGCTAGAACCCGTGCTCTCACTTACGTGTTTCAGGGCATCTCGCAAGATCTCATTTGAAATTTGTCATAAACCCATGAAGAAATTTACTATCTCCGCGATATAGTTAAGTCAGGTCATGCTGGAAACAGGTTGCGGGCAACCCAATCTTCGCTAGGCCTCCGTGGGTAGTTCTGAGAGGACACCTTCATAACATTAGTCATAAAGATCGGTCTTTGGGAAGAGACATTAGCATCACTTTAGTTAGAGCGAGACAACGCTCTACAATGTACAATCTTTATGGCCAAGTACTGTATGCCAGTGGCACGTGGAAGTATTAGAAGCTGGAGATGACAGATGTTTAACTGTCCATCGTACTCTCGACGTTTCTTGTGCCTTGGCACCCAGACATGTGTGGATTTGTCTAATACCCTCCTGTAAGCGCCTTATCAAGTCGCTGTTGTGAAAAAATGAATTTTTCTTTCTTATTTAACAGGATGAGTTTTTTTCGTGGTAGCTTATCATGTGAATCGAAGCGTTAACTAAAGGAAATACATGGATTGTCTTGAACTTTAGAAGCGTGTGCGTTGGAAATATAGGATAGAGATACTAATAGAGTTGAAAAGTCATTCAATTTGTACTGAAAAACCGTATTACCATTTGGGGGAACAATGGTGTAAAACGCAATGAAGAAACGAATTCGCCCATTTTTTTTTCATGTAACTTCCAGTTTTGTTGTTTACTGGCCACTTTTGGACACAAATGTTTGTTGAAACAACCTGACGCATAAATTAATCATGATTACTACAATTGGTGATTGCGTTAGTTTCAAGGTTTTTTATGTATGTATGTGAGTAAGTATATTTATACGGGTGGACTCTTACAACTCAATTTTGAAGCAGATATTTTCAACCGATTGAGCTGAAATTTTGCACACTTGTGGAAGTCGGATGACAATACAATAATCTGGTAGAATTCTGGAGATCCGGTAAGGGCCGTCTCCGCAGGAGGGAACTTTCAACGGTTGCTCCGATCGACTTGGAATTTGGTACAAATATGTAACAGGATGACAATGCAAGTAAAGTCAACGAAAAGTACAGTCAGGAAAATTGCTTGTATGAAAAATGTAACTTTTAGATTAGGTTTTTTTATTGTGGTTGACGAATGTTTCCGTACATTAGTCGACTTCAAAGTGTACAGCAAAGGGGTGACATAACTCGATCAATAATAACGATAAAAAACCTTAACAAAAAGTGTTCAATTACAATAACAAAATAAATAAAAATGGTTTTGACAAGTCTATAAAATTATACATACATACAATCAGGCCTCTTTCCCAAAGAGGTAGGCAGAGACTACTTTGTTTCACTTGCTACGATTCTAACCTCTTTCGCTTCACCCACATTCATCAATCTCTTCATACATGCTCGCCGGTTTCGGGTACTCCTGACCTACTCTTTTTTCAAAACATCTCCTATTCGGTCCCAAAACGTCCGTTTAGGCTTTCCGCTCTTATAGATCCGTTTAGTTAGTCTACTTTCATCTTCTAAATATATGTAACTCAAAGGTGACTGACTGACTGACTGACTGACTGACTGACTGACTGATTCACTGACATAGTGATCTATCAACGCACAGCCCAAACCATTGGACGGATCGGGCTGAAATTTGGCATGCAGGTAGATGTTATGACGTAGCCGTTTGCTAAGAAAGGATTTTGATCAATTCTACCCCCAAGGGGATAAAATAGGGGATGAAAGTTTGTATGAAACTTTGTCAATTTTAAACCGATCGGGCTGAGACTTTGCATGCATACTATACTTCTTAACGCGAGCGAAGCCGCAAGAAAAAGCTATATAGTCCATAAAATTATGACGTAAGCATTCATAGTATCGAGCCTGGAACATTCCAGAGGCTTCATTAAGCCTACAAATACAAATGCTTACTGCGACGCAAAGCGTTCCCGACGCAAAGCAGTGTCACGGAAAAAGGCATACTTTCACACCGATAGTTGAGAACGATATCCAGCAGACTAGGACTACCAAATTTCAAATCAATCGGACCAACCATTGAAGAGTTCCCTCCTGTGGAGACGGTCCTGGCTGGACCACCAGAATTATACTACCAGATTGTATTATCATTTGGCTTACACAAGTATGCAAAATTTCAGCTCAATCAGATGAAGATATCTGCTTCAAAATTGAGTCGCAAGATATTATAACATACATTGCAAGTTAATAAATAAAGCTTGTAATATTTCTTCCATGCTGGTCTGGGAGAAAAGAAAAAACAGAATTTACCAGTTGCCTCTCTTCCCGCTCGGATAGTAAAAGCCCATTGAGGTAATGGGCGAAAGTCTTAGGAATCACGGTGATGCGGCTAGCAATCCTATTTTGATTTCCCTTTCCAGCTATACGCCCTCATGCTAAACGTGGCCTTAAGATTTTGTTACCTTAGGCTCTATCTACCCCGTAAGGAATAAAGTGATATATGTATGTACTAGCTGTTGCCCGCAACTTCGTCTGCATAGAATTCGTTTATCGCTATCCCGCAGGAACTACGCAATTTTCCAGGATAAAAAGTAGCCTATGTGTTATTCCAGACTATAATCTATCTGTGTTCTAAATTTCATCCAGATCTGTGCAGCCGTTCTGGCGTAAAAGAGTAACAAACATCCAAACATACTCACAAACTTTCATATTTATAATATTAGTAAGGATGTAATATTTCAGTATAGTTATAAGGCACCTTGCTGAAGTAAGTTTTTTTTTAATCTACTGTATTTTTCAATTCTACAGCCAGTGGAGAACCTTTCCGCAGTCACTTCATTAAAACGCCTTTGCGACGAATGCACACGCATTAATCGCGTTAACGACTGGACGTCACTCCGGTCTACCGCACAAATGTTTATTCAGTTACCGCTATGTCTTGTCGCCGTGGTACTGCAAGAGCTTAAGTTCGTATGCGCAAAAGTTTGTGAGTAAGGGAGTGAGTGAGTGTGTATGTTTGTAAGAAGGTTTCACGCTGAAACGCCTACACGGATTTGGATTAAATTGGAACAGAGATGGCTGGTACTCTAGATTAAAACATAGGCTTCTTTTTGTCCCGGAAAATTGCATAGTTCCCGCAGGATAGCGATAAATGAATGTATCGCAGACGAAGCCGGGAAACAGCTGGTTGAACCTAAAACTTTCTTATCAGCTCTGTTCAGCATAGGTTCGGAAATATTATGATCCGCTTTAAAAAATTGTACGGCTGCCGGAATAAATGGAAAATCTTTTGACGATGTGCAAATGCGTTGGATTTAAATCATGACTGGCCAAGCTTCAAGAGGAAAATCCACACCTTTAGAGGAAAACCTGAAAACGTTACTGTTTTTTTTTTTTTTTTAATCTAATATTTTTACGAGGCTTAAGTGCACTTGTGTGACTATGCCAGCCTCATTGGATGTCTCTTGGGTCAGATTCATCAAACACTCCCCTGCCCACTACAGGATTCTCTGGCAGCAATTTTAATTTGAAAAACAGATTAATTAACTACGCTAAAATTTCGTAATTAGATCTTATTTTTAATGTATGTTAAAAATACCGTGTTTTGATCTATGACTTTTTGAGTTTTTGAGAATGTTTGTGCAAACCCACATTCGAAATTAACCACGATTATTTTTGATAGCTGTCACGTGACTTTAGGTAGTGTCAATTTTTCAAACATTTTTAAACTTTTCTTCCCCGATTTGATTTTGCCTAGCCTTCCGTCCGCAGCTTCGCCCGCGGTAAATTAATTTTCCCGTAGGAAAAAGTAGTCTATGTCTCTCAGTGATAATGTAGCTTTCTAACGGCAAAAGAACTTTTGAAATCGGTCCAGTACTTTCGGAGCCTATTCAATTCAAACAAACAAACAAACAAACAAACCAACAATCAAATTTTTCCTCTTTATAATATTAGTATAGATAGTATAGATTAGAATTCAGTTTTTAATTTGTTTTTAATTAAATCATAGTTTAATTTGTTTTCAATCCCCCTTTTGTACTTCATAAAGTGAAAACTCAGTTGTTACTCTCCAGAGAGATTTCATGTATGGGCCTAAACATTATTTCATCACAAAACAACATGTTAGAACATGCAAACCTCACGGATAGGATTTCCTTGGAGGCTTAATTTCTACAAGTACGTTATTAATATTTGCTGTTTCCACTGGACTTTCTTCCATGCTGGTCTGGGAGTAAAGAAAAAACATAGAATTTACCAGTTGCTTCTCTTCCCGCGCAGATGGTAAAAGCCCACCGAGGGAATGGGCGAAAGTCTTAGGAATCATGTTATAGGCGATGCGGCTAGCAACCCATCACTATTTTAATTTCCCTTTCCACCTATACCCCCTTAATCATGCTAAACGTGGCCTTAAGGTTAGGCTCTGTCTACCCCGTAAGAGATAAAGACGTGATATATGTATGTATGTATGTTACCACTGGATATTCCTAATACCTCGAGAAGCATGGTGTGCTAAGGAGATTTTTCTAAATTCCCACGGGATAGCGAACCAATTTTCTCGTCGTCCACGGTAGTGAGATCACAAAAGTAACTTACCCCCTTATTCATAAGCGCTCTATAGGCTTCTGCTAACTTAGTAATCGTTTGTCCTTATCTGTCACTTTGACATTTACCTTTCACAGATAAGGACAAACGATTGCTAAGTTAGCCGAAGTCTCTAGAGCGTTTATGAATAAGGGGGTTAGTGTATAAATAGCTGAAGGTGCTCAAAATTCAAAACACTAACTCGCTTAAAATAAAATAAATAAATTGGGGGAATTTCGAAAATCGTGGATGTCCACTAGACCGGTAACAATTCCATAATCTGGTAACGCTTATCTAGAAGCCAAAGACGTTGGAGCTTAAAGTTTTGTTACCTCAGGCACTGTCTAGCCCGTAAGGGATAAAAACGTTATTTATGTATGTATGATTGAATATTTTTAGTACCGCTAAAGCCTGTCTAGTTAAAGGTTTCACCCGCATTCCAAATCCACGCTGTATTTAAGATAACGAATTCAGAATGCTCATCTACGGGTAGTACCAATCGAATTCAGACTGCAGAATCACAAAAAATAACAGACAATCTACTTTTTGGTCCAAATCGCCACTTAAATACTAAGATAACCAGGATCAAGCGATTTAGGGGTCAACTGCAGTACAGATTACTCCTAAGTCTGACCCCTGGTCAATAATACCACTATAAACAAAGGTCTGGGTTAATTTCGACCTTTCCCACACGACTCACGCGAGTCGAAAGCGTGGAATAAATATTAACATGAGAAAAACACGGAGAAAAGAAAAGAAAATAATGGAGAAGATTATTACCTTATTCATACAAAGGTAGGGCTATAGTTTTTCTTATAACATGTTTGTTTTATTCGTAAGTTAAATAGGTAGCTAAACAAACCCAATCGCTATTAACCCTTTTTAAATAATAAAAGCAAAAAACAGCATGATTTAAAATCAAAGATAAGTTCCAATTTAGGTGCTGAGTTTAAGATACACAGATCATCTTTGTTCAAATAAAGTCTAGACGGATGAACATTTCGGACAATGTAAACTAACTTCATTGACGTCAGGCAATATTTCCTTAATTAATTTTCACCACAGAATTAATATTAAAAAAAAGTAAGGACGTCATCGCTAGCTAGGACGGCATCGAAATCCCTCTTTTTAACCCCAAAACGACACAAAAAAGGGGTGTTATAAATTTGACGTCAATGCCTCTTTGTGTGTCTGTCTGTGGCATCGTAGCTCTCAAGTGAGAGGACCAATTTGAATGCGGCTTTCATTCAAAAGCCAGTATCTTTGGGGTGGTTCTTAGCCGCGTTTAGTGAAAATTGGTCCAGCAGTTTGAAGAGTGCTTAAAATTGAATTACCTATACTTTTGCTTTTAATACGGGCATGAACAGCCGGTCTGTCCATACACCCAGGGACAATTTGGAACCAACATCTTTACTTCCTAAAAGTTAAACTTTGTGAGGACCCAGCTACATTCAGTTCAATCTACTTAGGTCTGTTAGAGAGATCCCAGATCTTCAGCTATCCGCTAAAACCAAATAGACACCAAGTGCCTGCCAAGCACCAGCAGACTTCTGGCCGGAAGATGTGGAATCCCGTCTCTTTGGGGGAAGCGAAACTTTTGAAAATACCTAAACAGTTGTTACAGTCATTGTGTTTTATTATGTTATTTTACCTCTTGTTTGTTTTTGCATTAATCAGTGTTTTGGTGTAAGCTATTATACTGAGTAAGTTTTTATGGATACATACATACATATACCGTCACGCTTCTTTCCCACAGGGGTAGGCAGGGACTACTTTGTTCCAGTTGCTACGATCCTGACCAGTGGGTCAAAAAGAAGTGTCTTTCGCTTCATCCACACTCATCAATCTCTTCATAATACATAAAAATACATTTACAAAAATTAATAAAAACTTTTTGACGAACATCTCCACGACCATCCCTGCTCTGTGGTATTCGGTAACACACCGGCATAAACAAAGATCCTCTATGATTTATGGGTGAAGGTACGCCGTCTGTTTATTTATTTAACTTTATTGCTCTATGGTACCGGAAATACATTTTGTTTGGTTATACTGGGGCAATTAGGGGAACCACCTTTAATTCTTTATTATTTTAATGGTAAAGGCTTATTACTGATCTGAATTTGAATTAAAAATGGCCAAATCACTTTCTAAGTAATATTTGCGTTTTTATTGTCCACTAATAGAAGTGAGTGAAATCTTGACTTGCACGATTTGATCAGAACAAAGTCATTGCAAGTGAAAAATAACGCTTAAGTCGGAATTATTTGAGTCGAGCGACACTTCTTACAGATATCTATTTAGAGACTGCTTTGATATTTTCTAAGAACTCATTATGTCCTTCGTAGCTCTATAAAAGTGGCGGTATTAAAAGGAAACTGGTTTTAAACCAAACCATTTACTCAAAATGGACACGTGGGAAAGGGAATGGGCGAGTCTTAGGAATCATGTTATAGGCGATGCGGCTACCAACTCATCACTATTTTGATTCCCCTTTCCACCTATACGCCTACAATCATGCTAAACGTGGCCCTTAGGTCTTGTTACCTCAGGCTCTGTCTACCCCGCAAGGGATATAGACGTGATGTGTGTGTGTGTGTGTGTGTGTGTGTGTGTGTGTGTGTGTGTGTGTGTGTGTGTGTGTGTGTGTGTGTGTGTGTGTGTGTGTGTGTGTGTGTGTGTGTGTGTGTGGACACGTGAATAGTGTTTATTTTTTTAAGTCCAAGAAAACGTCAGAAATGTTCCGAGGAATGATTATACATACATATATATCACGTCTTTATCCCTAACGGGGTAGACAGATCCCACGGCAGCGAAACATTAAGGCCACGTTTAGCATGATTGTAGGTCTATAGGTGGAAAAAGGAATCAAAATAGTATGTATGTATGTATGTGTAACTCTTTATTGTACATAAAACACAAGAAAAAGATGAATACAGGACAACACACATGCACAAAGGCGAACTTAGTGATGGGTTGCTAGCCGCATCGCCTATAACATGATTCCTCGACTTTCGCCCATTCCCCCGATGGGCTTTTACCAGCGACCGTTTCACTTTTGCGAAGACACACAACGCTGAGCAGATTTTTAATGTCTGTGTTTTTTTTGCTATATAATTGTGTATCTCTTATACTTGTGTGTCTTGCAAAAATGAATAAAATGTCTTCTTTCTTTCTTTCTATCTGCGCGGGAAGAGAAGCGACTGGTAAATTTTACTCCCAGACCAGCATTTAAGAGAAAGGATAATGTTTGTAAAGCATTATTCGATCAAAAAAATATTCGACCAACTGCTATTATACCTTATAGCAGTGGTTCCTAGCCTTTTCAATGTCACTACTCTTGGGAACAAGTATGGGAATTGAGTTTACCCCTAGCTAATTTAAAATAATTAAAACCACACAAATTCGAACGAAAATATGTTTATTATGTAAGAAATTCCACGTTTAGGTAACTAGTAAGTAAAGTAAGAAAAGCCGCGCGCATGAGAGCGCCGTGCTACCGTTTACCGTACTATTATTTTGTTTATTGCTATTTTAATACTATTTCGTGCCATCCCGTGTTACCCCCCCTAGAATCTCCGTTTTACCCCCCGCGGGGGTAATTACCCCCAGGTTAGGAACCACTGCTCTGTAGGTACGTATAAGATTTCCAATACACCAGTGCTGTAACAGAGCAATAGTAAAAACTCTCAAACTAGTTAAAACGTCCAACTTCGGAATCCATTTAGAAGTTTCCCCACCGTGTATTCATTTTCACTTACGTCCGTGGAAAAAGTTAGTATTTTCCTGTACTAGGCTGGTACCTCCAACCATTTCTGTTGAGACCTACGTGGAACGTTTTCCGACTAAATGTTGTAATGACTGCCTTGGGAGGGCTTGGCGTGTCATGGAGGAATTAATTTTTTATTTACGTATACACACACACACACACACACCGCCTATAAAAGTCTTGATTCCTATGCCCATTCCCTAGATGGGCTTTTATTATATGCGCGGGGCAAAAAGCAACTTGTACATACGTAAGATTACTTGATTAGTGCGCGGAAGGTTATTAATTTATTTAATTTAACGTTATTCCGTTTTGTATATCTTGCGGCACTTCCATGCAGGTCTGGGAGCGAAGAATTATAAATGTACCAGTTGCTCCTCTCCCTGCGCAGATGGTAAAGCGAGGGAACGGGCCAAAATCTTAAGAATCATGTTATAGGCGGTACGGCTCGCAATCCATCACTATTTTGATTCGCCTTTCCACCTGTGCCGCGCGTGCGAGAACTCATTTAAGCAGTCGCTCTATCTATAGATATCTATAGATAGATTTGCTCTTTTTTTGTAAACACGTATAAAATGCGTAGGTTTCACCGGCATCTTTGATAGACGAAAAAAACATCTACCGTCCGTGATCTCTTCGAATGCTATTCGAATTTGTCTTGCTGTCTCACATCATCACTACATAGTATAAAACAAAGTCGCTTTCTCTGTCCCTATGTCCCTATGTATGCTTATATCTTCAAAACTACACAACGTATTTAGATGCGGTTTTTTTTAATAGTTTAAATATCTAGAAAGAAAACTATGATGGAGTAACCAATCTTGTGTATTGTCGGAATGAGAGTTTTTGACAAAATCAAATTATAAACTATTCTTAAAAATCAAAAATATTTGTTATAGAGCAGCAAACCTACTTTTATTGGATTACAACAACTTATCCGTCCGTGTCTCACGGTAGATTCTTGTTGAAAGTGTACTGTTTTTCTTGTATTTTCACTGCCTTCTCTGGTTACATTGTGGGACTCATTTTTACAGAATATTTTAAGCGAATGGGTATGACACTAATGGCCGTAGTAATTTTAGATCGGCCTAATGGGATTAACCATTAGTTGTCGCGATAATATCTAATGAAGGTTATTAATTCAAGCAAAACAAACATTTCGTGTAAATGAGGTGCCATTTGCACACGCTGGCTTTAATTAATAATTTGCATTAGGTCATTATTACTAAATATTTTTTACTTTCTGCCAGGTATTATGCTGATTTGCCGGGGTCTTACGAGTTCATTTCTACTTCCATATTACCTACACATCCATATTGTTTCTTCCATGCTGGTCTGGTAGTAAAGAAAAATAATAGAATGTACTAGTTCCTTCTCTCCCCGCGCAGGTGGTAAAAGTCCATCGAGGAAAAATCGAGTGAGCGAAAATCTTAGGAATCGTGTTATAGGCGATGCGGCTGACAACACATCATTATTTTGATTCCTCTTTCCATTCATACACCCACAATAATCCTTTTGCTACCTTAGGCACTGTCTACCCCGTAAGGGATAAAGACGTGATTTATGTATGTATATATGTATTTAAAAATAATAATAACCATTGTCGTCCAAAGATAATCCTTGCATTAGATACAAATAATAGATCCTCAAAATCTCCGCATCTGATTTTCTACCACCTGTATAAACCTATCCTTTTCCCGCCCGGCACCAGAGTGACAAAGCAAAACCTTTCTAAATCGTTTTCAAAATAATACGGATCTAATTTTGATTGTTCAATTAACAATAATTCCTTTAAAGCCCACCGAAATACTTCAGCATTGTCCCACGTAACGAACTAAATGAATCCATTATCGCTTCCAAAATACTTCGGGTGAAAACAATTAAAAATAAGATGGTGGAACAATGTCAGAGTTCTAAAAACAACGCGGATTAAAAGAATTATTTTAGAAAGGATTTTATACTTAATCCATCTGAACTACGTAGTTCGTTTTCTCCGTAGTACCGAGCCAATTAGTTAATAATACCCAGTGTAGGATGAAAGGTGTTTATTATTCAGTAAAGTAGTAACATAAGGGTTCGTTACAAGAAATAGTTATTATACGATTAAAAGTTCAATAAAATTGAGCACGGCGGTTCGGCGCGCGTGCGGCTCGATCGGATGCCGGTAGCGAGAGAGCGAGAGATACCGAGCGAGCGAGAAGGTCGGCGGGTTGCGTTCAGAAACGTGTAGTTAAGCCCGCGCTACACCAGTAATTTTACTATAACTAGCTGTTGCCCGCAACTCCGTACGCGCAGAATTCGCTTATCGCTATCCCGCGGGAACTATGCTGTTTTCTGGGATAAAAACTATCCTATGTCCGTCCCTGGGGCTGAAACTAACTGTATACCAAATTTCAACTAATTATGTATGTATGTTTAATGTAACCGCGGCAATATAAGGTGTCAGCACTCCAATTTTACTTGCTTAAGTTAACTATCCCACGGGAACTCTTTAATTTTTCGGGATTAAAAGTATCTAAAATATTGATCAGGGATATAAGGTACCAACAGGCAAAGTTTTATTTGAATGGGTCCAACAGTCTTGGAGATTAGCTAACACATACATAGGTACCTAAATGAACACATCCATACACACATACAGACAGACAAAAATTATAAAATCTACTTTTTTGTGTTTTATTACTCTTCCCTAATTGCTAACAATTACTCTATTTTTGATGGATTTATTAAATGTACAGACACGAACTTTCTACTGATTTATTATATAATAACAAAATAACAAATAACAATAAGAAGAAAATACTATTTTTGTATGAATATTGAAGAATAACACAGACATGACGATATTAGGCATCTTGTTTACGTTTTTGATTTAAAATATGAGGCAATTCGGTGTAAAAATTGGTAAAGAATATTTTTTAGGAATCCCTTATATTAGTTGGTTTAAGTAACGAATATATTTACTTTACAAATAAAATAGTTGCTCTATAAAAGAATAGCTATTAGAGATGTTTTTTTTAACAAAATTGTGTTTACATTTTTCGTTAAGAGGCAATATAAGTAACGTACTAAAGCTGTTTCAGAGGTCATTTGTTTTACAATGATTGAAAAACATAGCAAGAAGTGCGATGTAAAAGATACTCGGCCTTTTGATATTTACCTTTTCAAGTCGCAAAGTAAACAAATAATTTATTAACCTTAATAAAACCTTTTTTGTAGATAATTGAAAAATGCGGGCTTCAAATCTCTTCAAAGACATTTCTCTGTTTATTTTTCTAATCTAATCTCTTCTTATCAACTCGAAAAATATCCTAAAGAAAATCCGTCATGATATTTGAATGAAATGAAAAGGAAAAATGCCAATTGAAACTGTATTGCTTATTTTCCATTAGACTCAAATGAAAAGAGGCTTAAAAATGAAAAAAAAATCCTTTTGCGTACCTCTTCGTAAACAATTTCTTTCTTTCGCAGAAATATAACGGTGGACGTGATGGTTTTGGAAATTATTTTACTTGAAGTAGTCAAAGGGATTCAAAGTTTTTGTTCTGACAAATTGAAATAGGATTCTGACATGTAAAAATAACTTACGTTTCTAATGATGATGAAGGAATTTCACTCAATCTGAAATAAAAAAAACCACAGTTAAGTAAGCATTAAAAAAAATTGGCAATTTTTTTTTACTTTCCTTACAATTTTACCACGTCTTTATCCCTTACGGGGTAGACAGAGCCTAAGTTAACAAGGTCAAAAGGCCACGTTTACCATGATTGTGGGCATATAGGTGGAAACGGCGATCAAAATAGTGATGGGTTGCTAACCGCATCGCCTATAACATGATACCTAAGATTTTCGCCCATTCTTTCGATGGGCTTTTACTATCTGCGCGGGAAGAGAAGCAACTGATGCATTCTATGTTTTTTTTACTCCCAGACCAGCATGGAAGAATCGATTAAGTTTAAATAGATGCTACACATAACCTATTGTCCTATGGGGTGTTCAGAAGCAAGAAAATTAGGGAGTACTAGCTTTAAGCTAGCACAAGGCAAGTGTTTTGTAGAGAGAGACCTTTTTGCTATTTAGGGTTCCGTAACCGAACGGTAAACGAGACCCTGCTAAGACTTCGCTGTCCGTCCGTCTGTCTGTCGGTCCGTCTGTCTGTCGGTCCGTCTGTCACCAGGCTGTATCGCACGAACCGTGATAGCTATACAGTTGAAATTTTATATTTAAATTATTAAAATTACTACAGCCCGCAACTTCGTCTGCATAGAATTGGTTTATCGCTATCTCGCGGGAATTACGCAATTTTCCTGGATAAAAAGTAGCCTACGTGTTATTCCAGATTATAATCTATATATGTTCCAAATTTCATCCCGATCTGTCCAGCCGTTCTGGCGTGAAAGAGTAACAAACATCCATACATCCATACTCACAAACTTTCACATTTATAATATTAGTAGGATTTCTGTTACCGCTATAACAACAAAATAATGAAAACAGAATATTTTTGTCTGTTTGTCTATATGTAAGTAACCAATATGAAATGATCTCACACTGCCTACGTTTTGCTTAGGTGTATGGCTCTACTAACACTGAATTTCATATTCACTTGCCGAATTTGTGGACCCTCGGTGCGCAAGTCTGACTCGCACTTGCCCGGTTTTTTTATTACCTTATCAGCCAGCTTAGCTCTAACAAAAATAAACAATCAAAATCACAACCTCCCATACGAACAGCGATTCGTATGCCGCTATTTTCAGGTCATTACCCCCCATGCTTGAGCGAGCGGGAAATACCACAGTTTGTATTCCACCCGAGTCTACTAGGGCCTATTTGTTCAGAGTATCGTGACTTTTTTTATCTGCTACTTTTCCAGGATAGGCATGTGGCACTTGGATTTTTAAAGCTTCGGGGCTGATGGAATTTAGCGATGTGTGATTTCTTTAGGCGGAAATCTTGAGATCGAATCAGATTGTGGGTCTGAGGTAAAGGCCAGTTTATTCTGTGGAACTAACGTCACGCGGTCGATGGATTAACGCTTTATAAGTGATCAATCAAATGCCGGAATATTACTCAAAATAGTCGTTGCACGAATTTTATTGTAGGGTGTATAACTAGGCTTTGGTATGTGTTGTGTCTCAGCTAGCGTCATAAAAGTGTTCACTTAGGTATATAAAAAATGTAAAAACTGAAGTCTGCTTGCACTTGCCGTGCAGTCCTGTCAACCGCACACCGACTGCAAGCTGGCTGCACGGTTGTAATGCAGTCGTGTTGCAGTTGGAACGACTGCAATACAACTGCATTACAAATTTATTGCCATGGTGCGATTTTGCGAGCGAAATTACTCTCTCTCACGCACATTTTGATACGCATGTTTAACACGCATACGTGTTTACACACACACACACATATCACGTCTATATCCCTTACGGGATAGACAGAGCCTATGGTAACAAGACCTAAAGGCCACAGTTAGGATAATTATGAGCATATAAGTAGGTAGAAAGGGGAATCATAACAGTGATAGCAACCCATCACAGCATCGCCTATAGCATGATTTCTAAGATTTTAGCCAAAATCCCCTCGATGGGCTTTTACCATCTACGCGGGCAGAGAAGCAACAGGTACATTCTATGTTATTTCTTTGCTCCCAGACCAGTATGGAAGTACTACGCATACGTGTTTAACACAAAGAAAACTCACTCGTCATCGTGCATTGCAAGAGATATACCAGACGGTATCGACGTCAGTACTATATTAATAAGTTGTGTTGTGCCGCGCTTGCTGACCGCGTTTTCTACTTTTTAAATCGTGTCAATTGCTAGCGTTAAAAACGTCTGTCCCGTTGCCAAGTTGCTATGGATTCGTTCATCATATCGCGCAGTAAATGTTGTTTCTAATGCGACTGCGATTGTGTGTCCTGCGTCATTAGTTTTAGTAAGTAAACTGCATCGCCAGTTTTGTTTGCGATAGGACGTTGTGCTTTTAAACAGGCAAACATTTACGTGAAATGCATTTGGAAATGTGGTTTTTTGAAGATCCGCAGTCAATTTAAGTCTGTTTGTGAGATGGAGTGGAATCAATTGCATTTTTATGTCGGGAGAATAGTGACTCGTGTTACCAGCTTGTAAAAAATAAGGAGATTAGATAAAGTATAATTAAGTCATTGTTCGTCCAAAATGGACTAACTGCTGGAACTTATCCAATCGTAAAGCTATCTCAATTGTATACGGTTTGATACAATAAACGTTTCTTATTGCTAGGTAAACACATTACATTTCTAAACGTCACTGAAAATTAGAACACAGAAAAATCCGGAAAGTAAAGCGATGGCGGGTAATCGAACCCGGATCCTCGTCATTCCGTGACGCGTGCTAACCCACCTGCTACCTGCTATGGGTGGTGTAGGGGCATAGCACGCGTCACGGATTTTTCGGATTTTTCTATGTGTTCTAATTTTCAGTGACGTTTAGAAATGTAATTTCTAACGGTATAACCGTAAAAGAAAACATAAAACATCAAGAAGCAAAAATTCTTGATTCATTTGATAGTACTAAGGTAATGTTAAAGGTAGTTTTTGTATGATTGCTTTATATGCTTTTGCATGCATTCCGTTCAGCGTGGCTCGACAAGTGACGTACGCTCCGAAGCGTATCGATGTCGACATGCTTGCCTGTAGCTTTGTCGCATGCTTATGTCAATGTCATGTAATTTCATTCCTTTCTTAGCGATATCCGGTCACTGACTCTGTCTGTCTTCTAATTTAAAAAAATACGGAACCTTGGCCAAAATTGGGTATGTATTCGACCTTTTTTAACCGCTATTACGATAGCGACAGCACCAGTCCTCCCCCGGGAAATGAGGTGATTCTTTAATGATATTGGCGTTTTGCAAGTTGTGGTACCGTAGCGTGGCGTGTCGATGCCATTTAAAGCTTGTATCTTGTAACTTGAAGTAGTACACAGGCTATGTACTTGTCCTATATAGATAGGAGCACGGTGATGGAGACAGGAGATCAGGCCGAGTATCGATAGCACACTGTTTAATAATAACCTATAGGCAAGATAAATAAATATAGGGGTCTCAGCACCGAATATAACTTTGATCTTTCGGTGTTGAGTTCCTTGGTCCGTGGGGTCCTAGCGCTATTAGCCTCTTCAAAGATACTTCGAAGAGGCTAATAGACGCTACGGGTGAAAAATGTAGTAGCAATATGTCTACCTACTAACGCAACTATGCGATGCAATACTGCCCTACGATATGCAGAAGTATAAAGGGTCAGACTGACAGCTGACAGCAGGCTTAGTAATGGAGTCCCTATTGACAGGCTTTGCATAGGTAGGTACTGAATCTATAAAAATTCAACGCAAACTTTACTACATTCTCTGTCCCTATGTACCTATGTCCCTATGTATGCTGATATCTTAAAAACTACACAACGGATTTTGATGCGGTTTTTTTAATAGGTAGATTGAGTCAAAAGGAAGGTTTTTATATATAATTCTACGCAGACGAAGTCGCGGGCAGAAGCTAGTTATAAATAAATATTCCTGAATGATAGCAAAACTATCAAATTTAGTTAGTATTTTATTAAAGGCACATCGATGCGAGTAACCCTCTAGAGTTATTAGGAAAACTACATTTTTTCCGTCTGAAAGAAAATATTTACCAACAAAAACTCAACGGAAAATAACAAGATTGACGCAAACCAGGATTTGCTGTTGGGTACGTACGTTGGGTAATAGAGAAAAATAGCAATTTCTTTGGATATCCGTCGAACAACGTACATACTCCATTAGAGGAACATGAAAAACTACATCCTATGATCAGGATAAGGGATTCGTTAGGAGGCAAAGTAATGAAATAAATCAGTCTCTACATGGTTGAATTGGGAGTAATAAAAATAAAAAATGAAATAGAATTAGGCTCTTTGTTCGACTTTCTCGTTTTGGTTCAGAAATATTTTACACGACTTACCTATAATACGTACAAGACCGTTTTAACGTTTCACTTTTGCGAACACACACAACGCTGATGATCTATTTTTCATGTCTGTGTGTGTGTTTTTTCCGTTTTTCTTTTCTGTAATATAATGTATAATCTTATATTTGTGTGTCTTGCAAAAAGGAATAAATGTATTCTTTCTTTCTTTATTTTTCTTATTAACGGGGTAGACAGAACATAGCCTAAGGTAACAATATACTATAGGTGGAAAGGGGAATCAAAATAGCGATGGCAACGCCGCATCGTCTATAAATGAATGAATGAATGAATGAAATTCTTCACAATACCAAGACCAAGACTTTTTCTACATAATTCCAAGGTACCCTTCCCTTGATGGGCTGTTGCCATCTGCGCGGAAAGAGAAGCACTCGAACATTTCGTTTATTCTTTGCCAGACCAGCATGGAAGTCGAAATCAATTACAAAATGCAAACAGGCCTTTAATGTCATCGCTCACTTGTCCTACTAAATCATCAAAGCCGCGCTATTGTGAACAGTCGGGCGAAACAAAAAGCGCCCTCTGCCGACGAGTCCACAAAACATTCGAGCCGCAAGCACCTCATTATTATTCCTACCGGAGACCATAACAATCTATGTTGAGAGTCCGTTCGGATTTCAGCGAGTTTACGACTTAAACGAGGGAACGTCTATCACACCAAGGAGTAACGTTCTCCTGTCTTTGGTGACATCAGGGCTTGGAACCTGGCGTACGATTTTTGAAAGCAAATTATGTGAAAATACCACTCGAAAGTGGTGAAAAATTGTGCTGAATTTTAAATACGAGTAGCATAGAAGATGTTTACGGGTCTCATTAATCTTGAGAACTAGTCAAAAATTTGATTACAGCTGTAGTTTTGAAGATATAAGCAGATTTATACCACTTTCGAGTGATGTGATTTCAAAAATAGGGCCCCTGTACCGAAATTAAACGGGAAAACTGACGGACGGAGAAACAGACGAAGGGGGAACAAACTCATTAGACGAACAGAGAACCACACGAGACGGACCTATACGCATTATTTTAAGCTTGCAAGAGACCATAGCTTGACCACCAGCAAAATGGTTTTATAATGGTATTTTAATCCCCGATGCAAAAAAGACACCAATTGAGAGCTCTCTCTCTTTGTCTTTTCAAAAATGATATAAGGAATTCTTGACATAAAATTGATCAATAACGTTCTCGATCATCAATAACATATTTGTAACGTGTTTGTCAATTGTATTTTGTCTTGTTTATTTTGCACAATAAAGAGTTTACATACATACATACATACATATTACATTCGTCGTGTTTTTTCATTTTTTTAAATAAAGTCTTGCTTTTATTTTGGTTAGAGGTACAAATCTAAGAACCCCTCAAAGTCAACTCAAACGTCGCCCGACTTAATCCATCTTTCACCCGTTTATAGTCCTCGCCCGCGTGGTGCAAGGGCATTAAAGCGATCGGTCTATTTGAAGTATGCGTCCGTAGCTACAAGCCTACAAGCATTCGGAACTGTGTGAAACGTACCTTTGTTAGCTCGCGCTCAAGTGTGCGTAAATGAGAAAATACCCTCGTTTTACGAGACGCCCTGAGATTTTTACGAGCAAACTCCTGTTGTATCTATATCTATAGCCGTAAATCAATGATGCCCTGTTTGTGTAGTCACACTTAATGTAATAGCCATGTTCTCGGAACTCAGCAAACCCATGGCACGGTCGTGACGAACAAACAAAAAGCAGTAAACGAATATGAATGAAAGTAAATATAGTATTACTAGAGACCCGCCCCGGCTTCGCACGGTATATTATGCATGTGTTGTACATATAAACCTTCCTCTTGAATCACTCTATCTATTAAAAAAAACCGCATCAAAATCCGTTGTGTAGTTTTGAAGATATAAGCATACATCGGGACATGAGGACAGAAAAAGCGACTTTGTTTTATACTATGTAGTGATAGTGAAGTGATAGTGATTTCAGCTAACGTGAGACATCCTACCTACTAAAATTATAAACGCGAAAACTTGTAAGTCTGGATGAATGTTTGTTACTCTTTCACGCTGAAACGACTGTACGGATTTGGATAAAATTTAGAACGGAGATAGCTGATACCCTAGATAAACACATAGGTTATTTTTTATCCCGGAAAATTGCATAGTTCCCGCGGGATAGTGATAATCTATTTTTTTTGCAGACGAAGCCGCGGGCAGCAGCTGGTCATACATACATACACACACATATACATATCACATCTATATCCCTTCCGGGGTAGACAGAGCCTATGATAACAAGACCTAAAGGCCACGGTTAGCATAATTGTAATAAATAATTAATTTTAAATTAAATGGCTAACACCGCGTCGAAGCGTGCGGACACTCACTCCTGAAGAAGGTCTTCGGAAATAGACTGAAACTTCAATTTTCAATCATGATTTAGCAGTTTAATTTTTAATTTTTTTAAGTATGATTTATTGTGAACTCTCGCAATAAAATTGACCAAAACGACTGGACTGCAGTAAATTAAAAGCATTTTATAAGAGCCCGTGGGAGTGCGAGTCGGGTTACCTCCGCATGTGGTCAAGAGCAGCGGTTCGTTTTCGGATCCGTCCGGGGGGAAGAGTAATGCTTGGTCCGGTGCACCCTGGGCATCGGCTAATGATTTCCTGGTAGTTTCTGTGGGGCATCATTGACCGTTGGCTAAAAGCCCGACAGTGAAGTTTTGTCACAAGATTTTTTGAATTATATTTTTATTACTTTGACATTGGCAAAGTTGTCGCTATAACGACTTGATGCGCCACAAATAAGAAGAAGAAGTAGGAGCCCGTGGTTCTAAACAAGACAAGTTATACGCCCTAGAATATATTTCTCTTCAGATATCAGACATACCTCCCTCAGATCCATTAAGAAAGAGAGTGTAGGCTAAGCGCGCACTGCGGTGCGGCGAGTTGCGGTTGTGGCATGCACCACAATAAATCTGTAGCAAGTCACAGATTTTTTAGTCGCATGCGGTTGAATAACTTTTTTTTCTTTTAATATTAAAACAGACAAACGGGCATGCGGCACCTGATGGTAAGTGATCACCGCCGCCCATGGACAACTACAGCACGAATGGGACTGCTAACGCGTTGCCGGCCTTGCAAGAAATGGTACACTCGCCTCTTAAAGGTACACATGTCATAGCCAGTTGGAAAAACCCCAGCCGCCAGCCCATTTCAAAATTTTGCACGTACGGGGCAAGAAAGACCGCTTAAATCGCACGGTGTTGGAGCACCAACTATCGAGGTGATGTTGGTGGAAACTAATTTTGCGTGCTACTTTTGTGTGCGAACCGCCACTGTGGTTCATACATCACAGATTTTTGCGGGAGCAAACCGCAACTTACCGCACCGCAGTGCGCGCTTAGCCTTAGGCAGCAAAGAAATGAATGTAACTAAACGTCTAGGATAAACCTTCCAACAAAACTAAATTACTAGCTCTTAATCATTGTCACTAACATCTTATTGAATAGGTTTATATTTGTCCTAATACAATACTAATATTTATTAAGCTTCCCTTGTCACAGTAAACTTGTTCCTAACAGCAAATCAACTGAGTCGAAGGATATTATGTGGATATTATATGACTGTTTTTTATTTGTAAATATAGATTTTTATAGTTATTTTTAGCATAGATATGTAGGTTTTTAGGATTAGTGTTTGTATATATAGTTTAATTTGTTTTAATCCCATTTTGTACCCTATTAATGAAGAAGTTAGATAGCTAGTCACTTATAAAAATATGTCAAAAAATAAGATTTACCCAGGCACGTAACAGGATAAGTAGAGAGATATTTGATTAATTTAAGTTTTTAGCATCGAAGACTCTTAATATGAACTGTGTCACAGAAAATCCTTAGCACTTTCAATAAATACTACCAATCATTTCTTCCTATTAAATATTCAGTAATATTATTTAGGTATCGGGCTAAGTTTTGCGACGAAACATAATTTCAAATCAATAATTAGGCCAATCATTTTTCGATTTAACATACATACATACATATATCACGTTTTTAATCTTACGGGATAGACAGAGCCTAAGGTAACAAACCCTTTAGGCCACGTTTAGCATGATTAAAGGCGTATAGGTAGAAAAGAAAATCAAAATAGTGATAGGTTGCTAGCCGCATCGTCTATAACATGATTCTTAAGACTTTCGCCCATTCCCTCGATGAGCTTTCACCATCTGCAGGGGAAGAGAAGCAACTGGTAAATTCTATGTTTTTTCAATTTAATCCTTCAATTATTTATACTTACTTATTTTATCTGTAGGAGTTTTTTAAACTGTTGTACTGATTGGACGTAATGTCTACTGTGTTATTGACCATGACATTGGTGAAAAGGCATATGTCTATTATGTATAATATCGCTACCTCGGGGCTCAATTGTCGTATAAGCCAAAAGTCGATTTTTCAGGAGAGCCAAAAAACTAAAAAGAAAAACAAAAAAAAATTGTAACTCTTTTGTTTTAACTGTTATAAAGAAGCTTCGTAAGATGAAAGTTCTTAAAATTATGAGTAGAATAATATGAATTCATAATATCGCTACCTCGGGGCTCAATTGTCGTATAAGCCAAAAGTCGATTTTTCAGGAGAGCCAAAAAACTAAAAAGAAAAACAAAAAAAAATTGTAACTCTTTTGTTTTAACTGTTATAAAGAAGCTTCGTAAGATGAAAGTTCTTAAAATTATGAGTAGAATAATATGAATTCATAATATTTAAGATAGAACCCATAACAAAGAAAATAGATGGCTTATACGCTTCTTAAAACCAAACAGAATGACGTTTATGACCCAAAATAATAGTTGCTGTACATGCTACTTAGGACGTATAAGTCAGCTATTACGATTTTTGAAAAAATCAAAGGTATAAGTCACCGGTTTTCTTTTTTTGGTTAGATACTTTACTGTAAAAAAATAAATCATGTATATACACCCCAAACTACTTTACTGCGATAATGATGATAAGGTAGGTATAAACCAAATCAGTTTGAGAATCGTATTTAACTTTCAAAGTCCATTCATATTAAAAAGGTTTGAGGGTTTGGTAAGTAACAAAAAATTCGTTTAGAAAATATATATATTGCTGAAGGTAAAACATCAATGCCAAAGAAAAAAAAACACAAATTACGTTGTTATTATTAAAAAGATTGTTCAAGTACCACATAAAACGATAAAAATGAAAAGTAGCAACAAGAATATAGCATTTAATACTTCTAATCTCTTTCAATTAAAAATAATCTTTTTTATAAAAGTTATGTGTTTAACGCCGTTTTTACTCCAAATTTATTTTTTGTTGGCGTTTATTGCCATGAAATGAAATGCTACTGCAGGCCGTACACCAAACTTTATTCTGTTATTGGAAAAAATCAGGTCGTATTCACCAAATTGGTTTAGTGGTGGCTTATACATCTTAAAAATGAAACGTAATGGCAGGTTGTATAATAAACTTTGTTCAATTTTCAGAAATCGTTAAGGTCGTATACGCCAAGTTTGATAAGCAATGTCCTTTATGCCAATTATAAATCTTGAATTAGGGTCAATAATACCTTTGCCTTTTTCACACTCTGAGTAGCTGGCTTTTATAGCTCGTTTTTTTTAAATTTCCTGTTTAGAGTTACAGAAAATGGAGGTTGTATTCGATATTTTTTTGGGATTTGGAGAATTTTAAATACACAGATCGATAGAGAAAAAAAAACTGAGCAAGACTGCATTCAAATCTCATTTTCGTAAAAATGGCTTATACGACAATTGAGCCCCGAGGTAGCGATATGGCACAACTTATACAGCTTCTTATTAAATGTAATAACATTCGCCGGATTTATATGTTGTCGTCACGTATGAGTGTTTACTTATTTATTATCATTCGTTTATTCAGGATAAAGTAAGTATGTATATCTGTTTATGTTACGTAAACACATAAACTAGACTAAAGGACCGACAGACGCACAAAAGTGACTTTTTCCATATGGAAATGTCAGCCAATCTTCTTTAGTTAACTAACTTTACATACATACATAAATCACGTCTTTATCCTTTACGAGGTAGACAGAGCCCAAGGTAACAAGACCCAAAGACCACGTTTAGAATGATTGTGGGCGTATGGATTGAAAGGGGAATCAAAATAGTGATGGGTTGCTAGCCACATCGCCTATAACATGATTCCTAAGATTTTCGCCCAAGATCTGTTTAGTTAGTCTACTTTCATCCATCCGCTCTACATGCCCAAACCAACGCTAAACCAAAAAATGCTAAAAGAACTCGTAAAATGTAAGGGACAAAAAACATTTACGCTACAATGTATATTTACTAACAATGATATGCAACTAAATATCCGCCCAAAGAAACAGGAAGCCACTCCACTATAAAATTTTAACGAACCCAGCTTCATCTTACGCAGAGAGCCTTCCAGATTCCAAGTAGCAGACAAGTTTTAATTACAAACAGTGCTTTTATCTCATAAACAATCATTAGTACTGGACCCTGTCCGAGAGCGGTGATTGCTTGAATCGTTTCACAAACGCTTCGCTCGTGACACTCTGAAGCGAAGCACGACGAGCGAAATGACGGTTATGACTTAGAGAATAGTACACTAGCTGTTGCCCGTGACTTCGTCTGTAATGAACTAATTTACCATTCTCTCGCGGGAACTTCCCAGTTTTCCGGGATAAAGTAGCCTTTAATATTCCTGATTATATTCTCTGTTCCAGATATGAATCACATCTGTCCAGCCGTTCTGGAGTAAGAGAATAATTAACATACATGCAAACATCACAAAATTTCGCATTAATAATATTAGTAAGTGTAGGATAAAAAATAATAACACGTAGCTTCATGCCATACAACAATTAGATTCTTAATAGTAATTAATAAATTATTTAGTTTTCGAGCGTCTTGCTGGATAAACATTTGACAAGCAAAATTAGAACTACGAAATAAATTGAATTATTTTTTCTATTAATTATTTTGATTTGATTTCAAACGATTTTCGGAAGTTAGAGTCAAATGCTTTTATCTCTTATCCTGGCCGTTCATTGGCGTTCAGTGCTTAAATAACTATAACAAACTTCGCTTGTGACACTCAGAAGCGTTGTGTGACGAGCAAAATGAGAATGCAGAGTGGCACAAAAAATACGAATAACAAACAATATGAAAAACAGCAAGTTTTCTAGAACCGCGGTTCCGCCGTGGTGGCACTAATACTAGTTCTATACGTGTTGTGACAATCAAAGCATCGTATGACAAGTGAAATGACAATTCAGAAAAAAAACATATTTTGGGCCTCACTTGTCTTATTGTGATGCACTACGTATGGGACGGCAAAATCTCACGTTAAATAGAATGCATTTTGATCAACGCCTTTTTCTTTCTCTGAAAATAAAACCGTGCTATTGCCTTTTAAACCTTAAACGATGTCTTATTATCAATCGATTTCGAAGAGATAAAACAAACTGTATGCTTAGTGTAAGTTTTCGGTCACAAAATACGTCTCGTACGCGTTTGCGTTACGTCAAATACTATGAGAACAGTTTGTTGCCGTTTCGATCCGCCAGTGGCGCTGCCAATTATTCCATAGTAATTGAGACGTTTACGTGAACGCGTTCGAGACGTTTTATATGCGAAAACTTACACTAGAGGGCTCTGAGTATCACGGAAACTTTATTCTAAAACACGTTAATGCAACAACGGAAGCATTCAACTAGAGAAAGTCAGTAGCACCGGCATCGTAAAATGCTGAACGTTAACAATTCCCGTTCATAATATTAAATTTACTTCTGGTCTAGGGAGTGCCTGTGTCTCGAAACTTTACAGTTTATTGCCTTGGTGGAGTACGGAACTTCGTCCGTTACTACAAGGTATTTACATTCCGTTGCAGATTCGGCTTGGCTAATACATGAAACACAGAACAGTGCTTAGTCAACGGCTATTGGAATTGCGGATATGGCCAAGTGTTTGGGAATAGTTCTGTTTATACAAGATTTATGGGTACAACTGTAATGACTGTTTTTTCCTGGTCAGATGAACAGATGGTCGGGGCCGAAAGCTGCTCGTGTGGAGACGGATCGGCAAGCGCAGCGGAGGACGTGCACCAACGAGGTGGACGGATGACCTGGTTAAAGTCGCGGGTCCATGGTGGACGCAAGCAGCTTCCAATCGAGTCACGCCTCTTTCCCACAGGGGTAGGCAGAGACTACTTTGTTCCACTTGCTACGATCCTGAGATACTTCATTCGCTTTATCCACATTCATCAATCTCTTCATACATGCTCGTCGGTTTCGGGTACTCCTGACCTGATCTTTTCTCAAAACGTCTCCTATTTGGTCTCGGAACGTCCGCCTAGGCCATCCCCTCTCAACGTTACGTAACTCCCCATATATATCTGTTTAGTTAGTCTACTTTCATCCATCCGCTCTACGTGACCAAACCAACTAAGCATACTTTTTTCTATCCTAGTCACTATATCTTCACACCAGCACGTTCCCTTATCACACTGTTCCTTATTCTATCTTTCAGTGATACACCTTCCATACTCCTTAACGCTTTCATTTCTACTGCATTTATTCTACTTTCATGCTTCTTTTGCCATACCCAAGTTTCGCTACCGTACATTAATGTTGGAACCAGCACCCCTCTGTGGACAGCCAGATGCGCCTTCTTCGACACCTTCTCACTGCTCACATAGGCGCGCAGCGCCCCATTGACCATATTTCCTGCATTTACTCTTCTTTCAATATCACTTTCACACCCAAGTCTCGCATTATTAATTTGTTTTATGAGACCCTTAAATAATTCAATTATTAACAATGTATTGATTATTCATACATATTGAGTGCCTTCCGAATCCCTAAACGTACGGCAAAAGAATTTCGGCGGAACTATTGTGTGCCAAAAGTCACTGAGCATTCACTACAGAATTATTTCGCTTGATAACTTTATGGACGACCTTTTTGCGCTTCACGTAGTTTCTGTTGTGATTCAAGATGTAATAAAAATCGTAACCATTAGATAATTTCCTACGAAATTGATTTATTTACGAGCTTCTCGGACTATTTAACGTAATCATTTCTCGTTTCTTTCATGCTGGTCTGGGAGCAAAGAAAAAACATAGAATGCGCCAGTTGCTTCTCTACCCGTGCGTAAAAGCTCGTCGAGGGAACAGGCGAAAATCATAGGAATCATGTTATAGGCGATGAGGCTAGCAACCCATCACTATTTTGATTCCATTTTCCACTTATACGCCCACAATCTTGCTAAATGTGGCCTGTAGGTACCTGTTACCGTAGGGTCTGTCTCCCCGTAAGGGATAAAGACGTGATTTGTGTATGTGTATTTTTCGTTTGCGATTTTTGATTTTAACAAGGTTACCAAAGGAGGACGTTCCAAGTCAAAGAGTAACAGTCAAGAACTGTAACCAGTTAGGTACCATAAGACATAAAAACGTCTAAATACTTTTCACACCTCTCATTCAGAAAAGTAAGCTTTGCCTGTCGAGAGGGATCAAAGTGCAACTTTTCTGTTCAAGGCTTTTCTAAGTGTTTTGTTTGCAAATGCAATTTTTTGAAGTTGATAATTGTAAAACCACGCCATTTTCTATGCTGGTAGCTCTTTAATTATATTCAGAATTCTTTTTCAAGTTTTAAAATGTTCGGTGTGAAAAGTACTATGAGCCACTCGGGAGCAAAATTATTTTCATCTTGGGCGTTATAATTTGAATCCCTCATTATTCGCTACATTCTGGATTCAATGTAGCGCCCTCGCCGTAAACACATCATTTTCCTCCCTTGTGACACAAATAACTATTTAGGCGCCAAACAACTGGCTGTTTCGATACTTATAACCTCGACTGTAGGTACATATTATATTTTTAGATCATTTGTAACTTTTTACAGAGTAGGTAGTTACGTCTTTATATGATAGAGACAGAGCAAAGTATCCAATTGGTCTTATTTTAATACAGAATACAAAATACAGAAAATGCAGGAACACTCATCATTATAAAAAAAAAAGTTTCATACTGCAATTTTCAAAATAATACTACTAACTATCACTGTTCACTATCCATCTAGCCAAATTAAAACCAGTTAGATACATAGGAGCAACTCGTAACTTTTTCCCACTTTGTTGCAAAATTCCCCCTTAAAACGTTAAACAAAGTCGTATGCAAATCTTCAGTGAAATCAAGACAACAATGAAACAGATTTGAGCGCAATCGAGTATCCTCCAACAGTTCTCATTGTTATTGAAAATACAAGCTGAAACATGAAACAAATCCGTAATATAAGCAGAGGGGATGTAATTTACCTAATCTTTAATCCGGGATACGGGATACAATCAAAAATAAGGAGCTCAAGTTACGATTTGTTAGAAGAAATTAACAGTTATGCCGTTATAGTACATTACTGTCTAGGCCAGGAAGTAGGCAATTGCTGGCTGAGTATTGGTTTGAACGGACGAGCTTGCGAGTCCGTTTAATAATGCGAAGCCAGCAATGCTATTCTGGCCGAGGCAAGTATAGTGCTTTTCTCAAAAATCGAAAATAAAACAACAACAAAAATAAATGCATAAAGGCATTTGAAGAATGTATTTTTCTACCCAGAACACCTATAAAGCTATTTCAGACACAGATAAACACGTTGTCGTACTAGCTTTTTTTTTAATTTGATGTTTTAAGTCTTGTGCCTTTATTTTATAATGGTGATTTGCATTTTTAAAAAGTTAATAACTGGACAGTAATGGAATTTGTATGCAACATGTCGAGTTTAACGCAACAGTAATTTTTTTTTTAATTTTGGACTGGCCGGCAACAATTAACTGCCTGTTCTGATATGTAGTTAACAATGACGACTTTAACGGAAATTTTTGAGAAAAATTCAATAGCGTCTAGGTTTGCGTGGGGGTGTGTGTAGGAATCAGGGTGTGAGTGTAGGTTCTCGAGTGGAGACCGCGGCAAGCGCAGCGTAGGACGTCCACCAACGAGGTGGACGGATGACCTTAGGCTAAGTTCAGATGACCGCGCGGCGACGCGCGGTTGGCTCGGCGCGCGGTTCAAGATTGTAACAAAATCTATGTTGCCGCGCGGGACAAGAAGTTGCGCGCGGTGCACGGCGGCGCGCGCGGTCCCGCGCGGCACCGCGCGCTCATGTACACAGCAACATAGATTTGTTACAATCTTGAACCGCGCGCCGAGCTAACCGCGCGTCGCCGCGCGGTCATCTGAACTTAGCCTGAAAGTCGGGGGTCACGGTGGATGCAAGCCGTTTCCAACCGAGGCAACTGGAGGTCCAACAATGGACGTCTTATGGCTGATGATGATGAGGTTTATTTAATGAACTATTCTACTGAGATTAAATAACAAATATACGCGCTTTCGTTTTTATAATATTCGTAGGATCAGTAGAATATAAAAAACTGAAACAATTGCAATTTATAAAATGATACAAGAGCCATTTTAGAGCACATTTTGGAGCAGACACAAAAAACTTATTAAAAGTTTCAAGGGATTCAGTGTAGGTATACATTTTGCGTGTACATGTGCCGAAAACACTGTGATTGAGACGAATCATTACAATATATCCCCAATATGCTTGCAACATTATGCTTCCCACAGGGAAATCTACGTACATCCTCCAAACCCTATAGAATATGCAAAAAGCCATACATTGCAGTCCTGATTTTCTTTTCCTTTTTTTCGTTTTATTTTCCGTATGTGTTACAATTATTAACGCCTATTATGAGTCTCAGAAAATTAATTTCAAATTGAAATTAACATTTATATCCCAACTAAAAAGGTTGCGGGCACCTGCCAAGTGAATAAAGCTGTCAAAGTCAGTGAATTTGAATTAATTTGATAAACATTTATCTTAAAGGTTTCATCTCTCTAAGCTAAGGCTATGTCTAACTTGGTAAGATCGCTTTTAAAAGGAATAAATTCTTAGATTACTTAAACAAGTGTGTTAGAGAGAAAATTTATAAAGCATTTATTTTCTTAATACTTCCCACAAAATAGACCATTGTCCTGCCATGGGCTCTTTTTGGGGCCGATAGATCACGGAGATAAGAAACCTAGCCATAGAACAACAATTATAACAACATGGAATATACATTACGTATTATTTGATTTTTGGTTAAGTTGGTTTAAGTAGTCAGAGGTACGCAACATTTTTTAACCTCACTTTTATATCAAAGTAAAATATTGGTTTTACTGACTACTGAAACTGATGGGTGTAATTAAAACGTAATTTTCTTTACAAAGGCGATCCAAGCTCGCGAAGATTATTACACATCACAAGCTTAAAGGCAACTCTCAAAGAGGGCTGGGATTAACTACGTATTAAATAATTAATAGACTGTCTTGATTATATTTTACTTTTAAGCTCCTGGCTGCTTTTAGAACGATGCATGGTTGAAAATAACAACAAATTCGATAATGCGGGTCTAAGTCTAAAGTCTAAGGTCCGTCCGAATCAATACCACCGTCTTTACTCTTTAATCCTGCCGCCAAAAAGCAGTGCTTGCGCTCTTGTGTTCCAGCCGAGAGTGTGGAGAAGATTGCCGATAAAACTACTAACGCATGACGTATTCTATCTTAGCCCTTAGCTGGCAACGCATTTGGAATCCTCTTATGTTGCGGGTATTCATGAGTGGCGGTGCTCACTTACCATCAGTTGCCCAATTGCTCATTTTCTTTCTTTGTCGTATAAAATATAGAATTATTGTAAATTGAAAGTAAGAAAATCTTTATTAGCCGACAATAATTTTGAACTTAAGTAAACAGGTTTAGCTTCCCTGAGTTTGACAAGACGTATGTTATAGTTACACAAACGGATAACTCACGTATAAAAGTCGAATGTTCGGTTCGCTGCCGGGGCGAGCGCTCCAAGAGGAAGGACTACGAACTAGTCCGAAACATGTCGCGCTACACTCAACTTTTATACGTGAGTTATCTCTGTTTGTAACTATGATTGAGCCTCACGATACTTTCATATTGAAAATAAAGCATATTGACCATTTTGCTTTCATAATGCATCTAGAAATAAAAAAACGTCCTCCAAGTTATCTAGAGACATTAAAATAACTATAACTCCTAAGTGGTCGTTTACAGCTGTTCCGCTCAGCCAATCAGAAACGCGCATTTGCGGTCCGTGATTTATCCATTCAGTAAAATAGGTTTTTCTCCAGTTTCCAATAGGTAAACTAGTTTCGGAGTGAAATAAGGCAATTGCTTTTTGTAAACTTTTATTTTTCCCTCGGCACCTGTTTCTTTCTCTTGGTCCTGTGTTTTAGGATCTTTCGAAGTTTCTGTTTCTCAGGTGCTAATAAAATGCGAATGTTTTATTTTTACCGACGCAAAAATTGCTGTTTGCACGTCATGTTTTATAAACCATCACCCCTTGACCAAACAAAAACTTTTAGGAACGGCAGAGAGAGTCAGGTTTAAGCTACGCCTTGCCGCGAGCATGTGTGCGTGTCTTGAGCATTTTGCTTGTCCGAGATTGGTTACGCTTGTGTGCGTGTAACTGTGCGCACACGCGAGGGCGTAAATTAAAACGTTTGAATAATACACTGCGATAGCCTAATGGAAAGGCGGCCGGACGGACAGTAAACTGTAAAGTGTCCATCAAGGGTGTGGGCGAAAGTCTTAGGAATCATGTTATAGCCGATTTGGCTAGCCACCCATCACTATTTTGAGTCCCCTTTCCACCGTACGCCCACAATCATGCCGTAGCCTTTTGGTCTTGTTACCTTAGGCCCTGTCGACCCGTTATGGATAAAGACCTCATGTACGTCATCATCATCATCATATTCATCATGTCAACCGAAGGACGTCCAATGCTGAACATGGGCCTCCCCCAAAGTATGTAACGTATCTTAAACAAATTAGACTTTTCAATTTATAATTCCAATGTGACAGAGTCACCCAAAAGTTGCATCAAAGAAATTATTCATAATTCCGCGGCACCCGGAACTCAATTTGGCGCATCTGTCATTGTCCGAGGCGCCCTCAAAATTCCAGATGTACTTTATTACAATAATATCAAAACTTTGCAACAAAATGGTGTAACAGGAGCCATCTTTATTAAAGGCCTCGCAAAGGCAGAATGTAAAACGGTGACAGCAGATTAATTCCAAACTCAGAAGTTAATGAAAATGTCCGCTTTGAAATGCTTAATTAAGTGATGGATAGTTAAGTGGTATTTTTACTTAACGATATGAAAGTTTGAAATGGTTAGGCTTTGGGTGTAATGCATCAAGGTTTGAAAGGGGTGAGTAAAGTTGGGCTGGGAATTATTGAGGTATAAAATAAGTAAAAGTAAAAGTAGTAATAAGTTTAAATCTTCCATGCTGGTCTGGGAGCAAAGAAAAAACATAGAATATGTACCAATGGGCGAAAATCATTGGAATCATGTTATAGGCGATGAGGCTAGCAACTCATCACTATTTTGATTCCATTTTCCACCTGCCCACAATCTTGCTAAATGTGGCCTGTCGGTACCTGTTACCTTAGGCTCTGTCTTTCCCGTAAGGGATAAAGACATGATTTGTGTATGTGTATATTGCGTATGTATAAAATAAGTAAAGGTTCATTAAGTAGATTAAGTTAGATAATGATCACGAAAATAGGTACCTACTAAATTTCTTTTTTAAATAAACCTAAGCAACTTTACCGGGTTTTTTTTAAGAAAATGAACAGAACCTATATCAATTACGGAGATGAATAATTTGATAATCGCGCGCCCGCGAAAATCACTAAATTGACGATTTTTCAGGAGAGCTATTAGGTATAATATAATTACTGATTTAAAATTTATATACATATCTGTCCGCAGCGGGTTAATTAACATGAAACAAATAATAATTATGTTTATTAAAATAAATACCATAATTTCAAAATTATGGCAAAATAAACGTTAAGTTACGACTTTATGCTCGTTTTCAAAAGGTCCTATAAGAAAGTTACAACCTTTGGCGATTGATCAGGTCCATTGCATAAAGTCTATACTTTCTCACTAAAGTAATGCATATATAGTCGTAAGCTTGAGTTACAATCCATAATTGTAAAAAAAAACTGCAACAAAAAGACGTAACTATCACTATTGCTTACGCATAAAGTAACTTAGAACTTAAAACTATTTTGCGTGGGGTGTGATGAAGACTAATTGGAGTGGCGTAAATCGTCGAATGTTGTGATGCGACGATTTGCGTGGAAAAGTTCAAATCATACGACTAATAGTAATTACAAAACTCCGTAATTATGAAAAGCATTCACACTTTAGTTTTTGGAAGTTATAGCTAGGATTAACGTCTTTCTAACGACTGAAAAGTCTTATTTTGCATAAAAAACGTGGTACGACCTTTTGCGTCAAAAACTACTCTATGTCAGTCTGGATCTCAAACTATTTCCATACCAAATTTTAACACTCGCTTGAGTGTTTACGCGTGAAGGCGTAAAACAATCCAATTCGCATCATCACTACATAGTATAAAATAAAGTCGCTTTCTCTGTCCCTATGTCCCTATGCCCCTAAGTATGCTTATATCTTTAAAACTGCACACCGGATTTTGATGCGGTTTTTTTAATAGATAGAGTGATTCAAGAGGAAGGTTTTTATGTATAATTCTACGCAGACGAAGTCGCGGGCAGAAGCTAGTTTATAATATTAGTAAAGATTAAAATAAATAGCCGAGCTCTTAGTTGTTCACGCTCGCTGTGAAATAAGATCTAGGGAAAACTTACGTTCATTTTTATTTATAACTAGCGACCCGCCCCGGCTTCGCACGGTATATTATGCATGTATTATACATCTAAACCTTTCTCTTGAATCACTCTATCTATTAAAAAAACCGCATCAAAATCCGTTGACTGGTTTTGAAGATATAAGCATACATACGGACACGGGGACAGAAAAAGCGACTTTATTTTATACTGTGTAGTGATCTAATCATTACGCAACTTTTCCTAATGAAGCCTCGACCTTGACCTAAAACTCCGAGCCAAACTATGTACCATCTAAACTTTATATCTCTTATCGAAAAGTTACATCTTTCGGACTCATACCTAATTGACCAATAAATTTCAACTTCGGGCAGATTCAAGGGCTGTTACCCGATATTGGAAAACACATCACTCGAAATTACAGTCGATTCCCTTATAGATGTCCAGTTTTCTTTGCAGTAAGTATGGAAAAATGGTTACTTGGGGTATCTTTCGAATGTGGTGAAAATCTCTAATTTAGCGGCACGGTAGGATCCAATTGGTTCGCTGCCTCCGTCTTACTCGCTCGTCCTGACGCCAAACAGTTGTACTAGTGCTTGCGCTGTAAGACAGCTGGTAAAATTTCTGGTGCATGAGGTATTCTAACGCATCTGCAATCATCTAGTGTTACGGGTGTTCTTTCTTGAATGGTAGTTCTCACTGCTCCGGCCAGGTGGGATGACGACCTGCGAAAGACTGCAGGCAGATGCTGGATGCATCAAGCTGAAGACAGGGCGCTATGGCGCTTATTAGGGGAGGCCTATGTCCAGCACTGGACTAATATAGGCTGATGATGATGATGATGATGAGTGCTCACAGCTCAGTGCTCACTTATCTTGTCTATCCACACTGGCCGAGAGAGGCAGACACTGGCAGAAGAGGAAATATTTTGGGACGTCTGTTACGACCCGACGAATACCTTAAGATCATAATTGAAGGAAAGGTTGAAGGGAAGCAAAAGAGAGGAAGGCCAAGAAGGACATGGACCAGGTGAAAGAGAGAATAGAAAGCGTGTCGTATCAGAAAGTCAAAGAAAAGGCCCTGGAAAGGACCACATTGAAATTGCTTCACCGACAAGAGCTTAAGTTTGAGAAGAACCCACACTGATGTGCAAGTGGTCTATTCTATAGCTACATTTGCTCGACTATTCTTTTATCACCACGTTTATCGACGCCGCAAGTTTTCACATAATTTACCGGGTGGGCGTTAATTCTCAGTGCAGTTTGTAAACAGCTCGGGATTTATCGCTCGCTTTTTGTAAACAAGCGAGATGTTAGTAAAGCTTATAGACGTAGATGACAAATGGTGAATGAGGTTTGATTTAGCGGGTTTCGAAAACGTTGAGTTATGGCGGATCAATGTTCGCGTTTGCTTTAAATATGGAGGAATTTTAACCAACACCTATTAAAATCCTCCTTTACCTCTTAAAATTATTATGGAATATTTAAGGGGATAGTGATGGGTTGCTAGCCACATCGCCTATAACATGATTCCTAAGACTTCCGCCCATTCCCTCGATGGGCTTTTACCATCTGCGTGGGAAGAGCAGCAACTGGTAAATTCTGTTTTTTCATTGCTCCCAGACCAGCATGGTTTAAAAGGTGTGGTATTTGGAACGTTAACTTTTACCGGCACTAACGTTGGCTTTAGTTTTGCAGAAATCGTTCCGTGAGTCACAGACTGTTCTGGCATTAAATCAGTGCCGCAGGTGTTCAATGCCTCAGCATAATACTGAGCAGCGACCGTTTCACTAACATACATACATACATCATACATACCGTCACGCCTCTTTCCCACAGGTAGGCAGAGACTACCTTGTTCCACTTGCTACGATCCTGACATACTTTCTTTCGCTTCATCCACATTCAGCAATCTCTTCATACATGCTCGTCGGTTTCCGTTAGTCCTGACTTGAAGCTTTTCCCAAACGTCTCCTATTTGGTCTATATATAATTTTTGGTTGATTTTTTGTATAATTTTTGTAAAATTGTGTGTACGCTCTATTTGTGTGTCTTTCAAAAGAAAATAAATGTCTTTCTTTCTATGTTAATTGCCATTACGTGACTCATTTGCTCATCATCATCATCACTTCACTATCACTATCACTTCACTACATAGTATAAAATAAAGTCGCTTTTTCTGTCCCCAAATCCGTATGTATGCTTATATCTTCAAAACTACACAACGGATTTTGATGCGGTTTTTTTTAATAGATAGAGTGATTCAAGAGGAAGGTTTATATGTATAATACATGCATAATATACCGTGCGAAGCCGGGGCGGGTCGCTAGTCATAGTATAAAACAAAGTCGCTTTCTCTGTCCCTGTGTCCCTATGTCCCTATGTATCCTTATATCTGCAAAACCACACAACGGATTTTGATGCAGTTTTTTTAATAGAAAGAGTGATTCAAGAGAAAAGTTTTTATGTATAATTCTACGCAGATGAAGTCGCGGGCAGAAGCTAGTTTGTATAATAAAAACTTACCCAATTTGATTCAACCCACAAAAATCCCTTAGTCTGTTTACTTTAGTCGCTCCACTAGGCTAATTATTCCGATTCGTTTGCCGTATTAAGCTCGTAAGAATAGGGTTACCAGATGTAAATTTTGATAAACAAGAAAAAACTCCTGATTTGCGAAACACTCACACTTCGGTTGTTTTTAATGTTTTTAAGAATAATACAGAAAACAGGTACATAGAGAAAATTACAAGGATAAAGTTTATTCGTAACATTAATATTAAGTTGAAAAACACAAAGTGACATATTGTCACAAAATAAGGTAATCAATAGGCGACTTTATGGCTTCAGAGCAATCTCTTTTATGAAACTTGGAACAGAATGAAGAAAAAAATTGATAAACGCAGGTGCAAGCGTAAGTATTTTTTTAGATAAAAAAACATTTTTGTACTTTAAACCGAAGTTAAAACGACTGTACAAAGCAAGTTTTGATTTGTTATGCATTTGTTTTTTAAATTAAAGAGTTACGTTGGTAAAAAAAACTCTAAAGTTTCCTGACGTTTCTGTTACTGGCCACATTGCCGACGAATGATCAAAATTGCTGACACGCCAGGAAAATTGTTGACGTCTGATAACCCTACGCTAGCCTCTTTCGGTTGTGTACGTTATAGGTTTCCTCCAGTGAGGTACCCACCCGTGGGACCGTTAACAAACTAACCAGGGCTTAGCACGGCTACTTGTTTATTTAAATAGAGTAGTGATGGGACGTCAGGAACAGGTAAAAGTCACTGGTATTTAACGGAACCCTTATAGAATCACTTTTTAGTCCGTCCCTCCGTCCATTAGTCCCTCAGTCAGGACCTTTTCCCCATGAAATCGTAGATATATAGAGTTGAAATTTATATCGAATACTTAGGGCTGAGGCTCCCTCGAGCTCTGAAAAAAAAACAATCCTCTAAGTCAACTCAATCAAAACATACAGTCATTAGAAAAGGTGTTTCCATACAAATTGACGTGCTTCCGAAAATACAGGGCACTTCCAGTAGACCTGGAAATTTGAAAATCCTACTAATATTATAAACGCCAAAGTTTGTAAGTATGGATGTTTGTTACTCTTTCACGCCAGAACAGCTGGACAGATCTGGATGAAAGTTGGAACATAGATAGATTATAGCCTGGAATAACACATAGGCTACTTTTTATCCCGGAAAATTGCATAATTCCTGCGGGATAGCTATAAACGAATTCTATGCAGACGAAGTTGCGGGAAGCTTTTATAGCACGACTAATGCAAGCAATCTAAAAATCTTTCTTTTATGTCTGTCTATCTCAAAACCAATATAGGTAAAATGATCTCACACAGACTTTTCTTTTGCGTAGGAGCAGGACTCTGCCAAGATTGGAATTTTTAAACAAAATTAAACATCAATTATTTTACAATCAAAATCATAAAAAACTTGACGTGGGTTTCACGTTTTCGTGAAACCTGATGAAGTTTCATAAATAAATAACGTTGAGTTAAACTTTGTGAAGGAAGCTCGATTGGCAGGTAATAAAAGCTTGCTGGTTATTTTAAGCGAACAAATAATCGTGGGTCGTGAGTACAGTGAGCAAAATAAAAAGTTACAGCAGAAAAAATACTACTTGAATAAAAAAAAAATGGTAACTAATTTTGCCCGACTGCATAAATGATTGTTCTCGTTAATAAAAACTTTTGTAATAGTGAATGGGTTGCGAAAATGTTTTTGGTTTTGTCTCTAAAAAAGATCATTTTGGTTCTCTAATATTTTTTTACGAACTTAAAAAAACACATGCATACATACACAAATTACGTCTATATCCCTTACCGGGTAGTAGGTATGATTGTGGGCGTGTAGTTGGAAAAGGGAATCAAAATCGTGATGGGTTTGCTAGCCGTCTCACCCATATATAACATGATTCCCAGGAATTTCGCCCATTCCCTCGATGGGCTTTACAGTCTGCGCAATTTGCAAAAAAAAAAATCTTGCATTATAAATAATGTTTTAATTATTCCCAAAGCTTACTTTCTTTCTAGCGACTTTGTTCAACATTATTACACATAAACGGATAACTCACGTATAAAAAGTCTAGTGATGCTCGACATGTTTCGGACTATTTCGTAGTCCTTCTTGGAGCGAAAACATACAATAGTCCGAAACATGTCGAGCATCACTCGACTTTTTATACGTGAGTTATCCGTTTATGTGTAATTATGATTAACTCTCACGGTAGTTTCATGTTGACAGTTGTTCAACATAAGTCATGAGAGGTCATCTTTCATATTGCATTAAATTATTCTGACGCTGTTTCCATTTTTTTGCAGCCTGTTCAATTGCAGAGCGATAAGCTTCACGTTTGTTTAATAAATGCGAGGACATCGTAAATAAATTATTTACTTTTATGACACACAGTCCAGCAAAATCTGAAACAATTGTTGTTCATAGAACTACGGCCAACCATAGCAGCGGCCATATTTGCGAATATTTCTCGTGTTCATGGTCTTCTTAAGGGGATGTTTAGACCCTAAGGCAGTGTCTCTTAACCTACATACATACATAACATACATAACGTAACATACGTAGGTACATAAGGCGCATTTCCCACACCATAAAAAAAAGGTCAATCCACTACCATCACGGGTCGTCCATCGTACGGCGAAAAATTCATTCAACTTGCGGACTGTGTTTATCCGCACGCGACGCGTAACGTCATTTCACTTATTGCCTGGACGTCAGTTCGCTGTGAAATTTCATTTGTCACGGGCCAGCTAAGAGATTACGGCCAATTATGCTTTTATGAAACAATAAAATAGCACCGTTATGCCCAATTCACTATTAACAAAGTTTGCTTGGTTTGTGTTGTTAGGAAAAACATACAGGGATGGAGCGCTGTTCCTAGACGAATTCCTCTTCTTTTTCTAATATGGCCCCATCGATCCGATGATTTCGCCAATGTCAAAGTAATAAATACAGTATTCAAAAATCTTGTGACAAAAATGTCGGCAACGTTGTATCAATTATTGCTGCACTAGCTCATGTGTAATCCATAAAAAATTATAGGTAAGTTTGTTGTTGACTTGTGTTGCTGGTTCATTGAAAAAAGGCTACGGGTGAACTGAAGATGATTTAGGTTTTAAAATGAATATTATAAATAAATACTTTGGTCACATAATGTGTAGTGATAAATACCTGCTTCAACTCATCATGCAGGGGAAAATCCAGGGAAAGCGACCACCCGGAAGAAGGCGTACTTCGTGGCTCAAGAATCTCCGGACACGGTTCAACCTTAGCACAAGCTCACTGTTCCGAGCTGCTGTGTCGAAATTATAGATAGCACTGATGATAGCTCACCTCCGGCAGGAGATGGCACCTCAAGAAGAAGAATTATGGCAAAAAAGGTTCACTCTCTGACAGTCTTAGAAGTTTACTGTTAGGGCATAGCAGTATTTATTTTAACGCCAATATTTAGACCTTAATGAGGAAACTTGTAAAAGTTTGCTAACGAGTTTTTCTTTAGAGTATGTCGAGTATCGCTTAGCAAGCACTAAACGTTTTTCACGAAGACTGATATTTTCCAAAACTCACGGCTCCTCTAAAGATAATGAAGAATTTATTCTAATTTTGAATTGTTTCGTTTTCGTAACGTGCGCTACAGAACAAAGTAAAAGTACCTATTTGAGTGGGAACGTTTTTCTTTCAATTTTAAACGGACTTATTTACGTCTCGACGCTTTATGTTCGAAAAAGTCTCATGTACCTAACAATCTTTTTTTATGTTACGATTTATTTTCTATTTATACAGGGAAAAAAGGCTTGAAATCTAAATTGCAATACATGACCCTAATAAATATAACACTGTAAATTGAATGAATATTTGTTAAACAATATGTTTCGAACTTATTCGAACTGAAATTAACTAATATACAAACATGACCAGATTCATCCTAGTTGAGGGCGAACAAATAATATTCTCCGTTTTCCTCTGACAAACTACCTTCGTAATCCTGTCCGTAAAGAAAGATTTTCTTTTTAAAAAGCTGCGTCCGAAATAGTCCGTATACAGTGTCACGTCAACCCTTGGCAGTTGATTTTTGGGGATTAACTGGCCACTCCTGTTTCCACGTTGGTCTCTGGGGATGCCGTAAAACAAAAAAAACAAAAAACAACTTTTTCGCTTCACGCTTTGTCAAAAAAATGACGTTCGCTATCCGTGACTATCGGCGTATACTTTAGTTGCGAAAAGGTTGGAATTTTTATTTCGGCCTCGTCTAATATTGGTCACAATTTTTATAAGCCTTTATTTAGTTTCACCTGTACCGTTGTCTGGAAACAAATTTTGCAAGTGATTTTTGACACACTTTTAGTGGTCGGATTGACGTGAAATTTGGCGTAGGTCTTGAGTGAAGTTTTGGTGACTCATCCAGGATCGTCTCCGGAGAAGGGAACTCTTCAACGGTTTATCAGATTGACTTGAAATTTGGTACACATTATGTAGGACTGATGACAATGCAAGTACTGTCAACAAATAGTGCATTCAGCAAAAAAATCTTGTATTTTTTTTTAGTTTAGGTTTCTTTAATGTTAACAATGGGGAAGTTTGTAAGTTATGTAGTGCTTTGTTTGGTGTTTAATCACGCAGCTGCACAGATTGAGATTGAATTTGAGGTTAAAAGAGACGGATAAAATCTACTTTTCATCCCGGAAAATTAAGCAGTTCCCGCGGTCAAATCATAAGATCTACTGTTGTTTTCTAGTAAAGGTTACGTCGACACTTAGTTGTCGTATCTGAGTGCAAGTTTAACCTATTTACTACATAGAACTCTGTGCAAACAAACTTGTGGCCAAAAACTATCAAATATTTCAGTTTGTGTGTCATAGGCATGAAAAATTGTTCTGTTCATCAAATTTTCTATCGGGTTTGTGTTTTATACGGCAGTAAATGCTCGTGTTAATTGGAACAGGATTGAAGCTGAAAAATACATATTATTTTTCAATTGATTGGTACAATTTTATTTGCTCGTTTATTAAAATTAAAACATCTGATAAAATAATAAATCCTATACTGCGCAAGATGATATTTTGAAACATATTTTTTCATGAAATAGAAATGGTAATCTTCCATGCTGGTCTGGGAGTAAAGAAAAAAACATAGAATTTACCAGTTTCTTCTCTTCCCGCGCAGATGGTAAAAGTCCATCGAGGGAATGGGTGAACGTCTTAGGAATCATGTTATAGGCGATGCGGCTAGCAACCCATCACTATTTTGATTTCCCTTTCCTGTTATACGCCCTTAATCATGCTAAACGTGGCCTTCGTTTTGTTACCTTAGGCAGACCAGCATGAAAAAACTAGTAAAAAAAGCCACAAAACAATCCAGAACGAGATTGCATCAGTATAGTTAACTCTCAGCGGCGTTTTTTTATAAAAACAGCACTTACATAAAATGTCTCCATCCTGCAAAACACTTTTCACAGGAGTTGTCTTTAGAGCATCTATGCTCTACATCTCTCTGCCATTTCTTGGGCACGTCTTGGCTGTAAAATAACATCCACAAATCCAAAAATACTGACATTTTTCTATATTGCTACGCTCTTTTGATAGTGATCGTGGTCGCCATTTTGTATCTGAATAATTACTTTTTTTGGGAAAATAGTATAGTTATTACTTGTTGCCTTCCACGCCATAGTACCAGTTCAGGTTTTAGCTGTCATTTTTAGTATGGATCTGACGGCGTGCGAACCTAATCTGATTGGGAATTGAATCGCGTTAAGACTTCATCGTAAGGCCCCTGTACTCCGGAGAATGCAGTTAGCAATAATATATTTTAACTTCTATAACTAGTACCTAACTCATCGACAATATACAGCTACTCTCCATCGCATCCACATAACTAATATAAACACTTGATTCTAAATCTGCCATCCTAAAGTTAGTTTAGTCCATCCTATGTCCCGCCATTGGCCCGCACGAGGAGGTTTGCTTCATCCTTCCTAATGCGAACAGCTAGGGAATGGAATTCGCTCCCATCGTCTGTATTTCCGGACAGATACAACCTAGGGCTCTTCAAGGCTAGAGTGAATAGGCTATTACTGAACCAGTGAGTTACACCTTTGGCCTCATCTGCACCTTCCACCAAGTGAGATAGAGGTCAATCACTGGCCAGTTCGTATTAAAAAAAATGTCGCTTCTGTTACCATCTCCCGTCACAAGGGCTTCATTCCAGTTCCACTTGGAATGGGCCCGTAACACTTCCATTCCACGAAGCAAGGACATAACGGCTTAATAGTATGGAAACGACTTCGCTCAATACGAGCCGCTGAAGCCTTTCCTCTCTAATCGTGCTGAAATGCGATAGCGAAAGGGTGATTTTGTTAGCGCTTATGCGTATGTATTTTTATAGGGGGTGATGTGACGGAGATATATTTCAAATCTGAGCCGTGCGGAAGGTACGCGGAGACTTGGGTCAGTTGATTTTTTGAGTTTTAGCAGTCTGTCTTTCAAGACACCTTACCTTATGTTGCGTTGCGTTGCGTTGAAATGAATACACAATACTTTAAAGTACAAACTTGAAACCGTTTGAGAATGAAGTGGCTATAATGCGATCAATACAAATGTTACATACAAAAGTCATGTGAATCACAACACGTAAAATTCTTCAGCCTTCTTCCCGACGGCTACGCGTGTTCTCGGGCGCAGCGCGGATAAAATCTAATAAATTAATAATTTCACTAAATGACTCGAAAAAGGATAAGACCTTAATTTAGCGACTTGAACCGGGGACGCCATAACAATCCCATGGTTTATCAAGTTAACGAAAGACAAATGAACAAAGTTAACTGCGTCTACGATAACTTGGGATAAACAATTAAAACGATGATAATTTATCTGCCTACCAATTAGTGCCGGCAAAACGAATTTATCTGTCGGAAGAGCAAAATTTGTTAAATTGTTGTTGCCGGGTGGGGCAAGTTATAAACGCACTGAATTCTTTGTTTGTGGGTAAAAAGGTTTTTACCTCCGATCCTTTTTTTTTTAACGTGTGGAAAATGCACCTTATGCATTCCCGCGCTCGGGGCAGCAACGGGAGTATGACGGGCTCTCCAGCTCGCCGCTGCCTTCCCTATGGAAGGAAGGGAGAGGCCTACCGTCTAAAAACACACACGTTCCCTCCTGGCTATGGACTATGAGCGTTACGGGGGCACTAGGTGTCACCGCGACGCCCACTGGCCGCCCCGGGATGGGGCAGATGGCAACGGCACCGTTGTGTGCGGGTTCCGGATTACTAACCTCCGATCCTACACGTACCACCAAGGAGGTAGCGCTGCTATTTTTCCTTTATTCTTAGCTCTTAAGGCTGTCATCTGCAATCCTCTTCTGCATCCTAAAGTGGCGTTGTCCACTTACCATGCCTATATAGTTAGCTGTAGCGTCTAGTTAGTGATTTGTTAGAAAATTAACGACAAGTTAACTAGCTTGCCAGTCTATTTATGAAAAAATTACGGCCAGTTAAGGATCGGATTTTTCTGCTTGTCTTTGTATACCATGGGCGCTATCTGGCAGTCTTCAACTCTTGGTAGAACGGGCTTTCACTAGGCAAGGCTTCAGTATTCTTCGCTTACCATCGTGAGCTATCATTGTGTCTTGGAAGGATTACCTAACTAGCTAAGGCTTTTAGACGCGGCTTCGCTTGTCAATTGCGATATTCTATATATTCACATACATACATACATATCACGTCTTTATCCCTTACGTAGACAGAGCCTAAGGTAACAAAACCTTAAGATCACGTTTAGCATGATTAAGGGCCTATTATAGCTGGAAAGGGAAATCAAAATAGTAATGAGTTGCTAGCCACATCGCCTATAACATGATTCCTAAGATTTTCGCCCATTCCGTCGAAAGGCTTTTGCCATCTGCGCGGGAAGAGAAGCAACTGGTAAATTCTATGTTTTTCCTTTATTCCCAGACCAGCATGGAAGAAATATATTCACATTGTGTGTACAAAAAGTGTAGAAATCTCATCGTATTTACAGTGTTCATTTACGTATGTAACGTACGTATGTATGATTTCGAAATTTTGCATGCGTACCTAATCTTGATAACGTTCGAATATCTCTTTCATCCCAAATTATACAGCCTATTTAGCGTGAATGAGTATTTAATTGAATATTATATATAGACATACACTCAGATAAATAGGTATAGTCACAAACTTTCTCATTTATAATTTTAAACAGAGTAATTTATTCTACAGAATTTGTCTATTAATAATGTTTAATGTTTTTATTCCATTGAATCCACTAAAAATAATACATTTTCAACGAATAAATTATATTTACTTTTTGTGTAACAAATACAACAGAAATTATTTTGATTTTTAGTATTTTTAGCTATCCGAGGCCAAAGCCAAAGGAAAACAAGAAAATTATAGGCGGTTGATAATAAGTTAGTTAAACAAATTTATAATTATTACACAAATACACATCCATACAAATCACGTCTATGTCCCTTACGGGGTAGACAGAGCCTGAGGTAAAAAGACCCAAAGGCCTCGTTTAGCATGATTGTGGGCGTATAGGTGGAAAGCGGAATCAAAATAGTGATGGGTTGCAAACCGCATCGCCTATAACATGATTTCTAAGGATTTCGGCCATTCCCTCGAGGGGCGATTACCATCTGCGCGGGAAGAGAAGCAACTGGTACATTCTATGTTTTTCCTTTGCTCCCGGACTAGCATGGAAGTATTATATTATTTTATTATGTAAGTAGTTATTCGCAAAATGTTGCTATATTGTATAGGCTAAAATTACCCCTGGTTCTTGGAATTTTGCTTAAGACCGTATTACATCTGTTTACCGTAAAATTTTCGTAATGGCAACTCTATCTGAATATCTGACACTGGTATTCTAACCCCGGGTCCACAGTAGATAGTTTTTATCAGTATCGTTTGGCAGGCTTAAGGTGGCGAGGATAGATCGTTATCGTTGGTGTAATTATAATATATTCGCTCTGTCCCATATTCAGGCAACCAGCTTACATGCCGGCGCTGCAGCTGATCAGGGCCAAATCCTCAAGCGCCGCTAGTACTTCACCTTACTAAAGGATTATGAGTTTGCGGCGCTTGCGATCGAGACTTTGGAGCCTTGGGCAGCCAACATGAAAGTCTTTGTAAAGGTCCTATCGTCCCGGTTGATCGACGCCTCAGGGGGCCCAAGAGCCGGCGTGTATTTATCCCAGCGGATCGCACTTGCGGTCCAAAGGGGTAATGCCGCCAACGTCATGGGGACCCTGCCGCAGCCAGTAGAGTTAGACGGGGTTTTCTTTTTATGACTTTTCTTGTTTGTAAACATAGGTTTTTATAGTTATTTTTATCAAAGATACGCATGAATTGTGTGTGTTCAACATGAAACTACCGTGAGACTCAATCATAATTACACATAAACGGATAACTCACGTATAAAAGTCGAGTGATGCTCGACATGTTTCGGACTATTTCGAAGTCCTTTTTCCAAGAGCGCTCGCCCCGGCGGCAGCGACACGAACACTGCGCGCCAGCGCTCTGCTCGCGCGGCTGTTCGACGCAACTGACAGCGGCGCACAACTACCCTCGTTTTCATCGTCATTTTTATTATTGTCAAATGTCGGGCAGCACACAACACTGATCACGTCACTCCGTAAAGGTTCGCTCACACTCACCGTTTGGTCAATATTTAAAACAGTTTTCCAACTCGGGGGCACCGACCATCCACTATCCCGGTTGAAATTGGGATACCGACTTATTACGACTTTTTTATACGTGAGTTATCCGTTTATGTGTAATTATAATTGTGTGTGTTTTAAAAATAAATGTAATGCGTTTGTACTTGTCTTACTGTTTCTAGTCTGTGTTACTAAAAGCATCTTCTGAATGTGACTGGGTACAGCGTGTACCCGATTGAGCCTCACAGAGAGGAATCTGGTTTCATAATGCCTTTGCCTTTGCCTTTGCCAGTCTTGTATCAAAACGGGGAGCTGTAAATTTCCCTACAAAGGACCTGATTACTTAAGAATTTGCATAAATTTGATTTATGAAGCTTATGGCACGGGAAATTTGGAATTTAAAAGTTTATTTTGGAAGGGAAACAATATTTTAAATTATCCATTCGGCCCATATCCGGGTTGGAGCGTGCCGGTAACTTTTAATGAATAACATCACAGGGTACTTTTTTGTAAGCCGTGCGTGAATTGTTTGACAATTAAAAAAAAAATGATTTTTTTATTTAGCAATATACAAAAAAAAAATATCATAGCATTAGGCACATACAAGTATTAGCTATATAGGACAGGAGACTCGGCTTTGACTCTGGTTTTCAGTCTCCAACCTGATTAAAAACTAACTTAAAATTTATAGAACGACAGCAAAAGCAAAAAATATTTGAACTCGTTGGATTTCCTAAATATGGCTGCGGGTTTTCCAAAAAAAAGTCCACATGATATTTTTTTTCAGAACTTAATTATTTCGGGTTTTTCTTACTCAGAATCGTTAACCCTATCGATCCTCATACAAGAAAAAATGTGTCCCAAAATTTCCATTCCAGTTCGCCACTTTTTTCAATACAGGTATGTATGGAACGTGACGAAGAGGAAAAGTCTTGTTTGTTTACAATAGAGTTAAAAATGGTTTGGTTTGAATAAAAAATAAGAACGGTAAAATTACGCCTCGTTGTGTGCGTGAAATCGCACACACAAGCAACCAAACTCTCTAAAGGTAATAGGTTGATCTGCGCACATGTGTGTCTAAACTTTTTAATTGGTGTGAGTTTGCAAAACAACGCATTTATTGCAACACATTTACAAGATTATTAGAACGGAAATTAATCATAACCAATATCAATTGAGTTGCGTCATATTAACACATTACACACAACCATGAAAATTTAAATCTAATACAGTTCTAGAAAAAACAAGTACCTACGCTTAAAACTACCGACATTTATCCATAAAAATAAAAAGTAAATGCGAAACGATTTGTGTAAGTGGCCAGTAACTTCTGAAACATTTCATGCCACAGATTATAAAAGCAAACCACCTTTCAACGGCAGAACTCGAGTGGTGCTATGAACCGGATTGCTCTAGTCTTGTTCGCGTGGCCCAAAATTCAGCCGAAACACGAATTATTAACACTCGCTGTAAACGGGTCGTCGCACTCACTGTTTAATAATTCCCCGAGCCGAGGTCGATTGCTTCAAAGTTGCCCAAAACCACTAATTTCGAGGTAATTTCCAAACTCGCGCGACAGTTTCCCAGTTGCGGTATAAATAGTTCGTATTGTCAATTGGAAGTTAATGTGGCTTCAAATTGGGGATTCAAACGTACACAAAATTTAGTTTAAATTAATAAACATACCGTTTTGGTTGGCTCCTCGGGATACAAAACACTGCACTTTTACACTATTTAATCCGAACAGAGTTAAAAAACAACACTGGCCACTAAATGGAACACGGGATTTGAAATTCGAATTGTCCGATTATTTTAATCGGCGCGATGTATCGCACGCGCCGGCGCGTCGACCGGCACTGACTCACGCGCATCCCGAAACACCCTTCGGTTCTATTTTTTGAATTTCGAAATAGGAACAAAAGAAGGGGGGAGGCGAGCGCCCTCAGTCGGCGTTTTGTATATTTAGAACGGCGCAAGCCAAGACACGTTCGCCCGAGTTCGTTCACTCAGGAAAGTGTATTCGAAAAGGAATTCCTAAATGCCATTTATTCCCTTGTTACTACTTGCTAAGATAATAATATAAAAATAGACGTCCGGTATGTTTATTAGTGGTTTATTCCGGCTGTGTGCCGACTGACAGTTCCCGTGCTCATTACCGCCCGATCGATTATGGTTCCGTCCGATGACGTGAAGCCGGATGGCGGGGAATTAAAAAGTGCTCTAGGTTCGGGTTGTCTGTCAAAACATGCGAGCGAAACGGCGCACGCGTTCCAATTCCAATTTAGTTCGAGCTGTGAGTTTTTGTTGCGCCGATATCAAAGCGATTTGGTGATTTCGTTATGTTGACGACGATATCTCACTTTCAGACGTTAAATTGAGCATCAGTGTAGTTTTACGAACGTCACGTAAATTTCGTGGCCTTAGTTGTAGCTTTGAAAAAAAAAGAAAAACATAATGAAATGGGCAAAATGAAATAAAGAGTACTGCGATGCTCAGTCGTTTAGTCGACCAAGAAAATGCTTTAACATATTTTTTTTCAGTTCCTCTATCAGAAAAAATAAGCTGATTGCCATTTTGACTTGTGAGTGAAAATAGGCTGTGACGTTTAAAGCCGTATAAATAAATAGTATTTATTACGAGTATAATGTATGTACCTATTTGATTGTAAGTAGTAATAATAATAAAGAATTTAATTATAATATTTTGTTAGTAAATTTCAATCTTGATAAAATGTTGATAAGAATAATTGATGTAGAAAAATTCAACTATTACATGATTAGATAATAATAATATTTGCATGCCAATGTATTTGGTTAGACATGATACTACCTACAATCAACACTACAAGACCACTTCTTACCATGTCTTAAGCATAATAAATTACATCATTTCATTTCAATTAATTCACTTCATATGTTAAGGACTTTCTTGGTGGAGTATGTTTTAAGTACTTTAAATTCATTTCAAATTTCACAAGTTGCGAAAGCCTAATAGATGATTTCCACTGTAGAAAACCAAAATCGTCGCAGCTGCTATCGCCGCATCGGTTCGTATTTTTTACAATCGGACTTGCAAATCGATTGGCGGAAAAGGCAAGTCGAACTCGCTTATTTTCGTGACCCCTTATGGCGAAATTCAGTAGTTGACTACGAAACATGACTAATTTGAATGACAAAGTTGACGTGTCTAAAAGTGGTATCAGGATATGCCACCGACATTCCTGACAGGCCAGTCGGCTGATGGTCTAGACCAAATTAATCTATCTAAACGTTTCTATTTTAGATATCGTGTTGCAACCGCGATTTGACAACGGACATATGAAGTAACGGCCGTAAATGAAAATTGAATTCTTACTTAATCGGTTGATCGATGCGTCTATTTTCTTGTTCTGTTGTTCCGAATTAGCGTTTAGTTATTCATTATTATGACATAATATTTATGACATTTTTTTTTAATAATAAAACCGACAAACCCGTGCACCTGATGGTAAGTGATCACCGCCGCCCATGGACAACTACAGCACCAATGGGACTGATAGCGCGTTGCCGGCCTTGCAAGAAATGGTACACTCGCCTCTTAAAGATACCCATGTCATAGCCAGTTGGAAAAACCCCATCTGCCAGCCCATTCCAAATTTTTCACGTACGGGGCAAGAATGACCGCTTAAATCGCACGGTGTTGGAGCATCAACTATCGATGTGATGTTGGTGGAAACTACTTTTGCGTCGAGTAGTACGGTGATGGAACTTGGCAGCTGGGATAAGGTTAAAAAGTTCAACATACGTAAGCAAGCACCATCATCATCATCAGCCAAAAGTCGTCTAATGAACAAAGGCCTCTCCCAAAGATCACCAAGAAGATTGGTCTTACGCGGCCCTCGTCCAGTAGAATCTCGAGACCTTTACCAGGTAATCAGTTCATCTTGAGGGGGTCTTCCTACGCTGCGTCTTCCGGTACGTGGTCGCCACTCGAGAACCTCTGCCTCCATCGACCGTTGGTCATTGAAAATATACATACTTGCATACATAATTCACGTCTTTACCCCTTACAAGTTAGACAGCCTAAGGTAACGAGACCAAAAGGCCACGTTTAGCATGAGCGTATAGGTGGTAAGGGGAATCATAATATAGAAATTAGTTGCCAGCCGCATCGGCCATAACATGATTTCTATGATTGTCACCCATGGACTTTTACCACCTGCACGAGAAGAGAAGCAATTGGTACATTATACGTATGTTTTTTCTTTGCTCCCAGACCAGTAGGCTAATTACCCAACTCGCTCGCAATCGCCATCGTGTTCATTTTGACAGTTCATGTATGGGCTGACAGACAGAATCGTTCATAATAATTTTCGTCCTGATTTATCTTGTCGCTATAAATAACCGTATTTGCTTCATAGGACTTTGACAAACTCGTTAGAAATTTGGGAAAGTTTTTATCACAGCCTGCTCGGTTATAATTATCGGCAGTTTCGTGTATTTGGCCCGCGCCCAGATGGCAGAATCTGAGGGGAAAGTTGCGAGTAATATGCATATGGAATTCTCGGGGAAAACTTTATTAGGCACGTAAATCATCTCGTAAGTCTTGGCTTGTTTGTTTTGCTGACATTTAAAGGGGGGTAATACTTAGTAGGACTTTGAGATCGATTTGACATACAAAATTGATATTTTGGCCGCGATACTATACCTACTTGTACAATTACTATTTTTGTCCTAACAAATACTCTTTCCCCCTTTTTAAACCTACAATAGATCCCAGATGAACTAACAGTTTGAGCCTGTGGAGACGGAAGCGATACATGCCCTCGGTACCGTTCTGCATTCAGAACAGGACATGAGTGAGTGAGAGCCAACATTGGGGGCGGCAGACGTAAGCTTGCCATTGGAATCCGAAAGATTATCAGTTCCTTTTACTTGACATGAAAAATGTATAATTATTAATTTTATTTTTTTTCTGTTCGAAACTGAACTTAAATTATTTTTATTCGTTTTTTTTTCTCTTTCTTTCTTTGCATACTTTGTTTTACTTTGACTAGTAAAGACTTTATACGACGTCTCTACTATATACTAATATAATTTAAAGCTTGGGGACCTTATGCATCCCTTTTATAAATGTATTTCATTTAAGTAGAATTTAAGTATTGTAGTCCCTAGCTTATTTTATTTTGAAGAAATGACTTTCTGTCAAGATTATTGCGGCGCATTCTTCTTGCCAATGATAGTCTTTCCGAATGCGCTGGTAGTTTTAAAAAAGGCATGTAAAAGAGCATTTGGCGGCCATTTTGCAGAAATAATTTTTGAATCTTGAACTTTTGAATTTAAGTTTATTTGAAAGTAGAGATAAAAAATATGATTGTAAACACAAACTTTTTTAAGTAAAATTGTCCGCCATATTTTTTCGGTTTTCTACTCCGGTGCCATAAGTTACAAAAAACAAAAGCTGTTAATCATGGCTTCTACCGTCGACTTAAACCATTTCATTAATGTGGTTCATCTTTACACACGATTTTCGCCGCCCGCGACGGCAAAAACTGAAATACTCACGCGTCTATTTTTGTTCCTCTTAATTACTCTAGTTTTTGTGCCAAATGGCGCCAAGCTTGGTTCCATGATAGTCATTAGCAGAGGTGTTTGCGCTCATATCTTCTGTCTCAGGTGAAAACGGTGGGCGTAAGTTATAGTACGATATTCACCGAATTACGTGTCTCACGTTACTGGTTACAAGTTTGCTGCGTTCAGTATACTTAGGAAAGAGAAAGAAGAAAGAGAAAGAGAAACATTTATTTACACACATTCGATACACTAGATATAAAAAAATACTTATTGTAGGTTTTCGGTCACAAAATACGTGTTGAACGCGTTTGCGTTAAAATATCAAATACTATGAGAACAGTTTGATGCCGTTTCGATCCGCAAGTGGCGCTGCCAATTGTTCCATAGTAATTGAGACGTTTACGTGAACGCGTTCGACACGTTTTTATATCCGAATACTTACACTAGAGGCTCTGTCTGATGTTTCATAGCGTTTTATGTGGTGTAGGGGATAGTTAGTACATATATACACATACATAAATCACGTCTTTATCCCTTACGCACGGAGCCTAAGGTAACAAGACCTAAAGACTTTAAATCTCATGTAGATTTTTTTTTCTTTTTCTTTTTGAGGAGCGTTGTGTTTTTTTTTGTTTCGTTTTTTTTTGGGCGTGCGTGCGTGTGTCTAGTTTTTACTGCTGCTGGCGCTCCCGGAGTGCAACCCGATCCGTTTTTTTATATTTACCATACCCACTTTTGCTCTCACTTTAACACGTACCGTATCGTTAATTGCAAGAGCTATACCATCCGCTGATTCAATAATCGAACCCATAAGAATGAGACAGCGAGACAGACCCGAAGGGTTTATACTATCGCACTGCAATTGGTACCTAGTCATCCAGAGATCAATGAACGCAGTGATAACTCCGGTTGTAAATGTCAGGGGGCGCCAGTGATGCAACATATTTAGAATCCGGATATCGGGGGGGCTAGCGTTTTTTAGACGCTCTACTCGAGATGGATGACGTATCTAATTATAAACGAAGAAATGTCAAGCTGTTATTGAGAATGTTTTTACGTTCTTCTGTTTTTTCGTTTGCAGTTTGGTTTTTGTTTTGATCCAATGTGCGAAACGTGAACATTTGTTGTTACGGAATCTGTTTCATGGCAGTTTTTTTTCGTTATTAACTACTTGTTGAGTTTTAGGAGTTCTAATATATTTGTGTTCTTTGCCCTTTTTCATTAGGCTTTATAAAACACTAGCGACCCGCCCTGGATTCGCACGGGTGCAATACAGACACACGCTTCTCATAAATTATTTTACTTTTTAGTTATCAGTTGCTTCTCTTCCTGCGCAGATGGTAAAAGCCCATCCAGGGAAGGGGCGAAAGTCTTAGGAATCATGTTATAGGCGATGCAACTAGCAAACCCATCACTATTTTGATTTCCCTTTCCAGCTATACGCCCTTAATCATGCTAAAGATAAAGACGTGATATATATATGTATGTATGTGTGTATGTATTAGTGAAAATCGGTGCAGTAGTTTTGAGTTTATCTCGAAATGACAGACCGACGGACGCGGCGGAGGACTTTGTTTTATAACATGTAGGTCATTCTCATTCATCATTGCATTAAAAATTTAATGAAATTAAATCAAGCAAAGAAAATAAAAATACTCACACGCTGCGTCATTTTCAGAACAAACTAGCAGCCGTCTTTTTGATTCACTTTTCCTCTTGTCACGCCTCATGTATTTAAGCATTTAATTTGTTTCCGTCGATGAGTTCAAAATGGATGGTTCTTTGAGGGAGATATCCCAAAGTAGCACAAAACAGTAGGTCAGCCACTAATTTGGTAGCGAATGATTCATTTAAATTTTAACACTGTCGACCTTGACTCCGTTCTAAATAGGACAAATCGACGCGCGCGTTTCACTTTTTTTATAAGCGTGCTTTTTTAGGACAATACTTTGGATTACGTGTGATTATGTTTGCGAGAGTTTCTTCAGTTGCTATGTATTTTTCAGCTTAAAAAATAGACAACGGTTTTTTATACATACTTGTATTTAAATACAAGTGAGATTAACTTCTCTCGAAATGTCAATCACCAAATTTTATTATTACAGACAAAATTATAATTCAGTGATTACAACTTAATCGGTCTGTGCTGTGCAAGCTTTGAAATCGATTTCAACTTCCGAATGAGACGCAGAAACACGATACAAACTGTATAAGTAAGTAATTGATATTATGATTTTTCTACATAGAAAAAAATCCGCAGTTGTACTGAGGAGCACTTAAACTTAAATGGCGATAATGTGACTCAACTCGGTACTCAAAATAAAAAAGTAGATCTACTGTGTGTCTGTCTCCACTTCTCTCTGGTTAGGCTGACGGATAGTGTTTTGAAATGAAAAGACACTGATTGACATTCGGCCGACTGATGGTTTCACTGATTTGCTAAAAATAGCTGGCTTTTTACCATTTAAAAGAGGGATTAAGAACAGAAGCGGGGGTGATGGAGATGTACCATTGGGCTGGCGGATAGAAAAAAATCGGCCAAGTGTGAGTGACGCTCGCGCACCGTTTACATGTTGATTTTGTATGTAATTCCGGTGGAACCATTCATTTAATTTCGCTGAATTATACAGATAAATATTAGTTCAAATTTTAAATTTTTTTCCTGCTTCTAGTTGTCGGATTGGTTTGAAATTTTCAGTCGAAAAAATAAAAGCAGACGCTTGTAGTAGGTACAGTTGTCGTCAAATATTTCGGTGCAGCATTAAATTTCAATAAGTTCGTAACACTAAATAAGGTTCATAACATTAGAACACGCAATTCGTCATAAATATAAGAGCAGCGACTTTTCAATAAATTTGAAACGTTTAATCAGGTAAAAATATCAGGAAGAACAAAATCGTCAACAGCATCGAAGCAGTCAGACTGATCATAAAGAATGTTGCTCCGAAATATTTGAGGACCTTGCCCGCTACGATATATCTGATGGTGTACCTACTTACTTGAGATCATTCAATGGCTGTGTGTTGTGGTACTGGGATTAGCTTAGTTCAGTAGGTAAAGGCGCCACAAGTTTCTCCTTAAAGACAGAAAATGCAAATCGCTCTGAACAATCCTTGTATTTTCATTTTTCTCAAAAGCCTTGGCTTTTAATTAAAGGATCCAAGCGAAGCGTAAAAACAAACAGTTCCTGCGCCACTTGAACGATGTCCGAATTCGTTAAATTATAAATCCGACCTTGTCCCGAAATTAAGGTCCTGTAAATTAATTTCAAGAATAATTTAATATTTAGCATTCTACGGAGGCAGTTTTTCACAAACTTCCTCCGGCGAGCGGTGATATTTTGTTGTGAAAAAATAATCTGATACAACGTTCCTTTTGAACAGGTTTTTCGCCGCCGATTTTTCTTAAGCTTGCGTGTACCACCTGAATACTCATGGGGTTTTTATCTTAGCCTCGTGGCCTCGTGGCCTGGCAACGCTTCTGTTGTAGATGTTCATGGTTTGTCATTAGGTAACCCACTCGTTTCCTTGCCCTACCTTGTCACTTCACTATCACTATCACTATCACTACATAGTATAAAATAAAGTCGCTTTTTCTGTCCCCGTGTCCGTATGTATGCTTATATCTTCAAAACTACACAACGGATTTTGATGCGGGTTTTTTTAATAGATAGAGTGATTCAAGAGGAAGGTTTGTATGTATAATACATGCATAATATACCGTGCGAAGCCGGGGCGGGTCGCTAGTATTAAATAATTAACTAAGTAAGTTCTTGACAAGCGGCCTCTCCATGTCTGAACACGCTGACAATCAACTTTGATAGGTAGTATGGTCATCTATTACAGAGCTCATTGTAACACGTGTTGGCAAGAAAGTATTGTACTTACATACAGATATCAGATAAAGTCGCTTTCTATGATATGCTTATGTATGTGGTATGCTTAGAACTTTAAAACTACGCAACGGATTTTGATGCGGTTTTATTAATAAATACAGTAGCGCACTTCTGGCTGCTACATACCATGCGTGTTGTATTTCAAATTTGAATTCGAAGGCAGTTCTTCGAACGCTTGTCACAGTAGACAGATTGTATTAGTCTCTTCCAGCCTAGGTATCGATGTTGTGTAGTTCCGCATAAACACATTTAAAAAAATTAAATATTATTTCGGTTAAATTTTATTCCGTTATTTATAATATATTATTTTATTATGGTTTTATAATGTATTGTACTTTAGTTGTTAATTAATTAATTTATCAAGTATTAATACTACTTATTTGCGCATAATGACGGCTTGCCTTTTTGTTGTCAACTATTCCTTTCTGTAGCAGGTTAGCTGGAAGATATCCCTTCTTAGGGATAAGTTCGCCTTTGTACTTTTTTTCTCTGTATTTCTGTATTTTTAAATTTTTTATGTGCAATAAAGAGTTTACATACATACATACACATTTTTATCAAGAGAGTTTTTTTGCGCCAGCCCCATTACTGATGATCTGACCCCACCAGGACCTAAAGAGGAAGAAAAAGGGTAATTCTTTGACAGAAGCTGGAAAATGACATTCGATTCATTATTACATACATACATATATCATGCCTTTATCCCTTACAGGGTAGACAAAACCAAAGGTAACAAATCTTAAGGTTCATTATTGACATGCATTATTTATATCACAGGAGTATCCTCGTATTTTAAAATTGAAAACTAGTGCCTGATGGGTAACCCGGTTTACTTCGTGTCCTTTTTGCGTTTCCGTGCATGCAAACAAGGGGACATTGATGGATTGCAGCAAAATATGGAAAATGGACAAGCGTGAGAGTGAAAATTGGGGTCAGTGCCCGTGGACAACGCAATGTGTGCGGCTTGGTCTAATCAGGTCAAACAATGGTTGTAACTATTTATTGAGATCTCATCATCTTACAAACTCATAAACTTTCACAAATGCATCGTTTCACAAACGCCTCATATTAAAGGGTTGTCAAAAATGTGATAAACCTTAAACTTTTTTAAAATCGAAAAATCTTTAGACATGGGTCTCACATTAGGTTAGGTTAGGTTAGGTTTATTTTATAAGTTTTCCTAAAAGCAAATATTTTAGTAGAAAATAAAAGGTTGTCAAATGATGAATTTTTTGAAAAGTTGTTTAGCAAAATGATGGTAAACCTATTTCTTGTGCAAAAACACAAGCAATTTACAGATCATAAAGCAAACATATAGGTATATGTTCATTGTATAAAGGCTTTAGGCGTGTGTTTTAAAAAACAATCTTTATATTTTGGAGGTTTATTTTTTGCATAAAAATGTTTTATGCTGCCAAGGAAGATTTTCATTCGAAAATCATAGCTACATTTATGCATAAATGTCAAGTTCAAGTTTACACCAACTTTTTTGTTTCTTTATTTATTGTACGTGCAACGAAATGTGTAAATTTTAAGAATATTTTTTCTGAATATTTTCGGAACAGACGCTTTTTGCGCCACGGAACCCTCCCTGTATGGCGTGTGAATATTAAAATGCACCGAAATGCACTGCACTTTTTGCAGTATCTGTCGGATACATATTTTTTTTATCCAGAGCCTGATTGTTCCTTTTTCATTCATCTACACTTTTTTAACATTTTTGAACTAACTAAAGAAAAAGACGATCTTTTATCAAATTAGTTAGGTGATTGAGTGTTATTTTGATGCAAATAAATTTATATATTCAGTGCAAAAAAATGTGGCCCACATTTGTATGCAATAGAGGTATTTTTGTATGGCAACTGGGCAAAATTTTTGTCGCCAATTTTTATAATATATGATGCTGGGGTGCGAGTCGGGTTACTTCCACGTGTGGTCAAGAGCTGCGGTTAGTCTAGGGGTCCCTACGGATACACTTCGACCCATTCGTGGATCTTTTGTGTAAAAGAGCTGCGGTTCGTTTTTGGATCCGTCCGGGGGAAGAGCAGTGCTTGGTCCGGTGCACCCTGGGCAACGGTTAATGATTTCCTGGCAGTTTCTGAGGCATATTATTGACCGTTGGCTAAGAGCCTGACAGGGGGGAGGGGGTCTTTGTCCATTACCGTACAACGTTGCCGACATTTTGTCACAAGATTTTTTAATTATATTTTTGTTACTTTGACAATGGCGAAGTTGTTGTCGCTGCAACGACTTAATACGCCACAAATTAGAAGAAGAATAAGACTATGATGCCTTACCATGTTAAGTGCCATATTAAAAAGAACATAACTCTACAACATTACAACTATTTAACAAAAAAAGGCGAAACTCCGCGTAACACCCTCTTCCCACATACCGTGTTACACGAATTGACTCGTACACTCCAGTCCAAAACATTAGGCTGTAAACTTCCTAACAAAATAACCCTTGTCTACACTGGGGGCCGAAAAAAGGTAGCAAACATTTCCTCTGGGCACGATGTAACGGTTCGTTTAGCAACAATCGTAATTAATTAGGGTGGCTGGAGCGCGACCTGGCCACAGTAAACAGACTAACGGCAGTAAACACCTACTGATGTGTGTCTCATTGTTCGCGCGCTAAAAACCTTTTTTGGTTATATGCAATGCAGGGGTGCTCTATGGCACATAAAAAGAAAATTAATAACTGTCAGTGCCTTTTAATGTGTTTGTACGTAATTTTTCCGCTTCTGAATTTTCATCCGCTCTCCTCCAATTTCCTCACCCGCATCGCCTTCCTCGCCTCAATTACGCCGCCAGGAGAACGCCCTAAGGTGAGTGCCTGTGCACTGTTTTTAAATTGTACTTTTTTGGGCATCAGCGCACTCCTGGCCTTCCGCTACAAACGAAATTGGCTATTTACACGCCCTAACCTAACACTCATCATCATCACCTTCATCCTATGTCCTCCTTGGCGTATCCGTCAATGGTGAACCCGCTAGCTCTAGAGGTGGGAGTGAGAAGGTGCGGTTGCACGGCGCACAGTAGGTACAACTGATCCATGGAGTCGGAGATGTAGGATGGCTTAAAGCGGATCTTTTTGTGAAGGCGTTTCGTTCGCGTTGAAGACCTCAAAGCCAAACGCCTTCATCATCTTTATTAGGTTGATCTCGATCACTATTTACTTCTTATTTTTTAAACCTAGCGATGTAGTGTTTCTTAAATGAGCTATTTCGTTGACCGGTGAAACTTAACAAGAAATAAATATCGGTCAAGGGCGAGTCGGACTTACGCACGAAGGGTTCCGTACCATTACCTATAAATATCTAAAATCCAGTGTAAGCAGACCCCTGCTCCAAAGCAAAATGTACGCAGTGTGGGGTTACTTTATATTGGTCACTTATATATACAGACATACGTACATTATTCTGGTTTTTAGTATTTGTTGTTATAGCGGCAACAGAAATACATCTTCTGTGATTTCAACTGTCTAGCTATCACTGCTCATGAGATACAGCTTGGTGACATAATATGCACGGACGGACGGAAAAGTAAAAATCAAGTATGTGTAGGTACTGTTATTTCAATTTTACTGTGCTCGAGGATTTTCTTGCCAGCTACCGATAAATATCTTACTGAAAAATAGCGTTACCTTTCTCCGAACACCGTTTTATTGTACAGTCGGCAGAATCGGATTAATTTAACCGACTAATAGGATTTTTTTGTTCACTGTACCTACTTTGAACGCGTTTGTAATTAAACACGTTTGTTAATTATATCGGTTGGTGATTAAGTATTTTGGTGCAATTTGTTAACAGAGCTTCTTTATGAGAGAAAGGTACTTGAAACTTCTAAGAATAAATAAAAAATATACCAGTCGCTTCTCACAAAGCGCATCGCAATGGGTGAAATTCTTACATACATACATAAATCACGTCTTAATCCTTTACGGGGTAGACAGAGCCTAAAACGTAAAGACGTGAGACGTAAAGGCCACGTTTAGCATGATTGTGGGCATATAGGTGGAAAGGGGAATCAAAATAGTGATGGGTTGCTAGTCACATCGCATATAACATGATTCCTAAGCCCATTCCCTCGATGGACTTTTACCATCTGTCTTTTCTTTACTCCCAGACCAGCATGGAAGCGAAATTCTTGGGAATCTGTTATGTTACGATGCGTCTAGCAACCCATCAATCACTATTTTGATTGCCCTATTCTATACGGCTTCAATTATGCTAAACGTGTCCTTTAGGTCTTGTTACCTAGGCTCTGTCTACCCCGTAAGGGATATAGACGTGATATGTGTATGGGGGGTAATTACTGGGACATGATTTACGTTGGTAATATAATACGCCCCTCCAGAGGACATCTTAGCTCGAGCATGTGTTAAAGGGCTATGAAACTCTCTGTTAAGTTGCCGTTATCTTAAGTGTCAGTTATCCATGACTTCGTCTCTTTATTGCTACGAAACAGAGCTATGGTCCCGGGAAAGGACAGAATGGATTTTGATTGCAGATATCATTCTTTTCTTTAAGTGTGTGAAAAGGAGGTGAAATTTACTGAGAAGATGCGATGCCCTAAAGGTAACATAGTTTGTGCTCTAATTGAATGCTTGCCGCTAAATTAAGCTACCCAATGTACTAATTCCTCATACACACAAACACACACACACACACACACAAATCACGTCTTTATCCCTTACGGGGTAGACAGACCTTAAGGTAACAAGACCTAAAGGCTACAAGGCCACGTTTTGCATGATTGTAGGCGTATAGGTAGAAAGGGGAATCAAAATAGTGATGGGTTGCTAGCCGCATCGCCTATAAAAATCATGATTCCTATGCCTATTCCCTCGATGGGCTTTACCATCTGCGCGGAAAGAGAAGTAACTGGTACATTCTATGTTTTCTCTTTGCTTCCAGACCTGCATGGAAGCAATACATACTTCCGCATATTTGTCAGCTTGTTTGTATAGTTTTTTCCACCGGCGTTCGTGTCGCCACAGTGAATGTGTATTTTATATGTTTAGTTTTTTTAATTTTATCTGGGTCCTACTGAAAAACAGCGTTGCGGCTTGCCGCAACATTATGCTGAGTGGGGCCCATTTTACACCATATCGGTACTATTGCTAAGTGTTTTGTGTTTCTTCCTATTATATATCAACGTGTATCGAATGTGTGTAAATAAATGTTTCTCTCTCTCTCTCTCTCTCTCTCAATACTAATTCCACGTACACAAAATCGCGGGCAAGAGCTAGTTTTAGTTAGTACTTAGGTATTCGTCGCTCATCTGTCTACGCCGTAAGGGATATAGAAGTGATTTGTGTATTTATGTATGTCGCTCACTTCGTGGCCTCAACGTATTATCGGGTGAACCTAATAGCAATTATTGTGTGCGTGAGTTACGGGTCAAGTAATACGTCAACAAGCTTTGATGTGTGTCCCTCTCGAGGACATCGAGTTGAATATGTTAACATATACATATATGTACCAAATGTACCTTATTCATAGCTCAATATAATGTGGAAGACGATTTTATTTTGTTGTCTGACTTACTTCCTGAGACAGAAGAGGGAGAGTATTTAGTAACCCCCTTATTCATAAACGCTCTGTAGGCTTCTGCTAACTTAGCAATCGTTTGTCCCTTATCTGTCACTTTGACATTTACTTTTCACAGATAAGGACAAACAATTGCTAAGTTAGCAGAAGCCTATAGAGCGTTTATGAATAAGGGAGTAAGCCTTTACTAATTTTTTTGACACAAAACGTCTCGATTCATCATCATTCAGCCACAGGATGTCCGCTGTTGGACATAGGCCTCCCCCATAGACCTCGAGTTGCCTCGTTTAGAAGCGGCTTGCATCCACCGTGAACCCGCGACTTTAACCAGGTCATCCGTCCACCTCGTTGGACGTCCTTCACGCCAAACATTCCATTTTGAATACAACCTTTTTATGCCGACTTTATTTGCATGGTCCGTCATATGTGTTTTTCAAATATCAAGTCAATCGGACCAATCGTTGAATAGTTCCCTACCGCAGAGACGGTCCTGGATGGCGTCCTGGCTGGGCCACCAGAATTCTACTACCAGATTATTGTATAGCCATCCGACTTCCACAGAGAGTTGTGACCACGTTTGGGAAAGCGTAGTGTGGGACGCCCCGCGACGCGTTGGACGGATGACCTTAGGAGGATAGCTGGCAGTGGCTGGATGAGGGAAGCCCAGGATCGCAAAAGTTGGCGCAATATGAAGGAGGGCTACGTCCAGCAGTGGACGGACAATGGATGTAGATAGATAGATAGATTGATGGTAGCTGTTTAAAAATTGAGTTGAGATCTGGATAAGCATACTTACATACATACATTGCAAGTTAATAATTGTTACCAGTTCATGGTAGAATTATCTCAGATGTGATGAAAAATCAACTCACTTTTAGGGTCGAGAATTATGAATAAATTAAATGCGTTCACGTTTTATTACGTTATACCAACATGACGGGAAAACTTATTTAACACGAACAAAGATTAACATAGAGGTCAGACAGAATACGTATAGTATTGAAGATAAATTATTTTCTTTGATCGTCTTGATCCATTAAGTTATTAATAATAAAATATTCATTTCACATCGTTAATAATTTAGAAGAGCCGATTTAAGAGAGAACCGATCGCGGTTTTCGCTCGCTGTTCACACATAATGTTATCCCTTTGTAATTGATTTGAATAAATAAAAAAAAAAAAAAAAAAAAAAAAAAAAAAATAGCGTTGCTAACTAAATAAGTCTACGTAAATAAATACTAATGTGGCTCTTCATTGAATGTCCAACGCGACCTTTATACCGCTAATCTTGGAAATGCGAAATTGTGTCTATGTCTTTCCGGCTATAACTGGGTCCCTACTCATCTACCTGACGCCTTACTGCGATTCAACTCCGAAACATAGTTGGATCGATCGCTGTCAGATCCATACTAGAAATGTCAAAAATGACAGCCAAGTAACCGGATTGAACCGCATTAAGACGGCATGGTAGCGGTATGAGTTACCTCCGCGTGTGGTCTAAAGCTATGGTTCGTTTTTGGATCCGTCCGAGGGGAAGAGCAGTGGTCTGGTGCACCCTGGGCACAATAGCGAAATTCAAAATCGAAGTCGAAAAAAATAACAAAAGGCAGTCAGCATGTTTTTTAAATTTAGAATGATTTAAATGCCATTTGCATTTCAATAAGCGGCCAGTAATGTTATTTTTTCAACAATAAGTTTTGAATTCTACGCTCGTGATACAAAAAGTAAATCGGGCAAAACGTGGATGAGCGTGTATTTTTTTTTTTATTTTGGTATTTTGAATTTAAATTCAAAAGGTAATTACTATTTTTAAATTGTCGATAAATCGGCATGTTTTTAAGCTTATTGGCAACTAGGCAGTAGTGTATTTTTTTTTCACCATGAGAGCTGAAAATTCGATCAATGTACGATTGAAAAAGCAAAAATTAAGTTTGAGATTGTTTTTAAAATAATCCAACGTAGTCTCACAAAAATGGTAATTCCTATCTGAAAACACAAGTACTCAAGAATATTGAGCAAAAATTGAAAAAGTTAGCTTAAAATGGTGCTATGATCAAAACATTGAACAAGGGTGTTTATTTTCGAAAAAAACCTAAATTTATGAATATCTCGGAAACCGTGCAACTTTTACAAAACCTATTTTAGCTTTATTATAACGTCCTAAGTGCTCTCTATCCGCAGTTCAAGGATTATCCACTCATTACCTAACACCCTGTTAAATGTTACATTCATCATTCTATAAATATTTTGTCATCTGCAGAACGCTTTAACTTTATTAGTAGGTAGGTATAGGTAGATAATCTAAAGTAGACGAGAGAATACTTAAAAAATGTAGGACAGCGACACAAATTTCAACGAACCCTACATTTCAACATTTCAGTTCTACAGAATCCAGAATTAACTACGACTCTTCGCAGTACCCCTACCGCAATAAACCACCTTTTTAAAAATGTACCCGAAGACTGCTGACTTTCCCCCTCCTTATAAATAGGGTGCTGCCAGAAGGTCAATGGTCTGTCATTGGATGCCCTCAAAGACAAACGTAACAGATATCCGTTGACCTCAGAGGTCATCAATTTCGCCTTTAGGGAATAAATTGATGAGAGAAACGGTTATTTTATGCTGGAGGTTGGTAAGCGTGTTTATTATTTTTACTTGACGGTAGATAAATGTTTTTTGATTTATTAGAAGTTTGTATGGCTGTTTATTTTTTTAGGGATGTGAGCTGTTGGCCTCGACTTGTCTGGAACTATGCAATTTCACTATCACTACATAGTATAAAATAAAGTCGCTTTTTCTGTCCCTGTGTCCCTATGTATGCTTATATCTTCAAAACCACATTTAATAGATAGGTTTTTTTTAATAGATAGAGTGATTCAAGAGGAAGGTGTATATGTATAATACATGCATAATATACCATGCGAAGCCGGGGCGGGTCGCTAGTATAAGATAAAGAATCAGAATCAGAATCAGAACATTTATTGTTTAACTGTGTAGGTGTGTGTGTGTAAGATGTTCTTTGTATAAATATTGCTTCCATGCTGGTCTGGGCGTAAAGAAAAAACATAGAATGTACCAGTAGCATCTCTTCCCGCGCATATGGTAAAATCCCATTGGGGGAATGGGCATAGGAATCATGTTATAGGCGGCGCGGCTAGCAACCCATCACTATTTTGATTCCCCTTTCCACCTGTACGCCCACAATCATGCTAAACGTGGCCTTTAGGTCTTGTAACCTTAGGTTCTGTCTACCCCATAAGGGATAAAGACGTGATTTATATGTATGTTCCTGCTTATTCCTATTATATGCGAAAATGTTGTTATGTTTGGAAATTATTTAAGGTGTTAATTTTCGAGACTTGTTTAGGTATGCCAACGTCTTCCTGTTAGCTTATTTACCAAGGCTATATTAATTATTGCTTCGATAAACGACCCTTGACCTTAAGTATGGAAAATTTAGTTTTCCTAAGTCCGGAGCCCTTTGTCGAATATTTCTTCAATGAAAAATGACCAATATTGAACTACTGAAATATTGAATTTGGGTCTAGTTACCATAGGCTCTGTCTACCCCGTAAGGCGTAAAGACGTGATTTATGTATATATCACAACTTAAATTCATTATAGTGACATAGAAAATAAGATGTCCTTTTTTACATTGATTCATCCATTGAATTGTTTTTTGCAAATATTTTACTCAAATATTAATAATTCCATCAAATCAATAAACGCATTTAGGATCTAAAACTTGACCACCAAAAAATCCTTCATCCCCAAAAATGTCACAACATTTCATCTTGCCTCCATCAATTTTGTGGCACCGAATTCAAAACACCGTAACTACCGCCCACCGAATTTCTATTACCCACCGCATTGTTACTCTTTTTAGGTTATATTTTCGGTGGAGAAGCAAGACTGATAGTGAGGTATCGTGTTGGAATGGAATTTGCAGATAGCTGTCAATAATTCAGGTCTCGGTGTTTATACCTGCGTCAACTGTCGGTTTACCGTCCTCTGACAAAACTTGGGCTTGGATTCGTAAGTGCTCTACGACATACAGAGCTAAGATGGCGGCGAAAATATAAAGGTACTTACACGTAAGTTGTCCGCGATTTCTCTTTAAGAATTCTATTATCGCCTGTTATGAATAGTTCTTCCATGCTGGTCTGGGAGCAAAGAAAAAACATAGAATGTATCAGTTGCTTCTCTACCCGCGCAGATGGTAAAAGCCCATCGAGGGAATGGGCGATTATAATAGGAATCATGTTATAGGCGATGAGGCTAGCAACCCATCACTATTTTGATTCCACTTTCCACCTATACGCCCACAATCTTGCTAAATGTGGCCTGTAGGTACCTGTTACCTTAGGCTCTGTCTACCCCGTAAGGGATAAAGACGTGATTTGTGTGTGTGTGTGTGTGTATGAATAGTTGTCAAAGAAAAACATAAAACGTACCAGTTGCTTTTCTTCCCGCGCATGGTAAAAGCCAGCGAGGGAATTGAAAATCTTAGGAATCATGTTATAGGCTATGCTTTTGATTCCCTTTTACCACAATCATGGTAAAGGTGGCTTTTAGGTCTTGTTACCTTAGCCTCTGTCTACCCAGTAAGGTATAAAGACGTGATTTATGTATGTATGTGGGCAAATTTCAAAATGACAGATAAAGACGAATATTTACTTAAATTATGACAAGCAACCCATCCGCCCCGGCTTCTCACATGGTTGCGCGACTTTCCAAGTTAATTACTCTCTCTGTGTGTGTATGTGTGTTTATATATCAATACGTGGGGGTTTTTCATGTTATTCACTATCAAGTAGTTTGTTTTTCTTCTTCTTCTTCTTTTTTAATATGGCCCCATCGATCGATGCGATGATTTCGCCAATGTCAAAGTAATAAATAAAGTATTCAAAAATCTTGTGACAAAAATGTCGGCAACGATGTACGGTAGAACACGGCCAAAAGACTCCTCCCCCCTGTCGGGCTCTTAGCCAACGGATAATGATATCCCTCGGAGACCGCCAGGAAATCATTACCCGGTGCCCAGGGTGCACCGGAACAAGCACTGCACTTCCCCTCGGACGGATCCAAAAACGAACCGCAGCTCTTGATCACACGCGGAGGTAACCCGACTCGCACCCCATTTACTTACCTAGCTGGATAGAACGTCATGTTTTCGAAAATGGAAGACTTAACTTGCATTGGCAGCTTTTTTCTTTTTTGGCTCCAAGATTTCCGCCGCACCTCATCGGCGCTGAATATTTTATATTCAGCCAGCAACTTGGCGTCGAGCGAACTTCCGCGTCGCCTTCATTATTCATAATCTTGTCCGAAATGTGACCCGCCGTGGGGACGCATTACTTCCACTATCTGTTTCTGTGAGGCTTGTTGCACACGACGCGGTTTGCTGCTCATGCTGAGAGTGGGCGAGAGAGACGGAGAGAGAATAAGTGAATGATTTATTGTACAAAAGGAAAAAAAAACACTGTTGACAAAAAGATGAGAAATAAGTATAAAGGTGAATTTATCCTTCTAAGAGGAGAGAGAGAGAGAGAGAGAGTGAGAGAGAGAGAGATTGCTTGCTGTGTTTTCTGTTGATATAAAAATGTCATGAGCACCAAAAATAAGCATCAGGAGTTCGATATGGGGATACGTTTTGCTTTGTTTCAAACAGAGTATGACGTATTGATGTAAAGTGACATTACAGGTTAAATAATTTGGCTTATAATTTGGACCATTGAGATAATTAAGATTAAATCCTGTATAATAACTAAGTATTTCTTTTACGTCGTTTTAAACCGCCACCTACTTAAACTGTCTCCAACTTCTTTTATTGGTTGTCTGGTAGAGATCGTTATTAAGCGATAAGACCGCCTATTGTCTACTTTGTTCTTTGTTCCTGTATTTTTTTGTACTGATTTGTGGTGTTCAATAAAGAGTATTTGTATTGTATTGTAAACACGGAGTGAAGTGATATTTTTTATTTGAACCAGTGGAAAATCACAATCATAATTATCTGCGTACAAGTTTCTGACTTTTGCTCACAGCAATCTTTCACACTCGAAACCGCCTCGTGTGTACCAACCCTACTTCACTATCTGTTTATAAGATAGGGTGTCCATGTGGGCCTGATTTATTGTAGTCTTACCAGTCGTTCAGTGGAGGGTTGCCACACGCTATTTTTGCCACGGACATAATCAGCAGTGAATCTGGTTTGATTTTATAGACTTCATAACCGAAAAAGAAATATATAAGGCGGTGGATACATTTTTTTATCTAAACAATAATGATTTAGTTAATGTCAGTAAAGTAAGACATCATACAGGTTCCCAGAATTGATTATAACTAGGTACTGTAGAACTGCCTTGATGAGGCACTTAGATCTGTACGGGGAATCGGTTTAAAAGTGTTCCTAAACCAACTGATGTAGCATTATGACCCAAGCTACAAAGATTTAAAACACATACTTTGATTATACTCTTGACTTTATTTCAGCTTCAATAATTTATTACAAAGCATATCAAAATTTAGCCCTATAAGGTTTCCGGGTCCAAACTGATCTGAGAGCCGTCCCAAGTTCCAAACAAAAATATTTTAATTGTGTTCGATGTTCGGAACTTGAACTAAGTCTCAATGCAGCCAGCAACCGAAACCTGCCAGTATAAAACTAGCAGAACTTATTCCTACAGTACTAACTAATTAGTATATCTTAATAAAATACACAGACAAATCTTTACCCCGATATCTGAACTCGATTTAGGAATTTGAAGCTATACATCTGAATTTGATGACCACTTACATTGAGATTTCGAAAATTCGAAAGTTTTCCCGATTGGAATATGTGAAGCTAGCAAGAGCCACTAATATTAGTTATGCGCTACAAAGAAATGGGCAAAAGCTAGTCAAATATCATACACAAAGGAAATATCAACCCGTTTACCAAATGGCCAACCTGAAGTTGCCAAAGAATTTACCATTAGCAAGGAACCCACTTATGAGAAGAATTAGTGCGAAAGGGACCAGATCACATGTGGGCTTGAGAACCCGGCCACGTGATATGAGTTGCCCTTTTTAGGGACAATGTACGCGACACAGTATCCTTGGCTTTTCCTTTGAAGGTGATTTATCATCTTGTGCTAGCGCTAAGCGGGATCATTGAAACATATTACAATGGCGAAGAAGGTTTGATAATTGTTTTTAGTAAAATATGGAGCTAGTTCAATATTCAAATTATTATTTTACTACCCCGTAAGGGATTAGGGACGTGATTTACCTATGTGTGTGTATGTGTATCCGCGGTTGAGCTATAGCTAGCTACTGGATTGCTTAATCTAAAACAATGCATTTTTACAACAGAAATAATACTACATATTTGTCATTCGTATTGTCTATAGATAAATGCCTGTAATATACAGCCAGGGAGACAGGATGGAAATGACGGAAATATAACGTTTTCTTCTGGCTGAGGAACCCCTTAAAAATCGGTCGGTTTTCTTATTATGCTACTTGTACCCAGTAAATCGTCTACGTAGACGTACAAGTACTTGTCTAGACGATACTTGTTATCTACATAACAGGAAGTTTTATTACGTGATTAAAAATGTTTAACACCTCGCGTCACTCCATCTCATTGATTTATAACGTCAAAGCAATCTCCGCAGTCAGCGAAAGAATCTCAAACCCCCGCGTACTCGAAGCTATCGCTTTTCGATTGATATTTTATTGTAATAAAATTCAGGCAGCCCCGTCAGCAGTACTTACCGCGAGGTATTGTAGCAAGGCTTTTTATAGGCGAGACGTCAGCATAGCGGTACTTTCTTGAGGATACTATTGTTTCAAAGTCGGTGAAACGAATTTGAAAATTTATTTTTACACACTTACATACTTTCACCACTGAGGGAGGAAGACGGAGGATAGAATGGAGGTGTAGGTGGAAAAGGGTAATCAAAATGGCGATGGGTTGATGTTCCAACGATATGCTCAATTTGGCTTACGATTAAGATATTTTTCTTTTACTGGATTATTGAAATAAAATGAAATAATTTATTTTGCTTTAGACATGGTTAAAAAGTGATCTAGTACTTAGTGTTGATGTCCGGCGACACGTCTAACCAAATAAATTGGCATGCAAAAATTAACTTATTTTCTAAAGTGGTTTTTGGTATTTTGAATTAGCGCATTTTACAAAGTTTTCATTTTTACCAACCCACCACAACCCATCACTAGTTTGATTCCTTTTTCCACCTATACGCCTACAATCATGCTAAACGTGGCCTTTAGGTTTTGTTATTTCAGGCTCTGTCTACCCCGTAAGGGATATAGACTTGATTTGTGTGTGTGTGTGTGTGTGTGTTCATTTTTATTAAACAAAAAATAAAATATGAATATTACTTTAAATTATTAGTATTGCAGTTATTTATTTTTTATTGGGTGTCTATTGTTCCACAATGTTTGTTATTTTAGTTTTTTTTAAAGTTCGTCCTTTTACTTTATGAAAGGATAAAAAATTAACTACGTATGAGGGAGAGCTACAATAAAAATTCTTTCATTGTTTGAGACTGGCAAAATACTTGGTTTCAAACCACGAGCAGGAAAGTCCTTATTCTGCCTAAATGTTAAAAAAACTGAATAAAATGTAATTTTACCACGAATTTCAGGAGTTTCTTTTTACCGTAACCTTTCACAGACTTCCTCAACCATTTGCATAGAGCCAACCAATAAAATTAACATAATAATTGAGACTCAACATGTATAATATATTACCTATGGTGGATATAAAGGCAATTACACCCTCCTTAATGTTCCTTTTTGCCGGTACAGCGATTGTGCAGAGCAATAAATCTCAACTCTGCACCCATTCTTTACCGGTTTCCGATACAGAATCTTTGTAGATATGTTATTTCTGAAAGCTTTGTAATGATCCACGAATATTATTTTTCTTCCTTTATTCTTGGCAGAGATTTTCTGGCCACTAAAGATTTACGATGGACAGTTTTTGATTTCTTTACGTTTTGAATTTCCATCATAATGGGTAAGCGATAGCCAAAATGTTTATGTTTTGCCTTTTGTAGCTTGGGCGATTGTCCCGCCGGCGAATCGATCAGCTACCGATATTTCCTCAGTCAAGACACAAACAATAGCAGCCAGGAGCCAGAAGACAACAGGTTCTCGAGTGGCGACCTCGTACCAGAAGACGCAGCGTGGAAGCTGCTGACTGATGACCCTGGTTCCTGAGTACCTACTATGATCATCAGCGAACGTCTTTTAGCTTATGAGTAAAAGAGACATAATATAAATGGTTGATCGCTGAGTGACACAACTGGCGAGAACTCTCTCCCCACTAGCGTGTCGCTGCTAAACGCATTCTGTAAGTTTAGCAGCTGTGGAATCTGCTTACTACCACCAAAACCATAATAAGTACCTGTTTTCCACCAAATTTGAAAACAAATGCTTAACTTGACATGCTCTCACATAAACGACGGAAAAATAGTGGTCTAAAAATCGAAATCAAAACTCAACTCTTTTGGAAAGACCATTAGTGCCAAGAAGAATGCGTCGCAAGAAACTGGACATTTAGGAAATACACAAAACCTGATAAAGGTAAAGCGCAGCAAAGCGATTCTAGAAACTAGTGACACTAGTAAGATGCAGAGAAAATATTTCAATAACCTAGCACTCTTTTAAAAAAGGTCCTCTAAAGCGCAAATCTCTTCTTCGCCGTCACCGGTTTAACATCCGACTTTTATTGACACATACGTCGAGAATTGGCTAGTCTTCAGAGCGCGAACATAAATTCCTCCATGGCGAGTGTCACGTACCAACTTTATACATCGCTTTAGCACTGACTTAAAAATTGTACTCTCCGAGTGAAATAGAAAACGTGTGTCGACTCCCAAGGGCGTTTTAGTTCATGCAAAGCTTACTTTGTTTCGCGGTATTACCTTTATGTTTGTTGAAATGGAATGTGATATTCTATTTTTATACGCACCTTTTATGTTTTTTGGTAGTTTTGGAGTTGGATTTTGACGGATCTATCTTCAATGCATAAAGAGAAAAATTCTGACAAATTGAACTAATCTACGCCCAGCCCAAGCCCTTGGATCTAGGAAGTTGAAATTCTGCCTAAAGTCTCTCTTTATGATGTAATAGTAGATTGATAAACAAGGGTTGTAAGTGATCAATTACACCCAAGATATTTATTAGGCGCACGAGCGAGCAAAGCGAGCGAGGGTGCTTATAGTTCGCGGGTGTAATTGATCATTTACACTCGAGTTGAACACTCTACTTTTCATCACAAATGCGAGGAAAATCCAAATCGTCACTTGAACTCGTCATTATTGTTAAAAAAAACGCAATTTGTAATAGAGCGGAAGAAAATTTATCGCGCCAAACCGTCTTTTGTTTTTTTTTTTTAATGGCCTCGCGCTCTTTGGCTTTGGCACATTCAGCCAGCACTGGGCAGCAGCATTATGCCAGCATGGAGGTTTGGAGGTAAGTATTACGCATCACAATCTTCTTGTTTACCAGTTCGTGAATACAAAGGAGGCACCGTTCGATTTTTAAATTTACTTACATCCCTAAGGATGTAAATCGAATTTACAACTCGGATTTCAAGTTAAATGCAACCTACTTTCAGAGCTTAAGTGATGAAAACGGTTTTTTATTATTATTTCCAAGTATGGAACTCTTTTAAAAGATCAATGGGTATCACTGTGGACTTATATGGAAATGTTTTAATTCATATTTCGCCAAGACAGTAGCATGGTTTTAGCGTAGGAGCACACTCTTAGAAGTCCTACTAATATTATAAACGCGAAAGTTTGTAAGTATGGATGGATGGATGGATGGATGTTTGTTACTCTTTCACGCCAGAACGGCTGGACAGATCTGGATGAAATTTGGAACATGGATAGATTATTATATAACGACCGGATAGCCTAGTGGTTAGTGACCCTGACTATGAAGCTAGAGGTCCTGGGTTCGAATCCCGGTAGGGGCAGACAGTTGTATGATGAATACGAATGTTTGTGCCCGAGTCATGGATTTTGTATGTATTTAAGTATGTATTTATCTACATTATATAAGTATGTTTATCCGTTGCCTGGTACCCATAGTACAAGCTTTGCTTAGTTTGGAGCTGGGTCAATTGGTGTAATTTGTCCCAAGATATTTATTATTTATTTTTTATTATTATATTTATTATTATAGTCTGGAATAATACATAGGCTACTTAATTCCTGCGGAATAGCGATAAACGAGTTCTACGCAGACGAAGTTGCGGGTAACAGCTAGTAACTCATAAAAGTAAAACAGAGAAAAGCAGAATTTTACTAAAGACTTAGATTTAAATTTTTGAGGGCGTTCAAACTGCGCCAACCACCTCTTAAAATATTCCAAAATAATTCTAACTAAGACAACTTTGTATAACTAAGGACCGAAAACATAAATATTTGATTTACACAACTATCTCCAAAACTACAAATAATTTCACGGTCTGTTAAGAGGAATACCACACAATTTATAGACTGACCGCTTAAATGAGTCCTCGCCCGCGTGGGTCAGGGGCGCAGGGTAGGACGACAAAGGGGACCAAGAGCAGTGCGGGCGGGTAGTGCGCTTGCCGCCCGCACCTCTCTCGGCCCCCTTTGTCGTTCTACCCCGCGCCATTGCGCGCGGGCGAGGACTCATTTAAGCGGTTGGTCTACAACACATGTCCAATTTTAATCAGGTATTAAAAAAGCCATAACTTTCAGACATTAATAAAATCAATTTAACCAATTAAATAAACGAAATGAATGAACATAACCAAACTTTTTCTTATATTATTCTGAAAAAAAAAATTGCTAGTTTCAAAACTAGCTACTGAAACATGGAACTATGAAAGGCTGTCACCACTGCTTTCATCACTGCAGTTCTCCCTTTCATGATCTTCCCGGAGGAATTAGAAGGAGGAAACGACAATACCTACTGTATTAAAACACGTACACACAGCAAAGCTATTCGGTAAGCAAGAAAGATACGGCGCGAGCGTGCGTAGGTGCTTACCTGATTATATGATTGATTCTATTCTAAAAAAATCTTCTATTATATTGCCGTGTGTACCTTTAAAAAGTCTCGAAGACCAGATATCGTCTGAGTAACTAAGTTCTCAATCTAGCTACCTTTGTCAAGGTAAACATCTTACAGCCTAAGTTGAAGACAAAGCGTTTATCAAAGGAATCAAATTAATAGGGTGAAAATCTCTCTCGGTGCGAAATTTCGATAATTTGCTTTGGAAATTAAATGGGGGTTGATTGGGGTGCCCTGTGAATATTAATGTGGTCGGTTGTCACTAGTGCATAAGTAATTAGAACTTGTGAGTTGGACTGTGAAGGCAGGACCAGGTAGTTAGTTTAGGTATAGTTGACATTTTGTTTGGGAATATCAATTGGTTTGTACATGTTCGTAATAGGGGAATTAACCAATAGAGTAAAGATTTCATGCTTTATACGTGCAAGGTACACAAATCTAGGTGTATAGGAAAGTATCTATAACGTGATTCTTACGATTTTTACTCATTCTCTCGATGGGCTTTTACCATCTGCGTGGGAAGAGAAGCAACATTAGTTCAGTATTTTCTAAGCTACTCGTATAACAAATTCAGCACAATTTTTCACCACATTCGAGTGGTATTTTCACACGTGTGCTTTTAAAAATCGGGCCCCAGTGTTGCGGTCGTATTGCAGCGGCCGTGGTCACGGGCAAACTGCAGACTAATTGTTACACTCAGAGTCACCTAATGAACCTTTCAACCTTCGTACACACCAATCAGTAGGTGAATTAAGATTGGTTTGAGTTTGAGAAAGAATGAAATATGTTGTGTTTCATTTTGATGAAGCTACAAGTGTCAATTTTACTTTAAACTATAGACCGCTTAAATCAGTCCTGGCCCGCGCGGTGCACGAGCGCGAGGGGGGGACCGCGGGGGCCGACAGAGGTGCGGTTGGCAGGCGCACTACCCGGCCGCACCTCTCTCGGACCCCTTTGTCGTCCTACCCCGCGCCCCCGTGCCGCGCGGGCGAGGACTCATTTAAGCGGTCGGTCTAAAGCAACATTGGCGCAATCAACCAATTTTCTATGCTGGTAGCTCTTTAATTATATTTACAATTATTTGTTCAAGTTTATTAATGTTCGGTGTGAAAAGTTGTACGAGCTACTCGGGAGCAAAATTATTTTCACCTTGGGCGTTAACACTTGAATCCGTCATTACGCTCTGGATTCTACTTTAGAATCCCTCGCTACGCTCAGGCTTCTATTCTAGAATACTTCGCTACATTCTAGATTCAATGCAGCGCCCTCGCCGTAAATACATAATTTTGCTCCCTTGTGACACAAATAACTATTGTTCATTATCAGTTTACACAAGTATTTTTTTATTTGTAGCGTAAAGAAAACACTCCGTATCTGGTATACTTAAATAACATACCTACTCGTGCATTATATCAGTATACATACATGTTAGTTATATACCCTTAGACGTAGAAAACTGTTCACATACGTTCGTTAGCACGGTCTCAAGTTCCCAGTTAATTAATTCAAGGTACACGAGAATTTCGCTTTCGCATCTCGAATTGAGTTCAATGGTAACACTTAAGTGAAATGAAATAAATTTAAATTGGCAACGAGTAGGTACACGTATATTTGACATGGTTGGTGGAAGGTGAGAACTAGGACAAGGAATGCTTGACACCTTTGTTCTGAGAATAAGTATTTTGAGCGTGATCTTTGCGATGTCGATTTCATTTGTTACTTACATGGTATTGAGACAATATGACAAATCCTACTAATATTATAAATGCGAAAGTTTGTAAATATGGATGGATGGATGTATGTTACTCTTTCGCGCCGGACAGATCTAGATACATACACAAATCACGCTCAGGATTCTATTGTAGAATCCTTCGCTACATTTTGGATTCAATGTAGCGTCCTCGTCGTAAATACATCATTTTTCTCCCTTGTGACACAAATAACTATTCTATTCTAGTCTATTATAGTGAAAAGTTGTTTGACGTAAGTTTAGTGCTAAATAAACATAGCTCTTTATTTCACAAGAACAGATTGATCTAAAATCCAATTACGCGAATGAATCCTTTGAGATTTGAAAATTTGATTTAATATAAAGCTTTGTAAGTTCCAGCAGTCATTACTAGGAGATTAACCATTTCCGAGAGCGGTTTAACGTTTAAAATTAACAGGTTGTTTTGATCCAAAGTACTAAGCTGACCTTTGATGGGGGCGCAAGGGTCCCTAATAGGGGGAAGTCGGGTTAATGAACAACGAAAACATTAGAAAGATCAGATGTTAATGAATCATTATCAGAACAATTTGACAGCTACCTCTACGTTCTCTGTTACTGATGGTGTCGCGAACTCCTTAGTTCTGATACAGGCAAGATCCAGTGGCGTAACTATAGGGTGGTAGGGACGGCAAAATGCCAGGGGCCCCTAGCTCTACGGGGCCCCGAACTGGCTTGGTTTTGAGCACAGAAGGGACGCTGATGCACTTCTTTATATTGAGGAAGGAGCCCCATCTGACGAATTTGCCACGGGCCCCAGACGTTATAGTTACGCCACTGGCACGAGTCCAAGATTGGGGATGTCGTCATTATCGTCGACGAGACTCTGCCACGAGGGAGCTGGCTGGTATCGAAAAGACGTACCCTGGCAGTGATGGTATTACTAGGGTGGTTGACGTTGCCACAGTTGCTACGCTGGCTCCTCAGGAAACTGGTGAAACTGGCCAACTAGAGGAGTTGCTTGGCCTTGGCTGGCAGATCCAGTTGGTGGAATGCTGCACGAAGGGCAGGATGTCGCGAACTCCTTAGTTTTGATACAGGCAAGACCCCAAGATTGGGGATGTCATCATCATCGTCAACGAGACTCTGCCAGTGAGCTGGCCACGAGGCCGTGTCGAAAAGACGTACCCTGGCAGAGATGGTATTACTATGGTGGTTGTCGTTGCCACAGCAGGGGGTTCGCTACGCTGGCTCCTCAGAAAACTGGTGAAGCTGGCCAACTAGAGGAGTTGTTTTGCCTTGGCTGGTAGGTCCAGTTGGTGCAATGCTGCACGAGGGGCAGGATGTCGCGAACTCCTTAGTTTTGATGCTTTCTTAAATTTTTATAATCGTTTTGTTTTTGAAGTCTTGTCATTGTATTAGTGTTAGTTGTTGCATATCAGTAAAGAAGCATTTTAGTTTCCTGGTGTTCTTACTTGCCATCGATTATCCTGTCCTCTTAGCGAACGCTTTATTTTGTGCTCCTTAGTTTTGATACAGATGGTGTGTTCCAAAATTCCGAAAAACAGCTGTGAGTTAAGGTTTGAAACCACGACCATCTGCTTGAGAGCCAAGGGTCGATTTCATAGGTTCATTAAGCTACCAAAGCTTTTCAGTTTGTATAAAATACTAATCATAATTAGACAAACGGATAAAGCACGTATAAACGTCGAAGTCCTTCGTCCCGGAGCGCTCGCACCGCCGGCAGCGAAACAAACATTACGCTGACGATCTGCCCACGCGGCGCACAACTACCCTCGTTTTCATCGTAATTTTTATTATTGTCAAAAGTTAGGCCAGCACACAACACTGATCACGTCACTTTGTTTTGTTTGTTGTATTTTGTGTACTACGAGTATTGTGATAGAACTATTGTATCACGGGACAAGTGGTCAGACCGTTAGGTTAGCTACTGGCTTTGCAAGAAAATAAATTTTCAGCAACTTATAACAACTAACCATCCATTCCATCCATTCTTTCACGCCATTGAAGTAAAGAAAAAACAGAATTTACCAGTTCCTTCTCTTCCCGCAGATAGTAAAAGCCAATCGAGGGAATGTGCGAAAGTCTTAGGAATGATTAGCCCTTGATCATGCTAACCGTAGCCTTAAGCTTTTGTTAACCTTAAGGGATAAATACGTGATATATGTATATATCTATCTAAAACAACTAACATGATTTAAATAGTTGACACAACTACATTTAATATTTAGTCCCACAAATACAGGTTTTATTGATAGTTCAAATAGTCCGTTGAATAAATTCATGCTTTGAAAATATCAACGCGTAGCTCCGGCGATGTGCACTCTCAAATCAAACAGAAAACTTGTTCGAATGTGAAGCTACCAATAAAACCGTGAGCATGACCAAGTAAACGTACTTGCTGTGAATTTATTCTTCACAGTTTTATCACACATATAAAAGTAGAACAGGTCATGTTTCCAGAATGCGCGCAAAGCAGCAGAACAATACCAAGACACACACACACCAATCACGTCTTTATCCCTTACAGGATAGACCGGGCTTTTTTTTTTTTTTTAACGTGTGGAATATGCGCCTTATGCATCTCCGCGCTCGGGGCAGCATACGAACGGAGGTATGACGGGCTCTCCATCTCGCCGCTGCCTTCCCTATGGAAGGAGGGGAGAGGCCTACCGTCTAAAAACACAAGGGTAGACAGGGCCTGAGGTAGCAAGACCTAAAGGCCACGTTTAGCATGATTGCAGGCGTATAGGTTGAAAGGGGAATCAATAAGGGTTGCTAGCCGCATCGCCTATAAGTCACGATTCCTATTGCCATTCCCATGGGCTTTACCATTTGCGCGGGAAGAGACGTAACTACATTCTTTGTTTATTCTTTAATCCAGATCAGCATGGAAGCAATACCAAGACAGTACAATACAATACTAGATTTCAAGTTTAGGACGACCATTGTGCGCTTGCCGCCCACACCTCTCGCCCCCTTTGTCGCCTACCCCGCGCCCCAGTACCGCGCGGGCGAGACCTCATTTAAGCGGACGGCCTATAAGTAACTGTAACATTCTTTCTGAATATAAACCTAGAAATATATCATTGAACTCGTTGCATAGATATTGCCAAAATTAATTCCCGTTTTCCCTACAGGAGTGCTAAAACAAAGCCGTGATGGGGGCATATTAATTTCCAAGACACGGCCCCTTAGAAATTACGATACGTGATCGTCATGCCAAGCGCGGACTTTAATCGTAAACAAAAGAAAGTTAAAGTACGAAGCTAAATTTCTGTTGAGTTCGTTAAGTTGCCTTCGCACACAACTCTCAACTTTGTAGGGTCAACAAAAAAGCCACAGAATTACGTACGTGATTATTGAGCTTTACTAAAGAGGGGATAGCGTAGAGGTGGCAAGAGGACGGTGAAATAAAGAATGTGTCAGATCGCACGAGCCGAAGGCGAGGCTGATAAACATGCGACCTGAGGCTTTCTTTATCACCGCTCGAGGTGTGTACACAATTTTACGTCTTCCTCCGGCCAGGAAGTGGAAATTTCAGCTCGCATATTGGGCGGTAACTTGCTACTTACGGCCCGGGGGACGTAAATGTATGTTTCTGTGTAGAAACTGACTTAAAATGAACTAAAAGTGTACACACAAAGTTGTTACTACGCCCAAACTCTGAGAATATGTGACATTTGCGAAGGAAGTGGTTTTGCTGAAGTTTGTAGTTAATTTAGAGCAATGGCAATAGACTATTGACAAAATGGCATTCAAAATCAATCAGCTGGTTTTTTACTTCGAACAAAAGCCGCACTCGATGCGCGTGTCCGACTCGCTCTTGACCGGTTTTTTGTTGACTAAAGTTACAGCACTCTTTTTAACCATGGCGTTTCGCATGAACTGCTCTTTTATATCCTTGAGATGTCCATTTACGCGCTAAGTCGTACAAACCGCGTTCTAAGCAACATACATACATACATATATCACGTCTTTATCCCTTACGGGGTAGACAGAGCCTATAACAAAACCTTAAGGCCACGTTTAGCATGCTTAAGGGCGTATACGTGGAAAGGGAAATCAAAATGGTGATGGGTTGCGAGCCGCATCGCCTATAACATGAGTCATAAGACTTTCGCATAAGACATCGGCTTTTACCATCTGCGCGGGGAGAGAAGCAACTGGTATTTTTTTTCTTTACTCCCAGACCAGCATGGAAGAACCAAGCAAACGCTGAATAAAATGAGGATCTGACCTACTTACTGAAAACACCAGCAAGTCTCGTTCCTTGTTCACAGCAGACGCTGAACACGTCAGCTTACCTTGAAATATTCTGACAACGTTTTCATGGAAGGTGTCATAAAGTGGTTTTAGGCAAGGCACACATTTCAGTCAGCTTTTACGTATAAATTTTCGAATAACGGAGGATTTTATGCATTCCCTTTTCTATTTTCACATGGGTAGTGTTGAAAGGATTTGTTTTTACAGTAGAATAACTAAAGCACAGACAGAAATAGTGCCTATTAGTAAGGGGTCTATATTTTGTCCCTAGATCGTGTACCTAGATTTTAAGAATGTTCTTTATCTGTACATCCTACTAATATTATAAATGTGAAAGTTTGTGAGTATGTTTGGATGTTTGTTACTCTTTCAAGCCAGAACGGCTGGACAGATCTGGATGAAATTTGGAACATAGATAGATTATAGTCTAGAATAACACATAGGCTACTTTTTATTTCCCGCGGGATGGCGATAAACGAATTCTTTGCAGACGAAGTTGCGGGCAACAGCTAGTACATACATATGCCCTTGCGGGGTAGACAGAGCCTAAGATAACAAAACCTGAAGGCCATGTTTAGCATGATTAAAGGCGTATAGGTGCAAAGGGAAATCAAAATAGTGATGGGTTGCTAGCCGCATCGCCTATAACATGATTCCTAAGACTTACCCATTCTCTCGATGGGCTTTTACCATCTGCGCGGGAAGAGAAGCAACAATACAATACAATACAATAACTCTTAAGCAACTGGTATACTCTTTGTTTTTTCTTTACTCGCCCAGATCAGCATGGAAGAAGAATCTTAATACTAGCATGGAAGAGTCTTTTAGTACCAAGTATCAAATGACGACTCTATGCGCACCTTAATCTTCCCAACAATCCTGAACAATTGTAACTCCTAACAGAGTTATATGTTTTATGACCCGACGAAGAAATGCGGCCGTGTCCCATTAGCTCGAGGAAACCAGGGAAATTAACTAACGCTGTCAAAAGTACCGTAAAAAAGTTTTAAACAAAATTTTGCTGTAAGATCTTCGAGTTAATTTATTTGAACGCGTAGTAATTTTGGCGAACGAAATAAGATTTTTGTGCTTACTTAAGTTAAAGAAAAATACGGCTGCCTGGATATTTTAAAATCACATAAACATGATATAAATTAACACTTAAGTAGTCGCGCCCTTATTTCAAACGCTTACAGTCGCTACCGGGTCCTGCGAACCCAGTAAATTATGTGCGGATATTCTAAGAAGTATTCAAAATTATCTTAATGTAAGTTAAATATTTTATTAAAGAGTAATTAAATTTATTAAAACAACAGTATTTGTAAAAATCAACAGTTTAATTTAGTGGATTTCTACAAAAACAGATTAATTACAAAAATGCCACATGTCATCTAAGTTTTTGGCATTTTTTTTTTATTATTGTAACTAACGTATTTATTTTTAATACATTTTCTTAAGCTACTATTTTATACTTATTTAAAATCACAAAAACAGATCAGGTTGTATTATATAAAAATGCGTCAATGAGCTCCGCAAATCAATCATCTCCAATATTCAAACAAAACATAGATAACCTGCTTTAATTTAATGAAATTTAGTTTAATTTGATTTGTTTTCTTTTTTTTTATAATGTTAAAAATAATGTTATTGATTGCGGGAAAAAAAACATAGATTCATAAGAATAATGTCCTAAATAACTATATTAAAATTGAGTACATAAATAGTCGCTACTGGGTCCCAGCGGACCCATTTACAAAATTATTGCATTCGTAAATGGTCGCTACCGGGTCCAGTAGACCCATACATTACCTTTTACGTCTGTCGGTCACAAATGCGGCGCGCAGACAGATTGGCGAGGCGACGACGCGACTCGCAAGATATTAATTGGAAGGTAGAAAGAACGGCAACGTCGCGTAGTGCAAAACGAAAAAGTTATTCATTAAAATCAACTGAACCGGGTCCGGTAGACCCATTAGCGACTGCTCAAGTGTTAAAAACAAAATGAAAATATGATTTACTCGGCAAGCCATGACAAATGAAACGAAACATACTGGATAAGTGACAAAAAAATAACGATACAATTGTCAAAACTCAGCAGATATTTAGTTTTAGTAAATATGATGCCAAAGAAACAAGGGGGGGGGGGGTGGAGGGGTACGGGAGTACTTTTGGCTATATGCCCCCGCAACGTCAGAGGGTCGCAAGATGGGTTGCCAGCCTAGACGGCAAAGATAGTTATATTTCATGTGTAAGTATGTAAACGATTTCACAAGCAGTTTTACTTTCCGCATAGAAACACAGCAACGCAGAATTAACATACTAATCACTTCACTACATAGTATAAAATAAAGTCGCTTTTTCTGTCCCCGTGTCCGTATGTACGCTTATATCTTCAAAACCAGACAACGGATTTTGATGCGGTTTTTTTAATAAATAAGAGTGATTCAAGAGGAAGGTTTATATGTATAATACATGCATAATATACAGTGCGAAGCCGGGGCGGGTCGCTAGTTACTAATAAAACAAACACAGTTCAGTGTAAAAAACTCAATTCAAAATCATAAATCGTTAAAAACAAGCAAGCAAAAGAAAGATTATTTACATTTAATCCGTCTACGTAATTTCGAAATGAACACAATCTATTTCCATTCTAACATCATCAGAGATTCTTTATTCAATGGGACGTCCGGTCCCCCCCCCCCCTCCCCCTAATCAGCTGACTAGGGGTTTCTATAAAGGCTTCCCCACGAATGGGGTTCTCAGAATAAAGATCATTTTCATTAAGCCGCCGTGGTCGCATTTCTATGCCGTTCGCGTCATTTACGAGAATTTCATTAGAACCTCATTGCTTAAGAATTAACGGTAATCGGGTTCTTGAGAACGCCCGATGTTCAGGTGTTTTGTTTTGTACTCGTAGTAAAGAGCTAGCGGATGTTTGTTTGGAAGCTTATATCGATGAAAGTGCGAAGGAATTTGAATATGAGTTACCGTTAACCGGGTGACTGACAATTTTGAGGCTATTTTGATCGTTGTAAAATTGCTATAAAATCGATATTGGCTCTGGATTATTAATTAACTTGCAAATAAGAATAATCTACCCACATTCATATATTTTACAAACTACCCTTTTATTCACTAAAATGCACACGTAACAACGTCCAGCATACAACGTGAGCAATAGCCCATGCCTAAAAGATATTAATCTCCCTTCTGACCGACTTTTTGAAAGTGGCGAAACCAAGTTTACAATAATTAAAAGTTCAGAATCTCACCCCAACATTAAAAAGGCCCGAAAACCTTGTATCGGTTTCAACAACTCCTTTCATTTTCACTTCGAAGGTCTCAGGATTAGACCCTTTGATCGCTTAATAAAAAGCGCTTTATTCTTAACTCGCGTAAAGGATTGACCACACTGAAGTTTGTAATTTGCTGACGCATCGTTTACGCTGTTATGGTGTTGCGTCATGGTGCGAGTCGGGTTACTTCCCCGTGTGGTCAAGAGCTGCGGTTCGTTTTTGGACCCGTCCGAGGGGAAGAGCAGTACTTGGCCCGGTGCACCCTGTGCATCGGTTAAGTTTCCTGGCAGATTCTGAAGGATATAATTACGCATTGCCTAAGACCTCACAAGGGGGAGGGGTCTTTTGACTGTGTTCTACAGTACAACGTTGCCGACATTTTTGTCACAAGATTTTGGAATACTGTATTGGAGAAATCATTGCATCGATCGATGGGGCCATATTAAAAAAAGAAGATATTGCGACACGTTTTTGAAGCATAGCTTCCAAGAGTACTTAGTGTCCGTTTTTTGTCATAAACATCTCGAACTATCACGTTGCGATGGGAGAAGCAAGGGAACTCAGCAGATGGTGGATGGAGGTTGTTGCTCATTTAAAATATAAGGCACCTACAACAATATGTACCTACACAGTTATTACACTGCTATAAAAGGATAAGCGGAATAGGGAAATTTAAATAATAAAGATACTTATAAATGTGCCTTTCACGTTTTTCATCACATTTGGAGGAAATAATGAAATTATAGGGCAGAAAAATCGGCACGCGCCAGAGGCGAGGCGTCTGGCCAGACTGGGGCGCGCTTGTGTCGGGGGGGGGGGGGGGGGGGTCTCGTGGCGGTAATGGGCTGCTGCGCGGGCGTTACTTACCGTCCTAGGATTTTATGGCAAGAAAAAAGCCCGAGGGTTGTATATGGGGCATTACGGTCAAGTTAACCTGTATGTTTTGATACTGTTTACGCGTAAGTGTGATGAGAAAGGTTATTGCAGTGCAGCCTATTACAAACGCGTTTATTTTAAAGTGTCAAATACTATGAGAACAATTTTTTTAAATACGTGCCATGGAGGCGCTGCCAATGTTCTCAAAATAGAGACAAAGCTTAAGTACATTAATGCAGAATTTCCTGATCGAAGCGTCTTTTGCGTACCCGTTTTTATATATTTCTTAATAAAATATGAGAATATCGTAAGAGGTAACATCAGGGCAGCAGAAGAGTGTTCACAATTTTGACCTAGATAATTCCAATTTAGGCAGCATTAGCATATTTTGAGGCTTAGACAATATGCGTCAAGAACGTACCGAAATTGACACGTCTTGCGTGGACGGTGCGTCAGTATATTCGCAGCTTTAGTGTGATCGATTCTTAATCTGGCATCACTTTCTACTGTTTGATAATAAAGCTTTAAATTTACGGTTTCAAATCAGTCCTTATTGTGCCGATCATAGAATTGATTTTTACTATTGAACTGTGCAATCAAATTAGAATTAAAAGCAAACCGCTTAGGGGGGGCTTCTTTGTTCGTTTTATATTTCTTTTATACTTTGAAGGATTGCAAAGCCGGATTAAATTTAAACAAAAAGGAGGTAAATAAATAAAAACGTAAGTAGCTTTCTATTCATGTTTTGTTTTCACTACATGTGATACAGCCTCGTGAAAATAGACAAAGAGTTGGAGGTTTGTTCGATAATTTGCGAATGATATAAAGTTCAACATGAAACTACCGTGAGACTTAATCATCATTACACATAAACGGATAACTCACGCATAAAAAGTCGAGTGATGCTCGACATGTTTCGGACTATTATTATGTTTCGGAAGGACTACGAAATAGTCCGAAACATGTCGAGCATCACTCGACTTTTTATACGTGAGTCATCCGTTTATGTGTAATGATGGTATAAAGTTTATCCAGGTGCCATTTAAAGAGAGGAAGAGACACTCTATTCGACTTCTTTTTTGTTTGTCCTTCTAAATGTTTGTCTTATTTATAATGATTTCAATAACTTTGTATTATTCAATAAAATATGTCTCAATCATAATTATAGGCGATGCGGCTAGGAACCCATCACTATTTGGATTCCCCTTTCCACCTATACGCCCACAATAATGTTAAACGTGGCCTTTAGGTCTTGTTTTCTGATAGGCGTTGTCTACCCCGTAAAGAATAAAGACGTGATTTATGTAATGTATATGTCTCAAAGTCACCAAGTTTCATAGAAATCTCATTATACCCATAAATTCGGATAACTCATTAAAATCTTATCTACATCTTGATGTAGTATCAAGAAATTATATTTATGGCATAAATAAAGAATACTCGGCATGACTAACAATGCGAAATAGATTAATATCGTTGTCTCGGTAATCCCAAAGTTATCAATTTCATTTACGTTCATGTTATCTTTTCAAACGATGATTTCGAGAACAAATACTGTAACCAAATGTCATTATTTCCACCAAGAGCCCGTAAATCAAAACCGCAGACTGAAACTAACAAATGCAAGAAAATATAGAATAAAAATTTGCTATTTCCACTGAAAATACCTACTAGTTTCAATAGAATTTAAACTGCAGCATCTTTTCTTCGTAGCTAATCTTGGAACCGGGAGGAAGACTCGTTCAAGCTTGACCGTCCGTTTTGCCTTCATATAAAATTGCCATGGCTCCGAGAGCTTAGTGATACCGACCAGATGTTCAGGCATTTCTCTGCACCCCACATTTAATAGAAATACGGCACAAAGAATACATTTTAATCAAATTAAAACTCTACATTCAATTTCAGATTCTCTAGATACTAATTGTGATCAATAAAATTCTCTGAAGATACTAATTGTGATCAATAAAATTATGACTACAGATTTCTCATGTTGGTGCAACAGACTAAACTGTCTTATCTGTTCAGTGTCTTGTAAGTATAAGTCTGGGAGTAAAGAAGAAACGTAGAATGTACCAGTTGCTTCTCTTCCCGCGCACATGGTAAAATCCCATCGAGGGAATGGGCGAAAATCTTAGGAATCATGTTATAAGCGATGCGGTTAGCAACCCTACTAATTTGATTCCACCTTCCACCTATACGCCCACAGTCTTGCTAAACGTGGCTTTTGAGTCTTGTTACTTTCAGCTTTGTCTGTCCCGTAAAGGATAAAGACGTAATTTATGTATGTATGTATGTATTTAAGTATAAAAATTTTAGTGAGTCATAACTAGTCACATACTTATCACAGCCAGGACTTATTCGCGTAATTATTGTGTTGAAAATAAACGTATTCATTAAGTACCTTGACGATTTAGCAGTTTCTTTTTCAACCCATAATGCGATAGTCAATAAATGGTCTATGCCACGAGGCACGCCAAATTACGCGATAGTTAAAAAAAAGACTACATAATGTACTGAAATTGTAGCAAAACGGAATAAAAGGGGCTATGTATAATACGATAATGGTCCTTAGTCAAGGGAATAGTTTTGATATCTTTTAGTATCTCAACTGAAAATTTTCCAATCCATAGTTACACAGGTGCTGTTAGTTTCATATCGAATTTAGAGACTCCAATCCTCCGTTCCCAAGAAAATGGAGCAAACCGTAAAGCAACAAAGTAAACTGATATTTTTAAAAGTTCTGCCCTATCCGCTATATATTGTGTACCAAAATAAAAAGCAAGTTGATGAAATGCTCGTCTGAGGCCGTAATAGATGGCATTAGGGTGAAAATTGTATCATTATTGTTACACAGCACCGCAGTGGTTTACAGCTCTTGGTGTATTACTGCGATATGCTGAGTGGGGCCCATTTTACACCATATCGGTACTATTCCTTAGTATATTGTATTTCTTCCTATTATAATTCTACGTGTATCGAATGTGTGTAAATGTTTCTCTCTCTCTCTCTCTCTCTCTCTCTCTCTCTCTCTCTCTCTCTCTCTCTCATATATCAAGTGGATGCTCAGCTTCAGCAAGATATGGCTTGGGGCATACGCTGCGGGGTACTTGGCTGAAGCGATGGGATATCTTTCAAATGCTGAAGTAAAATCGAATTGTGGTAATCCATTCCCTTCTATTCCCTACTAATCCCTACTATCCTTACTAATATTATAAATGTGAAAGTAACTCTATCTGTCTGTTACCTTTTCACGCTTAAACCGCCGGGCCGATTTAGTTGTAATTTCGTATACAGATAGTTTGAGTCCCGGGAAAGGACATAGGATAGTTTTTATCCCGGAAAATTGCATAGTTCCCGCGGGATAACACAGCCCAAACCACTGGATTTTTTTAAATTTAAGGCACAACAAAGTTCGCCGGGTCAGCTAGTAACATAATAAATGCGAAAGTAACCCCGTCTGTCTGTCTGTCTGTTACGAGTACCTTTTCACGTTTAAGCAGCTAGAACGATTTAGTTGAAATTTGTGCTCGTGAGTGCCAGTATAGTGTATAGAGATAAATGCCACTTTTCATCACACAATAATAAATTTTCTTAAATTTAAATGGAATTGAACTAATTTTAAATTCAACTCTTCTGTTTTTTGCTTCCAAATATGGTCCGATTAAATTCTAGAACCAATAATTATTCGCCTTAGAACGTTTACGATTTACGATTCTCTGACGATCGTTAATCCAAGTTCGTCATTGAACAAAACGTCCGCTTCTAACTTATAACATCTGATCCCTCAAACTATTCAGCAATCTCAGCTGTCTGTCGCGGTTCTCCGTCCACGATATTTCTACAGAATATACTTCAATCTTATCGAGATGAACCATTGCTACAATTTGATTTCAGATGCAACCGGAGTAGGTACTTGAACATTCAAGATTACATTTTACCTGCCAATTGCAGGTGATGGAGACGATTTGTTTGCGTTGCGTTAAAGCTACGTAGTTACCTATATGCGTAATACATGAATCGTTACTTTTATAAATAACAAAGAAATAGGTAGGGGTGCGAGTCGGGTTACCTCCACGTGTGGTCAAGAGCTGCGGTTCCTTTTTGGATCCGTCCGGGGGAAAGAGCTGTGCTTGATCCGGTGCACCCTGGGCATCGGCTAATGATTTCCTGGCAGTTTCTGAGGGATATCATTGACCGTTGGCTAAGAGCCCGACAGGGGAGAGGGGGGTCTTTGACCATTACCGTACAACGTTGCCGACATTTTGTCACAAGATTTTTTAATCATAATATTTTTGTTACTTTGACATTGGCGAAGTTGTCGTCGCTATAACGACTTGAAACGCCACAAATAAGAAGAAGAAGAAGAAATAGGTAACAACCTCACCCAACCTACCCTCAAAATTTCATTTTAGATACAAGCTTTATTGCTGACTGTACTTGCATTGTCATCCGTCCTACATTATGTGAACCAAATTTCAAGTCAATCGGACCAACCATTGAAGAGTTCCCTCCTGCGGAGACGATCCTGGTCACCGAAACTCCGCTACCAGATTATTGTATTGTCATTTGACTTGCACAAGTATGCAAAATTTCAGCTCAGTCGGATGAAGATAATTATCTGCTTTAAAATTGAGTCGCAAGATTCCACCCGGACAAACGTACATACATACATACGTTGTAAGTTGATATAAAGCTTGTAAAAAATATGTGAAATGATGCAGTTATAAATGAATGTTTTTTATGAAATAATATTTTTTTTTTTTTTTTAATTGCTGTTCGTTTGTCTCACTACTCGAGAACGGCTAGAAGCATTCGGTTAATTATTGAAGTGTTTGTGGAAGTACAGGGAAGGTTTCAACGGTGAAAAAACAATGACATTTAGATGAACAAAAAAATTGAGAATGGTAAGGACGCACAGAACAGCTAGTTTGTACTACTATACTAATATACTAGTTTGTACTAAATATTTAACAATTTAAGACTCAGAAAAGCATTTTAAGTTCTAAAGCTCGTTAGAACGTTATATCGCCGCTGCAATACATACATACATACATACCGTCACGCCTCTTTCCCATAGGGGTAGGCAGAGACTACTTTGTTCCACTTGCTACGACCCTGACATATTTCTTTCGTTTCAACCACAGTCATCAATCTCTTCATACATGCTCATCGGTTTCGGGTACTATACCGATAGGTAATTAAGTCAATATATAGGTCAAGGTAAAAGTCCACCGAGGGAATGGGCGAAAATAGGAATCATTGCATTCATGGTTATAGGCGATGTGGCTACCAACCCATCGCTATTTTGATTCCCCTTTCCACCTAAACGCCCACAACCATGCCATGTGTTTGCTCTGTCTACCCCGTAAGAGATAAAGGTTAAGCTATTACAATTTCATTTAAGTTGGAAAATGAAATTTAGATTTGGTTAGTGTATTTCAAATGGTCACTTTGTTTAGTTGTCTCCATAATTTTCCTCTGTACCCAGTTTTCTTGTCATATAACAATAGCAAAAGCCTTTCGCCTTTGAATGACTTGCAAGCAATTTAACTAGCAGAGTACTACAGTATGATGGAAACAAAAGGCAGGCCACCCCGAAACACCAGTTGTTAAGTAAATTGCCCTAAACCATTAGCTCCATTAACAGAATGCAGTGTTCTATTTATCTTTGCGAAGTCTGTCTGTCTTTAGTACGATGCTTGTCTATTGTGTCGGTTTCAATAGTATGGTAATTTAATAAAACACTTGAACATTATACTTGTACTCAAAACATGTTTTTGTTTAATTTTATTAATGAAAAAAATACAAAAGGGGAATTAAAAACTAAACTAAAACTAATCTTAAAACAAAATGATTAAAAAAGGAGGGGCCCCGTGGCATAGTACCACAGACGCTGGCAGCATTCCCCCTTTGGACAGCGATACTAACACGCTGTCCAAGGAAGCTGACAGCTCTGCGGTTACCCGTAGCGTCTTTTATTGTTGTGTATTAAATTTGAATATTTATTTCATGCTCTTTTTGCTAGATGTATTATTATTATAAATAGTATATTTTCAAAACTAAATTCTAGTATACGAAGGCTTGAATGTCTTCCAGAATGTTCTCTTGATAATGACATCAAATCACGGGTTCACGGGTTCTAATTTAGAGCTCGTTGCTATTTATTTCCGAGCATCGAAGGTTTTTTTGGAGGTTGCAAAATCGTTGTTTCCTCATTTGTAAGACCAAGTTAAATCGATTCCTCTCCCCGAAAAATCCAATAGCAAATCACATGTAACATCCGTTTCCGAGATTGAAACAACCATAATGCATTTCTAAATGTCAGTGAAAATTAGAACACATAGAAAAATCCGAAAAGTAAAGCTATGGCCGGGAATCGAACCCGGATCCTCGTCATTCCGTGACGCGTGCTATACCCCTACACCACCCATTGCAGCAGGTGGGTAGTCTCCGAATTTTTTCTACCTGTTACTAACTGTCACGTGACCTTTTTTGTTACTATGCGAATTTTTTGTCGCTAAGCGTCATCTGTTTTGAATGATGTGTCTGTACGACACAATTATAAACTCCCATGGAACATCTACTGCTCACCAGGGACGAGAGAAGGTTCCATAATACATTTTCATCCATCCTGGTCTGGGAGTAAAGAAAAAACAGAATTTACCAGTTACTTCTCTTCCCGCGCAAATGGTAAAAGCCCATCGAGGGAATGGGCGAAAGTCTTAGGAATCATGTTTTAGGCGATGCGGCTAGCGAACCCGTCACAATTTTGATTTCCCTTTCCACCTATACGCCCTTAATCATGCTAAACTTGGCCTTAAGGTTTGCCTTAGGCTATGTCTACCCCGTAAGGGATAAAGACGTGACACATGAATGTACGTATAATACATTTACATACAAAATTGCATTATTAAATAGTAAGGAATTTGAATGAGATGGGATGTAGAAAATATCAATGCGTTAAAGGAATTCGCATGAAATTGAAAATGGCAAAACATGCAGCACGTATCCCATTTGGTATCCGATAAAAGTCCTGCACCGGTACGCATTGCACCATTACACGAGTCTGATTTAAAATTTCCGTTCAAAATTTTCACCACGGTGGATTACACGCAAGGCCGACATACCTCTCCTTTCTTGGAAGTATTCAAATATTTACGTAAGGCGGCACACGGTTGGAGCAAATGGCAAGCGTCTCATTCGCTATTGCATTCATGGCTGATCAGAGTTCGGGCTAAAGAAAGATTTAAAAAAAATTGTGTATTAAATCATTCTTCCATGCTGTTCTGGGAGTAAAGAAAAAACATAGAATGTACCAGCTGGCTTCTCTTCCCGTGCAGATGGGCGAAAATCTTAGGAATCATGTTATAGGCGATCGCTATTTTGATTCCCTTTTCCACCTATACGCCCACAATCGTGCTAAACGTAGGTAGTCTTTAGGTCTTGTTACCTTGTAGACTCTCTCTCCGTAAGGAATAAATACGTGATTCATGTATATATGAATGTATCATTGTTAGACTCATATGTATGTATATATAGTAACTATGTCTATGAGTTGTCTGGTATATGATACAATCTTTTTCAGTTTGAAATTTTAGGTCAATTGGCCTTATTTTCCCAGGATATTTATTTCTCAATACAAAAAGTTCTCCATTCTCATTCAAAGATTTTCAACTAGTTTTCGAGGTGTCAGTCAGAATGTCAGTCACTAACTTTTCTTTTTTATATTATTTTTTACACAATCATTTATTTGAAAACGTTAACTCATGAATATAATTTTCTGGTTTATTGTAAACTCAAATGAATTACCTTATTATATTAACGTAACAACATTTCTAACTACCTTCTATGACCTATGTCTAATGCCTCGAAGCGTAAATTACATTATGCCTAGTTCCATTAAGTGAATAATATCATTACCAAGTTACTCACAAAGAGGCTTTACTGATAGAGTTTTCCATACGCAAGGTTGTGATAAATAAGATATATTGCTTTAAATAATATTATTATTATCATCTCTTTAATCTGTATGGGAATAAAGCTACTTACTACTTTCTACTGTCATAAGCATCAGTAGGTTTATAACCTTACTCGCTTGTAATCAACTAGCTGTCACATTCATACAAGAATTGTCAAAATGAACACGATGGTGATTGCGCGCGAGCCTACAGAACGTAAATACGAAAAAAAAACTGTAAAAACATCAAAGTACATAATTAAGAGAAAGAAAGATAAGGTTAAGAGTACTCTACAACGACGCTTAGTATGTGGATGAAGCGAAAGAGGTAAAAATCAAAAATCGAAATTGAAAACTTTTATTTTGCAAATAGACCGAACTTACCAGCGCTTTCCTATGACCGTCATTGGCAAGAAGAACAAGCCGCAAGAGACTTGGCAGAAATACATTTTTTCAAAACAAATACAATCATTAAAATCTACATAACCATCCTGACACACCGGATCTTAGCAAGCGGAACAGAGTAGTCTTTGCCTACCCCCATGGAAAAAAGGCGTGACGGTATCCATGTTAATAATGGCTGCATAGCGACAACGCTTTGCGCGCTAAGCCCCCCAAGCTGTATGTCGAAACCGCAAGAGTCTCTCGCATTAGGCGTCGTAGGAAGCCGCAATCTGCTGCCGGCGTCTCTTTAAAGACGATGATTCGAGACGACGGCGTTTAGGTGACGCCTCTTTCGAATACGTCGCAGGTCGTAACGTGTCGTAAATCGCGTGCAGATTGGAATCGAGATGGGGAGTCGTTCGAGTGAGTGGTGTAAGCTGGGAGAGGTTGCGACTAAAATTTTCTAAACCTATTTGCTAAAACCCTTTCATAAACACTCTATAGGCTTCTGGTAACTTAGCAATCGCTTGTCCTTATCTGTGAAAGGCGTATGTCAATGTGAAAGATAAGGACCAACGATTGCTGAGTTAGCAGAAGCCTACAGAGCGTTTATGAATAAGGGGGTAAGTCTCTAAATGTCAGTGAAAATTAGAACACATAGAAAATCCGAAAAGTAAAGCTATGGCCGGGAATCGAACCCGCATCCTCGTCAGTCCGTGACGCGTGCCCCTACACCACCCATAGCAGGGTGGGTAGTCTTCGAATTTTTCTACCTGTTACTAGCTGTCCGTAAACTTGTTACAATGTGAATTTTTGTCGCTAAGCGTCATCTGTTTGAAAGATGTGTCTGTACGACACGATTAGAAACTCCCGTGGAATATCTACTGCTCACCAGGGACGAGAGAAAACGCTGTTTTTCAAATGATAGTAGGTACTCTCAAATGAATCAAGAATTTCCCAGCCATAGCTTTACTTTTCGGATTTTTCTGTGTTCTTATTTTCACTGACATTTAGAAATTTAATTTCTAAACCTATTTGCTAAGATTCTCAGTCGTAACTACAACTACCGGCCCACGTTCAGCAAGACTCTGGGCGTATAGGTGGAAAGTGGAATCAAAATAGTAATGGGTTGCTAGCCGCATTGCCTATAACATGATTCCTATGATTTTCGCCCATTCCCTCGATGGGCACATTTACAGATGGATTTACAGTTGCGATTATTCCCGCTTGTAAGTTAACACTTGCACCGAAGACCTATTCGAGTTTTCCAGTCTATTTTAATTTCATTGGAGAGTAATTTGAGCGGATTGGCAAAGGCGTGAGTATATATTAGACTTCTTTACGCCTCTGTCAACTTTAGGGTAAATTCAAATTTTATTACGTTGACGATTCTGTCACGTGTTGTTTAGAGATTTGTTTCTGATTGATTTTTGTTTATAGTACGTTCTTTTTAACCGACTTCAAAAAAAGGAGGAGGTTCTCAATTCGTCTGTTTTTTTTTTTTTTTTTTTTTTATGTTTGTTACCTCATAACTTTCGACTGGGCGAAGCGATTTTAATGATTCTTTTTTTATTTCAAAGCTGGTGCTTACCGTATGGTCCCATTTCAATTTAGTCCAGTTCTGACAATGGCACCCATGAGAAAACCATATAAGTCTGAAACTAGCATTAAGTCATCATCATCATCTCAGCCATTACAAGTCCACTGCTGGACGTAGGCCTCTCCTTTAGACCTCCATTTAGCATTAAGTATGTGTGCGACAAATCGTCAGTTTCATTTAAACGGCGCTGTCATATGAGCAGCACGTTTAGTAGGTCTACCCATATTCAGAAAAAAATGTTAGTGTACTTCAGATTCACTAAAAATCAAAAAATAAACAAAAATTTTAACAAAAAAAAACCGACTTATATTATTTATAATATTTGATACATTTTTAGTGAATCTGAAGTACACTAACATTTTTTTCTAAATATGGGTAGACCTACTAAACGTGCTGCTCACATGACAGCGACGTTTAAATGAAACGGACCATTTGTCGCACACATAGATACTTAATAATGCTAATTTCAGACTTATACGGTTTTTTCAGGGGTGCCATTGTCAGAACTGGACCAAATTGAAATGGCAGCACGTTTAGTAGGTCTACCCATATTCAGAAAAAAGTGTTAGTGTTCTTCAGATTCACTAAAAATTAAAAAAATAAACAAACATTTTAACAAAAAAAAACCGACTTCACTACGCACTAAAAAGAAAAAAATAATTGCATAATATTCTTCTACAACTTAATAATTAACTTACTTTTTCTACTTATCAATATATAGGTACGATCTAATGTTGTTACAATTATTGTTATTTTTGTAGTCGGTGTCAGCCAAGGAAACACTACAATATACCCAGCAACAATAATACGAGAATACTTTAACAAATACTTTTTCACAAATTAACTTTTATACGGGAGCGGATCAGAATACATAAAGTTTAAAATGTATAATGGGTTAACATACATAATGGTTCAAAATGTATAACGCAATTTTCTGTAAAACTATTAGCTAAATGAACTTTTTTGATATCGTAATCTATAGATTGGTTTAGGTTAGGTTAGGTTTGTTTTATAACAATCCTGTTAATTTGTAACTTTCTGAGAAAATCGCATTATATATTCTAAACCATTATGTATTTTAACCCATTATACATTTTAAACTTTATGTATTTTAATACGTACCCCTTTTATACACAAGCACATCTCACCTGTAACTATGTATGTAGTTACAAGCGTACGTTGGCTGACACCGACTCCAGAAATAACAATAATTGTAACAACATTAGATCGTACCTATATATTGATAAGTAGAAAAAGTAAGTTAATTATTAAGTTGTAGAAGAATATTATGCAATTATTTTTTTCTTTTTAGTGCGTAGTGAAGTCGGTTTTTTTTTGTTAAAATGTTTGTTTTTCTTCGTAATTGATTGTAAACAACTCTTTCGGCCACGATGGCCCGGTTCTGATCTCACAAACAGAAAGGGGTGCAAGCCAGTTAGCACATCTAAGTTGTCAGGAGTTTATGTGCGAAATAACAAATTACATTTGATATTTAATGAGCTTTTCGGTGACGGAAAAATCATCTGAAACATAATTTCTAAATTTCTGTGAAAATTAGAACACACAGAAAAATCCGAAAAGTAAAACCGTAAAAGTAAACATAAAAATCAAGAAATAAAAAAAAAAATCTTGATTCATTTGATAGTACCCATCTGAAACATGTTTAAGACGTTAGATTCTATAGAGTTCTACAGCTGAGCACAGGTCTTCTCCCAACGCTTACAGCTTCCAGTCTCGTGAAACGAGTATCAAGTTTTTCAAAAACAAGTCCGTCTTCCAACTCGTTCCCTAGAGCTCTCTTAGCCGCACGATTATCCCCTGTCCTGATAATATTTGGCACTCAGAGGCATTCAAGATTCCTTCAACGTACAGTAAATATTCTGGAGTTCAGAGACTCTTAGACAAATCGGCATTCAAAGAAAACCAACTGCCAGAAAAATAAGAAAATATATACAAAACCAACGGACCTAATCCGTTTTTATGACTTGACACATTCCAACAAAAAGGCAATTTTGATTTATAGCCCTAAATATCCCGGACTTTAAATTGAAAAGCTACCTCCCAGACACAATTTCCTTTATGTCCGGAAAGCACTTTTTAAAGAGATCCGCCATTTAGATAAAATGCTAATTTATTCATTGGCAAAAAGAAGGAAGGAATAAGCCTACGGATTCAATTTAATCTTAAGTTTGTATTTTACTTTTGGCGTGGATATTATAAACCTATTTTCGTTAAAGTTGTAAGCTTAGTTTGAGTTGTTGATGCTTAAGAAATATAAATAAGCAAATGGTTTTTGCACGTTTAAAGCGTGTCACGTTTTATATTGCCTTAGACTTTCTTTCAACTCATTCCAAGTAAAATGGGGCTTCATTACGCACGTGTTACAAACTGGTCTATGCTCTGAAATTCGATTTCTGAAGTTCTTTTTTTGCCATTCCGTTTACACTTATAGTCATAAATTTGAGAGAGAGACGGTATGATACTTCGAAAATCGAATTTTGGAACTTTAACATCTATCTCCGTTCTATATTTGGTCTAAATCCAGCCGTTTTAAAATAAAGAAGCAACAAACATACACACTCACTCACGTCGTCGCAAACTTGCGCATTTAAAATATTAGTAGGAAAACCTGGGCAAGATCGTTAGCTTTCAAGGCAGTTTGGTTTAATGATATTTTCCCAAGATAAGACTTTGACATGCCGATTTCTGTGACTAAAATACCCTGAACCCTAGATTTTCGTCAAAATCGTTAAAGTTCACTGACATATGAACTGACTGATTGAATCATCAGTGCCTCCGTACCCTGGACATTGATAAATGAAACTCTTCATGACAAGAAATATTGAGACGGGTGGAATAGCGGGCATAAGCGAACATTTACATAAACAGGAAATAAAATGTAGTTTTAAAGTTGAAACAGAACGAGAGGGATCTGCTTTTCTTGCGCCGTTCTTGCTGGCGCAATTGGGCTATAGTTATTGGGCGCATTAGGAACTTCACACACACTCGCAAATTTCAATTGTAATTTGGCACATAAACTCCGAAAAACTCAGACGTGCCCGGAATTCGAACCCACACTTTTTTCTGAGCTTTTTGCTAGACTTGCATTGTGCCTGTTGTAAGTTCAATACAATACAAAGAAAGAAAGAAAGAAAACATTTATTCCTTTTTGCGAGACACACAATTATAAGAGAATATAATACACAATTTTATAGAAAATAATCAAGACATAAAATAAATAAATAAAATAAATAAATATCTTGGGACAAATTACACCAATTGACCCAGCCCCAAACTAAGCAAAGCTTGTACTATGGGTACTAGGCAACGGATAAACATACTTATATAATGTAGATAAATACATACTTAAATACATACAACATCCATGACTCGGGCACAAGCATTCGTATTCATCATACAACTGTCTGCCCCTACCGGGATTCGAACCCAGGACCTCTAGCTTCATAGTCAGGGTCACTAACCACTAGGCTATCCGGTCGTCATGAAAAATAGATCATGAATACAATACAAATACTCTTTATTGAACACCACAAATCAGTACAAAACAATACAGAATCAAAGAACATAGTAGACAAAATAGGCGGTCTTATCGCTTAATAGCAAAGTAAGTAGTAGTAGTAAGTAGTTATATAATATCGCCGTACAAGTTTTAGCCAACATCGTAGCTACAGTTACTCCCTTAGCCTAAGTTCATCAAAACCAGAACCGAAACCAAAAAGCCCCTAGTTATTCCAAAGTTCTCCGTACTATGCATAAAAATGGTAATGCATTCACCAAGGCACCCAGGTCACAGGCAGAATGGGTTGCAGATTGAATCTCGGTGTAAATTCAAAAATTTAAAATTCAATGATCGCCTCAGTCTCTCATAATAAGTATTCCCTGCTATTAGACGGGAACGTTTCAAGACGATTGTATTTAAAACTAAGAAATCGGAGTGAATTGAAAATGTACTCGCATCTTCAAAACCGGTCTTCTTCTATGTTGGTCTGGGAGTAAAGGAAATGTACCAGTTGCTTCTCTTCCCGCGCATATGGTAAAAGCCCATCGAGGGAATGAGCAAAAATCTTAGGAGTCATGTTATAGGCGATGCGGCTAGAAACCTATTACTATTTTGATACCCCTTTCCAAATATACGCCCACAATCATGCTAAACGTGCCTTTAGGTCCTGTTGTCTTTGGTCCTGTCTACCCCGTAAGGGATAAAGATGTGATTTATGTGTGTATCATAAATGTGAAAGTTTGTGAGGATTGATGTATGTAAGGATGGATGTGACGATGTGAGTGTGTATGTTTGTTCCTTCTTCACGCTGTAACGACTGGACGGATTTAGATAAAATTTGGAATCGAGATAGTTGGTACCCTAGATTAACATGTAAGCTACTTTCAATCTCGGAAAACTGCATGGTTTCCGCGATAAATCTGTCAGAGGTCGTAGCGCCTAATGTAAGCCTAATTCTACACGGACGAAGTCGCGGGCAGAACCTAGTAAAAAATATTTTTTTGTTCTTTTGTGTTAGTGGCGCAAAAACACGGGTTTGTTTCTTTAACGTCAAAGCAGACCAACTTTTCATAACATTTTACATAGATCTAACTGATAATCCTAAAAGTCGGTAACTTACTGATTCTGAGAGCTAGCAAATAAAATTATACGAGCTTCAGAAATAGGAGAAAGTAAAATAGTAAAATCGTGTATCTTTTTGTAAGCAAAGTAAAATATTTAGTGTAAGGATTAACAATTTTTTTCAGTACCTACCCACCTATTCACTTACGAGTATGCTTGGTATTTAGAATGTCAATCATAAGCTTATTTTGTGTAAAAATAGTAATCTCAACACTACTTTAAGAAAAAGCTGGCGAACATAAATAATCCCCTATTTTGTACCGTGACATCTCAGACCAAAAAAGACTTTATTTCTTAGTCTTAGTTTTTCTTTCTCATTTAAATGAGACAAAATATGAGACCCTTTTTAATAAAATAAGAAAACAAGGACAAACGACTTTAAACACATAGCTTGTGCTTGTCTATTTGCCTTAATTGCAAATACTCCCCGTGGGACATTAAAAAAATCTGTTCATATTCATTGTTTAAATCATAAAAACCATTAAAAAAAATTAGACTATAAATCAAAGGGTTTAGAATTAGCGTCCCGAGAAGACTTTTCTTTTTTCTAGAAAGAGAAAAATAAACTGTTTTAAATCAAGAAATAGTTTTAATTCTTGTCAAAAACTCGAACTAGTATCCATTCAATTTTACAAATGCCTCACAGTTCGTGCCTTCAAGTCAGTTCAAACATACCAGAATAAAATAGAAATGAGAATTTTCAACTTAAACTTTCCAAAAACCTCAAAGAAGCACGAAATGTAGAACTTCACTTAGTAGTTGGACTGGTTCTGGCTCCGAGGAATATGCAGTAGAACAGAATAATGAGGCAGGAAGAACGTTACTACGTGTGGAAACAATGCGCTTTCTAAAAGATAATACTTTCGAACTCGAAATTTTAAGGTCGAACACAGTATGTAAAGGTTGACATGCCCACACGTTATTAGGTCTTGTTACCTCTCTCGGTCTTCCCATAAGGGTAAGACATGATGGATCTATGCGGGACTAAATTACTTGAAGAAACTAATTTACCCTCCAAAATAAATTTATTTAGTTCTTCAGATATTTACATAATTGAAATCGTACCGCAGACTGAATCTAAACCCTCTTACATACGTCACCACTACTTCAAATCGAATATTCGACGTCTCACTCATAATACCGTCCGTCACCTTCACACCCTCTTGCGTTACATTCCTCATGTATGTAGTGCAAGAGTTTAAGTTTGTATAATGGAAGAGTTTGAATATACAAACTAACTGGCAGGTAATACTGGTAATATTAATTTAAGAATTTATTTCGAATCAGGAAAAACAAGTTTTTCTTTGCGTGTGGCCAGTCGCCAGTGAGCGCGGTCAGGCTGATTGAATAGCGTTCGAGCGCAAAGATTCCCGTCTTCTCAAAATCCAGCAAGTTTAAACCAGTTCTGTTAGTGCTGGCTACATCCTCCGTTTACTTTTTATATTACGTATGTAGTCAGGTGTGAAAATGTTAGTATGCACGTGTACAACCGAAGTTATAGAACTCAGGCTGGCAAGTTATCGAACAGTAGCTGCATAATGATGACGGAGTACGAGGCACATACCAACTATCTATCAACTCTAAGAATATACGAACTTTATACGTGGTACAGCTTGGTATAGTTCCTTAGACAGGGAATAAAGACATTTTTAGTTTTTTCTACTCAGACAACACTTTCATACAATACTTTCTCTCTCTTAGGAAAAAAATGTGTTCTTAGGGCGGCTTTAACAAACAAGACAACCTTACAAACTTTTTACTGTAAATTCTGTAATACAACTAAATCTAAACCCATCCCTCAAAGGGTACAGAAACTTGTCACGTTCAATTCGCGAGGCCTTGTAAACAATGTGACAAAATGTGACAAAAACGTGACAAATCGTGTATTGTTCAGTCCATTGTTTCTCGTGACATTTATTATTTGCCGTCTCCCTGGCATTCTTCATAAGCGGATATTAACGTTGGTCACACTTGGGCGCACAGTTAGACGAACTGACTTAAATAAAAGGGTTGCGAGTCGAAAAAAGGCGGTGTGAGCGAGCGTTATAATTTCCTTCTGAAAGAGGCTTAAAAATGAAGTGAGTTAACACCTCAGCGTAATGCTGAGCCAGCGACCGTTTCAATTTTGCGAAGACACACACAACGTTGAGCATCTATTTCTAATGTCTGTGTTTTTTTTTCTTGTTTTTATTTGCTATAAAATTGTGTATATTCTCTTATTTTTGTGTGTCTTGCAAAAAGGAATAAATGTCTTCTTTCTTTCTTTCTTTTTTCTTCCTAAGGTAAGACGTGCAACATGCCATTGAGTGACCAAGAAAGAGTATATGCGCTTGAGGACGAAAGTTGCCGAGAACTAGATTACTAGACTTTCCGTCATTGGTCTACTCGGAGCTAATAGGTACTGTCATTGCAAATCTTTCGTAACGTAATTGTATTTATTATTATCTTCCTTGTTACTTGTTTTATAGACATAAACCAGTCACACCATCCACCACCCGTACCATCCATACATACCCGCAATCATGCTAAACGTGGCCTTTAGGTCTTGTTACCTTAGGTTCTGTCTACCCCGTTAGGGATAAAGACGTGATTTATTGACGTATGTATGTAACCAGTCACTGTTTTTTGATATATATCTGGCAACATTTTCAGCTGTCAAGTTAGTTCGACGATACATAGAGTCAACTTTAGGGGGCGCTAGGTAAATGTTAGCACATGGGCACTACATGGGCTAGAGATGCCTCTACTCACACAATTGGCACTTAGCTCGCGAGCGGAACGCTACGTTCACACCACACTAGGGTTTTTGTTACTGTAACAGACAGTTACGCTAGCTCGCAAACGACAGGCTTTTGTTTGTCGATCGCTGCGGCAATGTGTAGCATAGGCGTTAACGATGTTTGCTCTCCTTTATTACGTCTCATTGTAAACAGAATAGCAGTCGATTGCTACAAGCGGCCATGATTAAGTTAATTACGGTACCACTCCATAGTACTCGGATGACAGTTAAAAGCTTCATTATGGTATAATTGAACATTAAAGGAGTACTAAATATTTTGCTGCTTTTTACTGCGAATTACTTAAGATTACTCTTATTTTTGATGCGATTTAATTGTAGATTTAAAAACCGGCTAAGTGCGAGACGAACTCACGGAGAGTTTTGCACAAATTTTACTTTGTATTTTTTATATTGCCATACTTATACTCGGGCTCAAAGAAAGTTTTTTTTGGTTTGGGTAACTAACAAAGTTTTCAAGTTTAGTGTTAACGACGCTGTCCGCCATGTCTCCAGTTATTGGCGGATTGTGGGAGACTAGTGTAAAAGTAACAAAATTCCTCGATGTAAAATTTGAACTTGTAGGAAGTATTATTTACATCTACGATTCTTCACCTATAGAAAGTGAAGTATAATTGCTGACTTTCTCACTCTCTTGTTTATTAACTACTTGTTATTGTTATATTTATTTAAATATAAATGGAGGAGGCCTATGCAATGAGGCACGCTGAATTACGCGACAATTTAAAAAAAAACTACTCTATGTACTGAAATACTTATGCAAGTTTGGGAGCAATCAAAAATATTTTACGACTGCAAAGACGGGCTTACCTTGAGATTTTTGTCAGGATCTTTTTATTAGGATGAATGAAACAGATAAGCGACAGCTTGGCTTTAATTAAACAGCCTGTAACTTTTATGACTTGAGGATCGTAAAAGAGTTCATTATATCACTCCCGGTAAAGATGAAAGAGACAGCATCAAAGAGAATGTCGGAAGGGCGATAAGTATGGTTACCATTTTCAAAATCAATTTCAGCTCGTAATTGCCATTGTGCCGTTATCACACAAAATGGGAAGAAAACACAGGCCATGGGATTTCGGTTGGAATTTTCAGTATTTAAATTTCGGCAGAGGGAAAACATTTATGTAGAAAAACTCTGTACTGTACATACATACACTATACTTTGGATTATTCCACCAGAACATGATCCCGAGACTTACCCGTGATGTTGCATCTGCCTCAAAATATCGGGACCTCCTCAAAGATCTTTGTCCAGGTAGGTGTTTGATACAGCGCCACCTAGATCTGACTTGCCGAACTAGATTTTTCGATGCAAAATCATTAATAATTGCGACACAATTGGGGCGCTAGTATCGCAGTTTTAGATATAAGGAATGGTTTTTAAGATCTGTAGGCTTATTATCTAACTCGCTCGCAATCGTCATCGTTTTAATTTTGACAGTGCATGTATGGGCTGACAATTGACATCGAAATCGGCTAGCAGTCACGTTCATACAAGAACTGTCAAAATGAACACGATGGCGATTGCGAGCGAGTTACGTAATTAGCCTAGTGGCTTTTCGATCGCAATCGGCTTCGGAAATACAATGTTCATATTCAAACTGTCTCTCAATTTGAGTACCCTAATTTACAGTAGATACATCCCGCAAAAATATGAATAATATAATCACAGTGAATCATTTCAAACTTTTATTGTTCATAAAATGTTATGATTTACCCACATAGTAAATACATCTTCAACTTGAATCGTAAACTTAGTAAACTAAGCCCAACCTCGGAGAGTCGTAAAACAATTTTAGGACTCCCGTCTACCCTAAAGGCTCGGTCCAAACAAGGAAACGGCTTGTAATCTTTCAAATCTTCTAATGATGGTTAAAAGGACATCAATCTTTGTGTCCAGCCCTTAAAAGGAGATGCCACAGATAACGGTAAGCGACAAAATCATGTGTTTGAACGCTCATTTCGTTTTACTTGTTAAATCATTATTGAATTATTAATAAAAGGTGAATGCACTTTATACATTTTCTATGTGTTCATTTTTAAAATACATACATGTTCCTGTGTGAAAGAGGTAAACACACGCATATGCACACACAATATACAGACGTTAAAGTAGTTGCCTTGTACAGTTTAATCATATTTCACAAAAACATCGCAAATTTTGACTTAATACACACACACACACATACAAATCATGTATTTATCCCTTACGGGGTAGACAGAGCCTAAGGTAACAAGTACCTACAGGCCACATTTAGCAAGATTGCGGGTATAAAGGTGGAAAAAGGAATCAAAATAGTGATGGGTTGCTAGCCTCATCGCCTATAACATGATTCCTATTATAATCGCCCATTCCCTCGATGGGCTTTTACCATCTGCGCGGTTACATTCAGCATTATTCTATGGAAGCATTTCGTTTGGTCGAACAATTGTCTAAAATTTCTCTAGCCGAAACTGAAAACATTTCAGAAATTATTTTACATAGGTTTTGTCTCGGTTGAGTTACGTTACATTTATTTTATGATTTCGCTTAAAAGTCGATGATTTAAAAAAAAAACCGTTTAAACAAACGAAAATTCGACCAAACATTAGATTAGAGCATACAATTTTATTATTCGACCATACAATGTAGACCCTTATTGCATGATTTTCACTTTCTAATATGCTACTTACCACGCACAACGCTGAGCTATTTTTAATGTCTGTGTTTTTATTATCTTGTTTTTTTTGCTATAAAATTGTGTAGATCCTCTTATATTTGCGTCTTGCAGAAAGGAATAAACGTCTTCTTTCTTTCTTCTTTCTTTACTTGTTCTGGCGGTTTGTAAGCCGACTGTGTCAGCTGTGTCGAGCTCTGCACCGTTGCCCCCTATTACAAAGTAGATATATTTATTCGGCCATCTAAAGGGATCACTTACGGATACTTAAAGCCCCTGGATTCCGGCCTCTACTTAGTAAACATAGTTTGGGTTAGTTGCTATATAATAGGCTCAGGCAAGATATATGTAAATATAATAACCCATGTTTACGACTATAAGCTTTGGGGGCAGACCAGAAACTTATGGGGTAGATAAATGATACTTGATAGTGTTTAATTGGAAATTTTTGAAAATGTTATTTGCAATAAAATCAGTTGTTTCTATTAAAACATACATGAATTACGTCTTTATACCTTACGGAGACAGAGACTAATGTAACAAGACCTAAAGGCAACGTTTAGCATGATTGTGGGTGTATAGGTGGAAAGGGAAATCAAAATAGTGAGTAAGTAAATGCTTTATTGTAGAAATATAAAGAAACAGATACAATTCACAAAAAAATAACATAAATATATGCACAAAGGCGAACTTATCCCTATAAGGGATCTCTACCAGTTAACCTTTGAGTAGATGAGAGGAGCATTAAACGAGGTACCGACAAAGTGAAATTGTGATTGCTGGCCACATCGCCTATAGCATGATTCCTAAGACTTTCCCCCATTCAGTCGATGGGCTTTTAAAATCTGCGCGGGAAGAGAAGCAACTGGTAAATGCTATGTTTTTTCTTTACTCCCAGACCAACATGGAGGAATCACTTAAACTGGGACTTATTCAAGTTCTATACCTTATGAGAACAATAAAGTACACGAAAATACTTTATTTCGCATGATTTGATTGCTTTGTTTAGCAAAGATGCTTCTTACAAACTGCAAAAAGCAATAAAAGTATGTTTAAACATTATGTAATAAAAAATAATGTGCTTTTTTTCTTACCTATAGTTACCAATGTACAACTGCACAAAAAAAAGGTGGCAACCCTACTCTCGGCCCCCTTTGTCGTCCCACCACGCGTCCCGGCACCGCGGACTCATTCTTCTTCTTCTTCTTCTTCTTCCTCTTATTTGTGGCGTATCAAGTCGTTATAGCGACGACAACTTCGCCAATGTCAAAGTAACAAAAACATAATCATAAAATCTCGTGACAAAATGTCGGCAACGTTGTACTGTAATGGCCAAAGACCCCCCCTGTCGGGCTCTTAGCCAACGGTCAATGATATCCCTCAGAAACTGCCAGGAAATCATTAGCCGATGCCCAGGGTACACCGGACCAAGCACTGCTCTTCCCCCCGGTCGGATTCAAAAACGAACCGCAGCTCTTGACCACGCGTGGAGGTAGCCCGACTCGCACGCCGAGGATTTTTTAAGCGGTCGCTCTACAGATCGTTTTTTTTTTATATGAATAGGAAGGCAAACGAGCAAGTGGGTCACCTGATGGTAAGTGATCACCACGGCCCATAGACACCCGCAACCCCGCAGGGATTGCAGATGCGTTGCCAACCTAGAGGACTAAGATGCAATGCCTCTTGTGCCCGTAATTTCCCCGGCTGTCTTATTCTCCACACCGGAACACAGCAGTGCAAGCACTGCTACTTAGCGGCAGGATTAGCGAGTAAGATAGTGGTAGTGGGGGGTCGTCTAGTCATATCAGACGCCCAAGCCCTCTATCTACTCTTCTCCATTTAATTAATTGCCAAGTAATAATTATAAATAGCCTCCAAAGCCTAGTTGGTTTATATCAACACCGGAACTTCGATACACGAGAACAAATATTTACCCTTGGCACAATAGCTTTGTCCGGGTGTTCGAAACAATGTGTACGTACAAGCATTGTTCTATCGGAATATCGGAGGGTAATGGTCCCTTTTGCGGCATCTATCGTGGTCCTTTGGCCTGGTTAAAGCCGTTTTTGGTGTCAGTAATTGGAAGTGTCTGAAGTGTAAACAGGACCCCGATTTTTGAAAGCACAGTAAAACCACTCGAAAGTGGTGAAAATTGTGCTGAATTTGAAATACCAGCATAGGAGACAGCTCTCATTAATCTTGTGAAATGGTCAGAAGTTTGATTAGAGCTGTAGTTTTGGAGATATAAGCTGATTTATACCACTTTCGAGTGATGTGGTTTCAAAAATTGGGCTTCAGAATACGTTACATAAAGGTCCCCGTAAGAGATAAAGACGTGATATATGTATGTATTGTATGTATGTACAAACACAATATGAGAAACTTGAAACGCATTATTATTAAAAATAGTGTCAAGACCGACCCCTAAATTTAATTTCGACTAGCACTTTATTTTCTTCCTTTCTACATATTCAATAGGTACACTCATTTTGCCAAAGAAATCATTCAAGTTTAACCTAAATAAATTTAATAATAGTCCAAAAGTTGCTTGTCGACTAATATTTGAGATGCTTATATCGTCTGATCCCGTCCGAGGTGGCGCTCAGAATACTAACTACATAAAGACCCCCTACTCCGAAGCTCGAATTCGAAGTTTGTTTCGTGCCTTACTACTCACACTTAAAAGAATGAGAGCGACGGAATGAAAGGAACTAGCCCTCTGAAGAACCAAGACCATAGACTAAGAAAAGTAGAACTGCGATGGCAAAATATGTAGTCCGTACGAAAAGTAAAGCTATGGCTGGGAATCTAACCAGGATCCTCATCATTCCGTGACGCGTGCTATACCCCTACACCACTTATAACAGGTGGGAAAGCCTTCGAATTTTTCTATGTTACTAGCCGTCACGTGACCTTGTTACTATGCGATTTTTTGTCGCCAAGCGTCATCTGTTTGAAAGATGTATCTGTACGACACAATTACAAACTCCCGTGGAACATCTACCGCTCACTAGTGTTTTCAGTGTCGTTTAGAAATTTAAAAACCTAACGGTAAAACCGTAAAAGTAAACATAAAAAATCAAGAAGTAAAGTTTTTTGATTCATTTGATAGTAACTATCAAACGTGAAACGAAATTTGTATCTACGCAACATAGTACGTAATCCGATAGTCAGGTATTGAATTAATTGAGGTTAGAATAAATAGACTTAATCGTGCTTCGATAATACCCCCATTAAATGCTGGGAGAGTATTCACTAACATTATTTTCCCGATGCACAAATACCATTTGTGGTATTTGTGCATTTGTGCTTTGGCACTTATATAGTTGTTTTGTGTATAGTTGTTTTGCGACTGAAAGGTGTGGCAACCGATTTCTCCGTTCATTGCTTGTTCGGGATGCTCACGAAACTCCAGGTAACATACAACACAAGCATTGTACTTATTCTTGTGACGAAAAATCGCTGGCCGCCCCACTATTTCCTTGTAGTTGTGTCACTGAATATGTCAACGGCATCACACATCTACGCGTTAAATTTCCAGCCAGCCATTTCCTAATTCTTCTTTTGTTTTCATGATACTTTCACATTACCACTGGCACTTTTATCATTACGTAGCAAGAAAAACATCTCCGACAGAGTGACCAATCAAATTGCTAATAGTGAATTTTTATAACAGCTAAGCAAACATACTCCCCTCGACATATACGCAATACTTACGCGGCCCGCATGTTGATACCAGCGTAACATGATAAATGGCCGCGCTCTTACGTTACCCCTGACAGGGGGACACTCAGAGACTGGCGTTAAATTACTTAACGTGGTGCCATGAAAATTGGATCGCATCTTTATCACAAAAACTTGATAGTGACTATAGAAGTAAATAAACTGGTACTGCAGAGCTGCCGATTAAGGAACTTACGTAAGTAAGTAAATGCTTTATTGTACAAATATAAAGAAACAGGTACAATTAAAAAATATATATATTATCATTAGTTTATGCACAAAGGCGAACTTATTCCTATAAGGGATATCTACCATAACCTTTGTGTAGGTGAGAGGAGCATTAAACGAGGGACCGACAAAGTGTGAGTTTAAAATTTCAGATAGTGAAAGCTACAATACTGTACATATCTAAATACACACACAAATACAAATACACAAATCACGTCTTTATCCCAGACCCCAAGGTAACAAGACCTAAAGGCCACTACTAAATTATCTATATCTATTACTAAATATCATTACACACATCCTTATTACAAAATAGGTACAATAAGAGTACACATAATACAATATCTAAGGAGATGGTGTGAGCCGCATCTTCCTCAAAGCCTCCCTGAACGTCGCCATGGAGGCAGCCTGATGGAGGTCAATATTAGTTTCTTAAGCAAACTGATGGCTGAGGGCCTATTAATGAAAAAGCATAATTATAACATTTTAGTATCTTTTATTTGAACTTTCAAGTTATTCAAATACAAAACATGGAAAGGGTTTGGTTCCCGGTCCAATCTGATCTGAAGGCCGTTTTCGAGTTCTAATCTTTAGATTAGAAAATAAAGAAGACGTGTTTAATTCTTTTAATAATTTACTTGATAGACTGATTAGATCTAGATACAGCATGCTATGGGTGACTTTTATTTATTTTTATACAAATGTAAATAATCCCTTCGAAGCTGCCAGTTCCTAAAGGTAGAACATTCTCACAGTAAACAGTCACAAGATTTTTCTTGACAAATTTAATGTAACATCACTAAGACATTTACTGTGGAACGGTCCCACAGTGGGTCAGGAATCGCTTTGTGTGATAGTACAGCAACTGATAATGAGGTTGAACGAACATTCGTTTTACAGGTTCATGCAATTTATTTTAATATCCCCGGACTCGTTATTGGAGCTTAGAATAGAGAATCGCCATCCGGTCGCACTTGACCTGATTGGTTCTTAATCCCGGATAGTTCGTGTGGCCTAATTTGATTCAAAAAGCGAAATTAAAAAAATAAATAAACGAGGCAATGGCCTTAAGGCCTAAGCCTTAAGTCTGTCTAAGAAGAATCCGTTTATCACTATCGCGCGGGAACTCCGCAATTTTTTTGACCACTAAGAAATAAAAAAAGATAATTATTATTATCTTCTTAAAGAAGAAAGAATAAGAATAAGAAAATTTATTTTGCAAACTGGCCGCCAAGGGCTCTTTTACAATGTCTTTTTGAAACTACCAGCACATTCGGAAAGACCATCATTGCCAAGAAGAATGCGCCGCAAGAAACTTGGCAGAAAGTAATTTTTTTTTCAAATAAAAATACAGTAAGAATACTTAAATTCTACTTACATTAAATACATTTATATAAGGGATGTATAAGGTCCCCGAGCCTTAAATTATATTAATCTATAAATAGTAGAGATGTATAAAGTCTCTACTGGTCAAAAAAAAATAAAAACAAAAAAATAATAATAATAGTAAGTTCAGTGGAGGTGTAAAACGCCTCCACCGTCAAATAAACTAATTGGAGATGTCTCCAATGTCGCAGGAAAATTTTTTTATATAAAACAAAATTATGAAATATACATTTCATGTCAAGTAAGTAACCAATAAGCTTTTGGATTCCGAAGGCAAGCATACGTCTGCCGCCCCCAATGTTGGCTATCACGCACTCATGTCCTGCTCTGAAAGCAGAGCGGTACCGAGGGCATGTCTCGCTTCCGTCCCCACAGGCACACTATGGGAACGTTTTAGGAACTTCGACGTCGCTAGCCTGCAACTAAACAGTAAAAGAAAAAAAAAAAAACAAAAAAAAAATTAAACCGGAAATCCATAAGCTTAACAATATACCTACCTAATACCTAGTTTAATACACATACGACATAGCAATATTTATGTCATTGTAAAAAATAATCATTATGAAAAATAGAATAAATATTTAAATAAACAATTACAAAAAAATAGAGCCCTCTGCTATTGCCGTGCCTTTGCAGGGTGTCACAATAGTAGACCTAATCAATTCCGTCTTATGCCTGTAATGTGATTAGCAATAAATTATTTTGATTTTGATTTTGCCATTCGGTAAAACGGTTTTACGTAAGATTAACGTAACGTTACACCGTGTTGTAACGTTACGTTAATCTTCTTATCGATAGTTCTATCAACTTCAATAACTCTAGTTAACACGTTAGCAACAAATTCTATCTTCGTTATTTATAATTCAATCAAAACGCTGCCGTCTATCAATAGGTTACCCTTATAACGTGTGCAAATTAATTACCCGTGAAGGTTCATATAATGGAATAGGCTTACGCAAAAACAAAGCTGCCAAATTAATTGGAACCCCCGTCAGGGTAGCAAAAACTGTCGATTTAACTAAATTGAGATTTCATCCCTACTCTCCGTTTTAGATGAAGTTACTATTTACGAGTATAATTGCGTGTGTTACGTTACAATATATAATTTAATTTATTTTGGGCATTAATCTCCTTCACCATCATCATCAGCCCCTGTACTGGACATAGGCCTCTCCCATAGCACGCCATTCTTCTTCTTGAGATGCCATCTCCTACCGGAGGTCAGCTATCATCAGTGCTATATTTAATTTCGACACAGCAGCTCGGGACAGTGAGCTTGTGCTAAGGTTGAACCATGGTTCACATACCCACACACACTCACACATACACATCACTTACATAACTTTCATAAGCATGCACACGCGCACATTATTTCGCAGCAATGGTGCCTATGCCTAATTTAATGAGTAGGTAACTACCTACTTCTTTACTCGTTATACGCGTGATGATATTTTTATTCTTCTCTGTACGACTTGTAGCATTTAACATTGTATCTGAATGGAAGGGTCCTGTAACACAGGTTATCCTAGCACAGGGCCCTCAGTTGTAACTAACCTCCTGTAAAATTTGTTTGGAATAAACACTTTTTTCATTTTCATTTTCATGTCCGGAGATTCTTAAGCCACGAAGTACGCCTTCTTCCGGATGGTCACTTTCCATAGCACGCCATTGGGCTCGATCTTCAGCTCTCCTCCAATCCCTGCCCGCTGCCTTGCCCATCTAGCAATCTAGCATTCAATAGCATCTAGTCTTGTCATCGCCCCATCTAGCAACAGGACGCCCTGCACTGCGTTTGCCAACACTTGGTCTTCACTCCGGAACCAGTTTGCCCCAACGGCCATCAGTTCTGCGCCATACGTGACCGCCCACTGCCATATCAGCCACTTCTTGCCATGTTTCTCGCGACGCATTCTTTTAGGCAATGATGGTCTTTCCGAATGCGCTGGTAATTTAAAAAAAGACATATAAAAGACAAAAAATTCGCATAGTAACAAAGGTCACGTGACGGTTGGTAACAGGTAGAAAAATTCGGAGACTACCCACCTGCTATGGGTGGTGTAGGGGTATAGCACGCGTCACGGAATGACGAGGATCCGGGTTCGATTCCCGGCCATAGCTTTACTTTTCGGATTTTTCTATGTGTTCTAATTTTCACAGACATTTAGAAATATAAAAGAGCCGTTGGTGGCCAATTCGCAAAAAAGAAATTTTGATTTTATGAATGAATTTAACAGGTTCAGCTTGTTGCTGTCTAAAGTAGCTAAAATTTATTTATATTTTTTTCGTCGCCCTGGGGCGTAAGTAGCAATTTACCGCCCGTTCCGCGAGCGGAAATATCCACTTCATGGGCAGGAGAAGACGTAAAATAGTGTACATACTCAGGTCGCCTGTTTATTGCCCTCACCTTTGGCTCATGTGACAAGTTCCTGAGTTCTGAGGCATTCTTTATTTCACCACTCTCGGCGTGTTATGTACTTTTTTAACTCGCTGTTGTCCGCGACTTTGTCTGAGGAGAATTCGCTAATTGATATCCCGCGGGAACTAAGTCATTTTCCGGGATAAAAACTATCCTATGTTCCCCGGGACTGTAACTATATTCATACCAATTTAGAATTAAATCGGTTCAGCAGTTTAAGGGTGACAAGGTAAAAGACCGACACACTTTCGCATTTATATTAGTAAGGATTAAAGCTAAGATTTAATTAAATTACTTACCAGTTTTTAAGATAATATTAACAATATTTGTAGAGGTAAAACTGCAACATGCTACGTGCTATCGCAACGTGCTATCAGAATAAAATACTGTTATGTTTGCGTTTCAAATGTTGTGAACTTTACAAATTCTAAATGAAACTTTAAATGAAACAGTTTGTATTTGGGTTGTAGAAACGATGCTACCTCAATTTCATCCGAAAATAAACTTGTATTTTCAACCCAACATAATTTTAACTCGCAAATTGATAGGCTAGCCAAGTTTTTGCTATTTGATAAACATTTATACCCGCTTTGTGAATTTTAAAAAACTGTATTTTTGCATTTGAAATTTTGCTTGTAACTTAAAAAAATATAAAAAACAATAAAAAATGAATGTTATTTGTCTTGACGATTGTTTAAGACACTGTTTTTTCTTAGTGTAGTAACTAAAACATTGAAAACTTTGTAAATCATCATCGTCATCTCTAGCCTACATACGTTCCACTGCTGCGCTCTGGCCTCCTCTCACAATTAGAGGGCTATAGTTCCCACGCGGGCGCAGGGCGCAAAGGACGGATTATATGTGCAAATTTAGCACATAAATTCCGGAAAAGTCAGAGCTGCGAGCCCGGGATTCGAACCCACGACCCTCTGCTTGACAGGCCACAGGTCAAACCAGTAGGCTACTGTGACTTTTTATGTCCACTTTTTTGTAATCCTTGTATACTTAGTGATAATAGAGCCAGACAAACAGAATTATAAGTTACTAGCGACCCGCCCCGGCTTCGCACGGTATATTATGCATGTATTATACATATAAACCTTCCTCTTGAATCACTCTATCTATTAAAAAAACTTCATCAAAATCCGTTGTGTGGTTTTGAAAATATAAGCATACATAGGGACATAGGGACAGAGAAAGCGACTTTATTTTATACTATGTAGTGATGATTTAGTCACAAAGGCAGGACTTACGCGTCCATGCTTTCACGATATCTTATTAATTACACTATAACATGTTTCTATATTTTTCTCCCTTTTAGTAGGTAATTAGTTTCTTGTTTGTTAATAAAATTATGTAATCGCAGAATCTAGATACACATCCAAAAATACCTACGTTTTGAAACACTTACCTACACAACTTGTCTTTATTCATATGAGGACACATTTCAACTGTTTTTAAACATTTTTAAATATTTTGAAACAAGAGGGTTTGCTATTATATATGCCTACATTACTTTTTTAATTAATGATACGAATCCGTTTCACGCTTTTAGAATCCGTTTTTTTATCATTTTGTTTAAAATATGTTCAATAACCCAGCTTGTCTTCAATGTAAATTTCCGAACAGCGGTTTTCAAAAGACTTACATAATATTATCTATTTAAATTAGGGTCTGAGGCAACCCTGAAGGCTAAATATTGTCCAACAAAGCTGAATAGAAATAACAAACGGACATTGCCTACTTTGGGGATATAATCACAAATCACAGAATATTAAAAGTGACAAAGACTGAATTTTGTTACACAGAATTAGAAATATTAAAAAAGTTTTATTGAATCAGGCGTGACTTTGCGGAGGTCTACTTCAATGAACAAATAATATTTACCTACCTATAAAGGTAAAAAATGTTTACCTATTAAGGTAAAAACATTTAGGTACCTATTAGGGTAAAAAATATTTACTTATAAAGGTAATCAATAAAAAAGTGCTCTTGTGAACTGCACCTAAAAAGATGTTGTGAAAAATCGATTTTGATTTATTTTTGCATTGTGCCTATGGCCTACTTGAAATAGCTAAGAAATGAGGTTGATGTATGTACATTGTATGTATAAATATTGCATAAGGATATTAGAAATACATTAAAAAAAAAAAACTTTTTTATCATAAGTTTGTTAAAATGTTGAAAAAGAGAACGTAAAGGCGGACTAACCTAAAAAGTAAGTAAAAATGCTTTTCTAATACCTACTCAGCATAATTAAAATTAAAGCTGTAATTGTTTTGTATGAAATCGAAAAAAAAACTCAAAATATTACTTTTTAATGCGTATCAAATCAAATGAATATAACAAAAATTACTTCATGGGATGTTCATTGGCATTATCGTTGAATAATTTTTGGGGCGCACCATAAAATATAGGACGTTTCCAGATATTTAGATCATTTTATACACCTACTTAAGAATAATGCTCGTAATGTTTTTTACAGATGTTAAGAGACCTGTCACTCGGATGATATTTTCTAGAAAATGTGGGCAAGGAAATTTTTTCGCAATAAATTCAATTTTTTGTGCACTATTTCTTCTATATAACAGACTAGCGACCCGCCCTGGCTTCTTACGGGCGCAATCACTGGTTCTCTACTATATAAGCATGTATTATACTTATAAACTTTTCTCTAGAATCACTCTAAGAAAAAAACCGCATCAAAATTTGTTGCTTAGTTTTAAAGATCTAAGCTTACATAGGGACAGACAGACAGCGGAAAGCGACATAGTTTTATAGGACCAATGGAGACGTTTTGCTGTTTTCCGCTACAGCACAGAAAACTAAGAAATCTGCCATCTCGACATAGCGTAATGATTACTTGTAGTGAGCTAGTTCCATTTTCTCGGCCTTAAACGCCGACAATCAGAAGAGTAGCGGCACATAATGACGAACTAAGTGGCTGCCTGCAAATTAGAGATGGATGGGGGGGGGGGGGGGGGAGGGGCAGTATTGCTTCGCAACTCACCGCGACGATGCTTTGTCTAAATGTCCGAGTTACCTCACTATGTTATGACTTACAGCAGCGTGTAGTCGGGGGTCGACAGGTCAGGCAGTGGGAAGGTGACGCAACATTTGTGCGCACTGTCTACCCTAAGTGATGATGATGATCCTACCGACGGATTTCGGCAATGGCGACCACTTCGACTCCTAGTTAGTATGACGCTCATGTGCCAGAAGACGGCCTATATAGCCGATCTTAGCGGTGAAACCTCGCACAATGAATGCACGTGAGCACACCGTTGACATAATGGTAGCGAATGGCAACCGGCTGGCGAGTCTTCAATTCATCGCGTTTAGCGTCGAGGTCAACTAAACGCTGCTCCTCGAACTCACGAACCTTGTCCTGCATCAACCTGCGCCATTCAGGACGCTGTACTGCGAAACCCTCCCACTGAGAAGGCTCGATGTCGATGTCTTAGCTACAATACTGCTGAACCGTCTGATGCTTTTGTCTGAAAAGATCTTACCCTAAGTAAGCCATAGATTACCTAAGCCCTACTTTGTCGTCACCACCTACAAAACTTCCAAGATCCCGCACAATATTTGCCCATAAAATTAAATGCCCCCATCAGAAACACTGATGAAGTAAAATATTCTGTTCATCTCACAAAACTGTTGCAATACCAAGCTTGCCCTGAAAAAGGTCATAATCACCGCATTACTAGAGATTGGTACACATTTTCATAATGAGACGAACGGCCCGCGAAAACGTCTGCTGTGAATATTTTCCGAGAACCCCCTGTAAATGAGATCTGCTTAGATTTTCGAGGATAATGAAAGCGAGATTTTTTTAGAAGCCACTCGTGTCGAAACGTTGAACGTAAGTGACAAAGAAAGTGGAGGGAAAATGTGCTGATTAAAAATGTTATGGCACCAGAATCTTATACTGACCTAAAAAAAGGCATAAAGTCTTAAAGTTTAATAGTCTGTTAGGGTTACCGTTCACATTGCATGTAACCATGACATTTTCAGTGAAAAAGAATGGTTGTGAAGAGTAATTAAGTATACATACATACATACATATTATTATACAAACGACGGACGCTCCGACACCAAAAAGGAGACGTTTTGGAAAAAGGTCAGGTCAAGTGTACCCGAAACCCAAAGAGATTGATGAGAGAGGATGAAGCGAAAGAAGTATGTCAGTATCGTAGCAAGTGGAACAATGTTCTCTCTGCCTACCTACCCCTGTGGGAAAGAGGCCACGGCTATATCCCTTACAGGGTAGACAGACCTAAAGGCTACGTTTAGCATGATTGGATGGGAAAAAAGGGAATCAAAATAGTGATGGGTAGCTAGCCACATCGCCTACCTGAATTATATTAGGTACTACCTAAAATAATTTATTTGATAACTATTCGATGAATTTACCAACAGAATAGACACAGCTCTAACTGTAACCGCCTAAAATTCCTCTTGAATTCGGTTTGCCGCGTTCCATCGCTACTACAAAATGAGCAGAGCGAGTCCGTTGAATATTGAACGTCCTGCATTACTGACTGCAGTCGATGTAAAACTCATCTCAGTCGCGATATAACCCCTAGTGAAATGCAGTTCGGTCATTTGGGAGAGAGAGAGAGAGCCATAATTAAATCGACAATCATGTAAGTATGTATGTATGCAGACAGACAAACAGAGTTACTTTGGCATTTATAATATTCTTCTTCTTCCGTCACATAAGTTACACACACATAACCGGCACATAAGTTACTTAGTTTTATTATTATTATTATTTTATTTTCTTTATGTGTCGTTTTGTGTCAATGAACGTTTTCTTTCTTTCTTATTTTCTTCTTCAACCTTGGTCTACCCAATGCTGAGTAGATCTCTTACATTTTAGACCATTCTGTTATTGGTTTACTGTTAAATTAAACTTGCTGTGAGAATTATATTTGTACATAGCTTCTAACGAAAGAGAACAAGGCGCCACCGTGTGGCCAGATATGACAACTTAAAGATGCGTTTCTAAAGCAAGCTAAACAACACAGTTCGCAAGCATAAACCTTAAAGTTTAAATTCCAACATCTGTGCGGTCCTGAGTTAATATTAGTAGGTATTTATAATTGCCATTGGGCAAACACTGTTTACGATACATGTGTTTACCCCTTTCAGTTCGGTCAATAGCAGCCATGTTAGTTCCACATCTGCATATTTGATTGAATACGTCCCAGATTGTCGGAACGGTCATTTTCAAAACGCATACAATTTCCACGCGTTTGAATAGGAGCTTTGACGATCAAATCGTTATCTGAAGAGTTATGAGAGCTGGCTGGAAATCATTGTTTAATGCTTTTTTATACAAATATAAAGAAACAGATACAATTCACAAAAAAATTAAATAACATTAAATATGCTCAAAGGTGAACTTGTCAGCGAAGTTAACCTTTGAGTAGATGAGAGCATTAAACGAGGGACCGACAAAGTGTGAGTTCAAAATTCCAGATAGTGAAAGCCACAATAGAGCGTACATATCTAAAATACATGCATAAATTATAATAATGCATATATAAATTTGGTGATCGTCATAGGACGTCCACTGTTGGACATAGGCCTCCCGTAGACCTCCAGTTACCTCGGTTGGAAGCGGCTTGCATCCACCATGAACCCGCAACTTTAAATTTGGTAATTTATCTTACTAGCTTCTGCCCGCGACCGCGTAGAATCAGACTTGAGAATGTATTAAACTTTATATAAACCTTCCTCTTGAATCACTCTGTTAAAAAACCGCATCGAATACGCTGCGTAGTTTTAAAGATCTAAGCATACAGACAGACAGACAGCGGAAAGCGACTTTGTTTTATACTACGTAGTGATAATACACCCTATTACGCTTTAGTTTTCATGCTTTTAACTGTTTGTTTTTAATGTTTGTCTCCATTATTATACACCATCTTTTCTTGCAATTCTGTCTGTGCTGAATTTGTTAAGCGCTATCCCTCAGGCACTTTAAGAATATTCTGGATAAAATTTATCTTATATGTCCTTCCAATGGACTAAAACTATCTCTATACAAAATTCAAAATAAAGGAGCAACCGCACCGCCGCGTATACGCAGTGACGTGTCGCAAGGCATCAACAACATCTTTTACGCAGCGGTGTGATGGCACCTTTAATCGGTTGAAAGGTTTAAGCGTGAGGTAACAGACACATTTTCGCATTTTGGTAACATTAGTTCGGATTTGTTCAAACCATTTTAACCAGATGACTATAAAACTAGATTGAATCTGCCCGCTGAATCCCGATTTGAGCAGTTGTAGGATTTATTTAGCAGTTGCTAAGAGCGAAAAACGCTTGGCGTGCTAACACGCAGTTAGCACTAATTAAGTAGGCACTAAACAAAATAGACAAAGGAGAGATAACGGGGCATATTTATTGTACCTCATGTTACGTAGATTTAGGGGATAGACTAAAGCTTTGTTGTAGATTATTGCACAGGGCGGAAAGTGATTTATTACTCGCTTGCTACATTACTACGTGTTAATTTTCGTTACCTTTGAATTTGTCACTAACGTGCCAAAGAGTTTCGTTTATTTTATGAGAAATTAGCTGTTACCCGCGGCTGGGAACACCCAAATATTCCGAAATATTTTATTCCGAATTTACTAATCCCGATTTTAAAACTCCGAATTTCATAATGCCTAAGAAATACAATTCCGATTTCCTACTAAAAAACACGAAATTTATTTAACCGAATATCAGAATTCCGATTAAACATTATTCCGATTTTATAACACCGAATAATGAAAAGCCTGATGTGCCATTGCTCCGAAAAACAAAATTACGATTATTAATTTTCCGAAACACGAAATTCGTGATTCCGATAGACAGAATTAAATTTTTACATTTACATTTTTTAATGTACTCTACATAAATATATAGTGTACACCACGCGGCTTTGCCCCGTACCATTTTTTTCATAATACTATTACATAAGAACCTTCCTGACAATAACAAACACAACAAAAAAGAATTAGCGAAATCGGTCCAGTCGTTCACGCGTGATGTGTATGTACGTATGTATAACTCTTTATTGTGCATAAAACACATTAATTTTTCAGGTGATGAGATAAACAGATGTACATAGGCGAACTTATCCCTTAAAGGAATCTCTTCCAGTTCACCTTTAAACGATTGTCAGGAAAACAGAAATCAGAGTGATGCCGTGACCAAGGGAAATAGGGATTCATTTTTATATTTATAGATGGTGAAAGGTGAAAAGTTAAATACGGATTTCGTTGGAATATCGAGATAAAAAGTAACATTTGTGTCTCTACATACCACCTAACCTACATCGACAAACAAACACTAGCCGTGAACAGACAAACAAACTTTGGCAATTAAGTAGGGTTAGTTGGATTAGATAGTACTAATACATACCATCACGCCTCTTTCCCACAGGGTAGGCAGAGACTACTTCGTTCCACATTCATCAATCTCTTGTTACAAATACCACAACACAAAACAATAAATAATATAATAATAATATAGCCTTTTTATTCCGATTTCGCTACAATTTCAGTATGTTGTTGTTGTTTTTATTTTTATTTTTATTATTATTAAATTGTCGCGTAATTCGGCGTGCCTCATGGCATAGGCCTCCTCCGTGTATTGGAGGGTTTGGGCTATAGTTCCCACGCGCGCCCAGTGCGGATTGGGAACTTAACACACACCATTGAATTTCTTCGCAGATGTGAGCAGGTTTCCTCACGATGTTTTTCCTTCACCGAAAAGCTCATGGCAAATTTCAAATGTAATTTTCGCACATAAATTCCGAAAAACTCAGAGGTGCGCGCCCGGGATTTGAACCCACGACGCTCTGCTTGAGAGGCCACAGGTCAAACCACTAGGCTACCACGGCTTTTTTAGAAAGGCGAATCAAAATAGTGATGGGTTGCTGGCCGCCTACAACATGATTCCTAAGATTTTCGCCCATACAATTAACGTGCTTCATAAAACGGGTACTCATGAGATTAGACCAGTTAAAACCGAGATTATGCCGAAACTTTCAAGCGTGCACTACATTTCCCAGCTCCCGCACCTGAAACAATAGTTGGCAACACTCACAAATTACCATCTGGTAACATTTCAACACGTGTAGTTTCCACGTGTGTGTAATTTATATCAAATTTGAATAAAACCGTCGCCGCGGAGGATTTTGTTACATAATCGTGTTTTAACGAACGAAGTTGTTAAGTAATGGGTTATTAGGCAGCTTTAACTTGTTCCAAGTGAATTTCTAGATGCAATTTTAATTAAACAGCGATCAATTTGCTGGAAGCTGGAATATTAAAGTATCAAGTTTGGGAAGTCAGGTCAGGTTTGCTGCGATCAGTGTAAACAGAAAAGCTACGCCAAGGGAGGGTATTAACAAAGTATTATTGCTCTACCTACTTTTTATAAGCTGTATGATTCTCTAATAGTTCTTATTCTGTGCATTATTTTGAATCTCTAATATTGCAATCGATTTGAGAATCGAAGTCTCACTTATTGTCTATGATTGTCTATGAATTTAACGAAAAAATATAAATATCACTCATTTAGTTTGTTTAAAAATTTTGCAAGACCGAATATAATGTTATATGATGTGTGTGTGAATGTGTGTTATATATGTTATCTGTTGCATGTATGTAAGTTCAACTTTGTGCACATTTACTTACTTACATACCTACAGTGTTTTCCTGTGAAAACGTATATTGTATAAAAACGTTTGTACGCCACTGTACATAGTTAGGCATTAAAACACTTGTGTGATCTAGTTATGAAACTCATCTTCGAGTCGTTTCGTAAGCCCACACTCATGTAAAAATGCTTCTCATTATGCAGCAATCACATAAACAACTATTGTGTCCTTGATACATAGTAAGGATTAAAAAGCTAATGCTGTATCTTTCCAGAAATATAGACAAGTAGCAAATTCCACTAATTTGGCAATAATTATTTAAGGTACGGAATCCTGCTACGCCACGCCAGTTCGACTGTCAAAAACAGAGCTCCTCTTTTTGGCTGCACCGCAGTCATGTGAAAGGACTTTACAAAAAACCTTTTTTTCCTTTTTTGGATGCATTTCAACCGCTGCATTCGTGGTCACGGATGACGAAAATACGTTCGAGTTTTCGTTTAAATTTATGGCAACATTATGTCGCCGCTACTCGGCGCTTGGGGGCGCTGTTTATGTTGCCATATAAACAGCAATAAAAACCATGTGAAATGGAAACGCGTACCGAAATTTTATCGCGAATAGGTACAGTACAAGCGAAAAAATAAAACAAATTATGTAGGTGTACGATGGGATTAATGTAACAATTTGAATTTTGTTTTATTCAATTTCTCTCCTGTAGTCTACGCTGTGTTATAAGTTTATAAGTTCTGAAGTAATAATAACAATAATATTCTGGGACAATTAACACCAATTGACCTAGCCCCAAACTAAGCAATGGCTGTATCGATATTTATGCCCTCAACTGTACACTTTAAACATCAACCAATGTGTACTACGGTAAGCCATTAGTCAAATCCTGTAAATCATTATTATATTTAGTTGAACTAACGCTACGACACGGTGTATAGTTTTACCTTACAACTTGTTTTAAGAAACAATATAAAATACGAAAATATTTGAGCCAACAATATTTAATAATTCATCATCGTTAAGACAAGGATCATATTTGTAAATGACACAATGCCAACACTAGAAGAACTAGCACAAGTAGCCACGACATCGTCACCACTTTATCCTTCTCTTTCTAACCTAGTTAAAAAGAGAACGACCAAGAAAATGGCCGCCCAGGAAATGAAGTTTGAAAAATGGCGTCCTCCGAGTAATTACAGATAGATCGTCGATATAGAATTAATGGCAAACGTCCGATCCTCAGATAAAGTTAACGAACTCGAGAATTGATTTGAAATGTTATTTGCGAGTTTAAATAAATGTTTCTTAAACGACTTCTACGTAAGTTTGAATTAAGTTTGGTTCGAAGCGAAAGGGTAAAGGATTTTTACAAGCTGTTGTTAACTTGCAATGTATTTTGCCGTGTGTACCTATGGAATCTTGCAACTCAATTTTGAAGCAGATAGTTATCTTCAACCGATCGAGCTGAAATTTTGCATACCTACCTATATGTATAAGTCGGATGACAATAAAATAGTATTTTAGTAGAATTCGTGTGTCTCGGCCAGGACCGTCTCCGCAGGAGGAAACTCTTCAAAGGTTGACAGTCGAACTGGAAACTATTGCGACAGCCACCTTTGGATCTAAAAAACTGTCTTGTGACGTCTCAGCGGCTAGTAAAAAAACAGTCAATAAGAACTATACGAATACAATGAAGTACAAAAAGATTAAGAACCCCGCCTTCAAAGGACTACCTAGGGTATTAGTCAGGCTTAGTTCAAACCGAAGCAGCATTTATTAGACTCTCACGACTTGCACTTATTCTTCTTCGTCTTATTTGTGGCGTATCAAGTCGTTATAGTGACGACAACTTCGCCAATGTCAAAGTAACAAAAATATAATTAAAAAATCTTGTGACAACGTCGGTAACGTTGTACGGTAATGGCAAAAAACCCCCCTGTTGGGCTCTTAGCCAACGGTCAATGATATCCCTCAGAAACTGCCAGGAAATCATTAACCTATGCCCAAGGTGCACCGGATCAAGCACTGCTTTTCTTACCGGACGGATCCAAAAACGAACCGCAGCTCTTGACCACACGTGGAGGTAACCCGACTCGCACCTTTTGCACTCATTTTATTATATTAGTTAAATCGGTCTTAATCGCGTACACGTGTCTAGTATATACAAATATACGAACATAATGTCGCAATATATAATGTGTGATGTATTGAAAGGACTGAAGAGGCGGATATCAACAACCCAACAACACAACAACCCCATACGACACCCACAACAATAATAACAACCCTCTTGTCCCTTGTGAGCGAATGTTTTAAAAAGGCAATATGCGGTAGGGTGAAGCGATGAAAAAATATTTGAACCTTAACTTAAAACCCTCTACTCTCTTTCAAAGATCTGATATCGTGTTTTTGCCTTAAAATTGTTCCGTTACCTTACCTTGAATAAAAAGAGCCTTTAAAATAATAAAATGTATCAAAAATTTAAATCAATTTGACTGCTAAAAGTGTCAATTGTAAAATTGCCGTTCATAGACGCCTACCATTAGGACTGGTGGTGCGATGCCGGCCTTGTTTAAGTATTTGGTAGGTGTATAAGCAACACGGAAATGTTCTCGAATGGAGAGCGCGGATTGGCAGGCGCAGCGTAGGACGTCCACCAACGAGGTGGACGGATGACTGGTTAAAGTCGCGGGTTCACGGTTGTAGTGTGAGCTGTGCCACACTCACACTCTCCCAGTATGTAGCACTAAATAAGCGTAAGCTAAATGTGTAATAAAGGACAGTATTTACTCAAAACTCGTGTACATTAGTTGTCTCCCAACGCCCATCCTTACATGGCGACCTTGCCAGGATCGCCATGTAGGGATGGGAGTTGGGAGTAAATTAGAGCTCAAGTGCGGTTCACGAACTGGGTTTTATTAGGCCTTGCATTCTTATATAATAGTTGGACAGAGGTGTGTGCGTGCACACTACACGGTGGAAGCAAGCCGGCTTCCAACCGAGGCAGCTGGAGGTCTATGGGGAAGGCCTTTGTCCAACAATCATGATGAGTAAACACGAAACTGTTAGTTTGATTTATCGAACGTTGGGTGCTCTTTTAGAGTACAATACAATGCGTTGCATTTGCTTACATTTCGGTGTAACATGCTGCCGCGATAAATGCATCGGACAAAGTTGAATCCATTTTAAAGTTAGTTCCGTCGGGGCTTTTAGCACAATAAATGCCTTCCTTCCTCTACTTTCTTAAAAGTTTCCTTTAAAACAAAAAGATTTGTTTCTTATCTTACAACCGGCCATCTTTTCACTTCGCTACTGCACTTTGTACCGGTTTTTACGTTTTGTTTCTTTTTAAAATTCTGTTTCAAATTTTAATGCAATTGCCGTTTGGAATATTTTTGCGGACTAAGTGCATCAGATGTTTCCTGATAAGCATATCTAATATACAGAGCCTAAGGTAACAAGGCCGTGTTCGTAGGTATAGTTATTATCGACTGTTTTTTGGATCAAAACGACACCTCCTAAGTATACTGAGGCAAGTGACCATTTTGACATTTTCGGTTTTTTACATAATGTTGACTAAAATACTAATATCTACCTGCCACAAAAATTTCATGGTAAAATTCCTGTTTGTTTCGAAAATAAAGTGACGTATATAAATGTATACAACACAACTTTGTAAATCAGTACGTTGTATACTGAGGCAAGTCGCTTGCACCACTGTACGCGGCACAGATATTGTGGAGGGGCGGCACAAGTGTGGTGTAACTTGACGTTGCCTCAGTATACGCGATAGACCAACGACGCGGCGTACGTCGAATTTACCTTTTACGATAGAAATTAAATTATTTTGTCCAAGATACAACCACTTATTTTCTAATGCACTGTGATTTCCGTAAAATTAATGATTATTATACTTGTCACCATGCAAAATGAAGCTTTTCTTGACAAGTTATTCAAATTGACCTTAATAAATTGATACAAATTAAAAAAAACTGTCTAAATCGTTTCTCTCTTAATTATAATGGCACTAGAATATTTACCATTTAATATAAAAATCAGAATTATGAGTAAAAACCTTTATTCCGAATTGACAAGGTACTATCATTTTTCTTTAGTCATTGTTTTTTGTGACCAACCTGTTGTAAAATTCAGTGTGTTGCAATGGTATTATACCACTTCGACAAAGATCATTAATGATCTTAAGATCTTTAAATTTTTGTTTGTCAATTGGCAAACGTTCGTAGTACGCTACTTTAATGTAATGTTCCTTAAGCCAATTATGAGGTCATTTTGGCGACTCCTTAAATTTTTACTGGAAGAACATTCAATTGATTTATGATTGTCGTCTTCAAAAGTATTTTTGTAATTTATTTTGAACTAGCTGCTGCCCGCGACTTCGTCTGCGTAGAATTATACATCTAAACCTTCCTCTTGAATCACTCTATGTATTAAAAAAACCGCATCAAAATCCATTGTGTAGTTTTGAAGATATAAGCATACATAGGGACATAGGGACAGAGAAAGCGACTTTATTTTATACTATGTAGTGATGATGATAGTGATGGGTCTTCGCGTGATACATGTATTTCACATATTTGATTCCATGTTACGGTTTCTCCATTAGTACCCTTTTTCCAGTTTTGAAACAGAGGCAAGCAAGCTTTAAAGTCAAATATCAATTCTTGGGATACTTCTGTGACTTCATAGGGTTTGTCAGTTTTTGCCATACGAATAGCCATGTACCACCGTTCAGGCGTGTATATACATATATTAAATTTTTCGTTATTTTTTCAATTAGAGCATGCATGCTATCACCTTCGTTTTGGGTGTGTCCACTACTAAAAAACGATGTGAAATTGTTATATACTTCCAACAAGCGTACATGTACATGAGAAATACAATCCGGTTACGGTTTTGCCCTCCACAAATTGTGGTATAATACCGTCGCAACACACTGAATTTTACAACAGGTTGGTCACAAAAAACGATGACTAAAGAAAATAGTACCTTGTCAATTCGGAATAAAGGCTTTTACTCGTAATTGTGATTTTGATATTAAGTGATAAATATTCTAGTGCCATTATAATTAAGAGAGTAGGTAAACGATTAAGACAGTTTTTTTTAATTTGTATCAATTTGTTAAGGTCAGTTGAATAACTTGTCAAGAAAAGTTTATAAATATTAAGTTTTTTTTTTGTAAAGAGGAACAAGTAGTGATCTCATAATAATATTGTAATTTTTAATTTTAGAAGTTAAGAATAAAGGTGCAATGATAAATCCTACTAAGGCGTTAAAAATAAGGAATGAATCCTTGCTAATGATAAATCGAACCTTTAGAAGAAGCCAGTTAAGTTGATAGATTTTTTATAAGTACTTAATAGTACAGTCTCAATAATTAAGAAAAGAAGACTATTTTGGATAGATTTTTTAAACTAAAACGAATATTGCTCAAACTGTGGCTGTTGAATAAGTTACTTTTAAGAATGTGAAACTATGATTAAAAGATTTACAAACATAATAAAAGCAGTTTTTATTTGAAATTTACGTTTGATTATTAAACATTTTTTTTTTCTATTATTATTAATAAAAATATCTAATATCATTTCTCGTTTTAAACAGCAAAACATTAAATATTTTTAACAGTATACAGGTGTAAGCGAACTTAATTTAAGCGTATACTGGTGCAAGTGACTAATATGTCGACCAAATAATGATAAAGGGCATTTGAGCATGAGTTACGTATTTATTTTTAAACAGTATGGATTTATGTAACATATTTATCTAATTATTAAATGAAAAATAGAAAAAAATAACAATTAACTTAGTACGGTGTATACTGGATCAAGGGGTAGTTGCCTCAGTATACAACAAATCAGAACACGTAAAATACGCGTACACTAGTGTATTTACCATTTTCTCAAAAACTAACATTAATTTCAGAATTCCATATATGTAGACTGAAAAGAGGTACTTTTGTTCCAGCGAATCCAAAGTTTTATGGAATGGACTTTACAGATAAAAAAGTTACAAATGATTTTACCTTTGCACGGCTCTCCTGTAAAATCAAGATTTTGCACTTGCCTCAGTATACTTAGGAGGTGTCGAAAAGGTGACTCTGTAATAGTTTTTAGTTTAAATAAATTATTTTTCAAGAGCAGGCATCGGAATTTTTGGAACAATATCAAATGAAAAGATATTGAATTCGTGTTAGAATTTCGCTTGCATATCTGTATGATTTTCAAAACAGAAGATTTTCTTTGTATTTTAACAAAACCGGATGTCAAGTCCAGGAATTGAAATATCGATGTCAGATTTCAAAAGAAGAGTCAGTGACACGAGTGTTAAGTATGAACAAGCTCCTGCGACTTTGTTAAAGCGCTTAATATTTTTGGTGAGAAAACATTTAAAAAAACCAAGAACGAGGGCGAAGCCGCGGGCCACAGTCAGTATTAGATTATTATTATTATTGTTATGAGCCTATTGTGTCCCACTGCTGAGCAAAGGCCTCCCCAACGCTCCCACTGCTCTCGGTCTGCTGCGGTACGTGTCCAGTCCCTTAAGAAGGTGTCCAACTCGTCCCGCCATCGCCGTCTAGGTCTGCCGGGCCGCGTTGAGACAGTGGAACTCCAATTAGTGGTTGTCTTGGCCCATAACTTGGCTCATACGGCAAATCACTACATAGTATAAAACAAAGTCGCTTTCTCTGTCCCTATGTCCCTATGTATGTAGTATTCAAAAAAAAACTCCCAGAGTAAACTCAGACTGCTTTTAATTATTTAAAACAAATATAAAACATTACAACAATATTAGTCTATTCAAGCTATCCGCCATCATCTCAAAATCCCCTCTCCCCGCTACTCCCATAGACTAAACAAAAGTTTTTTTTTTTTATAAAATTATAATCCTACAACTCGGCCATCCTGCTGTTGTATGGCCTCAGACAACTTATACATAACTATACTTATGCACTCAAACAAAAAAAATAAACATGTTTACATCTTACACTAAATAAAACATAGTTAATTGAAACTTCTCAACATTTAGAACCACAGCTCTATAATAAATAAAACGACTTTGTCCAAGTTAATTCATAAGGTTTTCACCTAAGGTAAACAAAAGAAATCCTTAAATTAAACATACACCTACCTACTAGAACCACCTTGCATGTAACACCTTATAAAACCATTGAGTCAACGGATTAAAAAAAACATTTGAAACTACTCACTCATAGGCCAAGGTTTCATGTAATCTGCTGCACTGGATGTTTTCAATGGACCCTCTGCTGCGCTGTCCACCTTCTTAACTTCATAACGGTCATTACCTTTAATGCTGGTAACTTTGTATGGCCCTAGAAACCTAGGTTTTATCTTCATACAGGTTCCAAACTGGGTCCTTTTAATAGCCACCAGATCTCCCATTTTGTACCTACAGCTATCTTTCCTCCTTTTGTTGTACTGTCGCCGGTTTTCCTCTTGCACCTTTAATATTTGAACCCTTGCTTGCTCCCGTAGCTCATCCCTCTGCAAACTAAATTCCTTTAGATTCTCCTGCTGTAACAAAGAAACTAAATGTATATCTTCTTTTTGTCTCATTTTCACTCCGGTTAATAGTTCATAAGGACTCATGCCTATACTTCTCTGGTAAGTACTGTTAATAGCCCTCTGCACCTGGCTGACTTTTCTGTACCATAAGGCAGGTTCTTCAATACAGAGTTTAGTTAAAAGTGAGACAATAATTTTATGAACTCTTTCAACCTGCCCGTTACCTCTAGGAATTCCTGTTGTAATCTTAACATGGCTAATATTTTCTTCCTTGCAGTATTCGATAAAATCGTTGCTAGTGAACGCCGGACCCTTGTCAGTAACTATTCTCTGTGGGTTACCAAAAACCTGCTGGTGAACCCTTAGTTTATCAAGAGTTTCCTTAGTAGTGGTTCCTTTAGTAGGAAATATCCAAACAAATTTGGTAAAGCCGTCCACCATGGTCAAAAGGTAATTATACTGCTTTTTTGTCTCAGTGAAAGGACCCACATGATCTAAGTGCAGTGTACTCAAGGGTATGTCTCCCTTCTCTAAAGTATGCAAATAACCTTCTTGTTTTCCTTCTTTATTCATTGCCAATAGACAAGGTACACATGTAGATACAACTTCTGTCACCTTTCTTGCTAAATCTGTTATAAAATATTCATTTTCAATTTGTTCCAGCATTTTTTTCTTTCCAAAATGACCATTAATATGTATTCTTCTAATAATTTCAATTTCTATTCCTTTGGGAATAACCAACAATCCTTTTTCTCCTTTGTATAATAATCCATTCTGTACATAGTAATCTAAATAAGGTTTTTCTTTTATAATTTCACAAATTGCCTTGATACTGTCATCTGCTTCTTGTGCTAGCCGAATCTGGCTATGTAGCCCTCGTGTAATTAGTCCCACAAACGGATTGCGGCTGAGCGCGTCCACATGCCTCATCTTTGTGCCTGACCGGTGTTCAACTTTGTAATCATATTCTTGAAGCAACAGTACCCATCTGGCAACTCTTGTTGATAAATCTCTTTTCTTTAAAGTCATTTCAAAGGCCAAACAGTCTGTTACAATTTTGAACGGTATACCCAGTAAATACTTGCGGAATTTTTTCACACCTTCTATTATGGCAAGAGCTTCCAATTCATAACTGGTGTACTTTTTTTCAGCGTCTGTAGTTTTCTTGCTCATAAAATGAACCGGATGTAAACAACTGTCATTTGGATCCCTCTGCATTAATATTGCAGAATAAGCTAGCTGTGAAGCATCTGTATGAAGCTCAGTTGGTAGTGAAGAATCAAATATCCTCAACACGGGATAAGCTGATAATTTTTCCTTCAATGTTTGAAAAGCAACCGCCTCCTCCTCACAAAATTCAAAATCAATGTTCTTTTTCAACAAGTCGGTTAAAGGTTTTGCAATAGCAGCAAACCCTTCTATGAATTTCCTAAAATAAGAGGCCAGACCAATAAAACTGTGAAGTTGCTTCAGGTTTTTTGGCTGCGGAAACTTGAGGACTGCATCAGTTTTATCAGTAGAAGGTCTTATAGTTCCATTTTCGATGATATGGCCTAAATATTCCACTCTTTTAGTAAGCAACTCACATTTTTTCCAATTTATGTTAAGTCCATACATAGACGCTACTTGTAATACTCCTCGTAACTTCTGCAGTGCTTCTTCGTAGTTCTCCGCTGGTATAATCAAATCGTCAATAAATATTAGTAGGTATCCTTTAGCCATAAGCTCTCTGAAAATTGAAGTAATAAATCGAGTAAAATAATTTGGACAAATTGATAAACCGAAAGGAGCCCTAGTGAATTCATACTGCCCGCTTTGAGTTACAAATGATGTATATTTTGTGGAACTCTCTTCTATTTGCAAATGGAAAAACGCATCTTTTAAATCCAATTTACTAAAAATCTTTGCATGCACTAACTTATCTAAGTGATCCTCAATCACAGGAAGAGGAAATTCATCTTTCACCATCTTTTCATTGACTTTCCTGTAGTCCACGCATACCCGGATTGAGCCATTCTTTTTTCTAACAAGTACAAGCGGACTTGCATATTCTGAAAAGCTAGGCCTAATAATTCCTTTATCCAACCACTCACCAATTTGTTCATCAACTACTTGCTGCTCCTTGATAGCTAACCGCCTTGGTCTTGAAGCCACAGGTATGTCATCCTTCAGAATAATCCTCATAGTGATGGGTGCTTCTTTGGTCTGTGTAGGCTTGTAGTTTTCAACTAACTGCTGGACATCCTCACGTATACGTTCATCGGGCACATAGCTCACCGCTTGTTCAGCCTCTGTAAACAAACACTGCGCCAATCTATTTTCATTTCGTGGAGTTACACTCACCTGGCCCTTGTCAAAAACTATAGTAGCTACCTCAAACAATGGTCGACCCAATATAATTTTATAAGGTATCACATCTTCCGGTACAATATGAAACAACAATTCATAACAATAATCGTCGATTTGCAACACCGTATAACATTTTCCAATAGCAAAAACTTTCACTAAACCAAGTCCTGTTATAACAGTCTCACCTTTGACATAAGACGTAATATTTAACTGAGAAAGTAAGTTAACAGACAGTAAATTAAGCTCACTACCGGAATCAATCAAACAATTCATTGTTACACCGTCAACTTTTAACGTCTTTAAAGAAAAATCCTCCTTTATTCGACCTGACTTGGTTATGTTTTGGCGTCATTGCCGGTCATTTTGATTTTGACATTGACAACAACATTGATGACAGCCGGAGCGTTCGCCATTTTGGTCTTCAGCGGCGCCCTCTGCGCGCGCACCACTATCTTGTTCGGCGTTTTGTTCAGAGTTCACGTACATTGCGCGCGACGGTTGCCAACTCGATGTTCGTGCTCCGCTGCTCTCTCCTGTACCGCGTCCGTTGCCATTCCATGTTCTGTCTCGTTCTCCCCCGCGGCGCGCCATATTTGTATTCGTATTAGTAGTCGGACAATCTGGAGCAATATGGCCAAAAGAATCGCATTTGAAGCATTTTATTCCTTTGCGGCACGAACTAGCAATATGATTTCTTTCTCCGCATTTAAAACAATAACGCTCGAATCTTGTCTTTTCAGCCGTCTGGACCAACCGTGTCTGCGGATTGAGCGGTTTCTTCTCCTTACTTTTCATTTTCTCGTAAATAGCAAGAACTTCTTTTAGCTTACTATAGGTCGTGACTCCATAAAGCATGATCTTGTTCGACGGGGTGTCGTCGATGCCGTCCACGATGTACTGTATGGCCACGTAATCAGCAAAACCTCCACGCTTTCCCAGCTCCTTCATTACTAACATATACTCATAGCAAGTTTCGTCCTTCTTTTTCTTCCGTGAAGCCATCAGTTCATGAATTTCTTTAACGTTAATATTATCGGGAAATTCCTTCGCTAACGCCTTCTTCAGGTCATCGTAAGTTTTAAACGTCTTCTCCGACTTTAACCAGAGAGCGGCTGCTCCAACTAAAGATCTGCGGGCTAACAGTAACTTTTGTGCTGGACTCCAATTAAATATCTCGGCGTTATCATCTATATCCTCCGCCCACGCCGTTACCGGGAAAGTCTTATCTGTTCCCGAAAATTTAACCAACGTCTCTTCAATCTGATGAAGCCCTTTCACCGCCTCCACTGTTACTGTTAAACCATCTTTTTCCGCCATGTTTCTCGCCTTCTATTTCACCTTTAACACCTTTTATAAGCACCTTGAAAAACTTCTTTTAACACCTTTAAGTAACACCTTTAATAACACCTTTAATAACACCTTTAAGTATAACACCTTTAAGTAACACCTTTAATTAACACCTTTAGCGACTTTATTCAACTTTTATTTCATCTTTCTTTTTCCGTCGCCATCTTTTCTTCTAATTTTCTTCATAAAACGTCTTTTTAAATTTTTTGCAACATCAATTCTTCTCAACAGTTAAAATTCATCCCGGACGAGCCCCCAAAATGTAGTATTCAAAAAAAAACTCCCAGAGTAAACTCAGACTGCTTTTAATTATTTAAAACAAATATATATAAAACATTACAACAATATTAGTCTATTCAAGCTATCCGCCATCATCTCAAAATCCCCTCTCCCCGCTACTCCCATAGACTAAACAAAAGTTTTTTTTTTTTATAAAATTATAATCCTACATGTATGCTTATATCTTCAAAACTACACAACGGATTTTTATGCGGTTTTTTTAATAGATAGAGTGATTCAAGAGGAAGGTTTATATGTATAATACATGCATAATATACCGTGCGAAGCCGGGGCGGGTCGCTTGTTTTGAAATAAATAATAATATTGGTACACTTTACGCACCTTAATTTCCTACCCTCTGTTACCATAGAAACATTTTAATTGGTGGTTTCAAAAGCCTACATTGCCGCGTAATGCCCTACTTTCACACTTCCGGCATAATATAATGATTGAATGTAAATTACTTTGCCGTTTCAATTCATAACTCAAGATGTGGGAGTCCCTCGGGCTTAAGTTCAATATAGAATATGGAAAAATAAAGTTGTATTTTACCGAGGCGGTTACAATTTGGAGCATTAAGCCAAGCGGAGCTGCCATTGTGCACTTTACATTTGAACTTCTAGTAAAGTTTTTGACTGAAGGAAACTTCCCGAACGCGTTCGCCTGAACCGTATGTCAATTCAGTATGCTTAGTAGATGAAATAAGGAAATAAACTGGAGATCAGCCGAATACAAGGATTTTTATGGCTCCGGTTAATTTCGTGACTTTAAACTGACGTCCACAAGTGAAATAAATACTTTCTTAACATCTGAAATAAGCAATCAATTTGCTAACACATTTGGGCATCATGTCACCATTTCAAGATTCAATATCATTATTGTCGTCATAATCAACAGCAGCCAGGAGACGTCTACTGTATAGAACAAAGCCCCTCCTTAGAACGCCACAATGAAAGACAACCTACGTTTTCGGTCGTAAGTACGTCTCTAACGCGTTTGCGTTAAAATATCGAATACTATGAGAACAGTTTGTTGCCATTTCGATCCGCAAGTGGCGCTGCCAATTATTCCATAGTAATTGAAACATTTACGTGAACGCGTTCGAGACGTTAGAACTTGCACTAGACGCTCTGAGCCAATTGGCAGCGCCACTTGCGGATCGAAACGGCAACAAATTGTTCTCATAGCATTTTGTTAGCTTAACGCAAACGCGTCGCGACGTATTTTGTGACCAAAAACTTACACTAAACATACAGGTTTAGATACTAAACATCGAAGTGACTAAACTTTACTACTGTCGAGAGGGTGGTGATTTAAAATAGGTATAATAAAGATACGAGTGAAGAATACGTTTATCATCATAATATTAGCTGGACGGTCACTGTTGGACATTTGTTGTTATAGTTTGCAACAATAGAAATGCATCATCTGTGAAAAGTCAACTTAGCTATCACGGTTCTGGAGATACAGGCTGGTGACAGACGGACAGACAGACGGACGGATAGTAAAGTCTTAGTAATAAGGTCCCGTTTTTACCCTTTGAGTACGGAAACCTAAAAAGGAAAGTCCCGTTGTGAACTCCGGTTGGTTTAATACTCTAAGAGCCTCAAGCTCCACAGCAGTACATTTCTATGATGAATTCATTGAGGTGAATGCGCTGCTTATCCGTTGTTCAACGAAACGTTTGAATCATCATCGTCATCATCAGCCCGGAGACGTCCACTGTTGAACAAAGACCATTATTCCTATTTTTTGATCACTGACACTTGATGTCATCATCTTTATCAAAGGCTTTGCCAAATAGCGTGTGAATTTGTCACATTTTTCCAATAACATTCACTTTTCACTGGTTTTGGCGGGCTTCGTGACATCACTACATAGTATAAAATAAAGTTGCTTTCTCTGTCCCTATGTCCCTATGTCCCTATGTATGCTTATATCTTCAAAACTATACAACGGATTTTGATGCGGTTTTTTTCTATACTAATATTATAAAGAGGAAAGATTTGTACCTATTTTTGTATGTTTGTATGTTTGTAATGAATAGGCTCAAAAAGTACTGGGCCGATCTGGATTAAATTTGGAACATAGATAGATTATAGTCTGGAATAACACATAGGCTACTTTTTATCTCGGAAAATTGCGTGATTCCCGCGGGATAGCGATAAACGAATTCTACGCAGACGAAGTTGCGGGCAACTGCTAGTAATAGATAGAGTGATTCAAGAGGAAGGATTTTATGTAAAATTCTACGCAGACGAAGTCGCGGGCAGAAGCTAGTAAATTATTATTTATTTCATTTACCCGTAGAAAGGTGTCACCTGCGTGAAATTTTCGCAAATATGGATTATTTGGCGAAGAATGTGAACGCTTTGAAAACGAAATTAAACAAAAGAGGCGCAAAAATAAGCGGAATTCATGTTATAGCCGATGCGATTTCCACTTATACGCCCACAATCATGCTAAACGTAAAGTAAAGTAAAGTAAAGTAAAATTTATTTTCCAAAATAGACACGAAATACATAATGTTAGGAAGTTCAATGACTCCACACTAGGCACAGCCTGTATCGTGGCCTTAAGGTTTAGTTACCTCAGGCTCTGTCTAACCCGTAAGGGATAAAGAAATGATTTATGTATGTATGTATGATATTGAATATGTGAAAGTTTGTGAGTATGGATGTTTGGATGTTTGTTACTCTGGCTGGACAGATCTGGATGAAATTTGAAACATACATAGATTATTGTCAGGAAAAACACATAAAATATATGCTACTTTTTATCCCGGAAAATTTCTAATTCTTGCGGGATAAACGAATTCTATGCAGACGAAGTTGCGGGCAACAGCTAGTATTGAATATGTAAAAGTTTGTGAGTACGGATGTTTGGATGTTTGTTACTCTTTCACGCTAGAACGGCTGGACAGATCTAGATAAAATTTGGAACATAGATAGATTATCGTCTGGAATAACAGATAGGCTACTTTTTATCCCGGAAAATTGCGTAATTCCAACAGCTAGTATTGAATACGTAGTTAGATGGGATCTTAGACTTTTACTCTTATACGAATAAAGGGGTAAATTCCTGTGATGTGGATCAGGGAACCCCGTTCGTAACAAGAGTCATTGGTAGTCAAGGCCTGTATGCTACAAAGTGGAAATCTGTTTGACCTTTCCATTGACTCCCGAAGAATGCTGTTAGGCATATCGACGTTAGTTTCTTTGTGCGATCTTCTATTTTTAGTTCAGACAACATTGCCTTCAATTGTTTTTAGTATTTCGCACCTCATAAGGAAATAATTGGAGCCCATAGCCATCACTTTGTCTGTCCGTCTGTCAAGACTATTTTTCTCGGGAACTCGTCTACTCATACTCAAATCACGTATTTATCCCTTACGGGGTAGACACATTTAGCAAGATTGAGGGCGTATAGGTGGAATATGGAATCAAAATAGTGATGGCTGGCAAGCCGCATCGCCTATAACATGATTCCTATGATTTTCACCCATTCCCTCGATGGGCTTTTACCATCTGCGCGGGTAGAGAAGCAACTGGTACATTCTATGTTATGAGCTATAGGTACAGTACAAATTAATAATAAATAGCGAGCGAGCCCGGGATTCGAACCAACGACTTTGACTTGCAGTGGTAGCCTAGTGTGGCCACCAGTGGCCTCTCAAGAGTGACTTTGGAAGCACAACCCGGAAACGTGTTTCGCCTTTTTCCGAGGCATTCTCAGCACCCGCTTCGACGTCAGACGCTCAGTGGTGCTGCTTCCTCAACGCTTACACAACAACGCTTGACACTTCTTCTTCTTCTTTTTCAATATAGCCTCATCGATCGATGCGATGATTTCGCCAATGCCAAAGTAATAAATACAGCATCCAAAAATATTGTGACAAAAATGTCGGCAACGTTGTACGGTAGAACACGGTCAAAAGACCCCCCCTGTCGGGCTCTTAGCCAACGGTCAATGATATCCCTCGGAGACCGCCAGGAAATCATTAGCCGATGCCCAGGGTGCACCGGACCAAATCACTGGTCTTCCCCTCGGACGGATCCAAAAAGGAACCGCAGCTCTTGACCACACGCGGAGGTAACCCGACTCGCACCCCCACTTGAAACTTAAAATAGAATGTCTATAGTATTTAAATCTACCGTCATTTGCTTATTTATTCCAACGCAATTGATCTTAGCCGCATGTAAAATGCAAGTCATGATCTCCAATTTCTTACTAATGCCTAGCCAATCCTAGGAAGCGATGGTTTTCTCCTGAGGCGTGAGCTTAATTGCTTGGTGGCTCTGAAGCACAGAGTACTTACAACAGGAGATGACAATGACCATTTTCTTTATCTCACAAGATTATGATCAAAAAAATTGGCCTGAGGAAAGAATCATTGTGTATGCGTCTCAAATTTACGTACACACAGCAAAATAATGCGGTTAGCACAGCCACGCACACGTCTATGCGTGTTGAGTATCGACATGAACGTTAAGTAGAATCTATGACATGTGAATGTGTGAGTGAGTTCGATCATAAAATCTACCCCCTAAGTACAGATTTTTTAGCAACAAGATGAATGAGCAATGTCGCTGTAAATTACCTGTTTATTGAATAAACAAGAACTAACTATAAAATAACAATGAAGAAAGTTACAACTATTTAAGTTAGTTTATAATAAATTAAGTAAAAAATAATTACAAATTAAATGAAAATAATCCCCCCCGGTATCGTGTCACACTCAAAGGCTGAAAATGCAATATCTCCGGTTTCAGTTACTTCTACAAAAATAATGTAAAAGTATTTTTTTTATTTAGACTGTCCTAAAAATATTTTACCTAATCTTACATTGGATATTGTCATCCCCAGTGTAAGCGAGAGAACCGAATCGAAGCTTCCTTCGACCTTGAATCTTCAAATTTATGCAATCCCACGCATTGAACTATTATTACTAGCGAAGAGTAGTTACCATCTCACTGATGCGACGATGTTATATTATTATTTCTCAACAAGTCTGAGATTCCAATTCCAAAGCAATATTCCTCACAACCAGCATGGCCATTGAAATAACATCCAAAAATGTCATTTTATTATTACTTTTTTATATTCCGTTTTCTTCGGATACGAACCCGGTTCACTATAGCACAAGTCAAATCTTCGACCTGTCTTTGACCGCTAGGCCACCGAGGTATGCAAGTTACATGGTGAATTTATGAATTATGTTCAATCTGCGACTACTGTATTGCAATTTGTGTAAATAGCTGTTTTATGTGCTTTGAAATAAGGTTGAAATTATAATTTATTTTTTTCCGTAACTATTTAATTTTATGGTGGTTGTAGTCTGTTGTATGTTTAATTTTACTCTTATATAATATGTTAAAAACGCAAACGCATTGTGTTTTCTTTTAATATAATTATTAATAGGTATGACTCTTTTTACTGGAGTTTAAAAGTTGCTAGCTGATGGCTATTTTGGTCGTTATCGTCTTAAACAATATAAAGTGTTTTCTACCCTCAAATTTCTAATAATATGATTTTGTGAACAAACAACTGTCACCGCTGGCAGCCATTATTAGCTGCGGGATGAGCCGTGTGTTATACTTACGAACTGTTTAATTTTGCCTTTCGAATACCTTGTGATTTGCAAAACATGGATTTTCATTTATCTTTGTTGAAAAGAGCAAAACAATATAACTATTTATATAAGGAATCGCTAGGCGTTTTTTGATATGGGTAAGTAGACAAACGGTGTTAAAAACAATGACTTATTATTTTATCGGTAATGTTTTAAACAACTTTCTTTGACGAAAAAGGTTTTTATTTAAACTTCATTTATTTTGCAGCGGAAGACTGTGCCATTATGGATTCACCCTTACGCAGACTTCGGACACGATAAAAATATTCGTTCTGGGCCTAAACCTGAAGCCTCATCTCCTGCCATTTGATTTGGACATTATGTAGTTGCCGCACCCACTAGTGACCCATTTCACAGCAACAAGACACAATGCTACGTTGCAACCTGTGCGAAACCATCTGCATGCTGCAGGATTGCATTGGCGTAGACCAGCAAAAAACATGCTTTAACGGACCAGCATAGAAGAAACCTTTGCTCGTGAATATCTTGACTTTGATTATTACATCAACCAAAGTCAAATGTAGTGATTTTTAGTGATGAAGACGAAATATATTTACTTAATTAAATATATAAACACAGTAATGTTTTACAGTGCAGAACGAGTGGCAGTGTTACTTTAGGCTATGGGGTTGGATGTCATCGATGGGCCCTGGTGTCCAAATCCAAACCAAATCGAGATAGGTAGCTTAGTCGCTTCAAAGTGGAGATTATAACCCAGTGTGAAATGATGTTATTGTTAATGGCTGTCATTTAACATGTCTATTCATTTCACCACTGACTTACACGTCCGCAAATAAAACGTTTCGTTCATCTTTATCAGACTTAAACCTAATAAACCAGAATTTAAGATATTAATTATGTGTCATCTTAAAAATAGCCCTATTATGGTTGTGTATTCAATTTGCAAGATAATTATTATGTTAGTGACATAAGACTTTTTAGTAAACATAAAATCATACTGGCCTCTAAAGTGTGTGTTATTTTATGAATATTATTCTATAAGGAAAAGTGTGCAGTTTTATTTAGCTAATTTAATTACTTTTGGTAATAATAATAATAACACAAATAGAGGCTAATACAATAAAAATTAAAAGTTGCAATAAACAATTTGAACCAATAATTGCATTTTATTGTTTTATTCTTTTACGTCCTTTTTTTCTTGTTTTAGGTAAACATGAGTTTATTTTGAGATTAGTAATTTAAAATTGAAAACAAAAAAGACACACTTCTGCAGGATTCGAACCCGGTTCTTTAGGTTTCATAACTCTAGGTCAATACACCTGAGCCACCACGCTTATAAAACTGGTGGCAAAATTATGCTTCCATTGAACAAAATACCAGCAGGTTTGAATAACTATGCGTGAAGGTAGTCAGAAAACACAATTAGCACAGATAGGGCATTTTGTTGTGTGCGTAATAAGGCAGCGGATAAGTGCGGATGTGTGTATAGAATGACACACGTGGATAACTAGGGTGCTCACCGATTCGCTTTGCTGTGTGTACCTAGTAGTTTTGTTTTGATCATCAACAAATCAGCCGGAAGTGTACTAGGTTTGAGTTGCACTTTCTAGAGTCAGCGGGTGACATTTAACCTTTTTAAAAGTACCTTATGTGTTATGCAGAGATCTGACTATCTAAATCTGTTCAATCATTTTTGAACAGTTTATGTTTTTAGTGCATGTCTCACTAGAGTGGATCATGGTGTCACTTTGGTGCAAATACCTGTATTTGTCGGATATTATTCGCGGTATTCATACATAAACTTCGTTATTTTTGAACTATGTATGGAAACCGCATTTTTGTCAGACTATTTTCGACAAATCAATAAAAAAAATCATTTAATGGTAACAAAATGTTAACAGTGATTGGTACCTTTTTTTAAGTATGCAAAACCTGTGCTAAGAGGCACCTTTCCTACGGGAGAATTAAAAGCTATTTGTAGCAATTAATTAACATAACATAATTTTTTTTTTGGAGATAATAACAAATCCAAATTTACACACAATATAAACAAAACAATAAATTTAAATATACATCTATTGTGTGTCACGTCAATGCATTATATTGTCCACAATCACTAATTATTGTTCACGTTTAAGTTTCAGCCGGTATAATTAAGGCAAAGGTAACTCCTGTGGTAAGTGTTCCAAGAGAGGTTATTGGAGTTGCTTCGATAGTTATAACCCATGCCGTGATAGGAATATGCTGACTGGAGGTATTTGTATCTAACTTAGGTGATACATCAGTTCCAGACAAGACTGACAAATAAACGCCAATTATCGAAACAGGCGCAGGCGTTACTTTGCCAGGTTCTTCATAAAATAAAATAAAAATACCTTGCTCCCCTGGGATCACACTTAAAAACAGCTGTCTGTGCGTCACGCTGTCTTTAATTTTGCATTCTGCTAATGCTCCTAATATTGTAAAGTGCAAATTTGGCGGTCAAGAGCTGCGGTTCGTTTTTGGATCCGTCCGAGGGGAAGAGCAGTGCTTGGTCCGGTGAACCCTGGGTATCGGTTAATGATTTCCTGGCAGATTCTGAGGGATATCATTGACAGTTGGCTAAGAGCTCTACAGGGGGTGTGATCTTTTGACCGTACAATGTTGCCGACATTATTGTCATAAGATTTTTGAATACTGTATTTATTCCTTTGACATTGGCGAAATCATCGCCGATCGATGGGGCCATATTAAAAAAATACGATATTAAGAAAGATACGATGCAAATATCTATTCCTGCACGAAGCTAAGCAGAACGATTGAATCGAATATATTATCATGTAATTTTGTATGGGATATGGTGTCGAAACGAGTGAGATTGATGCGGCATCCCTTTCTATCGCTCTTTGTTTCATAGTACGGAGCTAGTGAGGACAACTGAACTATTAATATCGGATATAAACAATAGGCCGACCGTTAAAATGAGGCGCACACCCGCCCGCACCTCTCTCGGTCCCCTTTGTCGTCGCGAGCCCGCCTCCCGCACCCCTCTCGGTCCCCTTTGTCGTCCTACCCCGCGACCCTGTATCACATGGGCGAGGACTCGTTTAAACTTTCGGTCTATAGTGAACGCCACAGTGACATCAAGTGATGTATTTCATTCACTTAACTCGTTCGTTCATGAACTACCACACTACCATACACTCTAAGACATATACTCCACCATACTCTACCATATACTCTAAGACAGGCTTATAAGAGTAGTTTGCGAAGGTTGTACCGAGCCGCCTTTCTATTTAACTCTTTAATATAGCGAGAAAGTCTTATTTAAAGGTTATACAATTTAAATAACAATCCTAAACGATCGGCGAAGGTTGTCTTAGAAGTTTCTGTAGCTTTAAAAGCATTTAATGACTACCCTTAGTCCAAACTTTAGAGAAGAAAGAAAACTTTCATTTCGTACCTAGCGGCCAGTTTGCACAAAAGCATGATTTGTTGCTTCAGCGCTTTTATGTAAAAACTCCTTTTATTCTAGGTCCTAGGTAATAAATTTTGAAATCTCACGAAACCGAGTTATTTTTTCTAGACTTTTATCATTTTTCTTTGAGCATGGGTGATCTTAAATTAGTTTGTTCATGGAGAGGGAAATTGTTCGAGATTAAAACTTTTTTCATAGTTACTAAGTCTAACATGGATTCTCTTTAACGTATGCTTAGGAGTTTTATGGGTCGAAGATATTTTAATTTGATTTTTTTAAACGTATTGTAAAAGTAGATATACCTTGACAGTCTTTCTCCAGACTTCTCTATTCTGAGCCCTCTCTTTGGTGTTGGCCCAGGTCATCCCAGCAGCCTTGAGTTCTTGAGGATCTTTTCCAGGACTCAGTGGGACGACCCTGTCTTCTTCTCCCACCAACGGCGTTCCACTCCAAGGCTACTCTGCTGATGCTAGGACCCCTTAAGCAGTGGCCTCTCCATCCCCATTTTCTATGGAGGATTTCGAGTGAGATGTGCCTTTAACCCGTTATTTCCCACAGGTCCTCGTTGGAGACCGTTGCTCAGAAGATCTTTAGAATAGAGCAGAGGCACTTGTTCACGCATACTTGGAGCTTACGTAAGAGTGTTTTCGAGACCTTCCACGTTTCGCAGCCGTAGAGAAGCACCAACTTTACGTTGCTTTCGAAAATCCTTAGCTTCAGCGAGCGTGAAATATTGTTACTTTTCCATATTGGAGACAGTTTGGCAAACGCACCTTTTGCTATCCTGCTATCAATGTCTTCGTCCGCTCCGAAGGTCTTTGGAAACGTTTTAATAGTTTATAGTGGAGTGCATTTTTTTATTTCTTCGTAGTTTGATGTTAGTTTTGTGTCTCGTTTTGCTTCTCTCAGCACTGGGAACAAGTCGGTTTTTACAGCCGCGTTCTTTTTCAAATATGTGGGACTCGAGTGAGAGAAACTTTGTTTAGGAGATTGATCCGACCGTAGAGTACCTCGAACTACATATTTAGGTTTTACTGCCCGTTTTATTGTATTGTTTCCTTCAATGCTGGTCTGGGAGCAAAGAAAAAACAGAATGTACCAGTTGCTTCTCTTCCCGCGCTGATGGTAAAAGCCCATCGAGATGGGCGAAAATCTTAGGAATCATGTTATAGACGATGCTAGCAACCATCACTATTTTGATTTCCCTTTCCACCTATACGACCAAAATCAGTGGACACCACGTACCGGCAAGCGCAGCGTGGGACGCCCACCCACAAGGTGGACCGATGACCTCATTAACATCGGAAGATCGCGCTGGATGCAAGCCGCTTCCAACCGGTCTTATTGGAGGTCTAAAGGAGAGGCCTATGTCCAGCAGTGGACTTGTAATGGCTGAGATGATGATGACCAAAATCATGCTGATGGCCTTTGGGTCTTGTTGTCTTAGGCTCTGTCTACTCCGTAAAGGATAAATATTTATGTATGTATGATTGTATTGTATCAGAACAGAAGCTGCCGTGGAGTACAGCGTCGATATCAACGTACATTACCCATTAATGCCTCGTTTTAATTCAACCGCCACGCGTCACGCGCGGCCCATCATCGCGACACAGAAATCTATTTTTTTGTCAAAAAAACAAAGGGCTTGTTGTAAAATATTCATCAGGGAGGCGGCACGTAGCGGCACTCAGAGCGCCCGTTCGCTCGGCTATCGAGGACGTGGAGCAACTGCTGATCGAGGGGGCTACTCGATACCGCACTATGTAGGGTTTTGAGCACTTTATAAACGCAAACAAGCGTTTGGAACATGTTTAAACGTGTGTGCGCTTAGTATTGCAGGTGACAGAGTCAGGCAACGGCAGCCGTCGCCAGCCGTCAATGATAGAAGTCAACCCGTTGACGGTTGACTTACTTTCTACCGCTTATTTCTTATTTAGGAGCATTTTCACATTATGTGACGTGACATTTGATTCTATTAAGAAATGCTAATTAAGAAAGAAACAAATAAAAAAGTTTATTTATGATAATCACAACACAACACATAAATAAACACATTAAAACAACAGAGAAAATAAATTGTCACAAAATTGTTTCAACTCAGAATTTGCTGGCCTTACAGCCAACGCTAATTAAGTAAATTAAGATGTAATTTTCTGAAAATAGACTTATTTGTTTCAATCGATTGTTTAATGTGAATGTGACACTGGTGCATTTTCATCCAACTTAACAACTGCTATCCACGATGTAAAATAAACTACATCATCCGATGCCTAGCATTTTAGCAACCCTATTCCCAAATCGACATGACCGCATCCACCGCCGTGTCGTGTCGTCTCTTACTAACACTCTCGTTAGAACGAGAGGGGTAGCGGTCCGTAATCACAGGGCTGGCAACACCGGATCGCCGGGTAGATTGGCTTATCCGGCAGTTTATCCGGAACGGCTTGATGACGACCTTTGCTTTATCCTCGATTATCTCTCCGTAGAATCAGTATTGAGGCGATTTTAATCTGTGGCCGACATTTTAGGGTCATTTAAGGGTTGCTTGAAATTCTGAATTTTGGATAGAATACTTTAACCTGATTCTGTTTAAATAGCCGCATATTTATGTAGCCTACAAAGCCTGGTTTATCTTTCTTAATGAGGTCATTTCGGGTCATAATCATTCACGTAATTTCAAAACCGTTCATTTCCGATTCAATGGAAATCTGAGTGCTTTAGATTAAAGCATTGCAACAGTGACAATATGTTGAACTCATAAACACCAATATGACAATATTGTCGGTGAGAAGTGACCATTCTCTTTACATTACAAACTCGACGAGAATCCACGCCGGTTGGCTTCATATTGAATACGCATTGCATTTAGAATATTGTCATTTTGACATTATTTCTTGTATGAATGTGACAGCTAGCTGATTCCGATGCCAATTGTCAGCCCATACCATGAACTGTCAATAAATACGATGGCGATTGCGAGCGAGTTAGGTAATAAGCCTTCAGATCTGTTAGAAATCCTACAGAGCAAAGATATTCAATCAATTATAAAAAAAATATGATTCGAATTTTAAACAACTCCCTCACAACAAAGGCTGATTAAACGCAATAACTAAAGTTACACCGTAATTGTTAATAACCGATATTCAAAACTCAACTCTAAAACATTACCAATAAATTCATTATTACGTGGAGTAAGTTGGCGTTTGCGTTCTTTCAAACTGGCTGGCAAATTTGAGAAAAAAACAATGGCTGCCATTGTATTGACAGCCAATACTTTTCTGCGTATGACATGTAGCGTACGTAAAAGGAACGACGCATGTGATTTATCTTTACATTGAGGTTAGCGAGTCTAGGTAATTTTGTTTTTTTTTAATGGTCGGCCCACGCATGAGTGATTGCCACAGTGAATACGCATAACGCCCGCGCGGTGCAGGGGTGCGGGGTGGGACGACAAAGGGGGCCGAGAGAGGTGCTGGCGCACTACCCGCCCGCACCTCTCTCGGTCCCCTTTGTCGTCATACCCTCCCCTGTGCCGCGCGGGCAAAGACTCATTTACGCGGTCGGTCTATAGCAGACTTCGGGTGCGGTTGCCAGTCCAGTAATTTGATTGACTGTCTTATTACCTGAATATCCCCAAGGTTTCTTTCATGCTGGTCTGGGAGTGAAAAAACATAAAATGTATACCAGTTGCTTCTCTTCCCGCGCAGATGGTAAAAGCCCGCAAGGGAATGAGCGAAAATCTTATAAATCATGTTATAGACGATGCGATTAGCAACCCAGCACTATTTTGATTCCCTTTTCCACCTATGCTAATCATGCTAAACGTGGCCTTTAGATCTTTTTACCTAAGGCTCTGTCTACCCTGTAAAGGATAAATACGTGTCATATACCTAATAAAGGAATCGTGTATCAATTGCAAATAAGGAGGGCAGGCAGGCGATGTCACAATTCTTTTCATACTAGCTTCTGCCCGCGACTTCGTCTGCGTAGAATGATACACAATAAGCCCTCCTCTTGAATCACTCTATCTATAATTAAAAAAACCGCATCAAAATCCGTTGCGTAGTTTTAAATATCTAAGCATACATAGGGACATAAAGACAGACGACAGCGGAAAGTGACTTTGCTTTATACTATGTATTGATTTACCTTAAGGTAATGAAAAATTGTTAATTTTTGGTATCACGTGATGATGAACGAACGAGCTGTCATTTTTATTGTTATTTACCTTAAACAAAAGAAGCAAGACCATCAAACTCACCGTATGACACAGTCTGTAAGGAATATAACATTAGATTCCCTACAAAATTAGCATTGAAATACAACTGAGGGAAAACGAAAAAAACATATTTTATATGACTCCATCGGAACAAATAAAATCACAGCTGCGTAAGAGAAATATTAGATTGAAATAGTTCTTTGTTACCAAACACATTTCTTTGTGATTTTCCGCTTGTCGGTACATACGACATAACTTCCCCGTGTTCTTATGTAGGTGGGTGATTTGTAAAGTACATAGTTGAAGATTGTTCACTATGTGCAAAATAAACCGCTGTCAAATTTTTAAGTACACTGAATTAACATCGGAAGGTACGGAGTACTTATTGGCATATAAATTATGCAGATAGAAATATTTATTTATTTCTATTTGTACATACATACTGTTGGCGACTGGCTGCAGCGTGGCCTTTTTATAGTCTTTTTGTGACGTTTATATATTGCTCTATATCAGTGATTTTCAAAGTGGGGGGCGCGCCCCCCTAGGGGGGCGCAGTGACCTGCAAAGGGGGGCGTGGGCTACGATACAGGACCTTATAGAACCTTATTAACAAATTCCTTGTGTTTATGCTTAACAGCCTACGGCTGAATTATAGGGGAGGGGGGGGCACAGAGTTTTATCTTTTTAGAAAGGGGGCGCGTAATGAATAAGTTTGGGAACCCCTGCTCTATATCTTGTTTTTATGTTACAATGTCAGTTGTCAAGTGGTAGCGATCCTGTCCTAGCCTATTATTGTGAATTAGTGATTAAACCCGTGTTTCTACTTACATTTTAGCCTTTCATTCATACAGTCCACTCAATAGCTATCACATACATTCATAAATCACTTCTTTATCCCTTACGGGGTAGACAGAGCCTAAGTTATCAAGACCTACAATAAGTTACATTGTATATTTTCATGACAAGACATAATATATAGTCACAAAGAGATCGTCAACCTAATACTAATACACTAATATTATGAAGGGGAAAGATTTGGTTGTTTGCATTGGATAGGTTCCGATACTATTGAACCGATTAGGAAAATTCTTTCACATGAATTCTTTCGATGAATGAATCCTATATTTAATTTTTCGTAGACGTAGACGGCAACAGCTATTGTAAATAAATTAAAAACATGATTGCATAGGACCTGCTACGCCTTTTCTCTAGACATGACGCAAATTGAATTAAAAATGAGCCAATACTCGCAGCGGTTAATTGCTCTAAATGCATTAGCTGTTGAATGAATAATCTGCAACCCAGCTCAGAAATGGGCTTATAAAATAAGGTAGCATCTGGTGCGACACGCTTCGTTAGTACATATTCTTTTCTATGATCCGTGTTAAATTCAAGATTTACGACAAAAAAGAGCCTTCTTGTAGGAAGGGGGTTGTAAATTTAATAAGCGTAAATATGGGATGCTGAATATAGAGTACTTGGATTTACGTTGGGTTTTTTATGTTCTGACATGGTTTAAGCACAATCTGGTTTTAGGTTGAAGAAAAAACATAGAATGTGCCAGTTGCTTCTCTTCCCGCGCAGATGGTAAAATTTATAGGCCATGCGGCTAGCAACCCATCACTATTTTGATTATCCTTTCCATATAGGTGGAAACCCACAATCATGCTAAACGTGGCCTTTAGGTCTTGTTACCTTAGGCTCTGTCTACCCCGTAAGGGATACACACGTGGTTTTTGGGTGTGTGCGGTTTTAAAATCACTTAAATTAGAAGTGTCCTTAACTTACCTCATTGCTCCGCAACAACACGTGCAAATCAGGTACGTCGGTGCGACATATATTTTTAATTTATGAATTGTTAATTAAATCCATGTAGGTACGTTTAAGCTAACTGACTGACTGACATACAAGGCGCAGCCCTAATTTAAACTAGAGACTTGAAATTTGGCAAGCATTATTGCGTGACCCACATGTACCAGCGAGGCAAAGCAATGTGTTTGAAGTTTTCAATCCGCACTGGGCCCGGGTTAGAATATAGCCCAAGCCCTCGCAATGTGAGAGGAGGCCTGTGCCCAGCAGTGAGTCGTATGTAGGCAGGTTATGGAGATAAAGATGAATGGATTTCACAAGTATTATAGAGCTACATTAAGAAAAATACCAAAATTCCCATGAGATAGGGAATAGACCGACCGTTTAAATGACTCTCCGCTCGCGCGATACAGGGGTGCGGGGTAGGACGACAAAGGGGGCAGGCGCACTACCCGCCCGCACCCCTTTCGGTCCCCTTTGTCGTCCTACCCCGCGCCCCTGTACCACGCTGGCGAGGACTCATATAAAAGGTTGGTCTATAGCTTGTTTTACTCTTCCGCGAAGACAAAGCTATAATTTAATACAAAACTTGTTTAAGATCCTGTTTTCCTTTGCCAGGAGACTGGAATGAATACATACGTTTATTTCTTGAACGTACGTTCAATCTTTAATATGAATACAGCAAAGAAATACAGGAAGGAATAACAACATGGGAAAAATCTGAATAAGTTTTCTTTTTTAAGGATCCATGCTTATAGCAAACGGGATTGATTAGGATAGGTGTAAATACATACATACATACACATGCACAAATCACGTCTTTATCCCTTACGGGGTAGAAAGAGCCTAAGGTAACAGGTAACACGCCACATTTAGCAAGATTGTGGGAACACATGTTAAATAGCATCAAAATGGTGGCGGGTTGCTAGCCTCATCGCCTATAACATGATTCCTATGATTTTCGCCCATTCCCTCGACGGGCTTTTACCATCTCAAGTCAAGACTTGATATTGACAACAGCCCATTATTCGCACCCATTCCCGCTATTACTTTAAAATACAAGTTCTATCAACGAAATTCTTGGCTAAGTTTAAATTGCGTAAGTAGTTAAGTATTTGGCCCACTCGTCTTTTAGTTTAAGTTTGTCTTTAGCTACTAATTCGGCTTACAGAACTTTGTTAAATTAATAGACTTTCGCTTTAATTTGAATTTGGATCGCACACATCAGAGCGTGTTAAGGATTTGTCAAAATCACTAATTTAGATTGTTTAGCTTCTGCCCGCGACTTTGTTCGCGTAGAATTAGACTTACTTTAAGCAGCTACGACCTTTGACATGTTTATCGCTATTCCGCAGGAACTATGCAATTTTCAGAGATAAAAGTAGCATAATGTATTAATCTAGGGTACCAGCTATCTCCGTTTCAAATTTTATCCAAATTCGTCAAGTCGTTTCCGCGTGAAGAAGGAACAAACATACACACTCATATCGTCGTAGAATGTTTAATTCGTAATATATGTATGTAAACTCTTTATTGCACATAAAAAATTAAAAAATACAGAAAATTCAGAGAAAAAAGTACAAAGGCGAACTTATCCCTAAGAAGAACATAATAGAACTAATAACATAATATAATAATAATATAATATGAACTCGGCATTAAAATCTTTGAGCGAACAATCAATCATCCCCTGTTTTCTTACGATTAAGGTTGTTTTTTTTTCAAATTTATATGAAACTACCCTCGGAATACACCCTTTCCATTAAAAACATAATTATCAAAATCGAATTGAGAACCTCCTCCGTTTTTTCGTCGGTTAGAAACCTAATATTAAAATATTTTGATTTCCCTTTCTATACCTATACGCCCTTAATCATGCTAAACGTGGCCTATTTGTTACCTTAGGCTCTGTCTACCCCGTAAGGGATAAAGACGTGATATATGTATGTATGTATGTAGAAACCTTTCTCAATTATTATTCAAGAGTGCCTAATCCCCAAACGTGGAAAAGCTAAAATGACATGTTTCAGGCTACAGAATACGGAGTGCAAATGTGAAATATTTATCAGGTAACGGATTTTTCACAGCTCAGTGTTGCCGTGAATATTTCATTTCACACATACATTTATTAATAGACGTCGAGAAAAACCTGTTTCGCTTTTATGTTTCACATTTGATCCAAAAATGAGATGAGAAAAGTAGGTTATTGGAGTTTATTATGGCCATGTTAGATCAAAAGCGGAGTAGTTCTCGACCCAAACTTAAAGAAATACGTATTTTTTAAACAAGGTTAACTAAACAAATTTTTGTATGGCGAGTTGTTGGATATGTTGGAAGGGCCTAGACAGACGTTTCGTGACCAAGGTTAAAGACGTTTCGAAAAAGCGAAAGAGGTAGCGTCAGGATCGCAGCAAGTTTTGCAAGTTTTGGGAGAGTTTTGCGGGTGGTAGGGCCTTGTGCAAGGTCCGTCCGGATCGCTACCACCATCTTACTCGCCAATCCTGCCGCTAAGTAGCAGTGCTTGCACTGTTGTGTTCCGGTGTGGAGAGTAAGACAGCCGGGGAAATTACGGGCACAAGAGGCATTTCATCTTAGTCCTCTAGGTTGGCAACACATCTGCAAACCCTCCGGGGTTGCGGGTGTCTATGGGCAGTGGTGATCACTTACTATCAGGTGACCCACTTGCTCGTTTGCCTTCCTATTCATATATATAAAAAAAAGTGAAACAAAGTAGTCTCAACCTACCCCTGTAGAACAGAAGCGTGATACTCGTTGTTTGTACGTTTTCTTATTAAAGTTCTTTAGTTAAGTTTCTTTTTATGACAAAGGAATCATGATTACCATCTCGTGGTAGCTTATCAAAATGGCGTCATATTCCTTGAAATGAAATGAAATGTAATATATTTATTTGCCTTAATAATTGTAGTTGATGATGTTACAATAGTGAATAAATCAACTCTCATACCTACATTTAAACTTGAAAAGTCATGCAAATATTATGTTTAAAAAATAATTAATTAAATTAGATACATGCATGATTAATGATGACCGGATAGCCTACTGGTTAGTGACCCTGACTATGAAGCTAGAGGTCCTGGGTTCGAATCCCGGTAGGGGCAGTTGTATGTATTTAAGTATGTATTTATCTACATTATATACGTATGTTTATCCGTTGCCTGGTACCCATAGTACAAGCTTTGCTTAGTTTGGGACTGGGTCAATTGGTGTAATTTGTCCGAAGATATTTATTAATTAATTTATTATTATGATTATACCTACTAACAATGAATTTCTGATTTGTAAGTGATTGCTCCCGATAATCCACTCAACGTGTTTCGACAAGTGACGATACACTCTAAAGTTTGTCAGCTGCCAAATTTTAGCTTCAGGGCCATAATAAATATTTGAATTTGTCACAACCGTTTCACACGACATTCATAATCAGCGAATTTCTCATAACTACACATAAACGGATAACTCACTTATAAAAAGCCGAGTGATGCTCGACATGTTTCGGACTATTTCGTAGTCCTTCCTCTCGGAGCGCTCGCCCCGGCGGCAGCGAAACGAACAGCGCCAGCGTTTATGTATAATTATGAATAAGTCTCACGGTAGTTTTATGTTGAAAAATTCCGTATTATCCAAAAGACTGGTACTAGCTGTTTTTAAGTTATACGTGGATATTAATCCTTTTTTTAGCACACAGGGCTTTTTTATCACTCGTGGCACCCCCATTAATAACGGGGCGTAAACAATGGTGACAGTGGCATTATTCATCCCACGATATAACGAGTTTCATCTGTTATGCTGGTCTGAAAACACTAGAGATTTGAGATTTCAAGTCACTTTAATTACCTGGCTGCTCGGCGCGTAGGAGTATAATGTAAAAAAAAAAAACAATATAATAAAGCGCTCGAAAATTAGGTGCGCATATTTTCAGGGTATGTTATTAATAACCTAAGAATAAAAACATAAATTATTTAAGTATTGTGTGGTTATATTTTTTTTGGTTCATATAAAAATATCCTTTAATAAAATGACGTGGCTTTAAAATTGTCAACTTCTAAAAATTGCGTTTGCATAAAAACACTTAAAAAGCCTTGAACAGAAAAGTTGCATTTTGATCCCTGTCGTCAGAGAGCAAAGTTTACTTTTTTTGAATGAGAGGTACCTACCATTACATGAAATAAATTACCTGCTTTCAATATTTGTAGTCATAAATCACACGTAAATAATTTAATTTTTAAGGAGCTTCAGGGTTTTTTTTCGCTTTTCCGATAAAATTTTGTAACACTTAATGTCAATGTTTGTTTTTAAATTATTAATTTAACTTTCAAAGTATTATGTTCGTGTTAAATTTTGCAAGTCAAAGACACTTCGAGTGGTCGTATTGCCTAAGTATGATGGATGAAGACGTAAGTACAATCAGCAAAAAAACTTGTATTAAATATTTTTCAATATAACAAACTGATTGTGAACTTTGCAGGGGTCACAAATGAGCATCAAGTAAATTCAAGTATTGTCGCTATCAATGATACGTTAGATAAAGGTCACATCGTCCATTTTATCCCGAAACGCTTCTGATAAATCGAATGTGCCTAAGCGTCAGTAACATTGATGACATTCGGATTGACTTCGTATTAGTTCAACGTCCAAACAGATCAAATGGGCCCATTTGGCGGTGTAAGCGTTGGTATTGGATATTTTGTACAATATTTACATCTTCGATACTGGTCTGAGAGTAAAGAAAAAACAGAATGTACCAGTTGCTTCTCTTCCCGCGCAAATCGTAAAAGCCCATCGAGGGAATGGAAAAGTCTTAGGAATCATGTCATAGGCGATGCGGCTAGCAAACCCATTACTATTTTGATTTCCCTTTCCACCTACGCCCTTAATCATGCTAAACGTGGCCTTGGTTTTGTTACCTTAGGCTCTGTCTAACCCGTAAAGGATAAAGACGTGATATATGTTTGTATATTTATTTAAGCGTAGTCAGAAATCAGATAAGTAGTCGAAGACTATCAGAAGTAGGATGTGCCCTTTCTTTTCCATTTGCAAGTTTTCCTAAATCAACTACCAAAAGTTAAATGATACCTTGTAAAAAAGTAAAATTACACAAGCAAATTATCTCATTTACAATGTTAGTTACAAGCAAATGCCTTGCGCTCTTTAAGTCCAAATTTCTGTTTGAACTATCTTTCGAAAGTAGAACCGTTGCTAACTCGTGAAATGAAACCATATAGCCCCGTAGTAGAGCATAGAGCAAACAACTTAATAGAGAGGAAATGTCTCCAAATTCACATACATACACATACACACATATAAATCACGTCTTTATCCCTTAAAGGGTAGACAGAGCCTAAGGTCATAAGACTTAAAGGCCACGTTTAGCATGCTTGTGGGCGTATAGGTGGAAAGGGGAATCAAAGTGCAGTGATGGGTTGCTAGCCGCATTGCCTTTAACATATATAATAGGCTTTTGCCACCTGCGTGGGAAGAGAAGCAATTGGTACATTCTATGTTTTTCCTTTACTCACAGACCAGTATGGAAGACAATTCACATGACAGATTGAAATACATATGAGATAAAATTAAGTCTAGCCGAAATTGGCGATTACTGCATTCTGATTAGCCAGCCGAAGGTCAAGCAGGTCACTGGCGTTGAGCAAGCAGCTACTATGATCAAAATGGATACCTAGTTTAGTTTATGTTTAGTCGTTGTGTGGCATAGTAAGTGAAACTCAATTGATTTTGATAAAATCCAAAAATGAACATAAAATTAAAATTCTAATTAGTTGACTTTGTTCCGTGTAAAAGAAAAAGATAAACAATCGTGAAAAATTACTGTTATTTTGATGTAAGTCGAAAAAAACTGATACTTACATACATACACAAATCACATCTCCCTTACGGGGTAGACAGAGCCTCGGGTAACAAGACCCAGAGGCCACGCTTAGCAAAGTTGTAGGCGTATAGGTGGAAAGGGGAATCAAAGTGTAGTGATGGGTTGCTAGCCGCATCGCCTATGACATGTTTCCTAATAGTTTCAGCCATTCCCTCGATGGTCTTTTACCATTTGCGTGGGACGAGAAGCAACTGGTACATTCTATGTTTTTCCTTTGCTTTCAGACCAGCATGGAAGTGTTGATTAAAAAAACTGATGTGTTGCCATAATTTTATAGCCCTTATTTCCACTCTTATTTACCATTTTCTCTATGTATTAGAGTTACCAAACTTCCCGGAACGCAATACACCCACACACAAATTAATTAAAACTTTCACAGTTGCACTGTTAAAATTAAATTACATTCAGATTAGAACTAGCCATTTTAACTTGAACCAGGTATTAAAGTTTGTTAAGTTGAGACCAAGTTGGTATTCATACGAGATTATGTCGTCATTTGACAAACAAGTATGTAATTTCTATACGACACTGAAAATTAGAACACAAAAACTAAGAACGAGCACAGAAATGGCTTTCGAATGGAAAAACCTCATCGAAATTGGTTCATCCGCTCAAGAGCTACGATGCCACAGACAAACAAAGACACACACACACACACACACACACACACACTCACATACATCGACGTCTAACTTATATAAAATTATATTTTCACTATTTCGACGAACTACTAAAATAAAATCTTTACTACCTACAACTGAAAATTGAGTGCAAAACATTTAGGGCCAGTAACATTTCCAAATCGAATTAGGGGTGACAAAATATGAACTCCCCGTACTTCCTCTAACCAACCACGCTAAATCGAATGACTCCCAATCGATACTGATAAGCCTTAACAAGCTTTGCCTCCAGCATCACTGTTGTCCTGATATTATTTATTACAGGGTCTATTGTTGTGATGTTCTAAAAATCTTTCACCATATCATCCGTAGGACGTCTATTGTTAGACATAGACCACCTTCAGTTGCCTCGGTTGGAAGCGGCTTGTACCCACCGCGAACCCGCGACTTAAATCTGTAGGCTTATTACCTAACTCGCTCGCAATTACCATCATGCTCATTTGACAGCTCATAAATGGGCTGACAATTGGCATCGGAATCATACAAGAACTGTCAAAATGAACACGATGGCGATTGCGAGTGAGTTAGGTTATAAGCCTACAGGTCGTTCTTCCATCTCGTTGGTGGACGTCCTACGCTGCGCTTGGCGATCCGCGAGTCAAAGTAAAACAAAGTATTAGAATAAAAACAATAAAAATCAAAATTACGAAATATACTTTTCCATTTTATTTGTTACATGGATATCACCCCAGAATACCACCTATGGAAATTCAAATTGGAACAGTACAAGAAGAGATAGAACGCACACACCAGTTAGACTACTTAGCAGAAGCTAGAAAAATTGCAATTCACAACATACAAGAACAACATAACATCAATAAATCAAAATTTGACTTAAGAAGACTAGATCACAAATTTCAAGAACAAGATTATGTTTTATATGAATGGATAAAACCACAAGATGATAAATTAACACCGAAATATAAAGGACCTTTTCAGATAAGAAGAAAAGTTGGCTCAGTTTGTTATGAAATTCAAGACGTTAAACAACCATCTAAGAAGAAAATAGTACATGTTCAATTTTTGAAACCACTTTCAAAACCACCTATTTTGGATTCCTTTTCAGCCTTTTCAGCTTTTTCAGATACAAAAGAGATGCAACCTGGATGTGACAATGATAACCATGACGATGATGATGCTGATGACGACCACCATACAATTGAAAGCGCAGACCACCAGCCAGATGAGGACAACACCATGAGACCTAACAGTAACACATATCGAGGGTTAAAAGCCAAATTGGTTTAAGCGACATTTTTTGAACTTTACAGGAGAGCTGTTTAAAAGATTTATTTTTCGAAAAAAAATCATTACTGAAATACTATTTAATTTAGAGTCTTCAAAGTACCCTACAACAATTTGTATTAATATAATCTGTAATTTTACATATTTTTGACAAAAAATATATAGTTATTTTCTGATTTAAATGTCGCTTAATACAAAATTCCACAAATTGTCTAAATTTCAGATGAAGAAAAAACGGTTGAAATCCAGTCTAGTGTATTATCAGCAAAAAGCAAAATGTTTTAAGTAACTATTAGATCATAAATAGATTAAAGCAATTGGTATGAACCAACTTAACCCGATAAAGACGAATTAACGACAAACAGCTTAAAGTCCATTCAAAATTGTATTGCGGGGAAGGAAAGTATCTCAAACGACTATTGGCTCCGAATATCAATTGTATGAAATACCAACATTATCAAGATTAAAATTGCGATTGGCCAATAAGTCATTTTGGGTATGGAGTTTTTGCCTTGTAAGTCAAAATTTTACCGATGTTGAACAAGTTAGAAATAGACAATTAAAGTAGATAGATATATAAAAAAACGCTTTTATTGACTAATGCGCCACATCCAGGTCATAAATGGTCAAAACATTATAATTTTGTACCATAAACTTAAGTATTTTTTACTTAACTTATTGTAATAATCTAGCATGAATAGAATGTAATGTAAGAGAAGGAATGCAAGACAAAGTTGATGAAGTGTGTCAGATGATGGATGTTAGGCATATTGTGTTTTGTGTGTGAATGTAACGAAGTGGAAAAGGATGTGACACCACTAAACATGGAACCTATATGGCATATTGGTCTGGCGCCAATCAAGGCCGTCAGGGAGTTGGTGTCATACTTTCTGCAAAAGTGGCTGAGTGAGTTTGAGTGTGTGAGTCCCAAGCTTGTGTGGGTGAGGCTGAAAGTTGGACTCACTCGTATCTTCGTTCTCGGTGTATATGCACCGACGGATGTAGGATCGAGTGGGTCTATAAAAGACAAAGCTGAACGTGAAGAGTTCTGGGATAGTGTGAGAGATATTGCGAGTAAATGCAAGGAGAATGAGAGGATCATCATGCTAGGTGATTTTTACGGATGGGTAAGTAAAAAGCGTAACGGATATGAAAGAGTGCTTGGTGCGTTTGGTGATGAACGAGTGAATGTAAACGGGAAAAGCGTGCTTGAGGTGTGTTTGGAGTGGAATCTTTGCGTGACAAACACAGTGTTTGCACATAAAAAGATCCATATGTACACAAGGGAAGAAGGAAGTGCGAAAAGTATGATTGATTTTGTGACCGTGGATGAAAGATTGAGAAATAAAGTCAGGAACACTCGTGCATACCGCGGAGTCGGCATCCATACAGACCACCACCTGGTGATATGTCGAATTAGTGGTCTGTTTAAACGATGGCGGCACCGGGTCAAAGAAACCACTAGTCCTTGAGCGAATAAAAGTGGAGAATCTAAAAGACGAGAATGTAAGAGAAAAGTATGTATGTAAAGGATGTATTAAAGGACCGACTTCGCGACTTAGGTGAAGTATGTGAGGATAGAAAAGGTGTGGACGGCATTTAAAGAAGGAGTTGTGAATATTGCTACTGAGGTGTGTGGGGTGTGCAAAAGGGGAAAAGGGAGAAAGAAAAGGAACGTATGGATGGATGCTGAGGCACAACAGGTGGTACGAGAAAAGAAGAAGGCATGGTTGGATTGGTAAGTGAGAAAGGCTAATCGAAGAATGCAAAAGGTGACGGATGAAGATGTAGGTAAAGTGAAAGATGAGTACAAAAGAGTGAAAGGATTAGTAACAAAGACTTGTGACAGAAAGAGGGAAGAACGTAAAGATAATTTTGATACGAAGCTTTCTGATGACTTCCGGACAAATATTAAGATGTTCTGGAAGTCTTTAAAGACAGCCTGTATCACAAACAGCCTCGGAGCTGAGTAAAATCAGAAGCCTGGATGGAAGTGTTAAAAAATGAGAAGAGTGTGTGTTAAAAAGATGGAAGGAGTATTTTGAAAGTTTGTTTGAAAGAGCAGAAGAATTAGTGCACGTACCGGCTCATTCCGGAGGGATGAGTGAAAGTAGTCAGGAAAATGAGATAGGTATGGATGAAATTGTGAACGCCATGAAAAGAATGAAGTAAGGAAAGTCTGCGGGATATGATAGGGTGTCGGTTGAAATGCTGAGAGCCGGTAAACGCGTGGTAGCTAGTCAGTGGTGCCACCTTTTCAACTTGTGTTGGACGAACGGTCCGGTACCGGAGGATTGGTGTAAGGCCGTGATTGTGCCGTTGTATAAGGGAAAGGGGTCACAAGTAGACTGCAAAAACTACCGCGGAATAAGCCTTCTCAGCGTCCTCGGCAAACTGTATGCAAATGTACTGATTGAAAAAGTTATGAAAGAGACCGATGAGAAAATATGGGATGTACAAGTGGGTTTTAGAAAGGGAATGGGACGCACGGATCAAGTCTTCTCCTTGCGGTGTATAAGCGAAAAGTATATTGTCAAAGGCCCGAAAATATACTGCTTCTTCGTTGACTTGGAGAAGGCTTATGACAGAGTGATGAGGGATGAGTTGTGGTCAGCATTATCCATGCATGGAGTACACGGTATAATCTGATACGAGCACTAAAATCTCTCTATGAGGATTCTAGTGCTTGTGAGAGGATAAACGGGGCGTACACTGAATGGTTTAGCATTAAAAAAGGTGTTAGACAAGGATGTGTTGCGTCACCGTGGCTGTTTAACCTATTCATGGATACATACATGCCTGAGTGATTTGAAAGGGAATGACTGTGGACTAGGAATGAGTGGGTTAACCATCAAATGCCTCCTATACGCCGACGACCAAGTGTTGTTGGCATCGTCGGAGGAGGAGTTGCAGATGATGGCTAACATTTTATGTGGTGCATTGGAAAGGAAAGGTATGAATGTTAATGTAAGCAAGACGAAAGTTATGGTGTTTGAAAAAGACGACAGTATGACAGATTGTGAGATTGTGATTGCAGGTAAGAAAGTCGAATAGGTAAAAGAGTTTGTATATCTGGGATCGGCGTTTACGAAAGATGGGAAGTGTGAAAGTGATATTGAAAGAAGAGTGAATGCAGGAAATATGTTCAATGGGGCGCTGCACGCCTTTGTGAGCAGTAAGAAGGTGTCGAAGAAGGCGCGTCTGGCTGTCCACGGGGTGCTCGTTCCAACATTAATGTACGGTAGCGAAACTTGGGTATGGCAAAAGAAGCATGAAAGTAGAATAAATGCTGTAGAAATGAGAGCGTTAATGAGTATGGAAGGTGTTTCACTGAAATATAGAATAAGGAACAGTGTGATAAGGGAACGTGCTGGTGTGAAAGAGGATATAGTGACTAGGATGGAAAAAAGGATGCTTAGTGGGTTGGGGCATGTAGAGCGGATGTATGAAAGTAGACTAACTAAACAGATCTATATGGGGAGTGTGAATGGTTACGTTGGGAGAGGAAGGCCTAGACGGACGTTCCGAGATCAAATAGAAGACATTTTGGAAAAAGGTCAGGTCAGGAGTACCCGAAACCGATGAGCATGTATGAAGAGATTGATGACTGTGGATGAAGCGAAAGAAATATGTCAGGGTCAGGATCGTAGCAAGTGGAAAAAAGTAGTATCCGCCTACCCCAGTGGGAAAGAGGCGTGACGGTATGTATGTATGTATCTATGGTTGTCATATTTGTCATAGTCAATATTCAGAAACTTCATATCTGTGCAATACGTCAGGGTTGACTTCATAAGTTACTTTGACAGAATTTTAATAATCAATCAATCAATCAATGAAGCGCCCGCGTCGGACCGATTCATACTTGTGCCGGCATGTTGAAGCAGCAAGCGCGAAATATTAGGTAGTATTATGTGACAATAATCATAAGGGTTCATACAAAAATTTGTTGAATTAAATATCAACATTGTCCGTAACAAGTCTAGGAAAAACGTTTTAAAAGACAATCATCTTAAATAAAAAAGTACCAAAAACAGCTGAAGTCTATAATGTAGAATATTTTTGGTAAAAACGAAACAGTTTAAGCGCCAAAGGTATTTAAAACCTATTAAAGCCAAATTGTTTCAAGCGACTATCTTTTTGGATTTGATATATAAGAAAAAATGTTTAAGTGACATGTCTTGTCATTTTATGTAAAAAGACAAATTACTTATCCGACCTATCTATAGCAAAACAATGTTAACAAAAACGCTTTAACAACCATCTAAAAATACAATGGAAAAGCTAAAACAGCTTATGTAACACACTCTAAATTGATACCTGTTTGATGTCCTACCCATTCATAATTTTGTGTATTTTATGTCGTTTAAACAGTGGATTTCCAGAAATAGAACCAAAAGTCTAATTGGTTGAAGCGCCGAAAAAATGCTTCGATTCAACCGCAACCCAGACCATTCGATGCAAAAAAAATCGCTGATTCCAAATATGTATATAAGTCAATTTCACCCAAAATGTCGCTTAAACCCATTTGGCTTTTAACCCTCGATATGTAACCAGACGAGGCCGCATCACATCGAGACCTATCAAGTATGACGATGATTACTCGGATTGACCTTATAATAATTATATATATACTCTTTTTATATTTCATTTAGTATACAATCTATGTACTAGCGGTAATAGATATCATAAGTAATTAACAAGTAAATTGTAAAATGTAAATTAATTCCCTTTAGACCTGCAACACAGTTAAATTCATTTGTAATAAAAAAAAAAAGTAACTCAGTATCAAGTATGAAAAAAAAAAAAAAGAATGGAACATTTAAAGTATATTTGCGAAGCGACAGATGGTGTAAATATGGCATTTGTTGTAAATATGTACACTTGTAAATAAATTAGCATAGTTAAGCATTACTGTCTTGAATAGATAGAAAAGTTGGTAAGAGAGTGAGAATAATAGCAAGTTAAATCAGTTAAAAAGAAATTGAAATTTCGATTAGAGAAAAAAAAAAAAAAAACAAAGAAATAAAAGCATGTATTTATTTAGTTCTTATAATATAATTAATATAATTATAGTTGTATAAAGTGTAAAACAAAAACTTTTTTTTTATTGTTAGCTTGAGTGTAAAGAAGCTAGGTATAGGTAATTACAAAACTATAAAATACAAAAAGAGCTAGTAGGAAAATTAAGTTAAGTAACTATAAAATAAGTAGTGTTATATAAAAAAAAAAGTTGCAATGGTTGTTTAAGAAACAGTGAATGATGTAAAGTAGATGAAAATTGAAGTCTTACCTGTAACAAAAAAAAAATTAAAAAAATTATAAAAATAATAACAATTAAGAATAAGTATATTTAAATGCATATTTTATGTACCTATACATTCAAGAAATGAAATAGTGTACATAATTGTATAGTTTTTTTTTCTAAGTTCTTTTGAAATTATGTAGTATATCACATCTACATGTAATTACTGTATATAAGTGGTGAAGGTAAATAAATGGTAATTAAGTCAATTAGTATAAGATTTAAATATGTAAGTAAACAAAAATTGTGCATTGAAGTTATAAAAATATTAATACAATGTAACATGAGTAGGTAACTAAAAAGTAATTTAACACTAACAATTAAAGATAGATAAAGTACATAAGAAAAATATTGTAAAACGATTAGAAATAAATAAATACATATTGATTGCATTGTAAAGTAATAAATTGGAAACAGTAAAAATAATTGTAATAATAACAAGTAAAGTTCTTTAATACAAATTGTTGTAAAAATTAAATCATTACTTGAACTTAACATTGAACTTCCATTGTAGAACATGTAAGGATATATATTGGAGTAAAATTTAAATTAAGTTTTTAACTAAATTCGAAATTTTAAAGGGCATGTAAGGGCAAAAGAGATAGCGTTAGTTAAAAGACTGTGTTAGAGTAAGAGAGAGAAACAATAAATGAGTATTCAAGATGTCCGCATTTTGATTATTTCACCTTACAATGTCAAGTAAGTCACACAAATATTATGCCCTACCTATTAGAGATTAAAGAAAAACCATGTGAAGGCAATCGTGTATTGTCTCAAAGAACACAGCGTTGCTAGGACACTATAAGCAATAGACCACATGATAGAGTTTAGAAGAATACAAAGGTTTGTAACCTCTAACACCACCCCTTAAACTTATCTTGTGAACTACATACACACTATTAATTAATCAAACCTAAGTCATTAACAAAATACTTATGTTTCTCTACTGACAACGGTTTGGTCAAGACATCCGCCGTCATTTTGGACGTTGGCATAAAATTAACTTTAACTGCACCATTGTTCACCGCCTCCCGGACGAAATGATGACGTATGTCTATATGTTTCGATCTACCATGAAACATACTATTTTCAGCTAGCTTTAGAGCCGACTGATTGTCATTGAAAATTACAATTTCAACTTGTTTACCTAAACATTCATGAAGGAAAGTCTTTATAAACAATGCTTCCTTACATGCATCAGAAAGTGACATGTACTCTGCCTCAGTACTCGATAACGCGACGGTACGCTGTTTTCTACTTTCCCAACAAGTAATAGAATTCCCAATTTTGAAAACATATCCCGTATAAGATCGTCTATCAATTTCATTAGAAGCCCAGTCTGCATCTGCAAATCCCGTTACAGATAAACCACTACTCTTCTCATAGGTAATGCTGTAGTTAATTGTACCTTTGAGATAACGCAACACGCGCTTAGCAGCTTTCCAGTGTACATCGGAAAAGCAGTTATTGAACTGGCTCAGTACACTTACAGCGTGACATATGTCTGGACGCGAACAGACTGCAACATACATAAGACAACCTATCAATTCACGATACTCCAAGCTGTCATCCTTTTCTTCAGCTTTGTTTAATTTTTGGCACTGCATCGGAGTTTCAACTGGTTTGCAGTCTTGCATTTTGTACTTTTCTAGTAACTTCTTAATGTAAGCACTTTGATCAAGTACAATCTTGCCATCATCTTTCCTGATTCTTAATCCTAGAACTCTGTACAGGACCAAGATCTTTCATAACGAACTCTTTCATCAATAATTCTTTATTTTTCGTTTTTTCAGTTTTGCAATTACTAAATATTATTAAATCATCGACATATAGCGCGATGATCACAAGCTTATCACCTTTTCTTTTAATATAGACACATGGTTCCGAGTTCAATCTATTAAACTTGAGTTTGTTTACAAGTACGTGATTAATCTTCTCATTCCATGATTTAGGCGCTTGTTTCAGACCATATATGGCCTTACGTAGTCGATACACCTTGTTCTTGCCCTTAACTTCTTCGAAGCCTTCAGGAATGTCCATGAACACGGTTTCTTTTAAATCTCCATTAAGAAAAGCCGTTTTAACGTCCATGTGATCAATCTCCATGTCGTACTCCGCAGCTAAAGCCAATAACATTCTTATGGTTTCGTATCGCACTACAGGTGAAAACGTTTCAAAATAGTCTACTCCATACTTTTGCGTAAATCCCTTTGCCACAAGACGTGCTTTGTACTGTAACAGTTCACCATTAAGCCCTCTTTTCTTCTTAAAGATCCATTTAGTCTTTACTGACTTGGCCCCTTTCGGTAAATCGGCTAATTTAAAGCACTGGTTGTCCAAAAATGATTGGTACTCGTCTTTCATTGCAGCACGCCACTGCTTGGCTTCAGGACCACTTAACGCCTCCTTTACTGTTCTGGGCTCATCAGTACAGCATGCTTCGCCTGTCAAAAATGCACACAGGAGTGAATTATCATCAGCTACCTCATATACAGCTCTCGAATCATCCGTATCAAATGAAACATCCGGAACATAGGTTGCATCTGACGAATTATCTGCGGCTTCACTGGTCATAGACCCGCTATCATCAGAATTATCTGCAGTCTCAGAAATTTGTTCTGGTTCCACACTAATTTCCGGTACAAACCGCGTCTCAGGTTCTAAAACCACAACCGATTCATCTTTTGACAAGTTAAGATGCTTGAGGAATTTGTTCTCTAAGAACTTAACGTTTCTCGCGATGGTTAGCTTATAGCTCTCAACATCTAAGAGTCTATACCCTTTAGTATTTTCACAATATCCCGCGAATATATAAGGTTTCGATTTCCGTTCTAGTTTATTGCGTTTATTTTGTACAGCGTACGCCAAGCAACCAAACACACGTAAGTTATCTACGCTTACCTTACGTCCAGTGTAACGTTCTTCTGGCGTTGCACCTCTAACTGCCTTCGTGGGCGAGCGATTCTTAATGTACACCGCAGTGTTCGCAGCTTCAGCCCAAAAACGTTGATCCAAACCGGCTTCAAGCAGCATACAGCGAACCGCCTCCACGATGGTTCGGTTCGCGCGCTCGGCAACTGAATTTTGCTGCGGACAGTGAGGAACTGTAGTATGATGTCGAATTCCACACTTGCTCAAGTACTGCTTGAATCGCGCATTAATGTATTCGCCTCCACCGTCGCTCCTCAAGACTTTAATTTTTTTATTAGTCTCGTTTTCTACAAGAGCTTTGAAATTCAAAAAACACTCAAAAACTTTATCTTTAGATTCAATTAAATAGCAAAATGTCTTCCTCGTAAAATCGTCAATAAATGTTAGCAAATATCTCGCACCGCCTATAGATTTCACCGGCATAGGCCCGCACACGTCCGTGTGTACCAAGCCTAATATTTCATTCGCTCGTGAAAAAGATTTCTTAGGAAAACATACAGTGATAGATACATTGCTCATATGTAGACACATCATAGTCGATGCCAGTCGCCATACCGCTCTTGAGTAGACTCATACTGCGACTATTTAGATGTCCAAGCCGACGATGCCACAAACCCTGTGATTTAACCTCCACCTGGGTTTCCGAGGAGACGTTCACCGGCAATCCATGTTCACTGGTAACGGGATTAACAGACGCACCCCCGACCTCTAATGAATAAAGACCGCTTGTGCACCGTTTCGCTACAGCGATTACCGTTTCGTTTTCGTAAATTTTACATTAATTCGATATAAATTTACTTCAAAACCTTTCAGTGTCAAAACACTGACAGATAACAAATTACATGACAAGTTCGGTATAAAAACTACATTGCTGACAGTTCTTAACTGGTTTTGCAAAAAGAGTTTTACATTACCACGACCCGCTGAAAAAAGTTTTTCACCGTTGGCTACGCTTATTTCCCTCGGCGTATCGAACACAAAGTCATGCAAAATATTCTTATTATTAGTCATATGACAAGTCGCACCACTGTCGATGTACCAGACATCCGGATCCAGTTTCGCCGTCAATGCTGATAGCATAGTCGTTGTACCAGGAGCATTTTGAGTCTTCTCCACACCCTGATAGCTGGAACTAGATGGCTTGTCCTTGCACGGCGCTTTCTTCCTGCAATCTTTAGCATAATGACCTACTTTTCTACATCGAAAACACTTAGGACGCTTCGAAGTCGAACTCGTTAAGGCATTTTCGTCCGTACCACCTTCATCACCTCGTCTCTGTGCCTCCTGTAGTAGTTTACATTTTACTAGGTCACTTGAAAGAGAAACGCTACTGTGCTCTAATGCCATAATAAGTGGGTCAAACTCTTTTGGGAGCCCACTTAGCATTATAATTGCGACGAACTCGTCGTCCAGAGGAGCATTAATGTCTTGCAGCTGTTGGGCCGTATCAAAAATTTTTGTAACATACGTATCCATACTGTCAAACTGCTGCAGGTTAAGGCCAAATAACATTCTAAGTAAACCTAGCCTTCTACCCAAACCTTTGTCCTCGAACGATTTCTGTAAGTTCTTCCAGGCATCAAATGCTGTGTTGCAATTTCTAACGACAGAGTAAACAGTTGGCTGAACACTGAGACAAATACGTGCCAGCGCTTTCTCCTGTTTCTTCTTGTCTTCGCACTCTGGTTTTCCTGTTTTAAGATCTTCAACGACGCACTCAAATAAATCTTCGTGTATGAGTATCATTTTTATTTGAAATTTCCAAGTGGTGTAATTGCTCACCCCGGAGAGTTTTTCAACTACTATTTTGATTACTCATTTTCGCGAACTTGTTGGTTACGAGATTAATTATTTACTTTCGTAATCATATGCGTGTTTTAAAACGATCTGCTACCATATTAGAGATTAAAGAAAAACCATGTGAAGGCAATCGTGTATTGTCTCAAAGAACACAGCGTTGCTAGGACACTATAAAGCAATAGACCACATGATAGAGTTTAGAAGAATACAAAGGTTTGCAACCTCTAACACTACCATGGTCAGTTGCTCACTACCAACCACGTTGTCAACCCTTTAAATAAGTATAGAGCAGTGGTTCCTAACCTGGGGGTAATTACCCCCGCAGGGGTAAAACGGAGATTGTAGGGGGTAACACGGGATGGCACGAAATAGTATTAAAATAGCAATAAACAAAATAATAGTACGGTAAACGGTAGCACGGCGCTCTCATGCGCGCGGCTTTTCTTACTTTACTTACTAGTTACCTAAACGTGCAATTTCTTACATAATAAACATATTTTCGTTCGAATTTGTGTGGTTTTAATTATTTTAAATTAGCTAGGGGTAAACTCAATTCCCATACTTGTTCACAGGGGTAGTGACATTGAAAAGGTTAGGAACCACTGGTATAGAACCTGCATTTTGTATATCGATGATGTAATATTACATGAAAGGCTCTGAAGTATTTTATTTCCTCACGGCCAGCGGGCGGTGAACACGATATATATGTATCAAGGATAAATATACCGAATTCGATATTTGTTAGCGCCGCAAAACCATTTCTAGATCAGAGATGGATAAAATATTGAGTACGTTTCTTAGGCATTATGTGATTTGATATTATACTTCTATTACTGGTGTTTGTTAGTTTCAGATACTTGAAGATAGTTTTAAGGGTCTGTTTCACCACTCTCTGTTATCTTAAGTGTCAGTCTCTGTCTGTTTTGTAGTAATGAATAGAGAGGGAATCATAGATAACTGTCACTTAAGTTAACCGGAACTTTACGAAGAGTGGCGAGACAAGCCTTTTTATGTTTTGAAAACACTTGTAGAAATAAATATCAGCGTTAAAACTGGTTCAAGTTTGTTAGTTCAAGAAATTAAAATTTGAACGTTAATGACGCGCAGATGGTAAAAGCCCATCGAGGGAATGGGCGAAAAACTTAGGAATCATGGTATAGGCGATGCGGCTAGCAACCCATTACTATTTTGATTCCTCTTTCCACCTATACGCTCACAATCATGCTAAACGTGGCCTTAAGGTTTTATGACGTAAGGGATAAAGACGTGATATATGTATGTACCTATGTAACGTTAATGAATTGAGCTTTGAGTTAAAATAACTTTTTTGCGAGCTCTTACTCGCAATCCTACCACCAAGCAGTAGTGCTTGCGCTGCTGTGGTCCGACGTAGAAAGTAACAGCCAGTGCCAGTAGCGTACCGTACACCTCTGAACACAGAAAAAAACTTTTATTATTTAATCTCAACCTACCTGCCACACTCAAAGACGGCAATTATTATTCAACCATATTTAGCCACGATCAGCCTTTACAACTCGAATACTCCACGTAATCAAGGTTATAAAGGTAAGTAAGTACTAGGGCTTGGAATATTCGTCCAAATTTTCTTTTAGAATATTACGAATATTCGAATATTCGAGCCCTAGTAGGTACTCAACAGGCAAAACATAAATTGGCTTTCAAGCTTTCATGCATTACCAAGAATACTCATTTATTCGTAAATATTACCTATTTCCATTAGTTACCTACATAAAGGCATATTTTTTTTCAATAGTAAACAGTCGTGTCGCTTGCCTTAACGGTACGACCGTAGTGACGTCTCTATAGTAAATTTTTCAATTCGTTTTTTTATTAAGCTCTTTTCTCTCACAGACTAGGCTATTTGCGTAAAAAGGTTTCAGATAAATGCTTAGAAGCAACATTAAGGCTAACTGTTATTGGAAAAAAGCTGGCCAAGTGCGAGTCGGCCACGCGCGCTGAAAGTTCCGTACAAATTTAAGCATAAAACGTAATTTTAATATTTAGTATGTTCTTAGATTATTTTTAGATTTTTTTTTTGTTTCTAGTAAATAGTTTTTAGCAAATAGGTTTTATTTTGTAGTTTAGTACCTAGTAATTAATTGTTCGTTGTATTTTGAGATGTACGCTCTATTGTGGCTTTCACTATATGGATATTTTAAACTCGCTCTCTGTCGGTCTCTCGCTTGATGCTCCTCTCATTTTCTTAAAGGTTAACTGGTAGAGATCTATTATAGGCATAAGTTCGCCTTTGTGCATATATTTAAGGTCATTTTTGTGATTTGTCTCTGTTTCTTTATGTTTGTACAATAAAGCATTTACTTACTTACTTACTTAGTTTTTTGTAGAAAAGGTTGTGATCACAGGAATTTAATTATTTTTTAATTTGATACCACATGCGCTCCTCAAAAAAAATATAGACAGACTAACAGATGGATAACAAAGTGATTTTATAAGAGTTTTGTTTCCTCTTTCAAGATGCGGAACCCCAAAAAACACCTCCTAAATTAGCGTTCGAGGTCATTGCTCTCGCATTAAATAAAATTTTACGATGCCTAGGCTCTAATGTAATTTAATTGTTTCCCCAAATCTCTTTAGTCACGTACGTTTGGTTCATTTGGAATACGGGGCACGTTAAATTAGGAAAACAGTCTCTAGAATTTATTTTTAAAGAAACAATACAGGGTTCGAATGAAGAAACAAAAGTTTAGTCTTGAAAGAGCTGTAGCGGCTAACTTGAAACAACAAAGTGAGAATATCGTTTCAGAGACTATCGAAACGGTTGACAATGAACATAAGCACATCTGTATCACTTGCGGGGTAGACAGAGCCTGTATGCTTGCATGCTGATAGCATGATTGTGGACGTATAGGTTAAAAGGGGAATCAACATAGTTTTGGGTTGCTATCCGCATCGCCTATAATATGATTCCTAAGATTTTCGCCCATTCCCTCAATGGGCTTTTACCATCTGCGCGGGTAGCAACTAGTATATTCTATGTTTTTTATTTGTGCCTAGACCAGTATGGAAGTGACAATGAATCAACGATTTCCATTTTCCACCTATACGCATACAATCTTGCTAAATGTGGCCTGTAGGTACCTGTTACCTTGGGCTCTGTCTACCCCATAAGGGATAAAGACGTGATTTGTGTATGTATGTGTAACATGCTTTCGTGCAAATCCTACATCACAGCCTCCTGCAAAACATGGATTAGAAAAACTAAAGATGGCCACCAACTGAAGACGTTAAAACGCCTCAGTAAAATAAAGCGTGCCACACGCCCGCCTTGAATCACTTCACAACCGGTGTTGGGTCGGAGTCACGTATTATGTGACTCTAAATTGGGTCGCGAGTGTCGCGTATGACTCCGGGATAGGGATTGCACTTTAACTGACAACTTTTAGGTTACTTCTAGAAGTAGCTGTACTAAGCTTAGGGTATTTGTTTTAAGAGAAAGCTGAAGGTGCGGCATGAATTTAACTTACCTAACATCCTATTTAAGTAACATTACAAAATGCGAACGTGACTTTGTTTTTTTTCACGGAATGACGAGGATCCGGGTTCGATTCCCTGCCATAGCTTTACTTTTCGGATTTTTCTATGTGTTCTAATTTTCAGTGTCGTTTAGCTACTGTCGTTTAGTTAGCAATTGCTAGCAGTAGCGCCTGTAACATTATTGCTATGATTCTATGTTTTTCCATTGCTCCCAGACCAACATGTTAGAAATGGCTACGATATGGGCACCTTTAAGAGGCGAGTGTACCATTTCTTGCAAGGCCGGCAACGCGCTAGCAGTCCCATTGGTGCTGTAGTTGTCCATGGGCGGCGGTGATCACTTACCATCAGGTGCACCGCATGCCCGTTTGTCGGTTTTAATAAAAAAAATGAATTATTATTAACTATTGCAAAAATGAATTATTGCAAACTGTTGAATAAATATCTTTTATTATTATCTTTTATTATTATTATTATTATAACTATTATTAATTACTTTCTTTATTTTTGACCTCTGGCTTTCAGCTTTCTCTGTATGTTTGACTATGGCTCTGTGTTTTTGAGTTTAATGATATTGTGTCTTCCATAAAGTAGTTACTCTATCTATTTATTACAACCGATGTAAATGTCTGACATCAGTAACATCTTGAACTCCTAATCCAATCAGTGTTATTAAAACTTGCCATACATTAACGAGGCAACACGAGCTGGTCCTGTAACCACTATACAAGGAACAGCTCCCTTTAACTTCGTGTTACATGTAAGTTAAACTTTGTACAGTGCGACTCAAATATGGATGTCTACAAAATGCAGGAAAATAACAGGTTACAGGAAAAAACTGACAAGGGATCTTTTCCAGTTAATATTTTGAATGATTCACAAATGATACCAGAAATAGGAGTAGACACACCAAAATAAGTTAATACAGCCGAAACACCCGCATTATCTTTTATTTTATTTTAGTTATTACAAAAATTAAACATGTCAAATAAATAGGTATGGCCCCTGGAGATTAGATAAAAATAGACCTGGTTAAAGTAGCGGGCTCATGCTGGATGCAAGCCTCTTTTAACCGAGGCAACTGTAGGTCTGTGGGTAGACAGCAAATTATAAGATGAGCCCTCATATAGTTTTTCGGGAACATCTCAACTGCGCGATTTAGAATTGGGACTGCCCGGTACAGCGACATCTAGTGGCCGATAGGAGAACCAAAACAGAACATTTTCATCGCTGTATAAACATCAACCCGCCCTAATGTTGTGTGGCAAAGATATACTTAAAAGTGACGCAAGTTTTCCATCTTTGACTGTACCAAGCGTTACCACACGGTGTTGTTAAATGTACCAAAATTCTTGAACCTTGCGAAACATGATAGGCATCAGGCAAAAACTAATACGTTTGCCTAACATAATTACATAATACGTAGCTGAAGCAACCTACTTGATTTTGATAAAACTTTGTTACGTCAAAATAGCCGGAAGCATTTTTGATACCATGTCATTTTGATCACCCAATAAGTTATGGTCAAAAAAAAATGTTAATACAAGCTTTTTTTGCTGACTGTACGTACTTGCGTATACCAAATTCCAAGTGAATCTGTCTAGCCGTTGGAGATGTCCCTACTGCGGAGGCGATTTTCGTTGGGTCACCAGAAATCCATTCCCAGATTATTGTGTCATCCGACTTACTCCAAGTATGCAAAATTTCAGCTCAATCGGTTGAAGATCTTCAAAAATGAGTCGCAAGATTCCACCCGGACAATCATACTTATAAACTCCGTGTGTCACTTGGTCAGTTGTAGTTGACGGATACGTCAAGGAGGACAATGATGATGATGATGATGATGATGATTAAACATACATCACTATCACTACATAGTATAAAATAAAGTCACTTTCTCTCTCCCTATGTCCCTATGTCCCTATGTATGCTTATATCTTCAAAACTACACAACGGATTTTGATGCGGTTTTGTTTTAATAGATGGAGTGATTCAAGAGGAAGGTTTTTATGTATAACTCTACGCAGACGAAGTCGCGGGCAGAAGCTAGTTGGAAATAAAGTAAAAGCGGGTGGAAGGTCCTTATACAAGGCGCATCGGGATCGCTCGTACAAAAAACTTTGTTCGTCAAAACCGTCTGTTAATTCATATAATTCATTTAATTTATTAGATTAACATTCAACGTGATAATAAACCTGTACGGTCTTAATAATAGTATTATGAACGTGTTCATTCACAACTATAATAAAACATTTATCGAGGACCCATCTGTTACAGCAGAGCTCGTAAAATCCAAGCTTTATTACGGGAGTTATTATGAATGATAAACGAACTGCAGGATGACATTCAGAAACTGGTGCCATTTTTCTCATTCTGAATAATATAAAAACCGAACGTTATGTTTTTGGTAATTGGTAGGTTAGTAGAGATACGTCAAGTGTAATGAAAGAAGTCAGTGGTTGCTAGTCGCATCGCCTCTAACATGATTCCTAAAATGTTCACCCACTCCCTCGATGGGATTACGAACTGCACGGAAAGCGAAGCAGTTGGTACATTCTATGTTTCTGCTTCCAGAACAATATGGAAGAAAATATGGTATCCGATCATTTGACCGGAAAACTTTTGACAAAATGTATTGTATCGTTTGACAAACAATTCATATTTGTCAACTCTTTAATTTCTGCTAAAACGTAAACTTGAAAAAATTAAAACTCTTAGGTCTGGCTCACATAACTTAAGTTAGAATTGTTTCATATTTTTTCCAAAAAGCTTCTAAAGTTAATAAATATGATGACCAATGACCTTGTGCAAGAGAATCTGCATTCGTCCGCATCGCTACCACCATCTTACTCGCTAATCCGACCGCTAAGTAGCAGTGCTTGCACTGCTGTGTTCCGGTGTGGAGAGTAAGACAGCCGGGGAAATTACGAGCACAAGAGGCATCTCATCTTAGTCCTCTAGGTTGGCAACGCATCTGCAATCCCTCCAGGGTTGCGGGTGTCTATGGACAGTGGTGATCACTTACCATCAGGTGACTCACTTGCTCGTTTGCGTTCCTATTCATATTTAAAAAAAAATTAGTAAAGGGTTGTCAAATGAAGTGTTTGTCAAACGATGCATTCGATCAAACGTTTGTCGAAGAAACAATAATTAACCAGAAAAAACAGTTCAGCACTGCGACGTGAAAGGAAACCATTGCTCTATTTTCGCAAAAAAGCCATCGTTAGGTTTCAATTATACTCTTCTCCTTGTCCGAGACGATTTACATGTAGTAACGCTGATTGTACAGCGCTTCAGGTCACTATCTTTAAAGCTAAAAAAAAAAAACAAAATAACCTGTCTTTTTGACAGATGTGACAATGTCATTACGCTTTGAGTGCGCGCCAAGGTCGCTTTATAATCTCTCATTAATAATAAAAATACAGCAGTTTTATTGATTGTTCACTATATTAACTATATTCAACATAATTACGGGTTTACAGTGATGTTTGGTGTTAAATCAGCGGAATTGAGGATGGTTGAAATCTTCATACATTCCTGTAGATTTTTTCGAATACCTACCTAAGGTTTGTTTGGATAATTCGTAAGGTATGTATGCGGCAATATTATTCAAATAGAATAAGTAAAGTGCCTAGAGAATTCACATTGAACAGGTATTGAGGTAATGTGCTTTCGTTAATAGGCGGTACGAAATTGCGTCGCAATTTACTATTTTATTATTATCTTATCACTGACTACAGAAAGGTAGGTTCAAATTCAACGTCTACGTTCTGTAGTTTACATATATGCGGTTAAAATATACAATCTGGTGCGGAAAACTTGTTTATTTTATTCGTTCCGTGACCGACGTTCTGATTTCGCGGTCGTAGATCAACTCGTGTTAATGTGAATTTAAGAAGAATTAGGAAGATACAATCAAGAATAAAGACATTCAACTCAGCCCTCATTGTGGGCACTTGGATGAAGATTCAGAAAAGATGCAATAACACAGGATGAAGACATACTGCGGAGCTGACTGCCAACCTCCACTAGTTGGAGAGGCACTATGAGAGAGAGAGAAGACATACTGGAGAAGTTAGATATGTTCCTAAGTATAACCAGTTGAACTAAAATAAGTAAATATAATATTCAATCCTTAAAAGATGTCATCAATGCTACGGTACTCCTAATGAATCCGGAGATACATACAGAGCACTGTTTCAGACAGTAATGTGTAACATTTTATTGATAAATAAAGAAATAAATAATCAGAACTGTAAGTGAATTTCTAGAGATCAATAAGTAAAAAATTAACTTGAACAGTAAGTAAAACAAACTCTTTACTGTGCAAAATAAACTCCTACATAATTATTATTTACCCACAGGTATGAAATAATTGAATAAATAATAAAATTAATATCAGGGCACAATACAGGTCAATAAAATTGACCACATGCCCCAAATTTAGCAAAGCTTGTACTGAGCCACATACACATACATAATACCCTCGATTTGGGTATACACATCCATATTCTTTGGAAGTGGTTAACCTGTTCAGATTACTGGCATCTTAGCCGGGTACCTTAAAATGGGTCTACCCGGACATCAAGTCATAGTGAAACTTGTATCCGACTAAACATTTTTTTTTTCAGATCTGTGCTTTCTTATGAATGTTATTTCCTTGTCTTTTACAAGAACATATACAATATTTGGGTAGTAACTTTCCGAGAGAACAGGAGGCTATATCATTGGTGTCTCGTAGTTACCATTATAAAAAAGAAAATAAGATCAACATTATTCACCATACTACTAAGAAAATTTTATCACAAGTCACCGGGAAGAGAAAAATATTTAGCATTATTGTAAGATAATAACAATTTTGATGTAAAATGATCCTGCCACAAGAAATACATTTGATATTGTTTGTTGGTGCAAAACAATTGACAAGTACATTTTGACAGGTTTTAGACAAATCCAGAGTATTTTGTTAAGGAATACATTTCTAGGCAGCAGAAAATATAACATATAAACATAGAGAGTTATATCCTTCTTAATTTGCAGTGTAGGATTGTATGGCTGGATTCTTGCAACTCAATTTTGAGCACATATCTTCAACCATTTGAGCTGAAATTTTGCATTGTTGTGTAAGACAGTAACAAGAAAGTTGATACAGTCAACAAAAAGGTTATAAGTATTAAAGTGGTAATTTTTGATAGAAACCTTAAGATGGAACACTATTGGGCATATATTTATAACATTTGAAAGCTGCATATACTTGTTCTATACATGTCGAAGGAGGTGTAGACTGATATTAAGAATAGATTAGCCAAAGTGGAATTTTGACAATGGTGTCAACTGAAAACATTAATTGCTAGTATCTTACAAAAATACTCTGCTTATTTAAATATTATTGATTTTAATGGACTTCAAGGGAACTCACTAAATATGCATATTTTTTCTATACTTCCATGCTGGTCTGGGAGCAAAGAAAATACATAGAATGTACCAGTTGCTTCTCTTCCCGCGCAGATGGTAAAAGCCCATCAGGGAATGGGCGAAAATAGGAATAATGTTATAGGCGATGCGGCTAGCAACCCATCACTATTTTGATTCCATTTTCCACCTATACAATCACAATCTCGATAAACAGGGCCGGTAGGTCTTGGTACCTTAGGCTCTGTCTACCCCGTTGGGGATAAAGACGTGAATTGTGTGTGTGTGTGATATTAATGGACCTCAAGGAAAGTCATTCGAGAAATCGATATCAGCAATATCAAAAAGGGAACAAATAAGGCCATTCAAAGACAGGCAGGAGTGGCATAGATATTCGTTTTTAAGCTGAGATTTGATTAGTTATATAAATCAGAGAATCGATTAAGAGCTATTACTCTGAGAATAGACAAAGAATTATGAACCAACACTTGGTTGATATACATATACAGGGTTTAGAGCTATCACACTGAGGATAGACAGTGGCCTGTTATTGATACAAGAGTTGAGCTATGACAGCAAATAGACCATGATTCAAAAGTTATCAATAATCTATTTTCGAGTGCACATGCCTTAGCCTGTCTTTTTTATTAACATTAGCAATAAGCAATTATGTTACTTACAAATTTTGGGTCCCAGTTATCCGAATAAAGAAATTTATTATTATTATTATTATTAGCGCCATCACATAGTGGATGGACAGGCATACATAAACATACCTTAGAGCCAGCACCGAGAGGCTGGACAGGTAACGTTATATATGACCCATCACTGCAGGTCCGAAAAATTATCATAAAGAAATTTATTATTATTATTATTATTAGCGCCATCACATAGTGGATGGACAGACATACATAAACATACCTTAGAGCGAGCACAGAGAGGCTGGACAGGTAACGTTATATATGACCCATCACTGCAGGTCCGAAAAATTATCAATCAACCATTTTTGGGTAATACAGGCCTTAGCCCATCACATAGCGATTGGACAGGTAATTTATAAAATATGACCCACAGATCAAAAGGACCAAGAAAATAACACTCAAGAATTTATTTGTAGACAAGGCTTAGAGCTACCACAAGTTGCGGGTAGACGGCCGTTTCGTACATAGTTGAGATAAATATAGTTGCGCATGACACATTGTCCAGGCCCTCCCGTACTGAAGGGAGGCCTGTGCACAACTGTTGAACAAAATTATTCATCCCGGAGAAGTGGAGATGGAAGAGCTATGATTTAGTTAAGGATAGGACACAAAAAATAATCATTTAACAATTGCTTCATATAATAAAATATTAATATAATACATTACATACTGGTCCATTTCTGTTACATGCTAACAATTGAACGAAGGCTTCGATTGAACGTCCTTTCATGTGATCCTAATTAACCCAATCGTTTCCCCAGAAATATTATTTCATTATTGGAGAACATAGAACATATATAAAGACGCAAACTATACTAAACATAGCTCAGTTGTACAAAATTGAAGATCAACTTCAATGCAAAAAACCATTATGATATGAAATAACCATCATTGAATGGGAGCACTCATTAGGCTCGTATAAAAATTTTGAACGGTGTTCTCACTCGGGATCTGTTTGCTTCTAAATCTAATTGAAATTAAGGATTGGGCCGGAAGATTAATGCCTTCATACTTCACTGGGCTAACTTGTTTTTTATTTTTACTGATACCTATCATTCTCTGTGGCAGTAAATATAACCTTAAGGAATCTGGTTTCATGGTTATTACTTTATTTTTTTCTCTTACCGTTCTGAGTTTCTGGTCGTTATCACTAACATTTGTTGAAATATTCCTATTAGTATTCCCCAGGCAGGGAAAGTGAATATCCCACCAGCTTAAACTGGGCTGCAGCAAGGCTTTTGTCAGCATGACTTATTTGGGGCGAGATAGCCTATTATCAGCAGTCGATGTAATGTTACCACAAACTCAGTTACCACAGTAGTCTACCGGGAACTGGTTGATTATTAACATTATTTAAGATTTTCTGTATGCCCTTACGTTGACCTATATCAGGAATCAATAAGTATTCTAAAAGTAAAGACTAAAGGGTTGTTACTCGGTTTTATCAAGGAAGTGGACGTCAGCAAAGTAACGTCTGTCGATAACGAATTCTAAAGAAGTTTCTAATCAATATTTTTTGAGTAGAGTTCAATTATATGACTCTTAAGGGATTTATATTCAGGTGATAAACCTCTATTGCTGTACTTAACAGATATTTGCCCTTTACTTTGTAAAAAAAAAATTATATGATGTAAACAAGATAAAATTATCATCTTTTATAATATCTTGATCGAACATTTAAAATCTTAAAGTGGAAGTGGTTGATGATGATATAATGAGAAATAAAGAGGATTAGGTATAGCATTTATACCTAACATACCATAGTAATCAAGAAGGAGTCGACGGAGCCCCGTTTCACGGGGCCCCTATTTTCGAGTTAGGATTACAAGATAACCTAACCTAACCTATAACCTAAGAATCCAGTTCTTTTAATGTCTGTGTGGTGTTTTGTTATGGCGGGGGCTGCGCCCCCGAGCCCCCCATGTGGGGGGCTCTGCCCCCCACGCCCCCCTTTTCTCCTTCGTGGTTTACGACATTTGCTCGACAATATAAAAAGCTGTTATCAGAGATACATCAACTTCTGTGATGGCACATCACATGCCTTAGTGCAGTAATTTATCATCACTTAAGTAACGATAGTTTATGGTAATCTAGTATACTATGATGTTTAGTACATCACTATTATTGTTTTTATTAATATTGTTGGAAGGAGGGCTAAGCTGTAAAAAGAGATATTTTCCATTCCTATCGATAAGGTTACTTTCTGTCTAACCTGAGGTTGTAATAAATCATGTTTATTTGAAACCCATATTATTATTATTCACAACCCTGCCTTTAAACATCTACATGTAAATCGTCTCGGACAAGGAGAAGAGTATAATTGTATGATTAAACGAACTTACCTGAAGTGAAGTTCTATCATAATTATACGTAGCTCCTTGTCCGAGACGACGGTCCCAACCCTTCCCACTAATACTAAAGCATTATCCCAATTATAGGGTTGTTCATACCATACATCTTCAAACGTAATGACATTGTCACATCTGTCAAAAAGACAGGTTATTTTGTTTTTTTTTTTTAGCTTTAAAGATAGTGACCTGAAGCGCTGTACAATCAGCGTTACTACATGTAAATCGTCTCGGACAAGGAGCTACGTATAATTATGATAGAACTTCACTTCAGGTAAGTTCGTTTAATCATACAATCAACGTTGATCACGGCCAGTCAGGGTATAGCGACTTAGACCCTCATTCGTAAACACTTGTAAAGTGTGTAGTTCAACATTAGTTTGTCCTTATCTGCCACATTGACGTTTACCTTCGTCAAACGCAGACAAAACATAATTTCATTGCAATAGATTCGTAAGTGCCAGATTCCCGCGGGATGTAGATGAAGTTGTTGACATTACATAGCTTGAGATTATATTATTTGACTTCTTGATAGATTATAATTATGTTCTATGAAAATACTTTTTAATAGACATAAAAATAATTGTGAGATTGTTAACACCGTCGACATTAAGAAGAAATACATACATACTTAAAAATTTATCCCTTACGGGGTAGACAGGGCTAAAGTAACAATATATTAAGAAGAAAGCATTATAAAAATCTCATTACCTGTAAAATTTATGTGTATTATGTACAATAAAGAGTTACCTATGCTTTTTTATTTTTGTTATAAATAATGCAAGTTTTTTTAAAGATGTTCGGTTTTCTTATCTTACCGGTCTTGTTACCTTAGGCTCTGTCTATCCCGAAAGGGATAGAGAAGTGATTTATGTACCTATGTAATTTTTTGTAGAGTATTCAAAAGCTCAATTTTGTAAAGGCACAAGTTCTTTGCTATTCCAAAAGCAATTAATTTCAAACTATTGAATCTGAATTAAAATGAACCCAACTTTTAAACAAAACTAGACCGACTGGGTTTGTTCAAATCCAGATTACTTGTTAGGCATTTAATTAACAAATTTTCTAGTTTGCGGACCGCACTTAAAACTTTCCCTACGATTTGTGTTGCCACAACTGGAAAATAAAAATGCTTAAAAATGATTAATTTTTCAATGACAATCATTAAAATTATTTAACTCGCAACATATTATCCGTACTTCGTGGAACCGTCTGTCCTTCCATCCTCAACCATCCATCTTGATGGTTGGCAGTCAAGTACCATGCGTTTTAAACATTTCTTTCCTCGTACGACAAAGATCTGGAACCAACTTCCTGCTGCAACATTCCCTGAGCGGTACAATTTAGGGATCTTTAAAAAGCGAGCCTTCCTGTTCTTGAAAGGGCTAGCAATGCACCTGTGATACCCCAAGTCTTGCAGGTGTCCGCTCGTTTTCCCCCTCTTATATAAATTAAAAAAATCAAAATCTCTACATGAATGCACGAGGAAGGCGGCCATCAGAGAAGAGTAGCGGCGTGTTGTGAAGCTAGCCACCAATACCTGAAGTCCAAGACCACGACCATTCTGTCAAGAGTGATACCGACAAGGAAGATTATTGTAATGGACTTGATTAATTTGATACTAGCTTCTGCCCGCGACTGCGCTGCGTAGAATTATACATAAAAACCTTCCTCTTGAATCACTCTATCTGTTAAAAATAACCGCATCAAAATCCGTTGTGTAGTTTTGAAGTTATAAGCATACTTAGGGACATAGGGACAGAGAAAGCGACTTTATTTTATACTACGAGTATGTAGTGATGATAGTGATATTGATGTCTTAGGAATCATGTTATAGGCGATGCGGCTAGCAACCCACCACTATTTTGATTTCCCTTTCCACCTATAAGCCCTTAATCATGCTAAACGTGCCCTTCAGGTTTTGTTACCTTAGGCTCTGTCTACCCCGTAAGGGATAAAGACGTGATATATGTAAGTATGTATGAATGTTGATGTAGAATATGCAAAGCTAGTACAAAAATACTGTCAGCAAAAAGCTGGTACCTACTTTTTTTTTCTAAATGAAATCTACACCTAATATGAACTGTACCTACTACAGAACTCTGGAGGAAAACTTATATTATAAATTTTCCAAAGGTTTAGTTTATCCGTATTAAAGAGCACACATAAAAAGATTAAGACATTTTTACGAGATAAATCCGTCCTCGAGGTAAGAGCTCTTTGTTTCTTTTACTCGAAAACTTTGAAGATTTCCTTTTAGTTGCGTAAGTTGAAATTGGTTGGTTGTTGAAGAAACGCCCTATAAGTGGTACAGTAAACACTGAAATCAATTTTAACAGTTGTTTTCTTTTAAATATTTACCGTGCGATATAATTGTACCGATGTACTTAATTTTATTTGCAGACCAAATTTCAAATGGGTCAAACCGATCACTGGTAGTGGCCCAAAAATGTTTGACAAATGTTTAAAAGTAGAGAAATTTTAAATTAAACAAGTGCTAGAAATAAATAAACAAGAAATAATTGCATGTTCTGCAAACTTGCTGGTTCCATGCTGGTCTGGGAGCAAAGAAATAACATAATACAATGTACTTACCAGTTCCTTCTCTGTCGCAGATGGTAAAAGGATGGCCTTGGCCAACGGGCGAAAATGTTAGAAATTTTATAGACGATGCGGGTAGCAACCTATCACCGTTTTGATTCCCCTTTCCATCCATATGCCCACGAGCATGCTAAACAAGGCCTTTAGGTCTTGTTACCTTAGGCTCTGTCAACCCCATGAGAGATATAGACGTGATTTGTGTATGTATTAGCACAAACTTAAGTCCGATGTTTAAGCTTTTCCATTGTTAATGTAAAAGCGAACTAAATCCTTCGCTTCCAAATGAACATTTTCTTCTACATTAAAAAGTTTTCGAGACAGTGCTTTGATTGGACAATGGAGTTCATTTCGATAAATGTGATGTTTAAAAATTATTTTCCTAGAACTACTACTCTTTATCGGTCTCTCGCTTAATGCTCCTCTCATTTACTCGAATAATAACTGGTAGAGATCCCTTATAGGGATAAGTTTGCCTTTGTGCATATATTTAAGGTCTTTTATTGTGATTCGTCTCTGTTTCTTTATATTTGTATAATAAAGCATTTACTTACTTATTCGTATTATTATCGTTAAATGAAGTTCTCGACAGATAAATTGCCGTAACAGACAATGGTATAACAAAATTCTCGGAATTCTGGAAATATTTAGCCAAAAACAAGACTCAAGTAAGAAGATACACATACACATACACAAATCACGTCTTTTCCCTTACAGGGTAGACCGAGTCTAAGGTGGCAAGAACTTGGCCACGCTTAGCAAGATTGTGGGCGTGTAGGCAAAAAATTGAATCAAAATAGTGATGGGTTGCTAGCCGCATCGCCTATAACATGATTCCTTAGACTCGCTCATTCCCTCGATGGGGTTTTACCATCAGCGCGGGACGAGAAGCAACTGGTACATTCTATGTTTTTCCTTTGCTCCCAGACCAGCATGGAAGTACCTCTTTTTCTGGCTTCTTCTATCCACTGCTGGATGTAACCCTCTCCTATCTTCTCTACTCTGTCTATTCTCCGTCTTCCTGAACCAGTATGCTCCGGCGTAACTCTACTCTTCTTTACATAATAGCATAATTCATAATATGTTACGAGTACTATGTTTAACAGCGGGTGGTAGGGCCTTGTGCAAGGTCCGTCCGGATCGCTACCACCATCTTACTCGCTAATCTTGCCGCTAAGTAGCAGTGCTTGCACTGCTGTGTTCCGGTGTGGAGAGTATGTATGTATGTATGTATAACTCTTTATTGTACATAAAACACAAGACAAGAAGAGAAAGACAGCCGGGGAAATTACCGGCACAAGAGGCATTTCATCTTAGTCCTCTAGGTTGGCAACGCATCTGCAATCCCTCCGGGGTTGCGGGTGTCTATGGGCAGTGGTGATCACTTACCATCAGGTGACCCACTTGCTCGTTTGCCTTCCTATTCATATAAAAAAAAATAACAAAGGACATGATAATTCAATGTTAAGTTAACATTAGGCTAACAAGTTTAACTACAAAGTGGTAAGAACTTATTACCGTTTAGTGTAAAAGCAATTTATAGAATTAGTGTAAGTATAATCAGTCGCTACTTACTCGTATAGTCAACTAATTCCTTTTCAAGTGACAACAGTAGACAGTATTAAAACAGTAGGTATCCGTACCGTAACTTTTGTGTTAGTGAGAGTGACAGAGATGTGAAGATGATGGGCAGAGGCGCTTTCCGAAATTTTAATTTAATCTGAAACATTTTTATTTAAAAACACTGCGTAAAAAAAACGATTGTGTAATCACAACCAAATTTTACGCTACACTGTTACATTAAACAACTCACTTTTCTTTTGTTGTACAAAACGTTCCAACGTTCAAAACTATTATAATGTTAACAAAAAGTTAACACATCGAATTGATTTTTCTTATTTAAACACTAGCTTCTGCCCACGACTACATCTGCGTAGAATTGTACATATAAACCGTCATCTTAAATCACTCTATTTATTAAAAAATCCGCACAAAAATCCGTTCCGTGTAGTCTTAAAGATCTAAGCACACATAGGAACAGGCAGATAGCGCGCGACTTTGTTTCATACTATGTAGTGATTGGTTTTATTGTCGACTAGGTACTGTCAAACTCTGTGTGCTGCCGTCAGAACCGTTAATTCCAACCCCGAGCTCGGAGACAAGACAAATTACTTCATTAATGTTTTCCTGCCCTCTATTTTTCGCCGACGTTTGACTTCAAGCGGGACTGCAAAGTGCTTCTGTTTTACAGTTTTTTAATATACTTTATGTAAGCATGGTCTCGCTAACAATTTTAACTGTTGAGAGAAGCTTGTGTTAAAGTTTTCCGCCATTTTGTTTATACATATGTCCAGTAAAACGTGGGGTGTTATAAGCTTGACGTCTCTCTCTCTCTCTCTCTCTCTCTCTCTGTGTGTGTGTGTGTGTGTGTGTGTGGTAGTGTGTGATTTCTATGCGGCTTGTTTCATCCGATAGCTAATTTCCTTGCGGCAGTTCTTAGCTATGTTTGGTAAAATTGGTGCGAGTTGGGTTACCTCCACGTGTGGTCAAGAGCTGCGGTTCGATTTTGGATCCGGAAGAGCAGTGCTTGGTCCGGTGCAACCCTGGGCAACGGCTTATGATTTCCTGGCAGTTTCTGAGGGATATCATTGACTGTTGGCTAAGAACCCGACAGGGTGGTCTTTGACCATTACCGTACAACGTTGCCGACATTTTGTCACAAGTTTTTTTTATTATATTTTTGTTACTTTGACATTGGCGAAGTTGTCGTCGCTATTGCGACTTGATACGCCACAAATTAGAAGTGGAAGAAGAAGCAGAGTATGAGCTCTTTTCCTAAATGATGTAAGGCATTTTTCATCTTTTCCACGTCCTATATAAAGTAGGTATCAATTAGTCAGACCCAAAGTCGTGGGCTTTACTAAATTACGTCCATATGTTCACAGGTCCTTATTTATTTCACCTTGAGGACGCATTAGGTATTTCACCCCACGCCGACTCCAGGGATCGGATTAGGCTGTAACAAGAATGAGTAATTAGTGTCTACACGTTAGCAGAAAAATCTGCCATCCGTTTCAGCGTTTAGGCTTCGATCTACGGTCGAATAAATGTGGGACCAATCTAGGTCAGGATAGCACAATGTCTGTTGTCAGCTAATTGCGTATTATAGTCGTGAATTTGACATACAATAATTAAACCATTCTATTTTTTGTTTCCTTTGGATTACGGATGCGTCGCCAGTCTAAAGGGAGATGGAATACCTTATGATTAGTTTAGGTTAGATTATTTATTTATTCAATAAAATTTAAATCATAAATTGTACATTGTCAAGTAAGGAGGGTTTAGATTGAAATTGTCAAGTCAAACAAAATGTCAAAATCAAAAACAATAGGTACATAATAATGAAAAAATTAGGTTCAATTAAATTAATTATCCGCCAGGAACCGTCACTGCCTATAAACAATACAATAAAATATATTTTTATAGTGTTATCTCACGTCAAAACACGTGACACAGGTCACGTTATACTGGCTGGTCGAGTAGCGCACAGTAGTAGTTCATTAAAATTCATTTTTAGTGCTTTTTCGTGCATTTTTAGTGCTCTAGCATGAGACGAATTTATTGACATCATAATCGCACCATAATCAGTAGATATGATGGCTTGTACAGAAATCGGTAGACAGACCGATAATCAAGAAAAGGTTAACTTAATATAATGTCAAAATACTGAAATGATAAGGCAATTAAACAAATAAATCAAAATGTCATATACAGAAACTCATTCGCAGAATACAATGCATTTTTCAACAAAGACTTTCAGTCGACACTCAAAATGTTTCATCATTTTGTTCATTTTTAAGATCGGAGGGTAGATGTTACATAATGTGGGGCCAATAACGTTACAGCAATTTCCCCAGTTGGAACGCATGTGTCAATGAATAAATAAAGCTTTAATGTAAAATTCCTTGCAACATCAATGACATGTAATACACCATAGACACTTCCATTCTTTCCGAATGTACAAAAAGTCGCTTCCTTAAAAAGATTTGCCGCCGCATTACGCTGATCCGACCAGAAGTAGGCATTCCAATAACATCAAGCCGAGAACATTCATTTAAAATGAAACAAAACACGAGGAATGACTGGAGGAATGGGAGAGAAATCTCTTTGGTTGAGACCTTCGAAAAATTCTTTTGTAGACCTCGGGGCCGTTGTTTCAGAAAAAAACGTAATCTTCGAATAGTGCGGGGATATGACACAGTGTCAGAAAGATAGACTAAATTTATATTTTCACGCCTCTCATTCAGAAAAGTAAGCTTTGCTTCCTGTCGAGAGGGATCAAAGTGCTGCTTTTCTGTTCAAGGCTTTTCTAAGTGTTTTTTGCAAATGCAATTTTTGAAGCTGATTGTAAAACCACGCCATTTTCTATGCTGGTAGCTCCTATATTTCGTATTCTTTTTTATTTCAAGTTTTTTAATGTTCGGTGTGAAAAGTTGTATGAGCCACTCGGGGGCAAAATTGTTTTCATATTGGGCGTTACCACTTGAATCCCTTATTCGCTACATACTGGATTCGATGTAGCGCCCACGCCGTAAATACATCATTTTGCTCCCTTGTGACACAAATAACTATTTACGTTTTAAACAAGGTACCTATATCTAACTTTTTCAGCAGATTTCGACTGAACATCTTAAACAAGATTTTTTTTTTTTATTGAAAATGTAGACTAGTAAGTAGTATGTATATGGACACGTGCTTCACCTCTCTCCTACCCAGCGGATGTTGACGCTCCGACGAACGGTCGAGGAAACTCCGAAGACCGAAGACCTCACTAATCGCAGAGTAGCAAAGTAAAGTTATCCATTTATTCTAGCTTTATAGACACCCCCCTGTATCTGGGAGTGTACCTGTTCTCCACGACTTGACTTCACTATATCGCGGAGATAGCAAAGTAAAGTTATTCAATTATTTTAGCTTTCTTGACACCCCCCGTATTTGGGAGTGTACCTGTTTTCCATGACTTGACTTCACTATATCGCGGAGAAGCAAAGTAAAGTTATTCAAATGTGGGGTGTTCCTTTTTCTAAGGGCGTCTGAGCTGTGCCGTGGACAACATTACGAAAATATAATCTGTTTTTGTCATTTTGTGAGTACGGAAACAAAAAAAATCGGCCTCTAACGACCATTTGAGTTTATTGAGCAGTTTCTCGCCTAATAAAAATGTATTAACATTTTAAGACTGATATATTTTATTTCATAGTGCAATCGTGACCAAAGGAAACGCGTAAATTATCGTCGTGAAACTTGGGCAGTAAGCCAAGAAGATGTGAGAATTGGAGGAAATTATACCCTTCGGTGGGAATCGGCGACCGTGTATCCACATTGCTTACTGGGGGTGAAACAGTTCTTTCGTTAACGCCTACGGTTGAGAAAACAAACGCCGATATCTAATTTTATGCCAAATAACGTAGATCTTTAGATTACCACTACGTTATGAAACGAAGGCTTCCCTGCGTCTCTCTGTGTTCGCGATTATACAAACGACGGACGGATGTAAACAGTTTATATTCCAAAATGATATTCAAACATAGATCAAATAATTGGAAATATAACGATAAATTGTTGAAAGCGTCGGAAAAATTCAAAGCTAATAGCTAGCAAAAGGCGAAGCATTTAAGTACGTGTTACAACCTTTTTTAGTAAGTTCACCTGTTTTGATCATAGGTACTGGCCGAAAATAAATTTAGAAAAAAACAAGTGAAATCAGTAATGTCAATGCCCTAGTCCGCGCTGCGTGTCAGTTTGAGTATAACTAAAATTGTTTTGTTTTACCTACTTAAATAATTTTACCAGTCCTACTAATATTAGAAATGCGAAACTTTGTGCACCTGGATGTTTGTTACTCTTCCACGCCCTGAACGGCTGGAAAGATTTGAAAGAAGAGAAAAATGCGTAGTTCACGGGGGAAGCGATAAATGAATTTACAGACGAAGTCGTGGGCAACAGCTGGTCTAAAATAATTCCCCAAAATAAATAAATATAGGGGTCTCATCACCGAATATAACTATGGCCCTTTCGGTGTTGAGACCCTTGGTCCGTGGGGTCCTAGCGCTATTAGCCTTTTCAATGATATTTCGAAGTCTAATAGACGCTACGGGTGACCGCAGAGCTGGCGGTTTCCTTGGACAGCGTGTTATTGTCGCTGTCCAAAGGGGGAATGCTGCCAGCGTCTGTGGAACTATGCCACAGGGGCCCCTCCTTTTTTAATTCGTTTTTAATTTAATCATAGTTTAATTTGTTACTTCCATGCTGGTCTGGGAGCAAAGAAAAAACGTAGAATGTACCAGTTGCTTCTCTTCCCGCGCAAATGGTAAAAACCCATCGAGGGAATGGGCGAAAATCATAGGAATCGTTATAGGCGATGCGGCTCGCAACCCATCACTATTTTGATTCCACTTTCCACCTCTACGCCCTCAGTGTCTTGCTAAACGTGGCCTGTAGGTCTTGTTACCTTAGGCCTTGTCTACCCCGTAAGGGATAAAGACGTGATTTGCATGTATGTATGTAATTTGTTTTTAATTCCCTTTTTGTGTTAACACCGCTCCACATTTTTCCCGGCACTGTGTCGCAAATGTCATCTTCGCTCCATAAGCAAGCCGTCAAGCCGATTCCCTTCAAATTTGAGTTCGGGGCTGGCTGACAGTGGCACTTTCGCGTGCCTAGCTCGTAATGGATTCGCAAACAGTAGGCACGCCGGGCAAGTATGTTAGTACTAAGAAAATAAACGAGAAAACGTAGGTCTCAATTTTCTTGCGTATTTTCTTTCGACATTCGGAATTGAATCGGCAACTTGTGGAGTCATGATAAGACTTTGTTTCAACAGAAAAATAGCAATCCCTACTAATCACTGCCGCTTTCTCTATCCCTTTGTCCCTATGTCCCTATGTCCCTATGTCCCTATGTATGCTTATATCTTCAAAACTACACAACGGATTTTGATGCGGTTTTTTTAAATAGATAGAATGATTCAAGAGGAAGGTTTTTATGTATAATTCTACGCAGACGAATTCGCGGGCAGAAGCTAGTTATATATATGCAAAAGTAACTCTGTCCGTTTGTATTTTTTCACGCTTAAACAGCTCAACCGATTTGGTTGGAATTTGGTATACAAATAGTTTCAGTCCCGAGGAAGGACTTAGCATACTGCGGGCGAGATAATGATAAATGAATTATTTGCAGGCGAAGCCGCTGGCAACAGCTAGTACTGAATAAACTTAAAAACTATTATTGGGACCGAGCGCGACGACAGCGCCACGTGACAGGCGGCCATTATGGACATTAGAAACAAAACGATTAGAAAATGTTTACTGCAATATGGATTTGACAGCTCAAGTCAGCGACAAAAATGACAATTTTAGCCGTAGCGAGCGCTGTGATCGTTTAGGCTACCCCCTCCACCCGCTTTGCACTCTCCCAATAGAATAAAATCCACAGGTAACTAACGCGTTTAGTTGAGGCTTGCCCAACATGTTTCGATTGATTGCTGCTTGTTCAAGCTCAAATGCAGATTTTCCTCATTATTTTTTTCTTCACCGACAAGCTCGATAAAGTTAAAATAAGATTCTAACTAAAGAAAACTAGAGGTGCGAACCTGGGTTCCAACAGACGGCCTTCTGATTTAGAGCTACTAAACTTTTCATTACTTTTGGTTCATAAATTATTTCTCTACTGTCATTGTTACCACTACCCCCATAATCCCCGTTAATATCCAACACTCTGAGTGCGCCTCGGAAAGATAATGCCTACCTACCTGTCGTCGGCTCTGTAACGACATTATATAGATAGATAGACCCTACTTATAATTGAATGTAAGGGGATTCTAAAATAATGGGGACTATCGTTTTTTTTGCTCACTAGTTGGCGCCACTGTTGACTAAGGTCCAGAGGTAGCTGTCAAAGGCGACTTTATCAGATCGGCGCCGAAACAAAGTTCATCTTGAATCTCATTAGATGAATTATTAATATCATCATATTTATCGAGTAGCTACGTCGCAATGTTGTTGGTTTAATTTTTATTAGTTATACCAGAGCAGAATTTAGCCATGAGAAAAAAATACATTTTGTTATACAATTTTGTCTTGAATAAGGCCCCGTATTTATTTAAAACCGTATTTTTCATCCAAAACGGTGATCACCAATACTAAAAGCCAATTAATTTCACTTTTAACCTCTTTGCTACAGACTTAACAGGAAAAGAAGTGAAATAAATTTGTGCCAAAAAAAATTCAATTCCATGTAATTTCCACTAAGTATCTCGAATTACTTAAGCGACAGTTCAGTTCAGAAGAAAAACAGAAAAGGCAAAATACTTAAAATCACGTAAATTCCTGATCATACATTTTCATTAGTTATTTTTATTGCCGTTGTGACGCATATGCAAAATAAAATGTTTATTTTAAACAGTTCAAAAGGGTTCAACGAACAGCTGGAAGTTCGGACGGACAGACATCGGAGAGTGTGGATGCGGAGCTCTAAGCACACCCCCATTCATTTGGCGTGAGATATTTCAAAGAGTCGTCAAGAACCGCGCTTGCTAGCCCTGTTTCTTGACCTAATTTAAGGCGTTGAGTGATCACGGAACTGCGGGACGCCTATGCAGGTTTGTATTGTAGAACGAACTCTAGGTAACTAGGCGTTCAACTGATATAGTGTGTATAGTTCCGCTATGCACCGATAGATTGAGCTGTGCGAGTTTTAAACATGGTTTTTTTTTTTTTTTTTTTTTTTTTTATATGAATAGGAAGGCAAACGAGCAAGTGGGTCACCTGATGGTAAGTGATCACCACTGCCCATAGACACCCGCAACCCCGGAGGGATTGCAGATGCGTTGCCAACCTAGAGGACTAAGATGCAATGCCTCTTGTGCCCGTAATTTCCCCGGCTGTCTTACTCTCCACACCGGAACACAGCAGTGCAAGCACTGCTACTTAGCGGCAGGATTAGCGAGTAAGATGGTGGTAGCGATCCGGACGGACCTTGCACAAGGCCCTACCACCCGCACATGGTATCTAAGTGTCGCTTTGTAAAACATAAAGGCGATGAGTTTTAGTCGTGTCATCGAGGAAGTAAGTATTAAAATACTCAAGTAAAGTGAAATATTGCTCAAAGCACAAATGTACACGGTTTCATACAAAAACGTTTCCTTGTTCTTATTTCCAAATTATAATGCAATTTTTGACGAAATGGTCAATAGCTAAAAGAATTGGTATAAAATAAACAGAGCCTAACTTTTAATCTGTATGTTATGCGGTCAAAAAAAATCGTCTAGTTTTACCGAATTGCCTTATAAATATCATATTTTGACGCCCACAATCTTGCTAAATGTGGCCTGTAGGTATGTGTTACCTTAGGCTCCGTCTACCCCGTAAGGGATAAAGACGTGATTTGTGTGTGTGTGATTTTGGCCCATTATGCATATAAAACTTTATGTATTTTAAGCCTAACCCCATCGAGAATTAGGTAGCATATCGAACAAGAGTAACTGTTTGAAGTCAAATAAAGTTTAGTACAAAGTTCACCTTACATTCAGATACCTTTAGTAAATTCCCAAACACTAGATAAAGGGTCACTTGCTGCCAAATCATGCTAAATTATGGCCCTTTTGGCAGTATTAGGCACTTTTATTACCTATCTGTTAGTGTGAAGTTTTTTTTTATAATTTGCATGTCTGTGTAAATAACGTTTGACTATAAAAAAAAACGACTTATCACATGATACCTATTTTCTGTTTCTACCTTATTTCCCGTCCTGCGTGCTCCTCGATTCAAGTGATTTTAATTTCGTCTTTGTTCTTTACATCACCATTCTTAGACAAGTGATTGTATCCTCTTCTTTCGGTCCTCTTCAGTACATCCGTCTCATTGTAAGCAACGCCGTAGGGAAAGTATATATAATAAAACTTACGGTACCTGCGTACAGTCAAGTGTAATAATATGTATCTAGACAAAGTTTCAAAAATAAGTACGCCAGCGTAATAAGGTCGTGGGACATATTTTAGAGAAGTTCCTATCGATACATATTTTTGCACTTGACCGTACATGCGTTCTGAAAAATCAAACTAATATTATAAACGTGAAAGTTTGTAAGTATGGATGGATGTTACTCTATCACGCCAGAACCGCTGGACAGATCTGGATGAAATTTGGAACATTGATAGATTATAGTCTAGAATAACACATAGGCTATTTTTTATCCCGGAAAATTGCGTAATACCTGCGGGATAGCGATAAACGAATTCTATGCAGACGAATTTGCGGGCAACAGCGAGTACGAACATAATTTTGACGAACTTTCAGACTTCATCACTCTTTTCGCTTCAACGGAACCACATAATAAAATTTCAAGACCTGTCTTATTAATCATAGCTAAAGTCACCTGCAGGCTTATTACGTAACTCGCTCGCCATCGCCATCGTGTTCATTTTGACAATTCTTGTATAGCTAGCTGATTCCGATGGCAATTGTCAGCCCATACAAGAACTGTCAAAATGAACACGATGGCGATTGCGAGCGAGTTAGGTAATAAGCTTACTGGACAGCTTTAACAAATCAATTAGCATCTGATTTATATCATTTGGACGACCAATTTCAGCGCTACAATGCATCAGCCGTCAATTAGATGACATGTATTGTATTCCACATAACATTTTTTTTTTGCTTGCGTAGCCGAGTAAAAAACCTAAAGAACACCAATTCCAACGCCCTTCATCTTCCCTCATTTCATTGCAATCAGATATTTTATTTCAGTACTGGGCGGCCATTTTCTTTTAGGTCATCGAGTAGAGCCAATCCGAAACGTATCAGATAACAAGGACTATAATTCACATTTACACGTGATGTCCTCAGAGCGAGGAAAGTCCTGGCTTATAGTGCTGCGAGTTAATTACCTAGTATTTACTTCTCATACTCACATTATTCTCGTACCGTAGGTAATTTTGGCAATTGTTTTATATTTTGAGACATTGTTTCGCATCGGTGGTCCCACGAGCAGTAGCGCGGAAAACAGACGAACGACTTTAAGAATTGTTTTGCGACACACATTCTAGCAGCTGTGTTAATTATATAATTAAATCACGTCTTTTTCCTTTACGAGGTAGATAGAGCCAAGTACAAGAGTTAATAAAGGCCACGTTTAGTATGGTTGTGGACGTATAGGTAGAAAAGGGAAACAAAATAGTGATGGGTTGTTAGCCGCATAGCCGCAATACAGTGGTCGATTCTCACAGCACGCATTTTTCTTTTAAGAGAGTCAAAATATGGATAGGTTTTTGGTACAAAAATAACATATAATTGTTTGATTCTTTATAAACAATCTAGGATCTCACAGAAAAATAAACTGAAATCAACTTTTATTCTTGTCTGAATACGATTTGATGCAGTTTTTAGTCTGTCAGTATAAAAGGTCCTAGAATTAAATATCTATCACGGCCCGCTAACAGTTAACCGACTGTTTTCAGAACAGTGAAAAAATACTAGTTATGTCAACCAAATACTTATACATATTCCAAAAACGTTACATCCCTGACCACCATGTGATTTATGTTCGGTCAGAAGATTGTGGGCAGAGAAATAAATCTGGAGATATTAATACCCTTCCGAAGGGACGTGGGGTCAAATCAGGGGTTATGAAGGAATATTATGACGTGAAACTATGTGTCTATCGACCGCCATTCTGGCCTGTTCCTTTCCGTTTTTGTTTCGAAGTATTTGGGATGAGCCCGACGCGGATTTCATATTGTTACCTAATGGGAATACTTCGATCACGAGTCACATCATTACCGAGCGTTTTATTAGAAATGCTTGAAATTGTTTTCGGCTACATTGATTTTCGATTGTTTTCGTTGTTCATTTGTTCTTTCACGTCTGGAAGTTTGAGCGACAGTTAATGGCAAATATTGCTTTCTATTATTTACATGGGTATAGAAGGTCCCTCGGAATTGTTTCGGAATCATTCAGCAAATGTTTGGGTTAGTTTCTCTGAACTCCCCTGTAAATGTTTCTCAGGAGTTTTCAATTGTGCTTGACAAATGTTTCCATACATTTGTCGATGTTCCAAGTGTACTGTAGGACTGACTTATTTAAGAGACTCCTGTGTTTATGCGGAGAGTACGAGTTCTGGCGCTCTGAGCCAAGATCTTTTTAATTAGCAATGAAATATAATTTAGCTTTTAACCGTATGTTATCAAACTCATGAACTTATACAATCAATGATATAGCAGTCATGCCTTCGGAGGCAGCTGTTCAGGTAATGCCATCAAGAAAGACTTTGTTTCTTTCGATTCTATTTAAATTCTAAAACCAAATTATAAATATTTGCATTACCTGCCAACGAGTTGATTTATATATACAAACTCAAGTTGTCACACTACCTCTCCCTCTCTCTCATGGAGGGGAGAGCATTGCTACCTAAGTCTGGAATTCCCCCCCCCCCCCCCCCCCTAAGTGGGTCACTTGTGACTAGTCCAACACTAACTTTGTCCCTATCATGATGTAAAATCTGTACAGCAGTTCAACAACCAACGTGACAATTGTCGGCGACATGTGACCCGTCTGTCTGTGTCTTCAGCATCGCAGGTAGAACGCCAACGACCGCTATATGTCCATTACTTCAATGCAAAAGCAACCTTCGTTTAATTTGGTTTAAGTTCAACTTAAGGCATTGCAATTCATTAGATTTGGTAAAACTACAATCAGATAACTGTAAATTCAATTCAGATTTTACAATTGGAAATTATCACTCCTCAAATACACGTGCAAGACCACTACATCTGTGTGACACGTAATGAGTGTTATGTATTTATCATAAGACCAAATATTAATAATATTAGCGGCACAAGAAGTATAATATTACGTAGGACATAAATTATAGCGCTCATAACAGATACGTGCGGCTATAGTTGGACTAAATAGCCGAAATTAGAATTCGGCTTTTTGAAAAAAATATATACAGAAACCGATATTTTAGTTATGCACTAATGACATACAATCCTACACACATACACACATAAATCACGTCTTTATCCCCAGACATCTCTATCTTTAGACAGAGCCCAAGGTAACAAGACCTAAAGGCTCCGTTTAGCATGGTTGGCATATAGTTGGAAAGGGGAATCAAAATTTGTCCCAAGATATTTATTTATTTTATTTTATTTAAAATAGTGATGGATCACTAGCCGCATCGCCTAAAACATTATTCCTATGCCTGTGTCTTGTCTGTTACGCTGTCACGCCTAAACCATTGAACCGATTTTAATTAAACTTGGTGCGTAGATAGCTTTGGTCCCGGGAAAAGACATAAGATAGTTTTAATCTCAGAAAATTGCAATTTCCACGGGATAGCGATAAAATAATTCTGCGCCGACGGAATCGCGGGCAACGCCCAGTTTTTAATAAATGTGAAGTTGATGGAAATACTGAAAATCAAAACGACATGCATTATTTTCGGCATTCTTTGGCCGTATTCGGCCGTATAGCACAGCACTACAGAAACAAAGGCGTCTGTAAAAACTACTCATAATTTGTCGGCATTACGTAATGTGGTTATTGCACGCATTTCTTTCAGGCCTCGTTTAACAGGGGCAGAAAAACAAGTTTCTTTGTTTGTGCATAAACGAATGACAGTTTATGTGGCCCATTATATGAGACTAGCGACCCGCCCCGGCTTCGAACGGTATATTATGCATGTATTACACATATAAACCTCCCTCTTGAATCACTCTATCTATTAAAAAAAACGCATCTAAATCTGTGCAAAATCGACCTTCTATGTTAACTTAATCAAAAGAGACAGCCATTAGATAAGTTCTAAGTAATACTTCCAGTTTGTTCAAGAAATTTGAAATTTGGTAGAAGGTAGCTCTTATAGCACAACTAATATATAATAGGTCTATAATAACTCTATTTTTTAAATCTGTGTAAGTTACCAATATAAAGTGACCCCACACTGCATACATTTTGCTTAAGAGCACGGCTCTGCTTACACTGGTCGTATTTGTCGAGAGCGCATTTTTATTTATATAGAAAACCTATGATCTTAGAGCCGGTTGTGTCACAGATTGTGGGGAGGGGGGGGGGGATTGCGATTGGGGGGGTCGCGCAGGCTGTAAGCCCTGCATAATGCTGAGTTGGGACCATTTCGTGATAATTTTATATACATATAAATACCTATGTTTCTTTTTTTATCGATTTGTATTGTATTGTTTCTTCTTCATTCCTTACTTTAACTTATTTCTTGTATTGGTTGTCTGGAAGAGATCGCTATTAAGCGATAAGACCGCCTATTGTCTACTTTGTTCTTTGTTTCTGCATTGTTTTGTACTGATTTGTGGTGTTCAATAAAGAGTATTTGTATTGTATTGTACTTTAACTTCATTGCCAAATTTTAATCAGAACATCACATGAGTCTTAATCGCCGTTAACATTAATTACGTCAATATTGGTGCCTACAGCATCTAATTACAACTTCGCGAAGAGGCCTAATGAGATAAAATCAAAAACAGTATCCTAAACTTTTAACGCAAACCATGTTTGGGTAACGCGGGTTTTAACTTCGAACAAGGACGGAGTTCGCGAGTCTGTTCGTAATTATAATATTTTAATACAAGAGACTTAGAAATTTGGAAGGTCGGGGCCTCTGAATACATTAACTTAGTGAGGGCTGAAGCATGAAGTTGGATTCGTATTCTTTCTGACCCAAAGCTTAGAGGTACCTCTAGGCTTACCCAACTTCGTGTTTCTTGACCGTCACGCCTCCCACAAGGGTAGGCAGTACGTCTAGCACGAAAGCGTCCAAAAGTCGCGGCGCGCGCGAGTTAGATTGCCCGTCTTTTTCTTACTATTCGTTTTAGAAAGAGATCGGTAAACTATCTCGCGCGCGACGCGACTTTCGTATGCTTTCGTGCTAGGCATACAGAGACTACTTTGTTCCACTTACCACGGTCCTGACTCACCTTTTTCGCTTCATCCACATTCATCAATCTCTTCATACATGCTCGTTGGTTTAAGGCACTCTTAACCTGACTCTTTGTGAAAACGTCCCCAGTTTGGTAACTATTTGGTAAGGAACCTACCTACCTTAAGAGTCAAAAAAGCTGAATAAGTTTAAAAAGTCAAATCGGACTACGGAATAAATCTTGATCTGAAAATCACTCGAAGGATGGTACATGGTAGCATAACATCATGACTTTCAAAAGTCATAGCTTCCCAAGTACACACTTAAGTAAAAATATTAACACAGTCTTGTCGGCACCCTTTGAATATAAAACAAACATTTGACAAATGTATCGTTTGACTACCAATGCATTCGCCAACCCTTTAATGTCTGCTAAGCCGTATTTTTTTTATGTAAATACTTTTTTGCGGGGCTCAGCTCAGATTAGGTTAAGTTACTTCATAACTTTCCAAAAATGTAATGCACTGGCAGAAGATAAATGTTTGTTGGTCAATGTCAAAATGGACCTGTTAAAATAAATGACCATCTATCTATGCAATGTAAACATGCAACATAAACCTAACTAAGCTAGATCAGATTTTGTATACCATGATTAAAGAACGCAATAAAATGTGCTACCTACTTCAAGACGTGCTTCTTTCTAGCAACCACGTACTAATCAGAGAACATGTTTTATGGATCGTAATTTTAAGCCATTATTCGGTTTAATAGCAGAGCTCTTAATACCGTAAATCTTGTTAATACGAACGCCAGACTGATAGATAATACTCCGTGCTTCTTTCTTTTACGACCTACAAAGTTTAAAGCCAGGTTCATGTGCGAACTGTTACCTTAACTATTGCACTTTACAATAATCTAATCAAAAACCCTGGTAGAGACGTGGCGTTCCGCTTGCGGCAATCTTGCGAGCCACGTTAATGTTACCACAGAAGAAAGAGAAACATTAACCCTTATTCATAAACGCTCTGTGGGCTTCTGCTAACTTAGCAATCGTGTGTCCTTATCTGTCACTGTGACATTTACCTTTCACAGATAAGGACAAACGATTGCTAAGTTAGCAGAAGCCTATAGAGCGTTTATGAATAAGGGAGATAGAAGTGGCATGTGAACGAGAGACGCGTGCCACATTTATGCGGAAAATTGTATGTATAAACGTCAAATTGATTTTGACGGTTCGAGTAGCAGAATGATTCTGCCACAACCAGATTTTCTCGAGTGTTCCAGTGTCATCAGTAAGAATTTCAATCACGTAAACCTAAATCCCATTCGACAGAGTTCATTTTGCAACGACGTTATTTTAACGACATCTGTTTTGCAACGGCAAAACTATTATTTAGACAACTGACATTTTCAGACTGTTATCTTCTGGCTACTTCACGCTAGATGGTGTTTATATAAGTACAGTGGACTTTAAGCAATATTCTGTGAGTGGAAAGTCCAAATACCGATTTAGAACTTATTACATTTTTATAATGGAGAAGCTACGACCAATAATTGTCAAGATTTCAAGCTATGAGTAAACTGTCGATGTGAGAGTTTGGCGACACTAGTTTCCCCAGCAAATGTGACTCATCACACTTCTATTGTCTGGTTTGTTCTGTGAATGTTACGGTTACAGCTTGCAGATGAGTTTCTACGATTAGTTAAATTCAAGTATAAAACCCATAATAGGTAGTGCGACAATTAAACATACCCAAAGGTAGAAATTTAATTTCTGACGGTAAAACCGTAAAAGTAAACATAAATATCAGGAAATAAAAAATCTTGATTCATTTGATAGTACCTATCATTTGAAAAACAGCGCCTTCTCTCGTCCCTGGTGAGCGCAGCAGTAGATGTTCCGCGGGAGTTTGTAATTGTGTCGTACAGATAGATCATTCAAATAGATGAGGCTTAGCGACAAAACAAAGGTCACGTGACATCTAGTAACAGGTAGAAAAATTCGAAGACTACCCACCTGCTATGGATGGTGTAGGGGTATTGCACGCGTCACGGAATGACGAGGATCCGGGTTCAATTCCCGACCATAGCCTTACTTTTCGGATTTTTCTGTGCGTTCTAATTTTCACTGACATGTATAAATTTTATATCCGAAAGTTTTTTAAATAGCGCACTGTAAGCCGTTTCAAATGAATTGACACGACACAGAAGAAATCCGCTGCAATCTCGTGACAAAAAGTCAAAGATAGGACCGAAGACGTAAACAAATAGGGTAAAGATTTGCATACGGTCCCCGAAGCACTTCAGCAAGAAATATTGAGTCATTTCCACGCCGGCAGCCGCGACCGATCCATTTCCTGAGGAACTAGCGTTGGGAGTGACAACTCACTAAACTGTGTCTAATTTAAATTCTGATGGATTTTAGATGGTGTTTTAGGACGGTTCTTTTACTTTCATACTAGTTTTGGTGTGGTATGGTTGCATTTTGAGTCACTTCGTAAACATTAACTGTAAAGAAGAAAAACAAGTCTGATTCAACAGTAGAATTTTCCGTGAATTAAATACAGCAGGCCGTGAAAACACAAATTACCAAACATTTTACACTTTAATTTAATTATACCTACAGTACCTACACACAGAACAGGATGGTCGTTGGGGCCGAAAGTTTCTCGTGTAAAGACCGCGGATCGGCAAGCCCAGCGTAGGACGTACACCAACGAGGTGGACGGACCTGGTTAAGTCGCGGGTTCGAGGTGGATGCAAGCCGCTTCCAATCGAAGCAAGGAGGTCTATGGGGGAGGCCTATGTCGATGATATGACGATGATGATGATTATGTATACCTATAAATTGATCTATCAAAGTAACTTAACCAACTGCTAAAATATTTATTTCAGAATAACTATTTATAAGGCATCTCGTACTGTATTATTTTAAAAACAATTTGAAATTCGCAACTCTCATCAAAAGTAGTATTCACACAAACCAAGTCGCTGGCTTCAGACTTTTTAATTGTAGATACTCCAACAGAATGTGAGAGCAATGTCGTGTCAAACAGTCAAAGCAAAATATTGTTGTGCAAAAGATTTTTATTTCCACTGTCTCTCAAAAGCATAATATAAGTTTTTCAAGCAGTAAGTTCCTCATACTTCTGACAAGGGTTTTCGAACGTACAATAGAAATGTGTCCCTCAATGTGTCACTTTAGTTCAATTCCTAAAATGAAGGACATATTCAGAACTTTTCCATAAAAAAACTTTAGCACAATACAAAGATTCTTTACAAAGAATGTCAGTTCATAGATTTCATTTGAACTTCGGCAAATTAATCTCATGAAAAGGTTATTGCAGTATCTTAGCCTACAAATCTTTGAAATACGTTTAAAATTCCAAAAAATGACGATAACAACCTATAAATTAAATTCTAAGCGACACTGAAAATTAGAACACTTAGAAAAATCCGAAAAGTAAAGCTATGGCCGGGAATCGAACCCGGGTCGTCATTCCGTGACGCGTGCTACACCCCTACACTACCCATAGCAGGTGGGAAAACCAACAAAATTTCCAAAAAATTGTTCCATGTCATTTGGAACATAGGTCTCGTGTTGCTCACTAGTAACGATAGATGGCGTATAATATTTTAGTAAGTTGGACGGGCGTCGATTCAAATCCTGTCCGATAGTTTTGTTCATTAGAAATTCCGCAAAGTAATTCAATTAATTGTCTATGCGGCATATCTAATATTAATGCTATTAGATATATGTACATTGTTGCTGAAATTGCAATCAAACGTAGACTGATACGACAATGTCATGCGAAATGTGTGAAATTCTCCCCCTAACCATATTACCCAAATAGCATCGACAACAGGAGATGACGCCTCCCCTCTTTCACCCTCTCTTTGCCTAGCCTTATCTCGTTACATCTGGTCTGGCTCGTGGAGACGTCTGCTTGAGATTTCTTTAAGTTATTGTTGATAATAAACAACCAAGTTAAAAGGAGTCTAAATTCAAAACTAGTCTGGTCACATGATATAACGCATGGTTTATACTAGGTACGTCAAAAGAAAATGTTTGATTCTAGAATAGACGTTTACTAAATTAGGTAATTCTATGTAAGAAAATGAAATGTGTTTCTTATCACAAAACTTGAAAACGGTGACCGACGATTAAAAACCGAAATGTAATAGGAAAGCTGTTCATTACGTACGCTAAGTACTTCATTCAAGATGATCCGGTTCAAATCCGGTGTTCGCACCTCTGAGTTTATCGGAATTTATGTGCGAAATCACATTTGAAATTTTCAGCCATGAGCTTGAATTTTTCGGTGAAGGAAGGCACACATCTGCGAAACAATTCAATGGGGTGTGAGAAGTTCCCAATCCGCACGGGGTCCGCTAGCCTCTAGCCTAAGCCTTCTAGTTCTGAGATGATAACAATGTGATTTACACTGTATAGCTTTACTTTTAGAATTTTTCTATGTATTCTAATTTTCAGTGTCGTTTAAAAAAATAATTTCTAACGGCAAAACCGTAAAATTAAACATAAAAAATCAAGAAGTAAAAATTCTTGATTCATTAAATTTGATAGTACCTATCATTTGGAAAACAGCGCCTTCTTACGTCCCTGGTGAGCAGTAGATGTTCCACGGGAGTTTGTAATTGTGTCGTACAGTTACATCATTCAAACAGATGACGCTTAGCGACAAAAAATCGCATAGTAACAAGGTCACATGACAGTTAGTAACAGATAGAAAAATTTGAAGGCTTACCCACCTGCTATGGGTGGTGTAGGGATAGCACGCGTCACGGAATGTCGACGATCCGGGTTCGATTTACTTTGTTCTAATTTTCAGTATTATTATATTAGTTTAGAAATTTAAGTATAATGTCGGTTGTCTCCTGTAATACGTGCTGTGTGATGCTACCCATTCGATCGAGCGAGTAGACTGTCATTACTGTTAATTAATACCAGTTTGGCTGCCAAACCAACCAAACAATAAATTTACTCCAGATGTTAGATATCAAATGTTGTTACGAACATTAGTCACGAATAAGCTTATAACATGGAGTATATAAATCAGGAGACACCGCCGTAATAATTCGCTAAACCATGTCCATAACATTTGATATTTACTTAGCTTGTTTATCAAAAAAATATTGGACGCTTATTTTTTCTTTCGTCAATCAAACAAAGTATGACAAAGATAAAGCGCGTCAAAACTCGAGCTTTGGGCTCGTGACGTCACTTCTTCTTCACTTCTTTCTTCTTTCTCTTCACTTCTTCGACTGTAGGAAAAAGAAAAAATACGCGTCCAACACTTTTTTTATACCTACCTTTATTCCTGGCGGTCTCCGACGGATATCATTATCCGTTGGCTAAGACCCCGACAGGGAGAAGACGGTCTTTTGACCGTGTTCTACCGTACAACGTTGCAGACATTTTTGTCACAAGAATTATTTATTAGTTTGACATTGGCGAAAAAAAAGAAGAAGAAGAATACGATGGTGATTTTGAGCGAGTTAGATAATAAGCCTACAGGATGTACCTTACATGAGGTCCTACCACACGTAAAAAACTATTGTCTATTGAACCTCCTGTCCAATCCAAGCTCCTAGCCAGTTTTCATAACAGATTGTATCAACCGAACCCGCCCGTATTGCCTGTGCATGGTTTAGTGGTGTTCCACAATATTACAAGTATCTAGCCTCAGTATGTGTGCTGCAGGCGTTCCGGGAAATTTGTTTTTATGCGAAATAACAAGGAAGCACGATGAAATTGTTATGTTTTTCGCGTCCTCGAGTACAGGTATGCTTTTACTGTAGCATTTATTTTTTGGTAGCTGCTTTTGTTTGTGAAACATTTTGTTATTTTGTACTTTTCCATGTTATTCCTAGAGTGCAAGTTCATTTGAAAGCATTGTGTCCTAGCTAAATACAAATATCTAGTTGTCTGTAGTAGTTGTCAAAAGCTACAGTAGGGTTCCTAAATTCCCATAGGATTATCATCATCAACATCTTGTCAGCCGAAAGACGGCCACTGCTGGACCCTCCCGTAGGCTCTCCACTCAGACCGGTCTTGTGCTTTACGCATCCACCGCGATCCCTGCGATCTCAATCAGGTCGTCACTCCATCTTGTTGGAGGGGTACCCTACCGACAGCTGGTCTCCCGGTCTGCGGACGCCATTCGAGAACCTTCTGACCCCATCGGCCATAGGAGTATATTGAAATTCATGCCAAGAAGAACATTCGTGTATTTAAAGTGAGATTTTGGGATTTACAAGAGTAAACCCAAATAATAATATTGGAATTAATAATCACTTTATGTAATGTGTTATTCCAGAGATCCAATTATCTAAAAACCTCATTTAAAACCGCGCATCATCCGAATTCGTCCACATATATTAGCGAGAAAGAGACAAACATATAAAGAGACATTCTCACAAAATTTTACATTATAATTTTCGTCATCGCGAGCTCCACCAGATCTCCTATCCAACCTTGCGGGAGGCCTACAATTACATACATGCCTACATAAGTCCCTTTATCCCTTACGGGGTAGACAGAGTCAAAGGTAACAAGACCTAAAGGCCACGATTAGCATGATTGTGTAGGTGAAAAGGGAATCAAAATAGTGATGAATAGCTAGCCGCATCGTTTATAATATGACTCCTAAAATTTCGCCCTTAATATTTTTTTTATTTGCAACATTGGACGAACTAAATGACGTCACTTTTCACACACGCCTGTAACAAAAAAATGATTGGTTAAAAATATAAAATGTTGTTGATTCCCTCGATGGTCTTTAGTACAATCTATACTATTATTATAAAGAGGAAAAATTTTATTGTTTGTTTGTTTGCATTGAATAGGCTCCGAAACTACTGGACAGATTTCAAAAATTCTTTTGCCGTTAGAAAGCTACATTATCACTGAGTAACATAAGCTACTCTTTACCGCGGGAAAATACCTTTTCCTACGGGAAAATTAATTTACCGCGGGCGAAGCTGCGGACGGAAGGCTAGTAATAAATAAATACCTAAAAATAAAATACGAATCCCAAATAATTATTAATCACGTACAGGTGGGACTTTTGGTAAAACACTGGTTGTGATAAGTGCTCCTAGCATACACGTTATGACAATAGAGCTCGATGCCAAAGTGCTGTTAGTCATGCTAGGCTGGTGGATGCAATTAGGTACTGCAAAATAATAATGTTATGAAAACTACACGGTTATTTTAAATTTCAGTGAACTATGTTTTTTTTATGTAAGCTTTCATTTGACCACGCTTCTTCAAGCACGTAACAAAAATACACGCACAAATCACGTATTTATCCCTTACGGGGTAGACAGAGGCTAAGATAACAAGACCTAAAGGCCACGTTTAGCATGATTGCAGGCTTATAGGTGGAAAGGGGAATCAAAAAAGTGATGGGTTGCTAGCCGTTTCGCCTAGTCATGATTCCTATGCCCGTTCCCTCGATACAACAACAAGACACAAAAATATCCCTATAATATAGTATGTACGAGATTTCAATAATAGATAGAGTGATTCACAGGAGAGGTTTAAGCATATAATTTGTCTATCTTTTTTGTAAACTGCTTAAAATATAATAATATCAATAAGTCAAGCCACCAGGGATACAAAATTTAATTCAGCGTGGACTATAGTTGTAGATAAAAGAAGGTTGATTTCTAAAGATTTTTAAACATCATTGAGTTTATTCAACAATTTATTAAACACCTCATCATCTAAATTTGCGCAATAGAATTATCTCCATTACATTGGTCAAAGGAACAAAAGTGAGGAATGAAAAGAAAACATTAATGCTGGTATAAAAGAAGTTTCTAAAGGTTCACGAACTGATCACCGTAGACGCGGGTAATCCGAAGCCTTGGCTTTGTTCTAAGGCTTTTGTGGAATACTCCTGAAAAATATCCACCACCTTGCCACAGTAGTCAAAAGAAAAACAGTCAGTGATCAATGAAAGGAGTTTTTATTCTACTGACAGCGGGGCAGACCCGTAAAGACCCCGATAAACTTGAAAAAGTAAGGTACTAAGCAAGAGAATTGTTCGTTGGAAGAGTTTTGTAAGTAAAATTGAGTTTTGCAGATTTCGTTCGGTTTACAGAAAACAAATCGTATTCCATTTCAATTGCTTTTGGTTTATAAAATTAAAAAATAAGATTATTGTCTATTGTCTAAAAATGCCATATACAGATGAAGAGTGATTAAAAGTGCTGTTTTCCAAGTTCGTGTTCTTTATTCATAGGTTTCACTGTTAGTTTGACGCAATTTTTCCTACATCTTACATAGGAAGTGACTTGTCAAGCGAGCTGCTATCAAAATGAACACTGTAATCATTACTGCTATATTTTGACATATTTTTATACTAAAGGCTTGGAATGACAGTTTTTATAATGATTTTAAAGCCAATTTTTTGGATGCTAATTAATTAATGCAATTTTAAACTATTTCTTAAAAAAAACTGTTTTATTTAATTCGTTTATTACCGTACTGTAAAATGTTTAATGTAAAAGCGTCGTCATATTATATATGCGAAAGTTTGTGACGATGTGAGTGAGTCAGTGAGTGAGTGTTTGTTTCTTATTCACACCGAAACGACAGGACGGATTTGGGTCGAATTTGGAACAAAGACAGCTGGTAACCTAGATTAATACATAGGCTACTTTCTAAACCAGAAAATTACATATTTCCCGTGGGATTGCGAACAACATGTCAAAGGTAGTAGCTGCCTAATGTAGGTCTAATACTACGCGGACGAAGACGCGGGCAGAAGCTAGTAATCCATATAACTCCATTGAATTTATCTTATGTTGATTTGGCAATAAAGTAATATGAGTCGATGCTTCTAAGTACTTATTGAGGATAATGACAGCTAACCTACTGTTATTAATCTGTGCAATATAATACTGTTGTGATTTCACGCTGAAAACATTGTGCCTTTTGTTTCCTTACGATTCAATTAATTACGGATTTTATTATAAAAAATATCTGGGTCTCATGTTTTTTGTAAATAAAATAAAGAAATTTGTTGAAAATGATTGATCTTTTTAGTTACAACTGAGTAATATAATTCGGTAAATCGAGTACAATTGGATTTGGACATAATAAAAAGACACCGATTCAATGCATTAATGCGATAATTATAAAACATGTAATTATGTGTGTTCTTCCATGCTGGTCTGGGAGTAAAGAAAAAACATAGAATTTACTAGTTGCTTCTCTTCCCGCGCACATGGTAAAAGCCTATCGAGGGAATGGGCGAAATTATTAACAATCATGTTATAGGCGATGCGGCTAGCAACCCATCATTATTTTGATTTCTATTTCCAGCTATACGCCCTTAATCTTGCTAAACGTGGCCCGTAGGTCTGATCACCTTAGGCTCTGTCTGCCCCGTAAGGGTAAAGACGTGATATACTCAAATGTATGCAATGATGTATAGGTAATATGTATAATACTGAAAAATAAGGTACATGTATTTTTAAATAATGATAGTTACATCCCTTGTTTCATCTGGAACAAAAAATTACGTCTTAAAAAACTTCTAAACTTTTCCTTTACATACATACATACATACGTACCGTCAGGCCTCTTTCCCACAGGGGTAGGCAGAGACTACTTTGTTCCACTTGCTACGATCCTGACATAATTCTTTTGCTTCATCCACATTCATCAATCTCTTCATACCCATGCTCGTCGGTTTCGGGTACTCCTGACCTGACCTTTTTCCAAAACGTCTCCTATTTGGTCTCGAAACGTCCGTCTAGGCCTTCCCTTCCCAACTTTACCATTCACACTCCCCATATAGATCTGTTTAGTTACTTTTCCTTTAATACTCATTAATCGACGAATGAACGCGTCAGAAACTATAACCTGTCTCTCTCATTTCCTTGTCACTTTTTACTCTTATTCTTTCCATGTCGCCAAGAAAAATCCAGTCAGCAATAGCAGATATCCAAGTAGATCCATGCATGACTGTTATATTATTTGGCTGGTGAATTATTGGCCAGGAGCCAAACGCCATTGCCGTTTTATATCCGAATTGGCACTAGCTTATTGAGACCATATCTCAGCGTCATAATGGACAGATTGAAAGCAGTAAACATATGTTTTCAGGTTTCTTATTGTGTACAAACTTTGTCTCATGATTTATGTATGTATGCAAGATGGAACGACGACAGATGGTCGAAGGCGGTCACAGAGTGGTAGTCAAGATTGGATCGAAGGTCAGTGGGCAGACCACCAGTCCGTTGGTGAGATGAAATGTAGCATTCGGCTGGAAAACTGTGGATGAGATTGGCACAAGACAGCGGCACAAGTGAAAATGAAGAGGTCTTTACTCAGCAGTGGGTGGATGTGGGCTGATTAGATAGATCTACACTAAGATTTGGAAAGTGTACACCAGCGTGTAGAAATTTTGGAATATTGAGGTTTTCCAGACGTGCTTTTTAGTACATTTATAGAAGTAAACAGAGCAAACAATAATTAAGAATGATGAACGGGATAGATACAATGCTAAATAGGCGATGCGGCTAGCAATCACTAATATGATTGCCCTTTCCACCTATATGCACACAATTATGCTTAACGTGGCCTTTAGGTCTTGTTACCATAGGCTCTGTCTACCCCGTAAGGGATATAGACATGATATGTACGTGTTGGTGTGTGTGTGTGTGTATAGGATAAAAGTTGTACAGATACACGAAATATAAATAAATAATAAATAAATAAATAAATATTTTGGGACAAATTACACCATTTGACCCAGCCCCAAACTAAGATATGATTTTATTATTGCGATTAATATGACGTTTCCTAAACATAGCACTTAAAATTTTGAAAAAAATGCTTTGTTACTGTTTTATCAGGCAATAAAATTATGTTAAAAAATAAATTAAAAGTTTAAATAAATCTAATCCCCATACCAACGTTTGCGGACTGGATAAAAAATAACTTGTAAAACAATTAATAACCAGTTGTTAAATTATTTACCAAGTATTGTGGTACTGTTTACATTGTGTTTCCTGTGTTTCAGTTTCGCCTGTTAAGTTTGTGCACAAAACTATTTTTACTCTTAGCGAAAGACATTTTGTGTGAACATGTTATGTAGAAAATGGGAGAAACCATAACTTCAGCGAAACTTTTGTATTTTTCATTGCTTTTTACATTTATAGCCAAGTACGTAGTTGACTGAGGATATATCGGTGGCCTTCGTAATGTATCAAAAATAAAAGTAATAAAAAAGTAAAAGGTTAGTTTTTACGTGGATATAATCGTAAAACAAAATTATTGGGTATACACTAATTATGCCATGCAAACTAATTGATTGAAGTATTTAATTGACTCATTGGTATTTGGTAGCCGGATTTACTTGAAATTTGGTGTGGTCAGCAAAAAAAAACTTACATTATTTTTATTTACATTCTTATTTCTAATTAACATCGTCTTTTTGCTCACCGCTGTAATAAAGTCTGTGTAAAGGCTTGAAAAGGATTTCGTGAAAGAGAGAAATGCAGTTAGAAGGAGTTAAAGCAACAAACTGCATTGAATAAGTTCTTTCATTAAAAGTTGACGGAAGTTTTCACTGCAGCCGGCTTACGGGAACTGGGTTTAATATAACGTGGACTTTTATTTTCTTAAAATATAAATTACCTGCTGGGTTATTGAAGAACATTTGTTGAGAATTTTGTTAGTTACATAATACGTCCCTTAATCTATGTTGGTAATATACCTAAATACAACAAATTCTGATAAAACTATAAATGAAAAAGTGGGCCAAAATCGCTGCCCGGTGGCATGGTGCGCAGAAGGCTGGCAGCATTACCACGTTGCATGGCAATACTAACCCTTTGTGCTAAAAAAAACCAGCCCTCTGGTCACCGGAACCTTCATCGACAACGACCCATATAACCTGTGCGGACTTGAACCCCACGGACCCATAGTTTCTTAGCATTACTGCTGGAAAACATTAATTCTGAAGTTACTCCATTGTGACATTTTAAAATCAGACAAACCGCATACCCGATTATCTTTACTTTCTCAAAGACATTCCTGAAGCCATTCGAACAAAAGTATTTCACAAAAGTGCTATCAAAACGGTTGTTAGCACGTGCTTGTCATAAATACCCCACGCCAGATTTAGTAGGCTTTCGTAGTGGAATGCCCTGGAAATCCAATAATAAATATTAGTGGTGAACGTAGTCTGAAAAACTTGGATGCAAGAAGAGATTAGGTACTATATTTACAACGTAAAAGCAACTTCAAGCTGAAACGATAATGGGATGAAGCTGCTTGTGTAATCATCAGAGATCGGACAAATTTGCGTCATTGCTCGCAATAATGTGGACAGGATCGTGATTTCTTTATTATATAAAAAGATTTACGAGAACGACAACTGCCACTTCAATTAACATTTTGCTAATAATTTTATGCGTGTGTAAATTTTTATCTTCGGAAGTTCAAATTTTATTTCGAGAAATTAATTAAATGATTAATTATTTGATTAATTTTTGAGTCATGTCCACTTTATTGCGAACGATGACGCAAATCTGTCCGATCTCTGGTAATCATTTTAAAAACGTCAAGTCTGTTTTTGAAAATAGTCCGGTATCATTAGAGCGGTAAACGTTTGAATCAAGAACAATTCATTTGAAAACCCTTTAATATCAGTAAACTTTTTTAAAAAAATCGAAAAAGGTTTTTAAGTTTTCCAAAAAGATAATTATGTCAGTAGGATATAAAAATTCCGCGTGCCTTGCTTAGAGTTAAGAAAGAATCATGAGCCATTTGTGCCAGCTGTCTTACTCTCCATTTTCCATGCTGGAATATTTTACGTTGCAAAAAAATGTGAATAGAAACAGTTAGGTATGGTGCTACTCCGCGGCCACGGTTGAAAATAAACGTGACAAATGAAATTGTAAATACTTTAAATATGGTATTGTATAGCTCCGTAATACGGGCAATGTTTGCAAAAGCTATTCATAAATCAAAATAAACAGGACACGATGACGGATTCCATCACAATTGACAAAACAACGGAAATAATGCTGTCATAAATACGGAAATAACGTTTCAGATTCGTTTACGAAATATTATTAAGTATTGTTGTTCGATAAAAATGAAATTGGAAGGTTTATTAAATGAAACATAAAGATAGAAACGATTGTTGTATTGACAAATGACCGAAAATTATTCAATGAGTTAAAAAGTTAATTTATTTTATACATACACAAATCACGTCTTTATCCCTTACGGGGTAGACATACCCTTAGGTGACAAGACCTACAGGCCACGTTTACCAAGATTGTAGGCGTATAGATGGAAAATGGAATCAAAATAGTGTTGGATTCCTAGCCGCAATGACTTTAACATGATTCCTATGATTTTCGCCCATTCCCTCGACGGGCTTTTACCATATTATGCGCGAGAAGAGAAGCAACTGGTACATTTGTTTTTTCTTTGCTCCCAGACCACTATGGAAGAAATGTATGGATTTATTTTATTACTTAGAATAAAATAGTTCTTCATTGCACATTAATAACTATAATAGTGTCTCTGTCTCTGTTACTTCTTCCGGCTTAAACCATTGTACCGATTATGTTAGCATTTACTATGAAGATAGTTTCCGGCCGGAGGATATAGGATAGTTACCGTCCAGTTGCGTATCTTCGCCTGTGCTACCTATCTTCGCCCAATTTGACATAAGTTAACACTACCGAAATGTTTTTAGTGCTAGCCTTACATAAAACTGCTAAATACAAAGTATTTTTCATGGCGGTCAACATTCTTCGAACGATCTGCGACTAACTTCTCACAATTGATGTTCAGTGAGATTTTTTCGCGACGCCGACCACGTGTTTTTTTTTACCAGCGTTTTAACTTTGGTTTTAAACAGTGATATAGACCAGATAATGTTAAACTTTTTACATGATTATATCGTATAACTATTTCTTTTTCATGTGACACTAGTATTTAATGGCTAACTTACGTCTAGAAATCACAATTGGATAAAACGTTGGGGAGGGTATTTATCGTTCAACTTGTTGCCAAATTTCGCCTGCCCCTAGGGTTGTCAAATTTATTGTAGCACATTAATTAGTGGATGATATTACTTGTTTGCCAATTTAAATATTTTCTTTTGTTTTGTTTTACGGAAATGGCTTTAACGATTTGGAGGAAAGTTAATAAGTAGATTAAATTATATAAATATTTTATAGGCATAGGTTGATTGGATTTCAATTAAAAACATATTATAGCAGAAAAACATACGTTTTGTTTTAAGTAATAAAAAAAAGTTTGAAAATATTTTTTTTATTGTAAACCATTACTCCCCTTTGTTTGGCATGTTGGGTAATTTTTGGCAGCCCTAGCATCGTTTTAGAAAATGTATGAAACAACTTCAAACTGCAGCCAATCTTCGCCTACCACACATTTTCTTTAAAATATGCATAGTCCGGTGTAGTTAAGCTTCATATTGTATTAACACAGTCCAAGTAGATAAGACTTAACATGTGTAAGTCATGGAAAAGTTTAGTATTAGCGGTAAGGCATGCCATAGGCGAAGATAGGGAAAAGTACCCATACTTCGCCTATTGCCTTTGGGGCCATTTATTACCAAGTTAACGAGTGAAATTCAAAGCTTTAGTGATTTATACTGATAGCCAGGAGTACTAAAAAAGGTTTTTTTGCGACAATGGACTAAAATTCTTTCAAATATGAAAGATATTTTGGAAAAAGTGTCAAAATCCAGGCGAAGATACGCAACTGGACGGTACTTTTTATCCCGGAAAATCGCTCAGTACCCGCGGGATCCAATTCTGAGTAGATAGAGTTTCGGGCAAATGCCAGTAGGGAAATGCCAGTTAAATCATGCCTCTTTTAAGAATAACACTTACTAAAATTTAATATGGAATATGGGAGTTCGTAATTGTGTCGTACAGACACATCATTCAAACAGATGACGCTTAGCGAATATTCTTGCAAATATTCGCATAGTAACAAAGGTCACGTGACAGTTAGTAACAGGTAGAAAAATTCGGAGACTACCCACCTGCTATGGGTGGTGTAGGGGTATAGCACGCGTCACGGAATGACGAGGATCCGGGTTCGATTCCCGGCCATAGCTTTACTTTTCGGATTTTTCTATGTGTTCTAATTTTCACTGACATTTAGAAATTTAAAATTGAATAATCTGCTGTTCAAACAAGCTCAATTAAATGGGCGGCATCAGAGATTTTTACAATCTGCATCAACATTCCCAACAACAGTGCTAAATGTACCTTCTGTAAATGTCCTCTGGCGGTAGTAAGCATTGAAATATCGAGTATCGCTTTTTTGTCTGTTTTACTAAGTAAGTAACACCATGTGACAAAAGGTAAAATATATTTACGAGTATAAAGTCAGATTACTTGGCCAAACGGAGGATAGCTTTAGCCCATATGAAAACTACATACAAGATGGGTTTGTCAAAAATCTTTCCTATAGCAATGTGGCATAATGTATGCATAAAACCTGGGGTCAGTTTAGGTTCACTCGCTGTTAGATCCATACTAAAAATGACCGCTAAAACCTGAACTAAGATACTTCAGGGCTAAAGTCACGCGAACTCGCGGTAGTTTGATTTGTTTGAATGAGAATCGAGTGTCGGTACAGTCGTGAGTTCTTAGAGTGCCATTCGGACTTCTTGCTGTCTTACTCACTCGGCCGATTTAAGTAGCCCATAAGAGTGAGTAAGAATAAACAACCCCGAATTGCCTGTACAGCGTTTCCAGTGTTTCTATATCTCCTCGATCCCACCGATATAAGTATGCTCTGTATTCCCCTCACGCATGCTTCCATCGTAATTGGAATTCTCATGTAGATTGTGATCTTATAAAGGCAGATTGACGTCAAATAACGTGTCTACAGTCTCATTAAAAATTATATTAACGCTATTGAGGTTCCCTTTGAAGAGTACAGTATTGCCAATGAAACGAACAGATTTCATGGAAATTCCATTGATATTTGCTCCCGTATTTGCGTGACGATTGATTTGCATCAAGCGGAAACTGGGGATAATTTAAAGCCTGACATTTGTTTTGTTTTGGGACGCGGTTAGAGGAAACGGGAGGATAGATCAAAGGAAATTGATAGACTATCCGAGCTAATACTACTACATTCGCAATGAGGTCTGGCAACACGATATATGTATCTGTGCGTGTGTGTGTTCATACTGAAGTGCGAGCATATAAAATGTGTTTCTCAATCGTCGCCGGCGGCTCCGTGAAAGCCGATACGAGTTAAAGATTGATAATAGCTCTTTCCATTCTATTAGGGACATAATGCTGTGCGAAGCGAGATGTTAAGAACATGATTGTCTGCAGTTCCGAACAGATACAAGTTATTGCTCTTCAAGACTACAGCAAATTGGCTGTATTGGAACCGCGTCCTTCAAATCGTCGACTCAAAAGCGTATAAATTGCATACTCGTACATACATAAACATCGTCCCTTACAAAATAACAGGGCCTAAGGTAACAAGACCTAGGCTACGTGCATATGGGCATTTAGAAGGAAAGAGGAATCAAAATTGGAATAGGTCAATACTATGACGTGGTTCCTAAGCTTTTCGACCATTCCCTCGATGGGTATCATCTGCGCGGAAAGAGCAGCAACTAGTACATTCTATGTTATTTCTTTGCTCGAAGACCTGTATGAAAATAATTCTATTTTCACGCTTAGAAAACGAATTGTTTTTCATTTGCTTTACCGACAAACGTTTTGCGTCAAGCATTCTCATAGCCCACGCCTTACTGATTCCGATGTCTCTTTGAGAACAGTAACTATTCAGTTGGCTCTGGCAAAGGACCCCTATGACGTTATCTATCGTTGCTATGCATCGCTTTGATCAGTCCAGTTTTTAGCTCCGTTGTATTCTAATTTAATAGCAGAGTGACGAAAATCAGTCTCAAGTGAGAGTATTAAAAAAAAACGTCACGGACGCTTTCACTAAAACGTGTACTACGGAAAAATTGGCAGCGCCACATGCGGATCGAAGCGTCAGCAAAAAGTGTTTAAAGCATTTGACATATAAACCCTTGCTGGTCTGGGAGCAAAGAAAAACACAGAATGCACCAGTTGCTTCTCTTCCCGCGCACATGGTAAAAGCCTTTTTTTTTTCTTTCATGTTATAGGCGATGTGACTAGCTACCCATCACTATTTTGATTCCCCTTTCTTACTATTCGCCTACAATTATGCTAAACGTGGCCTTTATTTAGGTTTTGTTACCATTGGCTCTGTCACAGGTTATTCGACGTCAAGGAACGATCGGTCTTTGTTAAAACTATCGATAGCCTATTGAGTGCCAACACTCCACGGAAAACAGCAGCGCGAGCACTGCTGCTTGGCAATAAGATTACCTAGTAAGACGATGATCGATCCAGATCGCCAGCAAGTTTATTTCCCGTTGCGAAGGTGAAAGATGAATAACGCCGATAACTTTTAAATTTGATCTAGCTTTTGTTTGTTGTTGTCCCCCATTTTGTATTCATCGCAATGCCTCTGGGATGACGGAGCGTTGCTCTGGAAACATGACTACGGCTGATCGAGTGTCAACGATATCAAAATAGTATTGTACGTGCAAATTATTCAGAGCATTTTGAAGATATTAAATATGCATTCTCGAAGTTCTCGGGTGGCGCAGTATTGGCAGGGTTCCCACTAGTAGACTACAAGCCCATGGACCAGCGTGAATGAAGCTTAGAAGGCTGTTACTATGTCATAAAATAAATCTGAGCGCTATGCCGTCATTTCTGATCTTAGAATAGGATAGCCAGAAGTAACAGTCAGAGTCATCATTGTCATCAACATCAACTACTAAAACCAGATGCAAAGATATAATTGGTAGGGAGACAGCTAAAAAGGTGGGAGACAAAATGAAAATGAAAATGAAAATGAGACGTTAACTAAGCGCGGAATTTGGGACAGGGCCGGATTTAGATGGTTTAAGAGCTCTTTCAAGTTTGTATGCAGGTCCATGCCTTTTTTGTTCTAGACACCTAAAATTTAGAGAGACGGTAGTTTCTAGGCGGGCCACGTCAGTTAAGATTTGTTTTTTTTTTCCACCGGGCCTCTTATAAATAGTAGTTAAGTAGGTAGTGTATCTCTTAATAGAGAAATAGACTTAATAGTCGTAAAAAGTATACCATTGTACATTATTATTGGTCTCGTATTTGTTGTGTGACTTTTTTGCAAACCCGAATTATTATGCACAGTGACATTACTCATTAATCATATTACTAAAGAAAAACTGTGTTTAGTGGGTGGATATAATATGATCGAACTCACTCACACATTCACATGTGGATTCTACGTAATGTTCGTGTCGGTACACGCATGTCTATGCATCATGGAGTTGGAATGAAACAATGAAATCTTTTTTAAACTTCATTATATTATTATAGTAGAAAACAATATTCCAGGAGTTGAAATTAAGATCATTTACATTGAGATCGTGATTATAAATTAATTACAGACTGAAAGAAAAAGTACACTTAAGTATCACTAAACATTATCTCTAATGACTAGCTTTTGTCTTACAAAATAGACAAATAAATTTATTTTATTTATATTAAATACCAGACTATGCTATTATTTTCATTATATTTACATTTAGGCCAACCTATCATTGTGAGAAATACAATTTTTTATATTATAGTCTAGGGATATAATGTATGTTCTGTTATTTTTAGGTAGGTACCGAAACGCGTTTTTATAAATACATACAATGACATTATGTAAGACGTAATAATATATTGTGTAATATTGTTGCATTATTTGTAAATAAGTACCTGTAAATTAAAAACAATTTAACATACAATCATTTATAACATCTCATTTGAAAACATTTTTTTTTCAATTTCTATACAAATTCAATAACGTTGTAAATAAGTAACTGAATATACTATTACACTCTTTCGTCATGAAATAAAACTAAAAAAACTCAATTTTCTATATCGCCATATTTACATTATCTTCCTTGAAAATAATTTACACAGTATTCACCTCTACGCATAATTATGAGATATAATGCTGACAGTAAGCCATAACTAAGTATGCATAAATTTATAAAAAACCCCTTTAAATCATCTAATCTTGTCTTCAAATTAATTACTTTACAATCATTCGTCCATACTCTGCACATTTCTCAAATGTCCGCGCCGCCGTTGCTTCAAAATTAGCGACACAACAATTTCTAATACAGAAAAAGATACAATCAATTATGCAGGATACAAGTAGGATACAGGCCGTAAGACATCAAACCCACCAGCACCGCGCCGTAAAAGTTTAAATAAATACAAGTCACCCTAATCTTTCCGTAGTCCGTGGCTATAAAACCCAATTCCTTAGACGACCCGGCGTCCCAAGCACATCAGTTTGCGAAAACAAGACAGTACCTACACAATATAAATAAGGATTTTCCCTAGTCGACTGGCGTTCAGAATGTTCAGATGTTTCACAATCAAGAGGCAATCGGGTCCCTGTGGATACGAGTCGTTTTCTTTTACCTGCTTGAAACGTTTTAGGCGCAGTCGTTAAGCGAAAGTGATACATGGAGAGTTATTGTTGTAAGGGAGCGTTGTCAAAGTAATATACATACATACATACTGTATTTTTAAAAAATTTATGTGCAATAAAGAGTTTACATACATACATACATAAATCACGTGTTTATCCCTCACGGGGTAGACAGGGCCTAAAGTAACAAGACCTAAAGGCCACGTTTAGCGTGATTGTAAGCGTGTAGGTGGAATAGAATGCCCGCCGATTTACCTTTTTTTACCAAAAAACCGTTTTGTTTCTCTTCTCGGTAAGAAATGTTTAGTACAATAAAAATATCAGCATAAATTTCGACATGGACCTAATTTGACATTTGCCTGCGATTTTTACAGTAAATATCATTTTATAATTGCAAAATTAAAACATGTACATTTTTCATTATTAAAAAAAAGAATGAGTCGTTTGTTCTACAATTTTTTAACACAATTAAACCTATCAATCATTATTTACCGAACTCTTGTCAAAATCCAATAACAGTTTCTTCAATCCCTTTAAATTTCGACTAAATTATCTTTTCACTAGTGTAGATTCACGTATGGTGTGGATGTTCCGGTGACTTGGCTCGAACACTGCTTCTGCGCCTGTCCTGCCTTTGGTACCAACACCATCTGCTCCAAGTCACCCTGTGTCCAAAATATCAACACGTCAACACGTTTTAACCTTGAATTTTCTTATCTAGGAGTCATTGACTTACAATAAACAACTAGACTCTCAGTCGCTAACAAAGGTTCCTCAAGAAACGTCCGAGTTGCTTTGTCTATGTGTTGTGTGTGTCAACACATCGACTTAGACAGATAACATTAACATATTCGTTCAAATTGACACCTTATTTCGTGGCAGTAATGTTTAATATCAATGGGGTAGGATCGTGAGAAGTAATGACACGACGCCACGCGCTGGAAACCTGCCTGTCTCTTTTGTTCTCAATAGTAAGATTACGGTGCGAAAGAGACATTATATATTGTTATCAAAGCGCGGTCGAAACAACTGAACCAAAACTCTGAACAATAGACGCGTCGTTCAGACTTTTGCTTCGGACAGTTTTTGAGCGTGATTGGGAGTCTAGTTGTTTATTGTACGTCAATGCTAGGAGTACATCCATTTAATAGCTTCCCTATAATAGTTCAGAGACGATTAGCAAATGGTCTACATTAAGAAACCTTCAGTTGTTGTATTATTATGTTTACTTTAGAGTATCAATATCGGTACTCTAATGTGTGGTTGTATTATAATGTTTACATTAGAGTATCAATATCGATACTCTTATTACGTTCAAACTTCGAATATCTTAAATAACAAAATCTATCTGTCTACTGCCTTAGAATTTAAGAAATAAACATAAATGTCAGTCGTTTCATCTCTTTCTAACTTTCGCAGTACAGAAAATAATGTTAAGTACCCTACATACATATTTTGATGTGAAAATGTTTATTTTAGAATATTATGATATAAAAGTAGATAAAGGTATGTAAGCGACTGTACATCATTAGGTACTAAAACACTGGTTTGTTCTTATTACGCGTTTAAGATGTTTTTTTGCGACATCAAACTTTGAATTGATCTTTGGTTGAATAACCTCTGAAGAGCGCCGCAGCGTAGCCGTTCCAAAAATGCCACATTTTCGAACATCCCAAGTACATAACAATAACATCACATCTTTACTTTCCTTTATATCCCTAAACATACCATGTTCATGGTAAGCGAAACAACTACAACTCAATATAACCCACAATATAACATAGAAGTCGCAAAACATTTAACCTCCTCAGAGCTCTCCCAGCCTATCTCACAATTTCATTTAATAATACGACCACTTACCGAGAATAGATAGCCTATAATGAGATCAGCGTCTCGTGGGGTGTCCAATGCGTCTTTTTCCAGGACATCGGTGCGAAGCCAGCGGCAGTCCACATAGGCCCGAACTGTGTTGTCGTCATGCACGCTGAAAATTAGATTTCATTCGTTATTTTGTCGTTTATAGGCATAGAGCAAACAACTTATAGTGGGAACGTCATTCAATTATCATCTCCTATATACGTCTTGAGAGGGCTTGGGGTATGGTTGCGTCCCCATCACACCGGATTGAGGCAACGCCGGAGAGTTTTTAGTTCGGGTATACCCCTTCGGGGGGGAGTGGTACATAACCCTAGGCATCCCCGTGCCTAGGGCATCCATTAATGGCTATATATACAATTAAAATCCAAGCTGAAATTGGCGGTTACTGCCCTCAAATTGGACAGCCGAACGTCAAAAGAGTAATTAAAGTTAAGCAAGCAGCGATTATGGTCGATATGGATAGTTAATGTTTATTCGTTATGTGCATACTGCATGAAACTTGGTTAATTTTAATAAGAACCAAATCGTAAATTATAATCAAAATCCAAGGCTTATGTAAAATGGCTTTGTTCCTTGTAAAAGGTAAAGCATAAACAATTGGGATTGTCTAAAAAAAAATACCTATCCTTTTTATATTTTTTTTGTGCAGAATAGTCAATTATAAGAAACCAATTTCAATATTTTCTCATATAACTCGGTATTTTTTTCACTATTAATTATTGAAAGTATTTTGGTTGATGACGTCAGAGTTTCCATTGCCGGTGTCACACATCTGCTTATTGGATAAATTGATCATAAAACGTATGTGAACCTCCGCCATCAACGTCTTTTCTATCTGTGGTGAAGTTGGCAAACTGTCATTAGTATCAATGTCAACATGATTCAACAATAACACAGGAAGATTTACGCGATCTTCTCCTATGAATTTTATTATATTTTCACAATCGTTATACATACCATAACATTCTGCGCGAAGCAGTAAGGTCCATAAACACATACCAGGTATGATCGAGACAAAACAGGACCCGGAAATAAGACAGTAAACTCAGTAGGCGAAAGTAAACCGAAAAACGTAATATTTTCGCTCTCCATTAAAATATTTAGCGTAAAATCTTTCATGTGAGCAAAGCACATCGCTGTGTGGTTACACTCTTGCCTAATTATCTACCGAAAGTGCTTCTAAATCTAAACTATAATACAACAATATGAAAGTAAACGGTGGAAAAAACAAGAATGACAGTAACAAGATTGCCTATTTGCTTGTCATCTGTCATAAGATGAATGAAATGTCAGATTGCGGGTCCAAATTGAACTCCGTAGCATAATACACGCGTAAATGGCATAGAATTTGTAACCTTTGCAAATAAAGTACATTTTGGACCGTCTACGCTATGTCTGGGAATGTCAAATGAAGGTCATTGCTTATTTTTCATGTAATAAATTCATTATAGCAAAATAAAACAAAGTAAATACAGAAAACGATTTAAAAAGCATTTATCTCGAAATGGTTTTCGATTTACTATATACATTGTAAAAAAATAGACAATCCCAATTGGAAAATTTGTGAATATGGTGTAAGTCGTAGAAGACTGATGTGTTGCCACAATTCGATGCCTCATATTTCGCTCTAGTTGGTTATTTCCTCTATGGTTGTATGTAACCACGGGACCGTGTAGAGCAGAGATTCAGTAATGTAGCACGGCTAGCCGTTAATGTAATACAGCGAGTCATTAGCCGCCGCTTTGACCGTTTTTACTGTGACTAGTAGAGACTTCATACATCTCTACTGTAGATTAATATAATTTAAGGCTCGGGGACCTTATACATCCCTTTTGTAAATGTATTTAGTTTAAGTAGAATTTAAGTATTCTTGCTGTATTTTATTTTGAAAAAATGACTTTCTGACAAGTTCCTTGCGGCGCATTCTTCTTGGCAATGATGGGCTTTCCGAATGCGCTGGTAATTTCAAAAAGACACGTAAAAGAGCTCTTGGCGGACAATTAAAAAAAATGATTTTTATTTTCATTTCATTTTTAATTCAGACGCAATTCTAACCTAACCTATCCACTAAAAAAACCATTTTTTATCTTATTTGGTGATAGTAGTACGATGCGGCTCAAACGTAGGCCGTCTTATTGAATGACAATTCGGCTAATCGTTGAACCGCCGCATTGCAAAACGGCTAGCCGAAATGTAATATGGCGGCTCACTACAATCCGCCTGCGACATCCATACTAAAAATGACAGCTAAAACCTGAACAGAGTCGGAATTGAATCGCATTAAGACGCCATGGCCCCTGGCCTCTGGACAGTTTTATGATTAAAAAGGTCTCTTTGTTTTCACAATCAAAAATACACACATACACACACATACACAAATCACGTCTTTATCCCTTACGGGATAGACAGAGCCTAAGGTAACAAGACCTACAGGCCACGTTTAGCAAGACTGTGAGAGTAGGTACAGGTGGAAAATGGAATCAAAAGTCAAAAGTCAAAGTCAAAAGTCAAATATGTTTTATTTGTGAAACATAGGTGACGGCTGCATAAATACAGAGATTTTACATATTTTAGTGTTGCACTATGTTTTGCCGGTTGGCGTACAAAAACATTGGCTATTAGGTAAGTAGTATTAACAATTTAGGTCATCATTTAAATAATCGAGAACAGAATAATAGCATCAAAATAGTGATGGGTTGCTAGCCTCATCGCCCATAACATGATTCCTACTTTCGCCCATTCCCTCGATGGGCTTTTACCATCAGCGCGGGAAGAGAAGCAACTAGTACATTCTATGTTTTTTCTTTGTGGGACCAGCATGGAAGTTCAAAAAATAGTAACGCAAATTTAGCCTTTTCACTTTTCCATTCTTCTCTGCTACACGCACGCAAGTTCCTCAGCCAATTAACTTCCTACACGCTACCGTTTTTCCACAAACGATATTGACTCGGCTAAACCTTTTGTCTCGAAAGCGTAATTAAAAACGTTAATGACCGCGTTAATTGAACGTTTGAAACAGTTAATTTCGTTGTCAATTTCCCTGCTGAGCTCAAAATTTAATTAGTCTCATATCAACTCAGTAGTGGAATAAGATTTTAATTAAGAAAGACGTTTAATCTGTTTTGTGAATTCATTAAAATGATATAATTAAGGCTACCGCCTTGGAGGGTACAAAAAAGCCCCGCGTTACTGAAAAGAATGGACGCAATTTTGATGTAAATAGTCGGGTTTCCATTACGACCGCCATTAGTTTTTAATTGCGGCATTCAGTACTTAAATAAAACCTTATAAGTGTTGTAAAACTTACAATCTTACATATGTTTTGTGTACAGTCGAGGGCAAAGTATTTAGCCATCGTGTCAAATCACCGACCTTATTGTTTGTGGCGTAAAGTCAATCTATACAAGATGTTGATGCGACCGTTTCACTTTTGCGAAGACACACAACGCTGATGATCTATTTTTCATGTCTATGTTTTTTTTTTGTTATACCTTGTTTATTTTCTATAAAATTGTGTACATTATCTTATATTTGTGTGTCTTGCAAAAAGGAATAAATGTTTTCTTTCTTTCTTTCTTTCTTTACGTTTTTGACGTCTTGGTAGCGTACCTGCATTTTTATGCCTTTGGCTGTATTCTTGACCTGACTTATTGTTAAAATGTTAATTTGCAAGACAACAGTTTTAGAATAAAGACGTTACGGACACATTTTATCTTCATGGGTATCGGAAAAGGCGACTAAGAATGGATAGCAGGTGGGTCAACATGACGTTTTAACGCGATTCAATTCCTATTCAGTTTAGGTTTGGTCGCTGTGAGATCCGTACTAAAAATGACAGCTACAACCCGAACTGAGTCGGAATTGAATCGCATTAACACGTCATGTGACCCTGTGCTCTCTATTGTCAACATAAAATTGTACACTGTTACACTTTTTTCATAAAATCTAACGCCCTTGATACAAAATTAAACGGGAATTATCACTTTTTGTTTCAACAAACTCGTTAAGCAACGTTGTAATAATAAAATATTAAAACAGCATGGATAACTGCGCATGTACCTATTTACGGTCCTAATATCGCTAGGGTGCGACCCCGGCGATTCCACGAAATTTATTTGATCAAAATGCTCTCATTTCCAACGTATTTGGTAGGTACTAAATATCACTTTGAGTCCACAACTGAATGGAATAGGTACGCGGGGCGGCCGAGATGGTTAAAAACAAATAAAAACAACTGGTTTCAGTTTTTCTTTTTACCTCTAATCGATTTGTTCCCTACATAATTCCGGACCATTATTAAATGACTCTTTATACACACATATGCACAACTTCAACTACACACCTATATTAACCCAACCTTAGTCAATCACAACTTTCATCTAACAAATAAGCCCTTCAATCTCAAGTCTATACAATTCGCCCGCTCATTTCAGAAAATGCTACCGCAGTACTACCCCAGCAAATTACGGAGATACTTTCTCCACCACTGGCTCAACACTTTCGTATCCTTTCCATTTATCATTCCTCTCATACACATTAGTCAGGGCCTTCACTCTTTTTTTTCAATTGCCTCTTTGCTCGAGTTCTTTGTGGGTCTTGTCTGTATTTTATATGGAGTTTTGTTTCGTTAATTAGTTATGTTTTTAACACTTGAGTAGTCGCTAATGGGTCTACAGGACCCGGTTCAGTTGATTATAATGTATAACTTTTTTGTTTTGCACTACGCGACTTTGCCGTTCTTTCTACCTTCCTATTAATATCTTGCGAGTCAAGTCGTCGCCTCGCCAATCTATCTGCCCGCCGCATTTGTGACCGACGGACGTAAAAGGTGATCTATGGGTCTACTGGACCCGGTAGCGACCATATACGAAAGCAATAATTTTGTAAATGGGTCCGCTGGGACCCAGTAGCGACTATATACGTACTCAATTTTAATATAGTTATTTAGTACACTATATTTATGAATCTTATGTTTTTTTTAAGCGCAATCAAAAACATTATTTTTAACTTTATTGAAAATGAAAAACAAATCAAATTAAACTAAATTTAATTAAATTAAAGCAGGTTATCTATGTTTTGTTTCAATATTGGAGATGATTGATTTGCGGAGCTCATTGACGCATTTTTATATAATACAACCTGATCTGTTTTTGTGATTTTAAATATGTATAAAATAGTAGTTTAAGAAAATTTATTAAAAATAAATACATTAGTTACAATAATAAAAAAAAAAAAATTCAAAAATGGCAAATGTTACCTTACATTTGGCTTTTTTGTAATTAATCTGTTTTTGTAGAAATTCACTAAATTAAACTGTTGATTTTTGCAAATACTGTTGTTGTATTACCCTTTAATAAAAAATATTTAACTTACATAAGATAATTTTGAATACTTCTTAAGAGTATCCGCATATAATTTACTGGGTCCGCAGGACCCGGTAGCGACTATAAGCGTTTGAAATAAGGGTGCGACTGCTTAAGTGTTAATTTATCTGTCCCGTTTTGTTGAATGAGATTGGTTTTAAGGACTTCAATGAAATGTCAATTTTTATTAAGATGTCTTTAATTCTGTGTATATGATTACCAGTATATAGGTAGACGTTGTCCAACCATACGGTCATAATCATTGCGAATCCAGTATTAATACTAATTGGAACGCGCTCACATTTCGTAGATGTAATATCGCTCTTTGCAATCTTTTTGTTGAGGTCCAAAAAACCACCGCTAATCGGAGAAAACGGCGTAAAGAAAATTCGCTTCCCGGAAAATGTAGATTACTGTGTAACTTCATTCTGGGTTTTGTTAATACGCCGATTAACACAATTTAAATATTGTATTTCATAAAATTACTATGAAGTAAGAAAAAAACCGTGGTAGTTTAGTGGTCGCCTACGGCCTCTCAATAGAGGGCCGTCGATTCGAATCTCTGGGACGCACCTCTAAGTTTTCGGAATTTATGTGTGAAATTGCATTTGAAATGAAAAGGAAACACTGTGACGAAACCAAACCTGGGTATAAAATTGCTTCATAACAGAACTGCATACCAATGAAGCCATTTCCTAATAAACGAAATAAAACTCAAGTCCTCTAATTCTGAGAAGATGCTTGTGCCTAGCAGTTAGACACAATATAGCATAGAATATAGCTATTAAGATAGCTATTGAGAGAGTTTTTTAGAAAAAACCATATTTTTTGCCGTTTCAAGGAATACTCAGTGCGCAAGGCCGACTTTTACTTGGCAGGTTTTTCTGTAAGTGTTGAAAATACACCTACTTGGATTTATTTTCAGTATAATACTGATTTCTTACCTAATAGCAATATGGTGCCAGCGGAAGTCATATAGTGGGACTGCGAGGTATATAGAGCGGGATGCGCCCGCGCCTGCGTGGACGAGGCGCGCGGCGCCGCGGCCGGCCAGCTCTAGCGAGAGGAAGGAGCCGGTGCGCCGGCGCGAGCGCAGCGAGAACAGCGTGCCTTGCCCGTACCCACCACTCTGTGGAAGGAGATGTGGTTAGTCAGGAAGAAAGAGTACCTATAATTCATAACGATAAAGTTACACATAGATTAGAGGAGGAGTGTATTGTGAAGCGTCGCAAAAAGCATTATCTGCTGATATTTCACGAGTCGGGTTTATTGTCTGAACACAGGTGCAAAGTTTTTAACCGGCGAAAAAATGGAGGAGATTCTCAATTGGAGGTGTACATAGATATTATAATGTATTTGTTTAATATTATGACGCCAGCGCCACATAACTTTTTACAGAGTGGTCCCAATTTAATAATAAAATTCTTTTTTTATTAGAAAGGGTATAGCGAAAAGAGGTGGTAGGAAAGGAAGTAGGAAAACAGGGTACGAGGGCCACACCGAAATGATCGGGAATTGAGTACCCGGGACTGAGTTAGCGTAACACCTTTTTGGTGACGTGAGTACTAGCTACTTACGATCAAAATGACGTTTATAAAATTAAAAAAAAGTGTTTTGTTTTTTTTTTATTCTCATTTAAACTTGACAAGTCGATGAGCAAAATGGACCTCACGCGAGAAAATTTTCGCGCCATAATTTACCACAACTTTCGTCGCGGGATATTGCGAGATGAGTGTATCGCTGAGCTTGTATTTATTTATAATGATGAAGCATCAAACCAAACAACAATATATCGTTGGTACTCAAAGTTTCGGCGAGGTCGTTCCTCTCTCAGCACCGTACCTCCTACCGGTCGACCAAAAACAGGGGTAACGGCCGAAAATGTGGCGGCCGTGCACAAAAATATTTTAGAAGACCAACATATTACCTATGAGCAGATACGAGCGACTATGGGCATTGGAATGACTGCAATTCAAAAGATTTTGCACGATGGACTGGGTGTCAAGGAGCTTGTTTCCCGCTGGGTGCCTCATAATTTGACTGAAGAGCAAAAGGCGGCTCGTGTTGATTGGTGCCGCTTTACTTTAAAACGGTTTAATGGAGGAACGTCAAAAGCCGTTTATAACATCGTCTTAGGTGACGAAACATGAATTTATTCCTATGAACCCGAAACAAAACGTCAGTCGGCAGTTTGGGCCTTCGAAGATGAGGTGAAACCAACGAAAGTGATGCGTTCCCGTATCGTTTCTAAGAAAATGATCGTATCGTTTGATTCCAAAAAGGGACATGTGACTACAATTCCACTACAGGAAGGCAGAACGGTTACAGCAGATTGGTACACCTCGGTTTTTTTACCAGAAATGTTAGCCAAATTCCGTGCAGGCAACGCTACTCGTCGGGTCATCTTGCATCTGATAATGCGAGCTCCCATACTGCTCGCAAAACAAAAGACTTTTTAAACGGGGAAAACATTGAGTTGATGTTTCAGCCTCCATATAGGCCCGACCTGAGTCCAAACGATTATTTTACGTTCCCCAGAATTAAAGATATGTTGCGTGGTCAACGGCTTAAAGACCCAGAAGCGGCAGTAGAAGCTTATCAATCGGCCATTTATGAAGCAGCTACTTCCGATTGGAATTATTGTTTCAAAAATTGGTTCCAAAGAATGCAAAAGTGCATTAATTGCAGGGGAGAATACTTTGAAAAACAATAAAATATAATTTAGGTAAAATATGCGTGTAGTTTTTTTTATTCCCGATCATTTCGGTGTGACCCTCGTATGATTGATTATTCGCTCACAGATTTTAATGCTGCGTTGTGTGCTACTCACTACATAATATAAAATAAAGTCGCTTTCTCTGTCCCTATGTCCCTATGTATGCTTATATCTTCAAAACTTCACAACGGATTTTGATGCGGTTTTTTTAATAGATAAAGTGATTCAAGAGAAAGGTTTTTATGTATAATTCTATGCAGACGAAGTCGCGGGCAGCAGCTAGTTACAAATATATATGGATGTTTGTTACTTTCACGCCAGAATGGCTGGACAGATTTGGATCGTATTTGGCACAGAGATAATATAGTCTGAAATAACACAGGCTTTTTATCCCGGAAAGTTCTTTGCAGACGAAGTCGCGGGCTACAACTAGTACAAAACAAATACGAGACCCAACGTAACTAGTGTTCTCGGTTGACTGCCGCATCAAAGGTGTGATCGAGCGCGCTCCGGCGAGTGCTCACTCGAACCAACAAACGTGCGGCAACGCTTTGCTTTTACACCGACTAAAATGTTATACGGTTGCTACTGCTAGTTTTACTACACTTACATACACAAATCACGTCTATATTCCTTACGGGGTAGAAAGCTTAAGGTGACAAGCCCTAAGGCCCCGTTTAGCAAGATCGTCGGCGTATACTGGAAAGGGGAATCAAAATAGCAAAATAGCTATTACTGGTCCTACCAACTAATATTATAAATTTGAGAGTATGGCTATCCTACTTCCTACTCTCCTATTTCCTACTACCTACCTTTCTACTAGTCCTACTTCCTACTCTCCTATTTCCTACTTCCTACCTTCTTACTAATCCTTCTCTCCTACTTCCTACTAGTCATACTCTCCTACTCTCCTACTCTACTACTTCCTACTAATCCTACTTCCTACTTTCTACTAATCCTACTAAAATCATACATGCGAAAGTTTGTGAGGATGCATGGATGCTTGTTACTCTTTCACGCCAGAATGGCTTAACAGATCTGGATGTATTTTGGAACATAGTTAGATTATTGTCCCGGAACATCCCGCAGGATAGTGATATACGATTTTTTTGCAGGGTAACACCTAGTTTGGAAATAATACTAAGTTTCTATATACATTAATTATGCCTTTAAATTGTTATTTTTTTAGAACCTTGTTATTTTTTTTAGAACCAATAACTATTCACTAGCAAAATTACAAATACATTTGCGTCACTAGATTTATCATATTTTACAAGACTCTCTTTAAAATGTACATTGTTACCTAAATCCTTTATGGTGATACAAAGGCAAATAAATACACGCTCAGGTGGACAGCGGAGGGTTACTCAGAGGTTCCTTTGAAATGTCGCAGCGCTGCAAATTCACAGCTTAAAATCACCAAATAAAATTTCATGGAACAAAATAAAACATAATAGGAAGCAAAGTGGAAAAGCAGATTTAATAATTTCGAATATCGTTTTACATTTCGCCAATCACGGAGGTTTGTGGAACAAAAGATCAAAGTTGTTTCGAGGAATTCAGTAAAATTCACAACAAGCAAGATTCTGGGCTCGACCGAATTGTTGGAAAACGTTTCCCTTAGTATTTAGTTGTTATAAAAACAACTGAATCTCGCATTGAGTACACAATTTAAGGTGTACAGATAATTTAACGATTTGTCCAAGCGAGTCCGACCTTAAACAGACCGTGACAAAAATGAAATTTATTTGTCAAGATATTGAAGAGTCATTATTTTGAACAACTTTTATAATGGTGTAAGTGAAGTCTAAATAAACGTCTTTTTCAATGCAAAAATACCGAAAGTAGTAACTTGTGTCACGAGGGAGCAAAATTATGTATATACGGCGAGGGCGCTACATTGGATCCAGAATGTAGCAAAGGATTCTACAATAGAATCCTGAGCGTAGCGAGGGATTTTAAAGTAGAATCCAGAGCGTAATGAGGGATTCAAGAGTTAACGCCTAAGATGAAATTAATTTTGCTCCCGAGTGTCTCGGCTGGAAAAGAATTCTAAATATAATTAAAAAGCGTAGAAAATGTCTATTGTGTTTAATCCAAATCTGTTCAGTCCTTGCTGCGTGAAGAAGGAAAAAACATACACACTCGCTCGATTCGATTCCATTGACTCAATATATAGATTTTTGTTTAAAAAAATACCGTGAACCGATGACCTCATTAAGATCGGAGGATCGCGCTGGATGCAAGCCGCTTCCAACCGGTCTTATTGGAGATCTAAAGGAGAGGCCTATGTCCAGCAGTGGACTTGTAATGGCTGAGATGATGATGATGATGATGACCTAAATCAGGAACTTACCTCAGGTCGTAGTCTCAGCGACACGAACAGTGTGAACTCCCGTGGGAACATCCTCCCATTAGGGAAGAGCTCTGAGGAGGCGATCCAGATGTAGGAGTTGGGTCGCAGGCTGAATGCGTGAGGGCGGTCGGCCACTGACCCCCAGCGGGCCTGGGCTGGGTGGAAGTTGCGACGGGCGCCCGGCGCCAGTGGGTTTATTGTGCCTATGAAAAAAAAAATGTTGCTGCTCGATAAAGAGCACAAGAGGCATTTCATCTTAGTCCTCTAGGTTGGCAACGCATCTGCAATCCTTCCGGGGTTGCGGGTGTCTATGGGCAGTGGTGATCACTTACCATCAGGTGACCCACTTGCTCGTTTGCCTTATTACTCATATAAAAAAAATAAAAAAAAATAAAGCACTAGTGTTTTGATAGATCGATAGTCATTATACTAAGGTTTTGTATGAACTTGGGGACATGTTTGTTTACAAAAGCGTTAAAATGGATTGGAATGGACTATAGAGTATCACAGTTTATGAAACTACCCGCAATTCATACTTTTTTTAAATGTTAAGGTTATGTAAATTTTAACGTGACTGGTCTCAGGGGTTTGGTGGTTAAATACAAAGTTATTTTACGTTTTACGTTTTCTTCCATGCTGGTCTGGGAGTAAAGTAAAAACATAGAATGTACCAGTTGTTTCTCTTCCCGTGCACATGGTAAAAGCCCATCGAGGGAATGGGCGAAAATCTTTGGAATCATGTTATAGGCGATGAGGCTAGCAACCCATCACTATTTTGATTCCATTTTCCACCTATACGCCCATAATCTTGCTAAATGTGGCTTTAGGTCTTGTTAATTAGACTCTGTCTACCCTGTAAGGGATAAAGACGTGATTTGTGTATGTGTATGTGTGACTTCCACGAAAAAACATAGAATGTACCAGTTGCCTCTCTTCCCGTGCACATGGTAAAAGCCCATCGAGGGGCGAAAATCTTTGGAATCATGTTATAGGCGATGTGGCTAGCAACCCATCACTATTTTGATTCCCCTTTCCACCCATGTATGTATGTATGTATGTGTAATAACTTGTAAACGTTACATAACCCATGAAACATCGTTCGACAGCAACATAGCGCCCGCTTTCATTTTAGATAATTACCCTGCACGATGGTCGTGATTAATTAATCAGAATATTCTAGAACACGCATTTACATAATACGGGCAATTATTTCGGGTCGCGTATCGATCTGGTAATTTTAGAAAGTCGAGGTTGTAATGTTTAGCTACGTGATGTTTACCACAAAATCAGACTTTCATGGCTAAATACACAAATCACGTCTTTATCCCTTTACTGGGTAGACAGAGCCTAGGGTGACCTAGAGGCCACGTTTAGCAAGATTGTGGGGCTAGGTGTAGATGGAAAATAGAATCAAAATAGGGTTGCTAGCCGCATCTCCTATAACATGATTCCTATGACTTTCGCCCATTCCCTCGATGGGCATTTACCATCTGCCCGGGAAGAGAGGCAACTGGTACATTCTATGTTTTTTCTTTGCTCCCAAGCATGGAAGTAATGTTCATGGTTAAAACTATGCTGTAATCTCTCTACACTCCTTTATGTAACGTATTATTTTCCACATAATTTCCACATCGTTATCCTATCGATTCTGATTCTAGAAAAAATGTGTCCCGAAATTTCCATTCCAGTTCGTCACTTTTTTGAATATAGTGTAAGGACCGTGACGAAGAGGGAAAAAATCCATAGTAAAACTGGGACACATTTTTTCTTGTATGAGAATCGATAGGGTAAACGATTCTGAGTAAGAAAAACCCAAAATAGTAAAGTTAAATTCTGGAAAAAATGTTCATGGGGACCTTTTTTTGGAAAGCGCTCAGCTGTCTTGCACGTGTGTTACAAATTAGCAAGGAAGCTGTTTTTACTGGTTAGTTTAAAAATAATTCCCTTATGAAAAAAAAACATTATTTCTTAATAAAATATGAAAATATCGTAAAAAAAGATAACAAGAAGTGAAATTAAAAGTAATGTCGGTCAAGAAATACGGGAAAAATGTCGGTTATTTTTGTAGCTATTTGAAAAAAAAATGTTTAGTACATAAATGAACTTTTATTGAAAATCAAAAAAAAATCATTAATATTCTCTATTGTAATTGTCAAATTATGCTTCCATAAATCGATGCTCAAAGTGTACGACGTCAAAGGGCTTCATTTAAAACCAAATATTGCGATGTTTTTTTTTACAGGAGTATAATCAAACCAAGCTAGCCACCTGCTGAAATATCACGGAACAACTTAAAACACCCTTGTAAACAAAATACTAAGCAGTTAGCAATTTATAGTAACTTTACCTTCGCACGCAAATGAATTACAGGAGCGCCCTTGCTCGCCGTAACCTTCGCAGGATGCGCGGGAGCAGTACCTCCGTCGCACTTGCTGCCCGCCGCCGCAGGTTTTGCTACACGCCCCCCACTCCCCCCAGCCCGCCCAGCCTGTGAACAAAAGCATTTAGTGCGTGAGCGTTCCAAGTAGTTCAGCTAACCGGTAACAGATGGCGCCATGCGTTAAAGATTTTTATTTCGTTTAAATCTAGACAGTTCGATTTCTAGGTTAAATTTATATAGTAGTATAAAATAATGTCGCCTGTGGCTTCATTTTTTTTTTTTTTTTTTACTACAAACTGACCAGTGATTGACCTCTATCTCACTTGGTGGAAAGTGCAGATGAGGCCAAAGGTGTAACTCACTGGTTCAGTAATAGCCTATTCACTTTAGCCTTGAAGAGCCCTAGATTGTATCTGTTCGGAAATACAGACGATGGGAGCGAATTCCATTCCCTAGCAGTTCGCATTAGGAAGGATGAAGCAAACCGCCTCCTGCGGGTCAATGGTATGTTGACAACAAATGGGTGTTGTCGGCATTTAGATATTTTAGATGAAATTAGATGAACTAGTGGCAATGTGCATGCCACATTGCTCGTAGAACAGACAGCCGTTGGGAGAGAGAAGTTCTCGAGTGGCGACCGCGAACCAGAAGACCTGTTGGCAGGCCTTTCACTAGATGGAACGACATCGTGAAAGTTGCGGGGAAACTGGTGGACAGTGGCGTAACTATAACGTCTGGGGCCCGTGGCAAATTCGTCAGATCTCCTCCTCCGGCTCCTTCCTCAAAATAAAGAAAGTGCATCAGCGTCCCTTCTGTGCTCTAAACCAAGCCAGTTCGGGGCCCCCTAGAGTTAGGGGTCACTGGCATTTTGCCACCCCTGCCACCCTATAGTTACGCCACTGCTGGTGGATGCAGGCGAGTTGTCGTTAATTATGGTGTGCTAAGTTGCTGGTGGGCTGAGTTGGAGGGACGCGGAGCGAGAGGCACAAAATAGAAGCGGATGGAGACGTCTCACGAAGGCCCTCTGTACCGCTGGGGTACTATAGGAGAGCAACAACAACATGGTGTGCTAAGGGGGAGGCCTTTGTTCAACAGTGGACTTCTTTAGGCTGATTATAATGAGATGAAACTGTTTTTTTTCACAAAGGCGTTACGTATTGAAATGGTGATAAGTTTCTCGGCCATCGTAATAATCTCGGCCACGAATGTAAAATCGTGATATCTGTATAGGAACTTTATAAGCATTTGTAAGTAATTTCCTCGAAACACTTACCCGTAATGTACGTCAATGGGACCCGAAACGCTTATACATTAGGAAGTTTTGGTACATTTCATTGATTACATTGTTGTAATTTCACAATCGAAGGACGAAGCCATTTCAAACTTCAATTAAAACTTTGGTGTTTGTTAAAAGTTATAATCTGCTGTATTTATAGTTGTTTCATCATAAGAAGTTGTGCGTTTCATTAATTTAATTTAGAGGACGTGATTGTCTTCTTCTTCTTATTTGTGGCGTATCAAGTCGTTATAGCGACGACAACTTTACTACGCCAATGTCAAAGTAACAAAAATATAATCAGAAAATCTTGTGACAAAATGTCGGCGACGTTCTACGTAACGGTAATGGTCAAAGACCCCCCTCCCCCCTGTCGGGCTCTTAGCCAACGGTCAATGATATCCCTCAGAAACTGTCAGGAAGTCATTAGCCGATGCCCAGGGTGCACCGGACCAAGCTCTGCTCTTCCCCCCGGACGGGATTGTCCTTGACGAATATAAGTTTTTTTTTTAAAAAGTATTTTTGAAAGACTTGGTTTTATGTTTGTTACTTTGATGAAATTTGGCACACAGGGTCGCGGGTAGTTATTGTGTGTATGTGTGCTGGGGCGACGCGTGTGTTTGCCTAGAGACTTAAGTCTGTGATATGTCAAGCATATGCCGAGTCTCTCTTTGGTAGTCTGTGTTTATTTTTGTACCGTTAAGGCTGTGAACAAATTACTGAATATTTTTTTTTACAAGACAAACTGGCATGTAGTTTATGGACACCTACACCATTAAGACTCCTGGTGGGTTCCCGGCCTTGCGAAAAATTGTACGCTCGCCTTTTAAAGGCCCCATGTTATAGCAAGTTGGGAAAACCTCTGTATTCTATTCCACCAAGTGAATTTTATCAGCGGGCGACTTTTGTCTGCCAGCCTATTTCACCAATTCGACAACTGTCGGTGACAAGTGACAATTCGAATTGCAATGCGTGGTCAAGCTTTGGTAAAAAGGGGTATACACGTAAACCCGTAGCAATATTAACGGATGAATATATTGCTCTAGGGAATCGATGCAGCCACGTATTTGCGAACTACATATATGAAACTCAGAATGGGGTTACGTTGTGAAACAAACCAGTGTCCTTCAACTTTATAAACTCAATTATACTGCTTTGAAGTGTTAACTTCTTTGGCGTTTCGTAAATTCGTAAGATTGTTCGTAATACGAACGTTGATTTCGTCTCTTACTCGTAAGCTACTTTTAAGTGTGGTACAAGGTGTGGAATAACAAAGCGTTCGCTCCGGTGACCGTGGTTCAAATCCCGCGTAGAAAAAGTATTTTTTCTTTTTTTTTAAGTGTGTTGTGTAGTTTTCGCTTCTGTCGGTATTCCCGGAGTGCAACCAGTCCGGTTTTTTTTCAAAGATACCGTAACTGTAAAACTTTCGGTTAGGTTATTTAATTACTAGCTGTTGCCCGCGACTTCGTCCGCGTGTGTTTTTGTGATACTTACGGCTTTTCTCGATATCAAAATTATTATTATTATGACTATTAACTTCGTCACGTGAACCACTGAAAGTGTGTACGAAACTATACTTTTAGAATTACCTACGTCATGAAAATAATAATTTGTGACACGGAATCTTGAAAAAAAAAACAGGTGTGAACTGGTTAATGACTCATCACACTTATTTATACCTTATTTTACAAAATAGTTTAATTTATAGTTTTGTTTATAGTTTCTTTATTCAAAAAAAGCTAAGTACAGTTTTAGTTACCTACATCACTATTAATTTCGCCGAACTATGACGCTTATTGGCGAATACTGCGCTCACTTTAACGATATTTTGTACCCTGATTAATTTAAAAAAATAAATATATTCTAATCAAATAATAGGTACATAAATGTTGACCTGTTTTTACCTTACGACTAACAATTCATTTACCGTTTTAATTAATATTTTGCGACTGAATTTTTTCTAGCAGAAGTTTTTTTATTTATTTTCTTGGTTTAAGTAGGTAGCTACAGATTATTAACACTTATTATCTTTATCTACAAATTAATTACCTACAGAGGCCTTACCATGACGTCGTAATGCGATTCAGTTAAGGTTCGCTCGCTGTCAGATTCATACTAAAAGCACAAACTTTTTTCACAATAAAATTCTGACATGTTCGTAGCGCAGACGTAAACGCGCCTTTTGATTTTGATTTTTTAGGCAAAGATATTAAGAGCATACAGCCAAGCGTTTCACGCTGCCCTCATAATATATCAGGTTTTCAAATAAGGGTGCGTTCAAAAACCGAACGCGTTGTGAATAATAGCACATAAATAAAAACAAAGTAACGGTATTGCATTTGCATATTGAACTTTAGGTGTTAGGTAAAGAACACAATTTAGGACGCCAATTTAGGTTGATTTAGATTTGACGAAAATGTCTTCGTTGAAAAATACGTGTACAGCATGTAATTATTTTATTAATGTTTTTCACAATTGACACAGTTTTCCGGCTTTATGTCTTATGTACATTCGTATCTATCTATTTTCTCCGTAGTATTATTTTGTTTGTAATTATTACCAACTACTTATACCGAGGAAAGCTGATTTTCTTGAGTTCCGCTATTTTGTGCGTAATCACCTCAAAAATTAAATTTCAAGAAAACTGAGAAATTATATCTACCTGTATTAAATTGGAAGTATTATTTAGCAATTTTAAAAGGTTACACTTCATTGGTTTTTATTGTATAGGTGTATGAAGTTAATTAATTTTAAACACAAAACCCTCTTTTTTGCGCCTCTGGGTGAGATTAAAAAAAATGCTTAAACAGGTATTTCCTTATTTTTATTACTAAGTATTTATTCTGAGTTTCATGATCCTAGAACAATCTAATTTTATTTTTTCATACAAACTTTAACCCCCCTTTTCACCCCCTTTTTCCAAAAAATTCCAAAATTTCTGTAGCCTATATCCTATTCTGAATTTATTGAAATAGATTTGTGAACATTTCAACAATATCCGTTCAGTAGTTTTTACGTGATGCTCAGTCAAACAAACAAACAAACAAAAATTTTAAAAATTGTTTTAATATGTTCAGTTACCGATTTTAAGTCACCCTGGTCGGTTTTTTTTTTTTAAATCTTCAATGTACAGATTTTTTGGTCTCAACGATTTTATTATATGTATAGAGAAGTTAATTAATTTTAAACACAAAACCCTCTTTTTTGCGCCTCTGGGTGAGATTAAAAAAAAATGCTTAAACAGGTATTTCCTTATTTTTATTACTAAGTATTTATTCTGAGTTTCATGATCCTAGAACAATCTAATTTTATTTTTTCATACAAACTTTAACCCCCCTTTTCACCCCCTTTTTCCAAAAAATTCCAAAATTTCTGTAGCCTATATCCTATTCTGAATTTATTGAAATAGATTTGTGAACATTTCAACAATATCCGTTCAGTAGTTTTTACGTGATGCTCAGTCAAACAAACAAACAAACAAACAAACAAAAATTTTAAAAATTGTTTTAATATGTTCAGTTACCGATTTTAAGTCACCCTGGTCGGTTTTTTTTTTTAAATCTTCAATGTACAGATTTTTTGGTCTCAACGATTTTATTATATGTATAGATTATACCTCGCAACTAAGTAAAACGACGGCATAAGCCAACTCAACAAAGCAAAAAAACATCCACGTAAAAAACGTGCCTGGATTCGCAGCATAATTTTACAACTGCAACATTAAATATGATACGCTACTTGATGCAATTTCGCTTTGCTGTATCCATTTGGGAATAAATATTTTTCGAGATGAAATTTTTTAAAAACAGCTCCTCCGAGCTCTATAACGGCAACATTTACGACTCGCACTAATTACATTTTGCATCTGTATTCAATTTGAAATTTCGGTGGGATCCGGTGAAGGAAAACGTCGTGAGGAAACCTGCATAAGTACACCTGCGAAGCAATTTAACCATTTTAAATACTCAATTTAAGCCTCTGCTATAATTATTTTTCTTTGAAACTGTTTTGTTCAGGATTGTTAATAAACTAATCTAACCTATAGAGTTTTACAAGATGCCAATTATCAAAGCTCTTAAAAAAATGGGGTTTCAGAAAGAAAACAGTTAAGGCAAATTATTAGGCAAACATAGATGTATGGCTTATGAAACTCGGACAAAAGAAATACATCCCACTGCTAGGCACATCTCATCTTAGAATGAGTGAGCTTGGGCTATAGTTCCCACGCGGGCCCAGCGCAGATTGGGAACTTCACACACACCATTGAATTGCTTCGCAGATGTGAGGTTACCTCAGCATGTTTTCCTTCACCGAAAAGCACATGGTAAATTTCCAATGTAATTTCTTACATGAATTCCGAAAAACCTAGAGGTGGTGCCCAGGACGCGAATCCACGACCTTCTGCCTTGAATTTCAGACTTACCAACAGCATTCCAAATGGCTATATCAACCCCCAGGCTCCAAGGGACTGCGGCTGCTGTCGCTTCCAGCCAAGGTCCGTCCGGTGGCGTGGTCTCGAGGTCAACAACCGGGTCGCTGACTCTGGCGAAGACCACCAGCTCGCTCTGAGACGGCGCCATACTCCAGTTGAAGCAGGCTTCAAGTTGCTGCCCTATTTTGAGGTTTACTTGCCTGTGGATCAAAACAAGGACTTTTATTCTGCTTACCTATTTTTTTTACTCATAACGATGGGGAAGAACTAAGGTCTCCTATCTTACAAATTTTAATTATTGTAGTTTGAATTCTATTAAAAACCAATAGCTCCTATCTTACATCAATCCGAAATTACAAGATAGGAGATCTTGGTTTTCCACCGTCGTTCAATGGTAATTAAATGTCATTTTTAAGTTTTATCCATTATTTAAAATACTCGTAACAACACGAACAAAGAAAGATTAGTATCTAAATTCAAATCTAAAGTAAAACTAGTTTTTTAAAGCTAAATCAAATCAAAAAGGCCCAGGAGAACGCCCTAAGGTCTCCTTTTTTGGGCTTTTTCGGTCTTTTTTGGGCATCAGCGCACTCCTGGCTTATTACATTGAAATTGGCTATTTACACGCCCTAACCTAACATTTTCTCTCTCTCCCTCTCCCTATCTCTCTCTCTGTCTTTGTGCGTGTGTATATGTGTTTAATAACTATTAGTACCTACATTTTATATTATTGAATCTCTAAAATGAAACGTTTCATAGATCTTGTTATTTGTAATAGATGATGTTGTCACTCAAACTTTATCCAAATTGAATTGTGATGAACAAACAAAGACCTCGGATGAGAATTTATAATTCAAGCATTAAAATACTCGTACTACTGCCAGCAGTAAAATACAATGTACATTTTGTATGCAAATCAGTTTGTCTAGATGAGACTGTTGAACCTTCGAACATTCGTGAGATTTTACATATTTTTCACCAAATTACTCTCTGAATTTTAAAATAACACTCCTAAACTAAGCTATGCTAAAAAATACTAAATTAAAATAATATATACTGTCTGGAAGTTTGTAAGATACCATTTTAATAAGAATACAATTTCTGATTCAGAAATATTTAGGTATTCAAACAAATATTTAAGTTTTGCTAACGGTGCTACGGTGGATGCAAACCGCTTCCAACCGAGGCAACTAGAGGTCTATGGGGGAGGCCTATGTCACAGTATATATATAAGCTAAAGCAGTAAGGAACCTACGAACAAGTCGGTTGAAACGAAACACGCACACAGGCGCGCGCTTTACACGGCCCCTAAGCGGACCTCGTCCACTCCGCTCAGGCTCAGGTCCGCTTAGGGGCCGTGTAAAGCGCGCGCCTGTTGCGTGTTTCGTTTCAACTGATTTGTTCGTAGGTTCCTTACTGCTTTAGCTTATATATATACTGTGCCTATGTCCAACAGTGGCTGATATAATGATGATGAAGTTCCGCTTATAGGAGGATGCTCACGTGAGGTCATTAATACCGGGGTAGACCAAGCCTGAAACAACAAGACCTGAATGGAGGCGTATAGGTGGAAAGGGGAATCAAATTAGTGATGGGTTGCTAGCCGCATCGCCTATAAAGTGATTCCTAAGATTTTCGGGCTTTTAGAAGCAACTAGTACATTCTATATTTTTTCCTTTGCTCCCAGACAGGTTTATTGTCTAACTCGCTTGCAATCGCCATCGTGTTCATTTTGACAGTTCTTGTATGAATGTGACAGCTAGCTGATTCCGATGCCAATTGTCAGCCCATACATGAGTCAAAATGAACACGATGGTGATTGCGAGCGAGTTCTTTAGGTAATAAGCCTACAGCATGGAAGTTAAAAAATAAATTAGTTTACATTATTTAGATTACATTGAAGTCTTGAATGCTTATTGCCAACACAAAGCTTGTATTCAGCTCGATGCAGAACTACATTCCAATCACGTTTTACTTTTATTCTGAAAATTTAATTACACGGATCCCGACCTCTGGCTAAGTTTGGGGTTCCTTTTATTGAGTTCCGTACTAATCTCTAAGTTCCTACCAGGGGTTGAGGCGTGAAAGATGGGAGTTCGCGGCATAAAGATAGTTTGGCGATGACTTAAACCTTTTTTGGGTCTTCGCTCTCCGCCAAGTAGGCAGCAAAGTGTTATTTTATTTATCTGTTTTCAAAACAACCAACGCTTCCGCAAATACCATTACTGTCAAGAAGAACGCAGCGCAAGATGCTTGGCAGGATTTTTTTCTAAATAAAATGTGCCTACATCTAAGTTATATTTAAGCCCTAATAGAAGTAGGTAACGAACCAAATTTAAAAATAATTAAAAGTTTATAATAAATCTACATACATACACACACATACATACCGTCAGGCCTCTTTCCCACAGGGGTAGGCAGAGACTACTTTGTTCCACTTGCTACGATCCTGACATACTTCTTTCGCTTCATCCACATTCATCAATCTCTTCATACATGCTCGTCGGTTTCGGGTACTCCTGACCTGACCTTTTTCCAAAACGTCTCCTATTTGGTCTCGAAACGTCCGTCTAGGTCTTCCCCTCCCAACGTTACCATTCACACTCCCCATATAGATCTGTTTAGTTAGTCTACTAAATAAATAAATAAATCTACATTGCTTATATATTACATTTATTTTATTGGATGTACAGAGTCCCTAAAGTAACGTCTTAGATATGTTCTTAGACACGTCTAGTCCAAAAATTGGTCTACCTCCAGTGAAGGTATAAAACGCCTTCAAATTAGACAGACAATACAAATCTCCAACTTCATTAAATTATGGTCTTCTATCGGATTATTTTATTTACAACCGCTGTTCGTTCATTATTTATACCCACAACTACAAGTCTGCGTGCAAGCTACACTGTTTACAAACTTGCCCACTTTCTGCACAGTTTTCACTTTGGCTTGTTAATCGCTTCACAACAATTACTGTACAGCACTGATACGGTTTCCGGCACTTGACTAGCTATAACTAGCTGCATATTGGTTTACTCTTCACTATCACTACTCACTACATAGTATAAAATAAAGTCGCTTTCTCTGTCCCTATGTCCCTATGTCCCTATGTATGCTTATATCTTCAAAACTACACAACGGATTTTGTTGCGGTTTTTTTTAAATAGATAGAGTGATTCAAGAGGAAGGTTTTTATGTATAATTCTACGCAGACGAAGTCGCGGGCAGAAGCTAGTAATTACTAAAGTACCAATGTTTTCACTGTGACATAATGTTCATTTACCTATTTGAAAGCGTTATGAACCGCAGAAAAGCCACTGATACATTCTATGCTTTTTCTTTTCTTCCATACTAGTCTGGGAGTAAAGAAAAAGCATATGCTATGCTTACCATGGTAAAAGCCCATCGAGGGAATGGGAGAAAATCTTAGGAATCATATTATTGGCGGTGGGGCTCGCAACCCATCACTGTTTTGATTCCCCTTTCCATCTGTACGTCCACAATCATGCTAAACGTGGCCTTTAGATTTTGTTGCCTTAGGCTCTGTCTACCCCGTGAGGGATAAAGACGTTATTTTTGTATGTATGTATGTATGTATCAACCACACAGAACACGTAAGTGGCGTGGTCGCTGTCATGGATAGTTCAAAGTGACGCCTGATTCATCCAAATTTCTTGCCAAGCTGCCAAGTTTCTTGCGCCTTCTTGGCAATGATGGTTTTCTAAAAGTGCTGGTATTTTCAAAAACAGAGATGTAAAAGAGACTTGTCCATTAGCGAAATAAGCTGACATTGATTTTGATTTTGAAATGCCGAGAATAATAAAAATCCTTTCGTAATCACAATTGAAATTCCTTTCCAATGGAACTCAGCTAACTAGTTCAATTCGGCAATTCAATTTCGGCTAGTTCTCGAAGCTATGAAGAAAATTAACCAATGTTTATCTAACCTTGAGAACCTTAAGCCAACGAACATCCAATCTTATTATCATACCGACAGGATTCAGATTTCATCTTGATTACGGCGTAGGATCATTAGGCGCTTCTTCATTTTGTCAATAGTAGGTCATTTGGATTGCCAAGTTTTATTATACTTTGAGAAGGTAATAATTAAGATCTGTTTCCGAGAAAATCGTCTACAAAAATTGGTATATTGTTATTACACAGGAACCTTTCAATTTTCCGCGAATTCCAGGCCTTATTATATTGAAATTCAAACTTCCTATCCTGCCTTTCAACTCACACTTACAATCAAACGTTTTCCAAAAAAAAATCCACATGTACATTTTTTTCAGAATGTAAATATTTTGGGTTTTCTTTACTCTGAATCGCCTACCATCGATTCCCATACAAGAAAAAATGTGCCCAGATTTTACTATGGATTTTTTCCTGTTCGTCACGTTCAATACTATATGAAAGAAGTGACGAACTGGAATGAAAATTTTTGGACACATTTTTTCTTGTATAAGGATCGAAAGGGAAGGGGACTTCACACACATCATTGACTTTCTTCGCAGAAAACGATGTTTTCCTTCACCGAAAAGCCCGTGGTAAATTTCAAATGTAATATGGCACATAAAGTCCTAAATAACTTAAAAGAGCGAGCCCGGGCTCGAACCCACAGCCCTCTGCTTGAGAGGCCACAGCTTAAACCACTAGGATACCACGGCTTATAAAGATTGAGTGGGTTAAATTGAACGTAGTTGATTCGTCAACTAAATATCGTTGAAAATCATGCCAAGAAGTAAATTTACATGCATACTACATACATACATCACGTCTTTATCCCTTACGAGGTAGACAGAGCTTAAGGTAACAAAACCTTAAGGCCACCTTTTGCATGATTAAGGGCGTATAGGTGGAAAAGGAAATCAAAATAATGGTGGGTTGCTAGCCGCATCGCCTATTACATGATTCCTACAACTTTCGCCCATTCCCTCGATGGGCTTTTACCATCTGCGCGGGAAGAGAAGCAACTGGTAAATTCTATGTTTTTTCTTTACTCCCAGACCAGCATGGAAGAAAAAGTAAATTAGGAATATTAAAAAATGACGAATTCAAAAATGTCGTCATATTTGACACTTGCCTTCGACGACTTAATTTTAACTTTTAATCCACAATCTTTTGCTCCCAGGAGTCTCATTACAACCTGCAGTACCCTTTCAAATAACGCAAAAGTTCCAACGAATTCAGAGGAATGTGTTAATTAAGTCAGAAAAATCTGGGTAGCGTGAGCAATTCCAATTTCAAAGTCCCGGTAAAAGTACGAACTTCACGGCTTATGATTTTAAAACGGTTTTACTTCTGAAGTTAAATTACTTATGAAATTTCTTGAGATTGCTCTATGAACTCAATCATCAGTTTTTTTACTCTTCAACTCGGTTCTACATCATCATCCAAGTGGTGCCAGGAGGACTTTGTTAGTGTATACGAGTGTATTAATCTATGTATTCCTATGGCACGCTTTTCTGTCCAAAAAACTCAATGCATACATACATAGTCTCGTTAGATTAAGTTCCTTGCCTTGTTCTTTGTTTCTGTATTGGTTTGTTCTGATTTGTGATGTTCAATAAAAAGTATTTGTACACACGAGTACATACATACACGTATTTATCCCTTACGGGGTAGACAGAGCCTAAGCGTAACAAAGCTTAAAGGCCACGCTTAGCATGATTGTGGGCGTATAGATAGAAAAAAGGTGAATCAAAATAGTGATGGGTTGCTAGCCGCATCGCTTATATCCGATTCCTAAGATTTTCGCCTATTCCCTCGATAGGATTTTACCATCTGCGCGGGAAGAGAAGAGGCTCTGTCTACCCTATGTATGTTCAATAAAGTCGGTCAAAATACTAGTACAGTTAAAATACAACACAAAAATAAAAGCAATTTTATAATCGAAGCGAAATTATACCCAACAATATCCAAAGAAATGGGCCTATTAAGCCTATGAAAGACAGGAGCTATTATGCGCTATAAAATACCTGCCTGACTTCATAATATCAAAGCATGTTATGATAACATAGGGGTAGCGATCCCATTATGAATGCTTATAGGGTATTTTATGGTTCAACATTCTATTATCTACGCGGTGCAGTAGAATTATGGGTTGCTCGGCCTGTTTTTATTAGCAGTGAACTGTGGGTTGCGGAAATAAGTATCAGGTCAGTAAGTGAATTATGACAGCAATAGGTCCTTCCAAGCTGGTCTGGGAGCAATGAAAAAACAGAATGTACCGGTTGCTCCTCTTCCCGCGCAGATAGAAAAACCCCATCAAGGGAATGGGCGAAAATCTTAGGAATCATGTTATGACTATTTTGATTGCCTATTTTTTACCTATACACCCACAATCATGATAAACGTGGCCTTTAGGTCGTGTTACCTTAGGCTCTGTCTACCCCGTGAGGGATGAAGGCGTGATTTATGTATGTATGTATAGGTGCAATATTATAAGTAAATAATTTACTCTTCCAATTTCAAATAAAATGAGAACAGGTAAAAATAAAGTATAAAGTAGAATTGGCGAGAGAATAGTATCGTATCAGGTCCAATCTTTCCCTGTTCTCGATTGTTTTTTATATAAGAGGGGGCAAACGACTCTACCAACAGAACTTCTCGTCTTTAACAGGCGCCGCTTTTCATGCCCTAGGCTCGGGGAGGACTCCCCCCGAAGGGGTATATCCAAACTTAAAACTCTCCGGCGTTTCAGTCCAGTGTGATAAGGCAGTGGGCTGCCACGAGGGTTTCACCACTAACGTCGTGCCCCAGCTTCCGCCAGGACCGCGCCAAGAAGATACGCTGGGCCCGTCTTCTCTTAGCTGATGAGACCTTGCAATGCAGGTAGGTAATACCTTGCCGCTGCCTACCGCTGCGTGCCCTGGCGACTCGCCTCTGCACGCCACTCACTACTGGTCATTGTATATGTACTTACCTATCTGTGGTGTTGTAAGGTGAACCAGCGTATCTACTGACAGACGCCAGCTCCACACCCCCTCTGTATATAGACACTAGCGCTAAGTCTAGTGTTTTGCTCTGAAACAAAAAGTTTTAATTAGTTTTCTAGCTCTTTCGCACAATTTACTTTTTGGGGTGGCTCAGCTTTGCTCACACTAGTCTGGGGCCAAAAAAAAACATAGAATGCACCAGTTGCTTCTCTTCCCACGCAGATGGTGAAAGCTCATAGAAGGAATTGAAGAAAATCATGCTAAGCGTGGTAAGACCACTTTAGGTCTTGTTACCTTGGGTTTATCCAACCACAATAGGTCCACAATTAGAACAGCCATAACACCTGGTGAAAAGTCACAAATTTACAAAATATAATCGTAAGATTGTGTGTGTGTATCAGTCTGTGTCATTATAGCACTCAAACGGATGGACGAATTTCAAATTGGTATTTTTCATTTGAATCACGGTTAGCATAATTGTAGGCATATAGGTGGAATAGGGAATCATGATAGTGATGGGTTGCTAGCTGCATCGCCTATAAGATGATTCCTAAGATTTTCGCCCTATTCCCTCGATGGGCTTTTACCAACTGCACGGGCAGAGAAGCAACTGGATTCTATGTTAATTCTTCGTTTATTTTGTTGTAAGATTTAGTGTATAAAAAAGACGAATATTAAAATGGCTTTTGCGAAAATATGAAAGTACTACATAGACGACATGGGCAGTCATAATGTATCTAAAATACAGGATATTGCCCCATAAAGCTCGTAAGCTTCATATTGGTGCGGGCAACACTAAAAGCTCTGAATTTATAACTTCACCACACCCAACCTCAACGCTGCCAATATTATTAAGCAGTACGTACCTATACGTTTATTTGCTACTCGTGACTTGTTTTGAAAGGGATTTGTTTCTTTTTTTATTTAATTTTATTTATTGAAAACAAATTAATAATATACAGTTTAAAGGTTTGTGACAGCGGCCAAAAACTCAGCAGAGTTTATCTGCCGCTGCTAGTTACTCACATTAAATCCTTAAACTAAACAGATGAGTTATTGTTGTACTGCGTTACAGTTTAGGTAAAATGCTTTGACAATTCTCTTGCGTCTATTGGGGTTGGCACTCACTTCATTATGAGTTTCCGATGGTAACTCATTGAGAATACTTGGTAACATATACTGCCATGTGCGTTTGCCGTATACATTGGAACATTTTGGTAGAATATATTTCGGCAAGCAATCTAATTGACGGAGATTTTGTGATCTAACAGATTTATTCAAATAATGCAACTTATCTATTTCGTAATTAAGTACTTCATTTTTAATGAGGTTGTGAACACATACTACGTCACAATATTCAAAGAGCCTCGCCTCATCACCGCGCATCTTTTTCTTATTATTATTATTTGTTTATATTGTTTACGCTCTTCTGACTATGGCTTGCGGCGTCTTGCGTGGTCTGACAGTTTCGAGCTGGTGGCACAGCTAGCTCGCCTGCACGTTCCACTTCAGACTAAATTTAGTTTTAGGCCACGTTACCAACATCTTATGGCGGTGCCCTCAGCACGTAGTCGCTTGCAGTCAGTCACCGCTGCTTCGCGAGTTGCGTTATAGCAATGCCCTTCTCGCATCAACTCCAGAGTGTGATGTATTTGCTTGTCGATAGCGGAGTATGCGAGGCATGTTTGAGGTTCTGTGAGGTGATGGATGCTCGTCCGTCCTCTTGCACCTATTTTTTTTTTGTTATTTTTGTATTTGTATTTGTTTTGCTATTTTGTTTTACTTAGTATCACGCTTTGTCAGTTTTTATTATTAATTAATAAAGTAAAGTATATTACTGCAGGCAGATGCTGGATGCGTCAAGCTAAAGACAGGGCGCTATGGCGCTCATTAGGGTAGGCCTATGTCCAGCAGTGGACTAACATAGGCTGATGATGATGATGATGATGATGATGATATTACTTCCATGCTGGTCTAGGAGCAAAGAAAAAACATAGAATGTACCAGTTGCTTCTCTTCCCGCGAATGGTAAAACCCCATCGAGGGAATATTATATAGGCGATGCAGGTAGCAAGCCCTCATTTTGATTCCTCTTTCCACCTATAAGCCCTCAATCATGCTAAGCGTGGCCTTGAGGTCTTGTTACTTTAGGCTCTGTACCTGTATATTTAAACTAAAATTCTTATTTGTATTCGTTGTTTATCATATTGTGTGCGTTTCTTTAAGATCATAATATTCAAATGAGTTCCTGTAAGATGACACGAAGACGCAAGCACGTGATTTTGTTACCATAACGTGTTTGTTTACGTAATAGGACTAATAAACCTGAATAGAGGTTTACTACAAGTTAAAAGCCGTTCCTTCCGTCTGGGAGCAAAAAAAAACTTAGAATGTACCAGTTGCTTCTCTTCAAAAAAGGTAAAAGGCCATCGACGGAATGGGCCAATATAAAAACCTTTTTATAGAAATAGTAAGCAGTTTGATTAGAAATACCTATGCTCCATCCGGAATAGAGTTAATTTACCGAAGGAACAATTTCTAAACGTCATTGAAAATTAGAACAGAAAAATCCGAATTGTAAAGCTATGGCCGGGAATCGAACCGGGATCCTCGTCATTCCATGATGCGTGCTATACCCTACACCACGCATAGCAAGTAAAAAAAAAGATTCATTTCACTATAATTTTTAAAAAGCCATTTAGTAACATTTCCCAGTTTCATCCTCCAGTCCAGTGCAAAATGGAATATCGAATTATAAAATACTTCCATTCAATTTATCAACCAATCATTTTAGCGACTTTTATATCGTAATTTTGTACAGACAAAGAATTTAATTTCCAACCCAACTATCGTATTCGTATTGTATATAATTGATAACTTTTCGCAAAGAGGTTTCTGTAATGTCAAGTGTCAAATAATACGCATTTACATTTCAATAATATTACCAACATTTCAACGAAATGGGTAAGGAATTAAATTCCTTGACTGTATATAATACAAAATCCTGATGTAGCTTAAAATAGACTAAAGAAAGTTCCCGTACAAAACACCCAAACAGGCCAAGGTAAATAACAAGTTGTAATAAAGGCGTCATTACGTCGCTGTGTAATTATCTTTCGTATTCGTTCACGTAGTGCCGAATAATATTATTTATAATATTATAACTTCACGAAAAAAGGTTTACAATCACTGATTCTAGATTCTTATTGTTGCGTATTCCTTGGTTTTGATATTTTTTGTATATTTGTCTAATTTATTTTTTGTTTTATATACATTGATTGTCATGTGAATGCGTGAGTTGACTTACCATGGCGTTTCAATGGAGTTTCAATTCCGACTCAATTCAGGTTTTAGCTGTCAGTTTTAATATGGATCTGACAGCGAGCGAACGTAAACTGAATCGGAATTGAATCGCATTGCGACGTAATGGTAAGGCCCCAGTAAAGGAAAACGCAGTTATAGATAAAAAAGTTAAGTAAATGACTTGTTGTATGTAGTAGTGTACAGAATTGATAATTTTTCTAATTTGGAACGTCGATTTGTCTATTCGCATACATTACTCACAAATACAGGTCATTATTAGTTTCAGTATAAATTCAGTTTAGACCAAACGATCATTAGACCAAACATTAGATTAGACCAAATAATTATTCAAGCTTCCGATATAGACCCAGCCTCATTATACACATTAATCATACAATCCACGTCGTAGGATTCACTAATGTTATCCTGAATGGACCGTAAGTACCCATACACGCAGACGAAGTTCCGAGCAGCTAGCTATACATATGGATGAGTTTACCATAGCCAGGCTATTAAGGCAATCCCGCAAATTAAGCAGAACATCGGCTTGGCAAGAGTGGCACTGCGGGGCCAGCGCCTGTGGAAAAACAATAATGAGGCCATTTGTCTGGACCATTTTGGAAGCACAGGGAAGAAGATTAAAGGGATAGTGTTGTTTAGATTAACTATTCTAAATGCTAAAGTACACCATTTTATGGCCAAAAAAAAATTGACGACCACTTTGTTCGACCTACAGGCATATTTTGGTTTAGTTCAGTTTATTATTAGTTCATTAAGAATACACATTGGTTTACATAAAATATCGAGCAAAGATAATTCATAATTGAACACATGCACATACAAATCATGTCCATATCCCTAACGGGGTAGAACCTAATAGAAAATAATAGGACGCGCAGATGGTAAAAGCCCATCGAGGGAATGGGTGAAAATAATAGGAATCATATATTATAGGCGATGAGGCTAGCCCATCACTATTTTGATTCCATTTTCCACCTATACGCCTACAATCTTGCTAAATGTAGCCTGTAGGTACCTGTTACGTTATGTGTATGTATGTAGACTTATTTTAACTGTTAGATAACTGGGTTTCTTCGCAAAAAGTTGGTAAAAAGTAACGAAAGTTATTTTGAGATAAAGCCACATAAAACGCTAACATAAAGAACAAATCACGTAAAATTACGCCAATGTTTTATTCCTGTTCATGCGAGTTTATTTATCTGTCTGTTCATGCAACATTTATTAAGTACAAAAATAAAACCGTCCGTAAAAAAGCATGAAGATTGTTTCCAGCATTTAAAATGCAAAAAATACGTGTCGCATGGAATGTAAAACAACAAAGCAACTATAAAACGTTCCATTGTTTTTTCAAAAACAAAAATCCAGTGTATCAACAATCATTTAGTTAATGAATAGTATTAAACGACAAACTCTTAAAAAATATTAAAATGAAAACAGCTGAAAAATTAAATTTTGTTTTGTGCATGATCTAACTTGTGCTAGGATTTTTTAAAAAGAACTTAAGGAAAAAGTTTTGCAAAAAACGTCGCACGGGTGCAATCAGTGTTTCGGGTGCAATTATACATATAAACCTTCTTCTTGAATCACTCTATCTATTAAAAGTTTTAAAGATCTAAGCATACATAGGGACAGACAGACAACTATGTTTTATACTATGTAATGATGAACAGGACATTTCATTTTAGTTATAGATGCATAGTTACTGTTTTTTAAGTGACTTTAAAATAAAAATAATATAAAACTACATAATTATATTTTAAGTACTAAAGTAAAGGTACAATGTTCCTAGTCAGCCTAAATAAATAATAATTAAATAAATAGTTAATATTATCAATGTACATTCGAGGGCATAAATATCGATACGTACACATCATGTCAATATTATATAAAATATGTGTCACCGAACTTATTGTTTGTGGCATAAAGATCTATATACCTTCCTTCACATATGTTTTTTGACATCTTGTTCACGTACATATATTTATATCCTTGACTGTACACATCAAAAATGTACATACATACATACATACATTATATCACGTCTTTATCCCTTACGGGGTAGACAGAACCTAAGGTAACAAAATCTTTAGGCCACGTTTAGCATGATTAAGGGCGTATAGCTGGAAAGGGAAATCAAAATAGTAATAGGTTGCTAGCCGCATCGCTTTAAGCCTATAACACGATTCCTAAGACTTTCGCCCAAAAATGTGTATACTTATAATTAAGTTAACGAAATATCTCTTCAGACTCACAAATAATTTCAATCATCTTGAAGTCGTATTCTTAGCAAATACTTCTTCGGGTGAAATTGAAATATCCACGAAACAGAATTTAATCTTTAGCGACCTGTCCTAAACATAAAAGAGATAATAATTTACATTTCGTAGTTGACGTTATAGAAAATATTCTGTTATTAAATGAACACGAAATGAAATATGAATGGATGGAATAGAAGGCTAGATAAGATATTCTCACATCACATTTAGACGTTACTTATTTAGGTTTTGTTGAAAATTACTTTTCGATGGTGAAGAGGCAAAAGAGGCCGAAGAAACAGAATCACGTATGTCTGTCCACAGAGAACTGTCTGTCATATTGCGAAATCGTATGAGAAAAGGTTCCAACCGGATAGAAACGGCAACAAACTGAGCCTATTGTCACTAGAGTCTAGTGTAAGTTTTCGCATATTAAGACGTCTCGACCGCGTTCACGTAAACGTCTCAATTACTATGGAATAATTGGCAGCGCCACTTGTGGATCGAAACGGGCAACAAACTGTTCTTATAGTATTTGACATTGTAACGCAAACGCGTTCGAGACGTATTTTTTACCGAAAACCTACACTAAGCATACTGAGACTCTAGTGTAAGTTTTCGCATATAAAAACGTCTCGCATAGTATTGTTCTCATAGTATTTGACATTTTAACGCAAACGCGCTCGAAACGTATTTTGTGACCGAAAACCTACACCAAGCATCCTGAGACTCTAGTGTAAGTTTTCGCATATAAAAACGTTTGGTATATACAACAGTATTGTTCTCGTAGTATTTGACATTTTAACGCAAACGCGTTCGAGACGTATTTCGTGGCCGAAAACTTACACCAAGCAAACAGTGTGCTTAGTGTAGGTTGTTGGTCAAAAATACGTCTCGAACGCGTTTGCGTTAAAATGTCAAATACTATGAGAACAGTTTGTTGCCGTTTCGATCCGCAAGTGGCGCTGCTAATTTTTCCATAGTAAATTGAGACGTATACGTGAACGTGTTCGAGACCGTTTTTATATGCGAAAACTTACACTAGAGGCTCGTTATCATAGTATTTGATATTTCAACGCAAACACGTTCGAGACGTATTTTTGACCGAAAACCTACACTAAGCATACTGTTGTCATAGTATTTGATATTTCAACGCAAACGCGTTCGAGACGTATTTTTGACGAAAACCTACACTAAGCATACTGTTGTCATAGTATTTGACATTGTAACGCAAACGCGTTCGAGACGTATTTTTGACCGAAAACCTACACCAAGCATACTGTTGGCATAGTATTTGAAATTTTAACGATAACGCGTTCGAGACGTATTTTTGACCGAAAACCTACACTAAGCATACTGTTGTCATAGTATTTGACATTGTAACGCAAACGCGTTCGAGACGTATTTTTGACCGAAAACATACACCAAGCATACTGTTGTCATAGTATTTGACATTTTAACACAAACGCGTTCGAGACGTATTTTTGACCGAAAACCTACACTAAGCATACTGTTTGTTGTCATAGTATTTGACATTTTAACACAAACGCGTTCGAGACGTATTTTTGACTGAAAACCTACACTAAGCATGCTGTTGTCATAGTATTTGACATTTTAACGCAAATGCGTTCGAGACGTATTTTGTGACCGAAAACCTACACTAAGCATACTGGTGTGAAAGTTCAGCCAATCCAGTCAACGCGTAAACTATTGTGACATCAACTGACCTCGGCTTTAATAAATACGTATCAGCACCCGGATTCACACGCAGTTAAACAGCGTACGATTGAATATGAAATTATGCAAACAAGCGCAACATCATGCATCATTAATCAGCACCATAGCTGATTTAACCCGATAAGTGCATAAACGCGACAGTTTGAAAGGATTGGTAATTTTGCAGCCCGTTCGTACAATTTTGGAATGAAACTTGGATAGTTTTCAATAATTTAAAATTCAAAAAGTTTATTTTTGCAATACGTCGCCCAGCGCTCTTTTACATGTGTTTTGTTTTAGCTACTAGCGCATTCGGAAAGAATAAATACGTGATATATGTATGTATATGTATAAGGTCCCCAAGTTAAGTAGATACCTAAAATTATATTAGTCTATAGTAGAGATGTACAAAGTCTCTTCTGGTCAAAGTGAAACACATTATAATGAAAAGAAAGAAAAAAGTTTCTTGCTAAAATTAGGTGCCTATGTTATCAAAGTCACAGACGGCAGGACCTTGCGAAAAGTCCTTCCAATCGGTACCACCATCGTATTCGCTTATTGCGCGAATCAAGATGCTTGCGCTGTTGTGTTCCGGCGTGGAGAAAGACAGCTGGTGAAACTACTAGCACATGTGGTATCTTTGCCGCTAGGCTGGCAATAATGGTTAATCCCAAACTGCAATGCAACATCAGAGTGCTACGGGTTTCATGGGTGGAGGTTGCAACTCACTTTTAGGTGACACAATTGTTCCTTGGTCTTCCGACATACATAAATCACAGGGCCTAAAGTAACAAGACCTAAAGGCCACGTTTAGCATGATTGTGGGCGTATAGGTGGAAAGGGGACTCCAAATAGTCATGTGTTGCAAGCCGCATCGCCTATAACATGAGTGCAAAGATTTTTGCCTATTCCCTCGATGGGCTTTTACCATCTGCGCGGCAAGAGAAGCAGCTGGTACATTCTATGTTTTTTCTTTGCTCCCAGACCAGTATGGAATTGTCTTCCTTATCGTATAAAAGTAGGTACAATATTTCAAAGCAAGTTACATACTCGCGAATGTCGAAAGTTATGAGTAAATAAGAGCTAGTGCAGAACCCAGCCTTAAAGATAGCACTTCGATCGTTGGAAAGAGACAATTGGCGTCACGTATGTAAGAGCGAGACAACGCTAGAATCCGAAATTAGTCAAGAAGACCGATGTGCAATATTTATGGCCGGGTACTGTAAATACCTCTGAAAAGCGGGCCTGTTATAACAAGAATATTAACTTAAGCCTTAGCTTATGCGTTAGAGAGGGATAGAATTTCGCTCGTGGCATCTTGCGTCACGCTTGCACGTTTATCTACAGGCACTACACGGTATTGTAACGATAATCGTCGCGGATTTTAGTAGGCTTAAGGGGTAATCGGCTGACATGTTGAACGAAATCGTTAACATCGCACGACATCACCACTAGCTTAATGAAAGTGTCTGAGCCTCTAGTGTAAGTTTTTGAAACGAAAACCGTATCGAACGCGTTCGCGTAAAAGTCTCAATTAGTATGGGATAATTGACAGCGGCGCTAGCGGATCGAATCGGCAACAAGTATGCTTAGCGTAAGTTTTCGGTTATAAAATACGTCTCGAACGCGTTTGCGTTGAAATGTCAAATACTATGAGAACAGTTTGTTGCCGTTTTGATCTGCAAGTGGCGCTGCGAATTATTCCATAGTGATTAAGATGTTTACGTGAACGCGTCCGATACGATTTTATATGCTAAACTTACAATAGAGGCTCAGTTCTCATAGTATTTGACAGTTTAACGCAAACGTGATCGTAACGTATTTTGCTATCGAAAACTTACACTAAGTTATAGAGCCTCTAGTGTAAGTTTTAGCATATAAAAACGTCTCGGACGCGTTCGTTGATTTTTTTTGAACTTTTAATTTTATCCAAATCCGTCCAGTCGTTTCAGTGTGAAGAAGAAACAAACGTAGACACTCAAATCGTCACATCCATCCATCCATCCTCAAAAACATTGGCGTTAGCAATGCACTTAGGGATAAGACTTGTATAGTGCTTCTAGTTTCTTATTGTATTTGACAGTTATCGTGTTTTGAATAAACATGAATGAAAAGTACATTCCCCACGAGAGTGAGTAGTTTAGACAGAGATGCTCGATGCAGCTGTTGCACTTGCTCTCGGTCTTAACAACATTATTTTTCATTCATGTTTATTCAGAACAAGGCAACTGTCAAATCTATACATATAAAATTCAAAGTCCTGACTGACTGACTGACTGACTGACTGACTGACTTAACTATATATCAACGCACAGCCCAAACCACTGGACTTAGAGACTTGAAATTTTGCACATAGATACCTTATACAATGTAGGCATCCACTAAGGAAGGATTTTTGGAAACTCCCACGGGATAAGGAAAAAACGGGAATTATATATTCGATTCTTTGTAATGGCTGAGATGATGATGATGATGATGATGATATATTCGATTCCGAGTGACGCTATCTCAGTAACTATAATAACTAGACTCTTCAAATTTGATACATAAGTAGGTGATTACAAAACTAAGAAACTAATTTCAGGATTTTTGGAAATTTCGACGGGATAAGGAATAAAACGGGATTTATATACTCAGTTCTACGGGATCGATTTTTCGTTTTACTGGTCGTATAAAACTGAAATTTGGCCTTCAAGTTCTCTTGGGGAGTGTAGGGCAGCACTACAAAAGGATTTCCCGAAATTCCCACGGGAACGGAAACACCGGGACTTTTCGTTTTACTGGTTGCAGAAAGCTGAAATTCGGCATGTAGGTTGCTTCGGGAGTGTAGAGGATCATTAAGAGAGTACTTTCCAAAATTCCCACGGAAACGGGAAAAAAACAGGATTTTTCGTTTTACTGGTCGTAGAAAGCTGAAATTTTGCAAGTGGGTTCCTTGGGGAGTGTAGGAGTTCCCGTAAGAATTTCGGGAATTGGTCTATTTGGCGAAATTCTTACGGGAACGGGAAAAACGGGACGCGGGGGAAAAGTTGAAATTTGTCACGTAGGTATATTCGGGAGTGTAGGGGAACACTAAGAAAGGATTTTCCGAAACGCCCACAGGGACGGGAAAAAACGGGATTTTACGTTTCCAGACGAAACAGCGGAAGAAAGAGACTTAACATTTATAACGTGTGTTTCTTTAAAGGCTTTAAGTGTACTCCGAAAGCACTCCCCAAAATTTCTGCGGGAACGGGAAAAAACGTATTTTTTCGTTTTACATCATAGCGCGTACGAAGTCGCGGGAAAAAGCTATTTAGGGTATATTTTAGGACAGCCCTATAGGTTAGGTTAGGTTTGTTTTATAAAAATCCTGCAATATTTACAGTTTCAGAAAAATCAAGGTAGCGGGGCAATGCGGGGGCTTGCTTGCATGCTTGCTTGAGTGCTTGCTTTGCATGCTTGATTGCATACTTGCTTTCATGCATGCTTGCATGCTTGCTTGAATGCATGCATGCTTGCGTGCTTACTTGCATGCATGCTTGCTTGCACGCTTGCTTGCATGCTTGCATGCCTGCTTGCATGCCTGCTTGCATACTTACATGCTTGAAAGCTTGCAGGCTTGATTGCTACTTTCTTTGAAATACTCATGGTTCACGCGTGCGAAGCCGCGGGCAAAAGCTAGTACATTATGAAACTCAAAGCACTGTAGGGGTGCGAGTCGGGTTACCTCCGCGTGTGGTCAAGAGCTGCGGTTCGTTTTTGGATCCGTTCGAGGGGGAAGAGCAGTGCTTGGTCCGGTGCACCATGGGCATCGCTTAATGATTTCCTGGCAGATTCTGAGGGATATCATTATCCGTTGGCTAAGAGCCCGAGGGGGAGCGTCTTTGACCATTTCCGTACGACGTTGCCGACATTTTGTCACAAGGTTTTTAATTATAATTTTGTTACTTTGACATTGGCGAAGTTGTCGTCGCTATAATGACTTGATCTTGATACGCCACAAATAAGAAGAAGAAGAATGTTCTGAAAAACGAACCGCAGCTCTTGACCACACGTGGAGGTAACCCGACTCGCACCCCCTGTGAGAACGTTCTACGGTAGATTAGAACAGGAATGAATTTGTTCGATATTAGTGTGCTCGGCTAATGCCAAAAGATAATTTAAAAATTCACACCCTTCCAGCAGAGGGTTAGAAATATATCACTTACGTGAACACGTTCCCTAACTTTTATTATTACGCGTTAAAATTTGTATTCATCTTTCATGTTTTAACGATCGACTCATTATTCCTACCGCTCCCTGAAATACTCCGTCTCACGGGACGGCAGCCATTTTGAAAACTGACCATAAATTTCAGTTTAATATTTTATAGCTGTTGTTTACTTCCCGTTGGTTTCTTTTATGTCGGGAAGTGGAGTTTGTTTGAGTATGATATCAGGCATTAAAAAGTTCGGCAATAATTTCGCTTTCATCTTCAAAAGGCCGTTTGTTGAAAATCTGACATTGTTTGAACAATCCGAGCGCTGTTCAGGTGAAATCACGCAAAATTAAGGATTGGGCGTTTTATATTACACTTCAAACCAAAAAATACATTCCTACCAATATTATAAACGCTATTATTGTTACTCTTTCACGTAGAATATACGGAATGGATTTGAATAAAATTTGGAACGGAGGTAGATGATACTCTAGATTAACACATGGGTTATTTTTTATCCTGGAAATTGCACAGTTCCCGCGGGATAGCGAAAAACTATTTTTTTGCAGATGAAGTAGCAGCTAGTACTTACATAAATCACATATTTATCTCTTACGGAGTAGACAGAGCCTAATAAACAAGACCTAAAGCCACGTTTAGCATGATGATAGCAAAATAGTGATGGGTTGCTAGCCGCATCGCCTGTAACAGTTCCCTCGATGAGCTTTTGCCATCTGCGCGGGAAGAGAAGCAAAGCAGCTGGTACATTCTATGTTTTTACTTTTCTGCCAGACCAGCATGCTAAATAATACATACATACATACACAAATCACGTCTTTATCCCTTCCGGGATAACGGGGTAGACAGAGCCTAAGGTAACAGATACCTACAGGCCACATTTAGCAGGATTGTGGGCGTATAGGTGAAAAATGAAGTCAAAATAGTGATGGGTTGCTAGCCACATCGTCTATAACATGATTCCTATGATTTTCGCCCATTCCCTCGATGGGTTTTTACCATCTGCGCGGGTAGAGAAGCAACTGGTATATTCTATGTTTTTTCTTTGCTCCCAGACCAACATGGATGAAAGAAATGCTAAATAAATTGTTGTTAAATGGGATTACTAATCATCTTTAGAACTTGCTGATGCTTTAAAGACAGGAACAGAAACACACCAAAATATCTTACGCGTTACGTTTCCTAAAGAGTTTTGGAATGAAAAATGTAAACACATGCTACCTTACTGTATTTTAAGCTGTTTGGGTGATTAAGCCTTTGCAAAAAGAAAACATAACCTTTCTTACACATGAATAATGTTGTAACTTTTTGGATGGTTGCGTTTTTGTACACTTAAACCCATGAATGGGGGGGGGGGGGGGGGGGTACCTACTATCAAATGAATCAAACATTTTTACTTCTCGGTTTTTTATGCATACTTTTACGGTTTTACCGTTACTAATTAAATTTCTAAACGACCCAAATTTTATTTAATTTAGCGACAAAATTCGCATAATAACAAAGTCATGAGACAGCTAGTAATACCTGCTATAAGTGATGTAGGGGTGCACGTGTCACGGAATGACGAGGATCCGGGTTCGATTCCCGGCCATAGCTTTACTTTTCGGATTTTTCTGTGTTCTAATTTTCAGTGTCGTCTAGAAATCCATGAATGGTATTTTAGGAACATGAAGACATGATTGTATTTAAAATTTAGACATTTAGGATTATTTTAGGTTTCGATCGGTTCTTTTACTTTTTCTGTGTGTCTACTCTTGCTTAATACTTATGTCCTGTCAATCGTTCCAAGGTTAACTGGAAGAGATCCCTTTTAGGGATAAGTTCACCTTTGTGCATGTGTGTTGTCCTTTATTCATCTTTTTCTTGTGTTTTATGTACAGTCAAGTGTAATAATAATATGTATCTAGACAAATTTTCAAAAATAAGTACCATACGCTCTTACACCAGCGTAATAAGGTCGTAGGACATATTTTTGAGAAGTTCCTATCGATACTTATTTTTGCACTTGACAGTACAATAAAGAGTTATTCATACATATACATACATGTACTTTCATAGATGAAGCCCTTCTTGTAATATATATTTGATACGTACTAAAGTAAGTATGCACAAGAATAACTCACCTGATAATGTGTTTGCACCACCACTGCCCTAAAAACTATGGAAGCGTCTTGAACTCTAGTCTCCAGCGGCCGTTCAGCGAACTTCGGACACTGACCATCACACACGATTGTCCTACACATAAACAACACTACCACTAACAAGTCCCCATTGGACACACGTCCCATCGCAGGCCGCACCATTGTGAACTCTGAAAAAGTCCCTTAAGTCACATTTTTCATTGACTATCTGACGACGTTAATGCGTTTCGTTCTTCGCCGCTTGTGGTGTCTCCTGTTTTGCATTTTTTTATCTGGAACAAAAGAGAGACACGATTAGAATTTAAATTAATAAAATGGAGATCCACAAGGTGCGTTGTAATAAAGGGGTATGTTAGAAAGCTTTGTTATGTTTATTATAACGAGATTGTTTATGTAGCTTGTCAGTTTTGTTGCTTATACATGATCATTTATGCCCGCGCTTTCACCCCTCCCTCCCTTGAAATAACTTTTCCTTCCTTTATTTAACTTTCTTCATTTCCAGAAAAGTAAACTTGAAATTACTATAAACTTATACTGCGTTAAATTATCAAGACACCAGCATTCAAAAACTTTTTTGCTGACTGAACTAGCATTGTCATTCGTCCTAGATAATGTGTACCAAATTTCAAGACAATCGGACCAACGGTTGACGGGTTCCCTCCAGTGGAGACTCCTGGCCAGATCTCCAGAACTCCACTACCAAAGTACCAAATTATTGTAACTCAAGTATGCAAAATTTCAACTCAACCGGTTGAATATACGTTGCAAGTTAATATAAAGCTAGTAACTTGTAACAAAAAAGATAAATTCCATGGCGTGATTGGATTTAGAGGAACCCTTCCCGTGGGGGTCGTAAAGGCAACTGAGGAACCTGAAGTGAAAGTGGGCAGCAGCCGCTCTTACCAAATTCAAAGTCCAGACTCACTAAACAAAGTCTCTCAGATGTTTTCTGGAATATTCTAGAAGGTTGGATTAGTTAAGACAAGAACGGCACTCCAAAGATTTCTTATTAAAATGTTTGATTCAAAAATTTGTCCCGCATGGGCTTTGAACATGCATGGAAACATTGATCTACATACATACATACCGTCACGCCTCTTTCCCACAGGGGTAGACAGAGACTACTTTGTTCCACTTGCTACGATCCTGACATACTTCTTTCACTTCATCCACATTCATCACTTCATACATGCTCGTCGGTTTCGGGTACTCCTGACCTGACCTTTTTCCAAAATGTCCCCTATTTGATTTCGAAACGTCCGTCTAGGCCTTCCCCTCCCAACTTTACCATTCACACTCCCCATATATATGTACTATGATTCAAAAATCTTAATAAAACACAGAGCTATTTACTCAAACTATTCCAACCGTCTGCTAAAATATTCGGCAAACATTTTTAAAGACAACTCTGTCTTGAAAATTCCCGGCTAAACCATACATATAAAAGAAAAAAAAAAATACGTGTCAGTTACACTATTTACAACTCAAGAACGGCTGAACCGATTTGGCTGAAAATTGGTGGAGTAGCTTTAAACCAGGAGACGGACATAGAATACTTTTCATCCCGATTTTCCCGCGGGATTAGAAAATCACGAAATGTTGTATGTACTAATAAAGCTACAGACGTTAAATTTGGCATCCCTACATAATATTCCTTGATTAGTATAACACCAGAAAGGGATTTTCTGAATTTCCCACGGGATAAGATATAAAAACCTTATACTTGGAGACATGAGTGGATGTATGGGGTATGTTGTCGTCATTCTGCACCTTCCACCAAGTGAGATAGAGGTCAATCACTGGTCAGTTTGTAGTAAAAAAAAAAAAAAAAAAATTCTGACGTTATCTGCTCGGACGAAGTCGCGTGCAAAAGCTAGTAAAAAACAATGCTTTTTTATTAAATATTGCACATAAGAGCTTAATGAATGAATTTCATAGCAACGAGCCTAAAATATTTTAGGCAGATGCCCGTCGAGCGTCCCGTGTGCACAGGGCGCATAACGTTGTGCGCACACCCGTGCACACAGGACGCTCGACGGGCATCTGCCTAAAATATTTTAGGCTCGTTGCTATGAAATTCATTCCTTAACCCGTCGAATGAATTTCATAGCAACGAGCCTAAAATATTTTAGGCAGATGAAGGTTGATTCTAATTTGGATATTAGACTAGGGTACTAGAAAAGGTCTGGTTAGCTAACGGCAACCTCTCGGCAGTGTTTCATGATTAAACATCATACGACCTAAGTATTCGGAGCAAATATCGTTCCCTCGTAAAATGTACCCAAATGGACCCATGTTTTGAGATAATATTTCGTGATGGAGAGAAGCCAATTTCTTAATTATGTGTACGAAGGTTTGATATTAAAGTGATATTAAATATATTTTGTTACAGCGTTGGGTTGAAGCTACATTTCATGGAATGATTTAATTTACGACAAGGACCTCGTACATTACTTAAATTTATATTATTGTACATTATATTAAATGAAAATATTTATGGACATGTAAATGAAGTTCATGAATCATGTTCATGACACTTCATTTAAATTGAGCTTGCCGCCATTTGTTGGCCGCCTTTATCTTTGACAGATCATTGTTTTACGGATCTGTGGCCGAGACTAAAAGTGAGAGGTTATGTGGTCGTTGATGCGGTGCACATTAAATAATATTGTAAAATAGGAAATAAGGAAAGATAGTGTGAAACAATAGCTTTAAATGTTGTTTCTCGTTTTCAGGTAAGATTTGTTGTAAGTTGAGATTTGTAGTAAATTACAATGTAAGTTGAAATAGTTGTGTTAATAAAACTCCTCGTTTTCAGAGCAACTCATTTTGGTTTTTGTTCCTACGTTCCAATGTGTACTTATAAGAACACATTATAAAACAACATTTCTTCAGCTATTTACTTAAAAACAATGGAAAAGTTACGATTTGAATTTGTAGTGAAACAAGGTGAAGATCCAAAAACAAACATAGTTTGTATAACCACAATTACGGATTCCAATGAAAAAGTATTTTTAATACCAGATCATCTCCAACCTATGAAACTACATGACCTGATAATACAAACGCAGGTTTATAAAAAAGTAAAAAATACATTACAAAAGAGAAATGATAAAAGAAAAGCATGGATTTCTATGACACCAGAGATGAAGAAAGTTTACATGGATGAAGAGGGAAATATGCAATTTAAAGAATACTTGCTACAGGAATTTGCACCGGAAACACGTCAAGAGACTCTCAATGCTGGAATTTCAGAAGAAGTTTTGACAAGAATCCTGGAGAATATTGCAGATAAGAAGAAAGAAACACCCAACACTCACAACTTCAAAAATGTGTTAGAAAAATTTGTGATACAAAAATTCAGTACTAAAAATTCAAATGCGTCCCAATGGTTGAGTTCGTTTGAAGCAGAATGTGCTCGTACGGGTATAGAAGAAGATACAAAGAAGATAGAAGCCTTAAAGATATTTCTGGAAGATTCATGTATTGACTGGTACCGTTCGATGCTCTTAAAACATACAGTAGAATCGGAATGGTCAATTTGGAAAGATAGTTTTTGTGATACTTACGCAGACAAGGGGTGGACTCCTATCAGGTATGCAATATTGTTCAAATATAGGCAAGGTTCACTTCTAGAATATGCTTTAAAAAAGGAAAGGCTGCTGTTAGAGGTCAATAAATCAATGGATACTACCACACTAATTGACCTGATCGCGACCGGTCTACCAAATTTCATCTCGGACAAAATTGATAGAAATAACTTAAAAAAAACTGAGGATTTATTTAATAACATCCGTGGCTTAGAACATTTAGTAATAAAAAAGAGCTTTGAGAAAAATGTTGTATTTGAAAATAAAATAAAAGAAAAAAATACAAAAGACTACAAACCATGCCGTATCTGTGAAAAAGAAAACAAAGGAAACCGATATCATCCGGAATCCGCATGTTGGTTCAGAATAAAAAGTAATGATAGGCCTAAACGAGATCTGATAAGAACGGTTAATAATTCACAATTAGAAACCGAACTGAACGAAATAGATCCAAAAAACTAAAAATTCCGCCATTAATCACAATTAACTTGAAGTTAAATGACACTCTAGATATATTAGGAATTTATGATTCTGGATCTAATGTGTCTTTAATAAATTCAAAATTATTATGCTTAAATAACCAGCTTAAAAATGTTCATAATAATCCGAACTTAAAAACGATTAATGGTGTGAAAAAAACTATAGGTATGGTAACAGTAAAGGTAAAAATCTTTAATATGGAACAGAATATTAATGTTTTTGTCATAGATCAAGAAAATTTTGATTACGACTTTCTAATTGGATTAGACTGTATTGAAAAATTTTGTCTTAATCAAAATGAAAAATTAGAAATTACTCAAAATAGCCTTGCTATAAAAAACAAACAACAGATGTTGACGGAAAAATCCAAAACCACACAAACAATTCCCAGCAGCTTGGGCAAAAATATGGAAGAAAAAAAATATATATGTAAAAATCAAAGTGATGATAAATACAAAATTAATTTCAATGAACACATGGAAACAGTCAATTTTGACATGTCTGTTAATCACCTGGATTTAAAAAAACAATCAGAAATAGAGTATCTAATATGCAAATATAAGTCAATTTTCGCTAAAGATAAGTATGATATAGGCACTGTAAACGGATATGAAGCACACATTGATTTATTAGTAGATAGATATTGTTGTAAAAGACCATACAGATGCACCATCGAGGATAAAAAAGAAATAGAACAACAGGTATCTAAATTATTAGAAAAAAATATGATTGAAGAGTCCTATAGTCCTTTTGCAGCCCCAGTAACATTGGCCTATAAAAAAGAAGAGGGTACAAAATCTAGACTATGTGTGGATTTTCGAGAATTAAATAAGATTGTGGTTCCACAGTCACAACCATTTCCACTAATAGAAGATTTGATGGCTAAAACAAGAAACTGTAAGTTCTTCTCGACACTAGACATTAACTCTGCTTTCTGGTCAATACCATTAAAAGTTGAAGACAGACAAAAAACAGCATTTGTTACTCAGGAGGGCCATTTTCAATGGACTTGCCTTCCATTTGGACTGAAAACTTCACCGGCTATTTTCCAGAGGATATTAAGTAATATAATACGAAAACATAAACTATCTGAATTCACTGTAAATTACATTGATGACATATTAATATTTTCTGAAACGTTCGAAGAACATGTTAATCACTTGTCACTATTATTGGAAGCCATATTACAAGAAGGGTTTAGATTAAAATTCACTAAGTGTCACTTTGCTCAAGACTCAGTGAAATATTTAGGACATATAATAAAAAATAATACAATTACTCCATTGAAGGATAATTTAACTGCTATCAAAGATTTTCCGGTCCCAAGAACACAAAAAAATATACGACAGTTTTTAGGTAAAATTAACTTCTATGGAAAGTATGTGCCAAATTTATCAATCATTTTAGATCCTTTACATAATTTGTTACGAAAAGGCCAAACATTTGTTTGGTCAGAAAAATGTCAGGAGTCTTTCGAAACAGTAAAAAAACTTCTTTGTTCTAAACCGATTCTGGCCATATTTGATCCGGATTTACCAATACATATATACACAGACGCTAGTATACAAGGTATAGGCGCCATCTTAAAACAACCACAACGTGATGGCGAGGAAAAACCTTGCGCGTATTTTTCTAGAAAGTTAAATGATACCCAAAAAAGAAAAAAAGCTATATATTTGGAATGTTTAGCCATAAATAATGCAGTAAAATATTGGCAGCATTGGCTCATGGGTAAAAAAATTACGATTTTTTCTGATCATAAACCTCTGGAGAAAATGAATATTAAGGCCAGAACAGATGAAGAGCTAGGAGACCTTACGTATTATCTATCACAGTTCAATTTAGAGATAAAATATTCGCCGGGAAAGTATAACATAGAAGCAGATAGCTTGAGCAGAAACCCTGTATTAGAACCATACAAAAATGAGGACGAAAATTTAAAAATTGTAAACTTAATAAAATTAGAAGATATCAAAAATGACCAAAATACCAATGAAGACATAAAACAAAATGATAGTAATATTAAATTAAAAGATACAATATACTATAAAAAGATTGGGAAAAAGGAAAAGATTGTATTGACTGAGGATTTTAGTAAAAAAATTATAGAAAATGTACACTATCATTTTTGTCATATTGGAATTCAACAGATGAGCAGCAAAATTAAACCATTCTTTACAGCAAAAAACTTAACGCTTAATATAAAAAACTTCTGTGAAAATTGTGCCATTTGTATAAAGAATAAATCCAGAGGTAAATACAAATATGGTCTGATGTCCCACTTAGGACCCGCAACTTACCCTTTCGAAATAGTATCTATTGATACCATTGGTGGATTTGGTGGCTCACGTTCTACAAAGACCTACCTACACCTTCTGGTAGATCATTTCACGCGATACGCTTTTATTTTAACGTCAAAAACTCAAAATTCCAATGATTTCATAAAGCTGGTTAAACTAGTAACTAAGGAACATAATATTGGTATGATATTGTCTGATCAATATCCAGGAATAAATTCATATGATTTCAAGAAATTTTTACTACAAGAAAATATACCTATTATCTTCACTGCTGTAAACGCACCATTTTCTAACGGATTAAACGAAAGATTAAACCAAACTTTGGTTAATAAAATTAGATGCAAAATTAATGAAAATAAAAATAATTTGGCCTGGACAACTATTGCCCATGAATGCACACAAAGATATAATGAAACGGAACACTCAGTGACAGGATTTTCTCCAAAATACTTGTTAGAAGGAAAAAATGTTGATATTCTACCAGATGAATTAAAACAACTAAAAACATATAGCAATTTATTACAAGATAGAGAAATTGCATTACAAAATACTATAAAATCTCATAATTATAACAAAAAAAAATTCGACAAAAATCGGAACGACTATGAATTTAAAGTGGGAGACTCTGTATATGTTGAAAATGGCAATGCATTAAACAGGAAAAAAATGAATGAATTAAAAATAGGTCCATACATAATATTAGAAAAAATTTCGGATTCCATTTTCAAAGTAGACACCGGACATAAAAAACCCGAATCAAATCTTTTTCACTCCACAAAACTTGTTCCTGTGCGGAAATAGAAGTGTATCATTGTCTGTATATGAATAGTAATGTAGTATCTACGTAAGGGGGGGAGATGTAAATGAAGTTCATGAATCATGTTCATGACACTTCATTTAAATTGAGCTTGCCGCCATTTGTTGGCCGCCTTTATCTTTGACAGATCATTGTTTTACGGATCTGTGGCCGAGACTAAAAGTGAGAGGTTATGTGGTCGTTGATGCGGTGCACATTAAATAATATTGTAAAATAGGAAATAAGGAAAGATAGTGTGAAACAATAGCTTTAAATGTTGTTTCTCGTTTTCAGGTAAGATTTGTTGTAAGTTGAGATTTGTAGTAAATTACAATGTAAGTTGAAATAGTTGTGTTAATAAAACTCCTCGTTTTCAGAGCAACTCATTTTGGTTTTTGTTCCTACGTTCCAATGTGTACTTATAAGAACACATTATAGACATAATAAAAAAACACAAATTAAAGTAAGTTATTGCTAGGTACAGAAACGTAACATCAACCACCTACATGAATATTGCCCTTATCGCTATCCCACGGGAACTACGCTATTTTCCGAGATAAAAACTATTCTATAATCCGCGGTAGTGTAACAATCTCTATCGCCTACATGATTCCTAAGACTTTCGCCCATTCCCTCGATGGGCTTTTACCATCTACGCGGGAAGAGAAGCAACTGGTAAATTCTATGTTTTTTCTTTACTCCCAGACCAGCATGGAAGAAAATAATATTAGTCATGATTATTGCACGTTACGGATAAAATTAACTAGAGTATGTACGATCGAAGCTAAAACCTTCCTAATTATTTCCTGATTTGTCAAAGTGGTATTATTTGCAGTCATAATTGTCAAATCATAGCTTAGTTTGCTAATTGAACAGGATGATCAACGATCGAGATTAAAATAGGCGAAATGATTACGGTTTTCACAATTAATTTGGCAAAATCATTAGAGCGGTAATCGAAATGCTATTCATTTCATAATGAGGCACAAACGAATTTAATTTAAAAACAAGAGTTAATGTGAGGTGATGTTTTGATAATTTGGTTTTATTAGTGGATAGAGAACCTGTAGGCTTATTACCTATCTCGCTCGCAATTGCTATTTCTACAGATGTAACGGAACTTCCATTTAACCAATTTCGAATGAAAATGTACAAGTGGCTGCATGAGAAACTGTTCTACTCAGTGAGCAAATTATTTTCAATTTAAATAAATTTAAAGTCATAGGTTTAAGTTTTTAATGTTACATGCTAATATTTAGCAAAAAATGATGCTCAATTTCCAAATCTAAAAGCGTACTGTACCATTTTTTACGCAATTAAAGATGATTATGATCATGAATTCCGGTAGGAACAAAGACTTGTATCTATGTATGTATAAAAAAAACTTTGTTCGTCGTGTGTCGTGTAAAACACAAGAAATTTACAGGTAGCAGTACATACATAAATATGAATATTTGAGCCTGAATCATGGATGTCATATGAGAGAGAGAGAGAGAGAGAGAGAGAAACATTTATTTACACACATTCGATACACGTAGATATACATATAACAGGAAGAAATACAATATACTTATGCCTTTATGCTTTGCCCATAGCGCAAGCTTTACTTAGTTTGAAACTAGATCGATTGTTGTAAGTTTTCCTGGGACATTCATTTATTTTTCAAAGTTGCGACTTGGCGGGAAGTTTGTCACGGCTTTTCTTCCGAAGGCACGCTAAAAGCACAGATATAACTCCAAACAAATGCGTATTATTAGCGACACGCATTACGCTAACGAGTAACATTTAATTACGGCTCGTAAAATCCACGCTCCAAAAACAGCAGAGTACATAATTAAGTTATATCCATTAGCTGGAGATCGTGCCGAATCAGCCATCTCTCGTTAATCCGTCAGGGCTAATCTCTATACGCTGACGAGTCGTTGGCCGAGATCCGTTATCTTAAGATGCGAGGGCGGTGGTACATACAAGCGTATTTGGACGGGAGAAAAGGGATGAGACGTGAGATTTAATAATTCGGGCAAATAAGGAATAGGCGATGCGCCTAGCAACCAATCACTTGGGAAGCCGGGTATTGTAACAAGGCGGTATCCAGCCTCGTCTGTTTTCATCCTCCGTCCTGAGTTTAATGTTTCTCTCTATTTTCAAATTCAAAATGTAGGATTCATATCGATCGTCTTGTTCGATCTTTCATGACTGTATGTCATTACTGAATGAGATCTGGCAGAATCCATATTTATTGACTCTAAATTTTAAAATCACATCATACCCATTTATTCAGTCAATTTAAAGTACTAGGATTATGCAGTGCATTATTAATAAATAACCGATCTTATCCTGTGCTGTGATTTTCTATCAGTTCCATTGCTATCATCATAATATTGTTCTCCATTGTTTCCAAAGGCACTATTCGTGCCTTTACCTTTACTTTTATAATCTATATAAACAACCTCCTCCACATCCATCATCTCCTGTCTTTTCTTCCCTCTCCGCATCTGGTCACTCCGTGACACCTTTTCCACCTATACGCCCACAATCATCCTAAACGTGGCCTTTTAGGTCGTGACCTTAAGCTCTGTCTAGCTAAGTAAATAAGTATTGGACGTGATTTGTGTATAATTGGCATGTTTCACCAGCAGAAATTTATCTACTTTTGAGGCATTGGTTTGAGCATGGGCGAATTAAGAGGGCAGTCTATTGCCATATAAAAGCGCGACCACAGAAAAATGTTTCATCGTCTGCAGCCTATATACATCCAACTGCTAGGCACAGGCCTCTCAGAACGAGAGGGCTTCGGCTATAGTTCCCATGCGGGCCCAGCGCGGATTGGGAACTTCACACACACCATTGCTTCGCAGATGTGTGCAAGTTTCGGTGTTTTCCTTCACCGTGCTCATGGTAAATTTCAAATGTAATTTCGCACATACATTCCGAAAAACTCAGAGGTGCGAGCCCGGGATTTGAACCCACGAGGCTCTGCTTGAGAGGCCACAGAAGAAACCACTAGGGTACCACGAAAGAAATATTACATGGCCAAAACTCACTACAATTTTTCTGTTCTTTATAGGAGGTAACATTTCGACAGCTATGTTTTTTTTTTTTTTATCTAAAATTTTAACGAGGCTTGAGTGCACCAATGGTGACTATGTCAGCCTCATGGGAAACCACAGGTACCTAATTCAAACTCTGCCTTGCCCAGAGTCCGAGGCTCTGGAGCCGACAGCTATGTGAAAAGTCGAATAAAAACTCTAGTCACGTAAACCATCGGCTCATAAATTGTTGATTGATACTAGTGACATCTATCGGGAACGTTCACACTATAGTTCACATGGTTGCGGTTTTGTATGGCTATTGTCAGTCTACCTTTATATCGTCTTTGGTCTCAGTGCTTAGCGAGTTTTCATTGTACGAGTATGTCGCAACAAGCGTTCGTGTTAAACAATCTAAAACTATGAAAACGTAAAGAAGTATATCTCGCTTGATATTGATATCGATTCTCTAATTATAGTTCTTATTTGAAGCCAATTCATTTTTCTATTTTTTTTTATTTTTGATGTTTGTATGTCCACCGGGCTGAAGCTTCCTCTGATGCTCTCAAGATCACTATCTTAAGCGGTCGACTCGCGGGCTTAGAACCCCCCATGAAAGATTATGTGAGTTCCAGTAGCGAGGAAAAACTGAGATGCGTCTGCGATAAACATGTTGGATGAAACTATAAAGTTGCTTTGAGCGTTGTACGGGAGATAGGGGCGTTTAGGTTTAAGACTTTAGCGAGTGGCGGCTACCAATGGGATTTGCCGCTTTTTATCCAACGATGTAACTACTAGAAGTAAGTAATACCGGGGTGACTTTGATTTACAGGGTGACTTAAATAAGTACTTGTAATGAAAATTAAAATTTTATTTTTGCTAATTGACCGCCAAGGGCTCTTTTACATGTCTTTTTGAAACTACCAGCGCATTCGGAAAGATCATCATTGCCAAGAAGAATGCGCCGCAAGAAACTTGGCAGAAGTCATGACGAAATCATTTATTTTTACTAGCGCTTACTGGCTTCCAATCGATGACTTCATCGGTCTTCTTTGCATCTACACGCCGAAAATTCACAGTATTTGAACAGTATCGACTTTATAGCAATTTTAAAATTATCAAAGTAGCCCCAAAATCGTCAAAGTCACCCCGGTTTGCGTAATGACCCGTGGTTGATAATGTATAACACATACACATATCACGTCTTTATACCTTACGGGGAAGGCAGAGCAGGTAACAAAACCTTAAGACCACGTTTAGCATGATTGTGAGCGTGGTGGAAAGGGAAATCAAAATATGGGCTGGGCTTTTACATTCTATGTTTTTCTTTACTCCCATACCAGCATGGAAGAATGAAACGAAAGTTGATAATGTGGGATCTGAAAATTGGCAAAATATTCATTTATCAAAAAAAAAAAATCACCGTCTCTATATCACCTCTTTTACTAAATGGAGTCCCATTGAAAAGAGTTAAGGTTTTCAAATACCTGGGGCACATGATCACAGATAACCTGAGTGATGATCAGGACATGGAACGGGAACGTAGGGCGCTGGCGACCAGAGCCAATATGATTGCCCATAGGTTTAGACGCTGCACAATCCCGGTCAAAATTACGTTATTTAATACTTTTTGTACATCGCTATATACCGCTGGCCTATGGACTAGTCACACGCAACGGTCGCTCAGCGCCTTACGGGTCCAATTCAATAACGCGTTCAGGGCGCTGTTGCGGCTGCCGCGCTGGTGCAGCGCGTCGGCTATGTTCGCGCACGCGCGCGTGGCCGGGCTGCCCGCCATCCTGCGCGCGCGCTGCGCGGCCGCGCTGGCCCGGGTGCGCGCCAGCCGCAACAGCCTCCTAGCTGTTATAGCTGACAGACTTGACAGCCGGCTCATCTTGCACTGGACCAGGGTGCACGCAATTATGGCCACCTATACTTGAGTGCACTCTGGGTCAGTGACGAGCCCGCTTAGGTATTTATTATTAATGTTGACTAACACTAGTTTTGTAAGCACTGATACTAACATAATATGGATTTATAATCTGAAATAAAAAAATTTTTTTTTTTTTTATTTTTTTATTTATAGCATTTGTTGTAATTTTATTTCATTTCAATTTTATTACAACTCAACCCAAACCATCACTGATTCCCCTTTTCATCTAAACGCTCACAACCATGCTAAACGTGGCCTTTAGGTCTTGTTACCCCAGGCAATGTCGACCCATAAGGGATAAAGACGTGATCTGTGTCTGTATGTTTGTCAATTAGTATATAAAAATTGAATAACAGTTACATGTTCTTGCGAATAAGTACCCCTCAGGCGACTCACAAGTTTCTGCTTCGCCACAAACATAATATTTGCCTTTATAACTCTTGTAAGCGTTGTTGTAACTACGCTGACAAGCCAACGAACGAGTATGAAGGCACTTTGTAATTTTAAGCCGGTTACATAGGCATCATTAGCTTCAGATATAGCGTGGGGGGTGTGAAACGGCCTTAAATGACTCGAGTGACGTGACGAGATGGGAGATGTTACGTGAACTTAAAGGATTCAAGGGACGTTGTTTGAGACGAATTGGTGATGAAAACCAAGAATATAGTAAGTAAGTAAGTAAATGCTTTATTGTACAAATATAAAGAAACAGCATAGATACAATATAATAGTCAAGGCAATAAAATTTGAAGTCAAGGTGTTTCAGATTGTTTAGAGCTAGTTCTAGGCGAAGCTTATCAGCCATTTAATCTCACAAATAAATATAATTGGAACCACGTCAAAAAACTTTACTTAGCCAATTAACAATATTTTTCGCTCAAGTCCCAAATAATTCATTATTGTACAAAACAACTACTGTAAGGGGTTACATTGACACTAAAAGATGATTTTGTACATTTCCAAAAATCCTATTTTAAAAAACATTTTTCAAAAAATCGTAGACACATTTTTAGACGTAATGCTGTAATAAAAACTTAGTTTTTTAGTTGCAAAAATATTATAAGTATTAAAATGGAACCGGCCCTTTTCTACGAGTAACGCTTACATTAAGTTCCCAATGCGTTAACACTAAGAAGGGTTCTTTATGATGATGAATGCGGGATTAATTCGTGCGTAAGTTTACATGAGAGAGAAAGAAAATTACGCATATTTCACACACAAAAAGAACCAGCACAACAAGACTCCTGGTTTTTATCTAACAATCTGCTCTAAACTTTAGTGCTCTGCGTGATATCGGCGATTTGAATAAAATAGGCCATAATAATAATAAATAATATAATAAATAATAATAAATAATAATTGGAATAATATAGGTAGGGCCTTGTGCAAGGTCCGTCCGGATCGCTACCACCATCTTACTCGCTAATCCTGCCGCTAAGTAGCAGTGCTTGCACTGCTGTGTTCCGGTGTGGAGAGTAAGACAGCCGGGGAAATTACGGGCACAAGAGGCATTTCATCTTAGTCCTCTAGGTTGGCAACGCATCTGCAATCCCTCCAGGGTTGCGGGTGTCTATGGGCAGTGGTGATCACTTACTATCAGGTGACCCACTTGCTTGTTTGCCTTCCTATTCATATTAAAAAATAAATTAAAAAAAAAACGATTTAAAAAAAGTCCCACTAATGGTTAACCATTTAGTGCGTTAAGAATATTCCAGTGCGTTAACACTACAGTGTCCGTCATGATGATGAATGCGAGTTTAATACGTGTTCCCATATTGCGCGTGTCAGATCATTTGTTTGGCCTCTGGTTAACGTGGCAGATAATGCGCCGAGTCCTGGCATAATGGGAAAGCCACAGTATGCCAGGATGAAATACAAATTTAAGAAATAGTACAAGTAGCTTACTCACTATTAATAAGTACGGCTTGACCAAGTACCACTTAAGACGCCCGTATTTGGGAGAATGAGAGAGAGATTTGATAGGTGGGTCGTTCTACAAACTAAGGAATTTTCGGCGGCTCAGCTAATATATCATGAAAAATTTGTTGAAAATGAATTTATTTGTATAACATATTGTAAAACATACCTATGTCTAGCTGGTCTCTAAAAATAATGTAGATTAAAACATTTTTTCTTGACAATTTTTTTTTTCTAAGCGTCAAATATTCAGGATCCTGGAGTGTCCCTCAAACAAAATCGAATCAAAAGTGTACCGTGATTTTTTTATTATAACATTTAGGCCATAAAATAAACCAAAATAAAGTAGTACATAATATTTCTTCTTATCTGTGATACGTATTATTATTTCGCTGCACCAAAAATATCATAAAATCGAGTTCCAGAATTTGTCCCAACAGTTTTATGTCAGGATCCTGTTCAATCTAAAATGTAAGCAAAATTCAATTTTCTATTCGCCGAGCGACGTTTTCGTTTATCTGAATCAGTTGTGCCTATGAACGAGACAAAGAATACCGCCTATCTGTTTGCACCTAGCGTATTGTTTAGCCAGGCCGGCGCAGTAAACGGAGGAAGTAGCGTCGAAATCAGTCGGGTTCACAGGAACCTGGTAAGATATTTACTTACGTAATTAAAATAATAATGTGGTAATTTTAGCATTTTGATATGTAAGTTGCTTACACGAAGGCTTAGTTCTGCTTGAATTTGGTTGAATGTTTTAAATTGATTGTTTTTTTCCAATATAATACAAATATTCTCAGGAACCTGGTCTCAAGATCCTGTCAAATTAAACCCCAGGATACTGAGCAGCATCCAGGACCCTGAGTGTTTATATTGAAATACTGTTTTTGTGCAAGATAATTTGATACTTTTTTCTACTATACACTTTAAAGTTAAAATAGTAAAGTCTTTAACATCAGCATTGCAAGCGATCTGACATTAAATTGAAAAAATCCAGAAGTTTTGGCTGCTATGCCTGATATGCAGATTGACCTAGCTACTCTCTTTTTAAACCCGCCCGAAGAGCAAATAACGAAGCAATTACAACAAAAAAAAAGGAAAGCTAGAACTCAAAAAAGAAAATTTGAAGATACCGTTAACGTGCAAACAAAAAAGAAAAAGAAATGACTGCAAGAAAAGATAAAGTTAAAAAGGAGGTAAATTATACAAGACAGAAACCAAATAAATCCAAAATAACAGAAAAAAATAACCACGAATCCAGTGATTGAAGACAATATTCTATACTTAATGATTAAAGTTACTGTTGTTGTTGATAGAGATAGACTGGTGTTGATAGAGAATTAATGCAAGTCAAAAATAGACCTAATTTTCGTTATCGTTCAAAATATTTGGACTATTACAAAGTAATGCTTAGAAGGATATTTTTTATTTGTGAAATTATAAATAATCGTTGATCTCAGATGATTTTCTGGTTACATCCTCAGTTTCCTGATTCATGAATTTCTTGAAATGGCCATAGATCTAAAATTTTAAAATATTTTGACTGTTCCACTTAACATAGGCTAAAAGACAGTGTATTCTTTTTGATAGACTATATTTTGCAACCAGAATGTAAAAAAAAATATCGGGCCGGAATCAGACTCGATTTCGTTCTTAGTTTGTAGAACGACCCAGGTGCATTAAGTTAAACACACAAAAATTATAGTTGTTACTTTTTGCATATAAAATCCTAAAAATTAGGGGACACTGGATTCGTAAAAACGACAACGACAAGAATTCAAATTTAGGGGGAAAACATGGTGTAGGAGGATCATCTGCAAAATTTTAATTCTTGTCATTTGATTATTGATACATACATACATACATAAATCACGTCTTGATCCCTTACGGGGTAGACAGTGCTCAAGGTAACAAACCCTAAAGGCCACGTTTAGCATGATTGTGTTTGTATAGGTGGAAAGGAGGAATCAAAATAGTGATGGGTTGCTAACCGCATCGCCTATAACATGATTCTTAAGATCATTCCCTCCATGGGCTTTTACCATCTGCGCGGGAAGAGAAGCAACAGGTACATTCTATGTTTTTTCTTTACTCCCAGACCAGCAAGGAAGTAGTTATTGATAAGTATCTTCAAATTTTATTTATGACACCTTTCCCCTCAAATAAACCACAGTGTCCTAATCACATTAAAGCAGAAGAAGCCGTTTAATTTGGTTAATTATTCACAGTTGAACTATTGTACTAATTTAACCGATGATGCCAGAAGCCGTAGTAGACTTAAAACGGTCTCAGCAGTGAGCAATCCGAAGCCACACCAGACATAATGGGACAGTGACACAGTTCAAAATAAAACATTCATATAAAACCAGCTTTCACTTACTTTGTTCGCATGAACTATTAGATAGAGATTTTACGTCATAGTAATCTGTTTTAAAACGAAAAGCTTTTGCGAATCCGCTTAAACATAATCTTCAAACTACACTTCTTGGATAATTGTGGAAGCGTGTTAAATTCCGTCACAAAAATACTATATACCAATCTATTTGAATTTATATTTATCGCTAGCATATACCAATTTCGCGAGGCGCCATTTTATAAAATTGTACTTCCCGAAATAGTCTATTATTGTTTTCGTTTACCTGAACATGAACACTGCAAAAATCCATGAATAAAAAGTATATTTCGGTTCAAATCCCATGGTCTTCACGAAGAAAGAAATGAATTTTATTTATTGCCACAAAATATAATTTAATGGTTGACCAGACAAAGAGTTTACTTTCGGACCTTCTGTTATTCTCACGCTCTGTGAACGTTGGAACAAGGTCTGTAAGATGAATCGGCCTGCCAATCTCACGAACACGAGGCACCGGCCAGGTTATATCAGATTGTTATGATTTACTATGTGTTTACGGTGGAATTGATGAGGCTGTTTTGTACATGGTAGGTATCGTCAGTTCTGACATAAGCATCCACATTTTTGTGCAATAAAACGCAAAATGTGGGAACATACAAACCGTTCCTGATAAACTTAGCCGTGTTATTTGAGTAAGCAAAGTAAACGTGGCAATTGTGATTGCAGTATCATTATCTCGCACCGTTATATTGCACCCTGTATCAAAGTTTAAATCATTTTTTTTTGGTATAAAATATTTCTATATCCATGCTACGTACAAAATTTCAATTCATTCGTCTACTAAAATATCATCATTATTAGATACCTGCATTTTAAATATAATAAAAGGTTTGAATAAACTTACAATCTTTGGAAAATTCGGTTGTTCTATTTGGATCGAGTGCACGATAATAAATCCATTGAATTGCACCTGGTAAATTTTTAATGTAACACATAAATTCCGAAAAACTCAGAGGTGCTAGCCCGGGATTAGCCCAAGCCCTCTCGTTCGCAGAGGAGGCCTGTGCCCAGCAGTGGGACGTATAGGCTGGAGATGAGGTAAGTACTTATTTATACATTCCTAAAAAGCAATTTTGCCTCATGTTTAGCCAAAACTTTGACAAAACAAAGCTAAGTTTACACCTCGCATTTATCCCAGATATACAGAAAAACTTAACTTTCATACCCAGTCGGTAACAACTTCAGCCACGGAATGGAAGAAAGACGTTGAAAGTGCCACATATATGATTTGTAACGGAGCATGGTGTAGCATCTCGTTGACACAACTAGTTACACTTCACTACATATTATCATCACTATCATCACTTCACTACATAGTATGAAATAAAGTCGCTTTCTCTGTCCCTATGTCCCTATATTATGCTTATATCTTCAAAACTACATAACGGATTTTGATGCGGTTTTTTTTAATAGATAGAGTGATTCAAGAGGAAGGCTTTTATGTATAATTCTACGCAGACGAAGTCGCGGGCAGAAGCTAGTATAAAATAAATGGGCTTATACAGATGCTAGAAATCAGATGCGGATATTTTGGGGATGGATTATTTGCATCGTTGTTAGTTAGTTTAAAGCATATTTACTTAATTACAGTATCCAATGCAAGTATGATTATTATCTTTGGACGGTAATGGTATTTTATTTGTTTGAAACAAAAAAATCACCACACAATACTTAAATAATGTTTTTAATTGACACTTAGGTTATTAATAACATACCAAAAAAATATTCGCAATCTGGTATGTGCATTGTCTCTTTATTGGTGTTTAGCTTATAAATTATGATGAGTTTAGCATAACAGTACAATAAGGGTTATGTCACGCACGCTAGATTTTCCAATTTCATTATTTTATCAGGTGCAATTAATTATTCTTTTTACACACTACGTTCACGCTGTATCTGCGAAATTAATTAAATTACCAATTTGTTTAAAAAAAAAAATACTTTTCATCTTCTCAGGACCATAAGGGAATTACTTTTTAGATAAAAATCGCAACGTACGCGTTGAAATGATCCTTTAGAAATTCCTTATTCGGCTGCGTAACTTCAAACAAAATGGAAGACAAACAAAAAAAACTCCGAATAAATCTTGCATTTATGCTGTTGTCGTTTCCTCGTTCATATGTAGGAAGAGGAACACGCGATCGCGATAATTTAAAAAAATATATTTGCGAGCTGCTTCCAACAACGGTTTTTTGCGGTTATACTAATACTGTGTCAACATCATCTACGTCTCGAGGGATATTTGAACGTTCTTGTGACAAAAAGTTGTCTATTTTTAACAGGACTATTATTACTTACAGATTTATTCTTAGATTAACCCTTTATTTATTTCATTATTGACCTATAAGCAGTGACGATCCCTAGCGGAAAAGTAATTTAATCGTACTTAATTGTTTTTGATTTTGTAATTTTTGTATTATTTCATTGATTTGTATATTATTTAACTTTATTTTATTTACTCTTGACGATTTCAATCTAAATTCTTATAACTTGACACTACACAATCAAGATGTAATTTTTATTGAATGAATAAATAATCTAAATCTTAACTAACGCACACTCATCATTATCGTTAATATCATCACCATCACAATCATCATCATCATCACCATCTTCCGGAAACTTCCTTTCTGTTGAACAAAGGCCTCTTCCTTCGACTGCCACAATGAACGACAACCTTCCCACAAGCGTTTCATACGTGATCCGCTTCATCTTTAAAATCTTTATGTTACTAACATTGCGAACATAGTGTATTTATCAATTACCTAGCTGCGGAGATGACCACACACACCCGTCGCAGAGGAGTATCTACTTAATAGGTAGTAGACAAAATTACAGATTTTAAAAACATAAAAGTAAAGCGGTTGAAACGCTTCGCAGCCTACCTAAATTTACGAGTACATGCATACATAACATACATAGGTACGTAAATCACGTCTCCATTCCTTACAGGGCTGACAGGGCCAAAAGGCAATTAGCATGATTGTGGGCGTATAGGTAGAAAGGGGGAATCAAAACAGTCATCCATTCCCATGAAAAGTATGAGCAAAATTTATGAGACCAAATTGCATTTGACGTTCTTCAAAATCTCGACGTATCGAATTCTTTTTGTGCTGAAATTCATGTTCACCTTTTTAATATAGCACAAGCATATTCGTGTCAAATTTGCCTGATGCATGTATATCGAATTATTCCGCCATCGCCCCGTATTCGTGCCCATTTCTCTGTTCCGTGTGCAGACGAAGAAACACAATAATTCACGGATACGCATGTCGTTACGCTGGTGTGATAAAGCGTAAAAGCCTCGTTAGATATCGCCAGAAATTGCTGGTGTTTATGTGGTATGGTATTAGACACATCAATCGATAATTGGGATGGCCTGTCATTAATTTATTTAATAACTAGCTTCTGCCCGCGACCTTTTTTGCGTAGAATTATACATGAAAACTTTCCTCTTGAATCACTCTATCTATTAAAAAAAACCGCATCAAAATCCGTTACGTAGTTTTAAAGATTTAAGCATACATAGGGATATAGGGACAGAGAAAGCGACCAGAGAGAGTCCCATTTCGGTAATCTGTTACTTCTGAAATGGGACTCTTATTATAATGGAATATCCCGTAACCCGTATCATCACATGTGCGAATTTAATTTCTAAATGTCTGTGAAAATTAGAACACATAGAAAAATCCGAAAAGTAAAGCTATGGCCGGGAATCGAACCCGGATCCTCGTCATTCCGTGACGCGTGCTATACCCCTACACCACCCATAGCAGGTGGGTAGTCTCCGAATTTTTCTACCTGTTACCAACCGTCACGTGACCTTTGTTACTATGCGAATTTTTTTGTCGCTAAGCGTCATCTGTTTGAATGATGTGTCTGTACGACACAATTAAAAACTCCCGTGGAACATCTACTGCTCACCAGGGACGAGAGAAGGCGCTGTTTTTCAAATGATAGGTACTATCAAATGATAGTACCTATCATTTATTTATAAAGTAATGTGCGAATTGTTTGCATTTACACTGAACAATAACGGGTCAATGTCCAATCAAAGTTATATGAAAGCGACCCTTTATTTTGCTCGTCAGTGTATTTTATTTAAACCACACTCTTGCTAGATTGTTAATTTATCAATTTTAGAAATTTATGAGCAGTTCTAATATGAAAGTAAAAATAAAATGTTTCACTAAACTTGTACTTAATTCTTGCTTTAAGTTAATTTTCCTTGGAAACTTTCGAAGAATTTCGTATAAGCGTAGCACGTAACACTTTGAAAATCCCGTTCCTTGAATAGTGCAAGACTTTTAATAGCGACTTTCAACAAGCAAGAATTAAAAAACGCCTTCAGTAAAAGCCGGCCGTAAGCTCGTACCAAAAAAGAACAAGTTCGCTTATAAACTTTTTATGCATCGCCGCGTCCTGTGCTTTGAGGTCAACATTTAAAAAAAAAACAATATTCGGTAACACATCTTTTTTGATTCCTTTTCTTGGAGTAGCTTAAGATCGTTGCTTTGGTCCTGTGAAAGAGTTGCCTTACAATGCGAGGAATAAAAAGAAAACGTTCTATGTCCTTATTTTCTTATGTCAATATTTCTCTGAAAATTTTTAGCTTTCTAGAGCTTAGGGTTGGCGATTACTGCGTCAGTGTAACCGTCCCGACCGATTTTTGAACAATACACAATACACACAAATCACGTTTTTATCCCTTACGGGGTAGACAGACCCTAAGGTAACAGCTACCTACAGGCTACATTTAGCAAGATTGAGGGAGTATAGGTCAAAAATGGAATCAAAATAGTGATGGGTTGCTAGCCTCATCGCCTATAACATGATTCCTATGATTTTCGCCCATTCCCTCGATGGGCTTTTACCATCTGCGCGGGCAGAGAAGCAACTGGTACATTCTATGTTTTTTCTTTGCTCCCAGACTAGCATGGAAGACTATAGACGCTATATAAAATGATTTAATATAAACCTTATACACGAAATTAAATTGCATGATGTAAAATAAATCTTTTTTTTTTTTTTTATCTACGTGTATCGAATGTGTGTAAATAATAAAAGTTTGAAACGTAGGGATGTGAAAATATCAAAAAAAAAAAAATCTTCTCAATGAATACTCAGTGTTAAATAAACTTAAATTCATTATGACTAGATTGGTATGGTGATGCTCAACATTTTCATAGACCGGTTATGCGCAGTAAGTCCCCGTTTGCCGTATATGAAGTAGGGATGTTGCGAATATTCGCATCCGCATCCGCACATGCGGAACATCCGCATCAATTTCGACATCCGCATCTGCATCCGCAGCCGCATAAATTGATGCGGAGCTGAAGCGGATGCGGATGTGTAGCAGGTAGCGACATGAAAGAAAGGGAAGCCCCCGGCGAGAGGCACGTGTCGACCACGCATGCTGATTGACCAATAGGAAAGCGGTAATTTTGTTTCGGACTTCGGTGAATCGGTGACGGTGACGCGGCTCGCTACTGTTTTGTTGTGACCCAACCCAACACTTAAGTTTTTTATACAGATCCGCATCCGCGGATGTGAGCCTCTTAAAATCCGCATCCGCATCCGCGGATGTGGAAAAAGTGGATCCGCAACATCCCTGATATGAAGTGCTGGATATAACACACAAAATCCGACGGTTATAACGAAACATTTTACGACGAAATGCAAAGGTACGAGCGGAACGTGCTGCGTTCCCGTCTAATGCGATTGCTACAAAATGCAGAGTACAAACAGTATAGCGGTAAATAAGGCACATCGTAAATAAAGCCGTCGTTAAATAAATATGAATATGGAAGCGTAGCGAGCTGCTTTGAGGCCGGTAGGCGAAAAACTTAAGTAAATGGGCTGTTGTATGTATGTATGTATGTATGTATGTAAACTCTTTATTGTGCAAAATAAACACGACAAAATACAATTGACAAACACTGATGTATGTATTGTACTGATGTGTTGTATGTAGTTGTGTACAGAACTGATATGGAGGTGTGGTGTATTGGAAGAAAATTATGCACTTACAGAGCGACCGCTTAAATGAGTCCTCGCCCGCGCGGCACAGGGGCGCGTTGTGGGACGACAAAGGGGACCTCTCTCGCTGCGGGCGGGTAGTGCGCCTTCCGCCTGCACCTCTCTCGCCCCCCCGCGGTTTTAATTTAGTTTTAACTTCGCCAGTCCCGTTCTAAACAAATCTTGCAAGTGACATTTTAACCCACTTTGTTCGGATTGGCGTGAAATTTGGCATAATTTTGTAGTCTGAGAGCTCTTAGAATGCAATTCGGGTTTGTCTTGATGTCTCACCCGCTCTTATGGGTTTGATACCTACATGAATCGGCCGATGGCACTCGAAACCTGAATGGCACGGACTGTTATAGGCCGACTGCGGTGCAGGGGCGTGGAGTGGGACGACAAAGGGGGCCGAGGGAGGTGCGGGCGGCAGGCGCACTACCCGCCCGCACCGTGAGATGTCCCCGCGGTCGCATCACCCCGAACCCCTGCACCGCGCGGGCGAGGACTCATTCAAACGGTCGGTCTATAGTTCCGTGACAGTTAAATAATCTGGTATTAAAATTCTGGTACCTGCCAGTAACTTCTCCGCCGGTGCACTTCTTAACGTTTGCTCTAATTTACTTGAAATTTTATGGAAATAATGTAGAATCACTGACGTCATCATTACTGATCACATCAGGAACTGGGCCTGCGCTCGAAAACACGAGTCACGGATGTGGGGGCAAATGCCGCTAAGCTGAAATGGGACTGAGCTGGTGATGTTTGCCAAATGAACCCAGAGTGATGAGTTCCGCGATACCTGATGGGTTCAGCGTGATGGCCATCGAAGCGTTGACAGACCGAGAAAATGGCGGGGTGACTTGGACGCATATCAGTGGCAAGAGAATGCCCTCGACCGGGACGAGTGGCGGAAAAAAGAGGAGGCCTTGCCCTGCAGTAGAACACTCAGTTGGGCTAATGTAGAATGGATGTTTAGGTTAGGTAGTGGACCATAAATCGAGGAGTAGCTTCGATTTTTTTACTGACCGCACTAACATTCTTCAAACCTCCCATTGCAGCCATGGAGACATCCTGCACAATCGCGAGTCAATTCAGTTTAATTTGAACTCTTTACAAGTCGTATCCAACAATACTTTAGATCTTTACACGATAGACGCCTCAAAACCTTTGCCACATAATCAATGCTTTCCCGCAAATTGGTAAAGCTGAAACTCCAAAACGGCAAACCCTTTCGAGAAGTCACCCTCATTTAATGCCCGTAATTAGTACTCGCACCAATCCGAACATAGAAACAGTAGATTAAGATTAATGAATAAGACATTAACACCACAATAGGAGCTGGCGAAAATTATTCCCCTGAAACTCTAATTTATGGAGGAAACGCGGCGGTAAATACTATTGTTGGACTCCTTCAATAAAATAATTAGGACGAATGAATTTCCTTCCTCGTTCCGTTGCATTACCATGGGGATGGATGGATCTTGTATCTCTTTTTGAATATTCCGCGTAAAATTCAAAATAAATGAATGATAGGTAGCTACTATCAAATGAATCAAATGAATGAAATGCGTCAAATGAATCTCGGCCATAGCTTTACTTTTCGGATTTTTCTATGTTCTAATTTTCACAGACATTTAGAAATTAAATGAATGATAATTTAATCCAGTTTTGTTTTAGGGTAAATATTAATCAGGACGTCACGATACAGAGGTTTATGTTTTTTTTTATTGTTTCAGCAGTTGGTTGGCTTAGTTTGATTGAAGGTCACCTTTTTAATACTGTAACCTTTTTGCTAAGTAGCAGTGCTTGCACTGCTGTGTTCCGGTGCGGAGAGTAAGACAGCCGGGGAAATTACGGGCACAAGAGGCATTCCATCTTAGTCCTCTAGGTTGGCAACGCATCTGCAATCCCTCCGGAGTTGCGGGTGTCTATGGGCAGTGGTGATCACTTACCATCAGGTGACCCACTTGATCGTTTGCCTTCCTATTCATATTAAAAAAAAAAAAAAAAAAATTGTACGCTACAAACATGGATCCAGGGTGCGAGTCGGGTTACCTCCACGTGAGCTCAAGAGCTGCGGTTCGTTTTTGGATCTGTCCGGGGGGAAGAGCAGTGCTGGGTCCGGTGCACCGCGGGCATCGGCTAATGATTTCCTGGTAGTTTCTGAGGGATATCATTGACCGTTGGCTAAGAGCCCGACTGGGGTGAGGGTTTTTTTATCGTATAACCGTACAACGTTGTCGAAATTTTTGTCACAAGATTTCTTAATTATATTTTTGTTATTTTGACATTGGCGAAGTTGTCGCCGCTATGACGACTTGATACGCCACAAATAAGAAGAAGAAGAACATAGGCCGACGACGACGATTGGTCAATACGCGTTGCGAAATCCATCCTATGCACGTCTCTCTGCAGGACATAGGCCTTCGTCAGAACGAGGCCAGATAGTTAATGTAGGGTAGTTAATGTATCCATTCACGAACGTACAGCGCTTCGTTAGGCACAACCAATAAGGAAATGAATGCTGCATCTCAATTATTGAAATGCTTTAATAAAAAAAAAAAAAAAAAGTAAAAAAAAAATAATAATATTAATACATGTGAACTAACGTTTATGTGTACTTAAATGCGTATGAATATTAATGTTCGTTAGTGATGTTTCTTCCATGCTGGTCTGGGAGCAAAGATAATCTGTCTGAGTCTCTTCCCGCGCAAATGGTAAAGTCCATCGAGGGAATGGGTGAAAATCATAGGAATCCTGAGACTCTGTCTACCCCGTAAGGGATAAATACGCGATTTGTGTATGTATGTGTATGTCTATTTAATACCTTGCGAGGTTTCCTTGCATATTTATTTAGTAACTAGCTGTCGCCCGCGACTCCGTCTGAGAAGTCGCTTATCGCTATCCCGCTAACTATGCAATTTTCCGGGATAAAAACTATCCTATGTCCTTAGAATTTTCTCTTAACACATTTTTGTACTTATAAATCCAAGACTCGGTGACAAACATTCGCATTTTTCATGCCATTGGTAAGCCGTTAGGGCAACTTTTTTATTTATAGTTTTATGACAATTTGTTTTATAATTGGTAGTAGTTTTTATTTTAGTATCTGCATGTATTATATCTGTATCTTCTCTTATGAAATAACAAAAATCATAATCAGCCCGACCCGGAATCGAAGCTTAGCTCCGCACTCAATTTTCCTAACATCTGGGCTGGTCGGAATAATACATATCAGTGGCGTGGCGTCAAGTATATCAGAAGGACACTTAACTAGCCTTTTCCTCTAATTCTGCGCAATAAAAGTGCCCAACTGCCTTAAAACAGGCAAGCTGGGAATCGAGTTTTATGAGCGCTACACCACTGATACCTACTAAAATATCTGTAACGTACATTAGTATTCATACATTCCTTTACGCGTAAACGTATCACGACGTACCCACATGTTATGAAAGCATTTCAATATTTGTGTAAATAAATTAATTCATTTCCTTATATAATTTTGGCTGAACGTTCTCCTTTCATGACTATTTTACTGCGTCAGACGGAATACGTAACGACGTAGGTAATTTATTTAATGTACCAACAGGAGTTTTGTTATTGAACTAGCTGTTGCCCGCAACTTCGTCTGCATAGAATTCGTTTATCGCTAACCTTTCCTTAGAATTTCGCCCATTCCCTCGATGGGCTTTTACCATCTGCGTGGGACGAGAAGCAACTGGTACATTCTATGTTTTTCCTTTACTATGCAGGGCTCTTTTACGTGTTTTTTTAAACTATCAGCTTTTTGGAAAGACCATCATTGCTAAGATTGCGCCGCAAGAAACTTGGCACAAGTCATTTTTCAAAATAAAATATATTAACAACAATACTTACCGGGTTAAAAAAATATATTATGTATTTTGTTATTACATAAGATAAGATACAGATACTAAAACTACTACTAAATATAAAACAAATTGTCATAAAACTATAAATAAAAAAGTTGCCCTAAATCGATGCCCGGTGGCATGGTGCCCAGAAGGCTGGCAGCATTGCCGCGTTGTATGGCAATGCCTACCCTTTGTGCTAAAACAAAACCAGCCCTCTGGTCACCCGAAGCTTAATACTTACTTAAATTTCACTTAACTTATAATACATTTATGAAAGGGATGTATAAGGTCCCAAAGTTAAGTAGGTACCTTAAATTACATTAGTCTATAGTAGATTATGTATAAAAACTCTACTGGTCTATAAAGAGCTAAAGAAAATTATTATCCAAGGCAGCTTGGCTTCTCCCGAAGCTTCCAAGAATTATAGTTATACTAGCTGTTGCCCGCGACTTCGTCTGCAAATTGGTTAATCGCTATCCCGGGGGAACTATTATTCCAGATCATAATCTACCTCTGTTCCAAGTTTCATCCAGATCCGTTAAGCCGTACTGGCGTGAAAGAGTAAAAGCATCCATCCATACCCCTCACAAATTACATACATATTAGTAGGATTAGTAGGAAGTAGGATTTATAATATTAGTAGGAAGTAGTATTTGTCTTCCAAGCTGGTCTGGGAGCAAAGGAAAAACATAGAATGTACCAGTTGCTTTTCTGCGAATTGTTACCTCAGGCTCTGTCTACCCCGTAACGGATATAGACGTGATCTGTGTATGTGTTAGTTTACCCACTACATTCTGGAACCTCAAAATCAAAGTCGCAAACCTAACAATCTTTTCACTCCAAACAATTTGCCGATAGTCAACCTCGACCCGCCCCGTAAGTCAACAAAACAAAATTCCGGGAGAAAGGTAACTAATCTGCGTATGAAAAAGCCAGTCGATTACCAAAACCCACGCGTTTTGTGAAATTATCTGGGGTTTTCTGTAATAAAACTACACCTACTATTTGATATTGTAATAAATAACCGCTCGAAGGGCCTCTCTGCACGCGAAGCAGTATTTTCGTCGAGAATTATTACTTGCGGACGCCAAAATACTTAATTTGGACTCATTAGAGAGTCAAAAGTGGATCACTTAATTTATTACATAGTATAAAACAAAGTCGCTTTCGGCTGTCTGTCCCTGTAGATCTATGAAACTACACAACGGAATTTGATGCGTTTTTTTTAATAGTCAGAGTGATTCAAGAGGAAGGTTTGTGGATATTCTACCCAGATGAAGTCGCCGGCAGAAGCTAGTTTTAAACAAACAAAATTAAATTAATAAAAGCATTTTTTTAAAAATTTTTTTTTTGGTGTAAAAGAGGATATAGTGACTAGGATAGAAAAAAGTATGCTTAGTTGGTTTGTTCACGTAGAGCGGATGGATGAAAGTAGACTAACTAAACAGATCTATATGGGGAGTGTGAATGGTAACGTTGGGAGGGGAAAGCCTAGACGGACGTTCCGAGACCAAATATTAGACGTTTTGGAAAAAGGTCTGGTCGGGAGTACCCGAAACCGACGAGCACGTATGAAGAGATTGATGAGTGTACATGAAGCGAAAGAAGTATGTCAGGATCGTAGCAAGTGGAACAAAGTAGTATCTGCCTACCCGTGTGGGAATAAATAACAAAATAACATCTTTGTCACAACATTTTTAGGCAATAAATACTTTGAGTTTGAGTTTGAGTTTGAAAATGAGGTGTGACGATATGTATGTATGCATGTATGTAATTTCCAACCAGGATTAATGGCACACAAAATAATAAGTTATTTGCATTGGTTCGTTTTATTCCGGATGAACCGGCATCGGCTTTCGATAAATATTCCCTTTCAGGGTTCACAGTTCGGAAGGTCAATACGTAATATTTCCATATTCTCAAACAATCCCTTTGGTGCTTAAGCCTCATTTGGTTGAGAGGGTGGAATCAGTCGGCTGTGCACTCTTTACTTGCCGTCTTTGATCTGCTGAAGAGATTCGTGCACGGAAAATCATTTTCAATTTTCAAACACATGCTGGTTGTATGTATGTTTGGTTTTTTAAGTAGATAACCTGTCTTTTGTTTCCGCGTATTTCAAATTTACTGTTTCTTTAGTACGTATATCTTTGCCGGGAGTGAACTTGTTTGGATTCTTTCTTTGATTCCATAGAATAGCTTTACACGATTTACATTTTGCCTAATATTGACTCGTATAAATTATTATAATTCGTTTTATCTTCTTAATTTGATTTTATTTGATATACTGTAAGTTAATTGATAAATTGATGGATCTGATAATTTGACTTGGTATAATTAAAACTTATTTTCACTTATGTAGGTAAATTGAATTTATAATTTATTGAGTAATTTAGACAAAGTAATTTTATTGTTTGACTAGCTTCTCACCGCGACTTCGTCTGCGTAGAACTATACATAAAAACCTTCCTCTTGAATCACTCTATCTATTAAAAAAAAAACCGCATCAAAATCCGTTGTGTAGTTTTGAAGATATAAGCATACATAGGGACATAGGGACAGAGAAAGCGACTTTATTTTATACTATGTAGTGATGATGATTTAATGGGATCGTATTAATTAAATTATATACAATTTCACCGCTTAATATTAGGTCAAAACATTTCACGCGCCTCAAGTGGCTGAATATATTAAGAGACAGATACCATATATATAAACCATAATGTTATTTAAAAAAAAAAATCTAACACCGACTCACCTGCGTACGGCCGTATCCTTACTTTTCCGACTTTTCCATGTGTTCTAGGTATCCTGAACTGTTTAAAAATATATTTACAAAATGGTGTGTGTACGATTTTTCTACTACTTTTCTCTCGATGCACCTACTTGTATATATCTGTTTTGCCTCCTCTATAGGTACAGGTCATCAACTACAGACTAAATGCTTATCTCTTTCTTTTTTACATGATACAGTAACATCATTACACATAAACGGATAACTCACGTATAAAAAGTCGAGTGATGCTCGACATGTTTCGGACTATTTCGTAGTCCTTTCTTTTTCCAAGAGCGCTCGCCCCGGCGGCAGTTCGTGGTCGTGTCGTGTAATGATGATTAAGTCTCACGGTAGTTTCATGTTGAAAGTGATACAGTAACAAGCGAATTCAAATAATATCCATGTGTTTCATACCATTTATCTCCTTTGCGACCTTTCTAGTTTAATAATACCTAGACGTTAGACGTCATTTTACTGCCTATCTTGACACTTCATTTGTCAAGACTCCTCTGTTCACATTTAGTTTGTACATGTTGATAAAAACCAGTTAAACAAGACACATGTCAAGTATGCTGGCTTAATCAAACTTCTCACCATCACGTTTCAAACATAATTGGACAGTTCCCTACACCCACAGTTGAGTAACGATTTTGTGAAAAGCAATTTTGTTTATTGAAAACGTAATTTTATAAAAGTAATATTATTATCATATTTTTTTTCAAATAACAGTTATTCATTTTGATATTTACCTGTCAAGCCAACATCAGCTATAATTTATTAATGTATAGAATTCGATGTCACGACATCGCATCAAATAGTAATTTGGAAATGTTGTAAGGTACATAATAAATGTAAAATGTAATCCTTATTCACGGAAACTCATTTTAAAACTGTTTACAACTAGAACAAACACATAGTAATTGAAATTATCCATTGGATTCGTAGACAGTTAGCATGCGATGATTAAGATAGGAAAGGTGCTCACAATTACACATACATACATACATACATACCGTCACGCCTCTTTCCCACAGGGGTAGGCAGAGACTACTTTATTCCACTTGCTACGATCCTGACATATTTCTTTCGCTTCATCCACAGTCATCAGTCTCTTCATACATGCTCGTCGGTTTCGGGTACTCCTGACCTGACCTTTTTCCAAATCACAATTGCACACACAATCACAACTGTATTCTAATAATTGTATTCTGATAAGATAAGATAAAATATCTGGTACTTCCATGCTGGTCTGGGAGCAAAGAAAAAACATAGAATGTACCAGTTGCTTCTCTTTCCGCGCAAATGGTAAAAACCCATCGAGGGAATGGGCGAAAATCGTAGGAATCATGTTATAGGCGATGCGGCTAGCAACCCATCACTATTTTGATTCCACTTTCCACCTCTACGCCCTCAGTGTCTTGCTAAACGTGGCCTGTAGGTCTTGTTGCCATAGGCTCTGTCTACCCTGTAAGGGATAAAGACGTGATTTGTGTATGTGTTTATGTGTATGTATGATAAAATTGGTCCTCGTTATAACAAACTCAAGTTCATGATCTGATCACCTGAGGTCATTTTTTTGTATTGTAACTGCGTCGAAATATCAAAAACTTATCAGAGGTAATCACTGTCTACATCCTATAGATAAAATATTTTAAATCAATTAAAACCCCACGACCAAAAAACTTTAAGTAAGAATACGTAAATACATAATATGATTACCTAGCTTCTGCCCGCGACTTCGTCTGCGTAATATACATAAACCTACCTCTCATATCACTCTATCCATTGAAAAAAACCGCAACAAAATCCGTTGGGTAGTTTTAAAGATCTAAGCATTTATACATAGGGACAGAGAGACACGACAGCGAAAAGCGACTTTGTTTTATTCTATGTATAGATGAAAAAACAGAATAATGACTACTCTTGCGCCCCCTGATGGCCTAGAAGCGTAAACTTTATCTAAAAATATGCGGTGATACAATACCAATACAATGCAAAAAACCGCATCGCAGTCGGTTTTCTGGTTTTCGAGAAAAATGGTATAACACCCACACAAACAAATAAATGAAAACACACCTCTACCCCAAAACGCATTATTCAGCCTCCATTCCGTTTCTTCCGTCGTGGGTCAAAATATGTCTTGTATGAAACGTGAATCATTCAAAACTATATCACCTTGGTAACCGTGGCAAGGAAACAGGGAAAGGATACAGGCAGATTAAATCACCTAAAGTTAACTAAGTTAAATTGAAGCCTTGAAGCCTACTTGTACATTGGCCGGGTTGCAGCGCCTAAGCCCGCATTTAAACTTGTACCCACAATTTAGTATAATTTATGTAAATGAAAACAAAATTTGTGCCCCACTTTATTGTGATAACAATGGGGCCTTTCAGAGTTCTGTGTGAGAATGCTGGCTCATACAAACGTTTGTTAATTATTTATACGTTTGTTTATTGGCTAATTGAGGCTCGGCTGTTTTCTAATGAGAAAAAGATGAAAACGAAAAATTGAAAAACTTAATCAAACATTTACTTAGGTAACCATACATACATACTTCCCCTTTTTTAATTTAATTTGGTTAGCAACGTTTTTTTCGACTAAATATACAGTTTCTTAAATTCAACTTACGTAAGTTAAAGTTGAATAATTCAGAACTTATCAAGAAGAACTGTTTTGAATTTTGATCTTTGTTATAAATAAATTATCTCGTGGATATTTTTAAACTTTACAAATAACCGCTTTGTATTAATCATGCAATTTTTTATAAAATTGGAAATTTAAGGAACAATAGTAATTACAGTTTTTTCAATGCATACCACATCTTTAAACCAGAAAAAAACTTGCAATGTAAAGTGATTCTTAGTGATAAGTTTCACCAACCCTTTGTAATTTTTTTTGTGTAGCTGCCTAAATGATAAGCAATATACCTTTTTAATTTATGATGAATACTTATCACATTTCACTACTGTACTTATAACGGAAGCCTTTTGATAATTATTGTTACCCATTTTGGCTTACCAAAGCTTAAAAAACGTATATAGTTCCTACTATATTTTTAAGTCAGGCTAACTGTAACATGTCCTTCTTAGTGATAAGTTCGTCTTCGTAATACTTTCTGTCTGCTACTGTACGTTTTTTGTACCTAGCAATAAAAACTTGCATTGTTTTGTAAAAAAGGTACATAAGATTATCTTTCCTAAATGATGAAAACTAATCGCTGCAGAAGATCTATACTTGAGGGCAAAGAAATCCGGCCACCCATGCAATTTTCGCGTTGATGCCCTAACACTTACGCCCTCAACATCATCACCATCAAGATTGCATGGGTGGCCCGATTTTTTTGCTCATAAGTATACAAGGTATCGCACGTCATGTGGGCAGAAGTAAAAGATTTTCCCAAAAACCTTATGTAAATTCGTGTTCTCCATTCAATTTATAAGAAAAGTCTCGATACCACCAAACAATAGATAAATGAAGTCAATAGAATGTCACTTTAGTCGTATTATCATTTGAAAGAAATATTTCTCGGCCCTCCTTTTATTGTCCTGTGAATGTAACGAACACAATGCGAAAACCGAATTCTTTGTGAAATACCGCGGCTTGGCATTCATATTTCCAATCAACGGAAAAGCTTGACGTGATTTAAAATTAAACCGACATTAATCAATGTTACGGAACTTGCGATCTCTTTGACTAAGCTTTCGTATAATTTTCCTAAATGATTTTGTTTACTTGATTGCCTGTCGGATATAATTAAAATTAATTGGCGCTACTTGGTCGCATTAATCATTGTTAGTAATCTTTTGCTTACGCAATATGACTCCAGACTTTAACTTCGATTTCAAATAAATTCCTAATCACTATTTTCAATTCCATCCAGTAATATGTTAATTTACAAGTACATCGTATCAGCTACAGCTAATCTGATTAAAACAAAATAATACTTACGAATTGAACAATCTCAAAAAGAATCCTTCCCTCAATTCACACAAGTTGAGCACAATCTGTGCAACACCAAGTTCTTACACTACACGACACTGAGTCTGTTCAAAATAGGGGAATATACTTCGGCAGCGACGTGCGACTCCCCCAAAGTCAGAAGCAAGACTGACGTTACAAGGCGCTGGGAAAGGGATGTAGCGACGCCGACGGCATGAACGAGGGTTCTATCAAGCCTCAAAGATTAGTGAACCATTAGTGATCCCATAAAATGTTAAATAGGGAGCACGAGGGAAAAGAGTTTTGATATGAGGCCGGCGAATACATGACATACAGCGGTTAGACGTGTCAGTGACGCGACACGTGTAAAACATTAATTTTGCCCGTTTATTTACATGTCCTTTTTGTAATACGACCCTTTGACATCGTTATTGATATTTACAAGTTTTTTTACAACAAAGCTTCTGGTTCTATTTTTTTTCGAGTTAATACTTGGTTAGAGCAATAAGACGATAAGTGAATTACAGAATGCTGCTCAACCATAATAATAATAAAGATATTTATTGCCACAACACAAAAAAATACATGATACACAGTTATCCAAAAGATGCACACAATAATAAACTTGAAAAAAAAAAACATACATTACATAATGTCGAGACATGTCGAGCGTCACTCGACTTTTTATACGTGAGTAATACGTTTATGTGTAATTATGATTAAGACTGACGGTAGTTTCACATTTACGTTTTCAATGGCTTCCATCGATCCTGCCCGTTGTAATGGCCGACTTTTTGAAGGCTTTTCAGATATACTTCAAACGGAATTGATTAAAATTTTAAATAGAAAAATAAAACCGCCTTCAAATGTAGCCTATTTCTGCCTATAGATTTCATAATAAGTTGTAGGTACTAAGTAAATACGTTACTATAGAAATTTGGAATCAAAATATCTTTCAGTGTGGGCGGGTTAATTAGGTATTTGAGCGTTTTCCAAAAAAGTCCATTTTCCAGAATTTAACTATTTTGGGTTTTTCTTACTCGGAACCTTTTACCCTATTGATCCTTATACAAGACAAAATGTGTCCCAAAATTTCCATTTTAGTTCGTCTCTTTTTATATTGTAGGGTTTATGGAACGTATCGAACAGAAAAATAAATTCCATAGTTAAATCTGGGACACACTTTTTCTTGTATGAGAATCGGTACCCAAAATTCTGGAAAAAAGTATCACGTGGACTTTTTTTTGGAAAACGCTCACTTATCTGTTTGAAGTCGCGTGTCGGTGAGTAATAAAATTGTTTTAGAAGTGCCTGGACGTAAAATGCTAATTTCAATCATTTTTGTATTTTTCATCATGTTACTTTTGGAACGAAGTTCCTTATTCTTTCCTCTGCGATAATATTCGATACTTTGGATTTTAGAAAGATCACAAATATGTTATTCTAAAAATGCACTATTTTGTCTGTTGAACTCCCTGAACTACTATATCTAAAGGTTCACGCGAGCAGAGTTGCGAGTCAAAGCAAGTTAATGATTTACTAACACGGCAAGCGAGAAACATAATTACACCAAATACATTCCGACGTCAAAACTCGAAAGTCAATTTTGAACTCATTTTACTTCCATATGCAGTACGGAATGCTAACATAAATCTATCAGAATATGAACCCAGTGAAATTACAAAACTTTTGGCAGCGAGTCTATGTGCTAACTTATCTAGGGCATCTGCCTTATTTCGAAGGTATTCACGTTGATGTGATTTACATTTATAAACCAGATATAGGAAAACAATGTCGATACCTAGTTTCGAGTTCAGCACTAAATAATAAAAGCTGGTATCATCATTTGTCAACTTGACATTTGCACTTGTCAATTTAGTATTCGAGATAAATGAATAGACTTTAGGGGTGCGAGTCGGGTTACCTCCGCGTGTGGTCTAGAGCTGCGGTTCATTTTTGGATCCGTCCGAGGGGAAGAGCAGTGCTTGGTCCGGTGCACCCTGGGCATCGGTTAATGATTTCCTGGCAAATTCTGAGGGATATCATTATCCGTTGGCTAAGAGCCCGACAGGGGGGAGGGGTCTTTTGACCGTATACTACCGTACAACGTTGCCGACATTTTTGTCACAAGATTTTTGAATACTGAATTTATTACTTTGACATTGGCGAAATCATCCCATCGATCGATGGGGCCATATTAAAAAAGAAGAAGAAGAAGAATAGACTTTAGGTTATAGATTTAAAACTTTTTGACAAAGTTAATATTTACTTAAATAAGCAGTCAATAGAGGTTTGTCAAATGAGTTCGTGATTTTTTAGCAAATAATGATTTCATCAATATACAGCTGTACACATTCCAACCAAATTTAATCATGGCCTTCCATTTATTCCCACTGAATACCAAATTATCAACAACGGTGTAGCAATGTTATCAAATGAAACATTCATCAATTCATAGTCATTGGTATGCAGAACTCGTGTCCCCACTGGGCCTGTGTCGATGCTTTGATGACCAATCACAGCTCTAGATTGGCCTTGTTTAGTTAATCTATTGATTAAAAAGTTATTTTCTAGTTGCCCGTAAGTTTGTGTAAACTACACAACACATTAACACTATCTGATGTCGTGGTAATGAAATAACCAACTAAATAAACCGGTTTCAAAACTTACACATACATACATACATACCGTCACGCCTCTTTCCCACAGGGGTAGGCAGAGGCTACTTTGTTCCACTTGCTACGATCCTGACATACTTCTTTCGCTTCATCTACATTCATCAATCTCTTCCAACAAACGACCATCAAATAACCATTACCAATCTTTTTACATACGAGTCTTCTTCTTCTTCTTATTTGTGGCGCATCGAATCGTTATAGCGACGACAACTTCGCCAATGTCAAAATAACAATAATATGTATAATATTAAAAAACCTCGTGACAAAATGTCGGCAACGTTGTATGGTAATGGTCAAAGACACCCTCTCCCCCTGTCGGGCTCTTAGCAAACACAGACTAAAAAGTCTAAAAACATAATTTTACTATAATTAACGTTATACAATACGTTGTGTACTCATAAATCAAATTGCATAATTAGGTACCGCCGAGGTTAAATTTTCCGTGAAAAAGGGTGTTTCTGTTCCGAACATCCAACGTCAAAAGCAGACTTATTCGTGATCTAGGGCATTCAAGGGAAGGCCGGCATCATTTTTTATTTTTACGAATGAAATTAAATACAGATTCACTGGGACCAACTTTTAATTAAAATTGTCTTTCCTTTTTCCTACGTTTTCAATATTCTATCAAGTTTCTATTGGTTTTATATGTATTCCGGCTTTTCTGATTTAATAATTGTTACTTCATTTCTTCTTCCATGCTGGTCTGGGAGGAAAGAAAAATCATAGAATTTACCAGTTGCTTCTCTTCTCGCGCAGATGGTAAAAGCCCATCGAGGGAATGGGCGAAAGTCTTAGGAATCATAATTATAGGCGATGCGGCTAGCCACCCATCACTGTTTGGATTTCCCTTTCCACCTATACGCCCTTAATCACGCTAAACGTGGCCTTTTACTACAAACTGACCAGTGATTGACCTCTATCTCACTTGGTGGAAGGTTTTGTTACCTTAGGCTCTGTCTACCCCGTAAGGGATAAAGACCTGATTTACGTATGTATGTTGTTTGGTCCTCAATAGATATAATGGTACAGTTTAGTAACATGACGCTTCAACATTAGTTTGCCCCCGTGCTTTCACTGTTATAAGTAGGTTACCTAATAGTTTAGGACTTAACTCTAGATCCAGATATTTAACCTCGTTAATGTCACATATAAAATGAAGTTCTTTTTCTATGTTATAGATACAGACATATTTAAATGCCCGTCATTGTTATTCAAAGTGATTAATACATGCATACATAAATAACATCTTTATCCTTTACGGTGTTGTTGACAGAGCCTACAAAACGTACGAACGTACAGCTGAAAGTGATTTACTTAAATGGATAAATTATTTTTGTAAATCGCAAAAATGGAAGGGTACTGCTATTTAATGGCAGACAATTCTATTATAGACAACGTTGTTACGTGAAAAAAATGTAAATAAAATCACTACTTATTATATTAAACAAAATCTGTGTCTGTCTGTTCGTGATAAAACGGCAACAGCTAGTTAAGTAATTAACATGGCTTTGTTTTATACGGGAGACAAGAAACAAGAGACAGACAGACTTTTCTCTTTAATAATGGTCATTAAAATAAAAATAATATCAATATTGTTAATCTTCAAAGTAACCAGTAGAACGCGCAGCGTAAATCTTGAAACCATTTCGAAATTGCTCTAGTAAGACAGAGATAGGCTTATTAATAGTTGAACAGGTGTAAAGGAGCCAGAACTATAATCCATTTTATTGAACAGTCCGGCTGAAGAGCCGCGTAAACAGCCATTACGGAAAAGGTAAGGGTAGGTTTCCAGTTCTTGAAACTGAAAACAATAACTATCTGAAATCAGAATCAAAACCACTAATAGGGGAGACCGAGGAGAGTTGAGACAGAGGTGAGTTGATACAAAGCCGATTTCTCTGAACTTTGATAGTTTATCGGCCTGGTAACTTCGCTAATTCGTTGCTCTTTCTACACTCCACAGTTTGTGTGAAGTTGTGACCTCGCTAACTGTCATAGGTGCTAGTTCTCGAGGAAGAGCCAGCGTGCGGCGATCCGGGTAGAGAATCCGCTCAGAACGGTTGGCTGTATTTATACTTAACTAAACCCTTACTGCGAGTAATACAACTGACTGAATTCGGAACTACCCTCAATAAAGGTGACGATGCAATATTCAGTAGTTCATTGATAACTAAGCCACTATTGTCTCTACCTTCTTCTTCCGTACTGGTCTGGGAGCCGAGGAAAAACATAGATTGTACCAGGTGCCTCTCCTCCCGCGCATATCGTAAATCCCCATTGATGGAATGGGGGAAAACCTTAGGAATGTTACAGGCGATGCGGCCAGCATTCTCGCAATGTCGTTAACGTTGCCTTTAGGTCCTCTTACTCTAGGCTCTGTCCCGTGTAAAGGAGAAAGACGTGCTTACATGTATGTGTAAGGAATTGTCTTCAACTGTTCCAAAACTCCTGGATGTTCTATTTTACTCTATAATTTTACAGTCAATTCATTTTTATCATGTAAACAAACATTTCTCAAATACATTGTTACACTTTTCTCTCGGATTACACAATAACTATGTTGTTGTATATTAAAAAAAACTCACGAACCAAATAAAACTATCCTTTTTAATAAGATATTCTTCAATGAATTGACTGATTATCTGAAACCTGAGTAGCACCATCAAATCGAAAACCTGATACAAGTTATTTATGTTTAAAGCTATCTATACTTCATCGACATTTCCATTAACTAGTCATGTGTGTCAACTTAGATGTCACGTTTGTTTAGGTACATGATAAGTCCCTTAAGGATGAATAGACTGTACACCCCGCTAACACTCGCGCGTGTTTCACTTCGCAATGTCCAAGACAAATTCCCTAGCCTACCTAATTGTGCTAACATTTACTTCCTTAATCACGTACAATGGCCTAGGCTATAAATAAAAGTGGATCCAGGAACGACTACTTATTTCTACTTGTGAACGTAGAAAAACTATGGAACAGCGGTTGCATCTTTATTCGTAAATAGCTTTTGTCTGCGGTAACTTTGCACTTTAAAGCAAACTTGTATTAATCTAAAATAAGACAGTGTAGCGAAGATTCACTGGTGAAATACTTCTTGGTATCGGTTCGGTACTTCCAGAGACTAACCTCCTTATTCATAAACGGCTACTGCCTAACTTAGCAATCGTTTGTCCTTATCTGTGAAAGGTAAATGTCAAAGTGACAGACAAGGACAACGATTGCTAAGTTAGCAGAAGCCTACAGAGCGTTTATGAATAAGGGGGTAACCCTACAGATCCGGCCATAAAGATTACTTAGATAGAAAATTGGCGTCATGTTAGTTATAGCGGGACAACGCTATACGAAGCCGAAAACCCTTAGACGAGAAGACCGATGTGCAATCTTTATAGCAGGGTACTGTACGTAGGGTTAGTCTCGGGAAGTACCGAAACCGATAGAAAGAAGTCATCCACCAATACCTACGCTGTCTTCGACTAACATTAGTTTTCTTCTACATCTCATCATCTTCACACGGTGACTTTGAATTAGAATACATAAACCAATTTATCTGACCGTCTTGTTTATCTAAATCTTACGTGTGTTAAAGTAGTTACATTCCTTGAGCTCTTGAATTGCCATTCGGGTTTATCTTGCTGCCTCCCTCGGTTGGCCGATTCTAATATCAAACTCGTAAGAGTAACTGAGACAGCAAGACAATGACAACAAACATTGATGATTTCACATTTTATAAAAATAATGTAGGGTTAATTTTCCTCAAAGTGATTTGGCCGTTTTGTTCTCTGCGACATGCCGTTCGGCTATTTTAATAGGTCAGAGACAGGCTAGGCTTTTTCCTATTTGAGTAAAAGTTATTTTTCTTGGTAATAAACTTTGAATAATAAATCTGTGCCTCCTGTGATCACTGATATAACTCGACAAAAATAACGATTTTTTATTTAATGTTATAAATATGAAAGTTTAGGTAAATACAACATAATTGAAATATAAACTTAGGCTACCTTAAAATAACTTAGAAAAATAAAACTTATGTTAAAAATTAAAATAAATTTGGACCCTTAGGTAGGGTCCCCATCACGCAGTCAGCATTCCCGCGTTGTATCGCATTTTGCGAGTCTTTGTGCGAGAAAGATGCCCGCGCGAGGGTCGTCTGTTACCTCCCTCAGGCGTTTGCTGAGGTCTTTGTAGAGCCCACGAGCGCCCTTGCCCCACGGACCAAGTGTCTCGACGCCAAATGCGACAAATTCGTATTGGGCGCCGAGACACTGGTATTTTGTCATCTTTACCCGCTCCCGGGTGTCCGCCGCCGCGCCGGCATGCCTGCACGTCATTGGAAGGTAGGACGCAGCCATGGTGTCGGCGCAGGTAGCGTCCCACACCAGCGCACGTCCGTACCTCCATGAAATCAATGACATCCCATCAGGGCGCTTGCCATCGCTCCGTGCGATCTGGGGCTCCAGAGCGGGACAACGCTACACGACGAGAAGATTATGCCGATGTTTTTGATATATTTCACGTACTTCTAGATGCTATAGTTTTGGAGATCATTTTGTGAAAAGTGATACAACTAGCAGCATTTCGGCAAAAAAAGGCACATATATCAAGTTGTAACCCCTTTACGTAATTGCTCTCAAGGCTATTTTCGTGTTTTGTGTTTCGTCTGTATGGCGATCTTTGACGGAGGTCGGTTCAGCAGAGGACGTCTTTTGGTTGATGATGATGACAACCGAAACAAAACGAAAGCGCAAACCTAAAGTACAAAAACGACCTCCAGAGTTTTTCAGTTGACAAAACCAATATCCAAATTAAAGTTTTCTCAAAAAGATTCTGAAGGCCTTAAAAGGTGTCTAATGAGTCTGATGGATACTTAAAAATGTGTGGTATAATTTTGTAAGTTCCCGGTGCCTCGGCTTTGGAGTTGACGCGGTCAGTCAACGATCACCGGCAAATGGAAGTGCGACCAGCCAATATCCGAGTGCTGACAACTATGCCTGATCATCATTTTCTGCCAGCGTCTCCTACACAATCACGCTGCAACAGTTCACTCATGTCATGAAGTTGATGAAAACTTTGTATCTGACAACACCCTCAATCATCCGTTGCTGCATTTCGAATAATAATAAAGTTTGTTTTGTTACTCAGTGAAGTCATCAAGCTAATGGAATAAACAAAAATATCAAACACAATTTCAGTAAAAGCTACCGATTCACGTAGAATGCATTTAATTCGTGCACTTCATCAGGATTAGACGTACCATTTAAAAAATGATAAAACCACAATTATTCGATATGTTGGAAACCATTGGAAGTGTTCTAAGTCTATACAGAAATATATCTTGGTTACGTACAAAATTCAAAAAAATTACCGCAGCGTTGATAATTTGTACTGTGCTTGTTTATCTTATTACACTGCTAATTATGTTGTATACTTGTGATTATTTAAACGGATTGATAGAATGTGTAATAGTTAATACGTATTCCGCAGTAATCAGTGCCGTGATGATAGTAGCTGCAATATGTGGGTTTGGATTTGCAGAGTCTTTCAGAATTCACACCGCTTCAATGAACAGTGTTCATAAGTTTTGTAGAGACATGCCATCATACAAGAAATCTATGAAGTATTTGCTAATATCAAATTTCATATTTATATTGATGTATGGCCCTATATATGTATCTTATTTAGTTAGGATTATAATGAATTTCCGTGAACCGTTTAGTAACACAGATTTTACACAAGCTTTTTGGGTAACGTACAAGTCGACTATAATGTTATTAGGCGATATGCGTTTTACTTTTGAAATTTTTACATTCGTTATTAATTTGAATAAAATAACAATATATTTGCGGCACCTGAAAATAAGTTTGATGACTATATCAAAAAGGTTAGATACCATGGAGGATGGGGCTGACGAATCATCATGTGGTGTTATTAAGAGGGATTTGATGGAAATAGCCCGAATGTACAACGCAATAACCCTATGCTGTGATAAGCTTAAGAAATTGTATGGAATTCAGGTAACCATTTTTTCATCAGAGTCTAAAGAAACTTTATTATTAACAAAACAAAATATTCATTAGAGCTCTTTACCCAAACGAACGTTAAACAGCACTTTTATTAGCTGAGTATAATAACCATTTGCATTTTTTTTTCAGATTCTTCTCTGTCTGTTTGTCTTTGTGTTTTACATCATTGCCATTGCTTATGTGTTTTTCCGCGGCGTGGCATCAAATGTAAGTATTTATTTTTGAATCATTGTATCACAAATTGTTAGTGGCCGTGGTCTCAATCATTATATTGAATATCAGATGGCCTGCCGATTGCGAAATACCGAAGTACTGCGAAAATCCAACGTCGGTGAAAACGAGGCTTATCTGATGCTTCGGTAAGGTTCGGTGCAGTCACGTGCTGAGAGAATGCACGCGAATGAGAGAGCAGCGAAACGCGTCTTATTCTCTGAACTCAAGGAAACAAGCGAAAACAGAAATGTTCAGAAACATCACAAAAAGATGCGACTTCGAGCCCTATACTCAGAAAATTTGGCAGCACAGAGTCCTGAATGGGGGTGCGAGTCGGGTTACCTCCGCGTGTGATCAAGAGCTGTGGTTCGTTTTTGGATCCGTCCGAGGGGAAGTGCAGTGCTTGTTCCGGTGCACCCTGGGCACCGGTTAATGATTTCCTGGCGGTCTTCGAGGGATATCGTTATCCGTTGGCTAAGAGCCCGACAGGGGGGGAGGGGGTCTTTGACCATTACCGTACAACGTTGCCGACATTTTTGTCACAAGATTTTTGAATTATATTTTTACCACACTGACATTGGCCCAAGCCTTACGGCCGCCATTAAGGAGAGAAGAAGAGTCCTGAATGACGCAAGCTGGTGCAGGACGAAGTATGCAAGTTTGAAGAGCAGGGTTTAGTCTCGATGAATGGGGACTATCGTTTCTTTGCTCACCAGTTGGCGCCACTGTTGATTACGGTCCAAAGGATACTGTATAAGATCGGCGCCGATACAAAGTTTTAAATCTTGAATCTCATTAAGTTTATTAATTTGCAACAACTATCATCATATCGAGTAGCTATGCCGCAATGTTGTGCAGTTCCCTTTTGTTCCAAAAAACAACTGCTTTCAAAGCGTTCACATTCATCGCCAAATAATCCATAATACCGATAATTTCACGAAGGAGATTACTTTTCAATAGGTAAATGAAATAAATTATTCATATTAACCGGGAGACGAAGTGGTCGCCATGGCCGAAATCGGTTGAAAGGAAGGATCGAAGAAATAAATAAATTCCTGTACAATCTGTATCTTATACCTAATGTCAGGCAAATGTGACCGTTACTGCAACACCGTCGTAAATGTTTCTAACAATTAGTAAGGTTAAGGTGTTAGCAAAAACAAATAGTCACGTTGTTTAGAGTTGTCCAGAAGGTATAATTATGATAATTGATAAACCTCCGTGGTACCGCAACTGACTGCTTAGAAAAATAAAACAAAATTGCAAACGTATGTATGTATGTATAACTCTTTATTGTACATAAAACACAAGAAAAAGTTGAATACAGGACAACACACATGCACAAAGAAATTGCAGATAGATTCTCCTTTGTTTTTTACTACAGCCCTTTCTTTCACGTATGCTCTACGTTTTTTCTTATTTCTTATCAACTCTCGGACTGACTATAGTCGAGACCTTCAACGTTAATTTTGTTCGTCAATGTGGCGAAGGCATGAAGTGAAGAAGAAATAGAAGAAAGAAAAGTATATCCCTTTAGATACTTAACTAATTGTTTACTTTTCAGGACCCAAAGGAAATTGAAGGGATTAAGCTTATTCTCATTGCCATATTATACTTTTTATTCGTGATATTTTTATTGGTTTACAACGGACAAAAAGTACATAATGCATCTGACAGCTTAAAGAGACTAATGAGCGTACTCTGTTGTAAGATATTGCACAGTAAGTCATCAATCCTCTCTACGTGACCAAACCAACTAAGCATACTTTTTTCTGTCCTATTCACTATTGTCTTCTTTCACACCAGCGCGTTCTCTTATCACACTATTCCTTATTCTATCTTTGATACACCTTCCATACTCCTGGTGGTAGGGCCTTGTGCAAGGTCCGTCCGGATCGCTACCACCATACCACTCGCTAATCCTGCCGCTAAGTAGCAGTGCTTGCACTTCTGTGTTCCGGTGTGAAGAGTAAGACAGCCGGGGAAATTACGGGCACAAGAGGCATTTCATCTTAGTGCTCTAGGTTGGCAACGCGTCTGCAATCCCTCCGAGGTTGCGGGTGTCTATGGGCAGTGGTGATCACTTACCATCAGGTGGCCCACTTGCTCGTTTTCCTTCATATTCATATAAAAAAAAATCCTTAATGCTCTCATTTCTACTTTCATGCTACTTTTGCCATACCCAACCTTTTCTACAGTACATTAGTATTGGAATGAGCACCCCTCTGTGGACAGCCAGACGCGCCTTCTTTGACACCTTTGTTCACAGAGACTCATTTCAGCGATCGATCTATAGTCGGGTTGTGAGCTAGACAGTAAAGTAGACCGAACAGCCTTTCAAGTTGTTGTTGTTGCTCTCCTATGGTACCCCAGTGGTACAGAGGGCCTTCGTGAGACGTCTCCATCCGCTCCTATCTTGCGCCTCTCGCTCCGCGTCCCTCCAACTCAGCCCGGCTGCCCGCAGCTCGGCGTCGGTGGTGCGCTGCCACGTGTGCGCCGGCCGGCCCCGCCGCCTGCTCCCGCGCGGCCTCCACGTGAACGCGACCCTGGCAGCGTTGTCCTCTGGTCTTCTGAGGGTATGCCCTATCCACTTCCACTTCCGTTGGGCGATTTCTTGCCTGATGGGGATTTGGTGGCATCGATTCCATAGATATTCGTTGCTGATTGTGTTAGCTTTCAAGTACTCAAATTAAATTATTTTTTTAGCCCCCGGTGAATGTACTTTGGAGTTGACGCGGTCAATCAACGACGTTCACCGGCAAATGGAAGTGCGACCAGCCAACATCCGAGTGCTGACTACCATGCCGTTGCAGATGTCACTGATGCTGGCCATCATTTCTGCCGGCGTCTCCTGCACAATCACGCTGCTACAGTTCACTCATGTTGTGTAGTTGGCATTGACGTACAATAAACAACTAGACTCCCAATCACGCTCAAAAACTGTCCGAAGCAAAAGTCTGAACGACGCGTCTATTGTTCAGAGTTTTTGTTCAGTTCTGTTTCGACCGCGCTTTGATAACAATGTATATGTCTCTTTCGCACCGTAATCTTACTATTGAGAACAAAAGAGACAGGCAGGTTTCCAGCGCGTGGCGTCGTGTCATTACTTCTCACGATCCTACGCCATTGATATTAAACATTACTGCCACTAAATAAGGTGTCAATTTGAACGAATATGTTAATGTTATCTGTCTAAGTCGATGTGTTGACACACACAACACATAGACAAAGCAACTCGGACGTTTCTTGAGGAACCTTTGTTAGCGACTGAGAGTCTAGTTGTTTATTGTAAGTCAATGGTAGTTGGTAAAAATAATTGACTTTAGTTGATAACTTGTTTGTTAGATACTCGGGCCAAGTCAATTTGGTAATAGAAAAATTATTGAACACGATTTCAATAAAGGCTCTTTGCTTATGTAAACATCATTTAATTTGTGTATTTCATCAAAATAACGTTTTAAGAATTATAAAAATGCAATTATTCAGTAGGTATTATAGAAATTTCACGCTGGTCTGGGAGCAAAGAAAAACATTGTATGAACCAGTTGCTGCTCGTCCCGCTCGGATGGTAAAAGCCCATCGAGGGAATGGGCGAAATACTTAGTAATCATGTTATACTCGTAGGCGATGCGGCTAGCAACCCATCACTATTTTGATTCCCCTTTGCACCTATGCGCCTAAAATCATGCCAAACGTGGCCTTTAGGTCTTGTTACCTCAGGCTCTGTCTACCCCGGAATGTTTAGCGCGCCGCGTATGGCTACACTGGCGTTTCAAGTGTACTATTGTCAATACGGAACAGCTGTTTATGCTAGCATCCTGACATAGCAGAGTCTTGGAATTTAATGTCAGCACCAAAGAGAGAGAGAGAGAGAGAGAGAGAGAGAGAGAGAGAGAGAGAGAGAGAGAGAGAGAGAGAGAGAGAGAGAAACATTTATTTACACACATTCGATACACGTAGAATTATAATAGGAAGAAATACAATATACTTAGAAATAGTACCGATATGGTGTAAAATGGGCCCTACTCAGCATAATGTTGCGGCATGCCGCAAAGCTGTTTTTCAGTAGGACCCAAAGAAACGTATTTTAAAACTGGAACTTAAGTAGTTAATATACAAACTATGTACTCAACTTACTTCCATGCTGGTCTGGGAGCAAAGAAAAAACATAGAATGTACCACTGTCCAGTTGCTTCTCTTCCCGCGCAAATGGTAAAAACCCATCGAGGGAATGGGCGAAAATCATAGGAATCATGCTGTAGGCGATGCGGCTAGCAACCATCACTATTTTGATTCCACTTTCCACCTCTACGCAGTGTCTTGCTAAACGTGGCCTGTAGGTCTTGTTACCTTAGGCTCTGTCTACCCCGTAAGGGATAAAGACGTGATTTGTGTATGTATGTATGTGTATGTATGTACTCAATGGAGGCTCCAACCCAGCCAGTCGTCAACATACATGCCGTATTAATAACCAATGTTCATTATTCGACATATTATACAATATGGGAACGCGTTTCATAAATCCCTGACTTAGCGGAGGCTCTGCTGCAACAAATTATATTAGAGAGGGGTGCATAAAATTTACTGAAATTTCAATATAACGCGTGCCTTATTAAATTATGAGTATGGCACCTGCCGCTAAAGACGGCGTTTTAATGAATTAAAAATATTTTGCGAAAGTGATACTTTTTATATTTTTAAGGCAAAAAGAGTTTACAAGGTTTTAATATAATTTATGACTTAATGAGCACCAAAAACGTAACATGACTACAATACTACATAAATCACGTCTTTATCCCTTACGGGGTAGACAAAGCCTAACGTAGCAAGACCAGAAGGCCACGTTTAGCATGATTGTGGGCGTACCTATAGGTGGTAAGGGATGGGCCTATAACATCATTCCTAATATTTTCGCCCATGGATTTTTACCATCAGCGCGGGAAGAGAAGCAACTTGGTACATTCTATGGTTTTTCTTTACTCCCAAACCAGCGTGACATGACTAGTCTTTCAAATTTGGCCGTTTTCGTATTTTAGTAGGTATTAACGGTTGGAACAAACAATTGAAGAGTTGATAATATTACCTCTATGATGGAAAAAAGAGGATAAAGACGTGATATAATGTATGTTGGAAAAAAATACTTCGTTGGAGAGTAACTATTCGGTTCAAATGAAGTGCAAAAGGCATCTGACAGAGACTACAATATAATAATGTACGTAAACCGAAGCACGGGAAAAATGGAACTTCAAACCTCAACTACGTGGACTTTTTTTTTTTTATATATGAATAGGAAGGCAAACGAGCAAGTGGGTCACCTGATGGTAAGTGACCACCACTGACCATAGACACCCGCAACCCCGGAGGGATTGCAGATGCGTTGCCAACCTAGAGGACTAAGATGCAATGCCTCTTGTGCCCGTAATTTCCCCGGCTGTCTTACTCTCCACACCGGAACACAGCAGTGCAATCACTGCTACTTAGCGGTAGGATTAGCGAGTAAGATGGACTGTTGTTTATTAAGACATCCATCTAAATATATCACCATTTTCAAGATTCATAATAGCATTTCTGAAGATGCGGATACGAATTTAACAACCCAAGATGGAATGCGACATGAAATTAATAGACTCGGGTTTACTGACTCGTAAAACTGGTGTTTGACGAGACGCTAGCATAAATTGAAATGTTCAAGAACAACGTACATACATACATACATAAATCACGTCCTTATCCCTTACGGGGTAGACAGAGCCTAATAAGGTGACAAGACCTAAAGACCGCGTTTAGCATGATTGTGGGCGTATGGATGGAAAGGGGAATCAGAACAGTGATGGGTTGCTAGCCACATCGCCTATTATAACATGATCCCTAAGGTTTTCGCCCAATCCCTCGATGGGCTTTTACCATCTGCGCGAGAAGAGAAGCAACTGGTACATTCTATGTTTTTTCTTTCCGTCCAGACCAGCATGGAAGAAAACAAGAACAACGTACCATCCACATATAAGTCCTTTTTGGGGTGGAAATAACTAACTGGCCTTGACAATACCGAGTAGGTAATATTTTTGTGATATGTCTCAGATCGCAGGAAATTGTCGCACGAGCTAAAGGCGAGGGCGATAAACATGCAACCTGAGGCTTTCTTTATCACCGCGCGAGGTGTGTACACAATTTTACCACTTATTTCTGATAAAATGACTAAGTTGGTCAAAACTATTTTTTTTAATGGTTAGAAATATTTTAGGTTTCTAATCATTAAAAAAACCGGCCAAGTGCCAGTCGGCCTCGGGCAGCGAGGGTTCACAAATTCGGCAAGTGAAAAGCTCTGCTTCTAAGCAAAATGTAGGCAGTTAGAAGTTATTCTATATTGGTTACGTACACACAGCAAAGCGAATCGGTGGGCACCCCAGTTATCCACGTGTGTCATTCTATACACACATCCGCACTTATCCGCTGCCTTATTACGCACACAACAAAATGCCCTATCTGTGCTAATTGTGTTTTCTGACTACCTTCACGCATAGTTATTCAAACCTGCTGGTATTTTGTTCAATGGAAGCATAATTTTGCCACCAGTATTATAAGCGCGGTGGCTCAGGTGTATTGACCTAGGGTTATGAAACCTAAAGAACCGGGTTCGAATCCTGCACAAGTGTATCTTTTTTGTTTTCAATTTTAAATTACTAATCTCAAAATAAACTCATGTTTACCTAAAACAAGAAAAAAAGGACGTAAAAGAATAAAACAATAAAATGCAATTATTGGTTCAAATTGTTTATTGCAACATTTAATTTTTATTGTATTAGCCTCTATTTGTGTTATTATTATTATTACCAAAAGTAATTAAATTAGCTAAATAAAACTGCACACTTTTCCTTATAGAATAATATTCATAAAATAACACACACTTTAGAGGCCAGTATGATTTTATGTTTACTAAAAAGTCTTATGTCACTAACATAATAATTATCTTGCAAATTGAATACACAACCATAATAGGGCTATTTTTAAGATGACACATAATTAATATCTTAAATTCTGGTTTATTAGGTTTAAGTCTGATAAAGATGAACGAAACGTTTTATTTGCGGACGTGTAAGTCAGTGGTGAAATGAATAGACATGTTAAATGACAGCCATTAACAATAACATCATTTCACACTGGGTTATAATCTCCACTTTGAAGCGACTAAGCTACCTATCTCGATTTGGTTTGGATTTGGACACCAGGGCCCATCGATGAGATCCAACCCCATAGCCTAAAGTAACACTGCCACTCGTTCTGCACTGTAAAACATTACTGTGTTTATATATTTAATTAAGTTAATATATTTCGTCTTCATCACTAAAAATCACTACATTTGACTTTGATTGATGTAATAATCAAAGTCAAGATATTCACGAGCAAAGGTTTCTTCTATGCTGGTCCGTTAAAGCATGTTTTTTGCTGGTCTACGGCCATGCAATCCTGCAGCATGCAGATGGTTTCGCACAGGTTGCAACGTAGCATTGTGTCTTGTTGCTGTGAAATGGGTCACTAGCGGGTGCGGCAACTACATAATGTCCAAATCAAATGGCAGGAGATGAGGCTTCAGGTTTAGGCCCAGAACGAATATTTTTATCGTGTCCGAAGTCTGCGTAAGGGTGAATCCATAATGGCACAGTCTTCCGCTGCAAAATAAATGAAGTTTAAATAAAAACATTTTTCGTCAAAGAAAGTTGTTTAAAACATTACCGATAAAATAATAAGTCATTGTTTTTAACACCGTTTGTCTACTTACCCATATCAAAAAACGCCTAGCGATTCCTTATATAAATAGTTATATTGTTTTGCTCTTTTCAACAAAGATAAACATGTTTTGCAAATCACAAGGTATTCGAAAGGCAAAATTAAACAGTTCGTAAGTATAACACACGGTTCATCCCGCAGCTAATAATGGCTGCCAGCGGTGACAGTTGTTGTTTGTTCACAAAATCATATTATTAGAAATTTGAGGGTAGAAAACACTTTATATTGTTTAAGACGATAACGACCAAAATAGCCATCAGCTAGCAACTTTTAAACTCCAGTAAAAAGAGTCATACCTATTAATAATTATATTAAAAGAAAACACAATGCGTTTGCGTTTTTAACATATTATATAAGAGTAAAATTAAACATACAATAGACTGCAACCACCATAAAATTAAATAGTTAGTACGGAAAAAAATAAATTATAATTTCAACCTTATTTCAAAGCCCATAAAACAGCTATTTACACAAATTGCAATACAGTAGTCGCAGATTGAACATAATTCATACATTCACCATGTAACTTGCATACCTCGGTGGCCTAGCGGTCAAAGACAGGTCGAAGATTTGACTTCTGCTTTAGTGAACCGGGTTCGTATCCGAAGAAAACGGAATATAAAATAGTAATAATAAAATGACATTTTTGGATGTTATTTCGATGGCCGTGCTGGTTGTGAGGAATATTGCTTTGGAATTGGAATCTCAGACTTGTTGAGAAATAATAATATAACATCGTCGCATCAGTGAGATGGTAACTACTCTTCGCTAGTAATAATAGTTCAATGCGTGGGATTGCATAAATTTGAAGATTCAAGGTCGAAGGAAGCTTCGATTCGGTTCTCTCGCTTACACTGGGGATGACAATATCCAATGTAAGATTAGGTAAAATATTTTTAGGACAGTCTAAATAAAAAAAATACTTTTACATTATTTTTGTAGAAGTAACTGAAACCGGAGATATTGCATTTTCAGCCTTTGAGTGTGACACGATACCGGCGGGGATTATTTTCATTTAATTTGTAATTATTTTTTACTTAATTTATTATAAACTAACTTAAATAGTTGTAACTTTCTTCATTGTTATTTTATAGTTAGTTGTTGTTTATTCAATAAACAGGTAATTTACAGTGACATTGCTCATTCATCTTGTTGCTAAAAAATCTGTACTTAGGGGGTAGATTTTATGATCGAACTCACTCACACATTCACATGTCATAGATTCTACTTCGCCTGCTGAATGCAAAAAGGGCCGAAATCAAAATTTTCGGTTTTTGAGTTTATCGCGGAATCGTGTTCTAATTTGATCGTTTTACCGTATACATTAAAGACTATTTTCAAAAGTTAACTCTAACGGAATATAGAGGGCATAAATGCCCTTTTTACATGTGACGAAATGGCCTACCCTGTTTATGCGATAAAGGCATTTCTTAGTTGTGCCCTTATTGCACAATCATTTGAGTTGAATTTTAAGTTGTGTCTTGTGATATTATATTGTGAACATTGATTGTGCATAATGAATTCTGAAAATATACAAGAAAAACAATGAGCCAGATATTATATGTCTCACAGAAACTTTAATTAAATCTGGAAATGAAACAAATATAAAAGTTCACAATAATTACGCATTGGCCAGCAGCTATTCCCGAGACCAAAATAGAGGCGGAGTCTGTATCTTGGCAAAGCCAGAGGTAACTTTTAAGGAACTCGATTTTTTGCAGAAAATGTCGGTATCGAGGATCTTTGAGTGCTGTGGTATTGAGGTACCCAAACATAAAGCTGTAGTCATTTGTTTGTACAGAATTCCAAATTCATCCGCTAACTTATTTCTTGACAAGCTAGATATTTTACTACACGAATTGAACACTAAATCTAAATTTAAAAAAATAATCGTATGTGGTGACTTGAATATTAATACACTAGCAATTAGTAACGACTGTAACAGACTAATAGGCATTTCATCTTAGTCCTCTAGGTTGGCAACGCATCTGCAATCCCTCCGGGGTTGCAGGTGTCCATGGGCAGTGGTGATCACTTACCATCAAGTGACCCACTTGCTCGTTTGCCTTCCTATTTATATAAAAAAAAAATATATAAAAAAATAATTATAATTTAACAAATCATTTAAAAGAACCAACAAGGGATAAAACCTGCATAAACAATATATTGAGCAATGTAAAAATAAAAATGGCCTATGCTGCCATTTTACTTCTCGGCATTTCTGATCATGACACAGCACAAAATATAAATAAATTTCAGAAATGTTTGTCAAGTCTATCTTTTTCAGATATATGTTTAGAAAGTGATTTTAATGTCGCATTCAATCAGTTTCACGACTTGATCGTATTGTTTTAGGTATAAGCTATGTTTTCTAGTTATGCGGAAAAAATTAACAATACAAATCATAATTCTCCAAAATGGATGACAACAGGAGTAAAAATTAGCTGCAAAAGAAAAGATTACTTCGTTATCGATATTATAAAAAACAAAGAACCGAACAAAATAAACATGAATATTACAGATACACTAAATTATTAAAAAAATGCATAGATACTGCGCAAAGATTAAATAATAGCAAATATTTGATCAACATTAAAAATAAATGCAGAGCCTCGTGGCAAATAATAAAAAATTAAACTAATAGTACTATAAACACACCGCAATATACATAATTAATAAACTGGTAATAAAAAATAAAATGATAACGGACCCCTTTGAAATAGCATCAAATTTTAATACTTACTACACAGAACTAGCAGGTTCAGTTAAACAACCTCAAACACCCCAAATGCACATGCATGGTAATGCACGAAATAATAGCATCTTCATGACACCAGTGTCAGAATAATAAATGAATAGGATGTCATTAAAATAATACGAAATCTGTAGGGTACGACGAAATTAATACTGATAATATAAAAACATGTGTAGAAAACAATTGATACCAATCCTAACCTATTTGGTTAGGAACCGGTCTTTTGAAAGTGGGATTTTGATTTTATTTTATATTATTAGCATTTTTTTTCATTTGACATTAATTTATTGCATTTGTATTATTGATGATGCATAAGATAATTAGCATGACTTCAGGCACATCACGAAATTGCATAAAATACTTTCTGCAACAAAGGCACAACACTAAGTACCCATGTTTAGGCCCTTACAATTTCAAATGTATATTATTATAAATGAAATTAACGGATTCATCCGAAGCTATCTATGATAAAGAAAAAGAAAATCTCATGAACAGATACGTTTTTCTAAAATAAAAAAAAATATAGCCAATTTGGTGATCATACACCTGTTTCTCAAAACTTTAACTGGCCGTTTCTCGAATTATTGGTTTTTTGACTTGTGCCCTTATTGCATTCGGCAGGCGACTTAACGTTCATGTCGATACTCAACACGCATAGACGTGTGCGTGGCTGTGCTAACCGCATTATTTTGCTGTGTGTACATAGATAAAGATGGATTTATAGACTCATTTCTTTAATTTTGTTTAAGCTACCTTTATACCAAATTTGAAACTTCTAGGTCGTTCTAAGTAGGTCTAAGTAGCTCGTAAGTCTAGCAATGGTTGAAGTCGACCTCTCCAGGCCGTTTGACATAACTTAACTAAAATTTTTAAACGATACTGAAAATTAGAACTCATAGAGAAATCCGACAAGTAAAGCTATGGCCGGGAATCGAACCCGTATTCTCGTCATTCCGTGACGCGTGCTATACCCCTACACTACACCACTCATAGCAGGTGGGTAAGCCTTCGAAATTTTTGTATCTGTTTTTTGACACCAAGCGTCATCTGTTGGAATGATGTGTTTGTACGACACAATTACAAACTCCTGTGGACCATCCACTGCTCACCAGGAACGAGAGAAGGCGCTGTTTCGCAAATGGTACGAGTACTATCAAATTAATCAAGAATTTTTACTTCTTGTTTTTTTATGTTTACTTTTACGGTTTTACCGTTAGAAATAAAATATCTAAACGACACTGAAAATTAGAACACAGTAAAATCCGAAAAGTATACTTAACTAACTTAATACCCCATAATGTCATAAAATCATTGCTAATCGCCTACAAGTTGGCAAAGCTGCCACGTGTTATGTTGTTGGTTTTAGTCAACGCGTAAAAATCTTCCAAAATCACCAGGTCAAGAAATCCAGTCAAAGGTCGACAACTTTATACGTACCAGCAAGAATACATGGGAGCAAATCCTCTAAAGTTATTCAAATGAGACGGAGCCACAGTATTCCGAATAAATGCATATTGAATTTGTTTACGCTCGCCGAAAACGGAATGGAGATAACCGTACTTCTCTATTTAAATTCGTCCTGAAATCACCATATTATTGCTTCCAGTGATACCTTTCTTTGTTTAAAATAACTGTTGTGTCCTGTTCTGGTTCCATTACTGTTACTAACTCAACATCAGATACTAACAAGACCCAAGCAACGCTTAGCATGGTTGAGGGCGTGGTGGAATGGGGAATCTAAATAGTCTTGCGGGTGCTAGCCGCATCACCTGTATGATTCCTAAGATTTTAAGATTTGCTCGGGAAGAGAAGCCACTGCTTCATTCTGTTTCTATCCTCATCCTTGTCCTCGGAGAAGAAGGGGACTTACCGCACGAATCTTAAAGTGTCTTCGTCATCACAACCATCACCGTTCTGACAAGAGTGTCCGACAAAAATACCGCCTTATATTGGCCTTAGCGCAAACTGAATTAAATCGCCACATTCATTAGTTAATATGTGTAAAATTTAATTTAAAAACGTAACCAGCAACATAAAACACGAATTCACTGCAGTCCTTTAAAATTTTCAACTAGTATTAAAATATATGCAAATTCTATATGCAGGCTGAGTAGAAAGTGCGCTGGGAACCTTAGAGCATCTGCAACCAGAGAAGTCTATAACGGGTGTGGTCTGAAATAAAATTAAGAAATCGTACCTGTTACTGTTTTTTGTGGATGTGGTTTATCCTCATGACGTAGCTCAAATATATGTTGACTATACATTGTAATCATTGAGTATACAAGTACTTATATTGTCATTTTTTGAGCGTACGATGCCTCGCTCACCGTCGAAGGTGACAGATTTTAAGACTTCCGACTTCAGAAAAATACAATCTAATCTATTATGTTATGCTCAAAGACGGATTAGTCAACTTGCTAGATATAAATCTGTCGCATACATCCACAGCTATTATATATCTACTTGTATCGAATGTGTGTAAATAAATGTTTCTCTCTCTCTCTCTCTCTCATATAGGCATAAGCATACAGCCACTTGATGAATCTACCAGTTACAAATATGTCCAGGAAATTATAGTTAAGCCACATTCCCGAAAATTACGTTATGAAATATGTCAAATCTCGAAATTTTTTATGGTATGAATTACATTTAAAAAACCGAACAAAAGCAACTCGGAGGCTCTGAATACTTAAAAAAAAAAACATTTTTAAATTAGTTCTGTATTAACACATGCAAAAGTAACTTTGTTTTTCGTGCAAATAAAAGATAGTTTAACTTGGGCACTCAGTATAATGTTTTGCTGTAAAATGGCTGATGAAATAGAGCGCTGGACGGCTCCGTTTGGTTTTTTACTCTATGGTCTGAGTGGAAAGTACGCCAGGAATGTAAAATAGCGTCTTGCGTCACCTGGGTCTGTCAGTGCAACTCCAAGATTCAGAATAATTGGCGGGACTCCATTGTTAAAATAAGCTATGGAGTATCAGATTTAACGGCCCTTAAACATTAGGGATTTGTCTAGCGATTTTCTCAGCGATTTGGTCGCTGGGAGATCGCGGCGAATAAATCGCTGAAAAATCGCTGGACAAATCGTTAGTGTGTTTGGACCCTAAGTGATATTTGCTAAATTAGATACAAAGCTTGGATTAGCGTACACCTATATTGGAATGTTACCCTCATTCGAATTAATCATTCGTTTTGCCCACTTTCAAGTCAACACGGCGAGATGCAAATCCACAGTACACAGTAGACAGAACAACAATGCGTGCAGGTTTGGAATAGTACAACCCCGTTGGTAATATAAATAATGTCAAAGATACGCACGAACTCTGCCTTTGGCGAGGGTGACAAAGATGCGACCTGAGGCTTTCTTTATCACCGGCCGAGGTCTTCCACGTCTTCCCCTGGCCAGGGAGTGGAACCGCTCGCGTAGCTTACCCGGTTATTTCTGTAACAGGTGTAGTAGTTCATTTCTAAGTCTTTTAAAAACAAAACAAAACAAAGCTACATCCTAGGGCTCTTCAAGGCTAGAGTGAATAGGCTATTACTGAACCAGTGAGTTACACCTTTGGCCTCATCTGCACCTTCCACCAAGTGAGATAGAGATCAATCACTGGTCAGTTCGTAGTAAACAAAAAAAAACAATATTAAAACTTATCTCAATAGAAAGCTCGAAGTTCTCGACATTACTCAGCACATTGAGTTCTGGACAGGAATTTCAATCAAGGACTTCTAGTTCCCGATCGCCTGCTCGTCTTAATTTATTAAGATTTCTAGAATTCCTTTAATGTTTTTGAAAAATTAAAAAATAATGAACGGCATTAAATAGGTGGCATTTTTTTAACTTACAATTTACTGACGTACAATACAATGCTTTAAGTAACAGCAACACGCCCCGACTTCGCACAGTTTATGAAACTATACAAATGCGAATAAATCATCCTTTTGAATCATTCTACATACATACATACATACATACCGTCACGCCTTTTTCCCACAGGGGTAGGCAGATACTACTTTGTAACTCCCCTGGTGTTTCTGGTTCTCATGGGTAGCGGTAATAACTTGAAATCAGGTGTACTGCTTGCTCGTCCGCCTCCCTCTTTTAAAAAAACAATTCGAGCGGGATAATATTAAAAAACATGAAGTTCATCAGTCTAAGATACCTTCAATCTCCTTCGAACATATCTAAATGGCATCCGTACATTATACAATACAGTATATAGGATCGACTTCAAATAGATTCGACCCCTTATTGGGAATATAGAAATCACCCTAGATAATGGCTCTTCAAATTTCAGCCCTTTGTACTTTGTGTAAATATAGTTAGGGCAGGATGTATGGGGTTAGTGGCGAATGGGTTGAATGAAATTAGGCCTCTAATGTGTGGTTAAGCTTCAAATCAATTTACAAACGGGACTCTGCAAGTATTTTGTTTTTTTTTATTAATTTAGTTACCTTTTCAGGTGCCACGTGCCGCAGCACCGAAAAAAAAATTTTTTTTATAAAACTTTGTAGTGCGTTAATAGTTTGTTAGACTTAATACTGCTCAGGGACAGTGACCTGGTAACAGCTAACTGTCTATAATATAAATCAAAGGCTTTATATAACAGGATCAAAGCAACAGTCCTTGCACTGCTGTGTTCCAGCGTGGATAGCAAGACAGCTAGTAAAATTACTGGTTTGTACATACCGCATGTAATTCTGTCTGATTCTCTTGGCTGGCAAGGCGTCTGCAGTATTCTGGTGTTACGAGTGTTTTTGCGGTCTTTGTTTACAACTGGTACTTGAAGCAATGGCACTTTAGCATCGCTTTGCTTAACACATTCAGCGACAAGAAATGACACTCGTTTTTCTGTTTTCGCTACAAATCGGAAAATGCAACTACGGCGTAGCCCTAGCGTAGCAGATAATGTGTCATATCTATTTTTACATTATTATGATTGACGCCAATTGACCCAGTCCCAGACTAAATGAAGATCGTAACACGATATACACGAAGTATAACGTAATACGCCGCTAGATGGCCCTGTCGTCGAGTTAGATCGCGCTATCGTTTGGTTCCCGTAGAATCATGACCCCCGGAGTAGCGCATCGACTCATCGATCACTGCCAGTAAGGACTTAGAACCTTGCGCGCTTTGAGCACTCACCTAAGCTAAATATTTTAAGCGTCTTGGCCCTAAGTATTATCCATTGCTGTTTTAGTGTACTTCACCCAATGTTTGGATACACTACGCAGTTCTGCAAGCAGTCGGTGTAATAGTACGTGTTCTCTATTAATTAAATCTACTATCGCAAGAACCCGACTCTAAGTTTCGCTCCTCCCCCGCCTCTTCGCATTACAAGATTAAAATATTAGTTATGAGTACAAGACAACGATGATGTTACTAATAAAACTAATTACACATTCAATACCTGAGAGCAAAGTTTCATATTTTTCATACATGTATAACATCAGATCTGCCCCGATTGGCAACCAAACACGAGACTTCACGTTTCGTAGCCAGATTATCTCTTAACTACTGGGCTATTTGGTCATAAGGCTACCTAAAGCACAATATTGTTAGATTATTTTGCAGCATAAGGCCACTGTTTTGTCAGTTACTAAACTGGTTAAATCCGGTAAATCGCAGCCCAACTTGACGGCACCGAGCTTAACTAACTTCGGATATCCACCAGGTACCAATTCGGATTTGGTCTAGTTATGTTAATTGTTTCTTAGCATAGCACAGTTATCTAAAGGATAATTTAGATCGAATGGCTCACATCGCGTCCGGATCGAAAAGGATACAAGGGACACAGCGACACGTGATCGTGTTCAGCAAGATTTCAAGTTTCCATCAAACAGTTCGCATAGAAAAGGTAAACGGAGCCGACCGTGCGTTGCGGCATACATACACACATACAGTCAAACACACACATAAATCACATCTTTATTCCAGGGGTAGACAGAACCTTCTTTTTATGGCGTTTAAAATGCACCTCATGCATCCGCCTGGTACTCTCCCGCGACGGCAGGCACACCCACTAAAAACCACACGGATTCCCCATTCGGTCGTATGTGAGGCGTTACGGGAGCACTTGGTGTCACCGCGACGCCCCACGACCACCCCGGGATGGGGTTCCCTCTTCGCGGCACCTGTGCAATGCAGGTTTGCAGGTGAAAAAGACAGCGGCCCATATTCCCGGCGCCTATGGGCCGAGGTTACGTGTTGACCAACAGTGGCCGAAGCCACGCCGCTCCGCGATCGCGTCCCGTAGAGGGCGCATCGCTCCGACGGCAGGCTTATGCCCGCCTACCCTCACGTCAGCTCTCACACCCTCATGTACTACTTTGACAGCAGAGCGGTACTGAAAGCATGTTCGCGTGCGTTACCAACGCTTAGCATACTTAGCATGTTCGTTGGCGTATAAGTGGAAATGGGAATCATAATGGAGTTGCATAGTTTCAGTTATGCCTTGATCACTCGTATTGAGTACAATGGCTAGACAGCAAATTGGTACTTGGCCGAGATTGCGTGAGTGGGCACGGCCTAATAACAAAACAAGGTCCGAGTGACTCGCTCGTCGTTTTGTAGCCCCGTACACAAGTACACACGAACCAAGCACTCGGTCGTGGGCGTTAGCACACTGCCACCGCTAATTTCAGTACATGTGATCAAGAGCTTGGTAATGTAGACTTTAAATAGCGTGTACATGATCTAATATCGTTTAAAAAAGACCTTTCCATTCTGATAGTTGCGTGCAATTTGGTAGAAATGCATCAATTGATGACACAACTTCAATCCACGTCACATTTTATCGTGACTATAGGAGTGAAATGAGACCATCAAGCGGGCTGTACGCATGTTTGCCATATTATATTACCGTGATATATAAAAATAAACTTGGATTTCAAATGGTACAAGAATTTCTATAAAATGCTAAGGGCTATTAATTCCTACGCTCCGCTACGAGCGTCTACTCAGACCTTACACTTATGCATCATGATAGTGTTGGTCTGATATGATAGAAAATGAGTAAAAGCAAGCTTCACGGTAAAGAAAATAAATGTATTAAAAATAATCACTGCACACATGACAAGCAACAGAAGAGCGAGTGACTTTGTCAGTAACAGAAAAATAAATTTACAGGTTTATAACTTGGTTACAATACAAAAAGTTCCAAAATTGTATGTATAGGACTTGAACAAACTTTTAAAATTATAACTGCATTTCATAAAATGAGTTTAGTTTAAAATATATGATAGTTTTGCATCGAATTCGTATGAAAGCACAATACCTGCCCGCTATGCAACACATTCTGAATATACAGTACAAAATTATCATTTTTCATTGCATTGGTTTTCTCTGAACAGAATAGTATCGGTACTTGATATAATTTACCTACCTACTTACATACGATAATGTTCTCTTGTATTCGTACAGTAGTATCTCAAAACTAAATGGAAGACAATAGAAAACAATATGAACCTTATGTGATGTGAACGTCACAATATTGAAAATAGACTGACAGGAAGAGGCATATAGAGCAAAACATAAACAAATCGTGAGGCATGTTCAAAACCTTATCGCTTCAAACCTCTCCCACGCCACCTTCACAATAAGAAGAAGAAATGAACATCTTAACACAAACAATGTAATTTTCTTCCTAAATCAAGCAGAATATTTTATAACGATTGATCTACGAAGTCCTCCGCCGCCTATTTGATGGTTTTCCATGCGGTTTTCACCAATCATAACCATCATCTCCAGCCAATAAACGTCCTACTGCTAGGCACAGGCCTCGTCTCAGAATGGGAGGGCTTGGGCTATAATTCTCTCGCGGGCCCAGTGTGGATTGGGAACTTCACGCACACCATTGAATTGCTTCGTAGATAAATTCCGAAAATTCAGAGGTACGAGCCCGGAATTCGAACCGACGACGCTCTGCTTGAGAGGCCACTGGTCAAACCACTAGGCTACCACGGTAGGCCACCAGTTTTTACCAATAGAAGCGGAGGGGGGGGGGGGGGCGCTAGTAAATCGATAGTTCATTATTTGAGAATAATTAAAATTTCAATCCCGATAACCTAAAAGTGAAATTCCTGAAACAACGGAAGCCAAAACTGAAACATCATTCTGTCTTTGTCTCACTTCACAAAGCACTTGAAACTTCTGTCGAAGTTCGTCAGCATTCCTTGTTTCGTTGCCGGTTTCGTGTAGGGTTAGACCATCCCGTGTTCGGGAATATCCGCAGTCTGACTGTTTAACCGTGTCGCACATTTATAAATTATACCAGTGTGTTATTACTTTAAGTTACTTGAAATCTCTCAACAGATAGTGCTAGTGTATGTAATTTTAGTTTAAATGTTTTCCGATAGATGTCACTCTCAAGTTCAGTCCCCATCCTGCATCGCGCTGTTGAGATTTTTATTAATTAATAGGCATGACAGTAAGGCGGTCATCTTTATTTATCCTTCCTACACGTACTGTGACTATATAATTTAGCATCATTATATCAGTTGTAGTTTCATTTCTTGGGATCATTGTGGCGTAAACACTGACTATTTGGATTATAACTGGAATTTTAATAAATCTGATTTTTGATTACTTGCAAAAAATACGCATTGTATACAAGTCTGGGCACACATTGTGTTCAAGCGTCATAACCAAGCGTTATTGCTGTAATTTATTAAATTTTGCCACTTTACCTTTTTCTTATCCTTGTGTTTAAGATAAAAATAATCTTGCTTTCTTGTTTTCGACGGTTTTTGCTCAAATAAGAAAAATAAGAATACGTATAACATTAATTCACCACAGAGGTACGTAGCCGTCCTATGACAAAACATTGTATCTCGAGTTACAGTTTGTGGTAACATCAATTAATGTTTACATTGACAGTAGACTTAATTTTTTGTAAAAAAATATAGAAAACCACGATGGCAATTTGGATTCTAACTACCAAAACTTACGTGTAATCATTTCGATTGGACATTCCAACTTACCACCGAATTAACTGAACCAAATTAGGTTTCAAAGGTAAGCTTGTACGGCGCACAGTAACTATACAACTGACACACGGACTTCTAAAAATATGTGCAGGAAGGCAAATAGTATGTACCTATGGATGAATAAAGGAGCGACCACACCGCTGCGTATACGCAGTGACGTGTCGCATGCGTCACGTCCTCTCACCATTTCTTCATGCATTTTGTTGCGTTAACGCACCGTCGAAGTTTTTACGCACTGGTGTGACCGGACCTTAACTCTTTATTGTGCGAAAAAACAATAGCTTTACACGTTACAAGATAAACAGTATAGAAGCGAACTTATCCCTTAACAGGACAAACGGAGTACTATAGAGAGTAGACATACTAAAAAAAACTAAAAGGGCAATGACCCTAAATAGTACAGAACCCGGTCATAAAAGTTACACATCGGCTTCTTGGTTGGCTTCGTAGAGCGCTGTCTCGCTCTAACTTACGTGGCGCCAATTGTCTCTTTCCAAAGACCGAAGTGCGACCTTTAAGGCCGGGTACTGTATTTTGTGACCTAACCTCCACTAACCATACAGGTCACTAGCTTATCATGTTACAGGCGATGCGGCAAGCAACCCATCACTAATTATGATTTTTTTTATATATTTTTTTTTATTTGAATAGGAAGGCAAACGAGCAAGTGGATCACCTGATGGTAAGTGATCACCACTCCCCATAGACACCCGCAACCCCGGAGGGATTGCAGATGCGTTGCCAATCTAGAGGACTAAGATGAAATGCCTCTTGTGCCCGTAATTTCTCCGGCTCCATTCCATTTTCCACCTATACGCCCAGTGTCTTACTGACCGTGGTCTGTAGGTCTTGTTATCTTAGGCTCTGTCTACCTCGTAAGGGATAAGGACGTGATTTGTGTATATTTGTATGTTTATTTATTTTTCTGCAACGGCAACCCTGCCCATGTGCCACTTTTGTGCTGTCTGTGGATTAAAATTCTCCTTCCAGTCACGCTATGAGACAAAGCCCGGTTTTTAATCAAAGCCTAGGAGTTTTGACGTTGCCAAAATGAAATTCCTTTTCAAAGGGTGTAAGGGTGCCCTAGTTTGAAGTTAATTTCGGCTTCCTCAACACCTTTTACTAAGATTAAACAGTACAAATTCTTGACTCTTTTCGTGCCAATGACCCCGAGTTGAACGTAAATATTTTGAGTTCAGATTTACTCGTAGTTAGTTTTGAAATTTTGGATGTAATTATGGTCAAAACGATGTTAAGTCGGCTTGAAATTTATTTTGAATTGAGGAATTGCTGGATTTTGAAATCATTAAAAGTATGTAATAGGTTTTGATGATGTAGTAGAAAAAAGAAACAATCCCTGTCGTATAGGAAATTAGGCAATGGCTAGTAAATAAAATGTATACGCACATATACATTGACAAACAGAGAGAGAGAGAGAGAGAGAGAGAGAGAATCAGAGTGAGGGGGGAGGGAGAGAGAGGAAGAGAGAAAGAGAGATGTATGTCCGGGTGGAATCTTGCGACTCAAGTTTGAAGCACATATGTTATCTTCCACCGATTGAGCTTAAATTTTTCATTCTTGAGTAAATCGGATGACAATACAATAATCTGGTAATGGAGTTCTGGTGACCCAGCAAGGATCGTCTCCGCAGGAGGGAACTCTTCACTTTTGGTCTGATGGACCTGAAACTTGGTACACATTATGTAGGAAGGATAGCCAATGCAAGTACAGTCCGCAAAAAAGGCTTTTTACTGATATTTATTTAGCTATCGTTATCGTCAGGACCAGTTTTGCATAGAATATTTTTTTGAAAAAAAGCTGAAACGGGGTCGAAACTGTACGCAACAGCTAGTATGAAATAACTAAAAGAAAATTGAGAAATATCAATGCATTGTCTGCTAATTACACAGGTTAGCACAAGGTTTCTTAAACTAGGGTAAGATGTGTGTATGCCAGGGGTCCGCAGCAACATAGTCAACAATATACTTTCTCATGAGCAACCAGGTCCCGCCAGAACCTTTACTTTTGAGATTTTTCTTTGTGTCCTAGCCAGTGTCATTTAGAAAAATACAGCCCCAAGTGTCTATCACATTTATCTAGCCTCCCTCACTTCATCAATATTAACGACGGCACCACGTGACGTTGTGCATCACGTAAAGGCAACAACACACTAACGGTGAATATAAAGCTCGATCCACACTATCCTCGGGCGACCATAAGTCACCCGGCGGACGGAACAATGCATAGAAAGTAGTCGCTTTCACCGGCGCGGCATAAATTTCATACTTTTGACGCGAGCAAAAATTATTAATTTCCCACCTTGGGCTTTTCGGTTTTCACGCCGTTTATGTGACGTATGGTTATTGACGTTACGAGAAATGTAGCGGACATATAACACTTATTACCGGATATGCTGACGTGCATTCCTTTACTCGTATATTTATTATAGCCAATGTGATTGCCCTTATTGTAATATGACTTACTAACATAAATATACTTAATATGCGACTGTAACTAATAAAATAGGTACCAAACGCTGTTGTTTGAAATAAACGTTTTTTTTTTTAATTTATTTTACTAGGGTGAAGTCACTAAAAGTTGAACGATTAAGCGACTACCCCTCCTTTGAACCCTTTTTTCGAAGTGTTGTAAGCCATGTATGATAGTGAATTTTTTTTTATAACGCTAAGCACATAGTTGACTTTGCATTTTACGACTTAAAACCCTTATATTACAAACGGATCTATACAAAAAAAATATGTTTGCCAAAATAAGGCAAATTCCCCTAAAGTTGAACGCTGTGCCCTATTTATGAACGAATTGACCCCAAAAGATGAACTAATATATTGATAGTAAACTGTCTAGCCCGTAAGGGATGATAACGTGATTTATGTATGTATGTATAATCTTACTTGATCAGTAGATTTATCAGATCACCTAGAACTGCCAGAGTAGGCAAAGTTGACGGTTGCTTCGCTCGAATTTGGCCCAGCGGCCATATAAAATAAAATTTCAAATAAAATTTTACGATCTCAAGGGTACCTTTGTATCTATATTGAATATTCTAAATTAACTAATTATAGTTATAAGTTACACTAAAAGCATTTTTTTACCTTATAAAAATGTTCACTTAGATACCCTACCCCAAACATGAACGACAAAATGTTGTTACTTCAAGTTTTGGCCAAGAAATCTATAAGATGAACTAATTAATTCGTTCAATGTTCATCTACTTGAATAGAAACCAAAAGTTGAACCAGTAACATTTCTTCGTTCAAGTTTTGGGCATTAAATAATAGTTGAACAGTCGCGATTCCCATACAACAAAAATATCAAAAATCTTCCCCTTAGGAACAAAATATTTTGTTCAACTTTTAGTTAAAAAATCTACGATAGGTATACAATTAATTTGAGCCATAAATGATTTTATAAATGCCTTTGAAAAAAGACCACTTTGCCCATTAGTTGAACACCGTTCAACTATTAGCTCATACCTCTGATTTTGGAACCATTACTTGAACAGCGATTATATCATTAAATAATATAAAAAACAAATTTATTTATTTACGTAAATATTAAATACATAGTCAAAAATACATACCAAGCATAAAAATGTTAGTCAATGCATTATTCAATTTTATATGCAATTAAAAGCTTAAAATGTGAAGGTCTTACCTTAAGAAGGATTTCATACAACTGGCACTTTTGCCGGGAACCCGAGACGCGGCGACCGCTCACATTCGCGTGGGTGACACAATTGTCATGGAATTACATTTTTCACATCGGCTAAGTGTTATAGCATTATAAAAAAATATTCCCGAGCGTCTAAAATGGGCCACGATTTAACTATTACAGTTTTTAGGCCAAACGTTCAACTTCTGGGTGTTGTTCATCTTTTGGGTCCACTACCCTACGTCCTAGTATAAAACAAGGTCGCTTTCCGCTGTCTATCTATGTATGCTTACATCTTTAAAACTACGCAACGGATTTTGATGCGCTTTTTTTCATAGAAAGAGTGATTCAAAAGGAAGGTTTATAGTGTATAATTTTACGCAGACCAAGACAGACGCAGACAGACAATGACATGCCTGATATTGTCTGTCTGATTGCATCGTTTGTCATTGACTGGAATTAGACATAGGAAATGTTTTGTGGTTGGCATACTTAAATTCGTTTTAGAAAGAGACGGGTAGTCTATCTCGCGTGCGACACAGCTCTCACGCTCACTCGCGCTAGCCGTGTTTAAAATATTAATATTGAATTATTTTTATACAGGTACGTGTGATCTCACTCGATTAATGCGTATTGGGGGTTAATGGGGCGATTAATGGGGGCTATTTTAATTTTTTTGTTAATGTTATCCTACTATCCTACTAATATTATAAACGCGACAGTTTGTAAGTATGTATGGATGGATGGATGTTTGTTACTCTTTCACGCCGGAACTGCTAGACAGATTTGGATGAAATTTGGAACATAGATAGATTATAGTTTGGAATAACACATAGGCTACTTTTTATCCCGGAAAATTGTGGTTCCTGCGGGTTAGCGATAAACGAATTCTATGCAGACGAAATCTGCAGGCAACAACAGTATTTAATCAATTCGATTTTTTGTTCAATTTTTCGGTGGTGTATGATTCTCTTAAGAAAAAAATAATATTTAAATGGTGTGTTCTTCGAAGTTTAATATACGGAGTTAGGTTACGACTAGGTTTGACTGTTACCTACCGCACGTGTTATACCTCGCCGCCTATAAAAAGTAGCAGCAAAATTATGGCACTTAAAGATGAACTAAAGGCAACTCCTGTAATAAATACTTTATGGTAGCGGGGGATAAATCAGAACATGACTTCGAGTGTTTATGTGCAGTATATTCACTTGAATTGTGGCACATTGTAGAATCTATTCAGAATTATCATAGCTATCTGTCCGTCCCTATGTATGCTTAGATCTTTAATATTACGCAAAGGATTTTGATGTGGTTTTTTATAGATAGAGTGATTCAAAAGAAAGGTTTATTATGTATAATTTATTCTACCCAGACGAAGTCGCGGGCAGAAGCTAGTTGTATTATAATTAACAATATCGCATTAACTGACACTAATAGGACATTATTACTACAGTATCTAAGAGGCTGCCGACAGAAGACATAAGTACGGAAGAGCGCAAGCGAGGCCGGATAGGTCGAGGCTGGCAAACTCTTTTCACGCTGATGTACGTGTATTGGCAGAGTGCAAAGCGGGTGGAGGGGGTAGCCTAAACGATGACAGCGCTCGCTACGGCTAAAATTGTCATTTTTGTCGCTGACTTGAGCTGTCAAATCCATATTGCAGTAAACATTTTCTAATCGTTTTTGAGATAAAAATATGGTCCTGGTAAGATGTGTTGTTGTGAATTGTAATAACACCAAGAAGAATAGCGACTGTAAATTTTACCAATTTCCAAGACCATGGTGGAAACGAGACCAAAGAAATAAGTGGATATTTGCCGTAAGAAAAAAAAAGTAAGTTACCTAACCTCTAAAATTTCACTAAAAACAAAAATTTTAATATTATTGGCAATAATGTTACTGACTACCATTGTCCAAAATTGTGTAATATAGTAAAATAACACAAGATTTCATTAATATTTTTCACAATATTTACTTACTTCTTGTTTGACAGCGGTGACAATATTGTCCATAATGGCCGCCTATCACGTGGCGCTGTCGTCGCGCACGGTCCCAATAGCGTTTTTCTCACACATGCAAAGAGATAAAATGAAAACAGAAAAAACAAGAAATATTATGAGACATAAAATTTTAGTAGAAAGACAAGAAAGGGTTCCAAATACTTCCTACATACTAACCTTCCTGTCTCTTGATGTCCGTTATATGGACGACAAAAGATCACGTCCATATTATGGGTCAAGCGATACCTTTGCCACCATAAAAAGCGAAATTTCATTACCCAAAGCCTCGTCTATCCCCATAAAATCAAATATCCAATATTATGATACCTTGGGCTCTCTCATCTCCTTATATAAATATAATCTATCGCAAAAACTACGAGGATCTTGTTTTTATATCGTGATAGATTAGGAACGTTAGGGCAGGCGACAGTGACACTGTCAACTTGTGAAAAATAATCGAAAAAAGTGATAAATTATGAAACAAAATTGTAATCCTAATTTTAGAGAGGTATTTTTTGTTATTTGTACATATTTTACGAGGTTTTATTTAAACTTACAATTTATATATTATGTCAGTGTGTGCAGATTTAAAAATAAAATATGGAGGCCATTTATTGATGTTAATATTGAATAAGAAAAAGAAAACAATAAAGAACAGTCAAAACTTAAAAATAACTTAAAACTAGCTTAAAACTAGCTAAAGATAAAAAAAAAAAACTCCCAAATCGCCGCCAATGGGGAGGGTGCCCAGAAGGCTGGCAGCATTGCCACGTTGTATGGCAATGCTTATTCGCTGAGCGAAATATTGGCCAGCCCTTTGATTGACGTGAAGTTTGGTAAACATAAAAGTAAATTTGATGAAAATGCAAGTACAGTTGTTAAACAGCACAGTCTGTATACAAATTGGTTCATACATACGGACATGTGAATAATATACTAAGTAATTAAGATATTAAATTAAAAATGTCCTTCGCCTGCACTTGGACACACCATTATCGAGATAGCTCACAAAACGGCCGGCCATCCATCTTCCCGGATATCCGGAGCGATGGAACGTCATTGTTTCGTACCCTCTGAAGTTGTCATCAGGGACTTGGTTGTAATGACCACCAAATACAGCGAGATATTCGTAGAGCAAGATTGAACGAGTCCCATTGAAATGTACTCGGTTATTGATTATCTTATTCCTATTATAAATGTGAAAGTTTGTGAGTGTGTGAGTGAGTTATGCTTATTCCTTCTCACGCTGAAACGACTGGATGGACTTGGATCGAAGGTAGGTGGTACCTTAGATTAAAACATAGGCTATTTCATCCCGATAAGTTGCATAGTTCCCGCAACATAGCGATTAACACTAAACGTGGCCTTTAAGTCTTGTTACCTTAGGCCAGGGTTTCTTAAAGTATTTCCCAAACCTGCACGGGTGCCGCGAAGAGGGAACCTCTTCCCGGAGTGGTTGTGGGGCGTCGCGGTGACACCGAGTGCTCCCGTAACGCCTCACATACGAGCGAATAGGGAATCCGTGTGGTGTTTCGTGGTTATGCCTGCCGTCGCGGGAGAGCCCCACATACCCCCGGTAAACCGTACCGAGCGGATGCAAAAGGCGCATTTTTCACACCTTAAAAAAAGGGCTTCTTAAAGTGGGGACCATAGGGGCTTAGGGGCCGTAACATGTGTGCTATGGGTCCGCAGCAACTCAGTAACCCTTAAATATGTACTTTAAGCGATTCTTTAACATAAGTTTTGTCTGGTCCACGGGTCTTTTAAAAGTGTTTCATGGCCACAAAAAGTTCAAGTAACTGCCTTAGGCTCTGTCCACTGTCTAGGGGATACAGACGTGATTTGTGTGTGTAAATCACTTAGTAACCAAACAGTTTGTCCGTCCGTTACGTAGCGAGAGGAACTCGCCGACAATAAATAAATGGAAAGCCGGAACTATTCTCGCACTAATTAGAGCAGCTTCATCCACGTCAAACTTGCGGAATTTCCAAGACGGATATGTTATTAATGTGCGCTGACAGGGCTGACTGTACTGCCCTTGGAATGGTTTGTTATGGTTTTTACCCGACTGCGCTAGGAGGGTTTTTACCCGACTGCGCCAGGAGGGTCTTTACCCGACAACGCCAGGAGGGTTAATACCCGACTGCCCCCAAAAGGAGGGTTATTAATAGACTGCGCCAGAAGGAGGGATATTACCCGACTGCGCCAGGAGAAGGGATACTACCCGACTGCACCAGAATAAGGGTTATTACCCGACTGCGCCGGAAGGAGAGATATTACCTGACTGCGCCAGTTTCATCTTCCTCGTGTATCACTTTATCTAATGGTGAAAACTGCATGAAAATTCGTTGAGTACTTTTTAAGTTTATCGCCAATAGACAGACTGACAGAAGGACCGCAGGGCTTTATCCTACTAATATTATAAATGTGAAAGTTTGTGAGTATGTTTGGATGTTTGTTACTCTTTCACGCCGGAGCGGGTGGACAGATCTGGATAAAATTTGGAACATAGATAGATTTAAGTCTGGAATAACACATAGGCTACTTTTTATCCCGGAAAATTGCGTAATTCCTGCGGGATAGCGATAAACAAATTCTATGCAGACGAAGTTGCGGGCAACAGCTAGTTTTATAATACAGTGATGATCATTGTTTAAACAAAATTTTAATGACACTGAAATTTTCATTAGCTTCGAGCATATTTCCCTGTGGCAATAAATGCTCGATAATCTCTGAATTTCCCTAGCCTTGATGATGGCAACCCTATACCGTATTCACGGATCTCGTGACGTCATTATGCCGTAATCAGGGTTCCGTCTTCATTGGGACCCCGGTGATTGATTGAGCTCGAAAGCTATCCAATTGCGTCTCAAGTTTACAATGGTATGTATAATTGAAATAGAGGAGAAATAGTACGGAATTACACCAAAACGTTACGTTACGTTTTTGCGGTATTCCACGAGTAGTTGAGAGTCGCCGTGGACGGAAACGTCTGGGAGGAAATCATCATCATCATCATTGTCCGTCAGACGGATACGGGAATTTATTTTAAAAAGCATAGCCTTGCAGTAAGGAGTCGGTAAAAACCATCATCAATATCATCACACTTAGACTGTGGCAAACTAATTTGTTCTAATGAACAAAAAAATTTACCTTGCTACTCCGCTACTCACGTGCAAAATAACCAAGCCTGTGTGAAATATATATGGTCTTCATGCAATCCCTCCCTCCACTGCTGCCAATAAAACACACATAAATCCCACAAACTTAATTATCCCTTACACTTTGTAAGGGATAATTAAGTTCATTGAAATGGACCTCCACAAAGTAACGCCTGATTCAATAAAATAATTTGTTCTAGTTCTAGAACATAATAATACTGTACGGGTACGTACTTCCTTTGAGTGCTGACGCATCGGTTCACACGCGTCAGCTATTAGACATATTTAGTTTACGTCATAACATTCAATTGTATAAATAATCAGTTGAATAAACTCAATTAACCTTCGCGGTTGTCTTATTCTAACCTAACCTAATCTAACAAGTCAATGTAAAAGGTCAGTGCTTGCAAGGGAAAGTAAGGACTTTTTTTGGTCCTTCGAGCCGGATGAACCATCGACCTATGGATGCCCTTATAAATACAATACCGTTAAAATAACACAGATTCAATCGATTCCACCGAAACACAACCAAAACACTAAATCATAACACGGTTGTTTAACGTAAGCGACCCTATTGGAGCTGATTGCGAATCGAAGAGGCAATCAAACCGGGACAAAGAAACAAGAGATCGCCCGGAACAATACATCTTTACTCCTGATTGGCGCTTATCGGGTGTCAGGGTAAATCCTTAGGGAATTCATTACTGTTAAGTAAACGAGCCAAAAAAACAATACATTTTCCACTGCGGCGTTACATAGGGAGACGTATGAGTTTGTTAGCGAGAAGAGACCGATGGTCTAGGAACATTATAATCAGGGTGTAAGATGTAATTGGGTCAAGGAAGTAAGAATGCTAAACGTGTCCTATAGATCTTGTTACCCCGTAAGGGATAAAGACGTGATTTCGGTTTATAGAATCTTTATTTCACTAAACAATAAGTCACTTCCATGCTGGTCTGGGAGCAAAGGAAAAACATAGAATGTATCAGTTGCGCGTCCCGCGCAAATGGTAAAAGCCCATCGAGGGAATGGATGAAATTCTTAGGAATCATGTTATAGGCGATGCGGCTAGCAACCCATCACTATTTTGATTCCTTTTTCCACCTATACGCCTACAATCATGCTGAACGTGGCCTTTTAGGTTTTGTTACCTCACAGGGTCTGTCAACCCCGCAAGGGATATAGACGTGATTTGTGTATTTATGAGTATGTGTAGTCACTTACATGAGAATTTAATATCTAAGGTAAGTACCTAGTATTTGTAGTTTATAGCATAGCAGAGAAAACAAGTAAGTGCGTATGTATATAAAACTAAAGTTTTTTTATAACTTAAACAATAATACAAATATTAATACGCAATCTGTTACTGTGTTATGAGTTTTGTCAACAGGAAAAGTTAGTGTCGACTGGTAATAGTAGATCTTCGATCAACAATACAACTAGATTCACGGTGATAGCTCTGAAAACGGCTCCGAGAAATAAGACCACAAAATAAATTTGTGGCCTTATTTCTGACAGTATGCGCCAACCTCGGCCAATGTGAGGACGTGTCAAAATGCCACAATGTGCGTTCAAAAATTGCAAAAACAGCCACCGAAACACTAAGGTTTCGGAAGGAATATTTTTCTTTAAGTAAGTACAAGTCAGTATTTCATAAAGTACGTAAAAATTTGCAGCTTACATTTTAAAATCAATAATTTATTGTTTGGCCAATGTTGGCCCACCATCTTGACAATAATCGGTGGTTTTAGAACAAGAAATTCATGGAGTAGTTCTCGTTTTAAAATAAAATATATATTGTGTCTTTTTGTAGATTCTGATTTCCTAGTGATCCTTTTTGCTGTGCGGAATGGATAACTATTGTCGCGAGAGAAAGAGAAGAAGAACTTTACAGGACTTACAAAAATCTGCTATACATTCGATTCATTTTGCCAAATTCGACATAACTGGAAATAGCCAAATATATTGTAAAAAAGAATCCTCTCAGGCAAAAAACTGCTCTAAAAGACAGCTATATAACAAACTAAATTTATTTAAGGGTAATTAATAAACGAATAATTTCACAGCCATCATTTAAGTATTAAGTAACTATTTTGATTCCACTTTCCACCTATACGCCCACAATCTTGCTAAATGTGGCCTGTAGGTACCTGTTACCTTAGGCTCTGTCTACCCCGTAAGGGATAAAGACGTGATTTGTGTGTGTGTGTGTATCATTTAAGTTCTTCGCCGATCTGTGCAGGTTTCCTCACGATGTTTTCCTTCACCATTAGCTTATAGTAAATTTAAAATTAAATTTTGCACATAAATTCCGAAAAACTCAGGAGGTGCGAGGCCTGGTTTGAAACCACGACTTTCTGCTTGAGAGGCGGTAGGTCGAACAACTAGGCTATTACGGCTGTTGCCTGGCTGGGCCTGCGTGGGAACTATGGCCCAATCCCTCTCGTTGTTAAAGGAAGCCTGTGTCCAGCAGTGGAACGTAGATAGGCTTGATTATTAAAATTCATGTTATTATTTGTATTTGTAAATATCTGTCAAATAAAAAAAAATCGAGTTATACATATACTTAATGCGATTGCGACTCCATTATTACCCTGTTCCTCAAATAGAATGACATATTTTTGAAACGAAGGTAGTTCTTTTGTTTATCGAACGCTTTCGCACGTCTTGTGACGAAACGTCGTAAGTATTATATACAATTATAATTATTTGGATCTTTGTTGCTTAGACTTAAGGTTTATTTTACGTTAATAAAGAAGGTAAAAAAGATATAGCTATAAGCATACGCAACACGACCACTTTTTCGCTTTGATTTTGTATGGGACCGTGAATCTAGTTGTATTGTTAATCTAAGTAGTAGATCAATGCCGAGGCCTGGGAAGTAGCCAATTGCTGGATGAGTAACTTTTTTAAAAACACTCACCTGCGGTTCGTGTTTTTGAAAGTTACGAATCCAGCAATTGCTCTTCCAGCTGACGCAGATATTATAATGTTTTTCTCAAACATTGAGAGGAAATGAAAATCAATTTTGCACTAAAGTTCCTCGCAACTTAGGTTGGTTTTTTTATGTCATCTGTCACAGTAAGCTATTTGAGACATTCATAAAAACGTTAGACTCGAACAAAACGCGCACTCCTCGGCCATCGACTTGGCTGTATGACATTGTTCATTAGTCCATAGTCTCTTGACCTTAAAAAAAGTTAAAAACAAATGAAAAATAGTCCAGCAATCCGATTTATGGTCAGAAAGTTGCGCCTGCAATATAATTCGGCCGTCAACAAGGCCCTCGGTGTTCTATTACTTAGAATACAATGGCGACTTTTACCACATTGTTTGAGAGAATACATAATATTATATTTAATTAAATATTTAAACATTGACACGGAGCCAGAGCTGCGTCAGGGTTTATGCAAGAAGTGTATTATCATTACACATAAACGGATAACTCACGTATAAAAGTCGAGTGATGCTCGACATGTTTTCGACATGTGGGAGTTTCATGTTGAAAGTGTATTATCCTCAGTGATGTGTTTGGTCAGTTTTAATTTGAATTCCGCAAAGGTTTTAGCATTTTTAACGGTTTTTGGCAACTTGTTATATAGTTTGGCTCCTGCATACGTGAACATTTGTTTACCATATTTGGTTCTTGTTCTAGACGATACGAGAAAATTTGGTCGTCTGCTAGAGTATTTGTGTGCAGTCTTTTTGAATGTAATGTTTGTGTGAATATTTTTATTTAAAATTTTATGTACCAGTATACAGATTGTATGTATGTATAGTTGCTTTATATTCATGAGCTTGGTCTCATTATATTTTTTATTGTAGGTATTTTATTGTTAGGTATGGGTAATGGAACAGCATTTTTACAATTTTATTTTGTGCTATTGGTAAAATAACTAGTTAAGTCTTGTAGCCACTTGACTGCCCCAGATTTCAATAAGGTGCAGCGAATTTAGCTGTACTAGGGAATTGTAAATTGTGAGTCTTTCTTAGAGGGGAAGGCATCGAACAATGTTGCGAAGCTCCCGCAAGACTTGGAAGTTTAGATCGTTCTTATCAATATTTACATTCCAAGTAAGATGACTGTCCATCCTTAGTCCGAGGTATTATTCATTCTTTTTCTTTTGTATTTGTATGCACGTGGAATGAAACGTAAAAGGGTGTGAATGAAACGGATGATATAAGAGTGAGAGAGTGGGTGCTATGGGTGCTGTTGGGATAAAGCACGCGTCACGAAATGACGAGGATCCGGGTTCGATTCACTTTTCGGATTTTTTTATGTGTTCTAATTTTCAGTGTCGATTAGAAATTTAAACGATCATAATAATATGTCTGCCCAACACTACTTTTTTACTAACTATACATACATAATATAAATCACGTCTTTATCCCTTACGGGGTGGACAGAGCCTAAAGTAACAAGACTTAAAGACCACGCTTAGCATGATTGTGGGCGTATGGATGGAAAGGGGAAACAAAACAGTGATGGGCTAGCCACATCGCCTATATAACATGATCCCTAAGATTTTCGCCCAATCCCTCGATGGGCTTTTACAATCTGCGCGGGAAGAGAACCAACTGGTACAACTATACTTTTACTATTATGTGTTTATTAAACTATATCGACCAATTCCTCTATGCTTACGGGTGTGCTCATAGGCGTAGTTATATTGGGTTAGAAAGACCAAATCGCGATTGCCACCCGCAGCCGCTTTAGCATGCAAACGAGCGAGCTTGGCTATTTGTTTTCGTGTCCTCTGTGCAATCAACTAAACTACATCTAACTTCACTTCGTAGTTTTAGTTGTTACACTACAGCTTTTGTCATTTGTTTTGCAATGAGATGCGGCATAGTTGGAACAAGTATCAACATGTTCTGCGGGTGGTAATGTTTATGTATTAACTGTCATGAGGGTCACTATAAAACACTATTTTCTTCTTCTTACTTGTGGCGTATCAAGTCGTTATAGCGACGACAACTTCGCCAATGTCAAAGTGATAAAAATATAATTCAAAAATCTTGTGACAAAATGTCGGCAACGTTGTACGGTACTACGGTCAAAAGACCCCCCTGTCGGGCTCTTAGCCAACGGATAATGATATCCCTCAGAATCTGCCAGGAAATCATTACCCGATTCCCAGGGTTCACCGGACCAAGCACTGCTCTTCCCCTCGGATGGATCCAAGAACGAACCGCAGCTCTTGACCACACGCGGAGGTAACCCGACTCGCACCTCAAAAAAACTAAATATTTGTGTCACTTACATAAATTGAATTGTCTGTGAGTTGATTAGTTAATGGTTTTCTTTCGCTTTTTCCGTTAAGCAACACGTATACATTTCAAAGAATGCACCTTCTATCCCACTTCAATAATTTGAAAGGACCGTCTCTAATTCACTTTGGCGTAACTTAATTCCTCTAAATGGGGACATGATTAAATTTAATAAATAATTCGAGGAAGGGTTAGACTTAATCTTATTTAGATTGAGACCAGATTGCGGCAGCTCGGTAGTGGATGGTAATTACGTTATAGAGTGTCTTAAGTGTTTATTGCCTAATCGTTAAAGCCGTTTTGGTGCTCAAATTGCCCCTTGGGCTGTGGAAGTGTTAAGTAGGTTTGGAGGCATGCGTTTTATATCATCACTTCACTATCACTACATAGTATAAAATAAAGTCGCTTTCTCTGTCCCTATGTCCCTATGTATGCTTATATCTTCAAAACTACACAACGGATTTTGATGCGGTTTTTTTAATAGATAAAGTGGTTCAAGAGGAAGGTTTTTATGTATAATTCTACGCAGACGAAGTCGCGGGCAGAAGCTAGTACTAGATATTACAACTTCCATGCTGGTCTACGAGCAAAGAAAAACAACGAATGTTTCAACATGTACAGTCAAGTGTAATAATATGTATCTAGTCAAAGTTTCAAAAATAAGTATCATACGCTCTTACACCGGCGTAATAAGGTCGTGGGACATATTTTTGAGAAGTTCATATCGATACTTATTTTTGCACTTGACCGTACCAGTTACTTCTCTTCCCGGGCAGACTGGACTGGGAATGGGCAAAAATCATAGGAATCATGTTATAGGCGATCGGCTAGCAACCCATTACTATTTTGATTCCATTTTCCATCTATACCTAGCCCCATAATCTTGCTAAACGTGGCCTGTAGGTCTGTTACTTTAGGCTCTGTCTACCCCGTAAAGGATAAAGACGTGATTTGTGTATGTATTACAACTGTAATGCGTGTCTAATATAAATCATAGAGTAGGTAGGTACATATTGTGTACAATAATAAGACAGAAGATGGAAAAGAGACATAATGATAAGATAAGATAAGATAATACTTTATTTGCTTAAACATGAAAGATACATACAGGTGATAACAGGTATTTAGTTCACATGTTTAGCCAACAGTGCCATGCAAAAATTATTTATAATAAGTTAGGTATGTCGAAATTTATTTAATATGAGTTATGTCAAAAATTAATTAATACAATGAAACTAAAAAATATTAAAAAACGTTAAGAAATTGATATAATTATACATAAATTTGGCATGTCAACAGATTAGAGTAACAATAAAAATAACATTCAAAATGACACCAACAGCCAATATCACCACAAATTAAAAGTATATCAAATCATAATAATCTACTATATAAAAATAAGTCGGGTTTTCCTTCCTGACGCTATAACTCCAGAACGCACGAACCGATTTCCACGGTTTTGCATTCGTTGGAAAGGTCTCGGGCTCCGTGAGGTTTATAGCAAAGAAAATTCAGGAAAAATTTCAACAGAAAACACACGCGGACGAAGTCGCGGGCAACTGCTAGTGTCAATATAACAATTGATTATGAGGAGAAAAGTACATAATTAAACAGCTTATTATATCGTCTTTTTACTTAATTTGACAATAATCTCGAAGAACTTCTTCCATCTCATTTTAAACGCGAGGGCTCGGCTCTCGGTTAGCTACCTGTTAAAAAAATACCAACAAACAAATATGCGCACAAATTGAAGCCAACTAAAATTACCACAAAATGGAGAACAGTGGACAAGAGTTTCGTAAACACACGCCATGTCTCTCGTGCTTGTTTACGAACAGTAAATTGCCTATACTCAGGTCCTACATAGGTCGCCTAAAACTTGATAGATGATCGATGGTCTATGCTTAGCGGGTGATGGATTAACTATCTATGACATAAATCAAGCTGTTCTCTCTAATAAAAACGTCAAAATCAATTTTCTGCAGCACTGACATGACAGAATACTACAAGCTAATAGATTGAGTTTTAATACAAATTATCAAGTGAAATTAGCTCAACAACTTTTCTTCTTAAAGTAGGGAAATACTAGTAATAAAAGAAGTTATTAATATTATTATGAGCCTGTGTCCCATTGCTAAGCGAAGGCCTCCCCCCAACGCTTCCACTGCTCTCGATCTGCTGCGGTACATGTCCAGTCCCTTAAGAAGGTGTCCAACTCGTCCCGCCATCGCCGTCTAGGTCTGCCGGGCCGCTTTGAGTTAGTGGGACTCCAATAAGTGGTTGTCTTGGCCCATAACTCATCCGGCATACGGCAAACATGACCAGCATAGTCCCATTTTAGCTGCCGCCTTATTACCAACGTCTGTGACTTGAGTGGAGCGCATGTCAATGTTCCGGATTCGATCGACTAGTTTTAGAAAACTGAGTAAGAAAAACCCAAAATAGTTCAATTCTGGAAAAAATGTCCATGTGGACTTATTTTTGGAAAACGCTCGTATCCAATGTAAGTATTATTTTTGTCTGAATAAATGTTGTAAATAAATTATGTTCACTTAGCCTTTTATAGGGTCCCGCTACTCGCGCTGTTCTGTCATCCTAATTCAAAGGGAGTGTAAACGGAATCTGTGAACAAAAAACACTTTTATTGAATCAGGCGCGTTACTTTGCGGAGGTCCATTTCAATGACCAATGAATGAGTAGCGGAGTAGCAAGGTAAACATTTTTTGTTGATTAAAAACACTTGCCTAGCTACTCCGTTATCACCTTGCAGATGTAGTGACAGATGATTTCCCATGTCGTTGGATCCCATGCGGTTTTCAACTTTACACACAGACATACAAATCACTTCTTTATCCCGTACGGGGTAGACAGAGCCTAAGGTAACAAGACCTACAGGCCACGTTTAGCACGACTGTGGGGTAAAGGTGGAAAGTGGAATCAAAATAGAGATGGGTTGCTAGCCGCATCACCTATGACATGATTCCTAAGATTTTCGCCCATTCCCTCGATGGGGTTTTACCATCTGCGCGGGAAGAGAAGCAAATGATTCTTGAACTCACAGCGTGAAAGAAAACTTCTGTGTCTCTATCTCGCCATGACACCTACGTATAATAACTTTGCCGATCTATATTACTATGACAGTCTATTTCTGTAAGTAACTGTTCCTTTTACTGACCTCCTGTACTGCCCTTGAAATATTTCCATAGCATCCGTCTCGCTTCAACTTGACTGGAACTAATAAGACAATCACCACAGCTAATTAGCAAGCAATCGAAAATAAATTGTCAACTTCCTTTGTCGACTGTTTTTAGGGTCGGTACAAACGGGCAGCCATTTGAACTGCCACCCAACTGCAAAATGGCAGTAAAGTTCGGACTGCACAGTCGGTTTGCAGTTTTGATACAGTTACACCAACTGCAGCGAACTGCACTGGAACTTTACTGCCATTTTGCAGTTGGGTGGCAGTTCAAATGGATGTTCGTCTGAACCGGCCCTAAAAATAGTCGACAATGGAAGTTGACAATTTATTTTCGATTCTTACACACACACACAAATCACGTCTTTATCCCTTACGGGGTAGACAGAGCCTAAGGTAACAGGTACCGACAGGCCCCATTTAGCAAGATTGTGGGTGTACCTATAGGTGGAAAATGGAATCAAAATAGTGACCGGATGGCCCAGTGGTTAGAGAACCTGACTATGGAGCTTGAGGTCCCGGGTTCGATCCCCGGTCGGGGCAGATATTTGTATGAAAAATACTATTAATAGATATTATATTTATTATTATTTTATTATCTGCGCGGGTAGAGAAGCAACAACTGGTACATTCTATGTTTTTTCTTTACTCCCAGACCAGCATGGAAGGTCGAACGATTCAATTCTTAGATTTGATTTATTCTCGAACTGCCTTTTTACAGTCGAGTTGCAGTTCTAATATTATCTGTCTGTACCGGCCATTAGATAGATAGATAATGTTTTTATGCTGGTCTGGGAGTAAAGAAAAAACAAAGAATTTACCAGTTGCTTCTCTTCCCGCGCAGAAGGTAAAAGTCCATCGAGGGAATGGGCGAAATTAGGAATCATGTTATAGGCGATGCGGCTAGCAACCCATCACTATTTTGATATCAATTTTCACCTATACGCCCACAATCATGCTAAGCGTGGCCTTAAGGTGTTGTTACCTTAGGCTCTGTCTACCCCGTAAGGGATAAAGACGTGATTTATGTATGTATGTAAGAACCTAACTTAAGACAAAATAAATATAGGTACACTAGCTTCTGCCCGCGACTTCGTCTGCGTAGAATTATACATAAAAACCTTCCTCTTGAATCACTCTATCTATTAAAAAAAACGGCATCAAAATCCGTTGTGTACTTTTGAAGATATAAGCATACATAGGGACATAGGGACAGAGAAAGCGACTTTATTTTATACTGTGTAGTAAAGTGATAATAATAAAAAAGCAAAAAGAAAAGACAAATTATAGGTATAGGTTAGTTGGCATTCCGATCAAGCCTGTGACGTCTGTGGCATTCCTATAAAATCGCACCCTTCGTGGAAGAAAGACGTAAGTCCCATAGTAAGTCAATAGGACTTACGTCTTTCTTCCACGAAGGGTGCGAAATATTCACCCATTGCATTCAAACCGGATCCCACAGGCCGCACTACATCCCACGGATATATAGACTGACGTTCGTTTGACGTTTGCCGTCTGGTAACTCAAGGTCGTTGCTATGGAGACGCGCCGTTGATGCTCGCAATCGATATGGCGAGTTTCAGACGTTTTGATTGTGCCCACTGTCTCACGACAAATTGACGGCCACGATTTTTAGCCTCCGGTATATCAGTTGCTACTACAAACGGGCATTTGCAAGGCCTAGGCTTAATAAATAGATCCGCGCAAAATCGCCTAATAAATTGTAGAAACTCCCTCACTTGAAAGGAAATGCGGCTGACATTAAAATGTTGATTAGAAATTTGCAGAAACAGCACATTTACCTAACGTATTTACCATGAAAATACCATTTTAAAAATTAATTTATTACACAATTTACGATTTTTTGTCGTAAGTACCAAATCACCTAGTAAAAAACTTACACTCGTCATTTGTTTCACAACATTACAAATAAATGATAATTTTTCTAGTAATCTCTTTCATAAGACCACATAATCTCATCCTATTACATGTATTGTGATTGTCATCACATACACGATAATATACAATAATAAAAAAACTACGTACCGTTATCTAATCTCGTGCCACGTGGCAAACGTGACGTCAGCCAATGGGAACGCGTTTTAACCTCGGCGTATATTTACGTAAGCATCGGCAGCTCGGCATTTCGTAAGCCAAAGAGGTTATGAACACACGCGTGTAACAATATTAAAATTACGTGTTAATTGCTATTTTAAGTGCAGTCAAGTGATAATGGCGCCCCTGGATTTAATGACAGTAAATAAGGAGGGACTAGCGAAGTTCTTGGACTCGTTCGATCATGTCATATCTGATTGCGATGGTGAGTAACTCTTGTCATTGGTTATTAATTAACACACATGTGTACGCGCGGTGTAACGTTGAATTAAAGATAAGAGACGGCGTGGCGGCGTTTTCAATTGTTTTCGTTCGTGATTATTAATTTTGTCTCGTCGATTTTCTAGAAAGAAATTGAAACGTAACAGCTGTCAGTAGCCTTCGTTTTTACCACAGACTGCACGTCTTACACACACATATCTGTACTTTACGACCTCGAAAGTTACGTATGCCATACCATAGGATTGATAGGTTAGTTACGATTGTAGAAAGTCGTGCTCACCACAACAAAATTGTAGGTACGTTGCTACCGATAAAAACGATTCACTCTAAATAGGTATTTTCTATGACTAATGTAGTCCATTTCCCTAACTAGGCGGAAGGAAAATACCGTGTTCCTACCGTGTTGCTACCGATAAATACGATACACTCCAAATAGGTATTATCTATGACTAATGTAGCCATTTCCCTTGACGGAAGGAAAATACCGTATTCTGATGGATTCAAACAAAATTTGACGTCATGAATTATTTGTGTCTGTGCCAGGCGAGCGCCTACATTCACCATGACGAGGTGGATGATGCAATTTTACTCTGATTTTGTTAATGTAATGACATTTATACATCGTATTGCAAAGCCCATCGCGAATGGGCGAAAAATCTTAGGAATCATGTTACAGGCGACGACACAGGCAACCCATCACTATTTTGATTCCCCTTTCCACCTATTCGCCCACAATCATGCCAAACGCGGCCTTTAGTCTACCCCATAAGGGATATAGACGTGATTTGTGTATGTCTAGGTTTAATTTTCAACTACACTTTCTTAGCAAATAGATGACCTCATAATAGCCATGACTGTGTGCGTAAGTCACATAATGCTATGTGAGACCTTAATTGATGTATCAATTATGTCCTGAACACTTTTATACTATTAGAGGCTCTGCAGACGGGCTGCTTAGAGCAGTCGAGATCACGCCACGAGAGCAGTCGAGCAGTCGTGCGGTTGGACGACTTCAACCCGACTGCTCTGAATTTTGTGTTGAAACTACATAACACCCAACATGGGTTCTTCAAGCTGGTTGCACTGACTGCTCTTAGCAGCCCGTCTGTGATGGCCTTCAGCGGGTCGTATTTAGTGGTGACCACCACAAAAATATTTATTTCCATACGCATAGAGAAGGCAGAAAAATTACTGCACAAATATTTTCACGTGACTTGGTTTCATTATATTGTTGCACATTAAATGGTTCCATTTACTAAATTATCTTACAACCTCAGCTTTCTCATCGTTTCAATTGTTTTCTTTCTTATTTTTATGAAGAAGAATAGGCTTGAGCTAATCCTCACGATTTAAAGAACAACAAAAAAGAAGACAAACCTGTCCGCGTTTTGAAGTGGTCTTTCGTTGATACAGCATTTAGTTTTAGTTACAACTGTAAGTATATGTGCAAAGATATATTTATGTAAACCATATCAATGTGGAGAGTTTTGTTGACGTCTATTTAATTATCTTATCATTTGAATTTCATTTCAAATAATAATAATAGTATTTTAAAGTACTTACTTGTAAGTTAAAGAGGTAGGCGTCTTGATCATTTTTATACCATCATATTCAACTGACCATAGACTCTTACGTCTTAAAGCACATTTCTCATTAATCATAATCGAAAGCCGCTTCGCTGTGAAACGGAACGTCATAACTTTAAATCTCCATCATTCGAACATTAACCCTAGTTTCTTTGTATTATGATTGAAACTCGTTTATCTTTACAGGTGTCTTATGGGGAACAGCGCCTCTACCAGGAGTGGGGGACTTTATTACATTTATGAAAGAAATCGGAAAGACAGTCCATTATCTTTCCAATAACAGTGGAAGATCTGACGAAAATTATAGTGAGCTCTTTGAAAAAGCCGGTATCGAAAATGGTATTGTGAGTATTGAAGTAATAAATGTAAATGGTAGTATTGACAGCAAATAATACATAAATTTCTAAACGATACTGAAACTATAACACAGAAAAATCCGAAATGTAAAACTATGGCCGGGAAACGAGCCCGGATCCTCACCACTCCGTGATGCGTGCCACCCCTACACCATCTATGGCATTTTTCTATGTGTTCTAGTTTTTAGAATAGTTTAGAAATTTAATCTGTGATACATTCGTGCAAGAAATAACAAACATTAGCAATAAATTGAGACCTCATTTAAGCTAAAAGTCAGCGTCCTCAACATTGTCTAATAGTGGATTGTACACCGAGGGGATAAAGCACTGTATTATGTCACGGGCGCGATATTGAATCCTGAGCGCAGCGAAGGACTCTAGGTTTAAATCCCGAGCGTAGGGAGGGTGTAACGAGTTAATTCCCGAGCGTAGCAAGGAAAGTAAGATTGAGTCCTGAGAGAAGCGAAGCATTTAAATCCAAGACAAACGGTGTAATCTCCGAGGAGTATACTCTACTTTTTCACCTTTTGCGCAACAATAAAAACCAAGGGCTATAACGACTTCCTTTGAGTAAGGTTTACATGATAATATAATGATTAGCCATTGTCGTGCAGGTGGCGTGAAAAGAAATTTAAAGTAGGTACACACCTGAACTTAGAGTGACATTAACAAGCTGTGCAAATGTTCCACACATTGACAAGAATAACAATGGCTATGTAATAATACTGATTATACATCAACTAGGTGCGAAAGTAAAATGTTATTTGCTTTCAAGCTGAACTTTATGCACTGGTCCCACCGCCGACGATGAACTAGACTTGTAGCTTGGCTGAAAACGAATGTTTATGTGTGACAGGCGATTCGCACCAACCGCTGAATTTAGTAAGGCGAAGGTGACCCTGTGATTTTGAAAGACGACTTAAGTAGTTTCTTTGGACTGAATATCGTAGATTACGACAGTAAATAATACAAAACGGATGAAAGAGAAGCATATGATGCTCAACTAGTTGATTTTGAAAAAAATATAGTAGAAAGAAAGCTTTAATTTAAAGCATTTGCTTTATTGTACAAATATCAGAAACAGATACAATTCATACATTATCATTAAATGCACAAAGGCGAAGTCATCCATATAAGGGGTCTCTACCAGTTAACCTTTGAGTAGGTGAGAGGAGTATTGGGAAGTGTTACCTTATTTTGGCTTTAGTATTTCAGCTGTGCGTACAAGTTCGATCACGCATTGAAAACATTCAACGGTTTCGAGTTGTGGATATTTTTGGAGCAGACTAGAGATTGGTTGATTTGGTCATATTTTTTTACCTATTCTCATTATTGTTTCAGGAAAACCTCACGATACCATCAAAAGCAATAGTGGAGTATCTAAAGTCTGTAAATTTTGACAAAAAAGTGTATTGTGTAACTTGCCAGGAGACGATTACGGAATTGGAAAAGAATGGAATCAAATGCAAATATGGAGTAAGTATTGTTTTTTTAGGTCATGATAATTTTTGAGACAAAGCTTTGAAATCAAATTTCAGTTTGAAAAGGCTTGATTATTTTACTAACGTAACTCAATATTTTAAAGTAGACAAGATTTTATTGGTCACTTCACTAGTTGTACCGTGTCGAGCTGTTTTCATATTTACTTCAGTATCAGGCTCATTACGTTAATAGACTTCAAGCCCTTGTAATACGACTATTTTGCTGAGTTTGTTAACTACTATGATTGCGTCTTTGTCCGCTTTATTTTCATTACCTACCATCAAATTCAAGATCCTAATTAACTGTCTAATATTACAAGTGCTTAGTTATACATAAAAATTTAAGATTCTTAACTCCAAATACTACCATTTATTTATCATTTAATAGTTTGTCATCAATAGCCCTATTAACAATTATGAAGCAAATTTTCTCCAGGCAAATTTTAATGATTTCAATATTTCAGCCAGATGTTGGCTACGATGACTTCGGCCAATATGGCGAGTATTTGGTGGATGACCCCGAAATTGGTGCGGTGGTGTTTGACAGCGACTTCAAAGTAAACCTGGCCAAGTTGTACAAAGCACAGGCTTACTTGAGAAGGCCTGAAGTACACTTCATTAACGGTCCGACAGACAAGTACGTACCTTTCGGGAATGGACTAGCTTTAGGTGAGGTTTTTGTTTTGTTTATAGTTTATACTAACAACGGTAGATTAAATCGCCACTGAAATAACTGAGATGAGGACGAAAACACTTTCAGCTATCGGCGATCTGTGAAAGGTAAATGTCACAGTGACAGATAAGAACAAACTATTGCTAAGTTAGCAGAAGCCTATAGAGTGTTTATGAATAAAGGGGATACCCTTTTAGCTTTTTAACATTAGTTTTAAGAGACCAGTCGCTAATATTATACCGGTATCCTCTGTTCCCTTCCTGGGTTTTGGTTTTTTATTTGCTATAAATATGGCGCCGTCGTTTTGATCTTATTCAAAATGATTTTCAGGTGCGTGCCAGGACTCAGTAAGGAATTAGAAAAGTACGGTCGCGAAAACTCTTTGTTGAAATTCCGAAAACGGTTGCATCGTACTTTCTTCTTGATAGGTTTGGTTGATAATTGATTTTTTACATAAAACACCGTCGCAGTTTCCAAGTTTACCCAATAGCAAATCATTATACACAAAATTTTCTATTGAATAGTAGCTACCAGATATATCGTAGAGGTCGAGATCTTCAAATATATCAGAGCAGCATTAAATTTCAATAAATCCGTTACCTTAGAAATTATTAATAACATCAGAAGACGTAATTCATCATAAACATAAGAGCATCGACTTTTCAATAATTTTGGAATGTTTAAAGAGGTATAAAAATATCAGGAAGCACAGATCCTCAAAGGTATCGACGCAGTCAGGTTCCCATAAAGATCACAATATTAGTGAAAAACGAACCTTTTGCTGTAATAATAGATTAGCGTCAAGTCTACATAATTTATTTCATATTGGGACCGAGCGCGACGACAGCGCCACGTGATAGGCGGCCATTATGGACAATATCGCTACCTCGGGGCTCAATTGTCGTATAAGCCAAAAGTCGATTTTTCAGGAGAGCCAAAAAACTAAAAAGAAAAACAAAAAAAAATTGTAACTCTTTTGTTTTAACTGTTATAAAGAAGCTTCGTAGGATGAAAGTTCTTAAAATTATGAGTAGAATAATATGAATTTATAATATTTAAGATAGAACCCATAACAAAGAAAATAGATGGCTTATACGCTTCTTAAAAGCAAACAGAATGACGTTTATGACCCAAAATAATAGTTGCTGTACATGCTACTTAGGACGTATAAGTCAGCTATTACGATTTTTGAAAAAATCAAAGGTATTAGTCACCGGTTTTCTTTTTTTGGTTAGGTACTTTACTGTAAAAAAATAAATCATGTATATACACCCCAAACTAATTTACTGCGATAATGATGATAAGGTAGGTATAAACCAAATCAGTTTGAGAATCGTATTTAACTTTCAAAATCCATTCATATTAAAAAGGTTTGAGGGTTTGGTAAGTAACAAAAAATTCGTATAGAAAAAATATATATTGCTGAAGGTAAAACATCAATGCCAACGAAAAAAAAAACACAAATTACGTTGTTATTATTAAAAAGATTGTTCAAGTACCACGTAAAACGATAAAAATGAAAAGTAGCAACAAGAATATAGCATTTAATACTTCTAATCTCTTTCAATTAAAAACAATCTTTTTTATAAAAGTTATGTGTTTAACGCCGTTTTTACTCCAAATTTATTTTTTGTTGGCGTTTATTGCCATGAAATGAAACGCTACTGCAGGCCGTACACCAAACTTTATTCTGTTATTGGAAATAATTCAGGTCGTATTCACCAAATTGGTTTAGTGGTGGCTTATACATCTTAAAAATGAAACATAATGGCAGGTTGTATAATAAACTTTGTTCAATTTTTAGAAATCGTTAAGGTCGTATACGCCAAGTTTGATAAGCAATGTCCTTTATGCCAATTATAAATCTTGATTTAGGGTCAATAATACCTTTGCCTTTTTCACACTCTGAGTAGCTGGCTTTTATAGCTCGTTTTTTTTTAATTTCCTGTTTAGAGTTACAGAAAATGGAGGTTGTATTCGATATTTTTTTGGGATTTGGAGAATTTTAAATACACAGATCGATAGAGAAAAAAAAACTGAGCAAGACTGCATTCAAATCTCATTTTCGTCAAAATGGCTGTAACGCATAAAAAAATAAAAAAAATAAGAATATATGTGGGCGGTTTACTCTACCCTATGTTGTTGTTATAAAAACAGGAAATGGAAGATTGTTTAAGTTACGTTACACTATGTTGTTGAACTGTTATAAAATACTCACGTTGCACAGATAACTCTCGGAGGGCCTGAACCTTTGTAGTACAAGGTCCTCTTGTTTGCTACTGGGTATGGGTTTCGTCGGAAGACAAACAAATGCGAACACTGAACACACAATGTATTACTTTAACGCGACATGGCGGGAGATGGTGCTGTTCCCGTCCGTAGGTCTTACCCTCGATACCCTACACGTGTCTCCCGGGTGGTGCCAAACGAACAGCAACGCCGAGTATCAGGCGGCGGGAAATAACCTGACCCCCTGGATTTCCAGGACGGCTACTACAAGCCGTGAGGATTAAAACACCTCAGAAAGAGTAGACTCGCCAACCCGCAATGGCCAGCGTGGCGTTTCAAGGCCAAGTACCTTCCATGATGATTAAGTACACCGAAACAAGGCCCTCAGTTCCCAGCGGTCCTACTGCCCCTGACTACAGCAGCGGTCAGGGAGTCAGCGGGACAGAGGGTGCTAAGAATCCCTGGGTTAAAGATTCCGGCTGCTTAAAAACTATTTACCTGGCTACGTATAACGTTAGAACTCTCCTCACCGGTGAACGCTACGAAGAACTCGAATCTGAAGTCCTCAACAAGATGAAGTGGGATATCATTGGTCTCAGTGAAACAAGGCGAAGGGGTGAACAGCTGATAAAACTTCACTCTGGTCAACTATTTTACTACAAGGGAAATGAAAACAGGTCTCAGGGGGGTGTTGGCTTCCTTATCAACACATCAATGACCAAACTGCTGCAGAACATCTGCGCGGTGTCGGCGCGAGTTATTTATGCGACATTTAAATTGAATCGGCGGTACTCGCTGAAGGTTGTCCAAGTTTACGCTCCTACGGCGGATAAAAGTGATGAGGAATTAGACGCCTTCTACGAGGATATAAGCAAGGCTTTGAGTGAAAACCCGACTCATTATTCCGTGGTAATTGGCGATTTCAATGCCAAACTTGGAGGAAATCTCGAGAGAGAAGAGTATGTGGGAGATTTTGGTCTTGGCCAAAGAAATGACAGGGGATATGCATTGGCGAACTTTCTGGAACAACATAAGCTATATGCCATGAATACGTTTTTCAAAAAACAGAAACAGCGTCTTTGGACCTGGCGGAGTCCAGATGGCAGGACAAAGAACCAGATTGACTACATCCTCACGAACAGAAAACTCATCGTGCGAGACGTTGATGTCCTTAATCAAGTGGGCGCGGGAAGTGATCACCGTATCGTCAGAGCTCGGATTGCTATTAACCTATCCTTGGAACGGAGGCGGCTAGTAGAGACCTTCCTGCCTCCGAATGACAATGCGTTTTTGGTTGCTCAGCAGGAATATTACCAGAAACGGCTAGCAGAACAACTAACGGCACAAGATGACTGGAATATTAACGACATTAACAGTCAACTGGTCGACGCTGTGAAAGGTACAATTCGCGAGATAAGGCCTACCCGCAAAACCAAATCCAAAGTCGCAAAGCACATCGCCGAACTTCTGGAGGAGCGAAAATTATTGCTAGCATCACCAAATCAATCGGGTATCAACATCTTAAATAGAAAAATAAGGTATGCTATTAGGAAAGAGCAGAGGCAGAAGAAGCACAGGATAATCCTTGACACGATAGAGAAACACCGGGGCCCCAAGGTATTCAGGAAACAGCTTAAACGTGGTAACCATCAGATACACAAAATCATTGCTGACGGAGACAGATTAACATCAGATCGCAAGGAAATACTGGAAGTAGTGGAGAAGTTCTACTCAGAGTTGTATAGCACTCAAAAAACTGAACCACCTCTTGATAGTTCAAATAGAGATCCACGAGCTAAACTGGTAAGACACAAAACCGAAGATTTGCCTGAAATAGGCTTATATGAGATCAAGCACGCTTTAAAAGAAATGAAGAAAGGAAAGGCGCCAGGAGAAGACAAGATAACGTACGAACATCTGCGATTCGGGGGAAAACCAGTGTTAAAACAGCTCCAGGTCTTATTCAACAAGGCTCTATTCGAGGGAATAACTCCAGAAGCGTGGAAAAATGCGGTGGTAATTCTATTGCACAAGAAAGGAGACGTCACTAATCTTGCAAATTATCGACCTATTTCGTTACTCAGCCATGTGTACAAGCTTTTCACCAAGGTTATAACGATACGGCTTACCAAAAGACTGGACTCGGCGCAACCAAACGAACAGGCAGGTTTCAGAAGTGGCTTCTCGACGGTTGATCACATCCACACAGTCCGACAACTTATAGAAAAGTGCAACGAATATAATCAGCCCTTAGCATTAGCCTTTGTAGATTTCGAGAAGGCGTTCGATACAGTGGAACATTGGGCTGTCATTCACGCTCTCGAGAGATGTCAGGTCGACTATAGGTACGTGCAAGCGATAAAAGATGTGTACCATGCGGCTACACTGCAAGTTAAACTGCACGACCTTACAAAACCGGTTCCCGTTAGAAGGGGGGTGAGACAGGGAGACACAATATCACCAAAAATGTTCACGGCCTGCTTGGAGGACATATTTAAGCTTCTCGACTGGTCCAATAGAGGCATAAACATCAATGGAGAATACTTGTCGCACCTGCGTTTTGCGGATGATATTGTACTGTTTGCCAGCAACGCGGAAGACCTGCAGGCTATGTTGGAGGAGCTGTATTCTGCGTCTCTTAACGTTGGTCTAAAAATGAACAGCCTAAAAACAAAAATTATGTGCTGCAATGCCGACGTTGAATATGTGACCATGCACGGTCAGCGGATCGACAGTGTTGCCGAGTACGTCTATTTGGGTCAAGTTATAAGTCTCGAAAGGAGCGGACAGGAACGTGAGATAAAGCGACGTATCCAATTGGGTTGGGGGGCTTTCGGCAAACTTTCCGACGTGTTCAGGGACAAAAGAGTGCCTTTAAATCTCAAGCGCCGCACATTCGAACAGTGCGTCCTGCCCGTAATGGTTTATGGAGCCGAGACTTGGACGCTGACTAGGCAGCACATCCACCGACTACAAGTCTCCCAAAGGGCTATGGAAAGAGTTATGTTGGGGATTTCTCTACGCGATCACGTCCGGAACACCGAAATCCGCAAGAAAACGAGACTAACTGACATAGCAAAAACCATAGCCTCTAGGAAGTGGAAATGGGCGGGCCACATTTGCCGTAGGTGTGATGGAAGATGGGGCAAAAAGTTGTTGGAGTGGAGACCACGAAGGGGGTTCAGGAATGTGGGGAGACAGCCGGCAAGATGGACGGACGATTTGGTGAGAGCGGCTGGGAAGGATTGGATGCGGAAATCTCGAGACCGCACAGAATGGTCTAGAATGGAAGAGACCTTTACTCAGCATTGGGTAGATCAAGGTTGAAGAAGAAGAAGAAGAAGAAGACATGGCGGTTACGGCCGCAGTGAAACAATTAGGAAAACATGCTTCTCTTATGAGGTAATTATATTAGCTAAACCTACACTGGCTCTAGATGGCCGGCCGGCAAAAAGAAAAAAATAAAGTCCACGGTACCGTTCGCAGTGTGTATAGACGTCGTCGTGACCTCGAATGATAGGCGCGCAGATTGGCGGCGCGGGGGAGGCGAGGATTGGTCGCACGCCGCGGCCTGGGCTAAGCCGTGGCGGCGTCGCAGGGACGGCTACGTCTAAGCTGAAGCCGCGCCGCGAGCTCTCGGCTCGCTTTGGGGGCGGCCCAGCTGGAGCCTACGGTGCTAGCCTTGGCGTCGCGCCGCGGGCGAACCCAGCGGCGCATCCAGCGGGCGCTCAATGCGACAATCGTGCCGCCGTTGATGGGCGGGCGATGGCCGAAGATTGTGTGACACCAATTGACGTCGGATGTACGATATCCGCACCGCACGGCACTGACATACACACAACACTGCACACGCGGCGGACGGGAGTTTGTTAATGCCTCGGGCGAAGCGACATTTCGATAACACTGCCCACTCGGGCTACTTAGGATGCTACATTCACATCTCGTGACAAGGAAGGTCCCAACTGTGAGGCGAACAGCGCGGGAAAATGAGCTGCAACGGGACGTGACCACACGCTGACACGGTCCGTTGACAACTGTCGGTAAGGGCGCTAGTGCGCGATCAAGACGGAAAAACGTCAATATTTGATCGATCTTTTCAGAGGTCGATAGACAAAAATGGGGTTTTGTAACACAATATGTAAAACGCATACGCATTCATTCATTACTTTCAACTCCACCACTAGCGGCCAACACAAGCAAGACTTCCCGAGGCGCCAAGAGATGGCGCCACAGGCCAAATTAGATCGCGCTAACGTTTGGCTGACTGAGAATAATGACCTCCGATCAAGTCAATGCAGTGTTCAAGCAATTCTAGGGAACTAGTAATCGCATGCTAATCGCACTCACCTCTGTTGAGTCGTTTTAGCGTCGGTATTAGTATTGCATAAGTTAATAGTAATAATTATTGTAAGTAAAACTTCTAACAATAAAGTAGTATACGTAGCCTTCGTGTGTATTTTCGTCTCCCCGCCGCTTCCCCGCGTTAAAGTGGCGCCCCACGTTCGGCCCGTCACGTGACGTCAGCTACGTGCTACGAGATTCGTAACGCGTCTACGAGATCATCGTGCTACGCTTCTCTGCTACGAGCTGCGAAAGACGACTAGCGTACCTACATAGAATTTTAATGAGCGGAAGAGGTTCCGGAAGCACGCGGAAATCACCGACCTACGTTACTCGCTCTGGACGCACGACTACTGTCAAAGTCAAAGCAAAAAAACAAAGCAGTATGTTGTCTCCGGAACAGTTCCAGCAGCTTTTGGACAAGTTAGCCCCTCCACCAACACCTACAAAGGGTTCTTTCACTGGCTGTAATTATAGTTATGATGGTGCGAAGAACGCCGAGGTAGTGGAGGCATTCCTGTCTGCGGTGAACATTTACAAGAGATCTGCTGACATCGGCGACATGACAGCACTGGATGAACTGCCTATTCTCCTCAAAGGCGAAGCTGGAGCCTGGTGGTTGGGAATAAAGAACGATGTGAAATCCTGGCAAGACTTTGAAACACGTTTACGTGAAAACTTTGCGCCTGTCCGCGAGCCGTACTTGCTGTACTTCGACATCACCCAGGAGAAACAGCTTGAAGGGATCTCAACCGAAGCTTTTGTGCGACGCAAGCGTTTGTTGTTTTCCCAGTTACCGAAGCCAGGCCACTCGGAAACTCAACAGCTCGATATAATTTACGGTCTGCTACGCCTGGATATTCGGGAAAAAGTTCCACGCGCTGTTATCAAGGATTTCAAGGATCTTGCGAAGGCGGCTCTTGCTGCTGAGCACGTCCTCAATGAAAGGAATGATGCAGTGCCCTCACGACGTGCTCAAGCCCGACCGAGTGACCACCAACCTGAGAACCGGTCAGCACCAATGCGCAAGCCACGCTGCAGGTACTGTAAGAATTATGGTCACATTAGTGAGGATTGTAAGAGACTCGCAGCACATAAGGAAAATTTGTTGAAGGTGTCTACAAAAACCGAGGCAGTCACACAATTCCCATCACCATCGGCACCAAAGGTGAAATGTTACGGCTGCGGTGCTCCTGGTATAGTGAGAAGCAACTGCCCAACCTGTCATTCCAGCAGAGGAACTGAGCCCCGACCAGATATTGGGTTCTGCTCCGTTGGGACAACAACAGATGCTAGAGACCGGCCCGTAGTTTATGTACATATCGGTGACGTACCCGGTGCAGCGTACCTTGACACCTGTGCAAAGTCAAGCATTGCCTCGTACTCTTTATACTGCGAACTACGAAAATCAGGTTATGCCTTTGATGAGTTGGGGGTTGGCATAACGCTGGCAGATGGTGTCCAGAAGCGACAAAACGTCCTAGTCACCCGAGCTCCTGTGAAGATCTCAGATCGGATTGTGACAACAACGTTCTTGGTGCTGCCAGAGTCTCGAAGTAATCGCACACTCCTTGGCGTTGGGTTCATAATAGATGCCCACATCGTGCTTAACTTGCCCCAATGCACCTGGCATTTTATAGAGGAACCTTCTGAAGAATTCGAGCTCTACCAGGAGAGCTTCGTAAAATTCGGCGGAGTACACTTTGCGTCCGTGACAAACGACGACGTCTCCCTGTCACCTTCACTGCCAGAGGAAAGCAACACAGAGGCCGTCAACACGCGTCCATATGTACTAAAGCGCATAGATATGCCAAGCCCAGTGCCTTCCTCAAGGAAAAGGCCCCACGCTACGTTCCCAGACAACCGTTCACCTCTCTTGGAAGCCCTGTATCAAGACGCCATGACCAGTCTCCAGGACTACGGCGAAGAGGATGATCTAAGCGAATTCGATAGAGCTCTCTTTCCGGATCCAGCGAAAAGAACATCGATATCATCCATCGATGTTCAGGTCTTAACAGAATTTTTGGACAGCAATCAAACCGTTTTCTCGTCTAATGGACAACCGGTCAAAGGCTTCGAACATGCTATCGAGACAGGTGACCACAAGCCAATCTCGGTGCCGCCATATCGCTTGTCCCCTGTCAAAACCGAGACCCTCAAAAAAGAAGTAGCGAACATGCTAGCGGAAAAAGTCATCGAACCCTGTTCATCCCCATGGGCCGCACCCGTTGTAATGGTACCTAAAAAGGATGGGAGTACACGAGTCTGCGTTGATTACAGGCAGCTCAATGCAATAACCACTCCTGACGCCTACCCGATGCCAAGGATCGACGACCTGCTCCATAACGCCAAGCCTACTCCTTGTATGAGTACGATAGATCTTCGCGCTGGGTACTGGCAAATAAGCGTCAAGGAAGACCATCGCGATAAGACTGCCTTTGTTACTCCTTTCGGGATCTATAGATTCCGCAGAATGCCGTTCGGACTTCGTAATGCTCCAGCCACATTCCAACGGATGATGGATCGCTTTCGTATTGCACTTAGTCACATCAAGTTAATGGTATACTTGGATGACTTGATTGTGATGTCAGCTACCGCCGAAGACCATCTTCGAGATCTGCAAGATGTGTTTAACAAACTCAACGAGTTTAACTTGACGGCGAACCGGGGAAAATGCCATTTCTGTTGCCCAAAGGTGAAATACTTGGGTCATTATATCACCGCTGATGGATTACAGCTAGATCCTGATAAAGTGAGTGCTATACTGGATATGTCGCCTCCACGAAATTTAAAACATTTGCTGTCTTTCATTCAAATGTGCTCCTGGTACAGAAGATTTATGCCCAATTTCGCAAAAGTTGCAGAGCCACTCACTCGCTTAACAAAGAAAAACGCCGGCTGGAAATGGGAAGATGACCAGAAGAACGCTTTTACAAAGCTTCGTGAGCTCCTAGCGACCTCTCCGGTACTAGTCCAAGCTGACGACACAAAGCCTTACATCATAAAGACGGACGCAAGCAGCTATGCACTCGGTGCAGTTCTCGTGCAGGGGGAGGGCGATAAAGAACACCCCGTAGAGTATGCGAGTCGACTACTGACGAAGCCAGAACGCAATTATTCCACAACGGAGCGCGAGGCCCTTGCGGTTGTGTGGGCAGTCGATAAATTCAGAGGTTATATCGAAGCAGCCAAGATAACGATCATGACTGACCATCAAGCCCTGAGATGGCTCATGTCTTTGAAGTCGCCGTCTGGACGGTTGGCCCGATGGGCCCTACTGCTGCAACCATACGACATCACCATCAAATACATTGCCGGTAGAACTAACGTTGTTGCTGACTCTCTGTCTCGTCCCAGCTGTGAACCTGAAACAGAGCAAGCTTGCGGAATTTGTACAGTTGTAGTTGATATGCCTGCTAAGAGTAAAGATGTTATAAGAAAGGAACAGCACAAGGATGCAGACATCGTGAAGATAGTACAGAGCCTAGAAGGTACTAATGAAGAAGAAGCTAGATACTGGAGTCGTAAAGGCTACGTTATGACCAATGGTCTATTATATCGTTCTAGCCCGGAGGCTGAGGCAGAAAGCAGTCAGTTAGTTATTCCCAAAGCCGAACAAGCTAACATCATTACTGCATATCACGATGACCCGACTGCCGGACATTACGGGACAGACAAGACACTCGATCGCATAATGAAGCGATACTTCTGGAAAGGAATGCGGAAGCAAGTCGAAACCTATGTCCGCAATTGCCTTCAGTGCCAACGCTACAAGCCTTCCAATAAGAAGCCCGCTGGCTTACTCCAGACAACAGCACAGAACCAACGATTTGAAGTGGTTGCATTTGATTTATTCGGGCCGTTGCCCCGTACTGCAGCTAATCAAAACTGGATATTTATCGTTGAGGACGTTGCTACACGATGGGTAGAATTATTTGCGCTAGAGCGAGCCACCGCAGAAGAATGCGCCAAAATTCTGCTCGAAGAAATAATATTGAGGTATGGCACACCACGCCGATTTCTCAGCGATAACGGCAGCCAATTCGTCAGCAGTACCATGCAGCAATTGACATTTTGCCTTAACATTCAGCACGGCTTCACACCGGTGTATCATCCTGAAACTAACCCGTGTGAGAGGAAAAACCGTGACATGAAGACCCAGCTAGCTATCCTCGTCGGAGACAACCATTTGACATGGGCAGAGAAGCTGCCTAGTATTCGCTTTGCGATGAACACGGCTACGTCGTGCTCAACTGGTTACACGCCCGCATTCCTAACGTTCGGCCGTGAGTTGAGGACGCCGGACGACGTAAACCATGACCTTCGAGAAATAGTAGAGAATGACAGCTTCATCAAAGAGGTGACTCCACGCCTGCTCATGATGGCGAATACTTTGAACCGAGCTAGAGAAATACAAAGTGATAAAGAGGAGAAGAGGAAGGAATACGTCGACAAGAAGAGACAACCATGCCCCGATTATCAACCAGGAGACCTTGTTTTGGCTAACACACACGTATTAAGCAAAGCCGACCAAGGATTTAGCTCAAAGCTGGCCCCCCGACGCGATGGCCCTTATGTTATTTTGCGTCGACACGGCCCTAGCTCGTTTGAAATCGCGAGCACTAACACCAAGATCCCTGCTGGAATCTATCATGCGTCGGCATTGGTCCGGTACAGGTCCGACGACGTCGCCATACCAGAACCTACGCTGCCAATTAGGAAGAGAGGCAGACCAAAGAAACAACAACCGCCAACCTCCGCTAAGGCAGCTAAGCCTCGTGGGAGGCCACCAAAGGCCCGCTAGTAAGAAAACTTAAGTACATGTTATAGTCCTGTCACCCTCGTCGGGGCGACTTCGTGGACAGAGGGGGAGATCTGTAACACAATATGTAAAACGCATACGCATTCATTCATTACTTTCAACTCCACCACTAGCGGCCAACACAAGCAAGACTTCCCGAGGCGCCAAGAGATGGCGCCACAGGCCAAATTAGATCGCGCTAACGTTTGGCTGACTGAGAATAATGACCTCCGATCAAGTCAATGCAGTGTTCAAGCAATTCTAGGGAACTAGTAATCGCATGCTAATCGCACTCACCTCTGTTGAGTCGTTTTAGCGTCGGTATTAGTATTGCATAAGTTAATAGTAATAATTATTGTAAGTAAAACTTCTAACAATAAAGTAGTATACGTAGCCTTCGTGTGTATTTTCGTCTCCCCGCCGCTTCCCCGCGTTAAAGTTTTTATTTTATGAATTATATACCCAAAAATACTCCCTGGAGTTCTGTAAATACTAATATAAGCGGATAATTTCTACGTTCCTCGGTTTCTTAGGAATTAATGTTTTTGTGTTCCATTGATGTTAGTTATCGACTGTTTCCGACCCTCGGTCACAAAATTTACGGAGGTAGCCTGACAAAACTCACTGACGTTTATGAAAACATGAAAAATGATTTCAGCTTTCGCCTGTAAAACCATAATAAGATGAAAGAGCGTATTTTTCTGATTCCAATGGTACCTATAAACGTATAGTTTGGTTCGTAGGCTGTGACGTAATAACACGAAATATCATGTTTCCTGGATGTACTTTTCGAGGCTATATTTTACTAAAATTCCTGTATTTCAGTCGAAGCTAGTATTTGATTATAATTAAATGATACCTAATAAACCTGGTTTTGATATTAGTTTGCTATTTAGCATGTTATTTCGGTAGAAAAGTGCCTCCGGGGAAGTCATTGTCGCGCGTATGCAAATTAGCTAAAAGTCTTGTAGATATACCACTACATGGCTTATACGACAATTGAGCCCCGAGGTAGCGATATTGTCACCGCTGTCAAACAAGAAGCAAGTAAATATTGTGAAAAATATTAATGAAATCTTGTGTTATTTTACTATATTACACAATTTTGGACAATGGTAGACAGTAACATTATTGCCAATAATATTAAAATTGTTGTTTTCAGTGAAATTTTAGAGGTTAGGTAACTTACTTTTTTTTCTTACGGCAAATATCCACTTATTTCTTTGGTCTCGTTTCCACCATGGTCTTGGAAATTGGTAAAATTTACAGTCGCTATTCTTCTTGGTATTATTACAATTCACAACAACACATCTTACCAGGACCATATTTTTATCTCAAAAACGATTAGAAAATGTTTACTGCAATATGGATTTGACAGCTCAAGTCAGCGACAAAAATGACAATTTTAGCCGTAGCGAGCGCTGTGATCGTTTAGGCTACCCCCTCCACCCGCTTTGCACTCTGCCAATACATTCGAATTCCAAACAAAACAGAAATATGGCGCATACGTCATGCCAAAATGAAAGATGTCACATATTGTGTACTCGTTTGCATGCAAAATTCATTGTAATTTAAACTGTTTGGTACAAACTGTAGGTTTATTTTCCACAAGTGTTCTAATCGTTATGATCAGCCTGACTTGACGATACCTTTGACGATCTGTGCTTCCTGATATTTCTACCTCATTGAACGTTCCGAATTTATTTGAAAGTCACTGCTCTTATAATTATGATGAATTGTGTGTTCTGATGTTTTTAATCATAATCTAGTATAACGAATTTATTGAAATTTAATGCTGCTCCGAAATGTTTGAGGACCTTGCCTACTACGATACATCTGATGGCGACTGAACACTATACAAACCGCGAATGTAGGAAAGGATTTCTTGGAGACATACTCTGCGATTTCTATCGTAGGTTGCCTATAAGTATAGTGCTAACTAAAATCCAGTTTCGCCACTCTCTGTTAAGTTCCAGGTATCTTAACTGTAAGTTATCTTTTATGACGTCTGTCTGTTTCGTAGTAATAAATAGAGGGAATCACAGATAACTGACACTTAAGATAATTGAAACTTAACAGAGAGTAGTGACACCGGCCCTTATACAACTGTTACTTCACCTAAACCTTCTTTTTTTGAACAAAATACATGTACCTTGCTACTCCGCTACCACACGCGCAAGACAGTCAAGCTTGTGCGAAATATATACCTATTACCTAGCTGTTGCCCGCGACTTCACCTGCGGAGAATACCGCGGGAACTATAAAACGACCGCTTAAATGAGTCCTTGCCCGCGTTGGGGCGCGGGGTGGGACGACCGCGGGGGCCGAGAGGGGTGCGGGCGGCAGGCGGACTACCCGCCCGCACCACTCTGTCCCCTTATCCTACCCCGCACCCCTGTGCCGCGCGGGCGGAGACTCTTTTAAGCGGTTGGTCTATATACAATTTTGTGAAAAGAAACATCGCTCACGTCGTAGTGATTTGGCTGTCTTGCCCGCGTGGTAGTGGAGCACAAAGTAAATGTTTTCTATTCATTAGTAAGGGCCTCCGCGAAGTACCTGCCTAACGCCTGATAAATTGTTTTTTCACAGGAGTAGCAGCCTTTTCAGATGTAGTGGCTGAGTTCGTTGGCCGTACACCTGTAGGCTTGGGCAAGCCATCCAAAATATATGGTGAATTTGCGATGAAACGAGCAGGGATCACCGACCCCAGCAGAGTACTATTCATAGGAGACATGTGAGTCCTAATCTTAATAACTGATAATCGTGTAATTGTGTTCCTTTGTTTGTTTTCCCTTGAAGGTGCAACGGCTTAAGCAATCTTTGCAACATTTGAGTATAAAAACAGGGGTCCGATTTTTGAAAGCACATCACTCGAAAGTACCAATTGGAAGCAGTACAAATCAGCTTATTTCTCCAAACCTACAGCTCTAATCAAAGTTTTGACTAGTTCACAGGATTCATGAGAGCTGTGATTGTCTTGTATGCTGCTCGTATTTCAAATTCAGCACAATTTTTCACCACTTTCGAGTGGTTTTTCACACAATGTGCTTTCAAAAATCGGGCCCCAGGTTATTTTTATCCAGATTCGTGAAGTATTGTAAGGAAAGTAACAGGTGCCTGCTTTAATACCCTGTTATTGTAAGTGTCGGTTATATAATGATGTCGTCTCTGTCTCTTTTATAGTAGAAATAGAGAGGGAATCATAGATAACTGTCACAGATATTTAGAACTTTATAGAGAGGCAAAACAGGCTCTAAGTCTCGTATACTGCGGCAGCTTTCCATGTTACCCCAACAATGCCTAAACTTATTTAAGAAAATTTATCAGCTTTTGTAAAAGTTCGTAATCTGTTCGGGTAATTTTCCCAGCCAAAATCATGTGTTACACTGCGAGGTACAACGATACGTGTCGTTTAGCACATATGACGCACGGCCTCAGGCAAACTGCCAGACTGATCAAAGCTGGCACATGTCTGTTAAAAGAGTGTTATTTGCTGTAAGAACTAAAAATGTAGGTAGTTTGAGCAAGTGGTGTACGATGACTTCGAATTTCCACTTACACATCTAACGTGTTATCTGATTTTCAAATAGGGATGCCAGTCGGCTTACCTCCACGTGTGGTCAAGAGCTGCGGTTCGTTTTTGGATCCGTCCGGGGGGAAGAGCAGTCCTTGATCCGGTGCACCCTGGGCATCGGCTAATGATTTAGTGGCAGTTTCTGAGGGATATCATTGACCGTTGGCTAAGAGCCCGACAGTCTTTCACCATTACCGTACAACGTTGCCGACATTTTGTCACAAGATTATATAGTTATATTTTTGTTAGTTTAACATTGGCGAAGTTGTAGTCGCTATAACGACTTGATAGCCACAAATAAAAAAAAAAAGACGAAGAAAATTTTCAAATAGCTTATTTTATAACCTTTTTTACAGGATTGCGCAAGACGTCGCTCTGGGCAAGAACGTAGGATTCAAAACGCTGTTAGTTCTCACGCATTTCACGGAAGAACAAATGCTTGCGCATGAGATCAAACCTGATTTCTTCGCGCCCAGTCTGGGTAGTTTAGTACCAATTTTAAATAAACATGGAAATAAATAAAACAAACAAAGCCACAGCATTATGACTGTGTCTAAAGCCAAATTTATACGAGCAAGAAAAAATATGCAAGTTTTATTAGCGACATTAGATTGTGTGTAAGTTGTGATTATAATTTTTTGTCCTTTTCTAGTTCCTCGTGTATTATTATTTTATATTTATTATTTGACATTTTAGAATTGTTATTAAAATAGGAATTTTAATTGTATTTTGTATTTATTGTTTTCACTTTTTTTTACTACTTACTATCACCTACATTGTCATTTTATTTAGTTTTATTTTTATTGTTATTTTGTTTTCTATTTTTTTTTATTCAACTTGACGACCCTTTTGTATATCCTACTAATGTTATAAATGTGAAAGTTTGTGAGTATGTTTACGAACGAGTTATAAGTCATCCACCGAGTGCCGCAATGCTATGCGGTTTGCAAAAAAATCTTGCACGCCTGAACTCGGCTTTATGTTTTAACTAGTTTCTGCCCGCGACTTCGTCTGCGTAGAATTATACATAAAAACCTTCCTCTTGAATCACTCTATCTTTTAAAAAAACTGCATCAAAATCCGTTGCGTAGTTTTGAAGACATAAGCATACATAGGGACATAGGGACAGAGAAAGCGACTTTATTTTAAAATATGTAGTGATAGTGATGATGATAGTGGTAGTGATAGTGATAGTAAAATGGTTTATCTTATTTTGCAAGCGGTTGTTATTTTTAAGTTTATATAATTACGTATCCTTTACGGGGTAGACAGAGTCTAAATTAACAAGACCAAAAACATCACGTTTAGCATAATTGTTGGAGTATAGGTGGAAAGGCGAATCAAAATAGGGATGGGTTAGTAGTCGACAGCTATAACTGTTGCGCGATGGGCTTCTCCCATCCACGCCGATTCCCTCTATGGTTTATCTCAATGTAACTGTGTGTTTGAATATAAAACTTAAGTATTGAAGAACACGTGTGTATGTCATATACGGAATATCTGGGATAAATATGTATAATGCTAAACGTGGTCTTTATTAGGTCTTGTTACCTTAGGCTCTGTCTACTCCGTAAGAGATAAAGACATGATGTATGTATGTACGTATATTTATACTGTGTAATTTTTAAATTGAATATAATTTACTTTGTACTATTTTAATAAAATTTTGGTACACAAAAAAATGTTTCATTATTGACCTTTAATTTGTATAGCTCTTTGCAATTAGCGATGGCGGTTGAGCTTTATTTGTGGTAAGCACGTATCTACATACGTATCGAAGTGTGGGTGTCTTACGAAGCGATTTTCTTATGTTATGAGTGTGTATGGGCGGCGGTGATTGCTTTCCATCAGTGACCCGTATGCTCGTTTTCCCCTTTATCATCATCATATCAACCGTACGACGTCCACTGTTGGACATAGGCCTCCCCCATACACTCGGTTGCATTCACCGTGAACCCGCGACTTTAACCAGGTCATCCGTCCACCTCGTTGGTGGACGTCCTGCGCTGCGCTTGCCTATCCGCAGTATCCACTCAAGAACTTGTTGGCCCTAACGACCATCTGTTCTCCGTGCTATTTGGACTACCCATTGCCACTTTAGTGAGCTAATTGTCTTGGCTATGTCGGTGAGCCTTGTTCTCCTATCTTTCCATAGCTCGCTGGGCAACTCTGAGCCTAAAAAGGGATAAATATAAGGCCTATTATACTGAAGCATAACGTCTCGGACCCATATGCCATCACAACCAATACACATTGATTAAAGACTTTGTCCCCTGTCATACTCGTATAGAAAAAAAATATTGCCTTACCCACTTACCCGCTTTCGCTTTCACACTTACCGTACAATCTACGATATTTTTAGCACTTGGCTTAGATATTTATTTCATAACTAGCTTCTGCCCGCGACTTCGTCTGCGTAGAATTATACATAAAAACCTTCGTCTTGAATCACTATCTATTACAAAAACCGCATCAAAATCCGTTGTGTAGTTTTGAAGATATAAGCATACATAGGGAAGGGACATAGGGACATAGGGACATGGGGACAGAGAAAGCGACTTTATTTTATACTATGTAGTGACCAACAGCTAAGTATATACTGGTAAAAAACTTATGTAAATGACCTGTTGCAAGTGTGAGTAATGAAATGAGTGAGAATAGATCATAGTCTTCTCTAAGTCTTCTACAAGCCGTGCTGGTTTGGCAACGTCGCGTTTTTACGCTTCTCAGGGATATCATTGACCGTTGGCTAAAAGCCTGACAGGGGGGGAGGGGGGTCTTTGACTATTACCGTACAACGTTGCCGACATTTTGTCACAAGATTTTTTAATAATTTTTTTTTTCTACATTGAGATTGGCGAAGTTGTCGTCGCTATAACGACTTGATACGCCACAAATAAAAAGAAGAAGAAGAAGAAGGGTATGGCAATACCCTTCCAATACCATACAAATACATAAATTACCGAGATAATACGATGAGAAAGGATTTTGCACGACACACGGAGAGAAATGAATTAGCCGTGATAGCTAAGCTCCCTTTGCTGAAATTTTCTTTGCTGTGGCATACAATTTGTTTGCAACTGTAACAAGGCCATGTCTATAGCAACTAAAACCAGTTAGCTACCACTGATAACGATATTTAGCTAAACGAATTTCAAATAATTTGCTAACAGTACTAATTGATTAGCAACTATAGCTAATTTATCAACAAAATAATTTAGTAATTGCTGTTAGTTGTAACCGTTAATAATTCTTAGTTATAGTGGATAAAAATTTCGTTACTATTACTAATTTTACATGTGTTAGACAGCAAATAATATCTTTGATACGTTTGATAAATACATTTTGCAATCACTAATAACATTTTTGCAACGGCTGCTAATTTTTTTCTGATTCATCTACTAATATATCCTTCGCTAATGTTGCTAAGAATCTTAGTCGCACCAACAAATTTACTTTGCAATGAACAGCAATATTATATTAGCAGTCGTAGCAAATCAGACTTATGTGTGGCAGCCAAGAACTTTTTGCAGCTTTGACTAACTTGTTCACAAACTGTAGCTAATATTATTTGCTGCAACTGCTAAATATTTTTTTGCTAATGTTGCTAAGAATCTTAGTCGCACCAACAAATTTACTTTGCAATGAGCAGCAATATTATATTAGCAGTCGTAGCAAATCAGACTTAAGTGTGGCAGCCAAGAACTTTTTGCAGCTTTGACTAACTTATTCACAAACTGTAGCTAATATTCTTTGCTGCATCTGCTAAATAATTTTTTGCTAATGTTGCTAAGAATCTTAGCCGCACCAACAAATTTACTTTGCAATGAACAGCAATATTATATTAGCAGTCGTAGCAAATCAGACTTAAGTGTTGCAGCCAAGAACTTTTTGCAGCTTTGACTAACTTATTCACAAACTGTAGCTAATATTATTTGCTGCAACAGCTAAATATTTTTTTGCTAATGTTGCTAAGAATCTTAGTCGCACCAACAAATTTACTTTGCAATGAACAGCAATATTATATTAGCAGTCGTAGCAAATCAGACTTAAGTGTGGCAGTCAAGAACTTTTTGCAGCTTTGACTAACTTATTCACAAACTGTAGCTAATATTATTTGCTGCAACTGCTAAATATTTTTTTGCTAATGTTGCTAAGAATCTTAGTCGCACCAACAAATTTACTTTGCAATGAACAGCAATATTATATTAGCAGTCGTAGCAAATCAGACTTAAGTGTGGCAGCCAAGAACTTTTTGCAGCTTTGACTATAAGTAACGATAAGTATTAAGGCCAACAGCAACTGAGCTTACGAAATACGCCAACAGATGGCGCTGCGCGCAAGTTACATCGCGCTATCGTTTGGTTGACCGAGCGTCCATATAATACCCGAGATGATTTTGAATGATTATCTTGTAACAGACACAGGAAGCGAGTCTGAGTAGCCTAGTGTGCACGTTACTGCTTCTAATTCGTTAGGACGTTAACGGGCCCGGTCTATCAGACTTTGCAGGTGTGTGCACGGGTTGCCGTATCGCAGTGGCGGTCGCTTCCTCGGGCCACAAATTGATTACATCCCACAACTAAGAGTCTTGGTAACTGTAACAAACTTAATTAGCAGCTCCAGCTAACCTGATTACATCTCACAACTAAGACTCTTAGTTACAGTAACAAACCCAATTAGCACTTATAGCTAAACAGATTACATCCCACAACTAAGACTCTTAGTTAAAGTAACAAACCCAATTAGAGGCTACAGCTAAATTGATTACATCCCACAACTATGACTCTTGGTTACAGTAACAAACCCAATTAGTACTTACAGCCAAACTGATTACATCCCACAACTAAGACTCTTAGTAACTGTAACAAACTTAATTAGCAGCTACAACTAACTTGATTACATCTCACAACTAAGTCTTTCTTATAGTAACAAACCCTTTTAGCAGCTGCAGCTAAACTCGTTGTCGAATACCGCTAAAGAAATGCGATAGAGTATCAAACTAACTTAGTTGCTACAGCCAACACTTTCGCCGATGCAACGAATTATTTTGATTGTCACATCTAAAGTAATTAGCAGCTACGGCAAATTTGTTTGCAGCTACCGCTAAATATTGCTAATTAAATTAGCTGTCACTGCTAAATATAGCTAATATACTTAGCAGCCACAACTAATTTTAGCTAATATGATTAGCAGTCACTGCTAAGTTTCCCAAACTTCAAAGTGATCACAACTAAGAATATTTGCTATCACAGCCAAGTTTCGGTAGCGAAAAACTCTTTGCAACGATAGCTAAATACTTCGATGTCCCTATAGTTTCGAAGGAATTTAGCTGCGCCAACTAATTCCTAGTTACCACAGCTAAGTTTTTTTTTCCGTGCATCTTTTTTTGTATGTACCTATATAATGGCTACCCTAAGATTCGATTTTTTAAGTTCGTATGATGCCGCTCTTCTCACATTCAAATTAATCATAATTAGTGTGGGCGAAACAACTCGAAACGAACTTCAAAAATCGAATTTCGGAGCATATTCCTAAAAGCGAAATTCTTTCATTCATTCTTTGTATTTATGGCAACCGGTCACTTTTAGCAGCCTATCGACACTCCATATAAAAATAACGATGTATGGAATTATGAACGTACTTTGTGCCAACATTGAAAACTAAAACTACCTTGCCAAATAAAAGAGTTGGTTAATGTTCTGTCTTAGCATACCAACCCCGACACGCTAATTTAGCCTCATTATACATCACCTCATGTTGGCAAGCATGTGACGTGACGTACGCCATTGCCGCCATCAAGTCGAATCTGAGCAAGTAATAACTACATGTTTATTATTAAAAAACTGCAATTTAACTGCATAAACAAACATTATGGGTGGCAAATCTTTGCGAAAGTGTGAAATTTGTGGTGTCCGGAGAGTGAGAAGATTGAGCAAAGACATATTTTTGGCTAGATTTCCGCTTGACTCAAACAGGTAATTTTATTGTATGTTTTTTTAGTTTTATAGGTAAATTTGAGTAAAACAGTGTTAATGATAGTCGCATTAACAGTAAATATTATGAGCCTAAGTAATATTTAGCAATAACATAATTATTTTTCATATAACTATTACATAGTGCTGTGCTGAAGTTATCGATATTTTTTTTATTTTAGATGTCGAATATGGATTAAATATACAGGCAATGAGGATTTGGTCTACATACCCATACAGAGGTTGAATGAATAATTACTTCTCCACCACTTCAATAATTACCAGCAACAACCCTGCTGGTAAAGTTATCATAGCTTATTCAACTTGTTCATAAATCACAAGATTTTCAATAAAATTTTATTGATGTGTTATTTGTAATTATTTTCCTGGTAAAATGTAAAAAATCCCTGAGCAAGTAATCTAGGAAAATATCACGGTGTACCTACCTAGGTACTACTTAATATTTATCGATATCGATAATATATGTATCGATGGCATAGTGCTACATCTCTAATGCCTTAACATTGACACTTTATGTTGGTACCTCTGACTGTCACTTCCAAGTTGGTAGAAACTACGTTCATAATTCAGTTTATGGCTTTGATGAAAGTGCCGTCTCTTAAAACGTAGTGATTATATTCTCTTTGACTTTTAGGTTAGCAACCCTTACTGCCAATGACTCCTGACAACAGCACAGAGTATAACGTGTTTGACCGGTTATTTGTTCCGAGATGGGGGTTTGTAGATGTGTGTATTTTGTTGTACCTACGCCTGCAATGGACTGCACAAAACATTTTAACAATCACAGAACGAATGAACAACTATTCAGGCAAATTCTTGTGATCCTATTCGCTTCGGCAAGCCTAGTTGGACGTCACTCTTCAGAATTCATCCATCGTCAACTTTTTTTTTTCCTTGGCCCGCACGGATGCATTGCCATTATGTCAAGTTTTTTTTTTTAATTAAAAATTAGGGAAACTACACGTGCGTCAACTTTATCTCCACTAAAGAACAGAACGATTATCACTATATTTATCAATCTCACTCCTTTCACGAGTAAAAGAGACAAAGCATACGACCGATTTGGATTCTTACTATCTAATCGCCTGCCACGTGGCACACTGACATTACTGGTTGCCATTGGATACGAACATGATTCCGCTATATTTACGACTTTTTGACACAGCAAAATCATTCCACAGCCAAAACACGTTGCATCGCTTACCGTTATTTAGCAATTGTTGAGCAATAAAATTGATAATAATCAGACATGGCTCCTGTGAATTTAGTTGAAGTGAATGCGGACCAATTGCAGAAAATCCTGGACTCGTTTGATTTTGTTTTTTCGGATTGTGATGGTGAGAGTTCATTTTGTTGTATTAGTTAAAAAAAACTATATTGTAAAAGAAAGAAAGAAAAAACAATTTATTGCCACGAAAACAGATTTACAAAAACTACAAATTAAGTTAAAATACTCAATATAATATTATGTTGATGGTTTTGGGATTAGAATTAAGATTTGTTTACACAATTAAATCACGGCTTTATACCGTACGGGGTAGACAGAGCCCAAGGCAACAAACCCAACATTAACATGACACTTGAAAACCATTGATAAAGTAGCTGTTTCCCGCAACTCCGTCTGCATAGAATTCGTTTATCGCTGTCCCGCAGGAATTACGCAATTTTCCGGGATAAAAAGTAGCCTTTATGTTATTTCAGACTACAATCTATTTATGTTCCAAATTTCACCCAGATCTGTCCAGCCGTTATGGCATGAAAGAGTAACAAACATCCATCCATCCATACTTACAAACCTTCGCGTTTATAATATCACTAGGAAGTGGGATATAAATGTGCAAGATAAATTAATTAACCTAAAATAAATCAAAAAGTAAGCAAAAGATGCTGGCAGCATTTTCCCGCTTTATAATTAGATTTTTTTTTCTTATATTGCTATTATTAGCTTTCAATCACGCATATCATTCACTTAACACAATATAATGAGGGTGTTTATACAGCAGTCGAGAAGACTGGAAGCTGGCTTGTGTGAACAAAATAGTAGGAAGGTGACCCGTCTGCTCGTTTGCCCCCTCTTATAAAAAAAAGGTTAAGGGGTAATTATATTCTGCCACAGGTGTGTTATGGCCGGCTGACACCAACACTAAGCTAGAAGGGACGGGCGAGTTCATCAAATTAATGAAGCAACTTGGCAAGAAAGTCCATTTTCTTTCAAACAACAGCATGAGACCAAAGGAGGAGTATGAAGAGCATTTCGACAAAGTCGGCATCGCCGATGGTTTTGTAAGTTAATGAAATTACAATAAGGTACCCAAATCTATCGAGAGAATGGGCGAAAATTGAAGTAAGCATTGCGGCTAGCAACACCAACCCACTGTTACTTTGATTTCCCATTACTATTCGTCTTTGCGGATGGCTTTAGAACTAGCTGACCCGGCGAACTTTGTTCCGCCTTAAATTTGAAAAATTCCAGTGGTTTGGGCTGTGCTATCCCGCGGGAACTATGCAATTTTCCGGAATAAAAACTATCCTATGTCCTTTCCCGGGACTCAAACTATCTGTATACCAAATTTCAACTAAATCGGCCCAGCGGTTTAAGCGTGAAAAGATAACAGACAGACAGACAGACAGACAGAGTTACTTTCGCATTTATAATATTAGTAAGGAAGTAAGGATAGTAAGGAGTAAGGATAGTAAGGAGTAAGGATAGTAAGGATTTCACAAGTCATTTTGGTACAAATGTCTAAATACAATCAAAATACTACGGTCAAAAAGTATAAATGTAAACATGTTATATTGAACAAAATACAAATCAATAACATGCTACAAAAACCTAAGAGCAGAATATTATATCATAGAAAAAAACAAACAGAAGATAAATGCACCATGGTCAAGATTTGCTCAATGGGCTTGAAAATTCTCCTATAAAATGTACAAAAGTCAAGAAATATACTTATTAACAAACACACACACAAATCACGTCTTTATCCCTTACTGGGTAGACAGAGCCTAAGGTAACAGGTACATACAGGTCACATTTAGCCAAGATTGAGGGCGTATAGGTGGAAAATGGAATCAAAATAGTGACGGGTTGCTAGCCCCATCGCCTATAACATCATGATTCCTATGATTTTCGCCCATTCCTTCGATGGGTTTTTACCACCTGCGCGGGTGGAGAAGCAACTGGTACATTCTATGTTTTTTCTTTGCTCCCAGACCAGCATGGAAAAAAATATATAAACAAGTATATATCAATGTCAAAATGCAAGTTAGTGGATAACTTGATGGCAATAGTAATTCATACAATAATAAAAATAAATATAACCACGTGCTTTCTTTACCTTACGGATTTTACTGTGTATTAATATTTCCTAACAAGAATCCGATGAAACATGAATCCGACGAAACAGGAATCTGACGAAACAGGAAACAGGCGACAGGCAACGAATCGGGAACTAATCAATCAATGTTTTCAGGACAATCTGACAATACCCTCAGTAGCAATATCGGTGTATTTAAAATCCATGAATTTTGACAAGCAAGTGTACTGCGTGACATGCCCCGAGACCCAGAAAGTGTTGGAGTCATACGGATTCAAATGCAAATCTGGAGTAAGTACTTTATTACTACCCTTATTTAACTGAGACGTATTTTTGCTTGTTTGCTTGTATTTTAGTCCATCGATTACACTCAACAGAGGTTGAGTTACTTTTGAAATTTGGTATATTATTGGGTGCGGATCGGATTAAAATGTATAATGAGTTAAAATACATAATGGTTCAAAATATATATATTATATATATTATATTTTGAACCAACTGGTACATTCTATGTTTTTTCTTTGCTCCCAGACCAGCATGGAAGACCAGCATGAATTTTAATGCCAGTTTGATATAACCAGTGGATACAAATAGGTAGGTTACCAATGATAGCTGATGATGAGCTTAAAATATTCCAAGAGTTAGTCCAAGTATGTCTAGACAAAGTCTACCAAAAGCCTATAACTGATGAAACGAAAATAGGGAAGAGATCACATGAGAGCCGGGGCTCGCAACTCTGAGTTTTTTGGAATTTATGTGCGGTGTTGCATTTTAAATTTACCATGAGCTTTTTGGTGAAGGAAAACGTCTTGAGGAAACCTGCATACATCTGCGAAGCAATTCAATAGTGTGTGTGAAGTCCCAATCCCAAGGGAACTATAGCCCAAGCCCTGTCAGTCTTGGAGATGATGATATTGATCACATAGTTTTGGTTGACCTAATGTCCCCTTACGCAAATCATACAATACTCCTACCTACTTGCTGTTTTTTGGTGATAAAGCTTAATTTTCAGCCAGATGTGGGCTCCGACAAATTCGGTGATTACGGCCTTTACCTAGAAGACGATCCTGAGATTGGTGCTGTGGTATTTGACAGTGACTACAAAGCCAATATGCCAAAACTGTACAAAGCGCAGGCGTACCTGAGAAGACCAGAAGTGCTGTTCTTTAATGGTCCAACGGATAAGTACGGGTACATGGGAGAACATGTAAACGGCTTAGGTAGGTTTATTTAATTACGCCTGCAATGGTATTTCATTTACTGACGACCAAATGACATTACATTTTTTTTTATTGTTATGTCATTGCGCTGACAAATTATGCCATAGCGGCTACAGACTCATGCGAGAAGTCTCGCCAAGAAGTCTTGCCGAGAAATAACGCGAGAACCGAGAAGGCATCTATACTCATGCGACCTTCTCATAGAAACCCCGAGAAACCCTTTGAAGCGGGCAAAAATATCGACACCGATCGGAGAACAGGCGAGCGCGAGAACGAGACGGCGAGAAAGCGATCACATTCACGCTTCTCAGGTGTTCTCGGGGGTTCTCGGCGTGAGTTTGGAGGCGCTACCAGAATTACGTTGCATTATAGCGGGCAGGACAAGTACAAATTAAATCGCCCGCGGCACTTCGGTCGCGTAACTGTGGCATAGTGAGTTTGCTATCAAAGGAATCAAGAATTTTACTTCCTAGATTTTTGATGTTTTTTTTTGTTTTTACCCGTAAGAAATTAATTAAAAGAGAGGAGAGAGAAAGGGTTTTATAATTGTAGCGTACAGACACATCGTTCAAACAGCGATGACGCTGGGCGGCAAAAATTCGCATAGTAACAAGGTCACGTGACAGCTAGTGAGAGATAAAAAAAATCAAAGGGTTACTCACGTGCTGGGTGGGGACCTTATACAAGACCAAATGTGTCCTAAAATTTCCATTCCAGTTCGTCACTCGTTTAATATTGGTAAGTATGGAACGTGACGAACAGGAGAAAAATCCATAGTAAAAGCAAGGACACATTTTTTCTTGTATGAGAATCGATAGGGTAAACGATTCTGAGTCAGAAAAGGCCAAAATATTTAAATTCTGGAAAAAAATGTTTGTGTGGCCTTTTTTTGGAAAACGCTGTCCTAACAGACCTATAGTTTATGCTTCGACGATGATTTATTGTTCAATCTCTTGCTAACGCATACTAAAGTAGTCTAATTAAATTCGAAGTCTTTGTTAACCTGTCCTTGATTATCGCAAAAAGTAGAAAAGTTCTAGTTTAAAAGACTTTTTATTTCAGGAATGTCGGTATTCGCTAATATAGTGGCTGATTATAGTAAACGTATACCCATAGGCTTGGGAAAGCCATCGAAGCTGTATGGTGAATTTGCGATGAAGCGGGCAGGGGCCACTGACCCCAGCAGAGTACTTTTCATAGGCGATATGTAAGTGCCTCTCTACGAATAATAATAAGTCAAGAAGCGTAACTAAGCCCGAAAAATCACTCCACGTGAAGTGAACCGCAGGGGGCGGGGCTTAAAATATGTACCGCGCGGCGAATTAGTTCGGCCGGGACGCTCGAGCCGTTATCGTGACGTTATCATTGTATTTTTGCCCTAATACTACATTTCACACGTACCACAACTACACGTCGCAGCGTTAAAATGCGGCCAACCAGTGGTTACGTGTGAATAGTGTCGCTGCAGCATTTTGTAGTTGCGTTGTGGCTACAAAGTGTGGTTGTCGCTAGTAGTTGCGATGTGGTTACGTGTGAATCGTTGCGACGCGGTGTGATTATGGTACGTGTGAAACAACTCTGAAGCGCTGCCGGTGGTTGCGTTGCCGTTACGATGTGGTTGTGATATGGTTGTGTTGTGGTTGCGTTGTGGTTGCGATATGCCCATTGTCAAAGTGTAGTCTTAATTTTATTATTTTGTAATGTTTTTGATTGTCACACCTATACTATGGCAAAAAGAGTTTTTTTTATGTGGTCGTATCACACACGCGGCCGATAAATGACAACAAAATACAAAATATGCGGCCGTCCACGTGTTGTGGTTGTTTTAGTTGGCATGTGGTTATGGTACGTGTGGAACAACCCTTAGTGTGATTTACAGAAAACTATTATTTTGGATTTTTCTAGCAGATGTTTTTTTTATTGTACCTAAGATCTTGACTTCGTGTTTTTTTCTTAGGATCGAGCAAGACGTCGGACTGGGCAAAAACGTTGGATTTAAAACGCTGCTTGTGCTCACGCATTTTGCTGAAGATGAAATGAGAAGCCATAGAATAAAACCTGACTTCTTCGCTCCTTCTTTAGGACATTTGGTGCCGAAATTAAAAGCGCTTCTAAAATAGTCCTCCTTTTCTGTTACAGTCGGTTGGTTAAAAATAACAATGTTTCCTAATTTACAATTTGGATGACTTTTTATTTGTTTAGTACAGTCGAGGGAATAGATATAATAATATATTATGTACGTTGCCAAGACGTCAAAAACATCTATACACCTTTATGTCAAACCAATAAGACTGGTGACATATATTTGACATGATGGCTGAATCGATATTTATGCCCTCGGCTGTACGTTAATCTTGATAAAGAACATGAGAAAAAATTTAAACCAGATGTTTAGCTGCAATTTTTGTAACAATGAGAAAGGGGTTCAAAAAACGAAATCCTAATAAAAGTTAATTAAAAAACGTTTGAAGTTTTTATTTTACTACTTACTGATTTTAAAAACTTTTCCATTCTGGTCTGGGAGCAAAGAAAATACATAGAATGTACCAGTTGCTTCTCTACCCGCGCAGATGGTAAAAGCCCATCGAGGGAATGGGCGATTATAATAGGAATCATGTTATAGGCGTTGAGGCTAGCAACCCATCACTATTTTGATTCGATTTTCCACCTATACGCCCACAATCTTGCTAAATGTGGCCTGTAGGTACCTGTTACCTTAGGCTCTGTCTACCCCGTAAGGGATAAAGACGTGATTTGTGTGTGTGTGTGTGTGATTTTAAAAACTTGGTTAGATTGAAGCACGCGTCGTACATATTTCATTCCTTTGTTTTTTTCCGTGCGAGTATGTAACGGAATTAGTTTCAAATCTCAGTCATCCGCGAAAGGCAATTGATTTCCTCAAGCGTAAAGTATTTTATTTATTGCCTTTTTTCAATATAAATTCTGGGACGACTGTTACCGACGCTCGCGAAATTCCGGCTGGTACGGGATTAAAAGTGTGGAAAAAGCCGCAAGTATTTTTATACTTTTCCTTTTTGTCAGTGATGCCTAAAAGCGTTCAGTGTGCCACTATTTTACACTTTTTTACCACTTTTTCTGCGTACATTTGTTAACGTGTGAGTTTTGGCGCCCAAAATGGGACTACACGTTTTTCGGAAAGTCTGAAAGTAATTGATGTTCGATTTTGTTTTTCATCCTGTTCTGTTTGAAAACTTTGCTTTTCGGCTTTTGGTTTGCTTGATAGCAAAATGTTGTAGTTGATTGACGTTATTTCGTACCGTAAGTAATGTAATTACAGTCATAAAGATTGCACATCGGTCACAGCTAAATTTAGCTTCGTAGAGCGTGATCTCGCTCTAACTTACGTTACGCTAATTGTCACTTACCAAAGACCAAAGTGCAATTTTTATGACCGGGTACTGTAGCGTTAACATTGATAAATAGAGTGAGTGTGTAGTTTGTGTTAGTGACATTGATAATATTCGTCGATTGACTAACTCAGAAGATGAAAATTTAATTTTTTCGCATCCTTACTAAAATCTTAATTCAGTTACTAAACACATATCGACACTACTGAATCCAGTTTCACACTAAATCCAGATTTAAATATTTCCAGCAAGACTAGGCAACCAACAATGTAGACCTAGTTGAATCAAATGCAGAAGCGAAACACTTCCGCAACTAAATTCCAAGTTACACGTATAGGTTCTAACAGGCACTTGGATTTATTAGGGGCATTCGATTAGATTGGGTGCTATCGAATTTCTGGGCAAACGGAAAAAGGTAGACGTGTTAGCCGAAAGGCCAACATGACATTTATGATAAAGTATGTAAGGTGACTCGACCAGCCGTCACGGAATGAGGCCCGCAGTGGAAACTTAATTCCACTTCCGAAGCAGAGAGTCCAAATTTCCTTGGGAACGGCAATGTCCCCTGAAAAGGGGTTTCAACATCGGATGTTCAGCGGAACGTGATTAATAATGTTCTTAATTGACATTTAGAGTAATTATCTTTGGGCTCCTTATAATAAATTTAAGAGAGGTTTTGTTTTAGCCGGCTAAGGGCTTGTGGATTTTGTTGTTAATAGTGTAGCTGATTATTAATTTGTACATGGTTCAAAAATTCAACAATTAGACAGGTTTTTTTTACAAAATGAACGGGGAGGTAACCAAATACTTTGCAGGTGTGGTGTTATTAAAAAAAACAGTGATAATCCTAGCTACTGGGAGCTTAATAATGATAATCGTTTTCTATATCCTGTAGGAAATAAGCACCATTCTACTATATATATTATTTGGATTTGGATACCAATCTTTCATGATTCCCTCTCTTCTCTGTTCAATCGTTCTCTCGTTGCCAGGGTTGTCTCCATTTCAGCCCGTCAACTGTCATTTTCCATCAGTTATGATTAGCTGCATCGTGATGTACGGCGCTGATTGCTTGGTTGATCTGCTCTGAGGTCTGGTCTGTCCCATCGTTTTGGGCTTCGATGGTATTTGCGATTAAATACGGCATAACTTCACTTTGTCTTCATCAGTTTGTTTTAGCAAGAAATTAATTATCTACGCGTCTCATAAAACTTTAAATAACATCATCATGTCCATGTGCCATGTACCATGTCCAATGTGACATGTCTAACGGCCGTGAAAATTTGCTATCGTAGTGTTATTCTTCGGAGTGCTAACGTTTTTTCGAATATCTTCGGCAAATGAAGCCATTAAGCATTATTATAAATTAAGCATTAACCATTAACCATTTTGCTTCGCTTTCACTACTTTTATCTTGTACTAGCTTCTGCCCGCGACTTCGTCTGCGTAACCTTTCTCTTGAATGATTCTATCTATTAAAAAAACCGCATCAAAATCCGTTATGTAGTTTTGAAGATATAAGCATACATAGGGACATAGGGACAGGGAAAGCGACTATATTTTATAGTATGTAGTGATAGTGATGATTTACAGATAATTTATATTTAAAAAACGCATAAGAAATGTGTTTACTTGGCCGTGTTGCCAACAGACTCTTAAGCGAGGTGTCTGCGGAGTTAGTATTCTAGTATGAGTATTATCATGGTGGTTTGACCCCTACGAAATTAAGATATTCAAAATCTAACTTTAATGAATACAAACTCATCTAAGTCCTAAGTATTTTACATATTCATATTAGAACACTAACTCCGCAGACACCTCGCTTAAGAAAATATACAGAGAAGTGAAACTTTGTAGTTTCACGTAAAATTTGCAAGTAGTAAACTCTTTCGTAAGATAAACCTGGAAGTATGTAAATCTAGGATGTCCCCTTTGCTATCTCGTGCGAAACAATGTTTTTGTATCCTTAAAAATTTAATCTGAAACACTATGTCTTAGAATAATTCTGGGATATTTCAGTTGATGATTGCGTAACTATGGAAATGAGCACTCCTGTTAGTTTATTTAAATCTTCATTTTTGATTTAAAATAAAGTCGTACAGTCGATGCCATATATACCTACATACATAGATTTATCACGTATTTATCCCGTACTGGGTGGTCAAAGCCTAAGGTCCTACCAAAACCTCAAGACCACATTTAGCATGATTAAGGGCGTATAGCTGGAAAGGAAAATCAAAATAGTGATGAGTTGCTGCACTAGCCGCTTCGCCTATAACATGATTCCTAAGACGTTCCCTCGATGGGCTTTTACCATCTGCGCGGGAAGAGAAGTAACTGGTAAATTCTGTGTTTTTTATTTACTCCCACACCAACATGAAATAAATAATAATTGATTTGCTTAAAAAAACAAGAATAACATAAAAAGGAATGTCTGTCGAACCTCAAACTAGGCTGAGCCTGTATCTTGGGGTCCTGGAGTGCATTACGTGAAACTAATTGGTAAAAGAAGTGGATAGATCTTTTTGACGCCTTGGTAACTGTTGTAATGACATGTAATAACTATAATTATTACGAATAAATGAGTATGAGCACGAGTGTAATGCAATGCAATATTATTATTTTTCTTTTTATTTAATGTTAGCAACACTGGTTAGGTTATCCTATTCGTTCCTGAGTTAGGTTCATTCTCTTGTGTCAAAAGTTTAAAAATGGCTAGACTTTGTTCTGTATAATTGTAATTTTACTTATATTAAAGTAAAGTAAGTGTGATTATTTTGGGCTTTCACTAATAGATTCTCTTCAGTAACGTACCTACTTACATATATATCTATGCCCTTGACTGAAGCATATAGGCGCTCGGACCCGTGGTCGTGGTCGATTTTTAGAACTGTCAATGAGTATTTATTGGCTAATAGATCAAACATACCGATGCATGTACCAATACTCCAAACATTTGCAAAGTTTTATCACCTCACGTTTTATTATCTTGCTTAAATCTTAGATTATATTCTTAAAATTCTTCTTCCGACGACCGGATGGCCCAGTGGTTAATACATACTTAAATACATATTAAACATCCAAGACTCGAGAACAGACATTCGTATTTTTCATACAAATATCTACCCCGACCGGTGATCGAACCCGGGACCTCAAGCTTCATAGGTGAGACCTGGGTCGGGGCAGATATTTGTATGAAAAATTCGAATGTTTGTTCTCGAGTCTTGGATGTTTAATATGTATTTAAGTATGTATTTATTTATACAAATATGTTTATCCGTTGTCTAGTGCCCATATTTCAAGCTTTGCCTAGTTTGGGGCTAGGTCAATTGGTGTCAATAGTCCCAAGATATTATCAAGTATTAAAAAAAAAAGTAGCATTGGAGCCTTCTGAAAAGATGCAGTTAAAAAGCATAATCACAACTCTATCCAAGCTTACCTCAAATTGGATTGCAGGCTAAAATGCGAATCTATAGTTGCTGGAAAAGCTGCCTTATGATATTTAAATACACTGCATTCCCTGCAAACCGTAACAAAGCTAATATTCATTAAAGCAAAGAGCTGCAACGGGCAAAGGAAATATGCTCGCTACGTGCTGCGGCTTCCTTGGTTTTAGACTACCGTTAGCAGAGTTGATTTTTAATACTTATTTGATACTAAGTATACTTCATTTTCTTTAGCACTGTTTTACAATCAGTTTATCGCTATCTTGCGGAAAATGCAATTTATTACGCAATTTTTAGGATAAAATAAAGCCACTTTCTCGGTCCCTATGTCCTTATGTCCCTATGTATGCTTATATCTTCAATACTACACAACGGATTTTGATGCGTTTTTTTTTAATAGATAGAGTGATTTAAGAGGAAGGTTTTTATGTATAATTCTACCCAGACGAAGTCGCGGGCAGAAGCTAGTTTAGGATAAAAAGTAACCTGCTTTATTCATTAACACGTTTAATGTCAATGACACAACGTCTGTGATCGGAATTCTAGGTTAAGACCCACCTCCCTGGCACTACCACTGGGGGTAGGCTGGGACTGAACCACACCACCGTAGTGCTGTAAGCTACGGGAATTAGGTAGGTTAGGTAGCTCCTTATGCCCGAAGGTCAAATCACTTAAGAATAGGAGCCCCGCTGGCGGGGCTCCGTCGATTTTTTTTCAATTTCTCAAATCCCAGCACTACTATGGTGTTATGGTTCAGTCCCAACCTACCCCCAGGAGTAGTGCCAGGGGTATGGTGGGTCTGAAGGGGGAATTCTTACTTCCAAGCAAGTGACACACATGCGTGTCAGCGGAGTTTGTTGATGTCCGAATTTTCTTGCTCAATTTCATCGTGATCGGTAAAGTGGTTTCACCATACCAGGAAGACAGAGTTACTTCTATGATTATAATATTACTAAGGAATATGGATTAGAAAGAAGTGATATTAGGTCATTGTCCAAAACTTATGCACCCCATCTAGTGAGTGTGTCACATTTTTTTCCACTTGTGACGCATGTGTTAATAAGAAGCTGGAGAATTAACGATCATTCTCCAAATCTGTGCGCTGTCTAATTAACATGTTGCTCTACTGGAGAAAATTGTGACGCATTAATTATTCGGAGTGCACAATTGAACAAGAAGTTAAAATCATTCATTTCTTTGTCAAGCAAGGATATTTCATTGACAACTAGCTGTTGCCCGCAACTCCGTCTGCAATTTCCAGAGATAAATACTATCATGTCCTTCCCCGGGGCTGAAACTATCTCTACCAAATTCCAACTAAACAAGAAGTGAAGAGGTAACAGCAGAGACACTTTCGCATTTTTAATATTAGTATGGATATTCGCTAGTCGATTAATACACACATACACATACACAACACGTCTTTATCCCTTACGGAGTAGACAGAGCCTAAGGTAACAATACCTACAGGCCACGTTTAGCAAGACACTGAGGCCGTAGAGGTGGAAAGCGGAATCAAAATAGTGATGGGTTGCTAGCCGGATCGCCTATAACATGATTCCTATGTTCGCCCATTCCCTCGATGGGTTTTTACAATTTGCGCGGGAAGAGAAGCAACTGGTACATTCTATGTTTTTTCTTTGCTCCCAGACCAGCATGGAAGTATAATGTCGATTGATGATTACATTAATTAAAAGCACAATTTTTATGAGTAACAAAAGCGGCATATAAGTTTTCGTCTAGCTATTACGCCCCATACGGGCCTTAACAAAAACTCTTACAGGAAGAATTTTAATGCATTCTATAAATTTTGCCTAAGTCTCTTTTATACTGGCCTAGAACGGGCAGCAATTTTCATTACCATAAAGGTAGCTTTATGTCTGTGCTTAGCCGGTTTTTACACTAAGGCTGTAAAGAACGGTAATATACTTTTCTATGGTACCTATATGCATCTAAATGTATGGTTAAACGCAGCGGCGTATGCAGAACAATTTACATAAATATGGGTCTGAAATGAATACAATAACCTATTATGTTGGGTTTTTTGCCTAAAATAGAACACCTTATAATGTGCAAGTTCTTTCAGTGGCTGACTCGATATGAATACCGGAACACAGATCTGCTAATTAGTCGATTCGGACAGACTTGTAAAAAAGTCCCTGGTTTTTTTTTACTATTTTTATTAAGCTTGTGGATTACGTAGGTACTTCCAATTCTCACTTACGGTGCTCAAACTTCGCACCCTTCGTGGAAGAAAGACGTAAGTCCCATTGTAAGTCAATAGGACTTACGTCTTTCTTCCACGAAGGGTGCGACTTGATTTTAGATAAAGGCTCAAGGCTTATGTTCAAGATCGGGGTTTGCCAGCGAGCCATGGAACGCAGCATGCTAGGTGTAAAATAATAAATAATAATAAAATAATAAAACGAATTTTATACTTTGTACTTTTATACTTAGTACTTAGAGGGAAATGAAAGAGGAAAACTTAACCCCTTAGACAATCCATGTAATTTAAAAATATTTAATCATCACCATCATCATCACTATCTTCAGTGTATAACGCGCGTTTTCATCACGCCCTGGCACTGACATAATAGATATAATTTAGATTAGTCATCTTTTGAAAACATACATTAAATTCAAATGTCAAATATAAGTAATATAGAAAAGGAGATCGTCAAGTTGAATAAAAAAAAATTAAAAAACAAAACAAAATAACAAAACTAAATAAAATGTCAATGCAGGTACCTAATTCACCAAAAGATCGTCACAAGTACAAAATAAAAAAGAGAAAATAATAACAATTTGAATTGATACAATTACATTTTTTATTTTAAAAACAATTTTAAAATTTACGACAATAAATATAAAATAACAATAATAAATATAAAACATTAATAAATTGGGCTTTACACATAATGCTTTCTATGTCTTATTTAATTCCATGTTTATTCAAAATTGGTACTAAACTACCCAGACAGGGTGCAAAGAAATCGGGTTGAATCTCATGCGCAAGCATTTGTTCTTTCGTGGAATGCGCGAGAACTAACAGCGTTTTGAATCCTACGTTCTTGCCCAGAGTGACGTCTTGCGCGATCCTGTAAAAAAGATTATGTAATAACACATACACATACACACAAATCACGTCTTTATCCCTTACGGGGTAGACAGAGCCTAAGGTGGCAAGACCTACAGGCCACGTTTAGCAAGATTGTGGGCGTAAAGATGGCAAAAAATGGAGTCAATATAGTGATGGGTTGCTAGCCACATCGCCTACAACAAAATAATAAGCTATTTGAAAATCAGTTAACACCTTATCTGTGTTAGTGGAAATTTGAACTTTCACGTGCAATTTTTTTTTTATGTTGTAATGTCTGAATTAGAACAATTTGGCAACATTTACTTAAAGTCATCCCATACCACTTGGTCAAACTATCTACATTTTCAGTTCATACAGCAAATAATACTCTTATAACAGATACGGTGCAAGCTTTGATCAGTCTAGCAGTTTGCCTGTGGCCGTGCGTCATATATGTGCTACACGATCGTATCGTTTGTACCTTGCAGTGTATGTAACTCATACGATTTTGGCTAGGAAAATTACCCGAAAAAATAAATTAGGAACTTTTACAAAAGCGGTTAAATTTTCTTAAATAAGTTTAGACATTGTTGGGGCGACATGGAAAGCTGCCGCAGTATACGAGACTTAGAGCCTGTTTTTACCACTCTCTGTAAAGTTTTAAATATCTGTGACAGTTATCTATGATTCGCTCTCTATTTCTACTACGAAAGAGACAGAGACGACATCATTATATAACCGACACTTACAATAACAGGGTCTTAAAGTAGGCTCCTGTTACTTTCCTCACAATACTTCACGAATCTGGATAAAAAATAACCTGGGACTCGATTTTTGAAAGCACATTGTGTGAAAATACCGCACGAAAGTGGTGAAAAATTGTGCTGAATTTGAAATACGAGTACCATAAAAGACAATCACAGCTATCATTAATCTTGTGACTAGTCAAAACTTTAATTAGAGCTGTAGGTTTGGAGATATAAGCTGATTTATACTGCTTTCAATTGGTACTTTCGAGTGATGTGCTTTCAAAAATCGGGCCCCTGTCTTTATACTCAAATGTTGCAAAGATTGTTTAAGCCGTTGCACCTTCAAGGGAAAACAAACAAAGGAACACAATTTCACGATTATCAGTTATTAAGATTAGGACTCACATGTCTCCTATGAATAGTACTCTGCTGGGGTCAGTGATCCCTGCTCGTTTCATCGCAAATTCACCATATATTTTGGATGGCTTGCCCAAGCCTACAGGTGTACGGCCAACGAACTCAGCCACTAAATTTGAAAAGGCTGCTACTCCTGTAAAAAAAAACAATTTATCAGGCGTTAGGTAAGTACTTCGCGGAGGCCCTTACAATAAATAAAAAACATTGAATTTGTACTCCACTACCACGCGGGCAAGACAGCCAAATCACTACGACGTGAGCGATGTTTCTTTTCACAAAATTGTATATAGACCAACCGCTTAAAAGAGTCTCCGCCCGCGCGGCACAGGGGTGCGGGGTAGGATGACAAAGGGGACAGAGCGGCGCGGGCGGGTAATGCGCCTGCCGCCCGCACCTCTCTCGGCACCCGCGGTCGTCCCTCCCCGCGCCCCTGCACCGCGCGTGTAAGGATTCATTTAAGCGGTCGATCTAAAGTTCCCGCGGGCGCACGATAAGCGTATTAAAGATAGAAAGTAGTAAAAGATAACTAACAGTTAAGATAACTGGAACTTAACACAGAGTGGTGGAACAGGCTATTAGTTAGTACTATACTTATAGGCAGCCTATACGATTGAAATCGCAGAGTATGTCTCCAAGAAATCCTTTTCTGCATTCGCGGTTTGTATAGTGTTCAGTTGCCATCAGATATACCTAAGCGGGCAAGGTCCTAAAACATTTCGGAGCAGCATTAAATTATAACGAATTCGTTACACTAGATAAGAATAAAAACACCAGAACACACAATTCATCATAAATATAAGAGCAGTGACTTTCCAATAAATTCGGAACGTTCAATGAGGTAAAAATATCAGGAAGCACAGATCGTCAAAGGTCGACGACACAGTCAGGCTGATCATAAAGATTAGAACACTTGTGGAAAATAAACCTTCAGTTTGTACCAAACAGTTTAAATTACATGCAAACGAGTACACTATTATGTGACATCTTTCATTTTGACATGACGTATGAGCCCTATTTCTGTTTTGTTTGGGATTCGAATCTATTATTACAGCAAAAGTTCAATTTCCACAAATATTGTGATCTTTATGGTCAGCCTGACTGCGTCGATACCTTTGACGATCTATGCTTCCTGATATTTTTACCTCAAACTCAATGCTCTTTATGTTCGTGACGAATTGCGTCTTCTGATGTTATTAATAATTTATAGTGTAACGGTTTTTTTTTTCAATTTAATGCTGCTCTGATATATTTGAAGACCTCGACCTCTACGATATATCTGATAGCTACTATTCAATAGAAAATTTTGTGTATAATGATTTGCTATTGATTAAACTTGGAAACTGCGACGGTGTTTTATGTAAAAAAATCAATTATCAACCAAACCTATCAAGAAGAAAGTACGATGCAACCGTTTACGGAATTTCAACAAAGAGTTTTCGCGACCGTACTCCTCTAATTCCTTACTGAGTCCTGGCGCGCACCTGAAAGTCATTTTGAATAAGATCAAAACGACGGCGCCATACCTATTTATAGCAAATAAAAAACCAAAACCTAGGAAGGGAACAGAGGATATCGGTATAATATTAGCAACTGGTCTCTTAAAACTAATGTTAAAAAGCTAAAAGGGTAACCCCCTTCATTCATAAACACTCTATAGGCTTCTGCTAACTTAGAAATCTTTTGTCCTTATCTGTCACTTTGACATTTACCTTTCACAGATCGCCGATAGCTGAAAATGTTTTCGTCCTCATTTCAGTTATTTCAGTGGCGATCTAATTTACCGTTGTTAGTATAAACTATATCTATGCCATGCATACAAAACAAAAACCTCACCTAAAACTAGTCCATTCCCGAAAGGTACGTACTTGTCTGTCGGACCGTTAATGAAGTGTACTTCAGGCCTTCTCAAGTAAGCCTGTGCTTTGTACAACTTGGGCAGGTTTACTTTGAAGTCGCTGTCAAACACCACCGCACCAATTTCGGGGTCATCCACCAAATACTCGCCATATTGGTCGAAGTCATCGTAGCCAACATCTGGCTGAAATATCGAAATCATTAGAATTTGCCTTGAGAAATTTTGGTTCATAATTATTAATAGGGCTGGTATTGATGACAAACTTTACTATCAAATGATAAATAAATTGTAGTCTTTGGAGTTTTAGAATCCTCTATCACTACTACTACTACAGTTTTTATGTATAACTAAGCACTTGTAATATTAGACAGTTAATTAGGATCTCGAATTTGATGGTAGGTAATGAAAATAAAGCGGACAAAGACGCAATAATAGTAGTTAACAAACTCAGCAAATTTCTAACTGTCAGTGAAAACACATAGAAAAATCCGAAAAGTAAAGCTATGGCCGGGGAATATGGAGCAAAATAGTCGTATTACAAGGGCTTGAAGTCTTTTAACGTGATGAGCCTGATACTGAAGTAAATATGAAAAAGGCTCGACATGGTACAACTAGTGAAGATACCAATAAAATCTTCTCTACTTTAAAATATTGAGTTACGTTACTAAAATAATCAAGCCTTTTTAAACTGAAATTTGATCAGTACTTACTCCATATTTGCATTTGAATCCATTCTTTTCCAGTTCATTTATCGTCTCCTGGCAAGTTACACAATACACTTTTTTGTCAAAATTTACAGACTTTAGATACTCCACTATTGCTTTTGATGGTATCGTAAGGTTTGCCTGAAACAATAATGAAAATAGGTAAAAAATTATGACCAGATCAACGAATGACTGTCTGCTCCAAAAATATCCACAACTCGAAACCGTTGAATGTTTTCAATGCATGATCGAACTTGTACGTACGGTTGAAATACTTAAGCCAAAATAGGGTAATACTCCTCTCATCTACTCAAATGTTAACTGGTAGAGATCCCTTATACTGATAAGTTCGTCTTTGTGCATATATTAATGTTATTTTCATGAACGGTATGTTTCTGTATTTTTACGAAATTTTTACTTTTAATTTTGTTTTACTGTTGTTTTAATTAAATTCTTTTTCTAGTTGCCTTGGTTTTTATTGTCTCGCAAAAGGTGAAAAAGTAGAGAATACTCCTCGGAGATAACACTGTTTGTCTTGGGTTTAAATGCTCCGCTCCTCTCAGGACTCAATCTTAATTTCTTCGCTACGCTCGAGAATTAACTCAAAACACCCTCGCTAAGCTCGGGAGTTAAATCTAGAATCCTTCGCTGCGCTCAGGATTCAATATCGCTCCCGTGACATAATACAGTGCTTTATGTCCTCGGTGTACAATCCACTATTAGACAATGTTGAGGACGCTGACAATTTTAGCTTAAATGGGGTCTTAATTTATTGCTATTTCTTGTACGAATGTATCACAAATTAAATTTGTAAAATATTCCAAAAACTGGAACACATAGACAAATGCCATAGATGGCGTAGGGGTGGCACGCATCACGGAATGATGAGGATCCGAGCTCGATTCCCGGCCAGAGCTTTACATTTCGGATTTTTCTGTGTTCTAGTTTCTGTATCGTTTAGAAATTTATATTATTTGCTGTCAATACTACTATATACATTTATTTCTTCAATACTCACAAGACCATTTTTGATACCGGCTTTTTTAAAGAGCTCACTATAATGTTCGTCAGATCTTTCACTGTTATTGGAAAGATAATGGACTGTCTTTCCGATTTCTTTCATAAATTTAATAAAGTTCCCGACTCCTGGTAAAGGCTTTGTTCCCCATAAGACACCTGTAAAGATAAATGAGTTTCAATCATAATACAAAGAAACTAGGGTTAATGTTCGAATGATGGAGATTTAAAGTTATGACGTTCCGTTTCACAGCGAAGCGGCATTCGATTATGATTAATGAGAAATGTGTTTTAAGACGTAAGAGTCTATGGTCAGTTGAATATGATGGTATAAAAATTATCAAGACGTCTACCTCTTTAATGACTTTAAATTAAAAAACATATTATTATTATTATTTGAAATGAAATTCAAATTCCACTACTACCAAATATTATTGTGTTTTACCTAAAATAGGACCCATGGAGTCTTAGTGCAGTCTAGACCACTGTCGGTTGGGTCACGGCTATAGACTCGGCGCTTGCCGCGGCGGCGCGTCGGCCTACGCTGCGCACTCGCGGCAAATGCGCTCGACCGCCTGATCTACGCCGGGCCATCATACGTAACTCCTTGCCAAGGCCTTAGACTTAACTATGCCCGTGTATGGTTCATGGACCATTTGTAACACTTTTTCCCTACAACTCTCCGGAACCACTAACCTATGGCCCCACATGACGCAACCTAACTCCGCGTATAGCTAGTTTCACCTATTAAAATATGGCTGTAGTTCCATTATGTCGCATTCCGCTGGCCAACCGTCCTTTGTAACTTAAAACTTTAGAAAGTACTGGATCGCGAGCCATTTGCCTGTGGATTTCATTATAATCTAATAATAATTGTTGTTGAACAAAATGTAGGTATGATTGCTCGGGTGCCGTATGATTCATCTGTTTACTAATCACCGGCAAGCGAGACAAGCCGTCCGCCCCGTATTCGTCCGTGCGAACGTACTCAATATCGAAGGTGTATGCTGATAAAATTAAAGCCCACCTTTGCATGCGACTTGCCACTATAGTCAGTCACCATAGCCACGGGAATCCGTGTTAGGTCCAAAAATGGACACTACGGGTTTATGGTCGGTTCTTAGCACAAAATGGCGGCCATATAAAAATTGGTGAAACTTATTGATGCAAAAAATTATAGCTAACGCTTCTTTATGAATTTGTGCGTGTGTCATCCGTCATACAATATTTTGATTTTATCATTTAATTGACTTCCTCCGCCACTAATGTTATGGCATGTTTGAACTTTGGAATGTTTATCCTTAACTCAGTTAGCCAAGGCCTATCTATAAGTGACGTAGTACCCCCAACGATAATAAACAACTCTAAATTTTTCCTTACGCTGCCATAACTAACATTCGGTTTTATTAATCCTAATGGCTTTAGAGTACTGCAATCATAAGATTTTAAATTTATATTACACTTCTCTAAAGGGACATTGACTAAATTACATTTTATACATTTCACTACTGACACATGATACCGCGGTACCTGTACGATTCATAATTACTTCACGATTTTCGATTGTAACCGGCCAACTCACCGGCTTATAGTCGTTTAGGGACAAGTGGTGAAAATCCTCATCCAGATTATAGTCCTGATTGCCGTCCCTGTCCTCCATAGCTTCTCTAAAATATACCCTGGCTCTTGCCTCATCCGGCCCCAGCTCCGGGCATACCCGGCGTAAATGCCCGGTCCGCCGGCATCTAGCTATGGTTAGCTGCCCCGCAGCCCTTGCAGTTGTACTGCCGAGCGCCTCCGCCGGTGCTTCGCGCTGGTCGGCCCGTGGTTCCGCCGCCGCGCCATGGCCGGTTGCCGACTGCTCCCCGCCGCCGATATCGCGTACACCCCGCTGTCGCCCGATCCCGCCGTTCCATCTACCGCAGCTGAGTCTCGTTCCGCTGCTTCTAACGCGCTTGCAATTTTTACAGCATTTGCGTAACTCAATGTGTCGTCTTCTGCTAATAGTCGTCGAATAACGTCACTTCTTAGCCCGCAAACGGTCACGCAAATTGTCATTTAAGCTGCCCCCAAACTTACAAAAACGCGCTGCTTCCTTTAATTTGCTACATTTTCACTCGCTGCCTGCCTTCTCTGTCTGAACCGAAACCGTTCCGCCAGCACCGACGGCGCCGGCTGCAAGTGACGACGAAACAAATCCACCACTTCCTTATAATTTAATTCAGCGAGTCTAGTCGGACTCGACAAATTTGACAACAATTCGTAAGCTTCGTCTCCCATAGCCGCAATTAAAATAGGTAACTTTAGCTCATCTTTTACACTATTCACCGTGAAGTACATTTCCAGCCTCTCAATGTACGACGACCAAGCTCCGGTCTTAAAGTCGAATTCATTCAGTTTCCAATCGACATTGTGCACTATCACTGTCACTATTCGCGTTAGGTATTTTATACCCGTAATTACCCTCGTCAGCCACTGCAGTGTTCTAAACTGGCAATACGGAGAGAAGTAACAAGCTGACACGTCCGTAGTTAGCTGCGTTTATTCGAGACTGAATCAGCTTACAAACTACCCTTATTCTATGTTTCTTAACCTACCTACACCACAAATACAAGGTCTCACATACTAGCATGTGTAACATAGGATAGATGAAAATTAAACAGACATACACAAATCACGTCTACATCCCTTATGGGGTAGACAGAGCCTATGGTGACAAGGTCTAAAGGCCGCGTTTAGCATGATTGTGGGCGAATAGGTGGAAAGGGGAATCAAAACAGTGATGGCTTGCTAGCCGCGTCGCCTGTAACATGATTCCTAGGATTTTCGCCCATTCGCGATGGGCTTTGCAATACGATGTATAAATCGCACCCTTCGTGGAAGAAAGACGTAAGTCCTATTGACTTACCATGGGACTTACGTCTTTCTTCCACGAAGGGTGCGAAATGTGATTACAATAACAAAATCAGAGTAAAACTGCATCATCCACCACGTCATGGTGAATGTAGACGCTGTTCGCCTGGCACAGACACAAATAATTCATGACGTCAAATTTTGTTTGTATCCATCAGAACGCGGTATTTTCCTTCCGTCGAGTTCAACGGAAATGGCTAAATGAGTCATAGAAAATACATATTTAGAGTGTGTTTCGTATTTATCGGTAGCTACGTACCTAGAACTTTCGTTTTGGCGAGCACGAGTTTCTACAATCGTACCTATAACCTATCAACCCTATGGTATGACACAGGTAACTTTCGAGGTAGTAAAGACGTGTGTGAAAGACTTGCAATCTGTGGTAAAAACGAAGGCTATTTTCATCTGTTACGTTTTAATTTCGTTCTAGAAAAACAACGAATTAAACAATCACGAACGAAAACAATTGAAAACGCCGCCACGCAGTCTCTTATCTTTAATCCAATGTTTCGCCGCGCGTACGCATTATGTGTGTTAAATTAACCAATGACAAGAGTTACTCACCATCGCAATCAGATATGACATGATCGAACGAGTCCAAGAACTTCGCAAGTCCCTCCTTATTTACTGTCATTAAATCCAGGGGCGCCATTATCACTTGATTGCTCTTAAAATTCCAATTAACACGGAATTTTAATAATTTAGGCACGCGTGTGTTCATGTCCTCTTTGGCTTACAAAATGCCAAACTGCCGATGCTTACGTTAATATACACCGAGGTTAAAACGCGTTCCCAGAGGCTGAAGTCACGTCTGCCACGTGGCACGAGATTTAGATAAGGGTACGCAATGTTTTTCTAGAACGCACCACTTCTGTCTTGGTCTGCAGTCACTATCTGAAAACAACATGTTTTTTAATCAACATAACTCGTCATGCGTTGTAAACACATTCCGGAGGCTCTTGTGATTTCAAAATAAAACAACAAGTGAAATAAACTTGGAATTATAATTAGTGAGACTTATGTTGGTAATAATACAATCAATTATAATTATCGAGATCTCACGGTATTTGGACACAAGTTCCCCTAATTCTAGTGTCAGGGATGGAAATGCCGTTCAGAGGCAGATGCCGGCCATTTTACACGGTTCCCCCACTAACTGGGGCTATCCTTAAACTACTCTTAAACTGTCTTAAACAGCCCATACATGAACTGACAATTGGCATCTGAATCAGCTAGCTGTCACATTCATACAAGAACTGTCAAAATGAACACCATGCCGATTGCGAGGGAGATAGATAATAAGCTTACAGATTTAGATCTAGGATTACTTATTTCAACAATTACTGGATAGAACTACTTCAACATTATTTCTCAGCCCATACATGAACTGTTAAACTGAAATTGGTCCAAGCCTTACGGACGGCCGCCGTTAAGGGAGAATAGAATAGAATACATGAACTGTCAAAATGAATAAGATGGTGATTGCGAGCGAGTTAGGTAATAAGCCTACTACACACGTCCTACTGCTGAGCACATGCCTTAATTATTTGGAGTTTTAAAAAAAGACTAATTAAAACCCACCCATGTAGAGGGTGATATTAACTAATCCACGATATTAAACTATCTTATAGCGCACGAGATCGCACATGAAGTTAAAGTGTAACGGATATTGCTTTGGAACTATGTGATGCAACCGGGACGGTGGAAAATTAGGATTCCGAAATAATCACGAACAATAATAAAAGTATCATAGCTGGATTTCGAGAAACACGTACCCCCTTATTCATAAACGCTATATAGGCTTCTGCTAACTTAGCAATCGTTTTTCCCTGTGAAAGCTGAATGCCAATGTGACAAATAAGGACAAACGATTGCTAAGTTAGCCGAAGCCTTCAGAGCGTTTATGAATAAGGGGATAGTCCCAGCAGCACGCAAATAACCCAAGCTTAAAAATAAAAAACACTTTAATTCAAGTTTTTTTTGCCGACTACATATGCAAATTTCTAAACGACACTCAAAATTAGAACACAGAAAAATCCGAAGAGTAAAGCTGTGGCCGGGAAACGAGTCAGGTGACAGCTAGTAACACAAAGAAAAACTCGAATGCTTACCCACCTGCTATAAGAGGTGGTAGGGGTATAGCACGCGTCACGGAATGACGAAGATAGGGGTTCTGTGTTCTAATTTTCAATGTCGTTTAGAAATTTAATTATTATGATAATTACGTTCATCTTTCCCTAACTATTTCTACTCATAAATGTAACTACGTTAGGTATTAAGCGCTTGAAACCCAAATGAGGGCTAAAACACATTCATTTGATAGCATTCATTGCGAGAGTTCAATACGCAAACATTTGCATATGAAAATACAATTATGCGGTTATATGCTCTGTATTTAGGGAAACTCAATCATTTTAATGAATGAAATAATTAAGCAACTGAAGTTATGAACGACTTGGAGAACTGTGGTTTTGAGTAGTGATTGTTTTGATGTAGATAAAGAATACGGATACGTTGTATGAAATTCCCACAGGATAGGGCATACAGGAGACTTATATTCCTCGCACATTTAGTATCCACTTAGGTACTTAACAGTCGAGAACACTTACAAGGACAAGTAAAAAACCTGTGACACGATTTTCCTTTATCTTCTCGGTAAGTGAGGTCAAAATATAAACAATAGCCTTCCTTCCACAGCTTCGCCCGCGGTAAATTAATTTTCCCGTAGGAAAAGGTATTTTCCCGCGGTAAAAAGTAGCCTATGTCACTCAGTGATAATGTAGCTTTCTAACGGCAAAAGAATTTTTGAAATCTGTCCAGTAGTTTCGGAGCCTTTTCAATGCAAACAAACAAACAAACAATCAAATTTTCCCTCTTTATTATATTAGTATAGATAAAGTAATTTAATAAAAATCATTTGAGTGACTAACTCTTCAATATCATTCATTCTCGATTGAATTGTGTTTTTATTTTTAGCAATAAAAGCGTTGGCATGCATATAAACATTTCTATCGTTACCTCGATCCCGCGGTATACATCGTTTCTCATAATTGGATTATTCCCGGGGCCAGTCGTTCAGCCGCGACCGGCACGCTATGGCCCGTGAAATGTCGAGAACTTCTCCCGTATTGAGAATCACCCTGCTGTTACATTTAATTTTATACCCTGTTTTCTTACAATTGCATGACTAGCAGCTGGACCATTTTCGTTACTAAACTCTCTATCCCGTGGGAATTCCACAAAGTATCGCTTATTCTTTCCTACTGTGTATGTAATCTTCTACTATATAAAAATAAGTCGGGTTTTCCTTCCTGACGCTATAACTCCAGAACGCACGAACCGATTTCCACGGTTTTGCAATCGTTGGAAAGGTCTCGGGCTCCGTGAGGTTTATAGCAAAACACACGCGGACGAAGTCGCGGGCAACAGCTAGTCCTGTATGAAAATTTTCACTTATCAGGTTTCTTATTTAAAAGAGATATTTAATGTTAAAGGTTAATCTTAAAAAAAGGGAAGTAAAACCGACCCTAGCAATCACCGTCCTATTGCATTACTACCGACTTCCGCGAAAATCTTCGAAGTAACAATGACCAAGCGCCTATATTCGTTTTGTGAAAAATACAAATACACAAATAGAACCATGCGGACTATATCAGCATAATAAAATTATAATAATGGAACAATAATTTTTATTAGGATAATTCAGAATCACTAGTGTTCACGTTCTAAGTAAAAAAAAAACAAAATTACCTAATTTTGGGCAAAATAGGGGAACGGACACTTTGAAGTATAGACACTCGTCAATGATACATTTGGTACCTAAAAAATAACTCAATAAGATGAACATCAGCTTACATAATGAAATCAGAGAGTGTAACAATGTTAAAGCAACAACTTACAAAGTCCTATATAAAGGACCGTCTGGTACATCTTATACTATTCGAAAGACATTTCAAATTCACGAGAGACACATTGTGAGAGATATTTAGGAGTATAACGAAGAAAATTGAAGTGCTCCTTTGGGGTGCTACCAAAAATATAATGTTTCAGGAGTAGGCTAGCCAGGGGACCAATCTATAGAGCTACCGAAACTTTGTTGTGACGTTAACTACCAAAAACTCTAGCTCACTCATCAAATAAAGGAAAGAGATGGTAGATTAACACCTGGCCCCTATTCATCAACTCGATAATTGTGCGTGAGAAGTGACAATTCAGTGACGCGGTCACACTTTGACATTGAACAATACAATACAATACAATAACTCTTTATTGAACACCACATAACAACCAAAACAGGAAAAAGGTATACAAAATATTACAAGGTAACAATAGGCGGCCTTGTCGCTACAGAGCGATCTCTACCAGGCAACCATAATGGACTGAAGAATATATATATTAATATACTAAGTACTGAAATACATAATATATTATACATGAAACACACATTTATAATTAACGGAGATATAAATAGACACATACACACATACCTAAAAAAGCCAGCTACAAGATTCATGCACAAGATCAATATACATTATAGAGCTATTCAGGGAGCTGGGCCGCAGACTGACAGATAGGGGCTGCGATCCCGGCTCTGGTTCGTGGCTGGTTCAAAGGGTTGTCATTACAGTTCAAAGAGGCACTGCGGCCAGCACAATGGGAACCTTTGAATCAGGCACGAAATAGGAGGGGATTTTTTAGGTTAATTTTTAATTAAAGTAAAAAAAATTTTTTGCATATTGCCCGCCAATGGCTCTTTTACATGTATTTTTGAAACTACCGCGCATTTGGAAAGACCATTATTGCCAAGAAGAATGCGCCGCAAGAAACTTGGCAGAAAGTCATTTTTTCAAAATAAAATATATAAAGCTACTACAATACTTCACTTCTACTTAAATTAAATACATCACTACATAGTATAAAATAAAGTCGCTTTCTCTGTCCCTATATCCCTATGTATGTTTAAATCTTTAAAACTACACAACGGACTTTAATGCAGTTTCTTTTAATAGATAGAGTGATTCAAGAGGAAGGTTTTTATGTATAATTCTACGCAGACGAAGTCGCGGGCAGAGGCTAGTATTTTATAAAAGGGATGTATAAGGTCCCGAGCATTAAATTATATTAGTCTATAGTAGAGATGTATCATGTAATCATTTTTATATTACTTTACTTTAAATTAACTTCCCTACTTTTAGTGTTCTTTATTGTTTGTTTGTAATTAATGAAAATGATTGGCATATACATTATATTATGCAGACATTTTGTCAACTATGATCCAAAAATCCTGAAAAACATTGTCAGGGCTAGTAAGTCAAATAAACCCAACATCCTGCTGAAACATATCGCAATTCGCTGTCCATACGTTTGTCTTACAAACGTCTATTTAAATTCTAAAATTTGAGTTTCATTGTTCTACTTTTGTCTGAATAAACGTTTGAACATTATTTCAATCCTTACTTATATCCTTACTAATATTATGAATGCGAAAGTAACTCTGTCTGTCTGTCTGTCTGTTACCTTTTCACGCTTAAACCGCTGGGCCTATTTAGTTGAAATTTGGTATGCAGATAGTTTGAGTCCCGGGAAAGGACATAGGATAGTTTTTATCCCGTAAAATTGCATAGTTCCCGCGGGATAGCACAGCCCAAACCACTGGAATTTTTCAAATTTAAGGCGGAACAAAGTTCGCCGGGTCAGCTAGTAATATTATAAATGCGAAAGTAACTCTGTCTGTCTGTGTCTGTCTGTCTGTCTGTTACCTTTTCACGCTTAAACCGCTGGGCCGATTTGGGCCGATTTAGTTGAAATTTGGTATACAGATAGTTTGAGTCCCGGGAAAGGACATAGCATAGTTTTTATCCCGGAAATTTGCATAGTTCCCGCGGGATAGCACAGCCCAAAACACTGGAATTTTTCAAATTTAAGGCGGAACAAAGTTAAGGCGTGAATACGTTTGCAGTTACGTTTACATACATACATACATACATACCGTCCCGCCTCTTTCCCACAGTTACGTTTAAGTTTTCATATAAACAACGGTAAGCGATGATAACAGACTTACAAAGTATCTCTTATACCGAGTTTAAAGCTAATGTATGTTTATTAAAATGAGACTTAGTTCCTCTACTTAAGCAGATTATTCTGAAACCTTTGTATGTGTTGTATATTATCGGGTTCATCTCTTGAATCATGCAATAGATATTTTCTATTTGGAGAATTAGTAACCTAACCTAACCTTATTATTATTATTATTGCTGACAATACATTTTGTTGTCTCCAATTGCATGGCCATGCCTCCTACATATCGCTACCTCGGGGCTCAATTGTCGTATAAGCCAAAAGTCGATTTTTCAGGAGAGCCAAAAAACTAAAAAGAAAAACAAAAAAAAATTGTAACTCTTTTGTTTTAACTGTTATAAAGAAGCTTCGTAGGATGAAAGTTCTTAAAATTATGAGTAGAATAATATGAATTCATAATATTTAAGATAGAACCCATAACAAAGAAAATAGATGGCTTATACGCTTCTTAAAAGCAAACAGAATGACGTTTATGACCCAAAATAATAGTTGCTGTACATGCTACTTAGGACGTATAAGTCAGCTATTACGATTTTTGAAAAAATCAAAGGTATTAGTCACCGGTTTTCTTTTTTTGGTTAGGTACTTTACTGTAAAAAAATAAATCATGTATATACACCCCAAACTACTTTACTGCGATAATGATGATAAGGTAGGTATAAACCAAATCAGTTTGAGAATCGTATTTAACTTTCAAAGTCCATTCATATTAAAAAGGTTTGAGGGTTTGGTAAGTAACAAAAAATTCGTATAGAAAAAATATATATTGCTGAAGGTAAAACATCAATGCCAACGAAAAAAAAACACAAATTACGTTGTTATTATTAAAAAGATTGTTCAAGTACCACATAAAACGATAAAAATGAAAAGTAGCAACAATAATATAGCATTTAATACTTCTAATCTCTTTCAATTAAAAACAATCTTTTTTATAAAAGTTATGTGTTTAACGCCGTTTTTACTCGAATTTTTTTTTTGTTGGCGTTTATTGCCATGAAATGAAATGCTACTGCAGGCCGTACACCAAACTTAATTCTGTTATTGGAAATAATTCAGGTCGTATTCACCAAATTGGTTTAGTGGTGGCTTATACATCTTTAAAATGAACCGTAATGGCAGGTTGTATAATAAACTTTGTTCAATTTCCAGAAATCGTTAAGGTCGTATACGCCAAGTTTGATAAGCAATGTCCTTTATGCCAATTATAAATCTTGATTTAGGGTCAATAATACCTTTGCCTTTTTCACACTCTGAGTAGCTGGCTTTTATAGCTCGTTTTTTTTAAATTTCCTGTTTAGAGTTACAGAAAATGGAGGTTGTATTCGATATTTTTTGGGATTTGGAGAATTTTAAATACACAGATCGATAGAGAAAAAAAAACTGAGCACGACTGCATTCAAATCTCATTTTCGTCAAAATGGCTTATACGACAATTGAGCCCCGAGGTAGCGATATGTGTGCCAAATTTCAAGTCACTCGGTCCAACCTTTGCAGAGTTCCTTCCTGCGGAGACGGTCCTGACCGGGCCACCAGAATTCTACTAACAGATTATTGTATTGACATCCGACATACAAAAGTATTCAAAATTTCAACTCAATTGGTTGAGGATATACTTCAAAAGTGAGTTGCAAAATTCCACCCGGACAAACTTAGTTACATAATTACATAAAATAATATAAATATACATACATACGTTGCCAGTTAATAAAAAGCTTGTAAAACAAAACACATTTTTATTCAGATTTTGGATAATTTGGATTATTTCTTCCATGCTGGTCTGGGCGTAAAGAAAAAACATAGAATTTACTAGTTGCTTCGCTTCCCACGCAGATGGTAAAAGCCCATTGAGGGAATGGGCGAAAGTCTTAGGAATCATGTTACGTTACATAGTAAAGCGTCATTATTCAATCTCATTACCTTGGTATTAAATTTGGCATAAATCATTTTGAGATCCGCAACCACCCATCTTCTTCGTATACTGACTGTACCTATATGTTTGCCAAATTACAAGTTTGTCGCACCAGTTTAGGCTGTGCGTTATCAGTCAATAAGTCTTATGTTTTAAAGGTATAAGCCGCGTACTTTCTCCTTTGCTATGCTTTTTATTAAAAGGTAACCAAGGTAGTCGGGAGTGGTTGAACGCGTAATGCGTAAATTCAAAACACACGGGTAAATTTTTTACACCAAAACGTCGCGATTAGATAACATTTTTAATTTTAATTATCAAAACAGTTTTGCCGTAAACAAAACAAGCTTTCAAATTTAGCTTATGTAAAGCAAAAAAACATTTTGCTATAAAAGATACTTCTGTTTGGCAATAAAAAATAAATAAGTCTATACTTAATGGCTTCCAAAAAACTGGTAGGATAATTCTTAACACCCATTTATTACGCACTAGCTTCCGTCTGCGACTTCCTCTGCATAGAACTATCATCATCACTATCACTATCACTACATAGTATAAAATAAAGTCGCTTTTTCTGTCCCCGTGTCCGTATGTATGCTTATATCTTCAAAACCAGTCAACGGATTTTGATGCGGTTTTTTTTTAATAGATAGAGTGATTCAAGAGGAAGGTTTGTATGTATAATACATGCATAATATACCGTGCGAAGCCGGGGCGGATCGCTAGTATATTATAAACCTTCCTCTTGAATCACTCTATTTAAAAAAAAAACGCATCAAAGGCCGTTACGCAGTTTATAAGATCTAAGCATACATAGAGACAGATAGCGGAAAGCGACTTAGTTTTATACTATGTAGTGAAGCTACGTTGCTCGTCCAATTTAATTGGTTAAAAACCCCCTACAATTTTATTTGATCCTTCTATTTCAATACCCGCAAATTGTTAGGCGTTGTCAAAAGTTTCAGATAGATGAAAATTAAACAGACATACACAAATCACGTCTACATCCCTTATGGGGTAGACAGAGCCTATGGTGACAAGGTCTAAAGGCCGCGTTTAGCATGATTGTGGGCGAATAGGTGGAAAGGGGAATCAAAACAGTGATGGCTTGCTAGCCGCGTCGCCTGTAACATGATTCCTAGGATTTTCGCCCATTCGCGATGGGCTTTGCAATACGATGTATAAATCGCACCCTTCGTGGAAGAAAGACGTAAGTCCTATTGACTTACCATGGGACTTACGTCTTTCTTCCACGAAGGGTGCGAAATGTGATTACAATAACAAAATCAGAGTAAAACTGCATCATCCACCACGTCATGGTGAATGTAGACGCTGTTCGCCTGGCACAGACACAAATAATTCATGACGTCAAATTTTGTTTGTATCCATCAGAACGCGGTATTTTCCTTCCGTCGAGTTCAACGGAAATGGCTAAATGAGTCATAGAAAATACATATTTAGAGTGTGTTTCGTATTTATCGGTAGCTACGTACCTAGAACTTTCGTTTTGGCGAGCACGAGTTTCTACAATCGTACCTATAACCTATCAACCCTATGGTATGACACAGGTAACTTTCGAGGTAGTAAAGACGTGTGTGAAAGACTTGCAATCTGTGGTAAAAACGAAGGCTATTTTCATCTGTTACGTTTTAATTTCGTTCTAGAAAAACAACGAATTAAACAATCACGAACGAAAACAATTGAAAACGCCGCCACGCAGTCTCTTATCTTTAATCCAATGTTTCGCCGCGCGTACGCATTATGTGTGTTAAATTAACCAATGACAAGAGTTACTCACCATCGCAATCAGATATGACATGATCGAACGAGTCCAAGAACTTCGCAAGTCCCTCCTTATTTACTGTCATTAAATCCAGGGGCGCCATTATCACTTGATTGCTCTTAAAATTCCAATTAACACGGAATTTTAATAATTTAGGCACGCGTGTGTTCATGTCCTCTTTGGCTTACAAAATGCCAAACTGCCGATGCTTACGTTAATATACACCGAGGTTAAAACGCGTTCCCAGAGGCTGAAGTCACGTCTGCCACGTGGCACGAGATTTAGATAAGGGTACGCAATGTTTTTCTAGAACGCACCACTTCTGTCTTGGTCTGCAGTCACTATCTGAAAACAACATGTTTTTTAATCAACATAACTCGTCATGCGTTGTAAACACATTCCGGAGGCTCTTGTGATTTCAAAATAAAACAACAAGTGAAATAAACTTGGAATTATAATTAGTGAGACTTATGTTGGTAATAATACAATCAATTATAATTATCGAGATCTCACGGTATTTGGACACAAGTTCCCCTAATTCTAGTGTCAGGGATGGAAATGCCGTTCAGAGGCAGATGCCGGCCATTTTACACGGTTCCCCCACTAACTGGGGCTATCCTTAAACTACTCTTAAACTGTCTTAAACAGCCCATACATGAACTGACAATTGGCATCTGAATCAGCTAGCTGTCACATTCATACAAGAACTGTCAAAATGAACACCATGCCGATTGCGAGGGAGATAGATAATAAGCTTACAGATTTAGATCTAGGATTACTTATTTCAACAATTACTGGATAGAACTACTTCAACATTATTTCTCAGCCCATACATGAACTGTTAAACTGAAATTGGTCCAAGCCTTACGGACGGCCGCCGTTAAGGGAGAATAGAATAGAATACATGAACTGTCAAAATGAATAAGATGGTGATTGCGAGCGAGTTAGGTAATAAGCCTACTACACACGTCCTACTGCTGAGCACATGCCTTAATTATTTGGAGTTTTAAAAAAAGACTAATTAAAACCCACCCATGTAGAGGGTGATATTAACTAATCCACGATATTAAACTATCTTATAGCGCACGAGATCGCACATGAAGTTAAAGTGTAACGGATATTGCTTTGGAACTATGTGATGCAACCGGGACGGTGGAAAATTAGGATTCCGAAATAATCACGAACAATAATAAAAGTATCATAGCTGGATTTCGAGAAACACGTACCCCCTTATTCATAAACGCTATATAGGCTTCTGCTAACTTAGCAATCGTTTTTCCCTGTGAAAGCTGAATGCCAATGTGACAAATAAGGACAAACGATTGCTAAGTTAGCCGAAGCCTTCAGAGCGTTTATGAATAAGGGGATAGTCCCAGCAGCACGCAAATAACCCAAGCTTAAAAATAAAAAACACTTTAATTCAAGTTTTTTTTGCCGACTACATATGCAAATTTCTAAACGACACTCAAAATTAGAACACAGAAAAATCCGAAGAGTAAAGCTGTGGCCGGGAAACGAGTCAGGTGACAGCTAGTAACACAAAGAAAAACTCGAATGCTTACCCACCTGCTATAAGAGGTGGTAGGGGTATAGCACGCGTCACGGAATGACGAAGATAGGGGTTCTGTGTTCTAATTTTCAATGTCGTTTAGAAATTTAATTATTATGATAATTACGTTCATCTTTCCCTAACTATTTCTACTCATAAATGTAACTACGTTAGGTATTAAGCGCTTGAAACCCAAATGAGGGCTAAAACACATTCATTTGATAGCATTCATTGCGAGAGTTCAATACGCAAACATTTGCATATGAAAATACAATTATGCGGTTATATGCTCTGTATTTAGGGAAACTCAATCATTTTAATGAATGAAATAATTAAGCAACTGAAGTTATGAACGACTTGGAGAACTGTGGTTTTGAGTAGTGATTGTTTTGATGTAGATAAAGAATACGGATACGTTGTATGAAATTCCCACAGGATAGGGCATACAGGAGACTTATATTCCTCGCACATTTAGTATCCACTTAGGTACTTAACAGTCGAGAACACTTACAAGGACAAGTAAAAAACCTGTGACACGATTTTCCTTTATCTTCTCGGTAAGTGAGGTCAAAATATAAACAATAGCCTTCCTTCCACAGCTTCGCCCGCGGTAAATTAATTTTCCCGTAGGAAAAGGTATTTTCCCGCGGTAAAAAGTAGCCTATGTCACTCAGTGATAATGTAGCTTTCTAACGGCAAAAGAATTTTTGAAATCTGTCCAGTAGTTTCGGAGCCTTTTCAATGCAAACAAACAAACAAACAATCAAATTTTCCCTCTTTATTATATTAGTATAGATAAAGTAATTTAATAAAAATCATTTGAGTGACTAACTCTTCAATATCATTCATTCTCGATTGAATTGTGTTTTTATTTTTAGCAATAAAAGCGTTGGCATGCATATAAACATTTCTATCGTTACCTCGATCCCGCGGTATACATCGTTTCTCATAATTGGATTATTCCCGGGGCCAGTCGTTCAGCCGCGACCGGCACGCTATGGCCCGTGAAATGTCGAGAACTTCTCCCGTATTGAGAATCACCCTGCTGTTACATTTAATTTTATACCCTGTTTTCTTACAATTGCATGACTAGCAGCTGGACCATTTTCGTTACTAAACTCTCTATCCCGTGGGAATTCCACAAAGTATCGCTTATTCTTTCCTACTGTGTATGTAATCTTCTACTATATAAAAATAAGTCGGGTTTTCCTTCCTGACGCTATAACTCCAGAACGCACGAACCGATTTCCACGGTTTTGCAATCGTTGGAAAGGTCTCGGGCTCCGTGAGGTTTATAGCAAAACACACGCGGACGAAGTCGCGGGCAACAGCTAGTCCTGTATGAAAATTTTCACTTATCAGGTTTCTTATTTAAAAGAGATATTTAATGTTAAAGGTTAATCTTAAAAAAAGGGAAGTAAAACCGACCCTAGCAATCACCGTCCTATTGCATTACTACCGACTTCCGCGAAAATCTTCGAAGTAACAATGACCAAGCGCCTATATTCGTTTTGTGAAAAATACAAATACACAAATAGAACCATGCGGACTATATCAGCATAATAAAATTATAATAATGGAACAATAATTTTTATTAGGATAATTCAGAATCACTAGTGTTCACGTTCTAAGTAAAAAAAAAACAAAATTACCTAATTTTGGGCAAAATAGGGGAACGGACACTTTGAAGTATAGACACTCGTCAATGATACATTTGGTACCTAAAAAATAACTCAATAAGATGAACATCAGCTTACATAATGAAATCAGAGAGTGTAACAATGTTAAAGCAACAACTTACAAAGTCCTATATAAAGGACCGTCTGGTACATCTTATACTATTCGAAAGACATTTCAAATTCACGAGAGACACATTGTGAGAGATATTTAGGAGTATAACGAAGAAAATTGAAGTGCTCCTTTGGGGTGCTACCAAAAATATAATGTTTCAGGAGTAGGCTAGCCAGGGGACCAATCTATAGAGCTACCGAAACTTTGTTGTGACGTTAACTACCAAAAACTCTAGCTCACTCATCAAATAAAGGAAAGAGATGGTAGATTAACACCTGGCCCCTATTCATCAACTCGATAATTGTGCGTGAGAAGTGACAATTCAGTGACGCGGTCACACTTTGACATTGAACAATACAATACAATACAATAACTCTTTATTGAACACCACATAACAACCAAAACAGGAAAAAGGTATACAAAATATTACAAGGTAACAATAGGCGGCCTTGTCGCTACAGAGCGATCTCTACCAGGCAACCATAATGGACTGAAGAATATATATATTAATATACTAAGTACTGAAATACATAATATATTATACATGAAACACACATTTATAATTAACGGAGATATAAATAGACACATACACACATACCTAAAAAAGCCAGCTACAAGATTCATGCACAAGATCAATATACATTATAGAGCTATTCAGGGAGCTGGGCCGCAGACTGACAGATAGGGGCTGCGATCCCGGCTCTGGTTCGTGGCTGGTTCAAAGGGTTGTCATTACAGTTCAAAGAGGCACTGCGGCCAGCACAATGGGAACCTTTGAATCAGGCACGAAATAGGAGGGGATTTTTTAGGTTAATTTTTAATTAAAGTAAAAAAAATTTTTTGCATATTGCCCGCCAATGGCTCTTTTACATGTATTTTTGAAACTACCGCGCATTTGGAAAGACCATTATTGCCAAGAAGAATGCGCCGCAAGAAACTTGGCAGAAAGTCATTTTTTCAAAATAAAATATATAAAGCTACTACAATACTTCACTTCTACTTAAATTAAATACATCACTACATAGTATAAAATAAAGTCGCTTTCTCTGTCCCTATATCCCTATGTATGTTTAAATCTTTAAAACTACACAACGGACTTTAATGCAGTTTCTTTTAATAGATAGAGTGATTCAAGAGGAAGGTTTTTATGTATAATTCTACGCAGACGAAGTCGCGGGCAGAGGCTAGTATTTTATAAAAGGGATGTATAAGGTCCCGAGCATTAAATTATATTAGTCTATAGTAGAGATGTATCATGTAATCATTTTTATATTACTTTACTTTAAATTAACTTCCCTACTTTTAGTGTTCTTTATTGTTTGTTTGTAATTAATGAAAATGATTGGCATATACATTATATTATGCAGACATTTTGTCAACTATGATCCAAAAATCCTGAAAAACATTGTCAGGGCTAGTAAGTCAAATAAACCCAACATCCTGCTGAAACATATCGCAATTCGCTGTCCATACGTTTGTCTTACAAACGTCTATTTAAATTCTAAAATTTGAGTTTCATTGTTCTACTTTTGTCTGAATAAACGTTTGAACATTATTTCAATCCTTACTTATATCCTTACTAATATTATGAATGCGAAAGTAACTCTGTCTGTCTGTCTGTCTGTTACCTTTTCACGCTTAAACCGCTGGGCCTATTTAGTTGAAATTTGGTATGCAGATAGTTTGAGTCCCGGGAAAGGACATAGGATAGTTTTTATCCCGTAAAATTGCATAGTTCCCGCGGGATAGCACAGCCCAAACCACTGGAATTTTTCAAATTTAAGGCGGAACAAAGTTCGCCGGGTCAGCTAGTAATATTATAAATGCGAAAGTAACTCTGTCTGTCTGTGTCTGTCTGTCTGTCTGTTACCTTTTCACGCTTAAACCGCTGGGCCGATTTGGGCCGATTTAGTTGAAATTTGGTATACAGATAGTTTGAGTCCCGGGAAAGGACATAGCATAGTTTTTATCCCGGAAATTTGCATAGTTCCCGCGGGATAGCACAGCCCAAAACACTGGAATTTTTCAAATTTAAGGCGGAACAAAGTTAAGGCGTGAATACGTTTGCAGTTACGTTTACATACATACATACATACATACCGTCCCGCCTCTTTCCCACAGTTACGTTTAAGTTTTCATATAAACAACGGTAAGCGATGATAACAGACTTACAAAGTATCTCTTATACCGAGTTTAAAGCTAATGTATGTTTATTAAAATGAGACTTAGTTCCTCTACTTAAGCAGATTATTCTGAAACCTTTGTATGTGTTGTATATTATCGGGTTCATCTCTTGAATCATGCAATAGATATTTTCTATTTGGAGAATTAGTAACCTAACCTAACCTTATTATTATTATTATTGCTGACAATACATTTTGTTGTCTCCAATTGCATGGCCATGCCTCCTACATATCGCTACCTCGGGGCTCAATTGTCGTATAAGCCAAAAGTCGATTTTTCAGGAGAGCCAAAAAACTAAAAAGAAAAACAAAAAAAAATTGTAACTCTTTTGTTTTAACTGTTATAAAGAAGCTTCGTAGGATGAAAGTTCTTAAAATTATGAGTAGAATAATATGAATTCATAATATTTAAGATAGAACCCATAACAAAGAAAATAGATGGCTTATACGCTTCTTAAAAGCAAACAGAATGACGTTTATGACCCAAAATAATAGTTGCTGTACATGCTACTTAGGACGTATAAGTCAGCTATTACGATTTTTGAAAAAATCAAAGGTATTAGTCACCGGTTTTCTTTTTTTGGTTAGGTACTTTACTGTAAAAAAATAAATCATGTATATACACCCCAAACTACTTTACTGCGATAATGATGATAAGGTAGGTATAAACCAAATCAGTTTGAGAATCGTATTTAACTTTCAAAGTCCATTCATATTAAAAAGGTTTGAGGGTTTGGTAAGTAACAAAAAATTCGTATAGAAAAAATATATATTGCTGAAGGTAAAACATCAATGCCAACGAAAAAAAAACACAAATTACGTTGTTATTATTAAAAAGATTGTTCAAGTACCACATAAAACGATAAAAATGAAAAGTAGCAACAATAATATAGCATTTAATACTTCTAATCTCTTTCAATTAAAAACAATCTTTTTTATAAAAGTTATGTGTTTAACGCCGTTTTTACTCGAATTTTTTTTTTGTTGGCGTTTATTGCCATGAAATGAAATGCTACTGCAGGCCGTACACCAAACTTAATTCTGTTATTGGAAATAATTCAGGTCGTATTCACCAAATTGGTTTAGTGGTGGCTTATACATCTTTAAAATGAACCGTAATGGCAGGTTGTATAATAAACTTTGTTCAATTTCCAGAAATCGTTAAGGTCGTATACGCCAAGTTTGATAAGCAATGTCCTTTATGCCAATTATAAATCTTGATTTAGGGTCAATAATACCTTTGCCTTTTTCACACTCTGAGTAGCTGGCTTTTATAGCTCGTTTTTTTTAAATTTCCTGTTTAGAGTTACAGAAAATGGAGGTTGTATTCGATATTTTTTGGGATTTGGAGAATTTTAAATACACAGATCGATAGAGAAAAAAAAACTGAGCACGACTGCATTCAAATCTCATTTTCGTCAAAATGGCTTATACGACAATTGAGCCCCGAGGTAGCGATATGTGTGCCAAATTTCAAGTCACTCGGTCCAACCTTTGCAGAGTTCCTTCCTGCGGAGACGGTCCTGACCGGGCCACCAGAATTCTACTAACAGATTATTGTATTGACATCCGACATACAAAAGTATTCAAAATTTCAACTCAATTGGTTGAGGATATACTTCAAAAGTGAGTTGCAAAATTCCACCCGGACAAACTTAGTTACATAATTACATAAAATAATATAAATATACATACATACGTTGCCAGTTAATAAAAAGCTTGTAAAACAAAACACATTTTTATTCAGATTTTGGATAATTTGGATTATTTCTTCCATGCTGGTCTGGGCGTAAAGAAAAAACATAGAATTTACTAGTTGCTTCGCTTCCCACGCAGATGGTAAAAGCCCATTGAGGGAATGGGCGAAAGTCTTAGGAATCATGTTACGTTACATAGTAAAGCGTCATTATTCAATCTCATTACCTTGGTATTAAATTTGGCATAAATCATTTTGAGATCCGCAACCACCCATCTTCTTCGTATACTGACTGTACCTATATGTTTGCCAAATTACAAGTTTGTCGCACCAGTTTAGGCTGTGCGTTATCAGTCAATAAGTCTTATGTTTTAAAGGTATAAGCCGCGTACTTTCTCCTTTGCTATGCTTTTTATTAAAAGGTAACCAAGGTAGTCGGGAGTGGTTGAACGCGTAATGCGTAAATTCAAAACACACGGGTAAATTTTTTACACCAAAACGTCGCGATTAGATAACATTTTTAATTTTAATTATCAAAACAGTTTTGCCGTAAACAAAACAAGCTTTCAAATTTAGCTTATGTAAAGCAAAAAAACATTTTGCTATAAAAGATACTTCTGTTTGGCAATAAAAAATAAATAAGTCTATACTTAATGGCTTCCAAAAAACTGGTAGGATAATTCTTAACACCCATTTATTACGCACTAGCTTCCGTCTGCGACTTCCTCTGCATAGAACTATCATCATCACTATCACTATCACTACATAGTATAAAATAAAGTCGCTTTTTCTGTCCCCGTGTCCGTATGTATGCTTATATCTTCAAAACCAGTCAACGGATTTTGATGCGGTTTTTTTTTAATAGATAGAGTGATTCAAGAGGAAGGTTTGTATGTATAATACATGCATAATATACCGTGCGAAGCCGGGGCGGATCGCTAGTATATTATAAACCTTCCTCTTGAATCACTCTATTTAAAAAAAAAACGCATCAAAGGCCGTTACGCAGTTTATAAGATCTAAGCATACATAGAGACAGATAGCGGAAAGCGACTTAGTTTTATACTATGTAGTGAAGCTACGTTGCTCGTCCAATTTAATTGGTTAAAAACCCCCTACAATTTTATTTGATCCTTCTATTTCAATACCCGCAAATTGTTAGGCGTTGTCAAAAGTTTCAGATAGATGAAAATTAAACAGACATACACAAATCACGTCTACATCCCTTATGGGGTAGACAGAGCCTATGGTGACAAGGTCTAAAGGCCGCGTTTAGCATGATTGTGGGCGAATAGGTGGAAAGGGGAATCAAAACAGTGATGGCTTGCTAGCCGCGTCGCCTGTAACATGATTCCTAGGATTTTCGCCCATTCGCGATGGGCTTTGCAATACGATGTATAAATCGCACCCTTCGTGGAAGAAAGACGTAAGTCCTATTGACTTACCATGGGACTTACGTCTTTCTTCCACGAAGGGTGCGAAATGTGATTACAATAACAAAATCAGAGTAAAACTGCATCATCCACCACGTCATGGTGAATGTAGACGCTGTTCGCCTGGCACAGACACAAATAATTCATGACGTCAAATTTTGTTTGTATCCATCAGAACGCGGTATTTTCCTTCCGTCGAGTTCAACGGAAATGGCTAAATGAGTCATAGAAAATACATATTTAGAGTGTGTTTCGTATTTATCGGTAGCTACGTACCTAGAACTTTCGTTTTGGCGAGCACGAGTTTCTACAATCGTACCTATAACCTATCAACCCTATGGTATGACACAGGTAACTTTCGAGGTAGTAAAGACGTGTGTGAAAGACTTGCAATCTGTGGTAAAAACGAAGGCTATTTTCATCTGTTACGTTTTAATTTCGTTCTAGAAAAACAACGAATTAAACAATCACGAACGAAAACAATTGAAAACGCCGCCACGCAGTCTCTTATCTTTAATCCAATGTTTCGCCGCGCGTACGCATTATGTGTGTTAAATTAACCAATGACAAGAGTTACTCACCATCGCAATCAGATATGACATGATCGAACGAGTCCAAGAACTTCGCAAGTCCCTCCTTATTTACTGTCATTAAATCCAGGGGCGCCATTATCACTTGATTGCTCTTAAAATTCCAATTAACACGGAATTTTAATAATTTAGGCACGCGTGTGTTCATGTCCTCTTTGGCTTACAAAATGCCAAACTGCCGATGCTTACGTTAATATACACCGAGGTTAAAACGCGTTCCCAGAGGCTGAAGTCACGTCTGCCACGTGGCACGAGATTTAGATAAGGGTACGCAATGTTTTTCTAGAACGCACCACTTCTGTCTTGGTCTGCAGTCACTATCTGAAAACAACATGTTTTTTAATCAACATAACTCGTCATGCGTTGTAAACACATTCCGGAGGCTCTTGTGATTTCAAAATAAAACAACAAGTGAAATAAACTTGGAATTATAATTAGTGAGACTTATGTTGGTAATAATACAATCAATTATAATTATCGAGATCTCACGGTATTTGGACACAAGTTCCCCTAATTCTAGTGTCAGGGATGGAAATGCCGTTCAGAGGCAGATGCCGGCCATTTTACACGGTTCCCCCACTAACTGGGGCTATCCTTAAACTACTCTTAAACTGTCTTAAACAGCCCATACATGAACTGACAATTGGCATCTGAATCAGCTAGCTGTCACATTCATACAAGAACTGTCAAAATGAACACCATGCCGATTGCGAGGGAGATAGATAATAAGCTTACAGATTTAGATCTAGGATTACTTATTTCAACAATTACTGGATAGAACTACTTCAACATTATTTCTCAGCCCATACATGAACTGTTAAACTGAAATTGGTCCAAGCCTTACGGACGGCCGCCGTTAAGGGAGAATAGAATAGAATACATGAACTGTCAAAATGAATAAGATGGTGATTGCGAGCGAGTTAGGTAATAAGCCTACTACACACGTCCTACTGCTGAGCACATGCCTTAATTATTTGGAGTTTTAAAAAAAGACTAATTAAAACCCACCCATGTAGAGGGTGATATTAACTAATCCACGATATTAAACTATCTTATAGCGCACGAGATCGCACATGAAGTTAAAGTGTAACGGATATTGCTTTGGAACTATGTGATGCAACCGGGACGGTGGAAAATTAGGATTCCGAAATAATCACGAACAATAATAAAAGTATCATAGCTGGATTTCGAGAAACACGTACCCCCTTATTCATAAACGCTATATAGGCTTCTGCTAACTTAGCAATCGTTTTTCCCTGTGAAAGCTGAATGCCAATGTGACAAATAAGGACAAACGATTGCTAAGTTAGCCGAAGCCTTCAGAGCGTTTATGAATAAGGGGATAGTCCCAGCAGCACGCAAATAACCCAAGCTTAAAAATAAAAAACACTTTAATTCAAGTTTTTTTTGCCGACTACATATGCAAATTTCTAAACGACACTCAAAATTAGAACACAGAAAAATCCGAAGAGTAAAGCTGTGGCCGGGAAACGAGTCAGGTGACAGCTAGTAACACAAAGAAAAACTCGAATGCTTACCCACCTGCTATAAGAGGTGGTAGGGGTATAGCACGCGTCACGGAATGACGAAGATAGGGGTTCTGTGTTCTAATTTTCAATGTCGTTTAGAAATTTAATTATTATGATAATTACGTTCATCTTTCCCTAACTATTTCTACTCATAAATGTAACTACGTTAGGTATTAAGCGCTTGAAACCCAAATGAGGGCTAAAACACATTCATTTGATAGCATTCATTGCGAGAGTTCAATACGCAAACATTTGCATATGAAAATACAATTATGCGGTTATATGCTCTGTATTTAGGGAAACTCAATCATTTTAATGAATGAAATAATTAAGCAACTGAAGTTATGAACGACTTGGAGAACTGTGGTTTTGAGTAGTGATTGTTTTGATGTAGATAAAGAATACGGATACGTTGTATGAAATTCCCACAGGATAGGGCATACAGGAGACTTATATTCCTCGCACATTTAGTATCCACTTAGGTACTTAACAGTCGAGAACACTTACAAGGACAAGTAAAAAACCTGTGACACGATTTTCCTTTATCTTCTCGGTAAGTGAGGTCAAAATATAAACAATAGCCTTCCTTCCACAGCTTCGCCCGCGGTAAATTAATTTTCCCGTAGGAAAAGGTATTTTCCCGCGGTAAAAAGTAGCCTATGTCACTCAGTGATAATGTAGCTTTCTAACGGCAAAAGAATTTTTGAAATCTGTCCAGTAGTTTCGGAGCCTTTTCAATGCAAACAAACAAACAAACAATCAAATTTTCCCTCTTTATTATATTAGTATAGATAAAGTAATTTAATAAAAATCATTTGAGTGACTAACTCTTCAATATCATTCATTCTCGATTGAATTGTGTTTTTATTTTTAGCAATAAAAGCGTTGGCATGCATATAAACATTTCTATCGTTACCTCGATCCCGCGGTATACATCGTTTCTCATAATTGGATTATTCCCGGGGCCAGTCGTTCAGCCGCGACCGGCACGCTATGGCCCGTGAAATGTCGAGAACTTCTCCCGTATTGAGAATCACCCTGCTGTTACATTTAATTTTATACCCTGTTTTCTTACAATTGCATGACTAGCAGCTGGACCATTTTCGTTACTAAACTCTCTATCCCGTGGGAATTCCACAAAGTATCGCTTATTCTTTCCTACTGTGTATGTAATCTTCTACTATATAAAAATAAGTCGGGTTTTCCTTCCTGACGCTATAACTCCAGAACGCACGAACCGATTTCCACGGTTTTGCAATCGTTGGAAAGGTCTCGGGCTCCGTGAGGTTTATAGCAAAACACACGCGGACGAAGTCGCGGGCAACAGCTAGTCCTGTATGAAAATTTTCACTTATCAGGTTTCTTATTTAAAAGAGATATTTAATGTTAAAGGTTAATCTTAAAAAAAGGGAAGTAAAACCGACCCTAGCAATCACCGTCCTATTGCATTACTACCGACTTCCGCGAAAATCTTCGAAGTAACAATGACCAAGCGCCTATATTCGTTTTGTGAAAAATACAAATACACAAATAGAACCATGCGGACTATATCAGCATAATAAAATTATAATAATGGAACAATAATTTTTATTAGGATAATTCAGAATCACTAGTGTTCACGTTCTAAGTAAAAAAAAAACAAAATTACCTAATTTTGGGCAAAATAGGGGAACGGACACTTTGAAGTATAGACACTCGTCAATGATACATTTGGTACCTAAAAAATAACTCAATAAGATGAACATCAGCTTACATAATGAAATCAGAGAGTGTAACAATGTTAAAGCAACAACTTACAAAGTCCTATATAAAGGACCGTCTGGTACATCTTATACTATTCGAAAGACATTTCAAATTCACGAGAGACACATTGTGAGAGATATTTAGGAGTATAACGAAGAAAATTGAAGTGCTCCTTTGGGGTGCTACCAAAAATATAATGTTTCAGGAGTAGGCTAGCCAGGGGACCAATCTATAGAGCTACCGAAACTTTGTTGTGACGTTAACTACCAAAAACTCTAGCTCACTCATCAAATAAAGGAAAGAGATGGTAGATTAACACCTGGCCCCTATTCATCAACTCGATAATTGTGCGTGAGAAGTGACAATTCAGTGACGCGGTCACACTTTGACATTGAACAATACAATACAATACAATAACTCTTTATTGAACACCACATAACAACCAAAACAGGAAAAAGGTATACAAAATATTACAAGGTAACAATAGGCGGCCTTGTCGCTACAGAGCGATCTCTACCAGGCAACCATAATGGACTGAAGAATATATATATTAATATACTAAGTACTGAAATACATAATATATTATACATGAAACACACATTTATAATTAACGGAGATATAAATAGACACATACACACATACCTAAAAAAGCCAGCTACAAGATTCATGCACAAGATCAATATACATTATAGAGCTATTCAGGGAGCTGGGCCGCAGACTGACAGATAGGGGCTGCGATCCCGGCTCTGGTTCGTGGCTGGTTCAAAGGGTTGTCATTACAGTTCAAAGAGGCACTGCGGCCAGCACAATGGGAACCTTTGAATCAGGCACGAAATAGGAGGGGATTTTTTAGGTTAATTTTTAATTAAAGTAAAAAAAATTTTTTGCATATTGCCCGCCAATGGCTCTTTTACATGTATTTTTGAAACTACCGCGCATTTGGAAAGACCATTATTGCCAAGAAGAATGCGCCGCAAGAAACTTGGCAGAAAGTCATTTTTTCAAAATAAAATATATAAAGCTACTACAATACTTCACTTCTACTTAAATTAAATACATCACTACATAGTATAAAATAAAGTCGCTTTCTCTGTCCCTATATCCCTATGTATGTTTAAATCTTTAAAACTACACAACGGACTTTAATGCAGTTTCTTTTAATAGATAGAGTGATTCAAGAGGAAGGTTTTTATGTATAATTCTACGCAGACGAAGTCGCGGGCAGAGGCTAGTATTTTATAAAAGGGATGTATAAGGTCCCGAGCATTAAATTATATTAGTCTATAGTAGAGATGTATCATGTAATCATTTTTATATTACTTTACTTTAAATTAACTTCCCTACTTTTAGTGTTCTTTATTGTTTGTTTGTAATTAATGAAAATGATTGGCATATACATTATATTATGCAGACATTTTGTCAACTATGATCCAAAAATCCTGAAAAACATTGTCAGGGCTAGTAAGTCAAATAAACCCAACATCCTGCTGAAACATATCGCAATTCGCTGTCCATACGTTTGTCTTACAAACGTCTATTTAAATTCTAAAATTTGAGTTTCATTGTTCTACTTTTGTCTGAATAAACGTTTGAACATTATTTCAATCCTTACTTATATCCTTACTAATATTATGAATGCGAAAGTAACTCTGTCTGTCTGTCTGTCTGTTACCTTTTCACGCTTAAACCGCTGGGCCTATTTAGTTGAAATTTGGTATGCAGATAGTTTGAGTCCCGGGAAAGGACATAGGATAGTTTTTATCCCGTAAAATTGCATAGTTCCCGCGGGATAGCACAGCCCAAACCACTGGAATTTTTCAAATTTAAGGCGGAACAAAGTTCGCCGGGTCAGCTAGTAATATTATAAATGCGAAAGTAACTCTGTCTGTCTGTGTCTGTCTGTCTGTCTGTTACCTTTTCACGCTTAAACCGCTGGGCCGATTTGGGCCGATTTAGTTGAAATTTGGTATACAGATAGTTTGAGTCCCGGGAAAGGACATAGCATAGTTTTTATCCCGGAAATTTGCATAGTTCCCGCGGGATAGCACAGCCCAAAACACTGGAATTTTTCAAATTTAAGGCGGAACAAAGTTAAGGCGTGAATACGTTTGCAGTTACGTTTACATACATACATACATACATACCGTCCCGCCTCTTTCCCACAGTTACGTTTAAGTTTTCATATAAACAACGGTAAGCGATGATAACAGACTTACAAAGTATCTCTTATACCGAGTTTAAAGCTAATGTATGTTTATTAAAATGAGACTTAGTTCCTCTACTTAAGCAGATTATTCTGAAACCTTTGTATGTGTTGTATATTATCGGGTTCATCTCTTGAATCATGCAATAGATATTTTCTATTTGGAGAATTAGTAACCTAACCTAACCTTATTATTATTATTATTGCTGACAATACATTTTGTTGTCTCCAATTGCATGGCCATGCCTCCTACATATCGCTACCTCGGGGCTCAATTGTCGTATAAGCCAAAAGTCGATTTTTCAGGAGAGCCAAAAAACTAAAAAGAAAAACAAAAAAAAATTGTAACTCTTTTGTTTTAACTGTTATAAAGAAGCTTCGTAGGATGAAAGTTCTTAAAATTATGAGTAGAATAATATGAATTCATAATATTTAAGATAGAACCCATAACAAAGAAAATAGATGGCTTATACGCTTCTTAAAAGCAAACAGAATGACGTTTATGACCCAAAATAATAGTTGCTGTACATGCTACTTAGGACGTATAAGTCAGCTATTACGATTTTTGAAAAAATCAAAGGTATTAGTCACCGGTTTTCTTTTTTTGGTTAGGTACTTTACTGTAAAAAAATAAATCATGTATATACACCCCAAACTACTTTACTGCGATAATGATGATAAGGTAGGTATAAACCAAATCAGTTTGAGAATCGTATTTAACTTTCAAAGTCCATTCATATTAAAAAGGTTTGAGGGTTTGGTAAGTAACAAAAAATTCGTATAGAAAAAATATATATTGCTGAAGGTAAAACATCAATGCCAACGAAAAAAAAAACACAAATTACGTTGTTATTATTAAAAAGATTGTTCAAGTACCACATAAAACGATAAAAATGAAAAGTAGCAACAATAATATAGCATTTAATACTTCTAATCTCTTTCAATTAAAAACAATCTTTTTTATAAAAGTTATGTGTTTAACGCCGTTTTTACTCGAATTTTTTTTTTGTTGGCGTTTATTGCCATGAAATGAAATGCTACTGCAGGCCGTACACCAAACTTAATTCTGTTATTGGAAATAATTCAGGTCGTATTCACCAAATTGGTTTAGTGGTGGCTTATACATCTTTAAAATGAACCGTAATGGCAGGTTGTATAATAAACTTTGTTCAATTTCCAGAAATCGTTAAGGTCGTATACGCCAAGTTTGATAAGCAATGTCCTTTATGCCAATTATAAATCTTGATTTAGGGTCAATAATACCTTTGCCTTTTTCACACTCTGAGTAGCTGGCTTTTATAGCTCGTTTTTTTTAAATTTCCTGTTTAGAGTTACAGAAAATGGAGGTTGTATTCGATATTTTTTGGGATTTGGAGAATTTTAAATACACAGATCGATAGAGAAAAAAAAACTGAGCACGACTGCATTCAAATCTCATTTTCGTCAAAATGGCTTATACGACAATTGAGCCCCGAGGTAGCGATATGTGTGCCAAATTTCAAGTCACTCGGTCCAACCTTTGCAGAGTTCCTTCCTGCGGAGACGGTCCTGACCGGGCCACCAGAATTCTACTAACAGATTATTGTATTGACATCCGACATACAAAAGTATTCAAAATTTCAACTCAATTGGTTGAGGATATACTTCAAAAGTGAGTTGCAAAATTCCACCCGGACAAACTTAGTTACATAATTACATAAAATAATATAAATATACATACATACGTTGCCAGTTAATAAAAAGCTTGTAAAACAAAACACATTTTTATTCAGATTTTGGATAATTTGGATTATTTCTTCCATGCTGGTCTGGGCGTAAAGAAAAAACATAGAATTTACTAGTTGCTTCGCTTCCCACGCAGATGGTAAAAGCCCATTGAGGGAATGGGCGAAAGTCTTAGGAATCATGTTACGTTACATAGTAAAGCGTCATTATTCAATCTCATTACCTTGGTATTAAATTTGGCATAAATCATTTTGAGATCCGCAACCACCCATCTTCTTCGTATACTGACTGTACCTATATGTTTGCCAAATTACAAGTTTGTCGCACCAGTTTAGGCTGTGCGTTATCAGTCAATAAGTCTTATGTTTTAAAGGTATAAGCCGCGTACTTTCTCCTTTGCTATGCTTTTTATTAAAAGGTAACCAAGGTAGTCGGGAGTGGTTGAACGCGTAATGCGTAAATTCAAAACACACGGGTAAATTTTTTACACCAAAACGTCGCGATTAGATAACATTTTTAATTTTAATTATCAAAACAGTTTTGCCGTAAACAAAACAAGCTTTCAAATTTAGCTTATGTAAAGCAAAAAAACATTTTGCTATAAAAGATACTTCTGTTTGGCAATAAAAAATAAATAAGTCTATACTTAATGGCTTCCAAAAAACTGGTAGGATAATTCTTAACACCCATTTATTACGCACTAGCTTCCGTCTGCGACTTCCTCTGCATAGAACTATCATCATCACTATCACTATCACTACATAGTATAAAATAAAGTCGCTTTTTCTGTCCCCGTGTCCGTATGTATGCTTATATCTTCAAAACCAGTCAACGGATTTTGATGCGGTTTTTTTTTAATAGATAGAGTGATTCAAGAGGAAGGTTTGTATGTATAATACATGCATAATATACCGTGCGAAGCCGGGGCGGATCGCTAGTATATTATAAACCTTCCTCTTGAATCACTCTATTTAAAAAAAAAACGCATCAAAGGCCGTTACGCAGTTTATAAGATCTAAGCATACATAGAGACAGATAGCGGAAAGCGACTTAGTTTTATACTATGTAGTGAAGCTACGTTGCTCGTCCAATTTAATTGGTTAAAAACCCCCTACAATTTTATTTGATCCTTCTATTTCAATACCCGCAAATTGTTAGGCGTTGTCAAAAGTTTCAAATTTTAAATTCACACTTCCCTCGCGTGTTAAAACCACACGGCAATGTAAATACTTTGCTCTCTATTCCAACATTCTTTACGTCACCATAGGCCGTAATAAAGATATTAGAAAATCTCACTTCCTGGCCAAGGCAAGACGTAAAACTTTATACAAACCACGGGCGGTAATTCGTTAAGCTCCAGATCGCATATTTATGGCACCACAACACCTGCGATCTGGTACAATTACGAGTTCACCGCCCTAGGTCTGTAATGTACCTACTATTTCATCACGTAAGTTAATTTTGAGTTATTTAATAAATTTAATCTCACACTGCTATTCCAACATTTTGCGGTGGTCAGGCTCCTAAACGCTAAGGCCCCCAAGATACCGCAATCGCGTTCAGTTTGCACGCTCGTACATTCTAGCGGTCGCCCATCCTTCGGCCTGTCTAATATTTTATGCAAAGTCGAGGCCCTCTGTTCACGTGACAGAGCCTTGTTGTTTGCACAGGAGAGATCAGAAAGGGAATTGGCTCCAAATCCCGCTGCCGTGTTCTGAATAACAAAATAATTTATCTACGGAAATTTTAATAGCAATTCCGCTTTCCGTTGTGTTTTGGGACGGTATTGTGTAATTGTTGTATTGTTTTGCGCCTAAATTCTTGAATTGGAGCTTAAGTTTGTCGTAACAATGGGCTCTGTTTAATATTTGTACTGAAATAAATCCGACATGGAAATATTTTATGAGAAATCTAGGAGGGCTTGTTCGTAACTAAAATTATAAAGCTTCGCCCCCGTTCCAGATATTTAAAAAAATATTGTTACGAAAGAACCTTCTGACGATAACAATCAATTTTAAATCAAAGTATTAGTAGATATATCAGTTGTAATTTTGTAGTTATCAATTAAGTGCATAATTTAAGCGTCATAATTTATATTGACTGTCAAAGTATTAAGTAATAATAATGGAACATCAAATTATGAACAAACTTTTTTTTTACATAATTTAATTGCATAGGTACAATGTTGGGGCCAAATTTTTTGCCGCCGAGTAGGTATATATACACTAGCTGTTGCCCGCAACTACGTTTGCATATAATTCGTTTATCGCTATCCCGCAGGAAATACGCAATTTTCCGGGATAAAAAGTAGCCTATGTTATGTGTTATTCCAGACTATAATCTATCTATATATCTATGCTGTCCAGCCATACTTACAAACTTTCGCGTTTATAATATTAGTAGGATAAATACCCAAATAGTATGATTTTATATCGTTCCATGTTCAAAATCTAATCTCACGTGTACCCCCCTCCCCCCATTCAAAGGGATATCTGTATACTGTATTTTCTAATAATGAGATAGTCAGCAGCTGTGATGGTTCCAGAATGCTTTATTGCTATGTTAAGATAAGTTAACGATTTCAGTCAATCAAATCTCCAAAAATCTGTTCATTAAATAAATAGTTACATACATAAAACACGTCTTTATTCCATACGGGGTAGACAGAGCCTAAGGTAATAAGACCTAAAGGCTACGCTTAGCATGATTGTTGGCGTATAGATGGAAAGGGGAATCAATATAGTGATGGGTTGACAGCTGGTCTGAGAGTAAAGAAAAAACATAAAATGTAGCAGTTGCTTTTCTTCCCCCGCAGATGGTGAAAGTCCATCGAGGGAATGGGCGAAAATCTTAGGAATCTTGTTATAGGCGATGCGGCTAGCAACCCATCACTATTTTGATTCACCTTTCCACCTATACGCCCACAATCAACCTAAACGTGGCCTTAAGGTTTTGTTACCTTAGGCTCTGTCTGCCCCGTGAGGGATAAATACGTGATATTTGTATGTGTTAAGTTGAGCACATCAATTTAAACATCACACCTGTTAAATAATCACATTAAATCATCACTTAGATAAAATGTAAACTAAGCATAATTAATTCAGAATGCCTTTTAACAAATGTATTTAAATGTTTCATATGTCCTTCAAAAGTTTACTAAACATTCTTCAGCACAACGTAAAGCTGTGACTTGTTTGATTGAGTTAATACCTATGGGTATATATTGTACAGTCAAGTACAATAATATGTATCTAGACAAATTTTCAAAAATAAGTACCATACGCTCTTACGCCAGCATAATAAGGTTGTGGGAGATATTTTTGAGAAGTTCCTATCGATGCTTATTTTTGCACTTGACCATACGTATGTAGGTTGCACGGTTGAGATAACGCCTCAGTTTTTCTTAAACAGATATACCTTGATTGATTGTTTAGTGGCCCGCCTACCTCATTACCAAGTAAATGGTTCAGAGAACCTATTTGCTTTCACTAACATAATACAATCCACAATAAAACACAGCTGTTTTGTAATTCAGTCTAAACCAAATGTTATGACAACTAGTAAATGTTTACCGAGTCAACAGCCAGGCAATTTGGGGGCCTTACGCACTTTGTTATTGTTGAATTAAATTACAGCTATCACTATGTTAACAGACTACACTTGGAGTTCGAATGAGCTAGTAATATTAAAACGAGCCTACTTGCAAGACGTGCAAGCTTAGCTCAATCTGCTCATAATGTGTTAGCGTTTTCCAAAAAAAAAGTCCACATGAATTTTTTTTCTAGAATTTAAATACTTTGGGTTTTTCTAACTCAGAATCGTTTACCCTATCGATTCTCGTGCAAGAAAAAATGTTTCCCAGATTTTACTATGGATTTTTTCCTCTTCGTCACGGTCTATTGATTCAAAAAAGTAACGAATTGGAATGGAAATTTTAGGTCAAAATGGGCACAATGGCGATTGCGAGCGAGGTAGGTAATAAGCCTGTGCCCAGCAGGCGGTCGTATATTGGCTAAATTATGTCTTTTTCAACATGAAACTACCGTGAGACTCAATCATAATTAACGAACGGATAATTCACGTATAAAAGTCAAGTAATACTATAACATGTTTCCGACTAGTTCGTAGTTCTTCCCCTTGGAGCGCTCGCACCGGCGCGGTAGCGAAACGAGCACTGCGCGCCAGCGCTCTGCTCGCGCGGCTGCTCGAAGCAAACTGACAGCGGCGCACAGCTACCCTCGTTTTCATCGTCATTTTTATTATTATCAAAAGTAAAGCGCCCTGTAAACGATCAAATTTGTTTGACAAACTTGTTTGTCAAACTTCACGTTTTCATCAAACATAAGCGTGAACGATCAAACCAAATATCAAACAAATTTGTTAAAGCGCCCTGCGCAAACGGCCAAACTTGCTTGACATACTTGTTTGTCAAACTTCTTCTACCGAGGTCTTGTTTGACAAACACCGTCGTACACGTTCAAACCTGTTTGTCAAACTCGACATCAATCCAGATTTTCATCAAACTCATCAAACACGTACTAGATTGTTTGACAAACGCCTCAAACACAGCCGTACACGATCAAATTGTTTGACAAACACGTAAAGTTTGACAAACAATTTGACCGTTTACAGGGCGCTTAAGGCGTGATCAGTGTTGTGTGCTACCCTACTTTTGACAATAAATAACTTGTGTGAGTTATCCGTTTGTGTAGTTATGGATTTTGTTATCATTGCTACTATTACGTTTTCACTGTTTTTTATATGACTAAAGCCGTCTCCTCCAGCTGCTTTGTGCCTACGACTAATGCTGTTGAGTGTTAATCGCAATAACACCTGTGCCGCCTCTCTCAGAATAAACGTAAACTTTCGCCATTAGGCAGCCTGCCCTCTTATAATTCCCCGTAAGTATTGTTTTATTTTACGATCCGGTAACAGTATCGGATTCGGCGGCTTATTACTGCGCTGTAAGTTATAAGCGGATGAACAATTGTAGGTACTATTTAGCGCTATTTAGCACTATTGAGCACTTCTCAAACCAAACTGGCAAGACAGCTGAATCTTCCATTGTTAAATTGAACAACATCCTTCTCTTTTGATACAACTCGTAACCTGAATCCACCAGTTTCCCGGAACTCTCGCGGTGGCATTAAACTCGCTTATCCTAGCTTATTTAGAGCTTTAACTTATGTAAATTGTATTATTGGATTTCTGCTTTCTAGTTTTTGTATGAATTATTTTATTGTACCTTATTGTTTTTATTTTGTTTACAATTGACGATCTTTTTGTGACTTTAGGTTTTGACATAAAAATATAATGTAATTTACAAATAGAAATAAATGAATGTAATCTAATCTAATCTAAAAAAACTTTGAATTTGTACGCGGTGCCTTTTCTTGGCAATAAAATTAAGATCTTTTTAAAAGCCGTTTCTTTTTCAATTCGTCACGATCAAGTGACCTGGTGAGTACCACCCATGCACACTTGCAAGATCAGAGGATTGTGGATGCTTTGCCAGCCTAGACCGCTAAGGTGAATATCCTCATAAAGGAGGAGTAAGAAAGAAGACATTTATTCATTGTTCCAAGACACAAATATACAATAGATTAGATTAGACTTATTAATCACCCTTTTAAAAATACAATTAAATGTCAAACATAAGTAATTCACAAAAGGATCGTCAATTAATAAAACAGTAATAATAATTATAATAACCTTAAAAGGCTCTCGCTAGGTGGTTGGGTCAAGGGCCAGATACAGAAGGCGGTACTCCTGGACACGGCTCGGATAGTCAGGAGGTTCCTTTCTCTGTCGCCCTGACCACCGGTAGCTTAGGCCTTGCCTCGCTGCCGGCGGCACCCTAGGTTAGGTTTTTATAATGTTTTTATATTTTGTATTAATATTGTTTTATTACTTTTTATATTAATATTGTAAAAACCTAACTTAAGATAAAAATAAATATACAGATATTATAATAACTGAAATTAAAAAAAACAAAATAACAACAAACAAAAATAAAGCTTAATGAAATGTCAATGTAAATTCACAAAAAGATCGTCATGGGTACATAAAAAGAGAAAATAATAATAATTTAAATAAGCAATTTAAAATGTCAAATAATAAAAATATAAAACCACAAAATGTGGAAATATTGTCAGAACATAACTAAATAACAAAAATATATAATAATAATAAATATATAGCATACACGCAATTTTATAGAAAAAAAACATAGACTTGAGTCATCAGTGTTGAGTGTGCCTTCGCAAAAGTGAAACGGTCGCTGTTATAATAATCATGACATACCTAATGCTAACAATTTCACCAGTTCTCTTACATCCCACGGTGGACCACAGCAGCATCAGCGAACTAGCCATGCTCAAGGTCCCACCACCCGTTAATGTTTATTTGTATATGTATGTCTGTTTGGTTCGAACTCGCACCCGCTTTCGCTCTGCACTCGCATCGAAACGTTATTGCGTAATAAATTCATGTGTCGTTTCTGATAGCTTCCCGCCTTCAGGGATATTGTTGAGATTTTTCACCAAATTGGATAATAAATATTAAGTGGCGATGGCGTATTCCCGAAGTGCGAATGCCTTTTGTTCTCCAGAGAAGCACATTTTTTAAGAAAAACGCTCCGGAAGTTTCACCCGCCTTGAACTTTGTGGGGCATGAAAAGTAAAGAAACATTCGGTGAATAAATTCTGAGCACAGAACTAGTTCTGGTTTAGGTTCTTTTCGATTAAGCGTGGTAACGAGTGCGATAAAAACGTCGTGCCTAATGAACTATTCAAGTTTCCGTACGTTTCTAAAGGCGAGCCGTTTGTTCAGAAGGTGGCGTTATCGCGTGAGCATTCAAGCACAATAGACCCTGACTAGCGTTATTAGCATATCAGTGGCGTCGTTAGGTTTTCACGAACCGGCGCAAACGAAACAAACGCGTCTACTCAAACTTCGACGTGGCAACTGGCCGCTCATAAAAAAGATAAAAAGAAAAAGTCAGGCGAAAAGTACGGTTTTGAATTTGGAATGCGAGTTCTCCAGAGACTTGCGAGTGGAGTTCCGTTGAAATGATGGCGTTAATTTAAACTGTAAGTTTTGAGTTGGCTTGTTACAAGTTGGCACTACAATGTTTTTGATTATAGCGAGGAACAAAAAATAGTATATAATATTATTGTATTTCGTTCGGATCTTGGGTATTTTACGATTAAATTTGATGCGAAATTTCAACATTCGTCTTCATTTCATACTTCAGTGTGCAGGCCGTGCGTTCAAATTATCTTGAATTCTTATCGCAACCCAGCCATCTCTTACTAAAGTATAGCATTGAAAAGAGACGGCTATCGCTACGGTCCTATTTGAGCGGATAAACAGTTACTCAAATTATTATAAAGAGTAAAGGTTACTATTAAAAGCTTTATGACTAACCTCGACCCAGTTTCATAACGATAAAATTAAAAGGGAATTTGCGCGGCGGAATGTATTTTTTAATACGGCTGTACTGTACTGTTAAACCTTCGATGTATAGATAATAATAGCTGTCAATAAAGCCGTGGTTTATTTGTTTCCTGTGCAGTAATAAGTCTAACAATCAATTTAAGAACCACAAACCGTAAAGAAGGCTCCAACAACGCTGCGTAGAATCCGTCTGTACCTAATAGCAACCGCCGCCTAAATAACTAAATGTCCAGACACCCGTGAAGAACGTCCGTAATATAATTATGTACACTAATTAACTTAAACCAAATACTGTACACATTACAGTACAGTACAATACAAATACTCTTTATTGAACACCACAAATAATCAGTACAAAACAATACAGAATCAAAGAACAAAGTAGACAATAGGCGGTCTTATTCGTTCATAAGTTGTACAATAGTGTAAATAGAAATCCGAGTAAAAGACCGAACCGTGCCGCACTATTTTTATACAACAAAGAAAGAAAGAAAAAATATTTATTACCACTAACAACCATAAAAAAAAAAACATCAAAACACAAAAACAAAAATAAAAGTGACAGCCACTTTTTTTTTTCGTTAGTGCCGTGGCGCGTGGCAATGGACTACCGCCAATCAGCCACCGACAACCAAAAAGGTTGAAAACTCTATAAATTGTTTACTATTTAAACTATGTACTTGCACATGGACCGACTACCGATTCTGCCGTGCCCAACTCAGTTTTTAATAAACCTATCTCTTCTTTTTCCTGTGCGTATCTCAAAAGGGACTGCAGGACATCACGTCTTAATGCCAATTCAGATTCTTGTCATTTTTGACGCTTCTAGTATGGATCTGACAGCGAATGATCCAACTTTGGTTCGGAATTAAATAGCATTAAGACGTCATGGTAAGGCTAATGTGAGAGCGGACAGCACCGCTCTTTTGCCAACTTTGAACTTTGGTCTCTGGCACTGCGCTGTGGTAGTTAAGAGGAAAACGCCACTGAGTAGTGGTGAAGAAGAAAGACATCAGAAAGGTTTAGTTCTTCAACTGATGACCACGACCATTAGGCACTAGTCTCAACGCTGACGATGAACGACAAGCGAGTATAGCGTGTCGTCCCTGGTTACTACTAATAAGGAGAACTAGTAAAGAGAGTCCTCGCGGGCGGTTTGAATAGTCAGTGATCAACCATAAACATATCTGTCTCTTTTACCGACACGGTATCTACATACGATGTTCGTTCCTTAAGTGAACAAGTCGATAGATAGTTGCTACCTCACTCTTGGAGGGACTAGTGACTTAGAACAGATTATACAAATTCGAAAGAAATCTTCTGTGCAATCCATGAGAAGATTTTAATATTTCTTTTAAATTTGAGCCAAATAATAAAAAGCAAAGCTTTAAATCCACCTGATGTAAAGGCGAGGTTTTAATTAGCACTTTTTATGAGTTTTTGTGGCAGCATTAAGAAAAAATATGAACTCAGTTCTGTTGGACTACGCAATTAAATAATTACTTTCTTGCTATTATTTTCATTTGTAACGTTTACATTGTTGTCGAAGGTACTAGATTTAAATTTCTAAATGTCAGTGACAATTAGAACACATAGAAAAATCTGAAAAGTAAAGCTATGGCCGGGAATCGAACTCGGATCCTCGTCATTCCGTGACGCGTGCTATACCCCTACACCACCCATAGCAGGTGGGTAGTCTCCGAATTTTTCTACCTGTTACTAACTGTCACGTGACCTTTTTATTACTATGCGAATTTTTGTCGCTAAGCGTCATCTGTTTGAATGATGTGTCTGTACGACTGTACTAGATTTAGCTTATGACAAACTAGCCTTTGCGCGCGAGTTCGTCTGCGCAGAATTCGCTTATCGCTATCCCGCGGGAACTACGGGTTTATCCTATGTTCTTTCCCGGGACTGAAACTTTATATGTACCAAATTTCATTCAAATAAGTTTATAAAGAGAACTTTAAACCAAATCCGTTCAGCCGTTTGCGCGTGAAGAAGTGACAAACATACATAGGTGCACACACACACGCAAACTTCCGCCTTAATAATATTAGTGTGATGTGATTAGTAGGGATTATTCTCGTTAATCATAACATGATTGATATTGAAATCAGACATAATTAAGACCATTCAATCACAATACAGTTAATTAATTTTGATTTAATACCATTATTAATCACACTAACAGCATGGAAGTGCGATTTGAACACATCGTAAATACAGATAAACATAGACATAATAGTATTATTGATATCCGTGAGACATAATTGATACTACAACTGAGATAAAACGTACGCGTCAGAACTTTATTTGTCAATATTGAGAGAAAAAACGAACGATAGTTTCAAGTGATAACGTCATAAAGAAACATATTCGAACTGCTAGCTCTGACTTCACGCGAGAATATCGTGCCTCTCTATCGCTTGTTCCGCGCTTGCGCTTGCATACTCTGACGTCACGCGGAACGTGACAATGAGTCATGCTTTTTCGTGAGTGCAGCCGGCGTTCATCGATTTATTCAAAAAATATCCGAAATATCCACATTTCGTCGCGTTATCCTTTATCATGGACGTTAGGATACCCAGAATATTATTTTTTAGGGTTCCAAATGGAAATTGGATCACTATTGTTCGTCTGTCTGCCAGGGAAAAAAGAGAGGCGAAAAATATTCAATAATTCATTTATCGCTATCCTGCGGGAACTACGCAGTTTTCCGGGATAAAAAGTAGCCTATGCGTCATCAAATATCAAAGGAATCATGTTATAGGCGATGCGGCTAGCAACCCATTAATATTTTGATTCCACTTTCCACCTCTACGCCCTCAGTGTCTTGCTAAACGTGGCCTTTAGGTTTTGTTACCTTAGGCTCTGTCTACCCTGTAAGGGATACAGACGTGATTTGTGTATGTGTGTGTATATCTATTAAAAAACCACGTCAAAATCCGTTGCACAGTTTTAAAGATCTAAGTTACCTTATGAATGGACAGGCAGACAGCGGAAAGCGACTTTGTTTTATAGCATGTAGTGATGACTCATGGCTATTTGGAACCACTGGTAAAGTTCGTGTAGCATAACTCTCCCACGCTCATACGTGAAAGAGCATAATAATTTCTATTTCGTGGGTGGGAAACCCTACTTATGACGTGGGCTAGTCAACTCAATGGGTTTTCAGGGCGTTGAACGATTAGAATCAAAAAATACGGAGAGTTTTCTGTATAGATTTGTTAAGAACATTTTCCAGGTATTAAACTGGCTGTCGCCCGAGACTAAGTATAGACTTTAAAAAGTATCCCAGACAACTTGAATTCTCCCGAAATTTCCTTATATTTCCATTAATTTTCACAAATTCTTGTCGAATTATATACATAAACTTTCCGCGTGGATCACTCTATCCTTACTAATATTATAAATGCGAAAGTAACTCTGTCTGTCTGTCTGTCTGTCTGTCTGTCTGTTACCTTTCACGCTTAAACCGCTGGGCCGATTTAGTTGAAATTTGGTATACAGATAGTTTGAGTCCCGGGAAAGGACATAGGATAGTTTTTATCCCGGAAAATTGCATAGTTCCCGCGGGACAGCACAGCCCAAACAACTGGAATTTTTCAAATTTACGGCGGAACAAAGTTCGCCGGGTCAGCTAGTTTATTAATAAAAATGGAATAAAAACCGTGACAGACTTCCATGCTGGTCTGGGAGCAAAGAAAAAATATAGAATATACCAGTTGCTTCTCTTCCCGCGCACATGGTAAAAGCCCATCGAGAGAATAGGCGAACCTCATAGGAATCATTATTTTGATTCCATTTTCCATCTATACGCCCATAATCTTGCTAAACGTGGCCTGTAGGTCTTGTCGCTTTAGGCTCTGTCTAACCCGTAAGGGATAAAGACCTGATCTGTGTATGTGTATGTTTGTGTATGTATAAAAACCGTTCATTCGTTTTTGAGTTTATCGCAAACAGACAGACAGCAGCCAATTTTGTTTTATAATATTTGATTGTAATTTGGGATGAATGCTAATGCAAGTAACAAACAAAAGTCATCATCATCTTCAGCCTATATACACATCCCAATGCTAGGCACAGGCGCTTTCTCAGAATGAGAGGGCTCGGGCTATAGTTCCCACAGTGCGGACAAAAGTACAGTCAGTTAAAAAGCTTATCAATTAAAATGTGTTTTAACTGTAGCAAACATTCCTTTATAGCCTCAAACCGAATTTAATATGAATATCACCCTGTCAACAATTTAACGAAAGCTTGACGGCACATAAAGATACCGGCGCACTGTCACGCTGTTTGTACCATAAACACGGTTTATACCGATACGCTGTTAAAGGAAGATTCGATAATAAAATGTACGATAAACACTGATTCAAATGGACAGAGAAAATTACAGCAGGCCTGGGGCCCAGAGTAAAAGCCCAAATGGGCGAGTCTTAGGAATCATGTTATAGGCGATGCGGCTAGCAACCCATCACTATTTTGATTTCCCTTTCCACCTATACGCGCTTAATCATGCTAAACTTGGCCTTAAGGTTTTGTTACCTAAGGCTCGGTCTACCCGGGGTGCGACGTCGGAAACCTTCTCGAGAGCTCTGGCGTTACAGTTCCCTTCTAACAGAGGCTCTTGGCCTCACGGGGGGGTAGGGTAACGCTTTAGCCGGTGCACCCTGGGCAACAACGGTCAATTAATTTATTTTGTAAGTTAGTTAACTGTTAGCTGTTCGCAGTTAGCTGTTATTTTGAGAGAGAAGAAGAGAAGAGTGCAGAAAACAGCAAAAGGCATTTTCCCGGGAGTGAGACACTTAAACAGTGTAAAAAATGGGATTTGGCTATTTGGAAGTAAAGATGTTGTTCAATAAAACCTTCGATAGATAAATAGTGACTGTGACCAAGGCCGTGGTTTAGCTGTTCCTTGTGCAATATTAGGTCTAACAATCAATTTCAGAGCCACAAACATTGAGGAATCCGGCTTCGACCAACGCTGTGTAGAGTTCGTCCGTAGAGTCTTGTAGCCACTACCGCCGCACACCCGCGAAGACTATCCGTGGTATTATATACACTAATTACACGTTGTCACACACACCAATTAATATTTACAATAATTTAAATACAAATCCGCATAAAAGACCGACCGTGCACCGACAATTTAAAAATCAAGTGACAGCCGCCTTATTGTTCTTTTTATTCGGTACCGCGGCGCGTGGCAATGGACTAGCGCCAGCCAGCCACCAACAGCCAAAAAGGTTGAAACCCTAAAAATTGATTGCTATTCAAAATACTTGCACAAAAGTACTTACTCCTAATAGACCTGAAGATTTTGTTCTAAAGTAATTCAGGACTCTTGGCATGTTGTTACCTTGCGTTAGCCAGAGTTGCGGGCAACCTTTAAAACGCGAGCTGGTCCCGACTGAGGTTATTTATTTCTCCCATGGGAACGTTACGTTATTTTGGGTAGAAAGTGTCGCATTTCTATTTCCATACATCAACGTGGCTAGACATACCTACACCTCTTTCACAGAGACGACAGGCCTATTCTTTCTAAACAAAACTGTGATCTGAAAGAAAGAAAGAAAAAAGTTTATCTATGACAATCAAAAAAATCAAATAAAATAAATTAAACACAATCAAACAACCGAACCGAACCGTGTTATTTGTCACTTAAATGCTTAGAAATTGCACGCACTTCTTTCCAATTTTCCATTTTTTGTTTGTATAACCATGTTTAAGTTTAATTATTAGGGGAAAGTAGTACGAGTTGATTCCCTGGGGTAAGATGTTCCTTCGCGATTGTGCTGAAACCACTAACGCTATCTAGTTGATTTCACTGGTAATACATAGCTCCGGACACCTCCCCGCCTCAGTCAAATCGTAATGGCGGCTTGAACGATACATCGATTTTGACGAGAAAAAATAAAAATTGTGTACGGCTGATCTAAGATAGGCATGACTTTGAGCTTATGTTACTTTTATTCAAATAATGTTAAATGTAAATACTGTTGATTTGAGGCTTTCTATTATGCTTAATTTTAATATTTTGGCCACGTGAACATAGCCGCGTGCTTGTAGGTTATGTTAGCAAACATTGAATGAAAAAGTGGGACTTGGGTCAAGATGATTCCTTTCTATATGTACGAGATGATCCCTAGTTTTTTTTGCTACTTTTGAACGATTTGTTCACTTAATTAGGTATTCAGAAAGGAATACGATATTTAGATTGATCTCATTATGATTAATGTAACTGGTACAAATTAATAACTAACTAAGAAGACTGTTTTATTTTCGTTTTTATTTTTTGTGACTTTTAAAGTCATCTGACTGTTGATTTTGTTAATTTTATTACCTTACTTAATATGAAAATAGTCATACATATTAATGTATGACTATTTTAAATAAATAATATGTTTCATTATTGCGTTTTTTTGTTTTTATAACATTTTTCCTCATAAAAATATTTGTTTACTCGGAATGGGGGTAAGATGATCATACGGATCATCTTAACCCGACCTGGGTGATCATCTTACCCACAGGGGTGTACAAGATGATTACTTTGTAAGGTTTTAAAAAAAAAGACATATTTTAATGAAACCTCAATTCATTTCTGGTTTTGAATATTAGGAAAGTTGGATAGATATATATACTAGTAGTAATCGCCTTTATTTTTGGTTTACCTTGAAAAATATGTATTTTACAGCGATTCCCGCTTAAGGTGATCATCTCGTACTACTTTCCCCTAATAATAATAATAATAATAATAATCTTTATTTGCTTAGAATAAGTACATTACAATAGTTGGTCAAATTATTAGTTAGAGAGCTTATTCAGCTATATATGTTTGGTATACTTATCTACTAAACACTAGCATGCAAATATTAATTTGAAGTTACATAATCTTCCAACAAAAATGTTTTGACATCGTAGTAATTTTTCTCTTTTAGGAATATACATAACTTTTTTTTGAATTTATGGAATGGCAGTTGTCGCAAGTCATTTGGCAATTTATTAAAAAGTTTCATACACATCGCAAAGCAATTGTTTGTGTATAAAGCTGTCTTAGGGGCTCGGCCATAAACCAGTCTCCCAGGATTTCTCGTGTTTCTTGGGTACATTTGCCTGGCTGTGGTAAACAGGTACATATGCTTCTTAACAAAGGTGCACGCTGCTAATATGTATAAACATGGCAATGGTAGAATACCTAATTTATGAAAGAACGGTTTACAAGATTCGTCTGCTGCTATACCACACAGAGCTCTTACACATTTTTTTTGAGCTCTAAATGCTCTGATAAAATGACTACAATTGCCCCATAAAAGAAGACCGTATCTCAAATTTGATCCTGCGTAACCGTGGTATGCGGCCAGCGTCGCAGCTAAAGTGGAAGTGCGTCTTAGCCTACCGAGGACATATACAAACCTATTAATCTTACAGCACAGTTTATCGATATGGGCTCCCCAGTCTATATGCTTGTTAATTGTTATTCCCAAGAAGTTAACATTATCCATTTCAGTTATCGGTTCCTGTTTATAATGTATGTGTAATTTTATATCATTGGCTCTTTTACTGTTGAAGTGCACGAAATTTGTCTTGTTTAGGTTAATTTTTAAATTATGTTTTTCCAGCCATTTAATTATTAAGTTTAATGTGTCGTTTATTTTACTCTCATGTTCGCTACAGGTTTCAGTATTTTTATTCGATGAAACTATAACTGCAATATCATCTGCAAACAAAACAGATTTACATGGTATAGCATCTACTAAATCGTTTATATAAATGTTAAATAAAATAGGTCCAAGTACACTGCCTTGAGGAACGCCATATTTATTATATTTATAATCCGATTGGTATAACGTCTCTTCATCATGATCATTTAACTTTGATATTTCAACGCAGTTTTTTCGGTTTTGTAGATATGTTCTTAGCCAATCAATTGCAGGACCTCTTATGCCATAGCCTTCAAGTTTTTTTAAAAGATAATTATGATCTACATGGTCAAATGCCTTAGACATATCTAGAAAGATACCTGTAGTATATTTTCCTTCATCAAGACACTTAGTAATATGGTGCACTAAGTTGAAAGAAGCTAAAGTAGTCGATTTATTTTTTTGAAAGCCATTTTGTTCTGTTTTAATTACATTAAATTTGTCAAAATAATTCATGAGCCTCTTTAGCATACATTTTTCAAATATTTTAGAGAGCACAGGCACCAATGTTATAGGTCGATAATTTTCCATAGACGTTTTGTTATTCTTCTTAAACAAAGGCTTGATAACAGAAATCTTGAGTGATTCTGGAAAGTTCCCACTTTCAAAAGACTGGTTAACCAAGTAGGTTAGGATTGGTATCAATTGTTCTCTACATTTTTTTATAATATCAGTATTAATTTCGTCGTATCCTACAGATTTCGTATTATTTAATGACATAATTATCCTATTCATTTCTTTTTCTGACACTGGTGTTATGAAGATGCTATTATTCCGTGTATTATCATGTATGTGCATTTGGGGTGTTTGAGGTTGTTTAACTGAACCTGCTAGTTCTGTGTAGTAAGCATTAAAATTTGATGCTATTTCAAAGGGATCCGTTATAATTTTATTTTTTATTACTAGTTTATTAATATACTGCGGTGTGTTTATAGTATTATTTGTTTCATTTTTTATTATTTGCCACGAGGCTCTGCATTTATTTTTGTTGTTGATCAAATATTTGCTATTATTTAGTCTTTGCGCAGTATCTATGCATTTTTTTAACAATTTAGTGTATCTGTAATATTCATGTTTATTTTGTTCGGTTCTTTGTTTTTTATAATATCGAAAACGTAGTAATCTTTTTCTTTTGCAGCTAACTTTTACTCCTGTTGTCATCCATTTTGGGGAATTATGATTGGTATTGTTTATTTTTTTCCGCATAACTGGAAAACATAGCTTATAAAACAATACGATCAAGTCGTGAAACTGATTAAATGCGACATTGAAATCACTTTCTAAATATATATCTGAAAAAGATAGACTTGACAAACATTTCTGAAATTTATTTATATTATCAATGTTATAATCTCTTTTAAATTTAAAATAATGTCTTAAAACTCTGTCCTTGGTCTTGACCTTAAAACTTAACATTTGTGCTGTGTCATGATCGGAAATGCCGAGAGGTAAAATGGCAGCATAGGCACTTTTTACATTGCTCAATATATTGTCTATACAGGTTTTATCCCTTGTAGGTTCTTTTAAATGAATTGTTAAATTATAATTATTCGATATGTCTATTAGTCTGTTACAGTCGTTACTAATTGCTAGTGTATTGATGTTGAAGTCACCACATACGATTATTTTTTTAAATTTAGATTTTGTGTTCAATTCGTGCAGTAAAATATCGAGCTTGTCAAGAAATAAGTTAGCGGATGAATTTGGAATTCTGTACAAACAAATGACTACAGCATTATGTTTCGGTACCTCAATACCACAGCACTCAAAGATCCTCGATACCGACATTTTCTGCACAAAATCGAGTTTCTTAAAAGTTACCTCTGGCTTTGCCAAGATACAGACTCCGCCTCTATTTTGGTCTCGGGAATAGCTACTGGCCAATGTGTAATTGTGAACTCTAATATTTTTTTCATTTCCAGATTTAATGAAAGTTTCTGTAAGACATATAATATCTGGCTCATTTTTTTTCCTTGTTAGCTCATCCAATGCCGCTTCAAGCACATATTTTTTTGAGAGGACACTGGCTACATTTTGATGCATGATTCTAAAGTACAGGCCTTTGTCTACCGATTGGTCGAAAAATATCACTGTCATGTTGCACTGTGTTGGATTTTGAGTCAGTAGCTTTAACAAAGTAATCAGTTATTTTTTTTTTTGGCTTGTGCTTTATCAACGTGCAACGCAGTAGTGCCGCTTTGTGAAGCCCATCGTATATTATAGTCCAAGTTTTCAATAATATTTTTTATACCCGAATTATTAATCCGCCCGGACCTCTTGGAAAACATATCAAAGGTCAGATTTAAATTGGGCTCATAGACAAAGTAACATGTATCATTATTCATATCTTGTTGTATTAAATAGTTAAATCGTTCAACTCTAGCGTTATATAAAGGTTTGCCACATATGTATGTCGGGCAGACCACTATAACATTTGTAAAAGAAGTACATTTTAAAATATCCAGTAAATACTTCACTAAGCTATTTAGATCAACTGAATGATGAAAGTCGTCCTCTCCAATCATAACTACACAATAATCCTGTTGAGTCATAGAATTAAGCTTTTCCGGTAGGTCCTTAATTAAATCCTTTATTCCGACTCTTGGTGAAATATGGTGACAGTAAGAAAATGTTTTAAAATACATATCATTAGTAATGGTTTTCACTATGCTATTTTTATTATTACTACTTATAATTAGCAGTCTATCCTTTGATGACCTATCTACGATTTTAGTATCTGAAGATCCTGCTGACGTCGGCTTTAAAGCTGGCTGGTCGCCGCCTGCGGGTGATGATGATGAGCTCAATTGGTCAGATAGTTTATTAATTATTAGTTTATTAAATATTAATTGGGTATTGTACCTGTTGCTGATTCAAGCGCAATGCCATCTACTGCATCTACCGTTCCAGTTTACCGATGTTCACGTTATTATTGTTATGGCACTCCAAGTCGACACCTTATTATGTATCAATACAATGTTCAACTATGTGACTGTTTGTTGCCTAAATAAATTAAAAAAAAAAAAAAAAAAAACAAGACAGATAAATTGTCACTAAATGGTCCCAACTCAGCATTTGCTGGCCTTACAGCCAGCGCAGCAGCAGCAGGCAGTGCATGTTTGGAAAGCTTGATAAAATAATTAAAATACCTACTGAGTAGATGCTCTTGACATCTGATGTTATTTCTTTATAAAAATCTAGCTTCTGCCAGCGACTTCGTCCGCGTAGAATAAGACTTAAGAACTGATGTTGATAGTATTCTGTAATAATTATTCACGTTGCAACTCTAAGCAGGTACGACCTTTCACATGTTTACCGTTATGCCGCGGAAACTCTGCAATTTTCCAGGATAAAAAGTAGCCTATGTTTTAATATAGGGTATCATTTATCTCCTTTCCTGGTCCAAATCCAGTCGATTCACTGTCTCTCTCAGCCGATTCAAGTATCAAACCCATAAAAGAGAATGAGACAGGAAGACAAATCTGAATGCCATTATAAGAGCTCACGAACTGTAACAGGACGTTAAAGAAAATCGTTACCAAGGGTGTTAGTTTTATTACATACATACATAAATCACGTCTTTATCCCTTACAGGGTAGACAGAGCCTAAGGTAACAAAACCTAAAGGCCACGTTTAGCATGATTGTGGTTGCATAGGTGGAACATGATAACATGATAATTAAAATTTTCGCCCATTCCCTCGATGGTTAGTTTTATTAACAGATCAGATTAGAGTGATTAAAGCCAAAAGCGCTCTTTGTAAATCGTCAGGGGTTTTAAAGGATCTACTGTATTCTACTGTACTGTAAGACACTTAACCGCGCTGTACAAATTATGACAATTGGAACGGATGCTTATGACAGGGTCCTTTTTATAGCCCGGAGCTTGCATTTAATTTGTTTGGTTTCCGTTACAAATTGTTACAGATTCAGATTTTAATTTTATTAACACTTAATTACTTTGATGTCGTAAATTTTCGCGCTTTAAGCAAAAGTTGTACCTATCAAAAAGATTGATTGTATTAGGGAATAGAAACATCACGATTTGTAAATTAATTACCTGATCTTAATATAATGCGTTCAAATGATTTGAAGTACATACATACATAAATCATGTCTTTATCCCTTACGGGGTAGACAGAGCCTAAAGTAACAAGACCTAAAGACTACTTTTAGCATTATTGTCGGTGTACGGATGGAAAGGGGAATCAAAATAGTGATGGGTTGCTAGCCACATCGTCTATAACATGATTCCAAAGATTTTCGCCCATTCCCTCGATGGGCTTTTACCATCTGCACGAGAAGAGAAGCAACTGGTATATTCTATGTTTTTTTGCTTCCAGACCAGCATGGAAGTACTTACTAACTAAATCACTACATAGTATAAAACAAAGTCGCTTTCTCTGTCCCTATGCCCCTATGTCCCTATGTATGCTTATATATTCAAAATTACACAACGGATTTTGATGCGGTTTTTTTAAATAGATAGAGTGATTCAATAGGAAGGTTTTTATGTATAATTCTACGCAGACGAAGTTGCGGGCAGAAGCTAGCTACATAAAAAATAGTTATGAAAATTGGGACTTTTTGAAGTTCGTCATTTAGGTTGTATAAAAATATTTATCGTCTAATGCAAATAATGTACACGCTGAAAGAAAGTAAACAACAAAGGTTAATATTTTCTTCAACATTCTATTTTTAAATTATTCGTATAACGACTCCAAATCTCACTTCATCCTGTATTCACGCAACTTACGCCGCCCAACCACAATAAAACCAGCCAGTCTTAATAATTTATAAAGCTGCGTTCACATAAAAAGGGCAAACGTAAATTCCTGCATCCATAGAGTTGTGGTCATGGACCGTCGTTGCCCGCAAAATACGAGCGACCCTTCTCAGCCGTTAGGTTATGTAGCGATATTACCACCTGTAAGACTATTCTATTAGCGGCACGGTGTGGAAGGAGCCTTATTTACGCATACGCTTTTCAAATGCCGCGATGATAGAAGGATAGAAATGATGTTAATTAAAGTTTCTGTTGAAAGATTTACCATGATGATGATGATCCTTCCGACCGATTTCGGCCATGGCGACCACTTCGAGCCCTATTTAGTATAAGATAAGATAAGATAAGATAATCATTTATTTCCAAAATACTTTAAATGCCAAAACAGATTCACAGAAACTGATACCTTAACACAATTAGGAACTAAAGTTTAGCAGCGGTTAGTATGACGCTCGTGCGCCCGAAGATGACTTACCTATATAGCTGATCTTAGCGGTGAAACCTCGCGCACAATGAATAGATGTGAGCACATGGTTGACGTAATGGTAGCGAATGAATACATACTTACATATTCCACGTTTTTATCCCTTACGGGGTAGACAGGGCCTAGAACAAAACCTTAAAGCCACGTTTAGCATAACTAAGGGCGTATAGGTGGAAAGGGAAATCAAAGTAGTGATGGGTTGCTAGCCGCATCGCCTATAATATGATTCCTAAGACTTTCGCTAATTCCCTCGATGGGCTATTACCGTCTGCGCGGGAAGAGAAGCAACTGGAAAAGTTTATGTTTTTTCTTTACTCCCAGACCAGCATGGAAGATAGATTTGAGATACAAAAAGGAAAATAATGAAGATAAACATCGACTTGAATGCGAATACCCCGATCAATGGGTCAAAAGTCACTAAGCTGTTGTTACACATTCATTAAATAGGCTATTTTAAGTAATTTTAGCAACCTATCACTGTTTTGATTCCTCTTTCCATTCATACGCCGGCAATCATGCTAAATGTGGTCTTTAGGTCTTGTTAACTTAGGCTCTGTCTACCCCGTAAGGGATAAAGACGTGATTTATGTATGTATGTACCTATATAATTATGTTAGCTCGACGACCTCTTGCAAAATAAATTATTTACAGAGAACAATTAATGCTGTATCATTATGTTCATTTTAAACCCTTTGTTTGCTACGAACAAGAATTGTGTAAGAGAATTTAATTATTGTGATAATTTATGTTTCTCTTTTGATATTTTAATAAAGACCTTTGTACACACTGAATAACGTTGCCCACTAAACTCCTCGCGGTAATTAAATCCCTAAAAAGTTACCAATGTGTTGTCATTAAAATAAAATAGTTTTAAAGCAGCAATTTTTCACTTTTCTGAATGATATACGTAATTTTTTACAATTTGTAATTGTAGTTATAAAATTAAATTAGACTGCAGGTGAAAACAATCTTATTTCAATATTAGTCACTTCAACTGATATTTCATTAACAAGACTTACTTACAGCAACAAACAAACTTGTTAACAAAGACTTGAGGTTGACATCCGAGAAAAATTAAAAAACTTGCCAACGCTGCCAGTTGCAGGAATACTCTGCAGACTTTTACGATTCCCGATTTCCAACGTAACTAGGTCAATTTGCTCAAGTAAGCTTTTTACTGCATTCGGTTGTTTTTGTGGTTACAGAGTTTTCGGCCCGCATTGATTTAGACCCAAAATTCTGAGGGAAAATATTTAGTATGTATGTATGTATGTATGTAAACTCTTTATTGTGCAAAATAAACACGACAAAAGTCTTAATAGCTGGAGCATTACCATGACGTTTTTATGCGATTTAATTCCGATTCAATTTTACGTTTTAGCTGTAATTTTTGACACTTCTAGTATTGATCTGACAGCGATCGATCCAACTTTGTTTCGGAGTTGAATCGCATTCAGACGTCATGGTAAGGCCCCTGAACTGCTTTTCTGTTCTATATTTGATAGAGAGAGAGAGAGAGAAATAATCTTAATCTATTGAAAGTGACTGCCTGTCAGACAGACGGCCTAGCACCCAGGGCTAGAGTAGTTGAGTGGACTAAGGTTATGCGCAGAGATTAACTTAATGACATACCTAGCCAAAGAATAATATGGAAAAATTCATCGAGACAGAATTCATCGAGATAAAACCAAACTATTGTAGTGTTTCAAACAAATGTAAATACTTGCTGAATTTTTCCAGAATAATAATTCGAAGACACGTTGTATTGTTTTTTTTATTTTATTAAGAATTTCCATGCTGGTCTTGGAGTAAAGAAAAAACGTAGGATGTACCAGTTGCTTCTCTTCCCGCGCAGATGGTAAAAAGCCGTCGAGGGAATCAGCGAAAATCTTAGAAATCATGTTATAGGTGATGCGGCTAGCAACTCGTCACTATTTTGATCCCGAAACGTGGCCTTAAGTCTTGTTACCTCAGATTCTGTCTATTCCGTAAGTTTGTAAAAAAAATATGGCTCTGCAGCCCATGATTGCGCCTATCTATTTTTAAATACATAGAAATACGGCAAGCAAGACACGTATCAATGAATGTCAGTCTGCCACACAGGCTGGACTTGGTAAACTGCATTAAGCTGAGTTTACTCGAACGCCACCGGACATAAAGACAGCTTTACCAAACCGGTGATATCCAAGTTTGGTTTTAATTTTAATGCCTATACAAGTCGCGTATGATCTTTGATGCAAAAAGTACTGTGAGACACATAAATAATTACCTATTCAAACAAGATGCTTACACTAAAGGTATGACCAACGCGTTCCAAACCAATCTGTGGTTATTTATTTATCGAAGTGAGCTCCGAAGAATAGTGGACACACAGTTGTCGGCTGTCTGTCCATTCAAGCTTGAGAAAGAGCCATAAATTGTTTGCCAGAAGTTGGGTTTACTCGTATATTGACTGCAAATACGTGACCGACAAGTTTATCTCATTTTTAACCCCCGACGAAGTGTGTTATAAGTTTTAATGTCTCTGTGTGTCTGTTTGTGGCATCGTAGCTCTGTCCTCGACTAACTGGAGGAGGACGAGCTTAGAGAGATCAAACTAAAAGATGTCCTTATGTTCGGCAGGAAGACACGAAGATTTGAGGAGAGTTGCTGTGTGGGAGCGCTGCTGGGACAGTAACCGGCGGCTCCTGCCTGGGAACTGGGCTGAATGATCACCACAGCGGATCGACAGCCCGCCTGATCCAGCTAGACGTCCCCACTACAACATCATCAACATTAACATCATCAGCTCTGTTCTCAAGTGGATGGACCGAGTTTCCTTGCGGTTGTTATTAGCCATAATTGGTAAAAATTGGTCCAGCAGTTTAAAGAGTATCAGCTCTTTTCCAAATGTACAGTCCCCATAAACATTGAACTTCGGTCTTCAGAAAGAGACAAATTGGCGAAACGTAAGCCATAGTGAGACAACGCTCTACGAAGCCGAAATTATTCTTTATAGCTGGGTATACTGTACGGCATTTTTGGCATAAAATTGAAACGTTAAGGGTTGTCTCTTAAATTCTAGGTATTTTTTCTAATCTATATCACTATCACTACATAGTATAAAATAAAGTCGCTTTTTCTGTCCTCATGTCCGTATGTATGCTTATATCTTCAAAACTACACAACGGATTTTGATGCGGCTTTTTTTAATAGATAGAGTGATTCAAGAGGAAGGTTTATATGTATAATACATGCATAATATACCGTGCGAAGCCGGGGCGGGTCGCTAGTATTATATTAAAGAAATTCGTGTTAGTTACACTATTTATAACTCGAGAACGGCTGAACCGATTTGGGTGAAAATTGGTAGGGAGGTAGCTTAGAACCAGGAGACGGGCATAGGATACTTTTTATCCCGATTTTCCCACGGAATTGGAAAATTCCGAAATGTTGTACTAATAAAGCTACAGACATTAAATTTAGCATGCCTACACATTATTCCTTGATTAGTATAAAGATGCACTTACAAAGGAATTTTTCAAATTTAAGGCGGAACAAAGTTCGCCGGGTCAGCTAGTTTATAATAACTTGTAATAATTGTGTACTGTGTAGGTACTGTTTGTGTGTCTCCTGTACCAAAGTTGGGCAGACGACGCTTTCTAAACTACTGTGACAGACGCTGCGGGCCGCGGACCAGTTATTAATTCGATCTGAGACACACTGCCCGGATGAGATAGCTCGGATTGCCGTTCTGTGTCCAACTAACTTGTTTACTTTTGTTTTGGTTATCTCGTTTCATAAGTTTCTGTTACTTAATTGAAAGCAGTCTCTAACAGAATCCCAAGCTATATAGTTCTGGGGACTTGGTTTGGAACTCTAAATACTAGTTGGTTTACTCGGTGTAAACGTATTGGTTAGGATGGCTAGTGGTTAGGTATTGGATATTTTCTGTATGCTTTTTTTGAAGAAGTCAATGATAATAATGTTATTGATTAAACTTGCTAGGCAAGTCTGGTCCTCTTATTTTATGAGTGGTGGCTCAAGCCACTTCAAAGTCTCTTCAACCACCGATAACGCTAGTAGAATAGAATGAAGCTATATGGGATTAACATAAGCCTACGATAAACCACGTAATAGGGGAAAACGTATGTCAATATCGATACGCTTCGGAGTGTAAATAAAAAATATTTTATTGAATCAGGCGTTACTAATCCAATGTACACATGAAAGCGACGAATAAATGACTTATGACTTATGACTTTGTGGAGGTCCATTTTAATGAACAAAAAAATTACCTTGCTACTCCGCTACTCAGTAGCGGCTTGAGTAGCGAAGTAGCAAGCTAAATTTTTTGTTCATTTAAATAAAAAATATTTAAAAACAGTCGCAAAATTGATCTTAATTTAATACAATCAACAAGAATCAACGTCCTATGTGCCTTCGTAGATTATGATGACCAGTGATAATCACTGTTCCAACAGTTCTACTGTTTCACTTCAGCACGCCACGGCTCACTCTCCACCAAAGTCAGATGGAACTTCTTTCTGGTCAAGCTAACACCGTAGTGAGACCAGTCTTGAACCACGGAGTACAGCTCGTAGGTACCACTGTGCGAGGTAGGTGCTCCAAGGAAGCCGATACCGCAGCTTCTGAAGGGTTCCACAGCATCGAGGAAGCTGATGTAGGGATCGTTCAGCTCGTTGTTGGGGAACACTTCCACAATGGCTCCGCTTGGTAAGACAACGTGGCAAGACTGAAGGGTGTCAAACATGAACTTAGGGATGGTCAAAGTCTTTCCGATCAGTGGGTTGGTAATGAAGGTCAAGCTCTCGTCTTCCAGGAAGATTTGGGTTATCTCGGAGCTACCTGAAATGGTCACGATATTGATTAAGAAATACAATAAAGTCGTAAAGATTTTGAAGAGGTTGCTAATACAAATTATCGTTAGTTTCACTAAGACCACATTGATTATCTAAAGATTTTACAAATGAGAACTTCAGGTGATGCTAGTCTTATATAACTATTAATTATTATTAACTATAAGATATTGTTTAAAATAATGATTGTATTCACTTATATGAAGTGCTTTTATAAGAATTCAAAATTACAATCCGAGTAAATATCATGTTACATTACCTACGGTAACTACCGCAGCAAAAATGAACAATCCAAGCACTTTAGCAATCATTTTGTTAATGAACGTAAATTAAATGACTTCATTAATCGTTTTCATTTTATATACTTTTCCGGGTCACGATAAAAGCTATCAGCCGCTAACAGATTGGTATCTCGTATATTAAAGTGCTGTTGATATCTATCTTTATTTTAAAGATAACGTTGCGTACCTAGTTGGTTTAGTTGCTGACCGTTTCTATAAACGAGTAGCTAAGACCGATAGGTAATTTTTTTTTTTTTTTTTTTTTTTTTATCTACAAATTCATGTAGCAAAACTAAATGTAAGCATAACGAGCGTTATAATAACTAGGACAATATTAAAGAAGGTTTTCAAGAAATTCGTAATGGTTTTATTGGTCTTGATGAATCTAACCGCAATTTTGACAAAGATAGTAAATGTAAGCAAACATATTTGGCTAAAAGTTAATTTGAAATAAAATCAGCAGACACATAAAAAAGAATTGGCAAAATAAAAAGCAACATAGTTTGACAGTTTTATTAAACACGTCATCATAATCACAAAAATATTCGTAAAAAAAACAGTTTTGTTTAAAAATTTTCATCATTTATTAATACGTGACTTTGTCTTCACTGTTTTCCATCTGTAGGAAAGACTACTTCACTCTGAATAAAAGTAATGTGGAACTTCTGTCTAGTCAAACTGAGTTGGGCAGTGGCATGGTCTTCAACCACAGAATAAAGCTCATAGGTGCCACTGTAGGAATTAGGTGCTCCAACAAAACCAATGCTACAGCTTGTGAAAGGTGACACAGCGGAAGAGAAGCTCATATAAGGATCTTGGAGTTGGTTGATAGGGAAAGCCTCGATTAAAGCTCCGTTCGGGAGGACGACATGGCAAGACTGGAGAAGGTCGAAGGTAGACTTCGGAATGGATATAGCTCTCCCGATGATCGGGTTGGAGATGTGAGTGAAGCTTTCATCTTCAAGGAAGATTTGTGTCATCTGGGCGTTACCTGCAATGGCAAAGAAAACGCTGGTTAACTAACAAACCTAATATTTTTTGAGGACGAGTTTTCTTAAATATGATTTTTGATCCAGAATTTCGGATTAAATCGTAAAATTGGAAATGGGTGACGTTTTATTTTCAAGATTCGTTTTAAAGATACAGACACAATAGATATTAGAACGTGCATTTAAATAATAGCTTGTAAAAACTACAATAGCAATCGGCCTCAAATTGAATTTGGATTGGATTAGACTTTGTCAACTGTAGAAAATAAAAATGATAAATCAGGTGATATTAGTAAAGCACAATCAGCATGCCAAGAAATGGATTCAATGACATTGACACTACATTAAATTATATTGCGTACAAAAGCAGAAGTATCACTGGATAAAATGTACGTTCTTGAAGTTACGGCAAATTTATTTAAAAAAGTGAAGTCTACTTGAAATTTGAAATCATCGTTTTTGATCAATAGAGCAGCTGAAGTAGTAAAAAAATGATTATTGGCATCAATTTACATTACCTAAGGTAACTATCGCAGCTAGAACGAACAATCCAAATACTTTAGACATCATATTGCTGGAGCATATAGAAGACTAACTAATTTATTATTGTCGTCATGTTTTATACTTTCTATGGTGATAATTTAAATATCAATCAGCCGGTAATTGATCAATATCTCTTATTTATCAATCTACAACTGAAATTATATAAGTGAATGTTTTTAATATTTTTTGCACATAAAATTGCAACACTGCTTACGATGAGACAATAAATATTCTCTTATTCATAAACACTTTTAACTTCTGTTAACTCAACATACGTTTTTCATTTGTCACTTTGAAATATGGCTTTGTCATAAACTTTTTTCATGAAGCCTATCGCGTAGTCTACTAAGAAAATCTCCACAGGAAGCAGTAGCAGAAGTATTATAAGAAGAAGTAGAATAGAACTCTGGATACTTCTGACATCAGAGTTCATGGGTTGTTTTAACTCTTCCAAAAGCTAACTCTTAATTACTTTCAACTCTTAGTCATACCATCTGTTTTCTATCTTATATTATTCTTATCATCTTTGTCTACACTGCAACATTGATTAATTTCCTTCAATTAAGTCTATGATCGTTCGTGCAGATCAGATTTTATCAGGTATTCGTGACTTTTTGTAAAAAGATAAGAGATACCGCTTTTTATAAATTTATTATCTCGTTTACTGGCAACAAGGTGAGGTGAGGACGTGATCATCGATTTTATTTAGAAAAGTATCATTATGCCCATTGAATTTATTAAATATACAGAGCGACACAAAATTTGATCCAGTCTCCGTACAGAATTACCAACAATGCATAAATCAATCCAAATTTAATACAAGATCCAAACCGACGAGCATGGTGACCACGAAATATTGATGAAGCGAAAAAGGTATGTCAGCATCGTAGCAAGTGGAACAATGTAGCCACCTACCCCTGTGGTAAAGAGGCGTAACGGTACGTACGTATATGTATCAGATTTTGTTATCTGCTTTGAAGACAATGCCGTGTGCCCAATACAGTAATAACAAGGAATGTGGCAACATTTAAACGTAACATACTCGCTGTCGCAGGTGACCGGGCGTGTTGAAATTTGTGGCCGAGTCCAAACACTCCGGGGCGCACCTGCGGCGCGGGCGTTTTCTTATGTAAGGACACGGGCCACTACACGGGCGGAGCACTAGCTACGTCAGAGTAAGAAATAAATACATACACATACACAAATCACATCTATATCCTTTACGGGGTAGACAGAGCTTAAGGTAACAAGACCTAAAGGCTACGTTTAGCATGATTGTAGGCGTATAGGTGGAAAAAGGAATCAAAATAATGATGGGTTGCTAGCCGCATCGCCTTTAACATGATTGCTTAGATTTTCACCCAATCCCTCGATTGCCTTTTACCATCTGCGCGGGAACAGAAGCAATAGGTACTGATGAAAGACATAAACAGTAAGAAATAAAAATTACAGAAAATCCTACTACCTAATCATGTAGGCGATGAGGCTAGCAACCCATCACTATTTTGATTCCTCTTTCCATCTGCACGCCCACAATCATGCTAAACGTGGCCTTTAGGCCTTGTTATCTTAGCTTCTGTCTACCCCGTGAGGGATAAAGACGTGATTTATGTATGGCTACTACCTACTTAATATTGTAAATGCGAAAGTGTGAGTATAAGATGTATGGATCGGGTCTCTTTTTGTCCAAATTAATTGGTCATAATTTTTTTGGTGATGATAACACATGAAATCGTGATTTTTTCATGAATTTAGGAAAAGTCATTAAAAGGTTAGGTTAGGTTAGTTTACAATCAATTGCTGAACCGATTTTAACAAAACATTATGTTAAAGCTACCGCTAGAAACATTGCTTTCTATACTGACTGTAACGTGGCGGTCATATTTTTTCATAAATCTGCACTGGGTGATGATAATTAAATTATGAATTGCTCGAAGATTTTTTTTATTTGGAATTAGTAATGGATATTCCATGGATAAAAATTTAACGGAAGGAAATACATGACACTAACTTTACTAGTATTTATAACCACCCTAAAATACTTATAAAAACAAATTCAACACCAAAAAATGAAAGTTTTGAATTGTGAACAGTACCAGCCTGCTGATGAAAAACTTCAAAATTTTGTAGCTGAACTCATAGAAGTTTAATTTCATGGCTCCAACGCTGACCACTATAGCTTTATACAAAGACCGATGTCTACATAACATGTCGCTTCAAGTCAACCGAAGGAATTTAGACCGAAATATTAATCCTATATCTACCATCATCCATTATATACTACAGCGGACAAGCGGCTAGTCTTACGCGTCATATCAGAACTGAATGGTATCGCTTTGATACATTTAATATGTAAGAGAAAGTGAGACAGAGAAAAAGACATCCCACTTTCTCGTTTCAAATTAGCTCCAGAATCCCCACAACCCAACTTTCTATCAAGACTATTATCCCGACAATGTAGATACAAGCTATACCCAGTTATAAATATTGGTGTATGTTTATTTAGTTTGCAGTAAACGCATCTCATTTGAGAGACCGCTATTATTCTATCTTCTTTTTCATCAGCGTGTCATCGCCCATTGTTGGCGACAGACAACCTTTTTTTATGTTCTTATATTTTGTATTGTCTATTTAAAAAGTGTAGTTTTTGTTTGCTTATTATGTGTGTCAAAGTGTTTTCCTAACGTCATGTAAAAATGTGTGATAATCTTAAATAAATAATAATATGATTTCAACTTTGATTTCAACACCCATCGTTAGACAAACGCCTCATCAGTCTTTCTTCATCACGAACGGTTGTTTCTTTAGCTCCCTACCAGACTGGTTCTGCCGTCTCCTTATTATCGTAATGGTGGTGTATCTACACTTCTCTTGCCTTGCTGGGTTGTCCGGTACATGATTTTTCCATCGTTCGTCGTGTCGTCACCACGTGGCCAGTCCTTTATAGCTTGGCGATGTTATTCCTACTGGCACAATCATCATCATCGCCAGCCTATATACTTCCCACTGCTGGACACAGGCCTCCTAGAATGAGAGGGCTTGGGCTATAGTTCCCACGGGAGCCCAGTGCGGGTTGGGAACTTCACACTCACCATTGAATTTCTATACGATGTTTTCCTTCATCGAAAAGCTCAAATTTCAAATATAATTTGGCACATAAATTCCGAAGACTCAGAGGTTCGAGCACTGGATTCGAATCCACGACCTTCTGCTTGAAAGGCCACAGGTCAAACCACTAGGCTACCACGGCGTGCACATTAAGATATTCAAAAGTAAATATAGCACACTTTAAAAATCTGAACTTCGATATCAATTATAGTGTTTGTTTGTATTATTCATTATTTAATTAATCCATCAGTTGTAGCCCCGAGATATTTACCTAATTATAAAATACAAGCCTAGTAAATAATAATGTCACTGTAATGTGTAATGTTTCCAGCACCAAAATTATATTTCAGTTGAATTATCACAATCAAAACGTGAAATATCTTGATTGGAGGTGTGAACTAATTGGATAGTACTTACTAATTTTAAAATGTATAGTGAAAAACTTGTATTTTCTATGCTAGCAACAGTTTTGCGATGAACCATAATCTCGCATGTAAAAGTTGCGAGAAACAGTTGGATAAAGGTGGTAAGTAGTCGTTCCTTAAGGCGTCCTTAACAAGGTTTAGACTACGACACTTGTTGTATTGTATACACTCAGTCAGACACTCGATTGTTCGAGTTTGGACGCCACAATCTGGACTTTCTTCTTTGGGTGTATGCTCTATTCGTGTGTCTTTCAAAAGTCTTCTTTATTTCTTTACTTGCGACATCTTATAAAGTGTCGCGCCTTATATTTACCGACATTAGTGCCCGACATGAATCACAATTGTGTCGTAGTCTATTCTGCCTTTTAGGGAATAAAGCCTTTGTATAACAATGGATATCTTTCGGCTGATGATGATGATGATGAAGATAATGATAAAAATGATGACGAAGATGTGGCACCAGATGGAGAACGTGTGTTCGTTAACCTTAGATTTGAAGACGAACGTTCATGTAATCAAAAATTGTTTTTTTTTGTACAGATTGTGACCTATTAGAATGCCATTCAGGTTTAAGGTAACATCGGCCGGTTCAATTATCAAACCTAGGAGAGTGAGTGAAACAGCAAGACAAACCCTTTGTTTCTATTACATACATACATAAATCACGTCTTCATCCCTTACGGGGTAGCGAAGCCTAATGTAACAAGACCTAAAGGCCACGTTTAGCATGATTGTGGGCGTATAGGTGGAAAGGGGAATCAAAATAATGATGGGTTGCTAGCCGCATCGCCTTTAACATGATCCCTTAGATTTTCACCCAATCCCTCGATAGCCTTTTACCATCTGCGCGGGAACAGAAGCAACTGGTACATTATGTGTTTTTTTCTTTACAGGCCAGCATGCTTTTTTTTTAATTGATATATTATTCTCTTATCGATGAACAAAGGATTCAAATCCTATTGTAAACCCCTAACCAATCATATGCGAGGCGCCCGCTTAATCCCAGCTCTAACCGCAACCCCATAATTGAATTAAAACGTATGAAACCGCTTTGGAATTTCGTAAACAAAATTGGTTTCAATTGTAAAATAATTGATGCTGCGGCTGCTTTATTGGCGAAGATATACTGTTACGTGTACTGTGGAATCCTGGGCTTATAACAAATTTATATTCCGAGTTTTATTGTAAGTTTACGTAAGCCCATACACTTCTGCAACCTCTGTAGCGCGTATCGGCGCCAAAATGAGATCTAGGTAGGTTTTTCGTCACAAAAAATGCCTCCTACGCGTTTGCGTTGAAGTGTCAAATACTAGACTAGTTGGTGACCGTTGAATAATGTTTATACTATTTTTTAATACCGTCAAGTGTTCCCCTTGCTCAGAAAAATATAGTTCTAAATAATGAATAAAATCACGGCAATATTATCAGATATTGCATAGGTATCGAATTCTTCCATGCTTGTCTGGGAGTAAAAAAAACATAGAATTAAGTAGTTGCTTCTCTTCCCGCGCAAATTGTAAAAGCACATCGAGGGAATAGGGCGAAAATCTTAGGGATCATGTTATAGGCGATGCGGCTAACAGCCCATCACTATTTTGATTTCCCTTTCCACCTATACGCCCACAATCATGCTAATCTTGCCACCTTAGGCTCTGTCTACCTCGTAAGGGATAAAGACGTGATTTGTGTATGTGTATGTATACACTTGTTGGCTACTGGCGTGGTACCTGTATGAAAAATACGGACTACTCACGCGTGGCCCATCGCGCACTTGGGCGTTCCTTTTTATTTGAACTAACATGTACTGCCTTTCCAAATCACCAATTACACCATCTCGAGCTGATTGGGATCGCGAAATCATTGCTGATCGTCCATCAATGTCAAACCTAACCTTCCAAGGGTCGCGTATGAACTTGGATATACCCATAGCACCCTGAACTTAGCAAGTGATGTATGGCTTAATATATTGACAAATATACGAGATTACTTTGCTAAAGTAGTAAAATTTAGTATGGCGATTTAAATTTACGATGTATCTTAGAAGATAAGATAAAATAAGCGATTCGAAAAGAATCATTCGGGGTGCGAGTCGGGTTACCTCCGCGTGTGGTCACGAGCTGCGGTTTGTTTTTGCATCCGTCCGAGGGGAAGAGCAGTGCTTGGTCCGGTGCACCCTGGGCATCGGTTAGTGATTTCGCGAAATCATCGCATCGACTGATGGGGCCATATTAAAAAAAGAAGAAGAAGAATTATTTTACTAAATAGAAATTTTCAATTGTGAATAATTATGTCTTTGAATGTTGTACCTGCTTACCTGCTGCTGTTGCTGAGGCTTACCATGACGCATTAGTGCGATTCAATTGCGACTTATTTCAGGTTTTAGCTGTCATTTTTAGTATGTATCTGTCAGCGAGCGAACTTAAACTGAATCGGCGTTAGAGTGAGGACCAAAAAGTTACACACCGTTCAAGTTGCGTAAGCATTTCCACAAATTTTTCCATTGTAAAAAGTTAGTGGAAATTTTAACGCAACTTTAACGTTCGGTTGTGTAACTTTTTGATCCTTACCCGATTACCTTTTAAAACTAAAACAAACATACCATTTTACATTTATCAGTAAAAATGCATAATAATAAAGAAAGAAAAAGTATTTGCACGTAAGTTCTCAGAAGGCACAAAACGTATATTTTTTACTAACGTTAAGTATGAGAAAAAGAACATTAGCAACTAATAGCTTTTGTCTAAAGACACCATTAAAGATAGTGTTTGATAGAAGACGTGGCTGTATCAAAATTAACTTTAACAACAGAATAAAATATATTAATAAAAGCCAGTTATTACTTTTAAAAAACTTAGGAATTATGTCATAGACGATGCGGCTAGTAACCCATCTGCGCAAAACTGCACAACCTTTTTCAATATTTTTTTACCTTATTAATTGTTTATGGTTTTTAAGATGATTTTTTGATTAGACTTTTGTTTCCACCGAAAACCAGTGCCTGTTCATTTGCTCCCAAATACCATCAATCACTATTTTGATTCCCCTCGAAGGCTTACCCACCTGCTACGGGTGGTGTAGGAGTATAGCACCCGTCACGGAATGACGAGGATCCGGGTTCGATTCCCGGCCATAGCTTTACTTTTCGGATTTTTCTGTGTTCTTATTTTCAGTGTCGTATAGATTTTTTTTCCCTTTCCACCTATACACCCACATGCATGCTAATCATGGCATTTAGGTCTTGTTACCTTTGTCTACCCCGTAAGGAATGTAGACGTGATTTTTGTAAGTGTATGTTATGTACTTATTATTTATTACTAGATGTTGCCCGCAACTTCGTCTGCATAGAATTCGTTTATCGCTATCCCGCAGGATTTACGCAATTTTCCGGGATAAAAAGTAGCCTTTGTGTTATTCCAGACTATAATCTATCTATGTTCCAAATTTCAACCAGATTCGTCCAGCCGTTCTGGTGTGAAAGAGTAACAAACATCCAAACATCCATACTCACAAACTTTTACATTTATAATATTAGTAGGATTTGTTTATTTATTTATTATTCTGAAAAGGAAACAGACGACTAGCACACAACTTGAAATGAATAATTATTAATAAATACTCACGTTGCTGTTGAAGTCAGTTTGTCGTATGAAACCCTCGTCGTTACTCCTAAGAAGACTTTGAACTCAAGTTTCGCCAATCATTTCAAAACTAGCGTCCAATCTTCCTGGATCTCTCGCTCCCTTCTCGCGTATACTTGTGAGGTAATCAAATGGGGCAAGAGATAGAAATGGGGGCTCTGATTACGTTGGTTCCGGGCCACTGTATTGTGTATTACTCTGCCTCGGCTAAGAGGCTTGGAAATTGTTTTACGTGACACATTATAATGAACTGGGGGATGTTGAGCGCCTTCGGAATAACTAATGTAAAGCCGGAGACGTCGGAGAAGTGATATTTTATTTCGTTATAAGCTTATCTGAGTGAAGGGAAAGTTTGGATTTTAATGTTATAACACAATGGCACTGCGTCTTGAATACTTCAGCTTGCGGCTAGGTTAGTCTAACCTGTAGTTTGTCAGGTTTTAAAATTACATACATACACATACACAGATTACATCTTTATCCCTTACAAAGTAGACGGAGCCTAAGGTAACAGGTATTACCTAGAGGTTACATTTAGCAAGATTGTGAGCGTAAGGTGGAAAATGGAATCAAAATTGTGATGGGTTGCTAGCCTTTAACATGATTTCTATGATTTTCGCCCATTCTCTCGATGGGCTTCTACCATCTGCGCGGGAAGAGAAGCAACTGGTAAATTCTATGTTTTTTCTTTCCCAGACCAGCATGGAAGAAATATTTTTATATTTTTTTCAGAAATTTCATTATGTTTTTAGTCATTAAATTAGTTACACTTATACTCCCAGCGTAAGAGAAAAATTACCGTCTATTTACATCGCCATAACATACGTTTACTACATGGCTCTTGGCCTACCTATTACTTACTGTATCGTTCTACTCGCAAAAGGAAAACATTCCCCTTCAAGTCTCATGTAACAACTTATTCACCATAATGAGGCGTTCCGAACTAACCGAGTAGGTACGATGCAGTTTACCTTTACCGCTTTCATAGCTCTCTGAATATACACCCCGTTAAATGCGCACAAAACAAAGTATCGCATTAAATTTAACCGCACGAGCCTTTTCATTTGCGTGGCTGCAACTATAATGGTGCTATTACACTAATGATAAGAGTAACCGTCTGAATTTGGCCGGCAAACTTGTTGCGAATATTTCTATGCTGTAAGGTATGTAAGAAGCTGGCGGTTCAACTAGATACTTTTGAAACTATTAATTTCTTTTTGATACAAAAAAGTAAAAAAATACAATTCTTTTTTGCAAATTGGCCGCCAAGGTCTCTTTTACGTGTTTTTATTTTAAACTACCAGCGTATTCGGAAAGGCCATTGTTGCCAAGAAGAATGCGGCGCAAAAAACTTGGAAGAAAGTGAATTTTACTACAATACTTAAATTCTACTTAATTTTTTTTTTTAATCTAATATTTTAACGAGGCTTGAGTGCACCAATGGTGACTATGTCAGCCTCATGGGAAAACTTAAATTTAATATTGCATTCTACTTAAAATAAATGGGATGTACCTACCTATAAGGTCCCGAGCCTTAAATAAAATTAGTCTAGACTAGAGATATATAAAGTCTGTAATAGTGTACGGTGGAAAACAAACAAGTGGGTGGCTTTTACACGCTGGTTTCCGTGGTTTATATCTCCACCTAACCTTGAAGTCCACTTCAATCCAACGCATTCGTCAATTTTTTTTGATAAAAATGTATTTTATTACTTTTGTCATTTTTCAAAAGTTTCCGAGATTTGACAATTTATACGGAAGCTCTCCGCGACTTGCACTACACTATACGTTTAATCGATCATTTCGTACCTATCATGATATTTGAATTTCAATAAATTAACTCCTCAACTGGCCAGCTGTCTCCGATTAAGTACAGGTTTGGAACGTGAGCCAGGTAACTCGATCCAGGCTGGCACCAGAGTTCGGAGTAACTTTGTCGGCAGTACGGCACTACAGGGTATTTGTATGGAAATTGGATTTGCCCACCGGTCCTCTCTCCCGAATAAGGAATTAAAAAAGCAACACATCCACAGCCAATAGGCGGTCTAGGAAAGGGCAATTACACGAAGCTACATTTTTGACCGTTAAAGTTAATAAACGAACGAATGAAATACTTATTATGAACCACTTTACACCTATCAAAATCGTAAGTTCATTTTACAAATAGACCGTGAAGAGTTATTTTAAGGGTACAAACAAACAAACATAAATCACGTCTTTATCCCTTACGGGGTAGACAGAGCCTAAGGCAACAAGACCTAAAGGACACGCTTAGCACGGTTAATAGCGTATAGGTGGAAAGGGGAATCAAAATAATGATGGGTTGCTAGCCGCACCGCCTATAACATTATTGCTATGCCCATTCCCTTGATGGGCTTTTACCATCTGCACGGGAAGAGAAGCAACTGGTACATTCTATGTTTTTTCTTTACTCCCAGATCAACATGGAAGCATATTTAAGAGTAGGTACGTATTAAAATTTTAAACCTGCATACATCTGCGAAATAATCCAATGGTGTGTGTGAAGTTCCCGACCCACACTGGGCCCGCGTGGGAACTATAGCCCAAGCCCTTTCGTTCTGAGAGGAGGCCTGTGCCAAGCATTGGGACGAATATAGGCTGGAGATGATGATGATGTTTATTTTGCATAATTCGCTCAAAATAATGGTTCAAAATTCATAAATATATTCCTCAGAAAATGGCAACTTACTTGACAGGATGGTATGAAATGAACCAGTCTGTAGATAACGCGTTCAAAAAAGTTCGTCTAGCTAGTAGTTTCACTGAAAATTGCGTAACACTTTTCGAATCATTGTGAATTTTGACCCACTAGGCATTCCTAACCAGTATTTCGATCTGCACCTCTGCATGTATTTTTTTGAAACTACATACTGGCAACACGAATAAAAGCATGTTCAGCTCTGGACAATTTACCTAATTCCCTTGGACTGGTGCCCAGGTTTTTAAGGCGAGTAGTTTTCAGCGAGACATTATTGTTTTAAAACGTAGAATTCGAGGTTTTAAACATGTCCGTTCTCTGTGTCGTTTTAGCAACTGTGGGGAATTTTGACTTTGTAATGGCAACCTTTAAATTTTAGAATAAAATGCCAAGTTTAAAGTTTTCGAGGAGACGGGTTGGTTATACCAACTTTTTAGTTTAAGTAAATGCAAATAAGATAAATAATGAAGTGTTTTATCATTATACAAACAAACACTCCGCTGAAATAATCCGCAATAGTTTTAAGACCCCTTGTATTACTTTACTGTAGCTGTTTTAATATACATACATACATATATCACGTCTTTATCCCTTACCTACGGGTACGTTTAGCGTGATTAAGGGCGTCACGAAAGGGAAATCAAAATAGTGATGGGTAGCCGCATCGCCTATAACGTGATTCCTAAGACTTTCGCCTATTCCCTCGATGGGCTCTTACCATCTGCGCGGGAAGAGAAGCAACTGGTAAATACTATGTTTTTTCTTTACTCCCAGAACAGCATGGAAGAACCAACATTGTCATTAAAGACTCCAAACTATTTATAGCTTCACACTCCTTTTAGGTACTTGACACACATCTAAACAACTTTGCATGTGTGCGTCCATCTGAATTACATCACAATAATTGTTCTCATCGTCAGAATTAGTCGCATGCCCACTATTCAAACATTTGTTTACGTAACTAGTAGGCTCTAGGGGTTATTCCAGGCTGGTACCGTATTTAATTTTCGGGGTATTGTTCGAAAAATAGAAAACAAAAGCGACTCGCGTCGTTGTTCAAACGTTCAGTTGTTTACAGAGTGACGGTATTTAGTGTAGTCTTTAGGACCTATGTTTTGTTTGAAGCCTACGTACAGTCTTTGTTGAAGTTAAAACAATAAAATTAATAAGTTGGTTGTTTTGTGAATTTGAGTGTACCTAGTGCATTCACGTGCAACTGTTGCGCGGATATAGATCAAAAATGGTTTATATTTTCACATACAAGCGGATAGGCCACAAATTTCAACTCAATAACTTATTTTATTAATAATATTAGGTATACAAACTATTAAAAACTAAATAACAATAAAGAACGCTAAAACTAGGAAAGTTGTTTTAAAGTAAATTAAGTTAAAATGATTCACCCCCCTCCCCTGTTTCGTGGCTGGTTTGTGTGGTATAACGGATAATTAAGTTTGTGGTATTTATATGTGTTTTATGTGGCAGTAGTGGAGGGAGGGATTACGTGAAAAACATATTATATATTTCACAAAGGCTTGGTTATCTTGCACGTGAGTACCGGAGTAGCAAGGTAAATATTTTTCTTCATTACCTTAACTTTTTCATGCCTCTCATCAATCCAACTCCAACTCAAGTTGAGACTTGAGGGCCCTCAGCGTAGCAAACTCCCAGAATGCTTAGCGAACTGAACACAACACACTCCGCTAATTAGTAAATATAGCATGTCATCAAACGGGATGAAGTTGCCCTTAATTAGCTCAAGGCAAAATTTTGAATGCCCTTCAAACAAACAGGGTTGTCGAAGCTGCAATGTTTTTAGCACACTCCTCGATTCCCGGTCGTTTTGAGACAGATATCAGTAGCATCATTACCTAACACGCTCGCAATCGCCATCGTCTTCATTTAGACAGTTCATGTATGGGCTGACAATTGCCATCGGAATCAGCTAGCTGTCACATTCATGCAAAAACTTTAAAAATGAACACGACGGCGATTGCGAGCGAGTTAGGTAATAAGCCTACAGATTATCCAAATAACAACACTTGTATTGAAATGAAGCATGTACTCTTTTTAACACAGTGACGTCAAAGCTGAAATTTAGTGACGGGAAATACGATTTAAGAACACTGATTCGGTTTTAAACAATAAACGTTTCTTGCTTCTGGCCCGAATTTAACGCCATAATGTAATTTGCCATAAGTATTTTTTTTCTGAAACCGTGTTTTTACAGGAGCTTTGAAATAGCCATACTGTAGAACTTTAACCTGTTTGTTAGGTATATTTTGGATAATCTTGAACAATCAATATTTTAAGAGAAAATTAAGTAACAAGAGAAAAATGAGTACCTACAGCAAACAATACATTTATGTCAGTTGAAACCATGACAAACGAGTCGATAAGAAACAGCTTGTAACCGGTACTAACCGCTCTAACGCGATCTTAGAACTTAATACAATACAAATACTCTTTATTGAACACCACAAATCAGTACAAAACAATACAGAAACAAAGAACAAAGTAGACAATAGGCAGTATTATCGCTTAATAGTGATCTCTACCAGACAACCAATGAAATAAATTTGGAGACAGTTTAAGTAGGTGACGGAAACAAATAGACAGGATAAACGCAGGGTAATATTTTTTTTTGTTTATTAACCTTGTTACCCAGGGTGCGTCGGCCGCTATATTTCCCCTCTTTCCTTTGATGTAGGGGAACTGTAACGCTCGAAGATATTAGGAGGTTCCTGAACTCCGACTCCAAAACTTCAGTCGTTCATCACACAATCTGCGTCCACATCTCTTCGAAACATGATTAGACATTTTCACAGCACACTTTTTAATTAAGAAGCATCCCGGGAACTGGCATCTGAGTTTGAGCAACCTTATTCGAATGATTTTTGCCAACTTACGTCGTTGGGAATTGTTAACGTTTTGCCATAGAGGAAATAACCATGTAGAGCGGGGCTGTCCAATTTTGCAACAGATTAGAAAAAAACGAAAATCGCGGGCGGTAGGGCCTTGTGCAAGGCCCGTCCGGATCGCTACCACCATCTTACTCGCTAATCCTGCCGCTAAGTAGCAGTGCTTACTCTGCTGTGTTCCGGTGTGGAGAGTAAGACAGCCGGGGAAATTACGGGCACAAGAGGCATTTCATCTCAGTCCTCTAGGTTGGCAACGCATCTGCAATCCCTCCGGGGTTGCGGGTGTCTATGGGCAGTGGTGATCACTTACCATCAGGTGACCCACTTGCTCGTTTGCCTTCCTATTCATATATATATATAATTTACTTTGCTATAATACTACGCGACTACAAGTGCAATACAGACAAGTGTAAAGTGGGTGACAGATGAGCGAGTAAGTTCGCGTACTTACGGTTCGACGCCTTTACTAGCCTAGTAGCCTAGTGGTTTGACCTGTGGCCTCTCAAGGAGAGGGCCGTGGGTTCGAGCCCAGCACCTCTGAGTTTTTAGGAATTTATGTGCATTTGAAATTTACCATGAGCTTTTCGGTGAAAGAAAACATCGTGAGGAAACCTGCACACTCCTCAGCAATTCAATGGTGTGTGTGAAGTTACTATTCGCACTAGGCCCGCGTGGGAACTGTAGTCCAAGCCCTCTCGTTTTAAGAGAAGGCGCTGTACCCAGCAGTGGGACGTATATAGACTGGGGATGATGATAATACTTATAAATCATGATCTTAGCATCGGCAGGCCACTAAGATTGAAGCAGTTGCCACATTGTTCTGGCGTATTTTTTTAATAATTTGTGTGGCGTCTCCACTCTATAACCTTTTACCTCCATGCGTTTTACACGCGATGGGAGACAGTGTGAAAATGGAAAACATGGGAATAATGTTACACATCTGTTTCAATCAATTGTAAGCGCTATTCCTGTACACTTACGATCTACGTGAATGTGTTATGATTATTTATTTCTAATATTTGGTATTAAATGTATTGTGTATTTCTTGTCACTAATGAGTGGAGTTTGAATTGAAATTGCGATTTGATGTATGGATGCGAAGTTGGAATTCGTTTCAAATAAGTTTGGTTTTACTTTGATTTTTGACACACACACACTCACACACACACGCACGCACACACACACACACACACACACACACACACACACACACATACACGGCAAACTTATAACACCCCTCTTCTTGCGTCGGGGGTTAAGAACGCGTTTCCGCAAATGTCTCGATCGAAACGGCAACAAACCGGAGCGTTACCATGACGTCTTAATGCGATTCAATTCCGATTCAATTTAGGTTCGCACGCTTTCAGATCCATACTAAAAATGGCAGTTAAAACCTGAACTGAGTTGGAATTGAATCGCATTAAGACGTCAAGGTAAGGCCCCTTCTCAAAGCATTTGATATTTTAACGCTAACGCAATGGAGATAATTTTTGTGTGAAAACTTACGCCAAGCGTACCGTACAAAATTCAATGCATGCATGTATGCATGCATACATCACGTATTTATCCCTTACGGGGTAGACAGAGCCTAAGGTAACAAAACCTTAAGGCCACGCTTAGCATGTTTAGCATTAACGGCGTATTATATAGCTGGAAAGGGAAATCAAAATAGTGATAGGTTGCTAACCGCATCGCCTTTAACATGATTCCAAAGACTTTCGCCCACTCGATGGGTTTTTACCATCTGCTCGGGAAGAGAAGCAACTGGTGAATTCTATGTTTTTTCTTTACCAGACCAGCATGGAAGTTACAAATTCAACTCTTTGCACAAAATCGTGTTTCTCAAGACAATCTATCACGACACCTGGTACCGTCGCGCATGACCTAAGCCAGCATGGCGGAATACATCAACCCAAACGAGGAAAGTTTGATTGGGTTCGCTTCAGAAATTCATTAGGCCAGACATCCGAGCGGAATTACCCGCCGTTTTGGTAAAAAGTTTGCTGGCACAGCCTTACGACGCAATGCTGAAGTAGCAGCAGCTAATATTACACCAATATGTCATGGAAATAGGTCTCTGTTACTAGCAGAGCTGAAGACAATCTTGTGTGTAACTTTAACGTACGAAAATTAGAAACGAACACAAATTACAAACACATAGGTTAAGAGTATCCGAAATAGTGGCGTTGCAACAGGGTGGCAGGGCTGGCAAAATGCCACGGGCCCCCGACCCAAGAGGGCCCCGGCCCACGAGGCCGCGAGCTCAAAAATATTTTAATTAAACTGAGTACAACGTGACGATTTTTACTGATAGTCCCATCAAAAGAATTTGCCACGGGCCCCAGATGGTAGAGTTACGCCACTGATCCGAAACCAACGAACATGTATGAAATGATTAATAAATGTGGATGAAGCAAAAGAGGTGTCAGGATCGTAGCAAATGGAACAAAGTGTTCTCTACCTACTCCTGTGAGAATGGGGAGGGGTAAATCCGTGACCCTAGTAAATTCAGAAAGACAACGGAACTGAAAAGGTTATGAACCACTGCCTTAGTAGATTTGTATGATACACATGGGTTATTTTGGGTCAATCCAACAATAATGACATTTAAATTGACACGGTAACTTCTTTAAAAGAGATTTTGTAAACTGCAACTGCAGTTATTCGGCGCGAAAATTATGTGTATCTGTTGCATAAACTTATCAGTGTACAGTCAAGTGTAATAATATGTATTTAGACAAAGATTCAAAAATAAGTACCACACGCTCTTACACCGGCGTAGTAAGGTCGTGGGACATATTTTTGACAAGTTCCTATCAATACTTATTTTTGCACTTCACCGTACGTAGGTATAGTTCTAGAGTTGCAAAGAAGCGCCTGATTTCAATTAAGTAAGCAGAGGTTCGTAACATTTTCTTCTATATTCTTTCAAAAAACTCAGTTTAAATTTTACTTTATGAGACTCCTGAAGAAGCATGTAGTCTAATGAGGTTGTTGAACTCTGTGCCAGGTGTCGGTAGAATGTATATTTTGCTGTAGTTACAAAGTTAATGTATTGTGCAGGAAGGGATTCATATTTTTTCTTCTTGAAATAATGTTTATTGAAAAAGAAAACAATAAAAACCGTCAAAACTTAAAAATAAGGTATAAACATTAAAATGTTGTTTCATGGAACCACTGCGGAATCTTTTCACTTTAAATGTTAAAGTCGCATATCAAATTATCGTGAAAAGTTTTTGCACAATCAGGTTTTTTATCGTACAAACTCTTAAGCCTTTCGGGGTCGTAACAAGAACGTTACTTGTACACCTCTTTTCTATGAAAAACATTTGCGGTATCAAAGTTTATGCTCCCTTTAAAAATGTAATATAATTTGCACTCCGCTAAATGTATGAAGGTAAGGTATGCAACCATTCCATTATCATAAAAAGTGTTGGTTTGCTGTATAGCAGCGCAGTGCACAGATGTTGAACAGTGTTTCAAAACAATATTAACACTTAGTGATATTTTTCTTAAATGGACACCTTGTCTTGTTGTTTCTGAGTTAAGCCACTAAACGAATAAAGTTACAAAAAAGATAGATGGTAGCGCCGCAGAGTGAATACTTTTTTGTATATGTAAGTTCTCTTTGGACTGGCGGCTTCCGTCAAAATTTATTATGTCTATTGTTTATAAAGAAGAATCTGTTTAACGTAAAAGTCAATTGAAAAACATAATGTATCTTATAAAACTATAATAATTTAATGTAAATAAAGTAAAGAAAAGAAAGTTTACGACGCAGAGGAGGGGCGCCCCCGAGTGCAAGAACAACTGGCAACAGATCTCAAGTAAGTCTTATATTTATTTCCTGGCACTTGGAAGTCGCCCCTTTAATTTTAATATCTCCATACTTAAACATTTATTCTCCCTGCGGCGCAACTAATAGAGGTTTCGACAGGAAAATTGATGGAAGAACGCTGTTACAGTCTGAAATACAATGTTTTTGAGGAACAATTAAAAAAAAAATATGACGATCTTTGCACAGTTCTTTCATCAAAATCAGCATCTACAAATGGACCATACCGTGAGACTATTATTAGGGTTCCGTTTTCTCTATTTTGACTAAGACAGCCGATTTTTTTTTTATTGATAACGTAGCAATTTATTACTGTTTTATCAATAGTCACTGTTACCAGTATGAGTTTTCGTCGCTCCTCGGAATTACGAAGAAATAAAACTTTTATAATACCCTGAAGTTTTAGGGCCTGGTTTTTTGCCGCTTTTTAAAATGTTTGTCATCCCTGTTTACATTCGGGGTCGGTTTTTTCAGCAGTTTGTTTCGGGTCTTCAACGTCGAGACGTCTTTGCGATATCTTTCGTTAGTTTTATGTTCATTCAACACTCTAACAAAATGCCTGTAAATATGTAAGTACTCTTACATATTTACAGGCAACCGTTTCAAATATTTATTACGCACTCACGGAGTGTTCATTCAAAACAAGCGTTTTGTAAGTAAATATAATTAGGTGTGTTTCGAAATCTCGATAAAGTCGTCTATATAAGAAGTTGTCCGAGTGATCAAATTAGATTGAATCTTAGCCTACCATGATCGAAATGAAATTAATACAATACTTTAATTTAATTGAGTGGGGTCATTTCTTACCAGATTCCTGAACTACTTTTGAAGACCAGAGAGAATAAAAGAACATGCAAAATTAATGCTTACATATATATACATACATATATACATAAATCACATCTTTATCCCTTACGGTGTAGACAGAGCCAGAGGTAACAAGACTTAAAGACCACGTTTAGCATGATTGTGAGCGTATGGATGGAAAGGGGAATCAAAACAGTGATGGGTGGCTACCTACATCGCCTATATAACATGATCCCTAAGATTTTCACCCATTCCCTCGATCACCAATTACTTACATTTTAATAATTTCATATGCACCCCAATTAGGTACCGGTGAAACAATAATTTGAAACAATTTGCCATTCAGAAAATAAAAAATAATTATTAATTATATGCATGTAATTGTTACTATGTATGTACGTAATTAATTGGTAATTAATGTAAAATGTAAAATGTATTATCTGTCCTGAATAAACATTATAAATAAATAAACAAAAACACACCTTGTTTCTTTTTAATGCTCTACCTCTCTTCCTTTAATTGGAACAAAAACAAGTGTCTTTCGCCTTAATTGGAACCCTAAAAGTTCAATCTTTAAATAAAAACAAACAGAAAACAACAAAGCGGTCACTAGAAGTCAACACACCAGCTGCATGTTAAAATGACAGTTTGTTTGGGCCACGTACAACTAAACTTTTTGACTGATTAGAGACAATATTGACTTTTTACTTGTTACGGGTCGAGTTTCGCATAGTGATTGAACTCGTTAAAACAATTGAAAGTCGACTTTTCAAACGGTTTTTATTGAAACAGATGAACGTAGCTACGAGAGAAGAATTTTGTTTACGTTCACATGAACCATTTATTTTAACAAAATACAAAGCAATATCGATGTTTAATATTAACTACTTAAACATAAAAATATAAATGTGTTACAAGATAAATTAATTGGACTAAAACTAAAATAAATTTAAAAACGTACTCCCCCGCGGCATTGAGCCAAAGATACACAGTAGACAGTCTACCCCGTAAGGGATAAAGACGTGATGTATGTATGTATGTAGTTCTAGAAAGGATCGAGTCTATTTCACGCGCGACACTATCTCGCGCTCTCTTGTACTAAGCCTCTAGTGTAAGTTTTCGCATATAAAAACATCTCGAACGAGTTCACATAAACGTGTCAATTGAGAAAATTGGCAGCACCACTTGCGACACCACAACAAACTGTTCTCATAGTATTTGACATTGAGACCTATTTTGTGACCGAAAACCTACATTAACCATATAGCCATGCTGAGTATACAAAATTTCTTATTTCTAGACTATGTGGTTTTATACGTGAGTTATCCGTTTATGTGTAATTATGTGGTTAAGATTTTGTAATTTTACATGTTATGTATGTATTCTATTTTTAAGCCAAATTTCAAGTCAGTTACATGAAAAGCACTTGGTAGGTAATCTTGTTTTTTTTTTTTTTTTTTTTTTTTTTTATATGAATAGGAAGGCAGTTTTTACAGTCATTATTCGTTAGCACAAAGGGCTTCTAATTGCTCGCAGTGCAATGCCCCTGAGTGTATCTGAGCAGTATCGCGACTAGTGAATAACGACCAGCTAGCAGACAGGCTGATTTGTAGTACTCTAAGAGCTAGTAAGAGATTCTAAGAGTCTAAGAGTTAGAGATTGATGACTGTGGATGAAGCGAAAGAAATATGTCAGGATCGTAGCAAGTGGAACAAAGTAGTCTCTGCCTACCCCTATGGGAAAGAGGCGTGACGGTATGTATGTATGTATGTATGTATGTAAGAGCTAGTAACAGCCAGTGAACACCCCATACTAAACACGCGTCCACTCCAAACTAAACATACGCACATTAGGTATTTATTTATCACATCTTTCTATACGTATAATGCTGAGCCAGCGACCGTTTCGCTTTCGCGAAGACACACATAATGCTGAGCATCTATTTTCAATGTCTGTGTTTTTTTCTTGTTTTTTTTTTTGCTATAAAAATGTGTATATTCTCAATATTCATATTCAAATCAGTAGAAAGTTCGTGACTGTACATTAAACAAATTCATCAAAAATAGAGCGCTAACGATTAGGAAAGAGTGAAACACAAAAATGTATGGATGTGTTCATTTAGCTATGTCTGTGTTTCCAAATCTCCAAAAGCGCATAATGCATGTGTGCGTGTGTCCCAAAATTATGGCAAATGGTACATTCGGATCTTCAATTTTATCGGACAAAATTATAGACAATGGGCTTATCTTTATTAGTGGCTCTTTAATAGAGATTGATACAGTATCGAAATTAGTACACTACCTCTTAGTCTATCTTTGCCACACACTTCACTCCAATACGAACATAGCTGTAGTCACATACATCGGACAATTTGTTAGACTTGTACCTCAACAGTATCAACTCCTTGCATCAATTTACAATTTACTTGTTGTTGCTACGACTCTGACAAACCTCTTTCGCTTCATCCACATTAACTCTTCACACTTGACGTGACCTTTTTCAATAGGGTACTCTCTCTTCCAGCTAACCTGAGTAATTAATATAGGATGACCATTTATCCAGTTGTTATTGGTTTTCACAATTACACAGTCATAATTAATTAGATAGTAAGATAATCGCGTAAGACCTCACCTATTAAATTAAATTTTGATTGGTTGTCAATATTTTTTAACTCCTGATCACCGTTTAAAAATCATCGTGTAGGTATATTATGGATTAATTGGAAAGAGAAGTGACACTACTGTAGTACTTTAACAAACTCTAGAAAAAGCAGTAGGTATAGTGCCGGACGGCTATAAAGTAAGGTCCCGAGTTAATTCCCCGCTCTGCAACCCATTTAGCAAGCAGCAGTCGCCCTGCACAGTACAATCACCCTGTAATTGCATTGACTCGGGCTGACTCGTCACTAAGATGTGAACGTTCACACTTATAGATACACAGACACAACTGGGAGTTGAATTAAATCAATTAAATGGCAAAGGGTTTGCAGTTTTAGAGATCCTCTCGTAGCTTCGTCATGTGTCTGTTCGTAAGGTCGTGTTATTCCCCCGAAGGTTGGATGTACCCCTTCTAATAATTATAAATGCGAAAGTAACTTTAACTAAACAAAAAATGTTACCTTGCTACTCCGCTACTCACGTGCAAGATAACCAAGCCTGTGTGAAATATTATACGTTTCTCATGCAATCCTTTCCACTACTGCCAATAAAACACACATAAATCCCACAAACTTAATTATTAAAAAAGGTTTTGCATTTGTAACAGTTGAGCATTAAACTTTGATAATGATCCCGTAGAGGGATCGAAACGCATCAGTGTTTGTGTGGTGTGAGAGGTAATAAAGTTTGTGGGATTTATGTGTGTTTTATTGGCAGTAGTGGATGGAGGGTTGCATGAAAACATATATATTTCACACAGGCTTGGTTATCTTGCACGTGAGTAGCGGAGTAGCAAGGTAAAATTTTTTGTTCATTGAAATGGACCTCCGCAAAGTAACGCCTGATTCAATAAAATATGTAACTTTAACTGCATGTCTGTCTATTACGCTTACGCCACTGAACCGATTTTAATGAAGTTTGGTACGGAAGTAGTTTTAGTCCCGGAGAAGGACATAGAATAGTTTTTATTAGGTAACATCGCATAGTTTACGCAGGATAGCGACAAGTACGTGAATTCTGCATAGACGGAGTTGCGGGCATCCGCTAGTAATAGTATCCGAAAAAGTGGTAGGAATAAAAATATGTAACGAATCCGAAAACGAACCGCAGCTCTTGACCACACGCGGAGGTAAGCCGACTTGCACCCCTTGAGAAACTTCGTTAGCGGGATGAAGAACGATGTGACAGCTGTCATTAGAACTGGCGCTAGCTTCTCGTGCGTCGTAGTAGTTAGGCAGAAGCCAATTAGGTGGCGCTAGGGTCGCTACAATATAATAGTCTTAGGTAATCTTGTAGGTACTCATTAAATCAACCTAAAGAAAGACTACGTTGAATGGTGACGGATGTTACCAGCTAAAAGTGTTATGCCATACACCATCCTTCCTATGGTCCAATCGGCATAACGCTGCCGATTGGATCAGTTAGAACTGACCGTGTGTGGGAGTGGAATGGCATGACAGCTGACTCCGTCCCACGTCAGTTCTAACTGGTCATACAGATTGGACAATAGGGAGGACGGTGTATAGCCAGAGTATCCTACATTATACATTGAATCAGTATACCCCAAAGTCATTGAATATTAATAAATCGTGTTACGATTTACTCTATTAATATTTAAAATGGACCCTTTCCGATGCCATATTCCGAGTACGAGTGCTTTGCCAAAAAAAATCTAAAAGCCATTTGGAATTTCTCACAAAATATTCGAATGAAACCACTCACCGAAGGCAATTTCCTTTTTTGCAGTAACGCGGCCACCTATCACACAGTATTGAATCGTAAAGGAAATACATTATATTTTTTTTATATAAGAGGGGGCAAACGAGCAGACGGGTCACCTGATGGAAAGTAATCACCATCGGCCAGGGACACATGCAAGACTTGGGGAATCACAGGTGCGTTGCCGGCCCTTTCAGGAACAGGAAGGCTCGCTTCTTTAAAGAGCTTAGTAACCCTTTGAAGGATAAATACGACTGTTTTTACATATATGCGTATGTTTATCCGTTGCCTAGTATCTATAGTACAAGCTTTGCTTAGCTTGGGACTAAGTCAATCGGTGTAAATTGTCCTACAATATTTTATTTATATTTAACTAGCTTCTGGCCGCGACTTCGTCTGCGTAGAATTATACATTAAAACCTTCCTCATGAACCACTCTATCTATTAAAAAAACCGCATCAAAATCCGTTGTGTAGTTTTGAAGATATAAGCATACATAGGGACATAGGGACATACGGACAGAGAAAACGACTTTATTTTATACTATGTAGTGATGATGTAGTGATGTAGGCAATTAGCTGATAGCTATACTGATCGGTCGGCTCAAGGTCAAGCAAAACACCGAAAAGAAAACAGATTATTCAATTCAATATTGTTTAGTAAACTTTTCCAAATATAATTTGATACTATAAATCCATAATTCTAAGTGGCATTAATTCACGTAGAGTATACTCAACTCGTCCGTCTTGTTTACACGTAATTAAAAACTATCCACGTGTTTTGGTAAGCCGCTCAACTTTAGTGCATTTTGTATTCGTATTTTGTACCTAGCGCACTCACTCCCCTGAGTTTTTCGGAATTTATATGCGATATTACATTTAATAAATATCTTAGGATCTTCCATGCTGGTCTGGGAGCAAAGAAAAAACATAGAATGTACCAGTTGCTTCTCTACCCGCGCAGATGGTAAAAATCCATCGAGGGAAAGGGCGAAAATAATAGGAATCATGTTATAGGCGATGAGGCTAGCACCCCATCACTATTTTGATTCCATTTTCCACCTATACGCCCACGATCTTGCTAAATGTGGCCTGTAGGTACCTGTTACCTTAGGCTCTGTCTACCCCTTAAGGGATAAAGTAAAGACGTGATTTGTGTATGTGTATGTATTAGGACAAATTACACCAATTGACCCAGCCCCAAACTAAGCAAAGCTTGTACTATGGGTACCAGGCAACGGATAAACATACTTATATAATGTAGATAAATACATACTTAAATACATACAACATCCATGACTCGGGCACAAACATTCGTATTCATCATACAACTGTCTGCCCCTGCCGGGATTCGAACCCGGAACCTCTAGCTTCATAGTCAGGGTCACTAACCACTAGGCTATCCGGTCGGCATTTGAAATTTACCCTGAGCTTTTCAAACACAATGGTGTGTGTGAAGTTCCCAATCCTACTATAGCCCAAGCCCTCTCGTTCTGAGAGGCCTGTACCCAGCAGTGGGACGTATATAGGCTGGAGATGATTTATACAGTACTAGCTTTTGCCCGCGGCTTCGCACGCGTGAACCATAAGTATTTCAAAGAAGCTAGCAATCAAGCAAGCGAACAACCAAACCTGCAAGCTTTCAAGCATGCATGCAAGCATGTAAGTATGCAAGCAGGCATGCAAGCAGGCATGCAAGCATGCAAGCAAGCGTGCAAGCAAGCATGCATGCAAGTAAGCACGCAAGCATGCATGCATTCAAGCAAGCATGCAAGCATGCATGAAAGCAAGTATGCAATCAAGCATGCAAAGCAAGCACTCAAGCAAGCATGCAAGCAAGCCCCCGCATTGCCCCGCTACCTTGATTTTTCTGAAACTGTAAATATTGCAGGATTTTTATAAAACAAACCTAACCTAACCTATAGGGCTGTCCTAAAATATACCCTAAATAGCTTTTTCCCGCGACTTCGTACGCGCTATGATGTAAAACGAAAAAATACGTTTTTTCCCGTTCCCGTGGAAATTTTGGGGAGTGCTTTCGGAGTACACTTAAAGCCTTTAAAGAAACACACGTTATAAATGTTAAGTCTCTTTCTTCCGCTGTTTCGTCTGGAAACGTAAAATCCCGTTTTTTCCCGTCCCTGTGGGCGTTTCGGAAAATCCTTTCTTAGTGTTCCCCTACACTCCCGAATATACCTACGTGACAAATTTCAACTTTTCCCCCGCGTCCCGTTTTTCCCGTTCCCGTAAGAATTTCGCCAAATAGACCAATTCCCGAAATTCTTACGGGAACTCCTACACTCCCCAAGGAACCCACTTGCAAAATTTCAGCTTTCTACGACCAGTAAAACGAAAAATCCTGTTTTTTTCCCGTTTCCGTGGGAATTTTGGAAAGTACTCTCTTAATGCTCCTCTACACTCCCGAAGCAACCTACATGCCGAATTTCAGCTTTCTGCAACCAGTAAAACGAAAAGTCCCGGTGTTTCCGTTCCCGTGGGAATTTCGGGAAATCCTTTTGTAGTGCTCCCCTACACTCCCCAAGAGAACTTGAAGGCCAAATTTCAGTTTTATACGACCAGTAAAACGAAAAATCGATCCCGTAGAACTGAATACATAAATCCCGTTTTATTCCTTAACCCGTGGAAATTTCCAAAAATCCTGAAATGAGTTTATTAGTTTTGTAATCACCTACTTATGTATCAAAATTGAAGAGTCTAGTTATTATAGTTACTGAGATAGCGTCACTCAGAATCGAATATATCATCATCATCATCATCATCATCTCAGCCATTACAAAGAATCGAATATATAATTCCCGTTTTTTCCTTACCCCGTGGGAGTTTCCAAAAATCCTTCCTTAGTGGATGCCTACATTGTATAAGGTATCTATGTGCAAAATTTCAAGTCTCTAAGTCCAGTGGTTTGGGCTGTGCGTTGATATATAGTTAAGTCAGTCAGTCAGTCAGTCAGGACTTTGAATTTTATATGTATAGATTACATGACGGTGTGAACGAAACCGACCTTTAAACGTCGACCTAGCAAATGCTTGTAAAAATTGGCCCGGCAGTTGATAATAAAAGGGTAGAGTGCGCTCTGTGTGTGCTACCTGGGGGCTACTATGAAATTCGAGATTCGCAGTTCTTATTCTATCCCTCTCAGTCCCCTATTAACGACTATGAGTGTGAGCGGGACGGCACGAAATGAATTTTGAATTTTTTTGCTTTGGAGTAGGCCTGTTGGCACAAATACTCTAGTCACGATCGGCAACTTTCAGAGTTTGATGGCTGACTGGGGCACGCTTTGTATAGTTAAGTAGCGAGTACAGTTGCTGTCGCGACAATAACTGGCTAACAGTTTGCGTAGCAAGCGTGTGAACCAAGAATTCTTGGTCATTTTGATACCTGCTGTGGGTGGTGTAGGGGTACCACGCGTCTCGGAATGACGAGGATCTGGGTACGATTCTCGACCATAGCTTTAGTTTTAGGATTTTTCTGTGTTCTAATTTTCAATGTCATTTAGAAATTTAATTTTGATGGACGACAAATTTTTCATCGAATAGTCAGTTCTCATAATTTTATTTAGCGTAATTTGGTTTCATCCACTATTATTATCTGTTCTTAACTCTTACGAAAACAAACACGAAAGTTATATCATCAATTATTTATTTTATTAAGCGTTTCAAGAGGCAGAACTATGTGATTTTTTTTTAAAACATAAAAAAAAGTTAAATAATGTTGATCAAACGAAGTTTTCGTTTTAACGAATGGTGTTGCAAACTAAATATATTTTGGTTTCAATATAGTTTGAAAATAGGCCATGTATAAGCAAACAATATGCCATCATCCATAAAACCGCTCAGTAGCTCCAGAGTTTATTAAAATACCAAATAAAAAATCATCGACATAAAAAAGAAAATGGACATACGCAAAAAACAATCCAAACATTGTCGCCTGCGTGGATAATGTAAGCAAAACGGCCGATTGTCGGATTCAACCTAATGAAATCAAATAAGAGGCGCTTTTGAAAACAAAAAACGGTGTTTCAACGTATCACGTGTTTTTAATTAAAAGGTGACACTGAGGGTGTTCCATTAAATCTAGGGGCAAATCGTTTAGATGTCAAGAAGTTAATAATTTTGCGGGTGGTAGGATCTTGTGCAAGGTCTACTGACAAGTCGCCAATCCTGCCGATAGGTAGCGGTGCTTGCACTGTTGTATTTCAGCGTAGAGAGTAAGGTAGCCGATGAGGTTAGGTGGCTCACGAGTTATTCTATTTTTGATCTCTTGGTTGGCAACGCATCTCTAACCCTTCGGTGTGCACACTTACTCTTAAGTCCTCTTAGGTACTTTTTTACTGCTCCATTTTATAAGTAAAAAAAAAAATCTTTCATGCTGGTCTGGGAGTAGAGTAAAACATAAAATATACCAGTTGCTTCCCTTTTCGCGCAGATGGTAAAAGCCCATCGAGGGAATGGGCGAAAATCTAAAATCATAATATAGGCGATGCGCCTACAACCCATTAGGTTTTGATTCCCCTTTCCATACGCCCACAGTCATGCTAAACGTGGCCTTCAGGTCTTGTTACCTTGGGCTCTGTCTAGCCGTAAGGGATAAAGACGTGACTTATGTATGTATGTATGTCTGTATCTGACAGCGAGTGAACCTAAATTGAATCGGAATTGAATCGCATTAAGACGTCACGGGAACCCTTAGAACTTTCTGTTTACAATTTCATTAAAACACGGCGCAAAAAGAGTTTTATAAGTTTGACGTCGATTTGTGTGTGTGTGTATGTGTATCCGTGGCATCGTAGCTCTCAAGCGGATGGACCGATTTAGATGCGGTTTTTTTTTCTAAAGTAATTTCCTTGCGGTTCTTGGCCATGTTTGGTATAAATTTAGTAGTTTGAAGACTATCAGCTCAATTTCCAAAATGATGTAAAGCAATTTTGGCATAAAATTGCATCATTTTTTTATTTACGTATGCTCGATCAATGGGGTAGGTAATGCAAGTATTTTTTTGCCAAGTACCTCTGTGTTGCTTGGACTTGCATTGTCATCCAATTTAAATAAGCGTACAAAATTTCTGGTCCATCCAACCACTGAAAGGTGTCGAAAAATAATTTATCTTTTTTTTTGTTTTTTGTTTTTTTTTTACTAGGAAATGACCAGTGATTGACCTCTATCTCACCTGGTGGAAGGTGCAGATGAGGCCAAAGGTGTAACTCACTGGTTCAGTAATAGCCTATTCACTCTAGCCTTGAAGAGCCCTAGGTTGTATCTGTCCGGAAATACAGACGATGGGAGTGAATTCCATTCCCGAGCAGTTCGCATTTTGAAGCGAACAACCAGTGCGAATAAAAAAAAAAACTGTAAAAGTATTTTCAAGGTTACGCCTGTCATTTAATTTTATTCCGGGCAACACTTTCACTTCAACGACTAGTTCGCGCCAAAAAATTGGTCTAACGTAGTCGTATCACGACATTATCCCAAGTTGCCGGGCCAAAGGACTCTCGACTTTGTCCCAATTGAATACAGTCCAGCAATTAGGGCGTGGGCGTTGCCGTTTGAGTGCCTAAGGCAAGGGTCTAAGAGATATCGTAAATCATACTAAGTTGGTGTGAGGAAACTTAGTTAGTATGAAAAACTGCTGCTTTTACCGCTAAAGGAAGTTGTGGGGAAATACATGCTATCTTAGCAAAAGTTAGGACGCCAGTGTAATAATGATATACGTTAACACATGGTTCTTTTTTCGGTTTGAATCTCGAAAGGAATTTTGGCAAATTTTGCTTATGATTTACTGCCGCACTCAGTGAACTAAACGATTAAGCTATTTCTTATTCCATAGTTCTTTTTGCATTACATTGAAGTCTTCTATAAAAATAACTCTTGAATTTTGTGCCTTAAATATTTTTTGTATAACAACACGGTGGAAACCAAGAAACTTACGAGGCGTGAGAAAAATTACCACCATTTACCACCACGACCTTACACATCCGATTTACTTATAAGATAAGATTACATTATTCGCGCGGGTAGGTCATAAAAGGCCCATAGATCACACTTTAAAGAAACAGGCTTTCCTTTGCATATAGAACCAGAAAATCCGGTATAACGAAGGGATGTCATGTATTATTATAAAGCGAAAGTTTGTGAGGATGTGAGGACGTGAGTGGGTATGTTTGTTTCTTCTTCACGCTGAAATGACTCAATCAATCTGGACCAAATTTAGAACGGAGATAGCTGGTACCCTAGATTAAAACATAGGCTACTTTTTATCCCAAAAAATTGCATAGTTCCCGCGGGATAGCGATAAACATGTGATAGGTCGTATCGCGTAAATTATTGCAGAATGTACCATTAACATCAGTTCTTAAATCAAATTTTACTCGTACGAAGTCGCGGGCAGAAGCTAGTTTTAAATAAGAGTAAGTTGCTGATAAAGGGATAAGTCAACGTGCCACGGCGGTCAACTCTTAGCTTGAGATGTTATCATACGGGATGTGAGGAGAGGCCACGATAGGGTAAACAGATCTTCCTATTTTTTTGTTAATTTGACTTTATTAAAACTCCCGTGGCCAGGTTACTTCATAATTTAGTCACTTAACTTCTAATAGGTACTTTATTCAAAATGTATTTTTTAATCGAGCTCTTTACTGACTGGAGCTTCATTATTTGTACAAGACAAGTATTTATAGTCATCCAATGTATATCGCATTCGAAATTTCAAGTCTTCTTTTTTTTTAATATGGGCCCTGTCGATCGATGCGATGATATCGCCAATGTCAAAGTAATAAATACAGTATTCAAAAATCTTGTGACAAAAATGTCGGCAACGTACGGTAGAACACGGTCAAAGGACCCCTGCCCCCTGTCGGGATATTAGCCAACGGATAATGATACCCCTCAGAATCTGCCAGGAAATCATTAACCGATGCCCAGGGTGCGCCGGACCAAGCACTGCTCTTCCCCTCAGACGGATCCAAAAACGAACCGCAGCTCTTGACCACACGCGGAGGTAACCCGACACGCACCCCGAAATGTCAAGTCAATCCGATCACAAGGAAGTAGACACATAGAAACATCAAAGAAATAAATGCTTAAAACTTCGTAAAAATACGCCCGAGACATCAAGTACACAAACAGAATATTTTATGTATAACTTAAGCTGTATTTAAGAACGAGTATACATGTACACTCACACATTGTGTTTATTAATAACTCTTTTAATTATATTAGTAGGTACCTACTTGCTACAAGCATACGTACGACATACTCGTACTTATATGCGGTCTTTATCCCTTAAAGCAGTGGTTCCTAACCTGGGGGTAATTCCCCCGCAGGGGTAAAACAGAGATTCTAGGGGGGTAACACGGGATGGCACGAAAAAGTATTAAAATAGCAATAAACAAAATAATAGTACGGTAAACGGTAGCACGGCGCTCTCATGCGCGCGGCTTTTATTGCTTTACTTACTAGTTACCTAAACGTGCGATTTCTTACTGTTCTGTTATTGTTTTGCGTTTTTTACTATTATCTCGAATAGTCTGATGATGGCATTTCGCATTGACCAATGCGCATGCTCGCACAAAGCGCCATCTGCAATTGTCAAAAAAAAAAAAAGGGAGTTAGAAAACAATTGCCGCGCGCGACGCTATGCTTTGACTCGAAGAGCAAATACTTTTAAACTAGAGATATGAACTAAAACCATTCTTCAGTGCATGTGAATTTGTGCCAGCCCTTCTTAGAACTGTTATCCAGCAAGATTGTTCATCTGTTATGAAGTGCTTTAATATCCTGGCGCCAGGTTTCTCAAGATCCAAGACTACGTGTGTGCTAAACAAGATGAAACAGAGGTCAGTGTGCTTGCATTATATTTTGCCTGAATCAGACTCGTGTTAGCATTTTCTTTTAGCTCTCATCGGCGAGATCTTCTCGACCCAAATGTATCAATAATTACCATTTTGATACATTTAATTTGGTGCAGAAACCAGGGACTTTAAAACATTCCGACCGCCATTTTTGTTCAAAACTTCGAATTGTAGCATAATTAATATTAATTAAACTGACTAGTTTCATCTTGAGTTCTTTGTTCATTTTGTCAGTGAAATAACCAATTTTGGACATAATGTTTTATGTGAACTAAGCAAACAACATTTTTGCCGAAAAGTTTCCTGACAAGAATTTCATTTTGTCAATTTAGTTAATCTCATTTACGAATGAAACATCATTTTCGTAATGGCAGATGTTATGTGATTTCATTGTGGAATTCTATTTGAACGGTATGTGTTTAAGTGCTTTAACTACGAGAAAATTCGATTCTATTATCGTGTAACAAACATTGTAAGTTCGTATAAGCAATACTATTTCCACATTCGGTGTTTATACAATCGTGTCTGCTTACAATATTTTTCATCTAATTCGCATACGTCATTCCATCCAACTATTCTGTTTTTTCTCGAATTTTTAAGGTACACCTATATACACATCTAACACCTACAGTGCAAACTTAACTTTTTAAATGTTTTTTCGTAGTGTGTGGCACGTTCCATTATACGGACTTTGCCGGTGTTGCTATTGTTTCTGGCCGTGATTTGTTAGGTTAGGTTACGTTCGGAAGTCCTGATAAAACGGAATTCCTTTCTTACGTCAGTGTCATAATAATATCTGTGGTTAAGTGTCAATGTCAAACATGAAAGCTGTGTTGTTATAGTGAGTGTGATACGTACAAGTTTTTTATCGGCTTTTGAGTGAGAAAACACTTAAGTTTGTGCGTTTTGTGTACTAAAAGTGATTAAAATATATGCTAGCCATGTCTAGTAAAGTGAAACGTCGAGTGTCACTCGGTAAATCTAAAAAAGACAGTAATATTGTGGTTAATTACACGGTTAAGGATTTGCCGGCATTGAGGCGAAAAAGAACGATAGCTTACAACCGGCTTTCAAAAACGCTAGAAGTCGGGCTTAAGGCTCTTCAGGAAAGGTCAGTTTTAAATCTGTTTCTTTCACATTTTGCTGACGTTGGAAAACATCGTAAATCGTTTGACGAGTGCCATCTGTACATTCTGAGCTTGGAGGATGAAGACGAGGAGAATGTTGACGAGAATGTTGATGAATTGCAAGGACAATGTGATCAAATTTATTATCACATTTTGACACTGCATAGAAACTTGGTTCCATCTGATTATGTGAGTGAAGTTGCTGAAAGTGAGGTCAATAATAGTGCACATCAGCCCTCCAACATTAAACTACCAAAAATAAATTTGCCAATCTTTTCTGGGGATCTTAAACGATGGCCTGCCTTTTACGATACATTCAATTCGTTAGTACACCTTAATGAATCTTAGTGACACTGAGCGAATGCATTATCTAATTTCATGTCTCACCGGTGATGCCTTGGCCTTAGTTAACACATTCCCTGTAACAGGAATTTACTATAATGAAGCTTATGATTGTCTTGTCAAGCGCTACAAGAACAATCGGGAATTGGCGTTTACATGTTGGAAAGATATGCTTAATTTTAACTTGAAGTCAAACTCTCCTGAGGAATATAGGCGTATTTTTGACACATTCAATGAAAACCTCAAAATTTTGAAAACTTTAGATTTACCTGTTGATCAGTGGGATTTTGTTCTGAGTTATCTTGTCCTTTCTAAATTAGACACCAAAACCCGTTGTGATTTTGAACAAACACATTCTTCATGTGAGGTACCATCATATGCAGACCTAAAGGAATTTATTTACAAAAAGTGTGATGCTTTGATTCGAGACAGCCACTTCCAGGAAAAGGATAGTAAAATATCTACATCAGTAGTAGCTGGTGGCAGTAAGGCTCCGACAAAGTTTGTGAGGCCTCAAGCAAATAACTTTTCATATGTGCCGCATTTCAATAAAAGCAGTCCAGTGAATTCTCTGGTCTCCGACAACGTAGAAGTCAAAGGTGACCCTAAGTGTTCCTTTTGTCAGGAGGCTCATGCTATAACTAATTGCAAACTCTTTCTCAATAAGTCTGTAGGGGAGCGACACGAGTGTGCAAAGCAAAGACAATGGTGTTTTAACTGCTTGAGAGCTTCTCATTATCTAAAGGAGTGCAGATCAGTTTTTAGATGCCAAAAATGTAAGCAAAGACATCACACCTTGTTACATATAGATAAAGAAGCTATACAGGAGCATGGTTTGCCATGCATAAACAGTGAAATATCTCAAAATCCTACTGAAGAAGTGAATGAGCTGAACCCAAATGCACTCACAACTTTTACTAACCAATCTGTGGGAATGCTGTCAACGGCCAATATACAAGTTGTGGATTCAAAAGGGAACTATCAAACCATGCGTGCTCTTATTGATTGCGGGAGCCAAGCACATTTTATTTCTGAAAGCGCAGCTGGCCGGCTTGGTTTCACACCTTCATCTGCAAATAGGAACGTAAGTGGGTTAGGAAAAACAACTTCACAAGTTTCTGGTTCGATATCTTGTTGTATTGGAATTAATAATGTGGCTCATTTTAACATCGACTTACTGACATTACCGGTTATATGTGGGGTTATGCCATCTGTGCATCTAAACACTTCATCATGGCAACATGTGAAAAATTTGCAGCTGGCAGATCCTCAGTGTAATATTCCTGGACCTATTGATATACTACTGGGTGCCAAGGTGTTTATGAAGCTTTTGCTGCCAGGACGCATAGATGGTGAAGCAAACCAACCAACTGCTGTTAACTCAATATTTGGCTGGTTGTTGATGGGAAGAACAAGTACACAAACCAGTCAAGCAAGCAATAATTTATGTACCATGTTTTGCAGCCTTGATATGACTCTGCATGAAGAAGTTAAGCGATTGTGGGAACTTGAAGATATTCCATGTTCTTCAGAATTTACTTCTGATGAAGTTTTGTGTGAAACAAAGTACCTTGAGGGAATAAGCAGAGATAAATCAGGACGCTACATTGTTCCTTTACCATTCAAAAGTGAAGTAAAACCGGATTTTCCAGGTTCTCGTGAGATTGCACTCCGAAGATTTCATTTCTTAGAGTGTAGACTTCTAAAGAATCCTGAACTCTATCAAAGTTACAAAGATTTTTTGATGGATTATATCGACAACAAGCATATGAGCGCTGTGGATGTAGCTGATGTTGCTAAGGGAAATTACTATATTCCACATCACTGTGTAGTTCGACCAGAAAGTGAAACCACCAAGCTACGAGTTGTATTTGATGCTTCTGCTATTTGTGCTAATGGACAATCTCTAAATAATGCTCTTTTGATTGGCGCTAAGCTACAAGGCAACCTTACAACTGTTCTCCTGCGTTTTAGACTACATGCAGTAGTGTTTATAGGGGATGTTAAACAAATGTTCCGTCAAGTGAAGATAAGACCAGAAGATCAAGATTACCAACGGATTATTTGGAGATTCGACCCAAGTCACACAATACGCGAATACCGTTTGAATACTGTCACATATGGAACTGCGGCTGCTCCATTTCTAGCATGCAGGACTATTAAGCAGCTTGTACATGATGATGGAGATGAGTATCCACTTGCTTCAAGGGTTCTTAGTTCTGATCTATATGTTGATGACGTCACGACTGGCGCTTCCTCGTTGGAACAAGCTAAGATTATCAAAACTGAAGTAATTAATTTATTGAAAAAGGGAGGATTTGAGCTGCGAAAATGGGCCAGCAATGTTCCCGAGTTGCTCAGCGATATTCGACCAGAAGATTGTTTGCATGGATCAGCTTCGTTTGATGATAAATCGATCAAGTCGTTAAAGGTATTAGGACTTAAATGGAGTAGTACAGATCATTTTACGTTTAATGTTATACCTTGTGAGCGTGAATGCACTAAACGCAACATTTTGAGCGAACTAGCGCGAATATTCGACCCGTTAGGGTTTTTGACTCCTATAACGTTTCTGGCGAAACGATTGATTCAGATATTGTGGGTGCAAAGTGTTGGATGGGATGATCCAGCGCCTGAAAACATAGTTGTGCAGTGGCGAGCATACACCGAGCAGCTCCCACAACTCGAAGCTATTCAAATACCACGACGAATCACAGTAGATGATAGCGTATCGTACCAATTGCATGGTTTTGCGGACAGTTCGGAGGCGGGATACGGAGCTGTTATATATTTGAGAGCAGTTGATGAAAACGAGAAGGTAATCGTAAAGTTAGTATGCGCAAAGGCAAGAGTAGCTCCGTTGAAACATCAATCATTACCTCGCCTCGAACTCTGTGCCGCTGTGTTACTTGCTGATCTTCTTGCGTACGTCAAGAAAACTTTTGAAACTGACATTCCTATTGAAAATATATTTGCATGGTCAGATTCTACCGTTGTTTTGTCCTGGCTTCAGTCTCATTCTTCGCGATGGAAAACGTTTGTTGCTAATCGGGTCAGTCACGTTCAAGAAGTTCTTCCAGGTTCATGCTGGCACCACGTGTCAACGTATGAAAACCCAGCCGATATCTGTTCGAGAGGCGCTCTGCCAAAGGATCTTATTAGCAATTCATTATGGTGGGCGGGTCCAGCTTGGCTTCTGAAACCTAGTAATCAGTGGCCAATACCCATAGCTGAGAATACTACCCAAGACATCGTGGACACTGAAAAGCGTGTAACAGCTTTGCTAGTGGAACAAGAAACCGATCTTCTTGATCAATTGTTGAACAGATTTTCGTCTTTAAGCAAAGCTATCCGTGTTGTCGCAAACTGTCTACGCTTCATACGCAATGCTCGAAAATCAGCCACAAAAACAACCGGAGGATTATCAAACGTGGAACGTAATGATGCACTAAGATTGTTCGTTAAGAATATTCAAAATCAACACTTCTTTGATGACATTCAAAAACTTCAAACCGGCAAGATTTTACCTAAACAACTTCGTAAACTGAATCCCTTCATTGATAAGCAGGGAGTCCTCAGGGTGGGCGGTAGGCTTTCCCGTTCCGGTTTAGCATACGAGCATAAGCATCCGGCTTTATTGCCGCGTAAAAGTGAATTCACCGAGAAAATTATACAAGAAATTCATCGTAGCAACTGTCACCCTGGAATAAATACAACTCATTACCTAGTGTCTCAGCAATTTTGGATCTTATCTCCAAAACGCGCGGTCAGGTCTGCTTTACAACAATGCATTCGATGTTTTCGCACTGACCCTAAGGTGTTAGAACCTTTTATGAGTGATTTGCCCATTGCAAGGGTAAACGCTGTAAAACCATTCTCTATTGTAGGAGTCGACTTTGGAGGTCCCTTCAATATTAAACATGGTACTCATAGAGGTGCAAAAATAGGTAAAGCTTATTTGTGCCTGTTCATCTGCTTTACGACAAAGGCGGTTCATTTGGAAGTTGTGTCCGACCTGTCTTCGGAAGCCTTCATAGCTGCGTTACGTCGGTTCATTGCCAGACGAGGTCGCTGCAACATTATTCATTCTGACTGCGGTACTAATTTTGTTGGCGCCAAAAATCAACTTTCGAACCTAATGCGTGACGCTGCAGCACAGAATAAGGTAGAGTTTAGATTCAACCCCCCCTCCGCCCCCCACTATGGTGGTGTGTGGGAAATTCAAATTAAAGCTGCCAAGGCTTTATTATATCGAACAATAGGTATACAATGTTTGACGTTTGAAGAACTTAGTACACTTTTTTCTCAGATTGAATCCACAATGAACTCACGTCCACTATGTCCGCTCAGCTCCGATCCTAATGATATTAATGCTTTAACTCCTGGTCACTTCTTGACTATGGAGCCTTTAACTTTTTTGCCGGAAGAAGATCTGACTGACGTGAAACTATACAGACTAAATCGTTGGCAGCTTATTCAAAAAATGCATCAAGGATTTTGGAAGCGCTGGAGCGCAGAATATTTGCATTCATTGACTCAACGTGCAAAATGGACAAAAAATTCTAAACCTTTAAAAGTTAACGAAATTGTCGTTATTAAATGTGACAATTCTTATCCACTGCACTGGCCATTGGCTCGTGTGGTAGAACTACATGCGAGTCCTGATGGAGTAGTGCGTCAGGCAACTGTCAAGACAGCCTCAACTACTCTTAGGAGACCTTTAGTTAAACTATGTCCACTGCCGGACAATTGTGATTAAGTTTATTCCTTAATTTTGTTAGAAGTATTTTTTTTTGTTGAAACTTATTCAACTTCTATGTAGTTAAACGTGCACGAGATGCTCTTTAATTTTCATTTTTTCGTTAAACTTTTTTCGGGTTTTCTTTTGTTTTACTTTGCTTTAAGATAAAAAAAAATATATATATAATATTTTTGGTGGGCGGAATGTTCTGTTATTGTTTTGCGTTTTTTACTATTATCTCGAATAGTCTGATGATGGCATTTCGCATTGACCAATGCGCATGCTCGCACAAAGCGCCATCTGCAATTGTCAAAAAAAAAAAAAAGGGAGTTAGAAAACAATTGCCGCGCGCGACGCTATGCTTTGACTCGAAGAGCAAATACTTTTAAACTAGAGATATGAACTAAAACCATTCTTCAGTGCATGTGAATTTGTGCCAGCCCTTCTTAGAACTGTTATCCAGCAAGATTGTTCATCTGTTATGAAGTGCTTTAATATCCTGGCGCCAGGTTTCTCAAGATCCAAGACTACGTGTGTGCTAAACAAGATGAAACAGAGGTCAGTGTGCTTGCATTATATTTTGCCTGAATCAGACTCGTGTTAGCATTTTCTTTTAGCTCTCATCGGCGAGATCTTCTCGACCCAAATGTATCAATAATTACCATTTTGATACACTTACATAATAAACATATTTTCGTTCGAATTTGTGTGGTTTTAATTATTTTAAATTAGCTAGGGGTAAACTCAATTCCCATACTTGTTCACAGGGGTAGTGACATTGAAAAGATTAGGAACCACTGCCTTAAAGGGTAGGCCGAGCCTAAGGTAACAAAACCTAAAGGCCACTTTAGCATGACTGTCAAGCATACTACGCGCTCATGAAACGATATTTCATTTTTCACCAATATTTTTTCAAGCCTAAGGGGTTTGTACATAGTTCATTTTTATTTTCCAACATCCAATAATTTATTTTTACTGCCACCCATTTGATGGAAGGTCAATGTTTACGCGAACCTTGCATGTTATTCCCCGAAGGCTTAAATATTATCTAATAGTCGAGGGCCGAAAAAACGCCTATAATTCAATTTTTGGGTGCAAAACGTTGTCAATTTTAGGACTTTATGAATTGAACTAGTTCACTCGTCTATGGATTTCATTAAGGCATGTTTACCTTAATTTCTAACTGACGTCTACTAACCACTGTAAGCTAATTTGTCTTGTATAGTGCACTCCAAGGTCCCAAGATACAGGCTCTGCCTAGTTTGGGGTATGCCAGATAATCGTTTTTTTGTATACTGCTGATGTATTTTTTACGAAATAAATTTATTCTATTCTATTCTATTCTATTCTATTCTAATAGTATTTTCTTTATGAAACAGGATTAAGTATTTAAAACGACGGACGTTTCCCGACCTTTGAGGTACCTAACAGGCAGTAAATTATTTTAATGTAATATAAATTAAAACGTCCATCAAACAAAACGTAATGCTGGATTAAACCTTGGTCTGAGTTTAACATGTTTAGCAATTTAATACATACATACATAAATCACGTCTTACGGGGTAGACAGAGCCTAAGGTGACAAGACCTAAAGACCACGTTTAGCATGATTGTGGGTGTATGGATGGAAAGGGGAATCAGAACAGTGATGGGTTGCTAGCCACATCGCCTATATAACATGATCCCTAAGATTTTCGCCCAATCCCTCGATGGGCTTTTACCATCTGCGCGGGAAGAGAAGCAACTGGTACATTCTATGTTTTTTCTTTGCTCCCAGACCAGCATGGAAGAACCAATGAACTACATGGAAGTAATTTAATCATATCCTATTATAGTGAAAAGTTTCAAAAGGCGGTCAGATTATAAGAGAAAAATACAAAATTATTTTGACGCATATTTATTTCATAGTTCAAACATTATATTAAAAATAGAAATGAAACGTATTTACAAAAGAGAAAGATACACTTTGTCTAATGAAGAAAATAGAACTCAAGTAGTAATGAAATGATAAGATACGTCAGTCTATAATATTAACTTTGACTTGGTCTAGAAGCTTCGATTTCGTTCGATTAATTTTCTTGTATTTCGGGTTCGCCTTCACAGATCGTCTGATGCTAGTTCTGGTCATGACTCTATCGAAAATTTCTTCGCTGGTATCTTCGCTGCCATCATCAGAAAAGTGGTTATTCATACTATCGTCCATTTTCTTCGGTCTTATTACTAGGTGATCCAAGTTATTTGCTAGCACTTCGGTTGAGAAAGAGCTGTCGTCGTCACTCATAATTCTTTCACTGCTATTTTGTCTCGTCAATGATCCTTTTTCTGAAAACGGGACTTCTAAGTTGCCAGATTTCTTTTCATCTTTCTTCTTATTACAGTCGCGGCTACATGGCTTATATTTCATTGGAGAAAAATCGACTCGTCGCAAGAAACTAATTGATTCCGCAAACCTCCTGCTATACTTGCGTGTTGTTTTTGTCTCCGATTTGTTCGGTTCCGACTTCGCGTGGCTTTCGTCATTTTCCATCGCTACGCCCGAATCGGAATTCGAATCGACAGGCGCCACGATATTTATTTCTGGCAAACTTAATTCTTCGTGAATTTTCAACTTTCTATTAAGTTCCTCGATAAGTTCCGCCTGTTTCTGTATGATATCATCTTTCTCCGCGAGTTGTTTTGTAACTGTTTCTTTGCTTATCGCTAAGTTTACTTCGTAATTTTGAAGTTCCCTCGACAAAAAATCGAGTTCCTTTCTTCTGTTTGCCTCTAACTTTTTTATTATGTCCGTTTGTTTTTGATATGAGTCTTTTAACCTTGTAACTTCTTGTTTGTGTGAGGTGGTCAAAAATTTGATGATGTTGATGGCTTCCTGCAATGTTGAAGGTTCCAGTATGTCTCCTTTGTTGTGGTTTGGAGACATCGTGGCTTCAAAATTGGATCTGTAACAATAATAACAATCGATTACTAAAGCAATGATGGTGCAACATTGACGGTATAATTAATCATTACTTAATCTTTGTTAAACTTGTGCAACGAACGAGTTAGTTAGAGAAGATTCGAGAACTTGATGGTTATTAATAAAAAAAAACTAATGGACCACTCCATCTGCGGTTCGTTGTATGTACTTTGATTAAAACTCATTCTATTACTATCAGTAGATAAATCCTAAATGGATGTTGTGTTGGAGTTTTTTAAAGACATATTTTTTTTATTAAAGATACTAGTCAATAGTTGTAGCTTGCTTAGGTAAATTAATATTATTGCGTAACCGGAGTAATGTTATTTACGTAATATTAATACATAATACATCAGATCGAATCTGCCAACCACGTCAGGCATTCAGCATGGGATTCCACGTTAATATATGAGTACTGCTTACATACCACTAACATTGTTTATATATCTAACTATACACTGACGTCGGAATAACATTGTCTTATTGTACAAGTGACCTCTCGGAAATTAAACATGGTGCATTTTTGTATCGCGTTCTACATCAAACAATACTAGTGTTTATATAATTGGTGACCAATGTGACCATTATTCTAAGAATATTTAACAATGCCGTGGCAATTAACTAACTGACCGCGGCTTAAGCAAGGGGACTTTGAAATTGAATAGTAAAAACGTCGCGGGCAGCAGCTAGTGCGATATAATTCCTATATTCATAGTAATTATGAGTGAATGCATAAAACATAGATTTACAATTATTATAAAACCAAATGTTACTAGGAATACACTTCTGTAAAAACAACTTAAGAAAAGCTATATTATTATGTGAACAAGTATTTGAAAGAGCTTCATAACAAAGGCTACGAGTAGGTATTCTAATCCTATTTGCCTAATCGTTTTATGACATTTATTCTCCATGGATACTTGTAACAATTCCACATCTACTAATCCCTTTGCCATAGGCCGCTTAGTGAAACAAAAGAAGTCTGCAGGTAAAAAATCCAATACGCAGCCATTGTCAATCTATTGTTTAATTTTATGATCTTAACTCATTTATGCTTTACCAAACTTTTTAGCTCTAACTTATAAGCATTAAAGAAACTTGAAAGCAAGTTCTTGTCTTTGTTTATAAATAGCTTATGTTTTATTGATTCAGGTGTTACCAATTGTTGATTAAAATAGCTTATTATTGTGCCTTCTAAGATGACAAATAATAATAAAAAACGAAAATACGAGAATTTTGAAAAAATCCTTCTGTCCCTCCCATTGTCTCCCGCATTACAATACGAAGTTTCTGCATTAACTAATTAGCCAGTAAAAAATAATGCTCTTTATCCAGTGAAAATTACGAAAATATAGAAAACTAGTTTCAGCTGTTTCACCTACTTGAAATCTTTAACAATCATAGTTTCGGAAATAGTACCACTTTGAAGCAAAACTTGAAATGTTCTTTCCCGTGGAAATTTAAAAGATCCTTTCTCAGTGCACCATTATCAATCATTCTTAAGAAATATGCCTAATGCGGGTGATAGAACTTTGTGCCTCAAAGCAGCAGCAGTTACGTTGTGATCTTATTGATTGTCTGGTAAGATCGCTATGAAGCGATAAGACCGGCTATTGTTTACCTTGTTCTTTGTTTCTGTATTGTTTTGTACTAATTTGTGGTGTTCAATAAAGAGTATTTGTATTGTATTGCAATATGGGGGCTACTTTGGTCGTTTTAAAATTAAAGGTGGAAAGGGAAATCAAAATAGTGATGGGTGGCTAGCCGCATCGCCTATAACATGATACCTAAGACTGTCACGCATTCCCTCGATGGGATTTAACCATCAGCGCGGGACGAAGCAACTGGTAAATTCTATGTTTTTTCTTTACTCCCAGACCGACATGGAAGAACTCTTCAAAATTAAGCCTCTGGTTCAGATGTTGAGGTTGAGACTGAGCATTGTCTGTCAGTCAGCTCTATGTTTATAGATATAGATATGATAATAATGTTTCAACCAGTAATACAGATGTTATGGTACCGTGGGATCGACAGGTCGAAACCTGCGCAAAAAAGGTGCGACAGGTTCTGCGATACTGTGAGACCTAAGCCGTGTTTTGTTTTTAGATCTCACGTGAGAAACATTTTCTAGTTTAAATATAAATTTACCTAACCGAAGTGTATCAAACTTCAAAAAATGGGGAGGGTTTAGTAAGACTGTGTTTAATTCGTCTATATATTTATACCTGTTATCAACCTGAATCAATGGATTATTTTTCATTCCATGTTGGTTAATGTTTCTGTCCTAATTCTATTAAAGATGAGTTAAAGACTACTAATTAAAAAATTAAAAACCTTCCACGTTTTAATAGTAGAGTAATCAGGTACGTAAATAAAATGCTTTACATCTTTTTGGAAACTATCTGATACTCTTCAAACCGCTCGACTGATTTTTACCAAACATAGCTAAAAACCACCGCAAGTAAACTAGCTTTCGAATGAAAAAAACCGCATCGAATTCGGTCCATCCGCTTGAGAGCTACGATGCCACAGACAGATATACAAAAAATGAAAAAAAAAATTAAAAAGTATTAATTCCAAACAACAAAAGTATTTTATTCCAAGTATTTATACACACACAGAAATCGACGTTAAACTTATATCGCCCCTCTTTTTGCATTGGGGGTTAAAAAGTGTATTGTTGCAGTTCAACTGACCTTTATTACGAAATAATGTCACTTATGGTTATGAAGTTTAAAATTACATTAACAAATTGCGTGATGGAATAATTAACTCATTAGGGTAATGCTATTAAATTTATATGCAAGGGTATGAGTTATAATTCAAAATTAACTAATTTACATTTGATGAAATGGCATTTCTTCCATATTGGTCTGGGAGCAAAAAAAAACATATAATGTTCCAGTTGGTTTTTTTCCCGGGCAGATGGTATAAGCCCATCGAGGGAATGGGCGAAAATCATAGGAATCATGTGTTATAGGCGTTACTTATTTTTAGATTTAGTGATAAGTTTAGCTCTGCCCTAGTAGGGTCCATGTTTGTACTGGCTGGAATAATATTAACATCTAGTAAATACCATAGTTGCAATAAATGATTGATTGACGTAGAGGCCAACTAGGTGGCGCTAGGGTCACTACAATATAATACTCTTATAGGTAATCTTGTAGGTGCTCAGAGTCATTAAATTGGTAATTAATGATGCAAAAAAACCTGTCTAATCTGGTGATTCATCAACTGTTGCCTGAACCTTTAAGTGATAATAAGTGAATGATAATGCGAATTTTTTGACTATGATTCGAATCCTGCATAGGTGATGAACAAAGGATAAAAATACCAAGATGTTATTAAATTCCAATTCAGTTTAGATTTCTACATGTCAGTGAAAATTAGAACACATAGAAAAATCCGAAAAGTAAAGCTATGGCCGGGAATCGAACCCGGATCCTCGTCATTCCGTGACGCGTGCTATACCCCTACACCACCCATAGCAGGTGGGTAGGTAGTCTTCAATTTTTTCTACCTGCTACTAGATGTCACGTGACCTTTGTTACTGTGCGAATTTTTGTCACTAAGCGTCATCTGTTTGAATGATGTGTCTGTACGACACAATTACAAACTCCCGTGGAACATGTACTGCTCACCAGGGACGAGAGAAGGCGCTGTTTTTCAAATGATAGGTAATATCAAATGAATCAAGAATTTCTGTTTCTTGATTTTTTTATTCAGTTTAGGTTCGCAGTTCAGATCCATACTAAGGACAGCTAAAACCTGAACTGAGTCGGAATTGAATCGCATTAAGACGTACTCCTCCTAAACTCCTGCTCTTGTCGCAGTACACTACTACATTGATTAATGTTAGGAAACGTTTGTCAACTATTATTAAAAAGTTCGGAAAAACGGAGTTGTTTAGTCAAACTAAAGTAATCCACCAGGCCAAGCCCCTATCGCCAACTCGACAATTGTCGGTGACCATTGACAATTGGAAATACAATTCGTAGACAATAATAAAGCCAACCGGCGTACATTCTTGTCAATTATAATCTCGTTAATGTAAAAAAAATTGACACTTGTCACCGATAATTGTCACGTTGGTGAAATAGGGGCCTGCTGAAACATTACATACATATATAAATAAATCACGTATATCCCTTACGGGGTAGACAGTGCCTAAGGTAACAAGACCTGAAAACCACGTTTAGCATTATTGTTTGTGTATGGATGGAAATGGGAATCAAAATAGTGATGGGTTGCTAGCCGCATCGCCTATAACATGATTCCTAAGATTTTCGCCCATTCCCTCGATGAAATGTTCATATAAAATTTTAAAAGACCTTTTATATAGAACCTTAAGACACGATCATAGAGTGGTTTGTTGAATGTTGTTATATGCGTACACGAATATAGTTGCGAGACAAAAGACTTCTGGGCTAAGGCAAATTGACACTTATTCTGCAGCGAATAGCGACTTTGACAGGACAGCCTTTAGTTCCCAACTATGCCCATACAAATGTCAATAATACCACCTGTCAAACTCAGGCACGCAAGGAATTCGCTTAATAACGCCACACATGTCAAATTATCCGGTTCTTTCGGATAACATATGACAGGCGTTTAGAAAATAATTACACATACATTTTTATGTTAATTTATGTAAAGCGCAAACATCGCTGTACGGTTTGCTCAATGCCGTGAAATATATTGTGTAGTTTTTTGAGATTTGAAAGAATATTTTTGAATTTTAAATAACGACCGATGGGACAAAGGGTATACATACAGCGCGTATTTGGAGTTGGAATTATTAAATTATATGTACCAATAGGAAATATTCGAAATCCCGATAATATACGTTAATATCTAAAACGCAAGAAATTGCCATCTTTACCATTATTCTATTACTTTCCATAACATTATCTAAAAGCTTGTGATGGGTCACATATGACTGATTTTGCGTCAGTTTTTTTTTATAAAATTACAAAATTACATAAAATCTAAAAAGCTAAAAAATACTATAAAATGTCAAGTTTACTTTTACAAAACACATCCAAAAACAAATCTTAAAATAAACTACGTGTAAATAATTATAAAAATAAAACGCTACCTGATTGTTTGATATCCCAAAACACAGCACTATAGCAGTCCACACGATCCACAAAAACAAATGCACAACGGCTCTGCACTCTTCCACTGACGATGGTCAAACGACGACTGAATACACAACTTCTAAAATAACAACTGGAAGTGAGAACTGTTAATCACCATTCATTGTCCCACCAACCTAACTATACTGTCGTTAATAACCCTGCCACGGAAATACTACCTGTACGTAAACCGGATTAAGGTCGTTATGCTGTGGAACAAGTGCATTAAAATACCGGACAAGTGCAAGCCGGCGACGGACACAAAAGGTTCCATGGCTAATTACAATTTTATTTAAGTCGTTAAGTTCCATTTTCCACCTATACGCTCACAATTTTGCTAAACGTGGCCTGTAGGTCTTGTTACCTTAGGCGATCTACCCCGTAAGGGATAAAGGCGTGATTTGAGTATGTATGTGTGGAATTCGAGCTAAAACGCGGGAAAGACGTTTTTTGCAATGAGTAAACTAACTTTTAAAAGTTAAACAAATAAAATCAGTTTATTTAAAGTAACAAGTAAAAAGGTACGTGCTTAATAGAAAGTAGTCCCAAAATTTATATTAAAAATTGTATGTATTTATCTCTTTATAACACCTCACACAAAACATACTAAGTCCACTTAAGAAGACTCATCAAGCCAATACTTCTCCAGGGGATTTCGCAGGGCAACCGACTGAGACTGCCTGATCTCAACCGGTACACGATTCCACAGTCTAAAAGGGACGGAAAAGGACTTAGAGTAGGTTTTGGATTTGGAGACAGGAAACGCGAGAGATAGACTACCTACGACCTACTCGAACGCAACCGATTCTGGGAACCAACGGCCAAGTAACTAAATCTATTTGAAAGGTAGGATGGGGACTGGGGTTTAAAGGGAATGTTAAAAAGCAAGGTTAGTGTATCTGTTTAAAGTTTGTCACTGCATGGTTGTCACAGCGGCCTTAGCAACGCTTGGCGTTGGTAAGTAAAGCACTGAAATTTCAAGTGTTCAAATATCGGTTCAAAAGATAAATAGAAACCCGTGGCAGACACGAGTGGCAGCCTTAGTAACAGGCTCTTGTAAGGACCCTTTGATGCAGAACCCTAAAAATTGATCGAAGTAGATCGCAAGAGCAGATCTACAGGTTCTGGCAGGCAACGGCGTCCCACCTGTTTCTTTTGTCATTTTGCGGAATCCTCAATTCAGGCTTTGCTCGGAATTCATAAGCAGTGTTGCCAGTAATATGCTAAAATCCCCAAACGCATTGCCGAACTACGCTCTATCTATCCCATAAGGAATAAAGACGTGATTTATGTATGTCATTGTCGAAATTCCCCAATTTGGGGGATCTGGGCTATCTCTATAAATGTAATTTCTGTTTTGAGTAAAGAATTCATCATCATCTCAGTCTATATACGTCCCACTGCTGGGCACAGGCCTCCTCTCAGAATGAGAAGGCTTGGGCTATAGTTCCCACGCGGGCCCAGTGCGGATTGGGAACTTCACACACACCATTGAATTGCTTCAGAGATGTGTGCAGTACAAAATTGTAAGAAATCAATCAAGACCAGCAGCAACAGATATTTGATAGTGTGTCTGTGTTTATACTTAAATCCCCGCATTTTCCTCGAATCGAAGCTCTCCCCACACATTCCCTAATCAGCTTCGCTTTCCCCGCAATTTTGGGAATTCCCCACAGATTGGCAACCCCGTTCATAAGCGTTTTAATTGTTTTGGAGTATTTGTGGAATTTAAATTATGGCTGGTGATATAATGAATTTCTAGAATTTCATGTTAATTATACAACTTTAAAGTTTATTTAATTTATTTGATGCTAATTAGAGCGCTATGAAATGTTTTTGAATTGAAGCCAGTTTATTTAACTATAATTTTAATTATACCTCTGTAATTTTGTAAAGTTCTTTTGTCCTTGCAAACTCTACACCAGTTGAAAAGATGGTTATGTAGAAAAAATATTGATACAGACAGCATAAAAAATTGATATACAGTCGAAGAGCTCAAAACGACCCACACGCGACTATTGCTAAGAAATCAGTTCATCAACTTTTGATGCTGACTGTCCCTATCAAAATTTTGATTTTTTACGAACTACATACATACACATAGACAAATCACGACTATATCCCTTACGGGGTAGTGCTTGAGGTAACAAGACCTAAAGGCCAGGTTTAGAATGATTGTATAGATGGAAAGGGGAATCAAAATAGTGATGAGTTTCTAGCCGGATCGCCTATAACATGAGTCCTATGAATTTCGCGTGGGACGAGAAGCAACTGGTACATTCTATGTTATTTGTACTTCCAGGCTAGCATGGAAGAACCTTTTAATAATGTACCTAATCTACATACCGTGTAACGTAAATAATGTTTTACTTAGTTGTACGCGAAATAAACTATCTGCCTCAAGCTGTAGGTAGATCAACAATTTCTCAATTCCTTTTACTTTTCGTAGACCAACTAGGTTTCTGAGTTCAGCGTCTGCGTTTGACGTTCAGTTGATAGAATTCCTGTTTCTGAAGCTTGCGGTACGAACACTAAGCCGTTTGGATTTGGTTTATTTTCTTTAGACATTTTTCGTGGAACTTTCTGGAACTCGTGCCTGGAAATCGCATAGTTTGCAGGCGTCTGTATGGAAGTGGGAATGCTCGCTTTTTGACGTCCGTGGAACTTTTGTGCTGGGAAACTCGCGAAATCATGGGACAAAGAATGTAATGTAACGTTTGTCCAGCAGAGACTTTATCCATCTCTACTATAGTCTAATATAATTTATGTTGGCTACTTAACTAACTAACTACTAAGGTCCACACCTTATACATACATCTCTTTTATCGTGTATCGAATGTGTGTAAATAAATGTTTCTCTCTCTCTATCTCTCTCTCTCTCTCTCTCTCTCTCTCTCTTTTATAAATGTGTTATAAATTAAGTTGAATTTAAATATTGTTGTAAATTTATTTTATTCTGAAAAAAATACTTTCTGCCTAGTTTCTTGCGCATTCTTCTTAGCAATGATCGTCTTTCCGAATGTGCTGATAGTTTCAAAAAATCATGTAAAAGAGCCCTTGGAAGCCAATTTGGAAAACAAACTTTATTTTTTATCTGTCTGATAAACTGACGAATAAAAATAACGGGTCGTTTTTTTACACACACACAAAATCACGTCTATATCCCTTACATGGCAGACAGAACCTAAGGTAATAAGATGTAAAGGCCACGCTGATCATGATTGTGGGCGTATAGGTGGAAAGGGGTATCAAAATAGTGATGGATTGCTAGCCGTAAGATCCCTCGATGGGCTATACCATCCGCGCAGAAGCTGAAGCAGCTGTTACATTCTATTCTGTTTCTTCTTTGCTCCCAGACCAGCATGGAAGTACATGCAATAAATAATTTTAAAAATACGACGCCTACACGCTTTTAATGTTATTTTTGTGGAGAATTCCGTTAATTTGTCGAGGAAAAAAGTAATACAATATCAATTTATTAAGAACGAATTAAAAACTGAGCTTAAACTAATCTCAAAATAAAATAATTAAAAAGGAAGGGGGCCCCGTGACATAGTTCTAGACGCTGGCAGCATTCCCCCTTTGGACAGCGATACTAACAAGCTGTCCAAGGAAGCCGCCAGCTCTGCGGTCACCCGTAGCGTCTATTAGCCTCTTCGAAATATCTTTGAAGAGGCTAATAGCGCTAGGACCCCACGGACCAAGGCTATCAACACCGTTTTTTTCAGCCTAGCAGCTCTCTCTTTATACGCCAACTATACATGCAAACAAAACTTAGCACCGGCCGTAAACTAAACAAAAGAAATACTTCCAGCTCCCACTTACAATACTACCCTTACCTCTTTATCTCTCAATTGTTTCAAAGTTCAAAGACTGGGCTTTACGACTCTGAGTGCCATTTACCTCATTGCCTAAACACCCCCACGGCACAAATCGAAACGGCCAACTTAGCCAATTATAACTTCCAGAGTTTTCTGCGGACACAATGACTTCGCGTATAATAACCACCAATTTCAAGTATTGGTTGAACTTTCTGTTGATAACAATATGGGCTTAACGGTAGGTTTGCTGGCTATTTTTGGATGCTTAAATGATGTGGATATTGCTTTGTATTTGAAAGGTTCCTACATTCTTCATGATTATGTAAAATAATATAAAAGGAACAGATTTTTTTTTGTTGAGGTTTTTTACATGTTTTTATTTAGCGACTTCCATGCTGGTCTGGGAGCAATGGAAAAACATAGAATGTACCAGATACTTCTCTTCCCGCGCAGACAGTAAAAGCCCATCTAGGGAATGGGCGAAAATCATAGGAATCATTTTATAGGATAGGCGATGCGGCTGACAACCCATCACTATTTTGATTCCCCTTTCCACCAATACGCCGAGAATCATGCTAAGCGTGGTCTTTAGGTCTTGTCACCTTAGGCTCTCTCTACCCCGTAAGGGATAAAGACGTGATTTATGTATGTATGTACGTATGTATGTATTTTATTTAGCTTGCCCTGTTAAGTAGTTTATTTGCATGTGTGGGTCAAATCTAGTGATTGAAATTTGACCCCCTTTCCAGTGGTTGGATTAACGCGAAATTTGGCACACTTATGTAAATCCGGTGACAATAAAATAATATTGTAATGAAATTCTGGCGACCCTGCCAGGACCGTCTCTGTCAGGAACTCTTCAACGGTTGGGCCGATTGACTTGAAATTTGTTACACATGTGAAGGAGGAATGTCAATTTTTGAAGATATAAGCAGATTTTTACACTTTTAACGGCAGACAGACAGATCTATGGTATTTATTGACGCTATCGACGCTCATTAACGATGTTTTTGCTTATTTTATAAAGTAGCAATGTAACATAAATTAAACCAATTAACGAATTAACATCCCTAATGTGTAATAAGTATTAGAAAAACCCAATCGTAATTATGAGCTGCCATCAAAGCCGATCCGTGTCATAATGACTACAAATTAGTTAATAATAATGTAATAATACCATTGCGTATTGCGTGTTTCAGAAATAGAAAAAGCATGTTTTCGTTAAACTTATGGCATGATGAGGAGTTTTATCTTAGCCCTATTGCCAACACATCTGCAACGCTGCAGTGCGGTGGTGACTGCCCACAATCAGGTAACACATCATGCTTCTCAGTGGCGTGGCGGCAACTATATCAGAAGGCATTTAACTAGCCTAAAAGTGACTGCCTTAAAATAGGCAACCCGGTGGGAACCGAGTTCTGAAGACGCCACGCCACTGCTTCTTTACCTTCCTAGTTATAAGAAAAACATCACGAAAAAAATTTACTTTACCAACATGCAATGGGATAACTTTATTTCCGGTCTAACCTTACACGGGATAAGGAAACAGGAAGTAGCCTGAGACAGTACAAAATGGACCCGATGGATACCTTACCCTAGTTTCCGTTTCAGATACAAATATAAATACAATTGCGTTGTTCAGTGACTACAAGAGGCAATAACGAAATGAGATTGTATTGGATTTATGTAGAATAGCTGTTGCCCGCTACTCTGTCTAATGATATCTAATAAACAGGGCTTAGTATTAGGTCCTAGAAAATCAACCTTCATGTATAACGACGTAAACTTTCCGCAAGAAACTTTCCAGACGTTACCGGTACAGCTTAAACCGGTTTAAAATATCTTGGAACACGGTACCGAGTTTATTCATGCAATCCCCGCGTTCAAGTGAGTTTATCTATGGGATCGATTTTTGTAAAAACACCTGAGACTAGGTTAGACTGTGTTTAGAGAGAGAGAGAGAGAGAGAGAGAAAGAGAAACATTTATTTACACACATTCGATACACGTAGACAAGGAACTTACGTAATATGTCATGTTTGGAGTAAAGACACGTTCATCCAAAAATTTTATTCGACGTATCTTAAGCCGAGTACTCACCTACAAGCTGTAACCATAACTTTTACGAGCTATGTATATAATGCTTAAGCGTATTGTAAGTAAGTAAATGCTTCATTCGTTCACATTCACAAATCACGTCTTTATTCCTTATGGGGTGGACAGAGCCTAAGGTAACAAGACCTACAGGCCACGTTTAGCAAGACAATGAAGGCGTAGAGGTGGAAAGTGGAATCAAAATAGTGATGGGTTGCTAGCCACATCGCCTATAACATGATTCCTATGATTTTCGCCCATTCCCTCGATGGATTTTTACCATTTGCGCAGGGAGTAAATGCTTTATTGTACAAATATAAAGAAACAGAGACAAATCATAAAAAAGACCTTAAATATAATGCACAAAGGCGAACTTATCCCTATAAGGGATCTCTACCAGTTAACCTTTGAGTAAATGAGAGGAGCATCAAGCGAGAGACCGACAAAGAGTCAATTTAAAACTTAAAACATCTATATTGGCAGAGTGCAAAGCGGGTGGAGGGGGTAGCCTAAACGATCACAGCGCTCGCTACGGCTAAAATTATCATTTTTGTCGCTGACTTGAGCTGTCAAACCCATATTGCAGTAAACATTTTCTAATCGTTTTTGAGATAAAAATATGGTCCTGGTAAGATGTGTTGTTGTGAATTGTAATAACACCAAGAAGAATAGCGACTGTAAATTTTACCAATTTCCAAGACCATGGTGGAAACGAGACCAAAGAAATAAGTGGATATTTGCCGTAAGAAAAAAAAAGTATGTTACCTAACCTCTAAAATTTCACTGAAAACAACAATTTTAATATTATTGGCAATAATGTTACTGACTAACATTGTCCAAAATTGTGTAATATAGTAAAATAACACAAGATTTCATTAATATTTTTCACAATATTTACTTACTTCTTGTTTGACAGCGGTGACAATATTGTCCATAATGGCCGCCTATCACGTGGCGCTGTCGTCGCGCACGGTCCCATGCGTACATCTCAAAATAGAACAAACAATTCATAAATAAACTACTAAATATCATTATACACATGCGTAAATACACACTACATACAATATGAGTACACACACACAATATTTAAGAAGATGGTGTGAGCCACATCTTCCTCAAGCCCTCCCTCCTCCCTGAACGACGCCACGAAGGCAGACTGCCTGGTGGAGGTCGGAGGTTGTCCGTCTAAGTGAAGTGTCAACCATCAATCAATCAATCATTTATTCACAACAACATATGGTATAGTATACATTAGATGGTATTCTAAGCAAGATCTGTCCTTTAATTATATTCAGCCACTAGCATTTGCCCGCGACTTCGTCTGCGTGGAACTAGTATTGTGGATAACATCTACCCCGTAAGGGATAAAGACGTAATTTATGGATGTATTTACGTATTTCTAACGCTACGACTGTTCAATATATCAAAATGTCACTGGAAATCACATTGAAATGTCGAAATGTTTCTCTCTCTCTCTCTCTCTCTCTCTCTCTCTCTCTCTCTCATTGCTATGCATATTTAAACAGGCGCTTAACACTTTAAACTTCAAATGACGGTAACTTTTTTTGCTGACATTAGATTTCAATAAAATAAAGTCTAATATAATAACCTAATATAAGTTTTATCTACTTGTGAAAACCGCAATAAAATTCGTTGCGTAGTTTTGGAGATTAGCGAACACAGACATTAATGAACACATCCATACATAAGACAAAATTATAAAATCTACTTTTTGTTTTGTATGTATGTATGTATGTAAACTCTTTATTGTGCAAAATAAACACGACAAAATACAATTGATAAACACTGAGATACATGCACAAAGGCGGGTTTTATTGGTCTTCCCTGATCATTAGCACTCCATTTTTGATAAATTTATTTAATGCACAGACACGAACTTTCTACTGATTTATTATATGTATAGATGTATAGATTTGAGACGCGTTAAATGATTTAACCTAAGTCATTAACCGTCAAAATAGTATATAATTTAATTAATACTCTTATTTATTATTAATTTACCTAACAGTCAATTTGAAATCTAAGTATTAGTAGATATCAGTTGACATAATTTATACAAGTCAATATTATTTCAACTTCTCCTTACTTTTCCGTGGGAGACATTACCAAATATTTGCCTACTCCTGTGTGAAAATTACCCCAAGCGCCTTTAATAAAGGGCCCTTATAATCCGGAGAAGTAACTGACTCGCCGAATTTCGCAACACAATTCTTGTTCCTTGTTGTCAGAAACTATACGGAAAACTGCCAAAACTACATAAAAGTTGCTTACGCGAAAATGCATGGCGACAGGACGAAAGTTGGTCGTAGCATTGTGATACTAAACTTATTAATAATGAAGCGACTATTTTGGAAGTGGCTTGAGTTTGTCAGGAAGTTACTGAAGCAATTATACTCATGTCAGTCCTGGGCAGTATTGACAGCGAATCATATTGGGTTTCCACGGTAACCTGACTATCGTAAACAATCATATAAATAAGAGTAGGTACGCTCGAAGTTGTCAGGAGGGGTGCGAGTCGGGTTATCTCCGCGTGTGATCAAGAGCTGCGGTTCGTTTTTGGGTCCGTCCGGGGGGAAGAGCAGAGCTTGATCCGGTGCACTCTGGGCACCGGTTAATGATTTCCTGGCGGTCTCCGAGGGACTCGTTATCCGTTGGCTAAGAGCCCGAGAGGGGGGGAGGGGGGTCTTTGACCATTACCGTACAACGTTGCCGACATTTTTGTCACAAGATTTTTTAATAATATTTTTTTTACATTGACATTGACGAAGTTGTCGTCGCTATAACGACTTGATACGCCACAAATAAAAAGAAGAAGAAGAAGTTGTGAGGAACTTTTTTGAGTATCTTGCCTTAAATACATTTCTACTGGCATATTTAGCTGAGCATATTCGTTACAAAGTAATCTGTTTATAGCTAGATCAATCTACAAGTTATACACTAAAAATTTGAAGAATTGTGTAATCTATTTACATGTATGATAGTGTTCAAATGGTTGTCTAAGCAACACAGAACCTTGCGCTTAGACATGACACGAATGATAGCGTTTGTTGATTTAGAGACTAAACATTATGTAACATTATGTACTGTTAAATCTGGCTACTCATTTCCATATAATCTCATTTAGAGTAATATCAGAAACCTGGAAAAATTACCATTTTATAAGGTATTTTTTTCGTATTTACCTACAAAGGTAGTCTTCTTATTTAAGCTCTATCCATTTGGTGTATGAAAAATACTTTCAAAGATTTAGACTTTTGAGAATGTAAGTAAATATTGTGGCGCCACCTCTTGATGATAGGCTGAACTACAACGAATTACCAAACATTCGCTCAGTTACTCAACATTAATCGATATCTTTAAGCGCTTTAATAACAATATCGCAGCGTTTGTGTGAATTTTATTGTCAACGATGGATTGATGCGTCGATTCTCGCAGCTTGTTTCATAAGGGGCAAATGTTTTTGATTTACTCGTTGTGTAACGTAGAACCTTGTTATTACTATGCTGTGAACACCTAACAAATGGTAAGCGCGTGACTGGGCTCGTATTTAAAAAATAAATACCTAGGACAATACTGTTGCTGCTAGGTTCCCCGCCACTACAAGCGTTAGTTATTACGAGTAACTTAACTCACAGTGAAGAATTATTATGTGTAGCGCTACTAAGGTTTCCTCTTACCCGCTTCATCTGTTTCTAAACAAATCAATATCTCTCAGGATGATTCTGGATTATATGAGCAGGTAGTTTGATGAAACTTTCAAAATTTGTAAATAATAATCACTATCACTATCACTATCACTACATAGTATAAAATAGTCGCTTTTTCTGTCCCCGTGTCCATATGTATGCTTATATCTTCAAAACCAGTCAACGGATTTTGATGCGTTTTTTTTTAATAGAAAGAGTGATTCAAGAGGAAGGTTTATGTGTATAAGACATGCATAATATACCGTGCGAAGCCGGGGCGGGTCGCTAGTATATAATAAAGCTGAAGAGGGTCAAAAGTCTGTACATGGAAAATATTTAAAAAAAATTGGCTGGGGATACTTAGGATCGCTAAATGAACACGTTCCAACAGGTTTTAGATTTTTTGCCCGTTTGTCTCTATATTTGCGAGCGCATCACGTCAAAACGGCTTAAAGAATTTTGATGCAAACTTTGCTAATCTGTTGAGAAAATCACCGGCCAGGTTATAGGCTACTTTTTATCCTGGAAAATTGCACAGTTCCCGCGGGACAGCGATAAACATGTCAATTTCTAATTCTACGCGGACGAAATCCAATATAATTCCAATAAATTCACGCAATTTCGGGATAATTACAATACAAAATACTCTTTATTGAACGTCACAAAACAGTGCAGTGAGGTAATGAATAGGCGGTCTTATCGTTAAAGCGGTCTTTCGCATAGTAACAAAGGTCACGTGACAGTTAGTCACAGGTAGAAAAATTTGGAGACTACCCACCTGCTATGGGTGGTGTAGGGGTATTGCACGTGTCACAGAATGACGAGGATCCGGGTTCGATTCCCGGCCATAGCTTTACTTTTAGGATTTTTCTGTGTTCTTTTTTCACTGACATTTAGAAATTTAATTTCTAACGGTAAAAACCGAAAAAGTAAAATATAAAAATCAGGAAATAAAAATTCTTGATTCATTTGATACTGCAAACATTTTTAACAGGTTCACTTATCCGTTTAGTAGTTTTGAGTTTATCGCGAATAGACAGACAGACGCGGCGAAATACTTTGTTTTATTTGCATTACCTACTCTATATCCATAGATTGAACTAACTATTAAAAGCTTGTATTGTATTAATTGGATTGAAAATTTGCAATTTACGTTCGTACCATTTTGGTAAGAGTAACGATAATTTTACATTATGCAGCAGGCTGAGTTTCAGCGAGATTGCATTTCATAATGATTTCGTGTTTATACCGCTTTTGTATGATGTTAAAACAAAATAAATCATGATATCCACGAAATGGACGTCAAAAGGAATTAACAATTAATTGGATCCCAATTAGTTTGTTGGGCTTAATTGGTCATTATTAATAAGTTTTTAAATAAATGGTACTTTTCCTAAGTAAAATAGAATAAATCATTAAGTAAACACTTCTTCTTCTTTGTTGCGTATCAAGTCGTTATAGCGACGACAACTTCGCCAATGTTAAAGTAACAAAAATATAATTAAAAAATCTTGTGACAAAATGTCGGCAACGATGTACGGTAATGGTCAAAGACCCCCTCTTAGCCAACTGTCAATGATATCCCTCAGAAACTGCCAGGAAATCATTAGCCGATGCCCAGGGTGCACCGGACCAAGCACTGCTCTCCCCCCCGGACGGCTCCAAAAACGAACCGCAGCTCTTGACCACAGGCGGAGGTAACCCGACTCGCACCCCTAAGGAAACTGCAACTCGTAATGGGTATAACATTTCTAAGCTCAAGAGTCGAACGTCACAACCAGCGACATCTGTTTTGCAATTTGTAAACCGTATTTCACTTCCATGGCGGTCTGCGAGCTAAGAATAAACATAGAATGTACCAGTTGCATCTCTTCCCGTGCAGATGGTAAAAGCCCATTATGGGTGAAAATCTAAGGCGATGTGTATAGCAACCTATCACTATTTTGATTCCACTTTCCACGTGTACGCCCATAATCATGCTAAACGTAGCCTTTAGGTCTTGATACTTTAGGTTCTGTCTACCCAGTAAGGGATAAGGACGTGATTTGTGTGTGTATGTAAACCGTATTTCTTAAACGGTAAAAAAACTTCGCTCGAGAAAAGACAAGTTTTTACCCCATGGGAGTAAAGTTGCTTCGACAAACGGGACACTTTGAACGTTTGTTTTTATTTTTAGGGTTCAATATTCAGATGCTATATTCTGCTCCATACAATTGAAGTTCCGAATGTACTGGCTTTATTTTCATACATACATAAATCACGTCTACATCCCTTACGGGGTAGACAGAGCCTAAGGGTAGCAAGACCTAAAGGCCACGTTTAGCATGATTGTAGGCTTTATTTTCGGAAGTCATAAACTGACTTTTCTTCCCTGCTGGTCTGAGAGCAAAGAAAAACATAGAACGTACCAGTTGCTTCTCTTCCTGGGCATAATTATGGTAAAAGCCCGTCGAGGGATCATGCTATACAGGCGATGTGGCTAGCAACCCATCATTATTTTGATTCCCCTTTCCATACATGCCCACAATCATGCTCAACGTGGTCTTGTTACCTTAGGCTCTGTCTACCCCGTAAGGGATAAAGACGTGATTTATTTATGTAAGTGTAATAAAAACCAGTTCTGTTGAAACACACGTATGATTATTCAGTTTGAAAACATAATCGCGTAAGCGTAAGCATGACTTCCGTGAACCTGCTCTGCCTAAAATGTTAACCTTTTAAACGCCCCCAGAGACCTGAGCTAAACTTTACAAGCAAAATATTTAATGTGCCGTAAACATCTTGCCTTTAGGCTTTGTACAATTAAACTTGTGTTTATTTGAAACATTACAGACTTAAGCGGTTATTTTACATAATAACAACTTCAAGTTTCATGCGCAGATTGTCTGATAAAATAAGAGAGGGAAATCTTTTCTGATGATATTTTACTTCATTGGAAAGAGTCTAAGGCAATGGCAATTGGGATTGTCTATTTTTTTACAATGTATAGTAAATCGAAAACCATTTCGAGATAAATGCTTTTTAAATCGTTTTCTGTATTTACTTTATTTTATTTTACTATAATGAATTTATTACATGAAAAATAAGCAATGACCTTCATTTGACATTCCCAGACATGATGTAGACGGTCCAAAATGTACTTTATTTGCAAAGGTTACAAATTCTATGCTATTTACGCGTGGATTATACTACGGAGTTCAATTTGGACCCGCAATCTGACATTTCATTCATCTTATGACAGATGACAAGCAAATGGGCAATCTTGTTACTGTCATTCTTGTTTTTTCCACCGTTTACTTTCATATTGTTGTATTATAGTTTAGATTTAGAAGCACTTTCGGTAGATAATTAGGCAAGAGTGTAACCACACAGCGATGTGCTTCGCTCACATGAAAGATTTTCCGCTAAATATTTTAATGAAGAGCGAAAATATTACGTTTTCAGTTTACTTTCGCCTACTGAGTTTACTGACTTATTTCCGGGTCCTGTTTTGTCTCGATCATACCTGGTATGTGTTTATGGATCTTTCTGCTTCGCGCAGAATGTTATGGTATGTGTAACGGTTGTGAAAATATAAAATTCATAGGAGAAGATCGCGTGAATGTTCCTGTGTTATTGTTGAATCATGTTGACATTGATACTGATGACAGTTTGCCAACTTCACCACAGATAGAAAAGACGTTAATGGCGGCGCTTCACATACGTTTTATGACCAATTTATCCAATAAGCAGATGTGTGATACCGGCAATGGAAACTCTGACGTCATCAACCAAAATACTTTCAATAATTAATAGTGAAAAAAATACCGAGTTATATGAGAAAATATTGAAATTAGTTTCTTATAATTGACTATTCTACACAAAAAAAATATAAAAAGGATAGGTATTTTTTTTTAGACAATCCCAATTCGTTTATAAGAAACAACAGGAATTGATACATGCTAGATATCTATATGTACCGGTATAACATATGCAAAGTGAATATCGGAATATAAATTCTTGACAAAAATTTCATTTTTTAATATAAGCCTTTTTTGGTGACTTATATATGTGTTACCTACCAAATTTCGAGTCTATCGGACCAACCGTTGAAGAGTTCCCTACTGCGGGACGATCCTGGCTATATCACCAGAACTCCACTACCAGATTATTGTGTTTTCATCTGACATACTCAAGTATGTAAAATTTCAGCTCAATCGGTTGGAGATACCTGCTTCAAAATTGAGTCGCAAGATTCCACCCGAACAAACATACCTACATAGTTAATTAAAAGCTTATAAATAAGATTTCTTCCATGCTGTTCTGGGAGTAAATAAAAAACATAGACTGTACCAGTTGCTTCTCGTCCCTCTCAGATGGTAAAAGCCCATCGAGGGAATGGGCGAAATTCTTAGGAATCACGTTATAGGCCATGCGGCTAGCAACCCATCACTATTTTGATTCACCTTTCCACCTATACGCCCTTAATCATGCTAAACGTGTCTTCTTACCTCAGGTTCTGTCTACCCTATGTGTAGTATTGCTAAGAGCTAGAATCTCATCGTAACAGTCAAATCATAAAACCATATCATATGCAGGCATATGAAAAGCAATAAATTATCCAGACAAATAAAAACAATAAAACCCTAACATACTTAACACCGATATTTCAAACTTAACAGATTATTCGGCACCGGGTTAAATTCGGGAAAAAATTACGTTATTCTATGTAATTCAACTGGCCGGCCTCATGGCCGTGTATCATTTTTATGTGCCTCCCCACGCCGTAACCAAATATTTATATTGTCTGCTGAACGGCAATCGCCCTTTTTCTGGATTTATATTATGGTCTGCTATTAAAATAACACTTAATCATGTCATTCTTCTGCGTCATATGTGAGGCTACGCTTTGCAACACGCATTTCGTTACAACTGTGCCCTGGGCCTTTTTTCACCGAACAGTTGACACATACATTCATAAATCACGTCTTTATCCTTTACGGGGTAACAAGACCTAAAAGCCACGTTTAGCACGATTGTGGATATGTGGGTGCATAGGTCTAAAAGGGGAATCAAAAGTGATAGGTTGCTCGCATCGCCTCTAACATTATTCCCAAGATTTCTGCTCGGCTTTTATCATCTGCGCGAGAAGAGAAGCAACTGGTAGATTTTATATTTTTTCTGTACTCCCTTACCAGCGTGGAAACAACTGACATTGTTTAATTTGAAATCGTAATCAATATAAAGCCTGGCTGAGATTTTTGTCGAATTTTTAATATAAACAGAGCCTGTATGTGTATTTTTTTACGCGTAAATTGCCTCGAACGCGTTTGCGTAAATGTTTCAATTACTATGGATAAATTGGCAGCGCAACAGCAGCAGGTAACGGCAACATTTCGGTTTCTAACTAGGTTTATTTCTACAGTTACGTACATTTGTCGAGGCGCCTCGCTAGCTTTTATGTCCAAAAATATTTTACATTAATAAACCTACAAAGATTTCAATTCACCTCTGATGCCGTTTGAATAAGTATTTTTAATCAATTTTCTAATTTGACAAGTTTAATCTAAGGTTTCAATTCTTCATATTGCAAAAATGATGAAAAGTTAATTATTCTTCACGAAACTCATTACGGAGTCCGAGACGGGTGGTTCAATTAAGTTTAAGGAAAAAAATACACCTTGATTCTGTTATTTCGTAACCTCTATCTATATTTAACACACACACATAAATCACGTATTCATTCCTTACGGGGCAGACAGAGCCTAAAGGTAACAAGACCTATATTTAACACTAGCTGTTGCCCGCAACTACGTCTGCATAGAATTCGTTTATCGCTATCCCGCAGGAATTACGCAATTTTTCGGGATAAAAAGTACCCTTTGTGTTATTCCAGATTATAATTCTATGGACGCCCCCTTATGCGTGCTAGACAATGCGCCTACAGTTTTCACCATAGCTATATACTAACCGTCCAGTCTGTGTAATATCATATTCTAGGTAACCAAAGGCAGTACTTCGTTTCTTCTCGCACTAATCTAATCAATAGTACTTAATCAAAAAGTTGGTAACGTCTTATGTGTTCGTGTTAATAAGTTGCGTGATTAATGCTTGCCCATTTCTGGGGGAGTTATCGGAAACAATGTGTGTATCTTTCAATTTATCTGTAACATTGGCTAAGAGCTAGGTCATTGTTTCTGTTGGTTAAAAATGTCAAAGATTGACCCAAATATTTTGACCTGTTCCATTTTGAATGATGTTAAATTAATAGTCTTCCATGCTGGGCTGGGAGCAAAGAAAAAACTTAGAATGTACCAGTTGCTTCTCTACCCGCGCAGATGGTAAAAGCCCATCGAGGGAATTGGCGAAAATCATAGGAATCATGTTATAGGCGATGAGGCTAGCAACCCATCACTATTTTGATTCCATTTTCCACCTGTACGCCCACAATCTTGCTAAATGTGGCCTATAGGTACCTCTGTTACCTCATGTTCTGTCTACCCCGTAAGGGATAAAGACGTGATTTGTGTGTGTGTGTGTGTAAATTAATATGTATGAAAAATTTAAAACGGTTTTAGTTTTCAAAGTACTATCTTCTTAAACTTAAAAGCTTCATAGTTTATAATTAGTAAAACCTTTTGAACGCAGAATAAGAAATAGTACAAGCGATTTTGAAGGTAGAATTCGAGATCCTAGTGTTAGACCTACGCCTCAGCCGAAAGACAATACCATAATCATGATCATCAAACACATTAAAAATAACAATTATTCCATGCTGGTCTGGGAGTAAAAAAACATAGAATTTACCAGTTGCTTCTCTTCCCGCGCCGATGGTAAAGCCTATCGAGGGAATGGGTGAAAGACTTAGCAATCATGTTATAGGCGACGCGGCTAGCAATCCATCACTATTTTGATTTCCCTTTCCAGCTATACGCCCTTAATCATGCTAAACGTGGCCTTAAGGTTTTGTTACTTTGGGCTCTGTCTACCCCGTAAGGGATAAAGACGTGATAAATGTATGTTAAAATAACAATAAAAGAAATCCGCGACTCTTAGCCTATAATATAATATGATGGAACACAGAACTTTCTGCTCATATGTTATACTAAAAAGTTTGTGAACTTGACGAATCGACTTCGAAAACGGTATGAAACTTCGCCGGAACAAGTTGCTATTCGAATGGAAATGAATATCTTATTTTCGATTTAGTAAGGTTGAGAATCGCATTGCAACGCGAAAAATTGTTGTGGTTTGGAGCAGTTTTAACAAAATTTATTCGTTTGATAAATTTAAGTTCTAAGACGTTATTTATGTTAAAGGAATTTTGAAAGTCTTTGAAGCAAGAACATTTTATTATAACTTACTGATCTGGTCAACAGAACTGATGTGATCTCTATGGTTGTCGTGTGTGTTTTTTATCCTATATTTTGTACATACATTATATGAATCATATCTTTATCCCTTACGGAGTAGACATTTTGAAGGTAGGCTACCTTTAGTATGATTGTAGGCGTAGGTAGGTATAGGTAGAAACTGGAATTAAAAATAGTGATGGGTTGCTAGCGACATCGCCTGTAACATGATTCCTATTTTCGCCCATTCCCTCGATGGGCTTTTACCATCTGCGCGGGAAGTTAAGCAACTGGTACATTCTATATTTTTTCTTTGCTTCCAGACCAGCATTGAAGTAACATCTAACAGCATAGAATAGAAGTAGTATCTTTAGTTAAGAAGTACAGTATTCAGCTTTTATATCATCACTTCACTACATAGTATATAAAACAAAGTCGCTTTCTCTGTCCCTATATCCCAATGCAATGGATTTTGATGCAGTTTTTTTAATAGATAGAGTGATTCAAGAGGAAGGTTTTTATGTATAACTAGCTGTTGCCCGCAACTTTGTCTGCCTAGAATTCGTTTATCGCTATCCCGCGGAAAATACGCAATTTTCAGGGATAAAAAGTAGCCTATGTGTTATTCCAGACTATCCTACTAATATTATAAATGTGAAAGTTTGTGAGTATGTTTGGATGTTTGTTACTCTTTCACGCCAGAACGGGTGGACAGATCTGGATGAAATTTGGAACATAGATTAGATAGATTATAGTCTGGAATGACACATAAGCTACTTTTTATCCCGGAAAATTGCGTACCTAATTCCTGCGGGATAGCGATAAACGAATTCTATGCAGACGAAGTTGCGGACAACAGCTAGTAATCTATATATTTTCCAAATTTCATCTCGATCTGTCCAGCCGTTCTGGCGTGAAAGAGTAACAAACATCCAAACTTACTCACAAACCTTCAAATTTATAATATTAGTAGGATTCTACGCAGGCGAAGTCGCGGGCAGAAGCTTAGTTAGGTAATAAATAATACTTCTTATACACAACCTAATTCCAACTTACAATATAAAATACCCTTCTTTACCCCGCTTTACACGGAATCTATTTGGAGTGTAGCCAGTCGGAGATAAGCAATTGGTAGACTGAACCTATCTCAGACAATTGCATTCGATATATTCTCTTTGGAATAAAATATCAACGTCGTGGAGTCGGGTTTAAAGGTTTATTTTTGTTTGATTCGCTCCTTGAATCTGTTACTTGCATCTTATAAAGTTACTGGTACTGTTTGTTTTATTTCTTAATATTTATTACTATATATTTAGTAATGGTGATCCGGTTATGAAATTAAAATCATGGGGTCATTCAGTATGGTATAATAATGGTATAAGGTATAAGGTACATAGGATTATATTATAATAAACTTACGTTAACTTATGTAAACGGACTAACACTACTATAAGCTATGCCTGCTATGAATAATACATCTCGACTACGTTGGAAGCTTACTCGTATCTTGCTAATCCTATGGTTTGTGGTTGTCTTATCGTTTACCTTGGTCATAGTTGAGTTGGGTCCAGAGACCCAAGCGTAGGATACCACACAAAAAAACTTCTCAAACGTTCACAAAAAGGTCTCAATTATTACAGAACAATCGGCAGCGCTGCTAGCGGATTAAAAAGGCAACATCTGTATGCTTTGAGTAAGTTTTCGGTAAAGCAAAATATGTCTGGTGGTAGGTTCATCCGGGTCGTTTCCGTCTTACTCGCTAATCCTGCCGCAAAGCAGCATTGCTTGCACTGCTGTGTTACGGCGTGGAGAGTAAGACAGCCGTTGAAATTACTGGCGCAATAGGTATTCCATCCTATCCCTCTAGGATGGCAGCAGCTATCCTACAGGATTACTAGAGTGTCTTGGGGAAGGCCTATGTCCAGCTGTGGACGTCTATCAGCTGATATGATGATGAGTGTGAGCGAAACGATACAAAACTAGCTTCGGAAATCTAATTTAGGAGAATAAAGCAATTGGCATTGTTCTTTTTTTTTAGTATGTTCCAATTCGAAAACCATTTCGAGGAAAACCATCATTTATCCGATTTATCTTGTCCGATTTCAAAAATACTTTATGATTGCAGATATTTTTGTAAAAGTACTATGAACCTTTGTTTGACCGAACGACCCGGTTTTTAGACAGAATCCAGCATCGAATGTTTGCCACGAAAATGAAAAAAAAAAAGTTTAGCTATGGCAACTGTCATGTGTCACTGTCAAATCGACAAAACCATAGACAAAGCCGTTTTTTGTGTAATGTCACTACGTCGACATTGGCGAAATACGCCTTGCTAAGATAAAGCAAGGGTGAAAGCCAAAAAAAAAAAAAGCCGTTTTTTTTAATAGCCAGCCGAACGAAGGCGATTGGGATTCTGTCTAAATTCACGAATTATCAAACAGCGAAAAAATATTTATTATTAATAACAAAGCTACGTAAAAGCATAATATTCAAATTAGTTGCTTGAAATAGTCCATTTTATCAAATAAAGGTGTTAAAAGCACAGCTTAAAAAAATGAACAATGCCAATTCAAATTGTATTAGTATCAAAATCAAATTATGTTAGTGTTACAATAATATGGCAATGCAAATGTTTAGGTTGTATAATGGCTAGAAAGGAGGATTTAGTTTATTGTGTCAAAGTAGGCAACGCTATGTTTTGAAGCTTCCGGTTCCGGGTTTTGTTAATCGGTAGCAGATGTTTTTTACAGTCACTGTCATGTATACCTAAAATGTCTATACGTTGTGAAGCTAATATATTTCTACATTCTTCAAAATACAGTCTTCTTATTTAATATAACCACAGTTAGTCTCTAGTAGAGATGTATAAAGTCTCTACTAGTCAAAGTAAAACAAAGTATGAGAAGAAAGACAGCCAAAAAAAACATTAAAAATAATGGTGTAAAACGCCTCCTGTCAAAAAAAATTGGAGATAGCTATCTCCAATATCGAAGAGAAAAAAAAAACAAAATTATGAAATATACATTTCAATTCAAGTAAATACCGATAAACTTTTGGATTTCGAAGGCAAGCTTACGTCTGCCGCCCCCAATGTTGGCTCTTACGCACTCAAGTCCTGCTCTGAAACCAGAGCGGTACCGAGGGCATGTATCGCTTCCGTCCCCACAGGCACACTAACTAAACAGTAAAAGAAAAATAATGCAACAAAAGAAATCGGAAATCCATAAGCTTAACAATTATACCTACCTACACGATAGACATAGACGGATAGATATCGATGGTTCTGTCTGAAAATCAGTGCTGCAGAAGTCTAAGACTTCAGCGTAATGCTGAGCCAGCGACCGTTTCACTTTTGAAGACACACAACGCTGATGATCTATTTTTCATGTCTATGTTTTTTTTGTTATACCTTGTTTATCCTTACTAATCCTTACTATATAATATTATAAATGCGAAAGTAACTCTGTCGGTCTGTCTGTCTGTCTGTCTGTCTGTTACCTTTTCACGCTTAAACCGCTGGGCCGATTTAGTTGAAATTTGGTATACAGATAGTTTGAGTCCCGGGAAAGGACATAGGATAGTTTTTATCCCGGAAAATTGCATAGTTCCCGCGGGATAGCACAGCCCAAACCACTGGAATTTTTCAAATTTAAGGCGGAACAAAGTTCGCCGGGTCAGCTAGTTTTCTATAAAATTGTGTAAATCTTGCAAAAATGAATACAGGTCTTCTTTCTTTCTTACGTAATACCTAGCTTAAGCCTGCTGTAGGTCTTTTCACAGTGTCTCCTAAACACTCAGTCGGCTGCTCGTGCAATGTGCATCAATATCCTGCCTCCAATGAACCGTGTACGCGTCGATAATGGGCTGCAATAAGCTTCAGGACATTGAGTTTGTGTTGAAGCTGTTGTATATATAAAAAACTTAAGTAAGTGGCCTGTTGTACAGTCAAGTGTAATAATATGTATCTAGACAAAGATTCAAAAATAAGTAACTACCAACCATACGCTCTTACACCGCCGTAATAAGGTCATGGGACTTATTTTTGAAAAGTTCCGAACAAAACTTGTTTTTGCACTTGACCGTACCAGACTCTGCTAACTTCATTTCGCCTTAGAATCAGGTTTCTGTCTTACTATCAGAAATGTGTTGCATTCGAAACTTTTTTTTTTCCAAAAAATTTCATATTTTTTATTTTACTATTCGAATTGGAGGCAAAAACAAAAAATTAAAGATCATAAAAATCGGTGGAGCCGTAATTGAGTTACTAATTGTGTGAATTACCCGTCTTTGATATAAAGTAAAGTACCCGGAAGACCGATCTTTGCTAGGTTTTTTTTTGGTGCGTTTTCTAAAAATGAAACCTCACTAGATCGATTTATTGCCCCCGAAAACATACCGAATTTCATAAAAACGGAACTTACATTAGAACACATACATTCATCCCTTACGGGGTAGACAGAGCCTAAGGATACAGACCACATTCAGCAAGATTGTGGGCGTATAGGTGAAAAAATAAACCAAAATAGTGATGGGTTGCTAGCCTCATTGCCTATAACATGATTCCTATGATTTTCGCCCATTCCCGCGATTTTACCATCTGTGCGGGCAGAGAAGCAACTGGTATATTCTATGTTTTTTCTTTGCTCCCAGACCAGCATGGAAGAATACATTAGAACACAATTAAGAAAACACTTTTGACTACGAAGAATACAATTAGAACCAATATAATAGAACCTTAAAAGCAAGCAATTCCTCTTGTAACTTTACATACAAAAATCTTCAATAATCTTATAATGAAATAATGTGCCGAAATCACTGAATCATTCGCCGAAGCGGCGTTATAAGAGACAATATGAAGTGTTATTTTCGGTATAAAATTGGACAAAGCTGCCTACCTAAGGCCGCCAATAAAGGTTTATCACAATTGTGTTTCTGTTTTCAGGTATGTTGTAAAAGTGGATGATATTTACACCGACGCGTTCTGGATATATTTTTTTACTTATGGTATGACTAAAAACTACTGGCATCTACAAACATACTTTCGTAGATACTGACAGATGGGTTAAGTTGCCCACACTCCACAGCCTTTAGTTTCACACTAAGATAAGTAAGGACTGATCCGTTGAGGTATCTGAGGCCTATTGTAACCTTAGGGCGCCCTTGGTGGTAAGTGACCTAACATTCGGACCTCACCAAACTAGATACCTTGCCGGCGGGGCCACGGCGGACCCAGTCTCTACGAACACCGACTCACAATTCGGAACAGTTTCCAAAATAAACAAATTCACTGGTGATCCTTGTGTTAGCCACGCCGTAGCAGCTACCAATACACACACGCGCAACGGATTCACAAAAGACACTCAGATTCAGCTTATCTAGCCGCCAAAAGCACACCGGCTTGCTTCCGAGCCAAAATTAGTGTCAAAACTGCCCCAACGTCAGCTCACTGACTTTGACAGATGATTGACAGCGGGCGCGTTTCCGATATGAAACAAAAGTCACGAATTGATTCTAAACCGCGTCCGGAAACCTGTGGACGTATTACCTAACTCGCTCGCAATCGCCATCGTGTTCATTTTGACAGTTCTTGTATGAATGTGACAGCTAGCTGATTCCGAAGCCAATTGTCAGCCCATACATAAACTGTCAAAATGAACACGATGGCGATTGCGAGCGAGTTAGGTAATAAGCCTACTGGTTTCAGTCCGAATATTCGGTATAACTGACACAAGAAAAGTAATACATGACAGTGTAGCTGGTGGCCTATTCGGGCGCGAGTCTGCCATTGTTCCGGCACAAACGGGCCCAGACAAAAAGGGCAGCGATTTGATGGAAAAACTCTGCGATAAGAAGATGAGAGGGCCCTCTGGAGACTGTGTTGCTGCTTAGGTCACTAGTGGAAGCGACTTCTGACAGAACATTGTATTGCCACTACTGATACGAGTACATAAGCTACTTGACTATAGTTATAAGCATTTTCACAATCGGTTTACACTAGTAAATAATGTGTGAAAAAGACATTTGATTTATTAATGTAAAAAAATGTAAAATTAGTTAATTTAGTATTCAAATCACAACAAACCGAAGATTAATGATTTAATTTTAATATTTTTTTCATGTAATTTACTAGTTAAGTACCTTTAACGTGAAATTCCAAGACTAGTACATTCTCTTAGCGAGTGCTCCCTGAATTTGGTTTTTACTTTTTATCTCAGATTTAGCAAGCAATGTGAATGAGTGATACCTTAAAAGAAAGAAGAATAAACAGGCATGTTTCTAAACATGTTTGAACATTACAAGGTTTTTTTTTTAATTTTTTTTTATGGCACAGAAAAATTACTCTGTTCCAACCTAAGACATTTTTAGTAATTTCGAATGCCTCCATTTTATTTTTCTGGCAAGAAAGACACTTAAAAATTATTTCATTTGGTCCAATACACATTAAGCTATCCGAAATAAAAGATTTTGTTTCCAAATTAACGCTCATTGGGGCATTATTGACTCGTGACTATCAAATTCTGGGTATTTTCCTAAAACTTCTAAGTCTTCAATTTAAAAAAAATATCAAATTTCGGCTAAGACATATATGGCTAATAATGTTCAAAAATACCTCCGCTATCATCCCCTTAAAGCTTTGTATCTAGCTACCAAACACCCTGTATATTATAGAATGTAATAACGAACAATAAATAAATAAAATTATCCTATAAACGTATGAAATAAAATATATCGTATAGTATAATGCGCGAAAATCATAGGAATCATGTCATAGGCTGCGGCTAGCAACCCATCACTTTTTTGATTCCATTTTCCACCTATACGTCCACAATTTTGCTAAACGTGTCCTCTAGATCTTGTTACCTTAGGCTCTGTCTACCCTGTGTATAAAGACGTGATTTGCGTATGTGTATGATTTGTACTTTCGGGTCGGGCCCCAGGTAACCATGGCCTAGATCCGAAAGGTACTTTTACCTATCGAGAATTCATCTCCGCTTTGAGTTGGGCGCCGCCATGATTCTTACCTTTATGACAGTTGAACCCCAGCGACCCAGCGTTCCCGAATCAGAACAAACAGAATAACTCGGTCTATCGTGGTTTATGTAATGTTGCCACATTAAAAAAAGCTGACCCATTTGAGGGCATAGACAGCGTTGTAAAGGTTTTTTTCCCGCTAGCTTACTCGTCGCACGATAGAGAAGTTTGAATTCCGGATATTTGGCAAAATTAATTCTTATTTATTATTTAGATAACAATGATTTTCGTTTTCAGGTAATCTCTATGAAAGTTTTGAGTCAGTAAATCGGAAATATTTTTATAATTGTTACTAGCTTACAGTTACGGTTTACATTTGGTAGAAGAACATTATAATATTACGTGGCACTGAAGAATCAGACTTTCGTTTTCTTTGTTGACATCATAAGTGTTTTTGTTTCCAAATGCGGTCTGGGGCCCGATTTTTGACAGCTCATCACTCGAAAGTGGTATAAATCAGCTTATATCTCCAGAGGCAAGCTCTAATCAAAGTTTTGACTAGTTCACAAGATTAATGAGAGCTGTGGTTGTCTTCTACTCGTATTTCAAATTCACCTTGCTTTTTCACCACTTTCGAGTAGTATTTTCATACATGTGCTTTCAAAAATTGGGCCCCTGCTAAGAAAAATTACCCTTTTTTGGATTGTAAATAGTCTGTCACTGAACTTTCCGTCATGTGAGATAGGGGTCAATCCAAAACTAAAATAAAACGATTCACTTAGGTATTTAATAAATTTTTATTGCCGTGAAATTTTCCGAACGCAGCAAAAAATATCTTCAAGTATACTTGAACAAAAAACCAATAAGTAGAAAACTTTTGGACGGTAGTTTAAAATTGTGATGGCTCTACAATTGATGTTCCAAGTTTTAACAAGGTAAACTGAAAATAATGTAATTAAACGATTTACGAGTTTTGTACGTCTTTTTAAAGCGTTTCAGAGATAAGATTCTTGAAGTCGCCATTTTATTTAAAGACTTGTCAATTTATTCGACTCGTTTTCGTTTACAATTTAAACTTTTTCGTAAATAAAATTGGGAGTATACATTAATGTACTGCGAATGTGACTGTGACTGTGAATGGTGTGATTGAAATGGTAAATTGTAAGGTATAATGTACTTTTTCAAGAGCCTTTTGGGAGCTTAGTGCAAAATTAACTTCTGATTATGATTTTGAAATAATACTTCGTCAATAAGATAGTTGTAATTAATTTTAGATTAGCCGTCATTTATGACTTTTCGTCTGTTTTTCTGTTTTGGGTCTACAAGTTCAGTTCTTCTTTTCTTTATAGAACGCGCAAACGAATTCTTCACAGACAAAGTCGCGGGCAAGAGATACATTTGTAACAATTAAGTACTAAATAATTTTCCCGTTAAAACTAATTGGAGCTATACTTTATTTTAATTTACTTATCGTCAATATAACGCAAATAAAATGTTAGAGTAAAATTTGAAATGAGAAATATAATCATAAAACATTTCACTCCAGCGAACTTTATGCCTTGTTTGATTATTTTCATTTCTAATGGCCATTAACTCAATAATTTCGAGAATTTCACCTACACATTTAACGATCATAAAACAAAAGAGGCAATCTCAAGGCTACGGTAATTGGTAAATGAACAATGGCGATGTATATTTAAGATTTTTTAAATATTATTTTCATTTTGAAGCCTAAGGTCTATTTGATGTTCTGTCTGTAATGATATCACAAAACTTTATTGTAAAGAATGTAAGAAATAAAAATTTCAAATTATGTTGCTTCTGCATGGTATAAGCCCATCGAGGTAAGTAGCGAAAATCATAGGTCTAGTTAAGTCTTGTTTCATGTACAAATCATTACTTATGTCTTCTTATAAGATAAGTGGAGTAATAGCGAGTAAAAGTACGTGAAGTTTTAGTTAAATCAATTGATTTTATGGTTCTACCATTGAAATTATTCAAGATCAACGGATACTGGATACTGCACCAAAATTTACATTTATACAATTTTTTTTATACGAAATAATAATTTGTGTTAGCTTTTCACAAAAAAAAATTGTTTTGTAACATTTACTCCACCCTGCTAATATCAGTTCCGCCGCGAATTTTTTTCGTTGAGATAATCACCCTTCGATACGTCTGACTGTATCAAAACATAAATGTATTAGACTCTGAGCCTTTAGTGTAAGTTTTCGCATATAAAAACGCCTCGAACGCGTTCACGTAGACGTCTCAATTACTATGGAATAATTGGCAGCGCCACTTGCGGATCGAAACGGCAACAAAACTGTTCTCATAGTAATTGACATTTTTATGCAAACGCGTTCGCGACGTATTTTGTGACCGAAAACTTACACTAAGCATACTGGTATGAACAAAGTAAGCAATACTATTTTCACACGAAAACTCCGTCTTTTTTAAAGTGACACCTTGTTTCGTTAAACTTCTCACTTACCGAAGGGGCGCACTTTGAATCCCTCCTAGAAACCTCGTAAAAGTTGACTCGAGTACCTATAGCGGGACAGGGCTGGGGATATCCTGGATTTTCTTGAACTTGTCCGTATTTTACAAAATATTTTATCTGAGTAGGCACTTTAAGTGCCAGTTTTTGTTGCGACAATACCACATAAAAACGTTAGCGTACTTCAAAATATGGATTAAAAATGTAAAGTGCTGAATTTTGAAAAAAAAAAACTTGAGATAAAACCATGGGCATAAAAATACAAACCAAAATATAACGAATACAGAGCTTCCTCTTTTTTAAGTATCAATCTGAGAAGAGTCACTTTTCTTCTACTAATATGGAGTCGTTTTCAAAAAAAATGTACATAGTTAAGGGCCTTAATTAAAACAAAAATTAATTGATTCCTTTGTGTTACGACCGTTTCACCTTTATTACATTGCAATAAGGGTGGAAACGTCGTAACACATAGGAATCAATTAACTTTTGTTTTAATTAAGGCCCTTAACTATGTACATGTGTTTTGAAATGACTTGATGATCTTGATTGTGAAAGATTTTTTCCATAGAATTTCCAATTCTTTGTTTTATAAATTTCGGTGACAACCCTGAACGACAGTTTGTTCTAAATAATATATTGAAGGTAGAATTGCAAGGTGAGGTTAGTTTTAGGTAAATAGTAAAGTTAGTTGGTTTTGCCATGAAATTACAAAGTATCGCTACAGTCAATATCAAATGTGTCCGAGCACATGCTCATTTAAATGAATGTGCTCAAAAACGTACCAGCCTGAAAATCAAGTTGCGTGCTAACATTTTTGAGCACTCCAACCATTTTAATTTATAATTGCCGCGAGTTTCAGAAATGTAGCAAGGATGGAACTTGTTGCCATTTTGCATTCAAGACCACTAATTAATGTGATAGTTACGAGGACATTATCCAAGTATTCGTTAGTCAGTTTTCGAAAGTTCATTGTTTTGAAATTTCTAACTGTCACTGTTTTTGTTCATTGTTTTTTTTGTTTTATAATGGTGTCATAAGGTTATTTTTATTGCTGTATTATAGATGTTATTTCTGTATCATACTGATACATCGCTGCAACTTGTTTGAATAGCTCTTGTCTTCAGTTTTTTTTCTGCAAAATGGCGATCCTCGAAAGACGTAGGTAAGTGTTGAAAATAAGATGAAACGTGGTACATTAAGCCTAATGTCACGGATTTTTGTTACTTGTCAGATTACTTATAGCAAAAGCCTCTCAGCTGCCAATGGTTTCAGTACTATTAACGTAGCTACTTCCAGCCTGTAATAAATATATTTGCTTTAACACAAAAAAAAAAACAAAAATAATAATGGTGGCATATTGCGTTTTTCACGTTAGAAAGTGACATGGGGAAACGTACAAGACTGATAACTGTATTTGTAAGTGTTGTGCTTGACTAATTTGTAGCAAACAAATAAATAATTGACTTAGACACATACACATTTATTTCTATGTAATTAAATTTAATTAAGTGAACACTATCATTAAAAACTTCACAATAAAACTCTTATTAGACATCCTTCACATTTACTTCAGTCTTACAATGGCGAAGCTTAAAATATATAATTTAAAAAAAAGCATAAAGCAACCATTAAATGACAAATATATACATTGAAATGTGAATCTTGACGGGTTGTCAGCAGAGTTCAAAAAGGAGGCGCAAAATGTTTTGACTTGTTCTTTTTTAGAATAAAACTTGCGATGCCTTTTCGAAAATGCAGTCGCAATCATAGTAATGGCATCAAAAATGGAAAACACTTGAAATGCTCAAAAGTGAAAAATAATAAGTCACGACAGGATATCGCTCATTAAGCTCTTTTTTAACCAAGTCAAGGTTCACATTTGGTTGCATTTATAATTCGGGTTATGACTTTTTTGTAAATCTCTTCTGGTCTGCCTGAAAACAAAGGTGTCGTATAACTTTACTTTTTTTTAATTCCATGGGCGTATTGTTCGAGTTCTCGCTTGCACCGGTAAGTTTTAAAGCTATTCATTCTTTATTCATACCGTTTTGAATCGTTTAAAAACTGTTTTTCCTCCCCTATTTGCTTTCGGATCATTTTGTATCTCAAAGCAATTATGAATGGAATTGACTTTATTATTTACTAAACATTTTGTTCTTCAACTTTTCTTAAATCAAAAATGGTTAAGTCTCTTCAAACTTATGCCAAAACAAAATCGTCACGCCAATGCGAAACACGCACAAACAATCTTAACATTTCCATCGCTTTTTTTATAAGTAAAATAAACACTTCTAGCAAGTTTTTGAATCTATTTTTTTGGTTAATGAACTTATCTATAGCTGTTTCAAGATAAAAACTTATTGATATGTTACACATGCTCTGCAAATAAAGGTATTGCTTTTTTTTAATTCAGCACATTCAGACAACATTGAGAATTAATTAACCAAACTATAAATTAAATTTGTTCCACATTTTCATCCTTTACCAAATTGAAAGTGTGCAACGGCCCTATACCGATTTTCTGAGAGCCGGCATTTCTTTAATCCGGCGCCATATTTCCCGCTTCGACGCATTAGTGCTGCACCAATTAGTGGGCGCCGTTAGCGAGTAATTTACTGTCACAGTCAGACCCGGACAACTGGGGGCGGTAATACATGTCGTCTCATGGAAATATAGCTAAGTAATCATATGTAACAAAGTAAATGCTTTACAACAAATATAAGTCACGTCTTTACCTTTATGGGGTAGACAAAGTGTAAGATAACAAAACCGAAGGCCACGAGCATGATTGTGAGCGTATGTACATGTGGAAAGGACAATAAAAAAATGCTTTATTATAAAACTAGCTTCTGCCCGCGACTTCGTCTGCGTAGAATTATACATAAAAACCTTCCTCTTGAATCACTCTATCTATTGAAAAAAGCCGCATCAAAATCCGTTGTGTAGTTTTAAGATATAAGCATACATAGGGACAGAGAAAGCTACTTTGTTTTATACTATGTAGTGATGATGATAATGAAAGAAACAAACACAATCCTACCTGGTATTTTGAATCCGAAAGTTTGTGAGGATGTATGGATGGATGGAAGTATGAATGTTTGTTACTAATTCACGCCAAATCATTCAAGCAAATCCGGATGAAATTTGGCATAGAGATACATTTTAGTCTGAAACCTCCTGCTGCAACATTCCCTGAGCGGTACAATTTAGGGATCTTTAAAAAGCGAGCCTTTCTGTTCATAAAAGGGCCGGCAACGGACATGTGATTCCCCAAGTCATGCAGGTGTCCCTGGGCGATGGTGATTACTTTCCATCAGGTGACCCGTCTGCTCGTTTGCCCCCTCTTATAAAAAAAAAATAGCACAGTGAGAAGTTCCAGAGGGATAGCGATAAATAAATTGTTTGCGGACATAGTTGCCGGCAATAACTATGGCATTTTATCATTCCTTTTCATCAATAAAGTGCCTGCCAGTGGGATTCCAACCTGAACCCAGACGTGACTAAAGATTTTAGCTAGCCAATAAGATGGACTGTAGGTAACAGTCACGTCCAGCAGCTCTCCCTATCTCTCTTTGACTCGCCGCTCTCTCCTTTTTTATAACATCATACATACATACATAAATCACGTCTTTATCCCTTACGGGGTAGACAGAGCCTAAGGTGACAAGACCTAAAGACTACGTTTAGCATGATTGTGGGCGTATGGATGGAAAGGGGAATCAAAACTGTGATGGGTTGCTAGCCACATCGCCTATAAAACGATCCCTAAGATTTTTAAGATTTATAACATCAATTTTGGTGATAGTGTAATTAGAAGCAGATTCAACGTTTGAAATCCATTCTCGCATTTTAAATGGGTGCGTTATTCAAAAAACGTACAGATTCTAGTCACAATTTTCAACATTGCTTATTTTTCTGCCGAAACAACGTTCTTTCAGATTTCGACAAAACACGACGGCCGGCAATTTGCCTAATTTGTTCAATCAACGGAACAAAGAGTGAATGAGTGAATTGATGGCGTAAACGAAGATTGCCTCTCAAGGAAATATGATAGCAATTTGGTTCCCTTTCAATACGGAATTAGAGACAAAATGGTGCTAAGAGTCTTGAACTAGTGATTAAAGATTGTACGGTGGCGCGACCGCTGTGGCGTTATTTGAAATATATAACTATTACGCCTGACTGTACGCATAGATATTTTAGTGTATGTATTAGATCCAGATGACAACTATCCGACCGATTATGCATAATAGGCATGCTTTTGAAGCCTGTTTTTTTTTTTTTTTTTTAATTTAAACCGACAAACGTGCATGTGGTGCACCTGATGGTAAGTGATCACCGCCGCCTATGGACAACTACAGCACCAATGGGACTGCTAGCGCGTTGCCGGCCTTGCAAGAAATGGTACATAACACTCGCCTCTTAAAAGTAAGTACCCATGTTATAGCCAGTTGGAAAAACCCCAGCCGCCAGCCCATTCCAAATTTTGCACGTACGGGGCAAGAAAGACCGCTTAAATCGCATGGTGTTGGAGCACCAACCATCGAGGTGATGTTGGTGGAAACTACTGTATTCACGACTAGATCCTTCTAATTTTACACAGCAAAATTTACCGACTATCGACTTTAGAATAAAGCTTAATTTACCCATTTTTTTAATAAATTTCATAGCTTACTCCTCTTATTCCAACAGCAACTTTTAAATATCAATATTCGCTTAAGAAAGTGAACGTACCTGATAACTGAAGAAATTTAATATCTAGCTGAGTAAACGGGGTAGACTTCAAAATTAAATTTGCATAGTCTGTCCATTTATAAAGGTGGCGACTGACTTGTAACATTTCGATGTAATGTAACATGATACAACCCGAGCATTACAGCAGTCAGTGCAGCGAGCCGAGCCGCTCGACGCGAGCACCGCGTGCTCCACGAAAGCTGGGGACTGACCAACGTTACGAGGTGTAATGTAACATGTTACACAACGAGCATTCATGCTGTCAGTACGTAGTTGTTACGGGGAAACCAGCGAGCAACTACGTACTGACAGCATGAATGCTCGCTGTGTAACATGTTACACTACACCTCGTAACGTTGGTCAGTCCCCAGCTTTACAAGCAAAGGTTACTAGTCAGTCGCCATCTTAACAAAACCAAACTTCTACACACTTGGAAGTTAAAAAGATACCTAACAATTGTGATTGGGTGAGTTTTATTAACTTTCACTGAATCTATCCTCTCTAACGTAGATACTATTTCATTTAATTTGTGAAAACAAATAACGAAGTAGCACTCAAAAAGTTTCAACTAAAGTAATTAATGTAATTTGAACTGAATATTGTACAGGTACTCGTATCAATGTAAGTTTATGTTTTATCAAATGAGTATCGTCTCAAGTAACAATTAAGTGAAGATTTCAAATTTAAACTTAAAAAGTAGAGTTGTTCTGAATTCAACCCTTTAAATAAAGTTGGTAGCACTGTACAATTATTAAAATGTCTTCGGATTAATCCTTCAAGTTGATCGGCTCAAAGAAAGTTATCAATAAGATTCTTGTAAGATATGTTTCAATTGTTACTTATTTAGTTACAGGTGAAATTAATTCTTCCATGCTGGTCTGGGAGCAAAGAAAAAACATAGAATGTACCAATTGCTTCTCTACCCGCGCAGATGGTAAAGCCCATCGAGGGAATGAGCGACAATCATAAGAATCATGTTTAAGGCGATGAGGCTAGCAACCCATCACTATTTTGATTCCATTTTCCACCTATACGCCCACAATCTTGCTAAATGTGGCCTGTATGTACCTGTTACCTTAGGCTCTGTCTACCCCGTCAAGGATAAAGACGTGATTTGTGTGTGTGTGTGTGTGTGTGAAATTAATTAAAAGATGTTTCAATTAGTGTCAAACAGCGGGATGTGAGCTTTGCAAACTGATAAAACCATACCTGGATTCATCTCTTACAACACACAACCATACACACACACACACACAAATCACGTCTTTATCCCTTACGGGGTAGACAGAGCCTAAGGTAACAAGACCTAAAGGCCACGTTAAGAAAGAAAGGGGTATCAAAATAGTGATGGGTTGCTAATCGCGTCGGCTATAAAAGTCGCCTTTGTGCTTGTGCGTTGTCCTGTATTCATCTTTTTCTTGTGTTTTATGTACAATAAAGAGTTATAAACATACAATTTTAGTTTCAAAAGGATTACGTTGAGGAATAATTATATTTATTATCTCCGAAGTATTTTTTTTATTTCTTTTTTTTGAGCTTTTTTCCATAGAAGACTATCCCCTAATATCGAAATTGGAATAACTTGACCTCCAATTAGAATTATTCCACAGACGCTGAGACTGGTACCCGTTGCCGGAACATAGCCCGCCTAGTGTGTCTCTTGTTTTTTTTTCTTTCTTCTTTAGTCTTGAATCTGTTGTCAACTAAACTTCTATCTGCTTATGTTTTGGTAGTAAATGTTTTTTTATTTTTTTTATTTTTTATACATACATACATACAAGTCATGATTCCTATTCCTATATGTTTCGCTTATAAAGCTTCCAATAATGTCACAATTACGTGAAACGTAATTCTTGGAAGCCCACATAAATTAAAAAGATTTTTAATAGACGTAAAATGTTCTCTGAATCAATTATTTCATCAAAAAACGAACGTGAGCGAAACCACGCAAATGTAGATTGGTACGGAACGATTCCATTCCAGTGTCTGAATACAATCCAATTTGAAAATGAATATGTTGACGGCAAAAAATGATACAGTGTCCGTATTGGCGAAAAAGACTATTAAAAATATAATTGCGATTTACATGTAGAGTTGAATACTAAGTTTAGGTAAAAAATGCCGCGGTTACCTACAGGCCTGGCTTTTCAAGTAGAGGGTCGTAACATCGAACTCGGCGTTCGAATTTTCCAAAACTTATGAGCGTTTGTTTACAAAGAAAACTTCATAAACCAGTGAATCAATTCAATTGTCATTGACGTGAAGTTCCTGATCTGCAGCAATTGGTGCCTTCATAAGCCTTTTCCAAGGTTTACCAAGTTTACTATAATATTTTGCAAGGTATCATCATATCAACTGGAGACGTCCACTACAGGAGGGCTTGTAGCGACCCTAGCGTCACCTAGCTAGCCTCTACATAACCACTACGAGGCACGAGTAGCTAGCGTCAGTTCTAATGACAGCTGTCACATCGTTCTACATGCCGCTAACGAAGTTTCTCAACACGGATGCATGAATACAACTTTCAACTCCCTTCCTTCGGACTTCGGTCCCCAGGCATAGCATCTGCCTGGAGATCTCTCTATTGTGGCACTTCCCACAGGCTGATACCTTCCCCGAAGATCGCCACGACGTTCTGTATATTTACACTAGCGGCAGCTAAATGGCTTCCTGCGATCCTCCGTTAATATTGCGGGAGAAATAAAGCAAGAAGGAAAGAAAGAAAAAAGAAAGAAAGAAAGAAGAAATTTATTCCTTTTTGCAAAACACGCAAATATAAGATAATAGACACAATTTTATAGAAAATAAACAAGGTAAAACAAAAAAAAACATAAACATAAAAAATAGATCAAAATAAGAGAAAAGACATAAGATAGATAAGGAATGAAGACATTTATTCCTTTTTGTAAGACACACAAATATTTATAGAAAATAGCTTCTGCCCGCGACTTCGTTTGCGTAGAATTATACATAAAAACCTTCCTCTTGAATCACTCTATCTATTTAAAAAAACCGCATCAAAATCCGTTGTGTAGTTTTGAAGATATAAGCATACATAGGGACATAGGGATATAGGGACAGAGAAAGCGACTTTATTTTATACTAGCGACCCGCCCCGGCTTCGCACGGTATATTATGCATGTATTATACATACAAACCTTCCCCTAGAATCACTCTATCTATTAAAAAAAAACCGCATGAAAATCCGTTGTGTAGTTTTGAAGATATAAGCATACATAGGGACATAGGGACATAGGGACACAGGGACAGAAAAAGCGACTTTATTTTATACTATGTAGTGACTATGTATTTAGTGATAAACAAGAAAAATAAACACTGACATGCAAATAGATCATTAGCGTTGTGTGTGAGGTTGTAAAGATTTTTAAGTTTTCGTGCAACCGACATTCTTTATGAAGGGACCTTCTTAAACCATTTTAATTCCAATCCATTTTGGGCAGTTAGATTTTAGCCATCCCCCTTTTTTACGTTATCTTTTCATCACATATTTGTGGTGTATCAACTAGTTTATTCTACTCCTATTCTACCTAATCAAGACCAAGTTTGCACCAAAAATCGGTATGAAGGAAGAGTAACATCAACGCTTTTAATTCATTTACTAACGCACTGCCTTTAAGCACCCCAGTATATTCAGTGCGGCATACGTCGGAAAGCTCAAGTTATGTTGGGCTGTCGCGCAAGTAAATAATTGTCAGAGACGTGCAGTCAGACCCATCCTGCCATAAGTGAATTACCTGAGCTATTCTGTAAGTTACAGGTTCTTGGCATAGAGTAAAACAGTTAATTCAGAAGTTAATGTCGACAGAATACGGGACGTCAAAGAAACACTAACACTAAGCACTTTCAACTGAAAAAAAAACACATATAATACTAAGTTTTTAAAAACTATTCATTGTATATTACATACATACATACATAAATCACGTCTTCATTCCTTACGGGGTAGACAGAGCCCAAAGTAACAATACCTAAATACCACGTTTAGCATTATTGTGGGTGTATGGACGGAAAGGGGAATCAAAATAGTGATGGGTGTTGATGAGTGATGGGTATAACTCGCAATCTCAAATTTATTAAAGTACTTCAACTATATTTCTCACTCATATTTATTTCTAAGATTTTACCATAAGCAACTGGTGCATTCTATGCTTTTTCTTTGCTCCTTAACGAGCATGAAAGAAACCACAAGAACATCCTTGCTAACATAAAAGAATCATCATCATCATCATCTCAGCCTTTACAAATCCACTGCTGGACATAGGCCTCTCCTTTAGACCTCCAATAAGACCGGTTGGAAGCGGCTTGCATAAAAGAATAGTGAAATGAATTTAAAACAACCACTTACGTCGATGCGATAAGCTCCCAGCAGGAACATTACAAACAAATTCAAATACCTCCTCCTGTTTCAAGTAAATTGAAAGAGATTGTCCCCTCTACAATAATCACTAGCAGAGTCTGTTGCAGATGTTTACAGAACTGCACTCCTGGATGAATAATTCCAACAAAATGCCAGATTATGGTAATGCTCGTAGACCAGGGGTCAGCTCTAAAACTTTTGGTTGGTACTCGTAAGTATAAGAAAATCCAAATGAAAATGCTACCTGCGTGATGGGGACCCTACCTAAGGGTCCAAGTTTATTTTAATTTTTAACCTTAGTTTTATTTTACTAAGTTATTTTAAGGTAGCCTTAGTTTATATTTTACCTAAAACTACCTATATTCGCCTGCTGAATGCAAAAAGGGCCGAAATCAAAATTTTCGGTTTTTGCGTTTATCCCGGAATCGTGTTCTAATTTGATCGTTTTACCGTATACATTAAAGACTATTTTCAAAAGTTAACTCTAACGGAATATAGAGGGCATAAATGCCCTTTTTGCATGTGACGAAACCTGTTTCTCAAAACTTTAACTAGCCGTTTCTTGACTTATTGGTTTTTTGACTTGTGCCCTTATTGCATTCGGCAGGCGATTTATATACATTACGGATTGAATGATCACAGTTATTTCGACTCAGAAAGTGCATACGAATCTAGATGCATAGGCTGAATTTGGAAATGAAAAAGACACCATGTTGGCTACTATAATATTTTAGAACGATATTGTATGGCTAGCAAAATCCGACATGTTTTAAATTAGCTTGTTTTTTCGCTATATTCTTGAAGCATTTAGTCGGGGCGACATAATATATATGTACCTACTAGCTTCTGCCCGCGATTTCATATGCGTATTACACTCTATCTATTATAAAAAACCGTATCAAAGCCGTTGCATAGTTTTAAAGATCTAAGCATACATAGGGACATACATTGAATACTGCTACATACAATTTTTCATTAGCTATTTATCAATAATTTATTTGAATAACTAAATCATTAGTGCTTTTGGATCAAGAATTTTAATAATATGAATATTTAAAACGATTTAATTCTTACCCGACTGCGCGGCGACACAAAAGGAACGTTATGTTCATGGTGTTTACCGCATATATGTATGTACTCGTATAATACAAGATCTCTTAACATTGTTCTAGAAAATTTCAGCTGTGGGTTGGATTAATAAGACTAAATAGCCTTGTACATGTTTTTCCGGATTTTTGTTAATACACTGTGAAGTAACATTTTACGCAGTCGACCCCCGGTCTATACGAGATTCAGCGCGAGTTGAAGCAAGTTGCGTATTTACAGCACAAAATACATTATACAACAGCGCAGTTTAGTTTGTATGCAGAAAGTTTTTGTATCAGCAAATACTGGTAAATAACGAATGTATGGAGTTCTGTTGTTGTACCCCAGAGTTTACCGAATGATGAATCAGGGTTGGGAAATGAGCTTTTGCTGACGTGTGAATAAATTAATATCTTGAAACATTTTAGTAAGCTGGGTTCATTCATCTCTGTTGCTCGCGCTAGAAACAAAACAGTGTGTCCCATCCCATTCACTCTTTTTACTGTTTTCAAATACAATGCCCGAATGCACCGTCTGACCTGACTGTCAAAATGACAGGATTTTACTTAGACATAGACAGACATAGACAGTATTTATTCAAAAAAACAATACAGGGATTGTGTTTGAAATACAGATTAAGTAACTTAATTAAAAAAGAATATTAAACTAAACAATAAAAACACTACAACAGAACTACGATTATCAAAATAATAACGAGAAATACATAATACCTAACCTATACCTAATTCATCGTTAAATATTTCCTCTACACTATAAAAGCAACCTCTTAACAAAAAACTTTTACCTTAATTACTTAATGGCCACGGGAGCATACAAAATGTAATTCGTTGTCTTCACCTATGACAGGTCCTATGTCGCATGTTTCATGGATAATTCAGACAAGCTCACAAGCTATAGCAGAACAACAAGCTCCCCGTTTTACAGTTCCAATTTTCCAGTATTCATATTACTGCAGTCGGACACAGCGTTCTGTAGACGACATTGTTATGTAGCGTAAGCTTAAACGTTGGTGGTTGCGTAATAGTGTGACCGCATTTACCGCATTCAGGCCGTGATGCTGAATCCGAAACTAATGTCACCTTAATTAGCCTTCTTCTTCTTCTTTTCCCATCGATTGATGCGATGATTTCGCCAAAATGTCAAAGTAATAAGTAGTCGCTCAGCGAGCTATGGTAAGAGTTATGCTCGGAGTCTCTCTGAAGGACAGAGAACCAAAGTTACCGACATAGCTCAAAGAATTAGCAAGCTGAAGTGGCAGTGGGCCGGCCATGTCTCGCGAAGAACCGACAACCGCTGGGGTAAACGTGTTCTTGAGTGGAGACCGCGACTCGGCAAATGTAGTGTAGGACGCCCTCCGGCCAGGTGGGATGATGATCTGGGAAAGACTGCAGGCAGATGCTGGATGCGTCAAGCTAAAGACAGGGCGCTATGGCGCTCATTAGGGGAGGCCTATGTCCAGCAGTGGACTACTGCCCCCTGTCGGGCTCTTAGCCGACTTATCCCGATATCCCTCAGAATCTGCCAGGAAATCATTAACCGATGCCCAGGGTGCACCGGACCAAACACTGTTCTTCCCCTCGAACGAATCCAAAAACCGCAGCTCTTGACCACACGCGGAGGTAACCAGACTCGCACCCCTAATTAGTCAGAATAGGGGTTTTACGAGCTCTTTAAAACTTCACTTGTGCCTTACCATGACGTCGTGCGATTCAATTTAGATTAGGTTCGCTCGCTGTCCGATCCATACGAAATCTTAGTAATCATGTTATTTACTATTTGGATTCCCCTTTCCACCTATACTGTCACACGGCAAAATTAGTTGCACCGTCTTTTGCAAAACTACCTCCCTAGTTACGATAAATTGTGACAGATGGCGCTAGGAGCGCACAATTTTTCGTAAACGCTAAACGGGCTATGGGGACAATACATACGCCCACAATCATACTATACGTGGCCAGGTCTTACTACCTCAGGCTCTGTCTGCCCTGTAAGCGATAAAGACGTAATTTATGTATAATATGCCGTAATAGCATTCGAGAAAAAATGGCTTACATTTTGTCTTTTGTCACGCGGATAGCTCTAGAAAACACAGGCTTGAAGCGGATTTATATGTCATTTTATGTCTGGATTATGAGGGATCAAGCTAAAAGGTCAGCCATCAGATTTACGGGCAAAGGTTTCACCGCTCCAGGCTTTGAATAAAAAACACAATTTGCAATATGATTATTTTTCTGTAGTACATACAGTACCCAGCCAAAAAATTGCACTTCGATCTTTGAAAAGAGAAAATTGGCGTCGCGTAAGTCGGAGCGAGATAACGCTACTAAGCCGAAATTAGCCGACAAGACCGGGTACTGTAGTTTCGTGTTTGTAATTTAAGTAAATAAAATATATCATCATGGTCTTAATTGCTCTAATACAGCATCGAGAGCGTATTTAAAAATAGGTTACGAACACAGGAGAAGTAAAAAACTGTAAGAGTTCGCTAAACACATAATTTTCTTGACTCGCGTTTGGAATTCGCTGTTCAATTCCATTGCCTCACAGAAAAAGTTACAATACGCTGAACTATATTTAGATTTGGGAGTTATTTTTGGGCTTTGGCTTCTTTCAGAAGCTGGGCGGTATAAAAAATAAAAATACATACATCCTACTAATATTATAAACACGAAAGTTTGTAGGTATGGATGGATCGATGTTTGTTACTCTTTCACGCCAGAACGGCTAGACAGAGCTGGATGAAATTGGGAACATAGATAGATTATAGTCTGGATTAACACATAAGCTACTATTTATCCCGGCAAATTTCGTAATTCCTGCGGGATAGCGACAAAACGAATTCTATGCAGGCGAAGTTTCGGGCAACAGCTAGTACATACATAAATCACGTATTTATCCTTTACGGGGTAGACAGGGCTTAAGGTATTTACAGTTCTGTGGACCACTTAAACCACTAAATCATCGAATTTTAGTCTTAAAGAAATTGTCGTGTCACTTCAAATATCCAATCATTTCCGCGCGTCTATTCTCTACAGAATTCAGAATTGTTCCTGACTTAGGTTGACTTAGATTTTTATAGGCTGTCTTATGTCTTCGTTTGCTTCACGTAATGGATACTGCTTGAAGTTGTCAGCTGTAATTATCATTTCCCGGACAAACTTTGAGTATTATGAAATAGCGAGGTTTCTAAGGCTGCCGACGACTTAAGGTTCTTAAGTTTCTTTGACATAGATAAATGTAGGAGAGCGTTTACCTGCAGATAGTTAAGTTAAGTTTTATTCATGATGCTACCAAGCTTTTTACTGTTTTCTTTGAGTTCAGGTAGATATAAATTTAAGTCAGAAATTAACTTTTTGGCTAAGGATTTTACTGTTTGTTCCGGTAACGCTGGATGGTTGAAGTTTTTAAAGTAGTTAATTAAGTAAAGAATGGCTAATTAAAAGCAGTTAGTAGATATTTTTTTATATATAGGAGCGGGCAAATGAGCAGACGTGTCACCTGATGGAAAGTAATCACCATCGCCCAGGGGCACCTGCAAGACTTGGGGAATCACAGGTGCGTTGCCAACCCTTTCAGGAACAGGAAGGCTCGCTTTTTAAAGATCCCTAAATTGTACCGCTCAGGGAATGTTGCAGCAGGAAGTTGGTTCCAGAAAATAACAGTAGGTAACTATAAATCTTCAAGGTACAAACCTAAGCCTAACCTAATTCAATGTTACCAACAGGGAATTGTAACTTCAACTTACTACAATGTCATTTTTAAGGCAACACCGAACAATAAAAAAAAACGTACGTTAATTTGTTTGATAAGTCGAAATAGGAGTCCATTAATTTAAAAAATATATTGTACTTTGCGGTGAATTCAAAGTTCTCAGGATTGTTCTGTTAGTTTCATTATTTATATTTTGTTGTTTTGTTATATATCCAATACATTGAAACATTAAATTGGTCAACCACAATTTAAAAAGCATGAAAAAAAAATGTTGTTTAGTTAAACCAACCCACCGAACCAACCCAACCATCTGAATAATAATAATTAATTATTCTGAATAAAATTTATTTATTAATATAGAAACCATTAAAAACTAAACAATAGTAAGGATTTTGAATTAGTATTGAAGTAAATTAATTTTAAGACGTGTATCTATCTATACAAATAAAAATGAATTGTCGAAATGTGTATGTACTCGTACGTGCATAACTTCCAAACGACTGCATCGAATTGGATAATTCTTTTTTTGTTGTATTTTTTATTACCAGGACAAACCTTTTGTATAAAGTAAAATAAAAAAAAATGCAGCGGGGGCGAAGCCCCGGGCAACAGCTAGTATTTAAAGATTTTTATTAAAACCTGAAGGAGCTCTTTTTCGTCGAGTTAGTTATTACAAAATAAGCTCTTTTTTATTCTTCTTTCGCAGTTGATTGCTTGCGCTTAAAATTGAATGTTTAGTTTAGACGAAACTAGCTTACGCTGTACAATAAACTTTTGCAATTTCAACGTTGCCGCTATTCACGCGACATAAAATAAATATTTTATTTAGGTACATACTCTCATAACATGTAAATACGTGAAATGAAGTGTAGATCTTACGCCAAAAATTTCATACGTACTTTGCTTTTCTATCGCATTAACACATTCGTTCATGAAGAAAAAACAATATAAATACAATACAAAAAAATGATCTTTTTGAATGCCAGAAATTTGAATTAGAATGCTATGCATTTTAACTTAAATTTCGCGTAAAACCTGGGTGTATAAAAAACGTAAATTATAATAAGAAATATTGCCCTTAACTCACACACACTTAAAATAGTTTTTCAATTAATTTAAGTATTTTCACGGCTGCGGGACTAAATTTTGAATTCAAAATAAAAGGAAAAATCTTTGTAAGGATTGTAGCGACCCTAGCGCCACCTACATAGTTTAAAACAAAGTCGCTTTCCGCTGTCTGTATGTCCCTATGTATGCTTAGATCTTTAAAACTACGCAACGGATTTTGATGCGGGTTTTTTTTAATACGTAGAAGGATGCAAAAGAAAGGTTTATAAATATGCATGATTCTAAGCAAACGAAGTCGCGGGCAGAAGCTAGTGAAAAATATAAGAGAATGTGTGCCGCAATCCGGCTACTTTTTTGAATTAAAAACAGAAGACTGCTCGAAATCAAGCCAGAGACGGGACCCAATTTTTCAAAGCAAATATGTGAAAATATCATTCAAAAGTGGTGAAAAATTGAATTTGAAATACGAGTTGCTTAGAAGACAATTACAGCTCTCATTAATCTTGTGACCTAGTCATAACTTTGATTAGAGCTGAAGTTTTGAAGATATAAACAGATTTATACCACTTTCGAGTGATGTGCTTTCAAAAATCGAGCCCACGCTCGTGTAACTTTAAACGCTCAAACAGAGCGTCAATCAACTAAGTCAAAGCAACTAAGGAAGTCACGCAGTTTGACACTAAACTTATCCATTGATGTACGTCCGTCGATTACACCCTGCGCCCTAAACTCATAAACATTCATCGGGTTCGCGATGAATAGATAACTCTCGTAATTGCAATGAAAGCGCTTTAACAAGTTCGCTGCTTGTAAACTGTCACAATACCTAAAGATCCCATTAAACTTTGGCAATTTCTAACTTTTCCTATTAGGCGTTCTGCACACATTTCGTCCTTAAGTCGTGGTACTTCTAACGCTTGTTTAGATTGGCAATAGAAAGTGACGCATTTGCGGGTTAATTTTGAACCGCTATTAATTTCCTGCTGTCATTATGACTTGGCTGTGGTATTATGTTAGCCCTTAGACCGACCTCTTAAAGGAGTCCTCGCCCGCGTGGCACAGGGCGCGGGGACGCGACAAAGGGGGCCGAGAGAGGTGCGGGCGGCAGGCGCTCTAAATCGGTCCGCTTTGTCGTCGTACCCTGCGCCCCTCATGGACTCATTTAAGCGGTCGGTTTATAGCTGTGGTATTATGTTAGCCCTTATAGACCGACCTCTTAAAGGAGTCCTCGCCCGCGCGGCACAGGGCGCGGGGACGCGACAAAGGGTGTCGAGAGAGGTGCGGGCGGCAGGCGCACTAAATCGGTCCGCTTTGTCGTCGTACCCTGCGCCCCTGTACCCGCGCGGGCGAGGACCCATTTAAGCGGTCGGTTTATGTTAGCCCTTAGATAAATAAATAAATAAATAAAATAAATAAATATCTTGGGACAAATTACACCAATTGACCCAGCCCCAAACTAAGCAAAGCCTGTGCTATGGGTACCAGGCAACGGATAATGATACTTATATTATGTAAATAAATCCGTACTTAAACTTTAAATACATACAGCATCCGTGACTCGGGCACAAACATTCGTATTCATCATACAACTGTCTGCCCCTACCGGGATTCGAACCCAGGACCTCTAGCTTCATAGTCAGGGTCTGTCCCATTGATGGGCATGGGTCTCCGAATGGGAAGACTTGGGTTGTAGTTCTTAAGCTTGCGGCAGGGAACTTGATACATCAGTGAATTGCTTCGCAAGTATGTTGACACCATTAGGGCTGCTGGTGCGGTCCGGCCTTGCAAAAAGTACCCTTTAAAGTCCCCATGTAGCAAGTTGGGGAAACCTCAGCCCGTCCATTTCTTACACGTACGGGGCAACGTAGTGGAGCGACATTCATCGAGGCGGTGTTGATGAGAGCTATATTTTTGACCGTATTTCCGTTTATGTGCATATGGAAAACTCCCACGATGCTATTTTCTCACCGACTGGAATAAAAGTTTGCTACTAACTTTTTTGTAGGCGTTTTACAAACATCGAGGAAGAAAGCGCGGGAAAAATCCTGTGCCCAGTAAAAGAAAGAAAGAAGACATTTATTCTCTTTTGCCCAGTTGCGAAGCGCGAGTAAGTCTGGATTTCTAATATAAAAACAAACCAATTCTTCCATGCTGTTCTGGGAGCAAAGGCAATACATAGAATGTACCAGTTGCTTCTCTTCCTGCCCAGGTGGTAAGAGCTATCTGCTATAGGTTAACAACCCATCACTGTTTTGATTCCTCTTTCCACCTATCCTTTACTCTCCCAATCTTGCTAAGCGTGGCTTTTAGGTCTTGTTACCTTAGGCTCAAGAAATGTTTTACGTGTGTATTAAAAACAAACCATCCAAAATACTCCTTTTTTCGGTATGATGGTACAGAAACCCTAGTACGCGAGTTCGTCTCGCACTTGGTCAGTTTTTTAATCATAATAAACTCAGCGTTAAACTGTGTTGAAAAAAATATCAAATTAATGGCCGTAAATTGTCATTTCCGAGTCCCACTTCTGGTTATTCCTGGCGGGGCAGTCGTAAAACGTAATTATTCCGAAACTTTTACTTGTTTTCTTCTAACACCTTTCTTTTAATTTTATTCATCCTCAGCCAAATTTACCGCGGTTAGGTGACGGAACTGAGAAGTATTTGATCCATTGTCGACGAGAGAGATGCAAAATGTAGGTGACTAAAACAGAAAAGTAGCTGCCTAGGTTTCGAAATCTTCCTTGCTTAGGGAAGTCGGTAAGAGGCGCCTAGTGATATGTGACGGAACTAATCTGTTCTTATACTTTCCTAGTGCTTAAAATTGTTACGTGAACTAGTCCGGGACGTACATAGCGATGAAAAACTTACGCTTAGGTATGTAATGTAAGTTTTGACACGACAAAACCAATTGCCTAGCAGCAGAAATAATATTAATTTATCTTTAACAGGCTCAGATAAAACATTAACATCGTAACAGGTTTGTCTGTAAATTTTCATGGACAAAGATCCTTCTCATTTCTCGTATCTTGAGGACCAACTCTCTACAAAGTTGCGTTTGAATTTATCTTTGTCGTAGCAAAACTGGTTGGACACTATTGTAATGATTACTTTAACTTGAAAATATGTAAATCCTTTATCTGTACAGTGGGGGTCATAAATCTAATTTCCACTGACTTTATTTGACAACGGTGCTATTTATCGGGTGTAGAACTAAGGTCTGGCGTGAATAAGATATAGCGATCACTCGTTTAGGAACGATAAATTAGAGAGAGATAAATGGTAAGTACCGTCAAACACTCCAACTTTGCCCACTTTTTAGACAAAAACTGAATTTTTTCAAGTTTTTTGTATGAAACCCCGGACACATTTCTGTATCTGTGGCAACTCTGAGATCGTGTGCATGCACTGATTTATCAAAATCTAAAATTAGTAGAAGTTTTATCATATCACCAATCAAGAGGGCGGGCAAAATAATCTGGACTTTTAGCCAACATTGCCCACGTAGATTTTTAGCGAATTATGGACCTTATACAGATGACATCAACACCAATGAAAGTATTTTGGCAATGAAGGCGATCGACCTAAAAAATAATTCAATATCATTCATACTTTCCTAATAAAATGTGTGGGCAATGTTAGGCTGTAATTTTTCCTCTTCTCCATACAAACGGCATGTAACGATTTAAAAGTGTTAGGGTTGTCAAATTTGGATTTAAAAAATCAATAATTTAATTTGCACAAAGTCGGTAAGTAGGTAAGTATTAAAACAGTTTCTAAGACGCAAATTTGCTTATTACATTGCGGCGTGCGGTGGATCAGTTGATATCGTTAGCCTCGCGATGTAATGCTACTGGAACAATTTTACTGGAATAATGTGAACAAGGCATAAGGACCCTTTTGCTAGGAAACTTCACATTTTTCTCGGGATAAAATATTTTTTTCTACTTACCAATCTACCTACTTGAAACTTTAAAAAAAAACATACAGACGAATTGAGAACCTCCTCCTTTTTTTGAAGTCGGTTAAAAAAAAAGCAAAAGGTGCCAACCCTAAGCGTTTTTTGCTGGCGGGCAATGTTGACAAACATACAGCTAAACTTCACTGGGTAATTTTGCCCATCATGATAACTTTTGTTATATACGAGTTACAGTAACGAAACAATCATCAAAATACTCAGCACATCGTTTTGCATTACAAACAATCGATAAAATTGACTTGTGTGTTCGCCATGACGCACAATTGACTACTAAATTTCGTCAGTAATTGGCCCGCAAAAATATACTCCGTATTCGACAAGCGCTAACAGGTTACTGGATGAAGTCAGGAGCGCACGCGCTACTCTGTGTTGCCACAGGTATAGTTTATTATCTACCAATGTTATGAATGTTGTCATAATTCTGTAACTTTTTTTATTATTAGTAGATTTCCTTAGAAATTGTGTTTTGGGCAAAGTATACCCTGGTGGCAAAGTTGGAGTGTTTGACGGTAAGCGTAATAAAAATACTAATAGCCCTGTTGTTTGATACCAACCGCTTTGTTTTATGCGATGACAATTGTTTTTTTTTTCAATAAAACATTTCCACCTATAGATTTGTGACACAGGATTTTGGCATTCAGCCATAAAAAAAGCTATACTTTAGCAATATTCGCTTTCTGGCGTTATGATTTTGACAATCAGTCACTCACTACCTTTAAAAAAAAATCAATAAACGATGTTCGTTATATTTTGTAGTTTCATTTTGTCTAGTTTAGTTTCAGTTTCTCTAGAAATAAAACTTTAATATTTGAAGGTATATTATTTAATTGCGTGTTTGAGAAAAGCACTATACATTTGTATGATAAGCGAGAAAAGGTGTTTTTTTTTTTTTTTTTTTTATATGAATAGGCTAGGGTTTATAGGTTCGTTGCCGGCCGTCTATTATATGTTTTCGTCGGCACCCTTACTTCCCGTTACTTTCCAGTAACGTACTATTACAAAGACGGTAGTTTATAGGTCATCTGAACTGAACGAGTTTTCTGCAATTTTTCATTGGGGAAGGGAGACAAGGAGATTGTTGAGGTACAGCATAGTTTGTCATAGTAGGTACCTGTTAATGATTTCCTGGCGGATTCTGAGGGATATCATTATCCATTGGCTAAGAGCCCGACAGGGGGAGGGGTCTTTTGACCGTGTTCTACTGTACAACGTTGCCGACATTTTTGTCACAAGATTTTTGAATACTGTATTTATTTATATCGTCGCATCGATCGATGGGGCCATATTTAAATAAAAAGAAGAAGTATAAAGATCTCATAGAGTCCGAACCATACAAGTAACGTATTTTATTTGCATCCGTACTATACGCGTGTTTACGTGCTAAAAATTTTAATTCAATGCACCACGAAATTTCGTTTTAGCCCTCGTAAACAAAACAGCATAATTTTTCATGTTACGCTTTAAAGCCGTAAACGTTTTTATTTTTGTTTATAAAATACGTTAAACGTCTGTATAATTTATAAAACGGCATCACCGGTGAACGTGCCGGCGTCCCTCGTCATTACTTGCGGCACGAAATGTAATAAATTTATTTATTCACTGACTCGTGAAATTACTCATTAAAAATGTACTCGGGTAATTTAAATGTACACTCAACGGCGTCAGTTATAGGGAGCGCGATGCGAACGTAAATGGGGAAGCTATTGAAATTATAGACCGACCGCTTAAATGAGACCTCGCCCGCGCGGCACAGAGGCGCGGGGTAGGACGACAAAGGGGGCTGAGAGAGATGCGGGTGGAACTACCCGCCCGCACCTCTCTCGGTACCCTTTGTCGTCCTACCCCGTGCCCCTGTGCCGCGCGGGCGAGGTCTCATTTAAGCGGTCGGTCTATAGTCGGTTTCAATAAGGATGGTATGGCTGACACATTCACTTTAACAAGTTTAAAACTTGATTTTGAATTTTGAATCTAGAATTTGGCAAATAAAACTAAAAAACGTCGTTCGATACACGCGCGGAAATATCATTCTTCACTAGCATCGAAATGTAATATTTTGAGCTTTATTGAAAATAAATGAATCATTTAAACGCTTTCGACTGTACATGTCTGTAAAAGGATTAATTACCACACTACGTACAAGTGTAGGCGGCTGAAAATTTCTCTTTTCCCTGTCTCCAGACCTTTGATGTAAATTCAATTCCATTATGCAGATAGGTTGCCAGTTAGCACAGACCGCAGGCGCAGCTTGTCCTCAGTATACGTTTAACATACACCTATAGTACCTAATGATACATATTCTTGGAATAACATTAAATTTAGAATGAAAAAACCCCTCGCGCATTAATCGTGTAATAAATAAAAATATGGCAAAAATGCCGTAAATCATTTTGATAAAATACAGCGAAGGTATAGTTTGTTATTTAAAATGACGAAAAGTACTTAAAACCAACATCTATTGTTTAATTGTTATCTTCAAGTGGGGTTGCAAAACAATTATGCAGGTGTATCGGTAGGTACCTGTTTGTTCACGGTATACTTTGCGACTACCTGCATAATGGTTTTACAACCCAACTTGAAGATAACAATTAAACAATAGATGTTGGTTTTAAGTACTTTTCGTCATTTTAAATTAAACAAACTATAAGAGCAATTATAAAAAAAAATTTTTTTCGCTGGTTTGTAAGTAAGTAAGTAAGTAAATGCTTTATTGTACAAATATAAAGAAACAGATACAATTGACAATTGTTTGTTTGTGACATAATAATATTATGCATTATATTTTTTTTCTGACGCTTAATAAGTGGGTAAGTACTTATAGGATTGGCAAATAAAACTAGGGACACCGCCAGAGCCGCAAAGAAGGTTCTAAAAATAAAATGAAATCTCCAACCCCTAGTATCAGGGCGGCATAGAATGGCATTGCGCCAAAGAATGTCTTTATTGCGCTCGAGCAGCCAACTGAGGAATTCAATAAGACGCTTGGACGAGTTAAAAATGTAATACGTGTTGTATTTTTTCATAAGTTTCATTGTAAAATTAAAAATATAAAATCTTGTTGCTGTAAAACAAAACGCGGCTGGAATTTGCGGCGTTCGTGATAATATTATTTTTAACTTAGCTTTGTATGTAAGCACCTGCAGTTGTCACCTTTCCAGATTAGGCAGTGACTTTTATTTTTAATATTCGTGATTTTTACTGTTATTTTGTTTCTATTTTTCTACCCCGTAAGGGATAAAGACGTGATATATGTAATATAGTATGTATTTTTCGACGTGTGTTAAATATTTTTTTATTCATTTCCAACATAAAACTTTTATAACGAATGGGAACAGCGCCATCTCTGGTTCTGGGTTGTAGAACTTTAGTTTCATTTCCCGCAGATATTACCGAACTCTCAAATAGATGGCGCTTAGCGACAAAAACCACAATAATGATAATTTGAAACAAATGCTTCGGGATCACAAAAACACATTAAAGAATTTCGCTGACCAATCCAATCGAGTTAGTGTGTTTCTGCAATGTTAATTGTGGCCTTTTCTTCTTGGCAACGATACAAGAATCAAAGAGAAGATTAAGTATCAAAAAATATGTAAGACAGGCCTTTGCAGCCTAAGTAGTCTCCAAACCAAAACTGATGTCGCGGCTAGCGTAAGCTGTAAATTTTTATCCGTACAAGTATCTACTGCACTCGCCTAGGGAGACGTAACGGCTTGGCCACGGCTATGCGTGACAGCGGTATACAGTCGATTACACTGTTCATTGCGCGCTCGAAACGTTCGCCGCACAGCTATTAGCTAGCACCATGCGCAATGTATTGTGATTGTGATACCGTTCGAGTATCGCCACACATACTGCCAGGGGACACGTTAGCGGCGGGTTGATTTACGAAGCGAGCGGAAACACCCGAGCACACCCGAGTCGTTTATCACAATGTTCCAATGATCGAAACTGGGATATTAGCACTAGGGCTATGGTGTGGCTGAATTAGTAGTAGTTTCGTCGAAATTTGACGATTCGAGCAAATGTTCTTCTGGGAACTGTCCGTTTTCCGGGTTAAACAGTTTGTGATAATCCAGTAAATAAACATAAGCGCCATATTTCATTCACAAAAATATAGAGGGCGGTGAACTTAAAAAAAAACAACTAATATTAGGTATAGAAATGCAAAATCATCATCATTATATTCATCTGCAGCCTACATACGTCCCACTGCGTTCCCACGCGGATTGGTGTTTATTGGATGTGGATTGAGAACTTCACACACCACTGAATTGCTTCGCAAATGTGCAGGTCATGGTAAATTTCCAATGTAATATCGCACATAAATTCCGAATAACTCAGAGGTGCGAGCCCGGGCTCGAACCTACGACCCTCTGTTTGAGAGGCCACAGGTCAAGCCACTGGGCTACCGGCTTTTGCAAATGCATAAGAAAGTACAGGCCGATTCACAAGAGCTGGCACGAATGGATTGAACGAAGTAATGTCACTTGTCACTCCTAATATTTTGTAAACAAGTCCATAATACTCAAGAAAAAAAATAAACCTCAACCTGTATTTATTTATTTTGTTATACACACATAGGTACCTAGTATTATCATTCACTCATTGAATTCAATAGTGCCAGTTCTTGTGAATCGACCTGTAACTGAAATGGCAAAACATAATTAATTATCAAAGGTTCTGTACATAGTGCTTCCATAGCAGTCTTTGTATTTTTTCCTTAACGGTACTGATAACATTTACTTACCTAATGATACCCAATGTTAAGCTTTTTACCATCAAAAAGCTTTGCAAAGAAGGTAGTTAAGTACTATTACACCTGTTTCCAATTGTTTTTTTTTTAAATCGAGGGATGACTAAGTGGGCGGCCAATCAAAAATATTCCTATGATCTGACGCCATGACTGTAATCTAGTCAAATAAATAATTTAACCATTTATAAAGGGGTACCAGTCGGGTTACCTCCACATGACATGTGGTCAAGAGCTGCGGTTCGTGTTTGGATCCGTCAGGGGCAGAGCAGTGTTAGGTCCGGTGCATCCTGGACATCGGCTAATGATTTTCTGGCAGTTTCTGAGGGATATCATTGACCGTTGGCTAAAAACCCGGCAGGCCGTCTTTGACCGTGTTAGGGGAGACCGAGGAGAGTTAAGACAGAGGTGAGTTGATACAAAGCCGATTTCTCTAAACTGTGACAGTTTATCGGGCTAGTAATTTCCCTAATTCGTTGCTCTTTCTACACTCCACAGTTTGTGTGAAGTTCTGACCGCGCTAACTGTCATAAGGTGCAGAGAAATTGACTTTGTATCAACTCACCTTTGTCTCAACTCTCCTCGGTCTCCCCGTACAACGTTGCCGACGCTTTGTCATATGATTTTTGAATTATTTTTTTGTTACTTTGACATTGGCGAAGTTATCGTCGCTATAACGACTTGATACGCCACTAATAAATAGAAGAAGAAATTTATAATAATAGTTTGTCCTACGATTCTCGGTGGTTCAACCAATTCCACCACAATGTGACTACAGGTAATCTTTCCTAGGAAAATAGCAAGCGTGTTAGCGACACGTCCTTTGACCGCGCGGCGCACGCCGCACGTACGCCGAAGAAGATAAGACAGGAGAGGCAGCGATTTTGTTACGATAATAGTCTTCTTCTTCTTTTTTAATATGGCCCCATCCATGCGATGATTTCGCCAATGTCAAAGTAATAAATACAGTATTCAAAAATTTTGTGACAAAAATGTCGGCAACCTTGTATGGTAGAACACGGTCAAAAGCACGATAATAGTCGTACTTACGAAATGCAAACTATATGGTGTATTTGTGGCGGTTATAAGCAAACGTCTAAGTGACAGATGAAGACAAGCAAATGTTAACACGTTCTCAAGTTAAACGAGAAAAGATAAGGGACCATAAAATTAGTAAAACTATAGCAATTTTTTTAAGTAAAATCTATCTATTTTTCTAAAACTACTACTAATTATAAAACAAATTGTCATAAAACTATAATAAAAAAAGTTGCCCTAAATCACTGCCCGGTGGCATGGTGCCCAGAAGGCTGGCAGCATTATGACAAAATTAAAACTAAAGCTATAATAAAATATTCAGGGATAGTTAATCCTTAGATCTTATTAAATTTTTTCTAAGCCATCAGTTCCCGTATTGCCCCACCAAGCATCCCGGGACCAATTTCTCGCTAGTCCTTTGTCCTGCGAGTTTACACGCCATGAGACGTGCCTCATCGCCTCCAAGACACGGACTCAAAAGACTAGCGCCTCAAAGACAATGCATTTCGGATTGGAATTGGCCCGGTTTTTTGGAATGCTTTGCGCTCGGATATTAGTCTTCTGCGGTACCGTGCGTAGCGTTCGATTTGAAATTTTGTTTCGGGATGCTTTTTTTAAACGACATTCTAAGAGCTCACGGACTGTAAGTATTTGTTTAATACCATCTACAGAAACATTGCCACCACTGCAACATTGCCCAAACTGTTTAGAGATGACTAACTAATATTACCCGAATTACTCAATTACTCTTCCATGCTGGTCTGGGAGCAAAGAAAAAACATAGAATGTACCAGTTGCCTCTCTTCCCGCGCAGATGGTATAAGCCCATCGAGGGATTGGGTGAAAATCTTAGGAATCATGTTATATAGGCGATGTGACTAGCAACCCATCACTGTTTTGATTCCCCTTTCCAACCATACGCCCACAATCATGCTAAACGTGGTCTTTAGGTCTTGTCACCTTAGGCTCTGTCTACCCCGTAAAGGATAAAGACGTGATTTATGTATGTATGTATGTATGAATTACTCAAAAGTATGAGTTACTCAAAAAGAACTTGAACAACCTTTATAAAAGGTGATGAATTGACCCGAAACCAGTTAAGGCAATTTCGAAATCAAAGGGAAACTTGAAGCACTAACGTATTATTATGTCTCTGTTACCTATTCTCCGAAGCAAATAATGCTGAAAACGATAACTTTTTAATAATGTTATCAAAAACAAGAAGCACGGAACCTACCACAAACTGCCGTAACAGAGCCATTATGTTTAAATTATTGCAAGTAAGCCGAAACCACTAATATTCCCAACGATTTCAATCTCCTCGTTATCCAAAACGGCAACCTTTTTAAGCTCCACACGAATATTGCGCACAATTTTTGCTGTCCCTACCTTGAGGATCAAAAGTGATAATCGTCTTTTGTTGCTGACCTTTCATTTAAAATACCTGTTGTCGTAAAAAAACTTGGAAATAGGTGTGCCGGGGGTCATTAAAGGAAACGAGCTGAGTGTCGGGCGCAGTTTTATTGTGGAAAATTTTCACTCGACGGCTTTTTTTTTCAACGCGGCTTTTCCATGATAGGGTAAACATAGTCCGGTATTTGTCAGCCATTTTTGAGACTCTTTTTTTAGATGCAGACTTAGTTCTTGATTTCAAGGTTTCGTACCCAAACGGAACCATCACTATCACTTCACTACATAGTATAAAATAAAGTCGCTTTTTCTGTCCCCAAATCCGTATGTATGCTTATAATCTTCAAAACTACACAACGGATTTTGATGCGGGTTTTTTTAATAGATAGAGTGACTCAAGAGGAAGGTTTATATGTATAATACATGCATAATATACCGTGCGAAGCCGGGGCGGGTCGCTAGTATTACTAAAAGTCCCTCTGTCTGCCTGTTACCAGACTGTACCTCATGAACTGTGATAACTAGACAGTTGAAATTTTCACAGATGGTGGTATTTCTGTTTTCGCTATAACAACGAATACTTAAAGCATAATATTTTTATGTTACGTAAGTAACCAATATAAAAAGATCTCACACTGTCAGGAGGCAGGGCTGTGCTAACACTAGATTTTATATTCACTTGTCGAATGTCTTCGGAGCCCTCGGTGAGTTAGTCAGACTCGCAGTTGGCCGGTTTTTGGATTTGTCCATGCTTTCGAATTCGTGGATTACGTTGATAACTGGCTTCTACCCGTGACTTCGTCTTAAAACAAATAATATAAACAAAAATTACGACACATTATCATTTACCTTGCGTCAAGATTGATTAATGTTTTGAGCTTCAATTAAGAACAAACGTGCAAACATTTACGCGTTTGTAATATTAATTACGGCTGACATTAAAAACATGCTAAAAATTCCAGCATTAACTTCATACGAATATTATAAATTTGGAAGTGACATTGTCTTTCTGTGAATTTTGTAGTGACTGCACGGTTAAACCGGTTAGGTAACATTTATTTTCAAGATAAGGTACACGGAGAATTAAAATGGGCTACTATTTAGCTGAGAAAATGGCAGATTTCCCGTTGGATATGTAACAGCTAATAATTATAATATTTATTGTTCATTGAAATGGACCGTCGCAAAGTAACAGCTAGTTTAAATAATTGGGAATGTCCTTCAATTGATCAGAGCTTGGTGACCCTACTTCAGGCTGTTTGCTTATGCCTGCATTATTGTTTAAACATTCAGTTAATGCTACGGTAACGTCTGTTTTAAAGGTTAATTCGGGTTTTATCTGCCGGAATTACCTTTGGAGCGTAAAAAGAAAAAAAAACATCGGCCATAGTCAAATGCTTAGAGGTGATTTTGTAACTGGTGACATGAAAGGGAAGAGAAGTGTTGATTTTAGGTTAAAACCGGGAACCTATTACTAAGACTCGACTGTCTATCTGTCTGTCTGTCTGTCTGTCACCAGACCGTATCCCATGAGCCGTGATAGCTAGACAGTTAACTTACAGATGATCCATTTTACTTCCATGCTGGTCTAAGAGCAAAAAAGAACATAGAATGTACCATTTGCTTCTCTTCCCGCGCCGATGGTAAAAGCCCATCGAGGGAATGGGCCAAAATCATAGGAATCATGTTATAGGCGATGCGGCTAGCAACCCATCGCTATTTTGATTCCCTTTTCCACCTATACGCTCATAATCTTGCTAAACGTGGCCCATAGGTCTTGTTACCTTAGGCTATGTCTACCCCGTAAGAGGTAAAGACGTGATTTGTGTATATATTTATGTGTGTATTTCTGTGGTCGCTTTAACAACAAATAGTAAAAACAGTTTTTTTTTATGTTGGTCTATGAAAGTTACCAATATAAAATGACCTCACACTTCCTACATTTTTCTTAGGAGACGGGGCTCTGGTAACCGAAATTGTAAGGAACCCTTTGTCTAGTATTCACATTACAAGCTTTGCTTAGTTTGGGACAAGGTCGATAGGTGTCAAATATATCATGATATTTTGTTTGGTCTGATGATATATTTTGTACCAGAAATCTTGTTCCTTTAGTCCTATATGTGCCATTGGAGTGAGAAATAGGATTCCGATACAAAAATGCGTAAAGGAAGCTGCAACAATGCAGCTCGTTAGATACCAGAACGGGGTGCAATTTGCGAGAATTCTTTAAAAGACATTCTACAATAGAAAGCGGACTTTGACATTTTAAAATTGGGGGTAGTTTACTGTTTTAGTTCTAAAATTGATGAAGAGTTATTTATTTCTCTTTGTTTGTTTCTTCCGTGCTGATCTGGGAGTAAAGAAAAAACATAGAATGTACCAGTTGCTCCTCTTTATGGTAAAAGCCTATCGAGGTAATGGGCATAGGTATCATGACTTATATAGGCGATGCGGCTAGCATCCCATCACTATCTTGATTCCCCTTTTTTCCACCTATACGCCTGCAATCATGCTAAACGTGGTCTTTAGATCTTGACCTTAGGCTTTGTCGACCACGTAAGGGTAAGACGTGATTTGTGTGTGTGTTTGTTTTTTTGCTGAAAAACTTCCAAGTAAATTTTTACCTTGCTTTTAAATTATCGTCAAAGAGTTTTGCGGACGTCCATAGGCAATTGTGATTGCTTACCAACAGGTAACCCACTTGCTTGTTTGCATTCCTGGTTGTGTTAATAAAATGCTCGTATACACAGATAATTGTAACTGTTATTCAAAGTACCGTCTTATTTTGCGGTACCTTGATGGCGAGTTATAAATATTGAGTCAATAATATACAGGAGCAGCTATGTTGTTCAATACATTCAATTACTAAAAACACACTTACAATAATTACTCCGTGAGCTCTAATAACCCCATACGTGTTTTGTCTAGTTGTCTCCCTCACTCATACGAGTGAGTAAGACAGGAAGACAAACTCGAATGGCATACTAAGAGCTCACGGTCTGTATTTGCCTTATTCAGTTATACACGACGTGACAGAAGTGACAGTTGACAGTAAAATCTTGAAATAGTGATATTTTGTCTCATGTTGTATTTTTTATAACTAAAAATAAATCCATGCTGGTCTGAGAGTAAAGAAAACACATAGAACCAGTTGTTTCTCTTCACGCGCAGATGGTAAAACACCATCGAAGGAATGGGCGAAAATCTTAGGAATCATACTATAAATCAAAATAAGGCGAATCAGCTTGATAGATTATAATATAATTATAAATACACTAGCTTCTGCCCGCGACTTCGTCTGCGTAGAATTATATATAATCTATTTTAAAAAAACTCATCAAAATCCGTTCTGTAGTTTTGAAGATATAAGCATACATAGGGACATAGGGGCAGAGAAAGCGACTTTATTTTATACTATGTAGTGATAGTGATAAGAAAAATATAGGTAATCATCGAAGCTAGGTAACATCATTATAATTTTACCCATCTAACTCCGTCTACAGCAGTAGAGTAGAAAACGTAGGTACAAGAGAATTAGAAGTCTTTATACAAAAGCGTTGCCATATTTTGCCGCATTAAAGTAACATAAACAACAAAAACGCTAGTTAAGAACAAACTGGTACACATGCAAGTTCGATTTGGATAAAATTCGCCATCTTGTTCGAACTGGTGAGTTTCATTTCACCTCCTGTGGTTTCTTTATTCATTGTAAACATAGACGGCGCCGCTGTGACAAATTTTCTATCAACACTATTTTGCAATAACTAAACGCTTTAATTTTACAATCTTAATCACAATATTAAGTCGTAACAAGTTGGAAAATGTTAAATCATTAAAACTGAATAATTAATCAAATTCGCAACCATAAAATTAACAAAAAAAAAATAACTTATCAAGTTTTTTTTAATCCATGGGTAGTAATTCGTGTGAGAACTAAACGCACTTGAGTATTTCATATTCCCTTCGGTTAACGAATCTTTATACCCTCGCAGTGTTTTTACTACAATGTAGATCACTTTTTTAATTTTCCGACGAAAGCAGTACGCTTGATCTTAATTTATTATTTTAAACATGATTATTTAATTTATAATTATGTTTTCCGACTATATCTAATTGTTTTACGTAAAGTAAGTATGATTCAACCCGACTTTTTTTTGTTTTCTTTTTCTCAGTGATTCCGTTACTTAAGTTATTTTTTTTCAGGATTATTTTACAATGGCCCGCGAGAGTCCCAGGCCAAATGGCAGCTATCGAAGCAATACAGAAACTCCTGAGAGCAATAGCAGTGATCAAGATTCGCCACGGATAAGATCAGCGCACAGGAGGACCGTGACAGCAAGACGTAATCGAGAACCTACGCACGAATGTCAAAAACTTGCCAAAGGAGACTGCGAATGTAAGAGTATATTTAAAGTCCCTTCGTTTGATAATGTTTCAACTTCTCCAAGTTCTAAGACCGGCTCGAGTCTACCCGAAAACCAAATATTCGAGTTTGAAGTACCCAGCGTAGTGCCAAGCAATTTTAAATTTTTACCAGTGGTGCCTTCTAGTATTTCACAAAACTCAAGCACTCCGTCATCAAGCGTGATGTCATCCGATATGGCCAATATTCATGAGCCATTTGTATTTGGTAGCAGTTACCCACCTATTCAAAGTATTCCCGTACAGTCTCGCGGACCATCACCAAAAAATAGAAGTTTTGACCTTTTTTTCAATTCACCGTTACCAAGCAATCAAAGTGAACCTTTAGCTGCTGATTCTACGACGACATCGGCAAACTGCACCAGTGTCAGTCATGATACAAATTTAGCTTCAATTCTACCCAACGACAGTTTTGATCCTGCAATAGCTTCTATTTCAAAAATGCTGAGCAAAAGTTTTGCTCTTTCATCCGCATATGCTGCTGCATATGTAGCAGCAACACCGTCGAATAAAATTAATCTTACCCCCAATTTACTTGCGGACACACCGCATGATCAAAATATGGATCCGGCATCAATTTCCGTTGTATCAATGCCACACAATCAAGATATTGATCGTGAGTCCAACTTTGCTGCGCCAATACCGAACAGTGAAATTTTTGATCCTGCAGCTAGTTCTACTACAACATCAGCAAACTGTAGCAGTATTGATCATAATACAAATTCAGCTTCAACTCTACCCAATGACACTTTTGATCCTGCATCGACTTCTATTTCACAAATACTCAGTGAAAGTTTAGTTCTTTCATCCTCATATGGAGCAATAACGTCGTTAAATCAGACAATTGATCCTACTTCCAGTTTTACTGCGGCCACACCGCAAGACCAAAGTATTGACCCGGCATCAATTTCCGTTGCATCAATACCACGTAATAAAGATATTGATAATGAATCCAACTTTGCTGCGCCAACAACACACAGTCAAAGCTTTGATCCTGAGGCAATAAGTATAGATCCATCATCCAATTCAGTTGCAATTAAACCGCTTGACCAGAGTTTTCAACCTTTATTCAATTCTTCTGCACTCGTGTTGCATGATCAGAGTGTTAATTCATTACCTGAATGCGATGCATTTAAACAAGATAGTCAAAATTTTAATCTTAAAGCTGAAAACGTTGCATCAATACCACATAATCAAGATGTTGATACTCAAACCAATTTTGCTGCAACAACACCACACGGTCAAAGTTTTGATCCGAACGCAATGAGTATAGATCCATCATCCAATTCAGTTGCATTTAAACCACTTGACCAGAGTTTTCAACCTTTACTCAACTCTTCTGCTCTCGTGTTGCATGATCAGAGTGTTAATTCAGTACCTGAATCCGATGCATTTAATCAAGATAGTCAAAATTTTAATCTAAAAGCTGAAAACGTTGCATCAATACCACATAATCAAGATATTGATACTCAAACCAATTTTACTGCGCCAACACCACACAGTCAAAGTTTTGATCCTGAAGCAATGAGTATAGATCCATCGTCTAATTCTGATGCAATTAAACTGCTTGACCAGAGTTTTCATCCTTTACTCAATTCTTCTGCACTCGTGTTGCATGATCAGAGTGTTGATTCAGTACCTGAATCCGATGCATTTAAACAAGATACTCAGAATATTAATCTAAAAGCTGAAAACGTTGCATCAATACCACATAATCAAGATATTGATACGCAATCCAACTTTTCTGGGCCAACATCACACAGTCAAAGCTTTGATCCTGAGGCAATAAGTATAGATACATTATCCAATTCTGATGCAATCAAACCGCTTGATCAAAGTTTTCAACCTTTATTGAATTCTTCTGCTCTCATGTTACAGGATCAGAGTGTTAATTCAGTATCTGAATCTGATGCATTTAAACAGGATAGTCAAAATTGTGATCTTAAAGCTGAAAACCAAAGTTTTAATACTGATGCCAAAAATGATGATCAAGCATTAAAATCGGTTTCGCAAACACAGTTTAATCAAAGTTCAAGTACTAAAAGCAAAAAAGTGAAACCAGCGACCAAATCAGTTGAAAACATAGCTCTAACTCAAAGTTTAAACACTGAAGCTAAACATCAATATGTTACAGAAGCATCCAAATCAGTTCAGCATATACCACTAAATCATAGTGTTAATACTAAAACCACTAATAATAAGCAGGCATCAAAATCAAAGCCACATACACTGCTAAATCAAAGTTTAGATGCTGACACCAAAGATAATAAGCAAGCTTCCAAATCTGAGCAGCATATATCACAAAATCAAAGTTTTCATGCTGAAACTAAAAAGAAAAAACAGGCAACCAAATCAGTGCAACAAACACTGCTAAATCAAAAATTAAATACTGAAGCTAAAAATGTTGATCAGGCATCCGAATCAATGCTGCTGAATCCACTGTTAAATGGAAGTTTTAATACTGAACGTAAATATGTTAATGAGGAATCCAAATCAGATCAGCATACACCGCTAAATCAAAGTGTTAACAATGAAGCTAAACATTTTAATCAGGTATCCAAATCCGTGCAACATACAACGTTAAATCAAAGTCTTAATGCTGAAAGTAAATATGTTGATCACTCATCCAAATCAGTGAAGTATAAACCGTTACATCAAAGTGTTGATACAGAAGTTAAAAATGGTAATCAAGCATCCAAATCAGAGCAGAATATATCAAAAAATGAAAGTTTTAATGCTGAAACCAAAATGAAAAAACAGGTATCTAAAGCAGTGCAACATACACCGCTAAATCAAAGTGTTAACAATGAAGCTAAACATTTTAATCAAGTATCAAAATCTGTGCAACATACAACGTTAAATCAAAGTATTAATAATGAAAGTAAATCTGTCGATCACTCATCCAAGTCAATGAAGTATAGACCGCTACATCAAATTGATAATACACAAGCTAAAAATGATAATCAAGCATCTAAATCAGAGCAGAATATATCGCAAAATCAAAGTTTTCATGCTGAAACTAAAAAGAAAAACCAGACATCCAAATCAGTGGAACATGCCCCGCTAAATCAAAAATGTAATACTGAAGCTAAAAATGTTAATCAGGCATCCGAATCAGTACTCCTAAATGCACTGTTAAATGAAAGTTTTAATACTGAAGATAAATATGTTAAAGATGCATCCAAATCAGTTCAACAAACACAGCTAAATCAAAGTGTTAATATTGCACTTAAAAATGGTAATCAGGTAACAAAATCCATGCAAGATGCACCGTTAAATCAAGGTGTTAATACTGAAAGTAAATATGTTGATCACTCATCTAAATCAGTGAAGTATAAACCGCTATATCACAGTGTTAATACTGAAGGTAACAATGTTATTCAAGCATCCGAACCAGTGCAACATATACCGCTAAATCAAAGTTTTAACACTAAATCCAAAAGTTATAAGCAGGCATCTGAATTGGTGGGACATACACAGCTCAATCAAAGTGTTAGTACTGACGATAAATACAAAAATCAGATGTCAAAATCCGTGCAGCATACAACGCTTAGTCATAGTATTAATACTGAAGCTAAAAGTGTTAGTCAGGATTCTAAATTAATTCAGCGTACACTGCAAAATCAAAGTGTTAAAAATAAAACCAAAAACAATAATCAGGCAAATAAAAATGGAAGTTTTGGTACTAAAACTAAAAATAGGAAGCCTGGACATTTATCGCTAAATCAAAGTTCGAATTCTGAAGGTGGCATCCTTACACCTTCGTCCAACTCTGGTTTACTAACACCACATGATCGAAGTTTTCAACCTATATTTAATTCCTCTGCGCTCACACCCCACGATCAAAGCATCGATCCGGCATCAATTTCCGTGGCGTCCATACCGCACCGTTTCAATCCTGAAGCAAAACCTTTTGTTCCAGCATCACATTTAGCAGCTCAGGCACTAAACAATTCAGCTTCTAATTTACCTCACAATATATTTTTTGGCCCAAATTTTGATGCACAAAGTTTAGAACTTGAAGCAAGTTTTTCTGCACATACACCGTTTGATCAAAGTTTTGATCCAGGATGCAATTCTACAGCACTTGCAGCACACGATCAAAGTATAGATCCTGTATCTAATTCTGCTGCACTCAACCGATCTAATCAAGCTTTTGATCCAACTGATAATTTTCAGCACAATAAAAGTTTTGAAATTGGAGCAATTTTAAATAGATCACCCTACAATCGAAGTGCTGATTTCGAAAGGAATTATGTTGAAAATATACAACAAAATCAAAGTTCTGAGTCCGCATTACAGTGTAGCAAATTTATGCATCAAAATCAGAGTTTTAATCGAGCATCCAGTCAAAGAGTTCAGCTGGAGAATAATTCTGTTGTACGATCACCGCGCGGTCAAAGATTTTATCCTGCATCAAATACTATTAATCATTCATCGCGCAATCAAAATTTACACACTGTAACCAATTCTACTGCACATACGCAGCACAATGAAATGTTTAACTCTGCATGCGATGTTGTTAATGAATCGACGCGTAATCAAAGTTTTTACACAGCATCTGATTCTGTTCCACAAAGATCTCGCAGTCAAAGTTTTCAGCCTATATCCAATTCTGTATGGCAAGATCAAAGATTTCATTCTTTAACCGATGCTGTTGATCATTCGTTTCGCAATCAAAATATTAATTCTGAACACAATCCTCAGCTACATCCACTGCACAATTCAGTACCTAATTTTAACGTGCCACCACCGGACATTAAAGCATCAGTTCCTGGTGATTATACAGCTCAAAATAAAAGTTTGAGTAGAGGTCCGGGCTACAATACCCTACAACAGCACAATCTATCCAATTTTATTGGACCACATTGTCAAGATTCTGGTCGTACGTTGGATTTCTCAACACTAAAACAGCAAAATCAAGATTTTGAATCGGCACCTCCTTCAAATTATCTACCATCGCAGTTTCAAAGTTCACATTGGTATAATGTTTACCCTCCACCTAATCAAAATGTCAATCCAATGTCCAATTTTGGTGGACCTGTATCACAAAATAAAAGTTTGAGTCTTGCTCCTGGTTCCAATAGACTATCACAGCACAATGCATCTAACTTTGTTGCACCACATAATCAAGATTGTGGTCGTTTGACGGATTTTTCAACACTAAAGCAGCACAATAAAAATTGTGAATCGGCATCTCCGACAAATTATCTACTATCCCAAATTAAGATTTCGCGTTCCAATAATGTTGCACCGCATAGTCAAAATTTAAATCATATATCCAAGCCTAATGGGCATGTATCACGAAATGATGGTTTGAAAATGTCATTGGGTTCCGATGGTCAACAGCCGCAGAATCCGTTCATTTCTGCTATATCGCGTTGTCAAAACTTTGGTCCTTCATCGGATTTTGAATTGTCACCTCATGTTGTAAATGATCCAATATCACAAAATGAAAGAATTAATTCGATACCCAATATTGTTATACCACAACATAACCAAAATTTTAATACAACATTCATTCCTGTTAAGCCCAAACCGCAAAAAATAAGTTTCAATCGTTCACCAGGTTTCAATGGACAACAACCGAATAGTCAAAATGTTGGTCCTACGTGGAATTTTTCAGCGCTAACACAGCACCATCAAAATATTGAATCAGCATCATCCGCAAATGATCCAGTATCGCAAAGGGAAAAATTTTATTCGCTACCCAATATTGTTATACCACCACGTGACCAAAATTTTAATCCAGCGTTTAATTATGCTGCGCCGCATAGTCAATTGTTTGGTCCTACAACGGATTTTTCAACGCAAAGGCAGCCCAATCAAAATTTTCAATTAACACCTCCCGTAAATGATTTTCTATCACAATTTCAATCAAAACCTAATATTGATGAACCACCGCATACTAAAAAATATAACTCAATATCCGATTTTGTAGAACACGGACAGAAAAAAAAAAGTTCGATTAGTTTTGATGGACAACCACCGCGTAGCAAAGTCAGAGGTGTTGGCCCTACATCGCATTTATTAGCAGTGATGCAGGACATCGAGGGTTTTGAATCAGCTTTTAATTCAGTATCTACCGCTTCGTCTAGCTCCTCGAGTAGACAAAGTTCTAGTCCTGAATCCGCTTTTGCTTCACAATCTCAAACTAATCAAATGAATATTCCCAATTTCGTTACACGGGTACAGCAGAGCAAAGATTTTGCCCAAGCATCTGCTAAACGCAATGCAAGATATAATGCGTCATTAAATTCTGCCCAAAACCCGCGCAGTCAAAGCTCTCCAACAACCAGTCCCAATGTATTGACGAAATTCCTCCAAAATTTTAATCAACCATCTAATCTTGGTGGGTTAATACCACAAAATCAAAGTTATGTTACGCAATCTAATTTTAAAGGACAACCATTGCAAAATCAAAACTTAAATCGACAACCAGCTTTCAATCAACAACCACCTCCAAATGAAAATTTTATTCCGAATGTTGGTTCAAATCAGCAACCACTACAAAATCAAAATTACAAACGAAAAACGTCGCAAAAACAAAATAATAATTTGAAACATGATTTAATTGGACAGCCACCCGAATATCAGACTGTTTTTCCTCCTCCGGGCTTTGGTGAGCAACCGTCACCAAATCAAAATTTTAAACCAGCAGATAATTTTAATCAAAAACCACCGCAACATCAAAATTGTAGCCCGGTGCCTAGTATTTTTGAACAAAAATCGACAGCTAATTTAAATTCGCTACCTGCGCACGTCAGAAATTTTTTTTTAGCGTCGCATCCTTTTCCATCGCTGCCCAATCAAATGAATAATCCAGACCTTAAAAAGAACGATAAAGTAAAAAAACCCGAAAAAACCGAACCGAAGTCACTAGAATACTATTTAACTTTGCCTAAAAACTGGTTTCCAACGCCACGGATGGTGACTATGGATCCCAATCCCCTGATCGATGAAATGTGTAAACTTGAGGATATAAAGAGGCATTCTGATTGGATTTTGGATCTTGAGTATGGTTTTCCTAGAGCTTCCTCAGCTTTCGCGACAAAACCATTGGCTGTGTATGATGTGAGGCGTAACAGTATACAACGTGTTGATAATCCAGAATTATCTCATCCAGATTACGATGCTTGCACCAAAGAATTTAAACAGGTGTTTATGTTCCATTACGATTGTGTGGTAATTCTTTGGTATGGTGGCTACATGCACTTGACTAAAGACGATTCCATAGAGAATTTTCAAAAGTGGTTAAAAGTACCCATGCAAAAGATTGGCATGTGCTGGTAGAATAAGTAGATTAACTTAGGCTAAGAATTTTATTATTGTTGTGTTTTATTTATTGTGTGACACGGAATTTTTATTATGTAAATTATTTTACAAATGCGTATTATTTATGTTTAATTTAAGATGGAGCAATCAGTGTGCTTTGCTTTATGTAAATAGTATTATAATTTCTATTGAAGTCAGTATTTGTTGTGATAAAAAACGCAATGATGTGTGCCTTTCAGACATCAAAGGAAACAATTTGTTGTAAGTAACTACAGAAATAATTTTCCATTTCTTTTATTCCAGACAGTCAAATGAAAATTTCAGTCTCTCTTATTGCTGGTGTAAATTTTCTTCATATTTTGTTACATTGGTGGTAGAAACGAAAACAGTAAGTTTACTTCTAAATTGTAATTGTTATCTTTCTTAAATGTTGTGTTGGTTTTATTTTGGAACAGCGAATAAAATATTTTTTGTTACCTCAAATTGTAGAATCTTCACTAAAAGCGGTTTGATCGTCTGTATTTTTAACCATTTTCTTCATATTATTTATACATCTTTTCTTTTATTATCTTTTATTATAATAATGTTCAATGACTGTCTGAGAGAGAATTTAATGAAACAACTGAAATCTTATTTAAGAGTAGGTATTTATGACAAAATTAATTAAATTTTATATAATATTGTACCATTTATGCGTACTTAACATGTATTTAAGATTTTATTTAAAATAAATTTTATGGTTAAATTAAGCGTAATTTATGAAATTGAATTAGTAATAAATGTTTATACTGAAATGTAAAAACTATTTCATTATCCCACGTTGACATTCTTTTTCATTAACAAGCGAATGAGAAGTAGATATTTAATTTGTCTGCTTGAAATATCTAAGCTAAGTAAACTATGGAAATCCTCTAAAAAGTATGAGAGTGCTTAAATGAAAGTCCCGAATTGTTGTCAGAAATTTGCGCGGGCGTTCAACTAGTCCAAGCCTAATTCATTGAGCGACACAATCTAAGCCATATTAAACACTCCACAAAGTTGTCAGACACCTAAATTACCAGATAGTGGACTCATATAGTCGGCAGCGCTGGAGATTAATCAGTAAATTAGATGGCGGACAATGTTCGTTCGTCTATTAATTAAACGTAGGTATAATCAACCCCCAATTAGACACATGAGCGTGAAGCAAAATTGGTGTTGAAAACAGTATAGTATTGTAATATACCCTCATGCCGAGTAAAAAGGTGATACGTAGTCCTGTGAAAGGCTAAGTGAGGCTAGTATGAACTACACCTTGTACATGCGCGTACCTAGATTAGTTTGCTTAGCGGAGTTGGTTGCACTATCTCTGAAATTATATGAACTTTTAATTTGGTCTAATAGTGACCAATCTAACAATAAATTGGCATTTCAATTCAACAGTTTCAGAAAGAGGGTAGGCATTGGCTAATGTTTTTTCTAAATATTAACTGCCATTAGTGGCATTTAAGTTCAGAATTAATACATACATTTCTTATCTTATCTTAGTCTAGGGGTCCCTACGGATACACTTCGACCCATTCGTGGATCTTTTGTGTAATAATAACATTTTTTTTTATGTTAGAGAGGCCGAACTAGTGGGTCACCTGATGGTAAATGATCACCACTGTCCATAGACACCCGCAGCGCTTTACGCGATGCCAGTGCGTTGTCGGCCCTACATACATACATACATACATACATACGTACATACATACATACATATATCACGTCTTTATCCCTTACCGGTCAGGAATGTCGGCATAGCGCTCAGAGTTATTTTATGATATAGTAACAGCCTTCTAAGCGTTATTCACGCTGGTTCATTTCACAGGTAGTCTAAATGGCATGACACCTGATTCTATGTAAATCCTATGTGTAAATGAGTCAAGTTATGATAGTCTCCCAAGCGCAGTAACCTTACATCACACTGTATTATATATCGCACCCTTCGTGGAAGAAAGACGTAAGTCCTATTGACTTAACATGGGACTTACGTCTTTCTTCCACGAAGGGTGCGATATGTGGAACAAGGAAGCTTTGAGGGTGAATAAAAGAAAGCAGTAATATTTTCAATATTTAATTAACAAATTTACTGTGCAAACGAACAATATGAAGTCAACAACATCATAAACTATTAAAACAAAATTAATATAGATTCTTATAAAGACATCACGTCATTAAGCATTTTATTTATTTAACCTACTCCGACGAAAGCGTAGCGTACAATTGTGTTTTGGTTAACTATTTTCACATTTAGTTTACATTTTAACAACATCTTCGTATAAATCTATACAATTATAGTACATAGAAAACTAGCGCGTTAAAGGCAGTAAATTCCGCAATAAATCTATGAAAAAGAGTTTGTGTATTATTTTTGACTATATTTACAAAAGAAAACATTACAATAATACTGGATTAAACCAAAATTAAAACGAAGGCAAGAGCAAAAAATCTATTTATACGTATTTACATTGCAAAAAATAAATGCTTGTTTTGTTAGAATTATTTTGCTTATGAATAAATTAATAAACATATTTACACAATATTCAACAATACACATGTTATTTCCATTGGTCATAATTATTCAGATAATTATAGTACAACCTACAAATTTAATACTTAATTGATTTTTTACAAATAGGCAATAGCAGTAAGAAAATAATCGTTAAAGAAGAGTTCGTTCTTAGAGAAATCAAATGCCAATTTAAACTTGTATCCTTAGATACTGTTCATGTGTATGTGTATAATTCGTGAATAATAACAGACGACAAACCTACAATATCGTATAATTATCGTTTGTCTTTAGCTATTCAGCGAAAATGTTTTCATACTTTGCTCCATAAATTGCCCGTGATCTGTAACGTGTTTGTCGAAGCTACAGATGACAATTTTACAATTTTTAACTAACCTTCCAAGATTTGGCCAATGTTACAAGTTTAGACTTGTAAAATTGTAATTTGTAGCTTCGAGAAACGGGTCACTATTTAAGATGGACCTTCTGTATTTTGCTCATTGAATAATTATGGCAACTCATAGTAATTTTTGCTTAACGCGTTCTGACTGTCCTGTCAGTTATTGACAGCGTCATAGGGAGTCAACTCACAAAAAACTACAGTATAAGTAAAAGTGTTACCAAGTTAAATGCATTAAACAACCAAAATGAAATCAATTTATTCTGTCGAAAAATATACTTTTGTGCATTACAATTTTTACTGGTCACACACAATCTACATATTCACACCATATTCCGTCAACTGTGGCCGCAGAAAGATCTCGAAGTTACAAGTGACATTTTTACAAGTGTAAACTAGCAAAACTGGTCAAATCCCAACCACTGATTGGTTGATTGGACCAATGTTGCTTAGACTTGTGTACTTGTTACTTGTAGCTTCAACAAACGGGTCATTGGAGGTGGATGACATTCAACTTGCAAAATTTGACCTGATTCATTACCAGAGATCGGACAAATTTGCGTCATTGCTCGCAATAATGTGGACATGACTCCAAAATTAATCAAATATGTCAAAATACATATATTAAGAATAAGTATATCCACGGAGGTTTTATACCTATAGAACTAGAAAACTTTTTTGTGAGAAATAATAATCATATCTAGCAGGATCGTGATTTCTTTATTATATAAAAATATTTACGAGAACGACAACTGCCACTTTAATTAACATTTTGCTAATAATTTTATGCATGTGTAAATTTTTATCTCTGGGAGTTCAAATTTTATTTCGAGAAATTAATTAAATTATTAACAATTTGATTAATTTTTGAGTCATGTCCACTTTATTGCGAACGATGACGCAAATCTGTCCGATCTCTGTTCATTACAAATCAAACCAACTCAGCCCAGGATCACACTTTTTACTTTATCGAAATAACGTTATAATTTCTTGATTTAACTTGACGAGAACAAGTTTAGTGTGATCTAGAAATCCATTTTACAATGAAGTGGAATTTAAACATTCATTTATAAAATGCTTACATTAAGCACTAGGTAAGTAGGTCTGGCTCAATACAATCAGTATAATCTTCCTAATAAGGGCCCTTAGGAAATAAAAACAAAAGCCTCGAAAACAAGCAGTATTAAGGGCGTTCATTATAGTCCGTACCTAATTATTCTTACGCCTGAGAACTAAAGATAATACTTGTTTTAAGTCCGTAGTGTTTTGTTACTTAAATTACATTGCTGTTACTGTAATTTCTTTAATTGACTCCCTCAGATTGTGATTTAAGCTTGGTAATTATTTTACTAATGATCTAACTATAAAGTAAGTCTTAAATATTCGCTTCAAAAGTGTATTGGTTTAAAGAAATTACGCAATATCCGTATTATATTTAATTATTGACTTCGGACTTAGAGCAAGCAATCATATAAACAGTATCGCTTTCACGATGACTGTGTTCACAGAATACTATAAATCGCCTCAAAAAACGTTGAATCAAATCAACATTTCTGAAGGTAACTTGCACTGCACATTCCAAATCGTCTTTATCGGTATCTTTTGTATCAAACGCTTATATAAGCAGTTCGTTGTCGTCATTTGGGTTTTGTTCCGAGTTTGAGGGAAGGCAGATTATTTTATAAATAAACATGCCCTCGCAACTTTGTCAGTCAGTTACTTTTAGTTCATTTCGATTTTGCGTTAAAGCATTTTCAAATCCAATCCGATATCAGCGTCGGACGCCGATATGACATCGAAGCAAGTTGAGCGACTGAATACGGATCCATTAGCTATTAAATACGGGATCATACAATCTAAAAGGCAGGTAAATTCATACATTTTATCTGCGCTGATATCGTGTCGACATTCGACGACATAATTTCTGATAATAAACACGTAGGTACGTAGGTAAGTACGTGGTGTAACGTTTATTCCAAAACAAAACCATACTCAAGGAACAACCTTAATTTTCATACTTTACTTCATCAAAAACGTTACCAATGTCCGATTTAAGTTGACATCGGTTAGTGTCGTTAATTGGCGCACAATTAAAAAATCCTACACCTATTCCAAACTGTATTTCCATGTCACCAGGCGAACTTTCAATTGGTTTAAGAGTTCACGGTTTGCAGTATCCAAGGGACAAACTTGGAGATCCTAGTGCATACTCCGGGGAGGTTCGCCTCGCCGCATCCGATGCCCCAGCTAATTATGCCAGCGAGGAAGTAGCGCTGGTCCTTGCCTTTTACCTGAAAAAGATGGCAGTTGATTAAAAAAAACACCGAGCAACCATAGAGTAACGATTTATACTTGTTTTTTTTAAGCATTTGAAAGAAGGTAAGCAATCATGGCATGTTTTTTTAAAATTAGTAACTGGAGCACACAAAATCATTACGAAACAAATCACAACACTCCAGGGGTTTTAAATTGTGACCTGCTGTTGTTTATTTTTAAAAACTACTTTTTAATTAGAAGTCATGACATGTGTGATTGTTTGTCTTCTTTCTAATGCTAAAAAAGAACAAAGTATATAATTTAGAGATGGCAAAGTGTGAGTTGCACCAAGCTTAACTAACCTATCCGGTGATTTTGACAGAAATCTATGTGTGAGTTTACTTCAACAATAACAAACCATAACCAGAGGCTTTGACATAGTATTTCATAGATTTTGTGTCAAATATACGTCAAAATGATCGGTTGGATAATTTTAAACTTACTGCAAGTCACACTATGAAATATTATGGTCAAAATCTCTTGTTTTGGTTATTGCTATTATCAAAGTAACTAGGTGCAACCCTCACTTAAGTAGCAACTAAATTACATAGTTATCTACTCTAAATTACAGTTCGTGAGCTCTAAGTTAATAGTCGAAGAGCTAGCTACGGAAATATGTATAAATTTAAAGAGCAACGAAATCCCTCTGGTTAGTATGCTATACTATCATTATTAAATAATTCGAGCGCCTGGCAGCTTTTCAGCGGTTGGTGACTTTGGCACTTTTTCCCGCACCTTGGATGTCACATGGCACTACTTTCCCCCAATTAAAATGCATGGCAATGTTACATTCGAATTAAATAATAATATTAACTCAGAGCTCTATAAATTGCACACCTCCAATTGCCCCTCCACCCCCCTTTGTTGCCAACCCACTCTCACATCCACCGCTGAAAAGCTGCCAGGCGTTCGAATTAATTAATAGTGATAGTATGGCGTACTAAATAGAGGGATTTCGTTGCTCTATAAATTGTATACCTATTTGCGTAGCTAGCTCTTCGTCTATAATGCCATTTGGGTTTGGCTGTCTGTCAGTGAGTGCACTCTTGTGGGTACTTGAATCAGCAGACTGAGTGAGACAGCGGGACAAATTCGAATGACATTCTAAAAGCTTACGGACGGTACAGTGGTAACAATTCGTAAGAAATTGTAACTACGGGTATAAATCAAAATTTTATAGACCGTCGCTACTATTTCTATCAGTTTTAGATTGGTTTAAACGATTTTGACACCTAGAATAGTTAGACAACGTTTTTAGGCGTCATCGTGAGGCGAGGTGACTCGCGTGAAAAGGAACGCAAAAAAAGCTAGTGAATTAGTTCAATATTTTTTGACAAAACCTTTTTTTTTCTTTTTACAGAAAACATATTAAGTACTGGCTAGATGAGATTAGATTACATTGTCAAGTTAGGAGAATTTAGATTGAAATCGTCAAGAGTAAATTAAATTAAATAATACAAATCAATCGAATATTACATAAACAATAATTAATAAAACAACAAAATTACACAACAATTAAAATAATTCTCCGCTAGGGATCGTCACTGCTTATCACTACATAGTATAAAATAAAGTCGCTTTCTCTGTCTCTATGTCCCTATGTATGCTTATATCTTTAAAACTAGTATTTCGCGTGGGGGCCGCGGGCCCCGAGGGCCCCGCGGAGGTCTCGTGCCACCCTGTTTTGTTTTATTAATCCTAACCTTTTTTTTACTATATACTTTGGCCGCCTTTTTGAAACTGCCACCATGGATAAAGTATTCTGCGTGGGGGCCGCGGAGGATACCCTGCAATCCTGTTGTTTTTCAAATATTTCAAACCTATTTTTACTTTATTCTTTGGCTGCCCTCTCGGGAAAAGCAATTCGCATGCGGGCCGCGGGCCCCACGGGACCCGCGGAGGGTACCCTGCCAGCCTGTTGTTTTTTCAAATATTTCTAGCCTTTTTTACTATATTCTATGGCCGCAATCTTAGAAAAAGCATTTCGCATGGGGGCCGCGGGCCCCACGGGACCCGCGGAGGGTACCCTGCCAGCCTGTTGTTTTTTCGAATATTTCTAGCCTTTTTTACTATATTCTATGGCCGCCATCTTAGAAAAAGCATTTCGCATGGGGGCCGCGGGCCCCACGGGACCCGCGGAGGGTACTCTGCCAGCCTGTTGTATTTTCAAATATTTCTGGCCTTTTTTACTATATTCTATGGCCGCCATCTTAGAAAAAGGATTTCGCATGGGGGCCGCGGGCCCCACGGGACCCGCGGAGGGTGCCCTGCCAGCCTGTTGTATTTTAAAATATTACTACATTCTATAGCCGTCATTTTGAAACCACTACCTTGGAAAAAGTACTTCGCATGGGGGCCGCGGGCCCCACGGGACCCGCGGAGGGTACCCTGCCAGCCTGTTGTATTTTCAAATATTACTACATTCTTTGGCCATCATTTGGAAACCACTACCTTGGAAAAAGTATTTCGCGTGGCGGCCGCGGCCCCCGAGGGGACCGCGGAGGGTAACCTACCACCCTGTATTTTTTTCAAATATTTCTAACGTTTTTTACTACATTCTTTGGCCGTCATTTTGAAACCACATCTTGGAAAAAGTATTTCGCGTGGGAGCCGCGGCCCCCGCGGGGACCGCGGAGGGTAACCTACCACCCTGTATGTCACTTAGTCGAGCACAACCCATCCATCTCGACTGGCCTCTGAGATATTCGCGTTTCAATTTTGTATGGCGGCCATCTTGTTTTCGCAATTTTGAAAAAAAAACACTGGCTTACCCATTGGTTGGCTGTTCTGAGCGACTTTAGTTCCGGGCAAACTCGATAGGGCAAGTCGTTGCGGAGAACTGGCCCACGTGTTAGGTCAGTTTCCACGTTCAGGACAGTTTTGCATTTTTTTTGTACTTGTGATAAAATTTCTTATGCGATGGTGTATAAAAATGAACCCTATTTCTAAAAACTGCTATACAACACAAGTGAGTCTATGAGTCTGACATTTCTTTGTATGGCGGCCATCTTGGAAAATGGCGGAATCGAAAAATAAATTCTAGCGTCAGAATCTGTGACCCTGAAGAGGTTCGGATGCAAAATTTTAGTCAGAACGGACTCAAACAAAATTTGGCCGCCATTTTGAATCCGCCATTTAAAAAAAAAAAAATGGTTCATTAAAATACTCCACCCACTTTGAACAACATTTGTTCGAACACAACCCACCTATTGCGATTGGCCTCTGAGATATTTGCGATTCAATTTTGTATGGCGGCCATTTTGTTTTTGCAATTTTGAAAAAAAAATACTGGTTCACCTATTGGCTGGCTGTTCTGAGTGACTTTTGTTTCGGGCAAACTCGATAGGGCAAGTCGTTGCGGAGAGCTGGCCCATGTGTCAGGTCAGTTTCCACATTCAGGTCAATTTTGCTTTTACTTGTACTTGTCATATAATTTTTGAAGCGAAAGTGTATAGAACCAAACCCTACCTCTGATGGGTTCCTCAAAACAACAGGTCAAAGATACAGAAATTACTTTGTATGGCGGCCATCTTGGAAAATGGCGGAACCGAAAAATAAAGTATGCCATTTCAATCTGTGGCCTCAAAGAGCCCCGGATGCAAAATTTCAATCTGATCGGATTAAAAAAAAATTTGGCCGCCATTTTGAATCCGCCATCTTGGAAAAAAAATTGCTTAGTCAGATTTCCCCCTCAACTCTGAATGACATTTGGTCGAGCACCACCCGTCTATCTCGACTGGCCTCTGAGATATACGCGTTTCAATTTTGTATGGCGGCCATCTTGTTTTCGCCATTTTGAAAAATCTTGGACCGGCTCACCCATTGGCCGGCTGTTCTGAGCGACTTTAGTTCCGGGCAAACACGACAGGTCGAGCCGTCGCGGAGAGCTGCCCCATGTGTCGGGTCAGTTTCCACGTTCAGGTCGATTTCGTATTTTTCTGGTGGTCGTGGGGGCATTTCTGATACGATGGTGTATAGAGTCGAGCCTTACCTCTTATGGGTTCTTCAAAACAGCATGTCAGTCAGTGAGTGAGTCAGTGAGTGAGTGGGTGTTCAGCTATATATATTATAACTAGTATTTCGCGTGGGGGCCGCGGGCCCCAAGGGCCCCGCGGAGGTCCCTGCCACCCTGTTTTGTTTTAATAATCCTAACCTTTTTTTTACTATATACTTTGGCCGCCTTTTTGAAACCGCCACTTTGAAAACAGTGATTCATATCCTACCGCCCTGTTTTTTTCAAATATTTCTAAAATTTTTTACTATAATCTTTGGCCGCCATTTTGTATCCGCCATCTTGGAAAAAGTATTTCGCGTTGAGGCCGCGGGCCCCACGGGACCCGCGGAGGGTTCCCTGCCACCCTGTTTTTTTTTTCAAATATTTTAACATTTTTTACTATAATCTTTGGCCGCCATTTTGTATCCGCCATCTTGGAAAAAGTATTTCGCGCGGGGGCCGCGAAGGGTAGCCTACCATCCTATTTGTTTCGCATGGGGGCCGCGGGCCCCACGGGACCCGCGGAGGGTACCCTGCCAGCCTGTGTTATTTTCAAATATTACAACATTCTTTGGCCGTCATTTTGAAACCACCACCGTGGAAAAAGTATTTCGCATAAGGGCCGCGGCCCCCGCGGGGACCGCGGAGGGTAACCTACCAGCCTGTATTTTTTTCAAATGTCTCTCACCTTTTTTTTTTACTTTATTCTTCGGCCGTTATCTTGGGAACAGCATCTCACATGGGGGCCGCGGGCCCCACGGGACCCGCGGAGGGTACCCTGCCAGCCTATTGTTTCTTCAAATATTTCTAGCCTTTTTTCTATATTCTTTGGCCGCCACCTTAGGAAAAGCATTTCGCATGGAGGCCGCGGGCCCCACGGGACCCGCGGAGGGTAACCTACCAGCCTGTATTTTTTTCAAATATTTTTCACCTTTTTTTTACTTTATTCTTCGGCCGTTATCTTGGGAACAGCATCTCACATGGGGGCCGCGGGCCCCACGGGACCCGCGGAGAGTACCCTGCCAGCCTATTGTTTCTTCAAATATTTCTAGCCTTTTTTCTATATTCTTTGGCCGCCACCTTAGGAAAAGCATTTCGCATGGAGGCCGCGGGCCCCACGGGACCCGCGGAGGGTACCCTGCCACCCTGTTTTTTTTTCAAATATTTCTCACCTTTTTTTTACCTTATTCTTCGGCCGTTATCTTGGGAACAGCATCTCACATGGGGGCCGCGGGCCCCACGGGACCCGCGGAGGGTACCCTGCCAGCCTATTGTTGGGGCCGCGGCCCCCGCGGGGACCGCGGAGGGTAACCTACCACCCTGTATTTTTTTCAAATATTTCTAACGTTTTTTACTACATTCTTTGACGGCTCATTTTGAAACCACCATCTTGGAAAAAGTATTTCGCGTGGGGGCCGCGGCCCCCGCGGGGACCGCGGAGGGTAACCTACCACCCTGTATGTCACTTAGTGAGCACAACCCATCCATCTCGACTGGCCTCTGAGATATTGGCGTTTCAATTTTGTATGGCGGCCATCTTGTTTTCGCGCTTTTGAAAAAAAAACACCGGCTTACCCATTGGCTGGCTGTTCTGAGCGACTTTAGTTCCGGGCAAACTCGATAGGGCAAGTCGTTGCGGAGAGCTGGCCCATGTGTCAAGTCAGTTTCCACGTTAAGGTCGGTTTTGCATTTATTTTGTATTTGTGATCGAATTTCTTATGCGATGGTGTATAAAGTTGAACCCTTTTTCTAAAAGCTGCTATACAACACAAGTGAGTCTATGAGTCTGACATTACCTTGTATGGCGGCCATCTTGGAAAATGGCGGAACCGAAAAATAAAGTATGACGTTTGAATCTGTGGCCTCGAAGAGCACCGGATGCAAAATTTCAATCGGATCGGATTAAAAAAAAATTTGGCCGCCATTTTGAATCCGCCATCTTGGAAAAAAAAATGAGTCATCCGATTACAACTCCCACTTTGAACAATATTTGTTCGAGCACCACCCACCTGTTGTGATTGGCCTCTTAGATATTCGCGTTTCAATTTTGTATGGCGGCCATTTTGTTTTTGCAATTTTGAAAAAAAAATACCGGTTCACCTATTGGCTAGCTGTTCTGAGCGACTTTTGTTCCGGGCGAACTCAATAAAGCAATTCATCGTGGAGAGCTGCCCCATGTGTCAGGTCAGTTTCCACATTCAGGTCAATTTTTCATTTTTTTCGTACTTTTAATATAATTTCTGATGCGATAGTGTATAAAGTCGAATCCCACCTCTTATGGGTTCCTCAAAACAACAGGTCAAAGATGCAGAAATTACTTTGTATGGCGGCCATCTTGGAAAATGGCGGAACCGAAAAATAAAGTATGCCATTTGAATCTGTGGCCTCGAAGAGCCCCGGATGCAAAATTTCAACCGGATCAGAGTAAAAAAAAATTTGGCCGCCATTTTGAATCCGCCATCTTGGAAAAAAAATTGCTTAGTCGGATTTCCCCCTCAACTCTGAATGACATTTGGTCGAGCACCACCTATCTATCTCGACTGGCCTCTGAGATATTCGCGTTTCAATTTTGTATGGCGGCCATCTTGTTTCCGCCATTTTGAAAAATTTTGGACCGGCTCACCCATCGGCCGGCTGTTCTGAGCGACTTTAGTTCCGGGCAAACTCGACAGGTCGAGCCGTCGCGGAGAACCGCCCCATGTGTCAAGTCAATTTCCACGTTCAGGTCGATTTCGTATTTTTCTGGTGGTCGGGCAAGAATTTTTGACACGACGGTGTATAGAGTCTAACCTCACCTATTACGGGTTCTTCCAAACAACTCTGGGGTGAGTCAGTCAGTGAGTCAGTGAGTGGGTATTCAGCTATCAGCTATATATATTATAACTAGTATTTCGCGTGGGGGCCGCGGGCCCCGAGGGCCCCGCGGAGGTCCCTGCCACCCCGTTTTGTTTTAATAATCCTAACCTTTTTTTTTTTTACTATATACTTTAGCCGCCTTTTTGAAACCGCCACTTTGAAAACAGTGATTCATATCCTACCCCTGTTTTTTCTAAACATTTCTAACATTTTTTACTATAATCTTTGGCCGCCATCTTGGAAAAAGTATTTCGCGTGGAGGCCGCGGGCCCCACGGGACCCGCGGAGGGTTCCCTGCCACCCTGTTTTTTTTTCAAATATTTGTAACATTTTTTTCCTTTAATCTTTGGCCGCCATTTTGTATCCGCCATCTCGGAAAAAGTATTTCGCGCGGGGGCCGAGAAGGGTAGCCTACCATCCTTTTTTTTCGCATGGGGGCCGCGGGCCCCACGGGACCCGCGGAGGATACCCTGCCAGCCTGTGTTATTTTCAAATATTACTACATTCTTTGGCCGTCATTTTGAAACCACCACCTTGGAAAAAGTACTTCGCGTGAGGGCCGCGGCCCCCGCGGGGACCGCGGAGGGTAACCTACCAGCCTGTATTTTTTTCAAATATTTCTTACCTTTTTTTTACTTTATTCTTCGGCCGTTATCTTGGGAACAGCATCTCACATGGGGGCCGCGGGCCCCATGGGACCCGCGGAGGGTACCCTGCCAGCCTATTGTTTCTTCAAATATTTCTAGCCTTTTTTCTATATTCTTCGGCCGCCACCGTAGGAAAAGCATTTCGCATGGAGGCCGCGGGCCCCACGGGACCCGCGGAGGGTACCCTGCCACCCTGTGTTTTTTTCAAATATTTCTTTCATTTTTGACTATAATATTTGGCCGTCATTTTGTATCCACCATCTCGTTTCAATTTTGTATGGCGGCCATCTTGTTTTCGCAATTTTGAAAAAAAAATACCGGTTCACCCATTGGCTGGCTGTTCTGAGCGACTTTAGTTCCGGGCAAACTCGATAGGGCAAGTTGTTACGGAGAACTGGCCCATGTGCCGAATCAGTTTCCACGTTCAGGTCAGTTTTTAAATTTTTTGGTACTAACGTTATGATTCTTGATGCGATGGTGTACAGTCGAACCCTATCTCTAAAAGCTGCTATACAACACAAGTGAGTCTATGAGTCTGACATAACTTTGTATGGCGGCCATCTTGGAAAATGGCGGACTCGAAAAACCAAGTATAGCGTTTGAAATTGTGGCCTCGAAGAGCCCCGGATGCAAAATTTCAATCGGATCGGATTAAAAAAAAATTTGGCCGCCATTTTGAATCCGCCATTTTGGAAAAAAAATTTGGTTCATTAAATTACTCCGCCCACTTTGAACAACATTTGTTCGAGCACCACCCACCTGTTGCGACTGGCCTCTGAGATATTTGCGTTTCAACTTTGTATGGCGGCCATCTTGTTTTTGCAATTTTGAAAAAAAATTACCGGTTCACCTATTGGCTGGCTGTTCTCAGCGACTTTTGTTCCGGGCAAACTCGATAGAGCTAGTCGTTGCGGAGAGCTGGCCCATGCGTCAGGTCAGTTTCCACATTCAGGTCAATTTTTCATTTTTTGGTACTATTCATGAAATTTCTAAAGCGATTGTGTATAGAGTCAAACCCCACCTCTTATGGGCTCCTCAAAACAACAGGTCAAATATGCAGAAATTACTTTGTATGGCGGCCATCTTGGAAAATGGCGGAACCGAAAAATAAAGTATGCCATTAGAATTTGTGGCCTCGAAGATCCCCGGATGCAAATTTTCAATCGGATCGGATAAAAAAAAATTTTGGCCGCCATTTTGAATCCGCCATCTTGGAAAAAAAATTGCTTAGTCAAATTTCCCCCTCAACTCTGAATGACATTTGGTCGAGCACCACCCACCTATCTCGACTGGCCTCTGAGATATTCGCGTTTCAATTTTGTATGGCGGCCATCTTGTTTTCGCCATTTTGAAAAATCTTGGACCGGCTCACCCATTGGCCGGCTGTTCTGAGCGACTTTAGTTCCGGGAAAACTCGACAGGTCGAGCCGTCGCGGAGAGCCGCCCCATGTGTCGGGTCAGTTTCCACGTTCAGGTCGATTTCGTATTTTTCTGGTGGTCGTGGGGGCATTTCTGATACGACGGTGTATAGAGTCTAACCAAACCTCTTGTGGGTTCTTCAAAACAGCATGTCAGTGAGTGAGTGAGTGGGTATTCAGCTATATATATTATAATAATAATATAATAATAACTAGTATTTCGCGTGGGGGCCGCGGGCCCCGAGGGCCCCGCGGAGGTCCCTGCCACCCTGTCATGTTTTAATAATCCTAACCTTTTTTTTTACTATATACTTTGGCCGGCTTTTTGAAACCGCCACCATGGATAAAGTATTCTTCGAGGAGGCCGCGAAGGATACCCTGCACTCCTGTTGTTTTTCAAATATTTCAAACCTATTTTTACTTTATTCTTTGGCTGCCCTCTCGGGAAAAGCAATTCGCATGCGGGCCGCGGGCCCCACGGGACCCGCGGAGGGTACCCTGCCAGCCTGTAGTTTTTTCAAATATTTCTAGCCCTTTTTACTATATTCTATGGCCGCCATCTTAGAAAAAGCATTTCGCAGGGGGGCCGCGGGCCCCACGGGACCCGCGGAGGATACTCTGCCAGCCTGTTGTATTTTCAAATATTTCTAGCCTTTTTTACTATATTCTATGGCCGCCATCTTAGAAAAAGGATTTCGCATGGGGGCCGCGGGCCCCACGGGACCCGCGGAGGGTACCCTGCCAGCCTGTTGTATTTTCAAATATTACTACATTCTTTGGCCATCATTTTGAAACCACTACCTTAGAAAAAGTATTTCGCGTGGCGGCCGCGGCCCCCGAGGGGACCGCGGAGGGTAACCTACACCCCTGTATTTTTTTCAAATATTTCTAACGTTTTTTACTACATTCTTTGGCCGTCATTTTGAAACCACATCTTGGAAAAAGTATTTCGCGTGGGGGCCGCGGCCCCCGCGGGGTCCGCGGAGGTTAACCTACCACCCTGTATGTCACTTAGTCGAGCACAACCCATCCATCTCGACTGGCTTCTGAGATATTCGCGTTTCAATTTTGTATGGCGGCCATCTTGTTTTCGCAATTTTGAAAAAAAAATACCGGTCCACCCATAGGCTGGCTGTTCTGAGCGACTTTAGTTCCAGGCAAACTCGATAGGGCAAGTCTTTGCGGAGAGCTGGCCCATGTGTCAAGTCAGTTTCCACGTTAAGGTCGGATTTGCATTTTTTTTGTACTTGTGATAAAATTTCTTATGGAATCGTATATACAGTCGAACCCTATTTCTAAAAACTGCTATACAACACAAGTGAGTCTATGAGTCTGACATTACTTTGTATGGCGGCCATCTTGGAAAATGGCGGAACCGAAAAATAAAGTATGACGTTTGAATCTGTAGCCTCGAAGAGCCCCGGATGCAAAATTTCAATCGGATCGGATTAAAAAAAAATTTGGCCGCCATTTTGAATCCGCCATCGTGGAAAAAAAAATGGGTCATCCGATTACTACTCCCACCTTGAACAATATTTGGTCGAGCACCACCCACCTATTGTGATTGGCCTCTGAGATATTCGCGTTCCAATTTTGTATGGCGGCCATCTTGTTTTTGCAATTTTGAAAAAAAAATACTGGTTCACCTATTGGCTGGCTGTTCTGAGCGACTTTTGTTCCGGGAAAACTCGATAGAGCAAGTCATCGCGGAGAGCTGCCCCATATGTTAAGTCAGTTTCCACGTTCAGGTCAATTTTTCATTTTTTTGGTACTAATTATAACATTTCCGAAGCGATTGTGTATAGAGCCAAACCCCACCTCTTATGGGTTCCTCAAAACAACAGGTCAAATATTCAGAAATTACTTTGTATGGCGGCCATCTTGGAAAATGGCGGAATTGAAAAATAAAGTATGCCATTAGAATCTATGGCCTCAAAGAGCCCCGGATGCAAAATTTCAATCGGATCGGATAAAAAAAAATTTTGGCCGCCATTTTGAATCCGCCATCTTGGAAAAAAAATTACTTAGTCAGATTTCCCCCTCAACTCTGAATGACATTTGGTCGAGCACCACCCACCTATCTCGACTGGCCTCTGAGATATTCGCGTTTCAATTTTGTATGGCGGCCATCTTGTTTTCGCCATTTTGAAAAATCTTGGACCGGCTCACCCATTGGCCGGCTGTTCTGAGCGACTTTAGTTCCGGACAAACTCGATAGGTCGAGCCGTTGCGGAGAACCGCCCCATGTGTCAAGTCAATTTCCACGTTCAGGTCGATTTCGTATTTTTCTGGTGGTCGTGGAGTCATTTCTGATACGATGGTGTATAGAGTTGAGCCTTACCTCTTACGGGTTCTTCAAAACAGCATGTCAGTCAGTCAGTCAGTGAGTCAGTGGGTATTCAGCTATATATATTATAATAACTAGTATTTCGCGTGGGGGCCGCGGGCCCCGAGGGCCCCGCGGAGGTCTCGTGCCACCCTGTTTTGTTTTAATAATCCTAACCTTTTTTTTTACTATTTACTTTGGCCGCCTTTTTGAAACCGCCACCTTGAAAACAGTGATTCATACCCTACCGCCCTGTTTTTTTTTTCTAACATTTTTTACTATAATCTTTGGCCGCCATTTTGTATTCGCCATCTTGAAAAAAGTATTTCGCGTGGAGGCCGCGGGCCCCACGGGACCCGCGGAGGGTTCCCTGCCACCCTGTTTTTTTTTCAAATATTTCTAACATTTTTTACTATAATCTTTGGCCGCCATTTTGTATCCGCCATCTTGGAAAAAGTATTTCGCGCGGGGGCCGCGAAGGGTAGCCTACCATCCTATTTTTTTCGCATGGGGGCCGCGGGCCCCACGGGACCCGCGGAGGGTACCCTGCCAGACTGTGTTATTCTCAAATATTACAACATTCTTTGGCCGTCATTTTGAGACCACCACCTTGGAAAAAGTATTTAGCGTGAGGGCCGCGGCCCCCGCGGGGACCGCGGAGGGTAACCTACCAGCCTGTATTTTTTTCAAATATTTCTCACTTTTTTTTTTCTTTATTCTTCGGCCGTTATCTTGGGAACAGCATCTCACATGGGGGCCGCGGGCCCCACGGGACCCGCGGAGGGTACCCTGCTAGCCTATTGTTTCTTCAAATATTTCTAGCCTTTTTTCTATATTCTTTGGCCGCCATCTTAGGAAAAGCATTTCGCATGGAGGCCGCGGGCCCCACGGGACCCGCGGAGGGTACCCTGCCACCCTGTTTTTTTTTCAAATATTTCTCACCTTTTTTATTTACTTTATTTTTCGGCCGTTATCTTGGGAACAGCATCTCACATGGGGGCCGCGGGCCCCACGGGACCCGCGGAGGGTACCCTACCAGCCTATTGTTGAGGCCGCGGCCCCCGCGGGGACCGCGGAGGGTAACCACCACCCTGTATTTTTTTCAAATATTTCTTACGTTTTTTACTACATTCTTTGGCCGTCATTTTGAAACCACCATCTTGGAAAAAGTATTTCGCGTGGGGGCCGCGGGCCCCAAGGGCCCCGCGGAGGTCCCTGCCACCCTGTTTTGTTTTAATAATCCTAACCTTTTTTTTTTACTATATACTTTGGCCGCCTTTTTGAAACCGCCACTTTGAAAACAGTGATTCATACCCTGCCCTGTTTTTTTTCAAATATTTCTCACCTTTTTTTTTACTTTACTCTTCGGCCTTTATCTTGGGAACAGCATCTCACATGGGGGCCGCGGGCCCCACGGGACCCGCGGGGGGTTATCTGCCAGCCTATTGTTTCTTCAAATATTTCTAGCCTTTTTCTATGTTCTTTGGCCGCCATCTTAGGAAAAGCATTTCGCATGGAGGCCGCGGGTCCCATGGGGTACCCTGCCACCCTGTTTTTTTTTCGAATATTTCTCACCTTTTTTTTTTACTTTATTTTTCGGCCGTTATCTTGGGAACAGCATCTCACATGGGGGCCGCGGGCCCCACGGGACCCGCGGAGGGTACCCTACCAGCCTATTGTTGAGGCCGCGGGCCCCACGGGACCCGCGGAGGGTACCCTGCCAGCCTGTATTTTTTTCAAATATTTTTAACGTTTTTTACTACATTCTTTGGCCGTCATTTTGAAACCACCATCTTGGAAAAAGTATTTCGCGTGGGGGCCGCGGCCCCCGCGGGGTCCGCGGAGGTTAACGTACCACCCTGTATGTCACTTAGTCGAGCACAACCCATCCATCTCGACTGGCCTCTGAGATATTCGCGTTTCAATTTTGTATGGCGGCCATCTTGTTTTTGCAATTTTGAAAAAAAAATACGGGATCACCCATTGGCTGGCTGTTCTGAGCAACTTTAGTTCCGGGCAAACTCGATAGGGCAAGTCGTTGCGGAGAGCTGGCCCATGTGCCGGATCAGTTTCCACGTTCAGGTCAGTTTTTATTTTTTTTGGTGATAACGTTATGATTCCTGATGCGATGGTGTACAGAGTCGAACCCTATCGCTAATAGCTGCTATGCAACACAGGTGAGTCTATGAGTCTGACATAACTTTGTATGGCGGCCATCTTGGAAAATGGCGAAATCGAAAAATAAATTCTAGCGTCAGAATCTGTAACCCTGAAGAGGCGCTGATGCAAAATTTTAGACAGAACAGACTCAAAAAAAATTTGGCCGCCATTTTGAATCCGCCATTTTGAAAAAAAAATTTGGTTCATTAAATTACTCCGCCCACTTTGAACAACATTTGTTCGAGCACCACCCACCTGTTGCGACTGGCCTCTGAGATATTTGCGTTTCAATTTTGTATGGCGGCCATTTTGTTTTTGCAATTTTGAAAAAAAAATACTGGTTCACCTATTGGCTGGCTGTTCTGAGTGACTTTTGTTCCGGGCAAACTCGATAGGACAAGTCGTTGCGGAGAGCTGGTCCATGTGTCAGGTCAGTTTCCACATTCAGGTCAATTTTTCATTTTTTTCGTACTTATCATATAATTTTTGAAGCGAAAGTGTATAGAACCAAACCCTACCTCTGATGGGTTCCTCAAAACAACAGGTCAAAGATACAGAAATTACATTGTATGGCGGCCATCTTGGAAAATGGCGGAACCGAAAAATTAAGTATGCCATTTGAATCTGTGGCCTAAAAGAGCCCCGGATGCAAAATTTCAATCGGATCAGAGAAAAAAAAATTTTGGCCGCCATTTTGAATCCGCCATCTTGGAAAAAAAATTGCTTAGTCAGATTTCCCCCTCAACTCTGAATGACATTTGGTCGAGCACCACCCACCTATCTCGACTGGCCTCTGAGATATTCGCGTTTCAATTTTGTATGGCGGCCATCTTGTTTTCGCCATTTTGAAAAATCTTGGACCGGCCTACCCATTGGCCGGCTGTTCTGAGCAACTTTAGTTCCGGGCAAACTCGACAGCTTGAGCCGTTGCGGAGAACCGCCCCATGTGTCAAGTCAATTTCCACGTTCAGGTCGATTTCGTATTTTTCTGGTGGTCGGGCAAGCATTTCTGATACAACAATGTATAGAGTCTAACCACACCTCTTCTGGGTTCTTCCAAACAACTCTGGGGTGAGTCAGTCAGTGAGTGAGTGAGTGGGTATTTAGCTATATATATTATAACTAGTATTTCGCGTGGGGGCCGCGGGCCCCGAGGGCCCCGCGGAGGTCCCTGCCACCCCGTTTTGTTTTAATAATCCTAACCTTTTTTTTTTTTACTATATACTTTGGCCGCCTTTTTGAAACCGCCACTTTGAAAACAGTGATTCATACCCTACCCCTGTTTTTTTTAAACATTTCTAACATTTTTTACTATAATCTTTGGCCGCCATCTTGGAAAAAGTATTTCGCGTGGAGGCCGCGGGCCCCACGGGACCCGCGGAGGGTTCCCTGCCACCCTGTTTTTTTTTCAAATATTTGTAACATTTTTTTCCTTTAATCTTTGGCCGCCATTTTGTATCCGCCATCTCGGAAAAAGTATTTCGCGCGGGGGCCGCGAAGGGTAGCCTACCATCCTTTTTTTTCGCATGGGGGCCGCGGGCCCCACGGGACCCGCGGAGGATACCCTGCCAGCCTGTGTTATTTTCAAATATTACTACATTCTTTGGCCGTCATTTTGAAACCACCACCTTGGAAAAAGTACTTCGCGTGAGGGCCGCGGCCCCCGCGGGGACCGCGGAGGGTAACCTACCAGCCTGTATTTTTTTCAAATATTTCTTACCTTTTTTTTACTTTATTCTTCGGCCGTTATCTTGGGAACAGCATCTCACATGGGGGCCGCGGGCCCCACGGGACCCGCGGAGGGTACCCTGCCAGCCTATTGTTTCTTCAAATATTTCTAGCCTTTTTTCTATATTCTTCGGCCGCCACCGTAGGAAAAGCATTTCGCGTGGAGGCCGCGGGCCCCACGGGACCCGCGGAGGGTACCCTGCCACCCTGTGTTTTTTTCAAATATTTCTTTCATTTTTGACTATAATATTTGGCCGTCATTTTGTATCAACCATCTCGTTTCAATTTTGTATGGCGGCCATCTTGTTTTCGCAATTTTGAAAAAAAAATACCGGTTCACCCATTGGCTGGCTGTTCTGAGCGACTTTAGTTCCGGGCAAACTCGATAGGGCAAGTCGTTACGGAGAACTGGCCCATGTGCCGAATCAGTTTCCACGTTCAGGTCAGTTTTTAAATTTTTTGGTACTAACGTTATGATTCTTGATGCGATGGTGTACAGAGTCGAACCCTATCTCTAAAAGCTGCTATACAACACAAGTGAGTCTATGAGTCTGACATAACTTTGTATGGCGGCCATCTTGGAAAATGGCGGAATCGAAAAATTAAATATGGCGTTTAAATTTGTGGCCTCGAAGAGCCGCGGATGCAAAATTTCAATCGGATCGGAGTAAAAAAAAATTTGGCCGCCATTTTGAATCCGCCATCTTGGAAAAAAAAATGGGTCATCCGATTACTACTCCCACCTTGAACAACATTTGGTCGAGCACCACCCACCTGTTGCGACTGGCCTCTGAGATATTAGCGTTTCAATTTTGTATGGCGGCCATCTTGTTTTTGCAATTTTGAAAAAAAAATACTTGTTCACCTATTCGCTGGCTGTTCTGAGTGACTTTTGTTCCGGGCAAACTCGATAGGGCAAGTCGTTGCGGAGAACTGGCCAATGTGTCAGGTCAGTTTCCACATTAAGGTCAATTTTTCATTTTTTTCTTATTTATCATATAATTTTTGAAGCGAAAGTGTATAGAACTAAACCCTACCTCTGATAGGTTCCTCAAAACAACAGATCAAAGATACAGAAATTACTTTGTATGGCGGCCATCTTGGAAAATGGCGGAATCGAAAAATAAAGTATGCCATTAGAATCTGTGGTCCCTAAGATCCCCGGATGCAAAATTTCAATCGGATCAGAGAAAAAAAAATTTTGGCCGCCATTTTGAATCCGCCATCTTGGAAAAAAAATTGCTTAGTCAGATTTCCCCCTCAACTCTGAATGACATTTGGTCGAGCACCACCCACCTATCTCGACTGGCCTCTGAGATATTCGCGTTTCAATTTTGTATGGCGGCCATCTTGTTTTCGCCATTTTGAAAAATCTTGGACCGGCCTACCCATTGGCCGGCTGTTCTGAGCAACTTTAGTTCCGGGCAAACTCGACAGCTTGAGCCGTTGCGGAGAACCGCCCCATGTGTCAAGTCAATTTCCACGTTCAGGTCGATTTCGTATTTTTCTGGTGGTCGGGCAAGCATTTCTGATACAACAATGTATAGAGTCTAACCACACCTCTTCTGGGTTCTTCCAAACAACTCTGGGGTGAGTCAGTCAGTGAGTGAGTCAGTGGGTATTCAGCTATATATATTATAATAATAACTACACAACGGATTTTGATGCGGTTTTTTTAATAGATAGAGTGATTCAAGAGGAAGGTTTTTATGTATAATTCTACGCAGACGAAGTCTCGGGCAGAAGCTAGTAAACAATAAAATATAATTAATGCTATAATGTAGAAATACGCTTTCGGAAGCGGTAACGCTTATTATTTTCGCTTCAATTCTTATCTAATAGAATAGTCGTGAATACAAATCGAAAGGCACAAATCTGGTGACAATACAGTATTCCTGTTGCCATGAAACCGATACAATGCCCAAATGAGAGCACTCGTAAAGGTAGAAAACGCGATAAGTCTATTTTAATTCATTTTATTATTGCTGCCAACACGTGGACCACCAAAAGGTACAACATAATAATGGGAGCCATTCGTATTTAATGATCGTTTCGTCTAAAATTGCTTCAGCGGCAACTGAATAGTACATTGTATATCGAAGGATCAAATAGTATATTGTAGCGAGGGTAGCTGCTAAACAGCCGTTTTTTTATTTTTTTTTTATTTATTGAGCATTGGCTACGAGGGCCATCAGCTTAAACATAACAGCCGTTTTGCTTTCTGTAGACGCGTCAGAAACGATATTTTTTCGAATAGGGGTGGAAAATATTTTACATAGACAATGTAGAATAGGTTAGGTTAGGTTTTAAAAAATCTGAAAAGTCAATGGATTCAGTATGAGTTCAGTTTAAACCAAACGATCATTATATTAGAATATAGAATAAATAATTATTCAACATCGGATATAGACCCAATAATAATATTCTATTTATTACTCGAGAACGGCTGAACCGATTTGGCTGGAAATTGGTAGGGAGGTAGTTTAGGACCAGGAGACGGACATAGGATACTTTTTATCCCGATTTTCCCGCGGGATTGGAAAATTCCGAAATGTTGTACTAATAAAGCTACAGACATTAGATTTGGCATGCCTACACATTATTCCTTGATTAGTATAAAGATGCACTTACAAAGGAATTTTTCAAATTTAAGGCGGAACAAAGTTCCCCGGGTCAGCTAGTAGATAATAAAGTACCTAGTAATTAATTGTGTGTGTGTGGTTTGTAGGTGTGTGTAGTGTGATATCTTCAAGATGTTAACCTGCAAAGGTCCCCCGGAGTCCCCCTGGCAGGAGTCGTGTCCTCCCCGCTCGTGTCCAGCACAGAGGAAGATGTCGGGGATGAACTCGTGTCTCCCGGCCCGGAGGAACATGGACTTGCAGCGCTCGTTGGAGACGATGGGCACTTGGACCTGGAACATTGTGGTCAAACGATCAAGTAAGTTCCTTTGAAATTGATACTCGACGATAAACACATGAAATCGGCCATGTCAAACCCGCAGACCGAGGGTTCAATACAAATTCGACAAGTCAATTTAAATCCAATGTTTGCAGAGCCTTACTTCCTAAGCAAAACTTGGGCAAGAATAATCTAATCTAGTAGGTATTTGTTGTTATAGCGGCATAAATACATCATCTGTGGAAATGTTAACTGTCTAGCTATCAGGTTCCTGAGATACAGCCTGGTGACAGACAGACGGACAGCAAAGTCTTAGTAATAGGGTCCCGTTTTAAACATGATAATAAACATGACCAAGATGTATTACAAACGAGCCGAAATATAAATACACCCCATAATTACATTTACTTTCAAAAATAAAGATACAATGATACGCTACACTGTACACATCAGGCGTTCCCTTTGAAGAGTGTTTAACCATTCGTCGGGAATTTGGCAATGAAAACAAACATGAATTAATTAACCTCCCGCTGCAAAGAGATAATTTGAGACGGTTGCAAAATCAGAAGGAAACAGAACCTCTCACTTTTAGCGTATTTGGTAAACATACAAAATAATTAAACAAACAAAATATCGCGCTGCTTACAAAGGTCTTCTTCTACATAAAAAAGTGAGACTCATACTCATAAAATACATGTCATGATTCATTTAAGTACTTAGATACTTAATTTCGTAATTTAGTAGCAACTTTTTTTAGATCAAAACAACCCTAACTTCAAATCCCCGAATGATCCATGCTGTCAAAATAACGTAAATCCCGATCTCTTCTACATACAAATTTCACCCAAATACTTCATGTCCAGCCGTTTTATCGTGACAGGTTAACAAACATACAGAAATACTACTCGCTAACTTTTACATTTGTGACATGGGCATGCAAACAAAGAATAATGAAAGGCCGGCCATGCACCAGCAGCAGTCCTAATAGTACTGTAGGTATCTATGATCGGCGATAATCACTTAACATCAGGTGAACCGCATGCCTCTTTGAAAGACCGGTCTAAAAGTCTTACCTCTTGCAATATCGAAGGCAGCACGCCACCTTCAGATAATCTTCCCCAACCAGTCACTGTAGCATTCTCTCCAACCAGCAAATCATCAGACCCCGGCAAACATATAGGGGATATATGTGGCGCAAACTGCAAAGTGTTTTCCAATTTGACCAGCGCCAGGTCATACTCGTACGTGAAGAAGTTGTATTTGGGATGCACAGCTTTGCGGGCCACACCTTGCTCCACGAACGGATACTGTTCAGATACTGATGAGAAGTCGTACTCTCCAACTCTTATTCGAATTTGAGAGGTTAGTAGGCTGTGAACAAAATAATCTACGATTAACACAGTAGTAGACTAGGCTATTGTTCCTTATTAACCTATGAAAGGCGGCGCTGAAAGTCCTTCTTGTAGCATGGCCTTCATTATCATTATTAATGCTTCCAAGTGGATATGTTCTTGCCTACGATTTTACTCGCTAATCCCATCAAGCTTCAGTACCTTCTCTGCAAATTCTTGGTGGATGGAGTATTTTATCTTAGCCAAGCTTTGGTGATTAACTAATTGAAGCATTATCGACTTTGGATATTAACGAACTAAGGCCAAGTGTATTTTTGCTTCTTTACCACATCCGCGACTTAGCCATAGCTTTTGTTGCATGTTTGGCGAAGTTTTCTTGCTCGTGGGAGTAGCAAGGTTCATTCTGAAGATAACATCAAAGCCACCGAACAACGGTTAGATAAATAACGACACTGTCTTCTTCAACCTCAACATTGGCGGAATCATCGACAGTATCGATGGCGCCATTTCTTTTTTAAAAATTGATTGATTGATTCTGAAGATAAAACTCCACAAATTCAACATTGAGGATATCAACTCACTCGTCCACGCAGTGTCCTGCCGTCGCGATCCAACCTTCGTTGATGATGGCTCCGCCACATCTATGCGTGGACGAAAAGCTGAAGAAGGACGTTCTTCGCACCGAGACCTGCCACGGCCACCGGCCGAAGCTGGAGTCCTTGCCGCCCATTATACGCATCTCCGGTCGCGGCCACATCGCTGTGACGCCGCATTCTGGAAAACAAGTGGTAAAAAGATTAGAATTTCAATAATCGAAGGCGATTCTCTAAGTTTCGGTCTTATTGAAAGATATCGTTCTATTACATGCACAAGAACTTTAATATCTATCAATGTAGATTCAATGTGAAGCTTATTTCTATAGGAATTTAACACGCATGTATAAAAGATAACGTCATTAAGTGTTACAGAATGTGAATGTTGAGCAGCTTTGATGGTATAGTCTACACAGGCGTAAAATGTGGAGAATATCAGAAAAACTTTTCAGTCCTGACTCCTTAGGCTCTAAATATTTTTCCATGAATTAAATGTCACAAGTTACTCTTCAAACGATTCGATGTCGTAAACCTCGTAATACGAAGATATTCTTAACTAAAATTTGAATATTTTAGCAAAAGTTTCTTCAAATAGTTCACGATTTAGTATAACTCGGGGTAGGTGACAAAGGGGCCCGAGAGACGTGCGGGCGGCAGGCGCACTACCCGTCCGCACGTCTCTCGATCCCCTTTGTCGTCCTACCCCGCGCCTCTGTACCCAGGCGGGCGCGAACTCATTTAAGCGGTTTACCTATAATGACATATTTAATTATACTACGATCATTAAGTGTATTTTAATTTTATATGAGCTTTCCTCGTTTGTTGAGCCTTCCTAGGCTATTCCTATTCCGACGTGGACTGTACTTAGCGTGGGTTGCCAAAATGAGTTCAAGATCTAATCTCCGCATTGCATGTTAGTGGCGAATAGGATATGCCCGGGCGCAGCTATCGAGACCATACATTGTGTAGCCTAACTGGCTTGGAAATTAGATTAGAAGTACTCTTAGATGATAATCTAAGAAGTGTTGAATGATATCGTTCATTTCATTCTTGGCATGTATTGTATTTCCTAGTGGTGAGTTAGTTATAAAAGTTGATTACACTGTGTAAATTGGTTTGGAATAGTTTAGGTGATGGGGTTACCTTGACTAAACACCTCTGCTCATTTTATTCAGGACTAGCTTCTGCCCGCGAGTTCGTCCGTGCAGATTTTTTTTTATCACAGACAGCTTGTCATCGATACTTTCAACCATGATCGTTATAATATTGACCGATTCAAATGAAACCTTGACAAATTATATACCTAAACCTTCCTTGTGAATTGCTCTACCTATTGGTGAAAACCGCATTTTTCGGGATAAAAACTATCCTATGTCCTTCCCCGGGACTCAAACTACCTGGATACCAAATTTCAACGAAATCGGTCCAGCGGTTGAAGCCTGAAGAAGCAACAGACAGACAGAGTAACTTTCGCATTTATAATATTAGTAGGGGTTTTTCAATTGTGTTTGTTAATATCTCCTGGTCAATGTTCAGTATGAACTGCGTCAAATTTACGACAGAAATCCTTGACAGAAGTGCACAATCAGTAATCCAAATTCTAAACTAAAGCTATACAATTATAAGACACCATGCATGAGCTCAAATTCCATCCTACGAATATTCTATATTGATGATTTTATGACATAGGTACCTAGTTCCTTACTAACTACAGAATTGTCTTGATTTAGCTAAATAATCGCCGTGCGCAGTCTTAAAAAAAGCAGGATCCTTACCATGACGTCCTAATGCGATTCAATTCTGATTCAGTTTAGGTTCGCTCGCTGTGAGATCCATACTAAAAATGGAAGCTAAAACCTGAACTGAGTCGGAATTTAATTGCATTAAGCGCTAACTTTATGTTTTTGTCGCAGTCAATGCCCCAAATGCGTTCGCGTTGAAGGGCATTTTCAAAAAAACATGTACCCTTGACTTTTTTCCAAAATGATGACATTTTGGGTTTTCTAAATCAGAATCATTAGCACTATTTATTTTTGTAAAGACAAAAGTGTCCATTGGTTTTTTTGTCAGTTTGTGACACTATTTTCATACGATTTATATGGGGCGTCACAAAACTGACACGAAAAAGTTGTATGGGAAATTAAGGTAATCTTGTTGGAAAAAGGGTACACGTTTTTTGAAAATGACACTTTAAAGTGTCAATTTGTATGAGATTAGTTGACTGCCGTTACGTGCCGCTGACAATTTTTCTTGCGGCAAAAACTTACAGTAACAACAGTCAGCGACTAACATTGTACCAATGCCATTTACAGGGACATTTTGTTTAATAGCACACAGAAAACATGGTAAGTAGCTACGCTTCCTTTAACAATCAAATTGGCTAGACTGCTTTGTATAACATTTCTTATTGTGAAGGAATAAAGTCTGTTTACGAACAGATTCTGTGAGCAACAGAGAGCTAAGCTAACTCCGGAACAGCACTTACGAAACAAATAGTATTGTCGACTTGAGCGATAGATTCCGAAACATACTCGTAGCTCAGGTTTACTTTAAAAATCCCGTACTAGAAGTAATTGAAAGATAAAAGTTTGAGAGTACCAGATTACTTGAACTAGCTTCAAAAAAGGGAAAGTTTCGACTGTAGTTATGTTCTTTTTCAATTGTTTTTACATGTATGTCGATGTTTTCACTAGCTTAAGAGATTTCAATGAACATTTTTTGTTCGATTCATCTGTCTGTCTGTTTGCGATAAACTCAAAATCTACGGAATGGATTTTCATGCGTTTTTCACCAATACATAGTAATTATTAAGTACATCATTTGTCAAGGTTTTGTGTACTTAGATTCAATTGGTTCACCGGGAAAATGGGAAATTGGTTGACCGGGAAAAGCGAAGCTGCCAGGATACAAATTTTAATTCTGCGCGGACAAAGTCGCGGGCAGAAGCTAATTTAGATATATCATGATAGGATAACCTATATATTATATTAGTGACAATAACTTTAAGCCCTTGTATCTCCGGTACGTCTGCCAGGGTCGAGTGCCGACGGATTGCACAAAACAAACACTTGAAATGACGACCAAGACCAACTCTGTTAAGAGTGTGACAGAAGAGAAGAAGAAGATAAGCCGTAGAATAAAAGCCAGCAAAGGCTCTGCTTGAAAAAATCTTACCGCCGTTAGTGGCCGCCGTGGTAGGCGCTGGTGCTGGCGTGGTCTCCGGCTTGCTCGGCTCTTTGACCTTCTTGTGCGGCTTGCTGGTCGTGGTGGTGAACTTCTTCGTCGGCTTCGGCTTGCCGGCTGGCTTCTCCCACGACGGCCGTGGCTTCGTCACGAACGACGGCTGCGTCGTCGCCTGCCAGTGGCCAGTGTTCCCGTTGTTCGGACGCGACATAAATTGCGCTGGAATAAGAGATAAAGTTGTGTTATTTCTCAGGTGGAACGATTTTGATTCTATTTTGATTCCCCTTTCCATGTATACGACCACAATCATGCTAAATGTGGCCTTGAGGTCTTGTTACCTTATGGTGTGTCTATCCGTAAGGGATAAAAACGTGATTTATGTTTGTTTGTTTGTTTTGGAACGTTTTGAACGCTTCGTGAATGTTTGATGGGACATCTATATGACAGTTAGTCTTTTAAATGGATTTGAACTTACGTCTAGAAGTGTTTTTCTTTTTGCAAGCCGTTAACTGAATGCTCTTACTAAAGTCTCCTCTTATAGAGCTACAACATTCATAACAGGAATACTTATATGAAAGAGATTACAATGCTTGCTTTGCCAAGCTTTACCGGGGTAAAGACAACGCATAGCTAACTAAATATTGAGATAAACGTTGACATGCACCTTTTCTTTGGTCAAATAAAAACAAGAGAGTAACAGTTTCATGATAAACTACATTAGACAGGTTTTCTACGGGATGTGAACGCGATTTCAGATGTGCAAAATCCTTTCCCAACGTATTATCTCGGAAATGTTGTACGGTATATTTGTATTGCTATTTCAATCAGAGCCATTCAACGCAGTTGCTTTGCTTGCACATGTTTGGGGAAAAATAACAGTAACTCGTCATGGTCTAAGAACAATATACAACTTACAAAATAAGTTTAAAATAAAAGAAGTATTGAATACCCATCACTATTACAAATTACTGTATACTTACCCCTGTAGACTGCATACTTAGTACTACGGAAATTGGAGAACTCATTGCTATTATTTTACATACCTGCTCATAATCTCAGCTGTTTTGGTATTTGCTTTCGAACTGAGGGCTGTACAATTCCAGAATATTATTCGTCATCATCTTAATCCATGCATGCCCGTTTTTGGTCCACTTGTGAAGCATTGTGTACTAGGTATTTGATCCCCATTAGTTTTAATAAACCTTTCACCATAAGTCGTCGATGACATTGTAGACTGTCTCATTAGGTACTGAATCTAAGAGAAACTACTCTCTTATTTTGTTTTCGTATTAATTGTTATTTTTGGCATGCATTTTGAACACAAAAAGTACTTACTTATGAAGGTAGTTGGGATAAACTCGAAATAAGAACTGTCTAAATTAAAGTAATTAACTACAGCGCCATCTGTAAATACAGTCTTAAACTACGAAATCCAACTCACCTGCAGAGATGCTGTTTTCATTGTGCTGGTCGGACACCGCCATGGGGCGCGCGCCAGCTAGTATATTACTAAGACTAGACGATATCTTGTTGTGGGGACTAGTTTCTTCGCTCGGCCTATTTATATTTTGGTACTTATTTACACTGTTATAAGTTATTTTATTAACTATATCACTATTTTGTTCGCTACTTGAATCTAAATTTCCTAAGGGGAGGTTTATTTCTGGCGGCCGGTAGCTGTAGGACGTTGGCGCGCCATCTATCGGCTTTGTCATGAACGACGGCCTCTGCGTTTGCCAGTTGGGTCGCGCGATGGTTTGCGTCGTCTCCTGCGGTAGCGTGGTCGTGCTGAGACCGCCAGATGGCGCTGAATAAGGTTTCTCTGTCACCGTGACCGGACTTTGCGTTTCTGAAAATAAAAGTGGTTTCGTTTTATTTATGTTGTAGTGAGTACGTGCTTATCGAGTTAGAGGTCACTAGGCTTCAATTTGGTTATTGGGTGCTCGACTTTGGCGTACTAAATTGGAGAAGCGTGACTGTTGGCACATTCAGCTAAAAACAGTTGGTTAAAAATAAAAATCGAGACTCCAATTTTAGTCTCCTACCTGCTGAACTAGATGTATATTGGTAATTTTTTAAACAACAACGAAAGTAGGCTGCTAATTTCAATTTTACCAATCTGTACCTACATAATGATTATGTACAGTCGCATACATCATTTTATCCACGTGCATAGCGAAAGTGCTCTACAATTCATAGATAATCTAGCTTACCTAGAGTCGATTTCAATTCTCAAATTCACAATAGAGAAAACTATTTCACAACCACGCCCAAATTTGATTATTTTTTAAGATGACTGAAATCCGGATACTGTAAGAAAATTTTAACGAGGTCTCGAAACAAACAAGTATACCTTATCTACGTATTAATTGATACTATTGGTACACAATAAATTACAACATTTGGCGGTCCAAGGTTCGACTTTTCGCAGTCCGCCTGTTACAGACCGTTGATTTAGTGGAACTCACCCCCTACAGGCTTGTCAGGCAGCCGGCAGCAACTGCCGAACATGAATCCGTCGACGCACACGCCTGCGTGCGCGCCGCCCGCGCGGTTGCACTCCTGCACCCACATGCAGGCGCCGCGCGCGCCGCCCGCCATGCACGACTTGCGCGACATCTGGTAACCTGGAACGACAACAATCATTAGAGAAAGAACGCTTATTAGAAAACACTAAATATAAAAAAGTAAATAAACAGCTGAAACACTAACAAACAACAAATAATTAAGTGCCAAATACTGCCAAAAGGCTTAGACCCCTGGGGGTCGCTCGCAGGTTGAAGACTAGACTAGTGTTCTATAACATTATTCACACTAACACATCGTGTATGGGTAGAATCTACACAAAACCAACCATCACGCGCCCATTGAATAAACGAGTTGGAACAAACGTAATTGAATTCTATAAAAGGTGTACCTACTTGGAAACTTGATATTTATTTGTAGCTCATTTAGTGAATTTATGTGACAGGAAATTGATAGCAGTTGAAATAAAAATTAATGCAGGGATTATTCTGGAAAAGCCGAGGTAGCCTAGTGGTTTGACCTGTTGCCTCTCAATCAGAGGGTCGTGGGTTCGAATCTTGAGTTCGCACCTCGGAGTTTTTCGGAATTTATATGTGCGAAATTACATTTGAAATTTGCCATGAGCTTTTCGGTGAAGGAAAAGATCGTGAGGAAACCTGCAAACATATGCGAAGCAATTCAATGGTGTATGTGAAGTTCCCAATCCGCATTGGGCCCGCGTGTATATCCCAAACAAAGAGGCACGCCGAATTACGCAATAATTTATAAAAAAAAACTACACAATGTACTGAAATTGTAGCGAAACGGATTAAAAGGGGCTATGTATATTCTGGAAATATTTTGTTACTTATTAGGTCGGATCAGTCATGATTCCAAAACTTATTCTAAAGTTATGGAAGATTTCAATACTTTTTAGCCATATGCTGATGATGCCATGAGCTGCCTGACGTAAAAGATCATACCTACTCTACGATGGAAGTAATCCATGGATCTACACTGATAATTAGCTGACTCAACCAAGAACGTAACATAAAATCATATTCGCAAGATTCACCAAGACAATGTACCCAGTTACCCGATTAAGCATATCTATCGAATGACACGGAACAAAAGCGATCATCTCGACATCGTAAAAGGCATAAAAATGATGAAGACGAATGACAAACCCAAAAAAAGGCCGAGTCGACATTGTGCTCCATCCATTTTTCTAGCAAATGAAGCGTGAGATGTATTGGATACGCAAAGAAAAATGGTTACTTGGCCATCCATTATTCGAATCATCGCGTTATACGACACTATTCCGTTCCAAACAAATCGTTCCTACAAATATGAGGGAGCAATAATGCTGAGGAATTTTATTCCGCTGTAAAATATTGCAGACAATCTCATCTGCAAGTCACGGGCACGTTTCTTACACCCATTGTTAGGTATAAATCAAATGAATAAAAGGAGAGGGTAGGCCCAATAAATTTCAAGTGGTCCGTAGTTGGAGTGCCCGGAGCTAAACGGCTGATGCATCTTTGTACCGTAATGCAGCTTAAAAGGAGATTTGGCTCGTTGCAATAACAGCCTTGTACGTGAGGCAGATAAAAGCCTGTGTACAGACACGTGAGAATCGCGTAATATTGAAAATAAATTGCACTTTGGAAACTTTCGCAGTATCTCCGCATTACAGTTCTTTATAGGCGACGACGAAAGTAATTTCGCCAAGATGCAACGCGGCATAAATGAAGATGTAGATGACACATAAAAGAGATATATTGGGTGCGAACCGGGACGTCTTATCAAAGACAATGTGAAATTTTATGCGCCTCTCGAGATTTATGCGTCTTTGAACAAAACCAGAGTTTCTCGTGTATTATATTCTAACATAAAATTTCCTTTTGAAATGTAATATAATAAACGAGCAATCATGTTGTTAAATAAACCCAATTTAGTTTGAAAGAAAGTTAGTTGTATACGCATAGTTAATTCTAAGTGTAGTAAGCAACCGCGTCTTAATTTCTAGAAATAAGTTTAAAACATAAACGGAATAATTCCAACGACAGTGCTGATTAAAGGCCGACGTATTTACTTAGGACTTTTGGAACTTTATAAAGCTTCCAAAGAGACCGTTTGCGGTATAATTGTTGAATATTTATGATTCGAAACCTCTTACGAGCGGCTGCGAAGTATTAAGTACACAAAGTAGTGGATGAAATTATCGCCGAGAATACGACTTTAACGTCTTGGTAAATAAAATCAAAGTGCCATAATAAATATGTTACTTGTCCTCAGAGGCCGCAATCTGTTTTGCTACTGATTTGTTCTATAAAAGGCAATAACAATAAATTTCAGTGCCATATCGCACCGTCTGCCGTGCTTCTATCTGTTTTCTTGAGTTTCTTGGACGCCGTATTTTGTTCTTCGGTTTTCATCGAGAAATAATTTCCAATACCGATAAATTGTTTGGAATATATTGTGAGCTTCGCTGGCGCGGCTACCGGTTTCGAAGGACTCGGTGTAATTCATGAAAACTGCCATGAAATAACAATAAAATGGGAATGTGAAATATTGAACGGCTTTGTTGGTATCATAAATTTCATTCAACATGTTGGGGAAATAAATAACCGAATCTGAGGTAAATGGAATATGGGAACTGGATTCTTTAAAGGTTAAACTTTTTCTTTTTCACTTAATCGTTTGTTTATTAGGATTCAGGGGCGTTACCATGACGTCTTAATGCGATTCAATTTAGGTTCGCTCGCTGTCAGATCCATACCAATGACATCTGAAACCTGAACTGAATCAGAATTGAATCGCATTTAGACGTCATGGTAACCCACCTGGTATTATCAGTGAAATGAGATGATTGATAATCCATTTTCGCATTTACCGTAATATTTTCCGTTTAAACTTTGTCCATTTATAAGTATTAAAATTACTGCTATGTTATCGTAAGTCGGATATCAATCTGCGAGTTGTAAACGGAACTATTGCAAGTTACATTAACGCCTAACTATGGTTTTTACCTTACTACGGCAAAGCCAAAGGAGGGTTATGATTTTGACAGGCTACGTATGTATGTATGTTCATCTGTTCCCTCATAGCTATCATAGCCTCATAGGATCTTGTTGATACGTCGAATTAAATAAACATTTTATGTGTAAACTCGTGGCACTCTTAGCTTGCGCCGGCGCAGCGTGGCGATGCGATCGATGCTGCGCACGCGACGGGAAAGTGGCTCGACGATCATCTTTACACTAACCGTTCATTACTAAAACATAAGCCGTGCGTTTGTCTGTGAGATTATGTGATATTAAAGACGTAATAACTTTTAACTTCGCAAGTTTAAATGGAAATTAAATTACCATAAAAAACCATTGAAATCGATTCACAGCCAGCAAAAATTTTAGAGAAGAAACATAATAAAAGTACCTAAGTAATAATGCCTTTATGGTGGTTTTGTATCCACGTAATTAGGTACCTATACTATCATTAACCGAGTTTATTTGTAATTAGCTTTAGCCCGCGACTTTGTGTGGCGCTGTTCAGAAAACAAAATGTAATTCCCAATAATAAAACGAACCATTGAGCACAAAAATAATTCAACATCCGACGACAACTAAGCATGCAAATTTCAATTCCGTGATCAATTATTTCGCTGGAAATTCAATTGGATCACAGAATTGGGTCGGAGAGAAACATTTTATTTTTATTGCCGCCATTATCGTGTAGCAAGAAGTGGAAGTGTGCCCTGTAACTTTATTTCCTGTTTCCCTTTTCTGGGGAGTCGTTAGGTACATTGGGAGTGTTTGGGAGCTCGGATCGGGCTTCTAAGATGTTTGGCGTCGGCACCGGAAAAAATATTGGCTAAGGCGTATGTTACGTTCATATAAGTTAGAAGGGTGAAGGAAAACGTTTTCTAACAGTATTCTGGAGAAGCTTTTAATATACGGATTGTTAACGTCTGTAAGATTATATAAATGGCAGCGAATCGTTGCCTTCCTGTTGCCCGAGAAGTCCGCGAAGAATTAATGAATTGCATGAAAACAATAAATCGCTATACCGTGGCCATTTTTAGAGAGTGGTTTAGCCGAGAAGCGGTGGCTAACAGACAGGCAGACAACGATAAAATGTTACTCTTGCATTTACTAAGCAATAGTTGCCATCAGATACGACGCGATGCAGTTGGATACATAGGAATTCTGGAATATCTGAAAAAGAGATAACTGTATTGGCAGTTGAGCGTGTCCAATTCGCCTTTGAACTACAATAAACACCATCAATGCCGAACTATACCGACATAATAATACTGACTAGCATTTCTACTTCCTTTTATCCAAAGCCCGGTATATCTCGATTTGAAATCGACCATAAAACGTACAAGGAAAACTCTAGCTTTCAATGCTATTTGTAATGCACTTCACGGAATCCCCAAAACGCGAATGAAAATCATCCTGGAAATCTCATCCCTACCTCTGGGAGTAATTGCCCCAGCCCTATCTAAAGGGACAAGGAAACTCATTACCCAGCGGGTTTGTTTAGTAGTACAATGATTCTCTAAACAAACCTCCCCGTGAAGCTATCGTTGTGCTCAGAAGACCATCACAACTTGATCGGATCTCTTCCAGGCTTTATATGGAGTCGGGTGTCTTGATGTAAGTCGTGAATAGACTTTGATAGCAAGACACCTGACTCTGTATATGCACTACCAGCAAAAGGGTCAAGATAAATTTTCTCCCGAGGATCTATCATTGAACGGATGGGGTTCGTCGCACACAGCTAGGGTGCCCTTTTTAAATTACAATTGGCGTTTGTTTAGGTATAAAAGGTCGTTCATGTCCAATAATATACAGGTATCGCTTGCACGATAGAGCCGAAGCTGTAATTGTAAGCTTGGTCGTTTTAACTTTATCAATTTATTTTGACAGGATATCAAATGATGTTATAACGGAAGGCTGCTAACATTCTGCGCCGCTGATGTAAGTAATTTGCGTTCTAGGATGCTTAGAAGATGACAAGTTTACGATTTATGGAAGCAATCCCGTGAGAGGTACACGTAAGAGTAAGTAAAAATTAGTCGTTGATGTAAAGTTCGATTATGTAAGAAACATGTTGTCGCACAATAGAATGATCTTGTTCCTTTCTACCCCTGACAATACATGGAAGCGTTTATTTACTTAAGTAATGCTATTGTTGCGGTCACGGTAGCTCGTTTTAGAATCATAGTTCTACGGCTAACTTTGTCGTGATCTCAAACCAAGGAAAAAAACACTGTCCGAAAATTTATCTGGGATAGGTACTTCAATTGCTGGTTGGGATAATTTGAGTGATCAGATCAGGTTTTTTTAGTTATGTTCGATTTTTAATCCAAAATTAAGATTTACAAAAAAAAACAGTCAAATTGATCCAAATATTTCAGAGTAGTTTTAAGGAAAAGTATAAAGAAAAACTCTGCGATAAAACTGAGGCCAGTAAAATTAAGCCTCTGTAGTTTGCGTGCGCGCGAGGCGAGGCGTTTTCTCGGCCTCACTTTGTTGTTCGATGTCCATACATTTATTTAGTTTGAGATCACTACAATAAAGACGTACAGCCATTATTTCGTTTCCTAAAAATCATGTATGGCGCATAGAAAAAATACGAAAATAAAACCTAATGTTTCTGTAACAATAAAAACGCTACAAAGCCTTTATTTTACACACGCTCATAAAATAAAAGTGTAATAACAGTCATTCTGAATATTGTAGCATTCGTTTAAAGAGCCCGTAAAAGGGGACGGTAAAAATCCGACACTAAACACACCACAGAATTCATAGACTTCATGAAAATCCGAGTGAAAATGATTAAGACTACGAGATGTCAAAAGGTCAGGTCAGGATTGCCGACAATACGGTTGCTTGTAAAAACGTAGCGCCATTCTAGTTTGTTTATGAATGAAGTGTACGTAACAGGAATAGGCATTGGCTCCCAGTGGACCCGACTTTCGCTTTCAAACCGCTTACCAAGTCAACGTGACGAGAATGATAGCATCCATCTAAACACCAACCACTGCAAGCTTTCCACGGAAGTCAGATAAATGTTACGAACATCACTGGCAGTGTATGACGTTGAATAAAATTATACGCCACCGTGTAGATTGAATGCAAAGCTTTCTTTTTTAGGAGCCAACTTTTTGGAATATTCATGTGTTAGAATCTTGAGTGAAGCAATGTACAATCTGTTTTCATTATCAGGTTAATGTTTGTTGAATAGACGATTTATGTTAAGAAGTTTACTGACTTCATTCGAATCACCTTTATACGAGTTGTTAATTGAAGCATTAGTATCTTTAGCATACATTTTAACTCTTTCAAGATCTTGATACCTAATGTACGTCAATTTATTGTAGGGAGCTCGATATGACCTCGAAGTTCTTGCTTGTCAAGACGTCGTTAATTCCAAAAATGTCTCGCAAAATATGTTCTGCCGAAATTTCAAAATCGCTTTATGTTCGAAATAATTAAGCTGAGGAACAATGGTATTACAGCGAATAAAAAGCGGTAACGACAGAAGAACAAAAAAGGGTATTTCGTCATGTAAGTGACGCTAACAAAAGGAAAAGGCCTGCAAAAACATAGCGAGGTAGAAATAAACGGTTTACGGACCAAAAACCGCGCCACAAACGGGTTGGGAAATGCCAGTCTTTGTTTAAATTAGAACACGAGATTTGATAACGTTATAAAGACCGGGGTGACGTCAAGCTGAGTGTAACATTAGTAGCGCCATTACAATCATGTTATAATGGGGTAAGGATAATCTTATTGCTGTCGTTAATGTTAATTCTAGAAATATGTATTGGTACAGCACATTTTATAATCCTGTTAACGAGACAACAATGTTCACGGCTGCGGGTCAATAATTTACATAATAGCGATGACGTCACGAGCACAAACCACTTTTTATTACATTTCAAAATCAAAATTACATTACATTCCGAGGGTGGTCAAATAAAGAATGCAAGAAGGAACTTGTCGCACGAGCCAAAGGCGAGGGCGACAAACATGCGACCTGATGCTTTCTTTGTCACTGTCACCGCCCGAGGTGCGTACACATGCCAGGAAATGGAAATTTCCGCTCGCCTAACGGGCGATAAATTGGTACTTACGGCCTGGAGAGACGTTAAACTAGATACAGGCAGATTAAGCTTAACTTGGAGCATTATTTAGATTCCTTTAAAATCTAATAGCGGGAAAAAGATTATGTCATTGAAACTAAAAAGGTGACAGAATCTATTAAAATGAAGTCTAACGAGTGCCAGTTAGTTCTGTTACCGGTATTCTTCAATGCATTCATTATATTTTACTTAACCATTCTCAAAGTAATACTAGCTTTAAGAAACCAAATATTATCAAGCCTTAAGCCACAGCAGACATTGGATTTATGCACGATCTATGCTAATCGTTAACGAGACCGTTCTCGGTCGTTGATAATATGCAAGACCGACAAAACGTTTATACATGCAGAAAGATCACTCGAAGAATTAATCAGTTCAGTTTAAGATGGTACATAGATGAAATACTAAATTGAATACTGACAGGTAACGGTTTATTGTTAATAAACTTAATGAAAAAACAGATACTTAAATGTAAATACAAAACTAAAACTACTATTAAATTAAAATAACTGGGCCTCTTGGCAGGGTGCCCATCACGCAGGCAGCATTCCCGCGTTGAACTGCGATTGCGATTCTTTGGGCAAGAAGGCTGCCAGCGCGAGGGTCGCCTGTTGCCTCTCTCAATCGAATGTTAATAGGAAATACTGAATCGTAAAAACAATCACATGAACCAGATAGCCTAGTGGTGAGTGGTGAGTGACCGTGAAGCTAGAGGTTTTGGCAGGCGCGTTACTCTCATAGTGTTCGATACTCACAAACACGTCGAGACGTGTTGTCGTAATGAAGAACTTATGCTAAGGGCTATGAGCCTGGAAAATTGGCGGTTATACTAGCAGTGTAATGCTAACAAACTGTTCTCATAGTATTTGAAGTATTAGTGTAAATGCGCTCAACTCAAAAAACTTGGATCAGAGCCTACAAAATCTACACGGGGAGATTAAGAAATTTAGATGGCAAGTCATCTGAATAGGACATATATTATATTTGGCTCATCATCCAATGTCTAAGCCGGCGGCATCTTAAACCCGGCATTTGATTTAAAAACTGATAATGTTGCTGTGCTGTTGCTGAGAAAGTTGTTTTTTTCAAAAATGTATAATGACGGAATTCCAAATTTTAACGCAATCCGATCGCTTGAAGTGCATCTAAATTGATTGCAATAATTTAAACAAGCAACTAAAAAAAGTTTGAATCAGTTACCCACTTAACAAAAACAAAATCACGACGGGAGTATTTTTGAACAACAAAGTTGTGTTTAACACTTAAATATCTTCAGGTATGATTGATATCGGTTGTAGGCACGTTTCACATTAGTAAGCTGTAGAACATCCAAGCTAGCTTGCATCGGCCATAATTTCGCCGCGTCAAAACCAGTAGCCATTAGGGTCCTATTTACCGTTAAATTCCAAGGACGCGCCAAGTAGATATGCCTTTGAAAAATAACTCGCCTAGCTGGCGCTAGAAAGCTCTCAATACATAGTAGGCACCTATAATGTTGACTACGGCTCAGTACTTGTCTTTTAAAAAAACCGACTTCCTCCAATTTAGTCCATAAAGACGTATCTTTAAAATTTGTTTGTACGTTGGAAGTCAATGTACGGTGCTTCGGAAGGCATTGTCTGCATTGGGCGATCTATTAACGCTCGACTTGATAATTCGTATACTGCTTGCGAATAAAATGGGGGGCACGCAGTTTCAGATCTCACTTTAATCGTACAATTCAGACTGGCACTGGTATTAAAAGATTATTTCTGTTAGGAACAGCTATAAAGCTAGTTAGTCATGAGTCATGGACTTCTTTGTGGTGACGACTACACATTAGTGTAAGTTCAATCGCAACGGGTTTTTGGAGGGGCACATGATTTGTATCGTTTCAAACGCAGTGACTTTCGGCTAAAGTCGCACACCCAATTAACGTGGCAAAGCCTTAAACGTAAGAACCTAAATCGGTTTAAAGCACACTACAAGCAGCAACTTAACCTTACGAACCGCCTCTCAAACACAAAGCTACGCTCTCTTCGAATTTGTCATATGTTTTGACAAGTAAATTTGCATGATCGCACTTTCGATGGAGATTGACAGACGCATCGGTGCAGCTGTTAGCACGTCATTACTTTCACTGGTTGTTAACGTTGAAGGGCTGTTTAGCTTGTCAAAACATTATTGCGTAACAATGTGTAAGAAAGTTTGGAGTGCGAATGTGTTGACGGTTATAATTAAGATAAGCATGAGATATGATAAATCACGTTTCTGTGTTGCCAATGATGGCAATGTATAGCTGAGTGCGTGTTTCACATTTGTTTTGTTAACGTACGATGCGTATTCAATGGACCTAGCGCTGAGCCTGCATTCATATTCCGAAGCTCTGGATTGTTACAAAGCTAGACTATCTGTTTTTAACGCATACTCGCCTACTTCGGTCATATTGCCCACAAGAACCCTGACAGTTTAATGAAAACTGACTATGACGGTTAAAAAGCGATCGCTCGCGTACCCGGTAGCTAGACGCACTTAAATCTCTCGTTGGCCTGTCATTGACGTATTAACGATTGCTGAAAACACCGACAACATGGAGAATCGTATTAAAATTAAGCATTCTACCTTCAGACTAGATACGACTTTCGTCATTGAAGAGACCGACAAGGAAGAAGAATCAATTTATACATGAGTTTCGACATACGCTGTACTTGCATACCTTGCCCTCTGCAGAAAGTGACTGAAAAAATGTAGAGCAAGCTTAACTTCGTAAGTACTTTGTGCCGTGGTAGCCTAGTGGTTTGACCTGTGGCCTCTCAAGCAGAGGCTCGTGGGTTCGAGTCCAGGCTCGCACCTCTAACTTTGACTTTGAAATTTACCATGAGCTTTTCGGAGAAGGAAAACATCGTGCGGAAACCTGCACACATCCGCAAGCTATTCAATGGTATGTGTAACTGTAGCCCAAGCCCTCTTATTCTGAGAGGAGGCCTGTGCCCAGCAGTGGGACGTATATAGGCTGGAGATGCGAGATGCGAAGTACTCAAAGTGCCAATAATCATACTTCGAATTTCCGCTAACGGCCAAAGCCGAATTCCAATTTTAAAACGCTCGTATGATGTCATTCGTGTAATTGCTGTAATACATTGCAGTCCGTCAACGCAAGTGTTAGAAAACTAACGTAACGACCGCGCAATGTACGGTAACGTTTAGGAAGGTCGTCCACCGCCGACATAGCGGCTTTCGCTACACTTATTATTATTACCCTCGATCGTAACTGTCTGGTGACGGATAAGTTGGGCAGGAGAGAGACTTTTCATTTGAATTTAGAAAAACAATTTAAAACAGCAGCTGATCTAGTCCAATACTTAGCATAGCATATCGCATAGCGGCTTTTATATCAAATATTAAAAAACACCAGAACTTAAACATTCTCGTTAGACATGGAAATCAGTATTTTGGATTTTTACTTTACCTTTACTTGTCTCTTGCGTATGGTTTGATAGTATGAATTTATAAACTTAATTTTTCACAGTTCTAAGTTTGTATAAGTATCAAGAGCACCTATTTTAATCCTGACAAAGTAAATGGTGTAATGTTAACATAACGCGTCTTATTTTATTTCGGCATCAGAAAATAACCCCCTTATTCATAAACGCTCTATAGGCTTCTGCTAGGTAACTTAACAATCGTTTGTCCTTATCTGTGAAATGTAAATGTCAAAGTGACGGATAAGGACAAACGATTGCTAAGTTAGCAGAAGCCTACAGAACGTTTATGAATAAGGGGGTTAGACTTTAAGTAAGACCTAATGACTCTGCGCAATTATTACTTTACTGATTTTTGTGACATATGTATATTCAAACATAATCGCCGTGTACCTTTTAATTGAACACTAAGTCGTTAAAAAAACCTGATACGCGTCCACTCAACTAAAACTTCTTGATTAATAATCGAATTAATTGATTCAACAATTTGTTAAGCAAAAAACTTGCATGTACTGGATCGCTTTTTGCGGCACTTACAAAATTATGCTGTCAGTTTTTATATATCAAATTTTAATTGCACTGTGCTAATGAGATCTGAAATTCTGTATCAGACACTGCACTAGCTTGAAAATGTAATTAACAAGTTTTTTATATATTTCTTTTATTTCCATTTACAAAAAAAATATTCAGTTCGTTTCAAGCTTGCATGCATAGGGAGTTGACTATAAATGGATTATGTTTATATGAATAATATTTTATCTTTTAGAATTTCTGAAAAGATACAATACAATGGATAATGATACCTACGACCGCAGGTTTCCTAAGTAATCTAGACGACTTTGGTATATAGCCACCAAAATGAGACACATTCTCATTCTATAGAATTCAGTTAGGTACGAATTTAGGCGGTTTTTTTTCATTCTACGTTCCTCAGCATTTGAACGCGACTTTATTCGAAAAATTTATATTTTATTTTAGGGGACAAACAAACAGACCGGTCGCCTGATGGAAAGTGATCACCATCGCCCAGAGACACCTGCAAGACGTGGGGAATCACAGGTGCGTTGCCGCCCCTTTCAAGAACAGGTAGGCTCGCTTTTTAAAGATCCCTAAGTTAAAGCTTCGGATTGATTTTTTGTCGGATATCCGATAGTATTTCTATTACAGACCCCTTGAACATCCCTATTAAAATACCATTTTAATGGGAAGATTAAGGGAATTTCATATTCATTAATGGAAGCAAAAGTTCTTTATAGAAACTCTGCCTCCATACTCGCCAAGCACAAATAGTAGGGGCACATTAAACGAATCCCCCATCAAGTAGTTACACGGATTCGGTTCCGGGTAATGCAATAATGACGTCATTCCGGCTACGAGACGAGATAACTCGTCAGTTAGATCCTTGTAAAAGTACACGCTTTCGAACCACGTCGCATTAACGTATTCGTCAAGCTTGTATGTCGCTACGTAAAAGGTTATAAAACGACAAAGTACAGGTGTAGCTCCCATTTACTCTAATTTGCACTGGTTAAAATAAGTACTTCCAGACTGGCCTGGGAGCAAAGGAAAAACATAGAATGTGCCAGTTGCTTCTCATCCCGCGCAGATGGTAGAAGCCCATCGAGGGAATGGGCGAAATTCGTAGGAATCATGTTAAAGGCGATGCTAGCAACCTTTCACTATTTTGGTTCCCCTTTCCACCTATACGCCTACAATTATGTTAAACGTGGCCTTTGGGTCTTGTTACCTCAGGCTCTGTATACCCCGTAAGAGATATAGACGTGATTTGTGTATGTATGTATGTATGTAAAATAGGTATCTAATGTTAGCTTAAGTTTAGTGTCTAACTTGTCTTGAACCTAACCTAACCTTTATGCAAATCAAGCACGTATATTAATTTATTTAATTTAATTCATTAAAAATAACCAATATTATAATAAAAAGGTAAAAAACCTCGTATTTGCTCATTGGATTATATTTACATTCTTTCACTAAATAGTAAAATTTACTATCTATGATAAACTTACACTACTATTTTCGCACGCTACGTACCTACGCAGACAAAGTGGCGGGTAACATCTAGGTTATAAGAAGACCACATTAAATAATCATTATGAACTAAAATAGGTAATATTTTCTGCCCTATCAGCTTTTAAGCCCGTGTATAAAAATACCATGGTAACACACATGTTAATGTTCAAAAACAAATGAATATAAATAACAAAGACACTCACTTAGCTATTCAGAAGTAAAATTCAAATCATCAGCATGTGACATTTTCATGCATAAAATTTTGATGTAAACGCAAACCGCCGCGTTTGTGAAAAAGAAAACAAAATGAAGCTCCCAAAAATATAACATGAAAGGGTTCTAATGGCAACCTGTGATCCATTTTTAAACAGGCGAGTTAATTTTCGGATAAAGAAACCTTTGAGCGTAAAACGAGCAGGAAAAAAGGATAAAATGTGTTATCGTGTAATATTAAAAGAGTTGGGTAACGTTTTACGTTGTCCAGCGTTTTACCGCAGAGTATGTACTGCTGAAGTGAAAACGTGGTGATTGAAAACGATCAAGACAGGAAAGAAAGCTCCTATGAACTGTAGGCTTATTACCTAACTCGCTCGCAATCGCCATCGTGTTCATTTTGACAGTTCTTGTATGAATGTCACAGCTAGCTGATTCCGATGCCAATTGTCAGTCCATACGTGAACTGTCAAAATGAACACGATGGCGATGCGAGCGAGTTAGGTAATAAGCCTACTGTACACATGAAAAAAGTGCTACTGCGTATGAATTCGCCACTAGAGGCGCTAGGCGTGTGAGGCATTGACCTTCGAACGTCAATTAATAGTAGAAGTCTCATTTTACGACTTTCTATCACGGATTTTTAGTGCCTAGATAGTCAATGCCTTAAAAGAGCTAAGAAAAATAGCAATCTAGTGGACATTAAAGGGCTGCTAGTTCGGAAGATAGAATATTAAAACTAATCTTAAACAATGTGAATCCGCGGTGGCAATACTTTTGAAAAAGCTAAAGTGATACCATACTCGACAGTGGAGCCAACTGGTGAGCACGGTAACCCTATCGTTCAGCAGGCTAGCATGACAGAGATACTACCCATCTCTTTCTAGAAAGAACAGTAAGAAAAAGACGGGCAATCTATCTCGCGCGCGACGGACTCCTGTGCGCTCTTGTGCTAGACGTGCAGTTTGCGATACAACTATACTCGATGCTCTACACTCGGCGGTAGATAGACTAAGGTACAGTCCGACAGTCTTTAAAAATACCTTCAGGTCTGTATTGCTGCCTCACTCACTCTTATGAGTTTGACATGATCCGGGACAACCTGTTCCGAATTAATGATCACGACCCCCAGTAAGACATAACCTAGGCTCAATATAGGTAGGTATATTTTACCCGCAGAGACACCAGTTACCGCGTGTTTGAATCGATATAAACGCAGTTCTATGATCTCTCCAAGTTCCGGACATTGTAAAGGAACTAAAATCACAGCATGACGAGCTCGTGAAGATTTCGAGAAGCCAATTGTTGATCATGTTATATAGGCGATGTCGCTAGCAACCCATCACTGTTTTGATTCCCCTTTCCATCCATACGCCCACAATCATGCTAAACGTGGTCTTTAGGTCTTGTCACCTTCGGCTCTGTCAACCCCGTAAGGGATAAAGACGTGATTTATGTATGTATCTATGTTTGTAATTGTAGCGGGAAGTAAAAACCCTTAGTCAAAGAGATGTTTGGGAAAGCCCGTTGCCAGGACACAAAGAAACAACCGGCTTTTTAACGTTTCAGAATTTATAGCACCGTAGAAGCAATGTACTAAAATTAATTCAATTTTCTATAAGAATGATGGCTGCGTACAGTTAGTAATTTGATTACAACATTGTATCATCACTTCGTCATTTGACTACGACCTCTATGCTGTAGGATAATACAGTTAAAATCGGCGTAGTAATTCCAAGTTTAATGGAGAGTGCTGGCATTCTGCAAAGACCATCCTTCATTGTACTGCCTGGGCTTAATTGATATGGCTTGGCTTTTTGCAGAACATATTTTTAGGGTTCCCTACTATTTAAAATATAGTTCAAAGAGCAATAGGCAAATTAATATTCTGGCAATGGTGGATACGTCCTACTAATATTATAAACGCGAAAGTTTGTAAGTATGGATGGATGGATGGATGTTTGTTACTCTTTCACGCCAGAACGGCTGCACAGATCTGGATGAAATTAAGAACATAGATAGATTATAGTCTGGAATAACATACAGGCTACTATTTATCCCGGAAAATAGCGTAATTCCTGCGGGATAGCGATAAACGAATTCTATGCAGACGAAGTTGCGGGCAACAGCTAGTAATTTATATACCTTGTGCCATTCTGCCAGGTTTTATTATTTATTTTCGGTGATTTTGTAGTTTTCCGAAAACGCTGGTAGAATAATGTTAAATCCCTGTAGTATGCTGCCTATTTGAAAAGGAATATGTGATTTCGATTGATTATTCGAGATTCGTATAATTTGACTTACGCCCTTAATCATGCTAAGCGTGGTCTTAAGGTTTTGTTACCTTAGGATCTGTCTACCCCGTAAGGGATAAAGACATAATAATATATGTATGTATGTTAATTAGTTGGTTCGAGCCCTACTTCAAATCTCACATGTGTCGAAATTATTGAATAAATGATGGCATGGAATAAAATAGAGCCAGGCATGCTTATTGCGTTTCGGTCTTGACCAATTTTTTATACGAGAAAATTAATTGATACTCAAACAAAATGGAATAAAGTTTCGCCGTTATTCATTACTTTGTTTCGATCTACCACTATGATATTGTCATTAAGCTTTTTAATTCATTTGGTTTTTTGCTGGCATTGCTATTGTTTGGAATATGTTTAAATGAGATCGGAATTATTTACGCCATATTTGGCAAGTAACCTACATTACGGGGTGTTATTAATGTGCTTGGTTATACTGGTTTTTTTAGAACCTTATTTATAGACTACAAGCTCATGGAAAAAAAACATGTGAAATGAACCAGCGTGAATGAAGCTTAGAAGGCTGTTACTATATCATAAAATAACTCTGAGCGCTATGCCGTCATTTCTGAGCATAACTTTAGAGTTATGCTCAGTTTCGATTAATTAAGCCGCCTGATATTGATGGATCAGAAGTTTGAAATTAATTGGCAGGTCTTGAGTTTAGGTCTTAGGAACGGAGTTGGAGCGTTCAGTTTCACGTCAATACGAGCCTCTTTAAACGTCAGAATATTCCTAAAGCTATCTTAAATTAGCTGTTTACATGAAATGTTGCGATTTTCCGGGATTAAAACTATTCTATGTCTTTCCCAGGATCTCAAACTATCTCTGTACCAAATTTTAACACGACCTATTAAGTAGTTTACGCGTCAAAGCGTTACGAACAAACTCACATTGGCATTTATATTATTAATTAGGCTTCGTTGTAAGATAATTCAAATTCAATTTCAAATTCAAATCTTTTCGGACTTTAAATTCATAGTATTAATTATTACAAAAACTTATGGCTAAGAATGTATTCAAAGTCATTTCGTTAGATCGCTTCGAAAAGTTTAGTTTATTATCATGTCACGCATAATTTTACAAGCGCACCATTTGCATTTATTATAATGCAAATATTATAAAACTTTTAAAACGAAACTAATTAACCTAATGTAGGTAACATAAGACATGCTAGGTATTAGTTAATTTTTCTTTAAAATTACAAATTAAATAACGGCTCGTCAAAAGAGTACCTTTATTAAAACGATTAATAAAAAAAAATTCGATGAAATCTTTATTGTACAAAATAAACATAAAACATAATTGACAAACAGAGACACATACATAAATTACGTCTTTATCCCTTACGGGGCAGACAGAGCTTAAGGTAACAGGTACCTACAGGCCACATTTAGCAAGATTGTGGGCGTATAGGTGGAAAATGGAATCAAAATAGTGATGGGTTGCTAGCCTCATCGACTATAACATGATTCCTATTTTCGCCCATTCCCTCGATGGGCTTTTGCCATCTGGGCTCCCAGACCAGCATAGAAGACCTTTTAGTGGATGAGACTTATTTATTAGGGACGAACGAGTGAATTCGAACCATTAATTAATTATATTCATCAGACGTGTTCTGATCTGCCGTCACATTAGTCATCGCGTTAGTAACGATCAAGACAATGCTTTTATAATCTTAATAAAAAACTTGTACGCTTTTATGATCATTAGTTAATTGTCTAACTTCAACGTGACTTAACGGTACAGTATCTTACTAATATTACAAAGGCGAAAGTTTGTAAGTTTGGATGTTTGTTGCTCTTTCAAGGCAAAACGGCTTAACCGATTTTATTGACATCCGATAGGTACTTATATGAAAATAAAAATGAAAATAAAAATTTATTTTTGCAAATTTGCCGCCAAGGGCTCTTTTACATGTATTTTTGAAACTACCAGCGCATTCGGAAAAACTATCATTGCCAAGAAGAATGCGCCGCAAGAAACTTGGCAGAAAACCATATTATAGTGAACACAGTAGGGAAAGGACATAGCATAGTTTTTATCCCGGAATATCCCACAGTTCTTGCATGATAGCGATAAGCGAATTCATCGCAGACGGAGTCGCGGGCAACAGCTATCTTATTTAGGTATATTACAAAGGCGAAAGTTTGTAAGTTTGGATGTTTGTTGCTCTTTCAAGGCAAAACGGCTAAACCGTTTTTATTGACATCTGGTATAGTGAACACAGTACCGGGAAAGGGCATAGCATAGTTTTTATCCCGGAATATAGCATAGTTTCCGCGTGATAGCGATAAGCGAATTCATCGCAGACGGAGCCGCGAGCAACAGCTAGTTAACCAAATGTAATCAATACTACGCTGTATTCCAAAAAAATTGTATGAATAGGTACTAGTCATATTCTAACACACTTGAAAATCATATACATTTGGAATATGAGCTATATGTGTTGCAAGACACGTGTGAGGTATTTTATACGGAAGACATATTCAAGTTTGTTATGACTTTAAATTAATTGTGATGACTTGCGGACGGAGAGAAAAACCAGAAAATCAGTGCGCGTCGACTGATTCCTGTATTTTTTCTGTTGTAAAGCTTTGTCTACACTTTAAAAAATACATTCTGGCCGGGGAGCAAAGAAAAAACATACAATGTACCTACTAGTTGCTTCTCCTCCCGCACAGATCGAGGGAACGGGCGAATTTCGCCTTTTTGTGATTTCACAGGAATCATATTATGATAGGCGATGCGGCTAGCAACCCATCTCTATTTTGATTCCACTTTCCACTGTTCCACTATATAATGAATAAATGAATATTAAATATCTTGCCTAGACCTAGTCTCAAAGCAACAAAGCTTGTAATATATGTATAATTGGGCTAGACAACGGATAAACTTTCATAGATTTATAGATAAAAACATACTTACTTAAATACATATTAAACATCCAATACTCGATAACAAACATTCCTATTTCCATCTACCCCGTAAGGGATATAGACGTGATTTATGTATGTATACCACTAAGGCTATCTGAGCCTCTAGTGTAAGTTTTCGTATATAAAAACGTCTCGAACGCGTTAACGTAAGCGTCTCAATTACTATGGAACAATTTGCAGCGCCACTTGCGGATCAAAACGGCAACAAACTGTTCACATATTTGACATTTTAACGCAAACGCGTTCGAGACGTATTTGTGAACGAAAACCTGCACAAAGCGTACTGGTCGTCAATGTCTTCTAATGTATACCTAGCTTAACTCACAGCCGTTGCGGTAACGAAGAGTTAACAAGGCACCGTTACTGTGGTCAGCTGGTTGTTGACACGGTGTCATACACAGAAAAAAAGTTATTATGTCGTTTGGAGATTAAGTTGAACGTTGTGTGACCCCGTTTTTGCGGTTTTTAAACATTACCTTACAATGGAGATTGCGATAGCGGTTATGAATTGAAGATTCTTGGTCAATGGACATCTTTTTATTTGTACACGCTCTTTGCACGGTAAAAGCAATTGTTTGTCTAAAGACCGACCGTTTAAATGAGTCCTCGCCCGCGCGGCTGAGGAGCGCGGGGTAGGACGACAAAGGGGACCTCTCTCGATGCGATGCGATGTTATTTTTATTTTTTTGTGAATTGTATCTGTTTCTTTATATTTGTACAATAAAGCATTTACTTACTTACAAATTAAGCAAATAAAACGTTTTCCTAATATTGGACCGGTGAACATTTCCATTTACTCTGGATGTTTACCCGTTCCCATAACACCTCAGGACCGAACCAAGTTTCAACAATCACTAGCTCCATTCTCCACAGCAATAAACTACGGGAGCACGAATTGGTCCAACTCGACGGCCGGAGGGGATTGCAGGATATTGCCCCCACTAGTGGGGGTGCTAGGGAGCAAGAGGGTATCCAAAAGGCGAGGCTGGAAGTTCAGTAATGAATTTTAGTATAGGATAGATCAGTAACCATCCATGCTGGTCTGAGAGCAAAGAAAAAAAATGTTTCAGCCGCTTCCCTTCTTAAATGGTTGAAAATGGGTGAAAATTGAAGGAATCATGTTATAGACGATGCTGCTAGCAACCCATCACTAGTTCGATTCCCCTTTCCACCTATAAGCCCTCAATCTTATTATCTTAGGCTCTGCCGACCCCTAAAAGGATAAAGACGTGATCTGTGTATTTATATATAGATCAGTAATCAGTAGCTATATATAGACATATGAACATTGCAAATTTATTGTTATTGGATCAAAAATCGTCCGGTAATAGCCTTGTTAATCCTTGACTTTTTCTCAACTAAATTCATTGGTAAGCGATAAGACCGCCTATTGTCTACTTTGTTCTTTGTTTCTGTATTGTTTTGTACTGATTTGTGGTGTTCAATAAAGAGTATTTGTATTGTATTGTATTGTATTGTATTGGTTAAATTATCGTCATATTTTGAATGCTCAAATTCTTCACCAGCACAACACTGTCCGAATCGGACCGGGGTTATTAGCGCTAATAATATATGTTGGGAGAACTTGATACGTCTGCCGTTGATTGGAACGAAACTTCGAGATGACATTCATTTATTGGAGAGCACCAATTTACTTTTATCACTTACACGCAGCATCTAAAGAAATGGATACTCTATCATACATACGTACATTCTGTCACCCTTTCCTAGGTTCCTCTGGACTAGGCACGACTATAGACCGACTCTTCCATGCTGGTCTGGGAGTAAAGAAAAAACATAGAATGTAGCAGTTGCTTCTCTTCCCGCGCAGATGGTAAAAGTCCATCGAGGGAAAATCGAGTGAGTGAAAATCTTAGGAATCATGTTATACTCGTAGGCGATGCGGCTAGCAACCCATCACTATTTTGATTTCCTTTTCCACCTACACGCCCTTAAACATGATAAACGTGGCCTTAAGGTTTTGTTACCTTAGGCTCTGTCTACCCCGTAAGGGATAAAGACGTGATATATGTAAGTGTACGTAAGTAAGTAATAGACCGACCGCTTAAAGGTCTTCGCACATTAAAACAACTCAACGGCGACTCGACTCTATGCTACACATTGAAATTTAAGCCCTGTGTCATTATGTTCTAGGTTTAATTTCAAAAAATGATTATAAAGTAGTGTACAACGAGTGGCCTACGCATCGTACACTAAAGGTCAACCCCGACACGTTTGTCACGCAATGACCACACGTCGTCCACGCAACGACCACACGTTGTCCACGCAACGACTATGCGTTCGTTGACTGCGTTGACTGTTCGTTGACTGCGTTCGTCCACTCGTTGACACCGCGTTGTCCACTCGTTGACAACGCATTGCCCACTAGTGACCATTGGGTGGATCAACTAGTTGACTACTCATCGAGAGTGTGAGTTGAGTTGGTGTCGGATTGGCGTGGAGTTGGTCTAATGTGCGAAGACCTTAAATGAGTCCTCGCCCGCGCGGCACAGGGGCGTAGGGTAGGACGACGAAGGATACCTCTCTCGATGCGGGCGGGTAGTGCGTCGGACACCCGCACCTCTCTCGCACGCGTTCGTCCCACTGCGCCCCTGCACCGCGCGGGCGGACTCAATTAAGCGGTCGGTCTATACTTGGTTCCACGCTACGAACCTGACGCAGCTCTTTTGCTTCATCCACATTCATCAATCTCTTCACACATGTTCGTCGTTTTAGGGTTTAGACCTGACTTTTTGTCAATACAACCCCAATTTGGTTACGACTGTAGACTGTATCGAGATAGAAATATTGAAAAAAGGTTGTTGTTCATAGATGGACACTATGAATTTTTTGACGCGACTTAAGTTCGAATTTAAGAATTTTTGATACCCGATGCAAAAAAAAGAGTGTAATAAGAGTTATAGCTATTGAGTGGACTGTATGAATGAAAGGCCAAAATGTAAGTAGAAACACGGGTTTAATCACTAATTCACAATAATAGGCTAGGACAGGATCACTACCACTTGACAACTGACATTGTAACATGAAAACAAGATATAGAGCAATAACGTGACAAAAGGATTATAAAAGGGCCACGCTGCAGCCAGTCGCCAACAATAAGTTTGCTTATATATGTGTCTGTGATGGCTCTTTGAGCTGGTAAACCGATTTGGATGCTTTTTATTTTTATTTGAAAGCAGGTTTTTAGCGGTGGTTTTAAGACATGTTTAATTAAAATCCTTCTGCCGGTTTAAAGTCATTAGGTTTTGAAATGTTAGCCTTCTTGTGTTGGGCGTATCTGACGGAAACGTACTTTGCTGTTTCGCAAACCTTAATAATAAACTTTTTTGATAAACAATCGCTCAGATGTACAAATTAAATAAGATACAGTGCGTTCGATTCACTCTTCTTTTAAAGTGTCAATGACTACTAATGTAACAGAGAGTAATAAAATAAAATATTAAACAGAGGCGACACTCGAACTGAAACAAAGCGATTAAATAGTGTTTTTTTTTATATATGAATAGGAAGGCAAACGAGCAAGTGGGTCACGAGTAATATGCATCTTTAGCACGATACATGTAATGTAGAGACACAGCTATATGCGAGAATTTTCATAAGTGGACTTTGTAGCTTGTTTGCAATACAAAAATAACTCAACAGGAGTAAAGTTACCTCACCTCACACAGAACACTTACATACTCACTAAGGTACTCGTAAAATAGATTCCTGATGTGTCAAGAATCTATTCCACACCCACGAAAAAAAATCCACAGATTGTAAAGACATTTCTTTTTTCGTTTTCTTTTATTTTTTTGCACAGTTTTACCTGAAAGACATTCCTTTTTAGGGACAAGTTAGCCTTTGTGCTACTTAATGTGTATTTCTGTGTTATTGTTTGAATTCGTGTGCAAAGTGTTAACTCAGTTATTTACGTGCTCACTATAGTTTGTCGCGTCTGCTGGGGCTTGCTCTCGCGCAGCTAACTGTACAACGAAAGTGAAATCGATCGTTTGCTTACTCCACTTCGCCGTCTCCGTCTCCATTGTTACGTCAGTTACGTCAGAGTTACAGCCACATGTTGTCCACAACCAGAGTCGGCCGTTCTTTAACCAAGTCAAAAGGAAAGGCATGCCAATTTTGCTGAAGAATCAGTTACTTTATTGGATTAGTTTTGAGTAACATTTTTTATTCAATGCATACCTTCTTAAATCACGGTTTTATCCCTTAAGAAGTAGACAGAGCCTAAGGTAACATGGTGTGGTAGGTATGGATGGAAAGGGGAATCAAAACAGTGATGGGTAGCCACATCGCCTATATAACATTTGATCATGTTAATTGAATGTTTAAAGTTGGACCCTAATCAAGTTCTATATCCAGAAAAAACTATCTTACAATAGGAATTTTGAAGATAGGCTTGCAAAGAACTTATTTAAATTATATAGAAATTAATCATCGCTTAAATATATTTCTTTATTAATGCGAAAACTACTTCTTAAACTGTCTCCAAATTTTTTTTCTATATATTTGTACTGTTTGTTTTTTGGTGTATATTGTAACGAGTAAGTTTTAATAAATAAATAATAATTGGCGAAAATCTTAAGAATCATGTTATAGGCGATGTTTACTATTTTTATTCCCCTTTCCACCTAGATGCCCACAATCATGCTAAGCGTGGTGCTAAGGTCTTGTTACTAGGCTCTTGTCTACCCCGTAAGGGAAAGGGATAAAGACATGATTTATGTATGTATGTTATAAATAAATAAATATCTGTCATCTCTCTAATTAATCATGACCGTCAATGTCTATCGCGACATAACAACCAGTTTTGTACAACGGAAACGTGCCGGTAATCCGCTAATAGCGTGAAATTAAACGATACAGTTCAAGGCGGTTTCCGCAAAATAGGGACGAATTAAGATCGACACGGATAAAGGGTGCTCTTTAAGTAATGCGTTAACGTTAACATTATATACTGAATAGTTATTGTAGTGTAGTCCACTATCGATGGTTTCGATAGACTATCGAAAGTTTGAGCAAAAACAATAGATAGTTATCGATAGTATCAATAATTTTGGTAGACCACAACTTTATTGGTAGTATCGATATTGAACCTAGACGTCAAAGAAACTATCGACAGTATCGATACAATTCAGAATGGATGATTATTTTTAAATTGCTTGATAATTTTTCTAGTGATAGAAATAACCGTCCTTAGCAACAGAAAAAAGTTACAGATTTTTCCGTTAAGCCAAATCACTACATAGTATAAAATAAAGTCGCTTTCTCTGTCCCTATGTCCCTATGTCCCCATGTCCCTATATATGCTTATATCTTCAAAACTACATAACGGATTTTGATGCGGTTTTTTTTAATAGATAGAGTGATTCAAGAGGAAGGTTTTTATGTATAATTCTACGCAGACGAAGTCGCGGACAGAAGCTAGTATTTTATAAAATAAAAATAAAAACATTTTTCTTAGTCTCTTGTCGGCCCCATAACGGCTGATAAGAGGAACGTCCATAACATCACAAATAAAAAAATAGCTGCTTAAATCAGTGGTACACAATGACGATTTTGTCACTGATGTTGACAGCACAGCAAGCAAGCAAGAGCTAAAGAAGCAACGGCTAAGTGGCGCCGTCTGTAGATAAACGGCGTTACTACTACCATCCATGGGAAAAATCAATAAAAATGACGACGACGCGTTTGGCCTAGTTGGTTAGTGACCCTGCCTGCGAAGCAAGCGCCCCGGGTTCGAATCCTTGTAAGGGCATATATTTTTGTGATGAGCACGAATATTTATTCCTGAATCATGGATTTTTCTATCTGTTAATGTAATGTATGTATTTCTCTATGTACGTATGTGTATATCGTTGTCTATTACCCATAACACAAGCCTTACTAGCACTTACTTTGGTACTAGGTCAATTTGTGAGAATTGTTTCCTAATATTTGTTATGATTTATAATTACTTACTTCTATTAAATTTTTATCAAAATCCTCGTCTTTTACGGCGTTTTGAATTTTATAAAACAAAAGAGCAAAATTTTATTTGATAAAATATTTAAGCACCCGCAATATCCGTTATCCGACAGGTCACCATTAGTAAGGAGATAAGCCAACCCTTTGTTTGTTTTTCTAAACAAAGCTGTTGCAGAAGATCGTAAGTGCATTGAAAAAAGCCAACAGTTATGTCCTTTTGCAGGGTCAGGTAGCATTTATAACGATTGTTGTTTGTCTTTGTCACAACGATCCTGATAATTGGTCCTAGGGCAGAAATCTGTCTTTGTAAGATTAATTGAACGTTCGTTGGTCTTAAAAAGGTATATCCCATCAATCGACCAAGGTAGGCAGGTAAAGACCGAGGATGAAACATGCGTGGAGAAGAGCGACCCGAGATTAACCTCAGAACAGTACAATGTACATTGAATATTATTAGCATTTTTGAAGATGAATCCATGAAGCGTAGACCATATTCACCATATTCTGGCATTGGCACAAAATAAGTATACACAATTGACAAACATATATTATAAGATACCTACTACAAAGTCAAAAATAAACATTCTTTTAGGGGTTTTCTACCAGTGTCAACCTTTGAGGTAGATGAAACAAGCAAGCATTAAATTTGTTAATTGCATTAACAGTGTGAAATTTCTATTTTATCATGATAATGACTTGATGGAACTGATGCCATTAAATATCAGTCTGTTAAATCAGCATCACCTAAATAGTCACGGAAGGCTTCGAATTTACCAGAGGTTGAAGCTAAACCACAGATTTAATATAGGCAACGGAGCGGTGTGCGAGGAAGCAACCAACCAATAGAGTTACTTTAATTTCTAGGCACGCTTTGCGCTGCTTTCTCATTGGTGGATTTTTCCTCGCACATCTCATGGATGCGCAGTCTAACTGTGCTATGATAATGATAAAACTCCCGTAGGATTAGCAGAAAGACTCGGGGCTCTAAGATTTATGAAATACCTATCCCTAATTCCGTGTAAGAGAGATATAAAAATTCATAAAGAATCTTAATACTGAATAAGAGAGATAAAATGGTATAATCCGTGCCACCGTGCGACGCCGAGACGAATCGCCTGCCCAATCCGACTTAAGAAGATTTACTTTATGCAAAGTAGGAGGTAGAAAGCAAAAAATAATCCTCATTTGGTTAGACTAGGCCCTTTTTGACCTTAATCGTGAATTAAGAAGTGAATTTCTAAGGCTTGAGAAGGCCTTTAAAACTGTACGAAACGCCATCTCATATTTTAACAGATAATTGTAAAGTTTTACTAAGTGTGTTCAAATCATTATACTAAGGTAATTGTATCAAAGTATTTGTATACATAAAGATAAAAGACACAGTGGAACGTTAAAAATAGTCCTATTTGCTCTTCGGTTGCGAAACCATCAAAATGAAAATTCAAAATCGCAAAAGCGACCGCTGTTCCGAGTCTGATTGTAAGTGTAGAACTGTAGATGGTAGTATATTGATAGCGTTGTTAATTCTGTTTATCCATTGTTTAAAGAGTTCAGTTCGAAAGAGTTCATTTTGTAGGATTTAGACAAAGCAAACACGGAGAGATCTACGTCTTTAGAATCTAGTCTCGTCACGATCACAAGTATTTTACGAGATACTTTATCTAAGTCTGAGGAAACAGTTTTAATTATGGATTTGCTTGCTAAGGAAAGCTCATTTGTTCTCTAATAAAGATCAAGGTAGATTCTTGAGAAAGAACAGTAATCGTAAGAAAAATAAATTATTTATTAACCACGAAACGTAGATAAACACGAATTTCGTTCGTTTGATGACGAAAATTCCCATTAAATTTTACATTAACTTTTATCAAAACTGACGTCAAATGATCGTTTTAAATAATGGGATCATAAATATTTTTATAATGCATTAGTTAAGTTACGACGTTACGACTTCTCAATGTATTAGTTACGATTTCTCGACAAGGAAATGAAATATAGATCCAACATTCACCTGTTTATAATATCTTAGTGGTATCCATTTTAAACCATTTTTCCGACATTCACTCACATTCATTGCCCAGGAAACGAGTGTGTCTGAGTTACGTATATATCACTTCAGACCCAGTGCTAACAGACAAACCTACAGCTGTGACGGACGTGAAAGCTGCAAGATGAAACGGCGATAGTACGCAATCCGCGAGCCGTGCGTGTCGTTCAATTTTCAAGATACCTTTTCATCGAAAGAACCTCTTTCCACTTAAGAAAAGGTGGTTCTGTTCATTTATAGAACTCAAAAGTCAACATTAGGGGTGCGAGTCGGGTTACCTCCACGTGTGGTCAAAGTTGCGGTTCGTTTTTGGATCCGTCCGAGGGGAAGAGCAGTGCTTGGTCCGGTGCGCCCTTGGGCATCGGCTAATGATTTCCTGGCAGTTTCTGAGGGATATCATTGACCGTTGGCTAAGAGCCCGACAGGAGGAGGGGGTCTTTGACGGTTACCGTACAACGTTGCCGACATGTTGTCGCAAGATTTTGTAATTATATTTTTTTACATTGATTATATTTTTTTGACATAACGACTTGATACGCCACAAATAAGAAGAAGAAGTCAACATTAGTCAATTCGTTACAATATCTTTACTCCACCAGCACGTCTAGCACCGAGAGTGCGCCAATCGCGTCGCGCGCGAGGTACATTGCCCGTCTTTTTCTAACTTTTCGTTTTAGAAAGAGACGGGTAGTATATCTCGTCGCACTCTCGTGCGAGCTGGGCAGTAGCTCGTTTCTCGACGCTACAAATTACAATGTTACACGTCTAAATTAGCAACATTGGTCAAATCCCAACGGCTTTTGGTTTACAATTGGTTATTTGGACCAATGTTTCTAGTTTACGCGTACATTTTGCTGAAGAGCAGAGTTTTGGTGACATTGGATTTTTATTCGCTTCTTCGGTACGTGAGTCCGACTCGCACTTGGCCATTTTTTTATTCCAAAAAATTTTTCTAAGTGTACGGCGAGGAACTTAATTTTGAAGCCGAAATTGCGATGAAAACATACACACACACATACAGAAATCACGTTTCTATCCCTTACGGGGTAGACAGAGGTTGCAAGACCTAGGCCACGTTTACCAAGATTGTGGGTGTATAAATGGCAAAAAAATGGAATCAAAATAGTTCCCTCGATGGGCTCTTACCATCCGCGCGGGAAGAGTTGCTTAACTGGCACATTCTATGTTCTTTCTTTACTTCCAGACCAGCATGAAACACTTGAAAAACGATGAAAAGCTTTTACTAAAGTCTTCAATTAAACTAGCTCAATCGCCTGTTGAAATATTCTAGAACAAATAGGATACCTTAGGTTTTTTATTAACGCGGAGATTACGTCAAGGGTTTTCTCAAAGGCGCACAGTGCTCGAAAAAAGCAGCAGAAACTGGTTGTGGCGTGAGAATTCGAGCTGTAGAAACGGCTAGACAGCAGACATCGCGTGTCGATCACCGGGACGTGGAGCTTTGACTTAGTGATAGGAGGAGCGGGGTTGGACGAACGCCCGAGCGTTTCACTGTATTTAGACAATATTTGGATGTCGAAACGCTGATTGTTTTTTGCTTTAGTTTTATATGCAGCGTAGTTTTATATCATGCTAAAAGTGGCCTTTAGGTCTTGTTACATTATAGTATGTATGTCGTAGGTAGAAGCGTTTGCGGATGTTGCGGTTTTTGTCACGTTAGCTTAAATGATGTTATCAATTCAAAATTGAAAAATGAATAAATTTTATGGCTGAAAGAATTAAACCGATTAAATTTTTACTTTACGCAAAGAAATCCATCCAATGAAATAATAATCTACCCATCTTAGTCAACTAAAAGACGTACACTCCGTGAACTCTTATAATGCCATTCTTGTTTTTCTTGTTATCTCACTCACTCTTATGGGTTCGATACTTGAATCGCCCGAGTGAGGGAAACAGCAAGACAATCCCGAATCGCATTCTAAGAGCTCACAGACTGTATGCCAGTTTCAAATGGTTTACGGACATTACAATGGTGATGTGGTTTATATCCAGTAAGAAATCTGTCTAAAATCACGTTTACATCTCCACGTTTCGAGTAAGAAACAGGGCCTCTATTCGGCGCTGACACGCCTAAGCTATTACCAACCATTCGCAGTGCCTAACGTTTAATTTGCTATTCGGCGTCGCCAAAATGTCAGTTGGCCGAACACAATCCGATGAGAACGCGATGAGTTCTTAGATTGATGGTCCCATCGGAAGACCAGCGCTGGCTGCAAGGCCAGCATTATGTTGAGATGGGACTATTTCGTGATGTATGTCCTTATGTTTTTACTTTTTTTTGCTTTTGTAATTTGATTATTATATGTCACGAATAAATGTTTTCTTTCTTTCTTAGAAAGCTATTCGGGGCGCAGCGATACAGGATCCAAAATCGCCCCGCTACCGCTTTACCAATGTAACCGCTATATCCGGACATCGTCTGTCTGACTGGTATGACACATGTGCTGCGATGGTACTTAGTCACATTCTTTTGCACTATTATTAGGGTTCCTCAACCAATATGGAAAAACACCCTTAAAGTTACGAAAGGCTATCTATCTAATCTAATCTAATACCTTTACACGAGCAATTTTTGTATTTGCACATATAGTACATACACATACACAAATCACGTCTTTATCCCTTACGGGCTAGACAAAGCCTAAGGTAACAAGACCGAGGCCACGTTTAGCAAGACAGTGGGTAGTTGGAAAGCGGAATGTATATAGTGATGGTAACACGATTCCTAACATTTTCGCCCATTCCCTCGGTGGAATTTTACCATATCCGCGGGAAGAGAAGCAACTGGTACATTCTATTTTTTTTCTTTTTTCTCAGACCAGCATATAATTTCCGCAGACGAAGTCGCGGGCAATAACTTACCCCCTTATTCATAAACGCTCTGAAGGCTTCTGCTAACTTAGCAATCGTCTGTCCTTATCTGTCACTTTGACATTAACCTTTCACAGATAAGAACAAACGATTGCTATGTTACCAGAAGCCCATAGATCGTTTATGAATAAGAGAGCTAGTTCTCTATAAAGATAGTACGTCTTCTGTGTTAGGCGCTCAGCAATCGTTGTAGCTAACCATTTTCAGTTGATTTAGACCACGGGACCCTTCTTTATACGTCATCCAATACTTACTTGCCTTTTTCATGTAATTTGCCGGGTGAATTTGTGAAAGGAAATTCCTTGCAAAACCTAAGTGGCCATTATGTGCAAATGCAAGAAATTCACTGAGACAAGTATAATTAGAAAAAGTTTTTGAAAGTTGAGAACTGCCTATTTAATTTTAATTAACGGCTAGAAATAATCATTTTTTAACTCATTTTCTCTGATATTTATGCGGGTAGTTTACGAAGTGGGATTAGTGACCTTTGTACATACTTTATTATGATCTTCTGTATGCTGATGACCTCAAGCTCATTTATGGTGTCAAAGAGGCAGCGGACTGCGTCTCCTTGCAGAAGGATATTGACTCCGTGTCGAAATGGAGTATGGATAACAAACTGTCATTTAATGCAGCGAAGTGTTGCGTTTGTACATTTGGACGAGGTTCTGCCCCTATACATGCGCAATACTTCCTGGACGGCAATCCCATAAATCGTGTCTTCTCTATGAAGGATCTAGGTGTGGTCTTTGACACGCGCCTTACCTTCCATGAGCATATCCGTACACTTGTCAGTAGCTGTTATCAAAGACTTGGTTTCGTGCTCCGTAATTGTAGGGATTTCCATGAGCCTGGAGTTATAAAGCTACTTTATAATGCCTTAGTGCGGAGCAAATTGGAGGCGTCGTCCCTTATTTGGAATCCATACGAATCCACGTATGCCTTACTCCTGGAGAAAATACAGAAGTCCTTCCTTAGGTTTCTATACAAGAAAAAGTTTGGATACTACCCGTATTTATATCCCACAAAATTTTTATTAGGTTGTCTGGATTTCAGTTCCCTAGAAGTCAGGCGAAATAACAATCTTTTAATCACAGTCTGCAAGTTTTTGCGCGGGGAGTCCGACGTTATTCACCTGGTGAATAGCGTATTACGGCTGAGCGTCCATGACGTCCCCCGCGTCAACCTCCGGCCGCGCGCCCGGGCGCTGCTGGCGGTGCCGGCGGCGCGCACGGTGTCGCGCCGCAGTGCGCCGCTGCCGCGCGCGCTTACTCTACTCAATGCGCTCTTGGCATCTGTGCCTGAATGTGACCTGTTTGCGTGGAAGTGGGTAGCTGTGTGCCGGGAATGTTTGAGGTTTTGTGAGATGATGGACAATAGGCAGACCACTGTATATGCATAAAGTGTGTAGTTTATAAGTCTAGATAGGTACCTAATTAGTTTGCGTACTTATGTTATTATTATCGTAATTGTTTTTTCCTTATTTCTTTTAATTTTGTTGATTGTAATGTTATTGATTAAGGAATTTGGTTTCTCGGCGTATTGGTTCGCTGTAATGCCGTGTAAACAAATTGAATAATAAATAAATAAAATAAATAAATAAATGATACTTAAAAAGGTATTTGACAGAAAATTCGAAGAGCCAAGTTGCAAATACATATAACTAGCTTCTGCCCGCGACTTCGTCTGCGTAGAATTATACATAAAAACCTTCCTCTTGAATCACTCTATCTATTTAAAAAAACCGCATCAAAATCCGTTGTGTAGTTTTGAAGATATAAGCGTACATAGGGACATAGGGACATAGGGACAGAGAAAGCAACTTTGTTTTATACTATGTACCTAATGATAGTGATGTAGTGAAGCTAAGCATTTCCCCGCGATTTCGTCTGCTAAGAAATTACAAATGTAACTTTTTCATTTAATTTAATTGTTTTATTTTTAGTGTACGTTGCAGCTCTAGGCAGCTACGAACTTTGACATGTTTATCGTTATCCCGCGGGAACTATGCAATTTTCCGGGATAAAAAGTAGCCTATGTTTTAATCTTGGGTATCGTTGATCCAAATCCGTCCAGTCGTTTCAGCGTGAAGAAGGAACAAACACACTCACTCACATTACATCGTCACAAACTTTCGCATTTTTAACATTAGTAGGATTGTTTACTGATTTAATGGGACTATTACTTAAATAAACAATTTAATTAATTTAATTTAATTAATTATCGCTCTGGTATCTTACAATCAAGGTAACTCGTTGAAGTTTACGGACAATATAAAGTTTTGCCACTTTCAATATGAAACTACCGTGAGACTTAATCATCATTACACATAAACGGATAACTCACGATTAAAAAACGTCGAGTGATGCTCGACATGTTTTGGACTATTTCGTAGTCCTTCTTCGTAGAGCGCTCGCCCCGGCGGCAGCGAAACGAACACTCTAGGAAGAAGGACTACGAAATAGTCCGAAACATGTCGAGCATCACTCGACTTTTTTATACGTGAGTTATCCGTTTATGTGTAATGACAATATAAAGTGTTTGTTATATGATACATTTTGTCAAAATGATGGTCAAATGAGGCATCCCAGGTAACATTATTGATGGTCGACCCACATCAATACATCAATACAAGTACGTGTTACGCAACATTGTGTTGTTGAAAATATCATAACCACTACACCATCAATTACTTTTGATTGATCAGCTCGATTTAATATCACCGGAGACCGGTGTTACTTGTTTTTGTTCTGATAACAACACTATGGGATATTGCGTTAATGTTTCATATGACATAGAAAATCACAGAGTAGCTTACAATCTTTCGTCACCGAACTATATTATATGAAAAGAAAAAAAGGAGAATGGGCTAATGACACAAATTATACAAACGCAACAACAAAAAAGAAAATCAATAAATTCAATATTCAAAAGGGCTGTTTTACAAGTCTTTTTTGAAACTGGCGCTTTCGGAAAGCCATCATTGCCAAGAAGAATGCGTCGCAAGACTTTCGGCAGTAAGTAATTTTTTCAAAATAAAATACAATAAGCTACTACAATACATAAATTCTAGTTAAATTGAATACATTTATAAAAGGGATGTACAAGGTCCTCGAGCCTTAAATTATTCTATAGTAGAGATGTATAAAGTCTCTACTAGTCATTAAAAAACAACACATGTATTGTATATAGGTCCCGTTTAGCGTCAAAACTAGATCTAAAACCGCATAGTATGTGAAGATATTCGGAACAAGAGCTCAAACCGCAAGCGAATTGGTGAGACGACTTTTATGTTTTAGCTTCATTATTGATTTATTTATTTATTTATTTATTTATTTATTTTATTTATTTATTTACCATATTAAGAAACTTTATTAGCCATGTCTACTAAGTGTGTGTGTATAAATACTATTTTTATCTTTATTTTGAATTATATCTTTTTCTTTATCTATACATATAATGTATAAGACTACCTTCCGGCTCTATGTGGTACTAATTTGTTGTTTGTTGCTCGTAGGTTTAATTTTAATTAGTTTTAAGCGCAAGTGCCATAGTAATATAATTAATTATTATTGCTGTTATTATAATAATAAGTTTTAGTTTTAAGATTATTTTATAATAAATTGCCGTGCCCTTACAGGGTAAATGTTTGAAACTATACACATAATAACATCCTTGTTACAACATTTTTATGCAATAAACAGTTTGAGTTTGAGTTTGAGTTTGATCCCCTTGTGGTAAATTTCGAATGTAATTTTGCATATAAATTCCAAAAAACTCAGTTTCAGACCATCTGTTTTCTTTATCTATACATATAATGTATAAGACTACCTTCCGGCTCTATGTGGTACTAATTTGTTGTTTGTTGCTCGTAGGTTTAATTTTAATTAGTTTTAAGCGCAAGTGCCATAGTAATATAATTAATTATTATTGCTGTTATTATAATAATAAGTTTTAGTTTTAAGATTATTTTATAATAAATTGCCGTGCCCTTACAGGGTAAATGTTTGAAACTATACACATAATAACATCCTTGTTACAACATTTTTATGCAATAAACAGTTTGAGTTTGAGTTTGAGTTTGATCCCCTTGTGGTAAATTTCGAATGTAATTTTGCATATAAATTCCAAAAAACTCAGTTTCAGACCATCTGTTTGAGAGCCTATAGTTCGACCCACTACCACGAATTTTTTTTCTAGGTTGTCTCTGTCCGGAAATACAGACAACGGGAACACAATATTCAAAAGCTCTTGCCTATAGAAGCTATCGTAAATTTAATAAGTCGTTAATCAAAGTAACCATTTATTCGGGTTGCAATCGTAAACTAAAGCAATACGGTTACAGACCCAACGCAGCCTGTCAAGATTTCACATACTTAACAAGAGCCGATCAATAGAAAGTAGTTCTACGATCATTTTATTGGATTTATGATGTCAGGTAAACAGCCGTGTTACGGACTATATGGCTTACTGTCCGCTGTCTCATAGAGCCGCAGTACTAAGAATAATATCGAGATTTAAAAAGTCTAAGTTGCGGTAGAGTAGAGTTTGACCTATGGCCTTTCAAGCGGGTTCCTCTGAGTTTTTCTGAGACGTATATAGGCTAGAGATGATGATGATGTCAAAAAAGGATATTTAAATAAAATAATAAAATAAATGTCTTGGGACAAATTACACCAATTGACCCAGCCCTAAACTAAGCAAAGCTTGTGCTGTGGGTACCAGGCAACGGATAAACATACTTATATAATGTAGATAAATACATACTTAAATACATACAACATCCATGACTCGGGCACAAAAATTCGTATTCATCATACAACTGTCTGCCCCTACCGGGATTCGAACCCAGGACCCCTAGCTTCATAGTCAGGGTCACTAACCACTAGGCTATCCGGTCGTCAATTTGTACATGCTTAGGTTGAACTAAAACATATACCTTACCATTTGACCACAACCGGTAGCGGGAGTACCTTTACCGCCTTATTGATTAAATTATAAGCTTTGTGCGATAAAACTTCCTAGAAGGCCATAGAACTGTTACATAAGTATATATTTTGTAGGCTTAGAGCCGATTTAATAAACTGATGCTAAATTTCTTGATTCCCTTTTTCATCTATACGCTCACAATGATGTTAAACGTGGCCTTTAGGTACGTTAACTTAGGCTCTGTCTACCCCATATGGGATAAAGAAGTGATTTATGTATGTATGTTACATTTGATAAAAGAAATACTCAATTTTCTTAAGTACCTAATCTAAACGTAACTTTGAAGGCAAAAATCAAATATTTTATCGTGCTCTAAACAAACAACACAAAAGATCATAAAAGTCCGTTAAGAAATTAAAATCAAATGAGGGCGCCACTTCCTTCGCTATCGGTCACATTTTTAATGTAAAATGCTTGAACATGAAAAGAAAATGTAATTCCTAAATTCCTAACGTCCGTTATCTAGCGTTTGTCAAAGGTATCTAAAAGGTGCTTTTACCCTATCTCTAGGACGGCTAGAGTAATAAATTATTTTATTAACTGGATTGATGAACAAGTGAAGTTAAAGACCGGTTGGTTGCAGCGATCATATACCTACTTCCAAACATTATGGTGAACACACGAACTACATTCATTTTAACAAACATTGTCAAAAACAAATGACTGCGCAGCATGGTCATTTATATTTTTATTAGATATTTAATTTGTATGTGTGCAAGTGTCAATAATTTATTCCAAGTACCTAAGGTAAGCCACTGAATGTTCAACCTCCAGAACAACCTTTTCGCAGTAAATATACCATTTACTTCTTTGACGAGTAAATGATGGTATGGTGGATGGTGGGAAGTGTATGTGTGTTAAGTAAAAATCGGTCCAGTACACTCAGACCAGTATCAGATCTTTTCTAAAATGATGTAAGGCATTAATTCGTGGAGGGGGTTTTCATTTTTTTATTTAAATTATAATACGTGAGTCAGTGGCGTAGCTACCTAGGGACTAGGCGGGGCAGTGCCCCGGGGCCCTCAAGCTCAGAGAGCCCTCGAATCCTTACCAGAAAATTTCGATCGAACTATTATTATTAAAACGTAACCACTTTAGATAGTAATGGGGCCCCATTTTTTTATTTGGACCAGGGCCCTTGGTTACCTAGCTACGCCACTGACGTGAGTAATCCGATCCATTGTATTTATTGTATCTGAGTCTCACGGTAGTTTTCTATTTAAAATACATAATTTATCAACCCGTTAACCCAATAGACAACTTCTCTCATTCTTACACATAAGATACATTCAAGAAATTTTTTGGCACTAAATTTGATTGTAAGTATGCACTCGCCTTAACATGAAACCGGTCAGTGTGATACGGCCTTTAAAAGCTAATAAGCAAGCGATTGTCCAATCGAGTCGCATGCGCACGTCGTCGTTCAATTGTTTTGTTCATTACGGTGAAAAGGAGAAAATGACCGTTTCGCTTTAACATTTGTCGCGGTTAATAGTTTCCTACGCATTGTGGGTGAGGTTTGCGAACTGTGCCATAATTTTATTAAATAAGTGGGTATATTGTCACTAGCTGACCCGGCCAACTTCGTTCCGCTTTAGAATCAATTTGGGGTGCGAGTCGGGTTACCTTCACGTGTGGTCAAGATGCGGTTCGTTTTGGGATCCATCCGGGGGGAAGAGCATTGCTTGGTCCGGTGCATCCTGGGCTAATGATTTCCTGGCAGTTTCTGAGGGATATCATTGAGTGTTGGCTATGAGCCCGCCAGGGGAGGAGGGGGTCTTTTGATATTTTGTCACAAGTTTTTTGAATTACATTTTGACATTGGCGAAGTTGTCGTCGCTATAACGACTACGATACGCCACAAATAAGAAGAAGAAGAAGAAGAAGAAGTAGAATCAATTTCTGTCGCGTCAACACAGATGGCGCCGCATGAGAAAAAATTATGGGAAAAGTAATTTTAATATATTTTTTTTAAGTTCGTTTTATTCACTTTCTACTAATTTACGTAAAAAAATCCAACAAATTAAAAAAAAAAATATGCGGCCGTTCTCGAGTTAAAAATTATTGAAGTGACACGACTTTGTTTTAAACGGGTAGGTAGGTATAGAGAATGATTTAATCATATAAGTAACGTTTGATTTAACCGTAAGTAAGACATTGTTCCAGACACTTATCGATGTATAGCGAAATTAAAATGCAATAACTTAATCGCATTTATCTATCGAGAGCCTCCTTCATCACTCTCTGATAAGTTCCTGGTATCCTAGAAATATCTAAGAGATAATTATGCTACCAGGATTTAACCAAGAACGGTGAAACAGGGCGCTAAGAACTATATGAATGAAAGGCAAATAGAAAAGGGGAATTAAAAACAAATTAATCTATGATTAAATTAACAACTAATCTTAAAATAAAATAATTTAAAAAGGGCGCTAAGTTACTTAATCTACTTTACAAAATTAAATTAATTTACAATGAAAAACGCAAGCAGCAGTTTTGTGGTGAATCAAATTGTATTTATTAGATTTTTATCTGGTAATAGGTTAATAGTAAAGTTTCTTGTAATTCAGTTGGAATATTTGAAATGTTTGTAAAGCACAGCGACAGTGTGTCACCGACGTAATAGACGCACAATTGAAATCACGCCATTTCGCCAAATGAGATTAGATAAACCCGGCTTTCTCGACCGCTATGTTTATGTACCATTTAATTTGATCTTGATGCGGACTGTACCTGTGCGGCTGACCACCTGCGCGGGCGCGTTCAGTGTTGCCAGGCGGAAAACAAGAAATTACTGAACATTTTGTAAAATTTGGAGTCTGTGGAGGCCAAAAAAGTGACAAAATATATTTTTTTTTAAACTACATTTTAGGCGAAGGAAATTGTTTTGTTATTTTATTAGCTTATATTCTTGCGCCTTCACTTCCGCGGACAAATAAAAAAATGCTACGAGTAACAACCTTCTTTGGATTTCAACACAAATCACGTCTACATCCTTTACGGGGCAGACAGAGCAAAGAACAAGGCCTAAATGCCAAGTTTAGCAGATTGTGGGCGTATAGGTGGAAAGGGGAATCAAAATAGTGATGAGTTGCTAGCTATATCATCTATAAAATTTCGACGAATATTAAACATACATAGTTCGAAGAAGTCAATATATTTAGCCATATCGAGCAATGAATTAGTTATACAGCCATACTATAAACTGAATTGCGTACCACGTACCTTGTCATTGCAAATGTCATGTTGACATACCATATGTGATGCTGTCTTTGAAAAGGTTCCAAAGGCACGTCAGTTTTTAGACCATACAGTTTTAATATATGGAACCAACTATAAGCTTGTACTTTAATTAATTATTAATGGTCAGTATTTTTTTGTTTTTGTAGGTACATACCCAGTGTCACTCTCACGACTAAGACAAATCTAATGATACGTCTCAAGCTCAAATTGGACCAGCCATTTAGGCTCTAGAGCGTGCCCAAGAAATATACAAAAACATAACCCTTCCTTCTGGCACAGTCGGGTAAAACCTTGCTATAATTATTTAAATTGGCAACACTGCTCAAGTCAGCGCTCCCCGATTGTTTAGCAAGCAATCTTGATCAGTACAGTCAGCCATACACCTGCAGCGAACCCATTCGTAACTTCAAGTCTATTTGAATTCGATTCACGATTAAATTATTTTACAAACAGACTTACCCACTTATTTGTAAACGTTTGTTGCGAGTTGCTGTCAAAATTTACATTTTAAGAGAGAGAGAGAGAGAGAGAGAGAAACATTTGTTTACACACATTCGATACACGTAGATATATATTAGGAAGAAGTACAATATACTTAGGAATAGTACCGATATGGTGTAAAATGGGCCCCACTCAGCGTAATGAATGAATTTTGCTTGCTTTTATACGCCACTTTGATAATGGTTTGGTAATTTTTTTGAAGTGATAACTTCTTATGGGACGAACCGCTTCGTAACGTAACGCGTTACGGCGCCAGTCTGTCTGGCTTCCCTTTCTCTGACGCATACGGCAGGCAGGAGGCAGGCTCTTCCTCTCTCACTCTAACCTACGTCGCTAGTCGTATTTCGGACAGACTTTCGGAGAATAACGCATGATTCTATCAGAAACCAAAGTCAATTATAACTAAGGATTACACAACACATATATCACAATAAAGAGTTTACAATACATAACACATACAAAGCATAAAACAAAAAGTTTCCATAGTATTACGTTCCCACGGAGCTTACGAGTACCACGTGTGTCTTATAGGTGCGCAAGCGCATAGATTAGCGGCGCTCAACGAAAGTGACGTTTGACATGCTTTTCCGTATTTTGTTTGCATAATATCGTGTTACAGGGTCAAACTTTTTGTTTAAGTTAGTCAAAAAATATTTGAATTTAAAATACATCTTCCATACTGGTCTGGGAGCTAAGAAAAAACATAGAATGTACCAGTTGCTTCTCTTCCCGTGCAGATGGTAATTCCCATCGAGGGAAAGGTCGAAAATCATAGGAATCATGTTATAGGCGATGCGGCTAGCAACCCATCACTATTTTGATTCCACTTTCCACCTAAACGCCCACAGCGTCTTGCTGAACGTGGCCTGTAGGTCTTGTTACCTTAGGCTCTGTCTACCCCGTAAGGGATAAAGACGTGATTTGTATACACAAATACATGTGTATGTAGATATCTTCCATAATAAAACTTCGTAAATTACGCATGTGTTTAGGAGAGAGGGGGAGGGCGGTGTAGTAATTTAATTACCCGTGCAATGCGTACGAATATTAGTAATTTTATGCAATTTTGCCGAGCCACTTGAAGAATGATTTCACTCCTTTTTTCCACTTACGTAACCAAGTTTGGCAACTGGTTGCGTATTAGGAAAATCTGTTTTTTTCCGTCTGGGAAACCAAACAGTTTTACGAGATAGATAGTTGTTTGTTGTGTCGAACCCCTTTGTTTTATAATTTAATGCTATTTGTCTATTAGAAACTAAATGCGCCAGTAGTGGTTGCCTATCCGCAAATATTTCTTCGCCTCACTTGTCAAACCAAACAACTTGGGAGGCATTCAAATGTTTAGATTTTCCACAGCTTTCCACGTTCAAGTGAAACTCGTTTGCACGTAAAAATTCAACATTAACATTCGCTTTGGCCATTTAGGTGACTTTATGTTTGTCATTGTGTTTGGTTGTAGCGAAAGAAGGTGTTTATTCTTCATCACTATATCATTAAAATATATCACAATATAAAATAATTTAGTCCAGACAGTACCTTTGGCTTAGAAATAACACTAATGATAAAGTATGTTTATTTCTATTTTTCGTTGTCACAACATATACAGTTAAATCTGCCGCTGTTATCTTGTTCAACAAAATGTAATAATCAAATTCCATTCAAGAAACTGTAGTGATTAAAATGAATCTTGAATGCAAAATGAAAGTGCTGACAGTTGTAAAAAAATCTGATTAGTCACTACTGATCACTACTTACATATAGAAAGCAGAATTTTGCATAGTTTCCTCTAAAATATAGATTATACAAGGTAAAATTTTCACAGGGTAAGTATTAGTTCAAAATAATCCAAGGTGAAAAATTATACTCTACATTTGTTCATATTGAATAAATGGACAAAAACTTCAGACTAATAAAATATCGGTTAAAACGAGGGTAGTTGTGCGCTGCTGTCAGTTGTGTCGAATAGCCGCGCCAGCAGAGCGCTGGCGCCCAGTGTTCGTTTCGCTGCCGCCGGGGCGAGCGCTCCAAGAAAAAGGACTACAATCTAGTCCGAAACATGTCGAGCATCACTCGACGTTTGTGTAACTAAAATTATAATATAACCTACATATAATAGCCACAGTATGAATAAGATTATGTTGGATTTACGTTGAGAACCCTGACAGTACAGATTTTTGAATTGTACTTCTGTTTTATTTCCTTTACCTAGTATATCACCAATCTTGTTATGTAAGCCTAAATATTTTAACTTAAAGTGAGTGAAGGTGTGTGGGGAGTATGTTAACTCGCACTCTGTTGGTTCAGGCAGAATACAGCGCTGTGGCAACCACGCTGGCAGCAGATGAGGCGGTACCTTTTCTCTACCGTGCCATGGCATAGTAACTTATATGTGTTTCTCTACGTACTCGTATCTAAATGCAAGTACCAATGTGTACACATAGACGCCTTGACTTGTCACATACCTGTAAAATAATCTCGCAAGACCATATAAACTGCGAAGATATCTTTGAACACAAGGGAATACTTTCCATCTTAGCATCTACATTAAATTACTCCAACACGTCAAGCCATAGACGGGTATTCCCATAAGAAAGCCATAAAGTTTTAGCTCAACTTTCACGCGTAACCGTGCAAACTGCAGCATCTGCTAATGTACATAAAGATTCTCGGACTGGATTGCAGGTGAAATCTCAGTCATTTCGTCTCCAAAGGGCTATCGTATCATCTGTACCTGTAAACTAGTTTTGCTAGTAGGTCCGTTGTTTCTATACGTGGATGATAAGGTTATTGGCGCACCGCGACAAGGTATTTGAAATTGACTAGGCATTGAATTCGCTAAGTTTAAAAAAGAAGTTTATCTAAGAGAAGCACCTTGTACACACGTTATGCGGATACTAGTCATACTTAGTGCAAAAAAATTAATAAAAAAAGTTATCTATGATAACTAGCTAATATAGTTAACTAGTTAATCTCGTTCACATTTTTTAATCTTGGAGCTTCACGGCTTTCAGATTATACGAGTTTTATGAAATTTATTCCGAAATTAGGTTAAACATACTTTAGCAACTTACACAAAGGAACCTCGTATTAATTAAGTCTGTAATTACTTTTTTCATAATTTCTAAAAGAAACTCATAACTGCCAAACACTAATTTCTAGACAAAATTTCATGAGAAAATTTAACGGTGCCGCGGTAAATTAACATCTTTAATAATTCATTACTTACAATGCGAGGGCGTCGGCCCCATAACCTAAGGGCCGCATGTGCCCAGGTGATTTCCACGAAAGCGAAACCACTTTTCACTATCGTTTGTCTCACTCTCTCCTAAAACAACAGACGAAATTGTGCCATCGAACATATCGAATCGAACACGTGATTGTTTTAAAAGCAGTTTGGTTAGAAAGCTTTCATTAATTCATTATAAAACTCGATTTTGGAACAGGCGTTGTTATTGGATGGTACCTAGGTTTATTATTAACTCAGTCATAGTTAGCCCGTATCTGAACCTTAGTAGTAAGTAAGACGCTTATGATTGACAAAGTTAATACACTTATGCATTGAATCTAGAAATAAATCTATAAAATCTAGTTTAGAAAACCCTAAGTTGTATCTGTCCGGAATTAAGTACAAACTGTTTGAGCGAATTCAATTCCTTGGCAATTGAATACTCGTGACAATCTAGAATAATGATTCAATTATATTATGCCGGAAATCAAACGAGTTGTTCTACTAAATTGATGCTATGATTCAAAATAAATAATATAGACCGTAGTGCCGTTGAAGATTAAATAAATATAAGATTAAATTACATCCATCAAAATAAAGTAAAAACCTTGGAAGACATCAAAGACTTAAACCAGAATTGCTAAACCATTTTATTTTTTCTCATTTTAAATGATTTTCTCTCTATCGCATTTCAAAGTAGCGTCCTGCTTCGTTCCTAAGCCATCCAAGTATCTAAAAAATACCTTAGACTTACATTAAGCAAATAATGTAAATAAAAAATGCGCACGTTCTAAATTTTCGGAAATGCCATTACAAGAAGATGAAGTAGAAAACATAAGTCTATTTTTTTAATAAAAATGCGTAATAAAATACACCCATGGCAACATCACTCCACAGCACTCTCGCTCTAACAGCCCCAAATATCAATACATATTCAACGAGACGGCATCCATCACAAAGCTGACGCACCTCATAAAATATGTACAAATGATTTTATTTCAATTTGCGAAGCATCTTTGTCCGATCCACACCCTCATAACTTAGAACGACCTGTCCTTCTGACCCTATATAAATTTCTCTCGAAAGACGGATCACGGGAGCCTTACCTATTTTAACGTGTCCCTTTTTGCGAGGAAAATATGCGCTCTAAAATTGAAGTCGCTACAAGTGTCTGGAATGTCTTGGGTACATTGTTTCTTGGCATGAATACTTGATGTGACAGTCTTTGAGATGGTACTACGAAATATTTTACTTTGTGGAATACGATGTTAAGGCAGCCTCGATGAAAATATTAGAAATTATTCAGCTACATTTATTCAAAAAGTACCTTAATTCAGGGATGCTTTGCAAAGCTGCAATTTGTTAAGATCGATTAAGTATGTTTTAAAATCTGTACCAATAATAATTAGTTATTTATTTAATAGTGGGTAACTAACTACCTATGAGGCTTTTACGCTCCAAGCACTTAGTGTTTTATTAGTCAGTTGTATTCCTCTAACTTAGCAAGCTAACTTCGTAAATCAAGAAACGAAAGGTGGTTTAAATGCTGACAATTTGCACAAAATTCGAGGTACTTGTTTGATATTTTGCGTTCTTCTGTTCCTTATTATTTTTGAACCGTACCCATTATTCAAAAACATATTTACTCTAAAATTATACTACCATGTTAGCTACAAGAAATAATTTTCCTATCAGGCAACCAGTTACCAAATTCAGTTGTCAACGAGGAAAAAATACTTCGTGGTAAAAATTGCTCACCGTGGATAAATTGCATATTGATTTGTGCTAAGAATTGCTCATTCCGCAGGAAAGTGCTCAAGATGCTCACTATAAAATTGCTCATCATTGTCCGCCCAGGGCGCTAAGCGGGCAGACTCCAGTGCGGAATAATAATATCGTTTGTGCTAAGAATTGCTCACTGAGAAGCAGAGTGCTCAAGATGCTTACTGTAAAATTGCTCACCGTTGCCCGCCCGAGGCGCAGGGCGGGCGGGCGTCGCCAGCGCGAAAAGCGCCAGCGCACACCACCATGTCATCACAACCACACCTGTAACAATACAGGAAACATTATAATAATAATATTTATTCCGTTTCGCTACAATTTCAGTACATTGTGTAGTTTTTTTTTTTTATTATAGCGTAATTCGGCGTGCCTCATGGCATAGGCCTCCTCCATTCATTGAGGGGTTTGGGCTATAGTTCCCACGCGGGCCCAGTGCGGATTGGGAACTTCACACACACCATTGAATTGCTTCGCAGATGTGAGGTTCCCTCACGATGTTTTCCTTCACCGAAAAGCTCATGGTAAATTTCAAATGTAATTTCGCATATACATTCCGAAAAACTCAGAGGTGCGAGCCCGGAATTCGAACCCAGGAACCTCTGCTTGAGAGGCTACAGGTCAAACCAGTAAGCTACCACGGCTTTTTTACAGGAAACATTAACATTGGGTTAATTACTTATCTTTCATGATATACCTAATTTGTATGGAAATTGAGAACCACAGTTGTTTATTGCTATTACGATAATGGAATTATAGTTTTGTTGAGTGGAGCTGTTGGCAAAATTAATTTTTGCACTGCTTTTAAAAAGTGTATACGAGTAGATACCAGCATTACTTTGCGGAGATAATATTTTTCTAATATTATAAACGTGAAAGTTTGTGAGTATGGATGTTTGCATGTTTGTTACTCTTTCACGCCAGAACGGCTGGACAGATCTGGATGAAATTTGGAACATACATAGATTATCGTCTGGAATAACACATAGGCTACTTTTTATCCCGGAAATTCCTGCGGGATAGCGATAAACCAATTCTATGCAGACGAAGTTGCGGGCAACAGCTAGTGATGAAATAAATAGATAACTTGAGTTTGCTACTCCTTGAATGTGGCTGGCGGTTTTGCATGAATTGATCTCACATCGTGTAGTAGCATTGTCCATAGTTGTCCATTTATTTTAAAAACTGCTTTCGTTGTATATTTTGTACACGTCATCCGAGCCAAGTCCAAGCTCCATATGCCGCAACATTATGCTGAGTGGGCCCATTTTACACCATATCGGTACTATTCCTAAGTATATTGTATTTCTTCCTATTATATGTCTACGTGTATCGAATGTGTGTAAATAAATGTTTCTCTCTCTCTCTCTCTCTCATATGAACCATGCTGTCAACATTTGGAAGTGATAAAATGTCACTACACAGATTTGGCGTAAACAAATGAAGAGCTACCTTAATTGGCTCTACTTAACACAGCAAAACTTGGTAGAGTCCATTCAGATAGATTATTTTTAACACCGTCAAAGCAGTGCATTGTGAACGTACTACTAGCCAGATAAGAAGGAAAGACCACCCGGGTTCGGTTCTTGCCGGGGGTAATAAATCACCAACGTAAACGTGCTATCACCTGTCCGTGTGATCGAGAGGTGAATAAAATTGAGATAGAGAATTTTGTAGTTCGAAATAATGCAAGAGAAGATTGTCAAGTTTTATACAGTGATAGAGTGATTCAAGAGGAAGGTTTATACGTATAATACATACATAATATACCGTGAGAAGCTGGGGCGGGTCGCTAGTTGTAAATAAACCAACCTTTTCAGTATTACAATTATCTATCAGCTCTATAGAGGTACTACATTATTGAAACATTCAAAGGGGCCATCCCCTTTGAATGATAAATAGATAAAGGCAATATAGCAAGCCAACCGTCCCATAATTCATGACTATATGGTTCGCGAATTTAGGCAATTTAACGTTATATATATACTAACATTCACTGTGATCGTGCCGCTATCTCATCTTATTGAGATTGGAATTGAAGCCATTTTCGTTTAAGGTTTTGACTGTAGAATAATACAAGCACAAGCTATCTAATTAGACCACATTCACCCATAGGGTAAAGGCCTCTTCATTTCCATCCAGAGCCTTTCAGTCGACTGCCGGTTGGCATCTAACCAACACCACAATGAACTTTCTAAAGGTCAGTGAAAATTAGAACACGGAAAAATCCGAAAAGTAAAGCTATGGCCGGGAATCGAACCCGGATCCTCGTCATTCCGTGACGTGTGCTATACCCCTACACCACCCATAGCAAGGTAGTCTTCGGATTTTTCTACCTTCACCTTTTGTGACTATGCGAATTTTTGTCGCTTAGCGTCATCTGTTTGAATGATGTGTCTGTACGACACAATTACAAACTCCCAATACAATACAATGCAATATGCTTATACGACGCTTTATTGGACAATCATCATATTCATCATCATATGCCAGCCAAAAGCCATCCACGCCTGGACCTGCCTTCTCCAGGAATCTCCACGGTGGGTTTTGTGCTACCCGCAGCCAATAGCTTCCCGTCAATCCTCCAGGAAACCTACTAACATTTCACTTTACAGTACGCGTCACTCCTAAACCTCGTGTTTCAAAGGGCCATCACCCCATCAGTCAAAAATTGACACATTTTAATAGAAACAAAAGGACTGCCAAAAAGTGAAAAATAACCATAGAAATTTCAAACCACAATTGTATTTTCAGTTAGCATAATTATCTGAACGAAGTCGCTGCCTCCGTCTCATCAGTCTCATCCTTTTCTGTAGTCGGTTAATTATTGACTGTTTTCCTTGAAACCTCAAACTCAAATCATGGCCAAAATAAAAATATGTACGTCACATTTGAAGCATAAAATACCGAGCACGCTATATTTTTCTTACAACTGTACAACCCTAAGCTTGTTATAAAAGGGTGCTAGATTAAGGCCATATTTTCCCGGTTTTCGTCAAGTTTTTTTTTACGATTCAAGATAAAATACAACGTCATAAACACGTTATGTTAACGTCTTTACGACTCAAGGTGAAACGTTAGCAAACGTCAACCTCTTAACGTCGGACGTTGAAACTGTTAAATTGTTAACTCCGTATTACGACCTTATAGAGCTTTAAGCGAGATTTATTCCTCGAATATATTTTGTATTTTGCTGGCACACATTTGCGTACAGTCAGTGACAGCTGTGCTTAGTATTGATGGCCTAAATATATCTCTACAGAGTTTGAAACGCGTTAGCGGCTTCTATGGTGTAAGTAGTTTGTGTGGCTTATATGGAAATGAAGGAAGGCTGGCTTTGCATTTAAATGTATGTGTTCCACAGACTTAGTTATTTTGCACGTGTGATCGTGGAGCAGCACGGAAACTGTAGGCGATCCATATCAAAAACTTTACTAATCAACAAAATTAATGCAACAAAGTTTTAATAAATTACGTGTCACATCAAATCTAACAGACGTTGCTTAGTGGTCGAATTAATGCTACTGGTCTTAAATTAAATTTGTGCCAAATACGGTAGCTACGAGATAAATAATGATATTAATTTTAATTTCTGACTTGACCGATTCTATGGACTCAACCGAACGAGTGTATTTTTTGAGTTGAGAGTCGTGGATCGCGTAACTCACTCCAGATTCGGTTTCAGACTGAAGTATTTTTTGATACACACGATTCGGCTCAGCTAACAGTTTTGTATGAAACCAAAATACGCGACTCATTTTACGCAACTACGATACACGCTCAGTCTGCTTATCCGTAACATTAAATAAATTTTTGACTATTCTGTTCAACTATTTTTTCTAATATTGCAAATGAGAAACGAATGGATAGTTCTTTCTCTTTCACGCACAAAACTATAGTTTTATAAACATAACGGATTTCGTTGACATTTATGCACATAGATAACTTACAAGCCGGATTGACACATTCGATATTTCTTGTCCTGAAGGATATCATAGCTCCCGCCACAGGATAACACACCGATTTCGTGCAGACAGTGCCGAGGGTACCAGCTAGTGATATTGTAACTATAACACTTTTGCGCATCACTGTACCGAGTGTACCGTCGTGAGGCCACGGAGCCTTTTGTGATAACACAAGAACACTTACACAGTATTTACGATGCTGAGACTGTGAAATTAATATTCTATTATCACCACATACTTTGCCTTGACATTTTACGTTATTCGGTAAGTAAGTAAGTAAGTAAGTAAAATTTATTTTCCAAAATAGACACGAAATACATACAATGTTAGGAAGTTCAATGACTCCACACTAGGCACAGCCTGTATCGTGGCAGCCAAGAAATATAAAAAAAGACACGGTTACCATTAATTATGAAGCGGTCAGAATAACAAAAAAAAGGAGGTAAAAATAGAAAAAATAAAATCAAAACAATAATTTACTGATGGGAACCCAAATACTAACTAGAAATTAAAAGATAGTAATAATAAATAGATAGATAGCTGCAAATGTGCGTGTGTGTGTGTGTGTGTGCGTGCGTGTGTGTTTGTGTGTGTGTGTATGTGTATGTGTGTGTGTGTGTGTGTGTGTGTGTGTGTGTGTGTGTGTGTGTGTATGTGTGTGTACTATAGTAAACTTGCAGTAGTCCGGGACATAAATCATTAATGAGACGCCCGCTAATAGATGTGCACGCGCAAAACTAGACTGTAAAATGCGCGTGAGACACGAATGTGTGCAAATAACCTTATAAAACTGTCTAATAATAAATGTCGGCGACGGCTAGTGACACAGACAGCTGCGAGTTATTACGTTTAGTATATGTAGCTGGTGTACCAGTATTTGCGAGGATCCAGATATATCAGTTCTATAGTTTTACCCTCTACACAAAAACTAAGTTTACTTATTCATTATATGACTAATACCTTCTGACTGCGACTTCCTCTGCATAGAATTATATATATAAACCTTCCTTTTGAATCACTCTATTAAAAAAACCGCATCAAAATCCGTTGCGTTGTTTGAAAAATCTAAGCATACAAAGGGATAGTGAGACAGCGGAAAGCGCCGTTGTTTTATAATATGTAGTGAAGAAGAGAAGATTGCTATGTACATTGTTGTGTATTTTAAACTTGATGTTAAATTAGGACTATTAAAAACGTAAATTAAATACTTGAATAAACTTCGGCAACTGAACATTGTACAAGAGAAAATCAGAAAACAATGTACAGAGTTTAAAATGTTTAGGTTCTCTTTTGCATAAATTATCGACATACTTTTGTCAGGGTAGCTATAAGTTCTTGGTTTATAAAATAAATGTTCATTATGCATTTCGATTTTTTTTTGATAAATAAACCAGGATTGACAGTTAAATCGAGTTTTTTTTCTACTAAGTAACTCCAGTCAAAATTCGTATTTTATATTTTTCTCCTAGCTCATTTTTCTTAACCCAGTTTAAGTAAGCAAAGGCGTATTTCATTATTCATTAAACCAGGGGTCACCAACCGAACTCCTTAAAAGGGTGCGTAAAAGCGCCTATTAAAAACTCATCAGGCTTGAAGAATGTCCTTTAAGACGAGTAATTACTCCCAGACCCTTGATAAGACTTATCTTTACTACTCGGAGTCTTGGCAGTCACCTTGACTTAGTGACTTCATTTGTAAAGCTTAAGTTAGTATGTGTTAAGTTGAGAATTTAAAAAATTCTATTTTTTTGACAATATTGGTAATTTTGGCTTATTTCTGCTCAGAAGCATGAATACTATAGTTTCTCATTCAAGAAAAAAACCTCCTTAATTTTACAGTCTTTTTGCCGTCGGTTTTGGTACTTCCTCATAATTATAATATGTAAGCAAAGTAATAAAATTGACCAGGGGACACATTTTTTCCCGTATCAATAGTGTTGTTGATTTTGAGTAGAAATAATCACATTTGTTTATTGTGCTCTTTATTTATTTATTTTAAGTAGTATATTTTATTGATATATATTATAGGTAGTATAAAGTAGTTTATTGACTGGTAGGTTTTAGTAGTTTATGTATTATATTTGGTAAAGTTATGTATTGTGGCTCTCAGTGTTTGCAATTTTTAAACTCACTCGTCCATCCCTAATATAATATTCCTTTCATCCACTCAAAGGTTGACTGGAAGAGATCCCTTAAAGGGATAAGTCCGCCTTTGTGCATGTATCTCAGTGTTTGTCAATTGTATTTTGTCGTGTTTATTTTGCACAATAAAGAGTTTACATACATACATACATATCAATTGTTTCTGAAACACGGTAAAGATAAGCTAATACAAATGCCGCCACAAAGGCTCTAGGTGCACTATGACATGCGCACCGACAACCAATCGCATGAACATATCAATTTTACTAGACACCTGACAAGCCTAACCATTTAAAATCCCTTTCTCCACACATCCCGCATGTTTTAAAGGTGAAAGTCACCATATCACAAAGTTTACGATCGTCATTACCTTCGAATTTCCCGGTTACGTAATAAGATTCATGGATACTTAAAATAAGGGACTCGAAGTTAATAAAAGTCCGGAATTCGGTATATTTGAAGTAGGATTTTGTGAGACGCATCCCGTGGGATGTTTGCGAAATTTGATTGAAGATTAATGATGAGTTTTGGGGCCGCTAAATAGGTAGGTAATGACGCATAAAGTCTCTCTGTCAAGACCTACCTCTGTGTGTGTAAAATTGGTTTCTGTTTTGGAAAAATAATTTTACTTTACTTATATGACATTAAAGGCTCAAACAATGCGAGTGCCTATTAGCGGAAAGCTTGTTATAACTAATTATAACATAAGATAGTAATCCTTTAATCCACCTTCGAAGTCTTCAAAGCGTAACAGCCATAGTATAAATCCAATACATCATCCACATACAACGCACTGATTTCGCACACGCATAAGCGAGCCCATGGGTTCTTGTCCGCTAATGATGATACACTATGTGTAATAGCAAAGCGAATCTATAAACGAACATTTATATTAATTACACAAACGGATAACTTACGTATAAAAGTCGGGTTATGCTCGACATGTTTTGGACTAGTTCGTAGTCTTTCCTCTTGAAGCGCTCGCGGCAGTGAGTTACTTGAGTTATCCGTCTGTGTACGTATATGATAGAGTCTCACAGTAGTTTCACGTTGAAAGAACATTGGTCTACTATATCTATGTCGTGTATTTTATGGTAACTATCAGACTTATACAGAAGTATGCGCCCACGCACACGTTGTCAAGCAAACCAACGTCACTACACTCATTCATGTCAGCGTATGTTTGTTGTAAAGTATCCGCTCTTAATTGCGCATAAACGGATAAATCACGTATAAAAATTCGAGTGATGCTCGACATGTTTCGGACTATTTCGTAGTCCTTCCTCTCGGAGCGCTCTTTATTGTGCAAAATAAACAAAAGAAATACAATTGACAAACACTGAGATACATGCACAAAGGCGGACTTATCCCTCTAAGGGATCTCTTCCAGTCAACCTTTGAGTGGATGAAAGGAGTATTATATTAGGGATGGACGAGCGAGTTTAAAAATTACCAACACTGAGAGCCACAATACATAACTTTACCGAAAGAATACATAAACTCCTAAAACCTACCAGTCAATAAACTACTTTATACTACCTATGATATATATCATTAAAACATACTACGTAAAATAAATAAATAAAGAGAGTTTGTTGGATCAAATACTGGTTTTAAACTGTGACACAACTAATCCTAACACAATTCGCTGTCTTATACCGAATCCGCACAATGGATCAACTTGAGCCAACTTCTGATTAGGTCTTACGCTGAGTTTAACGAACAGACTGACGACGAGAACAATAAGTTCGTTGTACAAATGATTATTACGAATGGAAAATGGGACGTACAGAGCGAAGCAAATAGGGAGAATTTGAGAGCCCAAAACGTAATTGTAGAGACACTAAGAAATTCAGACAACCGCTTGTCATAATGTCTAGTTTCTATTGACCTGTCAATCGTTCGAAGGTTAACTAGAAGAAATCCCTTTAAGGGATAAGTTTGCCTCTGTACGTTTAACTTATTTTGCATGTCCCTTCATTATGTTAGTGGCTTTCAATGTTACACACGGAAACTTGCATAATGCATACAAATCAATTTTTAGATTAACCTCATTAAAATGTCTAAATGTCAGTGAAAATTAGCACACGTAAAAAAATCCGAAAAGTAAAGCTATGGCCGAGAATCGAACCCGGACCCTCGTCATTCCGAGACGCGTGCTATACCTATACCACTCATAGCAGGTGGGTAAGCCTGCAAATTTTTCTATCTGTTACTAGCTGACCTTATTAGGGGAGAAGTGGCATGAAAGAGCCAGGTTTTGAAAGACCCACTTGCATTATTTCGGTAATTTTAGAACAGATTTGGTTGGCAATATTATTTTTAGGTGGCAACACTGATTTCCTGTCCTCCACAAACAGCAGGTGGTAATATAATGAAATTGTAATAATACCGCGAGTTTCATGGCCCGTAAGTCACGTAGCCCCATAAACGACATAGCACAGTTTTATTGAAGTCCCGAGCCCTTTAGGGAGTGATCCGACAAATAAATATTCCCGTTTAATACGACATTCTGGATTTTTTTATTGGAAAAACCCTTTTGTAATAAGATATTCGGTTATTGGAGTGATTGACTCGTGTGTTCATTGGGCTTCGGAAGCTTCGAATGGCGATGTGTTTAACGAAAGGAACCTTATTCGTGTTTATTGAAGTGAAATATTTCGGAAAGGGCTGTTGACATTAGGTAGAATACTCGGCCATATTACACTTGATCTTCTCGGCTAACTTCGGTTTCGTATAGAGCGTCGTCTCGCTCTAACTTATGTGACGCCAATTTATTGTCTCTTTCCAAAGACCGAAGTACATTATGGCCGGGTACTGTATTTATTTATTTTTAAAGTGCGTTGATTAATTGGATAGTTTTTCAGACGATATTATTATTTCGTAGCGTAAAACGCCAATGACAAATATCAAATACCATGGGATAAAATTATACCATTTGGCCTAGTTTACCACACTATTGTCTAAATAGGTGCATTAAAAAAAGGCCCAAACTAAGCGAAGCGGGGTAGGCAGAGCCCTAAGGTAACAAGACCTAAAGGCTACGTTTAGCATGATTATGGGCGTATAGGTGGAAAGGGGAATCAAAACTGATGGGTAGCCGCATCGCCTATAACATGATACCTAAGATTTTCGCCCATTCCCTCGATATTCTTCCATGCTGGTCTGGGAGTAAAGAAAAAACATAGAATGTACCAGTTTTTCTCTTCCCGCGCAGATAGTAAAAGCCAATCGAAGGATTTTTTCGGATCCCTATCAATTACATTCCGAAACTTACATTCATTCGACTGCTGTCACCCAACCGTTTAAATGAAACCCGAAATTATTCAAAAGGTTCAAAACCGGAACCGAACCCGGCCAATTACTTTGACAGCATTTTTAAGGCGGACCCGATGTCCAATTAACTTGACCACGGTTTAATTGAATATCGAACTACCAGCTTTTATCGGAACAGAATCTTGATGTTTAAAGTAAAAGGATATAAATAAGCAACAGTTCTTTTTCACTTGACTGCGGCAAAGTCATAGGAAGGGTTATGATTTTATTGAGCCCTTGTAGCACTGTGATACCAAAAATAAAGTTAATATAATGAAAACAATAGAAATAGACTCTTTCATGTCCGCCGTTTGCCCTCTAGCCTTTCTTTTGAACCCCCTCCACTCTTACGTATTAATTGCTTCCATGCTGGTCTGGGAGTATAGAAAAAACATAAATGTACCAGTTGCTTCTCCTCCCGCGCAGATTGTAAAAGCCCATCGTGGGAATGGGCATAGGAATAATATAGCGGCTAGCTACCCATCACTATTTTGATTCCCCTTTCCACCAATACGCCCACAATCATGCTAAGCGTGGCCTCTGGGTCTTGTCACCTTATATAGGCTCTGTCTACCTCGTAAGGGAGAAAGACGTGATTTATGTATGTATGTACTCGTATTAATTCACTCTTCCCTCTCATTCTTCCATCTCAGTCATTCCGCTCTGTCTCAGACACATTCCTGCTTATACCTACCGTTTCCAATCACCTGTTCTTTTTTTTAATTAGCCCGAAATATAGTCCTACTGCTGGGCAAAGACCTCTCCCCTAGACTCCCAATACTCCCTGTAAGCTTTTATGTATGTATAATATAATTATAGTATTGTAAGGATCATAACTATTACAGCGATTACTTATTTTTGTACCACTAATCACAATAGGCAAAAGATTAGATATGGCTCACGTGACCTTGATAAAGAAAGATTCTGGAGACGTCCGTCTGCCGCAAGCGCCACGATGTCAATGCCAGGCCAGGCGATGACTGTGTGTCCGCTCGCCTACCCTACCGCTAGCTAGGTAGGTAGCCAGGTACGGATGGTGACAGTGACAGTTAAAGGTGGCGCCAGACGGATAGCGCTTACACGGCCTCTCCTGACAGCGTGTCGTCCTCGACCCGTTCTCGAGTGGTGTTGCTCTGAACCGGGGAGTCTACCACGGGCGACTCAGCATGCGAGTCCTCTGGTGACGCGGATGGATCGGCGGCCGCTGTAGAAGAAGACGCTTCACCATCTTCTAAGTTTTCACCCGGATGTTAATTCGTTTGTTGGCAGTAGGAGCTGTTGTGGACTCTGGCCAACGAAAGCTCGGCCTTCACCTGAAACATACTTGACGCAGACCGTAATCGTATGTGTAAAAAGCACAACACACGCAGACCGTTATCATACGTGACGTATACAAACCATTCAACACACAGACCGTAATCATATGTGTAAAAAGCACTACACACGCAGACCGTTATCATACGTGATGTGTACAAACCGTTCAACACACAGACCGTAATCATGTGTAAAAAGCACAACACACGCAGACCGTTATCATACGTGATGTGTACAAACCGTTCAACACACAGACCGTAATCATGTGTAAAAGCACAACACACGCAGACCGTTATCATACGTGATGTGTACAAACCGTTTAACACACAGACCGTAATCATGTGTAAAAAGCTCAACGCACGCAGACCGTTATCATACGTGACGTGTACAAACCGTTCAACACACAGACCGTAATCATGTGTAAAAAGCACAACACACGCAGACCGTTATCATACGTGGCGTGTAAAAACCGTTCAACACACAGACCGTAATCATATGTGTATAAATCACAACACACGCAGACCGTTATCATACGTGGCGTGTACAAACCGTTCAACACACAGACCGTAATCATATGTGTATAAATCACAACACACGCAGACCGTTATCATACGTGGCGTGTACAAACCGTTCAACACACAGACCGTAATCATATGTGTATAAATCACAACACACGCAGACCGTTATCATACGTGGCGTGTACAAACCGTTCAACACACAGACCGTAATCATATGTGTATAAATCACAACACACGCAGACCGTTATCATACGTGGCGTGTACAAACCGTTCAACACACAGACCGTAATCATGTGTAAAAAGCACAAACAACGCAGACCGTTATCGTACGTGTGTGCAGTAACAGGTGCCCAGAAGATTACCTTGAAAGAAACAAGTTACTTACTTTTAAAAATTCCGGCACCGTCATTATAAAATTCACTCACAAAGTAAATTCACAAAAATGTATCAAAAGCAGTAAACAACCACTAAAAAAAAAACAAAAAGAAGCAATCGCTGGTTTTCTTTTTTTTTCGAACGCAAAACACTGTAACGGTTTTCTTAATCTAAAATTAGGTGGGTATAGCACGTAATAAATCATTCGGGTAATGCACTCACTGTGGGCAAACCTGTTCTTTATCCCACATCTGATGTAAGGATCATAACTATTACAGCGATTACTTATTTTTGTACCACTAATCACAATAGGCAAAAGATTAGATATGGCTCACGTGACCTTGATAAAGAAAGATTCTGGAGACGTCCGTCTGCCGCAAGCGCCACGATGTCAATGCCAGGCCAGGCGATGACTGTGTGTCCGCTCGCCTACCCTACCGCTAGCTAGGTAGGTAGCCAGGTACGGATGGTGACAGTGACAGTTAAAGGTGGCGCCAGACGGATAGCGCTTACAGTATGGTAAAAGCCCATCGAGGGAATGGGCAAGTCTTAGGAATCATGTTATAAGCGATGCGGCTCAACCCATCACTATTTTGATTTCCCTTTCCAGCTGTACGCCCTTAATCATGCTAAACGTGGCCTTAAGGTTTTCTTACCTTAGGCTCTGTCTAAACCGTAAGGGATAAAGACGTGATATATATGTATGTATGTATAAAATTATATGCAGCCCAAATAAAATTACGCTCTTTTATCCAATTTAAATACATCCTTTGATAAACCTAGAGCCATCCATCCGCGGGTTCGCCTTCCACAAGCATACAGACTAAAGTACACTGGAGTCCCTTTGAAGGTATGCTTATAACCCGAGTAATAGCTTCAAAGTCTTCAATGGTCATAATAAAAACCGGGATAAGTGCACCTCTAGAGGGCTGATTTATTTATTTATTAACTTTGGCACACACAATAATTTGTAAGCATGTGATGCAGTAGTGTAAATAATTAAGACTAAACATCATTTACAATTGAGGGAATGGGCGAAATTCTTAGGAATCAAGTTATAGGCGACGCGGCTAGCAACCCAACTATTTTGATTCCTTTTTCCACCTATACGCCTACAATCATGCTAAACGTGGCCTTTAGGTTTTGTTACCTCAAGCTCTGTCTACCCCGTAAGGGATATAGACTTGATTTGTGTGTGTGAGTGTGTGTATCATTTACAATTGAAAACTATGTGTAAAAAAATAGAACACATTGCATTAGGTACTTTATAAAGAACTAGCAGTTGTCCGCGATTCCGTCTGCGCAGAAACGCTATCCCGCGGGAACTATGCAATTTTCTGGGATAAAAACTATTCTATATCCTTCCCCGGAACTCGAACTATCAGTATTCTGTACACCAAATTTCAACTAAATCGGTCCAGCGGTTTAAGCGTCAAAAGGTAACAGACAGACAGACAGAATTACTTTCGCATTTATAATATTAGCAGAGACTAGTTGTTGCCAGCGTCTTTGTCCGCGCCGCGCAGAATCAAAATTATGTAGTGACATTTTTAAACCACCTTAGTCCGGCCCTGTCGTAAAATTCTTTCATAGCGGATTACTATGACGTCTTAATGCGATTCAATATCGGCTCAGTTCAGGTTTAAGCTGTCATTTTAAGTATGGATCTGACACGAGCGAACCTAAACTGAATCGGAATTGAATCGCATTAAGACGTCATGGTAGCCCCCCAGCAAAGCTATTCGGTAAGCAGGATAGATACGGCGCGAGCGTGCGTAGGTGCTTACCTGATTATATTGCCGTGTGTACCAAATTTCAGCGCAAGCCGTTCAGAGGTTTAATGAGTTGATCGAATACTCAGTCACGGCTGCCTTTTATATACAGGTATTTATTTACTGAGCATAATTAATTTTACTACATAATTAAGTATGTAGTAAAATTAAATCTAATGCGATAACTAGGGTTATTAAAGCAGAAGTTCAAAGAATTTTATCATTAAAATACCAGAAACATAAAAACTTATTTACCTTCATTGCAGTCCGGCAAACTTAGGAATAATTACAGACAAGAAAACTCCAAGTATTACAACTAATAAAGAACCTGCTTCAACTAGCAAAGTTAAGAAGTTATTCGCCTTGCTTAGGAAAATGGTGGCGAAATTCAACGTTGAAACTTCACTTAAAATCACACGGAGAAAATGTCCCAGGAAAGTTGGAGGCGAAAAGAAAATTAATTAAATGTAACGCTGGCAGCGCATCTCGAAGAACGAAGATAAAAATTGTTTTAAGTTTATGGTGGACATTTACCCTTTAGTAGGTACGTTTAATGACTAGATACCAGCGGAACGGATTGCTGAACTTTAATTAGTAATTTTACAAAGGAAATTAAATGCAGTAAGCATAAAAACTTAATTAAATAGTACCTATTATTAAAACTGTCGTCAGATCTCATTTACAGAAACTTCAAATCAAACGCACTATTATTAAATCGGGAATGAACCGACTGGTTTCGATCTTTCTGGAAAATATTCCTCAATCTTCCTCTGCGCCTGCGCAGTAGCTGTGAGGAAACTGGGGTGAGTGGGATACTTACTGCATCTATGGCTGCACCGTCAATATAAGGAGTTGAATCAATAATACCGAAGGATGGTAAACAAAAAACGCGATGCCATCAAACTTAATTAGCTTGTCTTTAAATTAGCTTAGAAACTTTCAATTTAAGAACAACAGGCCTCCACGATGAAGCCAAAAACCCAGCGACTATAGCCAAGTACTCATCTGCGACTTGTAATTGTAAATGTTGCATATTGTAACCACAAATCCTTATGGTGGCGTTTCGCTCGCGGCAGGCTCTCGAGCCACATTCACACTACGGTTGTAACGGAACTTCGCCTCCGCCTCCGATACTGCGGAAACTCCGCAAGAAATAATAGCTTCGCCTCCGCCTCCGCCTCCGCAACTTTTGTGCGGAGTTGCAACGGAGGTTTATTTGCGTCACGGTCATAAATTACGACTCATAAATCTCATAATCATAGAAGAAACCAAGAATCAACGAGTGCGCGGCGGGAACACACGACAGGAATCCACCTGTCAAGATTCTTGGACAGGCGTAAAAAAAAAGTTGATACCATAAACCATAAATTACTATTTTTCCACATCCACTTTTATCTTCGCATCCGCGTCCATTAACCTCCGCATCCGCGGAACCGAAATTCGTCGCCTCCGCATCCGCCTCCGCCTCCGCTAAGAAGGCCTCCGTTACAACACTAGTCCATACTATAATTTGGTTACTGTAACGTGCAATTGTTACAGTTACAACTCGCAAGAGTACCCGCTTATTGCGGTTAATAAAACTATAAAATAATATAAAGTACAAACATGACAGATACAGACACGTAAACGTGGACACGCACGCTAGCACGCGCAAACCAAACGATCCACAGATAACTGTTACATTTCCACTGACTTTGTGCAGATTATCTTTCTATGGCGCTACTAACACTTAGCAACAATTCGAAACAAGAGAAATCCCCGTGTTCGCTCAACGGAAAACGTTATTTATAGACATAGCCGAACGCATTGCGTGCATCTCCGAACATAATTATCAACCAAGTGAAAATATACTTTCATTCAATGGAAAACGAACATGGAAAATCGGAAGCAGTACTACCTGGTATTAGGCGAAGGGAAAATTACTTGCCATCCACTGTCATTTGACGCTATTGTGCATATTACCCGTTCCGACGCTTTGTATGCACTAGTTGCTAATTCAATAATGTGTGGCAATGAAAGTAAGTTTTTGTTGTTTAGAGCTGCAATTGGCTCGAGTGCTAATGGGCATGCATTAGCGGGTCTGGCAGACTAAGAGTATGTTGGGACCTCAGAATAATGGACAAGCGTAGTGTTTTAAATATACTAAGTGAGCTTCTGGGAGGTTTTATGTATTATTTAAACAAAGCTTAAAGCTCCGCGATATAGTGAAGTCAAGTCGTGAAGCACAGGGACACAGGTACAGGTTAGGTTTAGTTACATTGAGCTCTGCCTACCCCGTAAGGGATAAAGACTTGATATACTTAAATTACCATGGCAAGGTTTTCAATACTGTAAGCATTTCGCGCAGAAACTACTTTCATATACTCGTATTACATTTAAATTATCTTATTCGAAAACTACGACCAAACCGCTCATGGATTTTTTTACTTAGAGCAAGTCTGAATAAGTAAGCGAAAATTTGGGTGCTTTTGATTTCCATTTGCTTAGATTAATGTTTCTCCCTTGTGCTATAACGTTATGTTGAAGACGTTGCATGAATATTTAAATCTGCTTTGTTTTACTTCAACCCTTTGAGCAAGTCTATTTCAATAAATTATGTTCATGCTCGCTCTACGTAAAATTTAAAGGTACCCATTTAAAAGGCAAATTTTATTTAGTAAGCAAATGACGATAAATCTTAAACGGAATATTTTTGAGACATGCTCGTATACATGCACACCATCACGCCTTTCTCCATACGGGTAGGCAGAGACTACTTTATTCCACTTACGACAACCCTGACAGACCTCTTTCGCTTCATCCATTTTCATCAATTCCTTCATACGGAACGCGTCGTTCGGTCCCCTTTCTTAACTTACGTTGGACTGGTTTATTTGTTAATGGCTAACACGGTTTGACTTCTTTCGTGTTTCATTAATACACCAAAACTAGATCTCAAAGCAAAGCTAACTCATATCAGATCCAGACGGGGTTAGCGTTTCGAATATTTACATTTTGCGTGTCTGGGAGTAATAAGGCGGGTATAATATTGGGTTTGCCAAGTTCCAGAACTAACGAGTCAGCGCTAACAAGTTCGGTATAAGCTTGAAACCTTGATAGAATAACTGTTTTACAATAAGTAATCCTACTAATAATATAAATGCTAAAATTTGTGAGGACATTATTGATTCGTGGATGGACAAACACCTGGATCTGGATGAAATTTGGAACATAAATAGATTATACTCTGGAATAACACATTTTAAACTTTTTATCCCAGAAAATTGCATAGGTGCCGCGGGATAGCGCGAATTCTTGGCAGGCGAAGTCGCGGGTAACAGCTAGTCTGTATGTAGAAGGCAACCTAGACTGACTGATCGATCAACGCATAGCTCTACCCACCGCAGCACTTAACAGATTGTGCTGAAATTTGGCACGGAAAGAAACCTGGCGACAAAGCTGGATTAAGATTAATGATGGATGAAGATTGTTTTTTTGTATTCAATTATCCTATGGCGGTATCCCACTGCTGGGCAAAGGCGTCTCCTCTCAACCTTGACGAGCTATGCTACAATTATTTTTTTTGCCGTGACAAAGTCGTGCTCGTATGAAATAATAACCAGGATTCTTCTTTTAAATCTGCCAGACCTTCGCTGACTGGCATAAAATTAATAAAAAAAACCCACGCATTAATCAAGTACCTAATCAAACCGTTAATTTTTTTTGCCTAAAATGCCTTACGTAACTTTGGAAAAGTGCTGGACCGACTTCTACCAAACATGGCTAAGAACCACCGCGAGGAAACTGGCTTTCGAATGAAAATAACCACACACACACAGAGAGAGAGAGAGAGTGAGAGAGAGAGAGAGAGACAGATAGAGAGATAGAGAGAGAGAGAGAGATCGACGTCTTAACCCTCTTTTTGCATAAGGGGTTAAGAAGGCAAGAGGTTTTCAAGATTAGGTAAGTAGGATTAGGGTAGGATTAGGTAGGTAGGTTATTTCTTGTATTGGTTGTCTGGAAGAGATCGCTATTAAGCGATAAGACCGCCTATTGTCTACTTTGTTCTTTGATTCTGTATTGTTTTGTACTGATTTGTGGTGTTCAATAAAGAGTATTTGTATTGTATTGTACTGTATTAGGTACGACGATGAAAGCGGTGAATATCGCTTAAATTTTCAGACTTGGGAAAATCGACGTTATAAATCCGTTTGAAGCAGATGCTTGTTAAGTTTCCAAGCAACTTAACCTTTCGAACCGCCTCACAATGCTTCGCTTTCTTCGAATTTGTCATATGTTTTGTATTAGAGGCTGTATAGCGCCTGACTATATACTGGCTGTAAATATAATCTATTTACATGTATGTAAGTGTTTAAACGGTTGTCTAAGCAACACCGAATGTTGTGCTTAGACATAACAATAACATTGTATTGTGATTGAGAGACTGACGTGCGTACACACGTCAGGGCCTGTTTTTATAGTTTTCCTTTAATATACATATTTACTGTTAAATCTGGCTGCTCATTTCCACATAATCTCATTTGGTTATGGGCCCAGGACCTCAGCAGCCCAGAAATAACGTGAAAAGTTATTAAAGTGGAAATAAAAGTGTTTTGAAGCTCGTGAAAATTTTCTCCGTGACATAATGTCAGATGAAAACAGCTGTTCGATTGGCATGAGCGGAATTAAAAAATTGAAGGGTTCGTCTGATTACCCGAACTGGAAATTCTTGGTGAGGAATTACTTAGAAAATAAAAACTGGTGGGAAGTAATTTCAAAGGATGTGGTAGACGAAGATGTGGACAGGAAAGCACGAACAACGATTTGTTTATTGTTGGAACCGGAGTGCTTTACTCATGTCTACAATGCCAAATCTGCCAAAGATGTCTGGAGTAATCTGCAGAGAGCTTACGAAGACAAAGGTTGGGGAAGACGAATCTGCATTCAACGAGAGCTGTTCAGTAGCAGGTTAGAACATTTTGACTGCATTGAAAGCTACATTGCAAGAGTTACGTTTCTTGCACAGCAACTTTCGGATATTGATTCACCGATTCAAGAGGACTGGATCATATCGATTTTGCTCGGTGGCCTGACCCCTGAGTACAGCCCCCTCATCATGGCTGTAGACAACAGCGGTACCGAGATCACGTACGAGCAAATCAAAACGAAATTGCTGCAAGAAGGAAGTAGACAGAGCAAGATGAACATAAACCACGAACAAGCCCTAATCACTAGAAGAGCACAGAACGATGCCAGATCTCGCACTAAACCCGATGATCGTAAGCAGAAGTTTGTTTACAAGTGCTATAAATGCCATAAGCAGGGACACAAAGCGTCCGAATGCGAAGAGCGGAAGAGAACCGCGAATGTCTGCCTGAATGCAAAGGAGGCGATAAACAAAGACAAGTGGTATCTCGACAGTGGATGTTCAAATCACATGACTCATGATAAGAGCAGGTTGTTGTCTTACAAACCCGAGAACGGCAACATGAAAATTTCGGTAGCGAATGGTGAAAAGCTACGCGTGCAAGGACGAGGGAACGCTGAACCTAAAGTCAGCGACGAACAGAAATTATCCTTGAATAATGTTTTACATGTTCCCGATTTATCCATGAACTTAATCTCAGTTAGCGATTTGACCAAGAAGAATTATTGCATTAATTTTGACAAAGGAGGTGGTTGCACGATTCAAAGACAGAATCGACCTATTGCAAGATGTCATGAAGTTGACGGAATTTACGAGTTGGAGGAAAACAAAAACAACGTCGTCAATTTGACATTGTCAAAACAAAATGAAAATATTTCGAACATTTGGCATAAACGACTGGCGCATTTAAATGAAAAATACATGAATAAATTGAAAAGCCTTGTTACGGGAATGGAATTTAGAAGTTGTGATTTGACTGAACCATGTATTGCGTGTATTGAAGGGAAAACATGCAAGATTCCCTTTAAAAACAAAGGTACGAGAGCGGACGAGATTTTACAGCTCGTGCACTCTGATCTTTGTGGACCGATGGAAGAACCATCGTTCGGAGGTTCGAGGTATGTCCTACTATTTATTGACGATTATACTCGGAAGACGCATGTTTATTTTTTGAAAAATAAAAGTCAAACTTTCGATAAGTTCCGTGAATATAAGGCGGAAGTTGAGAAAGAGACGAGTAAGTCAATAAAATGCCTTAGATCTGACTGTGGAACAGAGTATTGTAATGGTCCATTTAATAAATTTTTGAAGTCTGCAGGAATTAAACACCAGAAGACCGTGCCCTATACACCAGAGCAAAATTCTGTTGCGGAAAGGGCGAACCGTACCATTATTGAGAAGGCGAGGACATTGTTATCGGAAGCAAAATTGAGCAAAAAGTATTGGGCAGAGGCTGTTAATACAGTTGTATACTTGAAGAACAGAAGTCCAACGAAAGCTTTGAGCGATGCTGTACCTGAGAAGCTTTGGACTGGAAAAGATGTAGATGTGAGTCATCTGAAAATCTTTGGTTGTTTGGCTTTTAGTTTAAAACCAAAACAGAAGCGACGCAAACTAGACATGAAAACGGAACCGACGATATTTATTGGATATCCAGATAATCAGAAAGGATATCGTTTAATGAATCCGAAGACAAGGCAAATCACTACAGCGAGAAATGTACAATTTTTAGAAAATGTTTTTCTTCAAGATGTGAAAAGTGACGATTCTGTCGTACGCTTAAGCCTGGATTCAGAGTCGATTGTTCAGTCTAGTGTACGCAATGACAGCAACAGTGGAGCTGGACCTTCGGAGGCGCATGACAACGGTTCGTCAAGTGACGTTGTCAACCAGGAGAGTGTACCGAATACACCAGAGCAGAGAGTACCTGAAGAGGAAGTTGCTGAAGAGGAAGTGACGTTACCTCAACCGATTGAAAAGAGGTATCCTCAAAGGGAGCGTAAGCCAGTCGATCGTTATGGCTGTAACGTCATGTACGCGATGGAAAGCGTGATAGATGACGATCCATTGACTGTTGAAGAAGCGTTGGCGAGGCCTGATAGTGGTTTGTGGCAGAAGGCGATGGACGACGAGCTACAATCACTGAAGGAGAATCAAACCTGGAAGTTAGTCGACCGTCCAGCTGATAAGAAGCCAATACAATGCAAATGGGTATTCAAAGTCAAGAGAGACAGCGATGGCAAGGTAACCAAGTACAAAGCTAGATTGGTAGCCAAAGGCTTTACGCAGGTACGTGGCGTAGACTATGGTGAAACTTATTCTCCTGTAGTTAGAAGCTCTACATTGCGAATGTTATTTTCACTAGCGGTTGAATACGATTGGTTTATTGATCAATGGGACGTTACTACTGCTTTCTTATACGGAAAAATTAAAGAAGACATTTATATGCTCCAGCCTAAAGGAGCAGTAGCCAAAGGTCAAGAAACCAAAGTATGTAAGCTTCAGCGATCGTTGTATGGGTTGAAACAAGCATCGAATGCTTGGTTCAACGAATTAGACAAAGAGATGCTAGCGTTAGGTTTTATTCAGTCAATACAAGAACCGTGTTTGTACCAGAAGCATCTTAAAAATAACAAGAGGCTAGTGGTAGTAATTTATGTTGATGACATTTTCGTATTTGGGAATTGTGAACGCGAAAAGCAAAAATTAAAAACTGGTTTGCTTGAAAAGTTCAAAGTGAAAGATCTAGGCGCGGCTAGACATGTTTTAGGAATGCGACTGAGGCGGGATAAAGATGTTATTCATCTTGATCAGGAGCAGTTCATCTTAAATATATTGAACGACTTTAACATGACTGATGCGAAGCCGGTTAGTACTCCAATGGAGGTGGGAATCAAGCTGGAAAAGTCAGCTGATTCGCACTGTAATCTGCCATATCAAAGTTTGATAGGATGTCTTAATTATTTAGCCTGTAATACGCGGCCGGACATAGCGCATGCAGTAAGTGCACTTTCGCAGTTCAATTCGTGTTACGATGAAACACACTTTAAATGCGCAAAGCGAGTCCTTAGGTATTTGAAGGGTACGTCTAACCTCTGTCTTAACTTTAAGAAGTCGGGGGATTTAGACTTACGAGGCTATGTAGACGCAGATTGGGGTGGAGCGCTAGATAGAAAATCTTTCACTGGTCTAATTTTTAAATTAGGTAAGAATGTCGTGACATGGGAGAGTAGGAAGCAGGCTACCGTATCCTTGTCCTCCACAGAAGCAGAATACGTAGGACTTAGTCAGGCTTCAAAGGAAGCGCTTTACCTGCGTAGTTTACTGGACAGTCTTCTTTTAACTGTAGATAGTAAAAAGGCGGTTGTAATCTACAACGACAACCAGTCTGCGCACAAAATTGCAACTAACAAAATGATGCATAACAGAACAAAGCATATTGACATAAAGTATCATTTTATACGGGAATGTGTTCTGAAAAATCAAGTAGAGATCAGGTACATGGCAACCGATAAAATGATAGCTGACATTCTAACTAAGTCCGTGCACAGCCCGAAACTGAAAGAGTTTTTAGGACAGTTTTCTTTGATAAATTATTCTAATAAGGGGGCGGACGTATAGTTGTTGTTATAATTGTTTTATGTTTGAATTGTTTTGTGTAGGTATTAGATTAATTTATTTTTCTTGATGGCTATGCGGTTATTCATTTGTTAGGTTTAGGTTTTGTATGTTTTGTTTTATTTGTAATAATGTGAAGAGTACAGGCAAGTACTGTATGTTTTATAGCTTGTCTGTATGTGTGTATGTCTGTATCATGTAATAGATTAAGGGGGCGTATTAGAGGCTGTATAGCGCCTGACTATATACTGGCTGTAAATATAATCTATTTACATGTATGTAAGTGTTTAAACGGTTGTCTAAGCAACACCGAATGTTGTGCTTAGACATAACAATAACATTGTATTGTGATTGAGAGACTGACGTGCGTACACACGTCAGGGCCTGTTTAAAAACTAAACTAAAACTAATCTTAAAATAAAGTAATTAAAAAAGGAGGGGCCCCCGTGCCATAGTTCCACAGACGCTGGCAGCATTCCCCTTTTGGACAGCCATACTAATACGCTGTCCAAGGAAGCCGCCAGCTCTGCGGTCACCCGTAGCGTCTATTAGCCTCTTCAAAATATCTTTGAAGAGGCTAATAAACGCTAGGACCCCATGCACCAAGGGTCTCAACCCCGAAAGGGACAAAGTTATATTCGGTGCTGAGACCCCTATATTTCTTTATCTTGCCTGAAAATTTTCTATACTAAAATACCTACTTAGGAATCATGTTTCTTCCATGCTGGTCTGGGAGTAAAGAAAAAACATAGAATGTATCAGTTGCTTCTCTTTCCGCGCAGATGGTAAAAGGCCATCAAGGGAATGGGCGAAAGTCTTAGGAATCATGTTATAGGCGATGCGGCTAGCAACCCATCACTATTTTGATTTTGATTTCCCTTTCCACCTATATGCCCTTAATCATGCTAAACGTGGGCTTAAGGTAAGGTAAGGGATAAAGACGTGATATATCTATGTATGTATCATGTTATAGGCGATGCGGTATGCGGATAAAAACAGTTGACAATACTAATAAAAGGTCTTTCCACATCAACGCACGGCATAACTGTCACCTATTCTACTTCAAAACAAATCACCACTTAAATAACTTTATCTCAAGCAAGTTAACAAATCGGTAACGTTTTTACGACCGCTATATCACCACCTAGCGTCGTATCGTAAAAACTGGGACCGCAAATGGGTTACTAGACCTACGGCCGATAACCGCTCTCTACCTCTAACGCTAGGTTTACACGGGTTTAGTAGCTAAAGGTAAGTTCTGGTAATTTCATTTTTTTAAATCTTTTATTGATAAAGAAAGGAGGCTTTAGTCGCTGAGCGACGATGTCAGCCTTCGTATTTGTAGAATCCGCCTATTGTCTACTATTTGTTCTTTGATTCTGTATTGTTTTGTACTGATTTGTGGTGTTCAATAAAGAGTATTTGTATTTTGATCCTGTTATTAGCGAAAGAAGTGTAAATTGTCATTCTTATTAATGCGCAACTAAAGAATATAAAATAAAATGGCGTCATTTTGTACATAACTGTCTCATTGTGTACGTAAAATTCTTGAATATGGGCCCGATTTTTCTAATTAAATAAATTTGTAAATTTCATTCTTGAGTAATTCTAATACTCGTATTAGAGACTACGTAGTTAAACTACTCTATATATATATAATTTCCTTCGTTTGCTTATAAATTGAATTTCTATCCGTTTTCAACTCTTATCAGATTTCTAAACAACACAATAAAAAATACACAGTCGTCTGACAGGTCGGCAGGATGCCCTAACCGTACTAGTTTTCAAGTTGGAAATACGCATGCCTGTAATATAGAGTTGGTGTGCAAATAACTGACATGTGTGTGTCATGCGTCATTCACATTATGACACACAAGCATGCATGTTACAGGTTCGTGTGGGTATTTTAGGCATTATTAATAAAAACTTACATGCTAGTCTGGGAGCAAAGAAAAAACATAGAATGTACCAGTTGCTTCTCTTCGCGCGCAGATGGTAAAGCCCATCGAGGGAATCGGCGAAAATAATAGGGATTATGTTATAGGCGATGCGGCTAGCAACCCATCACTATATTGATTCCATTTTCCACCTTTACGCTCACAACCTTGCTAAACGTGGCCTGTAGGTCTTGTTACCTTAGGCTCTGTCTACGTAATGGATAAAGACGTGATTTGTGTATTAATAGAATCGATACTATTTATTAAGCAGTCTACCCCTATCAAATTTAACTAATCACCTGTCGCTTGTCGAGGAGGTAACGACGTGGTAACTAACGCGCTTATATCTTTTATGATATCAAAGTGTAAACACGTACTTGTCATTTGTCACTAAGCTACTCTGCCGTCCAAAGGAAAAATGCAGTAAGTCAGTATGCAGCTCATATGTACATACTGCGTTTTTCCTTAGGAGGGCAGTACTAGTGGCGCCTACAGCACTAAGTACTGAGCTCGTTTAAAACTATCATAATCCCGGTTTGAGGCGAGTTCATTATTTATCATTAGTGCAAGGACTTAGTAACTAACTGCAAAGTGGCTAGTGACGGTGTCAAAGGAAAAATCAGTAGATAACATATAACACCTACCTAGTAGGCACCTACTGCAGCATAATGCTGAGTCGAATACCTTTTCGGCATCATCAGCTTAATATGTTTTTGTGTTACTTTAAGAGTGTGTGTATTTTTTGATGTCGAATAAAGTTATGTCTGTCTATGTCTACACGAAATGTTTATTTTTTCACAAAGAACATAATAATATATTGTTACATAAGGTCTTATAAGTACTATTGCTACCTACACTAACATGTTCAGCCAAATTAGGCAAGCGAAAATCTGAGGTTAGCGAATTAGTCGCTCGGTCGATAATACACGGAGAGAAATGAATTAGCCGTGATAGCTAAGCTCCCTTTGCTGAAATTTTCTTTGCTGTGGCATACAATTTGTTTGCAACTGTAACAAGGCCATGTCTATAGCAACTAAAACCAGTTAGCTACCACTGATAACGATATTTAGCTAAACGAATTTCAAATAATTTGCTAACAGTACTAATTGATTAGCAACTATAGCTAATTTATCAACAAAATAATTTAGTAATTGCTGTTAGTTGTAACCGTTAATAATTCTTAGTTATAGTGGATAAAAATTTCGTTACTATTACTAATTTTACATGTGTTAGACAGCAGATAATATCTTTGATACGTTTGATAAATACATTTTGCAATCACTAATAACATTTTTGCAACGGCTGCTAATTTTTTTCTGATTCATCTACTAATATATCCTTCGCTAATGTTGCTAAGAATCTTAGTCGCACCAACAAATTTACTTTGCAATGAACAGCAATATTATATTAGCAGTCGTAGCAAATCAGACTTATGTGTGGCAGCCAAGAACTTTTTGCAGCTTTGACTAACTTATTCACAAACTGTAGCTAATATTATTTGCTGCAACTGCTAAATATTTTTTTGCTAATGTTGCTAAGAATGTTAGTCGCACCAACAAATTTACTTTGCAATGAGCAGCAATATTATATTAGCAGTCGTAGCAAATCAGACTTAAGTGTGGCAGCCAAGAACTTTTTGCAGCTTTGACTAACTTATTCACAAACTGTAGCTAATATTCTTTGCTGCATCTGCTAAATAATTTTTTGCTAATGTTGCTAAGAATCTTAGCCGCACCAACAAATTTACTTTGCAATGAACAGCAATATTATATTAGCAGTCGTAGCAAATCAGACTTAAGTGTTGCAGCCAAGAACTTTTTGCAGCTTTGACTAACTTATTCACAAACTGTAGCTAATATTATTTGCTGCAACTGCTAAATATTTTTTTGCTAATGTTGCTAAGAATCTTAGTCGCACCAACAAATTTACTTTGCAATGAACAGCAATATTATATTAGCAGTCGTAGCAAATCAGACTTAAGTGTGGCAGTCAAGAACTTTTTGCAGCTTTGACTAACTTATTCACAAACTGTAGCTAATATTATTTGCTGCAACTGCTAAATATTTTTTTGCTAATGTTGCTAAGAATCTTAGTCGCACCAACAAATTTACTTTGCAATGAACAGCAATATCATATTAGCAGTCGTAGCAAATCAGACTTAAGTGTGGCAGCCAAGAACTTTTTGCAGCTTTGACTATAAGTAACGATAAGTATTAAGGCCAACAGCAACTGAGCTTACGAAATACGCCAACAGATGGCGCTGCGCGCAAGTTACATCGCGCTATCGTTTGGTTGACCGAGCGTCCATATATACCCGAGATGATTTTGAATGATTATCTTGTAACAGACACAGGAAGCGAGTCTGAGTAGCCTAGTGTGCACGTTACTGCTTCTAATTCGTTAGGACGTTAACGGGCCCGGTCTATCAGACTTTGCAGGTGTGTGCACGGGTTGCCGTATCGCAGTGGCGGTCGCTTCCTCGGGCCACAAATTGATTACATCCCACAACTAAGACTCTTGGTAACTGTAACAAACTTAATTAGCAGCTCCAGCTAACCTGATTACATCTCACAACTAAGACTCTTAGTTACAGTAACAAACCCAATTAGCACTTATAGCTAAACAGATTACATCCCACAACTAAGACTCTTAGTTAAAGTAACAAACCCAATTAGAGGCTACAGCTAAATTGATTACATCCCACAACTATGACTCTTGGTTACAGTAACAAACCCAATTAGTACTTACAGCCAAACTGATTACATCCCACAACTAAGACTCTTAGTAACTGTAACAAACTTAATTAGCAGCTACAACTAACTTGATTACATCTCACAACTAAGTATCAAACTAACTTAGTTGCTACAGCCAACACTTTCGCCGATGCAACGAATTATTTTGACTGTCACATCTAAAGTAATTAGCAGCTACGGCAAATTTGTTTGCAGCTACCGCTAAATATTGCTAATTAAATTAGCTGTCACTGCTAAATATAGCTAATATACTTAGCAGCCACAACTAATTTTAGCTAATATGATTAGCAGTCACTGCTAAGTTTCCCAAACTTCAAAGTGATCACAACTAAGAATATTTGCTATCACAGCCAAGTTTCGGTAGCGAAAAACTCTTTGCAACGATAGCTAAATACTTCGATGTCCCTATAGTTTCGAAGGAATTTAGCTGCGCCAACTAATTCCTAGTTACCACAGCTAAGTTTTTTTTTCCGTGTAGTAACATTATCCTTGATAGACATAACATTTATATAATTTCATTGTGAATTTATTACGATGAAATTATGACTACCATTGAATATAATGTCAAATAAACTAAACTAAACTAAACAATATTATCTTATGTTAAGCGATTTTTATCTTCAAATTTGTGGTTTAAAAATTCGCTGATGCTGTAGAAGCATTTTTCAAACAACATTCTGCGCAGGTTGGTTTTAAATTCGCGACAAGGCAATATTCTAAAAGCGCTTGTTATTTTATTAAACATGTTTATACACATATGAACACAACACATAACTTTTAATTCACTTGCTGTATCTTTGCAGTTAATGTGACTCAATACACTCCACAAGTAACAAGTTCGGCATTACACTTTTAGTTGGATGTAGACAATTGTAGTTGAAATATTATTCTTTTCCGTTCTTTTGCACGCGCAGTTTACTAAAAATACTGGCACAGAATGTTCTCACAAAGTATTAGTGTAAGTAGCAAGTACTAAACATAAGTCACTAAATACATAAATAAATAAATAAAGCTCGTGTATACCCGGCATAATCGTTGTATTTGCGTTAGCAGAGGTAGTAACTAGTTGCCGTATTGAGCGAGGCGACCGATTAGCTAAAAATGGGAGAAAACTTTACGAAGAAACAACGATATTCATTGAGTTTCTTGGAATAGTTAATTACCTACTTTTGCGATATCCATTTCTATGAAATTAAATTAATTACTCAGCAAATCTGCGACGTCCCGACTTGTGATATAAAAAATATTTTGGTTCATTTTCTCAAATGAAAACCTAACCTAAAATTTTCATTTTAGATACAAGCTTTTTGGCTGACTGTCCTTTTTGTTTCCTGTGCTTGCATTGTCATCCATCCTACATAATATGTGAACCAAATCAATCGGACCAAGCCGTTGAAGAGTTACTTGCGGAGATGACACTGGCGGGGCCACCAGAATTTTACTACCAGATTATTGTATCGCCATCAGATTTACCCAAGTAGGTGTAGGTATGCAAAATTTGAGCTCAATCGGATGAAGATATCTGCTTCAAGATTGAGTCGCAAGATTCCACCCGGACAAACAGGGCAAGTGAAAAAGTTTTTTTTTTTTTTTTTAATTTTTTAAGATCAAACATTCATACATAATCAAGTGATGGTAATTCGATGAATACAAATAGTCCTATAGTTTCCTTAAAGAATAAGTTAAAGAAAACGTGGCCAATACGCAAAGCATTATACATTATTATAAGTATATATCTTACTACAAAAAACGTGCAATACAAACATTAGTAAACATGTGTAAGTATCTAAACAATGCAACTGTTAACCTAAAGTGCGTTCCTCGAAGTTTTTCATTTTTTTTTAATTCTTATTGTGCAAGGCGTCCTTTTTAAATAGATTGGCTAATTTATTTTTAAGGTTTCTAGATTTGGAATAAAAACTAAGCGATTCGTCGCTTCTCTTGCAAGGTTTTTTTAATTTTATAAATTATGTTTTCAATATTAAACACGCACGTACACAATCGATTTGGGCCTGTTCAGATATTTTTAAGCCCCGAAACAGCTCCAATGGACTGTTACTATTAATAACGACTGTACTTTATGATAATGGCAACACAATAACCAGGGTAAAGGTTAAAAAAGGTTCATTAACTAAAATTTAAAACCACGAATACTTCATTATTTCGGTAAAAATTAACAAGGTCCGCCTGGAGCTTTGAAATAATTCAATAGTTAAGTTAAAATTGAATATTAAATTTCTTAAATAATGTTCAAGGGGAAATTACTAAAAGCTGAAACCTGATGATGCCAAGAGCGTCTGCCAATAATAACGCGCAATCTCTACAGATTATGAAGATACTTAGCTAATGGAACTTGGCAAAAACATGTTACGTGTTTGTTTTGATTTCAAACATTTTGCTAAAGCTGAAGCTAAGTTCCACCCATTAATTCGAAACAAAAACGCAAGTGCAATTCTAACCTTCTACGCAAAAGGGCCGAGTTCGAGCATAATTTTTCGTCGCAACAAATGCTTCATTGAAATTTTTAGAAAAATCGATTCCGACATTCGGCGTTGGGGTCTTTTTTAACCCCCGATGCAAAAAGAGGAATGTTATAAGTTTGGCAATGTCTCTCTGTGTGTGTGTCTGTTTGTGGCATCGTAGCTCACAAAGGAATGGACTGTTTTGGATACGGTTTCTTTTATCAGAAAGCACGTTTTCTTGCGGTAGTTCTTAGCTATGTTTGGTAAAAATCAGTCCAGTAGTTCGAAGAGTATCAATTCTTTTCCAAAATGATGTAAGGCATTTTTGGCATTCAATTGAATTATTTTATTACTAAAGCGTGGGGCGTTTCAAAATTTTAAATTGTTATGTAATTAAAACTTTTGATTTTACTTACCAGATATTCCGTAATAATTGAGAAGTTTACGCTAATGTTTTCTGTGTTAAAAACTTAGCAGAGGCTGTATTTCTAACAATTGATACTTAGGCACGGACGTTTTCGACTAACTTTATTAAAATATAAAACTATAGTCTATCTCAATCTATTTTAACGTTTTTGTAAACAAAGAAGTCCGCACACGTTATAAAATACCGTAAGACATATCACTACATAGTATAAAACAAAGTCGCTTTCTCTGTCCCTATGTATGCTTATATCTTCAAAACTACACAACGGATTTTGATGCGGTTTTTTTAATAGATAGAGTGATTCAAGAGCAAAATTTTCATGTATAATTCTACGCAGACGAAGTCGCGGGCAGAAGCTAGTATAGTATAATAGGTGAATTTGATGTTGCTTTACAAACGCGACAGAATGGATTGGAATTAAGAATACGGTAAGAGCCACAGATATATTTTCGCTCGCGTCGCTGCTGTCGTTACAGCATCTTGGCTACGTGCATTGGATACTTTATCATCCCCAGAACCCATGTTGTCTTGTTCATAAACCGCTTAAGTAACTACTAAGACCACGCCCTACCCGTGTACAGTAGGAACTGTCCAATTAAATAGTAAACTTCATCATAAAAGTACAATCGCAGTTGATACTAAATAAATATCTGGCCGCCTAGATCTTATTACTTTTAGGGATGCAATGGTAACCTTTTCATCGACATCATTTTATCGATATTGATAGAAAGTGAGTATATTTTTGATCTAATATTGAACTGGCTTTCCACTAGATTCGTAACTCTTATCTTACCATGACGTATAATTTTAACTGTATTACTATTAAGTATTGCGATCTTTGCTGGAATTAAATTTGTTAATAATAATATATATTTTATGTAACAAAACAGTTTGCGATAAATTAACTTTTATTAAGATAAAACGTTCGCATCAATTACTTGAGGCAAAATAGTAGAAAATATCCAACAAATTAATTATAATGCCATTAAAATACAATCAGGAACAAATTTATGGGCTCTCATGCAGCGACGTGTTGCACTGGCTGCGGATCACACCGAAGCGTATCTACAGAACAAAATGTTATTAATATTTTTTACAATTACTACATTTGCGCCAGCGCCTTCTACCGCGCAGAATTAAATTTCGTATCCCAGGAAACTAAACTTTTCCCGACACTTGCAATGATTGTAGTTATGCTTCAACAAAAACTTAACAAATTGTATACCAAAACCTTCCACGTAAATCACTCTATATATTGATGAAAACAGCATGAAAATCCGATCGGTAGTATTTGAGTTTATCGTTAAAATACCAAAAACACATAATGTTTTTGTGCTCAGATATGGCGGTCGCAATTACGAGACTTTACTACATCTCCACGGTTGTTTACCAAGATTCTATGGGAATTCCCAATAATCTCATCGTAAGTCTCTCTTGGCGTAAAAAATAAAAGTCTCTAACGCGTTTGCATGTACGAAATATGCTGTCAACACGCGTCGCTACAAGCGGTGCCAAATCCAATATTCTTATAGCAATTTGGACGTGTTAACGTGATACGGTAAGCGTACGCTTTTGAGACATTCTGTTGCGTCAAAGCTTACCCTAAATTACGTTTAGTGTATTTTTTTTTCAAAATACTATATTAATTTGCTGCCGTAAAGTGCCGCTAGTGGCGCTACCAATTTGTATGTATTTGTTACTGTTCGGTGTTAGTGACGGTTTAGACTAACTACCCGTTGACCGTAGATATATCTTCTTGCAATCGATGCATCGTTATGAAACGCGCTGGCACGCTAAATATTCATAGACCGAATCCATCCAAAACGGTGAACTGTGGAATGAACGTTATTATGCTAGGAGAGCATAAGTCTAGTCAGAAAATACTTTTTTTTGCTAACGGCACTTTATTATTGTACCTATTTTTATCTGCCGCTTAAAAGTATGTCGGTAAAACAATTCTTAGTCTTTGACGAAATTAAAAAAATGTAGGAATGCGTCACCAGTTGGTTTGATGGCCTAACATTTTGAGATTTTGAGAGTTTTGTCAATAATTTTTTTCTAACGTTTTCTGCTAGTTAAATTTAAAAAGATCTCGGGTCATAAATTTGAAAGCAGAAACGCTCTCTAAAAGTAAGGAACTAAAAAATCACGGTGTAATCTATAAAACATGATAATGATTAAATTAATTAATAATGGTACTTACCTGTTACATACATTTATCGTGCTAGGATGTTTACGCGAATTCAACGGTTCACTAATGTTTCACCGACAAACGTTAGATCGAATGCATCGTTTGACAACCCTTTAATTTCTAACCTATTATTTTGGTCGTTCCAAGCTGATCTGGGAGCAAAGAAAAAACAGAATATATTAATTGCCTCTACCCGCGCTGATGGGAAAAGCCCACCGATGTGAAAATCATGTTATACTCGTATGCGAAGTGGCTAGCAACCCATCACTACTTTGATTCCCTTTTCCACCTTTACGCCCATAATCATGCTAAACGTGGCATTTAGCTCTTGTAACCTTAGGTCCTTTCTACCCTGTAAGAGATAACGACGTGATCTATGTATGTGTCAAGTATTATTTTTGAGGAAAACTTATAAAACAAACCTAACCTAACCTTAAGTGAGCTACGCAAAAATATGTTTATTTTTTTTTACTTTACGGTTTAGCAGATAATTAAAGCGTTGTCAAACGAATTGCTTGTGCAACGATGTATTTGTGAAACGTTTGTTGGTAGAACGCTCGGACACCAAATTCAGCGACCGGCAGAGACCGCTACCAACCGATCACAATATTTAATCAAATTTAAATATTTTAAGTATTTACACCAAACACTTTTTAATTAAGCTTTTTAGGTTAATTTGGACATAACAGTTTCACGCTAAACTGATTAAACACGTATCGATTATGGATATCAGGATATTAACACCAGCATACATATTCATGCCACTGTTTGTGAATTTAATATAAGATGAAGACGCTTTAAAGTAATTAATTAGGAATCCTAACGAATATGTTAATTGATGAATAAATTAATTCAGTATTTGGTTTAATTACAATTACGGGTTTAAGCTTTCACGTTCAAAGATTACCAGATTAGGTGATGTTATTAAGGAGCCACTTTGAATTTGAAGTCAGGAAAGGAAATAAAAACATTTATTTGTTATGAGTTCTAGCAGCATCATCTATAATATAATTCCTAAGATTTTCGCCCAGTCCCTCTATGGGCTTTTATCATGTGCGCGGGTAGAAAAGCAATTGGTACATTCTATGTATTTTCTTAACTCCCAGACCAGCATGGAAGAACTCTACATATATAGATGGCTGGGGCGTCGATGAGTCAGTCAGTCACAAATATCATTGGATTTAAGCAAAAATAAATACAATAATAAACATGTGCACACTTGAGAACGCGTTTTATTTTTTACAATTAAATGAAACTCCTGTTACAAAAATAGCCTAGCGTTTCTATCAAATCGACATAATTTACCAACTTTATAAACTATGACGGTGTATTACAATGCTCTATTTTAGTGGCCTAGTGCGCACGGCAGAAAATTACTTTTTAAGCCTTGCAGCTCGCTGGGCAGGCGTGACCTAAATTCACCTAAATGGGGGCGCGAAATGACGATGAATGCAACTGCAGGGACGACACGCCTATAACCCTCCTGCTACCTACCTAGTCACTAGATCACCAATTCTACGTATTTATAATTGGTTCAAAAGGAATCTTTCTTCCATGCTAGTCTAGGAGTAAATAAAAAACATAGTTTTTACCAGTTAATTCTCTTCCCGCGCAGTTGGTAAAAGGGCATCGAGGGAATGGGCGAAAGTCTTAGGAATCATGTTATAGGCGATGCGGCTAGCATTGTTTTGATTCCCCTTTCCATCCATACGCCCACAATCATGCTAAACGTGGGTCTTTAGGTCTTGATACCTTGGGCTCTGTCTACCCATGTATGTATTTCGTTCTTTCTATCAGTAGTCTCTTCCTAAGTGTACCGTTGAACTTATTCCTTCACATGTAAAACGTAATCGGAATGTCTTCATAGTTTCTTAGAATGAATCGTAAAGCTGTATTACTGTCGTGGTTATCCTAAGTTTTATCACCGTATTCAGGAAGAGTTTATTATTGTCTCCAATCTACATTTAGAGTGGAATATAAATGGCTTTCGAATATTTTCGGTTCCATTCGCAACACGGAATGAGTTTCTCAAGTTTTGGCTGACTTCAGATAAGAACGCTCGAATTATTCCTTCCTAACGTTAAACTTCGTTATTCAAGCAAAGTCCGGTTTCGTCGTAAATCCCGGTTTTTTTAATGAACTACGTAATGTTCATTAATTCAAATTCCGGACGTGGCATTATCATTAAAAATTTAAAATACTGTCTGCAAAAAAAGGCGAAATTAGCAAATCATATTGCTCCGCCCGGCTGCTCTGCCGTAATTTGCTAACTTTTCCAAATCATTCTCATTTGCGTTTTTTGACTTTTTAATTGACATTTTCCTTACCGGCGGCACATTTTCCGTCGTTTGCTGATTATGATTGATAAATGTTTTCAATGTTTTATGAAAATCAGATGCGCGGTTATTTTTATTAAAATCCGACTTGAATAAACATAACGTGTCTGAGCTACACTTGTTTTTGCTATGTTATGGATTGATGATATAAAACAATCCAACCTCTCAAGCCTACGCAAACTTCCGTTGTCGACTACTCACGACGTTTATAAATATTTGGTTCTACTTCCATGCTGGTCTGGGAGCAAAGAAAAACATAGAATGTACTAGTTGCTTCTCTTCCCGCGCAGATGGTAAAAGCCCATCGAGACAATGGACGAAAATCATAGGAATCATGTTATAGGCGATGCGGCTAGTAACCCATCACTATTTTTATTTATTTATTTAATCTCATAATTAATACTTACAGACAAGCCACACATGCTAATTATATAACATTTTGATTTTGAAAAGGGAAATCAAAATATTAATGGGTTGCTATCCGCATCGCATTCCCTCGACGGGCTTTTACCATCTGCGCGGGAAGAGAAGCAACTGGTACAATCTATTTTTTTTTATTTGCTCCCAGACCAGCATGGAAGAAACTGCTGGCTGCTTGGAAACTGGGTACATAGCTGTTATATAGTCAACGTATAAACGACGACGTTCCATTATTCTCATTTAACGACTACTTCAGCATCAAAGCGCGTCCTAAATATTTTAACGTCCTTATTTTCTTTATAGTCCAGTTGATCTCAATTTTTACGAGCCAATTGTTCGTACCACAATCTCAGATTCGAGATCGAAGTTCCTCGAAACGTCTGCGACGCTTTACGCCGAAATTCCCAAAATGGCGACTTTCTGTCGTTAAATTCGATGGTTATAATTTACGGGAAGGATCGAATAAGTTATTGCTGTGGCAAGAAGTCGTAATGCATTTTAAACCTACTTTCGAGGAATGTTTTTGATGTTTTATCGCTTTTGGAACGCCAAAGCGATGTTTATAAACGCCATCAACCAATTATAATGGCCCAGTTCTTTTGGCGTTGCAGAGTCGTCATTAACTAATAGACTTTGTGGTCTATGTCCCTCAGAAAACGCCAGAATGAATGTCTTTTTATCCTTTACAAAAAATTCACGTTATCTTAACTCCTTCCCTATGGGAGGGATTTTTAAGAACTGCCTGTTGAAATTCTTCGGCATTATTAGTGTACATTGATTTGCTTTTTTTACGTAGGGCGAAGACTAATTTAAGATGACGTGAATACGTTCGAAACGTTTATATTGATAGCAAATTCACAATATGGACTGAATTTACTTTTAGGAATGCTTTGCGTCTAGTCCCGCTCGTAAAATATTAAAAAAAAAACAACATTTAAAAAACTTTTTTTAATGAAATGCTCACGAGCGCTGGCTCGCCAGCCAACTCATCAGTGAAACGGCCTCAGGCGCAAGATGTGTATTAGAAAACGATACTGTTTGTTAAACAATATCCTAATACAAATGTAACAACGGACCATTCACGACGTGAATAAATTATAATATTTTAAAACGCATACGTTGATAGATTCGTTTTCAAGTGAAAGTGATAATACAATGGATCATTGTCCAGGGTTGTAAAAGGCGTTTGGATTATAATTTGGCGCCCGATTCTCATGATTGACTCTTATGAAATTATAACTATTTTCGCTTGGGAAAAATATGGACTTGATACCTTTTAGAGCTTGACAGTTTAATTGGGCTAGGTAGTGACTTAGAGATATTTGAATATGAACCGATTAAATGATTAGATCGTGTTTTGTCACAGTACTTATTGACTGGAAAGGTTAGTGAAATGTCAGCGGACAGTAACTGTACTTGACACTTGAATAAGTTATGTTTAGTGAGTGAAATCATATTTTTATTTGAACGGATTAGTTACTTGACTGGCTTTAAGTGCGTTCGTTAAGTAAAGTTGCCTTTGCGCATCCGCTTCAGAGATTATTCGATTTTAATAATCTGTTTTCCTCGAATATGTTTATCTGCTTTACAAAGTAAAAATAAGTGAATCACGAACACGAAAGAAAAGATACCAAGACGATTTTGATATATAAAATAAAAACAAGCCGCTATATTTATCTTCCGACGTTTTGTTGCTTCATTTTAATGAAAAAAAAAGCTTCCATTCATTCAGACATAATGAAACCATAGGGTAATAATTTTCCTTTTCACGCAACAATAGATTCCGCGGCAGAGAAATGAAAAGGAAATATCAAAAATACGACGCCTTATTCTGATTACTCTCTACACTTTTTACAAGATTTTCAATCAAGCGTTTATCATTTTGTAGCAGGAAAATTGCAGCGCGACGCGCACAATTCGATAGGAATTCATTGAAATCTAGCAAAATGCTCCGAATAGCAATAGCATTTGTATTAAGTTGACATCCAAACGACAAGCGTTTGGCGAGGCCACTAAGTATTAACCGAGACAGTGGTAACGTAACTTATTTAAAAAACCACTCCATTGCTGCACACTGATCGATCAGACCAAGGTTAAGCTGGGCACAAAAGTTGGGCTAACAGGTTAGTATGATAACGTAATAGTGCAAAAAGTAGATACTAATATCTAGGTAATCATAATTTATTCAATTGCTTCAGTTACGGTTTTCATGCTCCTGTTAGAAGGGACAAAGTGAAAATTGTGTAATGAAAATAAATCACGTATCAGTGGTCAATATAAATTGGTTATTAGAATAGTACGCTTAATATCTCCATCAGCATTTTACAAATATTCATAAAAATAAATAAGTAAAGAAAGATTTCAACAAAAAATCGCTAGCATTATTAAATAAAGGACATGACGCCGGGGAAGAACTAAGATCTCCTATCTTACAAATTTTAATTATTGTAGTTTGAATTCTATTGAGAGAAACATTAATCCCAAATTACAAGATAGGAGGTCTTGGTTCTTCACCGTCGATGAGTAAATCAAATATTTAAAATACGAAGTAGGTAGCTAAAATCAAACCGCTCTCCGTCCGTCGCTTTTACCCCACAGTACCGCACCACGACTGGGAGGAATTTATTTCATTTCACCTCACGAAAAGAATACCATCCGGCTATTGTTCAAGGATCTAACAGAATATTTGGCAATATCGATATTTTTCAATTTAGAGCGATCTGATTAACAACTCGTGACATTCCGTCAACTTTCTCTGTAACGAATCATTTAGAAACATGATTTTTGGCATTTGAAAGTTCTTTTATCTTAGTCTAAATCGGACAGTTGTCAGATATTCTTAGCGTTGGGGTTTTGTCGACGATGTACGTTTTTTCCGCTTTCGCTTAAGGTATCTGATGCGTAACAATGAGAGATAACTTGGCTTTGGAAGGGTATTATGTAAGAAATTTAATTAAACACACTAAGTTTATCCACCACCCGTAAACCCTTAAGTATAACTTGACATGAACAGTGAAAAAAAAGGCGGAAGTCTTAGGAATCATGTTTTAGGCCATGCTTCTAGCAACCCATCACTATATGGATTCCCCTATCCACCTATAACGCGCACAATCGGGCTAAACGTGGCCTCTAGTTTCTGTTACCTTAGACTATCTACCTACCGGGATCTAAACGTGACTTATGTATGTATGTATCTTCGTAGGGGTATTCAGACGACGCCCTATCCCACCCACCTGTTAAAATATTCCAGAAAATTTACAGTGGCGTGACGTCAAGTATATAAGAAGGCAAGCCGAAGGGAATTTAATTTGCCTTTTCCTCTCATTCTGCACAACAAAGTGTCCAGCTGCTTTAAAATAGGCAAGCAGGTGGGAATCGAGTTCCATGGACCCACGCCACTGAAAAGACCTCGTTTTAAATGTTTTGATCCCGATTTATTGGATACGGTTCCCTGTAAGATATATAAGCTATAGGCTTCACTCGTGTCTGTCAGTTCCCTGAACCGGGGCTACTTCTCAGCGCGATACCATTCAAGCCTACGCTTTACTATTATTCCAGCTCTTGTTACTAGGGCTGCAACTGTCTACTCGAAAATTCGAACTTCATATCATACCGTCTCTCTCATTCTCGTATAAATCACTGTTAGTGTGAGTGGAATGGCGCGAAACGAACTTTGAATGTGTAACTTCAGAGACTACCAGACTACCTTCGTACCCTCTTTTTCTTCAGCCTTATCTACTTTTTATTAAGGACTACTTTCATGGTTAGGAGATCAGAAAACGAGTGACATAAAACTTGTGGATGGTAGGACCTCGTAAAAGGTCCGTCCTGATCGTTCCCACTGTCTTACTCTTTAATCCTACCGCCAAGCCAGTGCTGTTGTGTTCGGGCAAGAAGAGTAAGACAAGACAGCCAACGCAGAAGACTTCTGTATTTTATTGAATCAGGCGTCACTTTGCGGAGGTCCATTTTAATGAACAAAAGACATTTACATTGCTAAAGCAAGCAAGCAAGGGACTTCTTTATTTAATTTCCCTTATACTGGTAACCCTAGCGCTGAGGAAGTAGGTACAGTTCGACAAGGCGACGATAAAAGTGACGGTTTGTAGCGAATGCTCGCGATTACAGCAAATAAAACGATGTCGTGAGATAAAATGTAAACCACATTGCCATTTTGTTCCAGCACCCCGACACTAGTGGAGATAGCGCTTCAAAGGAAATTAAGGAGGTTGTTAGTAATGTAAGAACTGTTATCGTTTTGTGTAGACTTTTAGTTCTACAATATTTGAAGTGAAACACTGCCTACATTATCATTATCGCTTCAAGCGTATCTTCAAAACTTTATTTTGCAAACAGGCCGCCAAGTGCTATGTGTATTTTTTCGAATCTTATTTTGGTACTAATATTAGACAGTTTTTTATAGGGGAAAGCCATAGCCAAAGCATGGCTATATTGGTATATCGCCTATAGCTTTATTAGTTCCATTCTAGTGAGATCAATGCAGAAAAATGTTGCAAAAACGGGGAAAATTATGTCTTTGCGTGCGCTGCGTAAACGGTTAAAGATTCAACAAAAAATATGCGATAGCATACGTCTATCTTTTGAGGTTGGCTCACTATAATCAGTTTTATGGTAAGTAATCAAATTTGTTCTAAAATATTGCATGTTTGATGAACTTAGGCTGCCAAAATACTAATTCTACGCAAACAGAGTATTTTCTATTTTTAAAAGATTTTATATTTTACTAGCGAACCGTCCCAGCTTCGCACGGGTGCAATTAGTGGCTCTCCGGGTAGATATAAACCTTCCTCATGAATCACTCTATATATTTAAAAAAACGGCATCAAAATCCGTTGCGTAGTTTTAAAGATCTAAACATACATAGGGACGGACAGACAGCGAAAGCGACTTTGTTTTATACTATGTAGTGTCCAATATGTATGTACGAGTATGTTTTTTTGTTTGCGTCAAATATTGCAAGGACCTACTTTTAGTGGTCGGATTGCCTTGTTATATAAGATGGTTGACATACATGTACAATCTGAAAAAAAACTTGTATCAAAAACTTATTGCAAGATAAAAATAAAAATACAGTGAATACTACAACACGGGTACAGCGGTGTAATGCGGAGCTTACCAAGGATTTGTTATAAAAACTTTACCAACGGTTTCCCCAAAACTGAATCATTTGTAGTCACAGCAAAACACTGACATCTGTCAAGTTGTGGCGCGCTGGTGTGACACGGGTCGCAAAATACATTTTTTGTCACGTCCGAAATATCTCTACAGAGACGACAGAAGGCTCGGAGCTTACGTATCATCATGTGGTAAATATGGAACAACAAACATCACAACGCGAGACTTATGTCCACTGGTGAAAAACGTAAGTACATTGACCTGTTGTATGTGCCAGTAATGTGTGCGAATAAACAATTTGACATTCCACATTAGAAAAATGACTTAAGTCACATGGAGTGCGTGTAGGTACATACCAGTTCTGTACACTACTACATACAACAGGTTTACTTAAGTTTTTCAGCTATACCAGTTGCTTCTTTTCTCGCGTAGATGGTAAAATCTTACGATTATTTTTATGTTAGAGAGGTCAGACAAACGAACTAGTGGGCACCTGATGTTAAATGATCACCACTGTCCATAGACACCCGCAGCGCTTTACGCGATGCCAGTGCGTTGTCGGCCCTTGATTCCACTTTCCATCTGTACGCCCCACGTATCCCAAACGAGGCCTTTAGCTCTTGTTACCTTGGACTGTCTACCCCATAAAGGACACAGACGAGATTTATATACATATGTTGGGTAAGATAAATCTTGATTTTAACGACCAGATAGCCTAGTGGTTAGTCCTGACTATGAAACTAGAAGTCCCTAGTTCTAAGGGGCAGGGGCAAAGCTGTAGATATCCTAACAAGGCGTAAGACGCGTTAATGCGTTTACTTAGTTAACAATTTCGTATTTTTCCTACTAACTGCGTGAGCGATCATGCACACACGATAATTGATTAGACGTCAGCCGCTCTCGCTTGAGGGCCTATGAGTAGGTAGCCTGATGATGACATCTATTGCGGTTCACCACGTATCCGGATTTATCTGGATATTTCCAGATTTTTCCTGAAATAAGGTGTAGCTGATTATTTTATGAACAAACTCGTCCACGGAATCAACGCTGGGCTCGACAAATGTAAAAAGGATTCCACCAAAAACCTTTTAAATACATTAATCAGAATTTAATAAGCGAAAATTTTCAAATTTCTATTTTTAAGATTACTCGTATTTTGTTTTCGATAATCACAAGACATTTGTTTTGTTGTGTTATGGTATTTTTTTGTTTAATTTTAAGTTGTCATATTTTTAAATTATTGGCATAAAATGACACAAAATAATTGATATAATTGTAAGTAAGTAAGTAAATGCTTTATTGTACAAATATAGAGAAGTAGAGACAATTCACAAAAAAAGACCTTAAATATATGCACAAAGGCGAACTTATCCCTATAAGGGATCTCTACCAGTTAACCTTTGAGTAAATGAGAGGAGCATTAAGCAATTAATTGTCTTGTAATAACTATAATTGTTATGAATAAATGAGTATGAGTATGGGTATGATTATCTCCTAGCATTATCGACAGCAGTAGGCGACTCTATCCAGCCACGCCGATTTGCAATTTTTTTAATGCCCCGCATTAAGCTACGACTTTTGAAACTGCATAATGGTAACCCTACACACGTTATTATGATGCTTGTATATACATTTGCATGTTTAATAACGGCAAATTGGTGCGCGCTGCGTCAGAGCGAGATTATAGCGAGAGTGATACCCACTAATGAAATGGTATCACTTTGAGCGAAAATTATTATGTATCACATACATACACGCCGTCACGCCTCATTCCCATAGGGGTAGACTTTGTTCCATTTACTACGATCCTGACATAGCTCTTTCGCTTTGTACACATTCATCAATCTCTTCATACATGCTCGCCGGTTTCGGGTACTCGTGATCAGGACCCGATTTTTGAAAGCACATGTGTGAAAATACCACTCGAAAGTGGTATAAATCGGTTTATATCTTCAAAACTACGGCTCTAATCAGATTTTTGACTAGTTCACAAGATTAATGAGAGCCCCAGGTATCTTCTAAGCTACTCGTATTTCAAATTCAGCACAATTTTTCACCACTTTCGAGTGGTATTTTCACACATGTGCTTTCAAAAATCGGTCCCCTGACTTTTTTTCAAAGCGTCTTCACACTTCAAAAAAAAATCGTAGTCGTAAATGAACAACTCAAGTTATTATTATACACTAGCGACCCGCCCCGGCTTCGCACGGTATATCATGCATGTATTATACATTATAAACCTTCCTCTTGAATCACTCTATCTATCAAAAAAAACCGCATCAAAATCCGTTGTGTAGTTTTGAAGATATAAGCATACATACGGATTTGGGGACAGAAAAAGCGACTTTGTTTTATAATATGTAGTGATGATGATAGTGATATACAAATATATGTAGTACATAACACGTTGCATGCATTCCACTGCATGCAATATCCATTACTGCAGCACGCGGGTTTTATCGCACAGTGTGGACAACCCTGTCAGTAGGCGACAAGGTAAGTAAGCAAATGTGCCGGGGACCGGCTTAAGCTAGCCTACTGGACACACTGTGCCGCAGTTAAGCCAACTTTTTAAATAAAAGTTAGAGAGTCAGGGAGATAGAGAGACAGAGAGAGAGAGAGAGATATTTACACTCATTCATTAATTGGCGCTAGCTTTTGTGAATAGGTTAAGTTTTTTAGTTGACTTCTGGTTTCCGCTACATTGGGAGGCCATATTGTCTAACCTATTTCACAATCACATTTTCCATCCCTGTCTGCCTTATTCTTCCTTTTGATTTTACCAGTATACAATATACATCCCTTTTATAAAATGTATCATAAGTTAAGTAGAATTTCAGTATTGTTGTAAATTTACATTATTATGAAAAAAAAACTTTCTGCCAAGTTTCTTGCGGCGCATTCTTCTTGGCAATGATGGTCTTTCCAAATGCGCAGCTCGTTTCAAAAAAAGACATGTAAAAGAGCAATTGGCGGCCTATTTGCAAGATAAACTTTTTGTATTTTTGATTTTGAACTTTTCTTCTTTGTAGGGTCGTGTGCGTGATGTTTTGTTTTATGTGGCTGTCTCTATGTATGTAATTTTTGTAATTGTTTATCGTCTAAATAAATAGTGTTTATGTGATTTTCAATCGTTCCTAAAACGATTTACACGCACAATCCACGATCACTCCACAATCCACGTCAGAAACGTTGTCCAATTTATCCGTCCGTGTGTCCGCGCGTCATCAAACGATCTCGATAGCTCGCGCTATGCAAGCTTACTGTACTTAGCTGCCGATGCCGATTAGTATCGCACTGACACTTTGGATCGCATGAATTATGCTCAGTTTCATACCAACATGTTTATTCCCTTTGTTGCTGGGTCAATGCTTGATAGACAATGGCCGCTTTATTTCGTAGTGCACGGATAAAGTCGCTGTTCACGAGCAAACCATGAATTAAAGTTATACCTGACCTTGCTACTCCTTGAGCACGCGAGGGAGACAACTACGCCTGTTCAACACGAATATATTTATTCCAAATAAACACATGGACATAAACCGTCAAGTGTAGGAGCAAACAGTTTTGTTTGAGTTTTATTTTCTCCTTATTTGGGCAAGTTTTATACCTCTAATGTTCGTGATTTCGTCATGGCCTTGAAACCAAGGTTTCACTTACGAACATGCAGAGACAATGGTTGAAGTTAGAAAAGTCATTATGCCATAGGTTACGCAACGAAACGGTATTAAAAATAAACGAATTTAGAAACAAAAATTGAAAATTTTACGCAAAGCAAAAACATTCTATACTAATATTATAAATGTGAAAGTTAGTGAGTATGTTTGGATGTTTGTTACTCTTTCACGCCAGAATGGCTGGACAGATCTGGATGAAATTTGGAACATATATAGATTATAGTCTGTAATAACACATAGGCTACTTTTTATCCCGGAAAATTGCGTAATTTCAGCGGGATAGCGATAAACGAGTCCTATGCAGACGAAGTTGCGGGCAACAGCTAGTACATACATAATTAGTAGAAATTTGGTATGCAGTTAGTTTCAGTCCAAAAGACGGACATGGGATAGTTTTTATCCCAGAAAACAGCAAAGTTCCCGCGGGATAGCGATAAGCGAATACTGCGCGGACGGAGGCGCGGGCAACAGCTAGTTTATTATAATGCGGAAACGTACTGTTTTATTTCACTTGCCTTGAATTGAAAGAACATTCAATTCTGAACTTTAAAAGTTTCTCCGAAATTCTTTTGCTACATCCTTACAACAGTTTCCTATTTTCTGCCGTTATTTCGTGTGCCATAACTGTTTTCTCTCTTAAACAGTTCATTGTTCTGTATTGTCACAAAACTAAACAAATCTAACCAGAGGCCTTCAGGTTTTAGCTGTCATTTTTAGTTATAGATCTGACAGCAAGTGAACCTCAACTGAATCGGAATTGAATCGCATTAAGACTTGTACAGGATGGTCATTAGAAAGCTTCTGAAAAAATCTTTGTTTCTGAGAAAAAGAGTTATGGCATACGAAATTTGGGTAAATGAAAGGATTCCCCTTATAAAACAAACCGAAACTGGATTTCAAATTGTGAAATATAAAACAACTTAAATAAAAGTCTCCGAGGCCTGAACGTCACGAACAAAAAGTTTCATGTTCACGGTTAGATTTCCCAATTGCCATCCTCTGGGGTGGATACTGTTTCAAAACGTATTTGCCGAAAAATCGATTACGCAAGAGTTGATTTATTAGATTGTGGCGAAAAACTGGCCAAGTTCGAGTCGGACACGCGGACGAAGTATTCTAAATCGTTCATAATTGTTGCCCGCTACTCCGTCTTCCCAGAATTCACTTATTGCTATTCACTTATGCGGGAACTTAGCGATTTTCCGGAAACTATTATTTCCCATTTCTCGGGAGAGAAACAAGCTCTATATCAAATTCCAGCTAAATCAGCGGTTTAAGCTCAAAAAAGATAACAGACAGACAGATGTGTTTTCATAGCCTTTAATGTATACATGCGCAGCGGTTCCTTCTTCCATTTTATTTAACCAGCTTTATTTTTCCCGTGCAAAATCAAACTGATTCCTTTGACTGCCTGTTTTTAAATGACAAATCAAACTGCTCTATGGTTCAGCTCAAAACAGAACATATATGTATATACCAATTCCATCTCAAACACATTAAGCAGAACAAACGGAAAGACGCGATTCTATGCGAACGAAGGGTCTGGCTGTAGAGACATGGTCTTCCTATCCAAGCCTTTAAGCTGAGCTTCTCTACAATGTAAAGTAAGTAATAAGAAAGTGTACCTGATGCTTTACAAGATAATTGCAACTAGATCAGCCCTTAAATATGCAAAAGCTTGATTCTGCGCAAACGCTCTCGCTTGTTTTAATCGATCCGTCGTGCGCGCAGCCAGTCGAGCTCGTTTAGATATCGGCATAAACTAATCCGAGCCATTGGATTGCCTAACCCTTTAGATGCTTTGCAAACTAGACACGGAGGAGTGATGTAGTACATCAGTACATTACATAGTGAGTCTGTTCGCGCGCTAATACCTTATTAGGTCTTATGCAGTGCAGGGGTTCCATATTCTATGGCACAGAAGAAGAAGAAAATAATTCATAATTGTCATCCGCTGCTGAATTTTCCTCCGTGTAGGTACTCCGCTTCTATTTAAGTTTCTGGTATCCTCACCCGTAACGCCTTCCTCCGCGTTCCAGTAACGCCGCCAGGAGAACGCCCTAAGGTGAGTGCCTCTGCAGTGTTCAAATTCTACTTTTAGGCATCAGTGCACTCCTGGCCTTCCACAAATTAGAAAATTGGTTGACACGCCCTAACCTTAAATTGTCCTTGGTCCTTCGAACCGGATTTTATATTACTTTGTTAATGTCTCTCGCCTTCGGGCTTCCAAATGTTTTCAAGTGTAATTGAATCCAAACATATTTAGAACGAAATTACACCAGCCCAGATCGCAACCCGGCAACAGTCAAAACACATAGTTTGACGAATTGACAAGGGACATTGAGAAAACAGACGCACTGTGCTCAATGTACGGAGGCGCAAATTTAGCGGATATTGGGAATTGAGTCAGATTTGTGTTTAGCAACGAGAAAAGTACACATACTCAAATCACGTCTTTATCCGTTACGGTGTAAACAGAGCCTAAGGTAACGAGACCTAAAGGCCACGTGTAGCATGGTTGTGGGCGTATAGGTGGAAAGAGGAATCAAAATAGTGATGGGTTGCCAGCCGCATCGCCTATAACATGATTCCTAACATTTTTGCCCATTGTAGCCTTTATGTTTGGACGATTGAACATCTGCTTTAGCTTTCTAGGCTGGTTACCTATCTGCGAACCCTTTCGAACTGCGGGTGGCGAGGCGATAAATAAAAAAATAGAAAATTAGTGCATGTAAAGGGTAATATAACCATAGGTTAATTTTACAATTTGTAACTAAAACCTGACCACCCATAGATTTCAAATTCAATTGAAGCTAAGAAAGTCGAGAGAAAATATCTCTCGGATGCAAAACATCTGTTAATGTCAACGAGACCAGTTTATTTATCTGTGCAATTATCACTTTTACAATGTTTCCTGAAGGTATATGGTCTAAATTATCATAAAATCCTCTATTTTTACGTTGTGTGAGTCCGTATCTAAAACTCCGAATAACTCTAATTGTAACCTCATTTGAAAATCTATCTTTAATTATTGGAAAGCGGATTGATAGATAGTAAATAATGTGCCACCGATGTCTGTTTTATGCTCTGGATAAAACTCGAAGACTGGCTTGAAAGCTGGGGGCTTCTGGCACCAGTCAAAGCATATTTAAAATACATACACAGCCTGTCAAAATCACAACCCTCCTTTGGCTTTGCCGTAGTAGGGTAAAAACGTCTTGGCTGACAGCCCAAATGCTTGGACGTAAAAAGTTAGAATTACGCTGAGTTTCCTTTGACGACATGACAGTAGATATGGAATAATGACGGATTTTATGATATTTTTACCGAATAGGAAATTTCGACGTAAAAACAGACCAACTTAAGAATTTGAACATAGAGTAAGTATTAGAACAGAAACATCACTGCCGCCGAATATGGATAAATATGAGTTTATTCTTACCGTTGTCTCTGAAAAAGTTATGGTTTTACGAGTTAAAAAGTTACACGGCTCATTTCCCTCGATTAAAAGAAAATTCAGGTCTGTTAGTGAAAATACGGCATATTTTTGTTTTATCTTATACCTACCGACTACTGTCAGAACACTCATGGTTTGAGAAAACCCAAACAGAACTAAATACAGAACTGCTAAAGTTTGTACAAGAAAAGATGTTGCTCTGTCCAGGAATTGACAATAGTAGTGAGGTAATACGATGATATATCGTAAAAACGCGTAACTTTGTACCATTGTTACTTAAGCAAACACACATGCTGTGTCACAAAGAAAGATCCTAAATGCATTTCGAAACACATGATTCACACGAGGATACTTTACCTTCACATAAAATGACTAACCGCAATCGTCCTAAATAAAACTTGTCTTGAATCCGTGTGTTTGGGTTTTTTCTGTGTCACTGCGGTTTTTTTGTGCCATATTGACAAGGCCTGCTCAACAGCCACCACAAAGGCATGACAATATTGATACTACAGCAACCCACTTGATGGCATCACGGCTCCCAAAGTGTTTTAGTTAAATCCTGGAATTCCATTCGCCACGTCTAAAGGTCCATGCGAGTAAAGCCGCGAACCAAAGCTAGTTAGTTATTTACACTTACGCATATGCCGTAACTTACGTTGCACGCGGCTTTGTCTGCGGAGAATTCGTTTATCGCGCGTGGGAACTAGCAAATTTCCGGGATGAAAACTATTTTATGCCCTAGGGTGGCAAACTATATCCATACCAAATTTTATCACGATTGGTTGAGTACGCGTGAAAGCGTAACAAACAACCTCACATTCGATAATTTGGAATGTTTGAGTTAGGGAGTTTGGTTACAAATCCAGCAAGACGTAAGAGACGTAAAGATAGCTTCTACCAACATCACTTCGATGAATGGCGTTTCTCCACTGTGTAGTTTAAGCGGTGTTTCTTGTCCCGTACGCGTCTAATATTTGGAATGGACTAGCGGCTGAGCTTGTCCCAGCTTGCTACAACATGGGTGCCTTTAAAAAGACGAATGTACCACTTTTTTCAAAGCCAAAAGTCCCAAAGATTCTGCAAGTCTATGGGCAGCAAAAATCACTGAACATCTGGAGAACCGCATACCCATTTGTTGGCTTTAAAAAAGATAGAAGCTATAAAGGCGAAATTACTATGAAAAACGGAACCATCTCGAATCGATACCATTGTCAAAAACGTGATAAAAATAATCTAAATTCTAATGACGATGAAGAGTTCCGTTCTATTCTCGGTACTAATAAAAGCGAAATTTATCTATCACGGTCAACCTAGTAACTTAGATTTTAAAACAATGTCCATAAAAAATGATTGATTGGAATTAAATTCACCTTTGACACGCCAGATCACATTTTCTAAATCAATTCGCGATAATTATGCAAATTTTCACATTAAAAACTAACAAAGATTTCTTATAAATAATGGGTTTTTTAATTCATGCGCATTCAGTTAAATTAGTTTCACATATTTGAAGATCTAGGGCGTTATACTTATGACTTTGTCCCTAATTAGTTGAATTATTATCCTTTCTCATTAGGTCATTTTTAATTCTTATATTTAAGTAGTTTATTTCGCCGATATATAAAATACATAAAGTTTAAAATCTATATATTTGTGTAAATTTTACTAGAAACTAGCCATGGTATGTGATCGTTCAATTTTCCCGCGATTTTCACTAAATACTTACATAATCGCGTAGAATTGCTATCAAATTCGTAACTTTAGTAATCACTTGCTAACAGTTAGTTGTTTTCAGTCGTTGGTTTCTTATACCATGTAACCGTCATATTCCCTTCCAGAGTATTAAGTCTCCACGATAAACAAAACACGTAACCCACAGCCCGGCACCAAAACAAATATTTCCTTAACTAGACGAGATTCTAGTCCAATCCCGCAAACTATTCCAGCTATCTTTGCCATCTCTTAATTGGCCGTACCCGTGCGCGCGTAGAACGGCGTATGTATCCCGCATTTTAACAACACTTACGCTGTTTTGTTTGCTTTACCCGGAGCGCGTGCAGAACGACGTATGTATCCTGTATCCTAACAGCACATACGCTATTCTGCATTCGTAGTTATCGTGAAGCATTTCGCCTGGAAGAATGTCTCTTCCGTGACCCTATGGCCTAAATCTGAGAAGAATGGGCCCATTAGGAGTAAGTATAAGATCTAGGACACGCTGGCATCTTAACAAAAACAAAATATGACTATTCAAATGAATGAATTTCATTCAGTTTTATGTGAGCCATGTTCGTATGGAACCAGATTTTACCGCGATTTATGTTCCCAACAATTAAAGTCTAATAAATTGAAATTGGACCAAGTGGTACTTAATCATTCGGCACTCTACTTTATGGATACCCGATACAGCATCATATTTATTTAGGCAAAAATAAAGCCTTGTTAAAAAATCCTTTGCTAGTTATAGAAATACTATGAAATAAAAGCTGTTAAATTTGTACGGAGCACGACTTGACTGGTATTTTTACAAAATGACTGAAATTTAAGTGTTCATCCTAATATTTAAACTTTTGATAGAACACTGAAAAAAATACGTAACCGTATTTTTTACCGCAACAATCTCCATGGCTGTTACATCACAAACAAACCGAAGATCGTTTAATTTTCTATCGTTCATAAAATTAATACGGATAGCCGTGAAACAACTCCTAACAAGCGGAGCTAAACAATTAAACAGAACCATTATCTCTGTATTACGACTCTCTTTGCACCTTTAGAGTATAAAAAAAAATCGCAAATTGTCGAAATCCACGCGAACTGCCTGGGTGGTAGACTCGACCTTCAAATTATATTCGACAACCGGATAGTTCAGTGGTTAGTGACCCTGACAATGAAGCTAGAAGTACTATGTTCGAGTCCCAGTGGCGGTTTTAGAGTCAAGATTACAAAGTGTAACCGAGTCACGTGTGATAATATCTGATAAAGTAGGTACAGTCAAGAGCAAAAGTAAGTGATCACCTTTAGCGTCGTCACAATAGAATAAGGTAATAATGGAATAAAATATACTATCAAATAAATTAATTCCTGACACACTGTGGAACCCTTTCACAGTAAATGTCATTGTGATGTTCACTGTGAGAAAGTTCTACGATGGCTCTGGGGTTTGTTCTCTCTAGCTCTGTTGGTGGTTTTATGGTACCTACATGTTTATGCGTGTATCCTTTGTCTAAGTTGTACAGAAGATCTAAGGAAGGAAGGAAGTGATTGATTGATTGATTGATTGAAGATTAGGAAGAAGATGTACCTCGTAGCTCAAAAACCTTAGTACGTGGTTTGATTTGAGCACTAGACCTTTGTTTCGGGCAGCTGTGTCCAAGTTAAGGGGAAGCCCGAATAGCCTACCTCCGGTGCGAGATGGCACCGTAAGAAGTAAGTTTCTTCCGAAAAGAATCACAGTACATTGGGCCCGATTCCCTGAAAGAAACTCTCCCTCGAAGCAATAACTGCTACGCTGGACTTGACCCGCAATAATAATGTGACCCGTTCTCTCGTAGATATTATACAGCGCCATGTGTCTCATCCACTGGTCGACGCACAACCAACAACATAAGACCCCTGACTCCGTCTAATGCCTGCCAAAGAACAGTTTTTTTAGAATACCACCCTTGTAGCGTAACCCGATCACGGCCTTTCTTTATAGAAAAGCAGGTATCTCATTATATTAATAAACAGTAGTGCCAGAACAATATCTCGCGATCGGTATCGGTTCCCGATACCAACAATACCGGCTACCGATCGATCTGATACAACTCTATTGTTAGAATTAAAGGTATTATTAAGAACTGACAAGCTTTCATAATGGAATAATCTAGATCGACTTTTGTTCCCACGGAATAGATCTCAGAGTAATGAATAAGTTTGAAATCAAACTGATGTAAACAATCGATTACTAAGCGAATTGACTGTCTCTTTAACATCTATGTCCACACAAACCCTTAAATCTAGCTAAATTTTTGCACAGAAAAGAAGAACAAAATATTGCATAATCAAATATTTATACACTGTATGGAATGTACAATTGTACATGTTACTTCAACACTGGTCTGGGAGCAAAGAAAAAGCATAGAATTTACCAGTTGCTTCTCTTCGTGCGCAAGGTAAAAGCCTATCGAGGGAATGGGCGAAAATCATAGGAATCATGTTATAGGCGATGCGGCTAGCAACCTATCACTATACGCTTACAATCTTGCTAATCGTGGCCTAGGTCTTAGGCTCTGTCTACCCCGTAAGGGATAAATACGTGATTTGTGTATGTGTTTATGTATGTATGGGATGTAAAATGGTTTTTTTTTAATAGAAAGAGGGAGGCAAACTATGCTTTACTGACGAGCACAAATAAAGGGTCTCCATACAAAGTGATCCCGTGTTTTCTGTCCTTTTAACTTGAGAATCCCATTAACTCCTAACGTAATACATTTGAAAATACATCAAACATTAAAAGTAGAGTCAATCACTTGAAAGGGTCCGATTTAAGTGTTGTAGGTACAGCCAGCATCATAAATAAGTAGACAGTTTACATTACATATTAGATAGAATATTATTTAGATTTTATTTTCGTCCAAAACACCTGATCACATTTCAATGAAAATTTAAGAGCTCTACATATACTCGTAAATATAGCACTGTTATTGCTTTTTATTGTCCCTCTATTCCAGCGATTTTCAAAGTGGGGGGCGCGCCACCCATGGGGGGCGCAGAGACCCACAAAGGGTATTCAACATCACCCGCGTTTACGCCTATATGCTAACTCTGATGTTTGAACAGTGTTTTGTTTGCCTTTATACATTTTCGGATAGTCAACTAAAATTGATTCTCTGGTATAGGTATAGGGCGGTTGCTCGGTATTTTTTTCATTTTAGAAAGGGAGACGCATTAAAAAAGTTTGGAGTACCCGTGCTCCGTATTTATAACCTTTGATACTGGAGCGTCATAGAACCAACATAAAAGACATACATAAATACCGCCTCGCCTCTTTCCCATAGGAGTAGGCAGAGACTACTTTGTTCCACTTGCCGTAGCACAGGATCTTAACTTTGACAGACTTCTTTCGCTTCATCCACATTCATCAATCTCTTCATACATGCCGGTTTCGAGTACTCTTGACCTGACATTTTTTAAAAACATCCCCAATTTGGTCATGGAACGGCACATAAAAATATTTTTCTTTAATCTTGTTCGACAAAAAATACGTGAAAAAATCACATAGTAATAAACTTGTCAAAATACTTCAAAGTATATGAAAAGAAAACGCTTAAGCACGCTCCTCACCGATTGTACCTGCGCATGAAAGTGAAAACGGCCTTTAAAACGTATACCCACTGTTTAAATAAACCTTTGGTCCAGTTGACAAAAACAAACATTGGCCACGGTCGGCAAAAAGGCGAGCGCCATAGAAAGTCCCGCTTTTTCTGTTCAAGCCTTTTCTTTTATGATTTCCACGGTCTTTTGTTCTTTTCTTTCGTAATTTCTATTATAGACATTGAAATCGCGAATAATGGGTAGAAGGTTTTTGTGGGCAGTGTTCAAAGTTGATTTGGCTTGTTTATGTCAGTTTCGGAAACAAAAGTGACAGTTGATATACACGTTAATCAAAATGTCCACTTTTTTACGGAGTTTCTTACCTATAAGTGCTAACATTGGCTGGTAAAACTCCGATATAAAAAGAAAAATATTCAAAAATGGAACCTCAGCTACAGGCAGCCAAAATAAGAAAGAAACTTCTCAAAACTGCCAGTAACAATAGTAATAAAAAGCGAACATATTCCGCCAAATTCATCGGAAACTTTAGCTAAAGGCAAGTTTGGAAAGGGTGACAATCTGGTGCCGTTCCCTCGTCAAATACTCGTAAATTCCCGTTAAATTTTCGTAATATTCTAGTAATACCAGCCACATTTCGAAGGGAAATGGCCCAATGGTTTTGCTCAACGGTCCCGAAATGCAATCTACCAGTGAAGCAACATTTTTATATGTAATCTTTATTGGCTCCATTTTGAGAGCTCAATGTTCTTGTAAAGTGGAGATGTCTTCACTCGGGTCCGAGGATTTTACAAGCTTTATACAATGCAGCATTCTATTTTACATAAATATAATACGGACTGCTAAGGAATGGAATTCGCTCCCACTGTATCCAGACAGACTTAGGACTTTTCAAGGTTGGAGTGAATAGACTGTTACTGAACCAGTAGATTACACCTAGACGTTATCTGCATCAGGTATTTCATCATGCATCAGATTTTACTGTTCCTAAAGAAAATGTAAATCATCTTCTTTCTCCTGGCTTTATCCCCTCTCACTTGGGATCAGCCCTCCTTTCAGTCTGTTTTGCGTCGTCAACTCGTCCACCTCCATGGTCTGGAGATCTCTCTCGATGGTGCTCCAGGTGGCGGCTGGTAGACCTCGTCCTCTTCTCCCCTCCTCCATCGCCATTACCTCGTCATGTAGTCCTCATTACGGGTCCATACCATCGCATCGCTCTCAACTTATCCTCGATCGATAAAGAAAATGTAAATTTCTCCAGGCTTGTACGCCCGAAGGTAGCTCATGTAGCCGTCTCATCAGGTGTATGAGACCTAAAGGCCACGTTTAGCATGATTGTGGGCGGATAGGTAGGATTTCGCCGAATAAATAATTACTCGATCAAGTCTCTAGTGGCAGTTATAGTCACCATCAATATTCAACAAATCTGTATTATAATCTTCAGCACGCAACTCGATAACTGCTCACGTAACTACGATATTAGTTGTGCCGAAACTAAATTAACCCTTGTCTCCAATATGCTTGGGTAGTTCTGATAGGCTACGTATATCACCCGTAACTTCTGACACGTCTGATCTTGATATATTGCTAGTTACATGATATTATGTGCCAAGGGAAATTAACTAGGTGGCGGTAACTTATTTCAAAATGTCGATTCGATTAAGTGTCTATTTCATAGGTATCTATGTATAACTTGGTGATGCAAGACAGGAAGATTGCTGTTTACGTAGTCAGTTCAGTTTGTGTAGTTTGTTAGATAATTTTGTGTTTCTGAAATATTGTCAAGTGAGAACAGTGGAAATGGATCAAATCTTTCCAATAGGAGCGAGTGTGTCAGTTGTTTTAGTGTATTTTATTCGTTTAAAAAAATTAAACGTAAAGAAATAAGTTCCAGGACCAAAAAGCCGTAAAAGTTGCGTTAGTAAGGTAGTTAAAATTCGCTTTTTTTTTTTGGTCCTCATCCATCAATGAACTAAATTCTACATATACATCGATAATAGATAAACATTATTTAATAGATGGATATAAACATGGAGACGTTTTGGAAAAAGGTCAGGTCAGGAGTACCCGAAACCGACGAGCATGTATGGAGAGATTGATGACTGTGGATGAAGCGAAAGAAATATGTCAGGACCGTAGCAAGTGGAATAAAGTAGTCTCTGCCTACCCCTGTGGGAAAGAGGCGTGACGGTATGTATGTATATGTATGTATGTATATAAACATCCAAGACTCGAGAGCACACATTCGTATATTTCATTAAGATTACACGGAGTATATACCTAATATCTGCCCCAACCGGGTATCGAACCCGAGACGCAAGCTTCATAGTCAGGCTCTAACCTCTAGGCTATCCGGTCGTCACCACAAGCAAATACATACAGATACAGGGACACTTAACAGATTTGTTTATTGTGACTTTATTTCACTAAACACATACCCGTTGTAAAATGATTTACGTCATAACATCTTCCATTCAGATTACAAAATCCAATGTAAACACACGCTCGTATTTCAACCATAAAGTATCACAACAAACCCATAGAAAACCAATACAGAGTCAATAAATGACGCGATAAAACCCAAACTGTGGGAACCATGCTGCTCTGTGAGTGTAATCCATGCTTAGCCTCGAATGAGTCAAGCTGCATTAAAAGCGATTATTGGAATAGCTAAAGATAAAATTGTATTATTCAAAACAACGCGTAGGATAAAGGATGAATTCCATCAAACGACGCGCATCGCATCGGGTCGGAACGGATTTTACAATCTTTAAGCGATATTCTTCCATGCTGGTCTGGGAGTAAAGAAAAACGTGCACGACTTCAGGCTGATGATGATGATGAGTCTGGTGGAAATTCGGCGTCCTGCCAGACGCGATTGGATGTCACCGCATGCGTTCGTATACTTTCCGATCCGATACGATGCTGCCGTTTTGTGGAAACCATCCTTAGGTTTTCAATCATAGGGAGCACATTCATGCAAATCACGTCTATATCCCTTACGGGGTAGACAAAGCTTGAGGTAACAAAACCTAAACGCCAGGTTTAGCATGATAGTAGGCGTATAATAGGTGGAAAAAGGAATTAAAATAGTGATGGGTTGCTAGCCGCATCGCCTATCACAACCAATCCACACAATCCAATCCAATCCAATCCACAACCACAATCCAATTGCCACGCTTAGTTTTAAGTTTGATTTACTTTATATGAATGTATGTATACTCTATTTGTGGTAATAAAATTCTATTCTATTCTATTCTATTCTATAACATATAGGGAGCACAGTGGCTTTAATTTGCAAAATGGATTCCTCATAAACACAAGCTATGCCGCTACACAGTACTAAAGTTAAAGAGTAGGAAACTGTAATTGGTTCCAGTTCATTAAGTACTTTTATTAGCATCATACTAATTATAAACAGGTCGTAACGTTGCACAGAGAACACCTGGCGGTCAGCTCGAAAGCTGTGGATGAGGGTGGCGTTGGCGAAGTGGTGTGAAAATGAAGGAGCATTTACTCGGCAGTGGTAGTGGATTGATTTGATTGATTCATTAAAGGGACGGCGTTCCAAATTTTACCCACAGTAAAGGTCAGATATGGTAGTAATATGCTAAGTTATCTCTACGCTTTGCGTAAGTCGACTTATAATTAAAACAAGTCACACAAGAAACATTTTCAACGATGTAAAAAAGGAAAACAGATTAAACTAAGCACAAATATGACTCCTCTAATTTTTCATGTGATTTTGTTTCTTACTTATTGTTAAACTAGCGACCCGCCCCGGCTTCGCACGGTATGTTATGCATGTATTATATGTATATATAAACTTTCCTCTTGAATCACTCTATCTGTTAAAAAAAAAACATCAAAATCCGTTGTGTAGTTTTGAAGATATAAGCATACATACGGAAACGGGGACAGAAAAAGCGACTTTATTTTATACTATGTAGTGAAGACATTACTAGCTATAATAAGGCACACTCTTAATTGTCTACTTATTACTGGTTAGAAGATAAAACACATTGAATACACGGATAAACAGAGAGCCTTAGTAATAGGATTCCATTGGGCTCTTCGTAGCACGGAAGCTTCAAAATGACCAGAATAAATAAAGAAAACGAAGCATACCTAATAATTAAAATAAAAGACGCAATAAAAGAAGCAAAGTTCACAAACAAGCCCGTTGAGTGTAGAATATCCACAAAGACAAATTTCCCTAATTCCCTCCAGACCGACCACTTAACTGATTAATTCGCAAAAAACCGCGTGCATTTTCGTTAAAATAAACGAGAATAATAAAGTACGTTAACAGCACCATTAAGTGTGACAGTCTACATGAATTTCGTTCAGTAAATCGTCAGCAGAAAGCTCAATTAAAATTTAACGTGGAGAAAAAATGTGGAAACTCACCGTGTCGACGTAAAAGAGCTAATAAAAATAGCGACAGCGTTAAACGTCCCATTTAAAACATAAAACAATTCAATTACAGAGCATTAAGTGAAGTTTAACACTCAATTTTAAATTCATGGTCGAGTCACGTGTATAAAAAGTTGGCAGTGAAGTCACGTAAGTTCCGTATTAATCGGTTGATTGGTAATTCCGAAAGCAAACGTAACGCTGACAGTTATTGCGTTGGCAACTTTTCCGAAAAAAGGCAGCATCTTTTCACTTTCACTGGTTTTAACTTTAATTACTCGAGGGCCGCCATTATGGCCCGCTGCGAACGACGATCGAAAAATCAAAGCGATTCCGAACGAAGCAATAAGGTGCAGAACTGGAGAATGAAAACAAAACACGCATTCGTTAATCTTTTGTTAATGTATACAAGCCTAGGAATATTAAGATCAGGTATTTGAGGCTGGGAAGAAACCAATATTATGATACCTCTTTTATGATTGGTACCTATCTCATTTAGTTTATTATGCGCGAAAATATTCCCGAGGCAAGTTTGATTTTTAATAGCATTACAATAAATAAGCCAGATAACTGTCAGATTTGTAACTTTACCAATTTCTGGCTTTATCTTAGCTTTATCTTTCTACTCTAGAGCCTCTGAATTTAATACATGTCACAGAATAATTTGTTTGTAGCCAATATCATTTGTGGTCTTTAAAAATTTATAGCTCTATAAAAGCAAGGCCTGGCGAATAAATTTTGCCAATTAGCGATAATAGAGGCATTAATAGTGAAAAGTTGCTTTCATAGAACTTTCATTAATACTGCTTGACTGGTTCAAAAGTGGATTTTGCAAACGCCTGTTATTAGCGACCATTACCGATATGGTTTAATACAGAACGCAATGTCGGCCGATGTCTGTTGCACTTTTAAACTAAGTCATTACAAAGCTTATTATATTAAATCCATTTCATTTAATACTTAAAGAAAGCATCACTGAATTCACTGTTTTTTAGTTACTCAATCTCTCACTGAATTAAAAAAAATTGGCATGAAATTTCCTCTTTATTCATCATCATCATGTCAGCCGAAAGACGTCCACTGCAGAACATAGGCCTCCCCCAAGGCTCGCCAAACAGATCGGCCCTGCGCCATCCGCATACAATGCGTTCCCGCTACCCTCACCACTACAAGCTTTATAATTAACTTGCAACGTATGTACACACGGCAATATAATCAGGTAAGCACCTACGAACGCTCGCGCCGTATCTATCCTGCTTACTGAATAGCTTTGCTGTGTGTACATCCGGGTGGAATCTTAAGACTCAATTTTGAAGCAGATATCTTCACCCGATTGAGCTGAAATTTTGAATACTTGTGTAAGTTATGACAATACAATAATCTGGTAGTGGCCAGCCAGGACCGTCGCCGCAGAGGAACTATTCAACGGTTGGTCCGATGATGAATTTGGTTCATATATCGCACCCTTCGTGGAAGAAAGACGTAAGTCCTATTGACTTACCATGGGACTTACGTCTTTCTTCCACGAAGGGTGCGATATGTAGGACAGATGGCAATGCAAGTACAGCCAACAAAAAGTACCGTAAAGCAATAAAGGGTGTCTCTAAAACGAAATTTTTAGGTTAGGTTATTTTTAAAGAAGACGTTGACAATATATATCATAGAGCTGGATGAATGAGTAAAAAGATACGTAACCCTAACAAAATAATGACATAACAGTTTTTTTTTTCAGAAAAGAGAGATAGCATTAGTGTTTGTTATTGTCTTCGTTAGTCCATGAACTTAACACGACTTTGTTCAGAAAAAGAACGCAATTTATAACCACATAAATCTTTACGTCAAATTCAACTTTTTGTTGACAAAGTGGAATCGTGCGTATGCGCTGGACCTTGCTATTGTTCAATGCGTGAGAGTAGTTTTCACTTTTTATTAGGGCTATTTTAGAAGCTATTAATGTCGTTATTACTGCAGCCAGTTACGAAAATAATAACCCTGTCGTGTAACTTTCGTTGACAGGTAGGCGTAACGGAAAGTACGATGTAATTGACGAATTCGCCCTATAGTACACTTTCACTGGCGTCCTATGTTCGATGTGATAAGCACATTTGTGACAAAAAATAGATGGGCAAAACAATGCCCTCCTACCACAATCAATACATGTATGTACGTATGTAAGAATACAGGACAACAACACAAATGTACAAAGGCGAACTTGTCCCTAAAAGGGATCTCTTCAAGTTACCTTTGAACGATTGACAGGACATAAGTATTAAGCAAGAGTAGACACACAGAAAAAGTAAAAGAGCCGATCACAACCTAAAATTATTCTAAATGCCTAAATTTTAAATAATGTAAGACGTAATAATAACCTACACGTAATACAGAAATACGATAAACTAATACACAACCAATAAAATATACTACATAATTATATAAATATATACATATACACAAAAGTGACATAAAATGTCAATAGACCTAGGAGACCACATGAGATTCAATTCCGATTCAATTTAACGTTTTAGCTGTCATTTTTGACACTTCTAGTACCTATGGATCTGACAGCGAGCGATCCAACTTTGGTTCGGAATTGAATCGCATTAATACGTCATGGTAACGCTCCTAGCCTTCCTTACCGGCTCAACTACTTATTCCGATGAGAAAGTATGGGATGCCTTAACAGAGACGATTTAACGTTGAATGAATTGGAGAAAAATTAAGGTACTTGGCAGGCTTTTGCTGATTTTTTTTCCTTTTATTTGACCCGATGAAACATTATCAGCTAAGAATAATGAACAACAAATATAGCTGTATGAACCTTGCTTCCTTTACCTATTCTTGGAGGAGTGAAGATATTTTAAAAACAATATTTGCCTCTCAGTATGCGCATAGAGTCGTTTTTATTTCGGTAAAAGTGCAATTATCGCTAACGAAAATACATCGTTTTTAAGGAGAATGTACAAATTTGGCTTTGATTTTTATAATTAATTTTGCGTGTAGAAAAGCCTTCCCCGTCCCCTTTCGTGGGTAATAAATTGTTTCTTATCACTAATGAAACCCGTCTCAAGGCTGCCTTTTGTCCCAGGCGGAATAAACAGCCTCTATCCAATTAACTACACAATTGTACTCAATTCGGTTATTTCTACACAATTTGTGAGTTCAACTTCTCCGAATACAGTGGTTCCCAACCAGGGGTCCGCGGCCCGCCAGTGGCACAAAGGAGTCAAAATTTAATCCTCAAACTATCTCTAGATGCAAAGGCCAGAGTAATCGGTTCAAATCAAATACTAAATTGCGTGTAGCCTTGTGCCATAGGTAACCTAAACGCCCCAATGCTCGACACCGCTTTATTTCAGTCCTCACACTCTGCTTGTCACCTTTATTGTTATGAATTTTATTTATTTATTAATATACAAACCATTAAAAACTAAACAATAATAAGGAGCACTAAAACTACGAAAGTTGATTAAAAGTAAATTATGTTAAAAATTATTAAAAATTAGCCTAAAAAATGTCCCCCTGTTTCGTGCCTGGTTCAAAGGTTCCCATTATGCTGGCCGCGTTGCCTCTTTGTACTGCAATGGCAACCCTTTGAACCAGCCACGAACCAGAGCGGGGATTTTTAACATTGTTATGAATTAAGGTTGAAAGTGTCGGTTATTGGTTCATGTCGGTCATTGGTGCCACGACGCTAAAATTACGTAGTCCTGGGATTGCTGAACTTATGCAGAAGATGCAAGCTTCAATATATTTATTAAAATGGGTACTATTGTTAATGTTTGCATAACGCTTAGTTTGTGATCGAGTTTATTTTTTGGATTTTTTTCGTTTTTTTTTCCTTATACATACAATGACATCGTGGTCCCTGTTATCAAAAAAAAATGGTCCATGGTTATTAAAAATTTTGGAACCACTGTTCTAAACTAAATGCTACAAATAAGTTACGCGGTAGGAATTACTAAAGTTTACGCACTAAATGTCACTTACAATTTGTCGCGTTTTACAAATCTTACATTATAGGTGGCCAGGGGAGGTGCGAGTCGGGTTACCTCCGCGTGTGATCAAGAGCTGCGTGTTCGTTTTTGGATCCGTCCGAGGGGAAGTGCAGTGCTTGTTCCGGTGCACCCTGGGCACCGGTGAATGATTTCCTGGCGGTCTCCGAGGGATATTATTATCCGTTGGCTAAGAGCCCGACAGGGGGGAGGGGTCTTTTGACCGTGTTCTACCGTACAACGTTGCAGACATTTTTGTCATAAGATTTTTGAATACTGTATTTATTACTTTGACATTGGCGAAATCATCGCATCGATCGATGGGGCCATATTATAAAGAAGAAGAAGGTGGCCAGGGGGATCAAAATAGTGATGAGTTGCTAGCCGCATCGCCTATAACATAATTCCTAAGATTTTGTTTGACCTGTGCGAGAAGAGAAGCAGCTGGTAAATTCCGTTTTCACTTTGCTCCCAGACCATGGAATGAACAACGTTAATTACGCTTTTCACCATTACGTCGCCTTAAAGCTAACAGATTCCGCATCTATGCACTCAACTGTTAAATTAAAAGCAGCGCAAACCCAGCACAAAGAAACATAATCATAACAGCGTTATAATTACCTGTAATTCCGCTAAACATACCATTCATTTAGTATAACTGCAGCGCGGTTCAATCTCTTAGGAGCGGAGGTATCGGCGCGAGGGATCTTAAGTTCATTAACCTATTGAGTGCCGACGGCTCCGCGGAGAGTCGGTGCTCCATACCGCAAGGTAGCCTGGGCAATGGTAGCGGTGCTAGCTCACAAGTTTAATGTCATTAGCACCATTAAAGTCGGTGTCGATTAAATCATCTCGACAATCGTGGGTATCGAATCGAATTCGAATCGGACCGGTTCGTGTGCAAGTTGGGAGCTTAAAAAGCAGTTTTTCATTAAATTAAGGCCACATTAGGTTGTATTAATTAAAGCTATGGGCTTAGGAAGTTAGACGACTCCTGTAGGCTTATTGTCTAACTCGCTCGCAATCGCCATCGTGTTCATTTTGACAGTTCTTGTATGAATGTGGCGGCTAGCTGATTCCGATGCCAATTGTCAGCCCATACATGGACTGTCAAAATGAGCACGATGGCGATTACGAGCGAGTTAGATAATAAGCCTACTGGTTGCAAGAATTATTCACAATCCATACTTTTTAACGGTTGCGTATCTCAAATGAAATAGGTTTCTGTTAAAAATGTAATTTTTAACAGAAACTTATTTTTATTCTGTAGTAAATGTTTTCTTTCTTCTTCCATGCCGGTCTGGGAGTTCAGAAAAAACATAGAATTTATCAGTTGCCGCGCAGACGGTAAAAGCCCATCGAGGGAATGGGCGAGTCTTAGGAATCATGTTATAGGCGATGCGTCTTGCGAAGCAACCCACCACTATTTTGATTTTCCTTTCCATCTATACGCCCTTAATCATGCTAAACGTGGCCTTAAGGTAAGGGATAAAGACGTGATGTATGTAAATCTTTTTATACTGCGCTATAGTTTAACTTAAATAAACTCGCTTATTAAACAGCTCTAAGCGAAGGGCGGAACTGGCAAAGCACCTACATATAATCCGACGTAAACATATTGTATTTGCCCACCTTATAATTCAGAGCATTGCAGCCGGTCACCTAGTAATTAACCACTAACTGCTATGCAATAAATCGCTTTGAAATGTTTATCTGGTCAAGCCTCGTTACACCTTAAGGTTTAATTTAATAGTTGAGAAAAGGGACTTACTCGCGCATTTAATGGTGTACCGACGAGTCATAAGACCTAAGAGACCAGTATGCCTAGCACGAAAGCATACGAAAGTCGCGTCGCGCGCGAGATAGATTACCCATCTCTTTCTAAAACGAATAGTAAGAAAAAGACGGGCAGTCTGACTCGCGCGCGACGCGACTTTTGTACGCTTTCGTGCTAGACGTACTGTGAGGTGTATGCTGCATTCTTTTTTACTCGGGTCAAGTATGATACTAGAGTTGGAGAAACGATATAACTACCCATATTCATGTTTAAATGGATAGTCATTTCGTGGTATAGTCATACACGCTTGTTTATTGTGATAAAAAATTAAGATACATACATAATATTTGAAAAGCTTCTATTTCATGCAGAAAATAAAACACTGTCATGATAAAAAGTAGTGATAAATCCGATGACCGAAGTGATCCGGTTCGAAGGACCATGAACAAATCACTGGTTTGGGGTCTGATTCTGCGTGGTTCTTTATTTATAGAAATAAAAAGTGGATGGTGCGTTTCTTCGTATATTGTCGACAGACAAGGGCCAAGAATTGCCATAGACAAAAAAACATAAAATTTAATGTTGCTACCAATCTAAATCTAAATCATGAAATAATGTAGATTGCAACACTAAGTACTAATGATGTTCAGAATCGCAGATTATTTAGTCGAGGTGATTAAATCAAATAATATTTACGTAATACAGCTGTAGCCGTGGAAGATAAATGAAACAAGTGAAAATCCAGCAATTTTAAAATATGACGTTAAAGGTTTTATTTTTAAAGCCGGCCATACACGAACTCGACAAGAGCTGGCGGTGTCATTTTCTTCCGTTAAACCCGCGTCACACGCAGCCCTTGCCACCGAAACAATATTGTTTTACGATGTATTTGCAACTCTTTCCGATGTCATTATCATAGCAGCACAGCGTCGTTGTGAATTAAAACCAGCGAGTAAATTCGATAGTTTGAAATACCAACTTCAAGTTGCGGAGCCCGATAGGCCGAAATTTGAGACCACGTATGTGAAATTGACGCACGAAAGAAGTGAAAATTTTATCCAGTCAATAATACATAGAGATTTATACTTACCACGAGAACATGTTTTCAAAATTGGCATCGCCTGACCTATTAAAAAGGCAAGACTTGGCTGGTTACAGCTAGTTTTAACTTAGCCTTACCCTGTCCGTGTGTGCGAAAGTCAACTACCATGCTTAAAGTTTGGATGAGTTTGTGAGCGTGCAACTATAAACACATAGCGAGGCGTCAGTTATACCGGCCTCACTTTGTCGTTTGCAGAACTCCGTATTAACTTCATTTATATGGTGTAAGATTGAAAGCACGTAATTCTCAACAATGCTAAGCATATATACCGTCACGCCTATTTCCCACAGGGGTAGGCCAAGACTACTTTGTTCCATTTGCTACGATCCTGACATATTTATCTCTTTCGCTTCATTCACATTGATCAATCTCTTTACACATGCTCTTCGGTTTCGGGTTTTCTTGACCTGACCTTTTGTCAAAAGGTCCCCACTTTAGTCACGGTTGATTGTAAGTAAGTAAGTAAATGCTTTATTGTACAAATTCATAAATAAACTACTAAATATCATTACACACATTCATACATCTCGTAAACACTAAGATTGTAATTAAATGTTGCTCCTATCTTGGTCTGCATCGCGTCCTATGCGATTTTCTTATTCGTAATCAATACCGTACTTATAGAAACTACATGCAAAGAAATAAACCCAATTAGTACACAAAGTATTAGTACAGATATATAGACCGATCTCTTAAATGATTCCTCGCCGGCGATGTGCCAGGGACGCGGGGTATGACGACAAAGGGGACCGAGAGAGGTGCGGGCGGCAGGCGCACTACCCGCCCGCACCTCTCTCGGTCCCTTTGTCGTCCCACCCCGCGCCCCTGTGCCGCGCGGGCGAGGACTCATTTAAGCGGTTGATCAATACATATGTACCTACTAATACTCTGTGTACTAATGCGGGCGGGTAGTGCGCCTGCCGCCCGCACCTCTCTCGGTCCCCTTTGTCGTCCCACGCCGCGCCCCTGTGTCGCGCGGGTGAGTACTCATTTACGCGGTCGGTCTATAGATTGAGTCGTCGCGTTGCAACAAAACAATTTTTTTTTTCACTCACGCCGGTCTCAACTGACAGGTCTACAAGATATATCATGTTACTGTGGCCGTGTTGAGATAATTAGGGTGGAGATAATACGACGGACAGGCCCTTTGATTTTTACGCGGACATAACAAGGTCACTGAGGCTTGAAACCTGAGGGTGCTAGGTTACAATAAACAACTAACAAATAAAATCATTATACATATAAGAACTAGCGACCCGCCCCGGCTTCGCACGGTATATTATGCATGTAATATACATACAAACCTTCCTCTTGAATCACTCTATCTATTAAAAAAAACCGCATCTAAATCCGTTGCGTAGTTTTAAAGATTTAAGCATACATAGGGACAGAAAAGGCGACTTTGTTTTATACTATGTAGTGATGATAGTGATAATTATGATATTGACTCATGTAGAGTTCCTATTTGGCCCAGAGAATTGGGAATGGATAATTATTTTAAAAGAGCTTGGTGATTTTTCTATTGATAGGAATAACAATCCTTAGCTACAGATTTTTTTTCCGTCGAGCCATATATTTTATAAAAATAAAAACATTTTACTCAGGCTCTCGGCCCCATGTCGAATGATAAGCAGTACGTCCATAACATAACAAATAAAAATGGCTTCTTGAATCTGTACGACAAACAGCTCACATATATAGCAATAATGTGTTTACCTCATATTCACTATAAAATAATGACAGTACCGCTCATGTCGTTGTAATTTCAAATCATTATTTATAAAAGTTTTTTGACGATTTGTGGTAAAATCTTATAATTGCGAAATGTTGTTTTCTTCTCATTTTTTGTTGTTATTACAAATACAGTGCATTCAAGTTGCGGCAGTAACTTAACTAAATATTGTTTGTTTTACAAATGAAACTCAAGCAGCCCCTATTTGCTTTAAGATAAATACATAACATTACATGAATCTGATATAGTTACGAGTATACGTACATTATATAATAATACGAATCAACTGCAGCCGCACACTGCTCAAGGGGTTGGAAATTTGCACTAGACCAAATTCAATTATCATGTCTGGAAACTAAGACGTCTGTGGATAGCTGGAAGACACGGAGGAATTACCCACAAGAGTAGTAAAATTATAGCCATAGTAGGTTTCGTTAGATAGGGACTTGAAAATATCTGAAGCGGGACCAGAAAATTTGACGTATCAAAAGAAAATTAACATTACTAATTTATTTTATGAGTGTCTTAGGGACCACTTAGACACTCAGCCGTATAAGAAAAGTGGTCATTTCCCTCTATATCTCCCTGAAATAATTATTATTATAACGTTCGGTCTCTTGTATTAGCGATCTATTGCTATACTCTGTATCTATGCGTAAAATGGACGGTCCAATCCTGCAACACATCTATATATATAAAAAAGAAAGTCGTGTTAGTTACACTATTTATAACTCGAGAACGGCTGAACCGATTTGGCTGAAAATTGGTAGGGAGGTAGCTTAGAACCAGGAGACGGACATAGGATACTTTTTATCCCGATTTTCCCACGGGATTGGAAAATTCCGAAATGTTGTACTAATAAAGCTATACAGACATTAAATTTAGCATGTCTACACATTATTCCTTGATTAGTATAAGATGCACTTACAAAGGAATTTTTCAAATTTAAGGCGGTACAAAGTTCGCCGGGTCAGCTAGTTAGTGATATTAGTCACTTACACTGTACAAGCTATTTTAGTTATTGGAATTTATTAAAACTACGCATTTGCTCTTTTTATGAAAACACTAGCTGTTGCCCGCGGCTTTGCACGCGTGAACCATGAGCATTTCAAAGAAGCAAGCAATCAAGCAAGCAAGCAAGCGAAACTGCAAGCTTTCAAGCAAGCATGCAAGCATGTAAGTATGCAAGCAGGCATGCAAGCAGGCATGCAAGCAGGCATGAAAGCAGGCAAAGCAAGCATGCAAGCAAGCATGCAAGCAAGCGTGCAAGCAAGCACTCAGCGAGAATGCATGAAAGCATGACATGCAAGCGTGCAAGCAAGCACGCAGTGAGCATGTAAGTAAGCATGCCAAGCAAGCGTGCAAGCAAGCATGCATGCAAGTAAGCAAGCGAACCATGAGCATTTCAAAGAAGCAAGCAATCGAGCAAGCATGCAAGCGTGTAAGTATGCAAGCAGGCATGCAAGCAGGCATGCAAGCAAGCATGCAAGCATCTAAATATGCAAGCAGGCATGCAAGCAAGCAAGCAAGCAAACCTGCAAGCTTTCAAGCAAGCATGCAAGCATGTAAGTATGCAAGCAGGCATGCAAACAGGCATGCAAGCATGTAAGTATGCAAGCAAGCATGCAAGCAGGCATGCAAGCAGGCATGAAAGCAGGCAAAGCAAGCATGCAAGCAAGCATGCAAGCAAGCGTGCAAGCAAGCACTCAGCGAGAATGCATGAAAGCATGACATGCAAGCGTGCAAGCAAGCACACAGTGAGCATGCAAGTAAGCATGCCAAGCAAGCGTGCAAGCAAGCATGCATGCAAGTAAGCAAGTGAACCATGAGCATTTCACAGAAGCAAGCAATCAAGCAAGCAAGCAAGCGAAACTGCAAGCTTTCAAGCAAACATGCAAGCATGTAAGTATGCAAGCAGGCATGCAAGCAGGCATGCAAGCAGGCATGCAAGCAAGCATGCAAGCATGTAAGTATGCAAGCAGGCATGCAAGCAAGCAAGCAAGCGAAACTGCAAGCTTTCAAGCAAGCATGCAAGCATGTAAGTATGCAAGCAGGCATGCAAGCAGGTATAAAAGCAAGCAAAGCAAGCATGCATGCAAGCAAGCGTGCAAGCAAGCACTCAGCGAGAATGCATGAAAGCATGACATGCAAGCGTGCAAGCAAGCACGCAGTGAGCATGCAAGTAAGCATGCATGAAAGCAAGTATGCAATCAAGCATGCAAAGCAAGGACTCAAGCAAGCATGCAAGCATGCAAAGCAAGGACTCAAGCAAGCATGCAAGCAAGCCCACGCAGTGCCCCGCTGCCTTAATTTTTCTGAAACTGTAAATATTGCAGGATTTTTATAAAACAAACCTAACCTAACCTATAGGGCTGTCCTAAAATATATCCTAAATAGCTTTTGCCCACGACTTCGTACGCGCTAAGATGTAAAACGAAAAAATAAGTTTTTCCCGTTCCCGTGGAAATTTTGGGGAGTGCTTTCGGAGTTCACTTAAAGCCTTTAAAGAAACACACGTTATAAATTTTAAGTCTCTTTCTTCCGCTGTTTCGTCTCGAAACGTAAAATCCCGTTTTTTCTCGTCCCTGTGGGCGTTTCGGAAAATCCTTTCTTAGTGTTCCCCTACACTCCCGAATAAACCTACGTGACAAATTTCAACTTTCTGCCTGTTCCCGTTTTTCCCGTTCCCGTAAGAACTGAATATTTAAATCCCGATTTTTCCTTATCCCGTGGGAATCTCCAAACATCCTGAAATTAGTTTCTTAGTTTTGTAATCACTTACTTTTGTATCAAATTTGAAGAGTCTAGTTATTATAGTTACTGAGATAGCGTCACTCGGAATCGAATATATAATTCCCGTTTTTTCCTTATCAGTGCGTCCTACCCGTCATGACCTACGGAGCTGAGACGTGGACACTCACGGTAGGGTTGGTCCACCAGTTCAAAGTCGCTCAGCGAGCTATGGAAAGAGCTATGCTCGGAGTCTCTCTGAAGGACAGGATTCGTAACGAATACATCCGACAGAGAACCAGAGTTACCGACATAGCTCAAAGAATTAGTAAGCTGAAGTGGCAGTGGGCCGGCCATATCTCGCGAAGAACCGACAACCGCTGGGGGAAACGTGTTCTTGATTGGAGACCGCGACTTGGCAAACGTAGTGTAGGACGCCCTCCGGCCAGGTGGGATGACGATCTGCGAAAGACTGCAGGCAGATGCTGGATGCTTCAAGCTAAAGACAGGGCGCTGTGGCGCTCATTAGGGAAGGCCTATGTCCAGCAGTGGACTAACATAGGCTGATGATGATGATGATGATGAGATATACCCACACATTTATAAAAAAATAATTTTCCCGTAGGAAAAGGTATTTTCCCGCGGTAAAAAGTAGCCTATGTCACTCAGTGATAATGTAGCTTTCTAACGGCAAAAGAATTTTTGAAATCGGTCCAGTAGTTTCGGAGCCTATTCAATTCAAACAAACAAACAATCAAATCTTTCCTCTTTATAATATTAGTATAGATAGTATAGATTACATGTGTAACGGTTTTGGCAGCGCACGCCAGAATAGCTCGCAGATGGTTGATTTACTTTTTATCCCGGAAAAATGAACGGTTCCCGAGCGATATATTTGTTTTTGTTTTTTTCGCTATTTACTATTACTATAATTACTATTACTACATCGTGACGTAATAGTAGTAATAGTACCCACTTAGTAGTAATATATTCATCATCATCATCATCATCATATATCCCTCGGGAACCGTTCATTTTTCCGGGATAAAAAGTAGCCTATGTGTTATTCCAGACTATAATCTATCTATGTTCCAAATTTCATCCAGATCTGTCCAGCCGTTCTGACGTGAAAGAGTAACAAACATCCAAACTCACAAACTTTCACATTTATAATATTAGTAGGATTTACTACCGATATCGATCATAATATCTGCTCCCACAACTCTAGTTCCTGCTTAAAATCTCGAGCCTGCCAGACAACAGATTTTTTTTCTTTTCATACATACATACACATGCACATATCACGTCTGTATCCCTTACGGCGTAGGAAGAGCCTATGATAACAATACCTAAAGGCCACGTTTAGCATAATTGCGTGCATAAAGGTGGAAAGCGGAATCATAATAGTGACGGGCTAGCCGCATCGTCTATAACGTGATTCCTAAGATTTTCGCCCAATTCCCTCTTTACCTTTCTTTATAATCATTTGCCCGAATATATAAAATCTTTAGATGGTAATAAATTTAAAAATAAACTAAAGGATTTTTTACTTTCAATGTGCTTTTATAACTTAGATGAATACTACTGTACAAATTTTTAAAATAAAGATACTATTACCTAATCTATACTATAATAATAATATAAAGAGGAAAGATTTGATTGTATCTTTGTTTGAATTGAATAGGCTCCGAAACTACTGGACCGATTTCAAAAATTCTTTTGCCGTTCGAAAGCTACATTATCACTGAGTGACATAGGCTACTTTTTACCGTGGGAAAATACCTTTTCCTACGGGAAAATTATTTTTTATAAATGTGTGGGTATATCTTATCATCATCATCATCATCAGCCTATGTTAGTCCACGGCTGGACATAGGCCTTCCCTAATGAGCGCCACAGCGCCCTGTCTTTAGCTTGACGCATCCAGCATCTGCCTGCAGTCTTTCGCAGATCGTCATCCCACCTGGCCGGAGGGCGTCCTACACTACGTTTGCCAAGTCGCGGTCTCCACTCAAGATCACGTTTCCCCCAGCGGTTGTCGGTTCTTCGCGAGATATGGCCGGCCCACTGCCACTTCAGCTTACTAATTATTTGAGCTATGTCGGTAACTCTGGTTCTCTGTCGGATGTATTCGTTACGAATCCTGTCCTTCAGAGAGACTCCGAGCATAGCTCTTTCCATAGCTCGCTGAGCGACTTTGAACTGGTGGACCAACCCTACCATGAGTGTCCACGTCTCAGCTCCGTAGGTCATGACGGGTAGGACGCACTGATAAGGAAAAAACGGGAATTATATATTCGATTCCGAGTGACGCTATCTCAGTAACTATAATAACTAGACTCTTCAAATTTGATACAAAAGTAAGTGATTACAAAACTAAGAAACTAATTTCAGGATGTTTGGAGATTCCCACGGGATAAGGAAAAATCGGGATTTATATATTCAGTTCTTACGGGAACGGGAAAAACGGGAACAGGCAGAAAGTTGAAATTTGTCACGTAGGTTTATTCGGGAGTCTAGGGGAACACTAAGAAAGGATTTTCCGAAACGCCCACAGGGACGAGAAAAAACGGGATTTTACGTTTCGAGACGAAACAGCTGAAGAAAGAGACTTAACATTTATAACGTGTGTTTCTTTAAAGGCTTTAAGTGAACTCCGAAAGCACTCCCCAAAATTTCCACGGGAACGGGAAAAACTTATTTTTTCGTTTTACATCTTAGCGCGTACGAAGTCGTGGGCAAAAGCTATTTAGGATATATTTTAGGACAGCCCCATAGGTTAGGTTAGGTTTGTTTTATAAAAATCCTGCAATATTTGCAGTTTCAGAAAAATTAAGGCAGCGGGGCAATGCGGGGGCTTGCTTGCATGCTTGCTTGAGTCCTTGCTTTGCATGCTTGATTGCATACTTGCTTTCATGCATGCTTGCTTGCGAGCTTACTTGCATGCATGCTTGCTTGCACGCTTGCTTGGCATGCTTACTTGCATGCTCACTGCGTGCTTGCTTGCACGCTTGCATGTCATGCTTTCATGCATTCTCGCTGAGTGCTTGCTTGCACGCTTGCTTGCATGCATGCTTGCTTTGCCTGCTTTTATGCCTGCTTGCGTGCCTGCTTGCATACTTACATGCTTGCATGCTTGCTTGAAAGCTTGCAGTTTCGCTTTCTTGCTTGCTTGCATGCCTGCTTGCATACTTACATGCTTGCATGCTTGCTTGCATGCCTGCTTGCATGCCTGCTTGCATACTTACATGCTTGCATGCTTGCTTGAAAGCTTGCAGTTTCGCTTGCTTGCTTGCTTGATTGCTTGCTTCTGTGAAATGCTCATGGTTCACTTGCTTACTTGCATGCATGCTTGCTTGCACGCTTGCTTGCATGCTTTCTTGCATGCTTGCTTGCATGCTTGCTTTGCCTGCTTTCATGCCTGCTTGCATGCCTGCTTGCATGCCTGCTTGCATACTTACATGCTTGCATGCTTGCTTGCATGCCTGCTTGCATGCCTGCTTGCATACTTACATGCTTGCATGCTTGCTTGAAAGCTTGCAGTTTCGCTTGCTTGCTTGCTTAATTGCTTGCTTCTTTGAAATGCTCATGGTTCACGCGTGCGAAGCCGCGGGCAACAGCTAGTAATTTATAATTATAATAATAAATCTAAATATTGTACGTCCGAAATGGATAAACTGTTGAAACTTATAAAAATCATGTTATCACAATTTTACACGGTTTTATACAATAAACGTTTCTGATTTCTTATTTCTTCTTATTTCTTATTAGCATATGCGCGGGCAGAGAAGCAACTGGTATATTCTATGTTATTTCTTCGCTCCCAGACCAGTATGGAAGTGCTTCAGTATTTCTTTACAAATTGTATAAAATTCCTTCTGTATTGTTTCATTCCTCTATGTTGGAGGATGACTAGTATTAGGGTCGAGTTAAGAGCAAGTACACCGAAGCTTAGATCAATTGTAAATGCAATACGAAGAGCGATGGAGAAGTTCTGTAGCAGAATTTGTGCGGAATTCAATTTGTAGTTCCATCAATTTCGACTAGATTGAAAAGAGACGCTTTCTTTCAGTTTTAAATTGTTTCATGATTCAAGTATCAATACAAGCTCTTTTTAACTAACCGTACTTTTTTACTGTACTTAGTTTGCGTTGTCATCCATCCTACTTATGTATACCAAATTTTGAGTCAAATAAAAGTAGGTTAAAATTTATTTGCAAACTTTGACCTTAAAAAGCTTATAAAATGCTTAGCTGTATTAAAGGATTTTAAGTAATTTTTAGTATCGCTGTTCACACAGTAGCTTGCTCATTATTAAAAAAATAAAGCTCTTCAAAAGGCCTTCCTATTTAAAAAAAAATGCAAAATTCATTACGCTTATTATAAAAAAAAAACTAATCCAGATCCCAATTACTTACAATATGGAGCCTATAAACTTTCATCATATAAAACAAATCACTTTCACTGCATACATTATGTATGAAGCAAAAATGCAAATATTAGCGAGCTGACCGCGTGCCCTCCTTACCGCCAGTTAATTATCAGATAAATTACCAACTGCGAAGCGGTGAGTAATGAGTTTGTCCACAAGTGCTAATTAAGCTTGGTGATGGACGCTGGTTGAATTTTAAACCGAGAGGTTTTGTTGTAAATTGTTGATATAACGGGTCTAACTGTTACTTATATCAGATCATAATTATAATATACGATTTTACACTCCACGGATTATGGCAGGTCATGGATACGAAAGTTATTAATCTGTGTATATATTTGTACTTATTACTTTACTACTAACAATACGTACACACATACACAAATCACGTCTTTATCCCTTACGGGGTAGACAGAGCCTAAAGTAACCGGTACCTGCAGGCCACATTTAGCAAGATTGAGGGCGTATAGATGGAAAATAGAATCAAAATAGTGATGGGTTACTAGCCTCATCGCCTATAACATGATTCCTATGATTTTCGCCATTCCCTCGATGGGCTTTTACCATCTGCGCGGGTATAGAAGCAACTGGTACATTCTATGTTTTTTCTTTGTTCCCAGACCAGCAAGGAAGAACTACACAGCAAGTACTGACAAAATTGATTCAGAATAAGTTTTCTGCACTTTTTGTATGTGACAGCTTCAACTGAATCAGTCCACAAAAGTGGTCGAAAAATGGTTCGCAAAATTTTAATAGTCAAATTACTATGACCGAGTCCTCATGGGCCCGTCATCGGTTACTCGTACCAACAATAATGATAATAGTTGTTTCGGTGAACGGTCCGATAGCGAAGAGCCTTGACCATCACTATAACAGGCTCTCGCTAGGTGGTTGGGTCGAGGGCCAGATACAGAAGGCGGTACTCCTGGACACAGCTCGGATAGTCAGGAGGTTCCTTTCTCTGTCGCCCTGACCACCGGTAGCTTAGGCCTCGCCTCGCTGCCGGTGGCACCCTAGGTTAGGTTTTTATAATGTTTTTATATTTTGCATTAATATTGTTTTATTACTTTTTATATGAATATTATAAGAACCTAACTTACTAAGATAAAAAGATTTTGTTTTTTATTTTTCATAAAAACACATGCAAGTTTTACAGTGCAGAACCAAAACACTCACACATTAATTAAATAAACATAAAATTAATACCTATCTGTCAAAAGAGAAATATTATATAAAAAATTATATTAACTTACAGTGTCAAAACAGTGTCCAATTTACAATTATAATATAATACAAGAACAAATCAAATAAAATAATAATCAAAAAATAAACGAAAATGTCAAAAATTAAATAGTTCAATATCCAGCCACAATTTGAATTAAAAATTATGTCAAATAGATTAATCAATAATGTGAAGCAATAATATTATTATAGGTAGGTAGGTAATTAAAATTTCGATAGGAATACATTAGCCTTTCTCATGAATTCACTAAAGTTATCAAAAAATATCTCCGCACCTGTTATATATAATAGTAAAATATAATTAGACATGTAGTACGTACCAGGTGCGCGGGCGACATGCATGTGTCGTGCCCGGGCGCTCGCGGCGCATCACCGCACGCGCAGCGCCTGCTGTTACACTCGCCCCCTGCAACAATAGCAATAGTCTATTAGAATTTTAAGATCAAAGCCTATTCCAAATTTAAAATTCATAATGGTCGTCTCGTTCGATCCTTTATAACTAATACATTGCCAAACGAGATAGACGTTTAAGTTTCCAGTCACAAAATACGTCTCGAAAACGTTTGCCAAACGTCAAACGCTATGAGAACAGTTTGTTGCAGTTTCGTTCCGCTAGAAGCGCTGTCAATACATAGTTAAACGTTTACGCGAACGTGTTCGAAACGTTTTTTGGGTGATAACTTACACTAGAGGCTCAGAACTTAGTGATGATGTGAAGGACTGAGCTATATGGCTGTAGTCCTTTACGCCAAGTCGACCTAAACTGACGAGCATGTATGAAGAGATTTACGAATGTAGAAGAGAAATAAGTAAGCCAGGGTGCAAGTGAAACCAACCATTTTTTAAGGCATAACGTAAAAATCCTTGGCCGTGAAACGAACATCATCGACAATAAGAACTTACGCAGAACTGTAACTAAAGAGGTCATCGGCTCCATGCCGCTTTAAAGGTCATTTATTGGTTGATAAAGTATGTTGACTTAAGTATAATGGAAGGTCGACAATGTCCCGTAATTCGGTCTCAGATAAATGTAAGAGGTTATATGCCACCTCGAATCACTTATGGCGAGAAATGCCTTTAGCTTATTTCTTGTAAGGAAAAAAAAGTAACTAGTGCAGCTTCTTCTTCTATTATATAACTCGCTCGCAATCGCCATCGTGTTTATTTTGACAGTTCTTGTATGAATGTGACAGCTAGCAGATTCCGATGCCAATTGTCAGCCCAGCCCATACATGAACTGTCAAAATGAACACGATGGCTATAAACGTGGCTTTATTACCCAAAGCTGTAACCCGTTAAGGATAAGGACTTGATTAATAAAAATATGTTATTATTATATATATAATATGTCATAAAATACAGGATGTACTGAGACATTATTCTGTAGTAATATTTTTGCTGATGGCAACGGTTTATTTGATCGTAAGTTTGATTTGAATTAAGTCATTCCTCTGAGGCCGTAGTCGCCGCATACTTTAAGCATAAACAATACAGAATGTCTTAGGCTCCGTGCCAGCTCCAGTATTCTGAGCGTGTTTGTGGACCGCTGGGACACCGCGCCGATGCGTCGGAGGACACAGTTACTACACGAACCGTTGTTTCAATATAAATATTAAGATCTGTCGAATTATTCCGGCAAAATTCTGAGAGTTAAAAAAACATTCCGAAAAACCTTTACAGGGATGTTCAGATTAATTTTAAGAGATTTCTTTCCTTCTAATATTGGTGTAACTGAAAAGATATCCAAGTAGAAAAATTCAAATTTGATATAGCATTTCCTTTTAAGTCGCTTTTCCTTAAGAGAAAGCATGTAAAAGAATACAGAACGCGAACTTAAATGTATTTAGCGACACATTTCGTCCGAGTCTGGTGATTTCCAAGTTGCTCCCGAATTGATTGAGTTAGTAGTTTCTGAACACCCTTGTTTTAGACCAATTGTTAATCGTCATTGCCTTCGCTATTGCTTTGACGTAAATATTCGACTTCAGTAAGCAACAAACTAACAAATAATAGGCATAGCAGCATCATTCATGTTTCAAAATGACAAGATAGATATATTTAGACGGCATAGTAATTTCCTGTACGCCCACAGTCTTGATAGAACTTGGCCTTTAGGTATTGTTACCTTAGACTCTGTCTACCCCATAAGGGACAAAGACGTGATTTGTATAGACGGTAGGTATAGTATTTCCGTACAACTTTTTTTTTATTATCATTAAAACTATTTTGCTAGCTACAGGGCCTTTATGCTTGCTCGAGAAAAAGGTCCCACCTCTGAAAAAATGTCTCATCTCATCGATACACAACGCTTCAGTGACGGTTTTCGAAGCTTTCGTACCTACCAGCCTAGGAAACCCTAAATGCAGAAATCACTGACTAGCGTATAAAAGTCCCTTTGTAAATATTAAGTTTGTGTATTAAAAATAAAAGCTTAAGTTCTATAACGATTAGGTCACCTTTTGGTTATATTGTACATTTCTTTGAAACTTTCCTGTATTGTTCATTATGTGGCATTCATTAAAAAAACATTGTATTTATTGTAAATGAGACCTTTTCCTTGAGCCGTGACAGGTCCAGTACCCGCATGCAGCAAAATACGTTGACTAGCAAAAATAACGGCTCGCTTTTCATTCAAATTTGTGTTAAGACTGACCCGTTATATCTGCTTGTTGGTGTAAAAGCGCCCAGCGTTCGCAAATGAAAGCGTTTGCGATAGCAATAAGAGTTCATAGAGCAAGTCGAAAAGTGAATTTACGCGACCCTCCTGACCCGATACTTCGCTAACAAGTTTTTCCATTTTGATGACAGTAGAACTCCGACGAGCACATTATAAACTTCGATATAGATCCAGAAGTTACGCGTTACGTTAATCTTTTTGAAGTTGAGACTCCATCATATTTTACTTTGGGAACGGCAGTTCGTTCAAAGACTAAACTTATAAACTGCAATCATCTTGGCATTTTTCAACTCAAACACATTTAAGGAGCGACCACACCGCTGTGTATACGTTCTCTCACCGTTTCTTCATCGTCTTTTACGCACTGGTGTGGCCGGACCTTTAATGCTCAAATATTGCGTGGTGGCGCCATATTTGGCTATCATTTTTAATAAGTGCGTGGATGAGTGCGTGTTTCCGGACTTGATGAAATTTAGTAAAGTGATTCCTTTGTTCAAGTGTGGTGACAAAAGTGATCCGTCAAACTTCCGTCCAATTTCTATTCTTCCGGTGCTCAGTAAAGTGTTTGAGAAGATAATGCTGAATCAGATGTTGCATCATTTCAATGCAAATGAATTACTTCACAGCCAGCAATTTGGTTTTACTAAAGGCCGATCCACCACAGATGCGGCGGCTGTACTCGTTAAGTATATTTATGATGCATGGGAACATTCGCAAGATGCAATAGGGATCTTCTGCGACCTCTCCAAAGCATTTGATTGCGTGAAGCATGAAACTCTTATCCTCAAACTTGAGCACTACGGGCTTTCTGAAAACGCACTGAAACTTGTCATGTCCTACCTCAGTCAGAGAATCCAGAAAGTGGACATAAATAGAGTGCAGTCATGTGGTGCGCCGGTGAAGCTTGGAGTACCACAGGGTTCAATATTGGGCCCTTTTCTCTTTCTAGTATATATTAATGACCTGCCCCGCCTACTGGAAAACAAATGTGACATAGTTCTGTTTGCTGATGATACCTCTCTGATTTTTAAGGTCGACAGGCAACAGGAAGATCAAAGTCACATCAATGAGACTCTAACAGAAGTGCTTCAATGGTTTACTGCGAACAATCTACTACTAAACGCAGCTAAAACGAAATGCATAAAATTTTCGTTACCAAATGTAAGACAGGTTGAAACAGCTATTTCCATAAACGGAGAGAAGCTGAACCTCGTTGATGACACCGTTTTTCTTGGTCTTACCCTGGATCGAAACTTACAGTGGAGCCCACATATCTCTGCTCTTGCTGGTAGATTGAGTTCTGCCGCCTATGCTGTACGAAGAATTAGACAATTCACCAACGTGGAAACTGCTCGACTGGTTTATTTCAGCTATTTTCATAGCATTTTGTCTTACGGCATTCTGATTTGGGGAAGAGCAGCTGACATTCAGAGTATCTTCATTTTACAGAAGAGGGCAGTTCGGTCCATCTACAATCTGAACTCCCGAGAGTCATTAAAAGAGCGCTTTAAAGAGATAGAAATTCTCACAGTAGCTTCGCAGTACATACACGATGTGATTATGTACACACACAAGAATTTCAATTCCTTTAAGAAAGTGTCGGACATCCATGATATCAACACTCGTAATAAACACAAGCTTCTCGTTCCTAAATTTCGTCTACGGAAAGTAAGTCAATCTTTCCTGGGAAATTGTGTCAGGTTCTACAACAAAGTGCCTGTAGATGCGTGGAAATTGTCATATGTGTTATTCAAGAAATACATAAAGAACACGCTCTTAAAGAAAGCATATTACACAGTCGATGAGTACATGTGTGATAATAACATGACATGGCCATCTTTGGAAAAATTACCGTAAGCATCCAGTGTTTTGTGAGTGATCCTGTAGTGCGTGTGTATGTGTGCGTGTGTGTGTGTGTATGAGTGTATGCGTGTAGTGTCGACTAGATACGGTCTCTGGCCCTGTTGCTACCGTCTGCTGTTGAGGTTAGCTGATCTTGATTAATTAAGATTCCAAATTGTATAGCTGTATTAATTAAAATTATTAATTAAGATAGGTATTATCAATATAAATATTGTACCTATTGTAATTGTTTATTTAAATATTTATTCTATTTTTCATAATGATTAATTTTTACAATGACATAAATATTGCTATGTCGTATGTGTATTAAACTAGGTATTAGGTAGGTATATTGTTAAGCTTATGGATTTCCGGTTTAATTTTTTTTCTTATTTTTTTTTTTTCTTTTACTGTTTAGTTGCAGGCTAGCGACGTCGAAGTTCCTAAAACGTTCCCATAGTGTGCCTGTGGGGACGGAAGCGAGACATGCCCTCGGTACCGCTCTGCTTTCAGAGCAGGACATGAGTGCGTGAAAGCCAACATTAGGGGCGGCAGACGTAAGCTTGCCTTCGGAATCCAAAAGCTTATTGGTTACTTACTTGACATGAAATGTATATTTCATAATTTTGTTTTATATATAATTTTTTTTTTTCCTGCGACATTGGAGACATCTCCAATTAGTTTATTTGACGGTGGAGGCGTTTTACACCTCCACTGAACTTACTATTATTATTATTTTTTTTTGTTTTTTATTTTTTTTGACCAGTAGAGACTTTATACATCTCTACTATTTATAGATTAATATAATTTAAGGCTCGGGGACCTTATACATCCCTTATATAAATGTATTTAATGTAAGTAGAATTTAAGTATTCTTAGTTACTGTATTTTTATTTGAAAAAATGACTTTCTGCCAAGTTTCTTGCGGCGCATTCTTCTTGGCAATGATGGTCTTTCCGAATGTGCTGGTAGTTTCAAAAGACATGTAAAAGAGCCCTTAGCGGCCAATTTGCAAAATAAATTATCTTATCTTATCTTATCTTATTTGATTGAGGCATTCATTTGCTACAGGAATGGTACAGCTTTTAAATAATTATCCTTCTTTGTGTAACTTTGGTATATTCATTATTTAGGGTACTTTCACTCCAAGGCTCTTTAGTTTACCAACCTGTATCCTGTATTATAATGCCATGTCACGGAGCTGAAAACATGAATAGACGAAGTACAGTGTGAATGAATTATTATTTATTTTATCCGTTTTCTATTTATTTTATACGTCTCACGTTCTAAGGCAAAACGAAGTTTGGTGAGTTAACTAGCAATAAAGATGGATTTTGCTAAATTTTAACGTAGATAAGATAGTAAGAAGTTTAAATAACTTGAATTTATTATTTCTAAAATACTTATAAACTTAATGTGTTATTACTTAAATATAAAAATATAAATGTATTACAAGATAAATTAATGAAACTAAAACTAAATTAAATCTAAAAACTACTCCCCCGCGGCATTAAGCCAAAGATGCTGGCAGCATTTTTAGATTTATTTTAGTTTTAGTTTCATTAATTTATCTTGTAACAAATTTACATTTTTGTTTAAATTAAGTACCTATTAAATAATTTCAAATGTATGTCATAGCTATACGTGTTTCTCACAATTCTTTCACGTAAATTGCCAAAAGCGGCATTCAAAATAAGCTCAAAGCAGAAGGCGAACCTAGTGCATTGTTTATCAGCTCTAGCAATTAGCCGTCGATAAAAATCTACGATAACAGTTGTTGCGCGCGCGCAGGTTTCAATTATTCTATCTGGTACAGAGTGCGGCGCGCTTAGATAACTGTACGTGACACTCATTAATACGAGCGCGCGTAGGGCTGGCGAGGGCTGAGTCTTGTTTTTTTTTTAATTTATAGCCCATTCCAATCCATTTCAACGTTTTTGTAAACAAACAAGTCCCCCAAAGTTCATATAAAAATTAAATATAATAATCATAGTATTAATTATTATAAAATATATCATCAAGTAACATCCTTCGACACTCCGGAGGATGTGAAGCTAACTGCATTATAATAAGTGATTGTAAGGGAATTTAGATGAAATTGGTTTGTTTACAAAGATGTTATAATGGACTGGTATGGAGAATAGTAGAGAACTTCACTCATCTGTTTTATGGATGACAAGTATTTTCTATCAAATTTATTTAGTATATAAAAAGTATATCACTAGTGGACTGGCTAAAAAAATCCAGGTTATTCGGATCTTAGACTAATAGTGTTTTTTATAGATTTTGGTAGGCTAGGTAAACGGTGTCATAATGCCGTCCAAAAAAGTGTCGTTCTAGCTAGCCACTTGACTGCTGACCTTCATTAATGGAGAGGGACTTGGAGAAAAAAGATTGGATTAGATTTATCAGATTTGAGAAGTATTCACTTCCTGGCAAAGTTATATTAAGTTGCTAAATCCGGCTAAGCTTGACATTTCACATTTGGACCTTATTAATAAGTAAATTGAGTTCAATGTTAAATTTAAGTTTAACTTTTTCCAGCAAGACTGCCTACGTATCTTAAATTGAATCGTAATCTTTGTGTCTAAAACTTAGTTATTATGTTCGTTATTTAAAAGCGAAAATAATGTAAGAGTAATTAAACACAAATTTTGCTTAGTAAAATTTAAAAAAAAAATAATAATAATGTTGTTTTTTTTTTTTTTGGCAAGCATTGAATGTAAACCGGAAGCTGGCGCTGGCAACCCTGCGCACACGTCATGCCGTCTGCAGCACTTTGTACGATGTGCTCGGTTAGCTTTTTGTCTGCGTGTTTTGTAAATACGGTATTAAATAAGCGATTTTGGGTCATTGGTGAGTCCGAAGAACGGCAAATCTTTAAAAATAGTCGCACGTTCAGGTGCGAAAAAAGCGATCTCAACAAATACATAAGTAGGTAATCGTAAGCACGGCAGGTTGCAAGAGAAAGTCGAGATAATCCCAAGCTAAAATAAGCAAACCAAACCGCAATCTCAAAAGAACAACGGCCGAAAACCAATTTACATCAGATCAAAAGATGAAAATCCACTTAGCGCAAAAAAAAGTTCGATTGATGCAAGAAATTCACAAAGAGAGAGTAAAATTTCATTAACCCGCGTTACAAATGCTTCGTGAAATACCACCGTTCTGGCCAAATGGGTGGAAAGAGACAAAAAAGAAAATAATCGCTCTTTCACTGGCCGAGACAATACGTGGGGCCACTTTAGAATAATAAGCGCGATTTGCGGTGTGCAAATTATGCTAGTTTTCAAAAGCCGCGGACCCACGGCCGGCGCGCGCGGCCAACAGACTAATGATGTTTGCGTTTACGCCTGGTCGCTCCAACATGAATATGCGTGAGCGTATCTAGGTGTCTGGGTACGCTGATTCCTACTTAACATTCGTCAATGGCCAATGTAAAAAATAACCTGTTTTTAAATTGAACGATGAAGTTTTTGTACATAATTTTCTCAGGTAAAGTTGCTGCTGAGCAAAGGCCTCCCCCAACTTCCACTGCTCTCGGTCTGCTGCGGTGCGTGTCCAGCCCCTTAAGAAGGTGTCCAACTCGTCCCGCCATCGCCGTCTAGGTCTGCCGGGCCGCTTTGAGTTAGTGGGACTCCAATTAGTTGTTGTCTTGGCCCATAACTCATCCGGCATACGGTAAACATGACCAGCCCAGTCCCATTTCAGCTGCCGCCTCTTTACCAACGTCTGTGACTTGAGTCATGGAGCGCATGTCAGTGTTCCGGATTCAATCCACTAGTTTTACACCTAGCATGCTGCGTGAAGTAAAGTGAAGTTATATATTTAGGCTAAATAGGTTTCGTATACCCGCAATTCCACGACATCACAACCAGTGGCGTAACTATAGGGTGGTAGGAGTGGCAAAATGCCACGGGCCCCCAGCTCTACGTGGCCCCGAACTGGCTTGGTTTAGAGCACAAAAGAGACAGAAGGGCACTTCTTTAGACATTGAGGAAGAAGGCCTATCAGACGAATTTGCCGCGGGCCCCGGACGTTATAGTTACGCCACTGATCAGAACGTATACAACTGCGTCTAATACCGGGAGCTCGACAACGATTTACACATATCCCGTAGAAAACAGGACCATTACGTTGGCCCAATGCGTATAGGCGATAAGCAGCGATATATGGGATTCGTTATTTAGGCCCAACGTGCTGGTCGATTGCCTTGGTTGGCCCAATATACAACTATGTACGTTGCTTCCAGCGTGTTCAGACAGTGTGTATTCTGTAATTGGCGACCCGGTCAAGTGATCAGAAGCTCTCGCGCGGTCTCAACTTGCAATTTCCCCGGTGCATCAACGTTCTAGTTCTGCTTCAAAATTTAGGTTCTGCACGAGTTCTCACTGCCATTGGGTTAGTGTTCCGAGAATCAATAACGCTTAGATGTGAGCCGATATTGAGTAGAATGACCTGAGTGAAATATTATAAAGCAAGCTTGTTGGGAAATGTCAATATTCTATCGGGCATTAGTATTTGATTTCTTCCATGCTGGTCTGGGAGCAAAGAAAAAACATAGAATGAACCAGTTGCTTCTCTACCCGCGCAGATGGTGAAAGCCCATTATGGGCGTTACTTTTCGGAGGTCCAGTTCAATGAACAAAAAAGATTCACCTTGCTACTCCACTACTCACGCGCAAGATAACCAAGCCTGTGCGAAATATATATGTTTGAAGTACTGTATTTGTGTTATATCCGAATATTGTAATGACATGCACTCCGCCATTACATAGGCAAAAACACAACGTGTGCGCAACGTGATGTTGCGTGGTCCGGTACCGTTGCCCTATCAACTCGTGCGCATCCATTCGCCCTGCACGGTTAGCATACGAGTCTACAAGAGCTATGTCGCGTGTACTAGTCTACCCGTCTTTTTCTAGGACGAACAGTAAGAAAAAGATGGGTAATCTACATCTAGCTGAACAGTCACGGGCATAAATATTGACTGACTGAATAAATAATGGGGGGTGCGAGTCGGGTTACCTCCACGTGTGGTCAAGAGCTGCGGTTCCTTTTTGGATCCGTCCGGGGGGAAGAGCAGTGCTTGATCCGGTGCACCCTGGGCTTCGGCTAGTGATTTCCTAGCAGTTTCTGAGGGATATCATTGACCGTTGGCTAAGAGCCCGACAGGGGGGAGGGGGGTCTTTGACCATTACCGTACAACGTTGCCGACATTTTGTCACAAGATTTTTTAATCATATTTTTGTTACTTTGACATTGGCGAAGTTGTCGTCGCTATAACGACTTGAAACGCCACAAATAAGAAGAAGAAGAAGAAGAAGAAGATAAATAATATGTATGCTACCAAGATTCTACAGATATTCGTGATTCAGTTACCTCGACTGCACAGTTACGTCTAACGTGCAACCAGACAAAACATCACTCACGCCGGTAAATCACGAGTGTATGGACATTTAGAAGCCATACAAGAACATGGGACCATTAGAATTAACAACCAGAAGTGAATTTACCGGTATATTACTAGCTAGCAATGCGGTATGGGGTCGAGTTGAATCCAAAAGTTATTAGACGTCCTGATTTCTGTAATGCGGGGTCTGCATACATACATACCGTCACGCCTCTTTCCCATAGGGGTGTGGAGACTACTTTCTTCCACTTGACATACCTCTTTCGCTTCATGCATCTTCAGACATGCTTGTTGGTTAAGGATACTCTTGACCTGACCTTTTTTGAAAATGTCCTCAATTACGTCCTTTTATGCTGGTCTGGGAGCAAAGAAAAAACAAAGAATGTACCAGTTGCTTCTCTTCCCGCACAGATGGTAACATTGAGATTTTACCATCTGGCCCATTCCTTCGATTGGTCGAGGGAATGGGCCAGATGGTAAGGTTTAGGTCTTGTTACCTTACCGTCTACCCTATAAGAGATAAAGACTTGATTTACCTATGTGTGTATTTGATGTTTTATCGCGAACGCGGTCTACACGTCCGATGCGAAGTAAAACTTACCGTAAGGGCTGTAGCAACTTCGGTTACATGTCTTAATTTGTTTCGCAACATGTTTAGCGTCCAACTACCGCGGAGCACGCAATCGCGGGCGGGTTATTAAAAGCATTTAATAAGGGCTTTGGTCCAGTTGGACCGGCTTCAGCGGCAATCTGGACCTTCCTAAAGCCATATCTATTTTTTTTTCAGGGAGACAGAATTGTTGAGAAATTCTTTATCCTACTAATATTATATACTAGCTGTTGCCCACAACTTCATCTGCATAGAATTCGTTTATCGCTATCCCGCAGGAATTACGCAATTTTCCGGGATAAAAAGTAGCCTATGTGTTATTCCAGATTATAATCTATCTATGTTCCAAATTTCATCCAGATCTATCCAGCCGTTCTGGCGTGAAAGAGTAACAAACATCCATACATACATTAAATACTCACACACTTTCGCGTTTATAATATTAAAATAGGATATTCTTTCTCCTACGCTGGTCTGGGAGCAAAGAAAAAAACAGAATGTACCAGTTGCTTCTCTTCCCGCGGAGATGGTAAAAGCCCATCGAGGGATTGGGCGAAAATCTTAGGGATCATGTCATATAGGCGATGTGGCTAGCAACCCATCACTGTTTTGATTCCCCTTTCCATCCATATGCCCACAATCATGCTAAACGTGGTCTTTAGGTCTTGTCACCTTAGGCTCTGTCTACCCCGTAAGGGATAAAAACGTGATTTATGTATGTATGAATGTATGTGTGTACTAATATTATTACAAGCTTTATTATTAACTTGCAACGTATGTAAGTATGTTTGTCCGGGTGGAATCTTGAGACTCAATTTTGAAGCAGATATCTTCAACCGATTGAGCTAAAATTGTGCATGCTTATGTAAGTCAGATGACAATACAATAATCTGTTACTGGAGTTGTGATGAGCCAGCCAGGACCGTCTCCGCAGGAGGGAACTCTTCAACGGTTGGTCCGATTGACTTGAAATTTGGTACACGTATGTAGGACGGAGGACAATGCAAGTACAGTCAGCAAAAAAGCTTGTATCAAAAAATTGAATTTTTGACAGAAACTTATGATAAATTAAGTTTGCCCAAACCCTCCCATTTTAAAAAGAAGGCTGTATTGTTTACACATGGAATAGGTTGGAGACAACAATGACGAATAAAGTGTTTTTTTTTCGACTAATAGATTTTATCGAACAATCGAATTCCCAACCTGCCTAGAACGTTTTTACAGTAAACGTCAAAATGATTATCTTTATCAATTCAATAAAGTCACTGTACCATTTATTGTGGAAGGGTTCCACATTGGGTCAATCAATAAGTACGTTCGATAGTACAAACTAATAATAATATATTTTATTAGATTAGCCGACGTGAGTGTTTTGAGCGAAGTGAACGTTATATCAACGCCGCTAGTTTAAAAAACAGGTTTGGTAACCAATCGAATAAAAAGTGAAATTGTTTCCAGCCTCCAATTACATGTCGCTAATAAATGCTGTTCGGTCTTTGAATGAACAACAATATTTTTATGCAACTTAACACAAATTCTAGTTCTTCCATGCTGGTCTGGGAGTAAAGAAAAAACATAGAATTTGCCAGTTGCTTCTCTTCCCGCGGAGATAGTAAAAGCCCAAGGAATGGGCGAGTCTTAGGAATCATGTTACAGGCGATGCAACCCATCACTATCACGCCCTTAATCATGCTAAACGTGGCCTTAAGGTTTTGTTACCTTAGGCTCTGCCTACCCCGTATGGAATAAAGACGTGATATGTGTATGTATGTATGTTAATTATAACGTTTTTGAAAAATCACTTGCGACGTAACCGTTATTTTTTGAAATAAAGAAAGAGAATAGTTTTATTTGATGCATAAAACAACAACAGTAAAGAATTTTTTTTGCGGTTATTTGAAAAAAAAAATCATGATGAAGTATAAAAAAAAGCATGCAACTTTAAAACCCAAAACCCATATCTTCAAATGCTTAAAAACTAGTAATCTCAAACCGAATCACAATGGACCGCACCGTCATCTCAAAAAACCAAAGTCACTATCAAATTATTTGACTTTTCAATTACTTACAACAAAGCTCAATTTAACCAACCGAAAAGTAAATTAAAAATAAACGATCTCATTTGACTAATGAGATGCAAAAAGTCTCGCGTAATCTGACCTCGGTAGCGGAGGTCAAGGGTCAAAGACCCTGGTAATTAAAATACAATTAAAGTCTGCTCCCGTGGCTGTCACAAAGAGATGACCCGATACGGTACGGTTGGCAAAAAGCGTGTGGGTACTTTTTCATTACGCTTTTATGAACGCTAACATTTTTATGACGCCCCGCTTTTTTGCAATGTAGGTTGCATGCGGATTTGTGTCTAACCAAGCGCTTGGGGTGCGAGTCGGGTTACCTCCACGTGTGAACAAGAGCTGCGGTTCGTTTTCGGATCCGTCCCGGGTGAAGAGCAGTGCTTGGTCCGGTGCACCCTGGGCAACGGCTAATGATTTCCTGGCAGTATCTGAGGGATATCATTGACCGTTGGCTAAGAGCCCGGCAGGGGGGTAGGGGGGTCTTTGACCGTCTTACCATACAACGTTGCCGACATTTTGTCACAAGATTTTATAATTATTATTTTTTTTACCGATATTGGCGAAGTTGTCGTCGCTATAACGACTTGTAACGCCACAATCAAAAGAAGAAGAAGAAAAAGAAGAACCAAGTGTTTTTTGTACGTACTGAGTTACCATGACGTCTTGTTGCGATTCAAATCCGATTCAGTTTAGGTCCGCTCGCTGTCAGATCCAAACTTAAAATTACAACTAAAACCTGAACTGAGTCGGAATTCAAAACGTCATGGTAAGGACCCCGTTGTAGTAGCGGAATGGGAAACAAATTCATCCTTATAGTCACAAGCGAAGCGATGAGTCCAACAGGGTGACAAGCTACTACGCGGGGTACGTATAGCCAGCGTCAAATAGTTGGTTTTTTTTTTTATATAAGAGGGGGCAAACGAGCAGACGGGTCACCTGATGGAAAGCAATCATCGTCGCCCAGGGACACCTGCAAGACCTGGGGAATCACAAGTGCGTTGCCGGCCCTTTGAGGAACAGGAGTGACACCCAAAGTGGTCAAAAAGTTAGCAACACGACCTTATTTCAACTGTAACAAAGACGTGTTGGGAACTATTTGGCTACTTTGGATGTCACGAACTATTTGACCCTGACTGTACGTGCAAATGGGTCAAAATCAAAACTCTAATGATATAATGTAATTTTTTAAGAAAATGACAGGTTACGTTGACATAAAATAAGCCTCATCATCATCTCCAGCCTGAATACGTCCCACTGCTGGGACGCTTCCTCTGATAAAATAAAGTAACCTAAACCAATCTGATTACTAGTATAATTTTGTAACTATAATATCGTAACGCTCGATATTTGAGTACAGATATGGTGCAGGCATGGTTTTTGTACATACATACATGAATCTCGTCTTTATCTCTTACTGGGTAGACAGAGCCCAAGATAACAAGACCTAAAGGCCACGTTTAGCATGATTCTGGGCGTATAGGTGGAAAGGGGAATCAACATAGTGATGGGTTGCCAGCCGCATCGCTATGATTCCTAAGATTTTCGCTCACTCGATTTTCCCACGATGGGCTTTTACCATCTGAGCGGGAAGAGAAGCAACTGGTACATTCTATGTTTTTTCTTTACTACCAGACCAGCATGGAAGAGACAGATGAATTTACTTTTCTCATACAATATCTACGACTTCTATGACTTTGTTTATGCATATGACAATGACAATGACAAGTTATTACTCGTAAATTATCAATTGCCATTAAGTTAGTAAAGAGGCTATAACTCATAGATAGGTACCGATCAGTAGAGTAACAAGGATTTTAGGATAAAATAGTTCTCAAAATTAAAATTATGATAAAAAAAAGTTTGATTCCATGTAATTACGACTTCAACGTGATCTACATCAATTACTGAGTAAAAAAAATTGTTCCCGATCACCGGTTAAAAATCATCGTGTATATTATCATAACATTCTCAAAATGAGGCTTCTAGTCTCAAGATCTCCAGACTTTAAATTAAAAAAATCCCAAATTGGCCACTTGTTTTGCTAACTGTGCCGTATACAGATAATCTAATACAGATAGCAAAGTAAATATTGTACAAGTCTATGAACGTTGTATTTTGTTCGTGAGCTGAGAAATACAAACAAAACGTTCACACATTTTTTAAACACCGTTTGTCAAACAAAAGAAAAATGTTTAATTTAGCCACTGGAGCACGTTCACTTCGAAACAGTTATCTTTGGATAAACATTAATTACATTATTTATTTAAGTAGTAGTAAGTTAATGACTCCGTTAGTTTTTACATACATAAATCATCTTTATCCCTTACGGGGCAAACAGAGCCTAACATAACAAGACCTAAAGGCCACGTTTAGCATGATTGTGACCGTATATTTAGGTGGAAAATGGAATCAAAATAATGATGGGTTGCTGGCCGCGTCGACTTTAACATGATTTCTAAGATTTTCAGCTATTCCCTCGATGGGCTTTTACCATCTGCGCGGGAAGAGCAGCAGCTGGTGCATTCTGCTTTAGTTCCAGACAAGACAAAGACAGACATATGACAATTCTGTTTACATTACAAACTTGACAAAAATCCACGCCGGTTGGCTTCATTATTGACTGCGCATTTCGAATTGTCACTTGTTACCGACTATTTTCGAGATGATGAAATAGGACCCAGCATGGAAGTGTAAGTTAGTTGGTACCTTTAGTATAAACTTTGTTTAGTTTGGGACTAGGACTTTTAAAATATCGAAAAGTACGAGCGGGTGGGTACCCTACCGGACCTTACTCAAGGTCCAACTCGTGTAAGGTTCGTCCGAATCGCTACCAGCGTCTCACTCGCTAATCCTGCCGCCGAGCAGTGCTTGTGCTGCTGTGTTCCGGCGTGGTGAGTAAGAGAGCTGGTGAAATTACTGGCAATGCATCTGTATTCTTCTAGTGTAGCGGGTTTCCATGGTGGTGCTCGCTTACCATTAAGTGATCCACTTGCACGTTCGCCTTGTTGTATGAAAATGTTTATTAATTTATTTGCAAGACAAGTCTGTTTTGCGTTTTGCAGAAAAGACCTATAGTTAAAATTAGTTCTGTTTGTAATTAAGTTATCAGCGACTCGTTGAGTTTTGTAGGTTTTTACGCAGTCTGTACAGCCACCGTTTAGCACAAGTTTGTTTTTTTTTATTTCACAAGTTGTTGCCATTTATATGTGAAGTGTTAAGTGGCAGGAGAATTGAACATTTTTAAAAGTTGTTTCAAGCCGACTCAAGTCTGGAATATCGTTTCTTTTTAAATTACGTAACTTATCAAATGGCGCTCATTAAAATGGAAAGTGGCCAGTGTGTTAAATCGAGTAGAACCTTTTTTCTTAAGTTTTTTTTTAACAAATGAACACTATTTAAAGCTGTTTCGAAAAAGAAAGTTAAATACTAACAATGCGCGCTTACACTGACCAAGCTAAAGCGATTAATTCCCAGTTAACCCAGGTTTCAATATTGTCAGAACCTATGAAATTGATATCCCTAGGATTAGCTACTTTTAACGGTTTAGTTTGAAGCCTAAAGCATGCAAGTGGCCCTAAAACTTCAGCGGAATAGGTTTTTGTGATGCAAAAACCCACTGCAATAAATTTTAGATACCTACCCCGTATTTTTTTTCTTCTATGCAGACTAATTTTTAATACCTACTTTCTGACTTATATGTTAAATTTAAATAAAATTACTGTATGTCAGCATAAAGACGCATTGAATTTGAGCAAATTTTTTATATTTTAAAATCTTTAGCAGCTCATTGTTTCAGAAAATTGTTATATTAAAATAGCTTGTTTGAATGGCTTAGTTATCGTTAACTTTTTTTCATCCTTATTAAGAGTAAGTAATGGGTCCGCTGGCTGCAAAACCGGCCAGGCTGCTCTCTGATTTCTTTTTTTTTTCATCGCCCCACATTGATTTGCAACCGATAATCTAAGCACTAACATCTTACATACTAACTCTTCGTAAATAGCCTAGGAATCATTGGCAGCGATTTTATCAACTAACCAAGTAATGAATTTGAAAGTTTATATTCGTACATTTGTTTATGTTGAATGACTCACAGTGTCTGTACTTATGTGAACAAGTTTCGTTATTTATAAAGTTTGAATGTTCTAAATTCAAATGGTATTATTTTGCACTCTAGTTCATCTTATGTCAGCCGTTAGATGATAAAAACAACTTTGCGTGTGTGTCATCAAGTTAATAATAACATTATTTCTAACGCAGGTTTCACTGTGTGGTGAACCGTCAGTTTTTTTTATAGAAAATAGATACGTTACTTCTTTAGTTAAAAAAAATTCTTGGTTGTATGAAAATTCAGCTACTATTATAAGTATAGATAGTAAAACTTTGTAAGGGCAGATAACTCATAAAGAATAAAATTATAACGATTGACCATTCTACTATATTACAACTACCAAAGAACATAAGTAAATTACAAATTCTTGCATATGAACAGCACACGCAGGAATTTTAAATAAATCATAATTAAAATAGCTCTCATATGACGTTCTTAGCAAGACTCGAACCGCCAACGACTCTTCCGCACTCCGAGGCTCATTCCACGTAATTGCCAGACATCCACAATTAAAACGAATACCAGTATCTTTATTAAACGGACATTCGAGAAATGTTGACAGGGTCCGGCTCGAAGGACCAGTAAAGGAGAGGTAATAAAAGTTTGCATTTAATTAATTATGCTGCTAGTAAATGACTAAGCCGGCAGGATACGGTAAATCAACTTTATTTAGAAGGTCATTTCAGATTATTTTTGTTGAAATCTAATGGTAAGTAGGTACTTACTTGGTGAAATATTACTGCAGCCCTGTAGGTACCATAATGAAAGACTTGTGTTAACTAAGATACGTGTTTATGTGAAATACTTATGTTTATTTAATAGGATACAAAATGGAATTAAACAAATTAAACTATTAAATTAAAAACTAAACTAAAACTAATCTTAAAATAAAATAATTAAAAAGGAGGGGCCCCCGTGGCATAGTTCCGCAGACGCTGGCAGCATTCCCCCTTTGGACAGCTACTAATACGCTGTCCGAGGAAGCCGCCAGCTCTGCGGTCACCCGTAGCGTCTATTAGCATCTTCGAAATATCTTTGAAGAGGCTAATAGCGCTAGGACCCCAAGGACCAAGGGTCTCAACACCCTGGATATGAAAACGTATCTACACTAATATAACACAGAAAGATTGATTGTTTGTTTGTTTGCATCGAATAGGCTCAGAAACTATTGAACCGGTTTGAAAATTCTTTCACCATTAGAACCCTACATTATCCCTGATGAGAACATAAGCTATAATTTTTTACGTAGGTAACAGTATGAAATACAAGTCTTGACTGGCTCATCATCGGTCATTTCAAACTGTTGGACTAATTAAGTTGAAATTTTGCTTATCGGTTTCCTTTATGATGTAAAGAAGAAATAAGGACGGATTACGAGATAAGAAATTCTGCAAATGGCGCGAAGCCGCGGGAACAAGCTAGTTTAAGGTTAAGGCAGAACAAAAAGGTGACGAGAGGACTGACAACGGAAGATAATGTTCCTACAAAAAGTAAAGGGAATACGAGCTGTTAGTTAATTATCCCACGCGTGAAAACAAGGGTACAGTAAATAAAAAGAACGTATATAAAAAGAAAATCTATATTTATAAACGACTAGCAGTTGCCCGCGGCTTTGTAAACGGTCCAGGTGTTTTCAAAATATCGTTTCATACGAACCTTTTAACATAAATAAAAAAACAACAAAAAAAGATTTAAAAATTCTTCCATGCGCTGGTCGAGAGTAAGGAAAAAACATGTACCAGTTGCTTCTCTTCCCTCGCAGATGTTAAATGCCCTTCGAGGGAATGGGCGAAAATATTAGGAATCATGTTGTAGGCTATCACTATTTTGATTCCCCCTTTCCACCTATACGCCCACAATCATGCTAAACGTGGCCTTTAGGTCTTGTCACCTTAGGCTCTGTCTACCCTGTAAGGGATAAAGACGTGATGTATGTATGTAAAAAAGAATTAGCGATATCGGTCCAGTTTTTCACGCGTGATGCCGTGACCAAGAGAAACAGATATTATTTTTTACGTATACACTTAGCTCACCCCGCAAACTTCGTTTTGTCTTAGAATAAGTTTTTCTTAGTCATCAGAGATGGCGTTGCATATGATTTTTATTTTCCTCAATTTTCTTTTTTTTTAATTAGTTAGGTAACTATTTCGCTATTTACAAATCCAACAAATCAACGGTCATATAAACTTTGCAGCCGTTCCTGGGTTACAAATAACTGACTTTGTTTTATGTACCTATATCGAAGACAGGAATAATAAGAAGAAAGAAAAAGATGTACATAGATCAGTAAACTTATTGTCCATTCAGCCAGTAATAAAGGTTGTAATGCCGGTTCAACAATGTTTTGCATTGATATATATATATATATATTTTTAATGTGCTAACAGTAGCACTTGATGGTCCCATCGGAAGACCAGCGCTGGCTGCAAGGCCAGCAATATGCTGAGATGGGACCATTTCGTGATGTATGTCCTTATACATACATACATACATACATACCGTCACGCCTCTTTCCCACAGGGGTAGGCAGAGACTACTTTGTTCCACTTGCTACGATCCTGACATACTTATTTCGCTTCATCCACATTCATCCTTCTTTCGCTTTATACAATACATGCTCGTCGGTTTTGGGTACTCCTGACCTGACCTTTTCTCAGAACGTCTCCTATTTGGTCTCGGAACGTCCGCCTAGGCCTTCCTCTCCCAACGTTACCATTCACACTCCCCATTTAGATCTGTTTAGTTAGTCTACTCTCATCCATCCGCTCTACGTGACCAAACCAACTAAGCATACTTTTTTCTATCCTGGTCACTATATCCTCTTTCACACCGGCACGTTCCCTTATCACACTATTCCTTATTCTATTTTTCAGTGATACACCTTCCATACTTCTTAACGCTCTCATTTCTACTGCATTTATTCTACTTTCATGCTTCTTTTGCCATTATATGTCCTTATGTTTTTTATTTACTTCTTTTTTTGTTTTATATGTCACGAATAAATGTTTCTTTCTTTCTTTCTTCTAACTTCTTCTTTCTTCTTTTTTTGCTGACTAAAAATGCAACAACGCAAGTACAGTAAAAAACGGTTGATGTAACATGCCCCTATGACTACGATTCGGGTCACAGCCCATGCCATTTTACTTGCATGCAATGCGCTTGAGAATTTCTAACGCAATCGCGAAAACGACACAATAAAATAAGGAAAATACATTGCGCATCTAACGGTTATTATTTATAATAAAATTAGAATGCGTATAGTGCGTCAAAAAAAATCTTTTATTGAATCTGGCGTTACTTTGCGGAGGTCCATTACAATGAACAAAGAAAAAGTAGCGGAGTAGCAAGGTAAAATTTTTTGATCATCAAAAAAAATCGGTGAAACTATTAGCTAGATTAACTTTTTTAATCGTGTAATCTAAAAACATACATACATACGTACATAAATCACTTCTATACCCCTTAAGGGATAGACAGGGCCTAATGTAACAAGACCTAAAGGCCACGTTTTGCAAAATGGTGGGCGCATAGGTGAAAAGGAAAATCAAAATAGTGATGGGTTGTTGCATCGCCTATAACATGATGCCAAAGATTTTCGCCCATTCCCTCGATTGGTTTTTACCATCTGTGTCGGAAGAGAAGCAAATTGTACATTCTATGTTTTTTCTTTGCTCCCAGACCAGCATGAAAGAACGCATTAATTTGTAGATTGGTTTATTCTATAACAATCCCGTTAAGTTGGCATTTTCTGAGAAAATTGCATTATGCATTTTGACCAATTACGCACTTTAAACTTTATGTATTTACTAGCTTCTGCCGGCGACTTCGTCTGCGTAAAATTATACATAAAAACCTTCCTTTTGAATCACTCTATCTATTAAAAAAAACGCATCAAAATCCGTTGTGTATTTTTGAAGATATAAGCATACATAGGGACATAGGGACAGAGGAAGCGACTTTATTTTATACTATGTAGTGATACGCACCCCCATAAAACGTGGGTTAATAACACAAAAACTTGGACAGAGTTAATCAAAGGCTAAAGTTACCGGCCAAAGTACCCGGACCTTAGGCAGAAAACTTCCGCATTCATAATATTAAGAGGATGCAACTCTAATACTTATTAATGTAGGGTGGTAATCGAAGCGGCCAGGTCGTTGCTACACATTCTAACTCTCACTGCCTCGACGCGTGCGCGCTACTAACACACTCGCACAGACAGCTTTATCACCGCTGGATGTGACACTGGAAGCACCCTGTATCAATATCTCATAGATAAATATAACGCTCCCACACTACTTCAAGCAAGTGTCTAAGAATGACGTTAGAGTTTGATGAAGACGAGGCGAGGTTTTTTTTTTTTTTTTTGTATGAATAGGAAGGCCAACGAGCAAGTGGGTCACCTGATGGTAAGTGATCACCACTGCCCATAGACACCCGCAACCCCCGAGGGATTGCAGATGCGTTGCCAACCTAGAGGACTAAGATGTAAAGAGATAGATTTTTCCACGTTGTTAAACTCATTCTACTAATATAATATAATAGCTTCTGCCCGCGACTTCGTCTGCGTAGAATCATACATAAAAACCTTCCTCTTGAATCACTCTATCTATTTAAAAAACCGCATCAAAATCCGTTGGGTAGTTTTGAAGATATAAGCATACATAGGGACATAGGGACAGAAAAAGCGACTTTCTTTTATACTATGTAGTGATAGTTATAAATGCGAAAGTTTGTGAGGATGGATGGATGTGGCCATATGAGTGTATTATACTTCAGTGTTGCATCCTCGAGATTTAACCAACAATGTAGTCCGTTTTTCGACGTACTGCATCGCCACACAGTTTTAGATATAAAAAAAAAAAAAGAATTGAATACGTTCATCCGGTCACTCCTTTGGTGTCTCTTTCATTCCCGACCTACGTCATTCGTTTTTCGTGTGCGGCATCGTCAACGTCTATTTCCCGGTTATTTTATTGTAAAATAGTTAAATAGTGTTAAAAGTGAGTGATAAACATAATAAAGTGATAAATATGGGGAAAAGGAAACACAAAAGTGACGAGAAGGATATTCGTCGCAAAATTCGCCGATTGCAGAGTAAATTGCGTCACAACAAACGCAAAGGTACATAATGTTTTCTTTTTCTTTTGCATTGCAGAACAATCTTATCTTTAATGAGTTATCTTACTATTATTCAATTTTAAAGAATAATCCTTTAGGGATAACAGGAGATTACCTAGATGATTTCAATTTAGATAAGTAATATGACAGTAGGTACGCATTTAATTTGTCTTGTTCCTTGAAGTGGTAATACGAGATATTATCCTGGAATAAGTTAAAACTTACTTTCTTAATGTGATGGCACGTGATGCCATCCTGAAAGTAATTACGCAGGTTGTTATTTGTTCATTTAGGCGGGATCAATTTGTAAGTAGATTGCCTATCCATGGGCTGTTGTTGTTGCAAATTTACAAGGCCGCCATTTGGAAATTCAAATCCTATACCGGATTGAATTACCTGCAACCTGATCTAAATAAATTTGGTCTGCGCTTATTCCTTAATGTGGTAATACGTGATATTACCCCGGAATAAATCAAGTACTTTCTTAATGTGATGGCACGCGATGCCATCCAGAAAGTAGATAAATAAAGATTAAGGCTTTACTTTTTCACCCAGACTCGGATCGCAGTTCCTGTTCGTCGACTTCGTCGAGCAGGCCCAGCAAGTATGGCGAACATTTCAGCGCGTACGAGGAACACCTTGGCGAGTATGAAGACAGCTTATCGCCCAACTACGAAGCGATATCCGATTATGAAGAACAGCCGCAACTACAGTCAACTGTGAATGTCGTGCGTGCAGATAGAGTGCCAAGACCTCCCGCAACTATCACCACTGAGCCCCCCAGCCCGGTGAAGCTGCCGGGGCCCATACCTTTGGTACAAACTGACCTAACCGAACCTGCAAACCCAGTTGATTCTAACCAACCATCTACCGATGTTCTTTCAGAAGAAATCTTATCTGTGCTTGGAGAAGCAAAAAACCTCGAACAGCCTCTAGGTGAAAGTGTCCCTAATGAAATATCTGAACGCTGGGGTAAGATTCTGGTTGAAGGATTATCAAAGGAACAAAAGGTGTCGCTCGAAGAAAAAGTTCTTATACTGAGTAACTTTTTACTGGCTCGAGCACCTAAGTTAAATCCAGAGGTGACGGCTGTTCTTACAGAAGCTGTAAAAAAGCGTGACTTACGCCTTGAAAACGCTCAAAACCAACTGGGTCGTGGGATTGCGGGACTTGTTACTCTGACCAAAGATTTAATTAAAACTGATCTATCAAAATTAGAGATAATCAAAAAGATATCAGAAGCAAGCCAGATACTGCTGAATTTGCATTATGAAGAAACAGTTAACCGCCGAAAATTAATAGTACCTTTGTTGGATAAAAAATTTTGGAATACGATCCAAGGTGCTAGAAGAGATAATTTTTTATTCGGTGAAAAACTTGGAGACAACATAAAAAACGCCAAAGACATAGAGAGGTCCGGCCAACAAATTAAAAAATTATCTGCAACTCCGCCATCTTTTCAACAACGCAAGCAACCTCCAGGGACGGGAAACGTGCGAGCTCCTCTTCGCCAGCTGAATGTGAAGGCAGCGCCAGCGCAGCAGCCGTCGCCGGCGACGAAGAGGACCCACCACCACCAGAGCCAGCGCGGCCGGCGCCCCTACTCGAACAGCAAAGTCAACGAGCGGCGACGACGCTAGAGGTACCACATGCTGGCCGCATACAATTTTTTATTAACAATTGGCGGTTAATTACTGATGATTGTGCAATATTGTCATACGTCAGTGGGTATAAGATACCTTTCACAAAGTCGGTTTTACAAGTCTCCGAACCTACCAATCCTCCCTTTTCAGAAAAGGATATTAATTTGGCTTTAAGCAAATTAATTGACTTGGGTGCTGTTACACAATGTTCAAAAGACTTGCCAGATCAATACATATCACCTGTATTTTTAATACCTAAAAGCAATGGTGGATCTAGGTTCATACTAAACTTAAAAACACTTAATAAGTCAGTGTATAGTTGCCATTTCAAAATGGAAGATATCCGCACTGCAGCTAAATTAGTTTCTCGAGGTGCCTATATGGCTACAGTGGACCTTAAAGAGGCTTATTTCCTAGTACCAATCCACCCATCACATAAAAAGTTTTTAAGGTTTCGGGTTGATAACTTATATGAGTTTAATTGCTTACCTTATGGTCTCACTTCAGCCCCATATGTATTTACAAAGTTACTGAAACCTCTTCTGACGCTACTAAGGAAACAAGGGCATACATTAGTAGCATACCTTGATGACATTTTGTGTATAGGACATAACTACAAAACATGTGAAAATACCGTTCATGTTTTACTACAGAATCTAGATAAATTAGGGTTTGTAGTCAACTTAGAAAAAAGTAATATAATACCTTCTCAAATTTGTAGATTTTTGGGCTTAGAAATTAACAGTCAGACAATGCAATTACAATTGCCCCAGGAAAAAATTATAAAAATTACAGAAATGACCAAGAAAATAAGCAATAAAATCCATATAAGTATACGTGAGTTTGCAAAATTCATTGGTACACTTACTGCTGCTTGTCCTGCAGTAGCTTATGGCTGGACTTATACTAAACCTTTTGAGAGAGAAAAATTCTTGGCTCTTCAGAGATCTCATAACAACTTTGACTCTCAAATGTCTCTCAAGTCATACTTATATGATGACTTTATATGGTGGTCAAAAATTGCCTCAAAAGCTAAAAATAATATTCGAAATGGCTCTTACCAGTTAGAAATATATACAGATTCGTCTCTCACAGGTTGGGGAGCCGCATGTGATGGTGAAGTAACTAGAGGTCACTGGTCAGCAGAGGAAAATCAATATCACATAAACTATCTTGAGCTGTTGGCTGCCTTTTTAGGCTTGAAATCGTTTTGCCAGCATCACTACAACATTGACGTGTTGCTTAGGATTGATAACACCACTGCCATATCATATATTAATAAAATGGGTGGAACACAATATCCACATTTAAATGAAATTACAAAGAAAATATGGCAGTGGTGCGAAACAAAAAAGATTTTTATTTTTGCTTCCTATATTAGATCACGTGATAATACTGAAGCTGACCAAGCCTCTAGATACACGAATATTGACACAGAATGGAATCTCAATCAAATAAATTATGATGAGATTATTGAACATTTTGGTCGGCCATCTGTAGATCTGTTTGCTTCCCGGCTAAACAATAAGTGTAGTAGGTATGTTTCATGGAAACGGGATCCAGGCGCTTATGAAATCGATGCATTTACCATCTGTTGGCGTGGTCACTTCTTTTACGCGTTTCCACCATTTGCACTAATTCTTAAATGCCTAAGGAAAATAATTGAGGACTCAGCGATAGGTATTGTTGTTGTCCCTTACTGGCCAAGTCAACCATGGTTCCCGTTGTTCTTGTCTCTTGTAAAATCGGAAATTTTGTACCTTAATCCTGACAAAGATCTTTTATTATCTCCTTCCAGGGAGAGTCACCCTCTGTGGCGCAGTCTTACCCTGGCGTGCGCAGTATTGTACGACAAGCGTACATAAATCGTGGTATACCGGAAGAAACCATCGAGATCATGTTAAAATCCTTATCCATAAATACTCTAAATCAGTATAATGTAGCATTAAAACAATGGTTCATTTTTTGCAGGACTAATAATGTTGATATGTATGATGGATCAATTTCTGATATACTAAAATTTCTTACCAAGAAATTCCACGAAAACGCCAGCTATGGCACATTGAACTCCTACCGGTCTAGCCTATCCTTAATTATAGGTAAAAATAGATGTAATGATGATTGTATCACGAGATTTCTTAAGGGAGTTTTTAAGTCCAAACCATGTTTTCCAAAATATCATGCAACATGGGACCCTAATTTAGTTCTGGGATATTTATCTGATATGACACCTAATGAGACAATAACGATAGAAAACTTAACTAAAAAATTAGTAACTCTTCTCGCGTTGTCTACAGGACAACGGGTGCAGACGATATCGTTGATTAATATTGTAAATATTGAAAAGAAAGATTCTTATATGATTATAACAATTAATGACATTATTAAGAACTCTATGCCCAATAGGCATAACCCAAGACTGATTGTGCCCTTTTTTAAACAAAATGAGTCCATATGTCCTGCGCTGACATTGTCTGTGTATATAGAAAGAACTAAACAGTATAGAAGCTTACCTGATACTGATAAGTTAATTATTACCGTGAAAAAGCCTATACATAACGCTAGCTCTCAGACTATTAGTCGCTGGATAAAACAGACGCTAAGCAGCAGTGGTGTGGATGTGGGGATGTTCACTGCGCACAGCACGCGGCACGCCTCCACATCCGCAGCCTACAGGTCGGGCCTCTCAATAGATGCTATCAAAAAAGCAGCTGGCTGGACTGGTAATTCACTTTGCTTTGCCCGGTTTTACAATCAGCCTCTCAATGTTAACGCACATGACAGTTCATTTGCTATGGCAGTATTGAATAATTGTTAAACATATTACCTCTTAGATCTCAATTAAGAATAACTAAGACTGATTAAGAATAATTAATAATTTGATTTTTAAATAACTTGTTGGAATAAATGATAAGAGATTTATGGCAATTACTTTTGTGTTCTCTTTTATTCTGCAACTAACGCTAAACATCTACATTGTTGGTTAAATCTCGAGGATGCAACACTGAAGTATAATTTATGGTTAAAGGAACTTACCCTTAAGTGAACTTCAACCAGAATTATATGAAGTGTTGCATCCGAAGAGATTTAACCACCCTCCCACCCCTAGTAAGTATATACAAGCACACAGGATTGTGCTGTAAAGTACCCAGTGTTGCAGAATATTGGTGGGTATAATTACTCTAAAACAAATGACGTAGGTCGGGAATGAAAGAGACACCAAAGGAGTGACCGGATGAACGTATTCAATTCTTTTTTTTTTTTTATATCTAAAACTGTGTGGCGATGCAGTACGTCGAAAAACGGACTACATTGTTGGTTAAATCTCTTCGGATGCAACACTTCATATAATTCTGGTTGAAGTTCACTTAAGGGTAAGTTCCTTTAACCATAAATAATATGTTTGTTCCTTCTTCATGCTGAAACCACTTTGGATAAAATTTGGAACTGAGATAGGTAGTACCTTAGATTAACAGATAGGCTACTTTCTATCTTGGAAAACTAGCTTCTGTCCGCGACTTCGTCTGCGTCGAATTATACATATAAAGCTTCCTCTAAATCCATTGCGTACTTTTAAAGATCTAAGCATACCTACATAGGGACAGACAGACAGCTGACTTTGTTTTATACTATGTAGTGATTACATAGTTCTTAAGTTTAATTCTACGCGGACGAAGTCGCGGGCAGAAGCTAGTAAATGGATAAAGCTTCTTTGACATACGTCACTTGTAAATTTTTCGGTCTCTGTTCGATTATTTCAGCGCCGATCTCATCTAAAGGCAGTTAGTTTCCTCTATGATACACTCTAGGTCAAGTTTTTGATATACAACGAAATTGTCTCGACCTCTTAATTACTATGAACAAATTGGCAGTCTCTAGTGGCGCGTATTGTGAACTAACTGACTACTTAACGTGAGTTTTCCGTCACATAAAATATCTCGAACGCGTCGCGTCGCAGTGTCAAGTATTATGAGATTGGTTTGTTGCTGTTATGTGCCGCTGGTGGCGCTGCTAATTTTTCTATAGTAATTGAGACTGAACGCGTACATTGTGTCAAAAAAGTAGGCGTAATTAGATAGGTTTTCTAGGGTTTTATCAAAAATCTAACTTTCTACCTTTTCTTCCTTACTAACTTTTCTTTCTTTGGAACTAACTGTTGCCTGCGACTCCGTCTACACAGAGCCGCTATCCCGCAGGAACTATGCAATTTTCCGGGATAAAAACTATCCTATGTCCTTGTCTGGGACTCGAACTATCTGTATTCCAAATTTCAACTAAATCGTTCCAGCGGTTTATGCGTGAACAGGTAACAGACAGACAGACAGAGTTAATTTCGGATTTATAATATTATAGTAGGGATTAAAATGGGGTCACTACGTCGCTTACAAAAAAAAGTGATCCACTGTAACCCACCTACGCCTAAGTACACGAGAAACTCTGAGCCTCTAGTGTAAGTTTTCGCATATAAAAACGTCTCGAACGCGTTCACGTAAACGTCTCAATTACTATAGAATAATTGGCAGCGCCACTTGCGGATCGAAACGGCAACACACTGTTCTCATAATATTTAACATTTTAACGCAAACGCATTGGAGACGTATTTTGTGACCGAAAACCTACACTAAGCTTGTTCTCATAGTATTTGGCATGAACGAATGTGTCTCGGCGTACATTATAAAGTACAAATCAATAGTAAGAATAACTACTGAATGTACTGTACAAAGAATACATTATCCATTAAAGACGAACGAAGCATAATTAAAATGCTAAAATATATTCCAAAATTACAAAACCGGTCAAGTCTTGAGCACTATATTACTGTTAAAAATTATATAAATTTGTACTTGGATAGGAAGATTAGACTGTTTTTAAATTCAAACAATGTAAATTTTGTGGAGTTGTGCCTACGCGCCGGTAGGGGCGCTGTAAACTTTCGCATAGCAATTGAGACGTTAACACGACGGTTATTTGGGTCACACCTGAGCCACCGCAAAATATAAAGTAGGTACTAATTTCTAAGCATTTTCTTATCTTTGAAAACTTTTTTTTAACCTGAAAAATTTACTGTGTATTTTTTTTAATAATTAGATATAAATTGTTTTGTGACTTTTTAATTATTAAATAGTGTGCATGTTCTCAGATTTAAAACATAGCTTAATGTATTGTAATGTCAAGACAAATAATATTGTTACCTATTTAGCATATTAGCCGTCAACTTTTATTGTAAATATTTTAAAATTGACTCTGTACTGGATAATTTTCTTTCGATGCCGGTAAAAGATTATTTATTAAAATTGTTTTCCTGAACATTTCAATATTTTTCACAAGGAGATAATTAGTAGTATAGGAGATATTACTTGGTTTATTTCATTCCCTATCAGCTAAACACGAACATATCTAAATTATTTATCTCTCAACTGAGATCCAAAACAAAAAGCAATCCCCCACAACTCGTTTGTAATGCGAAATATTCCACTAATCCCAATTCGGCATGCACACGCCGAACGGCAAAGCCGAATAAGTGCGTTTTCACACTTTCTCAGCCGCTTCCAGCGCTTCTCGAGATCTGCCCGAGACGCTCCGCCGATTTCATGCATTTTTTTGCAAGTGACGAGTTGGATTTCTAAATAATTTAAATGCGCGCACGATACGTATACGCTCCCACATGTTAACACTAAAAAAAAATTTTTTTTTGCTAAACAAAAAAGTGAACACTTACGTTTTTTTTGTGAAGTAACGTAACTAAATCCGTTTTAAGCACTAAACCATGTCACTATCACAGGCACTGGTCGCGCGATTGATAGCCGAAGAAGCACGAGTGCGCCCGAAGACGGCTTGGGCGAGACTGCGCGTGTTGCGCCCGCGCCGGTGAAATGCTCGTTGCAGTTAGGACAGACGGAAGAGTAATGCTGCGGTGTGGCGTGCGTGCTTTTGACTAAGATTTTTTATATACTTACCTCCAATATCCATTTAAAAAAATGCTGTGTTAGTTTATCGTCTGTTATTTATTGGTTATTCGAAGCGTAATCATTTCGTAACGCAAGTTTATTGTATTATAGTAATTTGTATTTAAATTTCAAGAATAAATATGTAATTTACAACAGAAATATATTTCGTTCCTTTAGCGCAATTTATTTGACGCATAAAACGGGTGCGAGTCGGGTTACCTCCACGTGTGATCCGTCCGGGGGAAGAGCAGTGCTTGGTCCGGTGCACCTTGGGCATCGGCTAATGGTTTCCTGGCAGTTTCTGAGGGATATCATTGACCGTTGACTAAGAGCCCGACGGGAAGGGAGTCTTTGACCATTACCGTACAACGTTGCCGACATTATTTGTCACAAGATTTTTTTTTTTGCTTTGACATTGGTGAAGCTGTCGTCGCTATAACGACTTGATGCGCCACAAATAAAAATAAAAAGAATAAGAAGACGCATAAGACAATAAAACCGAAAATTTAAGATGTAAAAAAGGAAAATATGTACGTATATAATATTCTTTGCCCGACATCAATTGTAGTATAGCAATATAACAATATTTTAATGTACTGTAATGTGACTTGCAATAAACAATTCTATTCTATTCTATTCTATTAATTTATTAACTTTCATATACCTAACGAGCATCCAGGAAATCAGTAATCATGCATACATGATAAAAAAAAATTGTCAGAAAAAGCGAAATATTTCACATACTTTTCCCTATTGATTATAATTGGATCACAACGAGTAGGTCTTTCATTAGTTATATTTATGGGAAAAGTCGCAGATTAATCAAGATAAAACGCCACGATCTATGAATATTCCAATGATCTATAGATCATTATATGCTAAAGACATCAACGCGCGTGCGCCGCTTGGAAACTTATTGTGAATATCGTGACACGTAATAAATAATTAGATAGCTCCATTGTACAGGATGACTATGAAACAAAGTTCTCGAAATTAGGATAAATAAGGTGGGTGTGTAATGATTGATATAAAAATATTTAATATATTTTCTATCGATATATCAACATTTGATATAATTTCAAAGGGTATAATCACTCATTGTGTATAATAAACGTTTGGTATAATTTTAAAATATATAAATTTATTTCGTATATTTATCGTTCGGTATAACGCTTATTTCTTATAACGATTTTATGGTATAACGCTCATTTTATATACAAATCATAATATATAATAGCAGTTCGTTTTTGTTGGGGGACGCAGTTCAAACCTAACCTAACCTACTTTTTATAAAAATAACGTTATACCATAAGTTCATTATAGGAAATAAGCATTATACTTAAAGAATGTTATATTAAATGATATTATATCAAATGATCATTATAAGAAATGATAATTATGTCATATGTAAATATATTAAGTGTTGTTATATGATTTAATAATTATATCAAATGAGCGTTATTGCTACTAATATTATACCAAAAAATTTTATATACATCGTTACGCACCCAAATAAGGTATATGACTATTTTTCTTTTTGTCTTTGGCAATCGTAAGCCTACTAAAAGTTTTTTTTAAAATATTATTCAAAATGCTTTTTTTTGGCTTCTCACTAAGTTTTTCACGTAACTTGCATTAGTAAGCGTATTCGATACATATTCTATTTTATATTACTTTAGTGAAAAAATATCTCCGAGCAAAATACAGTAAATTAACATAATGATCTTCCGTAAGTAAAAGAATAAAAAACTATATCAACTCATAAAAAAAATAAAAGCCTACCAATGAAAATAACGCAAAAAAATTATAGTAGTTGATAATAACAAAGTAAAACTAAAACGCAATAAAAATCAATTAAAAATATCAAATCGCAGAAAAAATGGATTTGACATAGAAATTGCAAATATAGATAGAGGTCGCATTTTTCGCGTTCACCCGACGATATTATTATCAGAACGTGATCACCGCTGACTTATTACGTGTCATCAGCTATTTCCTTTCCGTCCCAGTGTCTCTAGTCCAGTTAATTAAACAGCCAGGAAATTTTAATAATTCCATGATCAAGATCGCCCACAGAGATTAATTCACACGCTTCGCTTTTTTTAATCCAACAACTCAATTTATTCAATAGTGACCAATCAGAGAGGTGAATGAACGGTCGTAATTTTTGCCATTCATAATGTCAATAGCTTTTTTGTCCGTTTAGAGAGCAGATTAAAGTTTTTTTTTAATGATTAACGTTTGGATTCTTAATAGCCATTTCTTTTTAATGGCATCGCTGTGCATTTCGCTGGTTATGTTACAGATAGTAAGCTTGGACTGGGTTAATTTTTAAGTTGTACACTCAACTTTTTTTTAAATTTTGTTTTTTTTTCGATTTTCTACTCAAAATAACGAGCACTATCGATCCTAAAAGGAGCAAAAAAGCGTCCTGAAATTGCCCTTTTCCCAAAGTTTGTACGACGATAACGGGATGGAATGAAAATTCAGGTCACAAAATGTATGTAAATTTTGAGACGTTTTATTTCTCCTATATCTACTGATCGATAGTCCTCGTGATTCTGAGTAGGAAACCGAAAACAAAACGAAGATAAAAGTTGAGTGGACTTGAAAAAACGGCCCCATCTCTTCCCGTGGGTGTCGTAAAAGGTAAATAAGATGAGAGACAGAAGAGAGAAAACACGATGTGAGAATGAACAGCAGCGCTCTCTTTTGGCACAGCGGACTCCGGCCTCCAGCTCTGCGGTGTGGAAGGTAAGAGGATATCATTAGTCTATTTTCTCAAGAAAATCGACATAAAAGCGACCGTAACCTCTTTGTCAAGATGCGGCGTGCAAGGAATTGGTGATTCCTCCTGCAAATGTCAAAATTGAGCAAGCCAGCGCCACCAATATATTGCATATGATTGAATCCCGATCCCGTGGGAAAATTGGAAAAAAATGAATAATATGTACCTAATGTATAAATTATTCGAGAGATCCACCAAGTTTCATCTTAATCCACCCAGCTATTTTAGCATGAAAAAATAAGAAACATACAGACATACAAACTCGCAAACATTCACATTTATAGTATTAGTGGGGTCGAATTATCATTTGGCAATTTTTTTATAAAAATGTGTGTCAGTCGTGCGTGTTCAACAGTCTAAACAACATGCCACGATCAAATAAATCATACAAAAATTATGATGACTTCATGAAAGCTGTTATTAGCATAAACTTTATGGCAATACGGTAAAGTCTTAATTCTGAAGTGATAATTAACAAAATAACGTATTGATTCTGCACATGTTTTTGAATAATTTAAAATTTTAATTTTACTGCGAAAATAAATCTCGTGATACTAGTAATCTTGTGAATATCAAATCTTAATAGTGGAACATAACTGTGACTTTTTGCAAATAAATGCAAAAATCTTAATTCGTTATTTATGTGAGTCTTAATAACAGTTTAAATTCCATTATGTTCAGCTTAACTATGCAATTTAGCGCAGTAATGCAGTAATAAATGATATGTCTTAATCCTCTTTACAAACTGTCTGTGTGCCAAATTTTTATCCGTTCAGAAGTTTTTTACGGAAAAGAATAATAAGCATCCATACTTCTTTCATCTTCACAACTTTTGCATTTTCAACACGAAGCTACCGTGAGACTGAATCATTATCACACAAACGGATAACTCGCATATATAAAAGTATCCATCATCATCAAAGTATTATCAAGAATCTTATTTAATACATACACAACTCACGTCTTTATCCCTTACGGGGTAGACAGTGCCCAAAGTGACAAGACCTACCAGGCCACGTTAAGCAAGATTAAGGGCGTATAAATGGATAAGGGAATCAAAATAGTGATGGGTTGCTAGGCGCATCGCCTATAGCACGCCGCGGTTCCTATGATTTTCGCCCCTTCCCTCAATGGACTTTTACCATCTGCGCGGGAAGAGAAGCAACTGGTACATTCTATGTTTTTTCTTTACTCCCAGACCAGCATGGAAGAACAATATTATAATACAACTACATATAACCATTTAATGTCCAGCACATCAACACAGACTTTAATCTATTATTATAACCTTAATACAATTAATCGGATAAAAACAAACTGAAATGTGAAAAAATCTTTTCCCCTTCGACGTCTCTTTCCAGCTGACACCGAGTGAAAGTGATAGCCTATTAGAGAATGCACCTGCCGACGACAGCTCCGAGCTGAGAGCTGTCAAATTTACTTGTCACATGGGACGCTGTCACACCGTAGCGAATGGATAACCGGGAGACATGGTAAAGTTTTATGAAAATACTGGCTTCTGCCCGCGATTTTGTCCACGTAGAATTAGACTTAAGAACTGATGTTGAAAGTATATTCTGCAATAACAGTGTATGTTCCGGCTCTAACTAGGCAGCTATGACTTTTCCCATGTTTTATCGCTATCCCGCAGGAACTATGCAGTTTTCCGAGATAAAAAAGTACCTTATGTTTTAATCTAGGGTACCAGCTATCTTCGTTCCAAATTCGTCTAGTCGTTTTAACGTGAAGAAGTAACGTTCATACACAATCACTCACAAACTTACGCATTATAACATTAATAAGACAATCAACAGCTTGATTACAAGAGATAGAATGATGTAATACGCGTATGTCAGAGCGAGACTTTTGCCTTACACGCTGTTAGACAGAGAGAACCTAGTGAAGTGACGCTTTGAAAGGTATAATGCTTTTTTTGATACTGCCAATATCTGCAAAATTTTTCGGTCTTATCTATTTTAGAGCTGAATTAACCTTTCGTAGTTGGTACATAACTATATTTACGGGTACTCGTTACTTCATTATCATCATTATCATCATCATATCAGCCGGGAGACGTCCACCGCTGGACATAGACCTTCCCCAATGGTTATTTTTAGTAGTGTAGTATGTTGGTTTAGTACTCAGAAGGTCTTTGCTGTCCATCTTATGGAAAGAGTCCCTTTATCGTCTTTTACGACACCCACGGGAAGAAATGGAGCGCAAATCTTAGGAATCGTGTTATAGATAGGCGACGCGGCTAGCAACTCTTTACTATTTTTCCCTTCCTTTATAGGCCCGTAATCACGCTAAACGTGGCCTTTAGAGTTTGTAACCCTAGGCTCTGTCTACCCCGTTAGGGATAAAGACTATTATGTACGTGTGTGTGCATGTAATATTTGAAAAGTGTAAGGTAAAAATACGTAACAGTGTAACTGGCACCCCATTATCGTTCCACGACATAAACGGGCAAAAAAAAACATAATTGGACACTGTCGTAATTACCGTAAATCTGCGTTACTGTGGATCGTTTCACTCGCCCGGTATGGTCTAACAGATGTTTAGTACTCGACCCAGTGCCACTCGACTAGCAGTGGCTAGTGAGGTGCTAGACGCGGTATCACTATAAACTTTTAACTTACCGTATGTGTTGTATATTATTTCTTCCATGCTGGTCTGGGAGCGAAGGAAGAAATAGAATGTAAAGTAAGAATCATGTTATAGGCGATGGTGCTGGCAAACGTGGCCTTTAGGTCTTGTTCTTAGGCTATGTTTACCCCGTAAGGGATAAAGACGTGATTTATATGTATTATGTGCATGGTTGAGTCAAACCTTGCAAGTCGATTTTGACCTACAATTTGACTTGCGTTTTGGTCATAACGTAAGCAGTTAAAAGAAAGGTTGTATAAAAGAAATTGACTTGCTTTTTAATTCCTTGTTGTTACAAAAAAAAACTACATTGAAAATTCCAAATTCACGATTAGCTATTGTTGCTCGCTCGCGTATTTTTTTCAACCAATCCATGGTTCTTAGTTAAGGTGTGTTCCAACAGATATTATAGCCAACCGAGAACTCCCATGGTTTTCGATTGGCTCGTATTCGAGCACGTCTTGTCAAAACCACGGATTGGTTCAAAAACGTTTGACTTACCTGACACGCGAGTGATCCTAGTATCTATCATCTCCAGCCTATTATACGTCCCAATGCCGGGTACAGACCTCTCCGAATGAGAGTGTTAGGGCTATAAGTCCCATACGTGGGTCCAGTATGCCTAGCACGGAAGCATACGAAAGTCGCGTCGCGCGCGTGATAGATTACCCCTCTCTGTCTAGAACGAATAGTAAGAAAAAGACAGGCAATCTATCTCGCGCGCGACGCGACTTTTGTACGCTTTCGTGCTAGGCTAGACGTACAGAGCGGAGTGGGAACTTCACACACACGCCATTGAACTGTGGTAAGGGTGATAACGAAGAAAAATCTCTTACCATTTCCTTAATGTTGTTATCTAAAAAGAACATCAATTTTTTACAGTGCACTGACAAAGGAATATCATGACATGCAACAATTTAAAATAGACAATACAAAACATAAAGAGTAACAAGGTTTCTAAAAAAGGTTGTCTATCGCCAACAATTTGGTAATATTCATTTTTTTTTGTGATAACATTAAACAGCAAAACTCCGAGACCACAAATATCAGCACATCATTACTGCACTCGGCTGGAGAAATTGAATCACACACGTCGGCTCTGATTGATGTACTTTTTACTTCGAATTTGTTCGACTCGTGATCTTCAAGGCTTTCACGGTTATGTGCAAAGAAAGTTTATTTTATAGAATGTAAAGGCTAAGTAATGTCGGCATGGGAACGGCATAGAAATCTGCGCGAAAACGGCATTATTGGTTGTTTCTGAATGTTTATATGGTCCGATTGCTTTATTGATTTATTTTTATTTTATATTACGTGGTAAATTTATGTTCATTGAAATGAACCTCCGCAAAGTTGCTCGTGCTGTATCTACGTCTGTAGTAGCTAGTTCAAGCTTCTTCCTAGTACCGCACGTTGTTTGCATTTATTAATAAGGGCTGAACAGGAATAAAACGGCGTTCTATGGTTTCGTACATTCAATTTTAAACAGTTTTAATTAACTTTTCCTCCATGCTGTTTGCAATTGTATGTATTGAATTTTCGCGAATTTCTGTTTTTATCAAGTAAATTGTAAGATTGTTAGACATTTGATTCTTTTAGCCAAAGCTGCAGTAGAAACCCAGAACCAATGTAGTTCAACAGGGCAAAAACTAACAAACGGAACCTATTTTTAATAAGATTTACAACAGATGACGCTTGACGACAAAAAATCTCATAGTAACGAGATCTCGTGACAGCTAGTAACAGATAGAAAAAAACGAAGGCTCACCTGCTATGGGTGGTGTAGAGGTATAGCACGCGTCACGGAATGACGAGGATCCCAGGCCATAGCTTTACTTTTCGGATTTTTCTGTGTTCTAATTTTCTGTGTCGTTTAGAAATTCGGATTTCCAGTTCAAAAGAAAGTATCCTGTATTGTATTTAAAACGTTAACATGTTTATTTGGTTCTCACATACGGTACTGTCATCGAGCGATTGTTATTGTCATCAACACAATTGTAAAAGTTTCATACGCGTTGTTCTTAGTAGTGTAAAGTGTGCTTGTTAATAGATTGAATGTGAAACATTCGAGGAAGGTAAAGTATGGAAGAGACCGCGATTTGTGCTGAAAGCTCAGCCCTTTCAGAGTCATGAACGTCAAACGCTTGAAACACCATTGATACAGATTTCATTGAAAGATGTTTTTTTAAACATGTTTTACTCGTCTAGCCTGATCAATATTCTTGTACAAGAGACCTAAGTCCAAATCATTCTATCATCTGTGATTTGAGTGCAAATAAATTTGCAGTAGGTAACTTCGCGCAAACGCAAAACAGTTCTTCTTCTCTTCTTCTTCAACCTTGATCTACCCAATGCTGAGTAAAGGTCTCTTCCATTCTAGACCATTCTGTGCGGTCTCGAGTTTTCCGCATCCAATCCTTCCCAGCCGCTCTCACCAAATCGTCCGTCCATCTTGCCGGCTGTCTCCCCACATTCCTGAACCCCCTTCGTGGTCTCCACTCCAACAACTTTTTGCCCCATCTTCCATCACACCTACGGCAAATATGGCCCGCCCATTTCCACTTCCTAGAGGCTATGGTTTTTGCTATGTCAGTTAGTCTCGTTTTCTTGCGGATTTCGGTGTTCCGGACGTGATCGCGTAGAGAAATCCCCAACATAACTCTTTCCATAGCCCTTTGGGAGACCTGTAGTCGGTGGATGTGCTGCCTAGTCAGCGTCCAAGTCTCGGCTCCATAAACCATTACGGGCAGGACGCACTGTTCGAATGTGCGGCGCTTGAGATTTAAAGGCACTCTTTTGTCCCTGAACACGTCGGAAAGTTTGCCGAAAGCCCCCCAACCCAATTGGATACGTCGCTTTATCTCACGTTCCTGTCCGCTCCTTTCGAGACTTATAACTTGACCCAAATAGACGTACTCGGCAACACTGTCGATCCGCTGACCGTGCATGGTCACATATTCAACGTCGGCATTGCAGCACATAATTTTTGTTTTTAGGCTGTTCATTTTTAGACCAACGTTAAGAGACGCAGAATACAGCTCCTCCAACATAGCCTGCAGGTCTTCCGCGTTGCTGGCAAACAGTACAATATCATCCGCAAAACGCAGGTGCGACAAGTATTCTCCATTGATGTTTATGCCTCTATTGGACCAGTCGAGAAGCTTAAATATGTCCTCCAAGCAGGCCGTGAACATTTTTGGTGATATTGTGTCTCCCTGTCTCACCCCCCTTCTAACGGGAACCGGTTTTGTAAGGTCGTGCAGTTTAACTTGCAGTGTAGCCGCATGGTACACATCTTTTATCGCTTGCACGTACCTATAGTCGACCTGACATCTCTCGAGAGCGTGAATGACAGCCCAATGTTCCACTGTATCGAACGCCTTCTCGAAATCTACAAAGGCTAATGCTAAGGGCTGATTATATTCGTTGCACTTTTCTATAAGTTGTCGGACTGTGTGGATGTGATCAACCGTCGAGAAGCCACTTCTGAAACCTGCCTGTTCGTTTGGTTGCGCCGAGTCCAGTCTTTTGGTAAGCCGTATCGTTATAACCTTGGTGAAAAGCTTGTGCACATGGCTGAGTAACGAAATAGGTCGATAATTTGCAAGATTAGTGACGTCTCCTTTCTTGTGCAATAGAATTACCACCGCATTTTTCCACGCTTCTGGAGTTATTCCCTCGAATAGAGCCTTGTTGAATAAGACCTGGAGCTGTTTTAACACTGGTTTTCCCCCGAATCGCAGATGTTCGTACGTGATCTTGTCTTCTCCTGGCGCCTTTCCTTTCTTCATTTCTTTTAAAGCGTGCTTGATCTCATATAAGCCTATTTCAGGCAAATCTTCGGTTTTGTGTCTTACCAGTTTAGCTCGTGGATCTCTATTTGAACTATCAAGAGGTGGTTCAGTTTTTTGAGTGCTATACAACTCTGAGTAGAACTTCTCCACTACTTCCAGTATTTCCTTGCGATCTGATGTTAATCTGTCTCCGTCAGCAATGATTTTGTGTATCTGATGGTTACCACGTTTAAGCTGTTTCCTGAATACCTTGGGGCCCCGGTGTTTCTCTATCGTGTCAAGGATTATCCTGTGCTTCTTCTGCCTCTGCTCTTTCCTAATAGCATACCTTATTTTTCTATTTAAGATGTTGATACCCGATTGATTTGGTGATGCTAGCAATAATTTTCGCTCCTCCAGAAGTTCGGCGATGTGCTTTGCGACTTTGGATTTGGTTTTGCGGGTAGGCCTTATCTCCCGAATTGTACCTTTCACAGCGTCGACCAGTTGACTGTTAATGTCGTTAATATTCCAGTCATCTTGTGCCGTTAGTTGTTCTGCTAGCCGTTTCTGGTAATATTCCTGCTGAGCAACCAAAAACGCATTGTCATTCGGAGGCAGGAAGGTCTCTACTAGCCGCCTCCGTTCCAAGGATAGGTTAATAGCAATCCGAGCTCTGACGATACGGTGATCACTTCCCGCGCCCACTTGATTGAGGACATCAACGTCTCGCACGATGAGTTTTCTGTTCGTGAGGATGTAGTCAATCTGGTTCTTTGTCCTGCCATCTGGACTCCGCCAGGTCCAAAGACGCTGTTTCTGTTTTTTGAAAAACGTATTCATGGCATATAGCTTATGTTGTTCCAGAAAGTTCGCCAATGCATATCCCCTGTCATTTCTTTGGCCAAGACCAAAATCTCCCACATAATCTTCTCTCTCGAGATTTCCTCCAAGTTTGGCATTGAAATCGCCAATTACCACGGAATAATGAGTCGGGTTTTCACTCAAAGCCTTGCTTATATCCTCGTAGAAGGCGTCTAATTCCTCATCACTTTTATCCGCCGTGGGAGCGTAAACTTGGACAACCTTCAGCGAGTACCGCCGATTCAATTTAAATGTCGCATAAATAACTCGCGCCGACACCGCGCAGATGTTCTGCAGCAGTTTGGTCATTGATGTGTTGATAAGGAAGCCAACACCCCCCTGAGACCTGTTTTCATTTCCCTTGTAGTAAAATAGTTGACCAGAGTGAAGTTTTATCAGCTGTTCACCCCTTCGCCTTGTTTCACTGAGACCAATGATATCCCACTTCATCTTGTTGAGGACTTCAGATTCGAGTTCTTCGTAGCGTTCACCGGTGAGGAGAGTTCTAACGTTATACTTAGCCAGGTAAATAGTTTTTAAGCAGCCGGAATCTTTAACCCAGGGATTCTTAGCACCCTCTGTCCCGCTGACTCCCTGACCGCTGCTGTAGTCAGGGGCAGTAGGACCGCTGGGAACTGAGGGCCTTGTTTCGGTGTACTTAATCATCATGGAAGGTACTTGGCCTTGAAACGCCACGCTGGCCATTGCGGGTTCGCGAGTCTACTCTTTCTGAGGTGTTTTAATCCTCACGGCTTGTAGTAGCCGTCCTGGAAATCCAGGGGGTCAGGTTATTTCCCGCCGCCTGATACTCGGCGTTGCTGTTCGTTTGGCACCACCCGGGAGACACGTGTAGGGTATCGAGGGTAAGACCTACGGACGGGAACAGCACCATCTCCCGCAAAACAGTTGAATCCGCCCAAATAATTCCATCCCTGCTCCATTTTGAAAGGGGTCATATCCATATCTCGTGAAATACGCCCTCACACTAATATTATGTAAGTTATGTACTATATAACCACGTAATAAGGGACACGGTGGTACCCTACGCAGATCATAATAACCTTAACATCCCATACCTTATCTCCAGCGATTAAAATCTATTTTAGGGTAACGTACATTTTGGCAGTTCATTAGTGGTTGTAATTTAATTAATTAATGATGAGTCTCGAACCCGTTTCACATAACCATGAGCATTGACAATAGGTAATTGTAACCACGTCAAGTTTGGTGGTGACAATGCTTAAATGTCGAATGGAAAACCGACGCTGCGTAAAGCCGAAATGCAAGTGCATAAGTATATTTTCACTCATTTCATTTTACAGACTATACCCACCTAATTGTCGAGAGTTATATGACCTTGAAATCTATATTTTAGTCCGCACCCAAGTGTTGTCAATGGAACTTATTACTGGAATGTAATTTTGGAACCGTGGTAATATATGAATTCCTACATAGTGTGAACTGCTGTGGCTGCCACAACAACAAAACGTAAACGCACCGTTAACGTCTTTTATGGACCGGTGTGGTCGGGCCTTAACTTCATGTATGGAAACATTTATCAACGGCGAACTTTGTTCCGCCTTAAATTTGAAAAATTCCTTTTCCTATCGAGAGTTATTTCACCTTGAAATCTGTATTTTAGTCCGCACCCACGTGTTGTCAATGGAACTAATTACTGGAATGTAATTTTGGAACCGTGGTAATATATGAATTCCTACATAGTGTGAATTGCTGTGGCTGCCACAACAACAAAACGTAAACGCACCGTTAACGTCTTTTATGGACCGGTGTGGTCGGGCCTTAACTTCATGTATGGAAACATTTATCAACGGCGAACTTTGTTCCGCCTTAAATTTGAAAAATTCCTTTTTAAGTGCATCTTTATACTAATCAAGGAATAATGTGTAGGCATGCTAAATTTAATGTCTGTAGATAGCTCTATTAGTACAACATTTCGGAATTTTCCAATCCCGTGGGAAAATCGAGATATTTTATCCTATGTCCGTCTCCTGGTCCTAAGCTTCTTTTATATATATAGATGATTCAAAAATCCAGAAAAACATTTACACAGAAGATACGGCGGTTGTAACGACGTACCTTTACCCATTAAATGACTTATTCTATCCGTATAAATAACGAAGTAAACCTTTGTAAATGACCGTGACGCAAAACACACCTGGATCCTAAACAATGATACGATGATTTATGCAAACGGCATTTCAGATATATTTTCGGTCCCGGAGTTACGGCGCCCGATCTGTCCGGTCCTAATGCAATTAATCCAACGATACCACTCTGTCAAAGTCGCGAGCTCGGTACGAGTAAAACAAGCGGGTACCTATTCATCAAAAAGTCTGAATTCAACGTGTACTGGGGCCCGATTTTTGAAAGCACGTGTGTGAAAATACCACTCAAAAGTGGTGAATTTGAAATACGAGTAGCACATATCCACAACTCTCATTAATCTTGTGAACCAGTCAAAACTTTGATTAGAGCCGTAGTTTTGGAGATAAGCTGATTTATACCGCTTTCCAGTGATGTGCTTTCAAAAATCGGACTACTGATGTGTGTTGGATGTGAAAGATTCTTTTCAAAAATGTTACAGGAAAAATATGCAACAAAGAAAAATGTGAGGAGACGTTATGTACTTTTTTAAATAAATCGTGTGTAATCGTTAACCAAAGTTTCATTAAAGACTCAAGTTACCCGAATAAATAAATAAATAAATATATATCTTGGGACAATTGACACCAAATTGACCTAGCCAAACTAAGCAAAGCTTGTAATGTATATTATAAATACTTATAAATACTTAAATACATATTAAACTTCCAAGACTCGAGAGCAAACATTCTTATCTTTCGTACAAATTTCTGCCTCGACCGGGGATCGAACCTGGGACCTCAAGCTTCATAGTCAGGTTCTCTAACCAGTAGGCCATCCGGTCGTCAAAATAACTAGAAATATATATATATCTTATCTTAGTCTAGGGGTCCCTGTGGATACACTTCGACCCATTCGTGGATCAGAAATATATATAACTAGCGGCTTCCAAGCTTTAAATTTACCGAAGAAACGAAGCCGTTTACCGCGATGCCATCCCTATAACCTGACTTTACTGAGAATAATCGAGAGTATTGAGACTGTATAGAAATGTACCACAAGGCGCCATATGGCCGATATTGATTCCGAAACCCTGAGGGACAGGCCGGATGTCCGAGACGGCACGTGGAGGCTTTCAATAAAAAGTTACAAGGCTGTGTTGGGAAATGGAGCTAGAAAATAATTTTTAGCTATCATTATTGTAGCACGTTACAAATGTTATTTTAACACTTTCTTGTACATAAAAAAAGAAACACAATTGATACAATTCGACTGCGAACAGTTTTATTTGTACAAAAACTTATCATGAAATTAAAAACTAGATTAGATAAGCTAACACTAACCTATAAACAAAAGAATACTGTAAAACTACATAAAAAATATAAAAGTAGAAAACCCCGAGGTTTGTATGTAACATAATTTGTACCTAAGTCTAAAATAGATAGTAGATTTCGTTTCTTTTACCGTTTCCGCTGTCAGTTGGTAAACCTAAGACTTATTTCAGGTGCAAACCCAAATGTTAAGTGAATCATAACAACTACGTACTACAAATTCAATACGACTTTGTCGCCAAAGTAAGTAACGAGAGGAAATGTATTTATCTTATAGCTACATTGTAGTTTTTTTGTAACGATAAAGCACCTCCGATACATACATACATATATCACGTCTTTATCCCTTACGGGGTAGACAGAGCCTGAGGTAACAAAACCTTAAGGCAACGTTTAGCATGATTGTGTCCGTGAAGGTGGAAAGGGGAATCAAAATAGTGATGGGTTGCTAGCAGCATCGCCTATAACATGATTTCTAAGACTTTCGCCCATTCCCTCGTTGGGCTTTTACCATCTGCGCGGGAAGAGAAGCAACTGGTAAATTCTATGTCCTATACTTAAGTGAATTATTTGCGGTAATAATTACATAACGTAATTAAGTGCCCTTACCAAGTCATAAAGTTGGCAGTTCATAGTTAATTAATTAACTTTCACTTTTAGCTACACGATAAACACAATAAACGAGTAATTAAACTCGTTTTTTACCCGACTATGGCAAAACCAAAGGAGGGTTATGATTGAACTTCTATGCTTGCTTTTAGAAAACAGAATGTCAATTACAGATCTTTGCCACGAAGTTTATCGTCGTCCTTTACGGTACTGGAACAAAATTAATTCGAAAAGACAAGATCGCGTTGAGCATCTTAAGAAAATTTACTTAACTAACTAGAACTAAAATGGCTCAAAAATTACTACCGTAGGCTTAGATTGCATTTAAAAAGTCACATTTTCTCAGTAACATTAGGCTGGTCACACTCGGAACATTATAAGGAAAACAATGGTTTGTTTGCCTTATATACCACAGTAACTACTGCGGCCCAGAGTTCAGTTTTCAATAAAGAGCGCTGCTGTCCACTCTCACATCAAGGGTCAATTTTTGAAACTCAAAAGTGATAAAATGTGCTGACTTTAGATGTAAAGAAAATTGAGCTCTAATATTAATCTTGTCAGTTAGTTGGTATATTGATTCCAGCAGACACAGACAGACATAGCGTCCTGGCGCTGCTGTACAAGAACATCCAACTCTAGATAAAACTAGGATTAAGGGTTGGAAGAAGAAGGCACAGGTTTATACCAATATGTAGTAGGATATACCAATATGTAGTAACTATCATAAACCCTATAATGTAGCACTTAAATGTGCTCTAAAAGCCGAGTACTATCAGCTGTAAAATATCGGTAGCTAATCTGTTAGCACCTTCTACATCTGTACCAATAATAATGAGGCAAAGTGTGTGTGTTTGTGAGGTTGTAAGCGGTAATTTCTGGATCTACTGAACCGATTTTGAATCCCGCATAGGTATCCCGCTTGGCACTCATATTACGAGGCCAGCCTTAGGCATATAGTATTTATTTCCAACGAGACCTTTACATAAGGGCTTCTTCAGAAACGGAGGGCGCTGAAAGTGTCGCAAATATTTTGATGCCTTCGATAAAACGAGTGTATTGAATTCCCTTCATAAGAAGTTATATTAGGTTCTAGTTACACAAACTTAGCTTGTGTTACTTGTTTTCTGCGACTACGTCTGCAGTGAATTCGAGGTTCGCTTACAAGATATATCTTAAAGTAAAACAGACACTTATTAACGACTACGTTACGAGTTTCGAAGCGGAATATTATTACCTTATTTTTGCAATGTGTCGGAGGTATGATAGTAATGACAAGCAAAATAAGTTAAAAAACCCACCCTTGTGTGGTAGGTTATACACATTTAAGACTGTTATAGCGGAGGAAATATACTCAAATGCCAACTACGTACTAATTAATGCTTTTCTTTCTAGGGTTTTTTTTCTTTATAACCAAGTTTTAATTACGATCGTATACACGCCCACGAGGCGTACCCACTTTATATGAAGAGGCATGATTCAGGGGCCAGACTGTCGCTACGGATGGAGGAAACTCTTTGATGGCCGTGTTGTACCTATAGTGTCGAGTTGGCAGCATGTGAGCGACCTTTCTCGAACTTTCTTCAAATTCACGGTAAATTTTAATATCCACTTGCCAAGCAACCAAATATTTATAAAAAGTGTATTAAGGAAACGCAGGTACTTTCAACATGAAACTACCGTGAGGAAAAAGGACTTCGAAATAGTCCGAAACATGTCGAGCATCACTCGACTTTTATACGTGAGTTATCCGTTTATGTGTAATTATGAAACGCAGGTAGTTTAAGACTAACACTTACCCTTAATTTAATTTTATGGTTAAGACTAACTGTCTGTCTCCGACAGTTTTCCTTGCTACGTGCAAATAAATCGCAGTTACTGAATATAATGGTTTTATTTAGTCACTGCTCAAATTTGTTGATGAAATCACCTGGCGCTCTTAAAATATAAATTCGGTGTTATTTTATCACTCTGGCTACAACGGATCACACGACCCTTGGATTTTACTCTAGCTCTACCCTTCACTTTTCTTCGTCTACCCTTACCATCTTTGGTGGACTGAACTATTGCTGTTACAAGCTATACCGCGGGAAATGCTTTCAAGTCTTTTTAGAAGGAAAAGTTTGCTTATGCATAACAGAGTTAGTATTCCGTACTAGCCATAGACAGTAAGAGAGAGAAACAACATTAATCGTCTTATCTAGCTAACGAGTCCGTACTCGCAATCTGTCTCGCCGATATAATCACTGGTCGTACTACACACACTCGATTTGAAATAAGAAAGTTATGTTTTAGAGTGAGTTTCAACTTTTTTTTATTTTTGCAGATTTTCGTGTTTCCGCTCCCGTGGCAGAATAGAAAATAGTCAATTCGGTATCCCGTGGGAATCCCGAGAAAATCTCTCCTTGATGCGCTTCTATTATCGTCAAGGAATGTCTGCCAAATATTAAGTTTCTATGTCAGCTAGCCAACTAGTTTAAGATAATCTACTTTATCTCTTATAAATTTCAAATAATTCAGATGTTTTTACCTGTTGTAATTATCTACATCTCTTTTCTCTACATGGTACCTAAAACAGATGACGTACTTAGAATCGAAAATACATAACTAAATCACTTTATTCCATATCCCGAACGCTTAAAAATACCTGTTCAGTAAAATTCTATGAGTTCCTAGTTGATTGGTGATAAGGTTTGGTTACAGAACCCCTAGAAGTCAGTATCACGTGTGTCATGTTTTCTTTGTGTTCCCTATTGTTTCGATGTACTGTCAATCATTCAAAGCTAAATAGGAGAAATCTAATTAAGGAATAAGTTTGCCTTCACGTGTTTCGTAAATCTTAATTCAGTCATTTATTTTGTGAAGACAATAACATTTTATAGGAGCAACAAATAGCCCTAACAAAAATCCACGCCACTTGTTATTCGTCTTTAATTCAAACATAGTATTATAACGACACAGCTGTAAGTTTACAGCTCGGAATAAAAGTCAATTTAGTATAATTTAATGTAATAGGTACTGGAGATGCGTGCGCGTCGATAGTACGGTGTGCGTGGAGCGCCGCGCTTGCGCACAAAGCGCGCCGAAGGCTCACCATCCCCCGCTTTAATTGCCACTAATCGAGAACACTATCTAGATTCTTTCACTGCTTGTTAGTGTTGGGCGAGATACGATCGACATTTATTTAATAACATAACAGTAGTACCGCTGCAACGTTTCGCGGAAACTGGTTGTCAAAAGTCTAGCTTTGTAATAATATTAGGTTTTTATTATGTCATTCTGTCTAAATTATAGCCGCAACGCGGGTTATTACTAAAGCTTGTGGGTAACTCTATATGCCTGTTTTAGTCATTTAGTAGTAGTTTCCCGCGACTTTGCTTGCGAAGAATTAGTTTAACACTATCCCGTGGCTGTAACTTCCAGCCATTTTATCTTATAAAAATTAATTTGTATTTTTTTAACATTTTGTTATGCAGGATTTGACAGTACGATTAAAAGTGATTTTAAACAAGAGACAAAACAATGTCTCTCACACCAACGCTTTCGGAAACACCATAAATAATATGCCACAAAAAAATAGGCTCAAAGTTATTTTCAAAAACAAAATGACACTGTAGCATGGAACATAGAACCATACACGCATACACACAAGACGGTGACAAATATGAATCCTCATCTAGCCTCGGTCGCAGTTGGGTTATTGCTCCCCTTATAGATGTCGCAACACAATGAAAAAGAAATCGCCAAAAAAATTATACGTTTACAATGTTTATCCTACTGCAGACTTCAATAAGAGCGTACCATTATCACCAACCCATTGCCAACTAACGCAAAGACTTTATAATTAGCGAAATAATCTTGCAAAACTAATAATGTTGCTTTTACGACTGTATTACTGGTATCACGTTTCAGATTTTTAATTTAGGCTCACGCTTTCTGCGTGTCGGTGAAAGTATTTTCTTAAATCCAGTGTATTCTGCTTGGCCCACACGTGCGGTAAACACCGGTAAATAATATGTTTAATTGCGTCTAACATTATGACAGGTGAGTCATTGGTTTGAAGTGTTTCCGTTTCGATGGTAAGAAGTTCATTGTCATTGATACTGTTTCACCCATGAAGTTATAGCTAAAGATAGAGGCCACAACATAAAGGAACCTTCTATTTATATCGTTCTGTCTGCGTCACTTGTACTGTAACCTAGGTCTTCTTTCTTTCTCAGACAGAGCCTCAAATTGTCAATCTCCAAAGAAGCTCAAAGGGGTATCAGTTTACAATGCAATGAAATAATTTTAATTTCGTTTTAGGAGCAAATTAAAACCGTCCTCAACTTTATCCGCTCGACTACTACTCCCTAATTTGCACTCTACTTAGCTGAGTTTACCTTTTAACTGCGTTATATATACTACTGCTATGAATTTCTGTCACGGAGGCATTCAAAAGAACCATTTTTGCAGGGAGGAAAAGTAAACAAACACAAAATTACATTTTTCTACCACTAAGAGCTAGTTAAGCTGTGGAACTACGTAGAGAAGAGATCTGTTTAAGCCATTTTTAACTCAAAAAGGATTTTCCTTCACCCCAAAACCATAAAAAAGACATTACATTCAAGCTCATGTAAACCAAGCAAGAACCCGCAATCTCGACTTACCTCGCCCAAGTGTGATGCAATCGCACAATCGGCTTGTATTGTGTGATGTTATGGTAATGGAGAATCAGTATCTATTGTTGCTTGCTTGTTTACCAGAGCAATTTGCAAGCTGGCTAAACGCAGCTCTTATGATTCAGAAGCGATATGATGTCTCGCTTTTTGAATTTAGGAATGCGTTCGTTGATTGTTTTGCTGATAAAAGTATGCGTTTATTGTTGTAATTGTTAGATCTTTTACGTTTGCTATAAAGTACCTACTACTTATATACTTGTCCTGTCCCGTTGGCTCTTAACCCCTGACGCAAAAAGAGGGGCGTTATAAGTTTTACGTCAATGTCTCTCTCTCTCTCTCTCTCTCTCTCTCTTTGTGTGTGTGTGTGTGTGTGTGGGCATCCGCCTGTCTGTATCAAAGTAACTCTCAAGCGGATGGACGGATTTCGATGCGGTTATTTGCATTCGAAAGCCAGTTTCCTTGTGGTGTTTCTTACCCATGTTTGGTAAAAATTGGTCTAGCAGAAAATTGAATTATTAAGGGTTGTTTCTTAAACTTACGTCTTTTTTGCGTGGAAGGTTTTGTGACAAATAAACATCTCTACCACTTGGGACGACCAAATAGTCCGTGGTTAGAGAAATTGACTATGAAGCTTGAGGTCCCGGGCTCTTGTGTCTTGGGAGTTTAGAAAGAAAGAAGAAAGAGAAACATTTATTTACACACATTCGATACACGTAGATATAAAACAAGGAGAAATACAATATACTAAGGAATAGTACCGATATGGTGTAAAATGGACCCCACTCAGCATAATGTTGCGGTAAGCCGCAACGCTGTATCATTTATTCAGTTTAATATTATGAAACCCTGCACAGTGTGATGCCCGACACGCTCTTGGACATTTTTATTAGGTAGTTCATATACATGGAAAGTCCTGCAAGTGAAATCAGATTCAATGAAATATAAGGCGACAGTAAATAATAAAGGATGCTATGTCCTTTTCCAGTTAGTATTTGACATCTAAACATTTGTACTGGTGTTTAAGTTATTTTAAACTTATATTTTTACTGTCGCCGTCTGTGTCGGATTTTTGTCGGTAAACGTATTTCTTTCTGAAATTAATGGCGAATCGCCAGGCGGGTGGCTCAGCAAAACTAAAGAGAGCTAACAAACAAAAATGCTTGAATCTTTAAACAGATTAAGATCTTGCGGAAAAGAAACCAACTTAGAAACCGGCCAAGTTTATTTCGAAACTTCGATTTAGATATTTCATGTCGTCGTTTTGATACAATTCAGACAATAAACGCCACAAATATGCAAAAACGTCAATCATCATTAATTTTAATCGTTAAAAACCAAGTCAATCAAATCAACTTTCTAGAGACTATCACAATGTTTCCTAGAAATCTGATATTTCCTGTTTTACTATAAAACTGAGTGCGACTAATTTTATGTCAGGCTTGAGGCGAAGAAAACTCGCGCCCGAGTAGAACTTCTTTCTTATTTTTAATTCGCAATATTAATAAAGAAGCGATATTTGTAAAGATTGCAGAAGAATTAGCCCAAAATTTCCTACCGCGTCTGTTTGTCTGTTTGCAATAACTCAAAAACAACTGAACGGATTTTCGTGCGGTTTTCACTTAGCTACGAGTTAGTATTATATATACATACATCGGTCCCGTGCGACGCCTTAGCGGATCGCTAGATTGTGACATTAATTTTAGAGGTACATTGCTATGATTTTGTAGAAGTAACTTTTGATTTAATTACCGGCGTGCGAGTCGAGTTACCTCCACGTGTGATCAAGAGCTGCGGTTCGTTTTTGGATCCTTCCAGGGGGAAGAGCTGTGCTTGGTCCTGTGCACTCTGGGCATCGGCTAATGATTTCCTGGCAGTTTCTGAGGGATATCATTGACCGTTGACTAAGAGCCCGATAGGGGGGGAGGGTGTCTTTGACCGTTACCGTACAACGTTGCCGACATTTTGTCACAAGATGTTTTAATTATATTTTTGTTTCTTTGACATTGGCGAAGTTGTCGACGCTATAACGACTTGATATGCCACAAATAAGAAGATCATTTAATGACCAGTGCGAAATAGACATGAACAATGAAAGGATCAAAGGGTTTCGTTCTTTTTGAGTTGCGGAAACCTGAAAGAATTCATAATTAGCAAACGCTGAAAGCCATTAAAAGACGACAATGACTAATCACTTTTTAACTTAGCACAGCGAAATATTTTTAATAAGGAGTGACACATCAAAAGGGTTTGTTTTAATTAATGACTCTCTTAATTGAGACTTCATGTGCAAATTCATTGGGTGCGTCTAATTTTGTGCGGCATTGAACTAAATTAAATATTAGCAAGATAACTGGATACTGAATTTGATTCTCTGATATACGACCGCCAAGTAACCAAATTTTGAATGAATTCAGCGATTTTGTGTTAGTCCCTTATTGTTATAACTGTCTCTAGTCTCCGCGACACAGGTTCTGAGTCTAGTGCGGAGGCTCCCGAACAAACATGTTGTAACCTTTTGCATATTATAAATAAAGACTTTTTTAATTATTTTTTTTACGTGTCTTACAAGAAATTGAAGTAGAAAAATACTAAAAAATTTCTAAATGTCTATGAAAATTAGAACACATAGAAAAATCCGAAAAGTTAAGCTATGGCCGGGAATCGAACCCGGATCCTCGTCATTCCGTGACGCGTGCTATACCCCTACACCACCCATAGCAGGTGGGTAGTCTCCGAATTTTTCTACCTGTTACTAACTGTCACGTGACCTTTTTTACTATGCGATTTTTTTGTCGCTAAGCGTCATCTGTTTGAATGATGTGTCTGTACGACACAATTACAAACTCCCGTGGAACATCTACTGCTCACCAGGGACGAGAGAAGGCGCTGTTTTTCAAATGATAGGCACTGAGTTCGCCTTTGTGCATGTGTGTTATCCTGTATTCATCTTTTTCTTGTGTTTTATGTACAATAAAGAGTTATACATACATACATACATACATACACTATCAAATGAATCAAGAAATTTACTTTTTAATAGTGTATCATGAAAAATAATTGGACGATAGGTAGGTCTATTTGAAATATGCTAAGCTTCATAAACAACAGATTATATTGATGCGAAAATCATACGTGCAAAGGCACCGAAACAAAAGCCGAGCGAATAAACGTATTCATAAAATGCAAATTGACAAATTCACGATACCTCGTTTATCCACAAAACATTTTCACAAAAGCCGGTGCAAAAACGTTAAAAGGATTTTGTTCTAACGGCCAATAGGTAATCTATACGAGCTTTTTACTTTGTCCCATTTTCACCTTTTCTTTTTCTCTTTACCCGGTTCCATCAGGCTCCGGTTCGAACGATTTATTTTGAAAATCCTAAAGAATACGTTTTTGCGGAAAAAGCCCGCTGGGCAAATTTAATGGCTAGGCTCTAACGGAAAGAAATGTCACAGAGGAAATAATTGGAATAAAAATAGCGAGTCACAAGTTGGCTTTAGAAAACTTCCACTGCAATTAGTTTTTTTTTAATGGTTGGTACTTTGGTACCATAAAGGTCCGACCACATCGGTACGTAAAAGACGTTAACGGTGCGTTACGCAAGAAAATCTATGGAAAAACGGTGTCAAAACAAGTCACGTATAAGCGGTGGTGTGGTCGGACTTTAAAAGGATAAAAACGCACAAAAACGTACATACATACGTATGTATGTAGGGATAAAGACGTGATTTGTGTATACAAATCACGTCTTTATCCCTTACGGGGTAGACAGAGCCCAAGGTAACAGGTACCTACAGACCGCATTAAGCAAGATTGTGGGAAAAACGTAGCAGGCATAAAATAGTTGTTGCACGTATAGCTTCCTCACAACTCTACATCTCAATGTAAACTCACAAATCTATCCCTATACTGAGAAGATTACCAATCCATAATATGACGATCCCAAAAATTTGCTAAAAATAAAGATCACCTACTGAGAAGATGACCAATCTAGAATTTGACATCCCTCAAAAAATATTTAAAAATGTAAACTCCAGATGATGTCTCCAGAAATCGACCAAAAACGAAAATGACCTGCCTCGCCAATCGGATAATTTTTACTCTTTAACAAGCATTCATACAGTATGAAGTACAAAAACAAAAAGCCCATCAATCATACATGTACACCTGTGTATAGACGCGCAAACAAATCAACCCTGTTGCCGTTTTCACGTGTTTGCAGGAGAAATGCAATGTTCAATGTTTGACACTTCATTACGGAGCGAGCGTTCGCATCGACCGATAGCTACTACTAGCTCTCGAACACAATTCGACCAGTGAGATAAGTTCCATCTACACTGTCGCTGGAATAATAAAAAAAATACAGTTACGACTACCTTGCTAGTCTGCAATTACGCCCATAAGACAGCTGTGCGACATAATTTCACATGCAAAACCCGTTGTTTTCTGTTTCTGCATTAATTGATTATTTATTTATTTAAAACACACTTAACACTACCATTGCAGGACATAACCCTAATACAATAGAGAAGGCAATTAAAACAACATAAAAAACATTGAACGAAAATTCATGAATTATTATTCATGATTACGTTTGTGAAGTATGACCACAATAGAGAGATCTCTCTCCAAAAGTCAAAGTCAAAAGTCAAAGGTATTTATTTGCCGGAATACAGTACAGCAAGGTCTTACATTGTGGTTTTTTTAATAGTGTATTCAGCCTACATGCACGCGTGCAAATAATTTACAAAAATACGAATTATTCCATGTCAATTACAAAATTAAGATACATTAAAATCTACAGATACAGGCAGATGTTATGCCCGGGGATGTTAAATAGCATATAACATACAAGGCAGCTTTTCTGGCAGAGATCGCTGGAAAAGTGATACGACGATGGAATCTTATTGTATTTTACGTATGCGTATTATATATTGCGTTGCCAATTGTATACCATTCACTCTATCCCCCTTATGCATAAAAAGTTACAAACCTGCCACAAGAAAATGCGGGTCAAGTGCGATTCGACTTACCTAATCATTTGTTGTGATTTTTTTTTATATTAACCTACGTGTCCCACGGCAAAGGCTCCTCAAAACTTACGCCGCTCCCTATCTTTCTCTAAGTCAGGGGCCTTAGCATGATAGTTTAGGTTCGGTCGCTGTCAGATCCATACTAAACATGACAGCTAAAACCTGAAATGAGTCGGAATTGAAACGCATTAATACGTCATGGTAAGGCCCCAGGTCATCCATATATGCACCTAAATCGTGCCACCATCTTCTCATCGTCTAATTCATTAATTAATAGTCGTGATCTATTTAATGTTTTAAAAAACATTTGCCTGAAGACGCCGATAAACAACATCAATTTATTCGTGACCTCGTCGGGCTTCGATCCTATTTAATATTAAACGTGCAAACAGCAAACTTTCACGAACACGGCCAATTATTATAAACACAAAACTTAGCTTGATGAAATGAAACCATTTAGGGCCATTTATTTGCCCACAAGGTCGTGATATCAAGTTTTTTGTGCTGACAAATCATCTAACAGAGTATTGGTGTCATATAATCTGAGGCTTTATTGTCTAAGGCACTCAGAATCACAACAGCATTCACCATTTCTGTCAAACTGTAAAGGATGAGGCAAAAAAGTCAAGGTACTTGCTGACTTTGGTCTTCTCGACCTTCACGAGGTTCACGTCATGGGGGATCGTGATGTCTACGAGCACTGCCTGGCGCTTCGATCGATCTATCAGGACAATATCAGGTTTATTGGCGACAATTCCTGTCCGTGATGATAGATCGATCCCAATAGAGCGTGACACGACCACTTTCAAGAACTGGTGTGTACTTATAGTAGGGCATAGATATTTATTATTATTTATTTATTTACATAAGGGCGTCGAATCGGGCAAAAGGGCCGTATTCAGCGTAGCCCATTCCAATTTAGCACTCTATTGGTTAAGTTATGGTTTTGTGTTAATCTCTGCGGCCGTGTGTTGGCAGGCACGTACGGGCACGATTTACCGCGGGTTGAAGATGCCATGTGTCTCCATTACAGCCCTCATGGGCAATGAAGACAAAAATAATAAGAACAAACTGATAAACATAAGAGCAGATAAATTGAATGTATTATTATTCGTTTATCTTTAGATATATTTTGCTGCTGTATGTTTTGTTTGTTGGTTTGATGGTCCCATTGGAAGACCAGCGCTGGCTGTAAGGCCAGCATTATGCTGAGATGGGACCATTTCGTGATGTATATCCTTATGTTTTTTATTTACTTCTTTTTTTGGTTTTGTATTAGGTATATGTCACGAATAAATGTTTTCTTTCTTTCTTTCTTTTTACATTTTTCACAGGGATTAGGAAATGTGGATCTCGAACCTGGGCCCGAAAGTGGTGAAAAATTGTGCTGAATTTAAAATACAAGTAACATAGAAGGCAGTCACAGCTCTCATTAATCTTGTGAACTAGTCAAAAATTAGATTAGAGCTGTAGTTTTGAAGATATAAACAGATTCATACTACTTTCGAGTGATGTACTTTCAGAAATCAGGCCCCTGCACCATTTTTTGAAAGTTAGTCTGTATCAATTCACGGACTTTCGGAAATTTAATTTAAACTGTACTTGTTAAAAAAATAACTACAGCTGAAACTAAATTTTAGATTAGTTGTCAATATTAATATTCGCCGCTTTTAAACGATACCTACTTCGAGTGACGTGCTTTTATATATCTAGTTCCAATTGTAAATGGGACATCATGCCAAGTCGATCTTATAAATACTGCCAAGTAGCAGTGCGTACGCTGGCTATGTCCCGATGTGGAGAGTAGGTAAAACAGCCGGAGACACATGAGATATTCTATCTTCTATCGTAGCCCTGTAGGCTAACAATGTAGATCCTCTGGCGTTATTGTTCTCTTACCATTGTCCCCATTGTTGTTTGTTAGTCGATTCTTAATATGAAATCGAGTTTCTCCCGATGCCTTAGTAGGGTCCGTGATGTAAAACACTAACAACATAATACGTGTTGATTAATGGTCACTGCGATGTGCCAGTAATCAGCTTGTCGGATGATGTTCCGAACGTTCGACGTCCTAACATATCCACTTACTAGTAATTATGTGAATTATGTGCTATAGGGAATTATTTTGTCTATATCAGCATGTCATGGCTGGTACTATGGAGGATTTAAGTACTATGCTTGAAGATCTTAGTACGAACTAGTACCTAGGTTTGAAGATAAACACAGACAAAATGGAAATTATGTCGAATTTCCGTGTTGCGCCTACTCTACTCCCATAAACATCAGAGCCTGTACGCTTGATGTTGTTGACGGTCGTCTACCTGGGACAAATCAATCGACATATCAGACTCGGCTGGGCAGCGTTTCGGAAGCAGCGCCATATATTTCCTTCCAAAATACCGCCATGTCTCAAGGCAGGTCTTCGACCAGTATGTGTGTTATGGTAATGAAACGTTGTTGCTCATTGGGCCTTATCTTGCGCAAAGTCACTTAAAGAGCAATGGACTATTCTCGGCGTTTCACATCATACGAACATACATTATAGTCAAGCCTCTTTTCTATAGGGGTAGGCAGAGACGCTTTGTTCCACTTGCTACGATCCTGACATACCTCTTTTGCTTCATCCACATTCATCAATCTCTTCATACATGCTCGTTGGTTTGCGTACTCTTGACCAGACCTTTTTCGAAACGTCCCCAATGTAGTCACGGAACGTCCGTCTAGGCCTTCCCCCGAACGCACCCATTTACACTCCCTATATAAATCAGTTTAGTTTCACAGCATGTTTGTATATATATAAACGTACTATGTATGTGCACGCTAGATTAGTTGTGCTCGATGTACTCATACTTTGAGGTGACCTGTAGATCCGAAACGCAATATTGTTTCGTGTGGTGTAGGGGACAGCTAGGTTCGTGGGATTCATGAATGTATGTGGAAGCAGAGGATGGTTTTGTACATAAAAACATAAATATGTACAGGCTTGGCTGTCTTGCCCGTGTGATACCGGAGCAGCAGTGTAGGCGACGCACCTATTTAGGCAGCCACCTTTTTATTAAACTATTATATTTTGGCACTGGCCACAAATAAAGTTAATTGCACGCAGCGCTAAAAGAAAACAAAAACAAAAGATAGTCGTGTCATTGCTCTTGTCAGCGCTGCGTGTAGAATTTTTACTATAATTTAAATTGTTTAATTTTACTAGTTTTTACAGTCTACAAGCAGTGTAATTTGTTTTTTGTTCATTTGTGTTAACATCATAAAAAATAGATTCAATTGTAACATAACCAAACCATTGTGTCTGTTCTAGTGCCGATAAATATCAAAGGTTAGGTACAACTTCTATCAAACACCAGCGTAGATATTGCAAAGTCGAAGTCAAAGCTGCCTTTCGAACTATAACTGCAATAAATCAGATTTTGGAACCCGCTGTTTCGTTGGAGTTGGTCCCGTTTATTTGAAAGCGAAATATTATTTTGCTTGCGGATGGTTGTTAGATTCTACGTATTATGTCGTATAAGTGCACGAAGGTATGCTTTCTTCTGTTGTTGAGTTACGATAGTAATATACCTACCTGATTCACTATTTTTTGCCAACATCAACATCGCCAACATTCTTTTTTTCTCTTAAAATGTTGATTTTTCGGGATTGTTAAAAACTAACCTAACCTGACCTAAGATCCTATAAAATTACGGTTTTAGAGGCAAACATTGTACATATCAAGAACTCGTAGGTACGTACCGGCTTATACTATCTAAAATGAAATAATCGGTAGCAGTACTTCATTTATAAATAAGGCGATATTCAGTATTCCGGCCTGTGTTAGTGACGCGTTACATCGGAATGAACTAAATTAATTTTAAATTATGCCGATGCCATTAACAAATGGAAAATTACTGAAATCAAGTTAATACCCAGTTGCATACAGACATCGAAATTATCCTAGAACCTCAATAATTACCCGGCGTTCCATACGCGACTCATGAATATTGCATGGGGCACTTTCATCATTCGCTGAAATAATTGCTCGCGTTTGAAACCGAGCGAGAATTTTCGAATCAGATTGTCGTTTGTTTGTTAATTTGTCAGATTTACGACGAATCGTTGGAGGTTTCTAATTGTGCAGTCGGAATTAATATTATCTTATGTATGTATATGGGTAATTAGCGCGTTATGTATCTTCGTTACATAGTGTAATGTAACAAAGCTCCTGTATGTGTGCACGCTTAGATCTTTTCAACTGCCGCACGGATTTTATTGCGGTTTTCATCAAAAGATAGAATGATACGAGAGGAAGAATTAGTATGTACCTATAGTACAACTTGTGCGGAGCGGGGACGGGTGCATAGGAATATGTTACTACGTGTTTCAATGATTTATAATGATTAGCTTACTTTCCCGATTTCCCGAAAAAACGTGATGAAAACTTGGAGATTTCCATAACTACCTAATAAATACATTAAGTACTTAATTTTATAAATCATCTGTGTATTAATGTAAAATGAATGTCTTAAAATAGCCGTTATGATTAAACGCACGCAGTATTTTTCAAATTAATAACCAGTTTCAAGTTACAAGAGTTGCTATAAAATAAACTCATGACGTAAATCTTCGGTCTGCGAATTGTTTATTACAAAACGGACATCAAAAGCGTGAAAACGAACGACAAAAATCTTTAATTATCCGACTAATTGAGTGAGTAATTGGATTTCTTCTTCTTTGTCTAAAGTTAGTCGGATTTGTCGCGACTCGAATAGAAAGTGAAACGATTATGTTATTTTTCGGTAACTCATTGCATTCGATAGAAAGTACTGTCTGATTGACGATATGCTAGATTCGAGTCGGCGTTGAAATTCTTAATTCCGTTTACTAAGGTGCAAAATAGACTAAATTAATCGTTGAATATCTACAGTTGATCCGTAGAAAGCAGGAAATGGTGGCGAGCGAAAAGTGATCTTATAACTGTTCGGGAATATCTGTCATTTGCTTGGCGGTCTCTTGAGTCGTGAAAGAAGTCGCTTGGGACCCATTGTTGCGATTAACGAATCATATCACCTCCGTGACAGGTGATGAAGATTTGAATAAATCATTTCTATTCATTCATATAAAACCGATAATTCAAGTAGGTACCTAGCTTGTTAGCTACATCGCACATATAGTGTTTAAATATTAAGTGTAGGAACATACTTTAAGATAAAATAGTTGTGAGTAAGTAAATGGTTTATTGTACAAATATAAAGAAACAGATACAATTCACAAGAAAAATAAAAATGACATTAATTAATCCGTTGTTAATGAGAGTTGAAGCTTATGTTTTATGAAAAATATGTCAGTCAGTTCTTTGATGTTGAGTTGATTATCATTAAATTGTACCATTTTTATATTTGAAATCTACTAGTAGTTGAGCTTACTAATTCTAGATAGCGTTGCTTTTTATAGCCAAAGTTTCTAAAACGAAATACAATTCCGTATAGTCCGTCTATCTATCTGTCCGTCTGTCTTTAGCGTAAGTTTTATTTTTAAGATAGTTTTACTTTATATGTGTGTTAATACTTTTGTAATCTATCCACCTTGTTACCTTGTGTGTGTATTGTTTGACCACTTTACCCGCTACGATAAATCTGACGCAGACTGTAAATAAACCTACATCCTAAATAATAAGAATAACAAGAGTTTTTGTATGAAAAATTGCAAACAACATTTTCTAAGGCGCTAAGTTTGAAGCACAAAGCATCTTGTTAAAATAGTGGCGTAGTCTAAGATGTTTCAATTAAAGTAACCTGTAGTTTTGCTGTGAAATAATGATAAAAGATATACAGAAAATATGAATTAGTACCTACATCACAGATGAACTTACTAACATAAAATGAGACTGCTGAAAGAACGTGTCCTGGTTACGAACATAATGATACATTCATCACGGAAAATTTTAAAATTCCCAATGGTTATATAAACGCTGATTCCACTACAACGAAGACTTTAGTAACAGTTTGCGTAGAAACTCCTGTAACATTTAGAGATGTCGTTATTAACTCAATTGTTTGATAGTTGATGTTGTGTGCTCATTTCTTTGTTAATGTTAATTTATTAATACACAAACCATTAAAAACTAAACAATAGTAAGGATCACATAGTAAAAAATATTAAAAATTAACCTAAAAAATGCCCCCCTGTTTCGTGCCTGGTTCAAAGGTTCCCATTATGCTGGCCGCGTTGCCTCTTTGTACTGCAATGGCAACCCTTTGAACCAGCCACGAACCAGAGCGGGGATCGCAGCCCCTGTCTTTTAGTCTGCGGCCCAGCTCCCTGAAAAGCTGTTAATTCAAATTCTGCCCAGACGAAACCACGGTAAAAAACTAGTGTTATAGGAGTACAAAACTGGCGAAGCCATTGAATGGAAATATCGAGACTTTCCTGACCCAGCAGGGACTAAGTAATTGGGCTAACTAAATTATTACCTGCTGATCTCATACTGCCCAGTCTTTGACTAAGTCAGCTTCATGGATATTACGCTTAGAAATAAACGACACACCTAGAGTCGTCAATTAAACATAATAAGCGAGATGAACTACTCATTAAGCCTAGATGTGTTTTCGTACTGTGTTTAGAACAAGTTTTATCCACTTATATGCATAATTTTATTGAAACTCGTGCAGTCATTTACGCTTGATTAAACCACTAATCATACTAAATTGTATATCTGAATATCACGCTTGCTAAATGTATATAATTAAGTAACAAATACCTAAATGTAGAAAGCTTAGTTTAATCTCTATGTTGCTTTCGTTCACAATTTTCATTGTTGATTCCTTCCATACTGGTCTGGGAGCAAAGAAAACAAATGGGTAAAAATCGTAGGAATCATGTTATGGCTAGCAACACATCAGTATTTGAATCCCCTTTCCACCTATACGCCTACAGACATAATCAGTGCATGTATCTCAGTGTTTGTCAATTGTATTTTGTTTTGTTTATTTTGCACAATAAAGAGTTTACATACATACATACATACATACATACATAATAACCGTGGCCTTTAGGTCTAGTTACCTAAAAGACGTAATTTATACATGTAAATAGATTGATTTCATTGTTACGATGACCACTTCAAAATTTTGTCACTGTTTTATAATTTATAATCTAACTAGCGATCTGCCCGAGCTCCCCACGGGTTTTTAAATTATACTCATAACTTCTCTTGACTTGAATGACTCTATCTACTAGTGAAAACCTCGTTAAAATCCGTCGCCTGCGTACTTATTTCAAAAGACATAAGCGTACATAGAGAGAGATGGCAGGAAGCGATTTTGTTTTATACTGTGTGTTGATAGTCATTCAAGTCAAGAGAGGCTCTTCCATGCTGGTTTGGGAGTAAAGAAAAAACGTAGAATGTACCAGTTGCTTCTCTTCCCGCTCAGATGCTAAAAGTAAAAAAAAAGAAAAAAGAAAGCGAAAATCTTTGGAATCATTTTATAGGCGTTGCGGCTGCCAACCCTACACTATTTTGATTCCTAATCATGCTAAACGTGGCCTTTCGGTCTTGTTGCCTTGGGCTCTGTCTGCCCCGTAAGGGATAAAAACGTGATTTATGTATGTATGTATGTAGATAGATAGAGAAGAGAAGTTTTGGTGTGGTTTACAACCAGTGGCCACAGCCATTGAGCCGTGTTCGAATGTAGGTGAGCTGCTACTTCACATAATGGATAACCTTTGTTTAAGCCCTCGACACATTTTAAACAAAACAATAACGTGAAATCAACCGATCTGAACCAAGGCCATTATCTTTAATAATGCAAAGAGTAAATTAATTGCTTGTTTATTGGACGTTGCGAAATTTTAACAGAAATTTCGGCGCGGGCACTTGTTAGCGGAATTAGGAAAAAAACCGACGCTCCACGGTGCGTGAATGGGAAATGCCACGTCCTTCAGACCTTATTCCTTGACAACAAGAGTTATAATAGAACGCGGTAGGCTGTGCCGCGTTCTTAAAAGGCATTTAATCTCTTTAATTGGTCTGAGCTGTTATAATTTTCTTCGGAACCAAACATCAGAGGGTACAGTTACTGAACTATTTTAGGAGCAGCCGGAAACAAGGGCATGCTTAGAATTTCTTAGGCACCACGTCTGTATCCTTAACGAGGTAGACAGAGCCTAAATTAACAAGCCCTAAAGGCCACGTTTGTAGTTGTATAGGCGGAAAGGGGAATCAAAAGAGTGACGGTTGCTAGCCGCGTAGCCGATACATAACGTGATTCCTTAGATTTTTGCCTGTTCCCTCGATGGGCTTTTATCATCTGCGCTGGAAACGAAGCAGCTGGTAAAATATAATGTTTTTTCTTTGCTTCCAGACCAGCATTGAAGTATTGTATTATAACAGTTACCCTTAAGAAATTATAAGTAACAAGGCACCTTTGCATTATAAATTATACATAGATCATCAAATATGCGCTCAGTTTAGACGATATTATTATCCCAGTTTTGATTCGAGACTCGTGATGTCGGCTCTTAGTGATCGCATTTTTATGTTCGCTTCGTCTCAGTTCCAGGATTTCTTATCCCTAGGGATTTTCGAAAAATAATCTTCGTGTATTACAAACGAAAACCGTTTGTGAAATTTCAGCTTTCTTAGTACTTCATCTGCGTAGAATTATAACATAGGTATAAACCTTCCTCTTGAATCACTCTATCGCGAGTTTGTTTTATACTATGTAGTGAAGACTAGCCGACCCCTATTGCCGAGAGTCCTATCTCATGGGTATTAGAAAAAACCGTTCTTATATTCCATGATACGAAGTTTCCAATTTCTTGATTCATGGGATTACTTTGGTTTCTTCATACATTTTGTTGCGTAAACGCACCATCGACGTCTTTTACGCACTGGTGTGGCCGGACCTTTATGCGCAACTTAATCTTGTTCACGACAAATATTTAGTACATTTCTAACTAACGCATTCTATCCAGCTGTATAACATAACGACGTAGTTAATTATACAGCAGTGCCATACGTATTCTAGGCGTATATCCTTGCCACTTAGCTGAGGGAGTGGCCAGACCATTAATCTAGGCGAGAATTCCCCATAGGGACTAGGTTCAGCTGGACGATTGTTTGCGCGGACTACAGCTGTAATCGTATTAGTAAATATCCTTGAAACCTTTTTATAATTAAACAAAGAAAATATTTTTTTGTTAATCTGCTGTAGGTTACCGTATTCTCGTCTAGCACACATAAATCACGTCTTTACCTATACCTTATGGGTTAGACAGAGTGTAGACTGTAGAAACTAATAAATAAAACAATTTAAATTATAGTAAAAATTCAACACGCAGCGCTGACCAGAGCAATGATACGACTCTCTTTTGTTTTAATTTTCTTTGAGCGCTGCGTGCAATTTACTTTACTTGTGGCCAGTGCCAAAATATATTATAACAGTTTGATAAAAAGGTAGCTGCCTAAATAGGTGCGTCGCCTACACAGAGCCTAGGATAACAAAACTTAGGCCACGTTTAGCACGATTGTAGGCGTACAGGTGGAAAGGGGAATTAAAATCACTACTTTGAGCCCTACGGGTTGCTAGCCGCATCGCCTAGGTAATATCATGATTCCTAAAAACTTCCTCGATGGGCAGAAAGAAAAGCAACTGATACATTCTATGTTTTTTCTTTGCTCCCAGACCAGTATGGAAGACTGTCTCGCATCTTTTGTACTTATTTATGGGCAAACACGAGCATTTACAGTGTATTTAGACTTCAAACTGATCAAACTTATATTATACACTAGCTTCTGCCCGCGACTTCGTCTGCGTAGAATTATACATAAAAACCTTCCTCGTGAATCACTCTATCTATTAAAAAAACCCGCATCTAAATCCGTTGTGTAGTTTTGAAGATATTATAAGCATACATAGGGACATAGGGACAAAGAAAGCGACTTTGCTTTATACTATGTAGTGATATGATAACGTGGTTCATTAGTAGGTACTAAATCATTTGAGCCTAACACAAAACAAACGCAGAACGTGCTAACAAGTCTGCAACTTTTTATGAAGTCGATAAATTGCTAACGCAAATTACATGCTATGAAACGTAATTGATTCTATTCCATTGAAAGGTATCTGCGAGTAATGCCCGATTCAACGAATTGAAAAAAGCGTTAACTTGAAGACATGAATAGATTATCGATTAATTTAATTTTGCCAGGAATATTTGCAACTACGACTTCGGCCCGATTTTGTGAATAAAATCTACTTCTTTTGTCTACGATTTGGTATGAATGGCTTTGCTGAACTGATTCAACGATAGCGATACTTTTTACAGCTTACGACTGTGCGTTATGGGAACATTTAAAAAGGTGAGATGAAACGTAGCCAGTCGGCAATCAATCAAAGCGGCCTGCGCCCACTTTTTGACATTGGCACGGCTATAACGAGAAATAGTATATACAATTTTTCAACGCTTTTCGTTCTAATACTAGGTACTGTATAACGGAATGTTATCATTACAAACGTAAATGCTTTCCAGCCTACGTTTTTTAATTGTCAAAGTGCATTGTTAGAAATCAAAGTAGTCAACAAAGTTACCAAGCTTTTATTATACTTCACCTTTTAGTTTGTTAGGAACCAAAGTAGCCAGCCAATAACTACCTACTTAAAATAGTCGAATTGCTTTAATTTGGTATCTGTATCGACAGTGCAAAGCAGTAGATTGTCATAAAACTTGTCTAAGAACCACGGCCATAACACCGCATCCAAATCAGTTCACACGTTTTACACAGACGCACTCACACATAGCAATCAAAACAATAACACCTCTCCTTGCGTCGGGGGTTAAAAAACAAAGGAGCGCAGTTGTTTTCTCCTATTATTCCCTCCTAAAGATGATAGGCTGAATATTGTAAGTGGCGTTAAGTTAGATTTATGGAAAGCCCGCGGATTCCATTAACCCAATTTTGGCAACATTGCAGGTGTTATAGAAGACGGCACCGTGACTCGCTGGCACTTTGATGGATTGCTTCACACGGAGATTTCCTTCCATTTAGATATCTATCCAAGTGATATCGAGCTCTTAGCAATTTAGAAAGGGGTGCATTCTACAGTGTATTATAATGGGTTCATTCTTTAGGTATACCTAATAGTCCCTACGTTACAATCATCGCTGTCCTCTCATTAAGAAACGGTTTCTAACTTTGCTACGAACCACGTTCCATTGTCATAATTTTTGTAAGTCTAATGAATTTGTATTCCCAACGGTGGGATCGCTTTAGAATTTACCTAGTATACCTACATATGCTAGGTAGATAGGATAACAATGTAAATACAGGCAGCACCATTGGTTAAAAAGTTTTCTTTCACGGAACAATGTCAGAAACTACATATTATATAAAGCGCTTTGTAGACAAATTTACTGCCTAATTTATGTAAACAAGTGCGAGAAGAACCCACAGGTCAGAAGTTTTTAATGAATTTCCTTTTTGATTTTATGTTTTCTCCTTGTCATGTAACAAGCCTAATGCAAGGGGTATTTGCCGGAATATCAAAAAGATCTAAGGTAACTTTACGGTTTGTAGAACATAAATGTATTTAAGACTTAATTTCCTTATTAAAAAGGGTTAACTTTGTCTCTTTTGGGTAATTGAAATTCGGCAGTGTACCGTAACAATATCAAAGATTTCATAACATTCCGGATCTTTTCTGGAATGTTTTTAACATTCGAAACGAAAACATTTTGGAAATATCTCGAATGCTCATAGTTAGTATCCACCAGCTTGGAAATTATCGAGAAAACGTGTCACCCATAGCGGCGTTTGCGTAAACGAGTCGGCTGCCGCCAGTGGACTGGAACGCAAGGTCTCCGCCACCTTATTGTTAAGTACTGTATCGTTCTCATTAACTCCAGTTAAAACAATACCACAGGAAGGAAACGACCGGACGCGGACCCGTGCCACCTGCAAAACTATCACACCAAACTACAAAGGCAAAAAGCATTTCGTTCCACCAAATTCGATCATACTATAAATAAACCCCGCAATAGCGAAATGGCATCAGTCGGACAACGGTCACATCAACATGTTGACGGTTTTCACCCTCGCCCTCGTGACGCTGACGTCAGCATCAGCTCAGCTGTTTCACAGGGTGGAGCTAGCCGATGAGAAGACCCCGTACGATTACGTAAAGGAACGCCTTGATTCTCTCGGCACCGATGTCAAATCTGGACTGCCGTTATCTAACTCTTATGAAGTGGAAGAAAGTGTGGACTATCCCGAACAAATCGAAGGCGCGGCGTCTCAAGTTTTGAACACGGTTGGCGGTGTTGGTGGCATCGGTTATGGCCAAGGTTTGGGTATTGGCGGGATCGGAGGCCTCGGTGGCGTCGGGATTGGACAAGGATTGGGGATTGGTATCGGAGGTCTTGGTGGTTTGGGCGGTGTTGGTGGAGTTGGCAATGTAGGGGGGATAGGCGTTGGTGGAATTGGAGGTGGCATTGGGGGAGGCATTGGTGGTCAAGGAATTGTTGGCCAAGGCTTGATCCATCCCGGACTAGCTGGTCTTGGGGTGGGAGGTGTAGGACTAGGTGGTGGTCTTCTGTACCACCCTCTGATACAACAGTCTCAAGTTGGCGGAGGCTACGTGGATAAGAACGCATATGATGCCGCGCAGAAGAAGGGAGCTGGAGAGAATTTGGAGAAACTAGAAAAGAAATCTGGGGAAGAAGTGAAACATGGGCAAGAGGGATACCAACAGGGTGCTGCAGCTGCGGCAGCTGCGAAAGGAGAGTCCAGCTTTTACAAGGACGAGGAGGCGAAGAAGAAGGCAGCCGGTGACGAGAAATACTACGAGGGTGGCCAGAAAGTTGACAAACATGGTTAGTTCCATATCTAATAAGTTCATTGCTCATTTAATTATCAACCATAATCTGTAAGCCAATAATTTTCACTCCTTTATAACTTAAATTAAAAGTAGCGAAGTAATTCGTTCAGTTATACAAATTTTCATTTGCATTAAACATATTACAAGCTTTGCTTAGTTTGGGGCTAGGTCAATTGGTGTCAATTGTCCCAAGATATTATTATTATTATTACATATACACTTATTTGTCAAAAGTATTGTCCAAAAACAAAGCGCCTTTTCTCAACTGATAGTGAAAATGCGCATCTTACCTAAACGTTATCTTGCAGGCGCTAATGAAGAGCAACTAAAGAAAGCCAAGAGTCATAAAAAAGGTCACGTGAGCAAGGGTTTCAAGACCTCTAGTAGCAAAAACGAAGAGGAAAAAACCGAGAGTTTCTATGACGAGGCCCATGACGAAGCTGATCATAAGGTTTGTCTCATCTTTTATGTCTTTTCTATTTTTTTTTTTTATTATTTATTCTATTCCTTTATTTTGGCTCTCGATGCGAATTTGGAAATCCATCCTCTATTTGCTGTGTCACACATTTATGTGGATGTATGTATGTATGTAAACTCTTTATTGTGCAAAATAAACAAGACAAAATACAATGGATGGGTCATACACAGAAATTTTTTCGCGTCCTTTATGCGGATATGATCAAAGTAAAGGCAATATGTTTTTTATTTTTTATGCCACGATTTTAAGCCATTCTATTAGAATGGGCATGAACTAATAATTTAATGTTTTTTTCTTTATGGTCACATGTATTGCCGTTGCTTGCTCTTTTTTGTTTCAACAAAATTGCTGATAGTTCTTTTGTTTTACCTTTTTAATTTGACGGCAGACTAATGTTTTCTTATTTTAAGATTGCTGGCCAGAACGCTGGCTCCTTCGGCGAGAACTCTCAGCAAGGATTCAAGGGAGCGCACGAGGAGAAGATTCTGGATGCCAATGCGCACGGCAAAGAGGGACATCATGTGTCTGAGCAGAAGATTGACGACTCCAAGGCTAACAAGGTAGGATTTAGTATATTCGGTACAACAGAAAGTGAATGGCAGAGACAGTTAGAGTTTAAGAACAAAATGGGTATGAAGATGATCGTAATATGGATTTTACGTTTACATTTACGAAATGTACGTTAATCGTTCACCTGAGGGAATTACGTTAATATTCAGGATAAAAAGTATCCTTGATTAATCCAAGTTACAAGCTATTTGTGTGCCAAGTTACATCAAAGTCTGTACAGAACGTTTTGCGTGAAAAGGTAATAACTACATTCATTCTCACAAACTATCACATTCACAAGATTATAGTTAGGTAATAGAATCGACGTCATCATTAACAGACATCTAGTCACAAACGCTGTTAAATAAGTAAAGAAACTTCGAATAGTTTTATTTTTCGTGTTCATTGCAGACCTGTTTTTTGAACAAATAAGATTTGAAAGAAAAACAAATCTGAGATGCCAGAGGTATCATGAATTCATAAGAATTGCGTGTTTGACGACTTACAGTATAAAAATTGTGCTAAAGAACGATAGTTCAAAGTTTTAACTATGCAAATTCGCTTCATAGAATTCGTGGAAAGGTAAAAAATTCAGCGCACGAGATTACGCTTTGCTTTAACTTTGAAAAACTGGACATAAAAATTCGTATTATTATGGTAATATCTTCGCAAGGGACTCTTTGACTCACAAAGTTGAAGAATTGTAAAGTAACTCTATGCTCAAATAGTAGGTGCTTAATTAGTTAATTAGGTTAGTCTAGGGATGTTCTGATCCGTTCCGTGCAAAATAAGGCCGGGGCTTCCCCAGGCCTGGGGGTACTCGTAAAGAGTTTCCACTCTTTAAAAAATAGTGGATGTTCTGATATTTAACAGTAGCTTTGCTCGGTCTTTTCGGTACATTTTCTAAAAATGAAAACTAGCTAGATCAATTTATCACCCCCGAAACTATTATGTGATTTTTAATAAAACCTGAACGCGGCTAAAGTTTTGATTCAACATTGTTTAGTAATTTAACTCCAAGTAAAAGAAATTCATTAGGTAACGATTCTCTGTCATAAATACTTCATATAAAAACAAAAATATCGGGTACCTCGTACCGTATACAGATTGTATCCGAACATCTCTAGGTTCTCCTTTATTCACAAAGGCACTTAGACTGCAAATGGCATTACTGAAAAGTAGCAACCTAGGGATAGGCACTTAGTGCGATGGAATGACTAGGTTAGTTCAAAACAACTACCATTAAAAAGGGACTTGTGAAAGTCAGAATTAGGACGAACACGCTGTTGCCTCGGGACGGAATTGATTAACTTTTCAGCAACGATCGTTCCCAAATCGTTAACATTAATTCTTATTTTCATTGTAAACAATTGAAGTCAAATTGCATCTTTAATATTAGAGAAATCGGCCCTCAAAGAACAAAGAAAATATTAAGAGATAGTTTATTTTTATTCGTAAGCAATATTTTTATATAGCTTGATCGCGATTTTTTTATTAGTTAGGGTGACCTTCGAATATAGAGGTTTTAAAGAGCAAAGAAAAAAACTAATATTAAAAAGCGCTAATTAAAAAATCTGATACCTATTTGTTTTAGCCTTCAAGACTCTTTTGGCTTTGTTTAGAAATTGTGTTAAAGTATCTAATGTTTCTAATTTCGAATAATGGTTCTTTGAAGCACACACCTCTCTGAGCCTTTTTAATTTGTATTTAGATTGTAGACAAGGGTTCTTTCGTTGTTTATGGAGGTTATTTGCTAATTTTACCCGTCAAATTAGCATAAAAGGACACCAAGATTCATAAATATAAATTTTCTTTACTAGCTTTTAGTTGGGAAATAGGGCCTCCGTAACACCACAGGGGTTATTTATTGCTTTAATACGTCGCATAATATATCGTTTGTGCCGTACGCAAATGATGAAAAAACTAGAGAGTATATGTCTTTTCTTCTCATAAATATGAGTTACTGTTACACTTTTCATTTTATTTCATGTAATACTTTAAAACAATCTTATGAAACTCATGACTTAGATCTTCACAGTCGCATTCAAAAACGTCATTTCTTCGTTCAGTTTCAAACTGTAAATATGGCGAAAGAGAGGAAGAAATTTAAGGTTCCAAGTGATTATTCAGCCATATTTAGTTGGCTACGAATATGATGCTTTGTCCTTGCAATTAATATTATGTATCAATATAGTCTTCAATCTAAGGGTATGAGGCATTTTGATACTATGCTTAAACTAGCAACTAAAGCAGCCAAGTATTTACGGAGACGTAGCGGTTGCCAGCAACTGTATTGTAAGTGTAACATGAAATAAAAGTGTAGATTTTTCATTGTCTCCAGTGAATTGCCTTTGTTCAGCGTGAAACAACGAAATACACGCAATTTTCAACTTCCTATTCATGCTATGGAAGCTTGTTTTGTAATAAAAATAAAACTACAAACTAAACTAAAAACAAAGAATTTAATGAGTTTTTAAATCCAACTTTCTAGCTTTCTAGTGATAACATGGTCATAGAGAAACTCTACAGATCTGAACTATAATCACTGTGACTGAAAAATAAACATTTTTTTCCCGTTTTTGCCTAAAAGAACCTCATCCGTGAAGTGGTCTGTCCTCGGGTGACTAGCATAGCTTGGCCCATTCGCTAGCAGGCATTACGGAGTCAGGTGTCGTGTTGTAAATGTTAACGCACTACCTAGGTCAAGTTCAAGCTATGATTGTCTCACGACCGAAGAGATAACTTTACGGACAAGGTTCGTTTAGAGAATCAGACAGCTGTTTAGTGTGCTTCAAAGTATTTACAATCGTCTGTGGAGAGACGGAAGCCGATTAGCTGATTACGGTAGCGGTGGGTGGTAGCCATTTTGTATCTGGTACATACCTACTAACTATTTACGGATTACTTACCTGCTACTAAATAATGTGCGGTGTTATTCATTTAATCCTTTCCTTTGAAAACCAAAATGTTTCTCAGGAGCGCTTTGCACGATTTGAATTGACATTTGGTTCTATGAAATTGAGTGACAAACAATCAAGTCACCTGCACTGCTAATTTCAAAGTGCTCTCTTATCTAATCCATCCAAAACTCGGTAGCTTCGTCACTTACCTATCATTATCCACTTCTCCTCCCTCCAGGGCGAGTTCCTCCAGAAGGGCTACAAGGGAGAAGCAGAGCAGTTGGAGAAATTCAACAACCTCGGAGCCCATTCTATCCATGGACACCAGGAGGCCAGCGGTGGCTTCCAACAGAACAAGGGGGGCAGCATCCTGCCGATACACAGGCGTTAAGCGGACAGCTGCGATTTAAGGACAATAAACAATTTTTGGAAGTTTTGGATGTTGTTGTTTTCTTTGAAGCTAGCTTATTGCCGCTGTTTCACTCCCGTGGCAGAGTGAGAATGTAGGAGTTCCTTATACTGTGGGGCTTTTGAAATATGCCAGCCTTCTTAGTGCACGTTTATGATGATGTCAGCCTAATTTCAAATCTCTAGCTTCAGTGACCTACAATTTGTCTGTCTGCTACGATGTTTTAAATTAAGGTAAAATCCTCTAAGCCCAGTTTAAGCCCCAACTTAGTTTAAGTCCAAAAACACTCAGAAATTCAATGTGTACAAGAAATTTACATATTCTTAGATGATCGCAGTTCCACCAATTTAAAACGAAAATTCTATATAATCCGTCTCTATGTACTGTCTCTTAATTATCGGAAACCTAATACTGAAATTACTGAAGCGACGGCCTCGGCAACTTTGTGATTGCGAACATGGCGACATGTCCCGACAGCGACATGGCCCGACACGTGTTCTCGTTAGAACGACAAGCCTCTAATCAAGCCTCGCCCTACCCCAGTTTCGACAGAATAAAGAACGAAATAAGGCGGCTATCTAGGCCATGGGGTACATCAGAGTTAGGTCCGCTCTTTCCTGTGGATGTGACAATAGTTATAGTTAACAAATATGATGTTTGGCCAACTTTGGCCCTTGTAGTTTGATGAGGCAAAGTCGTCAACTTTGTCTTAATACAGGATAGGTATATTTTGTCTCTTACTTTGTGTATAGTCATCTATTACTAGAAATTTAGCATTCCGTCTTAGGTACTGTGTACGGTCAAGTGCAAAAATAAGTATTGATAGGAACTTCTCAAAAATATGTCCCACGACCTTATTACGCCGGTGTAAGAGCGTATGGTACTTATTTTTGAATCTTTGGCTAGATACATATTATTACACTTGACTGTACGTCACAAAAATTAAGGGAATGACATTCATCTATTTTTGTCACTAGCTAATTGAAAATATATCACTTGAGTACTATCCGTGATTACGAATACGACATACATAGGTAGGCTAGGGATTCTGGAAAAATGCAAAGATAAATATTTTCGTTGACTACCTTCCTTAAATACTTAATGTCAAGCAGTGTCGGCAATACAGTTGCAAAACTTCTGAAAAATTCTGAATTATTCCGGAATACTTCTGGGAAAGTTTCTTTAAATCAGAATTATTCAAAATGAATTTAATTAAGATTTTTTTTTTTGCTGAAAAATCGTATTTTGCATCGATCGTCGATCGTCGCCGCCGCTGCGCTCCTCGAGTCGTGCGTGCAGGCAATGGCGGTGCGGGGTGCGGTAAGACGGGAGATGCTCCCCGGAGAAGTTTTCCCTCGCCCCGCGAGAAAGATTCGTACCCCGCAATCGAATGTTTCCGCGGAATATTTCGCCTGAATAATTCAATGGGAATAAACGTGTTTGTTTGTGGTGTGGTGGGTGAGTTAATTATTGTTCAGTGGCACATACGTAGTTGAAATATTCCCAAAGCTTCGGAATATTTCCGAATACTTCCGAAGTATTCAACGGGAATGATTCGGAATTTTTCCCGCCAGCATCTATAGTCGGCAATATTGATTTTTCCATGACGTCACCTAGTCACCTCTTACTACCTTCCCACTTGCGAACCCAATACGTGCTCCCTTAATTTCAACGACCGTTTAGGCGGATTATAGACAAACAAAAATTAACATTAACCTTTTAGCATTTTCTTATTGGAATCACTACACAGTATAAAACAAAGTCGCTTTCCGCTGTCTGTCAGTTCCTATGTACCTATGCTTAGATCTTTAAAACTACGCAACGGATTTTAATGCGGTTTTTTTAATAGATAATAGATAGAGTGAATCAAGAGGAAGATTATATGCTTGCTTCTGCCCGCGACTTCGTCTGCGTAGAATTATGGATCGTATCAAAATAAGTTGCGTAGTTTTAAGGATATAAGCATACATAGGGACAGATAAACTGACAGCGGAAAGCTACTTTGTTTTATTCTATATAGTGATGCATGAGTAATATTATCGGGGCGGGTCGCTAGTATTCAATAAACTCTATATCTAGGCACTGCTAATTTTACTTAAAACCTTCTAGCTTTGTCTCATCCGACATCCATTATTCATGTCATTTGAAATTCAAAGACGCCTAATCCCGAATTCGCAAATGGTTTGTGGATAAAACATAATTAAAAACGGTGTGTTTATGGAAAATACATTTTTAATTAAGATAACATGCATTTATTTATTTTAACATTCATATAGTTAAAATCAAATTAATTAATAAAATATACGAAATCGGAGGCAACGATGATGTAATTTCTTATAATTAATTACCTATCTAAAAAAAAATTAATCGATACTTCATTACAATGTACTTATTTCATAAGTTTCATTCCGTTTCTGAACGAACAGTGTCTTCCTGAACCGTCGCAGTATGAAATGCCTGGCGACAATGCATGCGGTGAACTCGTCAAATAACCTGATTCTGGACTGCAGTTGCTTTTATACCTAGAAATACATCTTCAATTTCAAAATTAAAATTATTTAAAGCTCAAGTGAATACAAATAGCTTTTACTTAGAATTTCTTGCTAAAACTGACAGTACCTACATAAACTGTGATTTAAACACTTGATACCTATCTAATTATGGGTAAAACACGCAAAACAGACGACACGTGTATGTACCATTACCGTACCGTGTATTAACCATTTCCTGGAACGCTTAGATGTAGTTCTCACAGTTCTAAACAAAAAAACAAAGAAAAAAATTATAATATGTGGCGATTTTAACATAAATGTATTAAACCCAGATAGAACAGCAACTGCATTTGAAAACACTCTTTTAAACTACAACCTAAAATTGAAAATAAAAAGTACTACACGGCCCAGTAGTGGCACATGTATCGACAACTTCGCCGACAATATACGCGGATCGGAGGGCTCAACAATTGATCTTGGTTTGTCTGATCATAATGCCATTACCTTAAAATGTCCAATCAAGCAAAGTTGTATACTAAAGCACTGGTATATTAAAAGGAGGGATTTTGCAATCGAGAATATAAATAAGTTTAAAAAATGTCTCCATGGCCTAAGTTTTGCAGATGTTTATCAAAGTGATAGTCCAAACGACGCCTATAATAATTTTATAGAATCCTATACGTTATTCTACGATCTCTGCTTTCCTTACAAGCTAATCAAAATTTCTCATAGGAAAAAAGCAGACTGGGTTTCTAAGGGTATAAAAGTGTGCTGCAAAAAAAAACGTGACATACTCTGGCGCTATAGAAATAATCCAAATAGCTTGAACAAGGCAGAGTTGAAATCATATTCTTATAGATTGAAGAAGATTATAAGACTAACACAAAAAGCACAAAACAGCAATCGCATTAAAACGTCAGATAATAAATGTCGAGCTGCATGGCAAATAATTAATAATAATAACGAGAATCATCCTATAGACTATATTAGAAATATAATAAATAACAAAAACGACTTATTAACTGATCCCTCTGACATTGCCAATTCATTCAATAATTCTTTCATAGAACAAACTGAACTTAATATAAAATCTACAAAAAAAGCTGACAAAAAACTGCCACCAAATATATTAAAATCAATGTTTATGGGGCCGGTAACCCCATCACATATTGTCAAAATAATAAAATCTCTGAAAAATACAAATAGCACCGGACTTGACGGTGTAACAACTAACATAGTAAAACACAGTGCTGAAATTATATGCAACCCACTAACTTATATTTTTAACCTGATGCTGGAAAAAGGGATCTTCCCAGATAAACTTAAAATCGCGGTAGTAAAGCCCTTGCATAAAAAGAAAGATAGACAGAAAATGGAAAACTATAGACCTATAGCCTTATTGTCTATATTCTCTAAAATTGCGGAGAGAATCATTCATGAACAAGTCTACAGTTTCATGGAGAGGGAAAACATATTAGTGAATGAACAAAATGGATTCAGGAAAAGTAAGTCCACGACATTAGCGATATTTCAATTAATAACAATGGTCACGAAAAGCATAGATACAAGGAGTCCAATTAGTGCAGTATTCATGGATATGACAAAAGCGTTCGACTTTGTCGACCATAACATTTTATTAAAAAAGTTAGAACGCTATGGCATTAGAGGAGTTTCATTGAAATTATTAGAATCATACTTAGAAGATAGAATGCAATGCACTTTAATTAAAAGAATCTGTAATAGAACAAAACAAGAGATATCATACTACTCCGATTTGAGACAAATAATCCGTGGTGTTCCACAAGGAAGTATTTTGGGACCCCTTCTATTTTTAGTTTATATTAATGACCTGCCAAGTCATGTAAATTATCCTATTGTGTTATTTGCTGATGACAGCACGTGTTTAATTAAATCAGTCAACCCTGAAACATATGAGAGTGAAATAAACAACACACTCGCGACTATCGTTGAATGGTTAGAAGTAAATGGACTTAAAATTAATATTGACAAGACAAAAATCATGCAATTTCATCAACCCAGATCCAATCCAATCAATCTTAAAGTAAAATATAATGGCAAGTTTATAGAGAGTGTAAATGTAGTAAAATTTCTAGGCATTGACATTGATAATAACATTAACTGGAAACCACATACGGAATCCTTATGCACCCGGATAAATAATTTTGTGTTCGCTCTAAGAAGATTATCAAAAGTATCAGACCCAAGAACTGCTTTACTAGCCTATCATGGATATGTAGGATCGATTCTCAGATATGGTATTCTCTTTTGGGGTAATTCTACTAACAGCCATTCGGTGTTTGTAGCGCAAAAGAAATGCATTCGCGCTATATGTGGCCTTAAAAACGCCGATACCTGCAAGCCTCATTTTGGGGAATTGAGGGTACTAACTCTCGCTAGCTTATACATATACGAGGTTGCGGTTTTTGTGAAGTCAAATCCAACGTTGTTTCCACAGCCATGTAATACCAACTCCAGGAGTATTCGCCATAAACACAGAATACAAGTTGTGAAAGGTAGAACAGCTTTATTGAGAAAAAGCATCCTAGGTATGGCGTCAAAAATATATAATTTTATCCCCGAAAGCCTTAAAGAGATGGATTTGCATAATTTTAAGAGGCAACTGAAGGAAATGCTCATATCTGGAGCATACTATGACATTAATGATTTTTTTCTTTTAAATAAAATTTGACAATTCAATTAATTATTTTTGCTGTTTTTCATTGTAATAATTTTTTTTTTTTTTTTTTTTGTAATTCTCGTAGATAATTGGTGTAATTCTTTGTATAATTTTGTGGAATTTTGTATTTTGGTATTGTTTTTAGTTTTAAGTTTACATTTGTACACCTTCATGGTAGATCGCAGAGCACTATCTTATTTATTTTTTTTGTACGATCCAATGTATATCACCTGTGTATCACAAATAAATGACTATTCTATTCTATTCTATTCTACCTATATGGATAGATAATTAGTCTGTTTTAAGTTTTTTAATAATCTTAGACTAACTTTTGTTTCTAAATTAAGTTTAGAACATGATGGTTATTATTTTTGATTTTACTCAAGATCTAAACTTGAACGCTCCTAAAAAAATTCTTGTGTATTTTTAAAATTAAAACTCGCATAGGCATCGCCAGCTTTTCGATTCAACATTTAAAAATACCATTAGAGATTCTTTAAAAAGTTGGAGTACCCTGCCGACTCCGGAGTGGGGGGCGTGAACACCGTTGAAGAGATCTTATTCGATGTGTTGGACCTCTGAAAAAAAAACTCAAAGATTGGTAAAGTCAGCCAAATGCTTTTGAATAATAGTCGGGAATGAAAAATGGACTTTATAGATCTATAGATAATTTACGTGGTCTACTCCTGACCGAAACGACGAAGTAATTTTAACAATATAAAAGTTAGTCTTAAGAAAACATCATCTTCACTTTTTAGTTTCAAAACAATGTCAAATCAAAATGTACGTTTCACCACAAAGCAGAATTACAGTCTTAAAATCTTAAGTGCCTTTATAATGAATACAGAGTAGTCTAAAACTCTGGTTCCAAAAGGATAAACGAACCATTTCAGTATAATGAAGCAGTGAAATAACGCTCGGCGCCGCTGAATTGTTATGAAGAAACTACGCCTTTTGTCTGAAGTAATCAAAATCAAGGCAAAACTGAGGAGGAAATTCAACAGTTATGAAATTATAATTAGATGTCTGACATTTAAGGACAGCTGCTCTCAGTTGAGACGGCCAATGACTTTTTAACGTTTGATTTGCAACTTTATAATGAAGATTGTATTCGACATGGTCTCGATACTAAAGGCTAATCTTAGGTAGCTTAATTTTGTTAGAAGATACTGAATTCGTAAATATGTGGGTAAGTACCAACTTAGATATGTTCGTAGTAACGACAAAAGTTAAATTCAATACATATAGCGACACTTTTAATATTTGCGGTGCTTTGTAAAGGTCCGTCCAGACTGCTAACATAATCTTACTCTCAAATTCTGCCGCCAAACAACAGTAGGTACTTGCGCTACTGTATTTCGACGTGGCGAGTAACACAACCGATGAATTTACTGGCACACGAGGTAGTCTTTTTAGCTTATTTTATTCGGCTAATAATATATAATATGTAAATTGTATTATTTACCTGACTCTGAGCGCTATAGTTGGAAGACCGTTGCTTGCTTATCCGAGAAGGGGTCACCAGGTTAGACTGATAAGCCTGACAATGATACATTAAAAATATTATATCACATGAGCAGTAAAAGATACTGGGAATACCCTTTAAACATTTCTTATCGAAGCGGAAAGTCGATAGAAAAATATTTGTTTTTTAAGTAAATACGGAAGACAGAGCAGTGCGAGACGATTCCGAGTCGTCTCCATTTGTCCCACTAATGGCCGGGCTACACGAGGGTAGTTTTTCAAGCTAGGATAGCAAGCTAGTTTTTCACAAAACTGTCCTGGCTTGCTGACCTAGCTTGGAGCATGCTAGTTCTGTTTACATGAGGCTAGAATTTTTGAAGCTAGTATTTACTGGAGTGATAAGGTGACCACTCGTACAAAATTAACTGCATACAAAAAAAAACCATTCGACTAAAACACATTTTTTCTTGTATAAGGATCGATAGGGTAAACAAGTCCGAGTTAGAAAACCCCAAAATAGTTACATTCTGGAAAAAATGTTCTAGTGGACTTTTTTTTTAAAAAACGCTCAGTAACAAATCCGTCAACGGCTTATCCTGTCAGAAACGCACGTAAAAAGCGGATGAAAGCCAAAATACGATTGCCGATTGTGATAAACAGAAGCATACTTACGGAATACGGAGTGCTCTTAGCGGTTCTCTTGTAAGCGGGCGTGGTCTGCACGAACGCAGGCGACAGATTAGTGCCCGGGGATATCGGAATGCTGAATGGGGACTCTGAAATATTGCGCCGCGATTTGTTACAGGCTGTTGTCAAGCCCCGTTTAGATCGGAAAAATGCTGCAGGTCACATTATATTGCGGCACTATGTAACACGTTCGTATGGCAACCAATTTAATGGAATTTGCAGGATCTTCTTGCAAGTCTACCCTAAACTGGACCTTAGAACGATTTTAGAGGGATTCCAGGTTTTGCTCCAGGCGAATGCGCTGGAATTCTTCTCATACATTATTGGTATGGGTATACTTTGTTTTATAAACACAAGGTTTTGTAAAAGAGTATTAATCCATGTATGCTTCCATACTGGTCTGGGAGCAAAGAAAAAACATAAAATGTACCAGTTGCGTCTCGTCCCGCGCTGATGGTAAAAGTCCATGAAGGGAATGGGCGAAAATCTTAAGAATCATGTTATAGACGATGAGGCTAGCAACCCGTCACTATTTTTATTCCCCTTTCCACCTATTCGGCCACAATCATGCTAAACGTGGCCTTTAGGTCTTGTTACCTTAGGCTCAGTCTAACCCGTAAGGGATAATAACGTGATTTATGTTTGTATGTATGTAAGTATTAAATTACATCAAATTCAATTCAATTAAGTTACATTACATGAGGGGGATATTGAATGAGCGGGGTATAATTCAATCCATTTCAACAAATGTTTGGCTTCGTCGTCAAGTAATAACTCAAATTCAGCAAGCAAAACAAAAGCAAGTAAAATGCATCCTGCATGCCAGAAAATATTTCACAAGTGAATTCACTTACTGGACTTGTTGGCAAGCTGCGATTCCAAGTGGTGGATAGTTTTCTGGCACTCCTTCAGCTGTTTGTGTTGCTTCTGGCATATCTCTGTCATACGCTTTAGCTCTGTTCTGGCCAAGTAGAACTTCTTTGTCTATATAAATATTATTAGGTAAAAATGTTGAACTTCCATGCTGGTCCATAACGCACTTTAAAAAGAAAAAAAACTTTTTCCCAATTTTATACCCATCCCAAAAAGAGCTCAACGCCGCTGAAGAAGATTTCACTTTAAAAACCGCATCAAAATCCGTTGCGTAGTTTTAAAGATATAAGCATACATAGGGACAGGCAGCCAGCGGAAAGTGACTTTATTTTATACTATTTAGTGAAGTAAGAAACTTACCGATTGTAAAAGGTAAGACAAAAGACGCCGTCTATGTTGTCTCTGGAACTGTAAAACTTCGCTGCACTTCTTTAACATTTCTTCGGGTTCCGTGAAATAGTCCTGAACTTCTGGTTTCATCTAAAGGTTGATCAGGTACATACATACGTAGTTATTTTAATTATTCAGATCTATTACATTCAAAATGTGCGTAACATATCTTATGCATAAATACTAAGTTTAAATTAATTTTGTGTGATATGAATTGAATAAAAAAATCGGCAATACTACAAAGGAAACATAAGCCAAATACTTGCTGTATCAACACGTACATTCTAACCTAGAATAATTTTGCTCTTAGTAATATTCTCGTACTTACGTCGGGTACTAATTTCATGATGGAACAAGGTAAACGACACACTAGACATGTTGAATTTTCTTTACTCTTCGTCCCTGAAGTAAATTATTAAGTTTAATACACACTTAAATTTATTTACGTTTTTACACGTAAAAGTGAAATCTTGCTACAAACCGCTGTCCAAACAATTATTGCAAAACATATGACCACATGATGTTAAATGTAAAGTAATTCCAGGCTCCAACTGTGAATGACATTTGTTACAATGAATCCAATCCATTTTCGTGATTTATAATCTGAATAAGTAATCAATAACTTTAACTAACTTTAATTTACTGTAGATGTCATTTTGACTAGCGCGCCATTTTAAAAGGTACTTTATAGTTCCGGCGCTGCTCACCACAAAAATCGTTTCTTTTTTTTCTATCAAATAATTTAAATAAAAAGCAATACCCAACCATAATTAAAAAAACAACACATTTTATTAAAACAGTGATTAATGATAATTACAATGTTAATTGCAGCAAAAACAAAATGTGGCCACACTTTTAATCGTAAAAAAAACAAAAACTTTTTTTCTTCTCAACGGCGGGCAAAAGTTTTATTTAGCAAACAGCCAGGATAACATGTATTGTGATTGAAATAAATAATGTCAGTTAATAAGGAAAACAATATTCCCAGACCAAGTTTTTAACTAGATAAGATTATAAAGATAGATGACTTTTGGGATTCAAAAATTCAAATAATTAAAAAATTTACTTTTTCCAATTTGGCCGGCATGCCGCCAAGGGCTCTCTTACGTGTCTTTTTTTAAACTACCAGCGCATTCGGAAAGACCATCAGTGCCAAAAAGAATGCGCCGCAAGAAACTTGGCAGAAATTCATTTTTTCATAATAAAATACTTTAATCTACTGCAATACTTAAATTTACTTAAATTAAATACATTTATAAAATGGATGTATAAGGTCCCCGAGCCTTTAATTATATTAGTCTATAGTAGAGATGTAAGATGTTTAGTAGTAGATTGTGATGGCGCCACCACGTGAATAACAGATTTCATGACTGTAACTGAGATTCTACAAAGGTCTTCCATATTTTTTCGGATCGTAATCCGAGTTAGTCTATTCCTTATTTTATTATGCTTCAGTTGATTACCTATAATAATAGAGACTTAATTGAAAGAAAAATTACAATGTGTATTTTTTTATTCCTTTTGACGTCTAAGCGACGTTTTTGTATATTTACTTGCGTCTTGAGGATAAACGAAACCTATGCGTCAGCAAATTGTTTTTATCTATCCACAACACGCCAAGTGGACGTGGTTCGGTTTATAGAATCTTTATTTCTCTTTAAAAAACAATAAGTCACTTGCATGAGAACTTTATATCTAATAGTATTTTAAGCTTAGTGGTAGTGGTTAAGCTTAATATTCAAATAGATAGGTGTTGTTGTGTATGGTAATTGGTGCTTTTGCTTTTATTTTCGTCCCTATCCTAATAAATTGTCTCCAAGCCCATAAAATGTTAATCAAGGCAATTATTTAACCAAGGCAGGTACGCACTAACACAGCAGACGTGCAGCGACACTCAATCCTCTAGTAATTTGGGCGCGAGGCGAATATTAACATGAGCTTCATATTATTACACATGTGAAATGTCTTCTGAAGATGTTTGTACCTTTAAAAAAAATATAGCTTATAGTTATAAAAAAAAAACATTCGTTTTCTCATTGGTTCAATCAGGCGTTACTTTTAGTAAAGAGGTCTCCACCTCTAAAACCGAATCTAGTGATACATTACAATATTGTATGTAGCTCATGTGAAACTGGGTAATTTAAAATATTTAGATATTTTAAGATTTTGCAGTAACTAATGAAGATAAATAGTGAGATAACTTTCCTAAAAATAATAGTCACAGCAATAATAATGGCGATAAAATTCAGTTTTTGTAAAAGAAATCCTTGCAGAGCCGAGTTAACAAATCAACTTATGTGGCAATGTTAAGACCATCTGTCCAGCAAGTTCTGGCTGTACCTACAATAATCAAAATACACGCTTCTTCAAACCGCGACACAAATGAACACAGTGCTTTAAAACCCGATTTAAATAACAAATAACAAGCACCGGCCTAGCCGCCGGTCTACCACAGTGTCGATAAGTGGAATATCTCAACGCATAAGTTTAATATAAAAGAAGATATCAGTCTTCGTATCGCTAGTGTGGGATTGTGGCTGACTTGGTCGGCTGTGTGGACCATGTCTTTGAAATATCTCCTAGTGTTGGTGGCCCTGACCGGAGCGCACTGCAAAACAGCATGTACGTTTTTTACTCAGCTTTAGAATATTTTATTGACAAAATGCGATGAATGAAAACAACTCGTAGACCGAAACACATTTTTATATTGACAGATCACTGTTCAGGACTTGCGTTGCTGGTTTCTTTTTTCCAATTGGCGTGTGTTTTGTTTTTAAGTGTTATGTAGAACCTGTGTTCTTCGTTCGTTTGAATTTAGTAGCGGCAGACAAAAGTAGATACCTATTGACCAATAACCGGCCAGTAGGTATCTTTCTGAAAATGTATCTACGTCGGCACTTTTTTCTTAGGTCCTAAGTATGTATAGATTGCTCAAAATATTTATTGTTCTCTTCAAGTGATGAAAATATTTTATCAGAACTAACAAAGTAGTTAATCGTATTTAGTAAACATTTAATTTTAATCAATGTTTACAATATAAAAACCGCAATCACACAATACGATAGGTAGTCCATGTCAATAAATTGGCATAAGCAGCTGTTGTTTTTACGACCCCAAAGACCTTGATAAGTCGAGAAACCAGGTAGGTATTCAAATCTTCAAATTGCGTTATTGTGTTAAAGTCTAGACTTTGTTGGTTTAGGCCAAAATAAATGGGAGGCGGCCTAAAATATTTTATTTTAAAGTAACCCGCTACCAGGTTACGTAATAAATTTAGTGTTACTAATATTTTATGCTGAGTTAAAAGTAGCTATCTTTTCCCGGGACAGTGATAGAGTGATCTCCGGGGTGAGGAACTGAATGTCCGGAATTTGCGGTGCTTCCAGGATATACCATTTGATACTGGAAGCGGAAAACTGCAGTGCTCGTGATGGATGGGTCCCGCCCGGGGATGCATTCGATTTTAGTTTCATGTTGTTGTTTACTTACTTGCATCATTTCAGGATTTTATACCTAGTCCAATCTGATTCCTTAACACACCACGTCTAACTACTATCCATTTACTTATTTTAATACAATATTAATACGTACTAGCTGTTGCCCGCAACTTCCTCTGCATAGAATTCGTTTACCGCTATCCCGCAGGAATTACGCAATTTTCCGGGATAAAAAGTAGCCTATGTGTTATTCCTGACTATAATCTATCTATGTTCCAAATTTCATCCAGATCTGTCCAGCCGTTCTTGCGTGAAAGAGTAACAAACATCCAAACATACTCACAAACTTTCACATTTATAATATTAGTAGGATTGATTTGTAGTCTTGATTGAAATTGTTTTAATTTATTTGGTAGTAGGACTCCGTTGACAAACCTCCTTGCTACATTGTGAGCACTGTATAATACTGGCCACTACCTAATACAGTTTATTTTTTCATTTAATGGGTTCTTTTTTATACACACTTGAAATTTAGATGGAGGTCGTATTTCAAATCAAAAATATTAAGTAAAATTAGCTACTAAAAACCGAATATTTACTAGATTACATAACAAAAAAATGTCTTTAAATAAGGATTTATTTGGTGAAACTATTGGTTAAAAGCCCACGTCTGGTGGCCGACCGACATACATTGTGGACCCGAAATCTTGAAGCATTCTTGCCTCATAAATTATACAATAGTGCCTGCTAACGAATCCGGTATCGTACCCTATTAATAATTTGGGGTACCCACGTGAATACTATTAAACCTCGCAAAGGGAATAGGTAATAACGGGCTTGGGCTTCCGAACTAGATATACCTGTATGTGCTATAGGTAATCTTTAAAGTACACCTACTTCTTTAAAGGAACAAAAAAATTTCATATGAGAATTAGCCGTACAAATATTTTTTTATTACCGATACAATGAATTTGATTGCTTTCAGTAATTAATGAATCATGTATATTATGATTATGATTAACCAAGCCAATATTTTGTTTATAGATAAAATATGTGTTCCCGTGCAGCATCTAAAAGCTTGCCAGGATATGCTGGTGGTGGAGACCAAAAGCAAGGCAACATTGGAATGTGTACCAGCTAGGGACAGGTAAGACTCGTTACAGACTTCGTAAACGTAAAAAATAAGAGGCTGAATGGACAGTTTACCCAGATCGCATTGGACCTGTGGAATTATAAAAAAAAACTTTTAAAAAGACAGTTCGCGGCCAAATTCAATCACGACCGATTAACCGCGAATTACTTGTGCTGCAACCTTTTCCTTCTCATTGGATATTTTTTTTCATCCGGGATAGATAATGAAATTATCTTGCGTTATTTGTTTGTTGAGTAGAATTGAGGTAAGTTTCTGCAATGGGGACTATCGTTTCTTTGCTCACCAGTTGGCGCCACTGTCGACTAAGGTCCAGAGGTATAGCTGTCAAAGGCGACTTTATAAGACCGGCGCCGAAACAAAGTTTTAAATCTTGAATCTCAATAAGTTTATTAAACAAACAAACCTCTGAATTAGCTGCTCTTTGAGGCCTTTTATTTTTGCGCCACTTTTTCTTAATTCCGCTCTCAAAGCGTTCGCATTCATCGCCAAATAATCCATATTTGCGATAATTTCACGTAGGAGATCACTTTTCAGCAGGTAAATGAAAGAAATTATAATTAATGTCACGAATCCCGCTAAAACCAGTGAAAAGTGAATGTTATTGGACCTCACGCGACACTAGCGCCTCTAGTGGCAAATTCACACGCGATAGCCCCCATTGTAAGCCATCCTTATGTGTAACTACTTTGTTTCAAGCTAAGCCGCCAGAAAATACTTTTACAACTTACCTGCTGACACTCGGAAAATTATTACTAAGTTATTCAAAAACTTCTGCAGATTTGTAATACCTCAGATTTCCCTAACAGCGTTATCAAAAAACATTACGCCTCCGAGAAGTTTTCATATTAGGTAATCTAATTCACGTAAAGTTTATTTCATGTTCGGAAAATGAGCAATGCCAAGTATAAGTTACATGAATTCGCGAATTCACCGTACCTACTTACACATTTTATATACTTTTCGGAGTCTGCGTGACTTATGTCCTGCTTTGTGTTCATATTTTTATCGGGAAAATAATACGACTTAAACCGACGACCAGCCTTACCATGACCTCTTAATCCGATTCAATTCCGACTCAGTTCCGGTTTTAGCTGTCAAAAACTAGCTGTTAAAACATTAAGCAACTTTTTAAACACCCCCCCCCCCCCTCCCCCCTAATAATACGTGGTGAGGTTCTGTACTACCCCTCCCCCACCTAAGATCACGTGTATTTTTTTACATACTAAGTGAGTATGTTTAAAAAAAAGCTTCAGCTCGAAAACAGTATAATCTAAAATTAAACTCCGGAAAAATGATGTATTTCGGTTTCGACAATTAATACACGTGCCATCTCCTTAAATCCCCACTCTCCCTTTTATTTGGTGATTTTTGGACCCCCCCCCCCCCTCCCTCCTTTGGACCTCACGTGATTAATGGACGGCCCTGTAATGTTTTTCTGGATTTTTTAATTCTCTTTAAAAATTGGTTCCACGCCATTGGTCGATGTTCAAAAAGGATGACTTCATTTTGAATCCTTTATGATGAAAAACCTTAGAGAAGTATTCAATCACAGATACGTTCTGAAATCCTTCGAAAATATTCTGAAACAATTCTAAGAAAGCTTGAACATCTGTCAAATACTGAGATTTCCATTCCCTCATCTTGTGTTGCAATTAAACCATGACGTGTTACTGTGAATTAGAAACGCACCAGGTTGTTTCTACTCCAAGTCTTCACTTTCTCAGGGTGGAATGCCTTTATCAAGTGCAGCAGCGGCAGGCGGACTTGGTGCCAGTGGACCCTGAGGACATGTACGTGGCCACCAACATACCAAACCAGGACTTCGTGGTATTCCAGGAGTACAGGACTGACGATGAGCCAGACGGTGAGTTTTCACTTTAGCTGTGCTACCTTGTGAAGTTGGTCGCCAACCACCTAAATAAGAGCTCGTTTACCTTACACAGTAAAATGCTAACATATTATAGTAACTCGTTATTTATTGAAAAAAAAACACAATAGATAAACGTACGGAATACCTATATCTGCAACGCAGCATTTGTATGTATGTATGTATGTATAACTCTTTATTGTACATAAAATACAAGAAAAAGATGAATACAGGACAACACACATGTACAAAGGCGAACTTATCCCTAAAAGGCATCTCTTCCAGATTTGTCAACCTTACATGCGTTTAATTAGCGTTAGGCGTTAAATCTACTATCAAGTGAATTAAATTCCATCCTTGCTTGCATTTATTCACTTGACAAATGAAATGGAATTAACACTAAGTATGATGATAATACCATAATAACGAAGAAATTGAACAGGCTTGATTCATTGTCACAGTCTACCGCTTCTTAATTTTGACGACTGACTCTTCAATTAAATGTAAAACTTTATTCATTAATATTGTTGGAGCGACCATTAACAAAGGCAATTATTTACACCATTTTACCAAACGTCATTTGCTTAAACAAATATTGAACAAAGCAATTAACACCTTCAAAACTCCTTTCCGAACGAAACTCGGCAAACTTCAAACGCGCATAAGTTATGTTTATTTGAGACTTATTTCAAACAATCCTACGAAAACATTACTTCATTATTAATGAAACGCAAAGTTTCCTAAACATTCATTACACTTTCGACAGATTAACGTTCTTATAACTGAACTGAGTACAAAGACGTCGGGCATACTGAATGGTACAAGTGACATTTATTATGCTACTTTGCGCTTTCTCATCAGACATGTACCTAGTAAGCTACATAGTTAAAGTAATTATTTACCAATCGAAAACGTGTATTTTCATCAAAGCTATATCATAACTTCCTGGTGGAAAGGACAGTAAGGCATACACCATTTTGCCACTAAAACTTAGACAATTCTTGAACGTATAATGTACAAGGTATGTACCTACCAAATTGTTTGTATTTCAGTGGCTAGCCTGCTATAGGCGGTGTAGGGGTAACAGCACGCATCACGGAATGATGAGGATCCGCGTGGGTTCGATTCCCGGGCATAGCTTTACTTTTTGCATTTTTCTGTGTTCTAGCTTTTAGTGTCGTTTAGAAATTTAATTCAGTGGCCTCCGAAACTACCTCGTAACAAAAAAATTGGACAAATCTGTAAAAGATTCCTTTATTTCCCGTGGCACTACTGAGTGGTACTATTGTCTAAAGATTTCTATTTCAAAATCAAGTTTAACATAGTCGACGGAGCTCCGCTTTCGCGAAGCTCCTATTTCTGGGTATTTTTGCCCCTTCGGGCCTGCTGAAAATCTTACATAACCTAAACCTACCTCCCATTTATGAGATTTATTTTGATCAGTAGTGCCATAGGTAATACACCAATATATATTTGGTCTAGTATAGTTCACTAGCGCGGTACTCAGTGATGGCCGATCTCGCGTTCTCTGCGTTGAAAAACGTCTCCAAATCCAATAAATATCCACGTCCTTGTCGTGTCCAGTAATTAAAGCACGCATCAATTTCATTTATAGTCGCTAATTTGATTAAGGACTTTACAATACGTTTATCCGAATTAATTATATCGTCAAGTTTTTCGCTTGCTCGAGATAGGATTTTGCTGATCCTTTGTATTATTGCAAAGTATCTATTAGCAAATAATTTGAATAACTTGGAAGTTTGAGCTTCGGAGATACGATCCTTTGAGGACATTACATTTAATTTCTTAAAAAAACGGCTTTATTTAAAATACCTAGATAGATTTTTACCAACAACTGCAGACTACTTAAATAGGCTGGAATTAAAATTATTGATATTCCTTTTCGCAGACCAACAATAAAGATTAAATGAAATTATGTGTCTTCAGACGACACTGATGTTTACACGGGGGCATTATGGCTAACGTAATATCTTACATAACTTCAAACTGGGTTACCTACGCATACAAATTATCACCGATCAAGCTTTATATGAGGTTGGGTACAAACAATCTTTTAGTTACATTCAACTTATCGGTTGCATGACGTTTGAATGGGAGAAAGTTTGAACAATGAACCGGAAATTATTGGGTTCGTTTCTTGCATTGCATTGTATTAAACAGTTGCTTACAAGACTGTAAAGGCATCGAATGATAATAAGATTTTTATTTATGTGTGACAATGCCTGAGTAACATGTACGGCCAACCAAATGGGACCCTGGGCCACTGTATATAACCTTATCGCAATAAGTAATCGGCTTGTTATTTGTGTCTGTCAGCGTCAAAGTACTCCTACGTTGATTGTAAAAAGGTTCTACAATGGCCTAGGGTTCCGTGGCTGTACTGCTGTACCTACTTAAAAGGAGCCAAACTACCTAAGTACTTGTATAATTTACACACGGTGCTGCTCGCCAGTTCTGTTAGCGTGAACTTTGGTTTGACACGCTACCGCGTGTCTAGATATCTCTACTACGGTCTGTGAACTTGGTCCGATCACTTTAAACACTTCAGTAACGCTGATCATACGTCGTAATGAATAAAACGGATTGGAGATACGTTTCCAGCTAGGGCCTAGACGTAATATCTCATGTACCAGTTATTTTATCGGATGTGTTACTTCCACCCCGGAACACAGCAGAGTAAGCACTGCTGTTTGGCGACCAAATTAGCAAGTAAGATGGTGGTAGCGATCTGGAGGTACCTAGCACAGTTCTCTTTCCTCCTTGCCCGTTGAGGATGAGTATTTCTCCGATATGCTAGATGAGATCAATTGGTACCTACTTAACTTTCATGGACCATTTTCGTTTACCACCTCAAACCACGAAAGATTATAGTATGCAGTTAGTCACACTTCACCTCGCTATCGGCAGTTCTTTAGATAGGAATTACATAGTACAGTCACCACCAGATAAATCGTAGCTGGCGAGGGCCTCAAATATTTCGGAGCAGCCTTAAACTTCAATAAATTCGTTACACTAAGGAAGGTTAAATATAGGAGTAGCGACTTTTCAGTTTTATTGAAATTTAATTTTGTTCCGAAATATTTTATGACCTCCCCCGCTGCGATAGGTAGGTATATATGATGGCGACTATACTTGGGGCGATTACAAACGTTTCTGTTACGAATTCTGTACATTTTTTACTTGCAATTTACATTAATCCGACGTTCATTGCAGCTACCCACGCCATCTGAAATCCAATTTCATTTTAGAGCGCTGCCCATGAAATCCTGAAAGCACCTAATACCGTGCAAACAGAAATACTCGTAAAAGATTACATGATCTAATAAAATCCATTTCACTTGGGAAGCGCACGTCCACACACTGGATGGGGGCTTTTTACTGATTGTTTTACTAATGAGACCAGCTTAATCGATTTGGAAATGACGAAGGTAAACATGCCACAGAGGCAAACAAGAAACGCTGCTAATGGTGAAGTGGTTAGGTAACCAATTCACCATATAGGTATATGAGGCAGGTGTTCGTAATGAATAAAATATTGTACTTGAAGTCTAAAAAGTTTAGGTAAGAACCAGCCAGAACGGCGGTTTGAAGTCGGCTGTGTGTATGTTTTTAATCATGTTATGTATTTAAAGATAATTGTAAGTGTGGAAATAAATAAATAAAATAAATTTGTGTTGTACTGTAAATATAGAAGCTAAAAGCAGTAACGAGTGCTGTCAAAATAAAAAGATACCGATCATTGAAAAAGGTAGCCACTTATTTGAAAGGTACATTTTTGAAAATGTCGACATGAAAGAAACAAATACTTTAATTATGTTTGTGTAGGTAGCCAATTCTGGAGAATGGCCGATGTTTAATTCAGCTCCCGCTTTTTGTTTTTATAAAGCTGTTGATGGAACACAAACAAATTGCAAATGGTATCGTTTTCTATTTTCGCCCAGCGGTCGGTTCGGCTCGTGTAATAACATTTTATCGCTCCCTGCATATCTTTCAGTCCGTTTATTCATGGTAATGGGCTGAATTTTCAGGGTAAATGCAACTTTATTACGGTGATTTTGGAGTAAATTTTGTTCGCCGGGTTTAAAGCCGGATAAACGCTGCAGAAGCTACTTAATTCACCTTAGACCACATTTTCATTCATGAATGGTTCTATTTCAAACTGATTCGGATCGTGTGACGCGGCGAATTTGAAAGTTGACCTGGTTAAATTAGGGAAATTTGTAAAGGCCCTTTACGAAAAAACTAAATTGAATAAAAAGTACTTCCGTAGGTCTACGCATAACTTTAACCTATACCTAGTGTTTTATTGAATCAAGCGTTACTTTGCGGAGGTCCATTTCAATGAACAAAAAATTTACCTTGCTACTCCGCTACTACGCGTCTTGCTACTGGAGTAGCGGAGTAGCAAGGTAAATTTTTTGTTCATTAACCTATAGTGCATTGGGGTAAAATTGAAGTTGGGGGAATTTCGAAACTCGTGGATATCCACGAAACGGGGCACCTTACCTAGAAGCTCCAGTGCATTTCTTTGGCTTCTAGATAAGCGTTGCCAGATTATGGAATTGTTCCCCATTTAGTCGATATCTACGATTTTCGAAATTCTCCCAATTTCGAATTGACCCCAATGCCTTACCTACTAAATATGCAACAGGATCGCCTCGCATGCAGTCTGCTTCTTGGTCTAGGCCTATCATGCCGTAAGCACAGACCGGGTAGTGTAGTATCCACGCCATAGCAACTCTGAAACTTATCGTATAGCCGTATACCATAGAGTCATAGAGGGACCCAAGTTTTGGAAGCATAAGTACCTAGGTGCCTATCACTCGAAAGTGAGAAAAATTGTGTATTGCTACATAACTACGATGACAAGATTAAGAGCTGTAATTTTGTTATACTCTACTCGTAATTCAAATTCAGCACATTTTTTCCGCTTTCCAGTGGTAGGTATATGCTTTCAAATATCCCCAGTCGTCCTTTAGAACAATCTTCTGTTTTCATATCCTGACCATAACAACTACAACTTTTCATTTTTTACAAAGGGTACTTTGTTTGCAGCGGAATTCCGGTACCAAGCTGTCATTGTAGTCCACAAAGACATACCTGTCAACAACCTCGACCAACTAAAAGGTTTGAAGTCCTGCCACACCGGCGTCAACAGGAATGTTGGATATAAGGTAATAACGATACTGTTTAGCGAAAAATGAGTACCGAAATAATACCGAAGTACTTTGCAGGGGTGTTCAAACCAATATACCGAACAAGTTCGTGAATTATCGTTAAAGGGTTTTGTGACACCTGTATATTGGTCAGTAATGAAGGACCAATTTGCTCTTCATTATCTCCTAAGTCCTGCCTGGCTCTATACATTGGAGTAGGTATGTCTTCTATTTTACAAACTACTAATGTTAACCTCATCCATGCTGGTCTGGGAGCAAAAAAAAAATAGAATGTACCAGTTGATTTCTCTCCGATCGACGGAATGTGCGAAAATCTTAGGAATCATGTTGTACGCCCATTTCTATTTTGATTCCCCGTGACCTTTGGGTCTTGTTACCCTACGTGAAGCCTGTAAGGGATAAAGACGTGATTTATGAATGTATGGAGACAACGTTATACATACATACATACATACGTACATAAATCACATCTTTATCCCTTACGGGGTAGACAGAGCCTAAGGTGACAAGACCTAAAGACCACGTTTAGCATGATTGTGGGCGTATCGATGGAATGGGGAATCAAAACAGTGATGGGTTGCTAGCCACATCGCCTATATAACATGATCCCTAAGATTTTCACCCAATCCCTCAATGGGCTTATACTATACCATCTGCGCGGGAAGAGAAGCAACATAATACTTCGGTTAAAGCCTGGATAAACAAACTTTCGGATAGACAGTGAAATCATACTTACTTTCTTAAGTTTAGTGAAATTTTTGCCACCAACAGATACCTCTGACGATGTTGATGAGGCGCAGCGTGTTCCCCAAAATGAACGATCCCCACTTCTCGCCGAAAGAAAACGAGCTGCGGGCTTTCTCCACATTCTTCAAGCAGTCCTGCATAGTCGGCAACTGGTCGCCCGATCAGAAGACCACTTCGGCTTGGAGTAAGTTGTGTTTTAGAAATAATTACAGACCTATGGGATTGTTTCTAAGTGTGAGTTACACTAAGATACTTGAAGCGTAACATTAACCATAACCAACGATTTATAATGTGTCAAAATCATCGGTTGTCTACCGTTAAAGTTATTGTTAAAGTAGTTTGCAACTTGCACTAAGAGTAAAGAAATTCTTCAAATTAGGTGGTTTATGACATCCGAAATTGTGTTCATACGAGTAGAGCATAGTTGCAAAAAAAAGCTATATTCCAAGACGAGTTCCAACCAAATACCTAGTAATTAACAAAAAATATTTACCTTGCTACTCCGCTACTCACGTTTTTCTCGCATTTTTCATGCAAACCCTCCCTCCACTACAGCCACATAAAACACATATAAATCCCACAAACTTAATTATCCCTTACACCACACAAACACTGACGCGTTCGCGTGATTCAATAAAATACCTACTAGTTCCATATTTTTTTCTGTAACTTTACAAACAACATTTTACTACTTAGGTACTTGGACTGGTCCGTTTATTTGGGCAAGACTAAACATCGGCGCGTACGATTTTATAGCGTCCTAACATTCACTGCCTAGACTTACTCAGTGCCCCATGTCACGGTACATATTAAATTATATTAAGCTTGTACGTACAGCCAGGGAGATTCCAAGGAGGCTATCATCACATATGCCTTAGTAACGAGCCTTTGCTGGGAAATCATCCCCGCGACGACGATAAAGCTCAAAGGGCACGACTGCGGATTTACGACCGAAAACGCGGGCAAAGAAGACTGGGCTGTTGTTTAACATTTAAACCAGGTTACTTAGGAAACTTGGCCTTTAGATCATGTTATATTAGGCTCTGTCTACTTCGTAAGGGATAAAGACGTGATTTATGTATGTATGTACTTGGGCACGCACAAGTCAACTGGCTCTGTACAGCGACGGCCACATCGTAGTTTGAAATAGCAAGGGTTACGTGAGTTAACGCGCAACGGAGTCTAGTCTCTAGGTCAGTGTAACAATATACTAGACGCTAGCATAGAAAAAACCCTATGGAAAGCGGAGATTGTTAGTAGTGGGAACTTTATAAACGGCCTGTCTTCTGACGCCATGTCAGGATCCAAGTCTGTTTAGTCTATTTTTAGTTACATTTAATATTACACGAGCCTTAATTAAATCCGATTCTCATCCGAATTTGTAATGTAAAATGGGTTACTGTACAAGGATTCTATTTATACCTACTTGGGTTAGCTATTCCATTAAGTTCGTTACTACTTATAGGATAACGTTTTAAGAGCACTAAAACGTTCTCCTCCTTAGTATTTTGTGACGTTAGTCTGAATATTACAATGCATTAAGATTCGAATTATTCTAACCCCCCATATTTCAAGTCTTTAATTGTAAGTGCCTTTCTCAGCTGCTAGTCTCTGCGGGTTTGCTAAATGTGATATCTAGGCCTCCTTATTCAAGCTCACTGATTAAAAATTGCTTCAAACACGCTTGTGTGTGCGTGGTCTTGTTTTCTTACCAACCTTCGTTATTCCAGAGGCCCAGTATAGCCAGCTGTGTGCTTTGTGCGAGCACCCGGATAAATGCAACTACCCGGACAACTTCAGTGGTTACGACGGAGCACTCCGCTGTTTGGCGCACAATGGCGGAGAGGTGGCGTTCACTAAGGTCATCTATGTCCGCAAGTTCTTTGGGGTAAGTTAGCGCCAAGTTCAGACAACTGTCGGAACTGCGTCCATTCGATTCTTGCTGCCGTTGCTCTTTAAACTTTTCTTAACTGCACTACGCCCTAGTTACAATGAATCCGGAATGTTTCAAGGTTGCTCTTTAACTGAACAGTCCAGAGGGTTTTACAGGATTTTTTATTGAATGTTGAAAATTAAATATTGACGTGTTCTGTCAAATTAAATCAGCCACCTGCTGAAATATACCAGAATAATTATAAGATACTTTGAGCAATTGCACATACCTACTTAAGCGGATAGCGAAGTTTCAATCGGGTGAATGCACTAACTTTCCTCATCAAAGCATTACCTCAACCTTATTATCTTGTACCCAGCTCCCAGTCGGAACAATCCCAGCCAGCCAATCATCGGAGAACCCCGACGAATTCGCGTATCTTTGCGCCGATGGCTCCAAGGTACCGGTCAGAGAGAAGGCCTGTTCCTGGGCTGCGAGACCTTGGCAGGGCCTGTTGGGGCATAATGACGTCACAGCCCAACTGTCGCCTTTGAGGGAGAAAATAAAGCAGCTGGCTGTCACTGGTATGTATGATGCTGATGATGATGATAGCCTGCTTAAAATGAACTCTAGTGTCTTTAAGTTACTACATGTTGAAGGGTCTAGAGCTCCAGTCAGTGGAAAGGCATGATGGGCCCACTGATGTCACAGTTGCACTAAGGTACGAGTTCTGGATATTATCGCAGTAACGGCTTCAGCTACTGATTCCAGTTGTGAAAAAACAAAAGTGACTTCACGTTACTGAGTGTTAAATTGTCCTAAGTATAATATTTTGATGATAGAGGTCTCTTTGGCAGCTTGTTCGTGTGAATCGTGTGGTTTGCAATCTAGGAGACTACACTCTCAGTCACAGTTTTCATAACTATACCTAACAATAAAATTATCGAGAATCAAATAGCTTTAAAAATTTTTTTGCACATAGCATCTTTTTTTGTTAACAGTAGGTAGGCAAACAGCAGAAACTATAAGATCAACCGGCTTACAGATTGGAATGCATCTGCTTTTTGGATTTTAATCTCTATATTTACAGTCCTACCAAACGATCGAAAACGAACTTAACGTGAGTTGCGTTACATTGCAAATCTGCGTGGAATAGGGATTAAAACTGATCGACTGTGTACGGCAACACAACACGACCGCGAATATTTCTCGCAACGACCAAATAAGGCTTCATTTATAGACTATTCATCTTGTTTCCAATTACACATCTGCTTGTGTAATAAAATAAATGCCAGCCCCGCAATATTAATTTGTTGTTGTCGTGTTGTTCATATCTACTAGGACCTACTTGAAATGAGTTATTATGAGATTCTTCGAGAAAGACAAAACGTTTGAATTTAGACCTAAGTGTAAACCATTAAGTGAATCAGCTACTTTAAAAGTTCTCGTATTTGTCTACAACTGCTGACCCAGTTCTAAAAATTCTTCGACCAATTGAAAGCTATACCTACATATAGGGATGACTTTTATTATCCCGTGAAATTTTTAAGTTCTCGCGGGACCCAGACGAAGTTGCGGGCAATGACTCGTCTGTCATAAGATTATATTTAAATTATAAAACTATAGTTATTGGTGAAAAACGGCGTACTTACGTATCAAAAACTATTGTTAAGATTCCACAATAGAGCACAACTGTTTGGAACGGGAATAAAAACAAAACAAGTCCACTCCTAAATCCATTACAAACTTCCAAAGTGCTACTTTAAAACTATGTATACTTATTTACTAAGTACCGAGTTCAATAGTGTTGGAAACAAACTTCAACCACTGGCTTCCTTAACTTCGAAAATCTCACGGGAACTTACCGCGTACCTAGCTAGTTTAAAGAAGAAAACCACGTCTTAAATTCTCGTTAATCACTCCCTGGAACTTTTACTAGCTTCAGCTAGCTTGCATTGATACATTGGTACCATTCACGTTCCATAGTGCACCAGGGTTGTTCAGGATGGACCACAAATTAACTGGTTAGCCAAAGTTTTGTTTATTCGAAAGAAAATGTTACGCAAGTTAAATTGGACTGCGAAATCGGGATGCCGTTACCTTCAAAAGGTACGTATCCAATTTCCATCCTGTCAAAACCGATGTGTCGCGGAATAAATAAGGGAATTTGTGGATTAAAGGAACCTGCCAGTTATTACCATAGCGCAGAATAGCGAGCTTGTTATTCAGGCCGTGGGCACTTTTGTGTTCCTTTTTGTCATTAAATTTAGGGGTTTATATTCTTTACATGTATATGTATATGAATTCATTAGCCGCCTTTTGTGCTTCAAATGCGGTATTATTTCTTGTCTCAGTATAATATTTTCATAGAAATTTGTGTTTGAACACTTTCATAGAAAAGCCTAGTTAAACTACTTTTTTCGTTAGTTCCGATGTTGTTGAATAAGGGCTGCACATTATGGCGGATTGTCATGGAGGAGATAGATAATAGAGTAGGTTAGGTAGCGTAGGTAGGTAATAAGTAAGGGCAATATAAAACTGAAACTCATAGAACCTAGGCATTTGTCACCTCTGTGACTAATAAATACCGCACTCACACTCGTTTTTTAGCAATGTTTTTCCTATAGGTATGATTACTTGGGACAAAACCACTTCAGTCATTAGAATTACGAATATATTTATATAAAAAAGTCAATGTTATAGCTACGTTTGTCAAGCAGTGATTTGCATTATCTGCATGCCCAATTCTAGTGTCATATTCTTGCACTTCAACCTGCCAATCTGTATTCAGAAATTTGACCAATCAATCACAGAGAGAGGCATTTCCCTTCTATATTGTATAAATAATTCCTCTAAGCCTCGTTAATATTTAAGGATGCCTTCTAGTATAAGTATTTTAAGCAAAAAATGTCTTCAACTCAATGTGGGAAAAATGGCAGCGCTTCTAGTGATATTGTAACGCGAACACATTCGACAAGTTTGTCAGACTAAAACTCACACTCAGGACTTTGTACGTTTCTCCTGTATGACTTGACCATCATCTTCACCAGGCTGGGCGACCAAACCCACACCAGACTGGTTCACCAACGTTCTCGGGCTCTCTGAGAAGATCCACCACGTAGCCGATAACATTCCCATCGCACCAGCAACGTATCTTCAGAAGGCGAACTACACTGAAGTCATTGAGAGGGGGCATGGGTTACCGGAGCCAGTTGTGAGGTGAGTTTTTAGGGTTCAGTACCTCAAGGAAAAAGGGAAACCTTATGTGATCTCTATGGGGTCCGTACATCTGTCAAGATAGTTCTTCTCTTGAAGTGGGTGACAGACGGGCGAGTAAGTTCTTACGGCTCGGCTACTTTACTCGCCTGGTACTTTACTCGAAAAGTACGCGTATTTAGATTTATACACAGGCGAGTAGGTACGCGAACTTACTCGCTCGTCTGTCATCCACTTTAGAGGCATAGATGGCCGGATTTAAATTAATTTTAATTTAAATCTTACACAGGTAGGCATGATTTCTACGTAGCAGCCGCAAAATAATTATTTTGAAGATGTATTTTCGCACAAAACCTTGAAAATCAAACCCTATTACTTTTCGTTGATATAAAATCAATAATTTTTATAAGAAAATAGGCCTCACAACACACAAGAAAAAATCTGAAATCACTAATCCGCAAAAAAACTTTGTTTTTGCAATACAATACAATAAAACAACACAATCATCCTATGAATTATGTTTGGCAAGCAATTACTTAAGTTTGCTATGGAATGTTGCATTCAGGATTTTTCAATCTTATATTAGTGGGAGTGTTCTCATCAGTCACGAGCCAAGTGGGACACGTTGTCCATGCCTACCGTCAAACCATTAGACTAATTTCCTGTTACGGGCTATTTCCGGCATGTTTCCGGCCCCGTGGTTCTCTTTTGTTCCGGTTCTCTGCATTACGACGGTTTTGCTACTATTTATTACTCCTACAATAACTTCAGCATTATTAACAAATAGATCAACTGAGTTAAGTAAGTACGTCATACTGGATAGGTATGGATGCATGTTTGGCAGATTACTGCGTTCAGGATCGTACTTATATTTAAAAAAATTGCTGCCTCCTATATTCTAGCTAGCTAAATAAAATTGATTTTGCATTTTGACATCATTCAGTCACATTGACCAAGTGAAAATAGTCCGTTATTTTAACCTATATGGACCCACAACTACCCACTTCGGTCTTCAGCCTGGCCAGTGTTTTTTTTTTGTTTAAACAACATAATGGAACTCCATAAAGTTTGTACACTGCCTCGAATACTCTGAAATGTCTACCAGCTCTTAGACTACATCACGTTTCCACTCCACCACGTCAATATTGACACTGTTACAGGTTATGCGTGACGTCAAGCGTGGAGCTCGCAAAGTGCCGGACCATGGGGACCTTCGCTTTCAGCCGAGACATCCGCCCGCGGCTCGAATGTGTGGAAAAGGCTTCGGAAGCAGATTGCCTTAAGAGCGTATGTATAGGGTACTTTATGGTAACTTTGCCCTAGTAACCTTCCGATCTGACATCGCATACGAAACTTAATGCATGGCGATTATATTTTTATCTTATGTTCAATTTAGCTGTTGTAAATATGTGATCAGGGATATGAAAATTCGACCAATTGATTTTTTAATAGCTCTAAAGCAACTGTAGGTAGGCACTATAAGATTTGACTGTGTGTGTTTGCCGATGTTTGCCAAACATAAAGGGCAAATACAAAAGCTTGACCAAGCGAAGTTGAGAGCAAAAAATATCGTTGGATGCGTTGAGTTATCGTTGGACTTAAGTGCGTAGAACCCTAACAGGCAAGTTATGGGTTATGCAGATAGTAAAAAAATCTTTAAAATATTTACAGGTACAAGAGAACGGGTCAGATTTGGCTGCAGTTAATGACATGGCAGTAGCCCAAGCCGCCAAAAAATACAATCTTCATCCAGTTTTCCACGAAGTGTATGGACCTGAGAAAAAGCCCAGATATGCCGTGGCCGTTGTTAAGAAGAGCTCATCGTTCACTAAGCTGGACGACTTGAGAGGGAAAAAGTATATATCTCGAACAACTTGAATTTAATGCTATTTAGTTTGTACCCAACTAGAGCCCAGATATTATCCTATCTTGCGTCGAAGGTTAAAACGGTGATTTCTCTAAGTTAAGTTACTAATTTGATCTTCCATTTTTAGGTCTTGCCACGATGCTTACGGTAGCTTTAGTGGACTACACGCGCCACTTTTCTACCTCATAAACAAAGGTCTCGTCACACCTGACGACGTGAGTACAGCTTGCCGACTTAAATCATAGAGTTACTAACATAATTTAGCTTAGCAATTTGTAACCCTCTAGTGGAAATGGGTGGGTGGCTTCATTGTTGGCAATTCACTTGTTTTGTGGATTCCTAATAAGCAGAGATCGGACAAATTTGCGTCATTGCTCGCAATAATGTGGACATGACTCCAAAATTAATCAAATATGTCAAAATAATAAGAATAATTATATAATATATTAAGAATAATTATATATCCACTGAGGTTTTATACCTATAGAACTAGAAAACTTTTTTGTCAGAAATAATAATCGTATCTAGCAGGATCGTGATTTCTTTATTATATAAAAATATTTACGAGAACGACAACTGCCACTTTAATTAACATTTTGCTAATAATTTTATGCATGTGTAAATTTTTATCTCCGGGAGTTCAAATTTTATTTCGAGAAATTAATTAAATTATTAATTATTTGATTAATTTTTGAGTCATGTCCACTTTATTGCGAACGATGACGCAAATCTGTCCGATCTCTGCTAATAATTAATGCGATAATGTTTTATTTCAGTGCGTTAAGAAAATTGGAACCTTTTTCTCAGGCGGCGCGTGCTTGCCGGGTGTTGACAAAGTCGAAAATAATCCGAAAGGTTTTAACCTTCTTATTATATAATTACGAAAACATTACTGTAAATCTAGATCAAGGCCTTAAAATTTGGAAAAGTTAAATCTAATTAAGATTTAAGTTGTATTAAAATACAGAACTGTAAAAATAAGGAACTGTCAAGCTTTAGGTAAACTAGATTTAGCGTTAATCTATCTTCATATCTATTTATTCCCTGGACGATGGCCTAACTCTAGATCGTGATCTTGACGGATAGATACTGCGCCGCCACGAACCTATTTACAATTAAAAATTGTCTACTTGAAGTATGTAGATTAGTAATTTTGTTTTTATCTTAGGTGAAGACGTGTCGCTGCTGAAGAAGCAATGCCCCGCTAATAATGACCCCTTGACTTGCCTCAAAGAAGACCGTGGCGATGTTGCTTTTGTATCCAGTAAGTATATCCTAACGCTTGTGAAAAAAAAACGTTTTTAGGGTTCCGTACCTCAAAAGGAAAAAACGGAACCCTTATAGGATCACTTTGTTGTCCGTCTGTCCGTCCGTCCGTCTGTCAAGACCCTTTTTCTCAGGAACGCGTGGAGGTATGAAGCTGAAATTTATATCAATTACTCAGGTCTACTGTCCCTTGAAGCTGTGAAAAAATCAAACTTCTAAGCCAACGCAATCAAAAGATACAGCCGTTTATGCCGCAAATTTCCGCAAATTTTCAACTCTCAAGGGAATCAAAACCTACAAGGTAGTTCCCGTGAACGCAGAATCTTGAAATTTGGTATGAAGGTAGGTCTTATAGCACAGATTAAAGAATAATTGCGAAAACCGTAAATGTGTATGTATGTCTGTATATAGCAGTGACCAATATAAAGTAACCCCACACTGCGTACATTTTGCTTTGGAACAGGGCTCTGCTTACACTGGTTTTAGATATTTATAGATAATGATACGGAACCCTCGGTGCGCGAGTCCGACTCGCACTTGACCGGATTTTTTTAGTTAATTTCCACCTCCTCATACCCCCAACCCCTTGAAGTTTATCATTATAAAACAGTTGTTAGAACAAATTACAAATCAAATAACCTGCGGAGGAAAACAACTCCAAGACAACTATGAAAAAAGACATAACTTCCCATTTTGTTCAACAGGCTCCGTCCTAGAAAGCTTAGACGCGTCCCAATACGAACTACTTTGCCTAAATCGAGACAGCGTCGGACGGGACTCTTTTGCCAACTCTGCCACTTGCAACATTGCCGCAATCCCATCAAGAACCTGGGTGGCAGCTAAAGACTCCCTCTCAGATGTGTCCATAGCCCACACGCCTTTGAGTTTAGCTGAACTGTTGGATAAGAAGACAGACCTGTTCAATATTTATGGAGAATATTTGAAGAACAATAACGTCATTTTCAATGTAAGTACCTAGCTGCGTTGTTGTATTAATTGCAATCACATACCTTCACTGACAAGAAACCAATTTGACAAAAATTTTGCTGACAGTTCTTTGATTGTCTGTCATATATCCTACATTATGTATGTTTCAAGTAAAACGGACCAACCGTTAGAGTTCATACCTACGAAAACCATCCTGGCTGGGTCACCAGAACTCGACTACCAGATTATTGTATTGTCATCCGACTTACTCAAGTATGCTAAATTTCAGCTCAATTGGTTGAAGATCTATCTGCTTAAAAATTGACTCACAAGATTCCAACTGGATGAACATACAATCATAGTTACATAACAGACATACATACATAGCAAGTTAAATAAAAGCTTGTAAAAAATATGCCAACATATTCCAATTTAAATTATGATTAAATAATTGCAAGTGTAATATACTTCAATCTATATTTATTTCTTACAGAATGCCGCCACAGGTCTAGTAACTACTGAAAAGTTAGACTTCGAAAAGTTTAAAACAATCCATGACGTAATTTCAAACTGCGGTATTGCCTAAAATATGTACTCGTAAAATAAGGACTGACTTGTACTAACATTAGTATGTAACAGTAAAAACAAAAAAAGTCTGATTTTAACAAATTTTATTACATCTTACATTGAAAAATAAATAAAATAATACCGAAATATAACTGAATTTTCACTTTGAACCTAATGAGAATGTAGAATTATAAGGCTGCTAGGAATAGAGTCATGATCAACGAGGCTGCTAGCATAGTGTAGCCAGTTGAGTAGACTTCCTTAATAGACAAGCCTTTAGCGGTGTCCCAGTACAGATGACGAAGTCCGTTGACAAAGTGGTATGCAAAAGGAGCAGCAAGGATTGCCTTCGTAATGAAAAGGGTAGCTGGGGACAAGTTGAGCCCCTCAATCATGGTGACGTAGTGGGAAACGTCATTTGGCAACACCAAAGCACCAACACCCAGTACCGTTGTGTAGCCAGTGAGCATCATACCTAAAATAATGAAATAAAAATGCCATTTTGGATGCTTAAAAAAAGGAACATTGTATATAAAAGAATAGACACCATTGGTTCCCAAAATTAGGGATTTCAGAGTGAACTAATTTGTTGGATACATTTAAAAATTAAAAACACTTACTAACTTAACTACCTATGATTAAGAAATTAGTTACAAATACTTACTGGGTGAAAAACAAAATGGCATGCACAAGGTCGGATATGGATCAGAGTCATTCCAAGTTCAACTAATTTTTTTCATTCACTGCACTTTAGGTCAACAACCACAAACTGCCAAGTTTGACCAGTTCCTATTATAATCAAAGTTTATTGGATCCTATATGGGGAATAATCATAATATACTAGCAATAATTATCATCTTTCAGCTTACTAATCAGAAAAGAATACATGTACAAATATTTCAAAATAATGTTCTGATAATACTGTTGTAAGTAAAAAACAATAAAAGTAATTTCTGGACATCAGTTTCATATGCCAATTCATAACAATTTTAATTTTAGACATCTACATCGTAAGTTATGTGGTCATGTGACCAGAAACTACATAAAACAAAGTCTCAAACTACCTAAATGCTGACAGGATGAATTATAGATTCAAAACTGGTCTCACCTGAAATCCTATGTGTAATCGACAGCATACTCGTCAGCTGGGGTTGGTAGATGGTGAGATGTGGCGAAAGCGGGCGGCTGAGTCGAGCATTCCTAACGTCATGATGTTCTTGAACCGGAGGTTGGTACTTTTCGAAAGTAATTTTAGGCGCGCCGGCCGCCGCTTGAGCGTACTGAGCGGTGCTTAGTAGAGTAGGGAACCTACTTAAGTTTCCAAACACCGACTTAGTTCCCACTCTGCAAAAAAATCAGTCATCAATGCCCAAAGTTTCCACAAAAACAACCTAACCCTATTACATAATAACGCACGTCAACTCACCTCCCACAGGAAAAGAAAGCCATGATTTATTTTCAAGACGTTCAAGTCGTCGTAGCCTTCTGGAATGTTGCTTAGTGTTAGTATATTAGGAAATAGCAGGACTTTTATTTCACACAAACAATTGCACTCACCACTGAGTCTGACGAACTGTCTCTGTCACTGTCACTGTCGTTCGTCAGGCAGTGACAGCAGCGTTCCATTCCAAGCAACGTATTTGCCAAGTTAGTCTTAGCTTTAATTATTTTAAAAGTTACTGTTCGGTCACACAAAATATGTATAAATCTTATAGGTATGTAAATAAATCAATCTCATTTATACGCAAATATTTATTCAAAAAGAAGTTGAAACCATAAAATTTATACTAAAATAATTATAATAAAACAGTATGATAAACCTATAAAATAGGTTAGGGTAGGTACCCCTTGTTTCTTGTAGATAACCATAGCCAAATAACTGGTTATCTTCGAAGATTTTTTTCCTCAGATATAGCTAGTTATCTCTAAGGATTTTATTTTCCTTATAACTGTTTTTTTAACAGTTATTTACAAGAAAATCCTGTGCCTTGGAGATTACTAGCTATCTCTGAGGAATACATTTTCCTCGTAGATAACTGTTTTTTCAGCAGTTACCTGTAAAGCCAACTATCCAACTTAGCACTTTATTAAATTTTATGCACTTTATGCAAACTCAAACATATACCTAATCAACATTAAATTACTAACCAAATAATGAAATGAGAAACTTTAACTCAATTATAACACTCCTTTTCATTTCGATTACGAAGAACTACACTAATTTTTGTAAGTTGGCGTTTAATTTCTAATGTAAAAAAACTTTCAAAAGTACTTAAGTGGGGCAGTTGAAATTTCGTTACAGATAACTGGTACAGAAACAGTTATCTGCGAAGAAAATAAAATTTTTAGAAGACATTTTACTTAGCTATCTCTGAGGTAAGAAATCTTCAAAGATAACCGGTTGTCTGGCCATAGTTATTTACAACTTCTTTGTAGTATAATACTATTTTAGCGTAAAGCGAAAAAAAAACTGCTGCACAAAGATAGAATTATGCATATTTTTGCAGTTTTAAAAGCCGTCTTAATGTCAACAAACTTGTTAAGGCTAAAACCAACAAAACGCAGTCCGATAAAGAAATGGTAACTGAATGGAAACCCTATGATTATCTTCAATAGGAACACTGATACCCTTGATAAATTGAGACTTTGTATCATAGATATATACGTGTCTATTCCATTTGATAAAAATAACGACCCACAGGCTAACATAAGGCAGTAAAAAGCCACGATTGTCCCTGGAAAAGAAAAACATGTTTAATTTTATCGAAACGAACAAAATATGGCTTAGGTAGAGACAGAAAATACTACTGGCGTAGTTAGGGACTAAATAGACTGATATTTTTAATTAGCTACCTAGGTACCTACCTACTCATATTTAATAAAGAGCTTAGCGGGGTAAGCATAGCCAAACTGACCTTTGCGAAAAACATAATTTCCTTTTACCGGATTATTCACTTTTGTACCTATGTATTGCGTTCACCAAAAATTAAGCATGAAATGCTTGTTTTAAAAAAAAAGCATAAAAAGAAAAAAAGAATAACATAGCGTTGTAATTTGGATAGGTATTTTTTCAAAAGATAAATCAATCATATTTTTTCAGAAAGCAACCTTAATTCCTACTAATATTATAAACTGGCTTTTGCCCGCGACTTGGTCCGCGCAGAATGAAAATTTGTGCTAAAACTTCTCCGACCTCCATCAGGCAGTGTGCCTCCGTGGCGTCGTTCAGGGAAGGCTTGAGGAAGATATGGCTCACACCATCTCCTTGGATATTGTATGTGTGTACTCTTATTGTATTTTGTATGTATGCATGTGTGTAATGATATTTAGTAGTTTATTTTATGATTTGTTTTTTGTACTTAGATATGTACGCTGTACCTATTGTGGCTTTCACTATCTGGAATTTTAAACTCACACTTTGTCGGTCCCTCGTTTAATGCTCCTCTCATCTACTCGAAGGTTAACTGGTAGAGATCCCTTACAGGGTTACGTGCGCCTTTGTGCATATTATATTAATGCTATTTTCATTTTTTTGTGATTTGTATCTGTTTCTTTATGTTTGTACAATAAAGCATTTACTTAGGTATAGTTTGTTACATTTAAAATGACGAAAAGTACTTAAAACCAACGTCTATTGTTTAATTGTTATCTTCAAGTGGGGTTGTAATGTAATGTAATGTATGTTATCTTTTCACGCTTGAACTGCTGGAGCGATTTAGTCGAAATTTGGAATACCTACACGTAGTTTGAGCCCCGGGGAAGGACGTAGGTTAGTTTTTATCTCGGAAAATTGCAGTTACCGCAGGATAGCGATTCTGCGCAGACGGAGTCGCGGGTAACAGCTAGTTATAAAATCCAAGCTACAAAGAAATCAAATTAGTACCCACTTCTTTTGGCCAAAATAAAGTAAAAATGTTTTTTCTTTTATGCGGTTTTTTAAACACCACCACACCTGAGGTTACATTTTTGGTGAAAACACTACATTATTATAATATTAAGATTAATAATCCAGTAAAAGGAAATTCATTTTTTTGCTAATGGCAGTTTGACCATGCTTACCCACCAACTACTACTCTTGACTGGGACGAGTGGAAGAAAGAAGAGGAGGCCTCTGCCCAGCAGTGGGACACGATAATGGGCTAAAATCACTCTTAATACCAACCAGTAATTCTCTGACCGATAGAAGTCATAGCAGGCAATGTGGGTGCATAATCCAAAACATGTGGTGACATTGGTCTTTTAAGACGCATGTTCTTGTGGTCGTGGTCCTCATAGGCAGGTGCCACGTAGTTCTTGTATGTAATACGACGAGCAGCATCATGAACTTTGCTTGTGTGTATGGCTTTATTCATCACAGAAACAGCTTTCGGACAGCACAGAACCTCAGGAAAAAGCGAAGGGCTGTAAAAATCCAATACTTACATTACCTACGCATTTTTCTTTTTGCCATCGTTATTAATTCAGGTTTACATACCAATTTCGTATGCATAATGTGAACATTTGCAATTTTTGTGCCCTAAGCTGCATAGAAAACATTTTGAACAAAAGTCAAATTACATCATGAAAACATGATTTTCCAAAAACACGCAGTTTCATTTGAATTTTTTAATTAAATAATAATGACACTGACACATCACTGGCCACTTTGTTTACTTTTTTAAAGTAACCGCTTAAAATTTAGCGATAATGAGCTTCTCTCAAAATTGGCCGTTCGAAATCCTATCGTATCGTCTCTTTCACTCTCTTGTTTAGCACTATTTGCATCAGCGAGATAGCACGATAACAAATTAAAATTTCCAATTTCGGAGTATAAGGCCGCGTTTTACGCAATCCCATAATAATCCTTTCCTGACACTATTCCAAATTCCGTACTTTTTCACGTTTCCCTAACTTTACGCGTCTGTGGCAAATACGCAAACCGCGCGAGCCAGAAAAAAAAAAAAAAAAAAAAAAAAAAAAAGGCCGCGTTTATCGCGACCTTTGCAGATGCAGAAACTGGTGTTCTAAAACTTAAATAATTTCCGAAGAGAACAGCATCTTAACTAAATCGTTGAATTGATAGTGCCTTGTAATAGTTGTAATACAATATTGTCTACTTTTTATACTTCAATATTTACTCGTAAAGATATTTTGAGGAGAAATTTCGTTATACTGAATATTAAAAAAACCTTAAAATCGAACGAAGTGATGTTTGCGAACAGTGCTATCATATGTGACACTGTCTGATACTCTGACAGTGACAGAGACAGAAATTCTTGAATTTTCCCGTGTTCGTTCGTGTTTTGTTATTTTTGGGGATTCTGGGTTTCGTGTTCTTCCTGGGACTGGGACGAAATTATAACAGAAAATGTTCAATTTTTTTTGTTAAATGTTTCGTTTCTTGCTTCTAACGACTGCTGTGTGTGTCGTGAGGTCTAACAGCAGCACAGCAACCGTAGCCATGTCTGTTAGATCAGTGGATTTCGAAGTTTTCGGTAGAGTCCAAGGCGTGTTTTTTCGGAAGGCAAGTTATCTGTATATCTTTTTTAGCAGAATGATCTTTAATACCATTGAGATTGTTGAATCACAAGCCATTGTCCCATACACCCGTCCGTCATTTATGCGTGGCTAGGGAGTGTAATTCTTTGCCGTCAGTTTTTTCTTTGAATGCTACTATCCAGCAGAGTATCCATAACAAATCAAAGTATGAATAGGCATTTACACCTACTTACCTATTTAAAAAGTGATTTACAAACTCAATTGTGTTAGTAACTGAAGAAGTTTTTTCTGTTGTGAATAATAATAATATAGTGCATTAGCGTAAATTCGAAATTGGAGGAACTTCGAAACTCGTAGATATCCACTAAATGGGGAACAATTACAAAATTTAGCAACACTTACCAAGAAGCTCCAATGTTTTTGGCTTCTAGGTAAGCGTTGCCAGATTATGGAATTGTTCCCCGTTTAGTGGATATCCACGATTTCGAAATTCCCCCAATGTCGAATTTACCCCAATGCACCTTATTTCCTTAATTACATACATGCATAAACCACATCTTTATCCCTTGCTTAATTATAGTATCAAAAATGTAACTGTTAATTATTTATAATACTGTTTTGGTTTAAAAAATGCATGAAAATCTAGTGACCAACAATGTAACTTCATCGTCTAGTCAATGCACAGCTTATTGAGTGTAATAAGTAGATTTTCCTTACATCCTTATACCCACAAAGGTCAAGTAGATTCCCAAAGTGATCTTTATTGCCCTGCTAGGAAGAGATGAAGGCCTCAATAAAAAATAGGGGTCCTAAAACTGTCCAGGTTTTGATAAAATATAAAAAAGTATACATTAAATAACAAAATGTAATAGCTAGGGAGCTGGCGAGCAAAATTTCTATATGATTAGCACACAAGGCAGACGTTATTAATAGTAATATTTATGCCCTAAGGAACATCAAGGACCCGGTCTGCCACCATGGTGGCGCTGCGTTGTAAATTTACAGCGTTTCAAAAATGTAAAAAAAAAAAGGTGTGCTATATTATGTGCACACGTCTGCCTCTGGGCCTGATGATTACAGTCATCCTAGAAACACAAAAAATCGAAAAGGCAGACATCCAGGGCTCTGACTTTTGTAGTATTAAATTTTTTAATTTATTTTTATGATTTAAAAAAATGTATATGAAATGCACACTTGGCAGACTTGAATTGTTCGATCAAAAACAATGAGAAGAACCACGGAAAAATAGTCTGCCATCATGGTGGTGCTGCGTTGTAAATTTACAGCGTTTCAAAAATGTTAAAAAAAAAAGGTGTGCTATATTATGCGCACACGTCTGCCTCTTGGACTGATGTTTGAATTCCTTATGAAAACAAAGAAAATCGATGAGGCAGACGTTTAGGCCTCTGATATTCCAAAGGCAGACCATTTGATTTTTTTTTCTGAATTGAATTGATTTTTTCTGGTTGGCATTGAGAAAAAATATGATTGCATAGATTTCAGCTCCAGAAGTTTAGTCGTTACCGTGCTTTTAGAGAATAATAATTAAACAAAATTGTATAAATAAAACTAAAAAATAACAATAATCCCATGCAATAGGTACACACGGCAATATTATCAGGTAAGCACCTACGCACGCTCGCGCCGTATCTATCCTGCTTACCGAATAGCTTTGCTGTCCCTTAATTCCGTGAATTTCAAACAGTTACACAGGTGAAAATCAGCGAGCAAAGTGTCTGCCACATTTTTTTTCGAATCCACGGAGTCATAGTGAATCGAATGGGCGCAATGAGAACCGTGTGCAAATGACTTAGTAGAGCTTTTTTTTTTACACTTTTAAGACTCCGTCCCATGATAATGCAGAGTCCTGAATGTCTGCCTCTTCGATTTTCTTCGTTTTCAAGATGATTGTGACCAATGAACTCCAGAGGCAGACATGTGCAAATGACTTAATACCCCCATTTTTTTAAGCAACTTCAATCCGCTGTAACGCGAAAACGCAGCGACATAGGACCTTAATTGATTGAACCAAATCGATTCGTAATGATTTAAACTGCACTCCACCTCAACGTGAAACGTGTGCAAATCATATACCGAAATGCTCGCCAGCTCCCTAACTATAATAGAGTTATGTGAAATTTTATTCAGATAGAGATGTAATTTGGGTACGGGTGATTCAACAAAAAATGGGTAACTCAATGTCATCAGTCAATAAAACAATTTTTTTTAGGTTTAGTTATATATTTTATTGTATTTTAAATCAATTAAGAGTCTTTTATTTGGTCACCTAATTTCAGGTACCTATTCATTTTATTTAGGAATTTGTAAAACTTCTCAAAACTCAGTACTTTGGCATGTCACCAACTGAATGGCACATAATCAAATAGCTGCATATTGAATATTGTCTTTATTATAAGAAAACATATTATTTCACTTTAATCTGTGATGTATTTAATAATATAATATCAATCCTTTCATATTTCAACATTCTCACCATAGATTGAAAAAAAAAACTTTGTGTTCAGTTGTTTGTCAGTCTGTTGTGCGTAGATTGAACTTAAATTTCCTGCTAAATATCGGCAACTCAAATTCAAATCCCCATTAAAACTCAAGATTGGTACTATGCTTAGCTGCAGAGAGACACCATTTTTCTGCTGCCATGACTGTGCCAATGTTAGAGGTGCGTTTGTCATGTGAATATGTTATTTCTTAAGTGAATGCAAAAGAGTAAGATTCAAAATATGTGCCATTATGTATTAATTTATAAGAGATTACTCTTAATTCTTAATAAATTTCATACATACATTATCTTATGAAGTTATGGTTTTATCAGTCCCCTGGCAATCAAATCCAAATATCTCAGAAATTACTCAAAAAAATGACTGGCCTGGCCACACCACAAGCAATAAATTCAGAGATTAGCTATGTTATATACCCGAATTTTTAGGAATTTGATTTAAAAACTATCACAAACAAAATATCCCGGAAAGTTACCCAACTTTGTATATTCGCCCGTATCTATGCCGTGAAGTCATCTTCATGTATCTCTTTGCTTATTTAGATCTGCTATAATGTAGGAAAAAATGTGTTTGGTCATATGCTTGGGTTGACTAGAAGATCCTAATTAGCTAAAAGAATACATAGATGAATTTACAGGATTACTAAGGTAAAGGCATGGGATAAAGAGAAAATTCAAACACCAAGAAAAAAAAATTGACAAAAGTTAGATACATTTAGAATTTTTAAAATGAACCTCATTGTAGTTTTAGACTTATTATTATACTCTGTTAAAAACTTATTCATAACACTGTCAATGTCCTGTCAATCAAGTGTAAAAAAACCCTAAAAAAACGGTTCAGCATAAAATCAGAATCCTCAGTGATACAATGGTAATACAAAAGGTAGATTTTGAAATTTATGGACTTGTTCAAGGTGTTTGTTTTCGGAAGGTATGATTTTCACAGTTCTTTGGCCTCATTCACAGGCCTTGGTGCAAATAATCAGAAAATTGTTGCATGGTAAATATTATCAGCCTCAAATTGCACCCTGTATTACCCTAAAGGGCACTCATTACTATACTAAAAATGCGCTATACCAATTACAGATGTAGTGCAAAATGATATTCCGTGACATTTCGTTGAATCTCATACGGTTTTCAGTTTTAACGACATTTGAATAAGGTTCTTATTTATTAAAAAAAATTGACAGCTGCACACAACTTTAACAACACGTCACTGTAGTTGAAAGCCGGATAAAATTCAACGAAATGTCACGGAAAAACTTTACCATCCCGTATCAACCCGTACCATCTTTAATTACCTGTGCTTTGGTTTCGCCATGCTTAAGGCGAGCACCTAGCATATCCGGCAAAAGCTTTGACATTATTTCGTAGAGAGGTTAATAACGAAAACTCTACAGAACTATTGCCGAGCCTATCTTTTCAAAGTTGTTGTAACTTTGTCCTTTTATAGTAGAGGATGTTACATATATGAATAGACCTATCAAAACGCCTGAATATATCCCATGTGTAGGATAACCAAGGCCGAATATTATGCTGGCCATTCCCAACACAGTACTGTTAGAAATTCTGTGCTTTCAGTACACAAAAGAGCAAGCAGAGAAGTTGGGTCTGCGAGGATGGTGTAAGAATACGTCTCATGGCACAGTCCTAGGACACATGCAGGGACCCGAATACAAAATTGAAACCATGTGAGTTTACACTGAATCTCCATAGTTCAGTAGAGTGCAACAATAATGAGTAGAAAATTTAATTGTCATTTACGAGGGTGCCAGTTTCTCAACTGTCACTTCTCTGAACTAAGATGGTTTAATATATGTTTTCATATGGCTACAATTCAATGTGACAATTTCTTCTATTCGTGTTTTTATCCGTTTTCTGCTCTTTGTTGTTGTCAGACAAGAATGCTGTATCTATCATTGTCATCTGCCCCTGTCCCATGTCAAGATCGTAAAAGCAACAAGTTTGCAGAATACGAGCTGAATTTTATATATACTTGTCCCACTCTTACTCTCGATATTTCTATACGTAATTCGTATTATATTGAAGGTGTACCCGTAATCTGCATTCGCCTGGCTGTCAAATCCGAAACAGAATATCCACCCTTCCTCCCCGTCCCCCCTAAATCGTATTCAGTCAATCGATAAAAAAAACTATTTATAAAAAAAAAGTTAAAAACACGTTACTGAGATGGGTTGAGAATCTAGCAAATAATATATATCTCGGAACTCGGCAAATGCTGCAAATGCACCTGAGTATGACGGGCACTGGGTGGTGGTCACGTAAACTCATATTACAGAGCAGTTTTCGGCAGTAAGTAGGTACGTTAAAAACTTATTTGTAACTAGAATTAGGTTTTTGAAAGCAAAAAACTCAAAAGTGGTGGAAAATTGTGCTGTATTTGGATTAAGAGTACAATTTGATAATTTTTTAATATTATTAAAATCGTTAAAAAAAATACATAATTAAGAGCTAAATTAGAACAAAAACTAATTGATCCCTTTGGTTACGTACGACCGTTTCACGTTTACTCCATTCCAATAAGGATGAAAAAGTCGTCACACAAAAGGAATCAATTAACTTTTGTTTAATTAAAGCCCTTGACTATGTACTTTTTTTTAAAAACGACTCTTTAACTAGTCGAAAATACAATTTCAGCTGTTTCAGCTTTGTAACAAGGTAGGTACAGATTTTTTCACAACTTTCCGATGAATGTATTTAAAAATGATCTGCGCTCAAAAAAAGTAAGTAGGTACCTACATAATGTCTTTATTGTACAAATATAAAGAAACGGATACGATTCACAAAAAAGTAAAAATAACATTAATGGCGCACAAAGGCGAACTTTTCCTTATAAGGGATGTCACCAGTTAACCTATAGTGAAAGCCACATTAGACCGTACATGTCTAAATACAATAAACAATTCATAAAATAAACTAAGTACTAAATATCATTACCAATACACACAAAAACAGGTGTCTTTCGGAATTTAATTCATCCCCTCGCAGTTTTTGCTTGATTTGCGTTCCCTATAAAACTCTTCTGTATTTCATTGTATCGCACAGTAAGCCAAATCCGTGTTTTTTAAAACGGTCCATTTTTACAGGCCAGCCCACGCGCTGTATGCAAATCTGCCGGGTTTTACCTAGCCAAAGTTTTGGGCTGTATAAATTTACATTTTCACCCGCACCTATTTATATTAAAACTTTTTGGGAAACGGATGAAAAGGGGCTTATGATATGATAGAAATGTTTACTTTAGCGCTAATTAAGTATTTGCCTTGTCTCTTTAAACAAATTACGTGCAAGTTCAAGATTTTAAGACTCGAGTCGCTCACCTAAATCTACTAATCTATGCTAATAACGTAGGTACCTAATAACACCCTGCAAAAACTGGCATACAGTTTTCGATTGTATTTTCTGTTCGAGCTTACCTTGGAAAATTACCACGTATTGGTTCGAAACATGTCCGGCCCGGTGTCCCTTGTTTTGTAGACAGAATTGTCACATAATTTCATTTCATAGAAACTTTTTCAAAGAATATACATACAAAAAACTATTAGAATATTAAATCCAATATTTTAATTTCAAATACTCTTCATTTCAATAAACATATTCTAAAGAAAATTTGTTCAACGAATTTTACGAAATTCTACCAGAAAAGTAGGTTAGGTTAGGAAGTATTCCCTCTTGTATATCTACGATTGCTGATATGCAAGTGGGACTGGAATACTAGTGACTTGACTGACAGAACGCACAATTTAAACCACTCGAGCTGGAAACTTGAAATTTGGCAGACTAAAAGTTTCATAATGTGTATTAATAGAAATGCATTTGACAATTCAAAAAGCCCAAGGAATAGGTTTAACCTTTTCGACGCCAAAGAAAAGACCTATATATATACTTCCATTACTTCAACTTAAAAGCAACTTAAGGCGTCCCAATAAAGAAGTCTGGCGTATGGGTGACGTCTCTTGTATTTGATGTGGCGGAGAAAAGGTAAAAAACCAAATTTTTATTCTTCCTCGCGAGGAAAACCGCGGGCACAAACTAGTTCCGGATTATAACAGCATAAACTTCTTTGGTGCTAAACTCGTTTTACTATTTCTCATCATATTAAATAAATGGAAAAACGTAATAAAAAGTTAAAAGTATAAGAGTGCACGGCTAGCACAATTTTTCTCGTTACGACTCCTTTGTCGTGACTCGACAGCACATGTCACTCAAGCGAATGGGTGTGAAATATAGAAGTCTGTGGAACTGTTTAACTGGGACAAACTGAGGGCCCAAGACTAAGAGATGAGGGTGGAAAAATTTTATGTATCGCCTTGTAGCGTACAATAAAATGTTACAGTCATACACGGAAGCCCTTCGATTATTAGAATAGTTATTTGGCTGAATTATCTAAAATTTCTCCAGCTAAAATTGGAAATGCTTCAGAAAATGTTTTACATACATATAGGCTTTGCAGAATAGGGTTAGGTTAGGTTTGTATTATAATTTTCCTAAGTCTATGGTTTTAGTAAAAAATCGGTTAGACCAAACGATCGTTCGAGCAAACATTACATTAGACCAAAAAATTATTCGACCAATGTAATATTCTATCTCCCTCTCGCGCGTAAGAGGGATAGGACTTGACTCACATCGTTTAATGCTATCGGGGGCTAGGGGTTTCTATTTTGGGATATTCACCGAAATTTCATTCAAAATAGTACTGGTACTGCAATCCGTTGTGCTGCCATCGTTAACGCCTGTAGCTGGTATGCGCCTTGTTCTTCAAAGACTTACATTTTTTGTCGTAACAAACGTCTCGAAGATAATTTGTTGCTGCTACGAGTCGGTAGAGGCTTGCAACATGGCCTATAGCAATTATACGTTAGCGCAAACGCATTCGAAACGTTTTTTATTTTATTTCTAAACGATGCTGGAAACTAGTACACATAGAAAAATCCTGAAAGTAAGATTAAGATTCCATTTACACATACGAAGGGTGAAGGGTGAATAGCATTTGCAAGGCATGAGTGATTGCAGCGAAGAATACAAGCAACACTACGATGCTATGAATCGGGGATGGCCAACTGGTCGTATTCGACCGGTCGATCGGGGCTATCAAGGTCCGGCCACACCAGTGCGTAAAAGACGTCGACACGGTGCGTTTACGCAACAAAATGTGTCAAGAAACGGTGAGAGAACATGATGCATGCGACACGTCACTGTGTATACGCAGCGGTGTGGTCGTTCCTTAACTCCAGTCGATAGTGGCAAGGCAAAAAATGTAATCGAGGAATTTCAGAAATAGGCAACAATACATTTTTTTGGATGGATCTACGCAGAATCAATAGCACTAGCGATTCTGTATAGGAAAAAAAAGTGCCCCGAAGTCAGTTTTGTTACATTTCATACATGGATGTTTGAAGGTTAAAACTGAAACAAATTTTAATAGGAAAATCATTATCGATTGATCCTGAGCAGATCCATGCAAAAATTTCAAAAATCAATGCAAAAAGAAAATAACGTAATTGTACCCTATTTCTGAAATTCCCCAATTAGGCAAATACATTGTTTAATTTAAAATGTCAAGTAATATGTTATTGGTAGATCGCACAGGGTTTCGTCAGTCAACAGTAGATCTTGGGTCTACTCAAGTTGGCCACCCCTGCTATAAATGGTACAAGTTGCATTAAATTGTAGGTCCTTGATGTTAATGTTCTAACTGATCTAACTAATTTCGCGATGTCAATATGATGCACAATTTTAAGTAAAAGAAGCACGTACGATGGATAGTCTTCCTCGTACCTTCCAGCAGTTGGGATTTTAGTGCAACCCCTATCATAAATCCGGGATAATATACAGTGACACCCGGGATCCCGGGATTGAGGAATTTAAATCCCGATCCCCGAATTATGAAATTGGAGCCGAGACTGTGTGCCTACAACCGTGATGGGTTAGGTTAGGTTAGGTTATACTCCAAGCCTCACTCTGTGAAGTAGGTAGAATTTCATGAAAATCTGTAGTCTGATTTTATTAGGTACTTTCTTTTAATGTACGCGTACCTACATGATTCCTTAGTAAAATTGACTATAAACTAGAAATATAATAAAATCTTTTTGTTTTAGGATGAACTGGCTTAAGAATACAGGAAGTCCATCTAGCCAAATAGAGAAGGCAGAGTTTAGAAACCAAAAGGACCTCGATGACTTCACGTTTGACAGCTTCATGATAAAAAAAGATTGAACAGGTATTGTTAATTTAAGATCTGTGAACCAGTATTCGCGCTCGGAGTGTTTGATTAGGTACACCCTGTTTGTTGCCTATCGAGTGTAAATTATTTGTGATTTAGGGTATTTATTTTCCTGCTAATAAACGCTGACCCCGCAGACTCTTTTTTAATTAATTACCATTGTTTTTACGACCACGGAATATTAAACTTTAATTATGTTTGCCCTCCGTCAACCTTGCTCCCGTTCATAAAGGTGCAACATACCCAAAACGTATTTCCCCCGGCGGTGATAAAAACTCCTGTAATGAGTAAAAATTTAGGCTCACGCAAAATCCCATTATGCCGTGCGATGTAATAATAGTATACCTAAACAATTATCGCGCGCGCCTCTCCGCCGAGGTGCAATTTAAAAGTTTCATCAAAATAAAACCCGCTGAAAATCCCCGCGAAGGCAATTCCGCGCGCGGCCGCCGCCGCATCCACGTAGCGCAGCGAACGAGCATTCGTCGGAATATCGGGAATAATAAACCATCTGTTAGCTAACAATAGACTGTGACCTTGAAGGCTTTTACGAAGAAGTTTTCCCTCGAAAGGGTGGGAAATAATTACGTTCGAGTCAGTAACCCGGGCGTGCGTTATTGATGGGCTCGCGAGACGCGCGGTAAGTGGGTCAGGGAGGGAGCGAGGGACGCGCAGCCGCCGCGGCACTGCGCCCTCGACCCTCCGACATGGCGGACGCGCCGCCTGAAGTCCTCGAGCTCAACGTGGGCGGCGTGCACTACGCCACCACGCGCGAAACGCTGCTCCGCGGGCCCGACTCGCTACCGGCCGTCGCGCTCGCCGACCCAGACCACCCGCGCGACGCTCGCGGACGCATATTCTTCGACCGCGACGGCGTATTATTCCGCTATGTTTTGGATTACCTTCGCGACGGCGGCCTCGTGCTACCCGAGTGTTTCCGCGAACACAAACGCCTCGCGCGCGAAGCAAAACACTACAAACTGCCCGGGCTAGAAAACGCTGTCCGAGAAGCTGATCCCCGTCCACCGAACCGCGAGAAGGGATGCATCACCGTGGGATACAGAGGTAGCTTCGCTTTCGGCCGCGACGGCTTGGCCGACGTCAAATTTCGCAAACTATCGCGTATTTTGGTCTGCGGTAAAGTGACATTGTGTCGCGACGTGTTTGGGGAGACGCTGAACGAGTCCCGCGACCCTGACCACGGGCTCGCGGACCGGTATACGTCCAGATTCTTCTTGAAGCACTCGTTCATCGAGCAAGCATTCGACAACTTGCAAGAGCAAGGGTTCAAGCTGACGGCGAGCTGTGGCAGCGGCACGGCTGGCGGTGCCGCCGAGCTCAAGCCTGGCGTAGACTCTGAGGAAAACCGTTGGAACCACTACAACGAATTCGTATTCGTACGCGAGTAAGTGCGATCAGTACGTAAACATTTCGAATTCAGCTTTAAAACTAACGCTGGTATTACTGAATTCAATTCCCTATACGACGCGAGGCGGCATGTGATCGCTATCTAGAGCTGCCCCGATTGGATTGGATTAGTTTAAATACCGGCTCTTGTACTGGACGAGTGGAGCGCTATTGCTCGTATTAAAGGGATTATAGACGCAACAGCTGAATACGTATCATTTTTATTCGCAATATTTGCGAATTAAATTGTTACTCGGGCTTAGGACAAAAATATCATCTACTGAGAGCAAAGTTAATTTAATCCAAAATAAAAATTGAATCGTCGCTTTGCTCTTTGTAATTCCGGCAAATTAATGTTTGCTTGTAGATAAACAAATAAAACCTTAAATATAATCATGTATGTATTAAATATGAGTACTGTAAGATATATATTAGAGTAGTAATAATAAACGTTATCTCCTTTTAGGACTTCTCTCGTGTACTGTGAAATAATTACCTACATTAACGAATTTCAAATTATTTTTTAACTACTTTTGAACACTTATGTATTTTGGTAACAAAAAAACGTGGGCCATCTTTTTTGATATATAATATGCCAAATTATATTATACCAAGTCAGATGCTGGCTTTAGTTTGAACGATTTCTTATTTACACCTATTTGTAATAATTGTATAATGATATGTTTAAGATATGATACCTTTTCTATTAGGTGATTTTTGACTCTACATTGCCTACAGTGATGTGTTGTGATCCATACATTTTATTGTACTACCTAGTTATTTTAATAGGAACCTACGGAAAGTAGTTAAATTATACAAGTATTTTAAGATTAAAGATTATTTCAAAAAAGTTATTATAATTATTTATGCAAAATGTGCGCGAATAAATTGTACCTTAAACAATAGGCGGTAGATAATACAATAGTAAATAATCACGTGCTTGTTTTATTCTTGAAACTAATGAAGAGAGTTTGTCGAACTTTTTAATGGCAAATTGCTTATTGCGTCGTATAAAACGGCTAATCCATTCTGGGAAAGAAAATATTATCTTTTCCCGCCAAACTTTACGTCGTTAGCTTGCCTTTCTTATAATAACAACTCTTTTCCTCATTTCTCAAGCTGCCAGTTACAATTCCACTTCACAATTGGACGCCTGGCTAACTTCACAAATTGAAAATTAACGCTCCCCTTTTTTTATGAGACCATTTCCCGTTCTTTAAAAAAAATACATATCTTTGTTATAAGAGCTTTTCTTATGTGAAAAGTTCGGTTTGCGAACAGTTAGAGAGTGGTATGGGAAATTGACCAATTATACCATATTTGGTCACCGAGTGGGTGATTAGAAGGCGGGCGTATACCTGAGTTTACCTTAACTAGACATTTTATACAAGAAATGTTCTGAAACTTGAAGCTTTTTAAAGAAAAGTCTGCAAGAAGAACTGCAAGCATTCATTTGAATTGCTCAAAAACGAACTTATCGCCAATGTCATTTTCGTTTTGGTACATCTATTAAAAAGAATGCCAGCGATAGAAACTCTCCTTTAGTCAAATTGTTAATCTATTTTGGACTCGAGCCTTTGTAAATACTGCAACGTCGAATTTAAAACAGCAGCTATCTTCTACACTTAGTAAACTGTCAGCAAAGTTCTTCCTGTGCTGCATTGATCTTGTAATAGAATGTTACGACGATTATAAAATAACAAATTCTATTATTTATTAAGTTAATTATTAGAATATTTGTTCCAAAACGATCAAGCGCCGTTACTTTTAACAAATCTCAAAAACTGGTTAGGAGAAGCAATTTAAAAATTGTATAGTCCTCTTTATTTTAAAAATGCGTCATTTAAACTATAAACTTAAACTGAGTAAAAAAAATGTACTAAAAATAACATGGTCTTATGAAATATCGTTTGTCATGAATATGAAAAAAATAGCGAAGCACCGAAGAAAAAACTGAAGATCTGCCGAAAAGACGGAAACTTTTCGAATCGTTTCCGATTTATGTGTAAACCATGAAAGTTCTTAGTTTAAATGACGGCGCCTTAAAGTCGATATTTTTTTAACTTAAACGAATACTTACGAATATGAGTAAAGAAGTGCTTTCACATTTAAATATGGTTTGTCAGAATTCTAACGCTCTACACCGCGTCGTATCTATTATACTGCTACATAACATAATCATATGTATCCTGTGCCCATTTCCATTTTCCTTTTCAAAATACATGCACTCCGTTGAAATGCAGAGTGTATTTTTAGGTCAAATGCAAACGTGGATCCGAATAACATAAATTAAACGCGTGGGTGGGGTTGAAGTGAATGAAAAATGAGAAAAGATATGAATGTTTAATTTCAACCAAGCAGCTGATGTATCCGGTTGATGCTCATGGATATTGAAGAGATGGTTACAAAGTACGGTCTGACTACGAGCTCGTATGAATCCAAAATCGTAACAGTATCAAATTTTGAAATTATTGATTTCTGGTCATTTTTCCGACCGCGCGATTATGATAGAACAATTGTGAGAATCATGACACGACAGTTTTTTTGATGTGGAAGCACTGATCTGGAATAATTTTATTACATAGTTCAAAAACTATCGAATCCATTTGTGATGTGAAATAATATTTAAATTTATTGTAGCTAATGTATCTGATGATAAAACAGTGTTGGAACTGGTGAATACTACTGTAGGGTTTCTAAAAGTATAGTTTTGGGAATAAATTTAGAAAAAAAAACTACATTGCGTTTCAATAAAATTTGTTTTATTGCATTCATTAGAGTAATCTCCCCAGAAATTAACGATATTTCACTATTCGTCAGGTAAGTCGGTCTGAAAGTAAGTAACTACCTACTCTAAACACTAACTTAAAAAAAGTTAAGCATGAGAAATCTATGACTACATCGAGAACGCTAGTACATATGGTCAATAATAATAGTAGACTATTCATCGAGGGACTAAAACAAGCCATAATGACACGAGATGTTTAGCCAACCGAGCCTATCGAGCGAGGGTGGTTATAATAGAGTGTCATTAGGTACCTGTGGTTGTTTTGTCTCGCGTTAACCACTACTTTTCACTTTGAAGGCGAGGAAAAAAACAACGTTCTATAAAAAATTATAATATTTTTACAATTATGTAATTAGAACCGTTCGTACAAAATGTAAGTCTTTAATTCTTCTTCAGTGTATGATGATGGTGACACATGATCGATGGTTGCACATTATTCAATTGGCAAAAAATGGTTCTGCTGTTTTTATTTTTGTTAAGTGAATCTACCTTAAGACGAGCGAAAGCTTCAATTTGTTGAGATCATAGAAATAAGATTTTCTAAGTAGGTAGTAGTATAATTCCAAACCGAATAAGTTAACTAAACTTCTCACTCCACTTGGCCTTTTTAAACCGTGGCTTTAATTACAGCGTATCCACGCCGCTTAGCTTTTAATACCGTAGCTAAAGCCGGAACTGCTTGGATAATAATTTGAAACACGAACTACGTACTCAAACTTACTAATGAACTGCCGGTGTAAGATAACATTTTATTTTTAATGAAATTACTTTATGAAGTTTATTGTAGCAACACTTCGTTCTGTCTTTTTTGTCTTTAACACAGTTCTCTTTTGTAATGTATGCCTTACTGTAGTAAAACTAGTACCTACACCAAGTTCCTCGTTACAGGCTAATTCAAATTTAAAAAGTTTGTCATTTCATTACTGTCCCGTTCAGCGGCCGGGAAGTGAATAGAATTACATTATTGGACAGTTTTTACTTATAAATAAATATGCTTTGACTGTGATCATTAAACCTATAAGAATGAGTGAGACAGCAAGATAAAACCGAATAGCATTTTAAGAGCTCACGGAGTGTAGTTGTTTAAGTATGTAATAGTAGATATAGGTAGTCGAATATCATATACATATTTTTGTATAGCTACGTTATAATACATACAATACATATTGACATGTCTTTATCTATTACGGGGTAGACAGAGCCCAGGGTAACAAGACCTAAAGGCCACGTATAGGGTGATTTTGGATGTATGGAACCACCTGCTGAAAGGAGAGTTAAAAAGTGCTGGGTTGTTAGCTGCATCGCTTATAACATGATTCCTAAGATGTTTGCCCATTCATTTGATGATAGGCTTTTACTATCTGGATTTCTGAAAACACAGCTTTTTGTGTAAAACTCCACTTTATGTTGAAAAATCGTGCTGAATTTGGAATACAAGTATCCATTGTTTTTGCTTTAATGCTCGAGAGTATATCTGTGAAAATGTGGCAAAAAGGCAACGGGAGTCAGATTCCCTTTCATAATTTATCAGATTGTCCTGAAAGGGATAGCTAGCATCACCATTCGTAGCTGTGTAGAGACAGAAGAACGAAAACCCGCTTGGCTAAAGTGGTCGAAGTAAAATTACATCAATTCTCTCCCTATAAATACGAGGTCCGAAAAGCTCCAATTCCCAAGAGGACGAGTCTTTTAGAATTTTTATTAACAAAGTTTGAATCGAGCGAAAAAAATGATGAAGTTATTTGCAGAATTCAATTATGACCGCGCCGCCGATAAAAGCCACGAAATATTAAATTTATCTTTAGACGCCGTACACTTTTACTCTGCTAAATAAATCTAATACTTGGTTACGCATAAAGGCATTACGGTAACAAACGTTTTCTCTTAACATATTTTCCCATTTGAGACAGGCTGGACAGGCATTAAGAGTGTCTTATGGTATGGCTAGTAGCCAAATAGCCCTGAAGTTTCTACTTACTATTATTACACCTTCATGGGGTAACAAAGACCACTTTGTAAATGACAAATTGAGTTCTCGTAAGTTCTCACGTACAAACCGGAATTCGCAATGACGTTCGCGACGTAACAAAACCATGAGGCAGCCAGGTGTTAACTCTAAAACCTTTAAAACTCCACCATTTCAACAGAAACTTTCACAACTCGCTTGTAGAATTCTAGAGCGCTAATAAAACTTATACTATCTTTTTATCTACGTGTCGTGGCTGGGAAAACTTGGGGAGGAAAGTAGTTTATTCCTCAGCAAAGCCCCCTATAAGCTGGGACCGTAGTTTTGGGGATTATTTTTGTGCGTAAGGCCGAAATAACATTCCAACTGTGTACTTTACGAGTCCACGTTTTGCGTAGAAATACTCCGTAACATCACGTACATATTTGACCGTAAGCGTAGTTGGAGGAAGGCTTTATTAATGTTAAATATGAAATTGAATTACTTTGCTTTTGGGTCAACCGTCTATTGACTGTCTTGTAATTTGGCCCGACGGTTAAATGAGGTACGGAAATTCGGATACAGACAGTGCGTTATAATATAGAAATGGAATTTATTTTGTCCCATGGAAAATGCGAGCACAACCATGAATAAAAGCAATTTCACAAATAATCGTCCAGGGTCCGACCAGAGATAACATCTAATTTAAAGATGGCAACGATTTCCTTTCAGATCTAGGAAAATGTTATCCCTTTACATGAAACATTTTAGGTAACGGGTACAATAATAAACAATAATGTTTTCCTAAGCATAACTTATGTTTATCTTGTTTTATGAATATTTGTAAAATCTCATTCTGCTGTAGCATTTCTATTAGTACTTCAGTGAGGTTTCGACTATGTTTATTCAACTTAAGTTCATTAAAACCAGTTTTATTAACAACATTAAGACTTTCTCACTTATATGCCCCTAGCCGTCCCTCGAGGTAAAAAAATAAAAAGATCTTAATTGATGACTTGACTAGGATTTTCGATGATAAAGTGTGTAAAGAATTTTGACACAAAAAAAACTAATTTTAATTTACAACTTTTATTTAGGTACCTATTGTTGTTTATTGGAGTTAAGACCCACCATACCCTTGGCTCCCTGGCACTACAGGGGAGAGTGGCACTGAACCATACCACCGTAGTGCTGTAAGCTACGGGAATTAGGTAAGTAAGGTTAGTTAGGTGGCTCCTTATGCCCGAAGGGCAAACCACCCAGGAATAGGAACCCAGTCGGTTTTTTTTCAATTTCTCAAATCCCAGCGCTACTATGGTGGTATGGTTCAGTCCCACCCTTACTTCCAGGGGTAGTGCCATGGGTATGGTGGGTCTGAAGGGGTTTATTGCAGGGTATAGTTGTCCGTTGCGGTGGTCACCGTAGTGCGCCCGCAACGCCCGCAGTTCAAGGCCTGGAGGGAACGTGTGTGTTTTTAGACGGTAGGCCTCTCCCCTCCTTCAATAGGGAAGGCAGCGGCGAGCTGGAGAGCCCGTCATACCTCCGTTCGTATGCTGCCCCGAGCGCGGATGCATAAGGCGCATTTTCCACACGTTAAAAAAAAAAAAAAGGGTATAGTTGTCCGACATGCTACAACTCACTTGTCTAAGTCTAATGTACCGGTGGACTGAAAGGTGCAGATTTAGGTCCTGCATATTTAACGTTGCGAAACTAAAATCCAACTTATTTTATATGTATAAACTTTGACACCATTTAACCTAGCGAAGCAAGTAAGTAGTATAAACAGGATTACCCTCGCTTCGTATTTGGGATTTTTCCTTTACTGATTCTAAGCTTTATTCTTTTTGTAAGTAATTCTATTATTTTTCTATTTTGAAACTTCCAAAGGCAGGATTTGATGAATCTTGAGAAACGTTAAGTATTTTTAAACGTTCGCATCGCAATCAAATTCTCTCTTGTTTAATTAACGATGCGTTGGAATCCAGGAATTCACTAAATTTCTCTGTTACATTTGCACCTGAACGTTAAATTAGATAGGTACGGGTTCGGGTAAGACAGTAGGTATTTGTACAAGCTAAGTTATTTGCCTCTAGCTCGATTTCCTCCATCTCATTCCCATGTCGGAACCGTATCCGGGGTACGTGACTCCGGTATTGTGCTACATTAAGGATAATCGGAGTCAGGTTTTGCCTTGCCAATAGTTCGGGAAAGTTCGGCTGGCAGGGTATTGTGCCGTCTACATACGATTGCGGGTAACACATGTTGTCAAATCTTCGTATAGTCCAAGATCCCAGAGCGATCAGACATAACTTATTTTCAGACGAATGAAACCTTAAGTTTTCAGTAGCGTCTCGTGTGCCTTGAATACCTACGCGCTTGTGAAAACTTGCCGAGTGACACCTGGGCAGGTACCAGGTGAGAAAGGTAACTAAAAGTAAGAGTTATTTAACTTAAATTCAGATGGCTGATTTTTATATATATCATATAGAATATTATTTTAAAGTAATATCATAAGTGTCAGACACTTTTGATGGACCAGAGTTTTTGTCAGACGCTTTTAAGCTAGGTACCCAAAAAATAAATGAACTTTACTTATTTTTACATGTCTGATTTTTGAATATGTTATTGAAGTATTTATTTAAAAGTTATATTCAATCAGTCAGACAAACAAGAGTGACCAAACATCCCCTAAGACAAAATATTGTTCAGCCAGAAGTATGAGGGCGAGAGCACTATTGCGCATGCGCCTCAAAGTAAAAAAAATTAATGTGTTAAGAATACTTACTGTTTTCGATCTGAGATTTTTGCATCTTTGTTTCAACAAAATAACTTTAACAGGAATACTATAAATTTCACAGAATTTTTGTCTTAGGGGATGTTTGGTCACTCTTGTTTGTCTGACTGATTGAATATAACTTTTAAATAAATACTTCAATAACATATTCAAAAATCAGACATGTAAAAATAAGTAAAGTTCATTTATTTTTTGGGTACCTAGCTTAAAAGCGTCTGACAAAAGCTCTGGTCCATCAAAAGTGTCTGACACTTATGATATTACTTTAAAATAATATTCTACATGATATATATAAAAATCAGCCATGTGAATGTAAGTTAAATAACTCTTACTTTTAGTTACCTTTCTCACCTGGTACCTGCCCAGGTGTCACTCGGCAAGTTTTCACAAGCGCGTAGGTATTCAAGGCACACGAGACGCTACTGAAAACTTAAGGTTTCATTCGTCTGAAAATAAGTTATGTCTGATCGCTCTGGGATCTTACTCTAGTAGTATCGCTATGTCTTTCTGTTCGGTCATTTTTAAATATTGCGGGTATGTGACAACTATTTTTCAGTTCAGCGATCCGTTTACGAAATATTAAGCTTGTAAGAGCTACATTTTGTTAATAGCCTGAATTCTACTCTCCCCCCTCTACTAGCTAAAGAAAAAACAGCACCTTATCATACGTTTTATACGTGGAGTACCTAAGACTTTCAAAATATTGTAAATCTTGTCAACTAGTAGTAACTCAAAGTTTTCAATGTTGGTGCCTACAAATACGTCATAATTACACATACATACATAAATCACGTATTTTTCCCTTACGGGGTAGAATACTTAAGATAAATAGACCCAAACGCCAAGTTTATCAAGATTGTGGGCGTATAGTATAGGTGGAAAGTGGAATCAAAATAGTGATGGGTTACTAGCCGCATTGCCTATAACATGGTTGCTATGATTTTTGCCCGGTCCCTCGATGGGCTTTTACCATCTGCGCGGGAAGAGAAGCCACTGCTACATTCCATGTTTTCTTTTGCTCCCAGACCAGCATGGAAGAATAATGGGTAACTTATTATAGGCAATTCAAACGGACCTTAGACTTCCTCAGTCACAAACACGTTGTTTGAATAATGAAATCACATCGTAATTAATCCATTCACAATAGAGAATATAGACAGCACACAACGATTATGCAACGGAGCATAATGATAATAAAAACGTTTTTCACGAGCTCCCGAATGGTATGTTTGGATTGTTTGGTTAATCCACTCGCACATAGCACCGTATTTATAAAGATAGCCTATAAACATAGCTGCGTTTTAAGATCTCTATCGTTCACACCAGCACTAGTTGAATGCTTTTAAAATACGCGAAGAAACAAATCTACTAATGCGGGCGTTGATGTTGATTCAAGACTTCACGCTATTTCTGATTTGATCAAACAATCGTTGGATACACACGGCTTCAGATATATCGGGTCAGCCAGAAGAGTGTTATACCATTTTTATGACGGCTCCTACATCAGAAGAAAAACGAGGCTTACTCTTGACTTGCAAGTGAAGATAGACTTAAAATTAAAACTCAAATTATGTGACCTTCTTACGTTAGAGTGAGAAAGGAATTTTTTGGACAACTTTTTTTTATACCACGTCAGTGGCTAACAAACAACTATACATAATCGTGCGTGAACTAACGCCTCTGACATTAGTTATAGTGATGTTCAGATGGCGCTCGAGTCCGACTACGTCTACGAAGGAAGCGAAAGAATAACTGCAGCAATCTTTTCTGCAACCATCTTTTTTTTGTCAACAAAGGAAAGGAAATTGCCAAGTTGCTGAAAAATTACTCATATTTGACTCTATTTTTTACTGTCTAGTCCGTTCAGGATTTGGTACACCCATGTCACAAGTACAATTATGTGACTAAAACACGGACGTTTAATGTTAATAGTGATCACTATTAAAGTGCACGCACGCTTACTTACGCAAAATATTGAGAGTAAATATTTACCGAGTTTATTTTGTATCTACACGAATTTTTTATAGTTTTCCTGTAATCTATACTGTGAGGTCCAGAATTCTAAAAACCTCGTCAAATCGCTGCACCACAGCTTTACCAAAGCGCCAAGATTTCTTAGTCATACATGTTTTAGTCTCTATAAGCCAATGGTCAGCAACAGGCGGACCGCGGTCCGTTTGCGGACCGCGAAAGGTCGAATCTCGGACCGCGAAATATTGTAATGTATTTTATACCAAGTATCAATTAATACATAAATAAGGTATACATATACCTTTATTAATTAAAATAATGTTTTTTTCTGGACCTCGTTAAAATTTTCCCACAGTATCCGGACCCCACCTAAAACTACTTGCCGACCCCTGCTATAAGCTTTTTATACTCGAGGTCAGCTAAACGCCTTAGGCTTGCCAAGCAAAACCCATTGACCGGTCTCCCGCCGCTCCCTTTAGTACTTAGGACGTGTACACTCAGGGTCATTATGTTTTATGGCATTTTTTCGTCATTTTTTTTTTTCAGAAAATATTCTTAATTGAATCAATACCTAATTGATCCTGAGTCTACTTTGATTAGAGTTGTTGCAACTTGTTGTAGAAATAATACAATACAATAACTCTTTATTTAACACCACATAGGTATAACAACCAGAACAGAAAAAAGGTATACAGAATATTACAAGGTAACAATAGGCGGCCTTATCGCTACAGAGCGATCTCTACCAGGCAACCATAATGGACTAGAGAACAGAACAGATCTGAGCAGGTGGTGGAATTTAGAATATATGTAGGTATATTAATATACTAAGTACTGAAAATACATAATATAATTATACCTACATGAAACACACATTTATAATAAACTAGCTGTTGCCCGCGACTTCGTCCGCGTGTGTTTTCTGTTGAAATTTTTCCTGAATTTTCTTTGCTATAAACCTCACGGAGCCCGAGACCTTTCCAACGAATGCAAAACCGTGGAAATCGGTTCGTGCGTTCTGGAGTTATAGCGTCAGGAAGGAAAACCCGACTTATTTTTATATAGTAGAAGATGGAGATATAAATAGTCACATACACACGTACCTACCTAAAAAAGCTAGCTACAAGATTCATGCAAAAGATGCAACATCCATAATATAATTCAAAGGTGTGTGTGAATTTCCCAATCCGCGCTGGGGCCCGATTTTTGAAAGCACATGTGTGAAAATACCACTCGAAAGTGGTATAAATCTGTTTATCTTCAAAACTACAGTTCTAATCAAATTTTTGCCTAGTTCACAAGATTAATGAGAGCCCTAAGTATCTTCTAAGCTATTCGTATTTAAAATTCAGCACAATTTTTCACCACTTTCGAGTGGTATTTTCACACATGCGCTTTCAATTATCGGGCCCCTGGGCCCGCGTGGTAACTATAGCCCAAGCCCTCTTAATTCTGCGTGGAGGCCTGTGCCCAGCAGTGGGACGTATATAGGCTGGATATGATGCTGATGTGGGTGCAAGTAAACAGCAAACTACCAGCCCCCGTATATCCGCGTTGGCGTGTCGCATCACACAACCTTTTTTCATACTCTGCTTAATACACTACCCACCGTCCTCAATAAACATTGCTTTAAGCCGCAACACTCTGTTTTGTTTTTCGAAGGTTGGCATAAAAATGAAACGGTTATGATTATTGAACTGCGTAAAGGCGCGTTTGAAGATTCGTGATGTCAGGAGCCTATTTCCACGCGCTACTATGGCGCTCGCAAAAGAATAAAGATTTGCTAGACGCGAAACTTTGCTGATCACACATGGACACAAGCAGTGACGTAACTAGGGTCCGTAACAAATTCATCAGATGAGGGTCCTTCTTCAATATAAAGAGACTAGCTTCTGCCCGCGACTTCGTCTGCGTAGAATTATACATAAAAACCTTCCTCTTGAATCACTCTATCTATCTAAAAAAAAAACGCATCTTCACCATAGTTTTAAAGATTTTGAGCATACATAGGGACAGACAGCGGAAAGCCACTTTGTTTTATACTATGTAGTGATGCAATAACGTCCCTTCGGTGATTTAGACCTAGCCAATTCTGGTTTACTTCTCGCGGTCCCACTGTTGTGTCCGACTGTTTATAAAAAATACGAATTGCACTCCTCTATAATGACGACGGAACCCCGCGAATTCTACTACTTCTATTCGGTTTGCCCTTGGGGCATTTGAAGATGCCTAACAGACCAAAACCCAATTTGAGTATCTCTAGTGAGGGTTTTTATAACAGTGGAACCACGAGAAATAACCTCCAATTTTGGGCCCCGTAGACATAGGAGCTCGTGGCATTTTGTTTGTTCTGCCACCGTGTTACGCTGCTGGACACAAGCAAAGGTGTCACGAATTTAAAAACATTTGCCTACGTTTAATACTTAGTTAATCTCGTCGCATAACTCGTCGAAAAACCCTCCAAGCCTGGAGCGGGAAGAGGAAGAGAGGGCATAATACATACAGGTTGTTATGAAATTAATCCGGGATGTTTCTGCCCGTGGTTGGGTAACTTCCACTGAAAACCCTTGTAATAGTTTTTCAGGCATTACGAATTGAGTTTGACGAGTTTCAGTGGGAGTTGCTTACTTTAACATTATCTAACGACGATATAGTCTGTAACTTTCTGTATATTTCACAGAAAACCTATGAAATATATGTCAGTCGTCGGTTATGGTTAAAGTAAAGTAACTTGATGCAATTCACACTCACTTAATTAGTATCATATTATAACTATTATATGCTGATGGTAGAAAAAGTGAATGCGAAAAGATAACGCGTGCACGGGCGTTAGACAATACAATAATCCTACTTCCTACTAATATTTTAAACGCGAAAGTTTGTAATTGTGGATGAATGGATGGATGTTTGTTACTCTTTCACGCCTGGGTGAAATTTGGAACAAAGATAGATTATGGTCTGGAATAACACATATGCTACTTTTTATCCCGGAAAATTGCGTAGTTCCCGCGGGATAGCGACAAACGATTTCTTTGCAGACGAAGTCGCGGCAATAGCTAGTACTTTATATTCTGGTCTTGGGTCCCAGAATATGACGTGATACCACTGTTGCCCGTGGTCCTAATACACTTTGTCCTACTGGTTTTCGACTGGGTATTATGGCCTTCGGGCAACTAAAATTACCTAACTAAAATCTAACCTACCTATTTTTGTATTAAAATATTATTGAATGATTCAAAATAATGGCAGTATTTTTCCGAGTAGGACAAATTAGTAGGACCACGGGCAATACATTAAGTGATAATGGGTGAAAATTCAATAGTTTCACTTCTATTTTTCTATTAGTCTTGATTCTTATGACGCTAGACAGATGTATCTGTCTCTACTTTGTTTGCTTACGTGAGCGAGACTGCTGTTTTTCTACGATTCAACACCGTATCGCTTCTGTGGTGGTGATTTGGTACGGATTGCATGACAAGAAGCAGTAGACCGTGCTATGTATATGTACAAGTTCGGCAAACTATAAATAAAACTGGTAAGTTAATAGCTATTTAATCGTCATTTATTGGAATGATATGGCAATGAAAACATGCACGCATCGCAAATCTATCCATTTTGATTGGTGGATAACAACTAACCGTTTAGGCACCTCGGGGTAATATCTTTGGATGTGTGTACCTATGTTCGTGTTGCCTAACTTTTCAACCTCGCGAAGGATCGGAGGAAATATGCGGAGCTGACTGCCAACCTCCACTAGTTGGAGAGGCATTATAAGAGAGAGAGACCTATGTTCGTGACTAAGAGGTAGGTAGGTAAGTGATGCGCAGTTTTTCATTAAAATTTATGGAGTAGGATTTCGGCTTTTTGCGGCAGTCCAACTAATAAATCTACGTACAAAAAAAAACCAGTAGGTAACTAAATAATTCAATGTTATGCCAAAAATGCCTAAACATAATTTTGGAAAAGAGCTGATATTCTTCAAACTACTGGATCAATTTTTACCAAGCATGGCTCAAAACCACCACTATTAAACTGGCTTTCGAATGAAAAAACCGCGTGGAAATCGATCCATCCGCTAGAGATATTATACCATAGACAGATACACACACAGAGAGAGAGACATCGATGTCAAACTTAACTCTTTTTGCGTCGGGGGTTAATAAAATAAAAGACGAAGAAAGGTCTATATTGTCTACGGAAGAAATTTTTGCTGGCCTTTCTTTACTATAGCAAAACATCTAAATTCAAACTTACTTTAACATTATTTTGCACCTATATTTATTTACCAATACCTTCTTAACCGGCTTAGAAAACCAAAGAGATTCCGTCTTCCACTGTATAAAATTTTGCTTTATTATAATCTAATTCAGGGCGGATGCGGAAATCAAGCCCACAGACTGCAATCGCCCTGCCCCTCATAAAAGCCGTCCAGATTTCATCGTGCCGCATTAAAACTGGTTCAACGGTTAAAACGACAAATTGATTCGTACCCTTGCTCTACTTCTAACAAAGATTTAAATCCGTTAAGTAGTTGGGCCTGGAAATTCAGTGACCAAGAAGAGTTCATTGATTTTCAATATTCCTTTGATCGCTCTCCCGACCCGCGAGTCTCACGACCTCAAGTATGGTTTAGTTGAAAGGAGCTTCGATGCTCTATTATTGATGGTAGGAACGGTTTATTTGGATTCCGTAGCAAAATAAAACCCTTTAATACTCGTAGTTAAGATATGTGATACCTATATTTAACTGAAATTGATTTGAAAATAAGAATGTGTATCCGTCGTTAAGGTGGTCCCATATAAATTTTATCAGAATCGGTTCACTAATAAATTGTAATGTATTAACACTTGAATTAGGTAGATACCTACTAAAAGTTTCTGGTTTTTTTACTGGGTTACAGTTAAAATCACTGTACCGAAGAACAAATTTTGCATCTAGATAAAAATATATTCCTATCGGGTAAATTATGAAATGTTTATTAGGGAATCTTAATAAAACCAACTGTGGAGTGTCGAAGCTTGTTAAATATTAATAGCTACCTGCCTAATAATATATAGAATATATAGGATCCTTGCTCTACCTACAATTTGCATAAGAAGCTTGTGCTTGGATTTTCAACAGCAAATGTAATTTTACGTTCCTACTTAATATATACGGTAAGTACATGTAAAATTGTTCGCACCCTTATCATTATCAACTCCACTCACTGCGACACCAACTCAACTCAAATTTCCAAGTTAAAAATTGTACGAAGCGTAGTCGACGCGTATAATATATGTATCACGCCTCGTACACTACCTTTACATATACCTTGAAAATTGTGCTGTTGGAAATGCAATAAAAGGCAATATTTAACTTTGAATCGAGTGGCTGTTGAGCTGTAATAGTGTGCGAAGACCATAATAGTCCAGCCCGCCAGTTACGACCCGTAACACCAGCAGTCCCAATGCCAAGGTGTCTGAGCAGCGGTGATCACTTAACATCAGGTGGTCCGCATGCCAGTTCGGCTTTAATTTAAAAAAAAACAAGCACAAGACTTGATGTTTGATATAGACTGTAAGTACTCAAAAAAACAATCTGAAATCCTATAATTAAGAAGGTACTTTACTTCCGGACGCAACTATGGAAGCTCAAAACTGCCATCCTAGTAAAGTTTTGTGAACCGTATTTTCCAACTAACGTAACGACGTCGTCCGCGTGTGGCTGTTTATTGCCTGCCTAATTAATGAAATGATTTAATTATACAAAACTATCTGCACCAGACTAACTATTCGTGCCCGGGAACGGTTATAAAATAGCACAAAGAACACACAAAACTTTATTAGGCTTGCGTTCAGTGACTAGGAAAAAAAAGTCCGTAGACCGTCGAGTCTAAATCAAATTCAAATTGGTGTTTCATAATCCTATCGGGTCTGTATTTTGTTCCATAAAATTGGAAGTTCCGATTGTACATACCTAGTTTGACATAATTTTTGTTAGTAAGTTAGGAATTACGGAAAAATAAAATACCTACTACCTACGTTTTTTTCGTTACTTTTCCGAAATACCTGAAGAATGCTGGATTTCAAAATTATGGGACAATGCGGGACCCGAATCCTATCTTCCTATAAAGCAGTTTAAATCTAGATCTTTGTTTTTATAGCAACGCCTGTCGCAATGGCAAGCGAAAACTAAATTTTTAAATCTAACTCTTGTAAAATCTGAAAGGTAGGCTACTCAACGGAAGTTACCATTAAGCCATTTCGCAAGCAAGCACATCCGAAAGCGAAATCTATTAACGTAACTCTAGCAACCCCTGGAACCCTCGGAAGTACTTCAGGGTTGCGACCTTTGTGGTTTTTATCCAAATAAATTGCTTTTATATTTAGCCTCGCCCGTAGTTACTGAGAGGGTTGGTTTAACACCTTTCGCTGTTCACGGTTCACTGGCTCTGAATGGACATGGCTTGATTTAATATCTACTGTTGGCAGAAACTTTGGCCGATGAAATTTAATTTATTATATTATGGATGTTTTGGGAAGCTAGAAGTACCGACTGTTATCATCATCACTACATAGTATAAAACAAAGTCGCTTTCTCTGTCCCTATGTCCCTATGTATGCTTATATCTTCAAAACTACACAACGGATTTTGATGCGGTTTTTTTTAATAGATAGAGTGATTCATGAGGAAGGTTTTTATGTATAATTCTACGCAGACTAAGTCGCGGGCAGAAGCTAGTAATATATAAAGAAAGGAGGATTATTTATGAACTTTTTAGCACAACACCCTATTGTTTGTTATTGGTGTCAGCGGATGGCTTTCCATGCCATAAGGTAACCCATACGCTTATTTTCCCCTGTAAAAAAAACAATTTAAACTCGAAATAGCAGGTGATGCGCGAGCATTTCTTTGGCTCATTGTAAATTGGCCGCACAGGGACCCGATTTTTGAAATCACACAATGTGAAATTACCACTCGAAAGTAGTTAATTACGGTTCTAAATATCTAGTCGACAATTAAATTTGAGGGGCTAGGCGGTGCATATTACCTTACCAGAAAATCTCGATCGAACTGGAAATTCTACAACCTAACCAATTTGATAATAGTGGGGCTCCAACTTTTTATTTGCATCGGGGCCCTTTGGTTAACCTAGCTACGCCATTGTTTAAAGCTATGTGTATTTGCCACTTTGGAGGGAAATGCTTTCAAAAATTGGGCCGCAGGTAGCATGAGGGCAGGGCAGAAGCCCAACCTTTAAAAGCTTGCGGTTTGTTTCTGCACGAAAGTTTTCTTTACATAGGTACTACGTTCTTGCGAAGTTTGGTAACAGTCTACGTTCTCCCGTGAATCGTGACACATTAAAAGTTTAAACTCTTGAGTGAAACGTACGTACAACCACTTAGTGCCTGTTAATGGGGATGTCGGCTTACCACCCACGCCGCAAGAAACAGGAGCGTTTTCGCGAAAAATTAGCCGGTTAACGAGCAGTTAGCGGCAGAAGAAAGTCAAGGTTAATTGCAATGGCCGCCATTTTATTATTATTACACAACGTACCTACCTAGTACTGTGTGGGATACAGCAGCAGACAGAAGTTTGATAAAAATGGCTCTAAGGTAAATGCGTCGACAAGGAACCGGCGTTGGTTTAAATGGAATAGGGTGGAAAATTGGCAAAAGGTAAATGAGTACTATCATCCTCGGACATGGCACCCGCAACACCAAAGATCGAAGAGGCATTGCCAACCTAAAGGACAAGGGGTACCTGTAATTTCACCGATTGTCTTACTGTCCACACCGGAACACAACAGTCCATGCACTGCTGCTTGGCGGCAGGATTAGAAGCTTGCACCCGCATCCTATCATCCGCAATAGGTTGGTATTTATGTAAGTATTGTATTATACCTATTCCCATGAGTTATTTACATTATAGGTACCTACTATACTTACTATAGGAAATCATGCGTCCAAATTCCAAATATTTCTTCGGTAAATCACAACTTAGTTCAACATGCTCAGTCGTGAAATATCTAAGCTAAAATGGAAGACGGTTGACATGACACAATATCCTACATCCTGTCGCTTAACGTTTTGTACGAAAGCCTATGAAGGCTTCCAAACTTCACCCAACTCGGACGCGTTGGTCTTTATTTCCTTTTCTTGATCAAAATGAAGATATTTTCTGAATCCAATATTTTTCCGAAGAAGGGGAAGATTTCATTAAAAGCAAAGTGGAATTGAAAAGAATCATCGTCCCTTAAGGGCTTTCTTATGTTCGCGTGATATTGTGCCGCATAACTATATACAAGCAACAATGTCGCACGTCGCGGAAGTTATTATAGTAGATTATTAATTAGGTAGGTACCTAGGTCTGAAGGATTCGCTGTCCCGCGAGAACTACGCAATTTTCCCGCATTAGGTAAAAAGTAGCCTAGATGCTATTCCAGACTATAACATCGGTGCTAAATTTCATACAGATCTGTTCAGATGTCTTGACGTGGAAGAATATCAAACATCCATAATCCACACAAACCTTTATACTCTTTAAGTAAGCTGGAGATATAATTGTGGGCCAATCTGTGAGGTTAGTTCTTGTGGTCCCACTGTTATAAAAATCCTCATTAGAGATAACAAAATTGGGTTGGTTTCATTAGGTATCTTCAAATGCCCGAAGGGCAAACCGTATAGAAATAGGAACCCAGCGAAAGCGGGGCTACGTCGACCATAATGGTGTCGTGTCATTTTTATAAGAGTGGGACATTACTACGACTCCGTAACCAATTTGTGGCACGCGGTTTGTGGTCCTGTCGCACACTGTATCGCAGTGTAAAGGGTGCTTCAGAAATTTAGTGAAATATAAATGAAGGTCAAGCGACTGGCGACCGCTGAGCCACGGCGGGAGCAATCAACCTACGTTTGCACAGTTATTATTGCTTTATTGACTGAGGATATTTGCGGTGCGAGATAAAATACCGTCTCGCCTAAATGTCCTTTGTTAGTATAAGAATCGGGTTTCGGAGAGCCATGAGTGTGGATAAGATGAGATAGAATTTCGCACGCGGTTAAAGCTGTCTGCTCAAAGATACTGAAATACCTACTGCCTGCAAGTCCCCGCTTCAGCGCCACTACCAATCGTATTTTTGAAGTGAAAACTTATTTAACTGCGTTGTGCACTTTTTGGGATTTTTCCATGCTGGTCTGGGAGCAAAGGAAAAACATAGAATGTACCAGTTGCTTCTCTTCCCGCGCAAATGGAAAAAACTCATTGAGGGAATGGGCGAAAATCATAGGAATCATGTTATAGGCGATGCGGATAGCAACCCATCACTATTTTGCTTCCACTTTCCACCTCTACGCCCTCAGTGTCTTGCTAAACGTGGCCTGTAGGTTATTGTTACCTTGGGCTCTGTCGACCCCGTAAGGGATAAAGACGTGATTTGTGTATATGTATGTATGTAGAAAATGTTTAACTCGCGTCAGGTCACGTGACTGATCGAAAATTCGTAAGACGGAAAGTGAATTGCTGCTCGTCGTTTCAGCGGCGCTGGGCGCTTGCGCGAGTGTGCGTGTGTGTAGTTTTCACTTCTGCAGGCACTCCCGGAGTGCATACATAGGTACATACATACCGTCACGCCTCTTTCCCATAGGGGTAGGCAGAGACTACTTTGTTCCACTTGCTACGATCCTGACATATTTCTTTCGCTTCATCCACAGTCATCAATCTCTTCATACATGCTCGTCGGTTTCGGGTACTCCTGACCTGACCTTTTTCCAAAACGTCTCCTATTTGATCTCGGAACGTCCGTCTAGGCTTTCCCCTCCCAACGTAACCATTCACACTCCCCATATATATCTGTTTAGTTAGTCTACTTTCATCCATCCGCTCTAGGTAGGTACATGCCCAAACCAACTAACAATACTTTTTTCTATCCTAGTCACTATATCCTCTTTCACACCAGCACGTTCTCTTATCGCACCGTTCCTTATTCTATCTTTCAGAGGTACACCTTCCATACTCCTTAACGCTCTCATTTCTACTGCATTTATTCTACTTTCATACTTTCAACCCGTTGTTTTTGTTATACCCGGAGTGCAACCCGTTGTTTTTGTTGTACCTGTTTGTGTACCTAAATATGCACGCAGAGCAGTTTTGTTGTTCACCCTGCCTTGCATGCATACTTCTGCTGTAGCACTTTACACATTTTCGCTCTTACTGTTTACGGCTCAGCGCATGTGAGGTCGAGAGCGACATTTAATTCTGCGCAGACGAAGTCCAAGTTAGTTAGTTAAATAATTTTGGTCTTCAGAGCCTTAAGCGGGTTTTTTTAATGTTGCTAGCTACCTATTTGAACTAAATAAACTTGTCGACCTTTTTACCAATCTCAATAATTAAAATGAGCTTCTGAAATTATTTTTTAATGACCCAGTAAGCAGAATTAATAGGTAGGTAACCTTTCTACTTTACTGTCTGCGCTGCGGTTCAAAGGTTAAAGTCCAATTAATTGAGTTTTGCCCCGACCACAGAGGAATTAACCAATGGACTGAAAATACCAAACTTGTTAAGAAAAAAACCAAGGACTTATTATTTGGAGCCACGGCAGTGCACCGCCAATATATATAGCCAAGTGACGCGCAAGAAGGGCACAAGTGACTTATTACAAGTGTAAAGTTTTAATTGCATGGCTCCTATATTTCAGACAATATTGATATCTAAAAAACTCCGATTTTGCCACTGACTTACTGGTGATAAAAACTATCCTACTAATATTATAAATGTGAAAGTTTGTGAGTTTGGATGTTTGTTACACTTTCACGCCAGAACGGGTGGACAGATCTGGATGAAATTTGGAACATAGATGGATTATAGTCTGGAATAACACATAGGCTACTTTTTATTCCGGAAAATTGCGTAATTTCTGCGGGATAGCGATAAACTAATTCTATGCAGACGAAGTTTCGGGCAACAGCTAGTATACTCTAATACTATTAAACAAATATACCCTACGCCTATATAACGGCAGCAAAACAGCCCAGCCACATTATGTTTAAAATGGTAAATACCTACTGATAAAGAAATTCTAGCCAAACTCGTGTTTCTCTTTTGTAAAAAAAATACTGTCTATTTTGCAATCAACTTCTTAGGTAAGGTCATTTTATATTTTTCTAATCTAAGGATACTTTGAATCAATAACAATGGCTAATTTTTTACTATAATTTGAGAACTTCTTAATCCGCAGACAGTAAGAAATTAATTGTGCATTGCAGGGGACAACCCACTTGCACTCACTGTAAGACTGTAGGTAATATTAATAATGCAGGGTAAAAGGCATGCTGTATTGATTTTCTGATATTATTACACATTCATATGTCAGAAACAGACAAGGCTATCAGTGGTAGCCTGCCACTTTATTAATTTTAGATGAAGAATGCCAATATTGATTTAACTCCAAGACATACGGTGATGCAGAATGTATGTGCAAGTTGCAAGTTGTGCAACATCTAGGTACTTACCACGGAACATTTTGTTTGGTTTCGTTTTTTTGCTTGCAAATAACCGCGTTTCGGCACACTTGGGTGCGTGGGGGTGGACGCACACCCCAGGGGAGTGGGGGGGGGGGGGGGTAGTCGATAAATTTTGGGTGGATACCCACAGATAAATGTTTTCCATATATTTTGGCAAATTTTGAGCTATTTTGACGAAACTATTTGAGTAAAACCGGTTTAAAAATTTCGTTCTTCGTATTATAACTGGTCACCGGGATTTTAATTCTTCTAATATAATTCCCTTCGTTAACCGGCTAATCCAACGTAATTAAACCGGTTTTCTGAACGACGTTAACCGATATTTCAAAATCGGTTCCGATCCCTGTTCGTATGATTATATTATTGGTTAATTACTCCATGCCCCAACTGTAGCTGTACCTATTCTGGTGACGCAGACAAATATCTCCCACGAAATTAATTAATTGGGGACTACACGCGTCAACCACACTGAATGGATTCGATTCCCGCGCCATGCTACCTACTACTAGGTACTACCAACCTACTCCTACTCCTACACTACTAATACCAGGCCCTTATTTCACCAACTTGACAATTGTCGATGACCATTGACAATATGAAATGCAATGCTTATTCAACATGAAACCAACCGGCGTAGGTTCTCGTCAATTTGGTACCTAATGTAAACAGAATTGTCACTTGTCACCGATAATTGTCGCGTTAGTGAAATAGGGACCTGATGCCCAGCTAGCTAGGTAAATATTTAATACAAAATTTTATAAGTAAGTTTCTAAACGACACTGAAAATTAGAACACAGAAAAATCCGAAAAGTAAAGCTATGGCCGGGAATCGAAGCCTGATCCTCGTCATTCCGTGACGCGTCCTATAGGTACCCCTACACCACCCATAGCAGGTGGGTAAGCTGGGATGGGACATCTCTGTTTGAATGAATGTGTCTGTACGACACAGTGTTACAACACTTTATAAGTAATTGAGTAAAAAAACGTTTTAATACGACAAGGGAGATAAACAAGCAAATGGCTCACCTAATGGTAAGCGAGTAACATTAGAGGATTGCAGGTAGGGTTTGTTCCCGGGAATTCTCGTCCCGGGAATTCCCGGGAAATCGGTCGGTCTCGTACCCGGGAAATTCAGCTCGAGAAAAGTCGAGACATCGAGAAGTTTAAATAAACATTTTTACGCTTAGCTTTCTTTGTAAATGCGAGGCGGCAGCAAAATTGTGATACCATTCCACCCACATAGTGAGATTAGTGAGTGATCTTTAGTTATGATGAGAAAAATTATGATTGTTTTTAGTTAAGATGTTTGTTTTAAGCTGATTGTTAATGTTAACAGAGATTTTGTTTTTTATTAAAGATTAGTGAGATTAGTTATAATAAGAAGAAGTATGATTGTTTTTAGTTAAGATGTTTGTTTTAAGCTGATTGTTAACAGAGATTTTGTTTTTTATTACAGATTAGTGAGATGAGAATTGAGATTAGTTATGATAAGGAGAAGAAGTATGATTGTTTTTAGTTAGCAATTTTGTTTTGAGCTGATTTTTTATTGAGAACTTGTTTTTTTTGTTAAAAATTATGTTGATTTTTTTCATGTAAAATAAACACAGTTAAATTAAAGACTCTTTTTATTAATTAAACAAAAATTTAGACGTATTTTATTTTTTCTCGACAACCCGAGAAGACCCGAGAAATCAGGCTCGAGAAGTCTCGACACCCGAGAACTAAAAAACCTCGAGAAATCGGAAACCCTAATTGCAGGTGAGTTGCTACCCTAGAGGACTAAGCCCGCCTATCTCACTCTCCACGCCGGAACACAACAGCGCCAATACTGCTGCTTGGCGGCAGGATTAGCGAGTAAGAACACACGCAAAGTTAATTACTTCCACATTGGTAATATATGGAGTATGATTATAGCACCTAATGGATGGATTGAAGTTGGAAGGCAAACGAATAGGTAAGTGGGTTACCTGATGGTAATAGACTACAAGCCTATAGAAAAAAAGCTGTCCGTGACGAGTTCGCTTTTCGCTATCCTGCGGGAACTGCGATTTTCCGGGATAAAAACTATTCTATGTTCCCCGGGACTGAAACTACCACCTTCAACTTATTCGGTTCAGCGGTTTAGGTAAGCGTGAAAGGTAACATTGCTTTCACATCATCCACTCGCAAAGAAACCGGGCGGCTGCCCCACGGAAAAAGAAAGTAACTGCAGTTTAGTAAATTTTACAGGAGAGCGAAAAAACCGAAAAAACTTAATTTAAAACGTTCTATTAACTATTCCACCATTTTTTAAATGTAGTAATGTGTCAAATAATTTGCTCTACTTATTGTATAACAATTTTATGACAATTTGTTTTTAGTTCTCTTTTAAATGCCAAAAAATGTTTTTCCGTAGTAAATTAATTATTTTTAAATAAATGTGTCAAGTCAAAAACAAAGTAAATACTTTTACTTTATTTTTTAATTGCTAATAAGCATATTCCTCACACAAGTTTTAATTTAAATAATGAAGTAATAGTACTTACCTTGTTTTTACAAGGTGTTAGGGAGAAATTTAAAGAATAAAAATTCTTTCTACACACTGTAAAATCATTTACTTTTTTAAATCGCTTAATAAGTAACAAGGCTAATAGGAAACATAGGGATGGGGGTTACTTAGATTGTCATTTGGGGGACCCGGGGGATTGTTTAGTGTGATAAGATATTAAATTATTATAGGTAGGTACCAATATACAATAAATTTTATTATTTATTTCTACCTCAAGCAACTATTTAGAAACAAAACTTCTCGAAAAGTTCCGTTGAGAATGAATTTTGATAAGCAAGGTCTAAATCAGATTTAGCGAAACATGACAGATTCTGTCAGGTTACGCGCGCGTAATTTTACTGATACGTTACTGGTCCAGCAGCCCCCGCCTGTTTTTTTAAGTGATAAATAACAGGCTGAATCTTCGTGAGTTCGTTCGGTTCGACGTAGGGTTTCCGATTTCTCGAGGTTTTTTAGTTCTCGGGTGTCGAGACTTCTCGAGCCTGATTTCTCGGGTCTTCTCGGGTTGTCGAGAAAAAATAAAATACGTCTAAATTTTTGTTTAATTAATAAAAAGAGTCTTTAATTTAACTGTGTTTATTTTACATGAAAAAAATCAACATAATTTTTAACAAAAAAAACAAGTTCTCAATAAAAAATCAGCTCAAAACAAAATTGCTAACTAAAAACAATCATACTTCTTCTCCTTATCATAACTAATCTCAATTCTCATCTCACTAATCTGTAATAAAAAACAAAATCTCTGTTAACAATCAGCTTAAAACAAACATCTTAACTAAAAACAATCATACTTCTTCTTATTATAACTAATCTCACTAATCTTTAATAAAAAACAAAATCTCTGTTAACATTAACAATCAGCTTAAAACAAACATCTTAACTAAAAACAATCATAATTTTTCTCATCATAACTAAAGATCACTCACTAATCTCACTATGTGGGTGGAATGGTATCACAATTTTGCTGCCGCCTCGCATTTACAAAGAAAGCTAAGCGTAAAAATGTTTATTTAAACTTCTCGATGTCTCGACTTTTCTCGAGCTGAATTTCCCGGGTACGAGACCGACCGATTTCCCGGGAATTCCCGGGACGAGAATTCCCGGGAACAAACCCTAGTTCGACGAGACGCCCAAGTTTTACCTCTTTGCACGTTCTCCAAGAGGTAGGTAATGTAGTGGGCAGATATAATTACTTGTCGATTTGGTAGGGTGTCAAAAGTGTCTGATTAACAGTAATTTTTTTATTGAAATTTTAAGATAATATGATAATAAACTCGGAAAAACAATTGTCCTACAAAATCGATGGTTTGAGTTGGACCGTCCTCCATGCCGAATATGTCGAAATAACGAGGTCATAAAAATTATTAATAAATAGCTGATTTTCTGTATGCAGCTTAGTAAATATAAGTATAATTGAATGGCCACAAAGTCCTACAAAATGTAGTGGTAGGTTTTCCTAGTCCTACACTTGGAAGTTGTCGATTCCACGGCAACACTTTTTTTATTATTAACCGTAGGACAAAAAAAACACACGTTCAGTTAGTGCACACTTTGCCTAAATCAAACAGTGTCCTACCGAAAAATGGGTATATATCGCTAGTCTAATTATTTTAATTATTATTTATTTTATATTTTTTATAAGAAAACTTACTGGTTATTTGGTATCAAATGAAAGCTTGTTTAGTCTACTTTAAATTAATTAATAGAAAAGACACGTTATCTCTCTAAGTTTTCTACTCAAACTGCAATTATTTCTCTATGTCAATATTTGTGCATTTTTAAAAAATATTTTTGGTATTATAACCAATAGTTATAGCGCTGCTATCTAATTCTTCATTTAATCGCTTTTATGAAATAGTAAAAATATTTGAAAATGGTTGAGTAGAAACAAAGTTATCGATTTTAGAAAATAACGTGGCACTGTGCCGTCGTATTTGTGAAAATGACAAAACAATTTAGGTTACCTTGTCTTAAAATCGGAAGCAAGTCAGTGGCTAACGACAACGTCATTCACTCGGGATTGTTTACGAATTTAACTCTGTATTACGGAAAATAAACTGTAAAATCTCCATTTAAGTTTCCATATATATATGTATAATATTTTTGAGTTTTGATTAGGGTCTCATACTTTGCATGGGTGTTCAAACCAATATAACGAACAAGTTCGTGAATTAACGTTAAAGAGTTTTGTGACGCCCTGTATAGATATACTCATAACATGACATGTTATGAGTATATCTATACAGGGCACATTGTGTAGTAAACGCTACTCCAAGTTGCTGTTGTCCCCACCGCAGTTTATTTTCCGTGATCGAAATGTAAAGTTAAAAATGTGGACAAAATATATCAATCCCTGGAAATACATACCACTTTTAGTGTAGGACAGTAAGTAAAATTGTGTTCTACACCTTATTCCGGATAGGACAAAATCAAACCTAGGTTGTTGTTATTCATGAAAAAAGGGTTACCGTGGAATCGACAACTTCCAAGTGTAGGACTAGGAAAACCTACCACTACATTTGTAGGACTTTGTGGCCATTCAATTATACTAATATTTACTGAGATGCATACAAAAAATCAGTTGGTTATTAATAATTTTTATGACCTCGTTATTTTGACATATTCGGCGTGGAGGACGCTCCAACTCAAACCATCGATTTAGTAGGACAATTGTTTTTCCGAGTTTATTATCATAATATTATCTCAAAATTTCAATAAAAAATTTACTGTTAGTCAGAAACCCTACCAAATCGACATGTATTACATCTGCGCACTACATTACCTACCTCTTTGAGAACGTGCAAAAAGGTAAAACTTGGGCGTCTCGTCGAACCGAACGAACTCATGAAGATTCAGCCTGTTATTAATCACTTAAAAATACAGGCGGGGGCTGCTGGACCATACGGGCTGCGTTCTGAAAGCTACAAATAAATAAAGCAAGTGCCAAAGCAGTATCTTCAAAATTTTTAAATGAAGCAGTTTATTCAGTTTAAAAATATAGAAACAAAGTAAATGATGCTTAAAAACGAAGTTTATTAAAATAAAATTGTAATAAGAAAGTAACTGCCATTCAATTACTTTCTTTTTCCCTTAAAATTGAGTTACTTTGTTTTTGCGTAGATAAATTGGTAATTTTGACGCTTCTTTACAATACAAAAATGAAGTAATGCTATTTACTTTTGTTTTAACTAAATCAAAGTCTCAATAAAAAACGATTTACCAAACAAAAAACAAAGTGGATTAAATTACAACTTAAAAACAAAGTAAACGACATGCAATTACCTCATTTATGCGTTGTAACTGCGGTTTACTTTGTTTTTCCGTAGATATTGTGAGTCAGTGCGTGTAGTTACTGTGTTTGGTGAAAAATTATCTCTAAAACTAAGGCTCTTTTGGTGATTCCATGAATGTAGCAACATCCGTTATCGTCTAAAAGTGCCAAAAATACAAAAACACCGGTTTTGACAAAAATGTTAGTTACTTTCTTTTTCCGTAGGACAGCCGCGGGCCTCTTCATACAAGTTTCTATGGGAAGTGACTTCTTTGCACCCGAGTAGGGAGACCGAGGAGAGTTGAGACAGAGGCGAGTTGATACAAAGCCGATTTCTCTGCACCTATGACAGTTAGCGAGGTCACAACTTCACACAAACTGTGGAGTGTAGAAAGAGCAACGAGTTAGCGAAGTTACCAGCCCGATAAACTGCCAAAGTTCAGAGAAATCGGCTTTGTATCAACTCACCTCTGTCGCACCTCTCCTCGGTCTCCCCTACATTAGTAGCTATGACGTCCAGTCTTTAATCTGAGGGTGGTACCACATACTTGGCTGAAGGGGTATTAGTTGGGTTACGACCCCCCATACCCCTGGCACTACCCCTGGGGGTAGGGTGGGACTCAACCATACCACCGTAGTGCTGTAAGCTACGGGTATTAGGTAGGTTAGGTTAGTTAGGCTCCTTATGCCCGAAGGGTGCGGGACTCCGTCGATTTTATTTTTAATTTCTCAAATCAGCACAACTATGGTGGTATGTTTAGTGCCAGGGGTATGGTGGGTCGGAAGGGTATGCAGTTAGCATCATAATATATAACAGGGTCGCCTTACCTACAGGTGGCGTTGTTGCGGGATAAACGGCCCAGCTGCTCTCTAAGGTGTGTTTCTGTCTCGTTCTAGGTTCTGTAGCAACCCTAGCGCCACCTAGTTGGCCTCTACATGACTACTACGACACACGAGTAGCTAGCGCCAGTTCTAATGACACCTGTCACATCGTTCTACACGCCGCTTACAAAGTTTCTCAATGCGGCTGCATAAATACAACTTTCAACTCTGTTCCTTCGGACTTCGGTCCCCAGGCATAACATCTGCCTGGAGAGAGGTCTCTCTATTGTGGCACTCCCCCACAGTTCTAACGCTAAGGGTAAGTAATAGACATCTATCGAGAGGTTACGCCCTTCATCAAATGAAGGCGAAAGATACTCTTACGCTACAGTCAGTTTTACAAGCAACGTAGAAAAATAAACCTTTTTAAAACTAAAATAGGCTGAGGCAAAGGGTAATAGCGTGGCATAAGTTTAATTTTTTTTCCATTAGCTATTAGAAGTCTGTACATGTATGCATTTTTTCTTTTGTGGGATTGAAGCCGCGGGCACGAGCTAGTCTTGAATAAGTAACTGGTAGATTTTTAAATAAATTTAGTAGATAGCATATCAACGATGTACCAGTGCTGCCATCTACGGCGCTTTGAAGTGACTACGTTTTAACTTCCATAGGTTTCTTACTGAACAAGACTGAACCAAATTAAGGACACTACTACATGTTATTAAATAAATGAACCTTTTTAAATAATTCACTCAAAATATAAATGTACTAAAGGCTGATGCAGACTTTGTCTATGAAAATTTTGTTTATTAATTTGCATAATAGATTAAAAGATACACAAACATTATCTCATGTGTCCTCACAACTTTCATGATTTATTTTTAGTAGGATTACATAGAAAACAACACTATTTTATAATTCAATAACAGGTTATTTACATAAGTATAGATAGAAAACATAATTTATCTTGTAACTAATACCTAAATTATCTATTTACTCCAAGGATTTAAATATATTCTCTTTATAATACTTAAGTTCTTCGACACTCTCCAAAATATCATCAATGGATCTGTGTTTGAATTTCTTCTGCGGTATTTTAGAATAGTCCTTTTGGTACCATCTTCTTGCCAGTTCCTTTATTGTACTCACATCAATGATTCTGTAGTGTAAATGACTGTCGACACGAGGCATGTATTTACGTAAGAACAGACGATCCATGTAAACGCTGTTGCCACCCAGTGGGCATTTCTTCTCGGGTGTGTGCATACTGATAAATTCAAGAATTTGTCTTTCCGCATCTTGAAGTGACAGCTTTGATTTGCGGCTGGCCTCCGTTAGTCCACTCTGAAATTTGACATTACATACATAAATCACATCTTTATCCCTTACAGGGTAGACCGAGCCTAAGGTAACAAAACCAAGACCTACAGGCCATATTTAGCATGATTCTGGGCGTATAGGTGGAAAGGGGAATAAAAATAGTGATGGGTTGCTGGCCACATCGCCTATAACATGATTCCAAAGATTTTCGCCCATTCCTTCAATGGGCTTTTACCGTCTGCGCGGGAAGAGAAGCAACTGGTATTTCTATGTTTTTTTTACTCCCGACTAGCATGGACTGAAGAAATTTCTAGTCGGATCACAAATTGAGTTATCTTAGGGGTTAATTGATTAAATTCGGCATTACTTTGCAGAGGTCTGTATTAATGAACAAAAGACATTTAACTTGCCAAGTAACACTGTTCCATTGCCATTGATAAGTTAGTGGATTAGAAGAGTAAATATTTTGATCATCCTGGAAGTTAGCCATTTCAATGTATGTTCTTGACTTCTTGACATAGGTGATATCCAGAAAAATCCAGAAGACATAGGGCAATGATAGACTAGGCGGGCTTTACAGTGTGTCCCAAAAAACACCCAGTTCCAATTTTATTAAAGGGAATTAGGTATGGGCGGTTCCTAACATAAGTATCCACTATTTCATATTTACTGCAAAAAACAGGGGCTGCTCTGAAATTGCATGTTCGTATTGGTTCTAGATATTGATGTAAGCAGAATAGCACAAAACTAACTTTGCATTTCAGAGTACATGAGGTCAGGATAGCCTCTATTGAAAGAAATACAAACAAGAATGTAACTCAATACCTCACCATGTTGTGCGACACACCAGGCTCCCATGTTATCCAAAATGCTATCAGGCTGGTGTATTATCAAGTTAGGACCCATGGCCACCACATTCAACTGGGCATCTGTTACTAAGCAGCCTATCTCCATAATGTGATCCTTCTCAATGTCCAAACCAGTCATTTCCAGGTCGACCCATACTATACGCTTAGCTACTTCTTTGGCTACTGGTACCATATTTTGTTTTAGTTGTTTTTCTGTAATGAAAGTATAACAAATCGATACTTAAGTCAAAGACGATGTAGGAACTACTAGAAACATGGATCTCAACATGCTGGGCTGGATACATTTGCAATGTAAACAGATCATAGTCGATTATATTATACTACTTAGGTTAGGCGGCATTGCCGGCGTACTCACGGCTTGACATAGGTCGAGTGATACTTTTGACTAAATAGTTGACATTTGAAGCTATAAAATTACGAAAACTATACATTTCTGAAAATATATTTAATAACTAACACAAAAAGACCACAAATATATACAACACGCAACCAGACAGAAGTCACTACTGTCTCTACCTCACGCGATACGGCCTCACGCTTTGCTTTACTTACTTTTCTCTTCTTTATTTTTGAATTTTGTGACACAAAATGACAATCAATCAACCTAATCAATTAGTCAACCTAGGAAATTGTGATCAATCCAGTGTTTATTATAAATTGTAATAAAATTGATATTAAAACATTGAATATGTGTAATTGTAAATTGTATTTTCCCTTTCCTTTTCCCTAATTCCCTCCAATACTAAGTATACTAACAAATGTGCTCTGTGGTGCGAGCGACCGAGCGACGCGTGGAGTACTCTGTGGACAGTGTTGCCAGGTGCAGAAAATCAAAGTACGGCCGCAGTAATTAAGGCGGATTTTCATCATAGCTAATTATTGGATTTATTGGACACTCATACGTCTATCGATTGCTTAAAAAAGTGTTCTTACTAAAAATAACTTGTATAACTCAAAGATGGCACGCGTCTCTCTTTCACATGCCTCTTCTTACTTTTCTCTTTCTTTAGTGGTGTAAAGCGAAAAGTGCTGGTCGTGAATTCCAAGCTGCGTATCTGGGCTGTACATTTGGTTGCAACTCCAAAGATAATTAAACATAGTTTCCATCTATGCAATTTATTAAACACCTATGAACCATCACAATGATCCCTTCTCAATGTATAGGTATTTCGGATATAATTTCTTTTTTTATCGCTTTGTAATCGCCAAATTAGAGGAAATAATTAAACTATAGCAACATTTTGCACAATTGCCACAGGTAAATAATAAGAAGGGACAAGATGAAATGGTTATCATTGTTAAATGGCAAAATGGGGTAAATTTTAATGTTGACCAATCTGCGAATTTGCTCACTGAGTCTGTGGGCACATAGTCTTCTCATTCTGAAATGAATTAGTTTAAACCATACTTGATCATTAGTTTGAATTCATTCATTTCACACGTCTTAAAATAATACAGATGTTTTTCACTAAAATTAGTGTGACCTTGACCTATCGTTAGATATCGGAAAATTTTCAAGCTTTGATTGGCAACAACAGAATCATACGATGTGTGTTTTATATGTCTTGTCTGTGCAGCATTTTCCTCACGATTGTCATGGTGTCTAAAGGTTGATTTTGTTTTTATTGTATTTTTCATTCATATAACGATATAATATACCTTTTGAAAGGTAAACATGAACAGAATAATTTCGAGTCCTTGTCGGTGCCTAAAAATATCATGTAAGTACTTAATGCCTTCTGAAATACCTAAGAATAGTGAATATTTCATAACCTCTACCTTCGGGCGGATGAGACTTCTGATTGATTAGTTTGTGGTTTTCGTTGTAACGTTATTTAGTTTTGCAATTAGTTAAAATATGTAACATTATTTACGGTGTCCGATTATGACACGTTAAAAGATAATATTGCGATTGTTTATTTTCGTATTTTATTGCAACATATATATATGCGATGTGTTGATACTGGCCATGGTTCACCACTTTCAAACATCCCACTCGGGCTGTAATAAAAACTATAAATTAACAGACTTGTTATTAAAGTCACTAACGTACGAACATGTTTAGATTAGTAAATTTTATTGTACAGAATTATTATGTAATTTCATTGTACTTTTTACATCAAGTACTTCATGGAATTTGTTTGTTTTAGCAATAATATGGGAAACCTCACAGTTTCGAAATTTTTCACACATCAAATATTCAAGAACCTTATCCTATTATGGGATTCAGCCGGATGAGCCTCGGTTTGCCTTAATGCAACGGCCAGTGAATGCCGGGTTGTCATACATTCCTCCTAACTTCAGAGGAATAGCCACAACATCTTGCTACTATGACAAGGAACCACTAAAACCCTCCTCAAAAGTTGAAGCCACAGTTGAAACAATAAAGAAAGGCATAGAAGAAAAAGAAAAGCTACCCAAAACAGATGTTGTTAAAAAGAAGAGTTTGAAGGAACGCATTATGAATGAGCTCAGGCATTATTATCATGGATTTAGGCTATTTTTCGTAGAAATAAAGATCTCCACAGGTTTATGCTTTAGTATACTTAGAGGGAACTCTTTGACCAGACGTGAGCATAAACTGCTCATTACAACAATTGGCGACTTGTTCCGTATGGTTCCATTTATAGTATTTATAGCTGTGCCTTTTCTAGAATTTACTTTACCTCTCTTTATTAAATTATTTCCGAATATGTTACCATCTACTTTTGAGAGTAAAGATCAGAAGGAAGCTAAGTTAAAACAGCACTTGAAGGTCAAACTTGAAATGGCCAAATTCTTCCAAGAAACACTAGATCAAATGGCTCCACAAGCGAGTAATCGGCATTCAGAACTGGCAAAAGAGTTTCAGACTTTTTTCAATAGAATTAGAACTTCAGGTGACGTGGCCACTAGTGAGGAGATAATGAAATTCTCGAAACTGTTTGAAGACGAAATTACGCTAGATTCACTGCAGAGGCCACATCTTATTGCTCTATGTAAAGTATTGGGTGTGACATCTATTGGAACAGGTGCCATGCTCCGTTTTAATCTTAGGATGAAGTTGCGATCTCTGGCAGCTGATGACAAAATGATAGCCAAGGAAGGTGTAGACAGCTTGAACTTCAGTGAACTGCAACAGGCTTGTCGATCAAGAGGCATGAGGGCTTACGGTGTCTCCGAAGAAAGGCTACGAAAGGAACTAAGGAACTGGCTGGACCTGTCCTTGAATGAGAAAGTGCCACCTTCCCTTTTGCTCCTGTCCAGAGCATTGATGGTGCCGGAACATGTCCCGACAAGTTACAAGTTAAAGGCTACCATCTCAGCATTGCCTGACGCCATTGTTACTCAGACTAAAGCTGCTATTGGAGAGAAGGAAGGCAAACTTGACTTTAAGGTATGTTTCGTTTTTTTTCAGCTTAAAAAACTTTCGTATTGACTTTATTTATACATTGCATTATGATTCGAGCTAGACATTGGCATCTATATTAATAAATTCCATATCAATATTGGTTGTACCTATATAAAATGTATATGTAGAAATACAAGTATGGTTACAACTAAATGGCTGTTCATGGGATGAGATTGATGTAAGACACATTCTCAGCTGAATTCACAATGGTGGAACTCATGAGCTTCAAATAGAGTTGTAATTGTAACTAATTTAGTACAAAGTAATTATTTATTTAAGTCACATGATGAAGCCGAAAACAGTTAGAGTTCAATAAACCATTTAAATTACAATTTTCTCCACATTCCCGCATTCACCTCCGTTAACCTCCGCATCGCATCCGCGGCGGCGAAACTCGTCACCTCTACATCTGCCTCCACCTCCGCTAGGATGGTCTCCGTAACAATCCTACTCCGAATATATTTTTTTTATCGAATTCCAGGCTAAAATCGAAGCTATAAAACTTGAAGAGCTGAGAATTAAAGAAGAAAAACTGGAGTTGCTGGAAGCTGAGAAAGAGAAACAGATCCTGGAAGCTAAGAAGAGAGAGAAGGAAGAACTTACAGACAAAGCCCCCATTATTGATGTGCAACTTGAACAAATTGCTGTTGACCCAGCTCCAGTTATAGCTATTGATAGCACAAAGCCCAGGTCTGAGGAAGGTCTGTCTGGCAAAGATATTGAGGTCATTGAAGATGCTTTAGAAAAATTAAGTGAGTACAATTGCATTATTCCACAAAATAATAAAGATCTGTGTGATGTTGCCTGTGTTAAAACACATTGAACATTCAATGAAATAAAGCCATTCAGTCTCGAAATCAGATGAAAAGATTCCATGTTAAAAACCGAACAATAATACCTACGTAAATATTTGTATGAAGATGAAAGCATTCAGTTTGGTGAGCGTAATTGGCGCTAAGCCATTACAGGAAGTTCAAGTTCGTTACTAAATTGCTGTAGCAATATTTTGCTGATGCTTGCCAAAATGATTTTGAGAACCGTGCAATGACTGATAACTATTTAAAGAATTCTCTCTAGGCCTTACGCGTGTAAGGCGTCACGGAGTTATATGTAAATTTGTTCTAGTTAAATTTAAGTTTAATAGGATTCTTTTTTTTTCAAAATTGCGTAATTTGAATAATTACTTGATATTATGAAGAGTCAGAAATAAAAGTCTTCATTCATGTGAACCTCATTGCACTGTTATGATGTTATGCTGTCGGCTTATGTGGCTTGAAGTTGCTTAGGTACATAGTATTTAACGATCGTGTGGCAGAAATGTTGAAAGATCGGCGACTGAGATATAGAGTAGAAATACTAGAAATCTTTGTAGCACACAATCACGGCATTCATGGACGTTTTACCATCCCACATGTTACATGCTTTCTTCTTCCATGATGCCATGATGAAATTTAGTTATTCTTACCACCATATTCGTCTCCTACGAATTCTTATGCCCCGTCGTTGGGACTTCGCGTTTTAATATGTGAGGGCTTGCTTACCTGTCAAGTTGATGATGATTATATTGTGTATATAATTTGACGATAACATATTCAAGAAGATGACGAAATCATGATTAAACAAAGTTACATTACAGCCTATTAAATCAACTCAGAAAAATGTTCACAAAAGAAGGACCACCATAACATACATAATAAAATAACATAGAAAAGTCCATTGGAAATTGTGCCTTATTGTTTAAGGTTTTAGATCCAATGGCTTTTGTCTTTTTTTATATACATGAGTAATCAGTGTTAGTTTAGTTACATTATTCATACGGTATAATAGATTATCCAAGGTCATTTCACTTGCGAATAAATACATGTATGTCATAAGGCTGAAAGTGGGTTGTGTTATCAGTAGCCTGATAAGGAAACTTCCTTGTTGCCATAACATTATCTGCATCAGAATTATCACCCCTATCCATTAGTTCGTCGAGTCTATTTATATTACTTAATCCTTAATGTTTCATATTTTATGACATAATGTCCAATAAGTTCCTGAACTCACATTACAAAATTATTATTTATTATAACCAAGTTGTTCTTTTTATTTAGGCATGACATTAAAATTTTAATTCTCAACATGGTACCTAATGTAAGATTTCGGATAAGCAGCGAATAATAGAATCACCGTGACAATGTAATGCATTTCTGCATAAACATAGCGCATTTAGCATATCAAATTTAATCAAACATGCATGCAAACTATTCAAAAAATGTAGCAGAGCTGATATACCTGGCTCTCAAACATTCTGCTGAACTTAAGATAACGAAATCTTATTATTTTTCCAGCTGAGCAAAAGAAATCTCTGCTTCTCGAAAAGGAGAGTATTCAGGAGCTGAAGGCAGAGCTTTCTGAGTACAGTGAAGATGTCAAAGAGATGCACGAGATTGTAAAGACAAAGCAGGCAGACATTAAACTGACCAAGGGTGCCCGAAGGTATTATTAGTTTTATCAGTTTTGTTTAGCTTTTCCTCGTTTGAGATTGCCAGGGCTACTAGGCCGATTGCCACTTTCTCGATTTTGATAGGTTTTACATGCAACTGTTAAATTGCTTGAAACAATTATAGATGGGGCACTGTATTGATGGTAAAGTATGGAAGTTATGATGTTTTCGTAATTTATTAACGGGCGAGGAATCACGTTATAGGCGATGCGGCTGACAACCCATCACTATTTTGATTTCCCTTTCCACCTATACGCCTTGAATCATGCTAAACGTGGCCTTAAGTTTTTGTTTCCTTTGGCTTTGTCTATCCCGTAAGGGATAAAGACGTGATGTATGTATGTATGTATGTTAAAATGGTTACTTGATCCATGGCTTGACTAAAGATAATAGAGAGATTTTGATAATTTTAATAATTGTAATACTTAAAAAACTCTTGCGACTTGATTGTCGAATCTCCCTTTCATATACAGATACCGAAGCTTGGCGTACAGAACATTAAGATAACGTATCTTTATCTCAGAGATGAGATCTAGCTAGATCGATTTTCTCGCCCCTAAAAACCCCATTATTGTTAGAGATGAATTAACAAATGCATAAACAAATGTAATAAGAATTGGTCATTTAAGTATGTTATAGAGAAAGATAAGATTTTTGAGCGTCCTAAGTACATGTCAATATTGCTATTACACTATACATATATTACACCTGCTCGACAGATGAACTAGGTTGCTTTTTATGATTTATTTTACGGCAAACTCGTGAATATGGTTTTCCAAGGTGACCTCTGTCGAGAATTTGGCCGGACTACACGAGTTTAAAGGTCTATCTTATTACCAGTTTTTTCTCCATCGTAGATAGATAAAGCCAAGATAACCCTTGCACAGGCTTGTCTAGAGTATTTATGAGACATGGACACCCCACCCCGCCTGATAATCTATCAATAAATGAGTCGATAACATGCGTTTATAATGATAATCTTGAAAAAAACTTCCTTTCGTCAACATCATCGTTTGGATGAAAACGTCTAAACTGAGATCGAGAGGAGATAAAATGAGACTAAATTAGAATTTCATCAAAAACATATTTTTTTATGCTAAACCGGAATAATACGCGTGTGTAGACACGCGTATTATTTTCCGTTATGTTATCGGCATCCTGGCTAATATCTTTAAGTATTATTGTTGTTGTTAGCCTTGCGAGATAGGTACACTCGTCTGTTTGAGGCACCCATGACATCATCGGTGAGAAAATAGAAAAATCTCCATTCAGAAATCGATTTTTAACGGAAAACATTATGGTCCTTTTTAAGTCAAACAAGGGTGTTTACCCTTGTTTAATATAGTTTTATTCGAACCTGCTAATCCTACTCAAATTATAAATGCGAAAGTTAGTGAGGATAACAGCAAAAAATAATGTATTCACAGATTGTACCGAGCTGTCAACAACATGATCGGCAAACTGGACACAGTACTAGTTGAGCTGGAGGATAAGGAGAAAGCGTTGCAGAAAACGTTGGAGCAAACCAAATCTGAACCTCAGAAGGCCAAGGAACAGTTGATCCAGATCGATGAACTCATGCATTCCATTAAAAGCCTACAGAAGGTTCCCGATGAGGCGAAACTGAAGCTGATACAGGATGTATTGGGAAGGTTGGATGACGACTTTGATGGGCAGTTGAAGATTGACGATGTGCTTAAGGTATTGTATCTTGGTTTATTATGTTCTTCTGTACAAATCGCTGGCTAGTCCTAAGGTAAAATCTGTTGCGTTGCTTAAAAGATCTAAACGTTTATATGCGCAATTTTATGATTTGATCTTATAGAATATAAGTTTTGGCGTCAGTAAATTATCCAAAAATTTGCCATTCAATCCCAAATACCTATAAAATTAGTTATAGATGTAACCGCCATAAGATATAATATCGAAATGGTCAAGTAGCTCAAAAATATCTGAATACTTGATTATGATCTATGACAAAAAATCATGGTCGAGAATTTTTGGCAATTCTTCTCATGTTTATATTTTATTTTATTACTATTACTTAAAATTAAATGCATGACGTAGGTATACCTGCTTATACCATCGTTACCATCTAGCATAGTTTTTTTTTTTCTGTGTAAAGCACCACATTAAACTTGATACTCCACTTTTAAATGATAATGACCTCATTATGGGAACTGTCACGCAAAGCATGATGCGTTGGCAATGTATATTGAACTCGGTACGATGCCAACACGAGACCTAGCTGTTGAATCAACATTTTTTTAAAACGTGACAGATTTTTCCTTTATAGTTTCTCGGGATTTCCATATTCAATTCAAAAAAATATTTTGCCGCCAAGGGCTCTTTTACACGTCTTTTTTTTAAACTAACTTCTGCATTCGGAAAGACGATAATTGTCAAGAAGAATTCTAATTCATTTACAATACTTAAACTCTACTTAACTTATAAAAGGATTCATAACATGTTGTTCTAGTCATTGTCATTCACGTTTTTCTACAGTTAGGTTTATTTTTATGTAACAATGTGAGTGGTTTTATTACTTGCACGCTTTCTTGGGAAACGCTATAAACTCCAACCATAATTTTCCATTGGTTTGGTTTGGTCACGTAGAGCGGATGGATGAAAGTAGATTAACTAAACAGATCTATATGGGGAGTGTGAATGGTAACGTTGGGAGGGGAAGACCTAGACGGACGTTTCGAGACCAAATAGGAGACGTTTTGGAAAAAGGTCAGGTCAGGAGTACCCGAAACCGACGAGCATGTATGAAGAGATTGATGAATGTGGATGAAGCGAAAGAAGTATGTCAGGATCGTAGCAAGTGGAACAAAGTAGTCTCTGCCTACCCCTGTGGGAAAGAGGCGTGACGGTATGTATATGTGGCGTCGTTCAAGGAAGGCTTGAGGAAGATATGGCTCACACCATCTCCTTAGATATTGTGTGTACTCTTATTGTATTTTGTATGTATGCATGTGTGTAATGATATTTAGTAGTTTTTTATGTTTTTTATGTTTTGTTTATTGTGCTTAGATAAGTACGCTCTATTGTGGCTTTCACTATCTGGAATTTTAAACCTTCACTTTGTCGGTCCCTCGTTTAATGCTCCTCTCATCTACTCAAAGGTTAACTGGTAGAGATCCCTTATAGGGATAAGTTCGCCTTTGTGCATATATTAATGTTTTTTCTTTTTTTGTGAATTGTATCTGTTTCTTTATATTTGTACAATAAAGCATTTACTTACTTACTTACTTACTTACTTATATGTATGTATAATTTCCAGATGTTGGAGATAATAGGCAACGAGAATGTGAATCTGTCAGAGAAGCAGATGGCCGAGCTGATCGAGTTGCTCGATAAGGAGGAGATTCTCGAGGTGGAGAGCAAGATACAGAAGGCGCTGGAGAAGGCCGCCACCGCCGCGAAGGAACAGAAACCGGCGGAAGCTCAGGGAAAGGTAATTCATTGAATGTGTCATTATATGGAGATCCTTGTCTCTGAACAATATCAATCATTTTCAACATGAAACTACCGTGAGACTCAATCATAATTACACATAAACGGATAACTCACGTATAACGAGTTGGAAAACTGTCTTGAATATTGACCGAACGGTGAGTGTGAGCGAACCTTTACGGAGTGACGTGATCAGTGTTGTGTGCTGCCCGACATTTGACAATAATAAAAATGACGATGAAAACGAGGGTAGTTGTGCGCCGCTGTCAGTTGCGTCGAACAGCCGCGCGAGCAGAGCGCTGGCGCGCAGTGTTCGTGTCGCTGCCGCCGGGGCGAGCGCTCTTGGAAAAAGGACTTCGAAATAGTCCGAAACATGTCGAGCATCACTCGACTTTTATACGTGAGATATCCGTTTATGTGTAATTATAATATCAATCATTGTTTACGTAAGGTCGATTTTGACCATTTTCTCTTTATGTTACGGCGTATATTATGCATAAAAAATTACCTATATTGCATACATTATGACGTCCACACTTTTACTGCTGAGTATATTTCTCGAACCCCCCACATGTCTGTTCTCTACTGTGGTTTATGTGATTTAAAAAGGGGATTTATTTTCTTTGTTATCCCAAATGGCGTGTGAAAATTATCAAAAAAAAGTTTGTAAATTTCATTAACCATCTCACACTTGCTAAAATTTGCAATTAAATACGACTGAAACAACCTTAATAATAAAGTCTGCAAACTTTTTTCGAAATGCTCCAGAATACATAAAGCAGCACAAAACTGCTGCTTATTTGCGTGTAGACAGCTTAATGTCCAGTTGAATATAACAAAGGATTCCGCCAGTATAGATATGTGTTTACTATAGGGCTATAACCTAAATATACCTACGTCATGTCAAAAATAATGGCAATAAGCCAACAAGTTCAATGCCACCTTTTACACACGTCAGACATCGTGGCGGCAACGTGACTGTGACATGAAAGTCTAGTCCGCTCTGTGAGCCTAAAGCTCGCATTAAAATTATAATTTTAAAACAATAATCTACCGCCCCGTTCAGTCTAATGATGTTTAATAGGAGAGTGAACAGGACGGTGATACGAACTTCGATTGGGAGTGGTAAAAAGTATCGCATCAAAAAGATGTAAAAAGATGAAAGTCTCGCAACGCAGTTCTTAAGACACCACAAAAAAAATGGAATAATGTTAAACAAAGTCGGTTAATTTAGTCAGCACCGGGGGATGTCTAAATTGGCCTATTGTCTGTTGTGCGCCCAGATGTGGTGGAAGAACACAGGAAGATCCCCTTGTTCTTTCCCCTTTTTCTTTCTCTTCCTCTTTATTCTTTCCCCGCGTCTCACACTGCCCCCATCTGTCAATCATGTTTTTTTTTTTTTTTTTTTATATATATGAATAGGAAGGCAAACGAGCAAGTACGACTATAGTAGAATATTTCTGTACTTAGATAGGTATGCTTTAGTATAGATTGTCTATTTAAAGAGTATATTTAAGATAGCTTTTAAAATCGGCTATTCAATGAATTACAGATCAATCAGCTGAAATTGAAGAAGAAAATATAAATGCCTTTTAAATTCATTAGTTTTACTTTATTTTCGAAAACAAATGAAGATCACACGGAAAGAGTAAGTCGCCCTATTGTAGAAATTGACTTGTAGTTTTGTTTTTTTTATTTGATTTTATTAAATTTTTTATTTTATTTGGTAACCAATAATCTACAACTAACAGGGCGTAATTTCATAGAAATAATGTTGAAGTAGTTCTGTCCAGTAGTGGTTGAAATAAGTAATCCTAGATCTAAATCTGTAAGCTTATTGTCTAACTCGCTCGCAATCACCATCGTGTTCATATTGACATTTCTTGTATGATTGTGGCAGCTAGCTGATTCCGATGCCAATTGTCAGCCCATACATGAACTGTCTAAATGAACACGATGGCGATTGCGAGCAACTTAGATAATAAGCCTACTGGTTGTTAAGCGTTTAAATCTCGATCTAACAACTCTTTCCATGGGGCCTTCATATAGGGATGTACGAATAGGTTGATCCTTGAATTTGCAGTAACCCTCGCACAATAAGCAACTTTATATCGTCATCGCCTCTTTTTTGTTAACATATTTGAATATACCCGCCTTTATATCATGTATTTAGTTTTCGACCATGGCTTTGGCCTCCTTGCAGAACTCGTTGTCCCATGGGAATTTTGCAAAAACCTCCCATTTTCTTATTCCATCAAAAAGGGAACCTCTATGCAAATTTTCAGCATCCTAGCTCCCAAGACTTTGGACTGGGCATTATTATTTTATTATACTCGTATATTCAACAAAATACGAGTAACTAACTACGTTTATTTAGTTTTCAGTGTACAATTTAACATTCCAGGGTCTATTTGATTTAATCCGAGAGGCGCAAAAGCGGCGGGAAATGAAGAAAGCTGTAGAGAAGTTTAGCGAAGAGCCGACGATTCCCAAGGGCGAAGGCATCGTCAAGAAGCCAGAGGACAGCAGTAAACGGCCAGAGAGCCACTGAGCTTAACTTTTAACTTAGTCAAGTTGTAAATATGACGTGCGTGGATGGCAGATACTCTGGAGTCTGTCTTTTTGCCGGTTTGTGAGATAAACTGGCAACAATGGCGGCGGCGATCGCATCAGATGTTATTTAATTAATATACAGTTTTCAACAATGTTAATGCCTGACGGGACCGACGAAACCGGTTTGAAAAAAAAACCACATTTCTTAGGCTTTTCTCTACCAATTACCTATATAAAAAATGAAATAATGTTGGCTAAATAAACTCGATTCGTCATATACCGGTACCTTATATGCTTTTCAATTTCAATTTAAGATTTATTAGGAGTTATGATCGAATAGCTGGGTATCGTCATTGAAAAGTGTATAGGTTTGTTTTGGTCTCGGCTAAAAATACATATAATTCATTGCTACACTACTAAGAAAATTAACGACGAATCCTTTTGTGAAACGTCAACTTTGTCTTATGTGGGATATAACGTAGCTGTTATGTAATTAATGTGTTTCCCTAATGACAATAAGCATTTGTAAACATGTTATCAGTCACATTTGCATGTAAATAAAATTTACACAACTCATTCGTACTTATCGTACCGTAAAAGCTTGTTATGAGAGTCGCGTCTTTATTTATTTCGGGTTCGTATTTATCGATTTTAAAGTTTTATTTTATTGTTTATGCATTTCTGTGATCGCTATTCTGTCTTAAGGCTATGTTATGTGAATCAATGTCTAGTAAAGCATGGTTCGATTATCAAAGATGACGACCATACTGCGTCACTCACTGCACTACAATAACAAACAGTACAACTATTCTATAAATAATAGTTACTAGTAGGTACTTATAAGCTGTGACGTAGCATTGCATACCCAGTCTCTATTCTAAATCGTTTGTAACTCTATAGCTGATTTCAGCTGTTTTTGAATCACCTTCATCACAATGAATAGAGACCTTGATATTTGAGTTTCCCTATGCTGTTTGTTATTATGTCATGATTGGAATTAGTCTCGTGCAGGAAACATGCTGTTGCACAAATTATTTGGTGTCCGAATACGTTGGTATATTATTTTTGAGGCACCAACGTGTGTTCAAATTGTGTTTAAATGTATTCTATGTCTCGTCTAGTAGCATTTAAAATGCGAAATTATGTATAGCATAGCAACATATAGAGGATGTATTTGTAATATTTAATTTCTGAAGAGTTGTCAATAATCCTCATGGTAAATGTGATTCTTGGCTGTCTGTACTTTAAGCTGCTCTGCATCTAGTACATCTAAATGAAAAATTACACTCATTAGGTATACAAACTGCCTCCAGATTGCTTTTTAGTAACTGGCCTTAAAAAGTTAATAATCATCGTAATGAAAATTGGATTGTAATTGTTAGATGTGCTGGGGATACCTTGAACTTACATTGATGTAAGAAAATAAAAGATCATTTATATAAACACTTTGTTTTTTTTGTTTTGGTTTTATATGCAGCGTCGTAGGTAGATGCGTTTGCGGATGTTGCGGTTTTTGTCGCTTTAGTTTTTCCTTATCCAACGGAAAATGATTAAAAATAAAAGTATCCTGCTTCCCTGTGTTATAAACTGTGTGTGCACATTGCAAAGAGATCGGCAAAACGTTGGCAAATACCTTTTTTAAATTAGTTTTGCACATTTGTAGGCATTAAACGTTGAGGCAAGAAGTACAAATTTAATTATAACAAATACAAGTAACTACAATAAAATTAAGTGGCTATCGTGGTGGTCGCTGACAGCTTTTCTTAGTTGAATAGGCTATGTAGATACGTTAAGGTAGGAGAGTGTCATAGTCGTATTCACTGTTTCTTTCTGTCAAACAATAAAGAATGAGGGTAAAAAGAGATGGTGAATGCTATCGCGAGCGTACGTGCGTTATACAATAAGTCTACAGTTCTGCAAAGCTGTAAGGCTCTAATATTGCCGGATTCTGCAATACAATACAATGGCGCTTTATTAAGCGACACAAAAGCACAAATATCGTCGTAGTTTCGAGAGCTCAATATATCAAGTAAGTTGTTTATAATTATTACTATTTTGCATGCTCTACTCTTCAGAACAATAGTCTGATTTACACACGCATTTATTCACCTAAACAAATATTGTTTTGTATGTTAATCCTGTGCTGATTGAAATTGAAAACTGCGTTAACATGCCAATTATATACATGTATAACACTGGTAGAAAAATATAAAAAAAACATTGTAAACATAATTATGTAGCAATTAGGTGTAGAACTGCTGTCTAATCGAACACGTTTTAGACTTGCTTATAATTAACTAGCGACCCGCCCCGGCTTCGCACGGTATATTATGCATGTATGATACATATAAACCTTCCTCTTGAATCACTCTATCTAATAAAAAAAACCGCATCAAAATCCGTTGTGTGGTTTTGAAGATATAAGCATACATAGGGACATAGGGACAGAGAAAGCGACTTTATTTTTTACTATGTAGTGACTATGTAGTGATTCGTCATCTCATCATCTCCAGCATACGTCCCACTGCTGGGCACAGGCTTCCACTCAGAATGAGTGTGAATTGGGGACTTCACACGAATTATTGAATTGCTTCGCATGTGTGCAGATTTCCTCACGATGTGTTCCTTCACCGAGAAGCTCATGGTAAATTTCAAATGTAATATCGCACATAAAAAAAATTCAGAGAACACAAGTGCAGTGATAGATATACACGTATCAGCTCAAAGAGCTGCTAGTGTATTATTTTAAATAATAATAATAATAATAAATTCCGAAAACTTGAGGTGCGAGCCCGGGTACGAACCTACGACCCAAGTAGCAAAATTTACTCTTGTAGCTATTCTAAGATTATGTCTTATAAAACTCCTATTGTAATACCACATTTGGGCGCACTTTATAGGAGGATTTAGTCTTACAGCCTACTTATTATTATCCTATGATATAGTGCAAGTAATCTTACAGAAGCAAGGATTAAGTCAAATCAATCCTACAACGATTCATCCTATATGTACTGTTTCTATGATATTTGTAAGACTAAAACACCTATTGGAGCATTAACCATGACACTAATAGGAGTAAACGTCTTACAAAATGCGCTTATAAGATCAAAATCACATACTCTAATAAAAGCATTATAAAATGCACTTAAAAGACTATGTGTCTGAAAAGAGTCGTATAAAGTTATCCTATAAACGTTCTGTAGTCTATGTAATGGGAGTAAAGTATCTTATAGCTTAAATCGTCTTATAAGATGCAGATATGAAACTATTACTCTTAATCAGGAGCTTTATAATACAACTATAAGAATTTTCCTACAGCAGATTTGAAAAAACTTTTATAAAACTGATATAAGAGGTATTAGTCTTACTATAGGAGTACTTTGCTACTTGGGGAACCTCTGCTTGAGAGGCCACAGGTCAAACCACTATGCTAGCACGGCTTTTTCGGGTCACGGGTCAATCACCGGTCAGTCCGACGTAAATAATAATAATAATAAATTGTTTATTTTCAGGTAATCACCCATAGAAATTACATAGTCACATAGTTACAAAATTTTAAAAATTACAAAATAAAAAATGTGTAGTCAGCTAAAGGAATTCTTAACCACTTTATAGTTCAATAAAAGTGGTGGTCAGTGGTAGCTACGGCTAGGCGAGTGGTACCATACAGTCAGCGTCATGAATATGAAACATCCAAGGTAACCAAAAAGTTGCGCACGCCTTGATATTCCTAGTTATGGTGTACCGAACTATTTGGCTGACTTATGTATGCTTCAAACTATAAAACTTATAAATAACACTGAATATGTTTTTATAATAAAGCCGACAAACGGGCAAGGGGTCCACCTGATGTTAAGCGACCACCGCCGCTCATAAACACCGAGAGTACCAGTAGGACTGCTGGTGGGTTGCCGGCCTTGTAAATAGTGATACACCCGCCTTTTAGTGGATGAGAGAGGCAAAATGCTTGATTGCTGTATCTGTAGACATGCTGTGTGTCAGTCCCTAATTATTTAATCAGGTACCTGTACAATACAAGGAATGATAAGTAAGTACCTAAGTAAATGCTTAATTGTACAAATATAAAGCCGTAATGCAAAATACAAATACCTACCTAAATGAACGGAGAACAAAAAGTTATTTAGTACTGTACTTCAGTCTAAGTCTCAGATAAGTCTAAATTCGAAAAAGTAAGTAAGTACATACCTACAGCTGCTGTGAGTAAATGGCTATCTACTTCATTTTCATTAGCTTTTTATTCTAGAAGAAAGAAAAAAGAAAAATAACTTTGCCATTCAACGGTAACATAAAGCGAAACACGTCTGAAGAGCGCAAGTTTTAGATCATTGACCTTGCTAGGACATTTTGCTCGAGTCTTTGTCCTTATTTTCATGAGGCCAATCACCGAATGACAAATATACCCAAAAACTGAATTTTCGCGGTTAAAGATGGCGTGCCAAACTTGCATATCCTGTCTACAGGCCACATACCATTGGATATTGCATACTAACAGCAGCCAATCAAATTGTAGTTGTAGTATTTCCACCAATTACAAACAACTTGAGACGTAGTCATGGGCTATAAGTCGGCCATTTTTGAAAACGTGATCTTGTGATTGGCTAACAAGTTGTCTATTCCAATCTTTCTGACGAGTTGCGCAAAAATTAGCATTTTTGACTCTCACTTATCGCGGCTGCCATGTTTTTTTTCATGTGGGGTGTGTGTGTATAAAATATAACATGTTAATTTAACCCCATAAATACTATTACAGGTAAGTTGTGATTGTTTTCAGCTGTTGCTTTCCTACAGACATTACGGAAGCAAGTCGCTCGTCCTTAGTGAAAGTGCATCATGTAATACTGTCACCTCTTGTGAAATTGCATCGTATCTCTCGTTTGAGTGACTGTGACTCAGTGAAAAGTAATCACAATAGAGGGTACGTGCTTGTCGTGATTTGCTTTGTTGTTAAACGGGATAGAATGGCCTTTAGAAGTGACGATACCAGAAGGCTCGGTCTTAACGTACTCGTACTTACCCTCGGCCTGTGTGACGTTTTGGCGCCATCGACCCATTTAGCGCGGCCGACGGTAATGGGTTTTAATTCTTCGTACCGATGAATCCCAGTGACCTTTGTACATAAATAAACATCACGTGTTCACAAAAATAAATAAAGAGTTTTATGTTGCAGATTTAAAGGGGGTGCACCCAGTGCGTCATTTGCTACAATAGCTAGTGACAATGCGACTACACATGCATTAGACGCGGAACCGAAACTAAAATCGAGCCGCAAGCAAAGAATACACCAAAGAAATTAATGATGTATTAGTACGAAGGTATTCTAAAGGATCGATTTTTTTCACACGGCCCACGGCGACTGTAAAATGGACCTTCGATTTTTGAGCATTAAGATGGTGTTAAATAACGACAGAGAGTATCCCGGGCAGAATGCGTAAGCACAAGAAACAGAGCCAGGCGCGCGCCTGCTGGCCTGCCACCCAAGATCACCAGACTCCGCACTCCTTCATCTGATACCTACACAAGCCACGCAGGTAAACATTCTTGCTTGTTAATTCATCTTTTTACCACAGATGCATGCATGCAAACTTCTTGAGTAATGACCTTGGGGTGGTTGCCAATTTAACATTTCGTTGGTAGTAAATACTTACTTCTTGTCACTCAATACTCAAGAAGTTTTCTGATATCTGTCTATGTACCTCTCATTACCTTCTCGATAAACATTTTATAGAAACCGACAACGGAACACAAGCATTTTGTAAACATTGCTAGAATTTAGTAGTGGGTTGTACCTATTTTACACAGGTGGTCCTTAAATAGTAATAAACCTGCAATACATCTTGTAAAAAGCAGAGTAGAAGAATATTCCCAATATGCTTGTGATCAGTGTTTTCAGGGCACTAAATTTGTAAGGAATAAATCGTGAAATAAATCACCAATCACACATTTAAACATAATTATGATGTTAAATTTAACTTTAATTTCAAGCATCCATAAAATTTCTGATTGGCTCTTAGATGTTTTTATTTTTAAATGTGCATAGTTAATTGTGATGTTTGGACATACATACACAAATCACATCTTTATCCTCTATGGGGTAGACCGAGCCTAAGGTAACAAGACTTATAGGCCACATTTAGCAAGATGCTGTGGGCGTATAGGTAGAAAGTGGAATCAAAATAGTGATGGGTTGCTAGCCGCATCGCCTATAACATTATTTCTATGATTTTCACCCATTCCCTTGATGGGCTGATGTTTTAAACTTTAAATTAAATTCTCCCTTCTCCTCCAGGCTACTATTGCCTTCTTACTTTACAATAATATTGTTACATTAATTGTATTTACTCAGATTTGACCCTGTCTTTTAATGAAGGTGCAACCTTGATCAGGTAAAGTGCAAAGGTGTTGCATGATGCATATAAACTTACGGACAACAGATTTTCTTAAATAATGGTGCAGAGAAGTAGTAATTGCACAGGATTACTGGACCATATTATAGCTGAATAGTTCTCTACAAATGAAATGTGAGGGACAAACTAATATCCAAAACAGGGAAAGACTTGCATTTTAATTCATTGTATTCTTTTTTTGCTATCAAGAGGGATATGCAGTGCTCAGTTTTGGAAAGAAACCTTAATGGTTGGAACATAGTGAAGATGGTTAACAATGTTAAGAATACTTGCAAAAAGGTCGGTTCCATATCTTTAAGCATTGTATTGGTATGTCCATAGGCAAAGTTTTGTTGCGGTGTGCATTATTGCGCTTTTTTGATAGTTGAAATATATTTGGGTATGTTTTTGCACATGCATATATCCTTATTGCCTATGGAATGGTAGCACATTCTGCTGTTCCCCTTGATTTGATTGCACACTAGTTTGGGAGTATTGTTCCTTTGTTCCGTCTGTTTCATTGTATGGAGCTGCATATATAATTTATGTACATAATTTATCCATGCATCATTTTGTGTATTAATTCACTATATTTATTTATATTTCCATATGCTTTGTAGTGTGCCAGTATTATGAATATAAAAATCACACACAATTAATTATATGTAGAATAGATTTGCACTTCATCACTTTAGATATAGAAAAACATGTAGGATATAGATATATAGTAAACTGCTCGTAATGCCTACATACAAAGAACATTTCGTCATAATTCGAAATCACGACACAAATTTGAATAATATCTTTATCTGCCATTTTCAATGTCAGCAATCAGTTATATTATTTTTAACACCTGGTGCTACTGGTACAATTTTGAGATTGTTGATATTTCAAGATTTATTTATATAAAAAAAATAACTCATAATTTCTATTATTTCCAGGGTTACAATCTTGACAACATTGTTGATCAACAGTGCACAAGATTTCAAGAAGTCACAGAACAAGATAGTGTGTTACAAGTAGGCATGCCCACTTGTTCTTTTGATCAAACAGAGGCTGTCCGTCGATATTACGCTGCATTCCCGGCGCTAAAGAAAGGCCAAGAGTCGCCCCTGCAGTACTATCTACCCCCTCCAGCCTGGTGTCGCAAAACTGACACAGATCTAAAATCCAACATGCAAAGCGAACTATCAATCATTTCGAAAGAATGGAATTCCAAAAACAAGAAGTTCTCCAGCGGTAAAGAGCGTCGCAATTCGTACCACGGCCAGCGAAAGAACGGGAAGAAGAGGTGCAACAGCTACAGCCGATCCTTCGAGAGCAAGGAGAGCCTACCGGAGTGGGTCACGCACGAGGGCGTGTGGGACATGGAGGCGCAGGACCCCGTGAAGGAGTTCATCCGCGCGCTGGCGCTGGACGAGGGCTACGGCACCTGCGAGAACACCGTGACGGACGAGCTGGCGCGCGCCGTGCCCGACCTGGCCGGGCTGCCGGCGCTGGCCGACCTGCCCGGCCTGACCGAGCTGGACCTGCCGGCCGTCTGGCCGCCCGCGCAGCCGCCGCCGCCCGCCGACCAGGACCTCTACGCCAAGTTCGAGGCCAAGTTCGACCGCAGCATCGAGGCGCTCTGGGACGACCGCAACGACACGCCCGACGACGACTACCAGGAGTTGCCCATCGACTTCCAGGACCTGCTCTCCTCGCCATCGGACAAGTTCTTCTCGGTCGCGGACGACGGCAAGAGCGGGCTCGCCTGGCTCGCCGCCAGGGTGTGGCCGGACGCGGGCGACGAATACCGCGGCGAGTCGCCGTCGCGGCTCGCGGACGCGCTGCACGCGCGCCTGCAGCCGCTCAACATCGCCGAGCCGGAGCCGCCGCTGCCGCTGGACCCGTTCTCGCTGTACGAGGCCGACGACCTGTACGACGCCGCCGAGACCGTCGCCTGCGCCATGCGCTCGCTGGCCGCCATCAACCACAGCCGCGACCGCAGCGGCTTCGCGGAGGTGCCGCCGCGCGCGCGCGTGGCGCCTCCTCCGCCGCCGGCCGCGCGCCCCGCCGCGCCCGCGCAGGCGCCCGAGGACCTGCTGACGGCCGCGCGCACGCACTTCCGCCCCATCCGCCAGGAGCCCGAGCCCGGCCCGGCGCCCTACCGCGACGGCGACACCTTCGACATTTGCAGCGAGCTCGACCCGGTCGCCTTCCACCGCAGCGCGTCCGGCGGCCTCTACATCGAGGGCTCCCTCGAGCGCTACCTCGAGTACCGCGGCGACAAGGGCATCGACTACGGGCGGCTGCGGCTGACGGCCGCGCAGCGCTGCCCCGACCTGGACGACCCGGCCTTCCGGCTGCGCTTCCCGCTGCGCCAGTGCGACGCCGCCGCGCAGACCGAGCCCGCGTCGCCGCCCTGCGAGGAGTGCGGCCGCGCCGCCAAGAAGAAGCGGCCGAGCGCCATGGAGAGCATCTGGAGCAGCGGCGGCGCGTGCGACGCGTGCGCCTGGCCCGCCGCGCCGCCGCCGCCGGCCGCCGACGCCGACAAGGACTGGGACGAGCTGCTGGCCGACATCAGCGCGGCGCAGGCGAGTGCCGCGCCGTCGGACCGCAAGCGCCGGCACTCGGCCGCGCTGCGCTGCGCCGCCGCCGCCGCCGCGCGCTGCTCGCACCCGCACGCGCGCTTCCTGGCCTGCTGCTCGCTGCAGGACCGCCCGCTCACGCGCTAGCGCGGCGTCCGCCCTGACGCTCGGCCGCCGCCCCACCATGCATGGACACTCAGCCCGACTCCCGAATCGCTCGAGAGTGCAGTTCGATGGGAAGTCTCAACCTTCGCACCGCCTCGGTTTCATTGGCTCGCGAACGTCGAACGTTTACCTCGCGATAGTTATCAGTTTCCCGTATACGATCCTCCGTTGGTTGCGTGGTGTTGCGGCGGCCGAGTGTCCCGACGCGGCTCCGTATCGGCTCTGTAGGACGCTCGACTGTGATGACGCGGTTTATCCCGTCGAGTGCGGTATTGTCTGTGGCCCGTTTGTGGTTTCTTTCTTAAATATAGATCGCCTCGACATCGCATCGGACGCGAACACCGGCCCGTATTCACCCCGAGGTAGCATGACTGTACTGGTTGATGGCGTGTCGAGGCGATGTCTCTGATCATTTTCCAAACGAAAACGAAATCATCAACATTCTGTGTATATATCGCCTTTATTCATTCATCAAGTGTATTGTTATTTCGGAGTTATAATATGTATGCGAGAGCGCAGTTAGACGCGTCCTCGAGCGAGGTCGGTTGTCCTTGACTCTGGCCACTTTCGAGTTATAAGCGAGGGAAGTTAGCAATAAAATAGGATTAGCGAAGCCTTATTCGTTACTCCGGACAGTGTTGCAAGAGAAGGCTAGAGATTTGCTAACATATCTTATGACTGTAGATACGGAGGCGTGTAATGTAACATAATTTTAGTTGGACATTTTCTTTATAGCGATTTCATATTGATGTAGCGCTGCTTGGTGGAATGCTCGCGCTCACGGTGACATGATCAACAATATTTGGTGTGGATTGATTAATGTGAGGAAGATATTTAAAATATGCGATTAGTTTAAATTGAAGTAATTGTCGTGTACTAAATTTGTATCTCGTTTGTGGCATTAGATTTTCTTTGCACTCGTTCAAATATTGAACATATTGGTTCGTTCATTAGTATCATTTATTTAGCTGGCGCAACGCAGAGCTGGGCGCTAGCATTCCACGCCAAGCACAGAGGACGATTCTAATATAATTCTTACAATAATATCGTCCTAAATTGTTTAAAAATTGTTATTATAACGTGTAGGTAAAGCAGGTATTTTATTTTTGTTAGTATTTTTCGTTTACGTTTTCAGGCGATCTAAATTCAATTTAAATGTTTAACGGTATTGAAATTATACTGTTTTCTGTTATTTCATTTCGAATCGGAACATTTTGGTTAACGAAGCGGTGATTATGTCCGCGTTTATGCGTACTGGAGGAGGGTTTGTTTTAGCGGTTTGTCCATATGTATAAGTTATACGCGGCGATTTTATTGAGTAGCTGCATAATGTAATGTTATTATGGCGGGCGGACGGACCGCCTGGATGCGCTCGCGCCCACGGCGCGAGTGGAGGGGACGGAGAGGGCGCCGCTGTCGCCCTCTAGCGGACAGAGGATTCTCTACCGCCGCTTCTTATAACACCCGCAGCTCAATTTTAGACTGGAACAGAGTAGGGAACTTTTTCCTTTTGAAATTATGGTCGACTTGGTTGCATCGAGCTAGGCTGTTATAAGCACCGGAGGTAAATTGTAACATAATTTACAGCTAATATGAATTGTAACGGTTCATATAGGCGTAATTGTTATATTATAGTTTATGTAAAGCATAAGAAGTGCATGTTATATTTTCATATATCTTCGTTTATCGGGGCTCCGCGGCGGTCGCCCTGCGTGGTGCCGCCGCAGTGTGCGGAGCGGCTCGGCTTGCTAGCGGCCTGTTGCGCCGCCTGTAGCTCCCGCTGGCCTGTTACACAGCCCCGCACATACTATATTTATTTCATTAAAAACCATGCCCACAATCTCATAAAAGTTAAATGTTCATGCAAATTTTGCTACTTTATATGTCGTGTTTTTATATAATTTTTTTGTAGTGTGATTTACTTTTGTTTGTAATAACTGAAAACGAGAAAATAACGAAAAAAAAATCATTACAAAATTTCCGTTAGAGATGCTAATAATGTATATATATCGTATACTATCGTGAATTTGATGTGTAGTCTTTTCATTTTATTATGTATGTACTGTTGTTTTATATAGCTTGGTTTTTATATCTTGAGTGTGTACCGATTTATGTGCATCAGGGTACATATTGCAGGTATATCGACCAACTTAGTTCAGGTAATCTGTTTATATCTTAATTCATTAGTTTGGTGGAGTATTTTTAAAGTCATTCAACTAATTAATTCATTTTATTGTCACAGTTCATGATTCCATCACAGTTTTTTTTTTTTTTCATAAGTTTATATATCGTACTTATTAATATTCGCTAAAAGATACATTGATAAAAAATGTTTAAAAATCTCAAAAAAATGTTATATAGAGTCAAGTTTGCATAATATATTATGTTTGATTAGTTAATAATCTCATGTAATGTGCCTATGCACTTGAAACTCGATGTCCTTAACACCTAAGGATGCTTGTTGTTTGACAGAAATTGTCGGCCAACAAAAGTTGGTGGTGGCTGAAGGGGACGCTTTAATTTTTTGCACGAACACCGAGCCACTACCGACTGTGACGCCATGTTATGCCAACTATGCAAAAAAACTTTGCAAATTGGCACAACACGGCTCAGTAACTTGACCATCGAATCTACTTGCAAGTGTATATACTTTTCAACCATACTTACTGGACCATCAAAACTGCTAGTGATTCATGGTTCGAGTTAGAGTCCCCGAAATCACTTACACCGTACAAGCCACGGTAAAACGTGGCAGAAGAGCTTTCGTCAATAATGTATCGGTATTTTAATATTCGAAACTGTCAGCGAATTGTTGAATTAATCTTTGTTTTCATAAAATGTTATCTTATTGTGTCGAGGGCCACTTAGTTTATTTGGGCGCGATAGATCCGTTTCTTAAAATGTCTAAATCCAACTAGACCCGTTACCCACAATATCCAAATCCTAGAACATCCATTTTCCGGTACACACAAGCCTTATCATAATATCCTAATACTAGAAGATCGCTGCCCTAAATATCCGAATCTTAGATCCTTTTCACACCTATAATACTAAATGCCATGTATTGGCCTTTTTGGGGTAGTATATTTTAAGCCTAACGGATATTCAGGGAAATGGATATTTTAGGAAAGGGATGTTAAGAACTATATTTATTTTTTAGGAAACGGATTTCTTGTACTCAAACATTTTGGTTTAGCTTTACAGCCTACGTTTTGTAATCTGTATTAATATTATTCTGACTCCGGTAGCGGTTCTGTATGTACCCTACTTGAGAGAGCCCTCGTCCGACAAGTCGGCTTGTAACCGATAGCCAAGCAGCTGGCCTTGGTTACATGCATATTTGTTTTCACCTCATATCAAACAATATTTTCTTTATCGAACTTGAAATTCATTAGAAATAAAGAGTATCTTATTGACCGGGGTAGGAGCTGTCCGTACAGGGATTTCACTTGTGGCTTCAAAAACTGCACCGATCTACGTAGCTTCCCTTGACTTAACAAATTATTAACTGTTAAAAATGTTGAAACGACCAAGTTTTGCATTGTTAACGCACCTACGCATGTACCTATTATTTTGACACGCCTATTCATTTGTATGTAAAGATAGTTAGAAAATACATAGAAGTAAATATGGAAATGTAAAGTTATACATAAATTATGTTTTGGTCTTTAGATTTTACCTAGTGCTGTAAAATTTCAATAATGTTCGTTTAGCAGTTGTTATCCCTGAAAATAGTTACCATTTTCATAATGTTAGGTTGTGCTCACTACTCTGGTACTTGCCACCTATGGGAAGAAAATATAAAATAAACAAAACAACTCTTGAGTATATTTTTAAACGTCACTGATAATTCCTTTAATATTAAGCTAATTCTAAGACACATAGTAACAACAAAGTAACGCTTTGGTACTTACTAATTGTTGTAAAAATAATGGTGTCTTACATGCAGTGTTTCGTTTTCGTTAACCATCACTCAATAGTATAAAACAAAGTCGCTTTCCGCTGTCTGTTTGTCCCTATGTATGCTTGGATCTTTAAAACTACGCAACGTATTTCGACGCGGGTTTTTAATATAGTGATTCAAGAGGAACGTTTATAGGTAGGTATAATTCTACGCAGACGAAGTCGTGGGCAGAAGCTAGTTTATATTATTAGTTTCTTACGGTGATCGTGGTTAGGTACATCATATTTGAGACGCAATATATACAGTTTTATATCAGTACCTAGCTAGAGCCTTTGCTTGCAGGTACAGCTATATTAGAATCATCAATGTCATAATACATTATGATAACAATATCTTCGCCTACTGAAGCATGCGGTTATTATAGGCTAGAGTGAGAAAACACGGTGTGTAATAGTACCTATCTCTCAATAGACGGAAATATTTTGGCAAACTGCTTTGTTCTTTGATTCTGTATTGTGTTGTACTGATTTGTGGTGTTCAATCAAGAGTATTTGTCGATACAAATACTCTTTTAACACCACAAACCAGTACAATGTAATAGCCGACCATCGACGACGCGAAGTTTAAAAGTTGAAAAACAATACAACGGCTTTTTAAGTCAGTTTATAAAAGTTTCTTTCGAGAAATAAACCTTAAGTAAATACCTAGTAACACATTTCGAATGCTGTTTACACATTGGGAGTATCCTTACACTCCTACAACCTGAGCAAAGTTATGAATAGTCTGGTTGCAACCGCTCCGAGCTTGCCTGTAAACTTAACTCCTCTCACATCCGTGCCAAAGCGAGAGAGCGCTAACAAAAACCTCGGTTACACTTTCATCCGTCGAAATGCACGCGGTGCTTCGAGAGAAGCACGACTCGCCGGCTCGACTTCTAGCGAACATCGGCGTTATAATATCGAAAACAAAAATAATAACTTACGTAAAACAAATCTGACTTAAGTAATCGAGTTTTAAGTGATACGAACTGGACTCGTGTTGTGTGGAGACCGTTAGTGAATCCGTGACGACAGTGCTTTTAGTTTTTTTCTTTAGAGTGAGGTAAGTCCTTTGTAATATTTACGTGTCCAGTTTTTAGGTGTTTTATTTTATGATCCAGTTACCTAGGTACTTGCTGCTTTGTTATTAATTTTGTATAAAATAGGTACCTATAGATACGTGTGCGAACTTTTTCTTTAAAGGGGAAAATAGAGAAGTTATCAAACAATCTCATTCATAAGGAACCTGTTGTTACTTAAGTAAATAGGTAAGAGGTAAGTAATCTTCAGTTGCCGTGAGCTTAAATTAGGTACTTACGAAACTTAACTAAGAAGTTTTTAAGGTACTTCTGTGTATGTAGCTAGGTCTTTTACTATTAGTTTCCACTTCCGAAAGCCTGCAATGTTTTTGTGGCCTCAGCAAATTCAGGCGAAGTGAATCAGCCAGTTCTTTTTCATCTAGAGAGTTTTATTTAACACACAGTGCTTCTAGTGCTTACGAACTACACTTAATAAAATGTCGAATTGTAGGAATTTAATTTAATTTAGAGATAGATAAAATGGGATTGCTTGGGAACATTTTAGGAAACGGTAGCTATGTAGCTTAATCATACCTCAATCCCAACTGATAATATAAATGCGGAAACAAATAGCTATCTGTCCTTTTCATGTATATCTAAACCGCTGAAACGAATTAGTTGAAATTTGGTAAGTATAACTATACATAGGTACAGATAGTTTCAGTCCCGGGGAAGGGCATGGAAAAGTTTTATTTAGATAATCCCGGGAATAAGCATAGTTCCCGCGGGATAGCGATAAGTGAATTTTGCACAAACTGAGTCGCAGGCAACAGTTATAACACGGCCAGTTTACAAAAAACAAACCTTCCTGATCAATCACTTTATCTATTAGTGGAAACCGCACGAAAACCCTCAAGAAGTTTTCGAGTTTATCGCTAACAGACAGATAGACAGAGGCGGCGGAGTACTTAAAACCTATAGGTACTTAAAAGAGATTGTATTTTTAGGTTTCCGTAGTCAACAAGGAACCCTTATAGTTTCGCTATGTCCGTCCATCCGTCTGTCTGTCTGTCCGCGGCTTAGATTAGAGATTCTTAGTACTTGAAAGCTGTAATTAGGCACGGGTGTAACATATTAACAACGCCGACAAAGTGGTAAAATAAAATCGTGATTTTTTTAGGTGTAGGGGCACACGTAAACATGTTGTGACTGGCAACTACAGAACCCTACACCGCGCGTGGCCCGACACGCTCTTGGCCGTTTTTTTAAGTGTTTGCGTACATAACACATACATATTAATGAGCTCGTAGAGATCTATGTATCTATCTACCTATCTGATGGCGACAGAGAATACGGTTCAGAAAAGAAGAAACACTTGTTTTAAATCTCTCTCCCGTTCTGGGATCTAGATTGATTCTATTAACATTATACTTTGGATCTCAATCGGCTCCGTCTATCTATTGTGATTTTCTAAACTTTCTAATAAAAACGAGGCTCTCACGTCGCCCAATGCTGGGAATATCCGAGCTGAGGTCATTCATTGCTGTATTATCCATACCTACTAATATTATAGAGCAAAGAGTCGACGAAATGCTGAACCACGACGAAAGCGTGGTCGTTGTCAGAAACAATGACACAATGTATCATAACAGTAATGCTACAATCTCCCCTATAAACGATACTACAAATGATCGGCCGGCAACTTTGGAACAAATCAGCAATTTGCTAGATCTAAAATTGAGCCAGAACAATCAAACTGTATTCAATGAGATAAAAAACACAATACATAAGGAAATAAACACCATAATTAATAAACTAAAAAATGAAATGACACAAAACATGAACACGTTAGAAAGACGCCAAGAAACATTACATACAGAAATAGAAAATACAAATACCAAAATTGAAAAATTAGATTTAGAAAACCACAGATTGCAGCAGGAATTACAGGAGCTGAAAAATAACTTAGAAAATCACAATAATCAGGAAAAGCCTAACAAAGACGAAAATGATACAGAACGCCATCGGAAAATTGTTTTCTTCGGTCTCGAAGAACAACAATACGAAACGGAATCAGATCTATGCCAGCGAATAGACCATATATTCTACAATATACTGAATATCAACATTAACGGGTACATTGAAGGAGCCACTCGCATTGGAAAAAAGGGATATCGTCGTCCTCTTCAAATCGAATTCCTGAGCAAGAGGATGACTAATTATGTGCTTGAAAATGCTCACCACTTCTGGAACACAGGCTACTCGATATCGATGTTTTTAGACGGCAAATCATTGGAAAAAAGGAAAATATTAAGAGATAACCTCATAAAGGCGCGACGAGAGGGAAAATATGCAGTAATTAAACATAACAAATTATACATAAACGGAAAGGAATACGTACCACCAGAACCAGCACTTATAAGTCACTCTAAACAGTCTCCTTTAAACTTAAAAAATACACAAAAGACACATGTTGAAAGCCAAACATTAAGCACAGCCCAAAATCATCCCACGCCTACTACGTCTGCTGACAATTTGAATCTACAGCAAAATAACAAAAATCATTCCTTTCGAAAATAAATTTAAAATTTTAATTCAGAACGTACAAAGCCTCAAAAACAAAACCCATATTGTGGAATCGTTACTGTTAGACGAAAAAATATCAGCGGTATGCATCTCAGAGACATGGATTTCAAAGAACCAAGAAGATACGATAAGAATCGACGGCTACGAGTTCGCTGCAGCCTTCTGCCGCGAGAAACGTCAAGGTGGTGGCGTAGCAATACTACTCCAACAAGGCATCACTTACACAAATCGACTGGATATCGCCAAAATGTCGCAAGAGTACTTTTTCGAGTGCTGTGCAGTAGAACTACCGAAGCAAAACACTATATTAGTTAATATTTATAGACCTGATCATGACATTGATATATTTTTTAATTCCTTAAAAATATTATTACAAAAAATCAGTCAAAAAGAACGGAATAAAAACATTGTTATTGGTGGTGACTTTAATATTAATGTTCTGTTGCAATCTACTAATTCTAAGAGTCTGATGGATCTTATGCTAAGTTATAATTTAAGACAAATTGTAAAAAAACCCACAAGAGAAACAAATAACTCGAGCACTTGCATAGACCTAATATTCACAAATAGTAATCAGTGTCATTACAGTGTTGACGTCGCGGATCATGGCATATCCGACCACAAAGGCATATTGTACACAATGCAAAGCAAAACCGCGCAGACGCGACAAGATCCGTGGTACACTAAAGTTAGAATATTTAGCTTAAAAAATATGTTATTATTTAGGCAAACATTACAATGCGTTGATTGGAATAAAATAATTTTGGATAACAATGACATAAATACAAATTATACAATATTTAATGATAAATTAATAGAATTTTTAAATAAACACATGCCACAAAAAATATTAAAATTAATTACAACGAAAGGCACAAAGACATGGATAACAGCAGGCTTAAAAAAATCATGTAAACATAAACGACAATTAAAAGTATTGGTCAATACATGTAAAAATGAAATATTTAAAAATTACTACAAACGTTATGAAAATATTTTAAAGAAATGTATTAAAAAATCAAAACGAATCAATTATGCGCGAAAAATGAAAACTTCGAAAAATAAAACCAAAACAATGTGGGGAATTATAAATAATACATTAAACAAAGTCAAAGATAAAATCTCTAAGAACATGCTTATCAAAACCGCTGACATGTCTGTACCCATTCAATCACCTAATAAAATAGCAAACGTGCTAAATGAATATTTTGCCTCTGTGGGTGAGTCATCGTTGCCGAGCACAGGCCCGCGGCGTGACCGCTGCCGCACAACACCTACCCCCGCTTTAAATTCTATATACTTGCGGCCGGTCACAGAACTAGAAGTTACAAAAATTATTAGAAGCCTAAAAAACAAAAAAAGTTACGGATATGACGAGTTACCTTCAACGCTCTTAAAATTATGCGAGACCGAGCTGGTAAAACCGTTGACGCGTTAAATTAACCAATCGTTTGCCGAAGGAATTTTCCCAGATTTACTGAAAATTGCAAAAATTAAGCCCATATTAAAGCCAGGAGGTGATGCGACAGACCCAAGTCAACACCGTCCCATTGCACTTCTTTCATCAATTTCAAAAATATTTGAAAAATGTATGTCAAATCGTGTGTACAGCTTTTTGGAGAAATACGAACTATTAGCAAAAAATCAATACGGTTTCAGAAAGGATCACTCAACATCACTCGCAGTATATAAGTACATAAAGGAAATTTTATGCCATATTAACTCTAAAAAATATGGGGTCGGATTGCTACTGGATATGACCAAAGCATATGACAGAGTTTCCCACGATATTCTTCTAACGAAACTGTATAACATGGGAATACGAGGTTCGGCATATAGTTGGTTTCAATCTTACCTTCGAAATCGTAGGCAGTTCGTGCAGATTGATTACTTTAATAACGACACTAGAGAGGTAACGGCAATATCGTCTGACATGAGACACACCACGTGCTCTATTCCTCAGGGAAGTATATGCGCGTGTTTCCTGTTCCTGGTCTACGTCAATGACCTGCCGGAGGTCCTGGATTCAGATACGGCATGTGTTATGTTTGCTGACGATGTATCACTGTTGTTTAATGGCACTAGCAGCACTGATTGTAACTCAAAACTAAAACATACACTAAAATTGATTGTGGAATGGCTTGGAGACAATAACCTAGAGATAAATCTCAAAAAAACAAAAATTATTCAATTTAAACCAAAACAAAAAGCACCTCTAGAATTAAAACTAATAGCTAAAGATGTTGAAATTGAAGAAGTATCAGAATTCACGCTGTTAGGAATAACAATCGACTCCAATATAAACTGGCGAGCCCACATTCAAAATGTAAAAACCAAATTGTCTAAATTCGTCTATGCCTTAACTGTACTGAAAGTGAACACGGATATTGAATGCGCTCTGTCTGCCTACTACGCGTATGCCTACGCCTGGCTCCGGTATGGCGTGGTCTTGTGGGGGGGCAGCACTGAGGCCCAACAACTGTTCGTTATGCAAAAAAAGTGCGTTCGAATACTAGCCAACATCCGTATACCAGATAGCTGTCGTCAGCACTTTATAAAACACAAACTGCTAACACTACCCTCGATTTATATATTAGAATGCGCCCTATTTGCACGAAAACATGCACATTTATTCAAAGCTAGCAAAGACGTTAGCACAACTAGGACACAATACAAAAACAAACTTGTACTACCTAAGTCAAACTTAGCCATGTTTAAAAAGGGTCCACAATATAAATGTATCCAAATAGTAAACCACATCCCCGAATCCATCAGAAACGAATCACGAATAAATATATATAAGAATAGGTTAAGGACATTTTTAATTGAGAAATGCTATTATACGGTCAACGAGTTTTTAAATGATGAGACTGCAAGACTTTACTAATAAATTCAATCAAGACGGAAATTTTATATATAAATCTTGACATTTATTATTATGAATTATCTCCTACATGTATTTACTTATATAATTTTTTGACATGCGGATTTTACCTCTTTCTTTTTCACATTTATTTTGAATCGTTTTATCATTTATAAAGCTCCTTGACATAAAAAATAGCTAATTTAAATTTAATTTAATAAATACTATAAAATTGCATGATTTACATTATTATAATATTACATATTGACTTTTAAATTGATATTAGATTAAGTGATAAATTGTTATTGTGTGCCCTTGCAGGGCGTCATGGACTGACCAATCATTTGTAACATCTTTTAATATAATGTACATGACATTACAATGTAATAATAAATAATAAATAAATAAATAAACAAAATATTTGTATTTTTGTACGTTTGTAACAATTAAACTCAAAAACTGCTAGATCAATTTACGAAATTCTTTCGCCAGAATGCTACATTATTATTCCTGAGTACTTATAGGCTATATTTAATTCAACGCGGACGAAGTCATATTGTAAAGAGGAATGAATAAACTCGAAAACTACTGGACCGATTTCAAAAAATTATTCACCATTTGAATCTTGTATTGTCCCTGGGTAGCTTAGGCTATATTAACTTTGCGCGGACGAAATCTCGGGCATCAACTAGTTTTAATAGATAGGCAAGCCGTATACTTTACTAGCTGTTGCCCGCAACTTCGTCTGCATAGAATTCGTTTATCGCTATCCCGCAGGAATAAGGCAATTTTCCGGGATAAAAAGTAGCCTATGGGTTATTCCAGACTACAATCTATCTATGGTCCAAATCTCATCCAAATCTGTCCAGCCGTTCTGGCGTGAAAGAGTAACAAACATCCATCCATCCTTACAAACTTAAGCGTTTATAATATTAGTAGGATGGTTTTCTTCCAACCAATATATTCCCATTGATGAGCACTAAGTCTCTCCTCAGAATGAGAGGGGCTTGGCCTATATAGTTCCCACGCAGACCCACTTGACTGAGAGCTTCACACAACAAGAGCACAGCATAATTTTATTCTTGCAAATTAAAAGCTCCAATCTCTAACGTATCCTGTATTAATGTGTATCTATCGTTCACGTCTTGTAACTTGCAATCAAGTCTCGTTTTCAGTGCCGCCGGGTGGAAAATTAATTGAACGCAGAGTGAAGACGGAATAACGCTTTGAAATAGAACAACTTTAAACGAGCGTAAATAAAATTTCTTTATCATTATTTACTCTTCAGTTTATTGTGAGGTGGAACGTTGGGGAAACAAGTAAATAAACACTTCTAACTTGAACGACGACAAAAAACTAGCTTTATTTTAAAATAAACCTAATTTATACTTAAGTATTACAAGAAATAGCAAGTTTGCACAATTAATGTCGCAAGCTCTAAAAGTTGAAGAAGCTCATTTAGAAATAAAAAGATGGTGCCAATTTTCAATCACGCTCTCAAAAATACAAAATCACCTTTCGAGATTTATCGAGTACCTGCCTAAGTATAAGTACAAAACGTTACCTGTCTCATTTAAATTAAATTTTTAACAGCACATTACACCACTGTTGGTATTTTCATATCGCGTATTACGGTTTGTTACGTTTGCTGAGTTGTGACAACTTTTGGTTAAAGAAATTTGAGTTTTAATCAGTTTGCTTTTCATTATGAATCCACCTTTAGTGCACAATGCATAAGTTGCAGATCAGGTTACGCCAAGGACCTAGATCGGTGTCTAGCCTAGTAACAGCTAGGCCGAGTTGTTATGAGATACGCGAAATGTCACAGGCTCTATTCTGTTTATGATTGTACCTACTTAGAAATGTGTGTTTATGTCTACGACATGCCAAGGCCAAGAAATGCAGAATGAAACATGTCTAAGTATTTTTATAGTACAACCTACAGTTTAGTTGGAAAGTGGGTACTGGTGCTCACTTATCATCAGGGGACCTTATTGCCTTATTTGCCTAGTATGCAAGCTGGTAGGTATTGCGTAGGTAGTATCATACGTTTTTAAAATATAATTAACAGACTGATTGACTTCCTCACTCCTACTGCTAACAGGATTACCTACACCTGGCTTTGAGCATGGTAACAAGCATTGACAGTATTCGGTTAGCTTTCTTTGACTTAAGTCTTTCGTCCGCGTTTGGAATATCTTCAGCCAGTATAAGTTGACCACCCATACTATGTGCGGCTCAAGATAAGCTGGACTTCCACTCGAACAGGGGTCCGATTTTTGAAAGTAGGTACATTTGGGAAAAATACTTACAAATCTAAAGTGGTGATACATTGTGCTGGATTTGAAATAAATAGCTTAAAATAAAATTACAGCTCTAATTAATCCAGTCACCAGTCGAATACTTACTTTTTTCCCGCTTTCGAATGATAGATACTTTTACACCACCTGGACAGCTTCTCATCGGGATCTATTAAGCATCAACATGAAATGTTATAAGGGGCAACGTGAAGAGCTGACGTGAGGTAACAATGTTTACAGGTGAATAGTGCATAAAGTTTTTCCATAACATTTCGTTGAATTTTATCCGGTTTTCAACTAAGTGTTTTATAAATAAGAACTTTATTCAAATGTAGTTATATTTGAAAACCGGATGGGGTTCAACGAAATGTTATGGAAAATCATTTTGCACTAGGTATATCTGTACTTCCTTTACTACAATCCCTCTTTCATATCTTGGAGATATTGAGATAGTAATTTCAAGAAAACTGCCATAACCCACGTTATTGCATTTAAAATGTAATTTCATTTGCATACGCATACAAACTGAACGTATTTTTACTACAATGGCCTATAAACAAGCGACAGTAGTGAAATAACGCAGCGCAAAGCTGTACAAGACTGAGCTAAGCGCTAAGTTGGCACAAATCGGGCTTATTAGCGGTCTCAGATTGGGAGATAGCCTCAAAAGTGGGCATTGGGGTCCTGCCCACGTCCTGTAATTACCCATTGTGCCCACGGTACCATAAACACGGCAATATGTTGCTACCCCCATACCCGAGACGGGATCGGACCTATATTTCGTTTGCTTATCGAGATCTAGGCAACCGCGGTTCTAGAGATTACTATCGCGCTCTAGCTTCTTTATAAGACCCCAGACTTGGCAAATATGCGATATGGTCAACCGATGTAACATATAACCGTACTTATTATTATTTATATTAGGTATCTACGTTATATATATTATTAGGCGTACTCCAGTCTACTTTATAGTTTTTTTATATTTTGCTTAGATAAAATCCGAAAGTGATTGGCAATCAGGCAATCAGTGATTGCCTTGCGTCTTTAATCTTCGTAACCATATATTTTTAACACAATGTCCTCTGATTCCTTTTTCCATAAAACAAAAAGATTGTCTGACTTCAAATGTAATTGACGTAGTTATACTACACCGACTTCGATAAATTTTATATCGAACCAAATGCAAATGGCTAAATATCCTTCTCATCTGTACCTCACGACTATTCCTCGTCACTAATCACAAAGGAACCAATAGAGTGGAGATGTCATAGTTAGTTGTACATTTTTTAAAACATCAAACCACACCTCTAATTGAATTAAAATGGCTGATGAAGTCATTGGGTGGCACAAAAGTAAATATCTAAACGCAATTGTAGCTACCTAATAACTGAAATGGCTTTGTTCCATATAGGGGATACGGTATCACGAGAATATAAATGCTAGTGCCAAAACACTATAATGTGTAACGGAATCGGATAACCCATAGGTACTACACTATAGGCAGTGACGGAACTATAGGGTGACAGGACTGGCAAAATGCCACGGACCCCTAATTCTAGGGGGCCCCGAACTAGCTGAGCATAGCGTACAGACGACGGGACATAGATGCATTTATTACTTATATCCGAAGAAGCAGGATGATGAATATGCCACGGGCCCCAGAGGTTACCTACAGTTACCCTAACTCTACAGGTTAATTCTTCTATGACTTAAATACGATCTTAGCCTTTCTCGTAAACACAAATAAACTCGCATGCGTGTGTCGAAACAGCCATTCGTTTCCCTGTCGTGGCGCAGCAACGCGGCCCTTAGATCGTCCTGTCTCGATGCTTATCAGAATCTACTAGAACAGGGGTCTCCGAGTACGGCCCGTGGCCCAATACCGGGCCGCCAGCACCGACGGTCCGGAGCGCAAAGTATTAGAAAACGGAATAAAAGGAACTTCGATGTACACAGAGTCTTAGAATTGCTCTAGAATATTTCAGCAAGTGGTTGGGTTAGATTTATTTAACGTGCCAGTAAAAAAAATCCATCGGCATTTTCGATTCAAAATTTAATGAGAGAGAGAGAGAGAGAGAGAAACATTTATCTACACACATTCGAAACCCAAAGCTATATAAAAGAAAGAGATACTGACAATAAATTTGATAAAAATAAAATAAACAGAAAACAAACAGTCAATGTTTTTATACTAAACGAATAAGTGGTACCGTTATGGTATAAAAGCACACCTTTGACTTGATCTTGAAAACCATGAACAGGAGTGTTCAAGCAAACTATTCCAATATCCTGCTCGAGTATTAATCGGTATGTCGGATAATTTGTAAGGCATCTTGTATAAAATAGTGGTCCTTAATTGTCCACATAACGTGCCAATTTGTCCGTGTTTTCTTTCTATCTCTCCATAGAAAGAAAGAAAAAGTTTATTTGTACACGTACGTATAGCAGCACGCTTTACTTAGTTTGGGAAATAAAAAAAAACCTGTATAATTTTCCTGCCACTGGTACTTTCCACACTAAGAGATCCACAAAGAAAGGAGCTACGAATCTTTTGAAGTTAACGTCCATGATAGAGCCAGTTAAGACGAGAATTTAGCGCAGCTCACTAATAAATTTGAAGAGCCCTGACTTCTAAACTAAGAATAGCACGTGGACAAAAGGCTTGCGTATCTATGGTTGATGTTTTAACGCAGCCTTATAAAGGATACCTTTCACTACAGGATTAAGCTTTAAGCCGCTCAAAGACCCGTGGTTACTTATGGCAGGATCACGGAGAAATCTCACAAAAAATTGAGGCTACCCTTTATAATTGCTGCATAAGCTGTTATGTCACTGTTACTCAGTAATCCCCAAGTGTTACACAAGCAATAAGATTGAAGAGGAAAGTAATTCCAAGATTTATTGGGGATGTTATTGTTATCGCACTCGCTAAGTGACGTTACGCAGTTTTGAGTTTATGTTTTGATCGCGGGTGAATTGACTTTCATTTGTTGTATTCATAAACGCTCTGTAGGCTTCTGCTAACTTAGCAATCGTTTGTCCTTATCTCTCACTTTGACATTTACCTTTAACAGATACGGAAAAACGATTGCTAAGTTAGTCATTTTAAATAAAACAGACCATAACTCTTTGGTGCTACTTGTATCTGCACGTCTCTTTTACCCAGACCTTACAAAGTTTCACAGCTCTCCGTATCAATTTACGCATATCAAATAGCAAGCTTGAATGGCCTGCAAATTTCTTAGTATCACCAAAGCGTGGAATCGAGGCGTATTTACATAACGACGTATTTCCCAAAGGCGGCTGTTTAAATTCAGACCTTTACAACTCAAATATTAAAGCCGAGATTACATTGATAAATACGCCTCGGCTTTGATATTCTGTTATATTGATATAGATTTAATTTTGATATACGCTTGAATGATGTTTTGTTTGATGGCCTATGCGCTGTAAAAGAATGTCTCTATGAGATTCTTTCGTGTTAACGTAAAACATTTATACAAATTATTTTCATTAAGTATAAATGTGCTATTTAAAAACGTCACATTGTTTTTATCACTATGACCATTGGTTCAGTTTATACTTTGATGTGGATAACTTAAATATTTAATATTTTTAAGACGCCAAGCTCTTTCAAATAGTTTTCCTGAAATCTGATATTATTAGTCGCTCAAACTGAAACAAAATTGTTGTAGTAGCTGTGGCACACAAAGAAAAGTTTCTTGCTCGTAATCTTCGACACTGTATCGGTAGAGTTTATCCTAAAGCCAAGAGTTCAAGTAAACTCGAAATCTCACGAGCATCATTTGAGATACAACAGATTTGACGTTGAATCACGAGCGATGCGAGATTATGAAGATACGCTCAAATTGGACCTCTTTGTCACGCCGACTAACAATAAACGACCATCTATCAAAATCAGGGTTAATTCAAACTCGATCTAAATCCCCTATTAATAAAGGTCACGGTGATATTGGAGAAGTGATTTGGTAACTTGGTAATTGTGGTGGCGCCGCTTATGGCATTCAGTGCTCGGTTTTCAAATGATGCCGAAAATACTGGCCATCGGGAATAGTTTTGATGTTATCCTTGTTCCGATTTTTTTTCGAAGAAATGCGAATTTAAAAGACCAAGATATCTGACCCTTAGAACCAAAAGGGAACTAAGATTATTTCTTGCAACTTTTTTTTGTTTAGACGAAATAATTAATTCACTGAAGAGCTGTCTACTTTTTCATTTCTCCCCCAAGTTCCCTGCTATGCAAAAAACCTATAGTTACTTGCGTATCGTTTGGATCATTATCAATTGTTTTAGGTGCTAATATTATGCTGTGTAAAACGATTACCTACCTTTAAGTCCAAGAATTATAACAACGCACGTAATTGAGGCTAGTGTTTCGCGTAAGATTTTTATTTACTTTTAACATAGTTTACTGTCCACGCTTGGCCTATCATCGTATAATTTAGAAAGTCGCATTTTTTCTTGTAACAATTACACCAGTTGTAACGTAAGTAGGTAAATTGAAATCAATCCCTTCACACGGACCTGCCCTTGCGATGCTATCGAACTTCACAGAATCTTTAAAATTGAACTCAGTGTTGGACGTGACAAAGTTCTCTCCGGTTACCTTTGTCAGTAAAAAGAGGATTTATAATTTAGTTATGTTTATCACCTCGAACCTTCGACCACCGGCGGTCTGATCAGTTAGTATCCGGCACTCATAAAGACTTTTTTGTTATTTGATTTGGTACCGGTTTAAATATTCCCGGTTCTTGGATTTAATATCTTGGATTATTGTTGTTGTGTAGTACTCCAATCATTAACAATGTAATACGGAAAGTGACTAACTACGTTTAATAACGCGACTGATAGTTAGGTTTTAATTACGCAAAAAAGCAACTAAATTAACAGTAAATGTTACAGGAAGGAAGTTCTCAGCCAAATTACCTCGGACTAGATTTTTATTCGATTACAATTATTACTCAGATGCGCAAAAAACCACCTACTGGCATTAATACGCTAAGAACTTTTTACAATCGCCTTCAGAATGCATTAGTCGCTTTGTTAAGCAAACTCACTCATAATGTTCTCTTAAATAAAAACTGTTACTCCATTTTTAAAAACCTGTGAATCCTTGTACATCGGTTTACCCGTGAAATTGCCGCTAATTTAAAGTGGCCAATTTGACAAAACGGCTAATAAAAACTAGGTAAAGACTCAAAATGGCGGCTATACCTAAATTGGCACAGGAATTATTTATTAAGCTTTAGATTTATTTATTAGCTCAGCATAATACATTTTCGATTCATTACGTGTCAGATATACAAAAGGCATGTTATTTTTATGTGCATTAAATATATTAAAAAGCTAAAACACCAAATTGAAACGAATCCGTTTTAAAAATAGAATAAAACCGTGATAAATCGTAAAGCAAACTCCACAGCCTAGATCGATGCCCCTGAGCAATTACGATGCACCTCTATACTCTATGGTTCGTTTTTTACATTTATTATGGCTGGCCAGCGCGCGATCTAATGCCAGAAAAAAAACAACTTCATGAGCCGAGTCGTGCTTCGTTCTGGACAATCCTCCGTCTATAATTTAAGATAGTGTATAAATAGAGGAGTGGAAGGTATTCTAGTGTCTAGTCTAGACTGGGTTGTAATTAGTTTAATTACTCGAGGGTGTGCGGTTAATTTACTGCGACGTCCCAATATATTAAGCCTTGCTTGTTTATTGCTCTCTATCTGATTTCATTTGGAGTAAGTGTATAAACAATGGGGTTTTGTGATATATAGAGCTAGAGAAGAACATGGTCTATGGAAAAGGGCTATAATAGTGATTTATGTGAATAAGTATAGTCGGTAGGCAAATTTGGATTTAAATAGAAAAATAATTTAGTCATGTCTAAAGTAAGAATGTACCTTCTGTGGTCTACTAGTTGAACCAAATTACTTGACCTCATCTATTTCACGGGGTAGCTAAGTACCTAAAGTTTATTATATTTCCGCTCTAATTTAGTCTTATAAATTTTACCATTTTCGACCTCCGGCCAAATCAAAACTCAAGACGGACTCCTGCGAACAAATTGAGGCTTGTTTAAACTACGCCTTAGTGCACACAAGGACAACCGAATTTTGGCGAACAAATTGTTCGAGTCGAGACACGCTCACGGCGCACACATAGTTCTTGTAACGTTGAGTTATCATTATATGTCTGATCGACCAACGTAAATCAACCTATAACATATCATAATAAGCGAAGTTACGTGCATTTATGTAAGGTAAACATAACATCATATTCTGTAGGATACTGTAACATGTTGAGCGTAAATTATCTTTTTGTTACCTCCCGAGCAATTTTCTGCTTTAAACGGGTTGCTTGCAGGGCTGCCGCTTCTATAAACTTTACAACATTGCATCTTTAGGAAACATCTCCGAATAGGCACTTGAGATGACATAGAAAATATTATGTGGTCCACAAAGCAAGGTAACCAATAATTACAGTGGTAATACAGGCTATCGTACAGATGGACCATTTTATACATTATAATAAAAAAAACGCAATGTATTTTCTTTATTCCTTAAAAGAAAAAAGTTAATATTAACTTTTTGTTCTTAAAATCAAGTGAGTTTTACTAACTACCTGTACTACTCAATGACATTTACTGTCAATATAGATCATAATAATTCTACGTCTATGTAATTATCTGATATACCCACATGACACACACACACTTTCGCATTTATTATTACAGTAAATGGATGACCGATCGCAATTTTTTTTTTGGTACATTTATATGGAATCTAGTAAGATCGCCCCCCCGAAACCCCCTGCATGCTAAATTTCATGAAAATCTTTGGAGCCGTATCCGTATTCATAAACGCTCTATAGGCCTCTGTTAACTTAGCAATCGCTTGTCCTTATCTATGAAAGGTAAATGTCAAAGTGACAGATAAGGACAAACGATTGCTAAGTCAGCAGAAGCCTACAGAGCGTTTATGAATAACGGGGTATATATGTATAATACAAATCCACAAGAATTGCTCGTTTAAAGGTATTAGAATAGAAGGAAATAGGATAACAGTGTGGGGATATAGGGATGTTTCATATGTTTTTATTCAAATATCGGTAAACTTGAATCCGAGTTGACATCCCTAGACTACAAGAACGGTACGAATCTTGGATTCGATCTTATAACGGGTTAATGCCATGATCCTGTCGAAGGCAGCTATGTATTGAGAACAGAATAAAGAACACATCCGTATTTATAAAATACATACTCGTATACAGCTCAGTCAACCAATATCTAAGATAATCCAACGTAAATTCTTGATCCATACCTAATTTACTCAAACCTCTCATTTACTCAAAGGTTAACTGGTAGAGATCCCTTATAGGGATAAGTTCGCCTTTGTGCATATATTTAAGGTCTTTTTTGTGATTTGTCTCTACTTCTCTATATTTGTACAATAAAGCATTTACTTACTTACTTACTTACTTACAATTTAATAATAATAATAAAAAAAAAACAACAACATAGGTACTTATTGAAATTGTAGCGAATTCGGAATAAAAAGGCTATACCTAATTAATTATAATGACTACAATTTGTGTAAAAAAACTGGTTAATATTGTGCAGTGAAGGTTAAAAACATGATCGACCTCTTTGAATATATGCTCGTCGCGTTAACCTATAGAATATTACATTATTTGCCACGATGAAACGTAAAACTAAGTGCCATAGTTCAAAGGTCCGTTGCCATAACATTTGAATTTTCGCCTATATCTGGCCGAAACATGATCGTGTGAATAGAGATGGGACTGTTGCCGAATAAGTAATTGGGATTGTCTAAAAAAAAATACCTATCCTTTTTATATTTTTTTTGTGCAGAATAGTCAATTATAAGAAACCAATTTCAATATTTTCTCATATAACTCGGTATTTTTTTTACTATTAATTATTGAAAGTATTTTGGTTGATGACGTCAGAGTTTCCACTGCCGGTGCCACACATCTGCTTATTGGATAAATTGGTCATAAAACGTATGTGAAGCGCCGCCATTAACGTCTTTTCTATCTGTGGTGAAGTTGGCAAACTGTCATCAGTATCAATGTCAACATGATTCAACAATAACACACGAAGATTCACGCGATCTTCTCCTATGAATTTTATATTTTCACAACCGTTACACATACCATAACATTCTGCGCGAAGCAGAAAGGTTCATAAACACATACCAGGTATGATCGAGACAAAACAGGACCCGGAAATAAGTCAGTAAACTCAGTAGGCGAAAGTACACTGAAAACGTAATATTTTCGCTCTTCATTAAAATATTTAGCGGAAAATCTTTCATGTGAGCGAAGCACATCGCTGTGGTTACACTGTTGCCTAATTATCTACCGAAAGTGCTTCTAAATCTAAACTATAATACAACAATATGAAAGTAAACAGTGGAAAAAACAAGAATGACAGTAACAAGATTTCCCATTTGCTTGTCATCTGTCATAAGATGAATGAAATGTCAGATTGCGGGTCCAAATTGAACTCCGTAGTATAATCCACGCGTAAATAGCATAGAATTTGTAACCTTTGCAAATAAAGTACATTTTGGACCGTCTACATCATGTCTGGGAATGTCAAATGAAGGTCATTGCTTATTTTTCATGTAATAAATTAATTATAGTAAAATAAAATAAAGTAAATACAGAAAACGATTTAAAAAGCATTTATCTCGAAATGGTTTTCGATTTACTATACATTGTAAAAAAATAGACAATCCCAATTATTTGGTATTCGGCCAACTTCCAAGCCCTCATTATCAACCAGAAGATTTTTGGTTTTTCTGTGAGAGTGGATCTTGCCTTTAGTTAAATCGAATCATTCAAAGAATAGTCTCTCTGGATACCTATAATACAGCTGTCATTGATTATGTTATGCGGTACGGTATTTATGCATTAGTGGGGTCTGTTTAAGTGTTTAAAGCATATTTTTGTTTGTGTGTTTAAGATGTTTAAATGTTTGTGAAGATCTATAATATCTATATCCAACTAAAGCCAAAATCACCTTGCTACTCTGAGCTGAGTGCGTGTGGACGGGAGGGTAATAGGTATTAGTTTTTGATACGACAAAGAAGGAAGTGGATCACCTGCCTGATGATAAGTGAGCATCACCACCCATTGATAACTGCAACACTAGAGGATTACAGATGCATTGCTAACTTAGAGGGCTAAGATGAAATAGAAAATACCTCATGTCGCAAAGGTTTCGGCGTAAGGTTAGATTGGTTTTCGTTCATTATTCCAAAACGAAATTCGGCTATTCGGCTGTTACCGTTCGTCACATCCTTAGTTATGAACAACAGTTGAGCAGGTTGATCTTATGACTGGGGTAATTTATTGGCGAACAAATTAGGGTCACCGTTCAAGGTCACTCTTTGTCAAAGCCTGATTGTTATGGTTTTGTGTGGGAGGCTGTTTGTGTGAATAGCGACGGTTTCACTCCACACAGGAAGCTTATTGAGTGATCAGCTTTCTATCACCGTTTAAGTTAGCATAATGTGTCAAGGCGTTTAGTGCCAAAAAAGAAATTGGACGCAATTTAGAAGAAAATGAAGAATATTTTGAAGACTAAATAACAAGCAAAACGTTTAATTTTTACTAATTGTTTGCGCCGAATTCGCTTATCGCTATCTCGCGGGAACTATGCGATTTTCCGGGATAAAAACTATCCTACGTCCTTCCCCGGGACTGAAACTATCTCTGTACGAAATTTCGTTAAACCCGGTTCAGTGGTTTACACGTGAAAGCGTAACATACAGACAGACGGAGTTACTTGCGCATGTATATTAGTAAGGAAGTAAGGATAACTTGCAGTTATTTTTAGGGTTCTGTAGTCAACGAGGAGCCCTTATAGTTTCGCTATGTCTGTCCGCGGCTTAGCTCAGAGATTCTTAGAAGTTCTAGACATTTTACCTTAAAATCCGGATTTATCTGCTCTCACTGTAGGGCGCTTAGCGTATGTGTATGTGTTCGAATACGACCTCCATACACCCGTTCAAAGGTTTAATCATTATTTAAGTTTAACTGAATAATACATGTTGTTTATCTACTTTGTAATATGCAAGAAATTTCAACAGCCAACATATCTAATAATAATAAACGATCCCATGTACTTACATAGTTATATATGTACATGTTGTGGCTTGTAGCGTTGCGCGTAATGCACAGGAATAACGTGTTGATCCAATAATCTCCAATAATCCCTTAATATTATAAATACGAAAGTAACTCTGTCTGTCTATCTGTCTGTTTGTCTGTCTGTCTGTTCACGCCTAAACCACTAAAGTTAATTTGTGTGAATTGTTCCTTTAAAATAATAAAAAAATGACTTTCTGCCAAGTTTCTTGCAGCGCATTCTTCTTGGCAATGATGGTCTTTCCCAATGCGCTAGTAGTTTAAAAAAACGTGTAAAAGATCCCTTGGCGGTCAATTTGCAAAAATACGTTTTGTTTTTTTTTTGAATATTTGTTATTTATTTACTGTCGTATCGCCCATGATCGGGTTAGCAATCACCATATTTTAAATTGTGTAAGATAAATGGCAGTGGAAAGGAATGCAGAATGCGATTGTGATTGCGGTTGCAAACAATATGGCTTCCGGTGACAATCATCCAATTAAATTCGATTCAACGGATGGCAACACCGACTGCTATAAAATTGTTGGCTGGCAAATTGTTTTCTTGCATCTCTCCTAGCCTTAATATTAATGAATTGGTTGTTTGAAGTCCGGAATCTTAGTTTTCAATATTCTTATTCGAGATATTCAAATTTCGATCTAACGTTTTTAACAATAAAACTAGAAAAACACGAATATTAGAAGGATTGCGGATGTATTGTATAATTTTGGCGGCCGTAGGCGCGAGGCCGTTTGTTCACCTTTTCGGACAATATCTCTAGATATAAACAGGACGGTTAGCTCATTATTATCACCATATACCACCACATATCCACAGCGATGGATAAATACTTATTTTTGTTGCTGTTTATGTAGAATAAAATGTCACTATCGATTGATATTTGGGTACAAATCAACGTTTCGTCACTTCATCGTACCATTGCTCTACCACTACCTACTACTACTCGCAAAAATTTAAAATCTATTTAAAGCTGCGAGCAACAAATAGTTATTTCTCAAAAATGTCCGTTAAAGTCGTCATTGTTAACTACATATCAGAACAGGAAGTTAATTTTTGCCGGTCAGTCCAAAATTTTAAAAAAAACATTACTGTTGCGTTAAACTCTCCAGTATTGTTGCATACAAATTCCATTACTGTCTAGTTATTAACTTTTAAAAAATGCAAATCACCATTATAAAAAATAAAGGCACAAGACTTAAAACACCAAATTAAAAAAATAGCTAGTACGGCAACGTGTTTATCTGTGTCTGAAATAGCTTTAGATGTTCTGGGTAGAAAAATACTCTCTTCAAATACCATTGATAGAAAAAGGCGGCAAAGCAAAAATAATTAATAATTTATGTCAATTACATTTTCATTTATTTTTGTTGTTGTTTTCTTTTCGATTTTTGAGAAAAGCACTATACTTGCCTCGGCCAGAATAGCATTGCTGGCTTCGTACTATTAAACGGACTCGCAAGCTCATCCGTTCAAACCAATACTCCACCAGCAATTGCCTACCTACTTCCTAGCCTAGACAGTAATGTACTATTAATACTTGTTATTTTATTTTATCTATTTGTTGCAGCATGGTCGGTGCGTGATGGTGCACCCGCGCCGCTCCCCCGAGCCGGCGCTGCCGCCTCCCATCCAGCCCTGCAGCGGCTTCCTCGGCAACGTACGTACCCCACAGCACGAGCGCCAAGCAGGGAAATGGATTCACGTACCGCAGAACCATACATACATAAATCACATCTTTATCCCTTACGGAGTAGATAGAGCCTAAGGTAACAAGACCTAAAGGCTACGTTTAGCATGACTGTAAGCTTATAGGTGGAAAGGGGAATAAAAATAGTGATGGGTTGCTAGCCACATCGCCTATAACACTACATAACATGATTTTTTTACCAACTGCGCGGGAAGAGAAGCAACTGGTACATTCTATGTTTTTTTTGGTCCCAGACCAGCATGGAAGCAGAACCCTTTCGCAATATAGGGCAGTCATTGAAGCGAAAAATACGGCCTTACCTCCGAATTTTTTTACTGTGAACCGATTTGCATGAAATTTTGGAATTAGGCTCATCTTACCCTTAACTTCAAAAGTGAAAATGATTTGAACTCCGCAACCACCCTGGGGGTGGTTGCCACCCCTTCTCGGGGGTGAATTTTTTTTTTTCAAAATAACCTCGGATATCGATAAAAGGCCTAATTTTAAGTAAAAAATCATTTATAAAGTTTTTCAAAAAATCCAATACTTTTCAAGTTATTGGCAATTGAAAATTCGCAATTTTTTCACCTTTTTTGTCGGTTTCTTGCAAATATCTCCAACAATATACGTTTTATCGAAAATTTTATAAAAAACAAAATTGTAGCAGGTAAAACAATAAACAATTTGGTTTTTTTATAAAGTATTCTAAGTGCAATACTAAGCTAGATATTAAAGATCAAAGCCGTTTTTTATTGTGTCTGAAATTTAATCGATGTGGTCAATGCCATCTAGCGGCCAGCAGATGCATTTTATGCATTCTAATACAAAAGGGTTTTGTAGTGCTTAAAATAAGCTTTAAAATGAGCACTATTAAAAGTCTTTTGCACATAAAATAAGTGAGCTGTATTGCAAATAAGGGGAGCATCTAATGTTTTTTCTTTTAAATCAATGGGTTTCATAAGTGCCATTTCCACCAAAATTAAAATTAATCGTATTCCGCCTAGAATTAACTTTATTATGAAGAGTTTGATAGATAGTATCAGTTTGGCTGCTTCAGGACACATATTTTTCAAAAAAGTCACGATTAAAAAAAAACAGAGGCTGTGATTGCGCTGCCGCGCGCTCTTTAAACAATCATATCTCCGTCAATTTTTGTTTGACAGAAAAAACAAAAAAAACCAAATTGTTTGTCAGAAAAATGCCTAAATTTTTAATCCATACACTTTTATACGTATCTGTCGTCATTTTTGAGATATTATGAAAAGAAAGTGGGTTTTTTAAAAATTTGAAATTTTGTTTTTTTTTTTAATCGTGACTTTTTTGAAAAATATGTGTCCTGAAGCAGCCAAACTGATACTATCTATCAAACTCTTCATAATAAAGTTAATTCTAGGCGGAATACGATTAATTTTAATTTTGGTGGAAATGGCACTTATGAAACCCATTGATTTAAAAGAAAAAACATTAGATGCTCCCCTTATTTGCAATACAGCTCACTTATTTTACGTGCAAAAGTTATTTTAATAGTGCTCATTTTAAAGCTTATTTTAAGCACTACAAAACCCTTTTGTATTAGAATGCATAAAATGCATCTGCTCGCCGCTAGATGGCATTGACCACATCGATTAAATTTCAGACACAATAAAAAACGGCTTTGATCTTTAATATCTAGCTTAATATTGCACTTAGAATACTTTATAAAAAACCAAATTGTTCATTGTTTTACCTGCTACAATTATGTTTCTTATAAAATTTTCGATAAAACGTATATTGTTGGAGATATTTGCAAAAAACCGACGAAAAACGTGAAAAAATTGCGAATTTTCAATTGCCAATAACTTGAAAAATATTGGATTTTTTGAAAAACTTTATAAATGATGTTTTGCTTAAAATTAGGCCTTCTATCGATATCCGAGGTTATTTTGAAAATAAAAAATTCACCCCCGAGAAGGGGTGGCAACCACCCCCAGGGTGGTTGCGGAGTTCAAATCATTTTCACTTTTGAAGTTAAGGGTAAGATGAACCTAATTCCATAATTGTATGCAATTCGGTCCACAGTAAAAAAATTCGGAGCAATAATGCTTCAATGACTGCCCTAATAAGATGACATATCACCCGAGTTTGAGTGACGGCGGCCTGTCGATTGCGATTTGGTTCTACGGCGGTGCGTGAATGTATTTCCCTCATTGTACCATCAGCCAAACATGTGGTCTGCCAACCTAAGGCTAAAAATCCTTAGCACGTTATAAAATGACTGCGTCAATTATTATAAATTCATCATCAGTACAGTAACCTATCCTGTTTTAGAAATAGCAAAATTACTGAGAGTGCGATCAGTAGGCTTATTACCTAACTCGTTCGCAATCGCCATCCTGTTTATTTTGACAGTTCATGTATGGGCTGACAATTGGCATCGGAATCAGCTACCTGTCACATTCATACAAAAACTGTCAAAATGAACATGATGACGATTGCGAACGAGTTAGCTAATAATCCTACAGATTTCTTCAACTCTTCCACAAAATAATTCGATTTCGTGCAAAATCTGTATAGAAAAGTATATTTTTTTATGTTGTCAGCGCCTTAGATCAGATGTTTCCTAATCACCAAGTATTTAAGCTACCTCTCAAAACTACGGGTCTATTATGAGCCCATAAATTGTTTACACATTTCCAATAATGCCATATGAATATAAACGACCTCTTATCTCTAAAATCGATGAACGGAGCAATTATATATTTATGTATTTTAGTCACATAAAACGTGAAATATGCGTGTCGCATAGACCGACCGGTCACTCTAGCTTTTGACTGATATCTATGTTGCTGGTAAACTGCTACTTACCATATTTTAGAGATCACAACCCAAACATTCTTCACTGCACATGTAAGTGAAATGGCTGAAAAATTATGGATTTAGGGCTCGGCGAAAGTATCCATTTACTAATACTATTTTTTTTTATAAAACAAGGAAGGCAAACGAGTAATAGGATAGGATTGTCTCAAGATAAAGGCACCGCTGAGGGTAAAGATGAAACGCCTCTTTTCCCCATGATTTCTCCAGCTATCTTGCTTTCACATTCTGAATCAAAAAAGAGCAAGCTCTGCTCTTCAGAAAAATATTTACAGCACAGTACATGCGCGCGCGAGATAGACTACCCTAAATAAAGATTTACGGTTCGTTCTAGAAAAACACACAATGATGTATAGTCTGTCTACACGGTTTGTCGACACAGCTCACGCACGCACTTCTCTACTCTTACTAGTTTCATCTTACTCTAGCTAGTCTCTAGAGATCGTCCGGCGAGCTTCCGGAGTGTCCTTTCCATTCATTGACTTCGCTCGTTCGATGCTTCACGAAACGCCTTAATTACAAAGTTCGACTTTGCATCGAATGTTGATAGGTAATTCCGTGGGTGGTTTTCCGCCACGTTCCGTTTCGCACACCAGTTTATTGGCCATTAGCATAAAGTATTGAATTACTTGAATAGAAATCCGTTGTACGCAAATTTTCATTAGGTAGGTTTGAGTCATCTCATTAGGTATTAAAGTGTTTTAAAACCCTTTGCTTTCCTGCATGATCTTTGGAAGAATACAACTTATTTATGTATTTATTTAGTTCAAGGTAACCTATACTGCAATAGGAACACCCGTTGGTATAGATCTACAATTCGAATTATAAGAAATGTAAGCAAAAAGTATGTCATTTCGTTCTACATATTTTTAATAATAATGCCGAATGATTTCTAGGAAAAAATCAGTTACTTTTGCGCGTGGTAAAACTAACCAATTTACTCGTAAAAGACACCTATTGTGGGTACTTAAATTTGTACGGAACTTTCAGCGACAGCGCGCGATTCCATTCCATCTCACCCTTGACCAATTTTTATACTATTCAAACATAATTCCGGTGGCGCCTGCGGCTTTATCCTGGAAAATAGTAACTACTTAACTTTTGTTATTTTTATTTCCCTAGTACAAATGCCGCCATAATGCTAAGCAGTTAGCGATGTGAGATATGACACTGCAATTTTGTTGCACGTAACTCAATATACGTTTCGTTGGGTACTAAAACCACGCCGAATTAAGTGATCATTGTGCAAGCTGCGTTATATTGCCGTGGTTAATGGATCACTTATAAAACCATCGCTGCGTGACCCAGCATTGTAATGCTACTCGCACGATATTCCCCTGCAAATGAGGATCAATGCAACTTTGTTGCATTGCACTTATCTAGAATTCTCACCGAAATAAATAGAAGTGACGGCTCATAAGTCTGCGCCACAATTTGCCGCTATAGCGACTCCGGCGCAGCTGTAGAGTGCCACAGAGTATTAAAGCAGATAGAGCACTATTTTGATCTCACTGGCCTAAGCCACTAATAACTAATTACTAAGGAACTAATTACTGTAGAAAAATACTTTAGTTTGAATTATCTGTTGCTCGCGACTTCGTCTGCGGGGAATTAGTTCATCGCGCACGGAAACTACAATTTTCGAAAAACTATTCTATGTCCTTCTCAGCAGCGTCTCAAACTATCTTCATAACAAATTTTATCACGAATGGTTGATTAGTTTACGTGTGAAAGCGTAAAAAATAAACTCACATTTACATTCATAATATTAATATTGGATAATTAATTGAAACAGCCGGCGTTACATTGCGGAGGTCCTGACATTGTCTAGGTCAGAGGTTTCTAACATTTTTCAATCTTAGTGCCCATACACTTAACAAGCTTAGTAGATATTATGTAGCGGTACCCTAGCAGGAAAAGTGGTCAAAAAATGTTAATTTTGTCTAAAATCTAGCCTGTCATTCTATTGTTTAGTTTAGATCATAATGTGCCTACGAATGTAAACCTAAACCATTTTGCTTAATAAGAATTATAATATTGTGGCATAATATTGTGGGTACAAATATATTGTACAGAATGAAATTTAACGAGTGACAGTTAGACCAGATTCGAGATAAAATTATACGTTTTTATTTATTCAATTTCTAGGCTTGGATGTTTATAAGATTTCAGTATTTTTAATGGACAACACCTCTCAATCGACTCACGTTTTTTACAACGTATTTTTATTGGTACATCAACGACTTTTTTTCCAATTCCTTTAATTTATACAAAGTGAACTTTCTGTTATATTCTGCACCCCGCGGACGCAGCTAGTTCGTAACGTATAATCTGATTCTATAACGATTTGCTAAACTCTGGCGCAGCGATCACAGTACTCGCAATTTATGCGAAGAGCCCGTCGGCTATAACACTATGTGTGCCGTAACGCCATTGCTATTGCTATAATTTGGCATTTATAAATACTCTATTAAACTCCTTCGAATACCGTAGTCCGAATATCTGAGAAGTAACTTAGTAAGTCGCAAATCACAGTGCCTGAAAATAAAATTACTAAAGGTACAACTTCTTGTCTATCCTTTGCCAATGTAAAGATGCACAAATCCAATGAAAGATCAAGAGAAGAGCCATTGTTAAAGCAGTTCTAGTAAAAGCAGCAATACCTAGCTTTGTTATAGGTACCAGGACTTCAGAAATGTTTTAGCGATTCGTTCTGTAGCATACGTGGCTCCATCTCACACTTAACCAACAGTGCAGTAGAACAGTACAGTACTAAGAGTTAGGCTTGTACAGCTTTAACTACATTTCTGTGTGTAGTCCGCTAACTGTACGTGATCCAAGTTCTAGGCTGATATTAACCCTATAACTGAACCACCTGTCCAAATCATAACGATATCGATGGCAATACCGTTTACGCAACTGAGCTTATAAAGCTGCGCTCGCGCATAAATTCGCGTAAGCTCTTATTAAGGAAGCGCGGATCTCGACTCGAGGGCACGGGCTGACATGGTCTGAGGAGCAATCTGGACTGGAGAGTAACGTTATGCATTACGTACCAGTATAAAAGGGGCCTAGGGAGCAAAATATATTAGGTGTATAGTCTGTCTAACAGAAAGCTTTAAGGACGGAAACGAGGACGGCGGCAACGGGACGTAAATGCTAGTTTATGTGATTTATTGAAAATATTGAAACGAACTGCGACAAATGGCTTGGAGGTATGGAATTTAGGTCCCTTTTGAAAACTCGATGCTTTTCAATGTGCATGGGTACCTACGTAATATGAAATTACATTCGCACGTTTCGCGCGCACACAACGCTTTTAAGACTTAGGAAGGTGTTTTTGTGGTAACTAGTCATAATTACTACACAGCTTACGTGTACAGATACTGGACTTTTTGTTTGTTTGTTCTTTGTTTACTCCTCATTGTAATTTATATATTTTTAGTTTGCGTTTGTGTTGAATCTGTGTCATATTTTTTTTCATGTGTCGGAAAAGCACAGTAAGCACCGATTTGGTATAATTTATTCAGACGTTCTCTTTTTATCAACCTCCTCCGTGGAGGTTCTCAAATCGACGCGTACATATCTATATTCTTGTCATTTATAGTTGAAAAAAAGTTTAGGTTTACTGTTTTTTAATTTTATATCGTCCTGCCCGGAAACTTGAAGTTGACGAATGTATCTACTTTTAAGCTCGACATAACACTAGTGTTGTATTTACAAGAACAATAACTCTGCTATTCAGTCACGTAGCGTAGTGTCTCAAATTGTTTAAGTCAACGTCAACAAGAATCCTTCAAAGACCAACTGTGCACCTAACTCCAAAACGAGTCCTTTATTTAACATCCATCACGTAAAATGTAAGATCCTCAAAAACGTCGGTTATAACACGTCAATTAACAACACTCAAAAATGCACGTTTTGTTTCATAGCAGTGTTTAGGCCAAATTCGATTGTTAATATTTAAAAGCCATATCTTTAAAAATCCATTTGAGTTTTTTAAGTCTAAAACTAAATTTGACATAATCTAAACTGGCAAATGTGAAAAACAAAAAGGAGGTTTTGACATAGATAGCATTCTTCTGTGATCTTGATCTTCAGAAAACCCTTAAGAGTCTTACAGATGTGACTAAGCATTTCAGAGAACGAAAAATGAAAATGGCAACAATAGCACCTGCGCATTTTTTTGCATGTTTATTTCGTCGGATAAAGTATAATCTCGGAACGTTAGCGACACTGTTGGCGGCATAAAATTCTTTGTAGGCGCTACATAGTTGCATAAACCTCGCACGTCAATTTAAGGTAGCCCTTTTATAGTCCGCCATTGTCCGCGGATTGGTTCGTATGAAAAGGTATTACTTTAGAAGACAATGCGGTTCAGCCACGCCTGACCTCCACACGAGATTATGCTTATTTGCCTTTTATTTTATAGAAAACGCCGATGCGGCGCAGCCTTTATGTTATAATGATGTGTTGCCAGCTTGCCAGTGTTTTGAAGAATATTGCCGCATGCAATAACGCTATCAAAATGTAGGAATAATGGTATAATTTTGCTAGTGGCTCCTCAGCTTTTTATAAAGGGACTCTACGAAAGTTTCGTTTCTTGTTTTGTTTTCGAACTTGACAAGTTCAATATCAATGCTAATTTATTGATTCTTCTATTGAAAATGACTACTAAAGTTTAAATTAACTTACTGTTCAGACAAAACAAAAATTGTGACTTTGCTCGTTCTTATCACCAAAGCCATTTAAAAAAAATATTGCTGGTGGCAAGTTTACGCATAGCGGAATTTATCCCGTAGAAATGTAAAGTTTTCCCAAAGTATCTTAAACTCGTATAAATCACATAGTAACGCTGATTTCTATGACCAATTATTTAACAACATTAAAACGGAAACACGGGAAAGCGTATTCGTTCCACTTAGTTAGAATGTGGAGCGAACAAGTGGTCATATTTCAAGACGAACGCGTGGGTGCCGCATTAATTTATAACTATTAAGTCGTTTCTGAATATTTAATGCTCTTTGTAGTTTGGACTGAATAGCCATCTTCTTAGTTAACTTTTACTCGAACTTTGCGTATCTCGGTTAGCACTGCAAGCGTCTAGAAGTTCCCAGAGTAGGTAATTTTAGTTTTTCACGGTCTTACAGCTTGGTCGCGTTTTCGCTCCACATGCTCAACCTTAGAGCCGGTCCTGACGTAAACAATTTTCAAGATAGCACGATTAAATAATGAAGATGTAACTAAGTGCGGGTAAAATCATAATTATAGACTGTATCAGTGAACTAACCTAGCTGTTGCAACCCGAGAATGCAAACAAAGTACCGAAAGATCATGCATATTATTATGTACGTTTAGATCTTTTAAACTAAGCAACGGATTTTAATACGGTTTTCATCAAGTAAAGTGATTCAAGAGGAAGGTTATACCAGTCCAGCGGCCGGCAACAAGCGGCCCGTGAATGTGTACATAAGTTATAAATATATAGATATATTGGGCTTCTAGGATTAATATCACAAATGCGGCCTTTAGTTTATTTTACCACCATGTGGCCATTGCTTGCGAAAAGGTTACCGACCGCTGGTTCATCCAACGCTCCATCAAAGGCTTATGGCATCAGTGTTTCGTCTCTTAAAGTTAAGGATCTCACTATCTAGACTGTTAGATTTCAAACAGTGAAAGTTAATAGTTGTGCATTTCGGAAATTCGAGATTTTACAACGTGTATTAGAAAGTATTAATGCGTTCATGTCCTTTGTAGCTAGGCATGGATTATGTCTGATGTCACTGAGAATAGAAAGTTGGTAATTATTTTGTTACCACAATGGATTAGGACAGGAGCTTTTAGCAGTTTCTTTTTTTTGCCATTTATTAAGGAAGTGAGGTACAGTGAGTTACAGTGGTCTACCTTGGAGAAGTGGTTATCAAATTTCCTGAGGATATATCCAATTCAATCGATGGCTATCGATGCAGAGGCAGACCTAAGAGGAGATGGCGGGACGACTTGGATGCATATCGAATGGGGAAGCAGGAGTTATGCTCTTGACAAGAACGAGTGGCGAAAAGAAGGGGAGGCCTTTGCCCAGCCGAAACACTATAATAGACTTAAAAAAACCGATTTAAATATTGCTTTTCCGTGATTGAACTTTCGGGATGTCCATTTGTGATCCAGCTGGGCCATTTGCCGCATTTGCCGGTAACTGATATCACTTGTTTTTTTTTTTAATTGGATTTCCCGTGCCTTTCATCTAGCAATAGAGACCGCACATGGCCATCTGCATCAGATCGTTCATTAAGCGCCGGTAATGCTCGGGGGGTCTATGCAAAGCGCCAATTAGAGTCCACCGGCGCAAGCGCTCATCTATCAACGTCGGGGTTAGGGTTGCCACTGTGGCCAGTCGCTTAAATTACATTCCAAAAAGTAGTTAAACTTTGTTGTTGCTGGGATTAAAGCAAATAAGTTCCCTAGTAGTTTTAGCCACTATGAAAGATTTCCCTGGAATATACCCTTGGTGAGATTGTGATTTTCATGCAACTGAGTAGACGTATAAATCATGAATTTCAACGTGTCTGCATGTGTTTGATGACGGTGACCCAGACACTGGGTTAATCGATTTCTGGTTTCAAAACGGATTTCTGGACTTCTTGAATTAGAAGTAGGATATCAATTAACGCATACTCTACAAAGCAGGCGTATAGTAGGTAAAAGCCAAAGCCGGACCATGTTGGAATGAAAAGAATTCTAATACGAATTTACAAGTTTAGTTTAAACCCTTCTAAAAAAAGTGTTATTTTATTTCTTTTTTTTTATTTCTGATAGAGAATGACAGCCCTATGAAAGACGTTCCGTTCCAAGCAGGCGTCAATCCGCGCTCGTCCTTGTCTCGTCAACTTGTCAACTGATTCCAATACGTATAAACGGAACGCTTTGCGCCAACGTGGCTTTTTACTTTTAAATGCATTGTGCCAGTGATAATTCTTTTTACTTTTAATCACATTGTGTGTAAAGGTCACGGATTTATACAACTTTAATTGGCATTGAATTATCTTTGAAGTCGTTACGATCTTTGTGCAATAATTAGAGGAGTAATGTGAGTAGGTGGTTTTATTATGATAGCTATCACAAGTACATGACTATTTCTTTTAATGTGGATGCGTTCATTATACGTCGTGTTTTCTTAATTGGTATTGACCACTATTGAAAGTGACGTTACTTATATCAGCCATTCAGAACAGAACTTCTGAAAGTCTGGCGGTTAATAAAAGCGCAGTTAATTTTTAAAACTGACTAAGGGCATTATTTTAAAAAAGTCTATATCATTTATTGTTAGTATAGCATTTTAATTTAATTCGTCTTGTTATTTAGTATAGCGCACTATCCAAACTAAGTACACAATTGTTGGCTTTACTTTTTATCCGACATTTAAACGAAATGGTGTACTGTTGTCAGCCATAAACAGAGTGGTGTTTTGTTATTTTTCCTGGCTGTATTTTACCTAGCTTTAGTTGAAGTATAATTTATTGTTATAGGAAAGGGCAAAGTTACAGGTAAAACATGTATAATACTAAAAGTAGGACAGACGGTCGCACGAACTCGTCGGCACACTTCTGGCATGGCGGACTGCCGCTGCCCGCGGGTTCACTTCAGATTCGAATAGGTTAATAGTGAAGTTACTAGATAGATAACTGTTTTCAGCTGTGAATATTATTCTGAGATAAAAGCAGTTGGTGCAATTAGAATTTAAAAGAAATAATAACAAATACAACAAACATCAATAAACTCTAAATTATTGTAAAAAAAACCCTTGGAATGTTTGATAAAAGTAGTCCAACGACCTGCTTGAATATTCCAGAAGAATCGTGAGCCATATAATATACCAGCGGTTCCCCCGCGACTATGCAATTTTCCGGGCCTAAAACTATCTTTGTACCAAGTTTCATTAAAATTGGACCAGTAGGTTAAGCGTAACAGACAGACAGACGGAGTTACTTTCGCATTTATAATATTAGTAGGGATTAAGTTGTATCGTTTCATAATCCACCCTCCTTCTAAAACTGGCAATTTCTCAGTCGTATTCTAAATAGTCGTAAAGAAGTCGCCTGTACCTGTAACAATAACTTCATTAGTATTGTGCGGTATTATCCAGCTTTAATTAAAGTTAATTAAATATCAAGTAGTACGTCTGTTAGGATGATAATAATATTGTGAGACCATAAAATATTTACGAGCGTTTGCACATCGTAAAGATACAGATGCATTTCCAATAAGTACCAGTGTAACTATTTATGCGCTTTAATCTAGAACGAGAAACTATGGAATGTATGTTTTTTTTTTTTTTACTTTACATTGATGCAAAAAGGTTGCTATTTTTTTCGATCCAAAGAGGTAAACCTAATGCGACTTTTCCATGTCCATGACATAAAGCCATGATATAAAAATTTATGATAAAGGTATTATTCTATCCGTAAAAATTACTTGTATCTATCATTTTAAATTTTGCGTCCACCGAAAATTGATTTGCGAATATTATAAAAATATAAGGCTTTTCAGTACAAAATAGCCACTATAAAATTACACAAAACCAAATTCCCTTACTATATATTTTTTATCCACGCTTTTTTATTTACTTCCATGCTGGTTTGGGAGCAAATAAAAAACATAGAATGTACCAGTTGCTTCTCTTCCCGCGCAGATGGTAAAAGCCCATCGAGGGAATGGGTGAAAATCTTAGGAATCATGTTATAGGCGATGCGGCTAGCAACCCATCACTATTTTGATTCCACTTTCCACCTATACGCCCACAGTCTTTCCAGACGTGGCCCGCTAGGTTTTCTTACCTTAGGCTCTGTCTACCCCGTAAGGGAGAAAGACGTGATTTGTGCATGTGTATAATGTAATGTATATGTAGGTATGTATATTTTTATATTATTCAGACTTCAATAGTTACTAAACAATTTACTAACTATGCAGGAACCTGTTAACAAAGTAGCTTTATCTGTGGTACCTATAGGCTGAATACATTATTCCATGACCATAAAACGACGTCATAAAGATACTATCAAAACACTTAATGCGAATATCTCACGGAGAAACGCACTTGATGTCAAAGGACACGAGAAGAGAAATTAGAATACTTATGCAACTGTAACACTGTTACACAACAAATCATAAATAACAAAAGATTATACACAAATGAAATAACGACGCAGAGCATCATAGAACAACCACGCATAAACTACACACTGCAAAAACCTATGTCGATCAAGATAAAGCTCATTTTAGCTTTATTCATCGGATTTACGCAGTGGTTTTTAAACAAAGTTACACGTGCGCTTAACATCAGCGTAGCTGTACTTGTTGATGTTATTAAAATATATAAAAAACGTCTGTTACCATTTTAACGACTGCACCATCTAAGTTTGTTGCGGTGTAAAGAAAAATCGCTCCAGACAACCTTTCAGTGTAGCGTTTCGTTACGCGTCGTCATATCAAGCAATACTTTCGCTATTCTTTGGCGAGGTGAAAAATTACTTTTGAAGTCCATTTGCTATGAATAGGGTCACTTGATGGCCGATGTTAGGGTTACCAGCGGTAAATATCTATACGTATAATAAAGCTGAAAAGGGTCGAAAGTCTGTACATGGAAGATATTTTAAAAAAAATTGGCTGGGGATACTTAGAATCGATAACAGAACACGTTCCAACAGCTTTGAATTTTTTTGTCTATTTATAGGACGGATTTTGATGCGAACTTTAATAATCTGTTGAGAAATTCAACGGCCAGGTTAAGGGCTATTTTTATCCCGGAAAATTGCATGGTTCCCGCGGGATAGCGATAAACACGTTAATTAATATCTCTACGCGGATGAAGTCGCGGGCATAAGCTATTTAGTTCGAAATAAATAAAAGAATAAATGACAATTAAGTAAAAAGTTATTATGGAAATGATGTTATGTTTTTACTTTATGACGCCGGCTGCACTCACGAAAAAGCATGACTCATTGTGTTACGTTCCGCGTGACGTCAGAGTGTGCAAGCGAGAGTGCGGAACAAGCGATAGAGGCACGATATTCTCGCGTGACGTCAGAGCTAGCAGTTCGAATAATTTATGACGTTTTCACGTCTGTAAACCGACTTTTTATTTTATTGCAAAAACTAAAAACAACAATTGTGGCAGCCCTATCCACAAAACAACCGTCTGAAGTGTTATTCAAAATTCATTATTTGTACGACTTTCACTGCAAGGGCCATAAGGTACTGGGTCAGTCCAATTCCCAGGCCTAAGTGGCTATCCAACGGAAATTCTAGATTCCTACGTGATCTAGGCAATAGTGATTGAAACCCTAAGTGCTCTTACCCACTCCACGAAAGATATCCACATAATCTACACACATATGTGTGCATGTGTATGTTCGGCCCATGATATAAATTTGTGTTACGTTTTTCTGAGCAACTTTAAAAAAAAATCTCTTTATAAAAACATTCCTCGGACTTTAACGATTACTTAAAACAAGAGAATAAACCAAATAAGTGCAATGAAAAAATAAGTTTTGCGTAAATATTATAAATGCGAAAGTTTGTGAGGATGTATGGACGTCTGGTCATCATTCACGCCAAAGGAGCTGAACAGATCTGAATGTGGTTCGACACAGAGATAGATTATAGTCTGAAACAGCACAGGCTATTTTCCCAAAAAAATCAGAACTTTCCGCTGAAGCAATAAACGAATCCTCTTTACAATTATTTTATACTACATATATACCGTCACGCCTCTTTCTCATAGGGGTAGGCCAGAGATTACTTTGTTCCACTTGCTACGATTCTGACTTACCTCTTTCGCTTCATCCACAATCATCAATCTCTTCATACATTCTTTTATACCTGCTATTTTATGTTGGAATACTTACTAAAACAAAAACCTTGTTTCTGTTTACAAGAGATGTTGGCCATTACAGTCAACCGAAACATAATTAGTCATTTAAAACATGAAATGACAGTCACAAGACCCTTGACTAGATTTTACATGTGTCAAAACAAAAACACGTTACGAGTAGGTATAACGCAATTTTTGAAAATTAATTATAAGAAGGGCCTGTTTCATCACTCTCAGTTAAGTTCCAGTTATATTAAGTGTCATTTATCTATGATGACGTCTTTGTATGTTTCGTAGCAATAAATAGAGACGGAGCGTTTGTTTTAACGACACTAACTTACACCCGACTATAGATAAATTACCGAGAGCGTGGTATTGCATTATGTAGTGGTATTCTGTGTTTATAGGCAGAGAGAGAGAGAGATCCTTCAATTGTTGTATCTCTCACTAGAAGACATTTATTCCTTTTTGCACGACACACAATACACACCACACAATTTTATAGAGAAAGAAACAAAACACACAGACATGAAAAATAGATCATCAGCGTTGTGTCTTCGCAAAAGTGAAACGGTCGCTGGCTCAGCATTACGCTGAGGTGTTAGACACCTGCAGCACTGATTTTCAGCCAGAACCGTCTGTGACTCACGAAACGATACACAGATGAAATATACTACATAAAACATAAACTTTAACGTAAACAAAGTCTGCGGGTGTCTATGGACAGTGGTGATCATTTAACATCAGGTGACCCACTAGTTCGTTTGTCTGGCCTCTCTAACATAAAAAAAAGTAAAAAATAGATAGATCCCAACTTATGTGTAACTAAAAAATACATAAATTAATTAAATAGTTTACAACAAACAAAAAATAAAATGGAAGGAAAACTAAATTGTTTAAAAACAATTTCAAATGCCTATAAACACAAAATACCACTACATATGCAATTCCACGCTCTCGCTAATTTATCTATCCTATTTTAACCTTATTGAACTTGATAGCAAAATCTACACATAGCGGGAATTTTTCCCTGTTTATATAATTTCTGACAGAAAACCTATGAAATATTACGTTTAAATCGTAGGTTCCATTACCTTAAAATTAAAGTTATCGTTGAAGTAACTTAGTGCGACTCACGCTTATAATCATCATACTTACGTCGTTGGTCTATAAAAACTTGAATCTGGAATCATAGCATCACCGTTCGGCCTAAACCGTCGTACACATTCACGAAGCTATTTTTTTTTTGTGACTACAATGTCTGTGCCCAGCTTTATTGCATAAACAATTGAGCATCGTGGTCCGCATAAACGATATACAGTAGGTCTACTGCTTACCGGTCTTAGCTACCGGCCTGTCCGATACATATTTGCGTCGCCCAATCAAGTGAAAGCCATAACAAATAAGAGTATCAGGCGATCAGGCGATTGGTCATTGTGCTTGACGAAAGTGGTCCCAGCAACAGTGGGTCAGCTACAACGAGTTTCAGCTGCTGATAACAGGTGAACCGCCGTTTTTATTGCGTTTATTGTATTGAAGAATTAAACGTAACATTTTCCTTGTCGCTTGAGGTATTGATCATGTTACGAGAACATTGTGTGAAAGAGATAGATGCCTTGCTTTGGTAATTAACGTAATTTTGGCTATTGAAAACGTGTTTTCAACATTGAGAAAAATATTCAGTGAAAAGGCTAAATAAACTTATTATTTACCTATACTAAGTCTTCCTGCCTTCTTCCTTGCTGGTCTGGGAGTAAAGAAATAAAATAGAATGTACATAGAATGTACCAGTTGCTTCACTTCCCGCGCAGATAGTAAAAGCCCATCGAGGGAAGGGGCGAAAATTTAGGAATCATATTATACGCGATGCGGCTAGCTACCCATCACTATTTTGATTCCCCTTTCCATCTATACGTCCACAATCATATCATGCTAAGCGTAGCCTTTAGGTCTTGTTACCTTGGGCTCTGTCTACCCCGTAAGGGATAAAAAAGTGATTTATTTATGTTTGTTATGTATGTACTAAGTTTTGAGATCAGTTTTCAATATTCTTGGATGGGGGCATCCGCTTACAACCTATAAAATGATTTATGAAAATGGCATGTTCTTGTTTTCTCCTAGTTTATCACCAGATACTATTTATATCTAAGAACGTTACTCGTGGACGCCGTTAAGTATTATTATTATATTGCTTTTGAATAAAGTTGATCTACTGTGGATCTGTGGCCACTGCGACGTTACGTACTCCTGCGATCATTTTTGTGACGCGACGACGATCGATCTTTTTATTAAAAAAGTTGACTGCTCCAAAAATACTAAGTAACATTTGCAAGGGTAATTTTTTAACTTGCAAGATCTTACCTTACCCACACAACTGACACGAGCCTTCGAAAAACATCACGTATTATTCTCTCTTGTTCTCGTTAAATAACAAATATTCCAATTTAAAATTTGCAGTTCAACACTTATTAGAAAAAATGCAAAAAAGAGATTTTATCGCATTTACGATCATTTGATTTTCGTGATTTAAATATTGTGTGGCATCAACAATATTTATGAGCCCAATATGCCAATAGCAATGGTACAATGGTCCGTGAAAGCCGCCCGCGGCTGTGGCCCACGAATGGGGGTCACGCATGCGCCCAGCGAAAGTTAATGGCGGCTCGGTCAAGTGCAAGGGAGGCGAAAGGTGCACGCGACACTGGCCGGAAATAAAAAACTAGTTTTCTGGATTTACGTCATTTTTGAAAAAAAAAATCTATAATGGAAAAGGAATGGTGATGACGAATGAACCCGAACGCTCTCGAGACATTTTCTTGTGTTAAAAGAAGCTCTACTAAACACTATACCTAACTGTTTTTTCTTTAGTTTTTGACGTGATAACGTCTTATAAATCGATGAACGCCGGCTGCACTCACGAAAAAGCATGACTCATTGCGTTACGTTCCGCGTGACGTCAATCTGCAAACGAGAGCACGGAACAAGCGATAGAGAGGCACGATCTTCTCGTGTAACGTCAGTGCTAGCAGTTTAAATATGTTTTTATGACGTTATCACGTAAAGCTATCGTTCTTAACGGTTTAAGTTTTGCGGACAATCATTCTTTTTCACCAACCACAACACAAATAGATTGACTCTCTTTGCTTAGTACGTACCTATCAAACATTTTTCTGTGTTCGTAAGCATATATGCAGGCATAGCGTACATACATACAAACATACGTACGGGTCGAACAGAGTACCTTCCGAAGTTGGTTAAAAAGTCGTTTATTTGCCAAAGATACGTTATACCTTATAAGCATGAAGTTAGCACCCGGATCCCGTGAGGTGCCAAATTTAAGAAAATTATCGCTTTTTGATACATTTCGTAACGGACATGTTAACGCTTAAATATTTTGATATAAGTCAATTTGGTCACACATGATTTTTGACACCTGGATTTTCGAACGGCTTGCCAAGCATTTAAGATTGAATTTACAATGTCGTACCAAATAATGTACATTCGCCTTAAGTTTTATGCAGTTTAATAACTTTATCTTTATAAGGATGTGAACTTTTGGTAATGCGTTATTTTATGTCGTAATGCCTACGTAAGCCTACTTTATATCGATTTGCGATTTATTGATAAGAGTTAACTTTAAGTATTCACATACTCGTACTCACCACTTTCACTCATATACTCTTATATTTCCCCCTTGCAAATTGCATACTTCCATGCTGGTCTGGGAGCGAAGGAAAAACATAGAATGTACCAGTTGCTTCTCGTCTCGCGCAGATGGTAAAAGCCCATCGAGGGAATGGGCGAGTCTTAGGAATCATGTTATAGGCGATGCGGCTAGCAACCCATCACTATTTTGGTTCCCCTTTCCACCTATATGCCTACAATCATGCTAAACGTGGCCTTTAGGTCTTGTTACCTCAGGCTCTGTCTACCCCGTAAGGGATATAGACGTGATTTGTGTGTGTGTGTGTGTGCAAATTGCATACCTTAAGTGGCAGCGGGCGGGCCCATTCCTCGTAGAACATTTGGCCGTTGAAGCCGTAAGGTTCTGGACGAGCGCATACCAGAAGAAGAAAAGTTGGTAGACCTCCCGCAAGATGGGTACACAAAACTGATCGTCGCGGAGATCCTTGAGAAAGACCTGTCTTCTATCGGACATAATGTTAGTGACGATGACAACTTTTTAGCATTCTAGACTTTCAAAGACTCATAGTCATTAGTTTCATATCATTAGTCTATATTTTGTCACATAAAATTGAAGTTCCGAATATATACATACATACACAAATCACGCCTTTATCCCTTACGGGGTAGACAAAGCCTAAGATAACAAGACCTAAACGCCACGTTTAGCATGATGGTGGGCGTATAGGTGGAAAGGAGAATCAAAATAGTGATGGGTTGCTAGCCGCGTCGCCTATAACATGATTCCTAAGATTTTCACCCATCCCGAATATATAGTTGGTCATAAATTTTTGTTACTCATAAAGCGTTGGTATTTCTGAGACAGTAAGTATTTTTTTTAGGATTGATAGTCAATTAATCTAACCTATTACATTCTGAAAGTCTTAGCGTCCAAAGTCCGAGGTCGCCTCAATAGATGCACCCTTTGGCAGGCTAAGTAAAAATTCCCCTTACTGAGCTGCCCTTGTGGCGGCTCGCCCTCTCCGGTAAGCGGTAAAAGCCGTCTGAGGCTAATAGCAACAGTCCGTTCGAAAAAAAAGTATTTTTCTACGCTTGGCACGATATCCCACAAAAGTATATAGAAACTTAAAACTTTTCTCCGTTCAAATGACTTCCAGTTCAGTTTAATTAAGCCCTTTGTCCTTTGAGATGCGGCGGACAATTGCGGAGTTAATTCCTAAAGATCGTATTTCACACCAGCGAAACTGTAAACGTAGATCGTAGTCAATGGGCGTAAGGTCGAAAATAAACAGGTAAAAAATGAGGATAGGTCTTTCGGTTTGTGATTCTTCCCGTCAATATTATATGGGATGGGTGCTTTCTTTATTGTGTCCGTTCTGATCTAATTAGTGACTTCAATTGAAATAATTATTTGAATTGTGATCGAAATTACTCTCAAATTAATCTAAATCCTCTTTAATTAAAACTGTTTTCTAAATTATTTTTCTCACAACTGAAACGACGACTTGAAATTTTTATTAAATTGCAATTGTTAAGTCACATTACTACATAGTATAAAACAAAGTCGCTTTCCGCTGTCTGTCCCTATGTATGCTTAGATCTTTAAAACTAGGCAACGGATGCGTTTTTTTTAATAGTGTGATTCAAGCGGAAGATTTATATGCATATATACTAGTAAAATATATAGAAGACTTACTCTCTAAGTATATACTTGAAGTTGGTTTGAAGTAAGTTGTTGTAACATTTTCAGACTACCAGCCTTCCCCGCTTCCGCTATCCATCTTTGAGCATAACAAACTATCGCAAATCCAAGTGGCTATTTACAAAATGAAATAAAATAAACATTTTTAACAGCCGAAGCCCTTAACGAACCACGTGACTGTACCCACCACCGATTACACTTTAAAGTAAGACCTAAACGGAAAAATGATAATTACCCGCCTCTTGCCCGTATTTTCTCGGTTAATTAAATAATTCTATTCAATTGGAATAATTGCTTCGGCCCCTATGCCAGCATAGTAGGTAATTGGTAATGATCACACACACAATCGTAACAAGATTGAAGACAATAGGGGCACATAAACATGCACACACACAAACTGGCAAGAAACCTGAGGAATAGCGAAGGGGTAATTGGTAATTACCATTACTTTATTATTGCTCTCATGACTTCGTAAATTGGAAGGTTCGTTAGTGTAAGAATGGACAGGTACGTAACTGAGCTAATTTATTGTAGCGAGTGATTTTACTTCAATCGTCAATTGCGAGTTAGTTGGCTTTTTACTTACGTATTTCTATGAAAAACAAAGTTGTTTTAATTGTGATCATGCATGCATGGAATCAAGTGGATATGCAAGCAAGCATGCAAGTTCACAAGGGTCTTAAATTTATCCTGAAATAAATATTTCAGCAGTTGGAATTTGGTAGATATTAGTAGAGATAGTTTCAGCCCCGTAGAAGGACATAGGACAGTGTTTTCGGGAAAATCGCATAGGTAGTTCCCGCAGAACAGCGACAAGCGAATTATACGCAGACGGAGTCGTGGGCAACAGTACTAGATATAAAAATAAAAAACCCTAAAGCACTAATCGAGTAATTATGCAATAAACAAATAGGTATGCCAAAAATGCCTTACTTACATCATTTTACTTTCGAATGAAAACAATCGCATCAAAATCTTTTCATCTGTTTGAGAGTCACGATTCCACAGACATACATACACGTACACAGAGAGAGAGCGAGAGAGAGAAAGAGAGATATCGATGTCAAACTTAGAACACCTCTCTTGCGTCGGGGGTTAATAAACTTAATGTTGAATGATGAGATTCACGTCGGCAAAATTACGATACAAAGTTGTAAATTACGTCAAATTTCTTACACATTTCTTACAGCAAAAGCGCGAATAGAAATGTGAACAATGCGTATTGTTTGATATTACGTGAAGTTAAGTGCAACTGGAAGCGGCTGTGGGATAATGTTTAATGTGGAAACTTTTGACTCATCTTATCGTAATCGGGCTTAATTGCTATGGACACGATTTTTAGTTTGCACATTCCTTACGGGCACCGTAATTATCTTTCTTTTGTTCTTTATTACATATTTTAACACTTCGTTTGTATTACGCAGGTGGCGAGAATTGAATCATGAAGCCATGATGACGCATTTTCTTTATTATGAAGGTTTAGATTTGTTTACTTCCATGCTGTAGGCTTATTATCTAACTCGCTCGCAATCGCCATCGTGTTCATTTTGACAGTTCATGTATGGGCTGACAATTGGTATCGGAATCAGCTAGCTGTCACATTCATACAAGAACTGTCAAAATGAACACTATGGCGATTACGAGCGAGTTTGGTAATAAGCCTACTGGTCTGGGAGCAAAGAAAAAGCATAGAATGTACCAGTTGCTTCTCTTCCCGCGTAAATGGTAAAAGCCCATCGAGGGAATGGGTGAAAACCATAGGAATCATGTTATAGGCGAGCGGCTAGCAACCCATCACTAGTTTGATTCCATTCATCACCTATGCGCTCACAATCTTGCTAAACGTGGTCTGTAGGTCTTGTCACCTTAGGCTCTGTCTACCCGGTAAGGGATAAAGACGTGATTTGTGTATGTGCATGTGGATTTGATGCGGGCAAGCTGAACTTTGCGAGCCATTCTAGTACCTGAATAAATATGAATTAAACAATTGAAACTTAGCATCTCTTGTAGTGTAACTGTTGAAAGAGAAACAGAACCAATATTATAAATACCTACGAATCTTGTACTGCTCATTGGATTCTCGTTAACTCCCATGGGAATTCAATAAGAACCCAGAATTTCAACTGCCAAATCTGTCTTCGTCAGTTCCTCTGTATCGTTGTTAAATTTCGCTATCTAAGTGGATCCAAGAAGTAATTAAAGCATCGTTGTACATTGAGAAGTTTATTGTATTTATATCGTCTTTCTATTTATTTTTCAGTAAGTTCGGACTAGGTAGGCATCGCTTCCAGTAAATCGTAAGTTAAAATCTGAGCATTCACAGGGAAGCGAACTTGAACTACGCTTACAAGTCGAGACTAGAAGGAATTCAGCTATTGTCATTCTGATGACATTCAAGTGATATCGCGGTTATATCATTTATCGAGGGCCTTCGTTCCTTCCCACTGTTATTGTGATATGACGCAGACGTGATAGAAACCCATCAATTATCAAAAACCCAACCAATAAGTATAAGCTTAGTGTAAAAAGAAGTAGTCTAGTGGTCACTCAAGATCTCTTTTTTGTCAATGACACGCGGGCGCTCGCGAGCGCATAAATCATCTCTTTCTACCCTTATACTTCATGGTTTGCGGGACAGAAATGGCGAATGGGATTGTGGTTCTGGGTATTTTATGTGCGAATTTGGAATTTAACATGGGCGGCCAAAATCGTAAGGCAACCTGCACACATCTGTGAGGCAATTCAATGGTGTGTTTGAAGTTCCTAATCGCTACTGGGCATTTGTGGGTTTCCATATCTGGGTCTGTAGTTCTACAGTCCAAGCACTCATTCTGAGAAGACGCCTGTGCCCAACAGCGGAACGTTATATAAGCTGGAAGAATTAAATAACTGTGAATTAGAAAGATTGCATAATAAAAAAACAAGATTTCATGTTCTAATCTCAACTCTGTTAGAATATTGCCACGCATTTGACGAGTTGGGAAATATACAAATCATAGAAACTTCCTTTCCGGTAGATAAATATCATGCCTATAAGAAATATGTTTTTATCTAAGCATCTGTTTGTGAAAGAGGAAGTAATACAGCACTATCAAAAAACTCTCCCGTTGTTTATTGAAAAAAATGAGGGTTTCTCAACAATGCAACGATGGGAACAAGTCACAGATACCATCAGTACTTATAAGTTAAGATGGTTGGCAATTCGTTTTTCTATCTGTATTGTTTCGGATTCCCGGTGTTTGGCCAATTTGTCTTGCCCCGATGCGATCTGTAGAAATTGGCCTATTGTTAGAAATTTATTTGAGCAATTTTTTAGCTTTGCGCAAGTGCTTGAAAGTATAGACTTTGATGAATATAAATTAGGTTTTCACTTCTCATGCTCTAAAAGTAGGTCAATATAGCCTTACGAGGCGGGGCTAAAGTGAGTACTTAGTCCCTAGGGAGTAAAAGTAATATTTTTTTTTATTTACTTTGAGTGACTTAGATAAACTCAAACAGCCAGTACTTGCTTAGTTTTTGGCATAAAGTAAATTTTCAATAAGTGAAGGAATTTCATTACCACTCTTTAAACCACATTTAAAAATTATCACACGAAACGATGATAAAAATAATTTAACAATCACAATAAATAAACTTACAGATCGTTGTAATGCGGAAACAAAATAAAAAAGTATGCTTGTGTGTGGACCATTTTCATGACGGAAATGTTCCGTTCTTAGTCTACGTGGACTTAGTTCTATGCTTTTTCCGCATAGAAGGTGGCGCCATTCTATTTTTTTCAGTTTGTGTATGGACCATTTCGCCGATGCGATTTTGTTATATCTGTGTCTGGTTGGAAAAAAAAATACCGCGAAAACTTTGGAATTGTTGTAGAGCGTAAATCGTAAACGATTAAAATAAATTGATTATCCTCACAATGTCGTCAAGTGATAGTGAAAATGATGATGTCGAGCAAAGAGCAAAAGACATAATTGATAATTTATTTTTTATTAAATCTTTTTGTACTAAACTGACTATTTTTTCTCGCAATTGAAGTGAAAAATAGAGTTTTCACCTCGAGACTAAAAGCCAATATAAACCCTCGGATAAATAGACACCCTCGCTGACGCTCGGGTGGCTAACCACCTCGGGTATATATTGGCTTAGTTTAGTCCCTCGATAAAAAATATACTATTTGGTTTCATTAGCCTTTTTAAATATAGGCCATTTACACACACGATACTTAATAAAGTTTATGTGTTTATTTCATCATTCTATACAATAATTACACTACCATTTACTAACATTTAATGTCAAGGAATTTATATAGAAATCGTCAAAAAAAGAGTGATTGTATTGCACTCCGTTACTCATAAATTCATATACAACTTCCCATACAAAGTTGTATGAAAAAGGTTGGCTAGACGGTGTAATTTAGAACAACTACGATTGCCAAGAAGATGAAATTCATTAAATCATCACTACTTTAATTATATTTAATTTATTTATAGTTTAATTTGTGTTATTTTTAATTTTGTAATGTTGTTTAAATATAAAATACTGATAAATAGTCTACTTAAATTCAACACATCCGCTATTTCGATCTTACGACTAAAACAATGCTTGTTATCCTCATTGTCGCCTATTATAACGGTGAAAGCAACATCAATAAAGGGCTAGTCGTCCCGGGGTCCGCGTTGCCCGAGTTAACAGCCGTTATGCGGGACGTGACGAACAGACAGCTTAACGGAAACTAGCTGGGAAAAGGTTTAGCAGTTTCAGATGCTTTAAAGTAGGTACATACAAACATTTAGTGGGGTTCTTAATATGAGGAAACTCCTCAATCTCTGTAAGAGCGCTATGCCCAACTGCGGGTGAAAGGTGAAAACTGATTGAGATGGAAACTCCTACTACCAAACTACTTGCGTACATATACTTAAATACACAAAAAACCGGCCAAGAGCGTGTCGGGCCACGCGCAGGCTAGGGTTCCGTAGTTACTTACATACATACACATATCACGTCTTTATCCCTTACGGGGTAGACAGAGCCTAAGGTAACAGGTATCTACAGGCCACATTTAGCAAGATTGTGGGCTTAAGAGCTGGTTCGCACGAGCGTTAAAAAAACGTTTAAATAAAACAAATTGGAAACCATGTATTTAGTCACACGAAGGCGGTTTTAAAGCGCGGCGCTTTTTTATCGAGCACTGTTCGATTTTCGACGTTAGGCGTTGGACGTTAAATCGAATTGAACATACGGAACTTCCCACGTCGGGTTTCAACGCGACGCTTTTTAAACGCTCGTGCGAACTAGCTCTAAGGGCGTATAGGTCGAAAGGAAAATCAAAATAGTGATGGGTTGCTAGCCACATCGCCTATAACATGATTCCTAAGACTTTCGCCCATTCCCTCGATGGGCTTTTACCACCTGCGCGGGTAGAGAAGCAACTGGTACATTCTATGTTTTTTTTTGCTCCCAGACTAGCACGGAAGACATGTTATGATGTTATTGATTATCGGTGGGGGTATTACGCGCTGTATACAAAAGCCGTGGTAGCCTAGTGGTTTGACCTGTGGTTTTTCGAGCAGAGGGTCATGGGTTCGAATCCTGGGCTCTCTGAGTTTTTCGAGATTTATGTGCGAAATTACATTTGAAATTTACCGTGAGCTTTTCGGTAAAGGAAAACATCGTGAGGGAAATCAATTGAATGGTGTGTGTGAAGTTCCCAATCCGCATTGGGCCTGCGTGGGGGAACTGTAGCCTAAGCCCTCTCGTTCTGAGGGGAGGTCTGTGCCGAGCAGTGGGACGTATATAGGCAGATGATGATGATACAAATGTAGTAAGTATGGATGTGACAGCGAGCGAACCTAAACTGAATCGGAATTGCATCGCATTAAGACGTCATGGTTAGGCCCCAGTGACCGGCGCCCGCGCTGAGGTCGTGGGAACTGCGCGTGCGATTGCTATAAACATAGTGTATGCGCGGATATATGGCTTGATGAAAAGCTTATGTAAATAATTTTGATTAAAACTATGACTGAAATTATTCGTGGTTCGTGAAGTAGCTTTTGCCCGCGTCTTCGTCTGCGTGGAGTTAGTGTTTTAGGTAGTGTCTAAAAGGGGGACCTTTTAGAGGTTGAATTCTTTTAGCTTATGACCTGACAGGGGATTTTCTCGACAGATTAGTTAAGGTTCATGATAACCCTTTAGACTGGCATCACATCTGCCACATTTTTCTTTGTCTGGTATACATACATACATACATCACGTCAACGGGGTAGACAGAGCCTAAGGTAACCTGACCTAAAGACCACGTTTAGCATTATTGTGGGTGTACGGATGGAAAGGGGAATCAAAGTAGTGATGGGTTGCTAGCCACATCGCATATAACATGATACCTAAGATTTTCACCCCTTCTCTCGATCGGCTTTTACCATCTGCGCGGGAAGAGAAGCAACTGGTATATTCTATGTTTTTTCTTTGCTACCAGACCAGCATGGAAGATAACAGTTACATAGAAAATAGCACGGTTGTACTATTACAACTGTGCTATTTTCTATGCAACTATTAATGGTCGGAGACGCGGATACGTACCTATAAAAAGATCCCAAACGTTTTCTGGGAATAATAGTTAATTGACTCAAATTAAACGCTATTGAGCGTCCGTGTGGCCCATGGAGGACGCTAATTATAAGACAATAAAACCCATCGAACAAACGCTAACGAACGACGATTAGAAATCACATCAAATAATTACCCCACAAAAATAACAAGATTCAGCAAAATTAACAATGAACTCAGAAATCCCGTTGCGACTTTCTAACAGTAAAACCTCTTTTACACACTTCAAGTAGGTGTAATAAAAAGTTGAATTAATCTATTAAACTGCGGTACAAGTTCTAAACTAATGAATGAACAGAACCGGAATCTACGAGTTGTAATAGGCCGCCGGGTGTGGCACGAAAATTGTGGTCTACTTATCCGACGGCATAATGACTCATGCGTAAGTCTAAGTATGAATTTTAAAAAATATACCAGACTGGCTGGAAAGAAGTAAAATTTTGAAATTGGAAGCGTTCGAAAACTATGTAAGTTTTCGTCAAAAAAAATATTTTTGAACAATGAAATTGTTTCTGCCTGTGGTTTATTATTGTACATTGTATTATATTATTATCATTGCACTTCTATACGTATACAAGCTATCTATACCTAATTTGAACAATATGAAATTGAAAGATTTAAATGAAAAGTATACTCAAGTGAAATTAAAAGAAAATATAACGTATAAATAGATGAGTGTATTTGTCTTTTTCTTTTTTAGTTTCTATCTAATGCTAAATGGATGTAACCATTAATATTTTCCTTCAGAGATGGGCATTATTTTTTTACTTGTATCGGTTTCTTAATCCGATTTTTCAACAAGACCTATTTAGAAGGGTTTTAATGAAATCAATTTTTACCTATCTATTTGCAATTTATAAAAAGTAGTCCTACGGAGCACCCGATAAACACTGCGAGCGATGCAATTACTTCTCGAAGAGCGATAAAAATAATTAATGACACCGAAGCGAACTCCCATTTGTTTAAAAGATTATTTCTACGAGAAATAAGCGAAGGGCGCAAATATATCTAGCACCATTTATAAGTCATTATCTGAGATATAAATGTGCGAATCCAAGCTTACATCTGTTGCAAGTTTGTCCTTCGAGTAACTCCTTCCCTTTTACACCAAGGCAGATTGAGAGAAACAACATCATAAAACAAATGACAGAAAATTATTACAAGTGTATACTTCATAATATTTCTAACCTCATGATAATTGAATATTTATCGTCGTTTTTCAAAGAACTTTTTTGGACAATTTATTAATAGGCACAGCCTGACTTCAAAATATTGTACCTCTATATTAAAAACGTCATATTATAATCATTTTATTGCCACATCTATCAGAAACCGTTTCAAGCAGGCGTTGTCAGTCATTAAAATTAATGAATGTATTAAATCAACATGTAAAAACTTAACAAAACGGCAATATTGACGGAAAAACCAGGCGTGACGTGATTTTTGCATGTTTCTTTTTGTCTATCGCTCGGGCGTGGAAAAATTACAAATACTTGTCTTGCTTTTTAATTTTCGTGCCATAATCATAAATAGATAGATAAAAGCTTTAATCAACAGATATGACATGACAGTCAAAGAGAAACAATTCCTGTACAATTTAGATCATTAAAAATCTATAAACAACACAGGGAATGGTAGTATCACAACCTGATTCACTATATTAAATAAATTAGAACAGTAAACAAGAGTCCATACCTATTTACCGTGCATTTGACAGCTCAACAATGTTGCCATGTTAAAACTTTAAGCGAATTCCAGGACACGCTTTCGTTGCTAAGGGACCCGTCAGTTTTCATACAAAGTAAGAGTACAGAACTAGTAATAGTAAGACAATATACAGAAAAGTTGGCAACTCCACGAAAACAAAACTTGTCGTGATATAGAGTCACGATTTTTTACGATTGCACGTCGCACAGATCAACCGTGTCGCTGTCCGACTGAAAATTTAGACATCATGCTAGGGCTGTCCCAGTCAAGCACGCAAGTAAACTATCAAGCGATAAGACCGCCAATTGTCTACTTTGTTCTTTGTTTCTGTATTGTTTTGTACTCATTTGTCGTGTTCAATAAAGAGTATTTGTATTGTAAAACCAAGGGAGTCTTAACTAGCATAAATAAAATTTGAACCAAAACCTGCAATGCAAAAATTAACAAGACGCGTGTCAGATGCACGGATGTATTTTTTGCACGTGTAGTTGATCGTAGCGAGTTTACTGGTTTTAGTTTGTCTATATGACAGACTAGTAAAGGACCAGCCCAAAACGTAGGTAGGTACTAAATAAATATTTCACTCAGAGTTCCTTCTTAATTTCGAGAAGGATAACCAAATTTTTACTACAATTTCAAGAGCATACGTTTGTATAACTATCTAGATTAGGACGGCAGCCTCCAAAGCGGCAGCAACATGTGTCAAGAATGTGTGGAACCGCTATTATTTATTTGACTGTTGCCCGCGGTTTCTCCACACAGGATTGAAAAAACTAGTGAAAGAATTTTTGAAATTGGTCCCGTAGTTTGGAGATTATTCGTTACACACATACATACAAAAACAAGTCTCTTCATAATATTAGTGAAGATTTACTACTATGCACAAGCTGTGCATTTCTATGGTATCTTTTGTAAGTTAGACCACAGTTCACGGTAATTAATGGTGAAATATAAAAAAGTCATAAAACTGGCAACCCTGTTTGTCTATGCCACACACGATTAAATCGAGTCTATGTTTTATGGTTTCGCGCGACAAATTTGATCGTGATTTGTCTTAAGTCTAGAATAGTCTGAGATTTTCGATTTCGTAATTAAATTAGGTGGCGTGGCCTTTAGGTATTGTTACCTTAGGCTCTGTCTACCCCATTAGGGATAAAGACGTGATTTGTGCACGTGCACGTGCACGTGCACGTGCACGTGCACGTAATTAAATTATAACAAGGGAAGGTTATTAACCCGAAGCCTAACTAGTGGTAGAGTCGGTGGGTTCCATGTTCGTCTTACATAGTTATTTAAATAAAACTTTGACATTGACATTGGAAATTATTAAGAGTCATAACATATAGAGATCAAAATGAAATATATATATGTAAAAAATGTAAATTATTCCATATAGTAGTCATTCTGTGTTAATGATAAAAATAATTGTTTAGATGCACATTAAAGTAAATTTTTAGGATAACTTTGAAAAATAAAGACTATTAGGGCCTCTCTGATATATAAATTTAACAAATATCTATGACACCAACTCTAGTTATTTTCTTGGAATAATAAGAAACGGTTACATAGATAACATTATGTTATGTATTTTTATCAGACATTGGTGAAACAGGCTCTTAGAAATTAAACTACGTCAAAAAGATAGTTTCTATTATCTAATTTAATTTTCATTACGATAACAATTTAAATTAAAATGTCTATTCATTGAATTAACAGAAACAGAGCAAATAGAGGCGCTACAATTTTAACCAACTAACGTGTTGACATGAGACCTACAGCGCTGTCTCTGCATCTTAACTCTCAAAATCGAAGTTCGTGTCACAATATCTTTCTCACACTCTCCCATTAAAACACTGTTAGTATGAGCAGGAACGTAAACATAATTGAAACGACGATCGGCACAACAATCCACCAAGCCGCAGACAGTACATTGTGGACATTTGTCGGGGTCCGACTGAAGAAAGAGAAAGAGAGAGAGTGAGCGAAATACGATAAATTCTAATTTTAATTTCGGAGTAGGCCTGCAGGCTTATTACGTAACTCGCTCGCAATCAGCATCGTCTTCATTTTTGACAGCTGATTCCGAAATTGGTTTCAAAATGAAAACAATCGTTCCACGAAACTCGATCGGCTCGACATTCGAAAGCGATGCGAGCCATTTTTGAAAGCAATTGAACGAACGATTTGCTAAAAAGACGCGTAACATAAATCCCAACAAAAACATAAATGTAAAAAAGGAGAGCCAAGTTCAATACAAAAATTATGCTTCTCATCACATCAGTCATTTCATTTGTCCCGTGTTAATCAACACCCAGCAGCGCTCGCAGGTGTGGCCAGTAATCCATTAGCGCTTCTACGGCTTGCCAGCTGAGCTGATCTGTAGAAAGTGCGGGATCTGTAAAAACCGGCCCAGCCTGGACCGCCCGCCGAAACCCCGCAGTGGCGAGCACGTGTAACGTACAGTTGCGAATAAAGCATCCTACAACATTGTTTTATTCTGCGGGTCGTTGCTGCTTCTCTTCCCGCGCAAGGTCCTACCACCCGCAAAGTAGTCGGGCACGACTAGGATATACCTAACTAGCTTCTGCCCGCGACTTCGCCTGAATCTTCCTCTTGAATCACTCTATCTATTAAAAAAAAACCGCATCAAAATCCGTTGTATAGTTTTGAAGATATAAGCATACATAAGGGACATAGGGACAGAGAAAGCGACTTTGTTTTATACTATGTAGTGATATTGACGGATGCTAATCCTGCCGCAGCGCCAGTAAGTACGTGTTTCGGCTCCGGCGAGGAGAGTAAGACCGCCGCTTCAATATCTGGCGCATAATTCCATCTTCGATGTTGCAGGCGACCAGCTCCTTTGCCACTCTATGTCATAAGAAATTTACAAGTTTTCTTTCTATCATGCTAAGCGCCTTATCTTTCCTGTATAAGTCGCAACGCAGCCACTGATTCCTAGCTCAACACTTTTACACATCACTGTACCTATACCTATTTATTAATATTTGCGTAACTAATTTATAAGAAGTCTGGTAATAACTGAAACCTTTGAAATATTACACACTGAGGTATCGTCTTACACCAGATTTCGCAAACACGATACCGGCTTTTATGACTGAGTTCTGAGAATAAGTAAGTCTATTTTTAGGGTGCATCAACTTTTTCTTGTCACCCATTGCTATGGTTACGTCGTTCTGGGATCCTCTTCTATATTGGTCCTCTACTGAGCATGTTAGTATAATAAGAGAATGAGACAACATTTTCTTCTAACAAACTGTACTACTTTTGTCCCCTCGCGGATGGGACAGAATAACAACAAGAAATACACCCCATTGCAAATAAAAAGCATACTTTCTAAGCTTTAATGCTTAAAAGTCTGAAAACCATAGGTGACCGATTTTTTGCAAGGGGTGTAGTATTTATAGATATGAACATCCAATGTTGTCTACGTGTAGACACTGCAGTTCTTATTGGCAATTTGTTTTGTTAAAGAGCTAGTGGTTGGAATGAAACCGATTTTCCAAATTTCAAAATTCGAACCCAAATCTGAACCCATGTCGTCATCTAACCGCGCAAACGAAATCCTTTTGCAACTAAGGTTAACGATAACGGTTTAATCTACCGTCCATAAAGTGTTGCAAACGCCATTTTACTGTCTTAGTTAAATGTAACATTCATATTCGTGGTAACTCTGTAACAGCGGCGTTTTCGACATGTTGAATGACTGGTGCTATAAGTAAAGTTAAGAATTGATACCTATAGAGATCTACTACATATACTACTTGACTACTTGACTAATCCAACAGAGTTAAATGAAAAAATAGATCCATGGATAGCTACTTAAATGTAACTCAATGCCCTGAACTAGTTTCATAGAATAGTTTATCTAAGGTTATAATTTATGCACAGATTGATATCAAAAATAACGAAGCGCTTTCGGCGCTCCAAACGAATTAATCATTTAAACAAAGAACGTTGCATCCGTGAATTATTATTCATCCGTTTTTAATGGCATCCGCTCGCATTAGAATTTATATCTAGCCAGTCTTGTAACAAGCCTTACTGATAAGCCTTCGGTCTTGTTTCAATAAACATTAATGAAACCGCTCGGCCATTAATAATGAATTGCCATAGATAATGTCTGTTTTTTCTTCTAAGCGGGTGATTTAGAATCGTCGTCGTGGCGCCATATTGCGCCGAGATGTGCCGATAAGCGCCGCACGCGCACCGCTTTGAGACGCGGACGCCTTTTGGGGAAGTTTTCTGATGGGATTAGATGGCTTTAGCGGTTGTAAAATTTATAGGGCTTGCAAACAGCAGCTGAAATAATGATGCTATCTTTTTAAAGTCTATTATAGAAGACTCGTTCTGCTTTTCCGGGTGCTGTTATTAATTGCCAGTTTGGCACGTTCCATCTCTTAGTAATATGAAAAAACCTATGAAATTAAGACCTGGTGGTTCTGCATACAATTTCATGTGTCAAAGTGACAGAATTTCTATTCGTGAAACATTTTCAGGTACATTTCCAGTTTAACGTACGTTTGTGGCGGTCGAGGCGGCAGCGAATACGTTAATCTCGAACCAAAATATCTTCCAGCCAGTTCTATTTTCGAAAATAACCTACCCCAACATTGCATGCGTCTTTCTATTTTCAAAATCTCTTGCGCACTAGTAAGAGTTAACAAAGTTACACGGCACTGCACTAGCCGGCGCCGTCATTATCGTCCTATCCATCAAGATTCCAATCTCAAATTCAGTTGGCCAGCGTCCTCATACTATTTATATGGCTAGGACATTGGCAATGGCTGGCGGGCCCTTTGCGCCCTGTGGGAACATTGCAGGCAAGTTAAATACGATTGTTGTTAGTGCACGAATGAATAAGAAACTCTTCCGGGTTGTATTGAGAACGTTGGCTTTTGTTTTAATACTGCAAGTTTAAAGCGTAGTAAGAAAGTTATTAAGTACCTGTTGGAATTTCTGGTTATGTAGTGGCTTTGGTTGGCAGGTCGGTTCGGTTGGTATATGCAACTAATCTAAGAATCGGACAGGTATTATAAAAGTTGGCCACGTCTTTGCATTGTAGTATGAACGTCTTTTGGACTATCACTCATTGAATTTCAAGTTTTTATTAAACCTCTTGCGTTCATAGAGATCATTGTAATTTTTAACCGACTGCATTAATATTATAATTTCAACACACGTTGTAATCTCATCTGCTAAATTTTTTACGTTACGAGTCGGACAATCAAAAGATATTTTTATGTAAAACCGCCATATCATACGCACTTTTATATGTAAATTTCTGTATTTGAACACATTTAGTACTGAATCAGCATAATCGTATAATAAGTATTTACATAATTGATACGCGGTTTGAAGTAATAAAATGCGATTATTCGAGAGGCCTTTGATATTTTCTGTAAGATCCAATATTGCGGTTTCTCAATGATAACTGGTTCTTTGCGGTGTTTAGTAGTTGTGTGAAACAAAACAATGGGTGTATGTACATGTTGAACCAACTGATGCGTTGCATGCGGTAATATTGCTAGCGTGACTTGAACATAACGGATCGTTTAGAACAATTAAAACAGACTTTACATTGTCTATGAAAGTTTGAATTAAAAAAAAACGGCTCCATCCCAAGCATCGAGCGATTTAGATCACATGAAGCAAGTTAGATTATTTGGCGCGGCAAAGAAATGCAGATATTTTGCCATTAGTCGATTTGAATCGATAGCTGGCTCGCTAGGATTGCACGAAATCGTCTCAGATACCGGTTCTATGACAAATAAGTTGATCACTGTCGACGAACTCTGATGGCTGACATCGATAAAACATCTTCGGACGTCTATGCGGCGTTATTTTCTAGACAAACCCTAAATTTGCAGTAAAAATACATCTAGAGTATATTGTAAAGCTGCCATTGCGTAAAACTTTGCAATTACAGCAAATATTGTAATAAAAGGCCCTCTCTAAACGTCATCTAAATTAAACCGCTTACGTAGATTTGTATTGAAATCAGATTTGCTATTCAAGTTTATAATAAACAGTAATGTCGAGTTTGTAAAGCGTTTAAGTGCTTAGTAGGGAGGTCCATTTTACAGAAACGAGTAAAAAGTTCAGGGTACCCTCTGAATCAAAAATTTAAAAATAAGGATCCTACACAATTTTGGAACATACACAGCTTTAAATGATTTACTTGTTTGAGTTTACAAAAATAAATAACGACTCTCTCTCAATCTCTTAAGTTAGGTGTAGGTTAGTTCGTGCTCAGCAAAAGGACCAGGTCAAGAAGAGTGACCTCCGCCCTGAGTGGTTCATTGAGCACAGTTGAGCAGCTGAGCGCAACCATTCAGCCGTTCGACGGTCGCCCGTCGCTCAGAGTTAACTTGCTCAGTGCCGCTCCTAAACACGGGCCGCGACACACGCTCCCGAGCCGGCTGCGTAAACGTTTACCTTCGCCTTTTTTATTTTTTTTCACACGACGTTTGGCGGGAAGTTTGACAGTTGTTATTTGTATCAAGTGCTGTATTCGTAGGCTACTTTATTTGTCGGGAGTGAAATGTGTGTTTAGTTTTCGTGAATCAAAAACTCAAAACAAAACATTGTGGTGTCAAGATGACTTCGATGTACCATGAGGTGAGTGCATGACATTTTACTCTGGCATTTACTTTTTGCCGAGTAATTTAAAGGGACCTTAGCATTGTTGGTTATTAATTTTTTTTAATGTAAACACGGGGAAATTATCTCTGGTATTTTCGCGAATAAAAATTGAGGTTGAATCGCTGGATGTTTGAATAAAGCGGCTCGGACTTAAATGAAGGCAATAAAGTGATGTTTAACTTTAGTAAGCTGCTTATAACACTTTCTGGTACAGGTTTCTTAGGTCGATCGTTTCTCCTACTTTACAGATTATGAATTTATTTAACGAAGTAGAAAGGAATGTTTGTGTTTGTATCACTCATACACATTATACTAATTAGGTCTAATATCTAAATGTATATCTGCTATGAGCAATAAATATCGACCGACCTAAATACGAATTATAAAAGTCTTTATTAGTTCTGAAAAACTCTCTAAAATTATTTAATTCTAGTGTACTGTCAACAAATAGGTAAGTATCCCATTGAACCTTTTGAGCATTAGGTCGCCGTGCTTGTGTAGTGGCTGTAATTCTTATACATACTTAGTTGCAGTTTTATGGGATGATATAAATAATTATTTCAACAACGGAGTAATTGGTTATTCGAAATATTCTCCTTTATATACCTGTTTAAAATCTGACAATATTGAAAGCGGTCTCAAACAATTAATGCCATTTCTACGGTAAAGCAATTAAATCTTATTGGACACGCGCAACATAGGTAGGTACCAATTGCATGTTATTTCTCATAACTAATTAACAATGTCATACGCAATTTCATACACTACTTAGTTTTTATTATGCCTTTTAATACAAATTCGAGCTGCGATAAAACCCAATTAATCAGACAATTAATTAAAATAAATGAGACACATTCGAAATTCCTGAGAATTATCCGACAATGCGTGTTCAAGTTTCGCTAATTTCGCTAATTCTCTGCTAATTATTTGATTAGCGTGCAAAGTCTTGTATGACGCTTCAGAGGATTTTTTGGGCACTAAATTAAAGAACGTGACAGTATCTATTACTTTGACGTGGAACTGGGTCTAAATTGACAGTGTTAGGCGCAGGTGTGACCTTTTAATACGAGCGAGTGTGAAGCCATGCGAAGCGACTTGCTGACGGTCGTTAATAATATGGGGCAGGTCCCATCCACGTGCCGGGCTTATTACTGAATGAGTCAATCGTGTTCAGGGATTTATTAATTTAGATTACCTCATAAATCGATGGTTCGCCTGAAATCTCACTTTCTTCGCAAATTGCACAATTGGAAATCAAATGCAGTTAACTGTTTAAAGACAGGTATTGATCAGTAGACTTTTAGTGTGTAGAATAGAGAGTTTCATGTACCGGCTCTCAAGCAGAATTCCAACAACGGTTAACACCTTAGACTTTTTATAAATGAAAAAAGCAGTTTTACAATATTTTTTTTAAGTTGGCACAAAAGACACCAGCAACGAAAGTTAACCTTTAATATCCGACTGTATCAATTGTTACCTAACAATATTTTTTTCTAGTCTAACCTCTCCACTCACTTTTACCCAGTCAAATCGTTCTCGTGCCGCGGGTTTATTTTATTTTTTGTCTGTCATCGAAAGTTGAACGATGGTAAGTGTTACCAGTTTTTTGGTTAACACCACGAGTTTCGGCTGTTTACTCGTACCATTACGATGCAGGGTGCTATGTAATGTTACCAGTACCTTAGCGTCCCTTTACCTACATCTACTAAAAAAGTTACTGGCATTTTCAGTTTCGGAAAAAAACACCTTATGTAATTCGAAATAACTTTTGCTCACCGTTATTTTATCTCGTCCAAAATGCCCTTTAATTAAAGAACCTGCCTATTGGCAGCACTGTGCCACAGGCTACACCCAGTTAACGGCCATCTTTGTTTACAAAGCAACGAACTTCCATTGACGGTGGAGCTATTTTTAAACCGTGTTTTGGTTTGTAGCAACGTGGCTTAGCTCAGGTTTACTATTTTGTTTTTGTTTCGTGAAAGCTAATGGCGCTCCTACACTAATTCAAGGTTCAAGTTATAGGTGTCAAAAAATGACGGGCGGTGAGGGAGGAGGTGAGGTGAAGTATGTGGGGGTGACTTTTTGATAAATATAACTTGAAGTAGGTAGTGTAGGAGCGGAAGAGGAATAGCTTTATGTACTGAAATGAATTTAATGCAGGGCTTGTCACAACCAATATTTTGAGTCCATTTCGCTTCTCAATCTGTTTACTTCGTAAGTTGATATAGAACAAATACAATAAATAGTAATTCAACTCACATGCTAAAAACTACACGTCGATTCCGTTACCGTATCTAATATTGATTTACGATAAGAAATATTTGCACTCAATCGTATCGGTTAACAACTTATTGAAAACTGATAGTTGCGTGTGATAGATTTTATGAGTTCCCAACCTAACGCCGAGACCGTTAAGAAATAAATGAAGGAACGTTAAACATGTGCTAATATTGAAAACAAACATAAGTGGTACAAGAAATACGTTAAACTACGAGTACAACAATTTGAAACAACACAAATAATTACTGTCCACCTCTCTTGTCAATAAATATTTTCTAAGCACTTTGCCCTCTCTTTACGTCTCACCTGCAGCCCATTATTCAGCTAGCGATAATTATATGCCTCTCTGATCAAAATAGCACATAGTTACAAATCACAAACAAGAGACGTTAAAAACAATCGAACATCTCATTCGACGTCGTAAAACAGAAAGAAAGTATGTACAACGTTGTACATCTGATTAATGAACTTAACATTGTATTAGGAACTTTCACCGTACTAAATTGTGATTATGTGTGCGATACCCCTCATTATTCGCTGTTTGAAAGCTCATTGGTTACTTTCACTTGGGTTATTATTTTAATATTAACAGAAGAAAGAAACTGCCAAGTGTGAATAGGAGCAGTAATGTCGCCAGTTGTCACGGTGGTTTCGATTTCGACAATTTAGTTTACTCTTTCCGTCTCATCATACATCCTACTTCAAATTTAAAGCGAGGTAGAAAAAGAAAAGTACAAGATAAAAGCAGCATCAAAGTTTCAGGGACAATTCACACGCATTCGCACCAGCTCGCCACATAAAGCCCTTTGGAAAAGTCGTAAACACACTTATGTGATCACGATTAACAAAAGAATAGCCAATGGTCGAAGTTGCGAAACATAAGATAAACGGCTATTGTAAGATCGTAAACATTATGGGATGGCTTCGTGCATCGTGCGTGCCCCACTTCTTGCTTATCTGGTTTGTTTCGTCACTCTCGTGGGATTTAGGGCTATAAGTTGCTCTCAGTTTCTTCCGGGATCCTTTAGACTAGTTTATGGTTCTATCAACAATAACGTCGCTTGTTTTGCTAATACTGTCTTGTTTCGCTTTTTGAGAACCGATTTTAAACTGTGTTAAATCAGTAGGAATTCAGGGCTAACATCGTCTATATCTACAAATTCATTGCATTTTCTGACTGCTCCGTTCACTGACTTCATTTTTAATGTCATGCATAGTTTTAACTATGTCAACGATGCATCATCTCAGCTCCAAAATTCCTGTTATACAGTGTCAGTTAATTTATTCTAGATTAATGCCATAATTAACCCACTTTTACTGTCATACTCATAATGCATTCAGTCTCAACAGTCAATGCATTATCGTCAAGTGATTTAAACATTAACGACATGTTACGACACTTGTTAACTGTCATACCTTTGAAGGTGGATTCCTTATTTTATGATTCGTGTAACTTTGTGACAAGCTTCCATCATGTTTACTGATTACTATTTCTGGATAGTTAACCACTGAAGAGCCGCTGTTTGTGGGAGACTGCTGTAACTATTCACTGTCGATATTAGATGTTATGCTAATTATAATTATAACTGAGATTAAAGTACTGCTCGCACTAAAAGCCATCAAAGATTCTGAGGGTAACAAGATCATGAATCTAAACGATCTTTCTGGTTCTATTTCTCCAACTCGACAATTGTCGGTGAAAGGTGACTATTCTATTTACATTACAATCTCAACGAGAATCTACGCCGGTTGGCTTCATGTTGAATTCGCAATGCATTTCGAATTGTCAATGGTCACCGACAATTTGTCGAGTTGGTGAAATAGGGGCCTGAACTCATGTTGGGTTTTATGTAAATAGTCGAGCGTCAGTCTATTGTTTTACTGTCGCCCGTTGATCACGGACCTTAACGACAAGAAATTCTAGTTACATTAAGAATAATTTTACTAGCTGGTCTTATGCATCATGGTAATAGACCAAAATTTTCATGTCATAGAAAAGTGTCGTTTCTACATTATAGACAATTGATTAGATATGATTTTAAACATTCTCAACGACTTCTTTAAATAATTGGCAAGCCGATTGACTTTTGGACTTATGCTTTAAATTTTGAAACTGTACCTAATCATAAATTCCGTTCCTCGAACCTGCGCCCGCGCCCGTCTAACAAAAGTCTCGGATTCGATGACGCCATCAACGACGGTGACTCACATGATCCAGCCTTCGTCTGAGACCCATTCGCGAGCCATTTAGAGCTCTGTTACCACTAGTGTCCGACCGAAGTTTCGGTTTCGGTTTCGGTTTCGGCCAATTTCGGCCAAAAAAGTGATTTCGGCCGAAGTTTCGGTTTCGGCCAGAATCAGGCCGAAACCTTCGGCCGGGCCGAAATTACTTCGCGGCCTCTCGCGGCTCTCGCATCGGGAGTATTCGGCTTAATTCGGGCGCGTAAAGTAAAAGTACTAATTGAAATATGTACTCTAAGCTCCAGGAAGAAGGACTACAAAGTAGTCCGAAACATGTCGAGCATCACTCGACTTTTTATACGTGAGTTATCCGTTTGTGTAATTATGATTAAAGTCTCACGGTAGTTTCATGTAACCTATAACTATTTTCATTAAAAATAAACGTTTTTTATTTTGTTTAACAAAAAAAGAAACGTTCTCAAATAAGAAATCCTTGCAATAACCTTTTCCTTACGATTTGTACAGTAATTTTGAATATTTTGATACGTCTTCAAAAATTTCGGTTTCGGTTTCGGTTTCGGCCGAAATCAGAAAAAAACCGAATATTCGGTTTCGGTTTCGGTTTCGGCTAAAAATCGTGTTTCGGTCGGACACTAGTTACCACCCAAAATTGGCAGGTAACTATTGGCCCTTAACTGTACTGTAACGTCTACTTTATTGTAAGACAAATGATACTTCGGAGGGAAGCGTATAAAGTGCGACCAAATATTTATTGGTTTTGTCGCACGAGCCAAAGGCGAGGGCGATAAACATGCGACCTGAAACATTCTTTATTACACCACCCTCGTGAGTAGAAATTTCGGGGCGACGTAAAAGTATAAACAGATGCTTTAGAAGAAAACCATAATGGAAACCGAAACATCGACGTACACACAATGCTTTAATATGTCGGTCACAATGTCGGGGTTTCAGACGCTTCGCGTGAACTTTTAGAATAAGCTCACCTTGAATCTCCAAACAACGCTTAATCTATCGAAACCTAATTCTGAAATTCGCTACATTAGTTCCGCCATGTCAAACGAGTTACGTCGGTGTATCCCTTATTCAGATTTATATCTTGAACGGGGTGACAGGTTAGCCAAGATTTAATTACGTATGACAAAACGGTTCTTGCGAAATGGTGAGTCATGTCATTCCACAAAGGTCTATTCTCTATTGTCTGGGCTCTGGATGCTCGGATGTGAGTCCATTAAGTATTTCGTAATGGCGCATCAGTAAGAAAATATATTTGAAGATCGTTTGCTTAATAATATGAGGAATGGCGTAAAGCGATTTATTTTCGTTTCTAAAGCATTTAACGCATGAATAAACCAACTGTTGCATACCATTCAGCAATTGGAAACAATGAATCGAACGAAATCCGAATAAAATTGCATGGCTTCAGTGAAAGAAGTGAGTAGATCCTGATTGACAACGGGCAATTGAGAATTTGACCTGAAGCTGAGCAGAGCTGTTTAATTATTTTACAGCAATTTATAGGACGATTAAGACAACGTAAATCTTAATGGCACTAAACGGTTTCGAAATCCATGCGAAAGTGCAACCATCACTCTTGTGCTCAATTCCCCCGCGAATTGTCGCAACGTAAATATTTTTCTACAATTGTATTTATTGTATAGGTTTATAACTGTTTCTATCGGGGCCGTGACACTTGCTATAACTAATGACTCGAACGGTCCTCTTTCCTATGAATGTATTCTTGTTCTTCAATGACATTGTCTTGGATTGGTTGTGTTTTTTCGGCTCTGTGTCCTTTGGTCACGGTTCCCGCTTCTACGAGGCCGAGAGGCCCCTTATCTGTCATCACATCATTGCGATGCAATTGTAATATTTTTATTCACTGTTCACGATAATAACTTCCGTGATACTTTGTTCGAAAAAAAAACGTTTTGGTATAAAATTACGAAAGGTGGATTCCGAAAAGGAAACTTGTACAAAGCTTCATAATACGACATTATTATACCCATATCGCCGATATAGTCGCTGGTATTCGAGAAAACTCAAATGAGACTTGCACCAAAGCTTGCTATAGTTGATAAAAGTTATCTAACGAACTACCAAATTTAAACTCCGATTATACCGAAGTCTTGTTTTTGACACGCAGAATCAGTCTCACTTACATCTGCCATGACGGCTAGATATAATTACACGGAAGCGAAAAAACAAATTTGGACAAGAACTCCTCAGCAAAAAGCCCGACACGAAATAAATGCGGTTTACAATTAGAGCAGATCATTTTATGAGCCATTAGAAATAACCTTGGCTTTGTAATGTAATAGCAAACACCTCATGGTATTATTATTCATGACGAAAAATAAATGAGAGTACCTATCCAATTAACTTAAAATGTGGCCTACTCTTGCTGCCAAAATACCACCGGCGTAAATACTTTATAAAATACATCGTAATTGCCCATCGTCCGTCATTGACATTATATGCAACGTCCCTGTGCCAGCTTTTTGCAAAGTTTAGCACCATCTTTGTAAATCTTACAAATGTTATTGGTGCACTCCTAATTGCCACTGACTTTTTAACTATGTAATTGGTTAATAATCCTGCGTTACTAAACGCTAACCGTTTCCTATTCGTGCAAATGACCTGTTTGAGTATGTCCGTAAACATTTTCACATGGTATTGGGTAATAGTAGTAGACCGTATCGATCAGTGTTTGCGCCAAGATGGCGTGGGAGTGTTCCCGCTTGACGGTTGACTGATGTTACCGATTACAAATAAATTAATGACTGCTCCGTGAAGCAATAAGAAGAAAAAGACAATGAACCATCGTTCAAGTAATTGGTTGGAAGCTTTCAACTACCTGAATGAATATATTAGCGTGGGATAACTGATAAATGAACCGTAAAGGGTCACGGTCAGTTTAATAGACAATACGATAGACAAGTAGAATGAAATAAAAGTTAATGTCGATCGCGACTTCGCACCTATTTCGCCCACGGCAGTGATAACCGATCTTAATGGGCGAGAAAATTTTATGGGCAACCGATTGACCTCGCGTCCGCTTATTAAAAGCCTAAATTTCGAGCTCATCGGTCTTCCGTTGCTCACAAATCACTAGTTTGATACTTCGATATTGATATTAGAAGTAGCGCGGTTTTGGTCTTAGAAATTCCGAGTGATTAACATAAATAGGACCGGCTGAGTGAGCCGATTGAGACGGCCAACGGTTTCACGGTCGAGCTCGGTGTATCGGATCCGCCGTGGTCGGTTACATTTAAATTTATTATTTAATCTGACGTCTTCATTGATTCTGCAATTCCAGCTGATGTATGTCTGAATAGTGTAACTAACGCAGTTTGTCGAGCTGACTGCACTTGACCTTGGTGCTTAATGCCGATTGTTCCAGGCGATTTTTGACTACTACTCTGTGGCTAACCGTATCTAAGATGTTATATTAAAGTTGATTGCTCTGCTAGTCTTGCAACAGTTTTAAAACCAATAAATCTGTTGCGAAACATTATCGATCTATTAGTGACCATAATCGATACGCTATCGTTAAACCCTCCATTACCAGGAGATATATATCTGTAGCAACGCATCTAATGAACGTTTTGCAGAACAATAGTTGTAAAGTGGCTTTCCAATTGACCTTTGCAGTTGGAGCATACAAAGGTGCATGGATATAGTCCAAGGCCAGCCACCGGTGGCGGATTTCATTTGGTCACGACTTGATACCTAAATGTTTGATAATTGGCGTCTCAACCCCGCTCGTGATAAGGAACTGGTTATCAACGGTAATTGTATCTGGCACTATAAGATCAAGTCGTACTACGATATATTTTATAACTTTGCTATCATCTGTTTTAATACCCACAGCCTCATTTTCACATGCATTAATTTTCTCAAAGCCATTATCTTTATCTCACCGTTCATTTCTCTGTCGTGTTTCAATACTTGTTACTTGGGATTATTTTTGTTATAATCCTACGTGACATCCGGTTCACAATGGTATTACTGTCTAGGTTCGATGTGTATAATCTTAATGGCATTGTTTTTATTTGTTTACTAAACAAAGTATTAGCCAGCATAGCATTATTTGATCTTTTTAATGGACTGTTTAGAGTGCACTTCCATTAAAGCGGAGCGGACACGTGCGAAATGGATCACTCATGTTAAATCGGAGATCTGGATGTTAACTAAAAAATGTGATTAGCTAACCTGGTCTCCGTTATTGTTATATTATAATGTTCATAACAGTAAGCAGATCAGACAGGTACACACCATAAAATCAATGCCTATCGCGTGTGAATTTGCCAGTAGAGGCGCTAGTGTCACGTGAGGTCCAATAACATTCACTTTTCAGTGGTTTTGGCGGGCTTTGGGTCAAAAATTATGATTTCTTTCATTTACTTGTTGAAAAGTAATCTACTTCGTGAAATTATCGCAAATATGGATTATTTGGCGATGAATGTAAACGCTTTTTTTTCGAAATCAACGGAACTGCACAACATTACTGCATAGCTACTCGATATGATGATAGTTATTTAATAAACTTAATGAAATTCAAGATTTAAAACTTTGTTTCGGCGCCGACCTTATAAAGTCGTCTTTGACAGTTCTGGTCTGGACCTTAATCAGCAAAGAAACGATAGTCCCCATTGGATCAACTGACTATTTGCCTATTATTTCTTTTCTTTTCTTTTTATATGAATAGGAAGGCAAAAGAGCAATTTCCGTTTAAAAGTGTGGATGCGCTGTTTGACTTACAGTCAATTTACTTAGAAACAACAATACCAAAGTATACCCGTCGTAATCTTAAAGATGCAAGACGCCAAGCAGGTAAATGCAAATAACTGAAAGCTGTCTGTGTGACCCAGAAAGGCTGAAGAGATCCCAAGCGCAGATAGCTATGTTTTATTTAGCGGCCCCATTGTCCGGTGCTGGGCATGAAGTACTTGACTATGCATGTAGCAAGGCGTACTGGGAACTTAGGTCTGCTATCCTGTCTACACTACAACTTTGTCGCTAGAATTGGCGACTGCTGCTTGGGTCCTAGCGACCAAAAAAGTTTTAGCGACAGAATTATCTGGCGACTCCATCTGGCTTTTGAGGTCACCTCACTTTTTCATTTTATTTAGTTTCTGGCAGTGCTTGGTTTACTTTTATTCACTTTTTCGATGATTAACCAATCTTTAATTGCAGGTAAACGTCGTTATGAATTTGTATGGCAAAAATATTGACGGCTTTCATTGACGGTTAAACTGCACTTTTCCAGACCTAGCGCCCCATTTAGTGACTTTCTAGCGACTTTTGACATTGGAATTAGCGACTTGGATTTTTTGGAGTTGGCAATACTGGGACCAGCGTTTATCGCGAACGTAAAAGCGGCCTATTTGTAGAATCTATAAAACGTCGGCCTCGTTGTCGCGCCGACTGTCAAAATGAGTATGTTAGAGTGAGACCAGATTAGTTGTTGTTTACTATAGCATTTATGCTTACTATAGCGGTTGACATGACAATAATGTGGCAGACGTTTAGGTTTCTTGGTGTTTTGGTTCCGGTATAAGCTAGTGGCTGACTCAGGGTTACAAGCATAAAATTAAGTTGCAAATTATATTTTTGAATAGGCAACACTTGGTTCTACACTTTCAATTGGTCCAGATGGAACTAGGAATGATATCAAGCAATTCCACTGTTGCGTAATCTGTCCACTATATAAAGTAAATATAATTACTGGAACTACTCATGAAATGCGTTCACTGTCAAAGAATATCTACATTTTTTCCTATTGGCACTTTCTATTGTTATCATTGATGTCTAGATTTGCAAAACCAGTCTTTTTAACGCATATACATCTTAATAATTTTGTAACGACTCAATCGTATCTGATCTGACCTTAGGGTGGTCGTTGCTTACCGGTGCATGATCGGCATTTTCAAATCTGAGAATAACAAAATCCCGTGGCGTTTAAACATTTAGTTTCAAAAAGAATTATACAATGGCACTACCGCTGTGCAATTCATATTTCAAATAGCACCCAAAACAACCCGACGTATTATTATAGGGTTTTGAACACTTCCATCTGACTGCATAAGAGACGGCTAGCTCATAACGGTTCCAACGGATTTAGGTTTTGAGAATTGTGCCGGAAACCTGTTCAGCTAATGTCTTGATACTTGAGAAACCTGATGGTTGAGGTAGTGAAGGAATAGGGCAATGAATAATTTCGAATTTGTCAATTAATTTTATAACATCCCAGATCTCAGATTTAGAATAGGTATATAATTATCTGTAGCTTTAAGTTCATAGGAATGTTAATATTTTGTAAACTGTAGGTATTCTCGAAATTTCAAACGTTACGATATGTTTTACTGAATTATAATAAATACGTTATTTTTACTTTAATTAACTAATTTATTTTCTCTCTCACTTAGCAACATTTCTACAAGATTTATATTCATTTCGTATCAAAACATAACATTGACTCCAAATAACCGCTATTTAAACGCGAATTCACCAAGACCACCATCCAGACGCTTTGAATACGTACTCGTTATCGGAAGAACTTATTTCAACAATGATGTCATTTTAATTTAGGCTTTAGTTTCGAGCTCATTTGGTTTAAATTGAACTGTTGTTGCAACGGAAAGAAGTCCTATCGAAGGGTCGCTTCTCAAATATGTAGGTACGTTAATCGTAATATGCAACTGTCATGTTAAGGCAATAACGATGCCGTATCGTTATCAAGTCGTTCGTTGCACACTTTAGTGGTGATTTCACCACCTTTCATTGCTTTCGTTTACTGTAAACTTGTTGTAATTTCAACTTGTCTGACGTTATTTTCGGAAATTAACTGCTCTGTCAAAACATACAATTGTTATTGAGTTTATTAGCATTCACGTATTGATTAAGCCGATTTTATCTCCTTAATACATTTTTAGTAACTTTCTTTAAATTGTTGGGATATCTAGTTTTTGTTATCTAGTAACGTGAGATATTGACAAACAATAACGTCACAAATTTCCACCTGCACTTGTTAATGACTCTAGAAATCCTTTAAGCATTAAAAATATCCTATCCTTGATACTTGAATCATAACTTGCTTCCATTAATTATTGGAAGTTCTTCAAACTTTTCTTCATCTTTTTCCTCGTTTAGCGCTCAATGAGCAGTTTGTATGTGTACTATTAGTTATCCCGCCTTCGTCTAAGACCACCTGCGCGCGCATTAACATATCAGCGGCATCGCGCGCGCATCTTTGCGGCCCTAGCACACTATGTCATTATCTTGGATCATTTATACTCTATAACAGGGCTGGCGAACCAATGGCACGCGTGTCACTATTGGCACGCTTCAAAATAATTTGGCACGCCAATTAATAATAAACAAGGTTTATTTTTGTCCATTAAATCACCAACTTAAGATTTTTCTATTATGAAATAGGGCGGAAAACGGCCAATGTGGTCATATGATGGTAAAATAACAACACACTCTTAAGACCACAAGGTCTTTGATGACAGGTCAGAGCCAAACTTTATTTGTGAAAAAATGGCGCGTCCACTAAAAAAGGTTCGCCACCCCTGCTCTATAATATGTACAACATTACCTATATTTTGAGACATTACTTCATACCGATGGTTGGTCCGCGACTGCACTTTGAAAATGGTTTGGCCGACGCACTTTTGAGTGGCTTACTCGTAACCTTTATCCCTTACGGGGTAGACAGAACCTAAGGTAACAAGGCCGTAAGTAGGAGTAAATGATCGATGGTTTATATTTACGAGGCTATTAAGAAAAACAACATGTAAGTATTGTTGATATTCCCGCTGTCATTCGAACTGTAAAAGAATGAGGGCTCCTACTGTCAATATTTCTGGACAGATACAATATAGATATTTTTCAGGATATTGTGAATTGAATAGATTAGTTACTGAACCTGTGTGTTACACCTTTGGCTTCATCTGCAATTTCCGTCAGGTGAGATGGTCAATAGCGCATTAGTTTAAAATAACTATATTAAAAAAAACCCCACGCATTAGTCGAGTAATCAAACCTGATAGTCTTCAAATTGCTGGACCCATTATTACCAAAAATGGCTCAGAGTCACCGCCAGGCAGACAAACAATTACGTCTCTCTCAACCTTATCTCCGAAACACTGCTGTTTAGCACTTGCGACTTGAGAGCAGAATTAGCGAGGTCTCATCCAGTAGTGATCTGAACGAAACCTCATACGAAGGAAATTCGATTTTGGAAGTTCATGCCATTCCGCTCACAGTAATAGTCATTAATTTGAGAACGAAAGGGACGATGTGATACGAACTTCGAAAATAGAATTTCGGATAAACCCTCAAGAGTGCTAGGCCGCCTGCTCGGTAACCGTTACGTTCTTTTGCTCGAGACCGCCATGGTTCTAAATGTTCTAGAATTGTCAATAAAGTGTAATGTTTTAAATGTCGAGTCGGTGTTCTGTAAAAGGGGAGAGCGTTCATACGTTAAGCTATTTTAATATGCCGAAGTTGTAAAATAAAATTACTGAACAGGTTTTTAAATCCTTTGATGCGTTCTTATTCTTAAGTGCCTGCCAAGCACCAGCAATTGTTAGGAACTGCGCTGCAAATTCTAACCGAAGGATATGGTGTCCTTAAAGTGTTTTGTTTTTTTTTCTATTTGTTTTATGTGACACTCCCCACAATTGAATAGCTTTATTTTGCTATATTCGCGATATAGTGCAGTCAAGTCACATGGATGTTTTTTTTTATTACTCAGTAGGTACTCATTACTGAATAAATTAGCTGTTGCCCGCAACGCCGTCTGCGCAGAAATCGCATAACGCTATCCCGCGGGAACTATGCTATTTTCCGGGATAAAAACTATTATGTTCTTCCCCGGGACTGAAACTATCTCCACACCGAATTTCATTAAAATCGGTTCAGTGGTTTACGCGTGAAAACCTAACAGACAGAATTACTTTCGCATTTCTAATATTAGTAGGGATAAATTGCATAGACAACAGAGAAATATAATTATACAGTCATGTTTATTGATATAGTTGTTGCACATTATTCCATACAAACTAGAGCTTCAAATAGACTTTCCGAATAAGGTGTGAGCAAATTAGATACACTACCTTGTTATGACAACGTGGGCGTCAATGAAGCTGTCATCAAATAGCGTGCTTGTTCTTGGTTATCCCGGCACGTAAATAATTAAGCGGTGACTAATCTATATTTAGTTAAGTTGCCGTTCAAAAATACAATGAATTCAGGCTTTACATTCAGGACAGAGATCTGCGAACGGTGAAGAGTAGCCGGTATAAACATGTCTCGAAGCGTGCATAGGTACGGTCAAGTGCAAAAATAAGTATTGATATGAACTTCTCAAAAATATGTCCCACGACCTTATTACGCCGGTGTAAGAGCGTATGGTACTTATTTTTGAAACTGACTACTTCCATATTATTACACTTGACTGTACACAAGTACCGAACTTCGCCAAGCAAACTCTACTTTAAACCGGGCTCACTTTGCTTCACAGAACTCAGTCTGTACATTTTGTTTAGTCTAACACATACACACATAAATCACGTCATTATCCCGCACAGGGAGCTTAGGGTAACAAGATCTAAATGTAAATTAGAAAAGTTTACAGTAGTGTAAAAAACGCAAGTCCATAATAAAGCATACAAGCAAAGTCCAGATGAACCATGTACCATTGACCGTATGAAATATTTCCACTTTAACTCGTAGATTGTAGAAGCGAAGTCAATGACTTTGGTTCTGTTAATTTCCGATTCTATTACGCAGAGATGTTGTTCTTTGTAACTCGATTACTTAGCGCTCTTGCCAGCAGTAAATGAGACGAATAAGCATAACATTATTATCATAACAATAAATGGAGAACAAAAGGAAGGCATAAATCAATCTTCTAAGGATTTAAAAGCTGTTTATCTTGACAAGGATTCTGTCAGAGGCGATGGCTTAGACGTAGATGTCGGAATGTTAAAACATCCCTGTCCATTGCTCATTAGTCTAAGTGTATTGATAAGCTGACACAGTCATTTGGAAGAACTACTTTGTTTATTTAATTTGGTCACACGTACTTGAGAACCGACTTTATTAGATCGATAAACAGCACAGCATCAAGATATCTGATTAACCTATTATCAAAGTCACTATTACGTTTTCAAATTTGTCCCTCTTGTAACCAATGATGTAGGTACACACATACAAATACGTAGCTAGTTTACATTTCAACGTTAAATAATAAATAATGGCTGTCATCATTTTTGAGCCAACTGTCAAACGCTATTCACGTGCCTTGTAAACAATCACAAACCATCATCTCACGAAGACAAGGTTTCGTATAAGATCCGAAATTCAATACCGTGTACGCCTTGAAACTGCGTTCAATTCAAATTCGATAGCTTTCAATTGAATAATTCTATTCGTACCTAGTTTCAATAACCTGATGAAAGTGTCTACCACAAGAAGTTCGTTGTAAGATTTTAATCAAGTGGCAGCCAGAATATCATTACGTCGTCCGATATCTAATTAACCATCTGTATTCTAACACATTTTTTTCGTCTCGCCATTCACAATCGAATCGATCCAACATCACTCTTACTTTCTCTGTTGATTACTATTCCGCTCTCGCAAACCAAACAATTAGCCATTTTTCAAAGTGTTATGTCCTTTTTATACTAAGGTACCTCCTTCAGAACCTTACCTCCTTTTTTCTACTGTTCTACAGTAGGTAATCTAAAAAAACCTGGCAGGTTTCCTTTAAATTATTTTAGAAAAAAATCCAAGTTCAAATCGAAAGGTTCGACGAACACGACTTATTTTCTCAGAGAAAATAGTTGAAATTCGATGGTTCATGTAAAGAGGGTTTGGCGCTTGCCTGATACGACTGGCTTGATAACTATTTTATAAGCAAACCAAGACAGAGGCTGTGGACTATCGAAAATATTCCGATCAGTCAGTAGGTACTCACCATGTCCAAAAGGGCTTACAAGCTTGCCTATGTACGACAAGAACATCACGATCATTCAATAGCGTAAGTATCCGACATGGTTAGGATGCCAATCAGGCAATTTACTACCGATTGACAATTCAATGTCTACCTTTGTTATGTGACCGTGAAACTTGAACACACGCATTAAAATATGCTCGTATTGAGAATGCTACGTGTCGCTATGTTAAGACTTAAGAGCCTCTTTAAAGATGACATTACGACTTAAGTTGTTTGTATTGCTTGCGTTCAAAAAAGTGGTTTTTGTTTCGGTAAATTATTTCCGTGTTGATTTAATTTTTAACCGCCCACTTTTATTCTTGTCTGCTCGAAAAGAAGGTGGCGTTGATACTCATTAAATTTTTATAATTAGGTGTGGAAAAAACTACTCAGGCTGTTTAAAGGCACTCAAAACCCTATTTTAGAAAACCTATAGGAAAATTGACATTTTACTCCTATTTATTTCGGCATTAGAGATACTATTGAACAAACACACATGGATGTATGGACCTTGTCACCTTAGATTATAATCTAAAAAGAAAAAATGTTATAAATTCGTTTTCACGATCAAGAACACGTGTGTACTATAGCTGCTTTAGAAATTAACTGCACTGAAAAGCCTTTATGTACCTGTGTATTAATTTTGTTACCTTTCTATGTGAATTGAACACAATAGAATATTATCTTCGGTTAATTTAAAATGACTCCCTCACATCAAAAACTACATTGTGTTTTCACGTGTCTATTGTTTGTGATTGCTAAATGCGTATGGATGAGTATTCAGTTATTAATGAAACGCAATCGTTTATTTATTGTGTGCGCCGGCGCCAGCTATTTGATATGCGGACGTTATTATGACATAGTTTCGCATTTTGCAATAGTGTTTACAAGTATCTTGACCGATAATGATGTTGGTATGGGAAATATAAAAATGTTGCTGTCATGATTGTTTTACAAATAGGAGCATGTAGAGTGTTTATATATACTTAGGTACCTACTCGAAGTAAAGTTAGGGGGATAGCTTTCGTTTATTTTAATTTAAATATTTGTAAATGCGTGTCACAATTATTCTAATTTTATTTCACGTATCTATGTGAAATCAGCAGTTAATAAAGCTCTTGGTCATCAAAAATGCTAAATTATTTATTTTCGCAAACATTTTGTTTGTTATAAATGCAATCTCTAAATTAAAGATTCACTACGGGACTATAATGTTATTATGAAATCATCAGCACCATTATCTTTGTTTCTAGAAATAATAAAACTATGTGATACATCATTACACTTATTGCATAACCTATAGAATAATATAAATATAGCCTACTGTCTCATATTTATTTCTCTATCTTAATGGTTGTTTGGTAGAGACCGCTGTTAAGCCACAAGGCAGTCTATGGTCGACCTTGTTTTTTCATTTCTGTTATGTTATTATGTGTACTTGGCTCTTAATAACATGGCCATATTTCTAACTAATACATTCACAACCTAATCAAATTATGTCAAATTATGTTATATTTGTTGTTTATCGAGGGAATGGGCGAAAATCATAGGAATCATGTTATAGGCGATGCGGCTTGCAACCCATCACTATTTTGATTCCACTTTCCACCTATACGCCCACAGTCTTGCTAGACGTGGCCTGCAGGTCTTGTTACCTTAAGCGCTGTTTACCCCGTAAGGGATAAAGACGTCATTTGTGTGTGTGTGTGTGTAGGTCTAAACAGCTTTATATTTTTCGAGAATGGCGTTGCGTACTTTAGCAACACTATGACTCGTAAGTACACCTAAACGTTGATCGCCCACATCCCCACACCTAAACAATACGTACAAGTTGTGCAAATCAGCGCAGAGGTTTCTGCACAATCTTCTGATGATTGATAATGATTGCTGGCACATGATCGCCGGGGTTTCGTCATCGCAGATACGGCTTTTTGTTAAGATTGTGGTATTGATGGCTTATCGATGGCCTATTTAATTAAGTGGCTTGAGAAACTTGTAGTTGAAAGACCGAGCAAAATAGTAACATTAACTTGCCCCTGCCTTTTTTTGTTCATTGTTATTAATGTTCTACTTGTTGATGGGTCTGTATCGGAAAGATCGATTGTTTTTTTATCCTAATTTAATGTTCGGTGTAATGATCGGTTCGTCTAATTGAAACTTGTCATAATAAAACTAACCTAAGCTATTTTATGTGGTACTAGCTGTTGCCCGGGGGTTCGCCCCGCTGCATTTTATTTTTGTCTTCAAAATTTAATTTTATGCAAATCTTGTCTAAACACAACTAAAAAAGAATTATCTAACTCGGTGCAGTGCGATTTTTTTTATTTATATCGATAAAAAATTGGAAACTCTCAATTTTGACTCTACAAAAATTATACCAAACGATCATTCCACTAAAAATTACTTTAGTATAAAAAGTATTCGAAGGTAGAAAGGGCATCTATGTAGCGGTAAATACGTGAAGCATTTCAGTGGCTAAGAATGATAACTGATATACTTATAGAATTTAACTACTTGCCTACTAATTATTTGACATAAAGGATCATGTCACAAAAACAAATGAAGTATAATTAATGGTATTACCGTAAATTTCTGAGGCAATGTGTCTATCCAATTCAATTTACAATAAAAGTTTAGACCTACTTCAATTATGAGCAAGACACTCACAGCTTACAGTCACCCATTCGATGTACCGTTTCTGTGCATCCGATGCACTTGATACAATTAACCCAACGGTATCGAACCGACTTGGAGCCAAAATACAGTACTATTATAGAGTTGAAATTAAATGAGGGCGCTACTTTCTTCGTGACTCCGATGTGTGACGTAGTCCATGGAATAATTGAAGAAACTAAGTAATAATTATAAATGCAAAAGCTCGCGACTACTATATCTGTCACTTTGTTTATATGTTTGTTACTCTTTCTCTCCAAAACGTTTGGACGGACTTGGATGAATTTTAGTACATATCCCAAGGGATCGGGATTTGCGTACGCAAAATCCCAAGAAACATGAAATTTTGCACGAATGAGAATTCTGGGAAACATGGAATTTTCAATTAAGTAAAATTCCGCAATTTTGCGGGTACAAGCAAGTAGTATAATTTTAATTCCATTTTTATCCGTTTTCTGCTATAGCTTGTTGTTGTCGGGTCTATTTGTAGTCGTGACTGATCGGATCCGATCTCGACCACATTCGTGCCAAGGTCTTTCTAATGTGCTCGTAATGGCATTTCAGCGCATGCTTTTGTTATAATTTTGGCAAAGTTGGCTAAAGCTGCTTTAATTGCCCTTGACCTAACTGCTGACCGAAGCATCTAGAATGTTTATTTTTCTTGCCAGTGTTTTTATCTTTCCGTTGGCTTATTGGTAAACTATTCCTATTTGTCAAATCGTTTAATATAACACCCGATTTCACACGGTAGGGATAAACTTTTTCCATATCAAAACGCACAATATCATTTGGTAGGTACTCGACGGTTTTCACTTCGTTAAAAAAAATGGTGTAGATATATTTCGACAACTTTCAATGCATAATGCAAGTCTTTCTGTATATGCCTCGCTTAAAATTTCTTCAGAACTGTCACGAAAGATAATGATTATATTACCGTCAAGTTCTTATTTGGCATTACGTACATTTTTAATATTTACGAGTACTACGCATGCGTTATGGTTCCGGAGAGTTTAAATTTTACTTTCATCAAGTACATTCCCATTTATGTCGATGCACATTCGACAAGGTACTTTCTCGAATAAATTACAGTCCTTCATAAATATAATTCTTTAGAAAATAAATCATCTTTCAAGTCTTAAGTACATGTGAAACCAGACGTAAAAATATGTACAATGTAATATATTTGCAAATCCTTTTGAGTTTATTCACTATGGCAACTTAAAACGATGGGGCGTCGTACCTATGAAGTTAACTTGAATTTAACCGTTTCTCAAAATGACTTTGATATGAAATATTATCGCGAATCCCTCTTCAGTGATTTATGGCGATGCTTGGAGAGTTTTCGTATAGTTAAAGTCAACCAACAGAATTTCTTTCATTAAACAATCACAAAATTTGAAATCTAACTTACCTACTTTTCTTTTCAATTTGGCTGTCCTTTTTTCCAGTATCAAAGACTATTGAACAATTAATTATCAAAATCAGTATACATACATATATAATTCAAATTATTTTGGCATGTCTGAGTAATAATTGGAGAACGTGGTTTCGTTGCCATTAAGAAAAACTATAAGGAAAACTTAAGTTAAACATATTCACAATCCGCTGCTAATTCGTATATAAACTAACCCCTTATTAATAAAATATTGTTAAACATTTTGTATGTCTCTTTTAACATCACTTTTTGTCAATCATAGATAAAACATTTTTTCTTCTAACGTTTTTTAACTTTTTGAATATTATGGGAGTAAAATTTGCTTGACACTTGAACATAAACAGTCACACATTTTGTTTCTGTATATCATCTTTCTCTCACGCGGCTATCGGAAGCCACAGTAGGCATACAAGTAGGTATCGATACTTTCTCCAGCCTACAAAAAAGTTGAAATGCAACTGTGCTCGTTCTAGTGATTGTTGTTATCAGAATATGTAGGTGCGTCTTTTACCACTGCCTGTCTAGCAGCTGTGCAAGCAGATGTTTGGAATGCCGCAGTTGCGTATTAACAAATCAATTATAGTGAAAATGCTATAGGGATACGTGTTAGACAAACCTTTTGAATAAAAAGGTAGTTAGGAGAAGTTATAATGATCAAGTGTAAGGAAATGTTTGTATTCGTTGTACGGAGGTTTAAGAGTATTCGTAAGCCTTCGATGAAGAATTCTGTAAGCCACTATACCGAGGAAGCCAGCGAGGTATTTATTCCGCTTGTTCCCCGTACATAACTATTTTACATAACCAGGACATTCTAAGGTAAAATAAAGACTATTTCTAAATCAAAACAAACATGTTCGCGGCTTAGGAGTGGCACAAGGGCCACCTCCTTCGCACCTAAACCTAATTTAATCCAAATTAATCATCCTACATTGGTTTTACCAGTGCCGGTTATGTAACTTGGTTATGTACGGGGAACATGCTATTCATATTACACCCGGTAATAAAATATCATTCGAAAATATTGAAAATTTACGTTAAATTAGAAACACGAATTTGCACTATTTCTGAACACATTTTGTATTTCGATTGGACCTTGGGAAATCGCCCTCCAGAGGTGTTAGTAAATTTGCTTACTTGGAAATGGCTAAATGCTCTCCAAGTATTGTGAACTTAAATGTGTTGACTTAAGAAATTTTATGAACGGTGTTATGAGCTCAGTTATTATCACTAGACTCTTAATTTGTTTACTTAATTTATTTGACCTATGGTAGGTATTTTGTCTACTCGATAACCAAAAGAAGAAATAGGTTATCGACCTAAAGCCGAGAATTAGGAGGCAAAAAAAAAATGAAATGCTTGATCCAACTTTACCCCATATCGGTTAACAAAGTATAATATAATATTACTCCCCTCTGCTAAATAAGTATCTTTATGAAACGTATTTTCTACTATAAATGGTACAAAAAGAGCTTATCAAATACAAAAAATCTTCATTCAGCCTTTGTAGACGAGGTCTTATTAATTGGAACACAGACCACCATCGCACGCACACGATGTTCATGACGTAAAAGCCAAAAAACACCACTGTTAAACCAACCTTGTACCGTCTACTAAAGTTCTCAATTAAATCGAAACATATTGGTGTTTATCACCTTTGGGAATTGTTGGGTTTTCTGACCGTGCACTATTTGTGCACATCTGCAGCACACGTGCCTTGTGAACCCCTAATTGTTGAACCCAATAAAAAATATGAGGGTGTGAAACTGGTTTTAAAATGTGTACCAATAAATTAAATTATCTATGGCACCAGGTGACATTCCTTTAAATACCAAATTAACACGCCTGAATCAATGCTTTGGTGGTATCGTAAAGAGAAATAGAAAAAAAATACTAAAAAAGACTGTTGATGACAAAATGAAGTCAGTTAAAAAGGGGAAGGTACATATTTTTTTTTTTTAATTAAGGTTGCAACTATTTCCAATTTTAGTGTAGTAAAATATCGAATTGATTACACCACAAAAGATTACGTTTGTTTTTGGGATAAAACTACTAAAAATCGGTATTAATCAAGATCAGAATTATCCTGTAACATTAAATCAAATACTCGAAATCGCGACAGCAATTCTTTACTTTCCAACATTGGCGTCGCACGCGCATCAAGGCCTTGTATTGGCGTCTTGAGATGTTAATCTCACTTTACGAGCAACATTACAGTGTTACACAATGGAACGGTTGTGAGTTCGACTCGTTGTGAGGGTATCTGGGTTATGGCGGCTTGGGGTGGTCCCTTTTTTCTGACAGTTTTTGCCATAAAAATTGCAGATTGTGGTCTCGAGGCGACGACTAAGTCGCATAATATCATGCTTATGGCGTATCTATGATGGATTAACAAGGATATAATTCACACGCTTTTTAACCACTCATTATACATACATACATACATACCGTCACGCCTCTTTCCCACAGGGGTAGGCAGAGACTACTTTATTCCACTTGCTACGATCCTGACATATTTCTTTCAGAGTATATTCGCTTACAGGTTAGAGGACGTATGGCCAAGGAATTTCTTAACCACTGTAAGGGTCAATGTAATTTTTAAACCTTTAAGCATCAGAGAATATCGTCACTTACAATTACAGAAAAAATGATAAAGCACTTGGTCAAATATTTTTCACTAATCGTCGAATACTTTATAAAATTGTAATAGTCCGGATCTGTTTCTTTCTTCATTTGCAGTCTGAAATATTTGACCAACTCTAAAAAAACCACCAAAAACCAATAAATTGCAAAGCGGACTTGCGTGTTAAGTGTCTAATGAAGCCTACCGTCAATTTGAGATTGTACCCGGTACGTCCCATTTGACGCATGCAAACGTGCATAATTAGCGAAATTTATTCATAATACCGCACATTGGAGGAATAATTCGAGCGAAAGCCTGGGATTCCGCCGGGGGGAGTTTCAAAGCAGACCCGTTCCACGCGTGAAACAATGTTGCTAAGTTGTTTGCCGGCCAAAATTTTGAACTAATTTGAGTTGTTCCGTTCACGAAATTAAATTCAATTTCGCTACACATGGCAATGTAATCAATATCAATACATTTTTACTGTACCTAATTTCCTAATAGTAGTACACAGGAAATCTTGGAAACATCCCTCATTGCCCTCCCTCAGTGCCTAGGTTCTACTAGTTTGCTTGTCCAAGTTGGGTTACACTATTGTCTTTGGCCATGCTTTGCTTTTCACGGAACTCCGTCTTTACTTTTTTTTGGTGCGAACTCCAATATCCACATCAATTTACTTCACCGATTTATTAATTATGCCCGCAGTAATAAGGACAGGAACACGTGGTGCCTAACTGCGATTCGGGCGTGGGAGAGCGCCCGCGGCAACCACAATCTGTTGTTGCTGAACCTACCTGCGCCAACATGCAAATCGAGATTTTTGCAATGTATGACAAATTAGACGCATTCGGATTCTGCCTACACAACATTCCGTACAACGAATTCGGTATAGATAAGCATGAAGTGGGCTGAACGAACGGTATTCCAAATCTTTAATCGAATTCTTAAACACATGGTAGTGTTACATAGCAATTTAACACGTATAAATCTTTATTGTGAAACCGCGGTAATAATTAGATTCGGAGAGGTAACTGTACAAGTATTGTGAGTCCCTTGACTAATAAAGTAATAAATAGCGATGGTTCGTATCATACTTATACGTGCAGTGGATAAACGGGTACTGCTAATAGTATCTAATAGGCTGCGGGTTCCGTGTAATAAATCAAAGAGCCACCCAGGGCGTGCGATGTGGGCCGACCGCAAGAGCCTACGCTTTATAGAACCTAGTTTCGGCTGTTGTGATGGAAATGATAAAATCTATTGCGGAATACAATGTAAGCATGCTTGTGTCACGAAAGCATCTTATCAATTTGATAGAAGAATCGAAGAAAATAACAGAAGACGGAGAACGACGGTGATACTAATAAAGATTTATTTTAACTGATTTCTCTTTTTATCGGTTAATTCAGCTTGAATTCGAAGCGGAAAGACTTAACGATTTGTAATCTTTTATGAGTTATCATCGGAAGAATACACTTAACATAATTAAACAATGCAGTGCTCGTGGCGTTGAAAATGAAACCACATGGCGGTTAAGTAAGATCGAATTAACCTGTATAAAGTGCATCCAAAGCTAAACTAGAATAATTGGTAACGGGATCGAAACAGGAAATTACACAAGTAATTCCCACGGACTTACAGATGAACTTAATAACTTACCATCTTTGGTAGACCTACGTAAAATCTACTTTCTGATATTGCTTGCTAAACTCCAAAAGCAGGATTCTTGAGCAATAGCAATACTCAGTTTAGTAACAGCATAATTGCTTTTTAATTATCCAACGATTAATTCTATCGGTGAAGATGTAAACAATGAATTGAGTAGGTAATACATCTTAAACGAAACAAAGATATTATTGGTAATATTAAATCTGGTTTTATGCAATGTTACAGAAGTTTTACTCGGCATTTTATAGGTCACATTCACGTGGATAAGAAAATAGTCACCAGAAGAAGCTAAATATCATGCAAACATAAATATTAAAGCAATAAACACGAGGCAATAACGATTGTCTCGTTCTGCCACAACTGGACGGTCGTCAATCATGGAGACACTTCGATGGACAAAAGACAATAAACAATGTTAAAGACCAAGGTTAGGTTTTCATGGTCAACGGTAAACGGAGTGATGCACTTGATAACATTGATTTGAGGAGTGATAAAAACAGTATTTTTAATGAACATGAAAAATTCGAAGAAACTGATTTAGATAAAGCAAAATTGAGTACAATCAATTCAATTGAGATATTACTGTCTTTGTAGTTGGGTTGAATGGATGACGCGACGTGAATTTCGTCGTTTCAAAATATCTACTAGACTAGTTTATTGATGAGAGAGTATTGCGACGCCAAAATATCAGATTAAATGTCATAGAGTTAAACACTTAAGTGTAAATTCACTTGTAACTTTTATAGAATAGATTTAGAGTTAAACTACATTTATAATTAACGAAATCCATAATAAGATTGTTGCAACCGCTAGCATGCTGTCTGTATTTCCCGAAAGTTGTAATTCACCTAAAATAGAATGAGCTTGCATATGCTGTAAGGCGTATCTATGCGCTCACAATCTTGCTAAACGTGCCTTGTAGGTCTTGTTATCTTAGGCTCTGTCTACCGCGTAAGGGATATGGACGTGATTTGTGTATGTGTATATGTATGTGTAAGGCGTGAAATCGTCGTCGTCAGTCATCAGTGGTTAGTTATTGCAACTTGACTTAAATATGGTCATTTCTCGATATAGGTACTTACATAATATGTCCTACTTAAGCACGAAACTGAAAAATATCAATTTTAGCAATCTCATTGCGGTAACAACCTTTCATCCACCCAGGAGACGAATTAATGTTGACGTTGATTTCACCTAATATAGTGTCAAGAACGGCAATGTACTTTTGAACTAGACTATAATAAGCAGATTTACTTCAATGTCTTCGAGCTTTAGTAACTACATTGTTCTTAAAATACAGTATAGTTCATAGACATCCGATTGTATCTTGACGTTTCGCGGAAGGTATCTTAAATAGTAAACGCTGTAAATAACCCGCGTTCCCGCAGTTTCTCCGTTTAGCGGTTTTGTGGAAGGCGGTCCAGTTTTTGTCCCGGCATTTTGTTCGACATCGCTGCCTGTTAGGTATTTCTGACATCTGTCTGACGACACTATTCCGCTTGATTGAACTGGTAGCACCTCCGTCACTTGTTGTGGCACTTTGTGCAAGTAGAATCTGGAGTGTAACGATGAAGCTTTAAATTACTTTATTTTTCTTTCAAATCAATTTGAGAATGTGGCCAGGATCACCGAAGACAACTAAAGAATAATTTTATTTTCTTATAAAGATGTCGAGTTATCCTCTACTATCATGACTCGCATTTTTTTTATAATGAAATGATTCTTTTTTAATATCAGTTTTACTGGAAACGGCTCCAACAATTGAAAAGAATTTTGTAAACAAAAAACATTCCAAATTCAAATCTATTAAAACTGGCCACAATCGGTGCTTTGCCTGTTGAATTCTACAAATTGCCAGTTTTTACCCAAAAACGGATCATTGTACTATCAATTTACCTGGGAGACGTGACCGAGTCATCGTAGTTTCTGGGTTACGGAAGTAATTGAAATCTTTCGATCTTAACCGGTATTTTCCCACAGAGAAAATTACCACAATTTAGCTACTAAACACTGTCATTTTTTCTATAGATCTAAGCGTCTTCGCAAATTTAAATTGTTAAAAGTTAAAAACACAAGACAAAAAACGAGAAGCTAAAATCAAGACCCTGTATATGGATGATTTTATTTTGCGAATGTCATTACGTAGGCACGAAATTTGGACTTCACCGATTTCACGATGCATAAAATTACTTATTCGTGACGGTAATCGCTGACTTAAGCAAGCGATTAATCTAGTTTATAAAGTATGCAAATCTTGACACATTTCAGAAAAAAAAAAAAAACGTGCGTCAATTTCAGTTGTCAACGCACTTAATTTCAACTAATCAGGGGGAGACTTAAAAACCACCAGCGCCACCTATATGATCCCCGTTAATGTTAATGTCGCAAATGTAAAAACGACCTTTGTCACGTCGTGACATTTGTTGTCCGCTGCGTACGAAATGCCAGATCCGTGCGCGTGCGCCTAACGAGATAGCTTTATGACTTTGTAACTTGAGTCGGGAAAATTGGGCATTGTGGTTAAAGGTTACTGTAAAACGCTAATAGAGTAATATCAAAGGATAAAGGATGATATGAAAATAGTAAAAAATAAAATAGTGAGATCTCTCCTGAGCGTCGATTGTCATTGCCGTCGAGATTTATCTCGATTACAAGATATACTAGAGCTTTCGATGTGAATCCATTCCGTTCATTAGACAGTAAAGTAAAAAATAAGACTTTTAATACTTATGTAGGTACCTATAATAATAGGATTTTTTAAAATTATAAAGTTGCAATGTGGTGTAAGTAGTGATATGTGACACATTATGTATTTGTACTAACTATTTTAGTCTTTAGTATGATTGCCTAAAATTGTATGCCTGTTCAGGCCACTGTTGATACCCATCTGTTCACTCTTGTGTAGCTAACCCACAAAGGTAAACAAATAATGTTCTGATTCTGATTCTGATATTTTAAGCATATAGAAAGTGAACTATAGAAAACAGCCATTAATTTAGTTGTAAAATATCAGCGGAAACGTGAATTGAGAGTTTCTTAACGTTTTGCAATTAATATTAAAATTAGCAAATTACCGTAAAACTAATTAGCTCCACGCTGTTGCTGGGTTTATAATGAAATTAAACTATAAAGATTGCGAAGTATAAATAAATAATTATTAACGGTTCCTTTACGAGTTAGCATTACACATAACTATCTATTTTAGGCCGCATCCGCATCCGCAATTCGCCCATGTCTTCTTAGTATTTGTCTGAATGAATATTTTTTTACTATGTAAAAACGTTGGGTCCCAACATTTCCATTCCAATTCGTCACTTTTTTAAATATAGGTATGTATGGAACGTGACGAACAGGAAAATAAATAGTTAAATCTGGAACACACTTTTTCTTGTATGAGAATCGATAGGGTAAACGATTCTGAGTAAGAAAAACCCAAAATATTTAAATTGTGGAAAAAAAATCATGTGGACTTTTTTTTTTTGGAAATTGCGTCAGTGTGTTAAAGTACCCTAGACACTTAGGCATCATAGTTATACCGCGTGAATTTGGAAAACGGGCAAAACATAGGCTTACCGGAACAAACGATATTCGAATAATTCTGTATGGTTTTTTAGTCTTCATTCTTAATAAGTGCCATAATTAACTCATTCGGACCAACTTAATGCAGATTCAACCTTACTCGAAATCCACGCTGTTTATTAATAATATAATAATAATAATAATATCCTGGGACAATTGACACCAATTGACCTAGCCCCAAACTAAGCAAAGCTTGTAATATGGGCACTAGACAACGGATAAACATACTTGTATAGATAAATACATACTTAAATACATATTAAACATCCAAGACTCGAGAACAAAAATTCGTATTTTCATACAAATATCTGCCCCGACCGGGGATCGAACCCGGGACCTCAAGCTTCATAGTCAGGTTCTCTAACACCTGGGCCATCCGGTCGTCAATTATCCTTAAGCATTAAATCCCAAGTTCAATATGTTCACGAGAGCGCTCGCAATACATACATATGCATTAAATTCAAATAGATGTGCTATTAGTCATGCTCGGTGCGGGTTAGATTATGTTGACGGTAGCTCAGTGCATAAGCGGAGCGGGAAGTTTCCAATTATTTGATTTGAGAATTTTTTTTAATTATGTACATTTGTCAAAAACGCTTATGTTAACTATCCGGTTGGTATTTATGCGTCAATGTGAGTTATGTTAAAGCAATATGGCAAAACATTCGGAGTTCGTCCGTAGCAAATTTATAAATATTTTGTACACTGGTCTGTAATTCAAATGTAAGTACCTACGGCGAAACACTTTTTAAGGAGGAGTTACTCGTATCAATATCAGTTAAAATAAAAATACTAAGCACAACAAAATAACGTCTAATATTATGACAAAATGTCACAATTTGTTCCTGCATACCTACAGTTTTAATTTTTAGTTAAGTAAGCCTGGCATCAAGTTAAACTTATTCAGATTCACCAGGAGTATCAACTAGCGTCATTAGCTGCTGTTTTAGAACTTCCATCACGTATGAAACATCGTACAGCAACTAATGTGACCGTTTGTTCGTTGCAGGGCAAGTCGGTGATCCGTCCGATAGCGTTCAAGCCGCTGGGCGGGCGGCTGTCGGCGGGCGGCGAGCGCTACGGGTCCACCCCCGTGCTGGCCAGCCGCCCGCCCTCGCACATGACCCTCTATGGCAGTAAGTATCGGAAATTACAGCACTCTTGTAAATTTCAGTAATTTACAAACAAAGCTTAATCAAACTGTGTAATTCTTATTAAATTAATAAAGGGATTAATTCGCTAGTTGGTCAATTTTTGAAATAAAAACCTTACACACACGAAACGTCGATAAGTATATGACTGCGTTCTATGGCGGCCTAATTAAAATTGTTTATAGCTATAGTTGTCAGATAGCTTGCTGGGGTGATAAAGAACCAAAAACCCCTTTTTTTATATAAATAGAAAGGCAAACGAGTAAGTGGTCACCTGATGGTAAGTGATCACCACTGCCCATAGACACCCGCAACCCCGGAGGAATTGCAGATGCGTTGCCAACCTAGAGGACTAAGATGAAATGCCTCTTGTGCCTGTAATTTTGCCGGCTGTTTTACTCTCCACACTGGAACACAGCAGTGCAAACACTGCTACTTAGCGGCAGGATTATCGAATAAGATGGTGGTAGCGATCCGGACGGACCTTGCACAAGGCCCCACCACCCGCAAAACCCTCGTATGAAACGCTTATATCCACAAACGTTTGCAACACAGTCAGAGGCTATCTTGATGGACTTTATAATATTTGAAATGTCTATTGAGAACTTTAAATCGACCTTACCCTTGGTTCTCGTCCAGGCTCGTCTGACGTGCGCGAGGCGCGCTGGTGCGGCTCGCCGCAGCCCGCGTCGCTATCCGCTCTGCCGCCCGCCTCGCTGCCCGCTCCGCTGCACCAACGCCACCACTCCGCCATTGTGTAAGTAGTCTCAGATTTCTCAAAACTATATAAATTCATATATAACTATATATTTGTTACCTTAGGCTCTGTCTACCCCGTAAGGGATAAAGACGTGATTTGTGTGTGTGTGTGTGTGTGTGTGTGTGTGTGTATATGAATTCATTTATTTCATCTCTCCGTACCGTCCGACATCGTAGCTCTATTTACTATATACTTTAGCCAATACTAGTAAGCTGTAAAAGCTAACAGTGTACTTATTTAGCCGAAGAATCCTAAATTGCTATAGGGTCGTTCTGAAAGTGTTTGTGCCGACGTTAACGCCTTATTAATTAGGTACTGCTTTCTGCTTAAAACGAAACAGCAGGCATCTCCCTCAATCCCTTCAAAAACTAAATAGTCCATCTCTTTCATTGAGCTCACTAATGCTTTTTAGTGCAAACTCGGGGTTAGATTAGAATAGCACCACTTCTTATCCGCTGTCGTGTTCGCCGCAGCCTGTGTCGCTGTCCGCGCCGCTCCATCGCCATGGCAGTCACCTTATATTTATAATTGAATGCCGACACTAATACCAAGTATTAAATAAATAGATTAGCCGAAAATTTTAGTTTTCATCCGAAAATAAATCGTCAGATAACACAATACTCTGATTTCTGAAACAAGCACTTGCCACTTTCATGGTCTATGGTTGGATATAAAACTGTCCAAGTTTGTTCCAAGATTCGAATGGACTTCGCATAAAGGAGAAATCCTTAGTCTTGATAAAGTTAAGATAGGTATCACAACGACCGCTGAGCTGCTGACACAAAAGACCGTGTGTGTATTTACAGAAAAAGATATTCTTAAAAAAAATACAAAACGGTATTCTCAGGCCTTGTTTAATAGTGTAACACTTGCACTGATCTCATGCAGACTTAAGCAAGCATTTACCCCCGAGATCCATACGGACCAGGGACATTATTATGTAACATACTTAACTAAGAAATAAATGATATTCTGATTCTGATTCTAATATAGTGTACATTGCCAAATTAAGGGTTGTACATTTCTGATTAATTGATCCAGTATATTCGAAGGAAAATGGTTGTGGCATAAGAGACAAACATACACGAGTGACCTACTGCTCACCAGGGACGAGAGATGGCGCTGTTTTCAACGATAGATTATATCAATGATTCTAGAATTTTACTTCCCACTGTTGGTATTTATTTTTACGGTTTATCCGTTAGAAATACTTTTACAATATCGAAAACAAGAAACACATGAAAAAAAATCCGAAAAGTAAAGCTATGGCCGGGAATCGAACCCGGATCCACGACAACCTTAACGCGGTAGTAACCTCACAAGTTTTTCGTTTGTGATACGGAACCCTAGAAATAATCCCTATTAGAACCATCATAGTTCAACGGCACCTCGATCCCCAGTCGTGCACTAAACCAACAGACGAACGGTCAATGGATGACAACAATAGTTTCGATGGTAGATACTCCGCAGATTGTCATGCCAGATTATATCTAACTGTACTTTGTCAAGTTGTTCGAATCATTATATAGTCAATACTTTACAAACTTTTTCTTCTTTGAAAAGGTAAATTAAAATTCACCACTCTCTGTTAAGTTCCATCTTAAGTGTCAGTTATCTATGATGTCGTGTCTGTCTGTTTCGTAGTAATAAATAGACGGAGCCATAGATAATTGACACTTAAGATAACTGGAACTTAACAGAGAGTGGTAAAACAGGCCCTAAATGGTGAAAATTACCTATTAGACTGGTACTGGCAGTATTTTCCAAGTTTTGGTTAATGAAGTGGCGCCATCTGTTATTTTGAGCGGTGAAACTTATCTTGCTACAGAAAAATGGTTATTTTTGCCTCAACTACCATTGTGCAAGTGCAAAACATGCTGCGTTCCCAAAATGCACCTATTGTATAAACTTTCACCTACTACCTAAAACCAGATGTTGGATACAGTCAAGTGCACAAATGTCATTGCAATAACTACCACGGGTATCATTAATTGACAGCTTTTAGTACTCTACGCCTTAAAAACAAACTAACCCGCAATGAAGATAACGATACGCCGAATCTGACAGCATTAAACATAATCTGACAGATGGACTTGACCGATGCCCCGGCGCTATTGTCAATGGCGCGTTACGTGTGCCGTTTGGAATGGCATCGCAATTAAACGTAGTAATTAGAGCCAATAGTCGCGTGTGGAGGCGCCTTAACGATTCATGAATGAGCGTGCGTTGCTGGGCCTGTAAAATGGCGCTTTTTTTTAATTTTAGTCTGATGTCTATTTAATACATTCAATATAGTAAATACATTAATTTATGTAAAATGACAAAAACAGAGAATTTATACAGAAGTCGTCAGTTTCTATAAATAAATAAAATTAATATGAAAACGATAAAAATAGAAAATAGACAATAGAAAACCAAATGATACAAATACCAAATGTCATACTTAAATTACATTATCAAGTGTTTGGATCTGTCTGTTTTTAATTTATTTGTTAATTTCACTTCACCTTACTCAACGCAAAGTACAAATCTCGATACGCTTTCGACAACTGTCTTCATTCTTGCCGACTTGTTTTTGTTTGTAATTAAGTAGTCAACTTTAGCGCCCCGATTAAACTTATTTTCATGACGAATATGAAAGCCAAAAACTTCATGAATCATCGAAATACTATGTAATTTTAAAATGAAAGTTCAAATGAAACGCAATTAATTTGAACTAATTTACTACTCATTACATAATGTCTCATCGCTAAATAGGTACCAAGTTCATTACGACGTTTACATAAGATTTATATCCATAACGCGGTTCTTTTCCTTGTTTTTATTTCAAATAATTATACCGTTAGAGGCATACAAACAACACTTATTAGTGTTATTAGCTATTTGTTTTACAAACATACTGATAACAATTAAATGATTGAATCAATCGTGCGTCATTTTAGTGGCACGCGAGCATCTCCCTCACAAGTCGTAGCGCGGCGCCATGCTTCGCACGTGTGTATCACCCTTATTAAAAAAAAATCATAACTCATTAGAATTACTCGAAAAAATACAGCCAGTGTTATATTAACTTTGAAGTGTGCTTCTTGTGGGGCTTCGTCGAGTTCTATTTTTAAGTGTATAAAAACGTTTCTATGTGAAGTGTTAACGAAATTATGTATCGGTAAGAGTTTATTCATTCTGCTGTGTGGTTTTGTGTTGATTTATTATTGTTATTGTTAAAAGGGCTTAGCGAGCCGAATTGTAAAAATGTTGTGGAGGGTCTTACCCCAAAATTTGCGGGCAAAACAAATGAATCATGCTAATATGTATAAGCTCCATAGACAGTATTGTATAGTTCTTTTTAAACATGTTTCGGTCCTTAAACTATGTATTTTAATATAAACATTTTCGCACATGGCAACTGGTTAAAAACGACTATTGTCTTTGTTTCCGCTATAAATCCTAATGCACATGCCCATTCCCTGTAAATTCCACTATTGTACCTAATAAATTGTGTACGTCTGCGGAAAAAATAATGAATAACACTCTCGGGTCTTTACAAGTTTTCATTAGACAATATAGAATTCTGATACAGAAAACCAATTGCTCTGATAGATACTATCCATTTACTCAGGGGTAACTTCGGCGTTATCCACGTTTTTTATCATAAATCATAAATTATATCTTATCTGACAAAACCATAAATAAAATTTCAATACGTATAGGAAATAAACTCACCTCCGAACAATGTAAACAAAGATATCAGTATACAAATAGAGTCATCGTGTATTATGTTCATACAATATTTGCTGTATGTAAACCTGACTGAACTTACATTGATAAGTGGGGTTACCAGATTACAGGATTTTTCCTGACACGCTCGCATTTTTTTGTAGCTAACACTATTACTTTTACTCCAGTACTCACCATTTATATTAAATAATAGTAGTTTGCTTAACTGATAATAAAGAAAGAAAGAAAGAAGACATTTATTCCTTTTTAAAAAACACACAAATAAAAGCATACATACAACTTTATAGAAAAGAAACAAAAAAACACAGACATGACGAGTAGATCATCAATGTTGAGTGTGTCTTCGCAAGCACGCTGCAGCACTGATCTTCAACCAGAACCTTCTGTGGCTCATGAAACTATACACAGATAAAATATACTACATAAAGCAATACGTAAATAAAGTAATACATAAAACCTGACTAATAAGCGTGTGTTTTAAGGCCTGATTATGTATAGTAGCGTACAGTACTTAATTTGTTGTAACCATGGATATAAGCGCGGAGGTCGATACCAATAACTCACTTCTAAGTACCATTAATACCATGAAACTCCGCTACCAAAAATAAAGAAAAACGACGCTAATTATTTGATTTAATTAGTCCCACCCTTACGTATTTGTAGTCGAGGTAAGCTCGAGTGTCCTATTAATATTTATATGCATCTGTCCCACGTAGCTTATGACAAAGATGAAGTATTAACTGTCGTCTCTAGGCGCGACAATAAACTAATTAAAATATTAAAACAAAGCCCTGACCTAAGCTGGAAAATAAAGAAGTACATAACATTATACAAGCGTTGCAATTGCACTGCATCCGGTCTTATATCGCGTCCGGCGATTGCGCTATCAAGGCTTGCACTGACTTGCATCCTTTGTACTTCTATTGCTTCTTTTGCATTTATTCTTACGTCAGCGTCCACTACAAACTGAAACTTGTTTATGATTAAAATACTCGTAGCATCTCAAATAACGCACCGTTAGTGTTTTTAATTGCGTGAATTAATTTAAAACACTTAACGATAGATGGCGTTGATGTCACACGAAAACGTGATAAATATAATTGTTCTATGAATATAATGATTATAGCATTGCTTTTCATTGCGTTCAAGAGATGCGTAACAATAGACATTTTCAGTAGATAATAAATCAATTGTTGTACATGACACGCGTTTATTGCATACTTAACTTCAGTTACTTATATAGTTAATAGAAACACATAAACAGATGGCGCTGGTACAGAAACGTAGAAAACATTAATAAATCAAGTTAATAACACCTTCTAAAATATAGATGGCGTTATTTCTAAAAATGTACCAACTGTGAGAGGACATGAAAAAAATCACGTCCATTTGATGATAATAGCTATAATTGAAGTAATTCAGCATTCACAGATCTGTAACAATGGAGATGGCCAGGAAGTATGGTCGGCTGCGTACTTCATTTGCATAAGTGCTATTGAATAATTAAGAGTTAGCTAATGCTTGTTTCGCAAAGCTAGATTGTGTGGAACGACGTAGATTCAAATTTTACTACACCTTGTATAAGTCGCTCAATTTTTTTTTGCTGATACCGTTAAATGTGGTGTTAACTTACTATTTTAAGATCTGAGCCAAGACACAAACAAAACGCACCTTATCGCTACACGAAGCGTGCGCGACTTTATATGTACAACTCTTTCGTGTGACGCTCGCTTGTTAGAAAAGGACGGAATTATGCTCTCTTTGTCCAGCGATTACGCTAAAATGCTTGTCCAGTCCAGACCATCTGTTCATCACTAATGTGGACCTTATCTCAGGGATTCCCAAATATAGGCCACAAGAGCCACAAGAACCTTTCGGGAATTTTGCCCTAGTTCCCTTACGCCGACTCTATTGTAAATCAGCTCTTCTTCAGCGCAATTTGTGCCTACAGTTAGAGATATGTAATTGTTCTCTTCTGGGCCCGACTCACCGTGGATCCTCTCCCGATTGGGCCCGCCGTCGATATGTCATCAGGGGCCCGATTTTTGAAAGCACATATTTGAAAATGTCACACGAAAGTGTCACCACAGTTGTGTTTACTTTGAAATACGATTAGAAGAAAGTGAGAATTTGGTTAGTTACATAATACATCCCTTAAGTCTATGCTGGTAATATAACAAATTGTGATAAAACTATAAATAAAAAAGTTGGTCTAAATCGCTGCCCAGTGGTATGGTGCCCAGAAGGCTGGCAGCATTGCCGCGGTGTATTGCAATGCTTACCCTCTGTGCTAAAAGAAAGTTAAAGCTCCAATTAACCTAGTCAACTTGTTGAAAATTGAATTTTTGCTGTGATTCTGTTGCAATAGGGTACATAGATTTATACCACTTACCGGTGGTACTTTCGGGTAATGTACTTTCGAAATTCGGGCCCCGGACCGTTTGTTTTGGGCTGAAACAGCTGAATGATACAAAAACCGGACATCACTTTTTATTCAGTGATAGACTCGGTAAACTCGTTGTTATGCCTAATTAACTTTTATAATACATAATTGTACGTATTTGCATAATTAGCTATTGAGGTCGCGTCCGTGATCTGCGGGCAACCCACTTTCAATTTAAATTACCTAGACTAGGAACCTATTTGGACTATTTTCTCTGTTTGAATATGTGGTAAAATACAAACATATAATCCTGGAATCTCTCTCAACCTTACTAGGCTACTTTCCATCTTCTACAACAGTGTAATATTCCTTTACTTTTAATAACTTTATAAAAAAAGAAAAGTATCGCCAAAAACTTGTCTTATAAACCAGACTATTTTTTACGGATTAGGTGTTTTTATTAGATAGACTTGTTACCTATCCCGTGCGAATTACGAAAGTTCTTATCTTTAGTGATTGTTGTTTAAACTGTCGTTGTTGGTCAGACAGTAGTCATACTGTGTCCTAGCCATAGATCACCAGCACACCGTAGCTATTAAGGGAGAATAAGAATAGCTATTGCACCAGGAAGCTAGCGCGGAAGAGTCGCGTGCGCAGAACCGGAACGCACCTCACATATTTATGCTACATCTCTGTTACGCAACCATATATGTCGGTATATTTATGTACATATTTAGGGAAATGTTTAACCTTGTTAATTCCAAATATTTTATTGAATCAGGCGTTACTTTTCGTCCATTTCAATTAACAAAAAATATTTACCTTGCTACTCCGCTACTCAAATTCCACTTCCATTAGTTATTAAGTATAATGCATCCTCTATTATGAACATATAACTTAAAATTTGGAACAACCTTTTTATTTTATTGCCACCCGTTTTGATGCGCAAACTCACATATAGATACGGCTAGGCAGTCGTTCAGAGTTCACAGCGTTCAAATAGACGTAGTCACTTTCCAGTATAACTTATTCAGCACAGAGAGATCATTCGCTTTCTTTCTGCATCTCAAACAAAACCCTAAAATACTGCGATAATCATACGAGTATCATATGGAACGAAATATACAATGGAGTCATACAGCAAGTCTTACCGCTACGCTTCGCCTGCAGACCAAGACACGCCGTCGAGCGCGACGCGGTCATTACATACTGTACTTGTTACAATAGAACGCACTTAAACGAATCAAATAATTATAACGCTTTATAAATGCATGATTTCAAAAGCAGGTTACATATGACAAGTTGAATGAATGAGCTATCTATATTTGATCATGTAGAAGCAAGCCCTTCCGTGCTGCTCTGGGAGCAAAGAAAAAACAAAGACCAGCTGCTTCTCTGAACGCGTGCCTATATCTAGATGATAAAAGCCCATGGAGAGAATGGGTGCAAAAAGGAATCATGTTAAAGGCGATGCGGCTAGCAACCTAAGGTTCAAGGTTCTGTTTACCCCGAAAGGGATAAAAACGTGATTGATGTATGTATGTAGAAGCATGGAGAAACAGAATTTCTTTTCGTTGTTGCTCTATATGTACTGTAGCCAGAAACGTAAGAATATATGACTAAATCTAACGTCTGCAGGGCTATGTAGAGGCCAAATTTAAAGTAAAGATGGAGTTCTGGAAATAGCTAAGTTAGTCTGTTTTAAACTACGCCAAAACTAATGCGCGTGTGCTTAAGTATACTGAGGGGCAAAAATAACGGACCATTTTCATGAAACTTTGTATGGGAAATGATTCGTTAATTTATATCGTCAGTATAGTTTGCTTTGTGGAACTTGGTGCTTGATGTAACTGTATGCAGAAGGAGAGGTGTAATTTAAAACTGGGGTCGTGTTTCCGTTTGCAGAACTCCTCTTTGGTTTTTACTTGGTCTAAGCCCCAATATAAAATACCAAATATAAATGACAAGTAAAATCATGTAAACATTCAGAGCAGTCATCGTCGTCCGTAAGTGGAACAATGAGAAGACTGATGACTGATGATGATGACCTTTGTTGATTTTTATTTATTTAATACACATGTACCTATAATGTCTCACCTATCACTAAAACGAGGTTTGAACTCTCATGTGGCTCTCTCACTCAATGTTTTGCATCTTTCCATATCACCTATTCCCAAATGGTATAAATGGGTGGTGGAACTCTATTGTAGTATCAAAACGCACCCAATTGACCTTCTATGAACTGTCACTTTTGACAGCTCTCTTGAAAGCGACATGACGCAGCTCTCATTAATTGTGAAACTATTAATAAGGATATTATAAAATAAACCTCCGAAGATCTCAAAAACATCTTTTATTTACTAACAATACAGGAACGAGAGAGACAGATACATTTAACGAAGCCAGTCGTAAAGTCTGTTTATCGACTCGTGACAATTTAATGTTCACATCCACGCGTGGTAACATTGGTTTACTATTACTACCCTCATAAAATTATAAGTGTCCTGCTACTCTTTACTCGTGCTAACGTTTTATGACGTATTCAAAGACTTCAATTTAAAGTTTATACGTATAGGTGAAATGGATGGCTGTGATTAGAGAGAACGGAAAGGAAATAAAGTAACGGAATAGGTATATTTGCAATTTTCCATCGCTTTGAATATTTTAGTGTAAGTTTTCGATCAAAAATTAAGTCCCGAACGCGTTTGCATTAAAATGTCAAATGCTATAAGAACTTGTTGCCGATTCGTTCCTCTAACGACGCCGTCAATTTGCCAATAGCAATTGAGACATTTTTCGTGTCAAAAACGTACACTCGGGCCCCTATTTCACCAACTTGACATTTGTCGGCGACAATTCGAAATGCAAGGCAGTCAATATGAAGCCAACCGGCGTAGATTGTCGCTTGTCATCGACAATTTTCTTGTTGGTGAAATAGGCGCCTGATCGCTTCAAACAAACTCGTGGTTCATAAAATTGACGATCATTGGCGTTTCATTCGGTATCTCCGCAACTCACTCGCGGGTAGTGTCCAAAGTCCTTCAGGCTACATGAATGGCTTCGCATCCCACCACGTGGCTGTTAGTGCTAACTCATCTGATAATGCAAAAAGCCGATTAGAAGATTACCTCTTGCGTACTAACGTACTTTACACGTCTACACTGCCTTTATAACGAAACTGAAAATAGTACAGTAGATTGAGTTCCTTTTTGTCTTACTATCTTTTTGGTAGGGAGGACTTAATAAGATTTTTCAGCCCAAAATTATACCACATTACCAGGAGATAGTTAAAAATAGTTGAAAAGTTCTATAGAAATAAAGCCCGTATTTATCTAATTTCAGGACGAAGTCGAGTTCTGGTCTGAGCGTGTCAGAGAGCAAAGAGCCCGCGCCCGCGCCGTCGCCTGCTGACTCCGGAGTTTCGGAGCTGGAGAGAGATCATCATGATTACAGGTAATTTCTAAGCGTGCTCAAGCTTTATTCAATGATTTATTCATCAAAATCCGAGCTACAAACACCGAGGATGTGATCAATATCTTCCTAATGGTCGGTGGATATTTCCATCCACATATTCATGGTTATGTCTGTTTCGATGTTAACAACTTGATACTCATTACCAAACCTCATCGTCATCATCATATCATCCGAGACATTAACAGCTGGACATAGGGTTTCCCCAGGGATCTCCATGACGACCAGTTTCATACTACTCGCAGCCAATGGCTTCCCACGATCATGACCAAATCGTCAAAACTATTATATGTATCAAAACTTTTTCACTATAATTGTCAAAATACTGTTTAAACGCAGGCAAGTTGCTACTGCGCCTTGTTACGCCCAGACGTTTCCACTATACACTTCGTAACACTAAACATTTCAACTCTACATTTCAGCACAACAGATCGCCTTCGTGGACACGACATTCGACTTCGCGCGCCCCGCGCCCTTATGATGCAAAGCTACGGGACCAGAACACGAGACGAACGAGACAACGAACTGGCACGAGTTAGGAGGGACCGGGCGTTGCTGAGACAGAGGCTCGAGGATACGGAGTGGAGCTTATGCCAGCGCGCTGGGGAAATAGCGCTGCTTAAGACGCAGCTTAAGGATGCCCAGGTAAGCTTTGAATAGGCTAATATAATGATAACAATGAGTGCTGAGATAGACCGTGTTGCTGAGACAGAAACTTGAGGATACGGAGTGCCTGTGCCAGCGCACTGGGGAGATAGCGCTGCTTAAGACGCAGGTTAAGGATGCCCAGATAAGCCTTAAATAGGACTAATAGAACGATTACACTGAGTGCTGATTGCTGAGATAGACCGCATTGCAAGACTCATTCTTAGTTCAGGCGACTGTGGAACACCGTTGCTTATAGTTAAAGAGCCCACGACCAAAACCATGTCTCATAGCAATACGGCAAAAACCCTATAAAATCGTTAGATTGTATGATTCTGAACCCGACTAGGTGTGTAGTAACGGTCGAAAGTGTAGCAACAGCGTGGGAGGCCATTTCTGCTGTGTCAAAAAAAAAGGCAGTCGGTATTATAGCAATACGTCTGATAGTGAAAATGTACATAGATTTTATAATTGTATTACGAAAAAGTTTGTTTTCAGACATTTTGCGCGTAGCATATAGCCTGAGCGCATTTTTGAAAATGTCAACAAATTTAGCCGACCTGTATCATAGCAATACGGATAAAAAAAAAATTAAACTTTTCGTATTGCTGCCAGGATTACCAAAAACCTGTTTTCAGACACTTTAAGTGTAGCATAAAGTTGTCTGATAGAGAAGGTGCTACACTTAATTTGTCTGATATAAATTTTTTGCACATGTGGACAACTTATTTTATCATGTCCAACAATTTTCAGACATATTGCTATGATACCGATCGGTAAAATTTGTTAACATTTTCAAAACGGTCTCAAAATTTAATGCGTTCACATTTCCGTCTGAAAATTGTTTTGTTCGCATCAAATAACCAAATTTTTTTTGTCTCATTTTTAATTTTTTTAAGTGATTTTACGGGTTTGCGCTACACCACTGACGTCTGAAAAATATGTTTCCGGTATCTCAGAACTATCATTCAACTACAGTCTGCAAATCAGACATATTGCTATGATGCAGTTCGGTAAAAATCTTTGACAATTTTGAAAATTCGGTCAGATCAAACGCTACGCGGAAAATGTCTGATATTGGTATTTTCGAGTTCAGGATAATCGTATCTATCGATTTGATGCGGTTTTGGCCGTATTGCTATGAGACAAAAATTTTGGTCGTGGGCTCTCGTACTATTATATGAAGAGGGTTCAAAGGTACAAAGTAACATCGAACCTTAAGTACCTAAGCTATTGGAAATCAATTAATCTGGTCTTCAAAAAATGCAATACTGGGTTGAGCCAAGAATTATGGGATTGAGTAGCCGCTCAAGAGCAAGAGGCGGCAGAAGGATATTGTATTGCTACAGACACTGCTTGAGGATGTTCAATTTCGTGTAGGCTTAGGGCCTGTCTCTCTCTCTCCTAAGTGCCAGTTATCTTAAGTGACAGAAATGATGACATCTCTGTCTGTTTCATAGTAATAAATAGAGAGGGAATCATAGATAACTGACACTTAAGATAACCGGAACTTTACAGAGAGTGGTGAGACAGGCCCTTAGTCTTTGAATTGTATTTAAATCTGAGGATCAATATGCTATGGCGCTCATTATAACAAAAAATGCAATCTACGGCTGGGTTACGTCGTTCATTTGATATGCATAGGTACATATATTATTTATGTCCTAGTTTACGTGGTCGTAACTGCTACAAATATCGCAACTATTAGTTTCGGGGTTGTGACGCAGACAATTACATTTTGCAATAGTAAATGTATTGTTAAAAATAGTACAGTTCAACCCATAAAATGATAGTTCTTTTTGCCACACCGTCGTAACTCTTGCCTTTCTCATTTTCAGAACGAACAAACTGCCAAAGGTCACGAGTACCTCACTCTGAAAGCCGACTGCCGCCAACTAAGAGAAGCTCTTGATAAAAAAGAAAAAGAAATCATGCGACTTCGAGCAGAGTCGGAGGAGAAAGAGAAAAATACGACCCGTTTACAGTCCGAAGTGGACCGCCTCACCAACGACCTCATGGAAAGCGTCGCCGACCTCTCCAAGACCAAGGAATCCAGCAAAAGCGAGATAGAAAAACTGAAGACCGAACTCAAAGAACTAAGACAGGAGCTATCAGATGTTTCCCTCAGCGGATACGAAGGTATCGAGTGCGGGAGAACGATGAGAGGAATCTACGACGTCTGCAAATCTAACGAGTACCATTGGACTTCCAGTGACAGTGCTTTAGAGGATGCTGAAGTCCAAAGACTGAACGGAGAATTGCCAGATTCTTGTGGAGAGCCATGCCCCGCTAGTACTATGGTCGACAGACTCAAATGCGAACTCGAAGCTAAAGAAACACAGTTCAACAGCGAAAGAAGAAAGTGGTCGGAGGAAAAGGACAAAGTACTGAGATACCAGAAGCAGTTACAACTGAACTACGTGCAGATGTTCCGGCGGTCGCGCACTCTAGAGGCCGAGGTCGACAGTTTGAGGCTCGAACTGGATTTGTGCAACAAAAACATGAAGAACGTCAACAAACACGGAAAATCTATAGAATTGTAACAGTACCAAAATATTTAGAGTTATTATTTATGAACAGGCGATCCTATTGTAAATACTTTCTTTTGCCTGCATTTTCTTGCCTTTTGCGGTAGTTTTCTGAATATTGTTAAGATAATACTCAACTGACGAAAACTTAATGTCACAATTAAGAAAATTCTGTACATTGACTAGCTAGGCCTAAGGTAGTTTCATGCTATATTATGGGAATACGCGTATTTTATGTAAGAGAGATTTTAAGTTATTTTAGACAATAATAAAAGTATTTTGAAACAATATTGGCTTTTCATAAACACACACAATTCTAGAAACTTAACAAAAACGACTTTTTAAATTAATACAACTAGAAAATGCATTTTCTGTTTTAATTTATAAATAAGTATTTGACCAACGCCTTTGTTAAAAAAATTGGCATAAATAACACGAAAGATTATTGTGCTAAGTGTTTATTGCAGACACACTTGTAATAACAATTCTTATTAATTATGGAGCAGAACCTACCCTAACACTAGTTCAATTGAAACATTTCCAAAAGTGAACGCATAGAAAATATATCTTGATTGAAATTTATATACATATTTCAATCTGAGTATTGAATTGAGATGATGGCCAGCCCAAATATTGATCGATTTAATCAATTGTAACCAGAAGGAATAATCGATTTTCTAAAATTTAGATCTTAGGTTAGATAGGCCTAAATTCCTAGACCTAAACGTGAATCCTTCACCAATTTTTGTAGTTCCGTGGTCAGCGTTATTCCTTGTTGTTTTTGAGGGTTCCACCTGAAACAGAAGTTAATTAAAGGTAAATTCAACACAGTAATAAAATGTACACAGATACACGGGGTTTAAGGTCTTTGCCCACGTCACCGTACCGTACTAAGAACGTAACCGTCACCAGTACACCTTGCTTTATCAAATCGTAGTAATGAGACAAGGCAAGGTAATACTGGGTGACGGGTACGGCCATAGTAAGTTACGGTGGGCAAAGACCTTTATTAACAAGGCAAACGGAGTTAACAGTCAAATACAAGGCTATAAAGATGATCAAAGATCAAATACTCAAGATATTGAGTAAACGCTTACAATAGTATTTAATGTCCCTTTCTACCCTCAACTTTTACCGTTTAACAAAAAGGAATAGTAAATACTGAGATTCCAAGTACGTTAGACAATAAGGCATTATTCCACAGTGGTGGCTGAAGACGACGACGACGAAACTTACACCATCCCTTTTGCACACACTTACTGGTTCGAAAGAGACTTTTGCCCTATGACTGTAAAATAACTTAAAGGCCTGACGTAGATCAAAATCATACCTGTGTAACATCTCCAACCATAGGCCGTTTCCTCCACTTGTACCACCAGTATTCCACTCCAAGCGTAATGCAAGCCAAGCCGATACCCATGAAGATGACAATGAACACGCCACCGATGTTCTGGATGGAGATCCCGTCCGACTGGTCGTCTTGTTTCTCGCACTTCATTGCTTCCGGATTGTTGTTCCACCAGTTTTCTTTGAGCTTCTCTAACTTGCGTTTGTTCAGGAGTTGGAGGATGCTGGGAGCAAAAGGTGAGACTATGCAAACCGATAGTTCAAGGATAATGATGTACCCAAGTACTTAAGTAGTTGAGGAGTAAAAAATAGAAACCAAAGTCATGATTCAATTCTCTTATACAGTAAAGAACATACATATGCGTAAGTTGCCAAGACGCCAAAATGACAACGTAGAGACAGGAATATAAACATAGGTAAATATATAAATAATAAAATAAAAACAAACGGCAAAAGAAATGTTACTAGCGAAAGATTTTTCTAAAGGATCATATATATCCTTATATCGTCGTGAATTGCCAATACGTAATGCAGATATCAAAAATGCATTTATAGTGTAAATTGTAACACAATACAGCTCTACGTCTTCCAATTTGGGGCTTTATTTTATGACCGGCACTTAACTCCGTATTGGTTTGTAGGTAATCCGAGCATAATTCCCAGGTTTCCATATACTTTTTACCTTAACTCTAATTGCGGTAATTCAGACTGTTTTATGGTCAATACGAAGATAGTCGTGGGTGGATTTATATTAAGATAACTTTTAACAGTTTTATAAAAATGGTAAAATGTTTTTTTGATCGACTTACGGTAATAAAACTTTAGGAAACTTACAATATAAAACCAAAATTAGGTTTTAAGAACCAGAAGTTTATTGTATTCATTACGCACTTATTAGGTCAGACCTTTGTGACTAAACTTTTATAGCACTGTACTTGTTATTTCTATCCAATCTTCGTACTTAAACCAAATTTCAATAAGTACAGCCTAACTCCAGAAAGAGCACGAATGTCAATTGGAAAGATTTATCGCAAACATAAACGCATGAAATTAATTATTCAGAAAAAAAACCCGCCAGCAAGAAAGTATCTGGAAACAAAAAAAACAACAAGCCCCATACAAAACCAGCTATAAATTAAGAACAACTGCACCGATTTTTACGATTTTTGAATGTCTATCCAACCTGAATAACAGAATAGGTAACTTATTAAAAATAAAAAACTTGTCAAAAAAAATGAAATGCATATCGGCAAAACATAGTGTTGTTTGCCAAACTTATCCACCACTGTATCCAGTTGTACCTATGTTTACCTACAAATAAATCACTTTGACTTTGACTTTGACATGACAGAAATTGATTCTCAAGGAAAACAAAGTTGGCTGGATCAGCTAGTTACATATAAAAGTATCCACATTACAATACAATACAATACAATACAATAACTCTTTATTGAACACCACATATAACAACCAAAACAGAAAAAAGGTATACAGAATATTACAAGGCAATTTAAACGTATTTACAAAGAGCAAACATTTGACTTCATAGCACTATGTGAATAAACATGCAGTAACCACCTTTCCGACAATTTGCATGACATTGACCGCTTTACATTACCCCTATACCTAGTGAATTCATTTATTCACCTATCTACGTTGATAACACGGTTTTGTAGGTACGAGTATAACAAAGACTGTTGCCGAACTAGAACCAATTACCGCGACCACTTGCTTACTTGCGTCTATGTCTGTGCAAATAGAAACACTATGTGTTCCTGTATCGGGGTGTATCTACCAGCCGCTTCAATATTATACAGCATACCTACATACCACAGATAAAGCAATGAACAGGACATGATAAATTTCAAGTGTTATTTTGCACATGAATTTCGAAAAACTCAGAGATACGAACCCGGATGCAAATCTGGACTCACTCAGTGGTCACTGGTCAAAACACCACACCACTCTCTGTTGAGTTGCTGATATTTTAAGTGGCTAGTATCTATGATGCAGTGTCTGTCTGGCTCGGTCTTGGTAGTAACAAATAAGGACGGCACCATTGACCATAGACATCCGATCTTATTTTTAGGGCATTTAACCGATCTATATATTATAGCTTGGTCTTAACTCTGGAAGCGCTATTTTCAGAGATTTACAAACACACAGACAGGTACAGTCAAGGGCATAAATACATGTACGTTACTAATATGTCAAAAATATCCATACACCTTCATGCCACAAACAATACCTAAGATTAGTGACACATATATTTGACATGATCGCTGTATCGATATTTATGCCATCGACTTGTACCTAAGCAATGTTACTTCGTGTACTGTGTACGGAAAACAAAAACTATGATTCCTATCTATAAAAAATAAAATGAGGAGCATACTTTATGTCGCTTCTACCTGCTTGACTTTGAAAACCAGATATTTTTTGTGCAGATTAAATATTAATATTTTATGCATCCTGTTTTTGTTTTCATAACCCACAGCATTATACTCAGGTATCTCGAAACTAGTCGTGCGTTGACCTTAACATTAACCAACTTCAAGACACCCTGACTCTGTATAATGTCTATGGGTAAACAGGTCAAGTTATGTTTGTCTTGTCTGTCAACTTCAGCGCTGAATCCTCGGACGAAATATGTTTTAACTATAGAGTCACATAGCATACTTATTCCTAACTTTCAATCATTAAACAGCAGTGGGGAACTCTAACGCTCTCTAAGATGTATAAGAGAGAAAGTGAAGCAATTAACGCAGAAAAATCCACTAAGGATTACTTGAGTTTCTTAGCCTCGCTCAGCGCTGCTTTGTTGTTGGTGGATTTTCCTCCCACATCTCTCTCTAGTAGATATTCAACCTTCTAAGACGGTATTTCTTAACTTGTGGTCCCTTTGGAGGGCCGCGAGTATAATTATGGGGGTCCTCAGTGTCATATCTGTACCATTTAACGATCCGTAATACGAAACAAAGTTGGGCTATTTATAAGCGAAAGCTAGAAACTAACTAAAAATATGAAAAATTAACGAACAAAATTAAATATCTCGTATGCAACGCCATCTCTGATGACATGACAAAAACTGATTATAAGGCGAAACGAATGAATGTCTGTACTAATATTGTAAAGAGGTAAAGTTTGTGAGGTTGTAGAGGGCAATCTCTGGACCGATATTAAAAAAAAATTACCTATAAAAAGCCACGTTGTATGGGAGTGTCATAGACTATATATTTAATTATACGCGAACGAAGTAAGAAACGCCACTAATTCTTGTAATAACTACACTTATTTAGGAAATCCTTGAAAAGCCACGAGTTCCTAGGGTTAGCTGAAAAATGTTAAGAAATTGTGTATAGACCGACCGCTTAAATGAGTCCTCGCTCGCGCGGTGCAAGGGCGCGGGGAGGGACAGCCGCGGGGGCCGAGCTCAGTGCGGGCGGCAGGCGCGCTACCCGCCCGCACCTCCCTCGGTCCCCTTTGTCGTCCTACCCCGCGCCCCTGTGCCACGCCGGCGAGGACTTACTTAACCGATCGGTCAATAGTCTTCTAAACAAACTCACGCGTTATTAAACTGGTCCTTCAACGGCGAGCCCTGCTGCACGGCGATGGCGTACGGTTTGCGGGAGAACTCGTCGCCCACCATTTGCAGTTCACAGTTCGTCAGCACGTAGTAGCGGATGTCGGTCGCGTCTCCGAGCCAAGCGAAGCCTTCACTTGAACTCTTGGAGTCTTTAACCTGGGGATTTTTGAAAGCACATCTCTCGAAAGTAAGTCCCATCCAACTATAAAACTACAGCTCAAACTGTACAGTATTTTCGACTAGTTGGCCAGATTAATTAGAGTTGCAGTTTTCTTCTAATGTGTTTCAAATTAAGCACAATTGATAGCACTTTCTAATCAATCTATCCACCCGTGATGATGACCTACCACACCGAAATGACAACAGCTTTGAACAAACTTGACTAAGCATCGGCAGCTTTTCGATTTCAAAATTTGGTCTAGGCCTTCCCCTCCTCGCTGGGAACGTGGGCCGCTGAGGGGGCTACGAGGAGTTAACCTCTTTAAAAAAACAGACGGTCACCGGCGGGGGAGGGCGGGGAATCCGGAACCCGCATTCAACGGTGCCGTCGCCACCTGCCCCATCCCGGGGCGGCCAGTGGACGTTGCGGTGGTCACCGTGTTCGCCCGCAACGCCCGCAGTTCAAGGCCTGGAGGGAACGTGTGTGTTTTTAGACGGTAGGCCTCTCCCCTCCTGCCATAGGGAAGGCAGCGGCGAGTTGGAGAGCCCGTCATACCTCCGTTCGTATGCTGCCCCGAGCGCGGAGATGCATAAGGCGCATTTTCCACACGTTAAAAAAAAAAAGGCCTTCCCCTCCTAACGCACCCATTCACACCCCATATCTGTTTAGTTAATCTTCTTTCATCTATCCTCTCTACGTGACGAAACCAACTAAGCATACTTTTTCTATCCTGGTCACTATATCTTCTTTCATACGAGCTCTTTCCTTTATCACACTATCCCTTATTCCTTAGTAGGTAAATAGTAATATTTTCAGCAATAGAAACGCTGAACGCCCGTGGGCATCATACCGGTACGATTCTTGTAAGTCTCGTGACACAATATGCCCCGTTATTCGTGTCCTTGATATAACTTGTATAGAAGACGCGAATTACGGCGCGTACATTATTGGTTTCCAGACGTATATTTCGTGACGTACAAGTTCTGTATCTGTACATATAATATAAAGCTGAAGAGAGTCGAAAGTCTGTACATGGAAGATATTAAAAAAAAATACAGAACACGTTCCAACAGTTTTTAGAATTGTGGTCTGCTTGTCTGTATATTTGCGAGCGTATCACGTGAAAACTGCCGAACGTATTTTAAACTTCACTAATCTGTCAAGAAAGTCCCCGACCAGGATATTTTGAATCCCGGAAAATTGCAGTTCCCGCGGGATAGCGATAAACATGGCAATTTCTAATTCTACGCTGACGAAGTCGCGGGCAGCTAGGACTTAATACTGCTCGCGGGAGGCTCGCAAGCTACGTCTACACTAGGTTTTATTTTTTTTAATTACTGTAACGTGCAACACTTACCAGTTACAGCTCGCATGAGTACCTGGCTTTAAGTATACAGAACTTGTGCGTCACGGAATAAGGCGGATCGAAGCGCCTTAGGCTGTTTGTCCACCGCCGCCGTCACCGTCACGTCACCGAGAACGAGATGACGGCGCCGAAGTAGCGGTACATACATTTACTTAAGCCGCGTGTCCACCGCACATCCGTCACCCGAGCGCCGTCATCCCGGCCGCCGAAATTGCGAGTAGATCGGCGTGACCGCTAGAACGTGGCCCGAGATTTTGACGGGCCGATGTGCCGGCAATACAAAACACGTATGAACTTGTCCACACACTGCCGTCGCCGTCGCACCATACATGAGCTCAGTTCAGTTGTCTGTCATCAATTATCGTAATAATATCATTGTAATAAAAATGGCCAAAAAATTTAAATACGATATTTATTCATTAATAGAAGTTATAGAAAGTAAAGAATGTTTGTGGGATAAAACCAAGGAAGTGTCCAAAGATAAAATTTTGCGTAGAAATGCATGGCGCGATGTTTGTGCCTTTTAGAGCCGAACTTTGAGGATATGGACCAGAAAAACAAAGACGAACTAAACCATCGGTCGCGGTGGACAAACGATCGCCGTCACGTCATATTAAACTCGGCCCGAAATAATCTCGTTCTCGGCGACGGCCCGGTGACGGCGGCGGTGGACAAACAGCCTTACCCTCTGTACGGCCTCCTCCACCGAATTGGGCAGGCCTGCTTCCTTCATGGCCTGCCACATCTTGCTGTACTTGTCGCTGACGGGGTAGTCCCAGACAGCCAGCTTCGCCCGCTCCACGTCGCTCAAGCTGTCGTTCAGACTCATCTCCTTCCATATCCTGAAATTGCATCTAGTTAGTCTAATATCTAGGTACAATGGAAGTAAACTTTGTAATGTACAGCTGAAGAGAAAAGGTACTTTCCCGTAATAGAAGTAGGTAAGCATACCTTTTGTCTGCAGTTGAATTCAGTTAACTGTACCTTGTACATAGAGTGTTCCAAAAATCATCACTGCATAATTATAAATCAAAATCGTCCGCCGTGTCTGTCTGTCTGTGTATTCGCGATGTCAAAAACTACTGGATGAAATTATCATACGATTTTTACCAATAGATAGAATTATTAATGGGGAAGGTTTAGGTTTATAATTTGTCAAGGTTTTTTGCAAATTGGTCAAAATAAGACTAAGTATTTGTATCGCTACGCTCAGGAATTAACCCATAACACCCTCGCTACGCTCGGGAGTTAAATCTAGAGTCCTTTGCTGCGCTCAGGAGTCAATATCGCACCCGTGACATAATACAGTGCTTTATACCCTCGGTATACAATCTACGATTTATAGACCAACCGCTTAAATGAGTCCTCGCCCGCGCGGCACAGCGGCGCGGGGTAGGACGACAAAGGGGACCGAGAGTCGGTACGGTGGGTAGTGCGGCTGCCGCCCGTACCTCCGTCTCGGCCCCCCTTGTCGTCCCTCCCTGCGCCCCTGCACCGCGCGGGCGAGGACTCATTCAAGGTCGGACTATAGTAGCAGCGGAAGAGCACGATACGAACTTTGATTTTCTAACTTTAGGGTATACATAAGGTCAATATGACTATCACGACTTGTAAATTATAACAATCATGTACCTATCTGCGGTTACAGTTAGCATTATTTTATTTTTACCGGAAAAGATCAACGTCCGATAACAAAGATACGTCCCGAAAACCACGTGAGTAAATATTCTGACAAGCGTAGGCCCAGGCTTCGCGAGAATAAAGATTTTAAAAACCACATGTTACCTACCAATATTAATATCCCGATTGGATTTGTTTGTATCTCAAAGACCATTTTTCCACAGAAACGCGTGAAGGTTGCAAGTAATATGAAACACTTTCCTCCAACCGGGAAACGTTAAGGAACCCTCAGTGCGCGAGTACGACTCGCAATTGGCATCGAGTTTGACGAATGTTTCGGGATGTTGAAAATTAACGCGCCAAAGACGTGACGTCATCTTGAACGAAATCTTCCGAAAGATTCAAAATTAATTCTATAACACCATGTGAAATCAAATGGCTTCATATTTTGACCAGCGGCTGTAGTAAATCTTGTGATTGTTTTGAGCTTGTAAAAATAAAATTAGCATTTTAAATTGTCGGCCTTGTAACCTTCAAATAAGTGTCAAACGTCTGTCAAACTGTCTGACTTCTTTGTTTTATTGAACATTTTTGTAAAGTAATTACGAAATTAATAGGTAGACTTCATAATATACAGAGTACACACTAAGTCTTTATTTAACGCTGAATTGTACGCGGAATGACTCAGACGTCATATCCAGAAGTAGCTAGGGTACTTTTTTAATAATTTCATAACTTCGGCTGTTAAGTTGAAAAACTACTTTCGGTACAACTGAGTTCCTTTAGTTTCGAAATTAAAATTTCTACGACGCGTTTTAGCGCTTGTACTTGGTAGTTATACACGTATTTAATTAGATGGCGCTGTAGAGCGCTAGCCTAGATTCAGATATTTTTCCACTACACTACTAGATGTCGCTAAAACACTATAGTTCGAACGTTTTCCATATAGCCTTCCCTTCATTCATAACGCTACTTTCCATCCCTTTCTAAACCAACAAGTAGGTTCAACTGTACAATATGAAATGGGAATACTCACTCGTAAAACCTGACTTCGATATGCGCCATGCGCTCAAAGTACGTCATCGCAGCGGAACCGTTCAGAGGCGCATACTGTATTTTATATTGCTTTGACAGATCGTCCAAGGACTCTATGGGCGTGTCAAGCCTCGACACCGTAAGGAACGCGGCCAGGTTCGCAGTGTATGACGCGATGATGATGAACCTAGTGACAAAAAGAACCTTGAAAGTCGAAGCTCCGTCCCTTTCGAACTACGTTTTACAGACAGAGATAGTAAGTGTGCCGGAAACGTTAAATGTCCCGGATAGGTGTGAAAATGTTTCACCGAAAAGCGCGAAATGAATACGCAAACAACAATTGTCAAGGCCACCCAAAACAAGATGGTGTAAATACCGCAAATGTTAACCTCCCACGATAGTTTAGGCTTTACTTAATTCTAACGTAGGTATACCCACTATATACTAAGGGTGTGATTCTCTCAAAGAAACTCGCCCGCAAAATACTCGGTGCGCTAGAAATGCAATCATACATAATAAGGGTGTGATTCTCTCAAAGAAACTCGCCCGCAAAATACTCGGTGCGCTAGAAATGCAATCATACATAATGAACTGTTCTCTCTGCTCGTAGATGTTACTAAGCTAAGCAGTCAGGTGTCTGGTCAGCGCACGACCAACAACATAAGATTCCTAACTTCGTATAATGTCTGCCAGAGAACGGGTCAACTTATAACTGCTGGCCAAGCTTGTGCGAGATATCTTTTTATTTTTAAAAGCATGACATATTCACCCGAAAAGCCACCACGTAGCGGCCAGTAACCTGCCGGAGAGGTTTTTCGGCGCCTCCCCACCTCCTTGCGGAGTTAGTGACGTCATACAAAACCATAGACACTCTTTCAGGTTGAATTCACGCTTTTCCTCATCATCTTTATACTTTTCACGGTTGTTCTGGTAGCTGTATGGACTCCATTTGTCAAACACCCACATGAGAAAACTAAAAAGGGAATTGTACAAATAAGTACAGTGAAAACGGGACTGTCAGAGTAAAAAATAAATCAGTCATTCAAAAAACGGATCACCCACTAAGCCTGACTAAGCAAATAATAAAGGATCCTAAACTCGAATAGAAGAGAGCCATCTATGGGTTCTCGTAATCGAGATATATCTTGATTCAATCGAGAATTGGGGTTTTGGCTGAATCTTCTCGACATTCTTATTATGAGGTCATCAATGTATCTACCTACTTAAGCGACGCACCATCAAAAATTCATACTCTTACGTATAATCCGTAAACCAGCGATAATAGGATGCTGAAAAAACGCTGGCCTTGGTTTTATTATTTTAATAAGAGTGGAATAACGCAGAAGTCAAAAACAATCTCCTTTATCATTTATGTATCATAGTTTTTAAGTAGATACTTATCTGTCAAGGCAAAAAAATAAAACAGATAAAGTAGATACCTATATACAGTAGGCAAGACAACATAAGTATCTCCATAGCTATATTTATTTGACTGTAGGAAACTAAAGAACGGCTTGCAAAAAAGATGAAACAAAACATTTTAGGTCAGTACCTAGAGTACCTACCTACCTATAAATTCATAAACTTTACCGTAGACACATAGTCAAAGGTAAGGTAATGATGAACCTGTCCATCGTTTGACCTCGTTCCACATAATCAGATAAGAAATAATGGACGCAGGTGAGCTTCGCCCATCGCCAGTCCATCGATCGGCCACATATTGTAATAAATGCCTAAATGTCACGAAGAACCATAACCCAATCAAACACGCCACGCAAACAAGTTCAGTGGTCCGACATCGATTTAGTATTTTAAGAAATCACCGTATACCTAAACAACCTTGTGGACCTTTATAAACAGGTTTTTGCGATTCGTTACTCACCTAGTAAAGAAATATGCAGCCAATATCGACAGCCATACGTCGTTCTCCAAAACAGTTAAAAATTTGAAAAGGGAGGTCGGCGTCCGCGGCAGTTTCATTAGGATAGTGATACCTACTAAATCGTAGTAAGGAACAGTGAAGTCTACTACGTTTTCTCTCTCCGCCATCACGGATAGTGACGTCAGACCGATATCCGCCCGCTTTTCAATGAGCTCCTTTATAATACCGTTCCAGTTACCGTTATCGTCCATGGTCCCGAAATTACCATCGGGCGCTAAAGTGATTTCGTAGTCGAACTTAACAATCTGACGAATCTCCTCTATGAGATCGATGCAGTAACCTTTAAACCCCTTCGGAGCGTCGTCATCCTTTATAATAAAGGGATTTTGCTAAAACAAAAAGTTACAATCACTACTTAAAATAATTCGTACTTACTCATAAAACTAACGCACACAAGCAGCGCGATTAATGAACCTGTGAAAAGCAAAGAAATTCTGACGTGATTGTTTACACAGCTGTAGGTAGGTACGTGAATTTCTATCACAAGACGAAAACATTGAGAACAATGAGCAGGGTTCATTTACCCACGCACCTCTATTGTGACCACTCTAAACACTAGCTGTGCTGAGTAATCGCTCATATTTTCCGGATCGGTCAACGACAGGGGATTCGAAAGGCCAGCCTTCCAGGAGCCAAGGGAGCGGCTCCCTATAGATGCGCCATCTTTCACGGTAACAGCCGTCAAGTCTGTACTAAATTCCATGTAACTTCTCCCGTTCATTGGATCGTCTTCGGGAATAAAGAAAGGCGCGTACGTCGGTGTTTCTTTTATCTGAAAAATGTTATCTTTATCGCTTACACTTTCGCTCGGTAATACGCGTAATAAACGGTATGCTACAAACAGAGCGTACGCATTGTTCTAGGCCAGGTAGCAACTGGCACCATTCGTACCTCTTGAAATGCCGATTTCAAATCCAAGGTCCGGTTGGGGGTATTCTTACCGTCGTAGTCGTCACAAGTAATATATCTCATATCATTTGGCCACTTGCCAGAATCCAGTAGTGATCTGGAAATTCATAAACCGAAGTCATGGAATATGCCGCGCTATAATTAGATCCTACCTACATTGCACGTGGTTTACAGCTAAATTTACATGACTAGGTGCACTAGTACTGAAATAGGAAAGTTTATTACTTGACTGTCAGGAACGTTCTCAGGGAGAGGTCGAAGTAGAACGCAGATGTGATTTCAGGTTCACCATTCATGCTGTACGTTGTTTTGATTTTACCGAGACGATCTCTGCTCTTTGCGTCAGGGGTTGGTTTCATAAAGACGATAGTGGCGTCTTTACATCCGCAACTTATATCTCCTTTATCCAAAGTTAGAGCGAACCACGCAGTTTTCCTCCCGAAATATTGATTTTCGTCCGCCGCATCTAGAACGTTCTTTATTGTCCTGAGACTTCCAACAACGAAGAAGTTGACTATGTCCAACTCCCTCAAACTTCTCAGCTGTGTCTTAATTTCGTCTTTGTTAAAACTTTTGATCGGTGTTATAACGTGCCTGGTAGGAATATTTTGGAGCAACGATTTGTATTTATGGTCCATGACTGTAACAAATAGATACCTACTCAGGATTTCTTTTTAACGCAAAATTGAAACACTAACAGCTTACTTAATAAGTATACAAACCAAAGAACTCATCAAAAATGATGGCAGCGTTTGTTATATCTTGCTTAGTAACTATAGCTCTTATTGACTCTGGAAGGATATCAGCGGGCGGCATTACTTGCAGAAGGAATTTTGTTTGGTTAGCATTGAGATTTCTCCACTGTCGCAAGTCACCAGCTTGACCGAACGAGCCAGAAATAGTGGGCAGGGCCAATGCTGCAGTAAAGGACTTTATGGTCTCTGAGCCAACGCCGGTCATTGTAAAATCGAGGACAACGTGCGGTGTCTTCTTTGCTGACAACATGTCGTTATATTTTCTGCAAACTTTCAAAATAATCAAATTATTAAAAATCATGCGTTTGTTTACGCAGAATATGGACCGATTTGTCTTACCATTCTCTAAAAAAACTTTAGCATCAGTTCTGTTGCCTACCACAATGACCGGATCAACTGCCAAACCAAGTGTTGGATTTCTTCGCACATACTCCTTCGCTACCTCAAATGATTTCTCAGCTAACGCGTTATTTTCTTCGTTGATAAGCACTGAAAAGTAATTAAATCAAAGAAGGTTGCTTTACGCAGTAGGCGATTTAGGTTGATTAGATAAATCTCGCCAGTACTCGGCACTTCATATTTCAAATTAACCGTCACGAAACTTCACTTACGGACGTTTATATTCTGCGTCGTCTGAGAAAGCGAAACTGGCACGAACAGAAATAGAAGCAAGATGGTGAGTGAAGACATTCTGATAATTTATAGCAGTTATTTTATTCTGGACATGCCGATGTCTGGTCGGTCCGAGCCCGCTACTGCCCACTAGGTTCCCTCGCGGCCAACTAGGCTAAATCATAGCGCATCACACGTGTGGCTTTGTTGTACCTCAGTTACCACGGAGATGTGCCCTTGGACAGTGCCTCATTATTGATGATGTTGTCAATGTTAATCACTATTTGTTTTTCCGATGACGCTAAGTTATGCTTAGTCAACTAGGAGTTTAATAATGTAAACACCATTGTTAGGGTTAAGGTTGGAAGCGGACCGGTATATCTATCGGAACTTTGATATGCTCTCTCTCTCTCTCACTATGTCCACAAAGTATAGGAATGAGACAGGACCGTTCGCCTCGGAAGGTTTCAAAACTTGGCAGCTATTTATATAGGTGATGGATGGATGGGGTAAACTTTAACACAAGCTTATTGATTGGACTATTTTATTGCCAGAAATGTTTTACAAACACTAACTCCACTGGTACGAGAAGTGTTAAAACTGTACACTCTACTATATTCTAATATTCTAAATGTACTCTTGAATCAAATTTAAACTTGAATGTTAAATAGTTATAAAGTTAGTCAAAAATTTAATGTTTAATACCTTTAGTACAGAACACAATATGTTACAATATATTTGTTTGGCAATAATAATGAAGATTCATTTCCAAGGGTAAACTTACATTCGAGGCCAGTAATCTTCTATCACAAATCAATGAGAAGAAAATAAATTAGAAAAACAGGATATAAGAAAAATAAAGACGTGTTCATAGAATCACAAAATATTACAGAAAAAGTATGTCAATATGTATCACCTTATTTGTCAACTTTGAACTTTTATTAATTTTCGTATCTTAAAATTACGCGTCGCAATGTGAACCGGTTCAAATAATTCGTTGACTTCCCAGAAGCTTAGCCAGTTCTGGAGAACTGGCACCATGTTCACAATGCAAAACATGACCCAAATGTCAAAGGAATGTTTAATTAAATGGTTAAGTAATAATGCCTATGAAAAATAATGTGCGACGTAACTGCTAACTTAAATTTACAACTGAATAATCTAAACATTAAAATCTTAATTAATCTAGAATCCTTGTTTCTCGGAAGCTGTTTATAAAGCGCGTCGTTCACAGAACGGATTGTGAATTGATTTCACACAGGGTGAATTACTTTGGCAGTATTTTACTGGCAAAAACTTATTAATTCCATTACCAAACCAATGCAAGTTTATTATAGTCATCAATTCATGAACCCATTTCTACAAGTCTGTTGAAATAGACACCAATACGCAAAACAGCATACAACACGTAACCAACTCGTTCAGGTGATCAGTTCACTGCGATGCACTGTCACAGTGCATGACCAACTGTTATAACATTAATTTACACTTTACAGGTACTTCACAGGTAAGTTTAATACACAATGTATCATAAACCTTAACTTAGTGTCGTCACGAGAGCTCAACTCTATAAATACAAGATTGGTAAGCAGCATAAATGTAAATCGTTTATAAAAATGTATTGCTTGTGTTGTTGCGAGATGTATAAAGGATATGCAGTAGTTTTCAGTCGGAATAGAGTTGAGCCCTGATGAGCATGGATGCATTGCAGTAAACCGAGCGCAGGGTGCGGTGCGAGGCTTAGGCTGCGGCCTCCTCGGCCTCTGCCACTGGTGCCTCATCCACCACTTTTGCCTTCTTCTCTGGCGTGGTCTTTTCGACGGCGTCACCGTTGTCGGCGACAGATTTTCGTTTCACGCCGGTCTCCTTCTTTTCTGTAAATGAAAGAGAATAATGAGTATCTAGAGCTTATTCCGTTGTTTACTAGTGAAATAGTATTTAGACTTTGTCCCTACAAGTGATAATGATATTTCTGGTATTACAATTAAGGATCCATTTGAATGCAGCAATTACTTTATTGGAACAAGGAGTGTTAATGTTATAGTATAAACTAGTCATTGGCCATTCTAAACCTAATTACATCACACATCAGAATGTCACTGAACATGAAATAAAATTAACAAGTGCTAAAGTGATTTGTAGCACTTTAAACTAGTCAAATATTGCACAAAACAAACTTTTATCACCAGTTGGAGGTGAATGACCTGAGAGAATATTAAGACGTGTACTTTGCTACCTCTTGAATATCCGAAGCAACAGTTGCAAACTTATTTTCTATATTATGGTGTGCCAGATATCAAAATAAGGTGAAATAGGTGACTTAACATACCTGAGTCTCCGTTCTCAGTGGCGTCATTGCTTTCTTCCGCGTCATTGGAGTCACCATTCTCGGCAGGGGTGTCTTCGGGCGCGTCTCCGCTGCCATTCTCCTCCTTGCCATTGCTTTCTGGTGCTTCAACCACCTTCTTAGCCGGAGACTTCTTGACTGGAGACTCCTTGGCTGCCTCAGTTGAGGTCACCTCCTCGGTTGCGACGTCCCTGTAACATTAAAATGTATGGGTTAGTAAAAAAAAATTAGTTTTGTCACATTTTTGAAAGGTCAAGTTTCAAAACTGTTTGCATGGGGTAGATAGAGCCTAAGGTAACGAGACCTAAAAGGCCATGTTTAGCGTAACTGTGGGCGTAGTTGGCAGGGTAATCAAAATAGTGATGGGTTGCTAGCCGCATCGCGTATAACATGATTTAGGAATTTTCACCCCTTCTCTCGATGGGCTTTTACCATCTGCGCGGGAAGAGAAGCAACTCGTATATTCTGTTATTTCTTTACTCCCAGACCAGCATGGAAGAGCTTATTTTTTAAGAAAAACTATTACGATATTTTATTAGTAACTCGTTTTGCGAGCCACAATCAAATGTCGATATAGCCTTTTATGGACGAAGGTAAACCGGTAAACTGCAGGGTTAGAGTACCCAACGAAACGAGTAGTGTAGACTAAAATGTTACAGGTAATAAACGCTACTAACCGAACTATGTCACCGCTTGCGTCTCGTAATGGATAATGACGGAACTATCAGATGAACGTAATGTAACAACTCCACCGTGCACGGTGGTAGGGGCATAAAAGGAAAAGTGTGTCGGTACAAAAACAAGGGCCGTTGTTTCGCAAGGCTGCATGTGGGAAAGTTGCAAGAGCGGAAACCGAACGTAAACACGATTAACGAATAAGTTACTCGCTCCAGTAGATTGAGAGACGCTACCAAAGCGTTAAAAATAACTAATGACAGCACCGGTACTTGTGATAACGTAACCGAATTGCAAAAGCCGCCGTGTGTCACCGAACGCCGTCAACACCTGCCAATAAACGCCGCGGCCCGAGAAACTCTATTTAAAAGTTAAATGACAGTTCCTTACTGTATTGGAGCGAAACCTACACAAAATTAGTGAAGTTCATTGAATTTTCACAAGTTGCTCGATAACAGTAATAACATGACTCAAAACTTATACCATAAACCTTCTTCTTTTTAAAAAGATTGTTGTATTAAAACAGGACACATTAAAATGCCAGTGACCGGTTAATTCGAGGCATTCATTCTCGAAAAGTCCGCGTGTGCCCATTCAAAATAATGTTTGAAAAGAGCGCGGCGCTGTAGGACGCTGAGTGGCGCGCCGGCACGCTGCGCAGCCAGCGCCATCTTGAACCAAGCGGCCCCGCGCCCGCCACCCGGCATGCTTTAATTTCACGAATTTAAGGTAACGACGCTACCAGGAAAATTGGCGAAATAACAAGAAAACATTTACAATGTACTCGTAAATCAAAAGAATATAAAACATACCATACTCACGTCGTAATAGCATAAAACATAAATCGAACTGACACCCGAACGTTTTCCCGCGTGTACTTAACCGACGGCGTCCGATGGACAAGTATAACAAAACTATCAATAGGCATCACAACATTATTACTGTCAATAATAATTAGCTACCTGAACACAAATAACTCAAAAAACGCACAGATATTGTGCTAGTTGCACGTTGAAACACGAATTTCACACTTTAATAGGAAGCCATTTTGATCACGTTTTATCTAAGCCGCCAAAACTTATATACTAAGAAACTATTTTTTTGTAAGAAACAACATAAAAGGCACTTACTTCTTGTCAACTGCTGCGTCTGCCATTGTTATTTTAGAAGATATTTTTTTATTATATTAATAAAACAAGCACGTGTCACGCACCGTACGACACTGTTCACTGCACAAACACCGACGTACAAATGAAGGAGGGGAGGAGGAAATAGAAAATTTCATGCGCGTCCAGGGTTGCCAATGCAAATTTATACATTTCCCCAAAAATCGGGATCATTTTCCCCAAATTTGGGGACAAAAATCCGCTGATTCCCCACAAATTCCCCACATAGGTTTTTTTAAAAATGAAACAATATTCTAGTAGCTGAGTATAACTCGCATTAGTATAATTAGAAAAAATAAAAACTCAAACAGTTAATATGATCAATACAATAAGTTTTCTTTCATGGGACACTTTATAGGCTAATAAAAAAAATGATATTTTTCATATTCTTTTCCATATTTTTGTGGAAAGCATTTTAGTTGAAGGGTTGAACTTGACGCTGCCGCCCAGTTTTTTAATTCCTTCTCTTGCAGCCATAAATGATACAACAGTATCTGTATTTAGTCGATTACGGTTTTCAGTTTTCAAATTCTTAAGAACACTAAATTTGCGCTCGACCGATGCATTTGAAAAAGGCAGTATCAGCAACAACGAAATAACAATTTTTATATTTGAAAACAGGAATTCTCCCGCAGCGTTTTTCAGGCGAAACACTTTACCCCAGTAACATTCAGCATCAATGTTATCTTGAACTTCAAGCCCATGTTGACAAAAATCCAGCATAGCGTGAGCTCGCCATTCATCGTCTAATTTTTGTGCTGTCACAAATTTATTAAGCACAGGAAATCGCTTCAGCACAGGCACCAGTGACTTAATTTCAAACTGTTGAGCTGTTGTTGGATTTACAACGGATATAATAGAAAATAAAGGATCTCCGAAATCAAATCGCTTGGTAATGTCTGACGTCAATTCCATATAAAATTCTTGGCATGTTCTATAGAAATCTGCAATAGCCGCACGAGGTACATTTCCATCTTTTTTCAAGTCTTCCATACTTTCTCCAGCCTGTAATCCAATATATATTTCGTCTAAGCCTAGCAAATGCGTTGAATTTCTGAAGTCAGCGTTTAAAATATTAACACAGGACTTTATGTAGTTGATTTTCATAAAATTAGCAGACAGTGTTTTTAAAAGATTTTCAACTTCTGGTTTCAATTTGTGAAGAAGGGATGTTTCTGATTGAAACAAGGTATTGAAACTCGTTACCAGTGAAAGTACATAAGACATGAACTCTAAATATACCACAGTGAATTGGTTATTCATTGTAATTAGCATTTCTTCGGTAGTCTTTGATGGGTCAGTGAATACTGTTTCCGTTAAATAGGCTTTTAATGGTTCATATTGCTCTAATACACGGTCTACACACGCTTTCACGGACAGCCATCGAGTCTGGGCTGGCGCGAGAATTTTGTGTATCTCCACTTTAAAGAATTCCTGAAACTCTTTCAATTTCAATTGTCTCTTTGAACTTCTACTGAAGTGAGCTCCTACAGAACGCAAGAAGTCTTCAACATTTCGGGGTAATTTCAAGCAAGCTTTCGATGATGATAAATGTATCATGTGACAAGAGCATTTTACTAAAGCAATGTGAGGCAAATCGTTCTTAAGACGAGCAAAAACCGAGCAATGTTCTCCAACCATCACGTTTGTGGTGTCTGAACTAAATCCAATCATGTTTTCTATGGGTATATTTTTTTGTAGAAGCATTTGTTTCAAACAGTCATACAGTCCCGCAGCAGTTCCCGATGACACTTCCACCATATCCAGAAATACATGCTCTACTTGATTGGTGTTCTCATCATAGACTATACCAGTAAAACAGCATTGTTTTAAAGAGCTCTGATCCGTCGTTTCATCCATTATTAATGAGAAAAATTTTTTTTCTGCGCGTAATTTTTGATTTATGTCTTCTAAAAATGTGTTTCCTAAAACATTTTTAAGTATAGCTGTCGCTTTTGTTCTGTGTAAATTTGTATTCTTAGCTATGGTCGAGTCTGAAAAAATATCTTTACAGAGCGGTCCCAAGGTATCCATGAATGATATTGGTATATTATGTTCAGCTAACGCTCCGGCTAGTTTTAGTTCAGCTTTTCGCACATTTATTTCTAAATCCGTCATTGGCAAGTAAGTTGAAATTTTAGGAACATTCTGTATTTCTAATATTTTTTTCTTATGGCGTTCTGAATTCATGTGTCTAATCAGGTCACTTTTATGTGCTAGGATCGACACCGAACAGAGTTTACAGTTTGCTAAATCATTTCCATCTCTCGTGTTCGAATCTTTGCGTAACCAGCTTGAGAAGTTTGATTCACTAAGCCACAAATCGTTAAATTTACTCAAGCGTTTTATTTTTTGGGGCTGTGTATTATTTGACTCACATGTAGTCAAGCCTTCTGAAGTCAAACTCGAACTAGGAACAGCATTTGCTTCTGTACTAGAAGTTGACGCCTCCGATACCTCCACCTGAGATTCTCTTTTGCGTTTAAGCTGAAAAATAAAAACAAGGTCATAATTTAGAAACTAGATGAATAAGTTTAATATTCACGCATAAACAAAGGATGATGACCACTAATTAGTATCAAGTTGTTACACAATAAAACGTTTATTTATTATATGCGAAATTACATTTGTTTCCAAATAAAAGTATTAGTTTACCTGCCTATATCCAAGAATGAAGAAGACAAAGATGAAGATAACTTTTAAATCATGTTTGACATTGATTACGCGCATCGATCATTTGAAAATTGCCGCCGCGCCCCGCGTGCGTTCCTTTGCAATCTGATTTGACAGTTATGTTTTGTGCCCACACGGGCTAGAAAGTAAACTTACATATTATTCTACAATATTCTAATATTAATTAAACTTACGTAAAATTGTAATAAAATATATTTAATACTATAGCGTGTTTTTATTATTTAGGTACATTTACCGAATTAATGTCACTTTGTTAATGTTTTGTCTACTCACATAATCCGAACAAATGCACGAAACGAAACGTAAATATTAGAAATGAATATGTCGGATATTACGAGAAATTACTTTGCCATTTTCATACTGTTTATTTTTAAATAATAATCCTGGATTCGAAAATAAAATTCCTATACTGAATAGGCCATAATATTATTTATAATTTTGTCTTTATATTAATTTGATTTTGTAACGTGTAACATTGCTATACTGGATTTGGTCATTATCCTTTTGCATTAAGTAAGGTTATTCATTATTTTACTTACCTTAGGATTATCTTCTTTGTTTATATTTTGACTTTGACCTTTTAACAACCATTTATCCATATTTGCACAAAACAAACTCGTATCGTTACTTCGCGACAGAAATAAAATAAACTTATCGAATTCAGCTACGAAAAATAACGAAGCCAGCGCGCATTACATGTAGGCGTTTAAAATAGAGAAAAAAGGGAATCCCTGATCATAAACAACTGTCAATCTACTAATAGTTTGAAACTAGAGATGTGCTATACATAATAACATTAAAGAAAGGTCGATGTCGTGTCGATAATGAATGATGAAATATTTACCGACGAGAATAAGATGTCAAAATGTTAAAATCCCCGCATTTTCCCCACTTAATTCCAATCCCCAATAAATCCCCAATCAACTTCAAATTCCCCGCAGTTTGGGGAATTCCCCACAAATTGGCAACGCTGTGCGCGTCGCTTCGCGGGGCCGCTCATTGTCGTGAAGTTAGTGCGGTTACGTCACTATATTGAGATGGCATCACACGTGAATGTATAGTAACCAAAAGAGACAATACTACTTTTCACAGCTATTGCTTATTGCTTAGGCAACCTTGAATTTGGTTTTCAAAGCAAAAACGAACACGCATAAATTTACCTTACCTTGCTCTCTTTTGAAAATAAAATAAATACTTAATTGTTTCATATTTAAATTTATAATCTTGCCGAATGACAAAGCTTGGCGGAATGGTGAAAGAGAATGAGAATTATGGAACGAAATCCTACTCTAACCCCTTTTCCCAGAAAACTTGAAGGAAGTAAAGGTCATCGAATGACATCACTTGCTTGTTACATTGTGATCGTGAAATAGGAGTCTATTGAATATTAATCTAATTAAAATATTATGTCGTAAAATCAATGAAAGGGAATGTTAATTAAGTACATACGAACCATACCTACCTGAGTAAATGGGAAAGTCAATAAGTTGTAGGTAGCTAGGTACCTATTTTAATGCAATCAATAAATTTATTTGCCGAATGTCGGTCAGCGTGTTATTAAATATTTCAAAAGAAATATAAAAACACAGTTTAGGTAGGTTAGGTACCTTAACGTCAACATGTAGAAGTAGAAATTTATGAATTTAAGTTTAAAAATTGTGTCTGTAATGTAATGTGCCACACTTTTGTACTTAGTCATCACTTCACTATCACTACATAGTATAAAATAAAGTCGCTTTCTCTGTCCCTATGTCCCTATGTATGCTTATATCTTCAAAACTACACAACGGATTTTGATGCGGATTTTTAATAGATAGTGATTCAAGAGGAAGGTTTTTACGTATAATTCTACGCAGACGAAGTCGCGGGCAGAAGCTATAATCTATAATGTGGGAGCCTACTTACTGATACTGACGTAGGTAAGGTACCAACTTACTTAGATACCTACTTAAATGGAAATAGTAGGTACGGTACCTACTAGACTACACGTGGTGACAAAGAATAGAAACAAAATCAGAGCGCCACTTTCTTTTTAACAGTCTAATTTTTGACATAAAAATTATATTAGTGTAATAAAACGCTTAGATAGCTATCTGAGCATTGCAACAGTCTTATAGGTAGGTACCAACCTTTACGTGGAAGTCCTAGATACTGTTGTAAGTAGTTGTCATGTAGGTAAGTAGTTTACCTATGTTTTATTTTTTTTTTAGAAAATGTTACAAAGTAAGAAGGTAAATGAATGTTAGTGTAGTTTAAGATACCTAAGCCATTAAGTATTCATACTTTTACACTGGTCTGGATGGAAGTAAAGAAAAAACATAGATCGTACTAGCTAGGTGCTTCTCTTCCCACGTAGATGATAAAAAAGCCCATCCGGGGAATCGGTGAAAAATCTTACCAATAATGTTACAGCAACTCAACCCACAACAATCATGCTTAGCGGTGTCTTTAGGTCTAGTTTACCTTGGGCTCTGCCTACCCCGTAAGAGGTAAAGACGTAATTAAAATTTATGTATGCACGTATGTGTGTGTATTTTATAATTTTACTCGATAGTCACACCTCTGAATGCCTCATTTTATTTAATTATACCTACTTAAATTAACTTGACTGCAGACTGACTCGTTTTTAAATTTTAAATGAGTTCTAATTTATACACGTAACGAGGCATTTTTGGCAGGATCAATGGCCGACTTACCTTTATTTTGTAAATTTTTCAGAGTCAAGTCACTAACTACGCTAACCAAGTTTTTTTAATAACTTAAAACATTAGCTTCCTTCTTGTTTTAAAATAACACTGTGTCTAGCTAGACTAACTACTAGCTATTAATATAGCTAATAATTTAATAATTTAAAGTCCTATGAAATAGCACCTACTCGCATTTAGTTCAGTGTTCAGTGAATGCGGGCATGCTTTGTTTGGATGGATTCCCGCTGGATATTTGCAAATCAGTATTTTTGATGATTATAATTAGATATGAGTAATAAATGATCACGAGTAAGCAGATACTTTCACACAATCTACCTACATGTATGAGAAAACTGGCATCTTTAAAAAAAAGCAAGCTCGTACGTTTTTCAAAATGAGTTCGATGTTCCGCTGCGGTTGACGCCACAAAACCATCGGGCCGAATGGAATCATCATACACGTAACTCTTCAGCTAGATTCACCCAATTATCCCAAACTTGGACTTTATGGGATGGTAATAAGGTTAACGCAGATTTGGCGAGGTGCACCTTTATCGTGGTTTACGTTAGGTCGTTGGCTCTTGAAAGAAATCTTGGCACAAGTTGGTGATTTCGTCAGAGTGAATTCGTCAACCAGAACATTTGGAAGGTGTACTGTAGGTACTTGCTACCTAACCTACTTCGTGTGCTCAATGAAGATTCAGCTTAGTCATTATGCTTTTCTTGTACGAAGAATGTTTAAGGTTGCGTAGCATGGGACATGGGAAACGTAGGAAGATGCCGAAAGTGGTAAAAGATAATGGGAAAGACTAATGAGCATGAGTTCATTCACTGAATGTAGATATTTTCTTGAAATAGGTACTGTATTATTCGAAAGAATCTCAAGAAAAATCTAGATGAGTAGTCTCATTCAAATCTTTATTTTACCTACTTAGACTTAGGTAGTTACTTTGGAATACTCTTGAACTAGTATAAGTACCTACATAGGTAGTGATGGCCCCGGCTTTTTCGGGCAACTGACGCTTCTGTAGCTGATTTAAGTAAATAATCATTAATCAATAAAATAACGGACGGTTTTAAAAAATGGCTATTCTAGTTAGGACAAGGGATGTAGACAATGATGTAAGTAGACGTACCGAAACGCTGCGTAATGGTTTGATTATTTTATTGAGTACCTATGTGTAAGACTTACTCCATCTTACATACTCAATGGCTAATTTTATATCAACTCTTAAGTGCATAACTACTACGACTAGGTTTAAAAGTGTCACTGCTGAGCCTTAAACTCCAAAGAAAGTGAAGAAACGCACTGTCCGTAATGAAGAAGCAAACAACGACTTCGTTTCGTTAGTCATAGTCCCTAATAGGACAGTATTTGGCCAAAAAGCGAAACAATATCCGAAAACAAAATGAAAACGTTGCAGTTTTTCCACTGGCGCCACCAGCCCAAAGGTTATTTAAATTGGAACTAAAAGCAAAGACGCGAATGTGGGAAAACAATTGTACAAGAATCAATCTTATGGTAACACAACAGCGTTTAAAGTTTATTGGCATGAATCACTAGTAATAAAGGTAAGGAACCGCGTCAGTGTAGTTTCTACCGTATGCCAATGAAAATAAGGCTGAAGACCAGTTAGTCTATGATTTCTTTACGAGCTGTTGTACATACCTTGTGTTGTTGCTATGCCATTTTATAAAGCCCGTGAGGCAGTGTTGCCAAGTGATAGTATAAGCGGTTTTTTGGGCAATTTTATATTAGTTAGCGAGTTGTAATATAATACTAATAATAAATGCTTCTAAATATTTGATATTGTTCAATAGACAATTTTGATTTCGTAACGACATTCACGGTGCCTGACAATTATTTTCATTTAGAATTAAGTTTTTTTAAACGGAAAATAAAGTCAATGCGTCATGCTTATTTGATACAACAGAAATGTCTATTGTTCTACAGAAATCTTTATCAAATTTTTCAGAGTTAAGTAAATAAACTATCAAACATGATCTAACTAATCGAAATACTAGATCAGGATATAATCATGTACCTATGTATGTATTGATTAGGTATTTATACTTATTTTATTTAGGATATTTTGGCTACCAAATGTTACACTAAAAAAGCGTAAGCACATCGATATTAGAAGTTCCTATAATATCGTCCCTCTCACTCTCCTGTCATATTTAACATATTGGTGTGAGCGAGGTGTGGCAACACCTTGACTTTACAGGAGGTTATTTCGTATCCGAGTTTCGTATGAATAGTTTCTCGTCGGTAGTACGCAATCGAATTCCGTTCTTATTACACCGTGATAAAGTCTTCAAAGTTAAAGGACACTGATGACTAATTTTAATGTGTTTATTTAATAATGTTGGTCGAATATTAATACTTTGGCTTCGTAATTAGTATTAAATGGTTACAACGTTACATTTAGATTCTTAGAATCGGTTACCGGATACAATAACAAATTTCTTATGGTTATTTTATGTAGGTAATTTTAGTCGATTTATTTTCTTGAACCCCCCCCCCCCCCCCCCCCCCATACTGAAACCTAGCTTCCCCCGTGCAATAACTTATTCCTTGGTGTTAGTGACGTGCCGGAGCGTTAATCGAAGTGTAGATCCGTGAATGAGCGTTTTCCAGAAAAAGCCCACATTAACATTTTTTTCCAGAATTTTAATATTTTGGGTTTTTCTTAAAATGTTCATGTGGACTTTTTTTTGGTAAACCTATGGAAAACGCTGTAATTAGGGCTGCCACCTTTCAAAAACAGTAGACCCGGAGATTTTAGAAATATAGTTTTTTTATGATTTTTTTTTTTTTTTAAGTTTTAAGTATTTCATGAATTAAGGTAAGTACAAAGTAATGGTAAATTACTATTGGTAATGTTTTTTTAAAAATATAAATTACATACCTAGCTAGTGCTAGGCTGACTTGAACTAGATTGCCACTTAAAACTATATTTTTGCGTTACGTGCGTTGCGTGATAAATGACCAGTTGTCGCTTCCCGTTCCACCTGACCCGGAGATATCGATGTTAAACCCGTAGCCCGGACATGCACCATGCAAACCCGTAGACTCCGGGTCAAACCCGGAGAAGTGGCAGCTCTAGCTGTAATACGAACGCCAATAATTTGTCTAGCTTAGCGGATACGGATACGGGGGGCAGGGGGCGGCCCCCAAATTCGAAATTCAATTCAAAGATGGAATATACTGTCTCGTTCGCTCATACGGAGCGCCACGATACGAACTTCGGTTCGGATTTCAAATTTTGGGATACACACAGACACGGCCCTACCTTAACTTTGTATTAGGGTAAGCGTAAGCATCCGCCTGCTAGTCTGTCCGTATGTCACTGGCATTTTACTCGAAAACTTTAACTCTAGATGTAATTTTTATGGTAAGCGTAGGTTCGTTGACCGCTACACACATCTGTAATACCTTTTCACCGCCAAATTCGCAACTGTCAACTTTATCTTGTCAAATGAAGGTGCATTTTACACTTCATATCACTTCAATGGCGGCGAAAATTTTAAATTAAAATATTAAAAAAAATAAGGTACCTATAGGTGCGCAGCAAATACCTACTTAAACGAAAATTGTTTTTATTTGTCTTTTGAGCATCGTAGCATTCGTATCGTAGCGAGCGTATTTTCGGGGTGTCGCCAAAAACTGTCCTTCTTATACAAAAGGACGTAACTGCCGTTGTTTTCTTATGAAGATAATGCTCTTTTGTGTTAGCGGCTCAAAGATCGTTCATTTAATTTCCTACTACGGAATCCCTATTTGTACGTGGTCCTACATGCACTTGGTCCGCTTTTTTAGAACTTAACAGGTCTAGAGAATGCTTAATACTGCGAAATTCGGTTTTCCAAGCGAGATTCGTGCTGTTTCGCTTACACTAATAGTTATTAATATGAGAGTGAGGGGGACTGTGTGATATGAACTTCGAAAATCGAATTTCCCCTAAGATGCGTGATGCGTAGCGTATACATCTGACATCGACGTACAGAATAGATAGAGAATAACTAATTTATGTGCATTCCAATCCATTTTAACGCTTTTGTAAACAAACAGGTCCCCTTAACTAAGTTAATTTCAAAAAATAATATAATCACAGTAATTTTTACAAAATGTCATGAGATATCAAGTACATAATTATGGTCCTGATGGTGTTCTTAGTACCTAATTTTTAATGTAAAGTTGGGCATCTACTTACAATTTTTTAGTTTGTATCATATTAATTAAATACGATGTATTAGTATCCCGTAGCACAAAACAAAATTCGTATTTCAAATTTCTGAGTGGCCAGACGTTATAAAATGTACTCCAAAGTTCAAAATTCCAAGTTCGATTCGTGCCGTTCGATAGATAGGTATTAATAGGTAGGAATGAGAGTGATGGAACTTTGTTTTTTTCTTGTATATAAGGCCGGGGGCTACTCCGAAATTCGATTTTCGAAGTTTGTATCATACCGTCTCTCCCTCTCTCAAATAGGTAAATGACTATTAGTGTGAGCGGAACGGCGCGAAACAAACTTCGAAAATGTGCTTTCAAAAATCGGGTCCCTGAACCCCGTAATTATGTTTTATTACATACATTTATTCGCACGATCAACACCACCAGTTAGTTACATTCATTACTTTTTAATTGTGTATCGATAATGAATGAAAACTATGAACAAACAATTTACACTAGCAAAAACAACAGAATTGAGAACTCGTGCAAAACAATTGACCGATAAGCCGTTGTAGCAAAATAAAAACATAATTATCGATTATACTGAATTAGTTGCGCAACATGCCGCCAACAGCAGCACATTCTTGACTTGATTAGGCGCCTTCAAAGCTACAGCGCACGTCGACTGCGCAACAAGTTTGTGGTGCCATCTATGTGAATTTCAGAACAACATTATGGTGTTGCCATGTAACATTCTCATTTGTCCTTAGCAGTTATTTGATGAAAAAATAAACACGTGGCTTATTTTAGGGATACTTAAAGCGAACACAAACTCAAAGGCAAAACGTACGCCTAGATAGGTAACAATGTAAAATATTTCCTATGGTTTGATAGGGATTGAAATAAGAACGGAGATTTTTTATCTTTTTGTTTTATAGGTACTATCACATGAATCAAGAATTTACTTCTTGATTTTTATGTTTACTTTTACGTTTAGAAATTAAATTTTTGAACGACACTGAAAGTTGGAACACAGAAAAATACGAAAAGTAAAACTATGGCCGGGAATCGAACCCGGATTCTCATCATTCCGGGATGCGTGCTATACCCCTACGCCACCCATGGCAAGTGAGTAAGCCTTCGATTGCTACTATGGGAATAATGTTCCACGGAAGTTTGTTATTGTGTCGTAGACACATCATTCAAACAAATGACGCTTTATAAATATATATGATCGTAAATGAATTACAAAGTTATTAAACATGAATTACTATTTTCTAACTATTTTTATTTGCACATAATAATTACTGAAAAGTAGATATTACTACAACATTTTCCATATACCTAGATAAAGATAATTCTAAGGAGCAATGCAACTTTTCAATTTTTAAATTCATATTTATTATACATTTAGTTAGGTACCTATTACATGAAATTTCATTTAACTTAAGGAGTAAGTGCAAAGCCAAGAGCCAACACTTTCTGGTTTCTTTTTTTATTGCTCTGAATCGTGAATAAATGTCTTCTTTCTTTCTTTCTTTCTTTCATTTCATAGTGAATATAATAGCAGTAAATATAGTGTCCGAAAAAGTATTCTTCGGATTACTAATGCATATTCATGAAAATGTTAGTATATATAGGTTTTTAGGGTTATTATGAAAGTAGTTAATGCTTTAATATTATTATTATTATTTATTTTGTTTGTACGTATCTCTCTTTAGTAAGATTATTTTAGTTTCGGTTTTGGGTACATTGTTGCTGCGCTTGTTTCGGATCCGTTGTCACATAATACCACAAACTCTTAGTGAAAAATGGTTTAGAGCATAGGCTATGTTTTTTGCACTACGCTCCTATTAGTTTTTTTTATTGTGTCCTTATCTGTTTTTTCTCCAATAAAGAAAATAAAATAAAATAAAACTATTGTACATAAAACACATTAATTTTACATTATTATCGGTTTTCTTTAAATAAATCATGGAATCACTAAAAAAAATATGTATACGACTTATTTATTTATTTATTTATTTATTATTCAATTTGTTTACACGGCATTACAGCGAACCAATACGCCGAGAAACCAAATTCCTTAATCAATAACATTACAATCAACAAAAATTAAAAGAAATAAGGAAAAAAACAATAACGATAATAATAACATAAGTACGCAAACTAATTAGGTACCTACCTAGACTTATAAACTACACACTTTATACATATACAGTGGTCTGCCTATTGTCCATCATCTCACAGAACCTCAAGCATTCCCGGCACACAGCTACCCACTTCCACGCAAACAGGTCACATTCAGGCACAGATGCCAAGAGCGCATTGAGTAGAGTAAGCGCGCGCGGCAGCGGCGCACTGCGGCGCGACACCGTGCGCGCCGCCGGCCCCGCCAGCAGCGCCCGGGCGCGCGGCCGGAGGTTGACGCGGGGGACGTCATGGACGCTCAGCCGTAATACGCTATTCACCAGTTGAATAACGTCGGACTCCCCGCGCAAAAACTTGCAGACTGTGATTAAAAGATTGTTATTTCGCCTGACTTCTAGGGAACTGAAATCCAGACAACCTAATAAAAATTTTGTGGGATATAAATACGGGTAGTATCCAAACTTTTTCTTGTATAGAAACCTAAGGAAGGACTTCTGTATTTTCTCCAGGAGTAAGGCATACGTGGACTCGTATGGATTCCAAATAAGGGACGACGCCTCCAATTTGCTCCGCACTAAGGCATTATAAAGTAGCTTTATAACTCCAGGCTCATGGAAATCCCTACAATTACGGAGCACGAAACCAAGTCTTTGATAACAGCTACTGACAAGTGTACGGATATGCTCATGGAAGGTAAGGCGCGTGTCAAAGACCACACCTAGATCCTTCATAGAGAAGACACGATTTATGGGATTGCCGTCCAGGAAGTATTGCGCATGTATAGGGGCAGAACCTCGTCCAAATGTACAAACGCAACACTTCGCTGCATTAAATGACAGTTTGTTATCCATACTCCATTTCGACACGGAGTCAATATCCTTCTGCAAGGAGACGCAGTCCGCTGCCTCTTTGACACCATAAATGAGCTTGAGGTCATCAGCATACAGAAGACACTTAGCATTGTGAACCACAGATTCCAGGTCGTTAATCATCAGACCAAATAACAGGGGTCCCAATATGGAGCCCTGACTGACGCCAGAACGAGTGTGATATGGATCCGAAACGAAGCATCCATGTCGAACATATTGTTGACGATCGCGTAGATAACTGGCAAGCAGAGCGAGCAGCCGAGGAGAGAAGCCAATGTCATCGAGCTTTCCTAGTAAGACATCATTATCCACGCGATCGAAAGCTTTTTCAAAGTCAAAATAAATGACGTCGACCTGGATACCTATCCAGGCACTCAGAGATGGTATCCGTCAAAATTAGAAGGTTGGTGTCAACAGAACGACCGGCTCTAAATCCATGCTGTGACTCGCATAGAAATGGCTTAACTTGGGTGGATATTGCCCGAAACAGTATGGATTCGAACAATTTCGCTATAGTCGAGAGAACAGCAATGGGCCTATGACCTTCAACTCGGGAATTATCTTTGGACTTGGGTATAGGCGTCACTCTAGAGATCTTCCACAGATGTGGATATACATTAGTAGAAAGAGAGAGATTGAGAAGGAAGTGTATTGGGACCTTCAACTGCTCCGCGCACCCTTTAACTATGTAAGCTGGTAAAGTATCGGGCCCTACGGAACTATTAGGCTTGAGTCGCTTTATGGCCGCTTCAACTTCCAGCATGGAGACACTATTTACGTGGATGCAATGAGCCACCGATTTTTGCTTCCCTTTATTAACAGAGTTCACGTCAAGATGAGGAACGTCCGTTAGAAATACGCTTGAAAAATACCTAGAAAAGGCTGAAGCAGCGTCAACACCGACAAACTGTTTCCCTTCAAACGACACCTCTGACACAAACCCACCCTTAGACCTAAGACTGTCAATATGCTGCCAAAAGGAGCGCGGGTCACTCTTGACTCTACTTTGGACTCGATCAATGTAACAGTCATAGGCGTCGGATATTCGGCTTTTGATGTCAGTCCTAAGTTCGGCAAAGCGCCTGTATACTTCAGGGGATTTTGTAATTTTCCACTTTCGATGGAGACTGGCTTTAAGAGAAATATCAGCAATTATGTCAGCTGTAAACCAAACCGGAAATCTCCTACCGACCCGCTTCAATCGAATCTTCCTTGGTATGCATTCATCAAAAATGTTGTAGATTTGTTTATAAAACATATCTACCGCAGTGTTGACATCCTCGGCATTAAGACATTCCTGCCAGCTCGCTTCTGACAGTAATTGGTACAGAAGCATGTAGTCACCTTTTACAAAGTTCCAGTCTAGGCTTGAGTCTACATTGCTGGGGTCAATTCTGGCAGAGGAGGGTCGCATCACGCTTTCGATGGGGAGCGAAACTTCCAATGGTGGGTGGTAAGCATCACGTCGAGGTACCAAGCCTCCTCCCTCGATTTCACAGACACTGACTCCCCGAATACGCTCTGACACCAGCACAACATCTAGCATGCCCCCACGCGCATTCATCACCTTATTTACATCACATATACCGCACACAGTTAGGAAATAACTATAATAACATAAAATATGATGTGATGCATACAGAGGATTCAAATTTAAATCGCCTACTATAAGGATAACACCAGTCAGTGCTTCCATCACTTGTTCCACCTTTTGGAACCAACACATATATACCTCGTCAGAAGCACTAGGAGGAATGTACACCACGCAGAGATGATAGGTAACCCCTCCCAGGGTAAACGAGATCCACAAGTCTTCCCCAGTTCGCGTCTCCAGCTCTGGCTTCCGTCGCATGTCCAGCCCAGGGCGAGCAACAAGCAGCACTCCGCCTCCGCGCGAGCCAGTGGCCCGGTCACGACGCATCACAGTCCAGTCCCCACACGAGAGCTCTGCGTCTTCGACAGCATCAGTGAGAAAGGATTCGGTCACAGCCACAATATCGCATTCCAGGGACAACATGTTAAGCCTAAAAAAGTCTAGCTTCGTGTTGAGGCCTCTAACATTTTGGTAAACAACATTCAGCGTATGATTTGGTCTCACTTTTGGCTTCTCTCTGGAACTGTTATACTGGTTTCCCACTGTATTGAGATCTTCGAAATAACCAGCCCTTGACCCGCGCATTATTCGGCCAGATACTCGCAGTCAGGCACATCTCATACATTTTCGCAGGTACGCCAATTTTGAAGGATTTATATTCTCCTTTAGGCTTGAGCTCTTCAACCGCATAGGTGCATTCAGGGTTTAGAGTTTGGAGATACTCACGTACCTCATCCGCTCCTGACACCATGTTCCACAGGTGAATAAATCTGCGTTGCTCCACAGCCTTAAGGGGGTTCAAATCAGGCCCCGCAGTACCACGCACGGAGGTGAATCGCTTCTTCCGGTAACAAACCTCCTGATATCCCGCAGCTTCCGCCTCCTCTCCGTCACTGACGCTGTCTTTCGTTTCTTCTTCGGATGATGCTCTACCCGTGTTCCCGGCGGGAGCATTCATTGGACTTGATGATTTTCCCTTAGTACGTCGCTTCCGCTTGGGCTTCGACTTGAGTGAAGGGGTATCAATAACGGGAGGACTGGGCCCCGACTCACAGCATTTGCAGGGGCACGCCGGTACCGACTCCAACTTCATAAGCCTTTCGTTGATAAGGTTGAAACTTTTAAGACTTTCTGCGAGCAGTTCCTGGTATTGCGCAATGGCAGCGGTAGCATTGGCCAGTTGACCAGTCAACACGGTCATTTGGTTGCGCATAAGCTGAAATTCTTGCGCAACCGATACATCCTTCGTGAGCCCATGTGGCAAGGGAGAGGACTCGCTATTCTTTCTGCATGCCACGTTCTTAATGCTGACCGGTGTACCGACAGGCGTATCACAGTTGCGTCCACCTTTTTTCCGGGCATTGCAACACTCAGGACACACCCAGGCAGCTTTCTCCTCAGCCGTGAGCTCCCTATTATAGCATAAATAATGGTACAATAAGCCGCAAGTAGTTACCATACACTGTAGGTATTCTTCTCCAACATCGAGGATCGGAGCGGCGTGTAGAGGTCTACACGCATGGCACATCATATCGGCGCTGCCGGCTCTAAACATCGCGTACACACGTGTAAAAACACCTTCCTTATAATGTGTGTGTGTTAATTTGGTGGCAGCTTTTGGGTGCAATTCGGACCGTGTTTGTTGCACTTTGTGGGACAACAGGCTTTATTACAATTCGGACCGCTCGGTCAAGTATCATGAAAAACTGTTTTAGGTGAAACGAAACGCAGCGGAATTGGCATCTGTCACTGTCACAATGACATGACAGTTGATGTTTGTCAAAAGGCAGCTGACAATAATTACCCCTTAGTTGTTTATGTTAATTTAACAAATTAATCAGTTATTTTAAATATTTATATGTGTGCGTGTTAATGAAAAACAATTCCGTGGTAGTTTAGACCAATTATTTTCCAAATTCAGCTCACCAGGGTGCCGTTCTGATCTTCATCAATTGCGCTATATCCATGCCGGTGTTTCTTGCCGTGTTTTCGTACGTTTCCAGTAGTATATGCAATTTTTTCGTTTAAAATGCGTATCCGGAACATTAAGCGTGTGTTTCCGTGTAAGCGTACCCGAATAAATTTATGTTATGTTTTATATCAATTTGACTATTTCACTCCATGTACTGTGTGGCAGACTAAGCTTTTCGATAGTTTTGTTTAATTTTTTTATTTTGTAAATGGTTACACTCGTGTGTAAGCAAAAAAAAATCGGGTCACTTTTCATACAAATTTCTACGAGAAGTGACCCATTTTTTTACTTCCGCGTAAAGTTTATTCGAAATAAAAAAATATTAATTCGTTTTTGCTTTATGTTAGTAAAAAGATACACACACAATTAGTAATTCAAAGCTGTGTGTAAACTTTTAGCAATTTATATGAAAATCTTTACGTAATTTAATTATGTCCTATTTTCTTCGAATTGCTATAATTTCTTTACGGAACCCGCTCAAATGTGTAAGAATTTCAAAATGGTAGAATTTTTGGATAAAGGTAGAAATTTTAATCTATTCTGGCAACATTTTGATAATTGACCGCCTCCCGTGCCATGAGCAAAGAGCAAATCGTCCGCCCGCTCGCTCGATCTCGCTCTGTCGATCGAGTCCAATTGTGGAAGCCATTTTATTCTTGGGGATTGTGAATGTGACAGAATATTTTTGAGATTTTTGTACTCAGAACTTTCGTGTAAATGTGTGCCTGCGTTAAGTGTCGGTTGTGACGTGTGATTGTGCATTTTAGATTGGAAATGTTCGTGATCGTAATGGGTTTGTGTTGACTTGCCCAGTTTCGTACGCGGTCGCAAGGGCAGGGATCGATTAGTGCAAGGCGGCCTCTAATAACGGCTCGGCTCGGCTCCCGCTGGACTAGCTAGCAGTGCCGCCATGGGCAACAATGCCGCCACCGCCAACAAGAAGGTGGACGCCGCCGAAAGCGTCAAGGAGTTCCTCGACCAGGCCAAAGAGGATTTCGAGGAGAAATGGAAGAAGAATCCTACCAACACCGCCGGACTGAACGACTTCGAGCGGATAAAAACGCTCGGCACGGGATCCTTCGGCCGGGTCATGATAGTGCAACATAAGCCGACCAAAGAATACTACGCTATGAAAATACTCGACAAGCAAAAAGTAGTGAAACTGAAGCAGGTGGAGCATACGCTAAACGAGAAGCGTATCCTGCAGGCGATAAACTTCCCGTTTCTGGTGAGCCTCAAGTTCCACTTTAAGGACAACTCCAACTTGTACATGGTCCTGGAGTATGTTCCTGGCGGAGAGATGTTCTCACACCTGCGCAAGGTGGGCCGGTTCTCGGAGCCGCACTCGCGGTTCTACGCGGCGCAGATAGTGCTCGCGTTCGAGTACTTGCACTACCTGGACCTGATCTACAGAGATCTGAAGCCCGAGAACCTGCTGATCGACTCGCAGGGTTACCTCAAAGTGACCGATTTTGGGTTCGCGAAGCGCGTCAAGGGTCGCACGTGGACGCTCTGCGGCACGCCCGAGTACCTCGCGCCCGAGATCATCCTTTCCAAGGGCTACAACAAGGCTGTGGACTGGTGGGCCCTCGGCGTGCTCGTATACGAAATGGCGGCTGGTTACCCGCCGTTCTTCGCCGACCAGCCTATTCAAATTTATGAGAAAATCGTATCCGGCAAGGTTCGGTTTCCGTCGCACTTCGGCTCTGACCTGAAGGACTTGCTACGTAATCTGCTGCAGGTGGATTTGACGAAGCGCTACGGCAACCTGAAGGCGGGTGTAAATGATATCAAAAGCCACAAATGGTTCGGTAGTACCGACTGGATCTCGGTGTTCCAAAAGAAAATTGAGGCGCCCTTCATCCCGCGCTGCAAGGGTCCTGGCGATACGAGCAACTTCGATGATTACGAGGAGGAGGCGCTTCGCATCTCCTCGACGGAGAAGTGTGCGAAGGAGTTCGCCGAGTTCTGAGCGCCCTGGAGGTGCCTGCGCGCGGACGCTCCCGTGAGTAGGTATTTTTTATTAGTGAATTCTCCGCAAAGGCGTCGCGCGACGACCCTTTGCCACCGGCCCCGGGTGGACATGGACGCTGAGGCGAGCCGGGGCCGGCCCCGCAGGTGGATTCAGTTCGGAGTATAGGCGTGATGATAGTAGAACTGATTTCCGATATTTCGGTGGCGTTCATTTGCTTAGTGCCCTTTCAGAGTGACAAAATAGCAGTTATAGCTGAAGTGTCCGTGTTCAGTTGATATTCCCGAGACTTACCAGGTGGTACAGCGCTATGGTCGCTCAGTAAAACAATCCAAATTGTTTATTTACAATATTGATATAGTTTGCCGCCGATAACATTGAAATGTGGTGGGCTTAATTATTTTTTATTGTTTTTTAAGACATCAGTACAATTACAAATTGCATATTTATACTTCACAATCTAATTTTTGAATATGAATTTTTATCTACATCACTAAACCATCAATCTAGAGCTTTTTTGAATCAATACTTTTTAGTGGATTATTATTATTGAATTTCCTAAAAATGTTCTTATCTTGATGGAATGTTGTATAGATTTTAAATATTGACATTTCATTGTTTGTTTTATTTATAGTTGTATTGGTTGATATTTTATTTTAGGAATATAACTACCCTCTTTTGTAAGGAAACACACAGCTAGGGATAGTAATACGAAAAGTAAAAATATGCCTCATACAGTAGATTAACATACTATACTGTGTGGGGAGGGCTTAGAAATGAATATTTGCTTTATACCGGAAAAAAAGCAATGTGACATTTGACAGCTTGAAAACAAATGAAAAAGTGTCAAATATTATTGAAAAAAGTAAAAATTAAAAATGAACTTATTATGTGCCAGCGCAATGCCCAGTAGCAGGAAATTTAGGATAGGTATTTAATTTTATATAATTAAAATATAAAATAAATGAAGCTGACTGTTTTCTTACAAAAGAGTACACGAAAATGTTGAAGAGATTACTTATTGTAACTGTGTAGTTGTGTTCACCCCGTGCAATTGAAATATGTGTTTGTGATCTGATGTGAGAATTCCTTTCAGGTTTAAGTGTAATTTGTATAGTTCCTTATTTTGTAGATTTTATGTATTTTTATTGTGTAACATTTACATTAAACAACATGCCAGTCCTGTGTAGCTAATTCTATGATGTAACTTAAAACTTATTGCTAGCATCAGTTAAAGAAAAGCAATAAATTTTTAACACTTCTTTAAACATATTCCCATTTATAAACAAACACACTATTTCTAATGTTCATACCTAATCTTTACATGTTCAGATGGTGCACAAATGATGAAAGAACTTGATTCTTCCCTTAAAAGGATGGAAATGTTTTGATTTATACATAGGAATATGATTAAATTATCTTAGTAGTAATTCTCTTAAAATGCCATTTACATGGCAATATCTTGTCATTGAGACTGATGTTATCAATAAGCATAAGTAGGTGTGTATAAGCAGATTTAATATCAATACATGACTGTCTCGTGAGTGCTATTGTTTTCAGTCCCACTGTTCTTGTTCTTGGCAAGAGAGAAACAGCTACTAACTGGCAATGTTTACTATAAAGTTTATTAGCTATTAGATGTAGGATTTTGAATCCAGGCTGTACAAATAAAAACATAGTTATTTGTAGTGCATTTTACATTGTGGAAGCATTGTGCGCGTCTGTGGTAATAGTTCTTAGGTTGCATATCCAGAATAAAGTAACCATGCACATAATATTGCTATTCAGACCAACACTTGAGTAATATGAACCAGTTGTCCACTGTTGTACTGCCCCTGTAATGAACAAAACCCATAGACTACCTACAGGATAATACAACATGTATGTGTGTGTGTAGTGAGTGTACTATAAATATCTATTTTTGTTTTCCTATAACCTCATGTGTGTTCATCTAGTAAAAATACAAGACCATATCTCAACATTTTACAATCTATTTTCTTGATCAAAAGGTTTCATCAAAATTATTAGTGTTTGTGTATTTTTTTAATAATATAAGGCACTGAAAATTTTTGCTGTATAGGCAATGTCTTATTTGGTGAATTGTCTGCTTTGGTCAACCGGTGTGTTATCATACATGTGCTTGTCATGTTGCTAACTACAGATACGAGTATACAAGGGGTGAGTACCCTCCTTACTTGTTGTTAATTCCAATGTTATTTGCATTGTTTACTTGGTGCCATAATGATTCTTAAGAATGGACCTGCTGTGTAAATATTTTTAAGGTTTGTTAGCAATTTACTTTACTTTTATGGCTTTATTGAATTGGCGAACTAGTTTCTATCACACACATGGTTACCTAAACTATGCTACTCTAACTCGTACACCAGGAAAATGCTGTCCTAATCAATACAATGTTTGTACCTTATTAAAATTTGGCTAAGTACAGTAGCAAATCACTATTTGTTTCCTCTAGAATAATTCTAACGTCATCATTCAGTAAGAAGCAACTTCATATTTTTTTCCAACATGTGTGGAAAAAAATATCAAGTTTATATCAGAAACTTCATTGTTAGAAATGCATTATACTTATTTTGCTGTCTGATAGTGATTTAATGATGTCGAATTACCTGTGAATGATAAACAAAGAGCAGTGACTTGCTATTTTACGTGTAGTGTGGGGAAACAAGTTGTATAATTCTGGTGACTTCAGATATAAGGCCAGCTATGCCAGAGTAAATTTAGAATGGCATTTGCGCAGGTGTAGCTGCGAGCAGAGCAACTCGACACCGCTCCCTGTCACTGATCTAGATGTAACTTAAGTACCTATACTCGCTGACGTGATAAAAACGACACCTGAGTTATCTGACTGGCACTTTATCTCAGTTTAATGAGCTAGGTATTGTTTAGTCTCGAAGGAGCATGTGAAGTGCTCCGATTTCGCTATCAATGTTAAAGCGAATTTCATTTAAAACTGCGTGTTTAATTCATGAATGTAATTGGATATTATGCATGTAAAACCACTAAGAATCAATGTATTTGTATAACAACTAGTCACTTTCTGCTTTGTTTTGTATTTCTATATTTCCAAAGTTTAAAATAAAAAACTCTACGTGAGAAGCCTTAGATTTTATATTAGGTAAAGTAATGTTATTTATTAGTTAAGTAGGTGCTTGATTCTTTTACAATTTTTATCGATAAGTAAAGATAACAATGCAGCAATGTAATCAAAGATTGAAGTGTCTCCCAGAACTGCTTTCAAGCCATTGTTCTGTCTGTCGAGTGTAATCAGTGTATTGGAAAATGAAGACGATGTGAAACAATTTCGTATCGTTTTCTAATAAAGTAAAAGACATTCACCATTTAGACATTGTTGAACAAGATGTAAAAGCATTTCGACTTCGCCTCCTACGATTCTTGCGCAATGCTGTTTTTGTAGTTTGATCATGGCAATATTTCTTTTTCGGATTGTATTTATAAGTAAGGAATTTCTGAAGTGTAGTATCCTTTGTTACTATTATTGTATATAACTAGAGTGATCGTGTCCCCAGTAAGTAGGAGATTTGATATCAGCTTTGATATCCGCAGATCTTCATTCCAGTAGCTTCATAACTTGCTCATCGACACAATGTGGACGTTCTAATGTGAACATTTTAAGCCATTTTTGGATATTATTAAACATTAGTGTGACAGTATGTGTAATTGCGAGCAGTCGTCTTTTTATATCTGTGCGTATTAATATTAAAATGTTCACGTTTAGATCTATTATATCGAGTGCCTATAGCATTGAAGGTTCAAGTGTAAAAAGTCAGTTAATTTCAGTAATTATTTGTCACCATGTATTGATCTTCCATAAAATTACGATGAAATTAAAAATATCGATGTAACTTTTTGTTTGATTTTGAACAACTGTTTAAATGTCGTGCGAATATCCTTCTTAACGTGTTTTTAATGTTACGCAAAACGACCAAGTTGTAATGGTTTGTAAATAATAATTTCGTCTTGCTAGCAATATCTGCGACGTAGAAATATTAAACGAAGATAGTTTTCTTGTAGAATTAAATGTAACTTATTTAAATATACGACGTTAAAGTTAAAATTATAGTAAAACACGTCAGCATATATTATTTCTTTGTAGGCAAGGTCTGATATAATTTTGTATTTTACTAACTGTTGCCCGCCGCTTTGTCTGACAAGAATTCGTTTATCGCAATATCAGACTGCAACTTTATGAGATAAAAAGCTACTATGATATTCTTCTATGTTCGCACCGGTATGGCCGTGAAGTGGAGAGGTCGCAAATGACTATTTAGTAACTTATCTCATTCTCAAAATACCTACCGAACTATCAATCACATACATCGCTAATTCCATTTATTAAGTAAGTGCTTGAGTAGTTTACTTACAAAACAAAAAATACGTTATGTAATGGTCCTTGAACTACTGTCGCAGTTCGCAGTTTCGACAGCCAAGAATGTCGAATGCTTGCGGTGATGTGAAAGTATGCAACAGTTGCGAAGACTGTTTCTGTCGATAATCCATCAAAAATCGCTTATGGATCCGTTGAAGACTGATATTTGAAAGCGCATTACTTTAAAGGGCTATAAATTTATTTGGGTATTGCTACAAATTTAAAATTTGACCATTTGGCAAGATTAATTAAGGGTGTAATTTTCTTCTACTCCACCTATTTGTATTTCAAATATTGCATAATTTATGTTAAGCATAATATTGATAATTTGTTTCGCCTGATGAATATCGATCCTAACTTGTAGGTACTTTACTTGCTATTAGAGTCGAAATTCTAAACCTTAGACAAATTCCTAGGAGAATGGCAATGTAATATGGACAAGAAATCTTAAAGAAGATAGAGGGTCTCTGTCTGTATTGAGATAAATGCCTAGTATTTTGCCGTGATTACGTCGATACATACAAATTGTACAATGACGGTTGTGCAAGTCTCGCTTTACAGCATACGTTAGCAAGGGTCAATATCTGTGATTATATCATCTGACGTCTATCATCTACGTACATACTCATCGTAATCACATTACATTCCTCGTGTCTTCTATTCGCTGTATCTTTTGTTTCTCCGCTGAATTATTTTGGGCTGACTTTTGTTTTGGCTCAAGGTTGGTAGAGACGGCTTTCATCTCTAAATACATTACATTACATTTGTTACTTTTCTGTCGTGTCTGTCATCCATCTGTGTATCGCACGTTTGGCAGAACATGGGTACGGCACGTGGCGAATGCGAGGCGCGTTAATACGTGGCTTCCTAATAAAGTGGAATCCTCCGTCTGGTACAGTTGCCGGTGTTCAGCAGTCGGGGGAATTGCTCGCACGAACCATTTCAAGCCCACACTAAAAGCCAGTTGGAACCAGTTAGTGTTTTAACCAGAATCTTTGTGATTTTTGAGTATCTGACTGGTTGTTATTGAGATTGATTGATAATCAATAGCAAATAGTCAAATGGTCGTCTTCTCTACTTTGTTTTCTAATCTACGCCACGAAGAAAGTACATTTCTACACTTAAACTTAATGTTAAAGTTTAGGTAGGTACGGTCAAAGAAACTGAATCACGTACCTCTGTGGAACCTTTTCTCATTTTCCGTGAGAAGGGTCCACATTGGTAGGCGGTTCAGTTTCTTTCAGTGTTCCTCGATTTTTATTATAGCGTTTTGTCCACAATGCTTATTTTTTTTAGAATGTTTCGGTCCGACATTCGTGTTCTGAATATTCAGCAATTTTATTCCACCTTTACCGATACTCTACATTTTTCATTTTCCGTCGACTTTAAATTAAACCTATTTTAAAGTAGACCTTGCAACGTTGGTTGTTTGAACGCATCTTAAAATGTACAAATACGTTGCCAATTTATTATGGCTGCTGCTGAATCATGCATGTAGGTATAAATAAAATCGTTTCGAGTAACATACGTTCTGTGCCGGTAACTGTAGCAGTTGACTCAGATGCGGTTTGGGAATGCCAGTTCAAACCGAATGTTTTTCAGTAACATTAACATTCAACTACATGAGAATCGGGTGTTGATGTTTGGTAAACTTGGCCGAGTGTTCTGACCTTCTAGTATTTGAGACGGTGGAAGTCATTGGTCGACTATTTTTGCAATTTTATCGAATAATAAATCAATTAATTTTTCATATGTGATTCAAATTCGCATTCCTTACGGTGTTAGTTCTGATTGTTGGTATGACCGGACCGGACCGACGATATGTTAGAATAAGATATTTATTGATTTCCATTGAAGGTCTCTTCTGTTTGTATCTATTTGGTAGCCATACACGCTGTAGGTCTTATCGATCCATGCCGAATTCAGCTTTGGATTTGGATGCTCTCGTCGGACATTCCCAAGGCAATGAGAGACGAATTTAAGTCAACCCACCAAGTTCATAGCGACTTTGTGTCCACTGGAAACTAATTTCCCGAGTTTTGTTTTTGTCTAATGCAGTGATACGGTCACGCGACAGGCGATGCGACGTGAGAGCCCATTCCATTATCACTCTACACAATGGATGTTTAGTTTTAAACATGGGTTGCACGCGCCAAACGATCCCTAGCCAGAATCAATTAATTCCCATCTACATATCCAACGCGACATGTTCTGGCATTATCTTCATGAAATTTATATTTTTCTGTCGCTAAGGCGTCTGCCGACAGTTTGCTGTATGAATTTATGTGTATTAACTTGGCAACTGCTATTTTTCGTTTCAAAAGTCTGTTGGGCAAAGTCGTGAATATCTTTATTATATCGGCCAAAAATACTCTTTATTCTTTCGCGATATCATGTAGCCAGACGTCCATACTAATGGACCGGGAGGAATGTTACCAAGCTCTTGAACGAACCAGCAAGATGCCGATATACGTATTCCTTTTTATGACATCGGTGTGATCCGAGTATGCGAATACCACTTTCATTTTCTTCAAGTAAGCACGTGATTACTTCTTAGCTGCCTACTTACTTAGTGGATGAGAATGTAAGTTGCCTACGGACCTCTTGATAGCTATATATTAATCTATCTATCTAATACTTTTATACGAGTAATTCTTGTATATAAATATACCTATATACAATCTGAATCTCTGAAACGGCTCCAACGAGCTTCAAGAAATTTAGTATGCAAGGGGTTTCGGGGGTGATAAATCGATCTAGCTATCGACATAGCTACAATTATTAACCTAGAACACTTACAATTTACTGGAGTGACAGTTGTCAAAGTAAATGTTACATCTTGTGCACTCTTAGTGGCTGGCATAACGTCTGGTAAAGATTGTATATGGCCGCCACTAAGGGAGAATAGAATAGAATAAAGATTGTAACACCCAAAGTAAATTTGCAGGTTGTGATGATAAAGATATTGAGTTTATATGCTAGGCTATTTGGGCTGGCTCTTCTGTAAATAAGCATAGAATTCTTAGAGCACGCTTCAAAACTAGAGCAAAGGCGTTTACACTGGATACGAGCCACGCGAATTGAAATTGTTCTAAACCGGCTTACTATTTAAACGGTTCATACTGCATTTAAGCAGCATGGTGATACAGTTTTTAAATAGAGAGGTTATGTACAAGGTAGATTAATTGGTAAACCCAAGGCCTCTTAAAGCAGACTAAATCATTGAGTGTGTCGGAATTTATGTGTGAAATGACGTTTTCAATTTACCATGCCATTTTCGGTAAAGGTAAACATCGCGAAAATCCTGCTTACACACCATAAGTAAAGGGGGGGGGGGGGGATGTGCCCAGCAATGGGACGTACACGTAGATTTCTAGGCCGCTACAGAACTTTGCCATATTTGCTATATTTGCCTACGTCATTCGATAAGCATCGTCATAGACGAATAAAATTATAAGTACTACTATGATAAGGTTCTACGGTGGCCCAGTTATCAAATTGGCTGACTTAACATAGGCTGGAGATGGTGTGCAATATGCGGCTTCTTCGTCTTTAGTATTCTGCATTTCTGAGCTCGATTTTAGTTAAAGCCTTTGGAATAAAGAGTCGACTATAAATTTTACACGAATATACGTTGTTAAATAAGCCGCAGTGGGTGTGCTGTGGCCGGTCTCGCAACGCAACCATCTGTCGCAACCTTGGCTTGAGAAAGCGTTACACAGTTGCGTATATTGTGGTTCCTAACTTGTCCACGACATTTTCATGCGTTAATTGGCTCTTAAGTCAAAGGTAGGTTATGTATCTCATTGGTGTTTCTCACAGATGTTTTGTTACCTCTTAGATGCGTGTTGCGATCTGACCTAGTTTCTACACTCTAGGACATATTAATATTCTGAATTGGTACTTGTGGAAATGTTGGTCTCGTGAAGATATTGAAGTTTGGTTTTGACGCGAAAAGTAGAGAGATACCTGTAGTATAGGTACCCGAGTCTCAAAGGAACATAGTGAATGTATGTGTTTGTGAATTCTCTCTTTTTTTCAAATAGACAAGTAATTTTCCATCTGTTTAATACCTATTCCTTCTGTTGGACATACTCGTAACATAATACAACAGCTTGAGATAATGTAGTTAAGTAATTAGATGACGCGACAAAATGTCTCCGCGACTTCATGCTCTTGAAATTTTAGTCTGTTTTTGTAAATATTTGAACGTGAAAACGAGCTTAACTGCCGAGTCTATTTACTATTAAATGTAGTGTACTTGAAGCAAGTCATAAAGATTGTCGCGGACCAGGTGCCTTAGCGTGGCCTCAGCTTCGAATGAAACGGCGACATAAAAACTCATTGTTGCCAGTTGCCAGTACGGAATATTGCTAACGGGGAAAATGAACAAGCAGTCACGTGGTGTTAAGTTATTAAAGCCGTGTACCCTTGGCACGAAGTACCGCATATGCTTTTACAAAATTATAGGGTGTTCCTTCGTTAGCAGACAAAGTGGTGATCGCTCGGCGTGAACTATGAGTTGTGCTTCTGATAGTATATCGATGAACGTTATAAGTTTTCTTTAAGAGATGATTTTGCACTCGTTTGTGAGTACATGCCTATAGATAGATCTTTCATTTTGCCAATAATCATTAATAAAAATAAACGATAAGTATATGTAGATAAATACTCAGTCTAAAACAGGTTCTGCATAGTAAAAATCTTACCTTTAAAGAACCTGTAAGTTAACAGATGCGATACGAGCACTTGTCTCGCGACCTTGAACGCCCGATCGGCCCCATTGTCATAAACGAAGCCACTTCGCCTAACAACCGTGAATATTATGGAAAATAGTGTTTGAAGACTGAAGGAACGCCTCATCACTTCAGTAATGGAAGCAAAATTACTATTACAAAATCGCATGTAACACTTTACCCCTCTTGAAATGTCGGCGCTATTTCGTAAGGGGCAAGGATACCATTTGCTCTCTCGACAGCCTGAAATACGTTCAGAATTGTTTGGGTAACTTATCGCTATGTTGGCGCGCTTGATTTTGAAGCATTTCCATTTTATGTAAAGCAGTTTTCGTAAATTTGTCGTCCCTTCCTTGGAATTATGATTTTCGAATAGGTAGGTACTGGCCAGTCAAATGCACGGAAAAAAAAACTTAGCTGTGGTAACTAGGAATTAGTTGGCGCAGCTAAATTCCTTCGAAACTATAGGGACATCGAAGTATTTAGCTATCGTTGCAAAGAGTTTTTCGCTACCGAAACTTGGCTGTGATAGCAAATATTCTTAGTTGTGATCACTTTGAAGTTTGGGAAACTTAGCAGTGCCTGCTAATCATATTAGCTAAAATTAGTTGTGGCTGCTAAGTATATTAGCTATATTTAGCAGTGACAGCTAATTTAATTAGCAATATTTAGCGGTAGCTGCAAACAAATTTGCCGTAGCTGCTAATTACTTTAGATGTGACAATCAAAATAATTCGTTGCATCGGCGAAAGTGTTGGCTGTAGCAACTAAGTTAGTTTGATACTCTATCGCATTTCTTTAGTGGTATTCGACAACGAGTTTAGCTGCAGCTGCTAAAAGGGTTTGTTACTATAAGAAAGACTTAGTTGTGAGATGTAATCAAGTTAGTTGTAGCTGCTAATTAAGTTTGTTACAGTTACTAAGAGTCTTAGTTGTGGGATGTAATCAGTTTGGCTGTAAGTACTAATTGGGTTTGTTACTGTAACCAAGAGTCATAGTTGTGGGATGTAATCAATTTAGCTGTAGCCTCTAATTGGGTTTGTTACTTTAACTAAGAGTCTTAGTTGTGGGATGTAATCTGTTTAGCTATAAGTGCTAATTGGGTTTGTTACTGTAACTAAGAGTCTTAGTTGTGAGATGTAATCAGGTTAGCTGGAGCTGCTAATTAAGTTTGTTACAGTTACCAAGAGTCTTAGTTGTGGGATGTAATCAATTTGTGGCCCGAGGAAGCGACCGCCACTGCGATACGGCAACCCGTGCACACACCTGCAAAGTCTGATAGACCGGGCCCGTTAACGTCCTAACGAATTAGAAGCAGTAACGTGCACACTAGGCTACTCAGACTCGCTTCCTGTGTCTGTTACAAGATAATCATTCAAAATCATCTCGGGTATATATGGACGCTCGGTCAACCAAACGATAGCGCGATGTAACTTGCGCGCAGCGCCATCTGTTGGCGTATTTCGTAAGCTCAGTTGCTGTTGGCCTTAATACTTATCGTTTCTGTGTCGGCCATACGATACCGCGTTCTATTGCGCGCGGCGCCCTCTAGCGGGTTATCTTATAAATAATGACGTCATGCTACACATGTAATTTGTACGAAACTTTCATTCAATTAGTTATGGCAGTTACATTTGTAACATAAAGGTAACTTCTTGTGCAAAATATCTTTCAAGTTGCTGTTCATTGCAAAGTAAATTTGTTGGTGCGACTAAGATTCTTAGCAACATTAGCAAAAAAATATTTAGCAGTTGCAGCAAATAATATTAGCTACAGTTTGTGAATAAGTTAGTCAAAGCTGCAAAAAGTTCTTGACTGCCACACTTAAGTCTGATTTGCTACGACTGCTAATATAATATTGCTGTTCATTGCAAAGTAAATTTGTTGGTGCGACTAAGATTCTTAGCAACATTAGCAAAAAAATATTTAGCAGTTGCAGCAAATAATATTAGCTACAGTTTGTGAATAAGTTAGTCAAAGCTGCAAAAAGTTCTTGGCTGCCACACATAAGTCTGATTTGCTACGACTGCTAATATAATATTGCTGTTCATTGCAAAGTAAATTTGTTGGTGCGGCTAAGATTCTTAGCAACATTAGCAAAAAATTATTTAGCAGATGCAGCAAAGAATATTAGCTACAGTTTGTGAATAAGTTAGTCAAAGCTGCAAAAAGTTCTTGGCTGCCACACTTAAGTCTGATTTGCTACGACTGCTAATATAATATTGCTGCTCATTGCAAAGTAAATTTGTTGGTGCGGCTAAGATTCTTAGCAACATTAGCAAAAAATTATTTAGCAGATGCAGCAAAGAATATTAGCTACAGTTTGTGAATAAGTTAGTCAAAGCTGCAAAAAGTTCTTGGCTGCCACACTTAAGTCTGATTTGCTACGACTGCTAATATAATATTGCTGCTCATTGCAAAGTAAATTTGTTGGTGCGACTAAGATTCTTAGCAACATTAGCAAAAAAATATTTAGCAGTTGCAGCAAATAATATTAGCTACAGTTTGTGAATAAGTTAGTCAAAGCTGCAAAAAGTTCTTGGCTGCCACACATAAGTCTGATTTGCTACGACTGCTAATATAATATTGCTGTTAATTGCAAAGTAAATTTGTTGGTGCGACTAAGATTCTTAGCAACATTAGCGAAGGATATATTAGTAGATGAATCAGAAAAAAATTAGCAGCCGTTGCAAAAATGTTATTAGTGATTGCAAAATGTATTTATCAAACGTATCAAAGATATTATCTGCTGTCTAACACATGTAAAATTAGTAATAGTAACGAAATTTTTATCCACTATAACTAAGAATTATTAACGGTTACAACTAACAGCAATTACTAAATTATTTTGTTGATAAATTAGCTATAGTTGCTAATCAATTAGTACTGTTAGCAAATTATTTGAAATTCGTTTAGCTAAATATCGTTATCAGTGGTAGCTAACTGGTTTTAGTTGCTATAGACATGGCCTTGTTACAGTTGCAAACAAATTGTATGCCACAGCAAAGAAAAATTCAGCAAAGGGAGCTTAGCTATCACGGCTAATTCATTTCTCTCCGTGTGGGTTTCCGTTCCTCGATATGGAAGTATTCGACACACCTTTTTTCCTTTAAACGATAAAGATAAAATATGTTTTATGAAATGACACGATGGCCACATTATGATGTAAATAAGCAAGCTAAAGAAATGTTTCACATAGACATAGACATAGACATAACTTTATTCGACATCAAAAAATACACAAGACTCTTAAACTAATACAAAAATATACTGAGTTGATGATGCCGAAAAGGTATTCGACTCAGCATTATGCTGCAGTAGGTGCCTACTACAGCGCTGATTTTCAGCCAAACCCTTCAGGTTGCTTTCCGCCTACGGAAAATCCTGTAGGCAGCGACAGGCTAAAACTATTCTACTTTAGGCGTCTCTGAGGCCCAGACAGTTCAGTAATAGGGATAGGGGAGAGCTCTGCACAAATAATGGTCATAATTGGTAATGGGCCTAATAAAACACTCGACTTGCTCACACGTGCGAAACAAGAGTGCCAACATCCAGGACAAAAAGGTTAAGTTAGACTGACTATTAAAATGAGATCCTTTGCCAATTGTGTAAAGAACTGGCTGGAAAAGTAATATAAATATTTGAATTTGGACGCATGATCTCTTTAGGTCGAATTTAAACCTATTCCAAGCAAGCAAATATTGATTCTGTGTTTACTCTGAATATTTGAGGCGTTTTTAAAGATAAATTGTAAAAGGTTCGATTTCATGGTCCTTTAGCGCAGGAATAATCCTTTTCATAGGTATAAATTGGCAACTACTATGGAAGCGCTACTTCACACCTAATACATGTACCTAGATCATATTTTTTGATATAACCATTGATATGAATTTACCTAATCTACAAAGAGGCGTCAATTTTAAAGAAATCGCTCATTAGCTACTGAAATATGGCTAAAATGACACGAGTTTAGTATGTATGTATAAAATTCATTAAGGTTTGAGAGAGACATACGCTACAATAATTTTATTGAGCTGCTGAGAACGAGAATGTTTCCGATCGCCTTGGTTTTTATTACCGCCTGTGAACTGAAAATTAACATCTTGTTTTATGCTCAATACTCGGCAAGTCACATGGAAGGAAGTGTAGGCGTACTTTATGTTCATGAGTTAGTACAGTTGTAAGGATTTGACTTGTATTTGTACGAGGCAGTGGCGTAACTATACCATCTGGGGCCCGTGGCAAATTCTTCAGTAAAAATCGTCACGTTGTACTCGGTTTAATTTTAATATTTTTGAGCTCGTGGCCTCTTGGGCCGGGGCCCTCTTGGGTCGGGGGCCCGTGGCATTTTGCCAGCCCTGCCACCCTATTGTTACGCCACTGGTAGGTACGAGGTTTGTAAATTTCCGGGGATTGTTAAGAAAAAAAAACTTAATTTTAGACTTGGCTGCAGTCTGCTTAAAACGGTAAGTTGTAAGTGTTGTAACTTGGAGCTTCACATGGATTCGCCGCCGTAAATTTGATATTTAATTTACACATACATACATAAATCACGTCTTTATCCATTACGGGGTAGACAGAGCCTAATGTACCTAACCTACGTCCACGTTTAGTATGATTGTGGGCGCACAGGTGGAAAGGAGAATCGAAACAGTGATGGGTTAGGTTAGCCGCATTGCCTAAAACATGATTTTCGCTGATTCCCTCGGTAGGTTTTTGCCATATGCGCGGGAAGAGAAGCAATTGGTACGTTCTATGTTATTTCTTTATTCCACCAGCATGGTTAACGTTCGTAAATTAACATTACGATTTCTGCGACGACAAAAACAATTAATTACTTAACTAAAACTTTAATGAATGTCAGCCTAGCGATAACCGTTTCTTGCTGGCACTGGTAAGATTTCATTAAACTTTCTTATCGGTTCATTTCGTATCGTTTGAAACAAGGTGCCTTTCGAGTGGACTTGTTCATTTGTGACTAAGCCTTTGTACGTTACAAGTAGCAGCGAGTAAATCACGAAAAATAGGTATATTCGATAAATTTATTCTATACTAGCTTTCACCCGCGACTTCGTCTGCGCTAAATCAAAATTTGCGCTCAAACTCTTCCTCTCTACTTTGGGATTCTAGGTAGCTACGACTTTTGACATGTTTATCGCTATCCCGCGTGAACTTTTTTTTTTTTTTAAATAGGGTAGTTAGCAGATCCCTTCCAAATTTTATCCAAATCCGTCCAGTCGTTACAACGTGAAGAAGGAACAAACATTTAGGTACACTCACATCGTCACATCCATCCTCAGAATCTTTCGCATTTATACTATTAGTAGGATTTACGAGTACTTTGATAACTAATCCTGGTGCCAAGCAGCAACGCTTGCGCTGATGTCTTCAGGCGTGGAGGATAAGACAGCCGGGTAAAATTAACTACATAAGCTATTCTATCTGTCCTCTAGGCTGGCTACGCATTTGCAATGGTCTAGTGTTGCGGGTATCCATGTGTGGTGGTGCTCACTTACCTCGGGTGACCCACTTCCTCGTTTTCCTTCCTGGTAATAATAAAAAAAAAATACCTTTTTTACACTGATGAAGTACACATAAGCATGCCCATTTTGTATTTACGAGTTGAACTGAGTCGAAATGAACGCCGAGTTGAATTGACATAGACATACACAAATCACGTCTATATCCCTTACGGGGTAGACAGAGTTTGAGGTAACAAAACCTAAAGGCCACTTTTAGCATGATTGTAGGCGTAGAGGTGGAAAAAGGAATCAAACTAGTGATGGGTTACATGATAACATGATTCCCAAAAATTTTGCCCATTCCCTCGATGGCTTTTACCAACTGGCACATTCTATGTTTTTCCTTTGCTTCCAGACCAGCATGGGAGTAGTTGAATTGATTGAGTCGTTGGAAATTCAAGAATCAAGAAAAGGAATTGAGAAACGCATTTTTTTTTTGTTAAAATATAATAAATGGCTTTCGTTTAATCAGAATGGTTGACTTCTAAGTCGTGAACAGAAACCGCATTTTCCGATAAAGCTGTCCAAGATTATCACCGACGGAGCACTAGTGGTAATAGCAATTAGTCAGCCCCTCAATTAATTAAAGCAAAATAATATCTTATACTTACCATCATCATCTGGACACGCTACTCGGCCCACCACATGACTTGTTTGCAATTTTTACGTGGATTTAAACTGTTTATATTTAATTTCAACGTTATGACGTGTAACATATTGACATTGTCAATCTTCGATCAACAATTGTCAATGATAGATATTTATCATTATCAACAGTTTCCAGCCAGTAGTATGAAGAAGGATTAATTACATAAATAATAAGTTAACATTTCAATTAAACGTAGGGTGACAAATTATAAAATTTATTTTGAAAAATTAAAGTCAACAGATTCACAAAGTATTATTGAGTATTAGCAAGAGATTAGAGTTTATAAAAGGTATTTCTGTTCACGGCCTAAGTCACCCTGTAGAGGTTATTATAACCCATAATAATGGGGGGGGGGGGGGGGGGGACTAACGCGAATGCGTTCAAAACTGTACCTAAGCTGTGTCAAAAACTTACTACCTACTTATTACAAAAACTTCTTACTGGACCCTGTTTGTTTGTGGCGGCCGAAATTTGTCTAGAAATAGTTTCAACTCGGCGTTACATAAACGCGGGCCTTACAGCGCTGGTATTGTTGGATAGATAGATAAAAAACATAGTTCGGCAAGCATGACATGACAATTAGAAGAAACAAATGCCGTACTGAACAAGTTACACATTAAGATGCAATTGTCACGGCACAGCCGCGAAAAGGCGCCGACTCAGCACATGCCGGCATTGCTACCTCAGGTCTGATACTCTGCGGGAACCACATTGGATCAACTAACACGTCTAATACTATCTCAATCATACTTAACACGTCGACTGCCCACAATACTTCCACTAGTCTTGCTAGCACCGCCGTTTAACTGTAGTGTCGTGAACATCTCTGAAAAACAATTTTGATCCCACCGGTGATGCTCATGGCTTCCAACGTGTTAAGAGTAGGAAATATTAGTCTCACTGAACCCACTGAAAACTAAATCAACAGGTGTACTGAGGAACTGCGTGGGTTGACTAAAACAGGGTAGGTACTGTATCAACACGCGATCGTCCCACGTAGACGCTCTCGTACATAGCTTACTGTAAAGTGAAGTTGTCAACTTACACTTGACTTAATATGGTTATTAAAGTATTAAACTACGCTCCTAAGAGTTTGACGGTAGCTCCCTGTTGAACTAACCTCGATATCCACTTAAACTATAGAAAGTTTAACAGTATGGAACATTGTGCAGGAATAACCAACGCGATGCGACGCGTTTATAACTTACGTCCGCATATAAATCATGTCTTTAACCCTTATAGGGTAGAGAGCTTAGGGTAACGAAACCTAAAGGCCACGTTTAGTTAGGCTAACCGCATCGCCTATGACAGAATTCCTAAGAGAGGACTCTTTAACAGTTGGTACGATTGACTTGAAATTTGATTTACATTATTATTATGAAACTATGCGTCAACAAAAAGTACAGTCGTCAAAAGCTTTTATAAATTAAAGGTTGCCTAGATTTTATTCTGGTAAGTACAACCGCCAGAAATATCCGAGTACTTTACTACTTGTTTCCTCTATCATGGTAACTGCATATCATACACATCTGCCAGCTGTACCCAGTTGCGAACGATAAATCATGGCTGACTCCATCCCGGGGATTTAAATAGAAAACACATTTATTGCGAACGTCTTTATTTCAGAACACAATAATTCGTTGATTCAGTGTTATGAATAATCAGTTTAACTAAACACATTAAACTCTTCATTTTGTTTTATTCATTTTAATGGGATGTTGCGGCTTCAGAGCAAAAATAGGATTCCGGGAACAGAAGTGAGGCCGGCAAAGCCCATGTAAGTGGTAAGTAAAATTATGCCTCGCCGTATGCGTAAGTTTTGACGCAAAGACTTGTTGTTCATGTAGTTATACGGCTCGATTACCATGGAAAGTTTGCAGCGCCACTAGCGGCGAGTAATGGCAACAATCTAATCTCGTACCTAGTATTTGACACTTCAAGGCGAACGCTTTCGAGATCTTTCTTGTAACAATACTACACTTAGTTTTTGTCTAACGCGCGGGCGTTCGCAATCGTATTCACCAAGTCTGTCTACCCTCATCCTATCCTAATGACATCAATCATCATATACCATTTGACAGAATGAGACGATATGTTTGTGATTCCGAGCCAGACTATTTCGCAAATTTATGGTGTTCTCAGCCTATAGTGTAATAGTTTAACACAAAAAACGTCTCGAATACGTCTCAATTGCTATGGAATTGATAGTGTCAACGGCAAGAAACAACCTCATAGTATTTGACACTTCAACACGAACGCGTTGAGACGTTTTTTGCAACGAAAATCTTCTAAGTATGTAATGCTTAGTGTAGGTTTTCGGTCATAAAATACGTCTCAAATGCATTTGCGTTAAAACGTCAAAATACTATTAGAACAGTTTGATGCTTTTGCGTTCCGCAAGTGGCGCTGCCAATTCTTCCATAGTAATTACGACGTTCACGTGAACGCATTCGAGACGTTCTTTTACCTAGAAGCTCGCTCTTTGTAGCATATTCACGTGGGCAGAAATGAAATTTGCCTAGCATTATGCAATTTCATAATTTATAAAAGAAAGGATATTCACAAGATAGCTGGCTCTCGCGTTATCAGCGACTTGTCTTAGATAGCGCTATCGAACGATAACGCCGGCGGAGGGCACCAGCGAGGTCGCCGATTCATTATCACTATTGTTTTACTAACTAGTAAATTACCTTAGCTGATGAAGAGGTGATGAATACACATCTATGCTGCTATGGCACCTAGAAAGTATTTGCATACAAACAGTGAGCTCAGAATGCCATTTATGTTGTCTTGTTGTGTCCCTCACTCAGTCGATTCGAGTTTCGAACGCATAGGAGTGAGTGAGAGCAAGACAGACCCGAATGTCATTCTAAGAGTTCATAGACTGTACATTTCTACCTTAGCACCGGCGTCGTCAGCCGATGATCAAGGGGGCTATAGACCAACTGCTTGAATGAGTCCTCGCCCGCGCGGTGCATGGGCGCGGGGGCCGAGAGGGGTGCGGGCGGGTAGTGCGCCTGCCGCCCGCACCCTTCTCGGTCCCCTTTGCCGTCCTACCCCGCGCCCCTGCGCTGCGCAGGCTAGGACTCATTTAAGCTGTCGGTATATATAGTAGAAGTTAGTATCTAAAGTTTAGAGTTTCGTTAGTGAACAGGAGATCTTGGGTCTAATCAAGTTGGCCACCCCTGATCTAAACAGTATGGCGGCAATTGAATGTCATAACCGTCAAAAATATTGGCAACATTTTTTGATTGAAGACTTGGCGACACCCAAATATTATGTGATGGAAGCAAACCTTCGAGATTTATACTCTTAAGCTACAACGTTGTTGATTTAACATACCCCACTTCGATAGCTCATGTAATATACACTCTCAAATGTTAGTCCAAGCATGTCAGACCCCGATATAAAACAATCTAAATACCTCGCCTGCAATTTTATTATCTTGAAATTATTTGAGACATCGTTTCGCATCGGTGGTCCGCGCGGCTGCACTGAAAGCAGCACAAAGAGAATTTGAGAATTGTTCGACCGGCACACTTTTGAGCGGTTGATATTACATCTTGAGTACAATCAAGGGTGCAAATTAAGCCGCTTAGCTTTAAGTAAGTATCTTATACAATGTTTCTTAATATTGTACCGGAGTATTTCAGCAGGCTGTTGGGTTAGCGTGACTTTAATAGCCTTGTAAATGTTTTCAGGACTTTTGAATCATGGGCATCATGGGCGACAAATGTTTATATAGATACACATACATTGATAGTCGTCAAAGCCGAGACTAAATTTTGAATCTAAAGTTTAAAAAAATCAAGTAAAAATTCTTGATTCGTTTGATAGTAGCTACCTATCGTTTGAAAAACAACGACGTTTAAGTTAAAGCGAGACAGCGCTCTACGAAGCCGATATTTAAAAAAAACAATAAAAATGCGGTCTTTTCGACCACTTCTAAATCTGTCACACCTTTACGCTCAACGCCATCTGGTTCTACTTACTAACTTCACTATAGCAACTATATTTTAATCGATACATAGAAGTTAAGTTACCTAAGTCCACTTTTATAACCAACAATAATCTTATGGCCTCTCTTGTTGAATGTTACGTTTTAATTAGGCAGACTTCGTCAAAGTTTCGCCGGGTACCACCACGGGACAAAACAAACTGTTCATACTTTATCTTCCAAGACAAACTTTCCCGGGATATTATAAGCCAGGATAGCCCTCGAGCGGGAGATTAGTAAAAGAAAGCAGCCGAATATTTCGTGTCCCGGACAGATAAAGTGGTCCTTCGATCCCTTTTGTCTTTATTTTAATAATATTTTGGAAAAGGGCGAATGTCATTGCCAGGTGGGATTCCTGGAATCGTTTTAAATATTCCGGCTGCGGTGCTTGAGTTGCGCCACTGGAGTTTCGCAAGGAAAATGGGTTCCTCCATTTTTAGTGCCTACGTCAATGTTACATCAATGTTACATACGTAAGGAAAGTTAATTCAAAAGCAACATAGCGGCTACGCATTACATCTCTGTATCACAATTGTGTCATTCCGCAGTTTAATTGTCGTATTTTACAGTTATTATATCGAAGGGTTCCCACGCGGGCCCAGTGCGGATTGGGAACTTCACACACACACACCATTGAATTGCTCCGCAGATGTGTGCAGGTTGTGCATGTTTTCCTTCACCGAAAAGCTCATGGCAAATTTCAAATGTAATTTCGCACATAAACGTCGAAAAATTCAGAGGTGCGAAGAGGTGTGAATTGTAGCGAAACGGATTAGAAGGGGCTATCACTACATCACTACATAGTATAAAATAAAGCCGCTTTCTCTGTCCCTGTGTCCCTATGTATGCTTATATCTTCAAAACCACACAACGGATTTTGATGCGGTTTTTTTAATAGATAGAGTGATTCAAGAGGAAGGTTTATATGTATAATACATGCATAACATACCGTGCGAAGCCGGGGCGGGTCGCTAGTATATAATATATCGAAGGGTAGTCGATATAGCCAGGTGAGTAGGTACTTTTAGCGATACAAAGATCTCTTTACACTACAAATAACGGGCGTACTTACATGGTAGGCAGAGTTTCTAGTGTAAGTTTCAAAATGTCTCGGATGCGTTCACGTAAATGTCTCAATTATGTACTATGGAAAAATTAGCAGCGCCACTTGCGGATCAAAACGGCAACAAACCGTTTTCATAGTATTTGCATTTTAACGCAAGCGCGCCCGAAATGTATTTTATGGCCGACAACTTACACTGAGTATACACTTCTATGAATTAAGGTCCGGCCACACCAGTGCGTAAAAGACGTCGATGGTGCGTTTATGTAACAAAATGTATGAAGAAACGGTGAGAGAACGTTACTCCGTACACGCAGCGGTGTGGTCGCTCCTTTATACCGCAGAGTTTGCGTTAACGTGATAGACTTTTGATATCGTTGGAATCTTAGTTTCACAATAGAGATGGCGGCGGAGTTATCAGCTAACAGTGAGTTCATGTTTTGTGCCTTTGTTTGAAATTATAATAATAACAGAGATAACGCAACAACGTAAATTCCGTATCTGCTAATTATTTTACGAGCCGACTTAGTAATTAGATACCTACGTTTTTAAACAGCAGTGACTGTACGCGAATAATTCGTGATGTAATTGCGTGTTTGACACAATTTTATTTAATTGTCAACTTTATTTACCTAACGCTATGGTAGTAAAGAATCGACAAGGATTTTGATTTCGTTTTACGCATTAATTATTGATAAGCGGAGCTAAATGTTAATAGGTTAAGACCGGTTTTGAGTGGATTGGTAAATGTTGATATTTGTATTTATTATTTACCATTAGTGGTGTAAAAGTAACGAAATAAAACGTACCCGCATGTATTCGTTACTTTAACAAATAGTACTCGTTACTATCGTATCGTTACGTTACTCGTTACTTCTTACATCTTACAGCATGCTATACTATGTTACGTTAGAGCAACGATTTGAGTCGTATTGCGTATGCGACATGCGTACAGTACGACATTGCAATACATTACGCATCAATTATAATGAAAAAGTAACAAATAAGTGTCAAAAATTATTTATTGACAATAAAATAATACAACAAACAAATTGAAACAAGAACAATTTTTTTTTGTTCTTAGAATGTAATTAAACGGTATTAAATAAAAACATATTTAAAACATTTATCATCTGCAACTTCTTTGTCGCATAATTTCAGAAAAAATAAAAAGATATTAAACAAAAACATTTTATGGCAGGAATCTCTGGTTCATGTTTAAAAATAAAATCTTTTCCATTCGCTTTGGTTGAATAGAGCTGCGCCTGTCACTTAATATTTGACCCGATTTAGAAAACGTTCTTTCAGATGGTACCGAGTGCTGCTTTCGATAACACTGGGTGCCTGTAACAATTCTTGAATCTACTTTTAAATTCCGTTATTATTTTATTTGCCAGTTTTTTCCTATATCTGTAATAATATTTTTATCTAAATTGTGAAAACTTGTAATCATACTTTCTGTCGAAGCCAGGATCATTGAAACAGTCACTTTTTTTTCAGAAGACATTTCTTCAGTGAGTTGTTTGAATGGCTTAAGTATTTTTATTATTTCTGGTAGTGCCTGCCATTCGTCCTCCGAAAGATTTTCTACCGGATTATGTAAGATTCCAAGAGATGCTTCTAAAGGTTCTTGAAGTGAACAAATCCTCTCAATCATATCTAGGGTACTGTTCCATCTGGTCAATACGTCCATTTTTAGCTTTAATGGTTTTTGATTAGGCCTCAGCTGCTCCTGCATTGCAATAAGCTTTTTGGTAGCTATTGGACTCCTGTGAAAATGTTCCACAACTGCTTTTATTTTTTTTATCAGCTCCCCGAGTCTATTGTCCTGGAGACCTGCACGCACAACTAAATTTAGAGTATGAGCGATACACGGCAAATGCTCATAATTTGTCAATCGTATAGCCGCCTTCATGTTCGCTGCATTATCTGTAACGCAGACAAATATTTTATTCTGAATGTTCCAGTGGGAGAGCAACCTATTCAGCTCATTCTTAATATATTCGGCCGTGTGTCGCTCATGACATTCAAAACAGCCTAATAAGGCTGACTTCAACTCCCAATTTAATAAATAATGGGCTGTTACAGCTTGGTAGGAAGTTGTTGCTCTTGAAGTCCAGCCATCAGTGGTGATAGATACATATTTTGCCATTTCCAATTCTTCTTTTAATTTTTTTTGGACTTCTGAGTAGTGAGCATCCAACAAAGTATTACTCAATATGTACCTTGAAGGCATTTTGTAGCCTGGTTCTAAATAATTAATTAGATCTTTAAAACCCGCATCTTCAACTACAGAAAAAGGCTGAAGGTCTTTAATTATCATTTTAAAAATTAAATCATTAATTTTTTTTTCTCTTACTGCACCTACTGGACGTGTAATAAAAGCATTTAACTTAGTCTGTTGCGAAGTATTTTCATTTTTTTTATTTACTGGTATAGATTCTGTGCTTGCTAAAGCTGATGGACTTGATGGTACCGGAGTTTCTAAAACTTCTCCATCTGACACGGAGCATGGAATGATGGTTTCATACGTCGATCTATGTTTTTTAATGAGATGCTTTTTTAAATTTGTAGTAGAGCCGCCTTTTACTGAATATAACGAATTACATAGATCACATTTTGCTTTATCATCTTTAGCCTGCGTAAAAAAACCCCATAGTTTACTTCTTTTTTTGTCCATTGTAGCAAGCAAATTGATCTGTAAAATAAAAAAAATAAAAAAATCAAATATAAACAATTAACAATGTTTGATAATTAACAGATTAACCAAGAAACAATTAAATCTAATTAAAGAGGCTATATACCTATATACAATATCTCTTTTAAGATAAGTACAAAAATCACGTCAAAATACGCGATAATAACAAACAAAATTAAATACAGATTCTTTCTAATATGTAAAAAAACATTTTCTTACCTTGTTTCTGTTTCAATCTCAAACTTTGTTTACACACACAATACCTTTAATAAACAGTAAATAACTTAGACGACGAATTTCTAAATTATTCATAACAAACTTGTAACGAACGAAAATCGTTCTTTGTAACGTATGTTTTTAAATTCGGCGAAAAAGCGCGCATGCGTATTGCGTTTAACGTTTCAATTCACACACGCGTCAACGGTACTTACTTGCGTGAACGGAAACAGTGAAGGTAACCATACGAAAAGTGCGAGTAACGAATCGCATTCGTGAGTAACGATTCGTTACTTCGCACTAGATGGCGCACCCGTTACTCAGTACCGAATACATACGGTTTCTCACAGCTCTATTTACCATCAGCCAAGCGAATGACATTGGCAAAGCATACATTATTGAGGGACTAATAAACTGCATCAATTGTCATACTTTAAATTATGATGCAGTTATAATCTCTGAGTTCATCAGGTATTGGAATTGGTCATGGTGGTGAAATTCATTGAACAAAAATTATTTTATTAATGGGATTACTTTGGGTAGGTATTGGTTATGTAATACGATAGGGAAATCCCAGCACACTCAAGCATGAAACAATTTAAGGTGAATTTAACAAGTTGAATTTTTGTTTGAGATCAGAAGTCAGCAGAAAAAGATCACATGGAACTACGAAAAGCCATATTTGTGACATGTAAGAAAATAAATAACTGTAGGGGTTTTTATGGTTGTTCTGCGCGACGTCCGGGCTGTTCCGATAAATGTCAGTTAGAAGTAGCAGTAGGTAGTCTTAGGTAAAGTATGGAACACATTGGATCTGAATTATACCATCCTGATTCTCATTCAGAAGCAGCCGCAGCGCAAGACTGCTCTGACGCCTGTCGTTGCTCCGCGACATACTTGACAAGCGGCATGAGCAGTGGCTAGCTAGGAAAAGATGCAGAGACGTAGTGATCCTCCCTCTGTTTCTCTCCCTAGGTCTGAGTGAAAGAAAGAAAGAAAGAAAGAAAGAAGAAATTTATTCCTTTTTGCAAGACACACAAATATAAGATAATAAACACAATTTTATAGAAAATAAACAAGGTAAAACAAAAAAAAGACATACGACATAAAAAATAGATCATCAGCGTTGTGTGTTGTGTTGTTGAGTGAGAGAGTGTGTAGCTGCTTTATCACACATTTACGCACATAAGCAATGAAGAGCGTGAGAATTGTGCAAGATGTGGCCTCACATGCGATTTAAGTTAATTAATTTAAGGTCTACGAACACAGGTAGGTGATTCGGATAATTAACTTTAAAACAATCTATGCAGAAGGATTCGTCCTCGCATGCCTCTTGGCTGCAGCGCTATACCTTTCGATGTTGGTACCTAAAATATTGTCAACTTACTATGTTTTCGTTTCAAGCATCGAAACTCAATTAGTTTTCGCCATCTAACATCAAACGCAAATAATCCTGAACACGTGTTATTTTATCGTACGGTTTACATAACACAGCAATTATCTCTATCATTGTGTCGGTATTTCTGTCGGTCTGTCGCTGTCTGACATCTTGGCAAGTTTTCAACCGGTTTTTGTGGTTCTTCTGTCTATTCGTGGATGACATTGCTCTTGCGCGCGGGCAAGGACGGGACTCGGATCATCTAGCATTTTTAAATTGATTTCAGGGTACGAAGGCTTAGGGTAACTTAGAGGAACAACGTAGGGATTGTCCCAAGAGAACCTTTTATTATGTAGCAAGAAAAGCAAAGACAACTGCAACACTGGATGGATTATCGATGCGTTAGAGTGAAGATGAAACCTCGTGTGCTAAAGTAGGAGTCAGAAACTTCCCGTTGTCTTACTCTTCAAATAAGCAGAGGATATTGATGGGTAGAGCCAGCAGCTTCGCGTCCGTGGAAGAATAAAAATATATAAATAATGTAACTATGTCTATGTATCTAATTTTTTTTTTTTTTTTTTTTACTACAAACTGACCAGTGATTGACCTCTATCTAATCAGCCCACATCCACCCACCGCTGAGTAAAGGCCTCTTCATTTTCACGCCACTTTGCCTGGTCCCGTGCCAGTCTCATCCACAGTTTTCCAGCCGAATGACAGATGTCATGTGTAGTGTAATAATGGTTTATTAACAGTGAGATTTTTGAAAATTGCTTCTCAGTGCGTCTCTACTGGTACCTACTTAAGGTGTGCCAAATTAAAAGCTAGCTTCAGTGGAATACTCAGTCAGTCAGTCAACCATAGTACAGTGTTATAGGTATAGATGAAGATAAGTTAATGAGCTTAGTTTCTGTTAGGGCACCAGGGCCAGGCTGAAGTCTATTAATCTAAAACAGACGCAGACAGAGTTGTTGTTCTGACCCTGAATAATAAATAAATGAGATAATATCCGTAATATGACGATTAAAAGAAAACGGCGCGTTGTTAATGTTCCACCCACTTCTGACTTGGCTTACGCGACCGGCCGAGGATAAAATAAACATACTATGTTAATCTAACAAAATATTTTTTCAGAGGCATTATTATAACGTGCAGGGAGGTTTAAATATAGACAGTCGCCCGGACAAGGCCGGGTTATGATAAACAGTTTATTAAGCGTGTCTTTGTCCGATTTTCTTTAATGTTTCCGTATATTTTTTGAGATCAACAAACGTATGAAATTTAAACTGCGAGTGTAAACAGAACGATCTATTCATGACTGTATCTACCTCTGGGACTTGGTGCGAGAACTCGGAAGTCCACCATTACGATAAGTGTACCAGGATTTAAAGCGATATAATTATAATGAAGCAAACCCTAAAGTTGTTAATTTCTTTTTTAACACTGATGTAAGTAAATCAAACAAGCTGACAGCTGGGGGCTGATTATTGAGACCAAACCGCCCTACTTGTGAAAGCACATCGCTCGAAAGTATCATTCGAATATGATGCAAATTGTGCTGAATTTAAGTGAAATATTAGTAGTAGACTAAAAGTATAATACTTAGTAAAAATTAACTGTAAACCTAACGTTTAAAGAGTAACTACGGACAACATAACTATCACAATTCTGTTATTATTATTACCTGTGATGACGAAATAAACGTATTTGTATTTGTACAACTTGACAAGAAAAAGTTGATCCACCCAAAAACGTAATCCTAAGCCTCTGGTGTGAGTTTTCGCATATAGAAACGTCTCATTTACTATGTATTAATTGGCAGCGCCACTAGCGGATCGAAACGGCAACAAATTCTCATAGTATTTGACATTTTAACGCAAACGCGTTCGAGACGTATTTTGTGACCGAAAACCTACACTAAGCAAAGTGATCGTGTCCCAATTCGCTCCGTTTCGTTATTAGTTTATTAAAAGCAAGTGTCAACGTAGAAGAGTTCCCGCGCAGCTGTCGCTGTAATTTGGCTGGAACACTGCCCAGCACTTCCTTGTTACAAAGCGAAGGTTTTCGCTATGTAACCTTAGGTGGTTGATACCTACTGGCGCCAGGGAGGCGATTTTAGAAATCGCACCCGTTAGAATATCTTTCAAAAATTATAAAAATCAATGCGTAATTTTTGTATCGTTCGTAGCACTAGTACTAATATTTCAAAAAATCTTACTCGTGTTTATAATTGAACACTATTTTTGAAATTTTTGTGTGATTTTAAAAATAGGCCTCGAATTTCGCTGTGTTACTTCAGATTTGTTCCAACCTAACCCCCAACTTTTGCCGCCGGAGTAAAAGCGAGGGAACCTATAGACAAAAGAAAATTTGTACCCTCAAGAAATAGAAAAAAGGGGGCAAGTTTTCTTCGACATTTGGGATCGAGGATACAGCAATGTGGGTTACACGTGAGAATATAAAGGACCGTAACACGAGGTAACATTGCATTCTTTATTTTAATTTTTGATGTTCCATGGCACAAGGTCCCTTTGACTTTGAATTTATAAAAACGTTGTCAAAATGTTACTCGAGCACTGTTAATGGTAACATAAGTAACATGATTTTCACAAATACATTAATTCATATTACAGACAATTAATTACAATATTAAAAACCAGTACTTACAATGCATTAACAAATAAGGAGCCATTCATTTATTACGTAAGACGATTTAGGGGGGAGGGGGGTCGACCATGTCTTTTTTTTTTACAAGGGAGTGGGAGGGCGTCTTGATAGTTCTTACGTAAATCCACAAAAAGTGCAAAGTTAAGATTATACTTTGAAAAAGCACGCGCTCGGATAATATGCGTATAGGGAAACGATTTCCATGGCAACGGATCCGCGCCGCCCAACCTAAAAATTGTTTCTTTAAAAAATTTAAATGAAAACAATCCAAACGTGTATTAATTTTGTTCCTCAGTCGGCCAGCCATGGGGCAAAAAATCGTGTTACGTAATAAATGAATGGCCCCTAAGTTAGCAAACAAAAACACAGACGAATAAGAGATTTTCGTATATATTAAAATGGGCAAAAACAACGCAAGCCAAATAGACAGATTATGTATGTAGATGGCATACTCATTAAGACAAATGAACGGTAGACTAAGGTCCGACTGCATAGACTCTTGCGTGGTAAGATATGGGAATTAAGAATAGTGTTTACTATATGCATTTCTTTCTTAACGTGAAGGGGTTAGAAGTTAGAAAGGGAAGTTTTTTGGTAGAAGAGTCGAACACAGGGCTCATACTCTGAAGTTACAAATTCGACCTCGTATAGTGCCGTTCAGAGCCTCTAGTGTAAGTTTTCACACGAGCCAACGTCTCCAACGCGTTCACGTAAACGTCTCAATTACTATGGAAAAATTAACAGCGCCACCTGCGGATCAAAACGGCAACAAACTGTTCCCATAGTATTTGCAGCAGTTCTCCCAAGTCTGAAACTAGACATTCGAATTTCGTATCGAGATTGAGTGAAACGGTATGATACAAACTTGGTATTTTGGACCTGGTAGTAATCCCACATGACCACGTGGGGTCGATTGGGTTTGTATAGGGTTAGAATGTCAATTTTACTCAACTATGTACGTTTATGTTAATCGAGTTAATATCTCCTTATCTTCATGTCTTGTCTGTGTCCGAAAAAATAATATAAGTTTAACGAATATAAGTTGTAACAAGCGTTTTTGAATAAGGCGAGCATCTTGTAGGAAAAAAACAATCTTAAATCTGGTATACAGCTTATTTATTATTCATTTATTTAAATATTTATTCGCAATAAATGTAGCTTGACAGTTCCATAAATTTTGGGACTAAATCGATATTTAACTTTTTCGAGCTAGATGGTCTAAGGGTGGGTCTACATGAGTTAACTAACATCGTAACAATTCACGCATCCGGACCCTGGTCTACAGTCAGATCAGAAGCCTATTTTCGTCGGATGTCGTAATTATTCGGTGTCGCAGCTTTTTCTATTAAACTTATTGTTAATGCCGTCCATTTGGATCGCAGCCACATTCTAACGGACTACGTTATTATCGCACGCCATTAAATCAACAAGGTTAGCACGGCATGCCGATTCTCATTTGTCTCTGGTCTGTTTTTGTTAGTAAGTTTTGTATGAAAAAATAAGTATACCCGAGTTAAGTGTACTTAATAGTATTTTATACCACCGTTACATAATGAGTGTTTTAAGGCCCAATTACGTACAGTTGCATTGATCACTTTATCTACACACATATCAAACGTACCTACTCTAAGATGGGTTCAGAAGCAGCAGAGAAATGACCAGCATTATTACAACCAATAAACAAAATTAAAATTAGAATTGTGTACATGCTCTTATATTTGTGTCTTCTTCTTCTTCTTCTTCTTCTTATTTGTGGCTTTTTAAGTCGTTATAGCGACGACAACTTCGCCAATGTCAAAGTAACAAAAATATGATTAAAATCTTGTGACAAAATGTCGGCAACGTTGTACGGTAATGGTCAAAGACCCCCCTCCCCCCCCTGTCGGGCTCTTAGCCAACGGTCAATGATATCCCTCAGAAACTGCCAGGAAATCATTAGCCGAAGCCCAGGGTGCACCGGATCAAGCACTGCTCTTCCCCCCGGACGGGTCCAAAAAGGAACCGCAGCTCCTGACCACACGTGGAGGTAACCCGACTCGCACCCCTATATTTGTGTCTTGCAAAAAGGAATAAATTGTCTTCTTTCTTTCTTTCTTTTAATTATACTAGCTTCGGTCTACCCCGTAAGGGATACCTAACTAAAGACGTGATTTATGTAAGTACTTCCTTGTCTGTGGTAGTAGGTAAAATCTGTACTTATTTTAAGTTATTACAGTACCTATAGATTTTTAAGGGTGTAATAATGCTGGTCATTTCCTACGTGTTCTGTACGCATTTAGAGCACTAATGATATGTGTGTAGATAATATAACTTTATCTAATCAAGAGCCAAAGCTACAAAGCACACTGGCAGGAGTTCGTCCCTGCCTGTCACTTCATTATCGGCCACTTTTTGTAGGGGTGAGGAAGGGGGCGGAGGGTATACAGCACAAATATATCTACACTTGTGCCGTTTGGTTCTGTTGCTTCATTCATTTATCGCTATCCCGCGGAAAATACCCAATTTTCCGAGACAAAAGTAGCCTGTGCTATTCCAGACTATAATCTATCTGTGCCAAATGTGATCCAGTAAACTTTCGCAATTTATAATATTAGTAGGAAGTAGGATGACACTATAGTGGTGCGGCAGGAAGGGTAATTGCTGGGAAGTTTATCAGCTGTTACATTTACAGTGTAAAAGCTCGCGGTTCGACCCTCATATTAATTTGTTGTGTACTCGTACCTACTAGTATTCAATGCAGAAATCAATACTGGCTTGATGACAACTTTGTTTTTTCCAGAACTGCCGCTAGAGAACTGTTTACGCAAATTTTTAATGCAAAAGTGTTTCCGTTGGTTATCTATCTTGACGACTTCGCAACTAAATTTCGGATTCACTTGACACAAATATTTAATGATAGTTGAAATTTAAACCTGGGATCCTACACTAAAATACCTCGTTAACCAAATTTTATGTGCGGAACTCTGTCAAAAAGTTGGATAATCCTACCGTTTAACAATTATTGTTAAACGGTAGAATAACCACGACAGACTAAATTTTTGACTAAACTGCAAAGTTAACTATCGCAATAATTTACGAACTCTTTTTAACTATTATAATTTTATTTTAATTTTGATGTTATAGGCGTTGCGGCTAGCAACTCATCACTCTTTTGTTTTCCCTTCCCAGCTATACGGCCTTAATCATGCTAAACGTGGCCTTAAGGTTTTATTACCTTAGGCTCTATAAAGACGTGATATTTATATGTATATATGTATGTAATTTAGATGTTAAATGTCTATCTTTTTAAACGACTTCATTGAATCCCATCTTTATCCTTTTGTAAATCTATTGTGATGTGTGCCTCAGATGGCTAACTTGACCGATGTTAGCGGTAAATCTTCATTCGCGCTTTGGTCACGTACGTTTTTGTAAGTACCTAATGCATCAAAATTTACCTACATATATATTCAGGAGCAATGAATGCGGGTCAGATTCTAAAATTTGTTCTGTACCCGATCGCGAGAGCGATTTGAACATCGATGAAAATATCACTCGGAAGTGCTAAAAATGGCCACTGCTGCGCGCGCTGTGCACGGACACGCCAAACATGTCACCCACGTGGGTCCATTGGTCATTTAGTGCGTAGCGTGTGCGTGCGCTGTTGTGGAAACGACCACGTGAGTAGTGTGACCGTGAGTCGCAGAGGGGCTCTTTATGAGTACTTACAGCATTAAAAAATTAGAAAATTACAGCTCCAAATAATTTTGCCGTCTATCGGAAAATCAAACAGTACTTTTGCGACGCACGCAATTTTATATTATTAATTGTATAGTATTTTAGTAGACGTGCTTTCAAAAATCGTACTAGTTTACGTTTCATTGCGACAAACAAGCAGCATCACGTCGTGCTAGCCATGTAAGATACAAACAATATAAACAAAAGACAGTCTGGCAGTCTTCCTAAGTCATTACTGTTTATTATTCCGAGTCTAACCGCACGTGGGTGTTCAAAGTCAACGACACCATAAGTAGAAGGGGACTATTTTATCGTGAGTCTTCATTGTTATTGCAAGACGTATTTCAGGAGTGCAATTTCATACAGTTTTTGGCTTCAGTTTTATTTTTATGAACGATGGAAGCTACATTTTTCCTAAACTAGCTTCTTTAGAAGTTATGAATCGAATTGTCTGTAGTGCTTGCAGAAATGCAGACGTAACTGATGTCTGGGGCCCGGAGAATTTATCGAACATGATTCTTATGTACAGCGGTTTTGCACTACGTCCGATCCGACTCCGATCCGAACCCGAGAAAATATGGTTCGTAGTAGCGGCAGAACTATTTCTATGGTAATTTACGCACTAGATCCGATCTCAAATCGGATGACGGAGATCGGATACTAGGTACGGACCATATTTTCACTGGTTAGGATCAGATTTGGATCGCACGTAGTGCAAAACCGCTCTTACTCTCCAGCCTATACAAGCCTCTCTCAGCATAAGAGGGCTTGGACTATAGTTCCCATGCAAGCCCAGTGCGGATTGGAAACCTCACACGCACTATTGAATTGGTTTAAAGGTGTGTGCTTGTAATACGTATGCGAAATCGTTGGTCAATCACATGAAGACGAGGACAAAGATTGTGTAGTTTTTGCCACTTGGTTGCAATGGGAAAGGCGCAAAGTTATATACATATGTTTGTCCTCGTATATACGCGGGCGTGCTTTGAATTTATGACGTGGATTTGCTTTAATTACTTACTTATATTTTCAGGTTATTAATTTACTAATTAATGTGATTAATAACACATGGATCGTCATCCTGCTAATATATTAAATGCGAAAGTTTTGGCACTGACTGCCGGGTTCGAATACTGGTAAGGGTATTGTAGGCGACGCACCTATTTAGGCAGCTACCTTTTTATCAAACTATTATATTTTGGCACTGGCCACAAATAAAGTTAATTGCACGCAGCACTTAAAGAAAACTAAAAAAAAAAGAGTGGTGTCTTTGCTCTTGTCAGCGCTGCGTGTTGAATTTTTACTATAATTTAAATTGTTTAATTTTACTAGTTTCTACAGTCTACAGGTATACTTGTGTGATGAGCACTAATATTTGTTCCTCGGTAAGCGATAAATGAATTCTTTGCAGACGCCGTAATAATATAATAAGGAGAGCATTTACTTGAAAAAAAAAAACATTTTGTTGCGACTCCCAGTTTCCGCATGCCAATAATTGTTAAAGTTCAGAAAACCGGTCAAGTGCGGTCGGACTGCACATGAAGGGTTCCTTACGTAAAATTGACATAAAATGGTGCAGACGCTGTAGAAAACAAGTTTCATTCATTATTCTGTGAAGTTTCAAGTGTCCATTTATTTCTTGTAAAAATTGCTTTTGTATGGGGTGGGACCAATTGCCTGCCAGCCTTAAGGTTGAAGACTAGAAGCGATCGGTGTCAAGGAGAGTGTCTACTTATTACGGTTCAATAGATACAACCCTGAGACAGATGGACAGTGGAGCTCCCTTTGATACATACACATACATACACAAATCACGTCTACGGGTTAGACAGACTACGGTAACAAGACCTAAAGGCCACGTTTAGCATGGGAGAATCAAAATAGTGATGGGTTGCTAGTTCTCTTTGATACGGAACCCCAAAAATAATGGAACCAGTAGAACAAGTTATTTTAAACTATAGAAATGTCGCAAAGGTCGGTACTTTGCTGTATTTTTTACCTCGTTAAACTTCTTACAACTTGGGCTTATAATCAGAGGAATAATATTTATCGCAATTTTTTATGCTTCGTAACGTAAGTATTCCTTCTTTCTGTCTTTGATGTGTTTCTGGAAAATGATGAGTTTCTACCTTGTAAAGTCATCAAAACTGTTAGTCTAATAAGTGCTAAAAATATGAACACGCACTTATCCAATTGGCAATTGATATTTTTGAGAGCCTAGAGTAGCCACTTAGTGAACCCCTACCCTCCGATCTTAAGAATGAACAAAATGACGAAACATTAGAGCGTCGACTGAAAGTCCTTTTGTTAAAAAAATACATTTTATTCTGTGAACGAGTTTCTGGATATGACATTTTGATTTATTTATTTAATTGCATTGTTTATTCCATGAATTTTGACAGCATATTAAATTAATTAACTCTTTTTAATAATAATTTTCATTATTTACCTATAAGCAGTGACGATCCCTAGCGGAATTCTCCTAACTTGACAATGTACAATTTATGATGTTATTTTTATTGAATGAATAAATAATCTAAAACTAAATCTTAAATAAAGGGAAAAAAATCTCAAGGGAATGGGCGAAAATCATAGAAATCATGTTATGAACGATGCGGCTAGCAACCCATCACTATTTTGATTCCATTTTCCGCCTATACGCTCACAATCTTGCTAAACTTGGCCTGTAGGTCTTGTTACAGGCTCTCTCTGCCCCGTAAGGATAAAGACATGATTTGTGTATGTATGTAAATCTTAAATAAAAGGTAGGTGTATATCGTTTAAGAAATACCTAACCCCAATATCCCACATAAAAAGTTATACCCTTATCTCAAAGCTGAAATTAACTCCCATAAGTTTTGCTTACACTTCGTTAAACGTGGTTTATCGTAAAAACTACAGTCGGAAAGTGAGGAGGTTGATCGCGATTACGCAGATAATTTGGTCACGTAAATGCTCTGTATGGCCCACGCGATGGGAAAGGGTCGATTGAGCTCAGCAGTAATACTGGGTAGTCCGGGTGTTAGTTAATGGTCGGGAAAGTGATTATTACAGTGTTCAAACGTGTAATAGTTGCTTTCTCCTACAGGGGCCTTGATGTTGTGGGGACGCCTAGCTGGATCAGGCGGGCGGTCGATCCGCTGTGGCGATCATTCAGCCCAGTTCCCCTTGGTTGGAGCCGCCGGTTATTGTCCCAGCAGCGCTCCCACACAGCAACTCTCCTCGAATCTTCGTATCTTCCTGCCGAACCAGGACATCTTTTAGTTTGATGTCTCTAAGCTCGTCCTCCTCCAGTTCTTCGCGCCCGAATGCTTCGCGCCGCGCTGCTGCGTACATGACGCACTCGGCGAGGACGTGTTTACTTGTCTCTTCTTTCCCAGAGTGTGGGCAGGAGGGATCACTTGTTATACCTATAATGCTTAAATGTAATGTAATTGTAATTGACGGAGCAAGGACCCCTGAAAACGGTCCCCGTTGGGATAAAGATGTGATTTATGTATGTATGTTCTTCCATGCTGGTCTGGGAGTAAAGAAAAAACATAGAATTTACCAGTTGCTTCTCTTCCCGCGCAGGCGGTAAAAGCAGGTAAAAGCCCATCGAGGAAATGAGCGAGTCTTAGGAATCATGTTATAGGCGATGAGGCTTGCAACCCATCACTATTTTGATGTCCCTTTCCATCTATATATACGCCCTTAATCATGCTAAATAAGCGTAAGGGATATTGACGGGGCGAGGGTAACGGGAGTAAAGCAGTTTTAAAGCAAAAATGCTGTCGTATTGTTGTTCTGCAGTCCAGCATTTCTCAACCGATACTCGAGATTTTCTGTGAGCAGGTTCGATAACCTTTATGGTTTTATAGTCGATTCACTTTCCGGAAAATTATCAAAATGGCGAATGCGGTTAAATAAGTAAAAAATGCGAGATATAGAGTTCGTATAGCTTAGGTATTATGGGTGTATTTTTAGTAGGTATGAATAGATTTTGTGGCTCTAATTTCACGTTCGTCGAATGGAACGATTACCTGTTACATTTAAACTAAATCTAGTAAACATGGCTGCCAAGGTCAGTGATAATGATACAGATATAATGTATTCGTGTAGCCGAATAACGCTAACAACTTTGTATTCTTTTCGTAATTTAATTCAAAGCCGAATTCGGTGTCTTATTTCTGCGATTTCTTTTGAATTTGTGGTAGATAATGTAGTATTAACAGCAGTAAAATATGCAATAAGTAAGTAACCAAACTTTGTACTTCTTCTTTTACTACTTCTTTGTTGTATCTACTTCTTTGTACGATAGTACGCTTCAATCCTTTTGTTCTTTCAGAAGCATTTTGCCCACATAGATCCTTCCGCACCCAAAACAATCGCACCCTTCGTGGAAGAAAGACGTAAGTCCTATTGACTTACCATGGGACTTACGTCTTTCTTCCACGAAGGGTGCGCAATATGCGAAACTACGACGTTTCTTTTGGCAAATTGCAACTAACAAAGTGGTCGGCCATCGCGATGCCAATGTTAATATATCGCGTAGGTTGCTCAAGGCAATTTGCTAGCTGCACAAATTGTACAGCCTAAGGTAATTGTGAATGATTCGGCAAACTAAAGTTTTTCCGCCTTCTGTTTTCGTTATATGTCCGGCTGTATAACCAGAACATTACAATTTACACAAATCACGTATTTATCCCTTACGGGGTAGACAGGGCCTAAGTTACAGGTACCTACAGGGCACATTTAGCAAGATTGTGGGCTTATAGGTGGAAAATGGAATCAAAGTAGTGATGGGCTAGCCTCATCGCCTATAACATGATTCCTATGATTTTCGCCCATTCCCTCGATGGGCTTTTACGATCTGCGCGGGTAGAGAAGCAACTGGTACATTCTATGTTTTTTCTTTGCTCCCAGACCAGCACGGAAGAAACAATTAATCCTACTAAATTTGTAAGTATGGATGGATGGATGGATCGATGTTTGTTACTCTTTGAAAGAGATCTAGATGAAATTTGGAACTTAATGACTGAATGTGTGAGCGAAACGGCGCAAGACGAACTTCAAAAGTCAATAGTCTGTAAAGGAAAACGGATGGTTTTATGTGGTTGCTATTACGAGTATCTACTCTCAATTTTGTAGTAGGTGGACTACATTATGTCCGAAAAGCGGCAGAGATTTGATCAGCCATTACTAGTTGATAAGCGTTATCTACGATTAGTCACCGCTTCGTTATCGCTTTTTGTATTATGATTTTTTTTATGTACGATACCGCGAATGTGTTGTACCTATGAATGAATACGGTCATCGGCCTAAATTGACATTAACTATTGAATTACGTGTAGGATTAACTTACACTTTAATTCTTAGTGTTGCGGCACTTTGTAGAAGTGGAAACGTGCAGAATCCCACCAATCACATTAGTTGGATTTCACGTTTCGCCCCGCGCCCTCCGTAGGCCTTCAACGTGACATTGTGACGTGAACGTGAATGTGGGTTTCAACTAACGGTAAGATCACGAATGGTATCAGACGCTGTATCCCGTGTGTTAAGAAAATAGACGAATGTGGCTACGAACTGAAAATCACATTACGTATGCTCGAGGAGTAGCTGTTATTGTTTCTGGTTTATATTGTATTCGCAAATGTAAGACGTGTAAAATCACTATAAAGTAGCTTTTGTTTTAATAATGATGACCAACGGATTCCAGAAGACGGCTATATCATTTGGGCCATTAAAATTGTCGTCAATGGGTGACACCACGGCCCCCGAACATCGCTTTACTATTCGGATTTTTCTGTGTTCTAATTAAGAAATATTTTTATTATACTTAACTCTATTCCACAGAACTAATTAAAAGTAATAAGAAAATTCAACGTTTATATAAGCAATCGAATAACCAATTCAATCATACATTGATTCATCACTTAATTGTTTAGTTTACCGCAGTCAATGTTTTACCTTAAAATACTTAATTGCCGTCTACAACAATCGTACCTACTAATAAGTAGTTACGTGACATCGCACCAACATTGTGACAAAAAGGTTATTCCACGCACACAAATAGCCTGTTAGTATAACTATGTTCGTTTAGTCACTTCGCACTGATCTAAATGTTTAACAATGTTGTATTCACTACTGTCGATGACAGGAGTAACACAGTTTTACGCGATGCGCAATGGTGGTTAGGTATACACTTACGGAACCTTTCTTCAATAATTTTTAATTGTAAGACTTACAGATAATGATTAATTATTACAAACGTGACATTTATTGCGATAAGGTTTCACAGCGGTCATTGACTTGGGCTCTTTATTTATCAAAATCTATTGTATTACAATATAAGTGCCCTTCTTTAAACAGTTTGCAGAAAATAATTCTAGCCTTGTATAAAAAATTTCGAACCACCAAGTTAGTTGAAATCCACGTCAAATTGTCACATTCCACGGGGAACAGGACGAACGTGGGATTCAACTAATGTGATTAATCACTAACAGTGTTTATTATTAGATTTCGCAAAGTTGGTCCTTTTATTTGTCTACACCATAGAAACCTGTATTCATCTCAGGTCAGGGCGCTGATAGATTAGTCCAGTCAGAACTATTCCTTTCATATCTTTAGGTGGGAATGAAGCCGCGCTTATTCTACGTTAATTTAACCATTTGTACCCGCATTTTGTTTTTAAAGGCTCGAAGAGCGAGCTATGACGCGACGGTTCACCTTGGCTCACTTATCGAATGTTATAGCAATTTGCGACCAAACTATAATATCGATGCTCGAGCCATATTATATATGGCTCTCATTTTTACCATTGTTGCTATGTGCTGATGGGTTTTGAGTGCCTTCATTCACGTTAGCGTTTAACTGATAAAAGCCTCTGTAAGTTTTCACCCAAAAAAATCTTGCACGCGTTTACCTCGGCAGCACAAAGTTTCAGTCTCCATACAAAATTACCTATATTGCATACATAATGACGGCCGCATTTTTTGCCTCTGAGTTTTTTTACATAATAGGGGGAAAACGAGCAAGTGGGTCATCTGGATGGAAAGTAATCACCGCTGCCCATAGACACTCATAACATAGGGCGTTAAGAAAAGAAGAGGCTCGTTTTTTGAAGATCCTTAAGTCGTACTGTGTGCCTAGCACGGAAGCATACGAAAGTCGCGTCGCGCGCGAGATAGATTACCCATCTCTTTCTAAAACGAATAGTAAGAAAAAGACGGGCAATCTGACTCGCGCGCGACGCGACTTTTGTACGCTTTCGTGCTAGACGTACTGGTCCGGGAAAATTGGTGCAGCTAGCTGATTCCAGAGTACAGAAGAAGGTGGCCATACAATTTTCCAAATGTCTCTATATACCATTCAGATTTAAATACAAGTGAAAACATTTGAAAGTCCGATGATGCTGACATTGTATATTGTATCTTGTATCAAAGCAAATAAAAGTTTGAGTTTGATATTAAGAAAATAAACGAACTTTGACATATGTAGGTACCTAAAGGTGTTGTTACTCTCACTCTTTGTAAACTGACATAATATTCAGCGAAATAAGCTCACAACATTAGGCACAATGTTTTATGCATGGCAACGCGGATTTATTCGTCTTATCTATTTATCTACAGCCCACGCGCAATCAGCTGATAGCTAAGATCATGTCATCACAGCCGTGGGCCGTGGGTTTGCGCAGCTACGGTCTTTAAGCTTATGTCTGTAACTGTATTGTTAATGTATCGGCACATATAGACAACAAACTGTTTTCTCAGTATTTGGACGTTTGTGATGACAGAAAAGTTACTCCAAGCCTTGCAACAACTGTCGGAAGTGAGGGAAAATTCTGTTTACATTACGACCGAATTCGACAAAAATCTTCGCTTGTCTTCATATTGACTTCGCATTGCATTTCGATTGGTCACATAAAATTGTCCGGTTGGTGAAATGGGGGCCAGGCCTTATTTTGAAATTCGAAATTCGTCTCGTGCCGTTCGATAGATTTGATTGAAAAATGCCTTAATATCGATAAGCCTATCGATCGATACTACCGATGGCATCGGTAGCGTTGATTTCTTATTTAAAGCAATTCTATCGATAGTGTCGATAATATTGTGCAGAAAATTACGAAAATATGTTTGATTCTTGTAATAAATTATACTATTAAATATCGAAAATATTGATAATATCGATACTATGCTAAATAAAGGTAACGATCGATTGTACAAAACTATCGTCTAAAAGTCTCAATAGTTTATGCGGGACTAAATTATTGAAAGAAACTAATTTAGTCACCAGAAAATACATATTTTGTATTTCTTAAATACCTATCTAAATCGTACCGCAGACTAAATCAAACTAAATTCCTAAGCATCTTACGTAACGTCACCTCATTCTTCAAATCGAATATTCGACGTCTCACTCATATTATCGTCCGTCACCTTCACACCCTCTTACGTTCCACTCCACATTTATGTAATATTTGCAATTGCATCGATACTGTCGATAGTTTATTCGACGTCAAGAATCAATACTATCGATAACTATTGATACTATTGTTTTTACTACGACTATCGATACTTGACTATCTAGCGGCAACACTAATCGTAACATCCGGTGACAAACATCCATGGTGACCGTGTAACAGTGAAATGGGGGCTATCGCGTGTGAATTGGCCACTAGAGGCGCTAGTGTCGCGTGAGGTCGAATAACATTCACTTTTCACTGGTTTTGGCGGGCTTCGTGACATAAATTTTTTTTTTTCATTAACCCGTTGAAAGGTCTCCTTCGTGAAATTATCGCAAATATGGATTATTTGGCGATGAATGTGAACGCTTTGAAAGCGGATTTTTTTTCCGAACAAAACAGAACTCCACACACCTCTTCCTCTTCGCAGAGACGTAAGTTCTCTTTGCGTGTTCTACAGAATTTATAATGGGGAGTGCTCCGTTGAACTTTTTAACCTTATCCCAGCTGCCAAGTTCCATCACCGCACGCAAAAGTAGTTTCCACCAACATCACCTCGATAGTTGGTGCTCCAACACCGTGCGATTTAAGCGGTATTCCTTGCCCCGTACGTGCAAAATTTGGAATGGGCTGACGGCTGGGGTTTTTCCAACTGGCTACGATATGGTACCTTTAAGAAGCGAGTGTACCATTTCTTGCAAGGCCGGCAACGCGCTAGCAGTCCCATCGGTGCTGTAGTTGTCCATGGGCGGCGGTGATCACTTACCATCAGGTGCACCGCATGCCGGTTTGTCGGTTTTAATAGATATATAAAAAAAATAAAAAATAATTGCGGCTAGCTCAGCATTAGTCGATATGATAATAATTATTTATAAATAATAAACTTAATGAGATTCAAAATATAAAACTTTATTTCGGCGCCGATCTTATAAAGTCGGCTTTGACAGCTATATGCCTCTGGAACTTAGTCAACAGTGGCGCCAACTGGTGAGCAAAGAAACGATAGTCCCCATTATGTCATGTTTGGTTTTGGAATCACAGTTTAACAAGGCAACTAATTTTATCTTTTTGACATTAGCTTGGTGAAAAACTGGTAATTACCACCATTATCGCGCTAGTTGACATATAGAAATGGATCGCTCAGGATGCCAATAACTACGTGTCATTGCTAGATACCAAAGCATGACTTGTTCATCGCTGTTCGATTGTTCTAGAATGGGACCAATTAGATAAATGGACAATTTACACCCGTCTGCGTCATTCTCCTTTGAAATGACAGAGAGGTAAACTGGAGAAACCTTACGTGTCGGGGTTTGAGTTTCACGTGTTGTTACATTCATTAGTGGTCACGTGAATGGAATTACTTAGGCGATGGCTCGCGAATTGCAAGGTCGCTATTCGACAACGTCCAAGAGATATGGCATATAAAAAATACGATATAAACGGTTTACTTACCGTTATAAACTGTGGTACTGGTTTTAATAATGAATTAAATCGGTTATGGTTATGGTATAGTTTTTATAAATTATATTATGTCTCGCGAGTTTAAATTTATATCACACTAGCTGTTGCCCGCGTCTCCGTCGGCGATGACTTCACTTATCCCTATCCCGCGGGAACTATGTCATATTCCGGAATAAAACTATCATATGTCCTTTCACGGGACTGTAACTATTACTATACCAAATTTCAATAAAATTGGTTCAGCCGTTTTGCCATGAAAGAGCAAACAACATCCTAACTTACAAACTTTTCGCCTTTATAATATTAGTAAGATAAGATCATTTGGAATATGACATTCTTATTTTTTTTTTAGTATACATGCGATGCGACACATGCGGTGGCGTAGCTACCTAGGGGCAGTGCCCCGGGGTCCTCAAGCTCAGAGGGCCCTCGAATCCTTACCAGAAAATCTCGATCGAACTATTATTACTAAAACGTAACCATTTTAGATAGTAGTGGGGCCCCATTTTTTTATTTGCACCAGGGCCCTTGGTTACCTAGCTACGCCACTGGACACATGATTAATAACGGAGCACGAAATCTAATGTTAAATGAGACTTGAGTGCTAGATTCAGGAAGTTTATTTATGGAGTGTATAATATAACTAGGATTGTATCGTTATAATTTAAGATAACACTAGTATTTGCATTCCGTTCCTGTGTAGTCTCAGCAGTGTATAAATGGGTGCATCGTATCGCTCATTTGTTTAGTGCAAACAAGGTCTCTATTGCAGCAGGTGTTTTGTTTAGTGTGAAGCTCCCATCGTCTGTATTTCCGGACAGATACAACCTAGGGCTCTTCAAGGCTAGAGTGAATAGGCTATTACTGAACCAGTGAGTTACACCTTTGGCCTCATCTGCACCTTCCACCAAGTGAGATAGAGGTCAATCACTGGTCAGTTTGTAGTAAAAAAAAAAAGCACTCCAGGGGGCTTACCATGACGTCTTAATGCAATTCAATTCAGATTCAGTTTAGGTTCGCTCACTGTCAGATCCATACTAAAAATGACAGGTAAAACCTGAATTGACTCAGAATTAAACCGCATTAAGATGTCATGGTACAGATTTTTCATCGTAGCTTTGAAATGAAATTCATGTCTCCCCTTTGACGCCGCCCAATTTGATCAAAAATTACAGACGTGTTAAAAATTTAACCCAATCACCTTGCTGTAATATTCCGGAATAATCCTCAGCCTTGTAATAATATATGTCGCTCAAGTCAGATTCGAGTCTGGCTTTCGCATAACTGCGATATCGCTACGTAGTGTGGAATAAGGACACAGGCAAGTTGTTGACCCTCGCGGATATCATATGAGCCGCTGGTTCGTGTAACCATGCGTTTCCAGAATATAAAAACTGAGTTTCTAAACAATTTCTGCTCATGAATGGCGGTTTTTTAAGCTGCAAGTTTGAACGGAACTGTCAATTCGTAGATCTTTCAGAAATTAATTTTGAATAAGGACTTTGAAGAGAAAAGAAAGACAAAAAAACATTATTTATTTACCAATACATAAAATACTTAAAATTAAAATTTGTAAAGAGAAGGACTTTGAAAATGATCCCGCAGAGGGTTCGAAACGCGCTAGTGTTTGTGTGGTGTAAGGGATAATTAAGTTTGTGGAGGGAGGGATTACACGAAAAACATATATTTCGCACAGGGTTGGTTATCTTGCAGGTGAGTAGCGGAGTAGGAAGGTAAATATTTTTTGTTCATTGAAAAGTAGGACTCAGCAGAACAGCTGGTTTTCAGTAGGTACCCACCTTTAGTAGGAAGTGCTAGCATGGCTGACAATTACATTACAGTACGATAGTATTTAAAAAGACCTTCGGGTCTGTCTTGCTGTCTCGCTTACTCTTATGGTTTTGATAGTTGAATCGATAGATCGTACCCGAAACCCAAAGGTTGTTCTTGCAACTCACGGAGTGTACCTACGTCTATATTTATTTACATACAAATTGAGTTACTTACTTAAGTATGGATAACATAAAGCAACTAAGGTTACTGAAATAGATTAACAAATTGCATATCTACATAAAGATCATAGAACTGAAGGCCATTGGGGACGTAAGGTATAATCATAGGTATAATCATACTAACTAGACTGGTGATAGCCGGTAGGTTTCCTGCAGTAGGACGAACGATTTGGTAAAGATCACGGGAACCTATTGCTTACATACATACATACATAAATCACGTCTATATCCCTTACGGGGTAAGCAGAGCCTAAGGTGACAAGACCTAAAGACCACGTTTAGCATGATTGTGGGCGTATGGACGGAAAGGGGAATCAAAACAGTTATGGGCTGCTAGTCACATCGCCTATATACTTAACATGATCCCTAAGATTTTCACCCAATCCCTCGATCGGCTTTTACCATCGGCGCGGGAAGAGAAGCAACTGGTACATTCCATGTTTTTTCTTTGCTCCCAGACCAGCGTGAAAGTAATACCTATCTAAAATAAATGACATTATATCATAATACAGATACTGTATATTTCTTTTGTCTTAAGCTAAGTTCTTAGAATATTGCTTGCTGTGGTATAAAACCGAGCCTTCCCGGCTTTCGTCCAGCAGTTGATGTCTTCTGGTTGATATATAGCGATGCAGACGATGACAGCGTGTTACAGCAAGCAGCTTCTGTAAAAAAAATACCTTTCAATATGTGTACAGCCAAAATATCAGAGGACTCTGGTAATTTCATGTGGATATGCATAGGTCTGTCTGACGCATTTGGTATCACAATAGCATTCAACTTTTCACTCTGTCAAACGATACAGAATAAGCGTAGAATGAGATGGAAAACGCGATCGCGGGCGTTGGCGCGTTTCACAATAAGATCTCTGGAGCCTTAATGGAAAGTCTCAGGCCCAAGATACTCTAAAGTGGAACATAACTCTTAATTACAAATGTCCCTTTAAAACACCTAGCATGGTGACCCTAGGATGAGCCTGAGTGGGTAGCGCGGCCGCAAACGTCTCCTTTTAAGTGTCCGCAGTAGTCGACGGATATGGTGTCCCTTGTTAAAATTTCAAACGCGCTTGTACGCCAGATTAGGGACGCCACACTTAGGAATTTGGTCTAAGTGTTGCATATAAAGTGTTAAAATTCCGTTGCAAATGTCTATCGAGATTGCAATATGTTGTGCTAGTAAGGCATGGGTGCTAATATGATACTTAGAGCCTGTTTAACCATTTTTTGTTAAGTTCCAGTTATATTAAGTGCCAGTTATCTATGTTTCCGTCTCTATTTATTACTAAGCAGACAGAGTCAGCATTAGTGTAAGAAATAAGTGGAATTACTGGCATATAAAGTATTCTATCTTAACCCAATCCTCTAGTGCTGCGGGCGTCCATGGGTGGTGCTCACTTACCATCAGGTGACCCACTTGCTCGTTTGCCTTCCTTGTACTTATAAAAAAATGATTGCAGCTTCCATACCGAGTTCGACTCAACAGGATCATCATAACTAGCTTCTGCCCGCGACTTCGTCTGCGTAGAATTATACATATAAACCTTTAAACCCAAAACAACAAACCCCATCAAAATCCATTGCGTAGTTTTAAAGATCTAAGCATACATAGGGAGAGACAGACAGCGGAAAGCGACTTTGTTTTATACTGTGTACCTAGTGATGAAGATGACAGTCATTCAACCTTTAGTGGGGGTAAATTAAATAAACTGTTAAATTGGAACGACAGAAGCATTTGTATGAAACTGTTTTCATGGTGGGTATTTGAAACATTGCCATGTTCTAAATTGTGCAATTATTTCTTCGCTTTGCCAATTAGAGATACAGTAATTTGTAATTGTGGCAATGTTGTCTGCGGTGTCAATCTAATGAAAAAGAGGTCTTAATGTGTTAATAAACCAGTTGACCTATAAACAAAATGGCGCGCGTCTGTCCAATGTTTGAAATTAAATTGGACAGTGGTGTGTATCTTTATAGGCTTGAGATAAGATCTAAAACCAATTTTTATCATTTCCATTGTTGTGTAACAACGATGGAAAACGAACGAGTTAAAGGTTCATATTCAATATGGCGGCCAACAAACGTTTTGACTAACCAAGTCAAATGAATTGGTTGTCAAACGCATAGGTGGGCTGAGTTAATCCAAAAGTTAACTTCGTTAATTCGCTAGTAAAAAAAATTAACTTCTAAAATCGGTAGAGCGTTAAATTTTCGAAAATTAAACGCAAGTTAGTTAACCGTTAAAAGTTAACCAAAAAAACGAAAACAAGTAGAAAGAAAATTAAACACATACAAATTTGTTTATTTGGATAATAAAGTAGGTAGAATTATTTCTACCTACTAACAATCGTAATTTTGCGTTAGACGCATGTTCCCCTTCATATAAAAATTAAAAAATTAAAATTGACATCTAATCCATGAGCACTAATGAACTAACGGGCAAAAGTTAACGGAAGTTAGTAAAAACGTTAACATTTTTCAAAGTTAACTTAAAAGTTAACCTGTTAAGCAGATTGTTAACTTCGTTAATTAACGATTAACGGATTAACAAGTTCATGCCCACCTTTGGTCAAGCGATACATTTTTCAAACGTTAGTCGTTCGAATGTTAGTGGACCCCATCGTAATTAGGCTTAAGTAAAAGCAAATTTAATTTTGTAAAGATATAAAAGTGTATTTGAATTAATAATTAACCGCAATACAATAGGTTAATGACAGCGCTCAATTAATGACAATGGGTATTAAAATTTCCTCAAATGACGTCCGTAGCATTTCGTTTGCGTACAGTGGCATGTTTCCATGTAATGAAGCGAATGAATCAAACGTCAACGTTAAAATTATTAATGAAAATTACCGAGGCTGGTTTAAAAATAGTTGTACTTAGGCACTCGGCTCTCAATTTTCTACCAACAAAATGCTATGCGAATTAGCAGTTACGTAGTTATGCAATTATGTACCATTATTCCGTTAATTTTAAAGTGCAGCGTAAAATGTTACACTGTTGTGTAATAAGCTAAACTTGCGAATGTATTAGCCACTCCCAAAATATACTGACGAGCAAAAATAATACAGCTTTGTATGGAAAGTAACCCGTTATTTTTGCACGGTACCAGTGTGTAATGCTAATGGCCAACGGTATCTTTAGGTAATATTGCAAATTATTGTTATATTTTCTTAATGAACGATTAGATTGTGTTTCAAAGATGAGCCATACGAATAAATAGGTAAATAAATTAGTCAGCAGAAGCGGTAGCGGGTTGCTCTGAGCCTCGAGTGTAAATTCTGAGACAATAATGCACTTAGCGACAAGCGAGACTATCTGAGAGAGCAGGGGCACGATTATTGAAAGCAAATATGTGAAAATACCACTCGAAAGCGGTGAAAAGTCGTGCTGAATTTGAAATACAAGTAGCTTAGAACAAAATTACAGCTCTCATTAATCTTTTGAACTAGTTAAAATTTTTATAGTTTTGAAGATTTAAAGCAGGGTTTTACCACTCTCGAGTCGTATTAGAGTGATGTGCTTTGTAAAATCGGGCCTCAGAGCTATGCATGAATTAATCCCCTCAAACGCCAAATGGGATCAAATTTGAATCAATATTCTGAATGATTCTTGGTATACCTCACTTTGTAATCAGTGGTCTCATGAAGACATTTTCAGTACGAATAGTGACTGACGTTGTTGACAGTTGCCAAAGACGTCAGCAATTAGTCAGTAAATTTTGATACAATTCGTACAGTAAAGGACGCACGCGCATGATCCTTCCGTTACTGCGCTAGGAACGGACATTGAGGTCAAAGCGATAAATAATTACGGACAAAACGCGACATTGTATAAGTTACCTACTGACCGAATTTTAACTGTTTTATTTATAGAAAAGGGGTATAATAAATGAGGAATGGGGTCACCCGGTGGTTACTATTGAATCAGTCGTTACTCGCTTCGTCTACGGACAAGAGATGGCGCTGTTTTCAATGATTGATACTCAGAAAATAATCGACACAAGTTTGAAAAGCCGTAGTCACACGTTACATAGAACGTTACATGAGATACCTACCATAACACAATGTAACGCGTGACTACGGCTTTTCAAACATGTGTCTCTACACTACACAGTGTTGATTGTGTACTATATATACTACTAGCTGCCCGCAACTTTCGCTAATCGCTATCCCGCAGGAATTACGCAATTTTCCGGGATAAAAAGTAGCCTATAGTTTATTCCAGAATATAATCTATGTTCCAAATTTCATCCAGATCTATCCAGCCGTTGTGGCGTGAAAGAGTAACAAACATCCATACTTACAAACTTTCGCGTTTATAAGATTAGTAGGATATCTTAGGACATTATTGTCAACTTGTTTCGTACTTTTTCAGCGTCGTTTTTTGTCGTAGTTGGGTTTTATATCTCGGACTGTACGACCTTTACGTCATCTGATGCCGTTGACAGATAGCTCCAGTGTTTTGACAGCGCGTGACGCAACGCGATAAGAGCCAATCACTCGCCTAATCTATGAGATCCGTTCATTAGAACGACCTGGCGGCGGGCTCTGATTGGCCGAATGGGAATAGACCAATGAGGAATCGAGGACTGTTTTTTTTATGCGAAACAGGCATGCGTTTCATTACAATCACGCTCTTAAGCATAAATGTGATCTAGGGTGGAACACGCTTGCCTAACGCGTAAATCGAGGGCATAAATATCGAGCCATCGTGTCAAATATATATATATATATGTCACCGACTTTATTGTTTGTGTCATAGAGGCTAGATGTTTGTGACCAAATCGGTAATACAAAATGAATGTTTGACACATATCTTCCCTAAACTAATTTTATGCTTTTAAAATAAGCAGAAGTCTTTTTTTTACTTTTATGTTAGCTCATTTTTTTGGCTTCACATGGTCATCGCTTAACATAATAATTATAACAAAGAATAATATGTTTTATTAGAAAATTTGATACTTAAATACAGATAATTTTAACAACTGGGTTAATGTAGTATACGTATATCTATTATTTAGCGTTAACTAAGTTACAATCAAGTATTTTGTATTACCAATTTGAATTCAACCTGTAGATGTTTTTGACGTCTTGGTGACGTACATATGGGGTAGACAAAGCCTAAGGTAAAATAACCTTAATACCACGTTTAGCATGATGGCGTCTAGCACGCGTAGCTGTCATTTTTGCTCCCACGACATCCTGGGAACAAGTGGTATACTCCGAAATTCGAAATTCGAAATTCGTCGGTATGTCAATGTGTCAGAAACCTCCAGTTTATATTTATGCTTAATTTAATGTTTTTGCGACGGTTAGCTGAATTGATTCGAGAAGACGCATAATTGGCATCAATTACTTTTGATTACATTCCTGCTTTCCATTCAGAAATTGTAATTGGAACCATGTTCTGTGAACTGTCATTGTTAGTTACAGTGGCTTCACACGTATTATGCAATGGTGGTAAACAAGTAAATTTAATTGAGATATCCTTTGTCTAGGACATAACTATAACTACTGAACTGTAATAATTGTTCCATGTTGGAGTATAAAAGTCTCCATACCGTTAACCTGACTTTGATAATTTTAGGGCTACTTACTTTGACCGTTTAAAAACACAAACATACGTTAAAGGCTTTCAGTGCGAAAAACGTTCAATGTTCGTTCAAAAAATGATCATTTCAGCGCAGACTTTTTAAATTTGTCTACAAACTTTAAAATTAAAGAAAAATTACAGTACGACCAATGCGCAAACACTATTTTGCATAAAGTCATTATTCTTATCTCCTTCGCTGAATAAATGTCAAGAAGATAAAAAGTTTAAATTGATACTGGTTGGTCTGGATGTAATAAACGAGTGCGTATGGTAATTTGAACGACATTTTTCTTTCTCAAACAATTTTAAAGGCTTCATTTAAGAATACATTCGCGAAAATACGAGTTGCTCTTACACAATAGTCTTTTTAGGTTAATTCAATTACCATCGCACTTGCTTTCGCTATTTCTAATTAATGTATGTGACCTTGTGAGCGTCTTTCACATCTTTTTTTGGTCTACAGTTAACCATAAATTTAATAGCAATTTGATTAAAAATGAGTCGACCTTATTACAATAGGTCAACGAAATGTAGATCTCGTAACATATCACATCAGAAAAAAACGAGTTTAATTGTTATATTAGCTTCTAAGTAGTGAAGGTTAAATATCCGTTAAAAAGTAAGTAAGTAAGTAAGTAAGTAAGTAAATGCTTTATTGTACAAATATAGAGAAGTAGAGACAAATCACAAAAAAAGACCAAAAAAAAAAAGAAAGAAAAGAAAAGTGATATTGAACTTAAGGATGGTAAAACTATACCTTGGATGACAATTTATTTACTTTCACACTTGTGAAGTAAATAAACATGATTATATATTTAATTGGTATGATTTTATTTCTCTTGAGAACACGATTCAAAAACTGGAGAAAATGCCTAAATCTACTATTAAGTTAATGGTACACGTTTGTGGTTGTCTTGGTTGAAACAGTTGATGTACCTCGAATTAAGAAGTTCATAGAAACTGATTTACAATAGCGATGGCGATTTTAGATGTCTAATAAGGCCTCAGGATTCAGCCTCATTAAAATTCATATTAGCTAATTTAGATTAACATTGCATAATCGGAGATTTACGAGGCAGAGTAGACGTGTTTATTTTGATTTAGAAAGGTCACATAATAAATGCTTAAATACTAGAATTAATGCTTTGATATTATTTCTAGCTCAAGACTAAAAATCATAAACACCTTGGGATTTTATTATTAAACAAATCTCTGTCAATACAAATTTATTAATGATGATTTCAAAGATTTTAGACAAGCTAGGAGAACGAACAATTTGACGCTAGTACTAGCTCAGTTGTTGCAAACCTTTTTTGGTAGCCGTTCTTTTGCATTTTTTTAAAGTTACAAAATTGTAAACTAAAACACTGTAACTACAGTCCCTGTAACTTTAATCAGTCCTTGATAAAGTTTAGTAAGCGTGAATAGGTAATCGTTAATGTAATAATACATTAGTTACGGCATTTAATGTTATCAACCATATATTTATATTGATTTTAAACTGAGTAACAATAAACATGATCGTTGTACTCGATTATAAATTATAACAATGGTAAATTACCGGGCCTAATCGCAAATAAAGCATTTTATGACGTATGAAAGAAAGTCAAGTGTTGTGGATGCTTTTCCGTAGCTATTTAGTTCAACTAGATGTGATTGATAGGGGATTTCCTTGAAATGCCGACCACTTTATATCGAATTTCATTTCATCGAAAACGAGTCATGGAATATTCAGTTCTCATATTCTCTTTTCAAGTAATATGGTTTCATTGACTATTCATTACGAAGTTTTGCAATTATTAGAACCACGTTCCAAGGATTATTATTTGCTTGAGAATACATACATGAAGTAATAATAAAACAAGTAATGAAGTTATGCAAAATAAACAATTTATTAAGTAACATTTCTACTGTCTAAAAATCGGTGACTTAATAATACTTGATATAATTGTTCGACGTAATGAATTGTCGACGAAATGAAATTACGTGAAACGTTGACTTTGAACTAATATTCGATGAAAACCGATGAAACCGGTAGTTTTTCAGTTTCTAACAGATATACAGACATACGCAGCAGAGGACCTTGTTTTATAATAGGGGGTCATCCATAAAATACGTCACGCATTTAGGAGGGGAGGGGTCTGGAAATTTGTGATTATTATTATTACTATGGGCCTATTGGGTCCTACTGCTTAGCAAAGGCCTCTCGGTACGTGTCCTGTCCTTTGAGAAGGTGTCCAACTCGTCCCGGCATCGCCGTCTAGGTTTGCCGGGCCGCCGCTTTGAGAACTTGTGATACACAAACAAAATAATTAAAGTCCTCATAGTAAACCTTGTGACAAATAGGGGGTTAAGAAATGATGACGTTGGTGTGACGTACTTTATGGACAGCCCCTAGGTAGTATATTAAAGTATATTACACTTTTAGTACAAGTGTATCGGCGTTACCTTGATAAAGAAAATTCTTATCTTGTTTTATACATACAGCATATCTCACACCAATATATTCGAACTTTACCCACCACTTTTTTCGAGCGAAGAATTTGAACTCGGAACTGTTGAAATGTTTAAAAATGACAGTCCGAATTGTTTTGCTTTTTTATGAACAACCAAAGGTACGCTCGAGGTCAGTGGACGTACCAAAACATTTTTCCGGTTCTAGTTGCGGTCTTAAATGTTTTGTCTGTGTCTGGTGTAGGAAAATGTCAGAGTGACAGATAGAGATAGCATAATTAAAAATTTCCGCCTATACTCGCACAATCGTGCTAAACGTGGCCTTTAGCTTTTGTTACCTTACTGCTCTGTCTACCCCGTAAGGTAATTTATGTATGTATGTATGTATAATTTTTAACGATTTTTGAATGTAATCAATCACGTCTTTATCCCTTACGGGGTAGACAGAACGTAAAAAAGTCGTAAAGGCCACGTTTAGCATTAGGTGGAAAGGGGAATGAAAACAGAGGAGGCAATGATTCCTAAGATACATTATAAGATTCTATTTTAATGTATAACATTTTTCTAACTTTCTATTGCATTTTATAAACAAAAGATTGTTAATCGTAACCGGACATAAAGTATTAACTTGTCTTTCGACAGGTTATCGATGCTTATCGGTCTACTAAGCCAGTTAGAGATATACTATTTTTACACTTCGGCGGTCACGTACGTCTTTGTCATGGTGTAATATATGCTAATGTTTCTTGTGTCGTGTGAAAAACTCCATCATTAAACTTTTATTTATTGCTACTAGCTGACCCGATAGACGTTGCACACATACATTCACAAACATACCTTCACGCCTCTTTGCCATACAGGTAGGCAGATGCTACTTTGTTTCATTTGCTACGACCGTGACATACTTCTTTCGCTTCATCCAGATTCATATTTATTATGCTTATCGGTTTCGGGTACTCTTGACCTAACCTTTTTTTAAAACGACCCCAATTTCATGAAACATCCGTCTAGGCCTTCCCCTCCTAACGCACCCATTCACACTCCACAATATATCAGTATAGTTAATCTTCTTTCATCCATCCTCTCTACGTGACCAAACTAACTAAGCACACTTTTTTATCCTAGTCACTACTAAACTTTCACACTAGCACGTCCCCTTACCACTTTATTCCACACATACACACGTCCTGTTAACTTCTTCTTTTTCTTCTTGCAGTGCCATCTCCTATTTCCGGAGGTCGGCAATCATTAAAGCTATCTTGACTTAGGAGATTCTCGGAACAGGAATTTAGTACTCATCCTTATCCAACGTCCCTACATTCTTGAGCCATGAGCCGTCTTAGGCCAGGTTCTCTATTGCCCTGAATCTTACTCTATGCGTAAGCTTTATCTTAACTACTTCTTCTTCTTATTAGTGGCGTATCAAGTCGTTATAGCGACGACAACTTCGCCAGAGTAAGTAACAAAAATATAATAAAAAAATCTTGTGACAAAATGTTGGCAACGTTGTACGTGCCGTGTGTTGTCAAAGAGCCCCTCCCCCCTGTCGAGCTCTTAGCCAACGGTCAATGATATCCCTCAGAAACTGCCAGGAAATCATTAGCCGTTGCCCAGGGTGCACCGGACCAAGCACTGCTCTTCTTCCCGGACGGATCCAAAAATGAACCGCAGCTCTTGACCACACGTGGAGGTAAACCGACTCGCACCCCTATCCTAACTATGAATATTAAAGAATGCGTCTCGGTTTTAAACGATATTTTCAGCGCGCCTTCTGTCAAATAAATACGTGATACTATGGTTTACGTTCTAGTACAAAAAGTTGCTACCTTGGCTACAGAAGAAAATGAAAGTTTGTGACGTTCTCTTGTCAAATGTTTTTCTTCTTCGTTTTGGCGCTTTTTTTTGTCAACAAAGTCAATAAACGTACAAGTGCCTATCGAGGTAAATTTCAATGAGAAATGCTAATCAATGTTTTCACCAGTTTCTGTGGACATCAATGGCAGAACATTCCAAATTTTGGAGGAATCGATCGAATTCGTTAATACTTAGTATTACTCTTGTCAAATGTTTTCTATTTTATTGTGGCGCTTTTTTCTTGTGTCAACAAAGCCAATAACCGTACAAGTGCCAATCGAGATAAGTCTTGATGAGAAATGCCCATCAACTTTTTCACCAATGTCTGTGGACGTCAATGGCAGAGCGTTCCGAATTCTCGAGGAATCCATCAAATCCGTTAATACCCGCGAATATATTACCATTAATAAACATTAGCAATTCTGTTTTTGGAAACGTCGCTTATAGGTACCCTGTTATTCGGCTTTATGCAAATGTCCCGTGAATGTACGTCGCCGCCATTATTTCGGAATCAAAGAGATTTCACGCGCCGGTTGTTGGTATCATTTGGGTTCCGATGCGTTACTATTGGTTTTGTGGCGACTGTATTGAATGTATACAGCGTGTAAGTTATTGGTTTTAAATATTTAAATGGTAGTTAGTAAAAATTACGACGAAATATCACTACATAGTATAAAACAAAGTCGCTTTCTGCCGTCTGTCTGTCCATAAATATGCTTAGATCTTTAAAACTGCGCCACGGATTTTGATGCGATTTTTTTAATAGATAGAGTGATTCAAGAGGAAGGTTTATACATATGTATAATTATACGCTGACGAAGTTGCGGGCAGAAGCTAGTTTGCTGTATATAAAATAACTAGAATTATGCATATAAATGCATATAAAAACAAAAAGCGACTATGTATTTATTATAACTCTTCATTGTACATAAAACACATTCAGTTAATTTATTGCTTAGTATCAATTATTATATCTTTTAATGAAATCATAACGGTTAGAAACTATAACAGACGGTTAAAGAGCATTGTACCCATTCTGTTTGTTTTATGAACATAGTTTTATGCCCGTATAATGTAGTCGTACGCGCATAAATGAGATGTGGGCGTGCACACATCGATACGTGTGACACAACACTAATTGATTGTTGGTGTGTGCGTGTCATATTGTTCGACTTATATAAGGTGGTCCTAGATAAGTGACAGTAGAATATATTTTAGGCCATTTACTTTATACTTTTATGAAATTGATATTTTTTAAAGACCTGCTCGTCACTTTCAGTAAAAAATAAATTAGGTAAGGACCTTAAGTTTCTTTTGATAAGACTACCTAAACTATTTCTATCAGCTGTCCTTATTTGATTATAGACCGCTTAAATGAGTCCTCGCCCGCTCGTAAAAAAAAAATAATACAAACTTTATTTTGCTGACTGCTTGCATTGTCACACGTCCTACACAATGTGTACCAAATTTTAAGTCAATCGAACCAACCGTCGAAGAGTTCCCTCCTGCGGAGACGATCCTGGCCGGGTCACCAGAACACCACTACCAGATTATTGTATTGTCATGTGACTTACATAAGTGTGCAAAATAATCTACTTCTGATTTAAAACCATCCTGTGTAATGCTCATAAATGTGTGTGTTATTGTGTTGATGTGTGGCGCATGAGTCAAATTAGCGTGTAAATAATTGAACACTTTCTCTCCAATCGTTTGTGTATTGTTTTTGTTAGGTAACATCTTCTGATTGAATCTTTCATTTTTGTCTAAGTGCATCTTTTCTTCCATGCTGGTCTGAGAGCAAAGAATAAACATAGAATGTACCAGTTGCTTCTCTTCCCGCGCAGATGGTATAAGGCCATCGTGGGATTGCGTGAAAATCTTAGGGATCATGTTATATAGGCGATGTGGCTAGTAACCCATCACTGTTTTGATTCCCATTTCCTTCATGCGCCCCACAATCATGCTAAACGTGGTCTTTAGGTCTTGTTACCTTAGGCTCTGTCTACCCCGTAAGGGATAAAGACGTGATTTATGTATGTATGTATGTAAACTGGCTTAGTTTAATGCTAGTGATTGACATCAGATCAATCTGTATCTTGTCTATCTAGGATATCGAATCTACTATCTCTAAAATCTGCCGTAGGTATCTCATCAATCTTCTCTTCTGATGATCTCATTTCGATCAGTCTGTTGTAATTTATTTTACTTCAGATTAGGCCTGTTGTTTAGTTCTCATCTGAAATAAATAAGTAAATATGACGATTGAAAAATAAATACATATACTTAACATCCAAGACGCGAGAAATATCATTCCTATTTTTAAACGACTGGGGATCCAACACGGGACCTGAAGCTTCGCAGTCAGGTGTTCTACCCACTAGGCTATTCGGTCTACCCCTATAGTATAACAATCGATCCCACGCCTATTGCACATTTATGCAGTGGCGGATTTGCAGTCTCGGCCGCCCTAGGCCCCAAGCCATCAGCCGCCCCTTTCTCAGCATCCACCATATAGACTACATAATGAAATTATTTTATGGTCAACTTTTTTTGACACGATTGTGGCCGCCCCTAAATCTAGCCGCCCTAGGCCCGGGCCTACCGGGCCTTAGGGTAAATCCGCCACTGCATTTATGAACGACCAATACGAAGTTACCGATCTATCTTGTAGGGCGCTGACCTAAGCTGCGATTCCCCGCCTATGGTCACCACTCGAGAACTATCCTACCATTAGAAACTTAAAATTATTCTGGCAATTTTCAGCTACTTTTTTAAAGGTTATTCGTACCCAAAGGTTAAAAGCGGGACCGTATTACCAAGACTCCACTGCCCAACTGTCTGTATGTCTGTCTGTCAACAAGCTGTATCTTATGAACATGATATATTTCTGCTGCCGCTATAACAAAAAATACTAAAAAAATCTAACTATCTTTATGTCTGTCTGTCTAAGTGACCAATATAAACTGACTACACACTGCCTATATCTTGCTTAAAAGTTAAGACTAAGAGTCTGGCTCACACTTGGCCTGGTTTTATTTAAAATCAAGTAACCCACTATGCTCCATATACTTTTGTCAACCACAATTAAAACCCTGAAACACGTGGGTGGGTTCAGTGAAACTAATTCGATTCAACCACCTGCTGAATTCCGTGTGAATTTGAAGAGTGTATTACGTGATATAGCGGCGAGTTCTCCCCGAGTTACAGCGGTAGCACCGCAGGAATCAGTTCGCCACTGCCGTACAAATCAATTTGTAAAATATCATCCATAAAGCGTACAACCATTGTTTTGTCAGCTTGTTTACAAGCTTTCTTAAGGCATTGTTTCCATTGCAGCAACGACGTTTTAAATGGCCGGCGTGGGTAAGCGTCGGCGCAATTTGTCGCACTCTAAAAAGTTGTTAATAATCGCTCTTCTTTTCATATTTTACGTAAGTTATAAGTCAGCACCACTTGCTATGTTGCGAGACAATTGAGGCCCAAAGTTATAAGTGAGCACCATTACCTATGTTGTATAAATTGGTCTCTACTTAACTTAATTTGGTATAATAAATCGATTTGGATGGAAATTACACAGCTAAGTTAGATATGACCTAGGCGTAGCCAGTGATAATAGACGTGGACAATTAGGCAGTGAACTATGTAAGTAAGGTCAAGTTGGGGTACGTATACATAAAGTTTAAATTCATAACTTGACGACGTGGTTGACTTAGTTGGCAGTGACCCTACCTGTGAAGCAAGCGTCCCGGGTTCGAATCCTGGTAAGGGCATATATATCTGTGTGATGAGCAAGAATATTTTGTTTCCTGAGTCATGCATGTCTCTATCTATTTAAGTATGTAGTTCTCTATGTATGTATATCATTGTCTAGTACCCATAACACAAGCCTTACTAGCGCTTACTTTGGGACTAGGTAAATTTGTGTGAATTGTTCCCTATTATTTATTTACTTAGTTATTTATAATAGGTCATAACACATAAATGGTTCAAAATAATTGCATTTTTCTTAGAAATGGCGGCTTAGGTTTGTTATAAAATAAACCTAACTTAATGTTGCTAGCTGAATCGATTTTCGCTCATTCCCTCGAAGGGATTGTATCATCTGCGCGAGAAGGAGAAGCAACTGGTACATTCTATGCTTTTTCTTTGCTCCCAGACCATTAGAGTTATTACCTAACTCGCTCGCAATCGCCATCTTGTTCATTTTGACAGTTCTTGTTGTCATCCCATACATGAACTGTCGAAATGAACACGATGGCGCTTGCGAGCGAGATAGGTAATAAGCCTACAGCATGGAAGTACCTAATACTTAAAAAAGTTATTATTATTTAAGTAGGATAAATTATAAATATTAAATCTCGCGTGACTCAAGGCAAGTGATGGCAATGCAGTGCAGTGTCATTCATAGTTATTTTATATTATTGACAACCTTCGATCATGCGATGTTGTTACTGGAAAAATTATGTTATTTAATTGAGAGGAATTAACCAATAGTGGTAATATGGGCTATCCGATTCTGCAACGCATTTATTTATTTCATTATATAATTTTACCGCAACATGGTTAAAACCTCGCTCTAATATTCAACTAATGATAAGGATAACATATAATATACTGACACTAGGATTGCCACCTTTTTTTAGAGGTAAAATAGTATTTTTTTAGTGTAGGTATTGGGAAATTTAAGAAAAAAATAGTACACATTTTTTTTGTAATTATTTGTTTTTCCATGACACCAAAACTAAAACCAAACCAAAGACGTGAATGCGTTTCGTTTTGAAATTCTCAACGCTGAGTTGTGGGTGCGTTTCTGTCACGTTAATTAAATAAACCGCGAAAACCGAATTACCGATGAAAATATAGTATTATTCGTAATATATTATTTTTCTATAACATATAGGACAATATGCTGAAATATAGCACAAATTTATATACCTAATTATAAAGATATTTCGAAGAGGCTAATGGACGCTACGGGTGACTGCAGAGCTGGCAGCTTCTTTGGACAGCGTATTAGTATCGCTGTCCAAAGGGGGAATGCTGCCAGCGTCTGTGGTACTATGCGACAGGGGGCCCCTCCTTTTTTAAATATTTTATTTTAAGATTACTTTTAGTTACGTTTTTAATTCGTTTTTAATTTAATAGTTTACTATTAATAATAAAAACTTCATACCTAATATAGTACGGGTGGCAACCTTGACACGCCTTTTTCCCGTAGGGATAGGCAGAGACCTGTGCCTTTAATTTTTACTCCCAAATATTATGTTAGTAAGTATGATTATGACTCATCATTACCGAGGTTAATCTTTAATAATATTGTGTAATTTAATTATACACATTTATCGAATCTTATCGAGTAAAAATGCCTCGTACGATTATCTATGAAAACGAAATATTCTATATTTACTTATTAAATTGGAATAAATGATTGATAACGGTCTTCATAATTGATTCGCTTTTAATTGTAAGAGTTCGTTTGTGTAAAATTTTATCCAACAGAAATGGGAATCAACCAATCAGGAATGCCTTTTTGGCGGATTGGCCGATCTCGCGCATGAATGAGGGTATAAGCGGGTATTTCTGACAAAATATTTTGATAATCAAAGTCATGGGACCAAGGGGCAGGTGTACACGCCGGGCACTACACATCAAATTCGTTCAACCTTCGATACAACTGTACAAGCCGACCTAGCCCATCAAGGCAGAACAAAATGGTATTCCGCTGTGTTTTCTTGTATTCGACTTTGGCTTTATTTATGAGGTAAGTGGAGGGAGTAAAGGTCTTGCGCCCAGAATTGCTTATAAATAAATAAGTAAAATATTATTTACTCACAAATACACAACTTTTAGTACGTTCAACTTAAAATTAGGATGTACCTAATGAAGAAGAGAACTCAGCGGAACTGCTGGTTTTCAGCCCTCACCTTTGAAGTAGGAAGTCTAGTTATTAGGATCTCATCGCGTCTCATCGCTTATGCTCGGCGAGCTGTAAATTTTAACGTCGAATAGCAATCAACCTCGGATATTGCTTAGGCTCGCGTGCCAATCTCGAATAGAGGCCCTGATGTCACCGTTCGGACACAAATGTCAGCTAGTTTAGTACCAACCAGGAATAAAGTACACCAATATGTGCATGACTGAAGCCGTAATATGACGTCGCATCAACGCCAGATGTTATGTACTGAATCCGCATTCCTTCAGAGATGACTGATATCATCCGCGTGATACATTAGCGCTTCCAAGGCGTAACAACGAAAAGCTTTAACTCCAACCATCTGTATCACCAAAATTCAACCGAACACCTTGAAATCAAGGTCCTGTTTTGAACGTGGTATGAAGGTGATGTAAGACTGTGGTGTTGTGAGATGATTGTAATTACACAACGTCTCGGCGTGACGGTAAGAGAGCAAACATTTGAGCAAATGTTTGCTGATGATTTTCAAGTTCAATTTCAGTGTTTTGTTGTGCGTCTAGTGATCACATGTTGCATAGCATGTCATATAACAACTGCTGATACATAGATACTTATATCTACTTACATTTTAGTACCTATTAATGGCAACCAAATTTCTAGGATTCTTTTGAAAAGCCCGTCAATGCTATGGAGAATGGAATGCAATTGTACAGGGTAGACATAAGCCTACGACAAACCACGGGATCGAAACGCTTCGGAGCGTATCTCACTTGTATAGACGTTCAGCCTTTAGTGTTAGTTTTCTATCGCAGAAACGTCACATAGGTACTAAGATAATTCAAAATTCAAAATTTCTTGCACCGCAAGAAGCTTGGCAGAAAGTCATTTTTTAATAGTTGGTTGTCGCTGCGTACCGCCAGAAGGCGCTGCCTGCTTACATAGTTTTTTTTAAGTAATTGAGACGTTAACGTGAACGGATTCGAGACATTTCTTTGTCAAAAATTTACACTAGAGGTAGATAGCGAAGCGACGAGGCAGAGAAAAGCTGGTGGATACTGAAATAGTTTATTGTTACAAAACAACGCTATTAATATTGTGTTGACTGGAGATTAAGTTCTATATATAGACGATCTTGTGTAACCAGTGGCAGATAATTCTATATTCAGCACAAGGAAAACTGTTAATAATTATTATATCCTCGATGTAATTCTAACTGGCGTAGCGCAGCCGAATGAAGGGTCATGATACAATACAATACAATACAATACAAATACTCTTTATTGAACACCACAAATCAGTACAAAACAATACAGAAACAAAGAACAAAGTAGACAATAGGCGGTCTTATCGCTTAATAGCGATCTCTTCCAGACGATTTTAGTTAGTAACGTAAATTTCAATTACAATTTAAGTTTTAACAGTCCAAGACCAGAGGACTGGGGGCTACTCTGAAGTTTGTATCGTACCGTCCCTTTCACTCTCAAATTAATGAATGTTAGTGTGAGCGAAATGACACGAAACGAACTTCGAAAATTGAACTTTGGAGTAAAAGGAGCAAACAAGTATTCTTATACAACTTGGCGATGTTGCCAGTAGGTACACAACTCTCTCCCTATTGGCGGCTTTTGGGCACAATTTTTTTTTAGTATAATTCAGTTTTAGGTTTTAGATTAATCTTAAGCTGTGAATGTTTTTTTTTCTTAAATGGGTGGATCAACTTTTTCTTGTCAGCCGTTGCTATAGTTACGAATAATGGAAAATAGATGGAGTAGGCGACAATTTTATGAGTCATGTTATAGGCGATGCGGCTAGCGACCCATCACTATTATCTGATGATCTCCCTTTCCACCTGTACGCCCACAATCGTGCTAAGCGTGGCCTTTTGGTCTTATAACCATAGGCTCTGTCTTCCCCGTAAGGGATAAAGGCGCGATTCATGGAACAATATTTGAAAAAAAAAAGAAAAAAAATCTGGAACAGAGGCGAAGCTATATGTCGAGGAAAAAAACAGTGGAAAAGGAAGTTGTGCCTATTAGATGGAAATATATTAATTAACTTAATGATAATTAACGGTGTCGACTTACTTTCTTGCTTTGATGCTACTTAGAGACTACATTCTTTGACATAAAGTTGAAAAAATATTAAAATTTAAAAACAATAGAATGTGGATTGAGAATTAAAGTCAGGCAATTGGTTGTTTCAGATCTAGCTACATCGCCGCATGCAACGAAGTGTGAGGTAGCAACGGGGTCGGTCTCTCGGAACGCCTGTCCTCACATGCATGCTGACCGCCTGCCATGTAAATCTTATAAATGCCACAAATCTAAGTACCTATTGGTACTGTCCAACACACATTTCAAAAGCTTGTATTGAACGTTGATGAGTACATCAAGATTTTTTTTAGGGTTCCGTATAATTTTTTCCGTCAGTCCGCCAAGACCCCTTTCCTCAGAAACGCGTAGAGGTATAATGTTAAAATTAGTACCAAATACTGAGGTCTGCCGTCCCTTTCTAAGTCTACGCGATCAAATGACCGTTTATGTCGCATTTCCCATACATTCGCAAAGTCGAAAAATCTGTTTTTTTTTTGTAACCAATATAAAATGATCTCACACCGCCTACATTAGCTTAGGCGCGCGGCTCTGTTAACACTGGATTTATATTCACTTGCCAAATTTGTACGGAACTCTCGCCAAGTCCATCTCGCACTTGGCCGGTTTTCTCATAAAAGTAAAATTAGATCTTTCCCGCGTGAAGCTGCGGGTAAACGGATAGGCGCCCCAATTCTGGTCGCAGCATCGCATGCAGCGAGGTATGAGTAGGTAACTGGGTCGTGCTCGGAAGGCCTGTCTTTTATCGGAGTGGAGTATTAAGGTCTTCGCACATTAGACCAACTCCACGCCAATCCGACACCAACTCAACTCACACTCTCGATGAGTAGTCAACTAGTTGATCCACCCAATGGTCACTAGTGGGCAATGCGTTGTCAACGAGTGGACAACGCGGTGTCAACGAGTGGACGAACGCAGTCAACGAACAGTCAACGCAGTCAACGAACGCATAGTCGTTGCGTGGACGACGTGTGGTCATTGCGTGACAAACGTGTCGGGGTTGACCTTTAGTGTACGATGCGTAGGCCACTCATTGTACACTACTTTATAATCATTTTTTGAAATTAAACCTAGAACATATGACACAGGGCTTAAATTTCAACGTCTAGCATTGAGTCGAGTCGCCGTTGAGTTGTTTTAATGTGCGAAGACCTTTAGGCCAAAGGAGACCCGGGACGGTTATGTGGGACTCTCCTCCCTCTTTCTGAACGGAAAGGGCGGGGGAAGAATACCCATTAAAACCACTCTGGTGTTGCCCTCTTGCCCTGTTTTGGAAGGCACCGTTGGAACCCGAGGATTCGAGCCGACGACGCCCGCCGGCTGCTCCCGACTTTTGCCAGGGAAAGAGGAGTCGGAACGCTTCCTTCAGACTTGCAGGACCTTGCTATGCGAGAAGGGGATCCCCGTCCCCCGCCCGCTGGTCACAGCAGACAGAGCCTAGCGTATCAAAGCCCGTGGGCATACCCCGTAGCATGCTCGTGGGCGTACCTATAGGTGGAAAAGGGGATGAAAAAAGTGATTGATTCCCAAGATTATCGCCCATTCCCTCGATGGGCTTTCAACATCTGTGCGGGAAAAGAAGCTGCTTACTACAGTCACTGAAATGTACAGTCAAGGAATTAAATTTCATACCTACCACGGAACCACTTTATAGTAAGCGCCTTAACAATTTTCCTTGTTAAGAAATACGATGTCGCTATGAAGTTTTATGTGAAGAGGCTCCTCGATGGATCAGGAATAAAATTGTTTTCATTGAGCAGGCGCATGGCAATAAAATAAACAAATAGCATTTTAAAGTTAACAGTTACCAAAAAAGTTTGTATTTAAGATGTTTTATTTTTATTTTTTTTATTATGAACAAGGTTTAGGAGATCTTAGGTTGTAGAAGGTGCGAAGAGAAATTAGCTTGAGATCGTAATAATGGAATGAATTTATTTACAGGAAGGTTCTAAATATACAAAACTTAACTATGTACAACTAGCGGGTTTACCCGCGAATGTAGACGCGCCAATCACAGGTGGCGAGAACATCGCGTGATGTCCCGTATCCAAACGCTGTCGTTGTGTGCTCACAGCGCGGCGGTCTTTCGCTCGCATATAAAAACGCGCAGCGCCTAAGTTGCGTCCATTCCACTTGCAGACGTCACGGCGTAAACATCGCATGCACTTCTGAGAGCGGCGAGTGTTTACGTGAGGCAAGGCTTGTCACCGTTTCTTGCAGACGTCACTTTCTTCTTGTTTCTTTCAAGACGATAATATATGTGTAGCTTGCAGCTACAGTGCTCCCCCTTGAGCAAAGCGTACCGGCAGGCGAACCCTTCGCCCGCAGCGCGATATTTTCGGGGAATCAGCTGTGTTTGTGCTTGAAGGTTGTTGAACTTGCAGCGGTGGCGGTGTTTGTGCTTGTTTTGTGCTATTTGTTGCGTTTTTTGGTGCGATGATGTGCGTTACAGTGCTCGGTGCGTCGTCTTGCTGCTGCTCTGCGACTGTGTAGGCGGGCTTCAGACGATCGATGGATATGTTTACGATTCTGTCTGGTAGCTGGACGGTATAAACTTTCGCAGTGCGTTTCAGGATGCGGTATGGGCCTTCATACGGTGCTTGCAGTGGTTTGCGTACTGCGTCGACTCTTACGAATACGTATTCGCAAGTACCTAGATCGCGGTGTACGAATATCGCTCTATTGCTGTTGTGCGATTGGCTAGGTATTGGTTTCAGCTTTTTAATGGTTTCTCGTAGGTTTTCAACGTAGGTACTATCCATTGTGACGTCATTGTTCGTTTCGGCTGACAGAAAGTGACCAGGTAGCCTTATGTTGCAGCCGTAGGTAAGTTGAGCGGCGCTTACACCGTTATCGCTGCGGATCGCTGCGCGCACGCCGAGCAACACTGTAGGTAGCTCGTTTATCCAGCTCGACGTCGATAGAAGTCTAGCTTTCAGTGCTGATTTTAATTGCCGGTGCCAGCGTTCTATAGCACCATTGCACTGGGGATGGTACGGCGATGTACGGTTTTTTTCGATGCCGAGTAAATGCGATAGGTGCGCGAAAACTCTGCTCTCGAACTGGCGTCCTTGGTCGGTCGTCATGGTCGTTGGACATCCGAATCGTGCTATCCAGCCTTGGTAGACTACTTTGGCGACTTCTTCAGCTGTGATTTCATGAACTGGGTAGGCCTCAGGCCATCGCGTTGCGCGGTCGATTAGTGTGACTAAGTAGCGGTGTCCGTCGGGTGCGGTAGGTAGTGGGCCCACAATGTCTATATGAACATGCTCGAATCGGCCAGTAGGTTGGAACGATGACACAGGACTTATAGTATGTCTCTGTATTTTCGCACGCTGGCACGGAACGCATGTTTTTGCCCAAATCCCGACGTCGCTGTTCATTGAAGGCCAGAAGTACTTGCGTGACATCATTTTTCGCGTTGTTCGTATTCCAGGGTGGCTCGCGGTGTGTGTGTGATCGAATGCTGTTCGTCGAAATTCCCTTGGTAGGTACAATCGCACGTCAGCGGTTGATGTTTCACACAGTAGATTGATGTCGGTTCCAGGCAGAGTTACGTGTTTGAGTTTTAGGTTGTTTTGCTGGCGAAGTTGATGTATAGTGCTGTCTCTTTCTTGCGCGTCGGCTAACTCGCTGAAGTTGAAAGGGGATGGACAGATTATCGTTTCGATGCGTGAGAGCGCGTCAGCTGCGGCGTTTTCTTCTCCACGAACGTAGCGTATATCGGTTGTAAATTCACTTATATAAAGTAATTGTCGAGTTCGGCGTGGCAATTCATTATCAGTTGTTGTTTTAGTGAATGCGAACGTTAGTGGCTTGTGGTCGGTAAAGATGATCAGCTGTTTTCCCTCGAACGTTTTTCTAAAGTGTTTGACAGATAGGTACATAGCGAGTAATTCGCGGTCGTATGTGCTGTACTTTTTCTGTGCTTCAGTGAACTTTTTTGAGAAAAAACCGAGGGGCTGCCAGGTTTTATTGACGTACTGTTGAATAACGCTTCCGGCAGATTTTTCGCTCGCATCGCAGAAAATTGCAATTTCAGCGTGATGCATCGGGTGTGCGAGTAAAACTGCGTTGTTTATGCTGGTTTTACAGGCTTCGAATGCTCGCGTTGCTTCGTCGGTCCACTTGATTTGTGTTTTGTCTCGTTTTTTCGTGTTGTGCAGGAAGTTATTCAACGGCGCTTGTGTCATGGCGGCGTCTTTTATGTTCTCGCGGTAAAAATTAATCATTCCGAGAAATCGACGTAAATCTTCGATAGTTTGAGGTTTCGGATAATTAATAATTGCTTCTATTTTTTCTTGCGGTGGCTGAATTCCCTCGCTTGAAACTTCGTAACCGAGAAACTTGACCTTGGGTTGGCCGAATACGCATTTTGACGGATTTATTGTGATTCCGTATTCGTCAAGCCGTTTTAAAACGATGCGTAAATGGTTTCGGTGTTCTTGTTCGTCGGCAGAAGCAAGCAGCAAATCGTCGACGAATGGAAAAACAAAATCAAGTCCTCTTAGTACCTCGTGTATAAATCGTTGGAATGTCTGGCCGGCGTTCTTGAGACCTGGGCACATCCGAGGGAATTCGAAGAGACCAAATGGTGTTATTATGGCCGTTTTATCTATGTCTTCATCGGCGACGGGTAGCTGTTGGTAGGCACGGTTCAGGTCGAGTGTCGAGAATATTGTTTTACCGGCGAGTTGGTAGGTAAAATCTTTGATACGTGGAATGGGGTACCGATCGGGTTTTGTGACGCTGTTTAGCCTTCGATAATCGCCACACACACGCAGGTCTCCGTTTTTTTTAAGCACGATGTGGAGGGGAGACGACCATGGGCTTTTGCTGGGTCTACAAAGGCCTTGTTCTATCATATTTTCAAACTCCTTCCTGACTTGTTCGTAGCGGTGCGGAGCGATTGGACGAGCACGGCAATGAATCGGCTGGCCGGTGGTTTCGATCACGTGTTCGACGGAATGTTTAGGGCTAAGCTTCATAGATGTAATTCTTGTTGTGCCGGGGAAATCTGCGAGTATGTTGTGGTAACTTTGTTCAATGTCAATGCTGCGAACTGTAGGTATGTTTGCAGTACTCAGTTGGGCGTTAGTTACGAGCTGAGTTTTACCGTCGATCAGTCTTCGGTTCTTTACGTCGACAATGAGATGATGGTGGTTCAAGAAGTCTGCTCCGATGATGGGCTTCGACACAGCAGCGATGACAAATTTCCACTTGAATGGGCGGCGTAAGTTGAGGTCCAATTCGAGCGTTTTTTCGCCGTACGTAGGTATAATTGTGTTGTTGGCTGCGTATAACTCGAAAGGTAGCGGTTGGGCGGCTAAACCTTTTTTCTTAGGTAGGACGGAAATATTTGCACCCGTGTCTACCAGAAATGATAATTTTGATTTCTTGTCCGTAACGAATAAGCGGTGTGACTGCTCGGTAACGCCGGTTCCCGCTTCAGCCAGCGTTATTTTTAGTTTTCCGAGCGCGATGGGATAGTTTTAAAACTGCACGGGGGGCTGCAGTTCCTCGCGTCGAGTCCAAAACGACGATGATAGTAGCAGTACGGCGACGGCGAGTTTTGGCGGTTGCGGCTTCGGGAGGCGTTTCGAGACTGCGACTGGTTGCGTTGGCGGCTGTATGGACGGCTGTAGCGTTCGTTTTGCTGTGGTCTAGCACGCAACTCAGCAACCTCAAGTGATAGTCTTCGAATTTCATCAATTAGAAACCGAGTGTCGAGGCTAGCTTGTGCTAGCGGTGTCTGACGAAATTGTTGCGCAATCTGAGCTACTTGTTGCTGCGCACTCGATGTAGGCGCTGAAACGGCGGCGATCTGTTGTGATTCTTCGATCATTTTGTCTGCTAGTATGGCCAATTCGTCGAGCGTTGCTTGATGTTGAAATGTTTCGCTGACAATAAGGACTGACCTGATGTACGGTGGTAGGGCGTTCATCCACATTATCCGCAATGTTTCCTCTGGAAATTTATTTCTTCCGAGATCGCGCATTCGACGCAGTAGTTGAGTCGCTTTTTCATCGCCGATTTCTTGTTACGCAAGCAACTTTTTCACTTGCTTGCTGTCAGATTCTTCATATAACGCGATCAGACGTTCCTTGATGGCGTTATAGTAGTTTTGAGCAGGCGGGTTGTATAAAATATCTGTGAGCTGCTTGATGTCCTGCTTCTCTAATTGCGCAATAACCATCTGCGCGAGCTGCTCCTGGCTTCTCCTGAGGTCGGCGGTGGCAGCTTCGAAGCTGACGAACCAAAGGCGTGGCTGGTCACGCCAGAATTGTGGTATGCGCAGAGAGAGGGCGATTCCGGAGACTTCACGGGCGGGAGCTTGAACTGGGGGCGTCGATGCAGTCTTGGGGTCCTGAGAGGATTCTTTGTTCTCTGCCTCGCTCATGATGCGTGATATTTAATTATTTCTTCTGTTGTTCTCGGGGTCACCACTTTAGGAGATCTTAGGTTGTAGAAGGTGCGAAGAGAAATTAGCTTGAGATCGTAATAATGGAATGAATTTATTTACAGGAAGGTTCTAAATATACAAAACTTAACTATGTACAACTAGCGGGTTTACCCGCGAATGTAGACGCGCCAATCACAGGTGGCGAGAACATCGCGTGATGTCCCGTATCCAAACGCTGTCGTTGTGTGCTCACAGCGCGGCGGTCTCTCGCTCGCATATAAAAACGCGCAGCGCCTAAGTTGCGTCCATTCCACTTGCAGACGTCACGGCGTAAACATCGCATGCACTTCTGAGAGCGGCGAGTGTTTACGTGAGGCAAGGCTTGTCACCGTTTCTTGCAGACGTCACTTTCTTCTTGTTTCTTTCAAGACGATAATATATGTGTAGCTTGCAGCTACAAAGGTATAGAAACCAGCAACTCGGCCGCCGGTGTCAAAGGTCCATGACGTCCGCGCAAACAATACGATAGTTATCCGTATGGCGCGATCATTACGCGCACGAGTTGATTGTTCGGCTTTCTTGACTCTAGCTATGTAGTCACTTCATTCATAAGTTTCGTTGGAAACCATTCAGCAGTTCTAGTGAAATGTTATTGCTGATTGTTATAGGCCGATTGTTTTGAAATTACAATCTCAAGAATGAAAACTGATTTATGTGATACTTCAGTATACTTGGGGCCTGTTTCATCACTCTCTGTTAAGTTCGAAAGTGTCAATTATCTATGATGACGTCTCTGTTTGTATCGTAGTAATAAATAGAGACGGAATCATAGAAGTGGTGAAACAGTAAAAAGACGTTTGAGAGGTGAGGTAGGATTTTTGACACTTAAAACGGATAGTGGAGGAGCGCATTAGAGATTGAAGAGAGAAGATGAGATGAGGACTAGTGTTTAAGGTTGGCTTTTCAAGTAAGGCACATGTAGGTAGTTTAGGTAATCAAATCATCCAGTCACTAGACACACCTGCACATGGATATTATGATATCAAATGCACAACGTTGACATTTCGATGGAACTCGCCCACGCATAGATACCTATACCACGGCGATTTCATTGAAAGTATTGAAACAAATTTTCATTATAATGAAGTGTAACAGGAAATAGCCTGTCAAAATCATAACCCCCTTTGGCTTTGCCGTAGTCGGATAAAAAACAAATCGAAGAGAAACACGCCGCTCGTGAGACTAAACATAACTTGACCCATGCACTCACACTTTTTGCATGGGTTTACGTTAAACAATAATTTACCCAAAAAAAGATTTGACAGCTGAAATAGGCAAAGTTATTTTTCCAAATGGTTATAATTTGGGACAAGTAAATTTTGCGGAATACCTATTTTTCGCCAAAACATCAGCAGGGGCATGCTTACAGTTTGAGTTAAAGTTTTCTGACTTTAACCCTAACGCCATCTAGTTGTCAAATATGTGAACTTGGCATAGTATTTGTTTCTCTACATTGTCATGTTGTTATGCTTGCCGAATAAAGTTTTTTATCAATCAGTCTTTTTTGTGCAAGAGAGAAGTAAAACAGTTTTCTTTAAAAATACTAGGTGTTTTAGGATGAATAAGCAATGAGACACATCAAAAGACGAGGACACGGCGTTTCGAATTGCTGACGTCTCGAATTTGTAAATGAAAACGGCACAAGCATAGTGTAAACAGCCGACAGAGAAAAAGATTGAACCGTTATAGGTACGTGCGGAATACTGTTCACATCTGGGATGGGTCTGCTAGATGTCAGCTGAATGCCTTGGACTCGTTGGAGAGCCGTTCGAAAAGGATCATAGGCAGAAACTCACTCGTGGAGTCAAATCTTCTGAGCCTCGAACACCGTAGACGAGTGGGCTGCCTCTCGGTTTTTATAGGTTACATTTCGGTGAGAGTGCAGAGGTTTTGCGTAACCTGATATCCCCTTCCCCTTCCGTCACCGAACTACTAGGCGCGGCGAGCCGTTTCACCCCTATGTTGTAGACATTCCTCCATTACGCACGAAGCGATTTGCCTCTTGTTTCATTATGCGGACGGCTAATTCCCTCGATAGGCTTTTTACCTTCTGCGCGGAAAGAGAAGCAACTGGTACATTCTACGTTTTTTCTTTGCTTCCAGGCCAGCATGGAAGTCTATATCTATACACCGCTTCAAAAATATGTACTACTCACTCTTAGAATGCATGCTTATTAAAGCATGGCATGAAAAGGTCACCGTACACATTCTTAGGTCTCGCCACTTGACTGTACCTCTCGTTCTAACGCGCGTTAAAACTTTGCCTCTGTGAGTGTATTTACTCTGTGACAACTCTGAAATTCAAATGCAGAATCCTGTGTGAGGTTTGTTTATGCGCACACAGTTAAAAGGCCGTCGTGTTCTTTGAAAATAACAACATAGACTGGCGATTCTTGATTTCATACGTTACAAATGAGAAGCTCATCATTGTCATCATCAGCCAAAAGGCGTTTACTGCTGAACAACTCCCCCAAAGCGTCATACAGACCGGTCTTGCGCGGCCCTTATCCAGCGGACTCCCGTGACTATTGTCGAGTTGGTGAAATAGGGGCCTGGTCATCAGTCCATCTTGAGGAGACCTTCCTACGCTGTGACATCCAGTACATGGTCACCTTTCTAGAACCCTCCGGCTCCATCAGCCGTCGGTGCGAGCCACGTGACCTCTCCAGTCCCACTGCCACTTGAGTGTAGAAATGCTTCGGGTTGTGTCGACTTTTGTTCTGCGTATCTCATCATTTCTGGTACGATCACGCAGCAAAACCCTTAGGTTAGCTCATATTGCTCTTGTATGTGAAAATGAATCCTAATATCTACACGTCTCATAGTAAAGTGATGCAAAATATCCTGGAATAGTATTTGGCTAAGGTCTCTACCGAATTTGTTTGCGATAAATTGACAGTACCTCCTAGGCCCATATAGGTATCCTTGGAAGCCTGCTCGCTTGTAATAACATTCACCATCTCTTTCTTCTTTATCACTGTACTTTTGGACAGAACGAAATGGTAAATGCAACCTGCTTCGGTCTACAGAGGTTACGAAACACTATTCGAAAATAGTACAAATATTTGTACCGATTGTTACAAAACTACTACCATATTCGCATACTTGTCGGGAATCTTAATTATCCTACCGCCGCCGGGCGGCCAAGGGGGGGTGACGCAGCGCGGGGGACGTGGAAGACCTCAACCATTAATCTACATCCTTTCGCCGGTCTCTGCTAACGTGCATGTGTCATACAGATTGTAACCTTTTCATATTCAATTCATTGAAGTTAATCCAGCACATTTTTTTTAGATCTCCAATCATCCAAAACAAGCAAATCATCAAGCTTATAAACGCAAAACATTTGATGTTAAAGTCTAAAATACTGTTGCCGCCAACCTGACTACGCTTAATTAAGCTGTTGGCAACGTATCGGCCAAGTTATTATACGCCATACCAAACTAACAAGGAAAAATAACATATTTTTCATTATCATACCGAGCTCTCCGTATCCGGCCGCAAGCGATTGGAAATTTGAATAACTGGACATTTTAGTGTCTGTAAGTTATACTCCGATATTTGAATTTTATATGAACTTAAGAGGACTTGTCCGTTTACAAAAGCGTTAAAATGGACTGGAATGGGATATATACGACTTATTAGTCTGGTAGAAGCTTATACCAACTATTCTACCAACTACAGCAGAACAGCAGCGCCCTCTTTGAACGGAGGTCAATTTAATTTCGCTGATTCAGCAACGTCGGCAACTTGCCGTTCGATGCTCGCTTGTTTTACAAAAGGTCGTATAAGCGAGACAAGAGCTGCTGTTACACGACTCTATGCCCTACGAGCGAGTTCATGAAGCTATGTTGGCGTGATGTTAAATTTAGAGTTTGTATTTACATAGTTAATGTTTAGTTTGTGGTGGAAAGTTTGGGATTATACGATAGTTTTTCAGAATCGTTTTGCTGTATGGAATATCAAAAGATATAGATATAGAATGTTTGAATAAACCACTTAACATGTAGAGTTCAAGTATTTTTAAGTTGTCGACCAAAACTAGTCGGGTAGTCCGCAAAACCTGTAGTCAGCCCATCACTACTCCTTACCAGTCTTAATTTCTATAACATCTCCACTGCAACTTAATGAACGTCCTGCCGTGTAGCACAACGTCCCATGTCACCATCTTAACATGACTGAAATACATCTCTGTGGGTTCAGCATAAGGTGTAATTTAGGATGGACAAAGAGGTTAATTGAACTACCCGTCTAGAGCTAGGGCAACTAACTATGTCATCTGCGGTAATCTCCAAGAAACAGCCCAATCTTAGCGTTTGCATACAACTTGAACTGCTTCTTGTAAGAATCAGGTAAGCTACATTGACAGTTTTGAAAAACTTTTTTGCTGACTTCCCTTTATGCTATATAGTTTCAAAACAAACGAACAATAAATATTTACGTTGCTACCCTGCTACTCACGTGCACGATAATCAACTCTGTGCGAAATATATATGTTTTTTTACGCAATCCCTGCCTCCACTAATGCCATATAAAATACTTATAAATCCCACAAACTTAAAAAGACGAAGCCGCCCCGCACACATCCGTGACTTGTCATACCTACCTAAAAATGTCCTACCATCGTTTGCTAATGTATATGGGAAACGGACCTGGGAGTACATACTACCCCAAATCCTTAACGATCTACCAGATAGTGTATACAAAAATGTTTATGAAAATCCTCAGAAATGTAAAAAAATACTTAAAGCATTGTTTTTACCGGTAAACAAAAGTAAACCTGTAGAGTAAGATACTTGTAGCTTGTAGTGAGAGACGGACGAGCCGCACCAGCTCTCATGCTTACTAGGTAGGTAGGCATGAGGGCTGATGTGGTTTCCTGAGCTCTATATTTGTGTGTCATAATATTAAGCGACGCAGCGACAGATAAACCAGATATGGTTTTTGTTCGCTCCTTTTCAAATTGTTTTTTGTGTACCACTTATGTTTATGAATAAATAAAAAAATAAAAAAAATAAAAATATTATCCCTTACATCACACAAACACTGACGCGTTTCGATCCCTCTGCGGTATCATTTTCAGTTTCAATAATCATAATAAATCATTAATTTATTCTGATATCATGTCATTTATTCTGGTAATAACTGATAAAAATATAAAAAAATTACGAAAACAAAGAAATATTTCGTATACAACGCCTTATTGAGACGATTACAAACGCGAAAGCGTTCGAGCCTTTTTTTTGTCACAAACTTATACCTGAGGTTCTAATGCCGCAATGAAATGCAACTTATAGAGTAAGATCCCAGAGCGATCAGACATAACTTATTTTCAGACGAATGAAACCTTAAGTTTTCAGTAGCGTCTCGTGTGCCTTGAATACCTACGCGCTTGTGAAAACTTGCCGAGTGACACCTGGGCAGGTACCAGGTGAGAAAGGTAACTAAAAATAAGAGTTATTTAACTTAAATTCAGATGGCTGATTTTTATATATATCATGTAGAATATTATTTTAAAGTAATATCATAAGTGTCAGACACTTTTGATGGACCAGAGCTTTTGTCAGACGCTTTTAAGCTAGGTACCCAAAAAATAAATGAACTTTACTTATTTTTACATGTCTGATTTTTGAATATGTTATTGAAGTATTTATTTAAAAGTTATATTCAATCAGTCAGACAAACTAGAGTGACCAAACATCCCCTAAGACAAATATTGTTCAGCCAGAAGTATGAGGGCGAGAGCACTATTGCGCATGCGCCTCAAAGTAAAAAAATTAAATGTGTTTAGAATACTTACTGTTTTCGATCTGAGATTTTTGCATCTTTGTTTCAACAAAATTAACTTTAACAGGAATACTATAAATTTCACAGAATTTTTGTCTTAGGGGATGTTTGGTCACTCTAGTTTGTCTGACTGATTGAATATAACTTTTAAATAAATACTTAAATAACATATTCAAAAATCAGACATGTAAAAATAAGTAAAGTTTATTTATTTTTTGGGTACCTAGCTTAAAAGCGTCTGACAAAAGCTCTGGTCCATCAAAAGTGTCTGACACTTATGATATTACTTTAAAATAATATTCTATTATGATATATATAAAAATCAGCCATCTGAATTTAAGTTAAATAACTCTTATTTTTAGTTACCTTTCTCACCTGGTACCTGCCCAGGTGTCACTCGGCAAGTTTTCACAAGCGCGTAGGTATTCAAGGCACACGAGACGCTACTGAAAACTTAAGGTTTCATTCGTCTGAAAATAAGTTATGTCTGATCGCTCTGGGATCTTGGACTATTACACGTTTCGCATGTGCAGATACGGCCTTAAGCCGGCTTTACACTAGCGTCGCATATTCCATCCTAGAAACCCGCTGAGAAAGCATTTGCAGTTCGTATGAAAGGAGAATGAGAGCGACCCGATACCCGTTCTATTCAACAGAATACTTTGATACGGATGAACTTCGAGCATTTGACCAGTAGAGTGGAAAAATAATTAAATTTACCAATATCACTATCGATACGTCTAATTACCCCACTTATTCATAAGTTACAGAGGCCCGATTTTTGACAGCAAGGTGTAAATTAAGCTGAAATTGAAATTTACATACATACATACATACCGTCACGCCTCTTTCCCACAGGTGTAGGTAGAGACTACTTTGTTCCACTTGCTACGATGCTGACATATTTCTTTCGCTTCATCCACAGTCATCAATCTCCTCATACATGCTCGTCGGTTTCGGGTACTCCTGACCGGACCTTTTTTCAAAACGTCTCCTATTTGGTCTCGGAACGTCCGTCTAGGCCTTTCCCTCCCAACGTAACCATTGACATTTGACTGTATTTAGCAGGAGAAAATTACGGCTCTTATTAATATTGTCGACCATTCAACAATTTAATTTAAGCTGTTGTAGCAATACACAGATTTATAACACTTTCGTTCGGTGTTGAGAGATGTGTTTTCAACAATCGGGTCAAATAACTACATCATGTTGGGTCTGTGTCAGCAAAAATGGGACGCGATTCAAGCTAAAACTATTTTACGGCAATAAAGCAAAAAAAAAAATTGAAAATAGATGTCTATTATTACCACTCTATTGGTTATAGTAATCTTGGTCCTTCGAGTCCACACGTGGCCGACCTACTTACTGCATCTTACGTATTAAAATCATATCAATTATACACAGAATGACCCTGAAATTAGATGATAATTTGTTAATCAAATTCAATTAGTCTCACTAAATCCGGGAAACAAGGACAGCCTTTAAATAAAATGAGATGCACGAGGTTGGATTGGATGTAAAGTATGTCACGTACAGGGTGTTAGCAGTTTAAGCTGTAGGTAATCCTTCAGCTGCTTAGCGATAGCGATACAGGGAAAGGAGTTATCGAACATTTTGTAATATCTACCTACATTTGGAAAGTTTCATGTGTAATGTACGGTCAAGTGCAAAAACAAGTATCGATATGAACTTGTCAAAAATATGTCCCACGACCTTATTACGCCGGTGTAAGAGCGTATGATACTTATTTTTGAAACTTTGACCAGATACATATTATTACACTTGACTGTACCAAACTCTAATTTACTTTTCCAACTATTGTTTTTTACATACATACATACATACATACATAAATCACGTCTTTCTCCCTTACGGGGTAGACAGAGCCTAAGGTGACAAGACCCAAAGGCCACGCTTAGCATGATTGTGGGCGTATAGGTGGAAAGGGGAATCAAAATAGTGATGGGTAGCTAGCCGCATCGCCTATATGATTCCTATGCCCATTCCCTCGATGGACTTTTACCATCTGCGCGGGAGGAGAAGCAACTGGTACATTCTATGTTTTTTCTTTACTCCCAGACCAGCATGGAAGCAATTGTTTTTTACCCATATTTAAAACTATGTTGAAGGAGCACTATCTGTGATATTTTACATTAATCTTGTAGCTGGCTTTTTTAGGTATGTGTGTTCGTCTCTATTTATATCTCCATTTATTATAAATGTGGGTTTCATGTATAATGTATTATGTATTTTCACTACATACATTCATACATATATCACGTATTTATCCCTTACGCGGTAGACAGAGCCTAAGGTAACAAAACCTTAAGGATTTTAGCTTGATTAAGGCGTATAGGTGGAAAGAGAAGAGAGTATCCCAAAAGGGGCAAAGACGTGATATATGTACGTAATGTGTATGTAAGATTTTTTCAAATCTATCCAATAGTTTCGGATTATTCAGTAGGTACACACGGCAATATAATCAGGTAAGCACCTACGCACGCTCGCGCCGTATCTATCCTGCTTACCGAATAGCTTTGCTGTGTGTACAATACTTAAACAATCGAATGTTTTTTTTCTTTTTTGTGTAGTAGGTCGTTACTCAGTGGATTTGTTTGTAAATTGATGACGCTCAAACGACTGTAAGGATTTACTATACATAAATTACGTTTATATCCCTTACGAGGTAGACAGAGTCTAAGGTAACAAGACCTAAAGGCATAAATGTGGGCATATAGGTGGACAGGGGAATCAAAATAGTGATGGGTTGCTAGCCGCATCGCCTATAGGTGATTCCTACGGTTTGGAAAGATTTGGATGAAATATTTAATGATAACTACATCCCAAGCTCACATCCCTACCCACAGGCCCCACAAATACTGATTAAATTACTTTGATAACATCCTGTTTGCATCGTATCATTACTGTTTATAATTTCAAGTTTACTTTGTGTTGTTCAGGCCTTTTAAAGCACAATACTTGTACTTACATTACCTTAATAAAGGCATATAGCGGGGGGAAATATGGGCCACGCAGCGCCTCTGGTAGTGTGACAACTGCGACCATGAATAAGGTTTTGAAGAGACTTGTCATCAATTTAAATCCTTTCTTTACTAGTATTGTAAATGCGAAAGTAACTCTGTTTGTTAAGCTTACAAGCCGATTTTGTTGTGATTTAGTGCAGATATAGTTTCAGTCCTGGGGAAGGACATAGGATAGTATTTATCCCGGAAAATTGCATTGTTCCCGCGGGTAAACGATAAGCGAATTCCGAACAAATAGTAAGTAAGTAAGTAAATGCTTTATTGTACATATATAAAGAAACAGATACCATTCACAAAAAAAAAACATTACCATATAAACAAAGGCGAACTTGTCCCTATAAGGGATCTCTACCAGTTAATCTTCGAGTAGACGAGAGGAGCATTAAACGAGGGACCGACAAAATGTGAGTTTAAAAAGCTCTGAATGTTGCGTAAACCCTTAAATTAATTAATGCTACCAAGCAGCAGTGTTTGCGTTGCTGTGTTCCAGCGTGGAGAGTAAGACAGCGGAAATGGCACAAGAGGTATTCTATCTTAGCCCTTCGTCGGTGACAAGTGACAATTCGTATTGCAATCCGTGGTCAACATAAAGCCAACGAATGAATGCGTAGATTCTCGTCGAGTTTGTAATGTAAACAGAATTGTCACATGTCGCCGACAATTGTCGCGTTGGTGAAATAGGGGCCTAAAATCTTCTAGCCTTTCCTTGTGGTATAAACGCCCACAATTATGGTAAACGTGGCCAGGACTTGTTATACCTTAGGCTCTGTCTATCCCGTAAGGGATACAGATGTGATTTATATATTATAGCTGTTGCCCGCGACTTCGTCTGCGCAGAATTCACTTATCGCTATCCCGAGGGAACTATGCAATTTTCCGGGACAGAAACTATCCTATGTCCTTCCTCGGGACTCAAACTATCTATATACCAAATTTCAACTAAATCGGTCGCACGGTTTAAGCGTGAAAAGGTAACAGGCAGACAGACAGAGTTACTTTCACATTTATAATATTAGTAGGGATGTATGTATCGGTGACGTGGCGTCCAGTATATCAGAAGGAAAGCCAACGGGCATTTAACTAATACTGCACAATAAAAGTGCCCAACAGCCTTAAAATAGGCAAGCCGGTGGGAATTGAGTTCTGACACCACATCACTGGTATCATATGTTTATGGTATAAATATAATTGAGACTGTCTCAGTCGGGGCGCGCTCGTGGCCACCCTATAAGCCGCGAGCTTTTTGTTTTCGCCACCCGCACTCCGTATCTACTTCTACTATTATATTTGTATTCTGCGTTATGTAGTATATACTTTTACTACGCCACGCCGCGATGTTTACTTTCCGGTCTTAAAGTTAGAAAGTTCATACGAAGGCAATAAATTGCGTTCCATTTTCATCACCAACCAATACATGGTATCTTAAAACAACGTACTCCGTCGCGTCTTTTTGTCTGTCTTTGCGCGATAAACTCGAAAAGTACTGTAAGGATTTTCATGCGGTTTTATCTCTTACAGGGCAGACAGAGCCTAAGGTAACAAAACCTAACGGCCACTAATGATTGTGGGCGTATAGGTGGAAAGGGCAACAAAATAGTGATAGGTTGCTAACCGCATCGCCTATATAACATGTTTCCTAAGATTTTCGCCCTTTCCTTCGATGGATTATTACCATCTGTGCGGGAAGAAGAGCAACTGGTACAATCTCTCAGTTCTCTCCTAGTTAATGGAAATTGGAAAATTCACGGTCACCAAATGAAATGAAATAATTTATTTTGCTTTAGACAAAAAAAAACATTAGAAAATAAAAAAAAAGTATTAAATAAAGTATTAGGTATTAGTAGAAAGTAGTAGTAGTTTAGTAGTATTTAATAAAGTATTAAGTATTAGTTTCAAGTGTCAAAAAGTGATGGTGGCCCACCTACCTCATTTCACCTGCTCCTTCACACGCTAAACTGGCTGCAAGGACTTGGAATCCTTTGTCCATCCCACATGGGACGAATAAAAAAAATGCTAAACGTCATTTTTTGACACTTGAAACTAGACGTGGTGTTGGAGCGAGGAAAGATTTGGTAATTTATGAGTAGAATTACAGAGAAAAGGTCGATAATTATACAGGAAAATACCTAGAGGAAAATCGGACCAGTCCGGACTTCGGACTAATTAGGTAATAATTATTATGTGGAAATAATAAAAAATTGCGCATGTTTATTGGAAAAAGAAATGAAGCCATTGAATCTTATATACCTATTTAGTTTGTTACTTGTTTGATTTGTTGCCGTAATTAATATAATAGAATATAATGACAGAAGTTAGATTCAAGGTCGTTGCCTTGTCTACTTATTCGTAGAACTCAAACAACTTACTACAGGAGTTACATTTAGATAAAAAAAGTAAATACGTAAGTTAATAAGCTTTTTATCGTACACAACAGTAAAAATATAAAAATAAAATCTAAATTCAAATAGGTGCTAAAAAAAAGTACAATAAAATAGTCTTAGATTGTTGAATTACCGATTTTGCAGTGGCGTGGCGTTAAGTATATCAGAAGGCAAGCCGAAGGGCATTTAATTACCCCTTTCCTCTACTTCTGCACAATAATACTGCCCAACTGCCTTAAAATAGGCAAGCCGGTGGGAATCGAGTTCTATGGACGCCACGCCACTGCTAGGGTGTCCTGTAACGTGGTAGGGCCTTGTGCAAGGTCCGTCCTGATCGCTACCACCATCTTGTTCGCTAATCCTGCCGCTAAATAGCAGTGCTTGCACTGCTGTGTTCCGGTGTGGAGAGTAAGACAGCCGGGGAAATTACGGGCACAAGAGGCATTTCATCTTAGTCCTCTAGGTTGGCAACGCATCTGCAATCCCTCCGGGGTTGCGGGTGTCTATGGGCAGTGGTGATCACTTTCCCACTTGCTCGTTTGCCTTCCTATTCATATAAAAAATAAATACAAATGTAAATAAATACATAAGTGGGAAAGTCCGTGTTACCAGCTCCCGCCATGAGTGCTATAAGGAGTCGAAGTAACAGTTAAAGTAAAGTGAGATTACCGCAGGAATGGGATGGAACTTTGATATAATGTATGTGACTATGTGTGAATTTTTGCTTGCGGGCGCAAGAGATAAATTGGGAGCTTGCATATTTTGCTTTAAGGCATTAACAGAGGCTAATTAAAAATATCGACGTCTATAAAGTTGTTTTGTAAAATTCAATTTATAAGACACCCTTTTTAATGGTGGACCTGATTATTTCGGGTTAGCGGGACCATCGGAAAGTAAGTTATTTTAGTTGCAAGATTTAATTTCATTGTTTGTCAATTAGCTACAAGTGATGATATAATGTAATATCAGAGTCTTATCATCTAAAACGCATCCTAATTATGGTCTGTAAGTCAGTCAGTCAGGCAATCTGTCAGTCCGTCACTAATGTTGGTCAGTCACCGATGACTTTACTTTATATACATTAAGATACACATAATTGGTTACCCTTGCATGTTCCTCGTCGTAAACTCCGGAGCAATTAACTAATTGCCCGGCGAGATCCAATCAAATCAACGCACAAATGTCTGCGCTAATTCAGTTTTATTGAAACGGGTCGACGCCGTTTGTTACACCCGTTTATACTCAGTGTATCTCATTCTAATTAAGCCCAGCTGAAAAGGACGGATGCAATGACTAATGGAAAACGGCGTAAGGCAACGACAAGCTACCGACGCAAAAGGTCTTTTGTACCAATTTAAAGGTAAGCAATAAGTGACCTTTTAGCTTCAAATATTAGGTTTGGCATTAATTGTGTTAAATGTGACATTTGGTGCATGGGATTTGGAATGTCTATTTGGCTGGGTATTATGGACTGCTAGTGTAGTGTTGCTATTACTCGTAGTATGGGTCCAGTCTCAACCATACGTACTTACATTTTATGTCTTCGAAATGTTCACCGAAGCCATAATAATATGGAGGGGCAACTCCGTAATTCGATTTTCAAAATTTGTATCATACCATCCCTTTTACTCACAATTTAATGCCTATTAGTTTTAGGGGAATGGCACGGAACGAAGTTCGAAATTCGAATTTCAGAGTATAAGGAGTTTTAACGCCTCATGAAGGGCCACATCGTATGTATAAAAACAACAAACAAACAATAAATAACAAATGCTCCACACAGAAAAAGTATAATATTTAAAGAAACTGTTTCCATGGATGTATATTATATTTCTAAACGACACTGAAAATTAGAACACAGAAAAATCAGAAAAGAAAAGCTATGGCCGGCCTTTATTTTATGGTATCAACCCTTAGTAAAAATACTTGTACATTAATACTTTGTGAATCATCTCCAGCCTATACGTCCCACTGCTGAGCACAGGCCTCCTCTCAGAATGAGAGGGCTTGGGCTATAGTTCCCGCACGAGGCCCCAGTGCGGATTAGGAACTTCACACACACCATTGAATTTCTTCGCAGATGTGTGCAGGTTTCCTAACTGTTTTTTCTTTACCGAAAAGCGCATGGGAAATTTCAAATGTAATTTCGCACATAAATTCCGAAAAACTCAGGTGCAAGCCCGGGATTCGAACCCACGACCTGCTTGAGAGGCCACAGGTCAAACTACTAGACTAGCAAGGCTTTCAGAGACATACTGACGCAGAGATGTAATGCGTAAGCGCTTGCTTTTGCGTTAACTTTCCTTACGTATCCTTGATGTAACATTGACGTAGGCACTAAAAATGGAGGAACCCATTTTCCCTACGAAATTCCAGTTACGCAACTCAAGCGTGAGTGAATCTGTTGACTTTAATTTTTACAAATGAAATTGTGTTAAATTTTATAATTTGTCATAACTTTTGGTCACCCTACGTTTAATTGAAATGTTAACTTATCAATTACCTAATTAAACCTTTATACTACTGGCTGGAAACCAGTGATAATGATACATACATACATACATAAATCACGTCTTTATCCCTTACGGAACAGAGCTTAAGGTAACAAAACCTTAAGGCCACGTTTAGCATGATTAAGGGCGTGTAGCTGGAAAGGGAAATCAAAATAGCGATGGGTTGCTAGCCGCATCGCCTATAACATTCCTAAGACTTCCGCCCATTCCCTCGATGGGCTTTTACCATCTGGGCGAGAAGAGAAGCAACTGGTAAATTGTAATGATGATCATTGATAATGACTATTTGTTACACGCCATAACATTATCTGTTCGAATTGAAAAGGGCCAAGTAGGGTGACGTAGGCTTATTACCTAACTCGCTCGCAATCGCCATCGTGTTCATTTTGACAGTTCTTGTATGAATGTGACAGCTACCTGATTCCGACGCCAATTATCAAAATGAACACGATAGCGATTGCGAGCGAGTTAGACAATAAACCTACAAATGATGATGAGACGTAGGGATTGATATTCTTATTTTGTTTTAATTGATTGAGGGGCTGACTAATTGCGAATACCACTAGTGCTATGTGTGTAAATCTTGGGCAGTTTTATCGGAAAATGTAGTCTTTGTAGACTTAGAAGTCTCTCTGTATTCAGGCAGAAAATGTAGCATCAAAGCAGCTTATGATTTAGACAAGGAGTATGGACGTATTTCGCTAAATTACATATTCTCGTTTATTCTATACGAAACGTGTTACAAATGCCTACATGTAGATGTAGATATATATATGTTTACCGACATACACGAGTTTACGATGCTCACGTTACACGTTCTACTGAACAATTAGGTTATGGAAATTGAAGCAGTTTAACCTTATTTTACGACTGTTATAAAGCTATAAGTAAACAAGTGAAAGGCGATAGTTATTTTGCGAATTTAAACGCTTCTAACGCTTCAACTAAGTAGCTAATAAAAAGTATTTCAATCACTGAATAGCCCACGTCTCCCCACTCGTACTGTTGCGTAGAGTATTTTGTTATTTTTTTGCCTATTAATTTGTTTTTCAGGGCTCAAATAAACAGTTTTTTTTAATAGAATTGTTTTAACGACGACAATTACGCTCCCGGTGTAAGTGTAATGGAAGAAAAATCTGAGTAAAGAGGAGAAACGAGCAAGTGTGTTTGTTCATCTACGCTACTGCTACATATATATATTTTTTCACATTAGAAACAATGTAAAACAATATTGACTTGTCCGTTTATCGTAAAGCCCGCAACACACAGTAAACAACAAGTTACGTATGTTCCAGTTGCCGATTTTTAAATAGTAGATTGATAAACAAGGGTTGTAAGTGATCAATTACACCCAAGATATTTAGGCGCACGAGCGAGCAAAGCGAGCGAGGGTGCTTATAGTTCGCGGGTGTAATTGATCATTTACACTCGAGTTGAACACTCTACTTTTCATCACAAATGCGAGGAAATAAAAAATACGCAATTTGTAATAGAGCGGAAGAAAATTTATCGCGCCAAACCGTCTTTTGTTTTTTTTTTAATGGCCTCGCGCTCTTTGGCTTTGGCACATTCAGCCAGCACTGGGCAGCATTATGCCAGCATGGAGGTTTGGAGGTGAGTATTACGCATTACAATCTCCTTGTTTACCAGTTCGTGAATACAAAGGAACACCATTCGATTTTTAAATTTACTTACATCCCTAAGGATGTAAATCGAATTTACAACACGGATTTCAAGTTAAATGCAACCTACTTTCAGAGCATGAGTGATGAAAAAGCATTTTTCAATAAAAAGACTGGTCAAGATTCTAATGTGAAAAAACGAAGTAACATATTATTATTTGAGATTCATCTAGAGGGCAGAAAATGGCATCTTGTGTCATTTTCCTCGCTGTCTTCTCTCCCTCCGCAAAAGAACAGAACTGTGCTAGATCTGTTGCTTAGCGGCAGGATTCGCAGGTAAGATGGTGGTAGGTCGCAAAACCAACCGGCGCGTAGTAAGGAAACACCTGTGTTACATTATGACTCAGATATCTACCTTCATGAATCTTGAAATGTTGCCTTTCCTTACGCAGTCGTGTAAAAGGTATTTTATTGAAGGTCGTTCTCTCCTAAAGCGTAGCCTAAGGCGTGTTCACAATAAAACGACTGGCAACACTCAACTCGTAATGCTGCTTTCACATTCGCTTGCGATTCCAGAACTATTACCAAAAGAGCAAAGTCCTTTTTGGAACAAAGCATTAGGGTAAGATAAGAGTTTATGAAAGTTAGACGTGGAAATAGTTTAACGAATGTAAGGTCACATGCCTATTATGATTTAGTTGGTAGATTGATAGTTTGCGTGCTGGCCGTTAAGAAAATTGGCTAAAACCTTAAACGAATAGGAAAAAAAGCATTAATTTGATCGGGAAAAGAAGTTTGTACTATATTCAAATTCAGCGAGACAAGATTCAATGTTTCCAAATGGAATCTAGAGTCCATTGCGTATGTGATACTTTTTTTTTTACACATAATATATATGTCGGCGAGGTGGCGCTTCGAGCGTGCGAGACGTCAACTGTCAACTGTCAACTGTGGCTGTCACCTGTTTGCATCTATGGCGCCTTGCGAAACGTCAAGTTATGACATTGACAGCTGTCATTACTTGGGATTGGTCTGTGCTTGGTTTAAACGGGCATTCTAACTTGAGCGGCCAGATTGAACGGACACAAGCGCAGAACTCTCCACGTCTCGCAATCCGTTTACATCGCATTAGTGTTACCATATTTCTTGTGAATTACTAAGTAAATTGATTAAAGGGGTAGTTTGTGATCGATCTGCGAGTTTATTTCAAAGAAACCACCCACACTACCCAAGATGGCGGACGATGATGAACCAAGCTCTCCGCCGATCCCGCTCGTCCGCTCCGTCATCAGAAGTGGGATCTGCTCGCCATCTCCCACTTGGGAACAACGACGACATGTGGCGCAATCTGTTGGAGCAACAAAATCGGAACTTTTTGGCGATCATCGAGGCTATGAAGGTACCGCAACCAAATCGTATTCAGTTACCCGAATTTGAGCCACATAAACATTGCGATCCGCGCGCATGGTTAAACACGGCTGATCTTTGTATTGCGGAAAAACCGTTAGAAGGCGCAGCGCTTGTTATCGCTCTGAGTAAGGCACTGAAGGGCCAGTCGTCTACATGGTTTTCGCAAATTACGTTCCCGGGCATTACATGGACCGATTTGAAATCCCTGTTCAATGCGAGATATGACTGCCGTGATACTGCTGCTGCGTTTCTCATCAACTTGAACAATAATCGACCAAAGGAAGGCGAGTCGTTAACTTCCTATGCCGCTACGATGTATACGTCGCTTATGTTGCGATGGAAGGATATGTCTACCGAAGAGGTAGTGGTATCCACCATCCTCGCACACCTCGCACACCTCGCACAAATTGAACCACGTGTGCAACGCTTGTCTTTTACCACCGAGGTGTCGTCAAGAGCGAAGCTTCAACAAGAACTGTCTGCGGTATCGTTCTTAAAGAGGAAAGTGAGTGAACGTGATGGGCCTGATGCTAAGCGATTCAAGCCTTCAACCACACCCAGCCTGGGAAAATGCTTTAACTGTGGAAAACCCGGACATAAAGCATCCCAGTGCAAGTCGACGCCGCTTTCTACCACGTCAAGGGATCCGCGACCTCAACTACCTCCAGCGAAGCCAGGCGTCGTCTGCTTCAACTGCCGTGGCATCGGACACTACGCGAAGAACTGCACGAAGCCGAGCGACAAGGGAACCGGTGGTGCAGCCCAGACATCTGCCGAGGAGAGAGTCGACGTGTGTGACGTCACTGCTCCGCGTGGTACAATGAGACACTCAGGTGAGGAGTTTTCGTTTTATTGCGATTCGGGTGCTGAGTGTTCCTTGATGAAAGAGACGATTTGTAACAAGTTTAAGGGCAAATGATTGTATACTCGTAACTCTGTTACCATGACGGGTATAGGTTTGGCGAGAGTTGTCAGTACTGTACAGATTTTGACTACCGTTACTATAGACGGCATGTGTGTAGAGGTTCTTTTTCATGTTTTACCAGACCGATACTAACGTTATGACATTATGATAGGGCGGGAGATCCTTAGTCAAGGGTTAGCCGTCCACATGACATTGAGTAAATTAGAGTTTGCGAAAGTGAATGTTATTGATTCCTGTCAAGTTCAAGGCTTTTCGGATACTGATTTGGTTCAGATAGACACGGATGTTTCCTCCAATTTTAGACCCCAACTTGATGCTATTTTAGACAAATTTAAACATCACTTTACTTCCGGTATTCCTGACCACCGCGCTCTGACTGAACCTATGCAGATTAAGCTTAGGGACCAAAATAAGACTGTTTGTCGTCGCCCCTATCGGCTATCGACTGAAGAACGGCGTGTGGTACGCGAACGTGTTGATGACCTTATGCAGGCAGGTGTAGTTCGCCCCAGTTCGTCACCGTTCCTGATAGGTTTCCTCTGCCCTTGATTTCTGACCAGATAGCTCGTTTGCACAGTGGCCGTTACTTCACCACTCTGGACATGGCTTCAGGGTTCCACCAGATCCCTGTTCACCCCGACTCGATTGAGCGAACTGCTTTTGTAACCCCTGAGGGTCAATTTGAATACGTTGCTATGCCCTTCGGGTTGCGTAACGCACCGGCTGTTTTCCAACGAGCGGTCAGTCAGGCTCTGGGTGAACTTACTAACACGTACGTGGTGGTCCTCGACCCCTGAAGAGGCTCTTGAGCGACTTTCAACTGTTTTTTCGATTCTTACAGAGAAAGGTTTCTCTTTAAACATTAAGAAGTGTTCTTTCTTGAAACAAGAGGTAGAGTACTTAGGATATGTTATCAGTAATGGAGAGATAAGACCTAATCCCAAGAAAATTCTGGCATTGACTGCTCTTCCACCACCAGAGACGGTTACTCAATTGCGTCAATTTATAGGGCTTGCATCCAATTTCCGGCAATTCGTACCCAAGTTTTCCCAAATTATGGCACCCTTGTACGCTCTGACCTCGTCTTCCAAGAGCAAACTTAACTGGACGGCGGAACATGAAGCCGTAAGACAGCAGGTTATCTCTTTACTCACTAGTGAGCCTGTCTTGACAATATTTGACCCCGATTCTCCCATTGAGCTCCATACAGATGCGAGTTCCTTAGGGTACGGAGGTATACTGCTCCAAAAGAAAGACGGCAAGTTCAGGGCAGTCGCTTATTATAGTAAGCGCACTACGATGGCCGAGTCCAAGTATCATTCATATGAGCTTGAGACACTAGCGGTTGTAAATGCCGTTAAGCACTTCCGGCACTTTCTACACGGTCGTAAGTTTGTAGTTGTTACCGATTGTAATGCGTTACAATCATCGCGCAAAAAGCTCGATCTTACACCGCAGGATCCAACACAACGGAAGGACACGTTGCTTGCCTATTTTGCCGAGATCACTTAGATGGTCTATTATTAACAACACACATGAGTCCCTTATGCATTTGGGCTGGGAGAAAACCCTGGAAAAACTCTATAGTCACTATTGGTTCGAAAACATGGCCAAATATGTCCGTAAATTCGTCGATAGCTGTGTCGCATGCAAAAATTCTAAAACCCATACAGGTAGAGTTCAAGCCGAGCTTCACCCGATACCTAAGCTTGCTATTCCGTGGCATACTCTGCACGTAGATGCTACAGGCAAATTGAGCGGCAAGAATGATAAAAAAGAGTACGTTTTTGTTCTGATCGATGCTTTTACCAAATTTTCCTTGCTTGTCTATACTCCCAATATCGACTCTAAGAACAGCATTCGAGCTATAAAATTAGCTATCTCCCTATTTGGTGTGCCTACGCGTATTATCGCGGACCAAGGACGCTGCTTTGCTAGCCGCGAATTTCGCGAGTTCTGTGATACGTCCAACATACAATTACATCTGATTGCTACGGGTAGTAGTAGGGCCAACGGACAGGTCGAACGCGTTATGAGCACTTTGAAAAACAAGCTCACGGCTGTCGAGTCAGGCGATAGGTCTTGGCAAGAAGCCCTTCCCGATGTGCAGTTAGCCCTTAACTGTACTCATAACCGCGTTACGGAATCAAGCCCCCTAGAACTTCTCATAGGTAAGGTAGCGAGACCACTAGATCTGGTAACGGCGGTTGACGAGGAGCCAGTTGATTTGGACCAAATTCGTGACCACGCTTCTGAGAGTATTCAGTCCAATGCTCAATACGACAAGGCACGTTTTGACTTAGGTAAAGCTAAGCTGGTTAAATTTTCCGTAGGTGACTTTGTTTTGTTACAAAATGAGGAGCGTAACCAGACGAAATTAGATCCGAAATACAAGGGACCGTTTAAGGTAATTGAGTTGTTAGATGGTGATCGATACTTGTTAAAGGCGTTAGATTCTAGGAGGACATACAAGTATGCCCATGACAGACTAAGAAAGATGCCCGACAATGACCACTTAAACGACAAGGAGTTAGACGTTGACAATGAAAATGACAACCAAGGTAATTTAAGTGATTATGAAGGGGTTGGACCTTCTGTTAGTTCTCATTAAGATTACTAAACAAGACTCATTCCGTAATCCGATATGTTGTTCACTGATAGTAGGTGTCCTTGGCTCAGACTGAATACACCTTCAATCATTCGTAGGCGTAGGCGTAAATTCGGGCTTGATTTCCCGTCGCAGTGCGGCCACAGCGTTGAGTGGCGTGCGTTTGGTTTGGGGGTGTATGTGGTTGCTGAAATCGCCGGATGGAGGTGATTGTTGTGTGTTATGTGTGAGTAGGTGTCCTTGGCTCAGACTGAATACACCTTCAATCATTCGTAGGCGTAGGCGTAAATTCGGGCTTGATTTCCCGTCGCAGTGCGGCCACAGCGTTGAGTGGCGTGCGTTTGGTTTGGGGGTGTATGCGGTTGCTGAAATCGCCGGATGGAGGCGATTGTTGTGTGTTATGTGTGACATGGATACTGGCCCCAGCCAAGTAGTCCATGCGTTGTTGAGTGTTGGATATTAGTTGCCGGATGGAGGCAGCTTATACATGGTTTGAGGATTAATTGTCGGATGGAGGTGGGAAATAAATGATTAGAGCCTTGCACACTTGTTTGGATTACGGTTGCTGGTTGGAGGCAACAACGTATCAGTTGTTTGTGATCGTTGATGTTTTGATTTACGGATTTATGAGTTTTGTTTGACTACTGATTATGATTTACGTTGTTTGTTTTTCATTATTACGGGACTTATGACTTCCATTGAATGTGACTGATGTTTGTTTTCCAGTAAGAATTTGTGAATTTAATTCCCCGATTGATATTACTCCTGATGTCCTTTGTAGTCAGGAAGCCGAGTGGGAAATGTTTTGCTTTGCGTATTATCTTGGTCCACAGATACCTCACACGAGGACGTGTGATGCGGCAGGATGACCGTGTCGGCGAGGTGGCGCTTCGAGCGTGCGAGACGTCAACTGTCAACTGTCAACTGTGGCTGTCACCTGTTTGCATCTATGGCGCCTTGCGAAACGTCAAGTTATGACATTGACAGCTGTCATTACTTGGGATTGGTCTGTGCTTGGTTTAAACGGGCATTCTAACTTGAGCGGCCAGATTGAACGGACACAAGCGCAGAACTCTCCACGTCTCGCAATCCGTTTACATCGCATTAGTGTTACCATATTTCTTGTGAATTACTAAGTAAATTGATTAAAGGGGTAGTTTGTGATCGATCTGCGAGTTTATTTCAAAGAAACCACCCACACTACCCAAGATGGCGGACGATGATGAACCAAGCTCTCCGCCGATCCCGCTCGTCCGCTCCGTCATATATATATTTTTTTATAAAGTGCAGCAGTGGCTACGTAACTATGTCGACGGGAAGCAAAGTACCGGAGAGTTTATTTCGACTTAACGAATCTATTTTACGAAGGCTTTTCATAATATAGATACTGCAAGGTTACCCGTAACCTTGTTTATCTGTTTATTGTCATGTAAATTCATAAACTCGCAATAGTTTCTGTTGGTGTAAACAGAGTTGGAATCAGCGTCGGAATAAACAGTCCGCAATCAACGGTAGGGAGGGGACACGTCGATACCAATCGATACCGGTTCTTTAATGAGTAATGTGTTTTTAACTGAAACCAATAACTTTTTACGTAATTAATGTATTAATGAAATAACGTGCTCGCCTACTTCTTAAGAATAAAATTGACAGTTTTTGGGACAAGAAACGGTTGTATTGAATGTTCAATGTTAGGCTTTGAAAATACACACGTAAATTCGTCAATGTCGAGAACAGCAAAAATATGTGGGTTACAAAATCTAACCTAGCTTTCCCTGGCTAATTATAAGTACCTAATTGCTAACTGATTTTCAAATAAAGTACCGTATATTATTTTCACTAAACGGGTCTCAATCGCGTACACGTTTTCGTCGTGAAAGAAAGTGAAAATAAAAGTGAACGGAGTTAAATCCTAAAAGGTTAAATCAGTCAATAGTTAACCGTAGTTGCCCAAGGTGCATAGGCCCAAACGCTACATTTTCCTCATATAGGCTCTGCCGCAGAGTAGCACCGTGAACCGATTCAAATATACCATTTAATTCTAGCTGTAGATTAATAGCATGCACAGGATTTCAAATTTTTTAAAGATATTTTTCACGAGTGTGTATTAAATAACTGGAATCATGATAACGAAATAAGACAAGACTACCTAGAAGTAAAGAAAAGTAGTTGCCTAGGAATATCGTACTAGCCAGCCAACTGCCCAAAGAACATAAAGCCATACGGTTATCAGATTGACAAATTATGTCGGCTGAAAAGGGTTCTGGGGGTGACATTGACCAAGTTACATTTTCCGTTGAATTGCAGAGTGAATTCCTCTGAATTCATATGTGAAGCTGAGGTAAAGTGCTTGTTGTCTTTACTTAATCACTACCTTTAGCTTTGCTTCTTTGTTTTAAAACTGACTTTATTCTTTATCTACACGTAAATAGATGCTCAATATCAGCTTTCTAGGTCTTAGGGTTTGGACCTGCGTGGTTGAGTTAGGCAGTAAGTCAGAACTATTGTGTGAACATCGAAGTTTTTGCTGTGTGGTTTGTTTCGCATTAAATTGTTTGTGCTAATTTACTACTTGGTCAAATGCTAGTTGTGCGAATGTTTCACCAGCTGCTACTGAGAAGATCTTTAGATCACGTTATTCTTGATGTTCCTAAAATGTCTTCAGTGTACAATTTTGAAAAGGTATGAGGTTAATAAAGATTACGATCAATTCAATAGGTAATTCAATTAACACAAACGATATCCAGAGTAAATGAAATTTTAGATTTCTAATATCGGAGTTACCAATCTGGAACGAGGGGCGCTAAAAGGGGACTTCTTTGCCCAGCAGTGGGATACTCAATTAGGCTAACATAATAATATTGGAGTTGTAACTAAATAAAACAAATTTGAGCCGCCGACTTGTCTTTCTGAGTCTGGATACAATTCTTACTTTTAAAGTCAGTATATTTTTTACAGTCCCAAGGGTCTGAACTGAAGTTACTCCAATTTTTCAAGTGCAATCGTAAGTTTGCGTAAATCGATTTGTAACGTGAGGCGACGAGGCGTGAAAGACGGCGAGTGAAAAGGACAGATAAAGAAACTATACGAAAGCTTTTTTGTGAATTTAAGAAGAATGGAAGGGTCGGGGCGTATATTTTTAGTGGGTGATATAGTAGGTAGTAAAATCAATGTAATCTTCATACCAATTTTTTACTGTCGTTTGAGGAACTTTGATTAAAGGGACGATTTCAGTATTGTTTTAAATGGACTAAAAATAATAATCGAGTTTTTCGCGACTTTACAAGACATCTATAATTTGCAACGCTCATGAAATAAATGCATATAGCACAGTACCTAGTACCCTCGTCAAGATTGTATGTTCCCACAATATATACACTATACAGCCAGTTTTTTATTATATTTGCCCAGAGAAAGGTAGGTTGTAGAAACAGAAGAGTTTTTTCGTTTCATAACATTTTGTAACATTGCATCGAGAAAGAGTTCCTGTCAATTAGTGCCGAATGGGGGAACCTTAAAGTCATAGCACAGGACCACGACGCATGATATTCATAATTACTATAAGCGCTTTTCTTCTGCGTAGGGACAAAAGGATATTTCATCGTCACCATCACGCTGTCGATACCGATTTTCTTGAATCTGGTATCGAACACTTAATTTGTTATTATCCCATCTCTAGGCCGACGCTGAGCAATGGAATAGTTAATTCTCTGGCGCCTGCGACCGTCACGAGTGATCAGCGTTCACTCTGTCACACTTCTGGACTCCCACATAAAGAGAAGAAATTAAATAAAGCCGCCACTTTATAGGTGCGTAACTGGCACATTTTCGGCGTAAAATGCTTGAATGTGGCTTGTATGGAAATGTTTGCCTGCTTTTCTATATAGAAGTCTAATGTCACTTTTTGACACCAATTAACATTACTCTTTAAACAAAATTATGGCGAAATAAATTCAACTTTATCCAAAATACAAAGGGCACAAAGGTTTCATAGTGATTTCTTTTTCGATTAGCCCGTACGCATTGGACACATTGACCGTAGAATTCAATCGCAACTCTGAAAGTTTTAGTCGATAAAAACATAAGTACATGATAAATATTTCTTAATTTAAACTTCGATTTTTTTACTGCGCCGCAAACGACACGTTCGCAAACATTATATTTGTAAGCTGCCAGCAATAAATTTAAAATTCGAATCCCGTTTCCAGCTTAGTGATTTTGGATGCGGTGTTTATTTAAATTCAAATCACGGTATTTGTCGCTTCGTAATTGAGTCTGTGGCAATAAATTTCGTTAAACCCGGCCAGTGTTGCCAAGTCAGAGAAACTAGAAATATATTTTTTTTAGTGTGGCCTATTAGTTTGCAATTTCCGGATATCCTGTTAAAAGGATTGTTGCAATTTGTAAAGAATCACCGAAAATATGTTTAAAAAGTTAAAGTAAGACTTAATAATCTTAAAATGCGGAATCTTTAATAAATATTTCATCTCAAAATATGAAATGAAGCATTATTTTTTAAACGCATTTAGGTGAATACTCTTAGTAAGCATATTCTTTTCTTAAAGGGCCGGCAACACACTCTTAACGACCTTTGTTATGAGTGCCTATGGGCGGCGGTGATTGCTTTCCATCACGTTACCCGCATGCTCTTTTGCCCCCTACCATAAAAAAATATTCATTTAAAGTGTGTACCTTTATGATGATAAATTACCTTGCTAAATCATCTTTCTAAACTCTAAACTAATTTGTGGTCAGTAAGTACATATTTTTGGCCAAATAATTAAAACAGCTGAATTGGCAACACCGAACCCAGCAGAATCGGGAAGTCTCATTTGGCACTTGGTTCCCTCACCGCACGTGTATTTTGAGATTGCGCTGATCATAGTACGCGTTATCTGCAACGTCACAGCGTATTTACTCGGTGTGTGACGTCAATGGATTTGTTGTTATAACAGCTGTTTGTTTTTGTTTGCAGCTTGATGCTACGATTATGTGTTGACGCGTTTATTCAGGTGATATTATCTTGGATAGACAGTTGATAATAATCATCGAAGACCGGGCTCAATGACGCCTTGGGAGAGCAGTTGACGATGTGATTATCGAGTTCCAATCCGGACAGACTTTGGCTGAAATTCACCTTTTTGCCGCCATTGATATGGAGCCAGTGACATGACATGCAGTGTAAAAAGGTATCTTCAACTTGTTGAAAGCTTGACAGTTGCGAGTGACACTAGAGCTGGTTGGCAAAAAGGTTAAACTGTGTGTTAGAGCTCTCTTTTTACTAGTCCGTAAGTTTCCGGTGTGCAAAGGTCTCTCGACTAGACTTCCAACTCGCTCTGTCCGTTATATCTCGCCAATCTCGCTATTTACCCTTTGTGTCCCATAATCATTGGTCATAATATTCGTTAGTCATAATTTTTTTGGTCATAACACATGAAATCGTGCTTTTTTCAGGAATTTTGGAAAAGTCATCTAAATGTTGTAGCTTAGGTTTAAAAAAAGGTTAGTTTACTATCAATCAGTGGTTTTTTTTTTATATGAATAGGAAGGCAAACGAGCAAGTGGGTCACCTGATGGTAAATGATCACCACTGCCCATAGACACCCGCAACCCCGGAGGGATTGCAGATGCGTTGCCAATCTAGAGGACTAAGATGAAATGCATCTTGTGCCCGTAATTTCCCCGGCTGTCCTACTCTCCACACCGGAGCACAGCAGTGCAAGCACTGCTACTTAGCGGCAAGTTTAGCAAGTAAAATGGTGGTAGCGATCCGGACGGACCTTGCACAAGGCCCTACCACCCCAAGTGGCGCGTGGCGTCAAAAGTATATCAGAAGGCAAGCCGAAGGGAATTTAATTAGTCTTTTCCTCTAATTCCGCACAATAAAAGTGCCCAACTGCCTTAAAATAGTTGACTATTTTAAGGCAGCCGGTGGTAATCGAGTTCTATGGACGCCACGCCACTGCTATCAATTCTTAAAAGACTTACTGTGACCTGCAAGACATGTTGGGGCAACTACGTCTAGCGTCCCTGCGAACTGGCATATTTATTTATCTCGCCTCGGCCGCGGCGCCGGTAGCCATCTTGGGGTATCCTCTGAGTAACAATTGCCCATCGTCCTGGGTGCAAGGTGACTTGACCAGCCCAGCCTATTCGAGTCTGGCGGTCGCTCTGTGTATGTAAGTTTTGGAGAGCGATGTAGTGTTCCGGACTCAATGCTGTCTTATAAATCCATTCATCTGGCTTGTGTTTCGATACCTTGTTAGCCCGTGTAAGGTGTAAGGGTGTGTTCGCACGGCAAAGGCATCGTTAGCAGTTTACACGTTGTATTTGTTTGCAGAGCAGCTTCCGCGCCGTTACCTTCTCTTAACGAGTCAGTTTGTATCTGTACAGATAAACGCGAATCCGATAATTTAAGATGTTGGGAAGAGCGTTGAAAGTGCTTGAAAAAAAAAATGTTTGTTTCGTGAATCAGTTTTTTTGTTTTTTTACGCTAGTTAAGAAGTGTACAAAATAAAAAAATAAAACAGTTTTGTAACTTAACTGGGGTACCATGACACCTTAATGTAATACAATTCCGATTCACCTTAGGTTCGCTCGCTGCCAGATCTATACAAAAAAGGCAGCTAAAACCTGAACTGAGTCGGAAACTACAGGAGCGATTTGACCATTAGAATCCTACATCATCCCTGATGAACATAGGCAATGTTTAATTCTGCGCGGATGAAGCGGGCTACAGCTAGTTTTTTATTATTTTCATTAACATCCTTGGATTAAGTTCATTTGTAACAGGATACAACAAACTAAACTAGGAGTTAAAGGTTCTGTATTTGGTACAGGAGAAACGATCGCCTTTTACTAGTCATCATCATTATCTCCAGCCCCCACTGTTGCCCCATTGCTGGGCACAGGCCTCTCAGAATGAGAGGGCTTGCGCTACAGTTCCCAAGCGGACCCAGTGTGAATTGGGAAATTTGACTAAACATTTTACAATTTTACCTCAAACTAACATTCTGTTCGCTTTTCACCGTAAAATAAATAATTAATTCACATCTGCATACAGTTTTTAGTGCAATATTTAATTATGGAAGCTCGCCGTAATTAATTCTGTTTCCGTAACTCGGCGAGCTTTTAAAAAAGCTGGCTGAAAGCGCCCCGAGCGTAAATCCTGTCTCATTAACATGAACGTTGAATTCTAAATATGGTGCTTTTATGTCTAGTTTCCTAGTAATATATTATAAAATATTATTTTGAAAACTTGTACTTGTTGTTGTTGTGTGTGTATGTATATAGGTATATACCTATTTATATAATTATCTAGTATATTTTATTTATTGTGTATTAGTTTATCGTATTTATCTATTATGTGTAGTTTATTATTATATCTTACATTATTTAAAATTTAGGATTATTTTAAGTTTCGATCGGTTCTTTTACTTTTTCTGTGTGTCTACTCTTGCTTAATACTTATGTCCTGTCAATCGTTAAAAGTTTAACTGAGAGATCCCTTTTAGGGATAAGTTCGCTGTCCGCTACGGTCTGTACTAAAGAGTCGTTAACATTCGCCTTTGTGCATGTGTGTTGTCCTGTATTCATCTTTTTCTTGTGTTTTATGTACAATAAAGAGTTATAAATACATACATACATACATTTTACACGATTTTATTTAACTTACAATGTAAATGTCTACGATCTTCCATGTTGCTCTGGGAGCAAAGAAAATACATAGAACGTACCAGTTACTTCTCTTCCCGGGCAGATGCTAAAAGCCCATTGATGGAATGGGAAAATCTTAGGAATTATTTTAAAGGCGCTGCGGCTACGCATCACTATTTTAATTCCCCTTTCCACTTATGCGCCTACAATTATGCTAAACGTGGTTTTTAGGTCTTGTTATCTTAGGCTCTGTCTGCATCATTACTTACCTCCATTGCAAGATCTTATTGTCTAAGGGAAGACGGGCACAGCGTACGGGCTCTCCCATTCTTAGCGCGGTCCTGGCGGAAGCCGGGGCCACCGGGAGGGCATTTGTGGTGGGCATGTGTGGTGTTGTTTAGGGCCGACAAGGCACTGGCATCGCGTAAAGCGCTGCGGGTGTCTATGGACAGTGGTGATCACTTAACATCAGGTGACCCACTAGTTCGTTTGTCTGGCCTCTCTAACATAAAAAAAAACCCTAGTGGCATCCCACTGCGTCCCCATCACACCGGATTGAGGCAACGCCGGAGAGTTTTTAGTTTGGGTGCACCGCTACGGGGGGGGGGGGGGGGGGAGTCCCATATAACCCTAAGGCATCTCAGTGCCTAAGGCATCCATAAAGATTTCCTCTCCGTTAAAAAAGGGCTCAAGGGATAAAGACGTGATATATGTATGTACCTATGGATGTTTGTAACGTTATATCTTGAAAAAGGTCAAGGTGTACATGTTTTTGATTGGGTACATCGTAAATAGTAACGAAAACCTATAAACATAATTCTTAGCGAGGTCGGAACTGCCTCCATCATTCAAATATGTAACATATATATATGTTAACTTGTGCTAATGGCCATGCGTGTGAAGTTGGAGAGAAAAATAAACTAATGCAACGCACGGGCGAGGACACATTTAAGCGGTCGGTCTATAGTAGTGAGTTTCATAGAAATTCAAAAAACATATATGTATATTTTTCGCACAGTCTTGGTTACTTTGCACGTGAGCCGCGGAGTGGCAAGGTAAATCTTTTTGTTCATTACTAGTTAATTAATTTTACTTTTTATACGAGTCTACTCTTTTCTTAGCCGTCCGTGGAAAGTGGTGATTGCTTTCCATCAGGCGGCCGGCATGCTCGTTTACCTCTATTGTATAAATAACTATTTTATTTAAGAGCAGACATAATATGGTTAGCCATGGAATGTGTAAAGGCTGGAAATGATTTGAACTAAACCAACAACCGAAGTTTAATCAAATCTACGACGGCTCCATCTGAAGCAATTAGGAATGTGGCAATTAGTGTTGCCGCTTGATAGTCCACTATCGATAGTATAGTTTGAGCAAAGACAATAGTATCGATAGTATAATATTTTTGGTAGACTTCAATACTATGGATAGTATCGATATTTTTGGTGGACTACAATAATATGGATAGTATCGATAGTATTGATCCTTGACAAACTATCGATAGTACCGATAGTATGGATAGTACCGATATTTTTGGTAAACTACAATTCTTTCAACAGCATGATCAGCAGACCAGCGTCTGGGAGTAAAGAAAAACATAGAATTTACCAGTTGCTTCTATTCCCGCGCAGATGGTAAAAGCCCATCGAGGGAATGGGCGAAAGTTTTAGGAATCATGTTATAGGCAATGCGGCTAGCAACCCATCGCTATTTTGATTTCCCTTTCCGCCTATACGCCCTTTATCATGCTAAACGTGGCCTTAAGGTTTTGTTACCTTAAGCTCTGCCTACCCCGTAAGGGATAAAGACGTGATATATGTCTGTATGTATGTACAATACTATGGATAGTATCGATAGTAAGTAAGTAAATGCTTTATGGTACAAATATAAAGAAACCGATAGTATGGATAGTATCGATATCGATATTACTTCCTTTAAATATCACGTAAACTATAGATGCTTTCGATAGTAGGTATAGTAAATAATGGCTTGTTGTTTATTTCAGTAGTATCGCATCGATAGTATCAATAGTTTTCGTAATTTTCTGTAGTCAGCTGCTGAGAAACGGGATTTAGTATCGTTATCTTCAGTATGGTTACCGCTATTACGGGAGATAGGGGGGGTCACCTTTCTCTGCAGCTGACTGTACAATACTATTGTCTATTAATACTATTGCTTTAAATAAGCGATCGATAGTATCGATAGTCCTATCGATATTATGGCATTTTTCGATGAAAACTATCGATAAAAATTTCGATTTCTCGGCAACGCTAGTGGCACTATCGATTTCGGATGCAAAAGCGGGCCTTGACATGGCGTCGAATAAGCAACGTTCTCACGCGAGTTCACGGGAAGAATTCTTGACCTAGCACAGGGTTAAACACGTCGAAATTGAAATAAAAACGTTTCTCTATGCTTCGAGCTGCTTAAGGCATAGGCCGTCTCTGTCTGTTAGGAACCTAAAGACCACGTTTAGCATGTTTGTAGGCGTATAGGTGGAAAGGGGAATCAAGATAGTGATGGGTTGCTGGCCGCAAACATAACAAAAACATACCTTTAAATTACGTTCTTAACGGCTAAATTGCAAAGGAAAACGATTGGATAACTATTATTGTGAGGCTAAAGCATCTATGGTTGTGTCTGCAGCGTAATTTGCATATACAATTCTATAATGACGGTATCTACAAGCCATTTGTATATTCACACGACATAATTTCAGATTTTACTCCATATTTTCTACAGCTATTTTTCAACGTCGTTTACCCTAATGAAGATGTCCCTCGTTGTTTAAGGCGTGGCGAGTAAGAGAACTGGTGAAATTACTGGCATATGAGGTGTTCTGCTTTTGCCTTCTAGGCTGGTAACGTTTTCAATCCTCTGATGTGGGCTTTCGTGGGTGGTGGTCACTTACTTACTTGCTCGCTTGCCTTTGTTGTGCTAAGTAAAACTTTTTTTAACGCAAACTAGGTTTGTATTTGATTACAATCATGCCTGGTGGTAGGTAAAGACGTGGCCTAGGAGAGGACTACACACACACACGCACGCACACACGCACGCGCACACACACACACACACACACACACACACACACACACACACACACACACACACACACACACACACACACACACACAATCACGTCTATATCCCTTACGGGGTAGCCTAAGGTCAGACCTACAGGCCACGTTTAGCAAGATTGTGGGCTTATAGATGGAATGGAAGGAGTAGGTTGGTTCAATAACATTTATTAGCTCGGATTATGTGATTATAGGTAGGTACTTTTTAAATAGTAAATCTTCGTTATTTCTATTTTTTATAATTTAAATTTACATACTTACATACATACACAAACCACGTTTTTATCCCTTACGGGGTAGACTGAGCCTCGGGTAACAAGACCTACAGGCCACGTTTAGCAAGATTGTGGGCACATAGATGGAATCAAAATTGTGTTGGGCTGCTAGCCGCAATTAATTATTAATTTAAATTTATTTTCACTTACAGGTACACCAAAGGTACACATTTCCCACGTAGAAATGTGTAACTTACTTCCGTCGTTTATTTGAGTTGTTTCATAAAATTAAAATAAAGCTTTTGTTGGTAACCCTACGTATCCGCCATTTTGTTTGTGAATTCTCCATTACAAGAAGCGGCCGATTATCACGCTCCCCTGGATTCCCACTCATGAATAAATATTCCAAACTCATTACTTCATTTAAATAATTTTAGTACAAATAGGGTTGCCATGTTTCAGATTTAAAACATAATGTACCTCTTTTGTTTCTGGCTGTTTTATTTATTAAGATTTAAAAAGTAAGTATATTTCTATTCACTTCAAATCACAAATCACTAACAATAGAACTTTCTTTTAGTTTGACCACAGAGTACTTTTTATACATACCTACCTATACTTACTGAAAAAGCTGAATATGCTGTGATATCTTAGCACCCTCGCAGTAAATACATCATTTTGTTCCCTTGTGACACAAATAACTATTTTGTCATTTTTTGTGGCAGCGGGGAGGCTAAGCGAAAAGCCAAATGCACAAACGTCATACTTTGCTATATGCCTTATATTTGTTACTAGCGACCCGCCCCGGCTTCGCACGGTATATCATGCATGTATTATACATTATAAACCTTCCTCTTGAATCACTCTATCTATTAAAAAAAACCGCATCAAAATCCGTTGTGTAGTTTTGAAGATATAAGCATACATACGGATATGGGGACAGAAAAAGCGACTTTGTTTTATACTATGTAGTGATAGTGATAGTGATGATGACGTGTCATACCAAATCGTTACGTTACAAAATTGAGAAAAATGCACACTTACGGTTTTGACAGTAAGTATTAAGTAAGAGACTCAGTCTAAATTAGCAACATTGGTAAAATCCCCACCGCTCATTGGTTGATTGGGCTAATATTTCTAGTTTAGACTCGTAGACTCGTAAATTTTTTGACTTGTGAGATTGACTTGTTTGCGGATTACTAACTTAGGTACTCTAATATTTACCGTAAATCAAATGCCGTCACAACGTTGAATTAGTCGCGTCCTCTAACAGGGTAGTAAATCCTTTAGAAAATACAAATCATTCAGTTTTAACAGCCTCGCGTGTCCTAACAGGCCTAAAGTTGGAACGTTCATCAAAGTCAGTCAAAAATGTTAATTGTTCGTGTATCCTCTTATTAATTAACGTGCACGCCCTAGTGGCTGGGAATTGTCCGGAATTCAAAGCGTTTGTGTGGACGCTTTTGTGTACTTTATACTTTAAAGGGGAATACTTTGTCGCCAGCCTGGCTTTATGTTCCGAAATTTGTTTCGAAGTTCGTTTCGTGGCGTTCTGTTTTCACTAATAGCCGTTACAATATGAGTGAAAGGGTTGGTATGATACAAACTTTGAATTACGAATTTCGGAGTAGCCCCCCTGGTTTGCAAAGCGTAAGTACATAATGTACGTGACGACGTAAAGGATAGTATATGGGCCTTATTATGGAGTTCAGGCTCGCATTTACACGCTTGTAGTAATCAGGCTAATCAGGCTCGAGTCGGTTATTTTCATACTCTATAGCAGCGGTTCCCGAAAGGTGGTCCGCGGAACCCTGGGGTTCCGTGGAAGGGCAATAAGGGTTCCGTAAAAAATATTTTCATGTGCGGTGAGCAACGTTGTTCGCGCGCACTGACCTGTGTTGTTTTTCATTTATACCTATTTTAAGGTGTTATCAAAGAAGGGTTCCGCTAGGAAAAATGTAATCAATTAGGGTTCCTTGACACAAAAAAATTGGGAACCCCTGCTCTATAGTATAGAGTCTATACCTATATACATTAGTCACGTCCTTATTCCTGACGGGGCAGAGGCAGAGGAAATTTTTACGGATGCCCTAGGCACGGGGATGCCTAGGGCTTTGTGGGACTCGCCCTCGAAGGGATATACCCAGACTAAAAACTCTCCGGCGTTGCCTCAATCCGGTGTGATGGGGACGCAGTGGGATGCTACTGGGGTTTCACCACAAACGCCCCCCGGTAGCCCCGGCTTCCGCCAGGACCGCACCAAGAAGGGGAGGGCCCATACGCTGAGCCCGTCTCCCCTTAGATGATGAGACTGTGCAATGCAGGTAGGTAATGCCCCGTTACCGTTCCCGCTGGCCTCAAGGGATCGGGCGAGCGGTGCACGCACCGAGTTCGCCTTTTCCCCCCTGGTCTGCGCAAGGAGCGGTTGCACGTTGAAACGAGGTCAACGTTAGTCCACCCTCGGGGTAGACAAAGCCTAGAGTAACAAGATCCAAAGGCCACGTCTACCATGATTCGTAAGATTTTTGCTTCTAGGTATTCAAATACAAATTAGCAGACAATCAGGGATCATTGCGAGTGGCCAGTAACTCTCTGATCTAAAGTAATATTTTAATTGTGGCTGCATTCGCACTCTAGAAATGTCTTAAAAGAAAAAATAAAAAGAGGACCGCCGTCAACGTAACAGTTCAGTTGAAAAATATATACACAAATAACGTCTATATCCCTGACGGGAAAGGGAAAGGGAAGGGGGAAAATAACCATAAAATTTCAAGTCTACTACACGCGCTGTCTTATCTTTTTGAAGTCTGTGTATTTTTTCGCGCTTTTTAGTGAGATGTATTGTAATATAAAACTTGCTTTATAGCCTTCCTTGTTTTACAAAAAAGGTTAGAGTTCTCAATCCATAAAATGTGTCAATATTTTTGTAATAGGATACTTTCGTTCACATTTTCAACTCTGTCAGTTCTCTTATATGTCAAACTAGTTTCTACCCGCGACTTCGTCCGCGTAGACTTAAACCTCAGAACTGCATTAGCATTCTGCAATCATTATTTACGCTGCAACTCTAGACCGCCACGACTTGACATGCTTATCGCTATCCCGTGGGAACTATGCCACTTTCCGGGATAAAAAGTAGCCAATGTTTTAATCTAGGGTACCAGCTATCTCCGATCCAAATTTTAATCAAACTTGTCCACTTGTTTCAGCGTGAAGAAGGAACAAACATACACACTTACATCCTCACTCACGAACTTTCACATTTGTAATTTTAGTATTAGTAGGATTATTCATATAATGTAACTTTTGCTTCAGAATTACTCGTGCGATCGTACCTTATTGTTCAGTGCCTCATAAAGGATTGTAAGTGCCTTGTATGTTCAGGATATATTTAACTGGGAGCAATAGAAGTACTTAAAGCCCTTGGCTGCGAGGACGGAGCAGGGATTCTGTAAAGAATAGACTGGGCAGCTACGGGGAACGTTGAAGAGTACATGCTATATTATAACATTAACACTTTGGTGCGGTCACCGCTCTTCTTCATCGTCATGTTATTCGGGACGTCATGTCTTCAGAGGAGAGAAGATTTACGTTGTCACGGTGGTGCGCTCAACTGGTTCCTTGGGGTCTTGTTTCCTTAGGCTCTCACTACCCTGTAAGGGATAAAGACGTGATTTATGTATGTATATATCTATAAAAGTAAGTAAAGTAAGCTATCACCGTTCCAAATTGTATCCAAATACACACACATTCACAAACTTTCGCCTTTATAATATTACTTTATAATATTAATATACGGTTCACAGCAAAATATGGAAACTTCGTTTGCAGCTAATGCGTTGAATCTATTTCTATTATTATCTCTCCGTTATTGTATTATATTGTTATGTCTGTAACATTAATACGGCTAAGTGGGATGTCACTGCGGTTGACATGTGTAGGCACATTAGACCTGGTACACTCGCCTACACTTACCCATTGATGGACGGTCCATACGGGGTGCGAGTCGGGTTACTTCCACGTGTGTTCAAGAGCTGCGGTTCGTTTTTGGATCCGTCAGGGGGGAAGAGCAGTGCTTGGTCCTGTGCACCCTGGGCATCGGCTAATGATCTCCTGGCCGTTTCTGAGGGTATCATTGACCGTTGGTTAAGAGCCCGAGACGGGGGGAGGGGAGTATTTATCCGTGTTACCGTACAACGTTGCCGACATTTCGTCACAAGATTTTTGAATTATATTTTTGTTACTTTGACATTGGCGAAGTTGTGTTCGCTATAATGACTTGATACGCCACAAAGAAGAAGAAGATGGTCCATACCAGATATAATGCCGTCACTCTCACTCCCAAATTAATGCCTGTTAGTGTGAGCGAAATGGTACGAAACGACCTTCGAAAATCTAATGTCAGAGTATGCCATTTTTTACATCTTAAGTATCCTAATGCGGCGTCACCTACCCACCTCTACCAAGCGAATGCCAAGAATTTCACCTGAAAACAAGCGTTAAGCCCGATTTAGACTTTTACATTGCGGCCTTGGGTCGACGACTTCTAACCCCTTCGCATCACAGCCTGGCAATGTATAAAGTTGCAGTATTTTTCTTGCAAGTGACTCCTAGTTACTCTGTGACCACGGCGGATACCACAGATACTGACACTTCAATACATCGCAGATAAAACAAAGAAACTTTGATGACAAGGTGGTACAGTCTTAGGGAAGTCGTAGGTTACATTTTCATCTATTGTATATATTGCTCTGAGATTTACAGTACTCGGCCATAAAGAATGCACTTCGGTCTTTGGAAAGAGATAATTGGCGTCACGTAAGTTAGAGCGAGACAACGCTCTACAAAACCGAAATTGCCGAGAAGACCGATGTGCAATCTTTATGTCACGCCGACACAGCCGCCATTGACGCTTGCATCGAAAATCTACCCTCAGATTTATTTTTCTTCCAATAAGTGCTGACGACTGTACGTCCGTAGCAATGACGTCACGTGTTCCCGACGAATGAGCGAAGCAGTATTTTTAATTTGATGGAAAAATAATGAGGTTATTCTTACTGCTTAGAAAAGTAGACTTAGCCTGCGATGCTTGTATATAACTAGGTACCACTCTAATTTTCCGCGCCCAGAGCCATTTTTTTTTCTGGATGCAGGAATAAAATGTATACAGTGTTATCAGATCCCCATTCTCTCGAGGGCTTTTACCATCTGCGCGGGATGAGAAGCAACTGATACATTCAATGCTTTTTCTTTATTTATTATTTATTTATTTATTTATTTACCCCCAGACCAGCATGGAAACAATTAATTCAGATGTAATTATCCCAATAAAATATTCTGCACACATCCCTTTTACTCCAACTCAACAAATCGTGACATTTGAATAATATGGCTGCAATTCTAGCGTCTAGCGCATTAAGTGTAGGTCAAACTGAAAATAGAATAGAATACAATAGAAAAAGTTTATTTCTCCGAATATGGTACAATTGTTGAAATTATTACACGAGTTCAGCATATCCTGCCCGCATGGGCGTAGAAATAATTATTCCTGCATTCAGTTAGTAGTCAATATAACAAAGAAGCGAATTAAGCTTACCTTAACATAATTACAACAATATTATTATTAGCATTGGCTTTAATAATTCAATAACTTAAAAATTCATTAACTGAATAAAAGCACAAGTCAATCAACCAATTAAATAATTTATTCTCAAATTTATGGTTTTGTAACGATTTTATGTCATTAGGAAGTTTATTATATAATTCAATCGCCATAACACCTTTAATCCTACTAAAAACCCTTACTCTTTGCCTAGGAAAAGAGTATGACGTCCAAAATCACTCTAAAATAAATAAATCGTTCAAAATCGCACTAAGTACTATGCTAACTCTTATTTCAGCCGTTGTCTAAAGTATTATAACACAGAACTATGTCACATTGATATTCTTGCTCACCGAAGCTGTCTTAGTTTTAAGAATCGTGTTATTTGCCACTTATGCTTAGAAATTGTACGCACTTCTTGTCAATTTTCCATTTTTAGTATGATTATTAAATGTTTAAGCAAAATTATTAATTGGGTATTGTACCTGTTTCGGATTCAAGTGCAATGCCCTCTACCGCATCTACCGTTCCAGTTTACCGATGTTCACTTTATTATTATTATGGCACTCCAGGTCTACACCTTATTATATATCAATACTATGCTCAACTATGTGACTGTTTGTTGCCTAAATAAATTAAAAAAAAAAAAAAAATGAAACGAAACAATAAAAAAGCAGATGCTTTTTTGCGCAAGTAATAGGCACTTGCTTTTCTTTATACCTACTTGTTTTTTTAACGTAAAACGTGTACAAATACTTGATTTGCCACGCGGCGTGGCCTGGATGCTTGGTACTATTGTACTATATTGTTTGCGCACCTGCTTCTTTCATACAGTATCGTAAACGACACTATTGCGTCAGACACTTTTTCCCTATACAAATTCAAAGTGCCTTCGATTTAGTTCATTGCCAACTTAACCGAAACGTTGAAAACGTCGCTGGTAACAAGCGTTGTCCAGGAACTTAGTATGAGAGCATCGTTAATTCCAAATTTGTCCACCAGCAAAAACAACGTTGTTTTTTTGTAATTACTTCGCGTGTTTAACAAATCACGTGCTTTTGAACTAAATTTTAGTTTCAAACAGATCTACGTTTGCCGAGGTTCAAATTTGAATGATTTGGATCCGTTAACTATGAAAGCATCTCTTTCGTTTCAAAGGAATAAATAGAGACGGCAACACAAATATCTGCCACTTAAGGTCTTAGAACCTTAATAGAGAGTAGTGAAACAGGCCTTCAATAAAATAAATAAACCAGTTAAAATGTTACCATACCATGTTAAAATAAATGGCTGCTGAAATTTATGATTTAGTACTTGATAAAGAAAAGATCCCGACGAATTGAGAACCTCCTCCTTTTTTTGAAGTCGGTTAAAAATATTGAGGCCTGTGATACACTGGAAAAGCAATGTAAATTTTACAGTACCTAAAAGTCAAACGAATGTTGTGATATTCAATTGGATATTCATTTTTAATTCAGATGATTATTAACCTTGAAGTTTTGACTGAAAGTGACATTAAAGTGACACTAAAGCTTTTTAAAAGTCACTAGCGTCCTTAGGCAATGTTACATAACAAAGACCAAGTTATCTACAATCTCTAGACCACGGTTCTTTCCATTTAGATCGAATCTATTAAGCGATTGGACTCAATTAATCCAACCATCCGGTCCGATCTGTGATAAGAAATCTATTACCTCAAAAATTTAAGACCCAGTTTTTACGAAATGACCTCAGAACTCTGAAAATTTCGCGGAACCCGCTTTAAGAAGCGCTGTTCTGTGATTCTATGACATCATTCAGATGAAGTAACCGTGTCACCAGATTGTCCTTATCAAGGTGAAGTTACATCATACACAGCCTTAAAAGTGTGTTACTGGATAAATTTGTACTAACCACAAGTACTTAAATCATTTAAATGTAAGTATAACATTAAATTAAAAAATTAAAAACCCCCACGCATTAGTCGAGTAAACATCGATCATACTATGAAAATAAAAATAAAATATGCCAAAAATGCTTTAAGTACATCATTTAGGATCCACCTAAAACCACCGCAAGGAAACTGGCTTTCAAATACCTACAGATTCAAATTCAAAACTCTTTATTCACATAAAATATGTATAGTACATAGTCACTACATAGTATAAAATAAAGTCGCTTTCTCTGTCCCTGTGTCCCTATGTCCCTATGTCCCTATGTATGCTTATATCTTCAAAACCACACAACGGATATTGATGCGGTTTTTTTTAATAGATAGAGTGATTCAAGAGGAAGGTTTATATGTATAATACATGCATAATATACCGTGCGAAGCTGGGGCGGGTCGCTAGCATAAAATAAAGTCGCTTTCTGTGTCCCTATGTCCCTATGTATGCTTATATCTTCAAACTACACAACGGATTTTGATGCGGTTTTTTTTAATAGATAGAGTGATTCAAGGGGAAGGTTTTTATGTATAATTCTACGCAGACGAAGTTGCGGGCAGAAAATCAAATCAAATCAAATCAAAATAATTTATTGCAAAAAAAAAGAAGCCAGCTAGAAGAAGCTAGTACTATATATTATAGTACGGTTGGCAATCCTACTATAACCTGGCCGGTGATTTTCTCAACAGATTAGTAAAGTTTGCATCAATCCGTTCAGCCGCTTTCACGTGATGCGCTCGCAAATATCCAGATAAACAGACAAACATTCTAAAAACTGTTGGAAAGTATTCTAAGCTACCGAATCGATATTTATGCCCTCGACTGTACCCTTGCTAAATTTCGGCTTTTTCGTACTAAAGGTGCTAAGCCGCGAAGAGACAGATATAGAGACAGACAGATGGACATGAAGAAACTATGAGGATTCCGTTTTTGCAATTTTGACTACGGAATCCCGTAAACGTAGATGCTTCCCTACCGCCTTTTTCCTCAAGTTTCTTCTAAGAAACGTATATTATTCTTTTTTATTTCTTAAACAACCTTTTGCGAGAAAACGATTCTCAGAGACAGTATTTTAATTTAACAACAAAAACAATTGGAGTTGTGGCCTATTTTTTTAAATCACCATCTGTTTACTTGAAAGAGTCATTTCATGGAGTCAACCGCGACTTTGCAGAGGTCTTTGTAGAGGTGCGAGTCGAGTTACCTCCGCGTGTGACGAAGAGTAGTGCTTGGTCTGGTGCATCCTGGGCATCGGTTAATGATTTCTTGGCAGATTCTGAGGGATATCGTTGACCGTTGGCTAAGAGCCCGACGGAAAGGGGTCTTTTGACCGCGTTACCGTACTATGACTGAAATCACACTGACATGGTTTCACTTCGATACTGGCTCAATGGACAGAGCCATTTTTGTTTTTATTAAGAATAAATAATGATAATAATATTACTAAACCGCGATGAGAAAGGGATTGAAAAATCTGTCATTCTAAATATATTTTGAAGTAAGTTAAGACGATCATTAGTATCAGTTACATAAACTACTATTATGAAACATCAATCCAGCATAATTTTATGTACACGAGAAGTGAAAAAAACCTTATGGAGAACAGAATAACTTAATTTCAAGATCTCATAACCAAATTTAAGACGTCCCGAAAGTTTGTTACGAACGGGACCCGCTAACTGCGACTGGAGTCCGATTGACATTGCTGCCTACTTTAATTTACGAATTTGCCGGTCAAATCCGGAATTTCATTATCCCGTCAGTTACTCCAACGTTCCACTATAACAAGGTTTAAAGGTACATCCTTAACTAAAGTAAAACCTAACTCTGTAGCAGCAGCGAAAAGGTTTACATTCGGATGCGGAAAAAATTGAAGATAAAGCTTTTTAAAAAGAAAACAGGGCCTTGAGTTCAGTTGTACTCAGGTTCTATGAATTAAATAAATACAGAATTTAATATTCTGCCTCATTTTCTTAGATGTTTTTAATTAAGATTTGGTATGTGTCCGATATTTTGAGATTGGTATCCTGAGCTATTAGCTCATTTAATTGGCTGGATAAATAGGCGATGTATTTTTTTAATAATGTTAACTTTGCACGTAAAAGACAAGCGGCATGGGGAGGGTTCTCGGTGAAAAATAATTATGTATGGAAGCCTAGTCTCTAGTGTTAATTTTGGACACGAAAGACATCTCGAACGCGTTCGCATTCGCCTCAATTACTACGAGGAAATTAGCAGCGCCACTAGCGGAACAAAACGGCAAACAAACAATTCTCATAGTCATACCAGGGGGTTACCATGACGTCATAATGCGATTCAATTCAATGACAGCTAAAACCTGAACTGAGTCGGAAATGTATGTATGTATGTATGTATGTAAACTCTTTATTGTGCAAAATAAACAAGACAAATACAATTGACAAACACTGAAATGAACCGCATTAAGACGTCATGGTAAGGCCACGGTGCTAACTCGGGACTCGTTCTAGGGATTTGATATCGATTAAAAAATATCGATATATTAACACATGTGCTCATTGAAAATGGTACGGGATTTAGTCCTGAAATATAATATTTTTTAATTAATTTTTGACTGTTTCAATTTTCAATTAAATAAACCACAGAGAGCCGGCAAATGCTTTAATTAAACTCTACGGCATTTTTGTTTTTTTTTAGAGGCCTTATTTGTCCGAGTTAGAGGGTAAAAATCAGTTAGACCTCCATGAATATACATATTTCAGGAACTTTCCCTATTTGGCAGGGTCGAACAGTTTTTATGCTCAAACAGAATTCTGACAAAGGGCCCTCAAAGTTTATCAAAGGGTGAAGGGAGCTGGCTCCTTTGCTACCTACTTATAGCTGTATATTTTCCACTTCTACGTAAAATGTGTTTTAGGTATCTTTTATAATCTTGGCTATAATTTCAGTCAATGCTTTACGGAGGCAAAAATCGGCCAAGTGCGAGTTTTATTCACACACTAAGAGTTCGGTAGATACTTTTGTACAACAAAATTGATATTATTTTGATCACTCATAAATGATGAAGAGGCTTTTTTCAGCGCCGAGAAGAATGCTTTCAAATAAAAAAAAAATACTGTACGTTCAAATAAACAAAAGTAAAAACTCTAAAAATAATAAATCAATAAAAAACATAAATTAAACAGAATACAGGGCGATACTCTAAGTTAGGTACTAACATAATTATTTGAGTTCTAGAACTTCTAATCTTTATACATATAGAGAAGTATCTCTTTAGATCAGAACGTTTTAAAATTGATCTACTTTCAATGGAGATGTAAAAGCCTTTAACGTCAATCAAACATTTAAGATCTTCCCTCTGTCTAGACCGACGTTAATCAATTTGCTCTGATTCTATTAAGCCTGCTAAAGAATTACACACTTTGTTACTGTGATCTCAACACAGAAGTGTCAATGTAAATAAATGAATTTTTAATACAAAAGGTTTACAATCTGTGCGGATCGTAAGATACATCTAATGAAAGGGTTTGTTGGGTCCTGAATCCAAAATCTGGCCGCGATCCTGTCGTGAGCCATAAAATCCTGTAATCCCAGGACAAATCCTGAGATACGGTAGCCCTACGTACATACCTGTCTCTTTATAATTGGTCCACCTATGTCATACCAATTTCTTGCTGATGCCTTTTCACATACCTCAGTAATTCGCAAACTGACCCTTGTCACTAGCGGAATAAGGCCTGTGTCTGGCGAGACGTTTTAATGGTTCGTTCCAGGTTTTATCTGCAACCTTCGCTTTTATGTGTGGAAGAGTTTACTGAACACTCGATACGGCCGTACATTTACCATTTTTAGGGGTCCGCGGCCATTCTAAAATGTAATAAAAATAAACGAAATAAGGAATGACACGATCAAGTGGACCAGACCCATATTTCACCAACGCGACAATTGTCCGTGACAAGTGACAATTCGACGCAACGCCTAGTCAATACGAAGTTAACCGGCGTAGATTCATGTTCCCTACCTTGTTTTAAGAACATTTTTAAAACTAATACAGACCGAGATAGAAAGTAATAAATGGTGTTGCTTCATTATTTTGTTGAGAGAGACAGGCTGCTGTCTACATCATTTCATCGCCAGTTGCGTCAAGGGGCCCAAATTCTGAAACAACATAATGAAACATATGAAAAGTGGTAGCATTTTGCGCAGAATTAGAAATACGAGTTGAACAAATGAAAGTGACAGCTCTAATCTAGTAGCAGTCGAAAATTTAAAGTGTCCTAAAGTATAGCAGCAATTATACACAAATATTATCATTTTCGAAAAAAATATTTCGATATGCTTTTAAAAATCGGGCCCAGGCGTTTTTTTAACTCAATAATTGTGTGAAAAACAGGAAAACGCCTCACCCCATACAACCTAGGGCTCTTCAAGGCCAGAGTGAATAGGCTTTTCATCAGATGTGATAGGAGTCAATCACTGGTCAGTACGGCCAACAAACATCTTCATCTAATGAACAAAAAATTTTACCTTGCTACTCCGCTACTCACGTGCAAGATAACCAAGCCTGTGTGAAATATATAAGTTTTTCATGCAATCTCTCGCTCCACTACTGCCAATAAAACACACATAAATCCCACAGACTCAATTGTCCCTTACACCACACAAACACTGACGCGTTTCGACCCCTCTACGGGATCATTATCAAAGTTTAATGAGTACAACTGTTACACATGCAAACCAACGTCGTACTGATTCGAAACCGTATAAATAGCTGCATAATGTACCTACATTCATCTATTTCCCAAACTACCCTTTTATTTATGATTTTTATTGACCACAAACAACTACCTTCAAAAAAAATTCCGACTACCTACAGCAAGTAGCGGAGTAGCAAGATAAATTTTTTTGTTGATTGAAGTGGACCTCCGTAAAATAACGCCTGATTTAATAAAATATCTTTATCTAAGTTTGACCAATAACGAGCCATTACGTTCAGTTTAATGTCAGCAAACTACCGCAAAATCGATATTGCCTCTTCATTAGAGTAGTTGGCACTTACTGCCACTTTAATGACGGAACCCTCACTTATAGGCACCGCTTCACGCTTGACCGATTCTGGTGCCTTTAATGTACTAGTATAATAAGGGTAAGAATTTGTAACTTGCCTTTACGACACGGGTACTAGAAATGGAACTTCAAATCGAGTTACGTAAAGGCCCTTTGGTAATTCAGAGTGTATTGAAATTCGAAATACAGCATGATTTAATTATGGTATTGCTTGTGACAATTATTTTGTTGATAAATGATATTAGTACGAATTCACACAGTTTAAGACGAAACCAAGGTGAAAATTCTGATTTAAAACTATGTTTGTAGTGAACCGATTATAAAATGTTTTGTACTAATAAAAAGCTGCATCTGCTTGTGTTATAATATAGATTGACAAATAGACGTTGAAAAACATATATATTTCGCACAGGTTTGGTTATCTTGCACGTGAGTTGCGGAGTAGCAAGGTAAATATTTTTTGTTTATTAAAATGGATCTCCGCAAAGTAACGCCTGATTCAATAAAATAGACGTTGGACAAACTGTATTAGTATTGAATGAATTCATCTAAAGCTTTGACAGACGAAGTTTGATCGATTATTTAATGAAGTGTGATCATACGATTATTTTCCTTTAAATGACTCAACAATTAAATAATTCCAAAATTGTTCTTTTAACACTTTCATCATGATAATTATAGTTCCGATCGGGCTTTTTACTAGGAGAGGGAAAAGGACATCGATATATTGACATTATCTCCAGCGGCGGCCCTTGATCGGACCCGTCGAAAAGCTCTTAGCAAGAGCTTTCCGAGTGAATGGAAGTTCCATGTCAAATATCAAGTTGCTGGATCCAGTGGTTTGGGCTGTGCGTGGGCAAGCCGAGTTTACGGACACCCTGTGCACCCGGTTTTTATTACATACATACATAAATCACGTAAATATCCCTTATGGGGTAGACATAGCCTAAGGTAACAAGACTAAAGGCCACGTTTAGCATGATTGTGGGCGCATAGTTGGAAAGGGGAATCAAAATAGTGATGGGTTGCTAGCCGCACCGCCTATAAAATGATTCCTAAGATTTTCGGTTTTATTAAGATTTTTTATTAGGAAAGTACGCATATGGATATAATGTGCTGTCAATAAATTAAATACTTAGTTTTTCTGCTTCAACTGTTGAAAAAAAAATTCTATATGACACTGAAAATTAGAACACACAGAAAAATCCGAAAAGTAAAGCCGGGAATCGAACCCGGATCCTCGTCATTCCGTGACGCGTGCTATACCCCTACAACACCCTTAGCAGGTGGGTAAGTATTTTTCTATCTGTTACTAGCTATCACGTGACCTTGTCACTATATAAATTTTTGTCGCTAAGCGTCATCTGTTTTGAATGATGTGTCTGTACGACACAATTACAAACAAAAAAAAGAAGGCGCTGCACCGTGCATGTATATTTCAGACGTTATTGAAAACTCGAACACGCTCAAGACTTTTGCGTCAAAAAACTTACTAAGTGCTCAACCTAATCCTTATTCAGTAGATAATGTAATTTAATTTACTCAGACCTGTTTCTATTTTCACAAATCCAGTCCTAAGCAAGACTAGATCCTTTAAACGTGGCTTTACCGTATTTCAGGCTTGTAGCGATGTTTTTCTCAATCCATAACCCTTTCATTTGAATAAGGGATGCTGACTTAAAAAGGCTTTGGAAATTGACGACAAAGATTATAGTCGGTATCGATTACACTGTTGCTTTGAAAAGTCTGCTGATAGTTAAATTACCTATCTAAAAGGCACTTCTACCACTGCCACTTCTAACACAGCATAAACTTAACTAATCTACACTAGATGTCACTGTTAAACGGGTTCTGAAGCCATACAAAATCTGATTAGTTTACGATTCGCCGGATTCTTATTTAGCCGGATTCTTGTTTTGTCGTATTCTTGTTTCGCCAGTTTTTGACAAGGCAAGCCGAAGGGAATTCCAGCCTTTTCCTCTCATACTGCACAATAAAAGTGCCCAACTGCCTTAAAATGGGCAAGCCGGTGGGAATAGAGTTCTATGGACGCCACGCTGCTGTTCCTTACACTATAAAAGCAAAAGGCATACATTTCGGTACATTATTATCAATGTAAATTATGTGAATCGAACCGATTTCTAGGTAATTGAAGTTATGTTCGATCGTTGCAACCAAATAGTAATTCATACAATAATAAAATATTACCCCATGCTTTCTATACCTAACTGGTCCCATTGTATATTAATATTTCCGATGAAATAAAAATCCGAGTAAACAAGAATCCGGCGAAGCAAGAACCCGGCGAAACAGGAATCCGGCGAATCGGGAACTAATCCAAAATCTAACTCCACAGAATAAGATGTCTGTCGTAACAAATGTCACCATGGTGTTTGCGTTAGTGTGTCAAATACTGTGAGAATTGCCGAAATTCGAAGCTAGAGGCGCTGCCACTTTATCCATAGTGATGGGAAAGTTAACTTGAACGTGTTCGAGACGCATTGCTGTAGCAAAACTTATACAAGAAGCCGCGAGGGTAGCCAATACTTTGCTTTCCGATAGACGATCGCCACTCCAATCAGCTATTATGACCATCGCTGTGGCTAGACCAAGCTACTTTCGACTATAAATAATGTTAGGGAATGGAATGGAATACGAAAAACCACGTAATCTAGCGGAATCTAGAAACGCGGCAGTGTCAGCCAATTAAAAGGAATTGGCGACGCAGCCGTGTAAACGTTACTCGCCAGCGTAATGTCGTCTTCAAAACGCTTCTAAGCATATGTCACTCAGTTCAACTAGCTACGGTTTGCCTACTGCCATTTATTGTGCGCAATCCGCGTAACTCCTATCAGCGAGGTCCATTTTTGATCCCAAACCGCACTTGTAAATGGAATTCCGAAACAAAAGTTACGAAGAAATCATAGCATCAGCCGTCCGCGTTCCGAGTGTTGTATTTGGGTTACGGATCATGCCCTGAATAGTAAAGCGTAGGGGGGGGGGTAAACCCCCCATTCAGGTGCCACATATCACGTGTACAGGAAGACGTAATAACGTTAGAGTGGGTGAATTCCCTAATACATTTAGACTTCGTTTTATGACGCGTAAGATATTGGTTACATCGGAACACGTTTGGTATCAAGTTGCTTTTTTATTTCTACAGCGTACGAGGTGTAACCTTAGTGAACTGTGACCAACCTTTCTAGTTCAAAGCAGCTACGATTAAGCGTCACTTATTATAGTAACGCAGTAATAATAATTTCTTTATTGTTTCAAAATCCCGACTTGTTAAAATCTGGCAACGCTGGTGTGTGATGTAAATGATAGTTAGGTTTGTGTGACATTTATGTGGAATCATAGCAGTCTTGCACGTGTGCTAGCGGAGTAGCAAGGTAAATGTTATAGGTACTACCTATGTTGTTACAGTTTTTGTTGACCTTGGCTGAATTTAAGTGAACCAGCAGCAAAGGCCTTGCGTCCTTGTTGTAAGCACGCACATAACCAATAAGAAGCCAAAACCCAATCCAATTGCAGTAATCCATATACGAAGACTATAAATAAATCGAACTCAAACGATTTTCTTCTAAAATACCCATCACCAGAGCAAAATATGCCTGTCTTTTTAATCTGGCTTTTTTTCGCCGGTAGGAGGTGGGGGCACCCTCTGACGTCACAAGTTCAAGGTCGATCGGGCCTTCTACTCCGAAATTCGATTTTCGAAGTTCAGTTCGTTCCGTTCCGCTCACACTAATAGTAATTAATTTGAGAGTGAGAGACACGGTGTAATAGTTATGAACTCCGAAAATCGAATTGCGGAGTAGCTCCCCAGGGATTTACGGCCGCGATGCGTAATATTTTAAGTGAACTGAAAGTGTTTACGAATTTAGGGTTTATTTACGCATCTCTAAATTATTTGTGAAAACTTTGTTGAAAGAGAAAAGGTGATTGAGGTGTTTTAGAGGTTACAGCTTATATTAAATTACTTAAAATGACGGGTTGTCGCCCAAAAGTCGCGGTAACTAGCGCCTCACTGAGTTGCCGTTTTATTTTGAATAGTTCTTGACAGTTATGTTATTTGATTCATGTTGACAGTTGATACTAATAATGTTCCGTGGAGAAAGATCTAAAGAGAAGATTCTATTTTGGAAATACATGAATTACAACCTTTCCACAGTACTAAATAACAAGATATTAAACCTTGCCTGGCTGCATGTACGAACATATCTACAGATTTATTTGAATCAGGCGTTATTTTGCGGATTAATGAACAAAAACATTTTTGATTGCTAATTCGCTACAACCGGAGCTGAGTTGCGAAGTAGGTAAAGTACGGAAGTACCTATATGTATGTGTATAACACGTTTCTAAAGCGTTGGGGCTTCTAGCTGAAAGCTCTCGAGTTCTCGAAAGCACTCAAAAACTTGTATGCGGCTTACGTATAGATATTTTACAAGTTGCATTGGAAATAAGAGAAGGTTTAGCTAATGTATGCATACAATACAAAACAAATACTCTTTATTGAACACCACAAATCAGTACAAAACGATACAGAATCAAAGAACAAAGTAGACAATAGGCGGTCTTATCGCTTAATAGCGATCTCTACCAGACAACCAATAAGAGAAATAAGTTGGAGACAGTTTAAGTAGGTGGCGGAAACAAATATAACAAATATTCGGTGATCAATAATTACGAAAATCATAGGAATCCTTTTGTAGGCATTGCGGCTAGCAAACCATCACTATTTTGATTCCCCTTTCCACCTATATATACGCTACGTATGAACGTGGCCTTTAGGTCTTGTTACCTTAGGTTCTGTCTACCCCGTAAGGGATAAATACGTGATTTATGTATGTAATAATTACGAAGGTGTGTCTATGTGTTACCTCTTCACGCTTTAACCGCAAAACCTAGTTGGAATTCGGTATCAAGATTATTTCAGACCCGGGGTCTGACATAGGATAGTTTATTTCCGGAAAATCACATAATCCCGCGGGATAGCGATAAGAGAATTCTGCGGAGACGGAGTCGCGGGCAACAGCTTATATTTCAACAAGAGCACGTGAAACAATTAAGCGAAATTCCAGTTTTAAAATGTACTTACGCATGTCGTCCGCCGAACCGTTTAACAAATTCGTTTACATTTCTAAACGAAGCCACCAAGTCATTTACTCGAAAACAATACCCGAACGTAGCGAGTTGCGTAACGGAAACGTCACAAATAAACGTCAAATAAATCTGTAGACTGAAATACCGTGGGTCGTAACGTTACGCGGTAAGTTACGCTCCCTATCGATCTGTGTCCTTCACCTTGGTATGTACGGAAATATCGGTGATCCAGACTAGAACAGACAAGTGGGAGAACTACATATATACATACATACATAAATCACGTCTTTATCCCTTACGAGGTAGACAGAGCCTAAGGTGACAAGACCTAAAGACCACGTTTAGCATGATTGTGGGCGTATGGATGGAAAGGGGGATCAAAACAGTGATGGGTTGCTAGCCACATCGCCTATATAACATGATCCCTAAGATTTTCACCCAATCCCTCGATGGGCTTATACCATCTGCGCGGGAAGAGAAGCAACTGGTACATTCTATGTTTTTTCTTTGCTCCCAGACCAGCACGGCAGAAATGGAGAAGAATGGAGAGCTAGAGTTGTTAAAAACCATTGCGTTCCTTCTTTTGAGAGCCAACATTGGAGGCAGACGTAAGCTTCCCTTCGGAATCCAAAAGCTTATTGGTTTGTACTTGACATGAAATGGATATTTCATAATTTTGTTCTTTTTCTCTTCGACATTGGAGACAGCTCCAATTAATTTATTTGACGGTGGATGCGCTTTACACCTCCACTACACTTTTTTTTTTATGTTTCTTTTTTTCCATATCTACTTTGTTTTAATTTAACTAGTAGAGACTTTATACATCTCTACTATAGGTTAATATAATTTAAGACCTTTTACAACCTTTTTTATAATTGTATTTAATTTAAGTAGAATTTAAGTATTCTTACTGTATTTTATTTTGAAACAATGACTTTCTGCCAAGTTTCTTCTTTCTTCAAATGATGTTCTCTCCGAATGCGCTGGTAGTTTTAAAAAGACATGTAAAAGAGCCCTTTGTGGCCAATTTGCAATTTTTATTTTTATTTTGTGGCTATCGAGGCAGAGGACACTAAGCGGAGATGGCGGAACAACTAACGAATACGGTGGCTGGAACATGCTCTTGACAAGACGAGTAGTGAAAAGGAGGGGAGGCCTTTGCCCAAATTTGGGACACTATAATGGGCTAATATAAATACTCAAGGTGTAGGATAAAAACATGCACGCCTTTTCTGCACCCGTAGATACTTACAAATGTAGTCGTAACTAGTTACTTTTTGAAATACATACATGCATACATAAATCACGTCTTTATCCCTTACGGTGTAGACAAAGCCAAAGGTAACAAGAGCTAAAGACCACGTTTAGCATGATTGTGGGCGTTAAGGGTGGAAAGTGGAATCAAAACAGTGATAGGTTGCTAGCCACATTGCCTATGTAACATGATCCCTAAGATTTTCGCCCAATCCCTCGATGGGCTTTTACCACCCACGCGGGAAGAGAAGCAACTGGTACATTCTATGTTTTTTGTTTACTTCCAGCATGGAAGGAATTTTTTAAATATCTGTGAGAAAAATCGTCATACACGAGTCTCTGAGTATGGTAGTTAGAGCTTTAATCACCTCCCGGATGATTGATGGTGAGTTCTCGATCATCGGAACTTTCTGCCGGTAATCATCGATTATTGCTAGCGTGAGAAACTTTCTGATAAGCTTCAGCAATCATTAGATGTGATCAGGAATTAAATTAGAAGTTGTCACGTGCCTATAAGGGGCTGCTAGATGTAATATTTTGAAAAAAATATGCTTGTTGTGGTCATACTTTAAATTTTCAATGAAACTACCGTGAGACTCAATCATAGTTAAGTTGATTCGTGGTCCTTTTTTTTTTTTTTTATATGTTACCTGTGTGTGCACCTGAGTGAGCTTTAATGTTTAGGAAGGCAAACGAGCAAGTGGGTCACCTGATGGTAAGTGATCACCACTGCCCATAGACACCCGCAACCCCGGAGGGATTGCAGATGCGTTGCCAACCTAGAGGACTAAGATGCAATGCCTCTTGTGCCCGTAATTTCCCCGGCTGTCTTACTCTCCACACCGGAACACAGCAGTGCAGGCACTGCTACTTAGCGGCAGGATTTCCTAGAGCGCTGTTGGGGCGAGCGCTCCAGGAGTGATGGGTTGCTAGCCACATCGCCTAGGAACTCCATTGTCTTTGACGTCTTGACAAGCGTTGCCGGATTACGGAATTGTTCCCCGTTTAGTGGATATCCACGATTTTCGAAATTCCTCCTATTTCGAATTTACCCCAATGCACCTTATCCTTATCCTACAATTTTCGCCCGTTCCCTCGAAAAAATGTTCTCGAAATTTTTATTACAATTTTTTTTTAAGTACCTACGCTACTACATTGGACGTATAGTAGACACGAAGGCGGGACAGATTAGGAGGGTAGTTTTGTATATCTGCGAGAGTTTTGTACCCTGCGAGATAAAAGGTTTTGTGTTACTTGATTTACGCTTTTCACGGAGGTAAAGGGCTGTCTTTTATTTCTAGGTCAGATTGAATTGTCTACTTAATTCATTTATACGTGTACGAATAAAAATAAATTTTAGTGGACAGTGCTATATGATAAAATAAACTTATTTTACGTCGCCCTGGGCAAGTAGCAATTTACCGCCCGCTAGGCAAGCGGAAATTTCTACTTCCTGGCCAGCGCCAGACCAGGGATCTGACAGCAATCGATCCAACTTTGGTTCGGAATTAAATCGCGTCAAGACGTCATGGTAAGGCCCCGGATAACCATTAGGAGAGAAAGGTTGTGCAAACCCTCTCATTCTGGGAGGAGGTCTGTGCTCAGCAATGGGACGTACATACGCAGGAGATAAGAAGGTAAATTCATGGCAAAACATAAACTTATTTGCGAGTTCTTTGTGCTCATATATTTTACGCTCCTTTGCGTTAATTACGGGTGGAATATCATACAGGTGTTCCTCCGCATTTACCTTGAAGCATCTTAATTTGATATATTTTCGCAGGTTTGCACAACGCTGTCTAATTTTAACAAGCGCATAGTCTTCGCTTGTTTTTAACTAACATAACGAATTTGGGAAGTCAGTGTTGACCTGCCTTCGTATTTATAGCATTAGTAGGATTTTGTTATAAACATGCTAAGCGTTAGAAAGAGATAAAAAGCGTGCTTTCTGCGTGATCTCAGACCATACCACTGATTCTTGTAATGTGGTATGAACCCTTAGAGAGAGATGTAGTGTGAGGTTGAAAACAATTTAAACTAGAATTCCAATATCCAAAGTGGATTCCTATGCTATTCCAATAAAAACGAGACTTGCGTTAGTAATGCCCTCAATTTTCTTTACCCGAATATCCATAACTTCCTAGAGGGCTTTAGGTCCGTATTTGAACACGTATTTCCACGATCATCCCATTTTTCTCGACAAAGCCTGCTAAGCAGATGTTTTCGGAAGGCCTCATTTTTCACGGCTGATTAAAGAATTTCTAGACGTTGAGAGATGCACGAAAATACTCGTAGCCTAGTTAAAATTATATTTTAATTTGGGCATGTTTTCTTTGAGACCACATGGATAATCTCTGAATGTACTGAATCGACTTTTAAAATTGCCTTACCAATAGAAAGCCTCTTTATTTGTGATTGTGAGTGTTAATAGTTATTTGTGTCACATGGGAGCAAAATGATGTATTTATGGCGAGGGCGCTACATATAGAATCCAGAATGTAGCGAAGGACTCTACAATAGAATTAGAGCGTAATGAGGGAAGTGTTAAAGCCCAAGATGAAAATAATTTTGCTCTCGAGTCATACAACTTTTCACACCGAACATTAAAAAACTTGAAAAAATAATTCGAAATATAATTTATGAGCTACCAGCATAGAAAATGGCGTGGTTTTACAATTATCAACTTCAAAAAATTGCGTTTGCAAAAAAACACTTAGAAAAGCCTTGAACAGAAAAGTTGCACTTTGATCTCTCTCGACAGGGAGCAAAGTTTCCTTTTCTGAATGAGAGGTGTGAAAAGGGTATTTTTATTTCCGCGAGGAGAAAGTCGCGGGCAACAGCTAACACATAAGAAAGTTTACGATGAAAATGCTTTTTTATTTGGTAAAGAACTTAGTAACTTAGAAGAGGGACTTATATAATTGTTAATTTGCTCAGTTTCATAATCCACGAATAGGTGTAGGTATGCCAGCACGAGGAGAGAACGATGTAATTTTCGCAAGAACACATACCAGAGTCCTTTCATCTCGATCAACGTTTTCTCGAATAGCTAGAATTTTTCCACAGGTGAGATCACGTTCAGTACTGTCAGCAAAAAAAACGGTTAACGTCGTATCCAACATAAAAAGTAAGCCCCTTTTTATAGCCTGTAGGTTCTTACAATGCCATTTGAGACTGTCTCCCTCACTCGGCCGATTCGAGTATCAAACCCATAAGAGCAAATGAGACAGCAAGACAAACCATTGCTGTCTCCTTCACTCGGCCGATTCGAGTATCAAACCCATAAGAGGGAATGAGACAGCAAGACAAACCATTGCTGTCTCCTTCACTCGGCCGATTCGAGTATCAAACCCATAAGAGGGAATGAGACAGCAAGACAAACCATTGCTGTCTCCTTCACTCGGCCGATTCGAGTATCAAACCCATAAGAGCAAATGAGACAGCAAGACAAACCATTGCTGTCTCCTTCACTCGGCCGATTCGAGTATCAAACCCATAAGAGGGAATGAGACAGCAAGACAAACCATTGCTGTCTCCTTCACTCGGCCGATTCGAGTATCAAACCCATAAGAGGGAATGAGACAGCAAGACAAACCATTGCTGTCTCCTTCACTCGGCCGATTCGAGTATCAAACCCATAAGAGGGAATGAGACAGCAAGACAAACCCTTGCTGTATCCCTCACTCGGCCGATTCGATTATCAAACCCATAAGAGCGAATGAGACAGCGAGACAAACCATTGCTGTCTCCTTCACTCGGCCGATTCGAGTATCAAACCCATAAGAGGGAATGAGACAGCAAGACAAACCCTTGCTGTCTCCCTCACTCGGCCGATTCGATTATCAAACCCATAAGAGCGAATGAGACAGCGAGACAAACCATTGCTGTCTCCTTCACTCGGCCGATTCGAGTATCAAACCCATAAGAGGGAATGAGACAGCAAGACAAACCCTTGCTGTCTCCCTCACTCGGCCGATTCGATTATCAAACCCATAAGAGCGAATGAGACAGCGAGACAAACCATTGCCGTCTCCTTCACTCGGCCGATTCGAGTATCAAACCCATAAGAGGAAATGAGACAGCGAGACAAACCATTGCTGTCTCCTTCACTCGGCCGATTCGAGTATCAAACCCATAAGAGGGAATGAGAAAGAAGGTTAAAGTGTTACTATGACCTCACATTAAAAGAAAAGTACAAAATTCTTTTCGTCGCCAATTTGTCTTGTCTTGAAATTAAGCCCGCAATGAATGTAACGATGCGACTTATTTAGTTTTAAAAGCATTTTCAGTAATTACAACCCTCACGCCATTTTGGTAAAAGAAAGTGTCAAGTGAAAAAAAAACAACTATAATAAAGCCAAGTACGAATGAGTACAGGTTGGTTTCTAAACATTATACAAACAATCTCATAAAGACAAGACAAGTAGTAGAAATGGGTACAGGACTTCTCCAAAGCCCTTTTAGAGAGCCTAATGTGTACTTCCATGCTGGTCTGGGAGCAAAGAAAAAGCATAGAATGTACCAGTTGCTTCTCTTCCCGCGCAGATGGTAAAAGCCCATCAAGGGAATGGGCGAAAATCATAGGAATCATGTTATAGGCGATGTGGCTAGCAACCCATCACTATTTTGATTCCATTCTCCACCTATACGCTCACAATCTTGCTAAACGTGGCCTGTAGGTCGTGTCACCTTAGGCTCTGTCTACCCCGTAAGGGATAGAGACGTGATTTGTGTATGTGTATGTATGTAATGTGTACTCGCCCCTAGAATATACATTTTAATTTCGATTTTTGAACAGCCACAGCGAAAACGAAGTTTTTTTTATTCCAACTTTTTTACGCCGGCCGTACATCGCGGCCACCGACTGAGCCTTCCTCCCACGCCTCATGACGTCATAGTGCGACAGGGATGACAATATGCTAGAACAGTTATGGTGACCTACCTTATAATTATAGAGCAGCGCAAAGCAATAACCAGAGTTGCTATTAGATTGCTTTAGACATTAGTCTAAGTTGGGTTCAACTATAATGTCGAAGTGATTATTATATTTTGGCTCGTGCAGAACTTTTCATACAAATTGACCTGCTATTTTTGTTCATCAGTGTTTTTCTTCGATTTACAGAAAAAAAATACCCAATAGAACTACGTTTTTTTTTTGAAATCGGTTAAAACACCATCGACATACAGTGTACAAGAATGTACCAATCTTATAAATTTTCGATAAATAGTTTTTGACACACAAAACTTGCTTAGCCGGTTGAAAAAAGGAGCACATAAGTATGATTACGAACGCCATACATTACCTCAAATCTTAGCCACAAAAATGCACTATCTTCTAGCATCCTAAGGTCTGTGTTAAGGACATTCAAGGTCACGAGCAAGCCGAGGTGTTTCGGGATCCGAGGTTACACTTTCACGCCAGAATTAGCGGCCCTGACTCCCGGCCACTTTACCCTAGAGGGGTAATACTCCCAGTTACCATAACCATCCCACAGGTGCCTTTACTCTGCCAAGTTTGTGTTTAAGATCTAGTTTTTTGTTGAGGCGATTCGATTGTCATTTGTTTGGAATGAGACAACATTTTTTTGTCCAGTTTTGAATCGAACGTTGAGTACATAATAAATCTACCCAAATCTTAATTATTTTACTGTAAGTAGCTCACAATGTCAAAATGCATAACAACAGTTTTTATTGCAGAAGAAATTGTAACAAACTATCCTACCTACGATCGAACATTACTTTTGGGCAAAGAAATATTCGACTAAACGATCTCTTTCGCTAGAGCAGAAGTCAGTCAGCGTTAACATTATATCATCCATAGGACGTCCACTGTTGGGCATAAGACTCCATAAAACTCCGGTTGCCTCGGTTGGAAGCGGCTTGCAACCACCGTGAACCCGCGACTTTAACCAGGTCATCCGTCCACCTCGTTGGTGGACGTCCTACGCTACGCTTGCCGATCTGCGGTCTACACTCGATAACCTTTCGTCCCCAACGACCATCTGTTCTCCGTGTTATTGGGCTTCCCATTGTCACTTCAACGAGCTAATTAACAATACAATACAATACAATACAAATACTCTTTATTGAACACCACAAATCAATCAAATTAGAGATGGGTTGCTAGCCGCATCGCCTATAATTAGATTCCTAAGATTTTCACCCATTCCCTCGATGGGCTTTTACCACCAGCGCGGGAAGAGAAGCAACTGGTACATTATATGTTTTTGACGTCTTATGAATCGATTAATGCCGACTGCATTCACGAAAAAGCTTAAGTTATCACGTAAAACTATCGTCCGTAAACCGACTTTATAGACAACCCGTTTTTCTTTACTCCGAGACCAGTATGTAGTTTTTAGAATTCACTCACTTTGGTTTTCTAGCTCGTAGGCTTCCGTCGAGTACTATCTTCTAGCAAGATCAAAGAACCTATCACGATTCCAGATTTAAACCAACGTCCTTTCTCTATCGTCTTTAAATCTAAAATTAGCTTCAACTAAAAGTCTAAAGATTTTTAACAGACAAAATCGTGATTAAGTTGATGTTTTCTTTAACGACGCGATTTCACGTGAAAAGGGATGTATCGTAAAACATTGTTATCACAAACGACCTGAAAGCATAAAACCGTAACGACTTACAGCGTAAAAGAAACGCGGGCACTTAATGCGTTTATGACATGGGACTTAATGTTCTTGCTCTTGAAGACGTAACTAAAGTTATTTGCAGGGTCAACATATGGCTGAGACAATTTATGGTTTAATGGAATCGTTCTAGAAAATGTCACTAACGTGAGATCGCAGGTATCAGATATACCATAGATTACGAAATCAAGCGTCTAGGTTTGTTCCATAAATTTTGAAAATACGAAGACGTTCTGAAGGCGCGGCTCCAGTTTAATCGGTTCAATCGTAACAGGGTGGGGTATGTATGTTTTTGAATCGGTTTGGATTGCCGGTACGAAATTGCCTCGGTGACGTCACAGAGTGGTAAAAAGTCGGCACGCTTGGTTTCGATACAAACCCACACCCGTATTTTAATGCCCTTCATTATGATACAGTCAGATAAACTATGAATCAACAAAAACGTTATTGATGCAGTCATAATCGTTGCTAGGTAACTTCAAAGTAAAACACTGTGCACTTACTCAAATGTAGGTTTAGCAATTTTTTTCATTTTGAAACATAAAAATGTTTACCTACCTACGAGTTGGGGATGCTTGGGGACTCTAGTCTAGTGATGTTCTGAATCGACAAAAAGTACAGTTTACGAATAAGGATTGTTACGATCTGAATAACTCATAGTGTTAAACGACGCTCGGTTTCCCCTTGCCAACAACAAAAATATCCCCGACTTTTTTAGTAAATAACGCCATAAAACTGAACTTAAGGAAACGTGAGGGGGTAGATCGTTTCACGCGATCGCTCGCCTACTATAATTCACTATACATAAGAAGCCAATGAACTTTGTCCTTGAGCTTGAAGGCTAAGACATTACTGACACGGGGTAGGTACCCGGCGGAATAGTTACAACCACGGTTGGACCTATATATCGAGGGCTGTGTGGTCAAGCCCGATAAGTCGACTTAACATTCCACAGGAATTTTTAAACTATAGAACGTTAACATAGTGTTCTTTTTTCAACTGTCAATTATTTCGACTTATTGGGTTTGACCACTCAGCCCTCGATATATACTACAATGACTGTTTATCAAACGTATAATATGTAAGTTAGTACATAGATAGAACACGGAAAAAAAAACTTAGCTGTGGTAACTAGGAATTAGTTGGCGCAGCTAAATTCCTTCGAAACTATAGGGACATCGAAGTATTTAGCTATTGTTGCAAAGAGTTTTTCGCTACCGAAACTTGGCTGTGATAGCAAATATTCTTAGTTGTGATCACTTTGAAGTTTGGGAATTTTAGCAGTGACTGCTAATCATATTAGCTAAAATTAGTTGTGGCTGCTAAGTATATTAGCTATATTTAGCAGTGACAGCTAATTTAATTAGCAATATTTAGCGGTAGCTGCAAACAAATTTGCCGTAGCTGCTAATTACTTTAGACGTGACAATCAAAATAATTCGTTGCATCGGCGAAAGTGTTGGCTGTAGCAACTAAGTTAGTTTGATACTCTATCGCATTTCTTTAGCGGTATTCGACAACGAGTTTAGCTGCAGCTGCTAAAAGGGTTTGTTACTATAAGAAAGACTTAGTTGTGAGATGTAATTAAGTTAGTTGTAGCTGCTAATTAAGTTTGTTACAGTTACTAAGAGTCTTAGTTGTGGGATGTAATCAGTTTGGTTGTAAGTACTAATTGGGTTTGTTACTGTAACCAAGAGTCATAGTTGTGGGATGTAATCAATTTAGCTGTAGCCTCTAATTGGGTTTGTTACTTTAACTAAGAGTCTTAGTTGTGGGATGTAATCTGTTTAGCTATAAGTGCTAATTGGGTTTGTTACTGTAACTAAGAGTCTTAGTTGTGAGATGTAATCAGGTTAGCTGGAGCTGCTAATTAAGTTTGTTACAGTTACCAAGAGTCTTAGTTGTGGGATGTAATCAATTTGTGGCCCGAGGAAGCGACCGCCACTGCGATACGGCAACCCGTGCACACACCTGCAAAGTCTGATAGACCGGGCCCGTTAACGTCCTAACGAATTAGAAGCAGTAACGTGCACACTAGGCTACTCAGACTCGCTTCCTGTGTCTGTTACAAGATAATCATTCAAAATCATCTCGGGTATATATGGACGCTCGGTCAACCAAACGATAGCGCGATGTAACTTGCGCGCAGCGCCATCTGTTGGCGTATTTCGTAAGCTCAGTTGCTGTTGGCCTTAATACTTATCGTTACTTATAGTCAAAGCTGCAAAAAGTTCTTGGCTGCCGCACTTAAGTCTGATTTGCAACGACTGCTAATATAATATTGCTGTTCATTGCAAAGTAAATTTGTTGGTGCGACTAAGATTCTTAGCAACATTAGCAAAAAAATATTTAGCAGTTGCAGCAAATAATATTAGCTACAGTTTGTGAATAAGTTAGTCAAAGCTGCAAAAAGTTCTTGACTGCCACACTTAAGTCTGATTTGCTACGACTGCTAATATAATATTGCTGTTCATTGCAAAGTAAATTTGTTGGTGCGACTAAGATTCTTAGCAACATTAGCAAAAAAATATTTAGCAGTTGCAGCAAATAATATTAGCTAGAGTTTGTGAATAAGTTAGTCAAAGCTGCAAAAAGTTCTTGGCTGCAACACTTAAGTCTGATTTGCTACGACTGCTAATATAATATTGCTGTTCATTGCAAAGTAAATTTGTTGGTGTGGCTAAGATTCTTAGCAACATTAGCAAAAAATTATTTAGCAGATGCAGCAATGAATATTAGCTACAGTTTGTGAATAAGTTAGTCAAAGCTGCAAAAAGTTCTTGGCTGCCACACTTAAGTCTGATTTGCTACGACTGCTAATATAATATTGCTGCTCATTGCAAAGTAAATTTGTTGGTGCGACTAAGATTCTTAGCAACATTAGCAAAAAAATATTTAGCAGTTGCAGCAAATAATATTAGCTACAGTTTGTGAATAAGTTAGTCAAAGCTGCAAAAAGTTCTTGGCTGCCACACATAAGTCTGATTTGCTACGACTGCTAATATAATATTGCTGTTCATTGCAAAGTAAATTTGTTGGTGCGACTAAGATTCTTAGCAACATTAGCGAAGGATATATTAGTAGATGAATCAGAAAAAAATTAGCAGCCGTTGCAAAAATGTTATTAGTGATTGCAAAATGTATTTATCAAACGTATCAAAGATATTATCTGCTGTCTAACACATGTAAAATTAGTAATAGTAACGAAATTTTTATCCACTATAACTAAGAATTATTAACGGTTACAACTAACAGCAATTACTAAATTATTTTGTTGATAAATTAGCTATAGTTGCTAATCAATTAGTACTGTTAGCAAATTATTTGAAATTCGTTTAGCTAAATATCGTTATCAGTGGTAGCTAACTGGTTTTAGTTGCTATAGACATGGCCTTGTTACAGTTGCAAACAAATTGTATGCCACAGCAAAGAAAATTTCAGCAAAGGGAGCTTAGCTATCACGGCTAATTCATTTCTCTCCGTGAATTGCAAGGTAAGGATAGGCACCCTAATAAGACTTTCTGCCAAATTTCTTGCAGCGGCTTCTTGGTAATCATAGTCTTTTCTCTTTCCCATAATGATGTTAGTATTAAAAAAGTATAGTGATTTTGACTGTATATTTGTTGGAGATAGAGTACTCTATGTCAAATCGACATAATATATATTTAGCCCGCAATATAATCCCACTGCTGAGCAAAGGCCTTTCCCCGCAATTTACTAACTTAATAACTTACACAATCCTACAAATCAAGGATTAGTAGTTATATTGCTGTAGAAAATGTAGTGTTCTTTTTCCGAAAATAAACAGTTTAATTTATTTTTTATTTTTTACTAATATTTTAAAGAGACAATGCTTGTGAGTTTGTGAGGTTTTAAGGGTTAGGTAATCTCTGGATCTACTGAATCGATTTTAGAAATTCTTCTTTCAATGTAAAGCAAACATGCTAAACGTGGCCTTTATGTCTTGTTACCTTTGGCTCCGTCTACCCCGTAAGGGATAAAAGACGTGATTTGTGTATGTAATAAAAACCGGGTGCACAGGTGTCCCAAATCTCGACTTTCTTGATTTTGGGGTGTACTTCACTATAATTGTAATTGCTGAGTGGGGACTCATGTTTGTAAATGTAAAGCCACATTATTTGTGAGTGTCTATTTAATTCTGCGCGGACGAAGTCGCGGGCAACAGCTGGTGTAAAACAATTAAGCTTCAGTAAATAAAATCCGCTTTCCCAGTGTCCCACGGTAATTAATCCCAAAGGCTTAATTTTCAATTTTCCTGTGACCGTTTTCTTTCAAGTTTCGCTGCTACACTGAAAAAGATAAAGAGTGTTTTTGTACTGCGCCCAACCTGAATCGAAGAAATAATCAGTAGCCTTATTACAGACTGGTAGGTATGCTGTATGATACATGACAGATTCGAATTTCGTCTTTTTATTTCTTGTTCAAATAGTTCTTCGGTCATCTCTTAGACTCTGGTTGGACGATATGATGTCCGACAAGTAGAGACTGTTTCATTTTGCTGTTTCATTTTGTGGTCATAGTGAAATTACCTTTTTGTCTGCCTAAAGCTGAATTCGGTGCACGCACAGTATCTTAAATGTTAAAGGAGAAAATTCCTTACTAGTTGAATTTGAGATATTGCATAGTTTCTTTTTATAATGATATCAAGGAATAAGGCCGGATTTTACGTAATTTCCACAGGATACAAAGTTTTGATCGAAGCAAACTCAAAAGCTGGTAACTTATGGGTAAATAATAACTAACACAAAGGTGATCAACTAAGGTAAAATTATTTAATGTTTTGTGGAAACTTTTATCATATTATATTAGACTGGTAAAGTAAACCACCCATCACTATTTTGATTCCCCTTTCGACCTATACGCCCAAAATCCTGCTAAACGTGGCCTTTAGGTCTTGTTCCCTTAGGCTCTGTCTACCCCGTAAGGGATAAATAGATGTGATTTATGTATGTTTACACCCTATATGGAAAGGGGTTTGGTAAAGTATTGGAATTAATTACATCGACAACGTCTGTGTAAGAAAAGTGTAACCTAATTAACCCTGTTAGTTCACGAAGCAAACAATTTTTCTTTTTATACATCACTCCATTCAGCCCTCACGTGTAAATACGACTTTTCCTCTATAAAAATACAATAAGGTAACTGGGCCGACTGGGGCGTCGTTTATGTGAAATGGGATTTCCCGGGGGACGTGTGATGTCAGTTGCGGGAGTTTTTTTCAGAATGGTTAGCGAGTGGACGCGAGTTCTGCTTCGTTTTCTCTTCCATTTCATCATACCTTGACCTGTTCTCTCGTAGGTATTATACGGAGCCATGTGCCTAATCAACTGGTCAACGCACGACCAAAAACGTAAGACTTCTGGTTCCATTATAATGCCTGCCAGAGAACGGGTCAAGTTATTATTGCATGCTACGCGCAGCGATAGCACTGCGGGCAAGTTTATTTTAAAGAATCACGTCTCGAGACTGCACATTTGGTCATTGGTAGCAGATAGTGGCTGCCACAAGGCGACATTATCGGTGCAATTTATAAGTGACTAGCTCTGCCTGCAACTTCGTCTGCGTACACATAAACCTTCCTCTTGAATCACTCTATCTATTAAAATAAACCGCATTAAAATCCGTTGCGTAGTTTTAAAGATCTAAGCATACATAGGGACAGACAGCGGAAAGCGACTTTGTTTATTACTATGTAGTGATACCTGCTGTGTAATGACTCGAAGAGCTCAATATCAAACCACGGCTTTCTTTATACGACAAGGCAAGCAAACAAGCACGTGGTATCTACCTGTTAGTAAGCACCACCTATAGACAACGACAAGCTTATACAACTAAGATAGAATACCTCAGTACTAGTAATATCACCGATTATGATTCTTCACATTTACAACACAGCAGTGGAAGCACCGCTCTATGCTGCTGGATTAGCTAGTTACCTAGATGGCAGCAACGATCTATAGTACGGATCCAAATCCTATATAAATGCATAAATACATACATACTGTTAGGCTAGGTTTTATAGGTCTACGGACTGGCTGGTTTACGGACTGGTTGGTTCGTGTTTGTGCTCAAGTTTTATAAATCGAACACTCGTTCGGTTTTATTCGGGTTTTGTTTTAGAACTTGAGGGCAGACGAGTGATCTGCTTGAACCAGGAACGAAAGCGTTTCCCTGGTATATTGTAACGTTTCATTTTATCAAAGTTGAATAAACAAAGTATTAATGTAGTACAATTGCATTTCTATTTAAAGTATTTAGGCCTTAAGCAACAAAAGTTTGTTTAGGACGCATCGTGATCCGTACTTGCTACACCGTCCGATTTAGATAGTGCTCCAAGAGCTGCTCCACAATACATACCGTCACACCTCTTTCCCATAGGGGTAGGCAGAGCTTACTGTCTTACTTGCTACGTACCTGACATACCTTTTTCGCTTCATCCACATCCGTCAATCTCTCCATACATGCTCGTCGGTTTAAGGTACTTCTGACGTGGCCTTTTGTCAATACGTCGCCAATTTGGTTGCTAAACGTCCGTCTAGTTTTTCCTTTCCCATCGCTTCCATTCACACTACGGACGGATTCTTCTACTCGCAAAAGCTGTCATCGCTTGTCCAAGATATTGTTAGCTTGTTATACGAGATTGTTATTCCTGTTACATTTCAATCGCGTTATCATTACAGTGGCGTAATAATGTCCTGCAACACCGTAACAAGCGTCCCGCAGCCAATTTTTCGCCAAAAAAACTTGAGCAACGGAAACTTTTAATTGCTCAATAAATCCCTTTCTGAGCTGAGAATAAAACCGCCGAGGTTCAAGAGGATTGTTAAAAAGTTTAAATACCTACAGTCGAGGCAATCAAAGCCTGGGGTCAAACGTTAAGCTCTTTGAACGTAAAAAGTAATATATTAACGGAGTTACGGCGGTTATTCTTCATCAAAGTCTAGAAAGTTAATAGGTAGTGGTTTTAATATTCTATACTCGTAACTTGAATAGTCATGAGGCTGTAATGTTACGATAACCTTTTGATAGAGCAGAAAGTGGAAGTGGGCAGGCCATATATGCCGTAGACGAAACAACAGGTGGGGTAGACGGGTGCTGGAGTGGAGGCCCAGAAATGTGGGCAGGCAACCGGTGCGTTGGACCGATGATCTTTTTAAAGTGGCAGGGAAGGATTCGATGCGAAGGCGCAAGATAGAAACGATTGACGTGCATCGGAAGACACCTACACTCAGCATTGGGTGGATTATGAGGGAGGAATTATGCAAATTTCCGGGATAAAAAGTAGCATATGTGTTATTCCAGACTATAATCTATATATGTTCCAAATTTCATCCAGATCTGTCCAGCCGTTCTGGCGTGAAAGAGTAACAAACATCCAAACATACTCACAAACTTTCACATTTATAATATTAGTAGGATTATTATTTCATTTCTACACACTTTTCCTGTATCGCGAACAGTTTTCTCAAAAACTTCAATAACCAGCGTTTCGGGACACTGGGGGGCATGGAGGGAGGACACACACCCCGGAGGAGGGGGGACAGTTGATAAATTTTGACTTCACCCCATAGATAAAAATGTTCTCCGTATATTTTGCCGAAATTCCCATACATTGGATTCTAATTTGATTGAGCTTGTTGACACTATGTTGCATGTGTATTGTGGAAAACCGGCATGACATTCATTTTATAAATTCTACAGTAACTTGTATTGTCCCCGATAATATCGGCGAACGACAACTTTAATTAAGATATTTTCACATTAAACCACTCGTTTCAGCGGGCTAAGGAGAGCCACAATTTCAACAAAATCTATATAGAAATGTAAACAATCGTACTTCGGGTCTTCAAACTGTTTTAAATGTAAATTTCCCTGAATCGTTTCTTTCCCCGTACAACATAATTGACTTCTTCCAAAAGGATCTCATTTTGTGATGCTAATAGCCTTCTATAAAACTCGGACTTGCTTTGAAGTTTTTGGTTTGAAATAATACGTTTAAATATGAATTTGGATGAAATAATAATAATAATAATAATATATTTATTATTTTTGATGCTAATAGCCTTCTATAAAACTCGGACTTGCTTTGAAGTTTTTGGTTTGAAATAATACGTTTAAATATGAATTTGGATGAAATGTAGGAAAGAAAAACACATTTTGATGCCATTTTTGCGGAATATCAATGACGGTTGCGTTGTTTTTATTACGTTCACCAGATGGCAGCATAAACTATATACATAGAAATGAATTGCTGTTCGTTTGTCTCGCTGAAACTCGAGAATGGTTGGGCGGATTTGGCTAATTATGATTATGAAATATTTGTGGAAGTCCAGGGAAGGTTTAAAAGATGAGAAATCATTGAAATTGGAAAAAAAATCTGGATCGGGGGCAAAGCCGCGGGCAACAACTAGTATTTAATATTTATCTCTCGGATTATGTAACGTCAAACGATCGAAATCGATATTATTGACATGTTGGCTGTACCGATGTTTATGCCCCCGACTGTACCAAACGCGATTTTTCATCAATCCACATATTTTCCTGTACTGACGTTTCCCGTCGTAAAGTCTTTTGGTTTACGGCGATAACGTAATTTGATTTACAACGTTATTTATAGAATGCAGTTAAACGTAAAAATAAACATCCTGACGTAACTTTCGAAGCTGATCTAAATATAAGAGGGGTTCTTTTGATGTCGACTTTGAATAGAATTTTAGGATACTTTCCTTTCCTTCAACTTATGTAAGTAAAAAGGTACCAATAGTAAATTAGATTTCTGAGGTTTTTGCATTTGCCTTGACAAGAAACCGGACAAAACTCAAGCTAAATAATATTTGAATTATTTTTGATAAATCCTCTTTTAAATGAGAAAATAAGATCCTGAAAATGAGAAATCCTTCCTTTGTTGCAGTGGGTAAAATGAAGCAGTTAGTGTTAATAAATAAGAATGTTTATCTATATCTATACTAATATTATATAGAGGAAAAATTTGATTGTTTGTTAGTTTGTTTGCATTGAATAGGCTCCGAAACTACTGGACCGATTTCAAAAATTCTTTTGCCGTTAGAAAGCTACTTAATCACTGAGTGACATAGGCTACTTTTTACCGCGGGAAAATACCTTTTCCAACGGGAAAATTAATTTATCGCGGGCGAAGCCGCAGACGGAAGGCTAGTGTACAATATTATTACACAGAATACTTTATAAACGCTAAAATTGAATAGTTCCCGCGGGGGAAATAGAACGAACACAATTTCGCGGTCTGTAGCCAGTTTTGATAAAAATCGAGACGCAATTTAAATTCTTAATGATATTTGTACTGTGCCTCCAATAAATGGTTCTGTCCAATTTGTCCTTTCTTTGATTAAATCATCGATCGCGTTGATTGGATGTGCTAATCAAATTAAAAGTCTGGCAAACGGAGACTATCATTTAGTAGATAATGATAAAATATACTGTAGTGCAGGTGCGTGGCGCTTGATGATAAATTCAGGATAGTCAGAGATACTAGTTAATTTACTAACTCGATATATTTACATGAAGTTACGATCTAGGCTACGATAGTAAGGTCCTTCAACAACCCGGAGATCCAGGATCAATACAATACAATACAATACAATAACTCTTTATTGAACACCACATATAACAACCAAAACAGAAAAAAGGTATACAGAATATTACAAGGTAACAATAGGCGACCTTATCGCTACAGAGCGATCTCTTCCAGGCAACCATAATGGACTGGAGAACAGAACAGATCTGAACAGGTGGTGCAATTTAGAATATATATATAACTATATTAATATACTAAGTACTGAAATACATAATATATTATACATGAAACACACATTTATAATAAATGGAGATATAAATAGACACATACACACATACCTAAAAAAGCCAGCTACAAGATTCATGCACAAGATCAATCTAGTACACTCACACTAGTGGTAAATTTTTAAACTTTCTTAAGTGTTCCGCGGCGAACAAAATGTGTTAGCATGTTTGTACAGGAGACAGTGCCATCTAGCGGTTATTTAATAAGTTGGTAAACTTAATTTTTTTTAATAAACTGAGATTTAATTCCGACTCAGTTCAGGTTTTAGATGTCATTTTTATTATGGAGCTGACGATTGGCGAGTGGGTCTGATGATGATGACTGTGGGCGTATAGGTGGAAAGGGAAATCAAAATAGTGATGGGTTGCTAGCCGCATCGCATAAAAGCCTTGATGCCTATGCCCATTCCCTCGATGGGCTTTTACCACATGCTCGGGAAGAGAAGCAACTGGAACATTCTATGTTTTTTCTTTACTGGTGAGCAAACTGTTTCAAACACAATGTATTATATAATTTTAAAAGAAAACCTCACGAAGGAAACTCTTAGTGGATAAAAATCGATCATTTATACTCCTGTAATTTAAAAGAGCCAATTGCAGCTTACATACAGAATAAATATATTGATTTTGAATTTCGTAGCCAGTATCGTGTGTATTATGATTGAGTCTCACGGTAGTTTCATGTTGAAAGTTCGTAGCCAAACTTTGTTTCTTCTACTTGTGAACTTACGCAAGACAATGCATTACTGAAGACAATGTTTTGTGGACATACTAATGAATATTATTTGTTCAAACTTTCCACAGAAATTAAATACCTACGAAATGCACAGGGATTCAAAATCGTTATTCAATAAGCGACATAATCCTTATAAATAAATAGGTCCTTCAATGGGGACTATCGTTTCTTTGTTCACCAGTTGGCGCCACTGTTGACTAAGGTCCAAAAGTATAGCTGTCAAAGGCGACTTTGTAAGATCGGCGCCGAAACAAAGTTTTAAATCATTAAGTTTATTAATTATAAATATTTAACATATCGAGTTATGCCGCAATGTTATGCAGTTCCGTTTTGTTCGGAAAATAAAATCCGCTTTCAAAGCGTTCACATTCATCGCCAAATAATCCATATTTGCGATAATTTCACGAAGGAGATCACTTTTCACCAGGAAAATGAAAGAAATTACAATTTAAGTCACGAAGCCCGCCAAAACCAGTGAAGAGTGGATGTTATTGGACCTTACGCGACACTAGCGCCTCTAGTGGCAAATTCACACGCGATAGCCCCCATTTTATAACCAGACTCTAATTATTGTTTTTCCCTACGCCCTTGAAATTGTTTATCATTATCGATCGTCTTGGTTGAATTGTGGTTTTCGTAATAAATTATGAATACGAGGTTTTATAGACATTCACATCACTTGCCAGTTCCCATCCACTTAGCGTTCGTTTTCTGAAGGTATATTATAGTATATACAATGGAAACGGACTCATATTAGTATTGATTGTTTTGAGTATCTGTACTTATGATATAGTAGCGTGACTGACTGGACTGACAGACAACGCACCGCTAAAATTGGAGCTAGAGACTTGAAATTACTTTTTCTTATCCATAAGACCCTCGCGTCGGCAGCTTTCTCGCACAAAGACTCGCAATTGCGATACAACGCGGGAATGCTGCCTGCGTGATGGGGACCCTACCCTACCTAGGGTAAATTTTATTGTAATTTTTAATTTTAAGCCCAAATTTTAGCCTTAGTTTATATTTTGATCAATACTTTTGTAATCATTTGCAAAATAAAATATATCTTTAGTTAAAAAAAAAAAAATGTTGGGCTATTTACTGTTTACACCATTTCAAGTTCAATAAAGGCACACGGGTTTTTATGGTCGTAGATTTTTTGAATTTTACTTCACTCTATCATCACTAATAATAATCTGGTAGTGGAGTTCGCGTGACCCAGCCAGGATCGTCTCCGCAGGAGGGAACTCTTCAACGGTCGGTCCGATTGACTTGAAATTTGGTACACATTATGTAAGACGGATGACAATTCAAGTAAAGTCAGTAAAAAATGAAACTTTTGAAAGAAACTTATTTTGTCAATATTTTGTGTATTGTTTTATGATTATCACGATTTATGATAATCATAAAACAATATGAAAAATTGACGACAAAAATGAATGAAAATTTCGTACGGAACGCTATCTCTGATGGCATAACAAAAACTAAGGCGAAACGAATTTTGCTGGGTCAGTTTCGCATAAAATTGAGTTGGTTATTCGGTCTACAAGCGCTATCCAAACACACATATTAGTCGTATATTCGACTACATACACCAATTAATTTGAAACCATCAATCATCATAAAACAGGCTTGAATTGTTAATATCCAATAACTACATCGCTAACATAACGCGCGAGCCGAGGTGGCGTAGGTATAGCTTCGCGTTTGTGTGAGTGATCTGATCGACAATATTGACCAATGCGAGACGCGAATTGCTATGTGTGCGTGCACACAGACAATGTATAGTGAGATTTGACGTGTAAAATTTAACTCCTTGCGCACTATCTATGTTCTATCATTTAGTATAATTTGTATTAATACGATGATAATGCAACTTTAATGTCTGGGGATAAGGACCATCTCATAGCATTGATGTATACGCGTAGTTGAAGACAAGGAGGCTATCGTTTCTTTGCTCACCAGTTGGCGCCACTGTTGACTAAGGTCCAGAGGTACAGGCTGTCAAAGGCGACTTCATAAGATCGGCGCCGAAACAAAGTTTTAAATCTTGAATATCATTATGTTTATTAATTATAAATAACTATCATCATATCGAGTAGCTCTGCCGCAATGTTTTGCAGTTCCGTTTTGTTCGGAAAATGAAATCATCAACGCCAAATAATCCATATTTGGGATATTTCATGAAAGAGATCACTTTTCACCAGGTAAATGAAATAAATTATAATTTATGTCACGAAGCCCGCCGAAACCAGTGAAAAGTGAATGTTATTAGACCTCACGCGGCACTAGCGCCTCTAGTGGCAAATTCACACGCGATAGCCCCCATCGAAAGTAATTACTGTTGTTCAGAAATTAATGATTTAGTAAGCGATTTGAACTTGAACTGGTTCTTACATGTTGTGGTTATGTTTCTGTTTGGGTTAATAATATATAACCTACACTATGTTTAATTTATACAGACAACTCATTTCAAACACCGACGGTCGTAACATTTAGCAATGCTAGCGTTCAAATCGATGTAGTAAGGGTTTGTTTCACCACTCTCTGTTAAGTTCTAGTTATCTTAAGTGTCAGTTATATACGATAACGTCTCTCTCTGTTTCTTAGTAGTAAATAGAGACGGAATCATTGATAACTGACGCTTAAGATAACTGGATCTTAACAGAGAGTGGTGGAACAGGCCCTTAGACTGCAACTCATGAACGGGCACACAAATGCAATGTCTATTCGAAGACCTGGGGCCCGATTTTTGAAAGCACGTAAGTGAGAATACCACTCGAAAGTAGTGAAAAATTGTGCTGAATTTGAAATAGCAGTAGCTTAGAAGACACTTACAGCTGACATTAATCTTGCGACCTAGTCAAAAATTTGATAAGATCTGTAGTTTAGAAGATATAAGCTGATTCATACTACTTCCGAGGGGTATTTCCACACATGTGCTTTTAAAAATCGGACCCCTGTACGTTAAACAAGTGCCGGCTCTGAGTTGGTTATCGACATTAAATTTAAGAATAAAACCGGCCATGTGCGAATGCGTTGAGAATTAATTTTACATACAGCTGCCAAGAGGAGGTATTTTTTTTAATTAGTACATACATACATATATCACGTTTTTATCCCTTACGGGGTAGACTGAGCCTAAGGTAACAAAACCTTAAGGCCACTTTTGGTAAGGGCGTATAGACAAGAGAAATCAAAATAGTGATGGGTAGCTAGCCGCATCGCCTATAACAGTCATGATTTTTTAATAGTATCTATTTAATATTAAATTCAACTTGATATTTGACAAAATTATCTTGACACACGGACATATTGACGCACAGTCAGATCCTACAAGGCCCCCGTTTTGTTCTTTTAAGGCGCGGAATCCTAAAATGTTTGTTCTTACATTATTCGCTGAGCAACAAGGCAATTTGTGTGTTTATTATAGAATTTATCTGATCATTAAAAATATTAGATATAAAAGAAACAAGCTTGCTCTTGGGATTTTAAAATGTACCAAAATAAAGCAATATTAAATAGCGAATTATTAATTAAAAAGATTCGGCGACCTCGGCTGACCCATTTCCGACCAAGTTTTCCAGATCAGGTCAATATTGGAGGAGTTTCTCAAATTTATGCTTAAACACCCCAGTTTAAAGTTGAAATGGAATCGCTTGAACTGAATCTTCAAATAGAACGTAGAAATTTAGCTGTGGACCATATTGATTGTTCGGTCGTTAATATATTAGCACGTTTTGACATTTAGATATTGGGCTTTTATAGGTATAGAGCACGGACCAAATAACACAGGTCTTTCAGTCGTCATACAAAAGTGCGACCACGCGTACGTAGTACAAAGTTCCCGATAGATGTCACTGTAAGTATCAATCAACGATTTTTGAGGCGATAACTCGAGTAGCTTTTCGTTTCACTTTTATTAACGCCTCGTGCAATTTAAGAACGCCATCTATTTCTCTGAGAATTACTGCTAAAGCGCGGACCTTCACAATCACATTTACTATCTCTTTCTATCCTCGTCCTATAATTCTACTCTATTCTCCCTTAATGGCGGCCGTAAGGCTTGGGCCAATGTCAGTTTAATCCTATAGTCTTTGATGTATACGAGTGTCAAATATGTCCACCTGGGTATGCTGAATGCGATTGTGATTTCTAGTGCGTTAGACAATAAAGGTATAAATCATTTTGAAAGGCCGATTCTATAGGACTCGAGTGTAGGACGTATACATGTCATCTTTGTTTGAAGAGAGTCTGTGTATGAAACGACGATATGGGTTAAGAGCACCCTAAATACTAGCCGTGATAGCCGAGCAGTTTGATTTATGGGCTCGCAAGTAGACCGTGAATTCGAACCCTATGGCCTCTAAGTACTGTAATTTACGTGCGATTTCTTTGAAATTTATCATGAGTGCGACTCTATTACCACCAAGACATCGTCTACATAAACTGCTAGCGCCAGTGACGTCACAATATTCTACATCGCGCCAACGAAGTTTCTCAACGCGGATGCAAAAATACAACTTCCAACTCTCTTGCTTCGGACTTCGGTCCCCAGGCCTATCTAAAATCTGCCAAGAGAGAGATTTCTTTATTGTGGCCAAACCTTACAAATTATTTGACCAAGGAAAAATCTAAGGGAAACAGTTAAATGATGTGTGAAATGTACAACCCGTACTGATCCGAGATAGCCTATTGGTTTAATCTACGGCCTCTCAAGCAAGAGGATCGTGGTTCGAACCCCGGGCTTATATGAGTTTTTCGGAATTGATGTGCAAAATTACATTTGAAATTTACCTATTTACAGTGAGGAGAGGTTTGTGCCTAGCAGGGGTAAAGGAAAGGTGTGAGAAGTGAGAAAGGAAGGTGGTAAGAGAACTACACCTCAATCTATAATTTTGAGGGGTTTGTACCCAGCAGTGGGACGTGTTTCAAGTTTAAGGCTAAAAAACGTACCCTTCTCTATATTACTCTAGTGTGGCCATCACCGACTTGTTCTAAATATGGCAACAGTAAAACGCAGGACCAAGAAAATTCCGAAGAATTGCTTGACCGACACTCCCTTTACGACCATTTCAATCCAATTCACAACGCCCTATCTACGCTTGGAAATTAGAGCGAATTCAATTCTATGCCACGTTCAAAAGGTTCAAGTTACACTGCGTCAATATGAAACATAGAGACTTTGCGGTTGTAAGGTAAGGGCGTCATAAACGAAGTTCTTTGTCAAGGCTGTGTTTCTACATATAGGTGTTTCATGGAAATTGTATTATCCGAAGAATTTTCGATGTAACGAGTCTTGTTTAGTTTCCTTTGTAGCCGTTAATAGTGTTGCTTTAGGTCCTGGCTCGAATGTGTAGAGACATAGGTTACATGTAATTTTTTGGTATAATATACTACCGCCTCCGAGTGACCTATTCTAAATTACTCAATGGGGACTATCGTTTCTTTTCTCACCAGTTGGCGCCACTGTTGACTATATAAGGTCCAGAGGTATAGCTGTCAAAGGCGACTCAATAAGATCGGCGCCGAAACAAAGTTTTAAATCTTAAATCTCATTAAGTTTATTAATTATAAATAACATATCGAGTAGCTATGCCGCAATGTTGTGCAGTTCCGTTTTGTTCGGAAAAAAAAGTGAATGTTATTGGACCTCACGTGACACTAGCGCCTCTAGTGGCAAATTCGCACGCGATAGCCCCCATAGGAACAACCGTGTGCCTCGTCCGAAAGAGATCTAAGTCTGTTAGGCACATCTTTTCACTCATGAAGTTATTTGTATCATCATATTGTGCATCAAACAGAATCTAATCCCACATTCGAACTTCGAGTCATATCAACCCACTCACTCTTCTATTAATGACTATTAGCTTGAGCGGAACGGCACTATACGGTATTGGAATTTCTAACTTCGGAGTTTAGGGCCGATCTGTAATGGAGTGTTAAATGGGTGCAAGTTTAGTATCTCAGGAACAGTCGTGGTTTGCGGCTTGCGGTTAACCGAACGTTGAGGAGTAATCTGTCTGCGTTCTATGGTACTGGCTGGAAACGACGTAAATTGAGGGATATATGTCATCATCGCCAACATTATCATATCAGACATAGGATGTCCTCTGTTGGACATAGACCTCCCCCATAGACCTCCAGTTGCCTTGAAGAGTTAAGAGTTGAGTTGAGTTGGGTAGGTCACAAAGCACGGAGAACAGAACACGGAACAGAAAGCCGAAAGGTTTACGAGTGGAGACCGCGGATCGGCAAGCGCAGCACAGGACGTCCACCAAAGAGGTGGACAGATGACCTGGTTAAAGTCGCGGGTTCACGGTGGATACAAGGATGTATGTGTCTTAAAATAATTCTGGAATATGCAGTTCTAAGAATGAGTTTTTGTAAGAAGAGAACAATACCAAACACAAGAGAGATTAGACGCGAACAATTTATTAGACATTTGATGTGACATGAGAACTTCTTTACAGATTATTTTGGAAGGGAAAATTAAAGAGGGGAAGGAGTGGAAGGGGGAAGAGGTCGATCTAGTGTAGACGAAGCTACATGGACCAGATAAAAGAAAAAGCCGGTTACGTTTCGTATCAGGAGATCAAGGAACTGGCTAATAGGAAAGAATGGAAGATCCATCTACAATAGTATAATTCTTAAATTTGACGCTGATGATGATTTCAGCAGGTCCCTATCACATAAATGTAATAGGTGATAAGTGGACTGGAGTCCGTGTTGAACCGGGTTTTATATGGGCTACGAAATGTACAGTGACATGTCAGTGTCGCTTGTCGCCTGTCACGTTTATGAAATATGGGCCAGGCCCCTATTTCACCAATCGACATTTGTCGCTGACAAGTAACAAATCAAATTGCGATGCGTGGTCATTATGAAACCAACCGGCGTAGATTCTTGTCAAGTTAAACAGAATTGTCACTTGTCGAGGTGGAGAAATGGGAGCTGGTGATTTGGTATGGTATTTATTGTATTTAGATTCAAAAGTAAGTGCAAAGATTTCAAATGCAAAGCTTTAAAATTCACCAAGCGTCAAAAATTCAGAAAAGCCCAAGTTTAAAACGATTTCGGAGTTTCTCGATGCGCCATTTTTTCTAAACGTCAAGCCTTCGGCGGCTAGAATCAATTTCGACTTTTCAATTTTCAATCTACAACGTCTCAAAGTTGATTCAACATTTTAATGAAAATCAGTTCACCACTATGCAGTTATATCTTAATTAATCTGTTCCGTAGCTACAGGTAACTTTGCTTGTATAAATCACGCTTCAGGCTCGACGAGCTTTATAGACGTAGAGACGAATTTGGGCTACCAGGTCAAACAATTTATAACGCGGCATATACTACCACGTGTAGGCCGCGTATTGGGAGCGGGTATTAAAATGTGTCAGCTGAACGCGAATCCGAAGACTATATTGCCATTTGTGATGCCGCCAATATTATGTTTGCTTAGTTTAAGTCTTTATTTCTGTCTAAAATTTCAGTTTTAATACAAGCTTTTATGCTGACTACTTTCATTGTCCTCCGTCTTAAAGAAAGAAAGAAAGAAGACGTTTATTCCTTTTTGCAAGACACACAAATATTCAAGAGAATATACACAATCCATGCTGGTCTGGGGGCAAAGAAAAAACTTAGAATGTACCAGTTGCTTCTCTTCCCGCGCAGATGTTAAAAGCCCATCGAGGGAAGGGACGAAAGTCTTAGAAATCATGTTATAGGCGATGCGGCTAGCAACCCATCACTATTTTGATTTCCCTTTCCACCTATACGCCCTTAATCATGCTAAACGTGGCCTTAAGATTTTGTTACCTTAAGACTTAAAAAATTGTCGCTTAGGAGAAATCACCGATATAGATTAAACATTTTGTCACTAGCTTATCCTAATGCATTTCTTCGTGCCAAAATTAAGACTTCCTCTTGTAAATTTGCTTAAACGAGAAAGGTTTCAAATAAACATGTCTAGCGGACGTTGTACTTGGCAACGGTTAAACATTGGGGGGTTAATTACCAAACCACTCTATACAATATACAAGTTTAATTAGTGATAACAGTGGTCAAGTAATAAGGTTGTTGATGGATTTAAGAGTGATGAAGCCACGTTTTCTTGAATGGAATCATTGTTCAACATACATATGTATGTACGTAAACCACGTCTTTACCCCTTTCTGGTTAGACACGATTTAAAGGACACGTTTAGCATGACGGTGGGCGTATAAGTGGAAAGAAACAAAATAGTGATGGGTTGCAAGCTGCATCGTCTTTAGCATTCTTAAGATTTTCGCCATTTTCTCAATGGGCAACTGGTACAGTCTATGCTTTCTCTTTGTTCTCAACCAGCATGGAAGAAATAGAACATTGTTAAGCCTAACAAATAGGTACATTCAAAATTGATTTATTTGTAAGGCCTAAGTGTTTGCAGTGCTGCTAATCACTGTCACGAAAATATATATTATTCTAGTTTATTCTTCCACGTGTTTCTATTAATGGCAACGACTGACTATTCTGCCAGTCAGGCTGTCATTACTACGTCACTATATCAGCCATATCAAGCGATAATTGTCGGTCATGCTGTAATACACCCCCAACGAGAATGCAGGAAATCGCATCACGTCAAACGTATAAACGGACGGGGTTATTTTTAACCGGTTTATTTATAATCTGCTGTCAGACGTCGAAATAAGTTTTTTGGGTTTTATTTTAAGCGGATGGCGTTGATTGGTAGGCGTCAGGTGCTTACGATAATTTGTAGAATGTTATTCGAGCACGAAAAAATTTACAAATAATATACTTAGAGCTCGTTAATCGATGTCCAGAAGGAGCGACGTGTGATTTTTGGTGCTTAAGAGTTCTCCAAGTTTTTTCAAACATGTAAGAGTATTAGAGTAACAAACTTTCACATACAGACACGCTGTAAAATTTTCTCTTTTATAAAATTAGTAGAATTATGCTATGAATATGTAGGTATGAATTTTTAGTGCAAACACTTCGTGGCTTTACAAATAAATCAATTTGAATGTATTTGGTAGGTTAAAGCTGGTCTGGGAGCAAAGGAAAAACATAGAATATACCAGTTGCTACTCTTTCCGCTCTCAGAAGTTAAAAGACCATTGAGGGAATGAGTGAAAATCTTAGAAATCTTGTTATAGGCGATGCACTCTTTCCATACATACGCCCACAATCATGCTAAACGTGGCCTTTAGGTAATAAAAACGTAATTTATGTATGTGTGTGTAGGATTATGCTTAACAGTGTTAAGAAGCTCGTTTAAATTAGGTTAGTACATAAAATTACATAAAACCGAATGATTTTTTCCGAAACTGCTAACAGACTGCTTTCTTGCGGATAGAACCGTGCGGGGCTGCTTAGGTGCTTATCCGCCAATTAGGATCGACTATTTCTGGCTTTAGTTGAATACAACCCGCTTGTAACGCCTTTGGACCACAGCAAATGCGACCTGGCTGAACCCCCCGCTAGTTCAGCCCCCGTTGTCCACACGTAACCAGCGATCTATAAGCGGAGGTTTATTCCGTGCCTGTTGTTTTGGAAAACGGGGCCTCCGTTCATTGGCGCAGTCCTGTCGTGGCCCTCAAAAGAGAATTGTATTTTTCATCGGTAATTTTTCCTCTTCGTAAATATCCAACTGGATATAGAACTAGAATAAGTTGTCATCAAACAAATAAATATTGCAATACGTAAGACATAATAACAAATATTATTGTGAAGTGAACAGTCGAACCCTTTAAATCAACGAATTAAATTGAAGGTGACGGCGTTCTGGCATTTGTCATCCTTACTAATATTATAAATGCGATATTGAGTTTGTTTGATTGTTACGCTTTCACGGCTTAAAGATATGCATACATCATATTGAAAGTCCAGAATAAATAATAGGATAGTGTTCGTTTCGGTTCCTTGTATAGTCTTCGCGGGCGCGCGATAAACGAATTATCCGCAGACAACAGCTAGTAATAAATACTTCTTTGCTAACCAAGATTTAACATTTGTGAATATAATTAATGGCAGCTTTCGAAGTCTAGAGTGGAATATCCCACTTCCTCCCAACTCGACCCGCGTCCACTGTAGTGTGACTTGCTATATCTACATACATGATGTATAGACATAAATGCAATCTATATGTGGACATGACGTTTATTATGTCTATGACCGGACTCAATAGAAATGGCGGAAGATGAAAACAGATAATCCTCACTGATGCCATAGAGTAATAATTACTAATAGTGGGCGAGTCCTTTGTTTTAGCGGTACTTGCCGACAATCGTATCGAGTAGCAGGATGCAATGGAGGTCAGATGGACTGGACGTCTGCGAATTACAGGTGGAGGGCCTTTACTCTGGCCCGCAGTATACTGTAATAAGTAGTTCTCCTATGTAGACGACCCACTTACTTACTATACTGCGATATTGACTTGAAAGTACGAGCAATATTGAGAAATGTAATTAATACTTACCGATTAACCAGCCATTGAAGCCGAGATGAGAAAGTCAGTTGAATATGTAATTCACAGTAGAACTTGATTTGAGTTGCATTTGGCGCTTAAGTAAATTTGCACCATATTTAGAAATCTTGAATAAGCTTAAGGTCTCTTTTCGCGTCGGTCGCAGTTTTTTTAAGTACGTAAGCTGAAATATTATGTCATTTTTGGGCGGATAATCTATTTTTAAGGTGGATGTTGTCCCTTTGAAGCTGTAAGCGATCCCTCCCACGCTAATGTGGCTTACTGGACCTCTGGCATGCCTTTTTGAATAATTTATGTGCAAATTTAAATGGGTGCTCGAAGTATGTAGGCTATGTCGTAATTACGAAGTACAGGAGTCTAATTGAATTTAACAATTTTTTCGTATAGGTTCCCGTGAAATATTATTTATGACAACTAAAATGAAACGGTTCCAAATCTCGGTAATAGCTCGGGAATAGTCAGACTAAGGATCAGAACGGAAAGTTATGAAAGACCAGTATAACCTTGTAATAAACTAATTTTTGTACGTATTTTCGTTTGTGCAGATTTCTAAACACGAATATAAAATTGCAATAACTAAAAATTGAACGGCGATTTCACGATTATAAGTCAGTAACGTTTCGACTAGTTGTTGTTTGTTCTGGAATACATTCTTCTCTTAGATATATCAATTAACATACTAGTTCTGCATGAAATGTTTATCAAAACTTTTTTCAATTAAAAAGTTGCTAAGAAACCTTGCGCACCTACTATTTCTCCTTTCATTACGTGGATATTAAGCCAAATCAATCGATTGACACTGTATTTATTAAAATGATCCGTGTAGTTTGGACGAAGTGGATCATACTTAAATACAATAAACTGTCGCTTAGTTAAAACACCGATAATATAAGAAAAATCTTCAACGTAGTTTTTAACTAGGTGAAGCGCTTTACTTACATAAGTTCCTAGCTTTCGCGCTGCATTTTCCAATAAGGTGGTTCCGCTGCCAGCTCTTTATTTTCATGAAAACGTGCGAGTTTTATTCGAAGACGCGGGAATTTCAAGGGAAATACCGACGTGCACATTGCAGAGTGTAGTATAAAAGTAAGAGAGACGTCTATTTCCCTTTGTGATTTATCTTTACACTATTAAGTTCTTGAGATATCATTTTTAATACTAAAAAATGTAGTCAGGTGACCAGCTTTTCCGTAAAGGGACGCGTATAGGCTGAAGTTGATGGTGTTATAGTTATTTTTACCCGATTGCGAAACTGCTTAGTGTATGTTTTGAACGCGTTGCCTCATAATTCATATGTCTTGGTATTTAATTAGTATTGGAGACGTGTGTTACGGTAAAAATAAGCACTATTAAATACTGCAATCATCGAATCTAAATAAACAAGAAATATTTTCTTTGCTACTCCGCCACCGCGTGTGGCAGCGGAGTTGCTAATTAAATGTTTCTTGGTCGTTAATATGGACCTCCACAGAGTAACGTCTGATTCAATAAAATATCACTCAATCCGCCGAACAGTATTAAGACGGCGGTAGAAAGAGATCGTGAATGCAATTGTGACTGCAATATCACCTTATATGTGACGTAATACCAACGATAAAACGGTATACTTTTCATTATTATTGACATAATCATTATTACAAATAAACAGTCTAACTCGCGATTATAAGTAGAGTTCAATCTGACTAGTCGGCATTCCTCTTCTTTCAATATGCACCTTTTATAAATTGCTTACATGGCTGGTGACTTTGCTCTCGGGAAATCACATCTATCTAGGTGTGACCTTAGTCTAACACAAAAAGCTTACCTAGGTACTTCAGTGCAAATTTGCTTTGTTCTCCGGCTGCCTAGAATCCAGTATAGATACAAAGAGATGAGGTAGGTACTAGTATAAACATAAACAATTAAGGAATAGACAGGATTAGTGTTTTCAAAATACAAACGGTAAGCGGACATTGTCGTTTAGGTACTTACTTCGTTACATAACGTTGTAAGGCAAAAACTTCTAAGCGACATGTCATGTTATGGAGGAAAAAGGAAGTAACACGCTGTAGCTGAGGATAGTGACATTATTAACAACTAGCAGTTGCCCGCAACTTCGTCTGCGTAGAATTCGTTTATCGCTATCCCGCGGGAATCACGCAATTTTCCGGGATAAAAAGTAGCCTATGTGTTATTCCAGACTATAATCTATCTATGTTCCAAATTTCATCCAGATCGGCCCAGTACTTTTTGAGCCTATTCATTACAAACATACAAACATACAAAAATAGGTACAAATCTTTCCTCTTTATAATATTAGTATAGATATAGACTACACGCTGTAGAAATGTTATCATCGTCATCAATGTATTGCAGTCCACAAGAATTAAATCTAAAGTATACTGCAACGATGAAATAAAAATTAAAAAACTTACGAAAAGACTGAAACAAAAAACGAGAAGCCGAACTCCTTTTCAGAAGACGGTTAAAAATAACGAAGCCTAATTTTAAATGTTTTTTGCGTCCGCCCACAGATTACCTTTGAAGCATTTTAAACGACAGCCACCGTCCAAAATGAAACATAAAACCCTATATTTAGATCCGAAACACAATATTTTAACAACTCGAAAAGGTAGCTAGATCTTGTTTAACTGACTTTCCTTTGTACAAACTTCCCACACGTTCTTTTACTAAAAACTACGTTGATTACAATTCTATTGTCCTTCAGACGCCCACGCTTCCCTTTTGTTATATACCTACTTTAAAAGATTCGGGAATAAATATATATTTTTTGATTTTAGAAAAAAGTGTCCCCAATTTTGCATAAGGTGCATTGGGGTAAATTCGAAATTGGGGGAATTTCCAAAATCGGTGATTTCCACTAAACGGGGAACAATTCCATAATCTGACAACGCTTATCTAGACGCCAAAGACATTGGAGCTTCTAGGTAAGCGTTGCCAGATTATGTAATTGTTCCCCGTTTAGTGGATATCCACGAATTTCGAATTTACCCCAATGCACTATATTAATTTTCGCTGTCGATTTTGTTACCTCTATGCAGTAAAAAATGACCTAAGGACACCTTTTTACTTAAGTGTCTCAGTAGTACCTATTGTTGATTCTTGAATATTTTTACAGGTTGTATTTGCTAAACTAATAATAATAAAAGCCGGCGACGACGACAGTGACAGTGACTGCTGAGTCTTTGCATTTAGTACAATGAACGATAAACCTTATTCAAGTAAGTGCCCAGAACTCTATGTAATTGACATTAAAACTATTAATCCGTCAATGATAAAAGCTTGTGGTTCCGAGCTGAGTGTGCCTCTATGTCTTATATTTAATAAATCTTTATCCTCAGGATGCTTTCCTGACGTCTGGAAATCTGCGCATATCGTGCCTGTGCACAAAAGCGGGAATAAATCACGTTGCGAGAACTACAGGCCCATAAGTATTCTTTCGTGCTTTGCTAAAGTCTTTGAGTCTTGTGTATATGAGGTTATTTATAATCACGTAAAGCAGACTATTTCTGAAAATCAACACGGTTTTGTAAAGAACCGTTCAACAGTGAGTAATCTTCTCACATATAAGAATTATTTGTGTACTGCTTTTGCAAAAACTAGCCAAGTTGACTCTGTTTATACTGACTTTAGCAAGGCTTTCGATAAAGTTGACCATTTATTACTGTGCCAAAAACTGTTTAATATTTATGGCATTCGGGGTTCCCTATATCGTTGGATATGCTCTTACCTTTGCAACCGGAGCCAATTAGTTGCTTTGAAAGGCTTTAAATCCAGCCCAATCCCCATCACGTCAGGAGTGCCCCAGGGATCCCATCTTGGACCACTTTTCTTCATTATTTTTATCAATGATCTAGTTGCTAATTTATCCTGCCCTAGTCTACTTTATGCTGACGACCTTAAAGTCTATCAAAGGGTGGATAGTGTCAGTGATTGTCTGTTATTACAAAAGGATATTGATTCTGTCCACGATTGGTGTAAAATGAATAGGATGTTTTTAAATGTCGAGAAATGTTTTGTTATTTCATTCACCAGAAAACATAGTGCCTTGGTGTACAATTACAAACTGGCTGGCAGTAATTTGGATAGAAGAGTGGTTGCCAGGGATCTTGGCGTTCTTTTTGACGACCAACTTTCGTTTCGGCCTCATTATGAACACATAGTAAATAGAGGTAATCAGCTTTTAGGATTTATACTTCGGTCCACTAAATGCTTTAAAAGGCCAAAGAGTGCAATTTATCTGTACTACAGTTTGGTGCGTAGCATCCTTGAATATGCTTGCCCAGTCTGGTCGCCATTCTACGCAGTGCATTCCCTGCGAATTGAAAGCGTGCAGCGAAGGTTCCTCAGAATTGTATGCTTTCGGTACAATCTAGATAGGTCCCTCTCAGGTTATAGCGCAAGACTTGAAAAATTCGAGATGACATCACTGGAAGTGCGTCGTAAACAATATAGTCTCGTATATTTACACAAAATTCTTCATAGCCATATTGATGCGCCTCCCTTGTTGTCACTTCTTAACATTAACATTAAATATAGAGTCCGTAAACCGAAAACCTTTCTGCTCCAAGTCTTTAAGAATAACACTTCTTATTATAATCCCATAGTTAGAATGTGTAGAGAATACAACGACTTGGCCTGTGTCCATGAGGATCTAGACATATTTGACTCAAAACTCAATAAGTTTTCGAGTAAGTTAAAAAATGTTCTCAGTTGAGTTAGTCAAATTATAATGGAGGCTTGTGTAACTTTATTGGTATATTTGTGTTTACTTATTTTATCCTAGTTTATACTTTTCTTTAGATCTTAACTATATCACTCTTTTCATGATGTGTACACATAGTTTTGAATTGTAAATGATTCTTAGTCTTAGGTATTTACACTACTGTACCACATGTTTACAATTTGTTTTGTGTGCCAAAGTTAAATAAATAAATAAATAAATAAATTAAGCTGCATCACAGAAACTTCGTTAATAAGTCATGTCCGTTCCGACTTAGTGGAGTTGGTACCGACTTACTGTGCTGATGAATTTCATTACAAAATGTACTTAAAATAACTTAATCAAGTTGTCGGCGCTTACTTAAAAGCTCTTCAATTACGTAAGCTTCGTCACTTCAACGAAATGTTTGTCTGAAAAACCCGACGCCTTGGCAAGCTTCAACTACTTAAAACTTAAATGGTAAATTTATAAAAAATTAAATTACTTATTCAGTCTGCGTCAAAAACTATAGTAAAGAAAATGACTATTTGCTGATTATACTTCTTGTTTAATTTATAATTTTTTAACATTATGCTACCGTGATACTCAAACATAACTACATTAAAGTCGAGTCTACCAATTTCGACCTTGATTGTGGATGGTTGGATAGTCGGTGCCCCCGAGCCCCCGAGTTGGAAAAAAAGTTTTGAATAATGCGTCAACGGATAGTGTGATCAGTATTGTGTGCTGTTTTTGTCATCGCGCTCCTGCGCTAGTTCAACTTTCAAGCGTCAAAAGATGACGTTTGCGAGGTGAGGGAGGAGGTGAGGTGAAGTAGGTGGGGGTGACTTTTTGACACTTGAAATAGTGTAGGAGCGCCATCACTGATAATAATTGCTAGATAGAAATGATGGTAGTTGTGAGCCGTCGTCAGGTGGACCAAAATGATCGCGCAAGCCGTCTTGCTCACTAGCAAGGTCAACGTCATTCTGAATCATCCTGGAACATGTCAAGCAGACTCGATTTTGAGCGACCTGTTTATTTCTCAAGTTTTGTCATACTTTCTACGTAAAATATAGTACTTGAGGAGTTCGATGACAGCAAAACTTGAAAATCAATACAAGGATTGCTCGTTTAAGGATGTTAGTACCAGGGTATTGACTACCTATGAAACCTAGCTAGATCGATTTATTGCCCCCAAAACCCCTGTATAGGCTACATACAAAATTTCATGAAAATCGTTTGAACTGTTTCCGAGATTCAGATTATATAAGAATTGCTCGTTTAAAGGTATTAAATACCTACGTAGATAAAAAGATATTTAATGAAGATAAGACAGATAGATAAATAAATATACCTACACACAACACAACGCATAATATTCAAGTTACGTAAAGCACTTCGACATTCAGAAAACGCTTCCATTCATTGATGTCGTTCGTTGAACGTCTTTGTATCGACAAAGCCATGACAGTCAAAGCAAAGTATTTTGTTCTAGAGCAAACGCAATCAATACCGTTGGGAACAATTCTGACAGCACTGTTCGGTCCATTTTGAGATTGGATACAGGCAATATGTAGTGGTCTGAATTTTAGATCATACTCCATTTCCCGTCTTGTTTTGTAGCTCGAAACTAATGATAAAGTTGATACTGATTTACATAATACACCTGTTCCATTAGTCATTGAATGACGACCGGATAGCCTAGTGGTTAGTAACCCTGACTATGAAGCTAGAGGTCCTGGGTTCGAACCCCAGACAGTTGTATGATGAATACGAATGTTTGTGCCCGAGTCATGGATGTTGTATGTATTTATCTACATTATATTAGTTTGATTATCCGTTGCCTGGTACCCATAGCACAAGCTTTGCTTAGTTTGGGGCTGGGTCAATTGGTGTAATTTGTCCCAAGATAATTATTTATTTAATTCTGAATTGTCCTGTGCGTGATTTGGATTTTGTGCATCGTGTGGATAGATAAGTGGAAATACATTACGAAGCTACGCTACGCTAGCGTTGTGGTGTTATCGACTGTCAGGGTGTGTAACTGTCGGATTGAATTATACAGTATCTACTACTTATCTGACTACGTCAATACTGGCATTAATATTGCCACCACGTCAATGTCTATTTAGCAGCACCAATAAAAACCTTACAGTCACACGGGGATGTTTTTAGATATCTTAGCCCAACCGGCCTCAGACGTCGCGTTGATGCTGTTCAGGTTGGCTGATGCAACCAAGAATATGAGCTAGTGTTTTATGAGGAATCGGTGGAAACAAAGTGACGGTAGAAAAAACCGTACCCAAAAACTAGTATCCCAATACAGAATAGGAATTCATGAATTCGGTACCTAACGTAACTTGCCTAATTATTACGGTTTCTGGTCACGTGCGGGCGCCAAGTTTGGCACGCCTTCAGTTTCGGCATTTGTACTATTACAAAGAAACTACCGCTATCGACTTGCCAAGCTTTATATTCAAGAAAGAACAGTGACTAGCAACTGAAAGCAATTAACTCGTCTATTCTCGACCACAGTCATCCAAAGCGCGGATCTAGGAATAGCAAGGGAATTGGTTTTTAGTTCATACTAGCTTCTGCCCGCGACTTCGTCTGCGTAGAATTATACATTAAAACCTTCCTCTTGAATCACTCTATCTATTAAAAAAAACCGCGTCAAAACCAGCTGTGTAGTTTTGAAGATATAAGCATACATAGGGATAAGGGACAGAGAATGCGACTTTATTTTATACTATGTAGTGATGACATACAGCAATTTACTGTTGTTTAGATGTAGCCAAAGTTATTCTTATGCCGATTTCCTTATGTCTAATTCGTTCTTGTAGGTATGAGAGTGGTGAGAGAGGCCTTAATTAGAGCTGTAATTTTCTAGTAGGTAATCTACTCGTATTTCAAATTCAGCACAATTTTTCACCACTTTCAAGTGGCATTGTCACATATTTGCTTTCAAAAATCGGACCCCTGCTCGAATAGTTTTCGGTCAATTTACGTGAAACAAACTGTATCAACTGTTGCTGTGTATCGCGGTCAATTAGACTGCGTGGGAAAAGCCAATACAACAAATAGATTTCATTGCAATAAAGGTTGCTAGTAAATTTAAGGCGATGCGTGTTTAGCCTGTGTAAATCCTACTGAGGTACGCTTTTAGTTCAGCGGAACGGTTTTGCGGTACAAAAAGTCGGTCAAGCGCGAGTTGGTCTCGAATACAAAGGGTTCTGTGACACAAGACTTGTCATTATAGAGGTTGAGTAAATATTCTTATCGCATTTTGTAATATACAACTCAGAGGTGCGAACCCGGGATTCGAATCCACGATCCTCTGCTTAAGAGGCCACTAGGGTAGGGCTACATTTCATTGGCATTTCACATAAATTGAAATGATTAACTACTAGCTATAGCCCGCTACTTCATCTGCAAAGAAATTGTTTATCGCTATCCCACGGGAACAGCGATTTTCCATGATAAAAATTATCCTATGTCCTTCCCCAGGACTGAAACTATCTGTATACCAAATCCCAACTAAATCGGTCCAGCGATATTAGCGAGGAAAGGTAACAGACAGACAGACAGAGTTACATTCGTATCTAGAATATTAGTATCTTAGATACCTCCCCTCCCCCGTCTCTTGAGGCAGCCCTCGCTCTCGAGGCCAGCGGCAAATTACTCCGCTTCTAATTGATCTATCAGCTGTATTCGTATTGTGAAAACGTGCGCGGGCGCGGGAAAACAAATAAATTGAACGTAATCCCAGAGGGCGTTAGTGGGTAGCCACGCACTCACACGAGACTCTCGCTACTCCGAAGTTTACATCATGTCGTCTCTCTCACACTCAAATTAATGACTATCAGTGTGAACGGAACAGCACGAAGCGAAGAAAGGGGTGCGAGTCGGGTTACCTCCGCGTGTGGTCTAGAGCTGCGGTTCGTTTTTGGACCCGTCCGAGGGGAAGAGCAGTGCTTGGTCCGGTGCACCCTCGGCATCGGTTGATGATTTCCTAGCAGTTTCTGAGGGATATCACTATCCGTTGGCTAAGAGCCCGACTGGGGGGGACCTATGACCTATGGGGTCTTATGACCGTGTTCTACCGTACAACGTCGCTGAAATTTCTGTCACAATATTTTAGAATACCGTATTTTTATTACTTTGACATTGGCGAAATCATCGCATTGATCGATGGGGCCATATTAAAAAAAAGAAGAAGAAGAAGCGAAGAAAATAAGGCTAGTATGCTTAAAATCTTGCTTGGGCGAAAACCTTACGAAGTTTAGGTCTTGTAATGGAACTTGCTACTAAACAGAGCTTGTACTGCTGTACTTTAGCGTTTTCCAAAAAAGAGTCTACTTATATGATATTTTTTTCCAGAATTTAACTATTTTGGATTTTACTTACTCAGAATCGTTTACCCTATCGATCCTTATACAAGAAAAAATGTGTTCCAAAACTTCCATTACAGTTCGTCATCTTTTTAGTAGGCAGGGAACGTGACTTACAGGAAAAAAATCTATAGTAAAACCAGGGACTCAATTTTCTTGTATGAGAATCGATAGGGTAAACGATCCTGAGTAAGAAAAACCCAAAATAGTTATTATTATTATGAGCCTATTGTGTCCCACTGCTGAGCAAAACCTCTCCCCAACGCTTCCACTGCTCCCGGTCTGCTGCGGTAAGTGTCCAGTCCTTCCAACTATTAATATTGTACTAGTATTGTGTAGACTCTTTTTGGGAAACGCTCACTTCGGACTGGGAAAACCTTACACAGACAATAAACATTTATCTTAGTCCTCTAGGAACACTTAGCACGTATTAGTTATTCTGTGTTTCGGTTTGGCGACGCAACCTCAATTACGAGTACTAAAGGAATCTCGTGTGTAGATTTTGCGAGAGCTTTGATTGGGCTGGGGTCGGTAATAATTGACGACGGTGACCCATTTTCTCATTCTACCGGTCATTTAAATCTGGCTCTAAACGTTATTTCCTAATGCATGCGATCACAAATAAAAAAAATCTTTATTGCTATTGTGTAGGTGTTACAATCGATTACAAAATAATAAAATTAGGACTAGGTACACCTTGACATTGGGTATGGTTCTCAGTGAATGCTTGTTTAAGTTTCCAGCGCTCACGTCTTTATCCCGGTAGATAGAGCCTAGGATAACAAGTTTAGTATGATTGTCGGCGTATAAGCGGAAATAATCAAAATAGGATGGATTGCCAGCCGCATCACCTAAATCTTCCAGGATTCTTAAGATCTTCGCCCATACCCTCGAAGCCCTTTTACCATCTGCGAAGGAGGAGAGAAGCAACTGCTACCTACATTATATGTTTTACCAGCTGCTGCCCGCGACTTCGTCTGCGTAGAACTATACATAATATACCAACAAACCTTCCTCTTGAATCACTGTATCTATTTAAAAAAAACCGCATCAAAATCCGTTGCGTAGTTTTAAAAATCTAAGCATACATAGGGACAGAAAGACAGCGGAGGCGACTTTGTTTTATACTACGTAGTGATGATGTGCTATGTATCTCGTGACCTTTCGATATTATCCACCTACGTGTGCCTGTGATTTAAATTCTATCTAGACTTAGGGCTACTCCGAAACGATGTTTACTTTTAGAATCTCCATGAATAACTTATGCGTAATCGATTTTTTTCAAGACTTCATCGTTACGTAATTCACGTTCTACATTTTTGATGGCATCGATCGTTATATTTCAGGACTCGAAATGGGTCTATAAATAAATCGACTGATATAACTAAGCAATAACTTTGCGTTTAACTTCCCCTTGCAAACAAGTCGTAAAGTACGAAGCCTAATTTCCCCATGCCACGGGCATTAGGGCAGTTTCATTATAGACGCCTTTTTGGCGCGCACTGGACGAGAAAGGTCAGAAAAAATAAAATGAAATAAAACATCTTTATTGCTAGTGACGGTACATAGAGAAACAAAAATTACAGGCTATAAATTAACCTCTTGGGTACCAATGTACTGCGCAAAGGACGTAATAAAAAGTTAATTTTTAACCTTAATAACAATTCGCAAGGTTAAAACCGATTGACAAAATATGACAACCTGTAGGCGAGGGGTATGTATGTATGTAAACTCTTTATTGCACATAAAAAATTAAAAAACACAGAAAATACAGAAAAAAAAGTACAAAGGCGAACTTATCCCTAAGAAGGGATCTCTTCCAGCTAACCTGCTACAGAAAGGAATAGTTGACAACAAAAAAGGCAAGTCATTATGCGCTAAAAGAGGTTTCCTAGGTACTTACGAAACCGTCTTCCGTCGTTTCAAAAAAGCGTGCACGAGCGTGCAAAAATGTAACTTAAAAAAGTGACACCCCGTCTATTTGTTGTATAATCGCGAAAAGGTGAGTCTGTAACGGCCCTAACCAATTGTCTTGGGAACAGGTAAGGTGACGTCTTAAGTCTTACGTAAGTTAAGTAGGTACTAGAGAATAAAAGCTATTTATTATTATAGCTTGGATCAAAGTGAACAGCAATCTGAACAAACAATTTGGTACAACCCAATGATAATAGCATGTTAGTACTTTTCAGTAGGTATTGTTGTGATAAAGTGGTATAAAAAAACATAATCAGCCATAATATCAAACAGACTGTCGAGTGACACACTTTTTAATGTGACTGTAATAATATCTTCCATGCAGGTCTGGGAGCAAAAAAAAAAGGATGTATCAGTTGCGTCTCTTCCCGAAGATGGTAAATGTCCAAGGGCTAGCAACCCATCGCTATTTTGATTCTCCTTTCCACGTATAAGCCCACAATTATGCTACACGTGGCTTTTAGATTTTGTCACCTCAGGCTCTGTCTGCTCCGTAAGGGATAAAGACGTGGTGTGATTTAAGTAGGTATACAATAAATCTAAAAATATAAATACTATTCAACTTCCCGTCGTAATATTCCTCAGTAAAAAATATTTACCTTATTTAATTTCGCGGGGAAGCTGTTTAATCCCCTAGCTCGTAGTGATTCCGTACTTTTGCCTACGCACGTGATGTTTACAATAAAAATAGCCAAGGTGATGGGGCGGGGTCGACGACCGATGCAAGCCTTCATCATCATCATTAGCCTATGTTAGTCCACTGCTGGACATAGGCCTTCCCTAATGAGCGCCATAGCGCCCTGCCTTTAGCTGCAAGCCTTAGCACCCCCTTTTGTGGCATTCCGTCCATATTCCGTCAGATGGCCCAAGTACAGGTTCTTGAAGTGGGGCCCATAGACCCCTCAGGGGTTCGTAAGATCTGTGTCAGGGGTTCTTAGCAACACAGTTAACCTGTACCTAACATTATTTAGAGTTATTTTTAACATTACCTCATTAAGATCGGAGGATCGCGCTGGATGCAAGCCGCTTCCAACCGGTCTTATTGGAAGTCTAAAGGAGAGGCCTATGTCCAGCAGTGGACTTGTAATGGCTGAGATGATGATGATGATGATTTTTAACAATAGTCCATAGATTTTCTGAAATTTTGAAAGTGGTCCGCGACCGCATAAGGTTTTCTTAACCCCTTTTTAAATCTGTGCCAAATTGAAGGCTGACTTTTTGTATTTTTATTTAATTCATTAATTAATTAATTTATTTATTTATTTTCGGATATCCAACAGCTATACATTACAGAGTGAGTTAATTATAGTAGTGACATTAAAGCCAATTATAGGCTCTCACAAACGCACACAAGGCAAGTCGCAAACGCACACCACGCAACTAAAGATAAAAGAAAATACAGTTACAAAACTTATCCACTACACACCAACAAATTCAAAGTAAACAAATACCCAATTACTGAAATTACTGAAATACCCAATTAATTCAGCAGAATTTGTGGATATTAACACAGATGAGTCTAGAATGCGGTACTTTTTAGCTCCGACATACGACGAGTTAAGAAAGCCTTAGTAGCTTTTGCGTTGGCTGACCACTCTACCCTCAGTAATAAGCCGGGTACGCATCTGCTAACTGTACAGTAACTGAGGCACTGTCATCATCATCATCTCAGCCATTACAAGTCCACTGCTGGACATAGGCCTCTCCTTTAGACCTCCAATAAGACCGGTTGGAAGCGGCTTGCATCCAGGGCGATCCTCCGATCTTAATGGCACTGTACACTAACCAAAAACCCACGTGTAGCGTGGCGTTTAAGGTTCATTAATAAGGAGGTCAAACACAGTCTGAGACAAGTTAAGACTTGTGAGAAAAATCCTAATAATACATACATACAGACACATACACAAATCACGTCTTTATCCCTTACGGGGTAAACAGAGTCTAAGGTAACAGGTACCTACAGGCTAGATTGAGGGCCCCCGGAGGCCACCACCGGCAGATGCCCGAATAGTGGTGGGGGGAGTTTCCATCGGTGTCGGGAGGACGATGAAGTACCTGGGACTCGTCCTCGACAGCCGGTGGAACTTCCAAGAGCACTTCCGGCGCCTGGCCCCGAAGCTGGTGGGTGCCGCATCAGCGTTGAGTCGGCTTCTCCCGAACGTGGGCGGGCCGAACGCGGGCTGCCGCCGCCTGTACACGGGTGTTGTGCGGTCGATGGCCTTATATGGCGCACCCATTTGGGTGGATGCCCTATCCGCCCGCAACAAGACCCCCCTGCGTCAAGCGCAAAGGGTCATGGCGGTAAGGGCAACAAGGGCGTACCGCACCACCTCGTTCGAGGCGGCCTGCGTGATGGCGGGTACCCCACCGTGGGAGATGGATGCCGAGGTGCTGGCTGCCGTGTACCGGCGGGTGACCGAGGCGCGCTCCAGAGGGGAACAGCCCTGCCCGGACTCTTCCGCCTTGTCTCTACAAGGCGATGGAGAGAAATCTCCCGCCAAACTCTCTTCCGGAAGTGGCTGGAGGCTCTGGAGACGCCAAGCGCCGGCCACTGGACCATATCGGGAGTTCGACCGGTCCTGAAGGATTGGGTCGACAGAAAGTGGGGCGCTGTTTCCTTCCACCTAGCGCAGGTACTGTCGGGGCATGGTTGCTTCGGCAAGTACCTGTGCAAGGTCGCAAGGAGGGAAACGGCGCCAAGGTGTCACCACTGTGGGAACGCGGAGGACACAGCGCAGCACACACTGCAGACGTGTCCCGCGTTCGACGAGCAGCGGATTCGCCTCACGGCAGAAATTGGGAGCGACCTGTCGCTGCCGGCCGTGATCAAAGCCATGACCGGCAGCGAGAGGTCGTGGAACGCGATGGCCTCCTACTGTGAGGAGGTCATGGCGGTTAAGGAGGGAGCGGAGCGGGAGAGAGAGGACGACCCGTCCTCCCAACCCCAGCGCCGCAGGCGAGTCGGGCGAAGGCGGCTCAATTACGAGCGCCAAATTCCGCCCTGAGGAGGACTGCGGGTGATGGGCATGGGTATGCCCGTCCCCCGCCATTAAGGTCCTCGAGCTGTCAGACGCACCAAGTGTTCCCGGTGCGTCCACAGTGAAGGAACAAGGAGGCAACAGTCTCCCGAGGCCGGGCCCTGGCAAGGGCAAACTGCCGTGCTACCGGGGCCATGGATGCGTTGAGTTCCCACAGCCCCGGAAGCAACACGGCGGAGAAGCGGAACACCCTGGGGTTTTTAGTGGGTAAACCGCCCCATTCTGAGGCGGGACTCCCACATAACCGCCGGCATCCCTAGCCGGTGGTATCCATAAAGGATTTTCCCCAGGCAAAAAAAAAAAAAAAAGGCTAGATTGAGGGCGTATAGGTGTAAAATGGAATCAAAATAGTGATGAGTTGCTAGCCGCATCGAACATGATTCCTATGACTATGATGTTGGCCATTCCCTCGATGGGCTTTTACCTGAGCGGATAGAGAAGCAACTGGTATATTCTATGTTTTTTCTGTGGTCCCAGACCAGGATGGAAGAAACAAATTGGTGTGGCTATATTTTAAAACAAAACATTAGTCCCGGATTGAGCAGGGGTTTGCCCACCGGGTAGCAGGGCTATAAATACACCCACTGGTTCATCCATTGTAAAAACCTGGTCTTCCATGTGGGTACACAATTTCGCTCACGTCGGCATGAATGTGACCCCAGGGTACTATAAATAGTTTGTTATTGATCTAAAACTAAGTATTTGCATTGGCAAGGCATATTAAGTTATGCTAAGGACCGAAGTGTATGAGTACCTGCCATGGAATCTGATAGAAAAATGTGAATGTTTTTTAATGAAGGTTTGGTAATTTAAAAAAAAATTAGGGCTGTATTTTCGATTATCTTTCCAATAAAAATGCAAAAAGATTTTCCCGTACCGGGAATCGAACCCGAGCCTCCTGGGTGAAAGCCAGGTATCCTAGCCACTAGACCATACGGGAGATGCAGTTAATTGTGAAATTTACCATCAAGTCTCGAAATGTTAAAAAGACAATGGTGACTACAAAATTACTAAATTAATTTTGTTTTTTTTTTGTTTTCATACAGTTAATTACAATGACTTTGAGGCAAGATATCTCCGAAAACGTTTTGTAGCATTAAAACATGCCACGGTTATTTTTATCCGATTTTTCTCATGTAGGATGCAAAAGATGAATTAAACGCTAGCGCGCTAAACCACAATAAAAAGAATATGATATAATTATTAATCATAATTAAGTGCATTCTTTCATACTTATTATGTATTTTATTTTCTATATCTGCATGTTAGCGACATCTAGCTTCTAACCAGTAAACTGCTGAGCCAACCAAAATTGTAAATGACAACATGACGAACAGACTGAAGGCTAGAAAGATGATACACAAGTGATGCAATGCTCTGATAAGAGATGGCGCTTAAGCGAATATTTGTATTAGTTTACGGAAGCCGTACGAGATGGCGTTAAAGTCTATAGAAATAGCGACGTACGGTCAAGTGCAAAAATAAGTATCGATATTAACTTCTCAAAAATATGGCCCACGACCTTATTACGCCGGTGTAAGAGCGTATGGTACTTATTTTTGAAACTTTGACTACATACATAATATTATTACATTTGACTGTACAAAAACCATTTTCATTTTCAGGCGACCCTCGCGCTGGCAGCCTTCTCGCGCAAAGAATCGCAATCGCAGTTCAGCGCGGGAATGCTGCTTGCGTGATGGGCACCCTGCCAAGAGGCCCACCTCTCTTATATAATTAATTTTTAAGTTTATTTAGTTATTTTAATTTAATAGTAGTTTTAGTTTTGTATTAACATTTTAAGCAAATAAATATTTGGTTATAACATGTATTGTGAGCTAATATTAATTGATATTATATTTAGATATTTTCTAAAGTAGGTATTGTTCAAGACGTACTGTCAAGTGCAAAAATAAGTATCGATATGAACTTCTCAAAAATATGCCCCACGACCTTATTACGCCGGTGTAAGAGCGTATAGTACTTATTTTTGAAACTTTGACTACATGCATAATATTATTATTACGCTTGACTGTACATAATAATTATACTGTCGCGCCTCATTCCTGTAGGGGTAAGCATAGACTACTTTGTTCCTCTTGCTGCGATCCTGACATACCTCTTCATCCACATTCATCAACCTCTCCATTTTTGGTTTCGTTGTACCTGACCTGACCTTTTTTCAAAACGTCTTCTTTTGGTACGGAACGCCCGTCTAGGCCTTCCCCTCCCAACGCAACCCATTCACACTCCCCATATAGATCTGTTTAAGTTACCTAGTCTACTTTCATCCATTCTATCTACGTGACCAAACCAACTAAGCATACTTTTTATTATAATTACAAGCTTTTTACTAGCTTTATATTAACTTGCAACGTATGTATGTATGTTTGTCCGGGTGGAATCTTGCGACTCACTTTTGAAGCTCAAATTTTGCATAGGTACTTGTGTAAGTCAGATGACAATACAATAATCTGGCAGTAGAATTCTGGTGGTCCAGCCAGGACCATCTCCGCAGCCCGCAGGAGGGAACACTCTTCAACGGTTGGTACGATTGACTTGAAATTTGGTTCACATAAATATTTAGGACGGATGGCAATGCAAGTAGAGTCAACAAAATGTACCTACAGTCAGCACAAAAGCTTGTATCAAAAATGTTCTATACCTACTGCTTTAACTGTGCGTTGATGGTCGGTCAGGCAGTGATGTGTTTTGTCTTGGGTTATGTTTTGTCTTTGTCTTGCGGAGGCAGACGTAATGTGACTGACGAGACAAAACGAATGTTTAATATGATTAACATTACGGGGCATAAATAGCTCGAGTGTAACAAGTAAGTTGTTTGTCTAAATTTTGTCCTAATATTTCAATTCCTGTCCAGGGGCCCGATTTTTGAAAGCACAATACATGTGTGAAAGTACCACTCGAAAGTGGTAAAAAATTGTAAATACTAGTTGCATAGAAGACAATCACGGCTCTCATTAATCTTGTGAACTAGTCAAAAATTTGATTAGAGCTGTAGTGTTGAAGATATAAACAGATTTATACCACTTTCTAGTGGTACTTTCGAGTGATGCGTTTTCAAAAATCGGACCCAGCCCCCTGACTGGCCATACTCTGAAGTTACAAATTCGAGGTTCGTGTAGCGCGGTCCCGCTCGCACTAATAGCCCTTAATATGAGAGTAAAAGGAATGGGTTGATACGAACTTGGAATTTCGAATTTCGGAGTATCCCCGCTTTTGCCGCGTTATTTTAATAAAGGAGGGGATATTTAATAATTACATCAGAATAAAAGGACCTTTGAAATTTCTGTATGAACATTTTATTGATCTACTAACAAAATGAAACTAAAATGACAACATGAATCACTATGATGTAACTAGGTAGATAACCAACTGGTTCTTTTTATTTAACTCGTGTACTTGTATTTCTGGGCGGGGAAAAAGAAAACACCTTTTTAATGCATCAATGTCTGTTATAGTAGCATACTTTAATTCGTATAGTTATCAAAGAATAATGCAAACACGGCTATGTTAATATGAATATCTCTTTATTTTTAACAATATACTCTAGACAGGAGGTATTTTATCACTTAATTTAACTATCTAACTATCTATTAGATAATTTGTCACGTACACTCAGAGATAGATCAAATTTAATTACGAGTAACATGGTAAATGCCGTAGTTATAAGGGTTTTTCTTTAACGCAAGTGAACAATGTCACTAGTTCTGTCTAATTTACAATAAATTTACTGATTAATAGGACATTTTACATAAGGAAAGGACTAGATTGATAATACTGATTTTTTTAACTTATTTTAACAGCGTGGAATGTATAAGTATGAAATTAAAAGTAATAAATTGAGATAGAGCGACTATTAACAAAATTTGCTTTGAAATGCCGGGGTACAGCAGACAACCAATCAGAATCAACGATTCAAAGCATCGTTAAAGTCAAATAGTTCCACATGATTGGCCGTTTGGAAAATGCGAGCGTTTGATTGGTTCTCGTAACATAGGAAAGTAACTGCGTTATGATTCTTACACGATTTGTGTATGTGTTGCTTTTATATTTTACAATTATTTTTTAAGAACTAAACAAATCTAAATTGTTAATGAGCTCTACAAACGTTTTTACCAGCCATTTTACAGTGAAATATTAAGAAATCGGTAAGGGTACATTATTGGTATTTAGATATAGGAATTTCGATACACAGATGGACCTCTTGCGACCTCTTATTTGAAAGAACCATTATTTTCGGTGTTGGTTATAAACTATTTCAAGGAAACCTCAATGTACGGTGACATGACATTTGTGACAATACTTGTGATTTCCAAAAAATGTTAAGTATACACTATTTTTAATCCAAGACTAGAACTCAACATTTACCTAAAGAAAGTCTTATGCAATGACTAGAGCAGAAAAATAACATGCTACTGTTTTAAAATAAACAAAGGCATTCCAAAGTTCGAATACAATTTGAAATTTACTTAGCGTTCTACTGAACAATCCAAAAACAATTGAACTCTGCTTAAAAACAATTGAAGTCTTGTTCGATAAGGAGCTTAAGCTTGGGCACAAGAGATCCATGGGTTAGTATGCCTCTAGTGGGCATCTCGTCGCCTCCTGCCGGGTCCGCCTTCGTAGTTGGCCGCTGCCAGACCGAGGAGGTGCTTGGCTTGGAGAGCTCCAGAGTAGCCGCGACTAAGGCCAAGGTCTATGGCTCGCTTCTCGCTGAAAATTAAGAACAAATAATTAAAAACAAGTGAGTTCTTGATCGGGAAACACACAGACCAATGACAATGATACCGTGTGCTTGTAACCGTACACATTCTGAGGCAGAATTCTTTTGAATGATTCAAACATGACGTTTAAGCACCTGTTATTTTTATGATTTTTTCCGCAACGCTCATGCTTACATTTCTAAAGCTTAGATTAAAATTAAAATTAAAAATAACAACCATGCAAATTTACAACATAGAATAGCAACACTGGCGAAAACATCTGGCCCGACCTAACTTTTTGCTCAACAGTGTTAAAATACACGCAGGTGGAATTATTTCGGGCCCATATTTGCAGGCAAAAGTTTTGTTGACGGGTATGCTGTTTAATGTTTCGAAGCGACATAGTTGTTGGGTGTAAAGAGGCCCCGACATACCAACCGCATAGCGAGGTAAACAACATTACCACGTTCTTTTTACAAAAATGTAGATGCTTCTAAAATCTCACACTTAATTCTATTCTGTATCTTTGTTTGCGCGTAATCATAGATACTATAAGTTCTTCTAACGCGTATCAACGGTTCATGCAATGTGATAAGTTGACTTCAATGTATCAGGAGTTCCCAAGCAAGATGTTACATAGAACCCATTTCAATGCAATATAGGTCGGAATTATTCGATAAGGTAATCCTTCACTGGTCAAAAATCCATCAGGATTTTATATAGTTGTGACAATACGAAACCCCACAGCACTCACAGTTTCGGTTTCGAGGAACCCATTTTAGGAAATGAACTACTAGATACCAGCTAGGTACCAGTTAGTAAATTCGCAGCTGACATTAATATATTTCATCTTAACCCTTTATTTCGCAGTGTTGATTATCAATGTATTCTTTAAGATGGTCTTTTTGTATATATTTTTTATTTATTTTTGTTAGTTGAACAATAACCAAATGAGGCTCGAATTGAGTACACTTGGTCCGACTTGCGAAATAAAGGGTGCTGCTGCTTGACTATAAATTTTACAGGTTTTTATAATATTGCATGCTATGTAATTAGAATAGAATAGAGGAATATACATGCGCTAGTTACCGATAGTTTTATAATAACATGGTTGCAACCTCCAGGCTTATTATGTAACTCGCTCGCAATCGCCATCGTGTTCATTTTGACAGTTCTTGAATGAATGTGACAGCTAGCTGATTCCGATGCCAATTGTCAGCCCATACGTGAACTGTCAAAATAAACACGATGGCGATTGCGAGCGAGCTAGACAATAAGCTGTTTAGAAACCAATAACGGGTTGCAATGAGGTATTCAGTAAGCAGAATTCTACAGTTTCTTAAAATCGTTCCGGAATATATCTGTAGGTAGTTCGATTAGTTAGACTGAACATTCGTACGAAGGTTTTCCATTACAATTTTTGATTCTAAATTTAGTACCGCCATTGACGCGGTTCTCTTTGAACATTTTTTTTTTATAAAAAAATATTGGCTCTCTCCATTGGACAATCCCAGTGGAGTGTCCAAGTAAAATACAGTTTCAAAACATGTCGGCCTTTATACGGTAACACGGTCAAAAGATCCCCCTCCCTGTCGGGTTCTTAGCCAACAGTCAATGATATCCCTCAGAATCTGCTCAGGGTGCACCGGACCAAGCACTACTCTCCCCCCCGGACGGATCCACAAACGAACCGCAGCTCTTGACTACACGCGGAAGTAACCCGACTCGCTCCCCTTTGACGATCAACGTATGAAAAATATTGACGATTATGATTCAAAAATGATCCTGCAGAAATATTTCGGTATAATTCCAAAGATCTTGAGTAGAAGCACTAAGAACCATGCAGAGTTCAAAACTTAAATTATTCAAAGGCATGCATACTTCATGTGGCTTTCAAGACGTACCTAGTAATGTCGTCTTTAAAGCTGTGAACAGATTAAAACAGGTAAGAAAAAGGTATGGAAATATAGGTCTTAAGTTTACCCAAATCAAGGCATATTCACTTTTAATGAAGATGATAGCAAAAGGCGTTCATTTTTGTCAATTATTATAAATAGGGAAAGTCAACCGTAAGTGTTAAAAGAGTACTCTTTTGATATTGAAAAATTTCAACACAACAAATATTTCTTTTTGATCACAATGCCTAAAAATCTAAATCTCTTTGAATGATTAAATACTTTACTTAATTGTTACTTTTATTATAAGCGGTGTATATTTTCTTAAGAGCAGCCTTCATTTAAGTATACTCAAGTAATCAAATAAATCACTGTTCAATTAGCTTTTTATTGCAGCCTGAGACTATTAATATCTGAATCATTTTTCTCGAGGGTTTTACCTACAACTTCACTGTCACATTATAATGATGTACCGCCCCGACAATAATATCGGAGAGAGGAAGGTACTCAAAAACACTTGATATACTAACTCTATAAGAATCTGAGTTAGATGTTTTTGAGTCCTTTGTTTTATGTCACTAGCTGTTGTTCACCACTTTGTCCGCGCAGTATTAAAATTTACATCCTAAGCAGAGCAGCTTCCTTTTTCCCAACACTTCCAACTATTTACCGTTATATTTCAACCAATTTACACAAAAGTTAGACAAATTATATACGTTAACCTTCCTCGTGAATTCTACTATCTATTAATGAAAACCTCATGAGAATCTGTTCAGTTTTTGAGTTTATCGCGAACAGATAAACAGGCAGGCAGAGAGACAGACGCGGCAGAAGACTTTTTAACCTTTGTTAGAATTTGTAGTGATTAAACGGCGACTGTACCCTGTAATAGTGTGGTGGACCTTAAAAGATGTGACAGAGTAGTTAAATGCTTTAAACGCTCTAAAAAATGACTCATTATCATCAAGGCAAGAAGAGCATAATAAAACTCGAATAGACATGACAGGAATAGTCATGCAAAACGTAGTTGAATCCATTTGTTCAGCTTAAAGTAATTATGAGAATATTTTTAGCAATAGAAACTTCGCGTAAAGCTATATACAAACTCTCTTGAGAAGAAATAATAAAGTTTTGTTTATGTACTTTAATGTTTACTCAATAACTTACACTAGCAGAACTGTATTAGATTCGTGGAATAGCGATAAAGTGTATCGAGTTGCCTTCATAAGGACTAAACTAACGTGTACCATCTTGAGCCTCATCAAGCGAGATTGAAGTCAAACTTAGCCTATTTTATGTAAAATAAAAAATATATACTCACTTCTCCATTTTGCGTTCAATCTGAATGAGGTTGCCGAGACGGTTCAGCATGTCCATGATCTCCTCGGGGTCGTACTGGCCCTCGGTGCGGTAGTAGTTGTTTTGACTGGAGGAAGGACAGTTAAAGTTAGAACAATACCTAAGTTTCTGTCATAAATTTCATTTTTAATACACACTTTCTTTGCTGACTGTACTTAAATTGTCACTACATGTATCACAATCTGAACTAAGTAGCACTATCTGTACTAAATAGCACTATCTGAACTAAGTACCACTTACTAGACTAAATACCACTATTTATACTAAATGCCACTATCTGAACTAAGTAAGTATCACTGACTGAACTAATCTAAGTACCACTACCTGTACTTTAGTACCACTGTCTGAACTAAGTATCACTGACTGGACTAAGTACCACTATTTGTACTAAATACCACTATCTGAACTAAGTACCACTGACTGGACTAAGTACCACTAATTGTACTAAGCACTACTAACTGGACTAAGTACCCCTATCTGGACTGTGTACCACTACCTGGGGTAGGATGCGGCGGGCACTGCGACGAGTAGCGCCACCAGCACACAGCTCGCTAGCACACAGCTTGCTCGGACCATCCTGTAACGAATTACGATGTCTTTTAGTAATTACACACTATACCTACAGGCCGAATAAACCTAAAACTTTCTGAGAATAATTTACATACAAAGTTATATCATTGATGCTTAAAACTTATAAAAATGCTGTATTTACAAGTAAATCTACTTAAATGGTCAAATTTAGGCTTAAAAAATCCGGCCAAGTGCGAGTCGGACTCGCGCGACAAGAGCTCCGTACGAATTCGGCAAGTTATTATAAAATCCAGCGTTATCAGAGCCCTGCTCTTAAGTAAAATCGATGGCCCAGACGAATAAACGTGCAAATGTCATTACAAGTAAATGACATTTGCACGTTTATTCGTCTGGGCCATCGAAATGTATGGCAGTGTGAGGACATTCTGTGTTGGTTACTGCCATAAAAATATTCTGTTTTTTTAGTATTTTTTGTTATAGCGGCAACAGAAATACGTACATCTTCTGAGACAATTTCAAGTGTCTAACTATCACGCTTCATGAGACAGATAGACAGACAGACGGAAGGACGGACGGACAGCGTAATAAATGAAGTAGGGTCCCCCTTTGGGTATGGAACACTAAAAATAAAATCGGTAGGTAGCTTCGATACAAATAAAGTTGTTAAAGTTGCGTTGGATAATTTGCGTGCAATGATTACCCAGATTACATTATTACGCGTCATTGATGGATGGCTGGAGTAACAAAGTCCTTGTAGATAAAGCAAATTGCACAATGTAGGACTATTGTACCGTCATCAGTTAAAGTGCTGCAACAAGCAGAGTTAAATAATGGGGATGATAAGTTAATAATAACTGATAAATCGCACTAGTGCGAAAGTTTGTGAGGATGTGAGAATGTGAGTGTGTATGTTTGTTCCTTCTTCACGCTGAAACGACTAGACGGATTTCAACAAAATTTGGAACGGATATAACTGGTACCCTAGATCAAAAGATAGGCTACTTTTTATCCCGGAAAATTGTATAGTTCCCGCGGGATAGCGATAAACATGTCAATTGCTAAATCTACGCGGACGAAGTCGCGGGTAGAAGCTTAGTTATTTATAGTTATATAATGCTTTTAAGCCAGAATGTTTGCTTTGTTGCCGTTTCGATCCGCAAGTGGCGCTGTCAAATTTTCTTTAGTAATTGAGACGTTAACGTGAACGCTTTCGAGACTTTTTTGTGTGAACTTACACTAGAAGCTCTGGGGGTTAACTCCGAAATTCGAAGTTTGTATCATACCGTCCCTCTTACTCTCAAAGTAATGAAAGTGTGAGTGAAATGGCATGAATTGAATTTTGAAATCGACTTTCGGAGTAGCCCGCCAGAACTTCAGTACATACTACACTGACGAGCAAAAATGAAAAAGTGACCTATTATTTTTGGTTGTCAGTATAGATACAAACTATATTATATGAATTATCATTATTGGTTGGTTCTTTTCTTGGTACCGTCATATTTTTGACTCAAAATGCCTCATAGCCAATAATTGTGTACTAAAACTTTTAGTTCCTATCGTACCCGTTTTCTACTCTGCATTGTCGTAATGATAGACAGTCATTTAGTTTTGTGGTCATTTTATAAACAGTTAGAAAAAATAATGGCATAGATTTCTCCGTAATTTTAATAAGCACAGAAGGTATCTTCGTATTCTATTATGTGATTGTTATAGTTGCCAAACTAATATTAACTTCCAAATGTGTAAACAACAGGTGGAATAGATATAATAATATGCAAAGCGCGTTGTTTATGTTTATGTACGTTAGAGAGAAAAAAGGTCTACTAAAATTCTTTATTCAACGATGATAAAACAAGGTAAACCCGAAAATGTAAATGAGGAAATGACTAAATAATTGGATATCTGAAACGGGTGGACGTTTTGGAAATGGAGAAGGATTGACATTAACTGGGATCAGTTTTGAACTATTATTAGAACGAGGGTGTGGCAAATAGGTCAGTGTGCAGTGGTGCAATGTGACGGGACGCATTACATTATTCACTAGATATTTAAACAAACAGATGTACTTTATAAAGGACATAGGTAATTTTAAATTGATTGATTAATCAATCTTTAATTTTGAAACCCCGTATCGAAATTTTCAGTTACTGCTTATTGTTACAACATACATACATAAATCAATCACGTCTTTATCCCTTACGGGGTAGACAGAGCTTAAAGTAACAAGAGCCAAGACCACGTTTAGCATGGTGGGCTTATGGATGGAAAGGGGGGAATCAAAACAGTGATGGGTAAAACATTCTTGGGACTCAATTTTGAAGCTGATGTCATCAACCAATTGAGCCGAAATATAGCATACTTGAGTAAGTCGGATGATAATACTATAATCTGTTAGTGGAGTTCTGGTGATCCAGTCAGAATCGTATCCACAGGAGGCAACTCTTCAACGGTTGGTCGCATTGACTTGAAATTTGGTACACATCATATGCGGGACAGATGACAGTGCAAATTACAAGTCAACAAAAATTACAGTCAGCAAAAGAAGCTTGTTTCAAAAATATTTATTTTAGGTTTAGGTAAGGTTTTACTAAGTTCTAATAAAAATAGCTCATTTTAAATTGTATTCAGGAAAAGAGGAGCACCACTTACGCGACGAAAAGACAATTCTTATCAGATTTAAACGATTGGCACTTATTTTAATATCGTAACTATACGGGTTTAAATCGTGAAAACTTTTTTTATTAATTACCTACCTCGACGTTTTTGACATGTCCATGGCCTTAAAGAGACCTCCATATACTAGAGATAGTAAAATAGACAGATAGAGACCTCAGGAGACCCCAGAGCTGGCGCTTACTTCTCCCAGCGAATCTCTCTGGTTGTACAGAGAGGTAATGCCGCCAGTGTGTTGGGGTCTATGCCGCAGGAGGGCCTTTTAGACGGAGTTTTCTTTTTATAGTTAGGTATATTTAGTTAGTTTTAAGTATTGTATATTTAGTTAAGTTTTGGATCTTGTAAATATATTTGTTTTTTTTATTGAAATATATTTGTAACGTTAAGTTGAAATAGACAGAGTTCTGCGTTTAGTTCAGTTGCAAAACGTTTAAAACACAATCCAAACAGCTTCTAAACCAAGCTGGAACTACTTAACTATTGCGTCATTCTTGTAAGCCGAGTGCGAACAAGTTCATTTTACCGGAACCTATACTGGGATTGCAATGCACAAGTGGACTGGCGAGCTACTAAACTACTTACCTAATACTAAGCACGTTCGTTGTGTGAAGGCTTAAGCTAAAGGATTAGGAACACAACTGGAATTGTGTATTTAGTTTGAAGTTCTTTCTAAGTGGTTTTTTCTCGTATTAAAAGATGGGTTTTTTCTTATTTAAAAGAAAAGCTTCGCACTCTTGCTATTTGAAAGTTGTTTTATAATTGATTTCTGTTCATTTATTTATACGGGTACTAGCTTCTGCGCGCGACTTCGTTCGTCTACGTAGAATTATACATAAAAACCTTCCTCTTGAATCACTCTATCTATTAAAAAAACCGCATCAAAATCTGTTGAGTAGTTTTGAAGATATAAGCATACATAGGGACATGGGCACATAGGGACATAGGGACAGAGAAAGCGACTTTATTTTATACTATGTGTTGACTATGTAGTGATAGTGATAGTGATATTCAGTAATCAGTATACAATCGTAAATCGCTTTTTTGATGATGTAAGGAGTGGGCCAAAATCTTAGAAATCATGTTATAGGCGATGTGGCTAGCAGCCCATCACTATTTTGATTCCCCTTTCTAATCATGCTAAACGTAGTTGACTGTTACCTTGGCCTATTTCTATCCCGTAAGGGATAAAGACGTGATATATGTATGTATGTATTTAAAACTTTTTAAAACGAAGCGATTCGTTATTGAATTCGTAATACTTTTGTAAACATCACCTTTTTTTTTTACGTTTTCTTATCGTAATAAAAGCAGCCTTTCTACAAGATCCCTAGAAGGAGCCCTTTGGAAATATGATCGTAAATCAATGTGGAGCCCTCAAAGGTCATGTGTTGCGGACACGTCACTCTTCAGTTTTAGAGTTCCGTGTCACAAAACGGAGAACCCTTAAAATATGGAGATATTGTGTCATCAAGCGCAGGAACTCAAAAATTTTCTGGGCTGTTTTTATTATGATAGGGGGAAAACGAACACGCGGGTCACCTGATGGATAACATAGAAGCATTAAGAGTGCGTTTGTCGCCCCCTTTAAGAAAATAACAGGCTCGTTTTTTGAAGATCCCAAGTTGTATTGGTCCAGAAAAATTGGTGCCGCTTCAATGAACGTAGTCTGTGATGTCTATACGCTTGGTAGATAACCATCATTTGACCCATAGCTACACATGCACAAAAGTCGAGTAATGCTCGTCATGTTTCAGACTAATTTGTAGTCCTTCCTGGATCGCTCGCCCCGGCGGCATCCAAACGAAACGTACAGAACACGCGAGAACAGCGAGTGTTCATTTCGAAACATGGTTTCACGGTAGTTTCATGTTGAAAATTACTTGACCCTTTTGCTCTTAGGAACTATACAGAGTCAGATGTCTTGATGTAGGCCATATCAAAGTCAATGAACGACTTTGTAAGGTTTTATTTCATTTTGTACTGAACCCTTTAAAACGTGGTGCGCGCAAACCTTTTTACCTCGGCAGGTGACGTGAAAGGGTCTCCCTAGTGAATGATTGGTAAGATCCCATAAAACAATGATTTACCCGTTTTTGAAACATTTCCTGTTAGCATGGACTTCGGTACTACAAGTGCTTTTAGTAGCGTAGGCGTTTCGCGACCTTAAAAATGCATGAAATATAAACAATATCTATCAAAGTATGACAAAGTATAAAATAGGGTAATATATGAAAGTAACGTAAAATTCACGTGTCTTTTTGATAGTACCAGCGCTTTTGATAAATTATCATTGCCAAGAAGAAAGCCGCATATGAATAAATGTATCTTAGTCGGTATAATTTCACTGTGGTAAAAAAAACTAACAAAGTGAACGGCATACAGTCGGCAAAAAGAAGTACCCACCTGAAAATTGAAGGACGCGTGGACGATTATATTGCGACATTTATTTGTCACGTAAAAACTTTTTAGTTTACCTAAAATGATACTGGCCATGGCCACTGATGTAAAACATTCAGTTTTTTTAACAAATAAATTTATTTACAATCTATATTAAAAAAAATGAATGACCTTCCAAACAACTGCACCAAATTGGATGACTATATTTCAATTGTGCTTGTTATTTAAAAAAAATATACTGAGACAGGTGAAGCCCCGACAACAGCTAGTGTTATAAACATCATTGACTCCGAGTAACCCGACTAACTCCGCCTCTATTTCACCAATGCGACAATAGTCACTGACAAGTGACAATTCTGTTTACATTACAAACTCGACAAAGATCCACGCCGGTTGGCGTCATATTGACTACGCAATGCATTTCGAATTGTCACTTGTCACCGACTTGTCGAGATGGTGAAATAGGACTGGTAGCGAGTTACGCCAAACTATAGCTAGAAGCGCCACAATAATGCAAAATATCGATAGAAGGCTGTCTATTTGAACTTCCGGGACAATAGGCGGGGTAGATTCAAATCGAAAGAACAAAGAACTGTCACTTTGAGTCCATGTTCAGCGTACTTGTAAAGAAAGGTCAATCCAAAATAAGCTTGCAAGTGACGGGAAGTGACATACGCATTTTAAGAGCGAACAAAACGTAGACGTGGGCGGATCCCTTAGATGTCAAAGTGTTAGTAAATAATCAAGGGTGAACTAGTCGCAACTTTTCCGTAATGAACAAAAAAACGTTTAAAGCTATTTATTATAGCCTTTTTTTGTTTAAAGCTATACTGGTACCTAACTACTGAAAATTCATTGCACGAAATAAAATAATACTATGCCAAAACACTTTTTTCAAATCATGACGGTTACATTCCTAATGAAACTACACCATGTACAAACTGCTACTGGCGAACAGCTAGAGAAAAAGAAATTAAAAATAATAAGTAACTGGCCGTTTTCCGCTATAAAACGAAAAAACAAAAGACGATCTTTAAAAGTAAAAAAAGTATGAAATTGGATACGCTATTGTCACCGAAATGAAAAGGATAGGCGATACGTCTCGGTAAAGGTGACAGCCGCAATTCCTGCGTTTACTTTAGTATCGAATTTGCAAGCGTTATAATTCAACCAACCGTAAAGTTGTTTGTATTGTTTTTTATTTTCTTTACCGTTTTCTGTTGCTTGGAGATTCGGATGATTGATAGAATAAGTACAGCGCTCAGTGTCGGAATTGTTTTGGCAAATTATTTAACAATTTGAAAATATATTATCCATGCTTATACCCCATATTCGCGTTAAACTTAGTTCCGATATAATTTGTTGAAATCTTATATCCCATCAATATCATAAGATACGTTTATTGCCCGTAGTATAAAAAAAACCTTACATGATTGTACTGCTACACCGACGGTCCTGACACAACTGTTCAAATGCCGATCCGCGAAATCACAGTTCACCTTTTAGCGAAGAACATCGCAAGTTATCAAAGTGCCCGCCCAACCGTTTTGTTGACACACACTCCAGTAGACTAATTACATCGATACTCGATTATCTATATCGATTACCCATAATCGACTCACAGATTTCAGATATCGTTTCCGCCGAAAGTAGCGAGCTGTGTACGGCAACATTTATCTAGGTTATAAGGCTTCTATGCACTGTCATCCTGATTTAATTTTCTATTTATCGGTTTACATTTAAAAAAAAATCGCCAGTTGAAATGATACTGGCCAGTAACAAAGATCCGTAAAAATAAAAAATAAAAAAGGACGGGTTTCTTCGTTCCTTTTGCTATGCATTTTAACCTACTTTTAAATTTCCTCTAAAGACGACTTGCAGCCAATATTAAATTTTATTTTAGTTTCGTGTATCGTTCAACTTTGTGTGTCCAGTTTCATGATTGCGATATCACCATGACACAGACAACTTTCCGAACGTTCCAAAATCAAACGTGTGCTAACTTTCAGCGTATTGTTTTCCAACCGTCGCGGACCAGTTTGCAAACTTATAAATTCGGTCGAGTTAGATGCAACTAGCCATTGTTACTTATGAATTTATACTGTAGCGACGGAAGTAGCAAATTTGTCTAACGGTACAGAAAAGTTGGTGTTCGTGAGATTGCTGCATGGGTGAAGTAACTAACGATCTAAAGTTTGGTTTCAATTGGTGCCAGAAGTTAGGGCTCAGTTTGCACGAACACAGGTCACGGCTCTGGAAGTTGTTCTACAATCTAGTATGGTTATTTTTACGTGGCTAGATTATGTTTAAAGTGACTGTTTTTTATTATGATTTGTTTTTCTTTTCCAATAAACCACATTAATTTTCATTCATGTATTTATATTGGAAATCATGTATTATGTTGTATTTATGGGCGAAAGTCTTAGAAATCATGTTATAGGCGATGCGGCTAGCAACCCGTCACTATTTTGATTCCCCTTTCCACCTATACGCCCGCAATCGTGCTGGACGTGGCCTTTAGGTCTTGTTGCCTTGGGCTCTGTCTACCCCGTAATGGACAAAGACGTGATATATGTATGTATGTATATTGGAGATCGACAAAAAAGTGTTAACTAACTGACACAAACTATGTACAAAAAACTAGTCTCTAGTTGCCGTAGAATTGCGTTTAGTACATACATATCCCTTTCGGGGTAAACAGAGCCTATAAAAATGTAATAGAACCTAAGGACCACATTTAGCACGAATTTTCGATTGCAAATTAAAACTATTGCGATATATAAATATATAAATAGTATAAATAAACTACTTTCCCCATAATTGCTTTTGGTTTTTCCTCTTCTGCGTAAATTAGCTTTACATTTTTTATAGATCACATAAATGCTTCATTAACTTGAATGAAGATTAAGGATCTGTTTCACCCCCTTTTAAGTTGTCGGGCAATATCAATGGTGACGTATGTATGTATAACACTTTATTGTATATAAAACACAAGAAAAAGATGAATACAGGACAACGCACATGCACAAAGGCGAATTTATCCCGTATACATTACGTATCTATTTATTTCTGTGAAACAGAGTAGCGGAACAGGCCTAAGGTAACAAGACCTAAAAGGCCACGTTTAGCATGATTGTGGCGTAACGGTGAGAAGGAGATCCAAAATAGTGATGGGTTGCCAGCCGCATCGCCTATGTCATGATTCCTTTGATTTTCACGCATTCCCTCGATGGGCTTTTACCATCTGCGCGGAAACCAAAACAACTGGTACATTCTATGTTTTTTCTTTATTTTCATTCTATGTTGTCTATTCTAGAATCATGCTTAACTTTGTTGTTGGCACTATTAAAAGAATCAAGAATTTTACGTTTTTACCGTTAGAAATTAAATTTCTAAACGAAACTGAAAATGACACCACAGAAAATTCCGAAAAGTAAAGCTATGGCCGGGAATCCAACCTCCCTATGCTTACCTGCTATGGATGGTGTAGCGGTATAGCACGCATCACGGAATGATGACGATCCGGGTTCAATTCCCGGCCATAGCTTTACTTTTCGAATTTTTATGTGTTCTAATTTTTAGTGTCGTTTAGATTTTTTTTTGTTGTTGGCTGTTTTTTTCATAAACTATATGACGTTGATTAATGTTCTATACTAAATTTTCTTATAAGTATATGTTTACAATGGTAACTGTATGACCTTTTTCATAAACCCAAATCTAATTTATTACTGTGATGACCGCTTTTCAAATAAACGACCCTTTTTATTGAACAGCTACGGTCGCGTTTATTGTTAGGCATCAGTTATTTTGATGACAGAAATTATTTTCATGTTTAATAAATTACTTCCGAATGGAGACAAAATATGTAATAACGGAGAATATCGACTAGCATTAGTTAGGATTAGCTTTTTCAAACATGAGCACATTATTTTAATCACTTATTTTTTAACGCATTATATTTCTTCACTAAGGTGCATTGGGCTAATACATTGGAGCTTCTAGGTAAGCGTTGCTAGATCATGTAATTGTTCCCCGTTTAGTGGATATCCACGAGTTTCGAAATTCCCCATTTTCGAATTTACCCCAATGCACTATACCTAAACAAAAATGAATCGTTTTTTGTGTCCGTTAATGTCAGGACGTTGGGTGCGGGATGACCATCGAAGCGTTGGCAGACCCAGAAGATGGCGGAATGACTTGGACGTATATTAGAGGCAGGCGAATGCTCTCGACCGAAACATAAATGGAGGCCTTTGCACAGCAACACTTAATTGGGCTAATATAATAATAATAAAACTGTCAGGACAAGATTTTTATGCAAAAAAATTGAAAAATAAAAACAACGGATAGACGGCAAAGCGCGACAGCCTGTTTATGAGAAATATTAGTACCTACACAATTCTAAAAATTAGAAATAAATATAGAAAAAAAAGGTTATATACTTTACATATTCGGTTTTCAATAGTAACAAACATGATTCCCGTGAACCAGAAATGATTAATTTACTTCCTGTTTGCTGTAAAGAAGAGAAAGTTAGTTACCGACATCGGCAACAGTTCAAATTTACTTTCAAAGTTAATTATAAACTCATCAATAATTATCAGTCTGATCCATACATGTAAGGCTTGTAAATAAACAAGGATATTGAATTCTGCATCTTCAAGAAAGCACTCAAAACTTTTGCCTTGTTCTTCTTAAAACTTTAATACGTACGAGGTACACTTGACTAGTACTTTATATAGTGCCGTCTGCCGTGGCGTGAAAATTTGCGCTAGGTGGCGCAGAGCAACAAACCATCTATCTTAAAGCGGCAAGTGAAGAAAGAGCGAGAGAGAGAAGTTTGGTAGAGAGAAACCCTATGGGAATAGAGTTGTGAATGACACGCCACTACTGGTTTATGAAAAGTTCATATTTCAAATTAATCTTCTTCTTACAGTGCCATCTCCTATTCCTAGAGGTCGGCAATCATTAAATTTCTAAACCATGACGTGCCTGTCTCTTAGTCTTAGACACTAATTTCTATAACATTATTATTCGTTATACACAATTAACAAAAATAAATGGTCAGCAAAATTCTAATGACATAGCAAATTCTTTAACATGGGTGAAAGCTAGCAGTGAACATATTTCTTAATAGCAAAACATTGTCATATTAATCGCAAGCCTAGAACATGTCCAAACGTGTCTTTGTCTACCGAACAATACACACGCGGGGTGTTAGACGCATTCACTTAGGAGAGACAAAGAAATACTCGGAACAATATAAGCTTCTTATATTTGCACCTTGCTTGATATAACGCTAAGAATAGGAATATAATGGAATGGTAGTTACTCGTATAATAATAATTATGGAGATTAACGCGTTCGCTGCCGGCCGTCAGAGACTTCTTAAGCCGCTGTAAACGCAATTTTGCGTTCAAATGAGGGGGATTGTAAAATGCGAGCAAAATCCATTGAAATGCCGCTTGACAACCCTAACTGGTTGGTCATGGTTCTAAATTGATGAACTAAAATATTATATACCATCAAAAATAATTTTACTGATGACTTCTTACTACTTCTTACCTTTAATGAATTTTCCTCGCATTTTACGATCCCTGCAAATGACACTAAATAAAAGACTACGATACACAATGAATTTCACGAAACTAGCGAAGACTATGCGTTATGATGCATCTATTTCGGTAATTCATGCGAATGGATGTACTGTTAATTTAATAGTAGTATAGACTGTGTGAACTCTTTAAAATAACTAAAAGACGCGTCAACCAAGGCTAGTTAAATTCAAGAGCTACCCGTAACCCTTTGAGATCAACAGATCGCTAAATAAAATGACACTAGCCATTTCCGATAGCAAGGCTACTACGATATTCAGACCTTTGAACAGCCTTTAAACATGAAAGAGATGTTGCAGCAACCATAAATCGTGTTTACCGATAGAATTTTATTCCTAACAGGTTTTGTTTGCGTTGGCGTCACTTTGTATTACGGAGACATTGGATGTTTGTGCGCTCACTCTTTCGAGTTTATTTCTACTATACGTTGTAGAACACCGCCATCTGTTATTAAACATGTAACGTTTTTGATCGAAGCGTACTGTGGACATACTGATACCACAATATGCTATGAGATGGCGTTGAAATCTATTCTTAAATTTCTAAGGCATGTATTTACTGATACTGTCCAAAAACTTTATCTTTATACATGAAACATTTCATCAGAATCGTTAGAAAACTTTTCCAGAAACCAACTACACATTTTATATTATACAAGAACGTTGTCGTTTAAATAATAGGATGAGACAAACACAGTATAAGTAAACCCACCAGACCGGTGCATCCTGGGCGATAACAGTTAATCAAACAAACCAAACAATGGTCAAATAAAAATAAGTATTGTATTCTGTCACAAACTCAACAAGCGTCGAAACGAAGAATGTGAGACTTGTAACACAACAGGGGAAAGATTTTCTTTCCATTATCAACTCAGTACATTGTAAGGTAAAGCCGATAAGGTGATACTGTGTGACCTCCAGCTACGAAGTGGACGATTATTTGTTTTCTTTAAAGAAACGCCTTGACGCATTCGCTGCCGATAGTCAATTTTAAGACTACTCTTCAGAGAGCTTAGCGTAAGGTATTCGTTTCAAAAAACGTATCGAATGCGTTTGGCATGGAAGTGTCAAATGAGATTACTTTGTTGACTTTTCATCTGCTAGTGGCGCTACCAATTTTTCCATAGTAATTAAGACATTTACGCAAATGCGTACGAGACTTTTAAAAACTTACACTAAAGGATCAGAGCTTATAGTGTAAACTTTCACACAGAAAAACGTCTTGACCGCGTTCCCGAAAACGTCTAAATTCTAAAGAAAAGTTGGCAGCGCCACTCACGGATCGAAACGGCAGCAAATTGTCCTCATATATATATTATTAAAATACATTGGAAGATCGGAAGTCACTTCATACAAGACAAATGAAGATTATAATAATGTTTCGTTGCAATTTCGCTTAGTTGAGTGATATGTCACGGAAATTAATATACACTGGGAAAATGAAGAGATTTTACCAAACATATGATTTGTTCTTGCAATGTTTATTGAAATAAGTAGCCCTCTCTGATATTTAATTAAGTGGAAGGGACATCGAAAAGGTCGCCGCTGCGGGTATTTACTTTTTATTTCCTCTGTTTATATGGTGACTAATATACTAATAATGATAATTACATAGACGATAATCACAACCGCGAAAAAAAGTAAAGTTTTCACATACATTAAAAAAGGTTGCATGTTATTTATTTTATTTAATCTTTTGCGGTTTTCAGTCATGATTTCTAACAATCGGACGATTTATTCAAGCAAAATTTTTATAATATGATATTTTTAGAATATGACAGGCTGATTAAAAAAAATGCTTTCGGCTCCTCTCCCGCCATCATTATGAAAGTATACCTTTACTATGTGCATTATAACGTAACATCGGAACTCCGTTTAGGAATTTCAGAAAAACATAATTTTGTTACATTCTCGTTTCCCGTGCTAACAAAATTGAGCTCTCTAGGGTACAAAATAATTATAGTTGGTAAAGTCACCGTCATAAAATCGTTGTTTATTGCTATTAACTTTAGTTTATTAACTAACGCTTTGGTATTAGCGTGGAAAACGTGAAATTAGGAACTTTGGCTCGAGCCGAGGAGTTTTAAATAACAAATGAGTTACGGCGCGAATGGTATAGTTTATTTTGTTTGTGGTACACCGAATCGTAAATTATTTTTTAAATAAACAACACCTGATTACAGAAGGATTAATTTTGTTAATTGAGCACACGTGCTATTACATACTTAACCTTTATACCAACGTGGTTTTTTAGAATTATTAATGAAAACATACAAAAGGGGAATTAAAAACAAAGGTGGTTATTCTTCCGCACGTGCTGAGGTATGCATAACATTTCAAGTAAAGATAACTGTTGTCGACCGACCAACCAACCTTTTATATGTATTTACTTCTTTATGTTTCTAATTTAAAAATAAAAAAAAGATTATGTCTTAAAAACGCCATACAGATGACGAGGTAATTAGAGTCCTATGTTTCCAAGTTCGTGTTTATTCTTATTCACACGCTTCAATAACAAAACCTACTGGAGCTGACATGTTCATTTTCAAATAATATAAGCTTATAAGAAGTAAAAAAACCAAAAAGTTTTTAATGCAGCTGGGTATTTTGTTGCTTTGTTGGTAGTGTGAACGCCCTTTAAATACATTAATTGAGATCATTGTGGTATACATTACCTACTTAATGATTTCTTGGTCATTCTTAACAACCAATTAACTTAATTCCGTTTTAGGTATGGAACATTCGTAAAGACATTTCCCAAAGGATATACTAAATTAGCTTCAGCTAATCAATTTCAATATTATTTTTCGATGAAAATGTAAAATGAGATGACGAGAGGTCCTCGAGCATTTTTACAATATCCGGTTATTGGAGATGAAGTTTATCAATTCTCGTTTTTTCCTGTCACTTTTACTCATTTATAGGGTGAAGGCATGTATTGTATTGAGATATTGAGACGTATACAACAATAAATCTACCTCCACTAATAATGCTGGTCTGGGGGTAAAGAAAAAACATAGAATTTCGCCAATGTCAAAGTAAGAAATACAGTATTCAAAAATCTTGTGACAAAAATGTCGGCAACGTTGTACGGTAGAACACGGTCATAAGACCCCATAGGTCATAGGCCCCCCCCAGTCGGGCTCTTAGCTAACGGATAATGATATCCCTCAGAATCTGCCAGGAAACCATTAACCGATGCACAGGGTGCATCGGACCAAGCACTGCTCTTCCCCTCGGACGGATCCAAAAACGGACCACAGCTCTTGACCACACGCGGAGGTAACTCGACTCGCACCCCAGTATTTACGTTTACTCCCTGAATGACATAAGAAAGAAGATTACATACCACACGACTTATACCCACTTATGTTTTACTTTCGTTCTAATTTTGATTATTTAGAAGAAGAATTCAATTAAACAAGAAGAACATAGAGGCATAGTCAAAGTTCTTTTTATTTATGCTTGAAAAAAAAAAACAAAACAAAATCTGTTCTGTTTTGAAAGACTGACTACGAAAGGCCATTTTCATTAGTTTTCTGTAGGTATAATCAGTCCGTTTCATGCTCTTTCCCAAGAGATTAGATAGAGACGGGACGGCAATACTTTATTCAGATATCTACCTGCCTACTTTTAAAAGTCTCGGTGACCGGATTTAGTTTTAATATTCAGCCTGTATAGAAAATTTATCACCACTTAAGTAATTAGTTATTACATTTAATTAAGATGGGTTAAATTAAGAAAATTATTGTCTAGTTTGTTCTCGTGTGCAACGCAAATACCGCACGAATAAAGAAATTATACAAATTAGTTTATTCCCGCAAAATTCAGCGGGACCGTTAGTCGCAGCAATTATACTGCGTAATAAAAGAAAACGACTTGCGGACCCAGACGGGACTAAGGCCCTTGAGATTGGTGTTTAAATTCTTGAGCTTAATAAAACAGTTGTAAAAAAATGTGTATTGGGACGAAACTTTTATACAATCTTCACACTGGGTGTAAGTGTGTAAATGTGTGCGTTTTTATAGCCAAATTACTGGGAGAATTTGTTTAAAAAAATACAAAATGTAACTAAGAACAAAATACTAAAGTTAGAAATGTTATTCGTAAAAGTTTATTTATTTAATGAGAAATACATAAACTAGAATAGAAAACTGATGAAACAGTATTTTACAGTGTGGCCATATTCACGCATTTTACGTAAAAAATATGACAAGTCACCGTCAAAGATTGTTCTTAGGACCTAACAAAAGAGAATCTTTTGAGCAGTAAGCAGGTTCGTTGCCTCGTGGCTAGAGAGATTTCTATGCTTCGGAAGAAAATGTTCAGCACCATTTACTCAGAGAACAACGCGGTGAAAATATTTGAAATTGAAAGAAAGATTAAAGTTTGAAAAATTAAAGCCTAGTTTAGATTTCTTTTATTGAATCAGGCGTTATTTCGCAGATGTCCATTTCAATGAACATAAATAATTTTTGCTCCTAGCTTAAGGTAAGTACTAATTTTATTCTAAAGCCTTTCCTTTTCAATTAGAAAATTAAAATTAAATTAATGATGCCGGTGGTAAAATAAAGAACTAACTTAATGTTGTATAAGTAGACGATCTTGTGTATTTTGAACGCCGATTGAAGGCATTTTTATCTTTAGATGGACAAGTAAGAGACAATGGAATTAGCTCCTTACTATATTGAGAAGATTCAATTTTGTTATTCTAACCCATAACACAAGATGCATGTTGTAGTAAGCTAAGTTGAATTTGCTTGATTATCTTGTATCGTTGTATTCTGAACAGATAATATTTTGCGAGATGTATTATCAGTTGGTTTTTTGTTGTTTCATGGAAGTCAGTTCGGCTCAATTTATTACGTTTGTAAACATAAATATGAGCTTGGTTTCACCCTGAATTTAATATTAAAAATACTTATTACAATTTTACCGTTTCGGGTGTCAAATGAAGGGATAATGAGAGAACGTGAAAGAATGTTTAACGTTAGTCTTTTGGGAGAGAAAAAAATTATCACAGAACGCAATAAGTGAAACCGCTTGTTTGTTCTGAAATTAAAAGTTTATAAATGCAAATGTTGCTCCGTATTTTCAACCGACGAACAAAAACGGAGGAGGTTCGCAATTCGACGCATTATGTGTCGATGGCCGCAAAAATGAATAAAATTGTTTTTTTTGTTGGATTTTGAGGTAAGTTGCGCCACCAGGCGTGCAATAAAGCGGCTTGCCGCAACATTATGCTGAGTGGGGTCCATTTTACACCATATTGGTACTATTCATTAGTATATTGTATTTCTCCTTATTTTATATATCTAAGTGTATCGAATAGTGTAAATAAATGTTTCTCTCTCTCTCTCTCTCTCTCTCTCTCTCTCTCTCAATACTTTCGGGTGCAAAGTCAGCTTGTTCTTGGTCCATTTTTAATGTATGTTTTTTTTTAATACATGAATAGGAAGGCAAACGAGCAAGTGGGTCACCTGAATAAGTAAGTCCACTTAATACAAAAAAATGAATTCGGTTTGTATAAGATTAATAAAATAAAACCTACTAAAGTACTCGCAAAAAAGGAAGTTCCTAAAGTTAATTCGTCCATAAAATGTAGCTTCGAAACACCGTAGACCCGCTACGCCTCTACGCTTCTATGTAGCGGGCTACGTGTTTGCCAATTCCACAACTATTGTTATTTGCGAATGGATTTTCAGTACCTAAATAAATAAAGTCTTTCCTCTGAAAGTTCAAAGCTTCACGTGAGCTTTTAATGCATTACTGAATAGTGCATGGAATATGGCAGTGTAAAAGTTGCGATGCAGGGAGCTTTCAAGTAATCTGAGAGTTTCAACGGGTTTCTTTTTATTATCTTTGCTACTTTTTAGTTTAATTGTGTATCATTAGAAATATATTCGAAAAAAATGGAATATTTACTTCGAATATTCTGATTTTACCGGAATTTCAAATTGTTTCGATTTTTTTTCCTGTTGAAAGGTTATGTGTATTAACTTTACTTTAAGCATGATTTTAAAACTAATTGTAGTAAAAAATGGTATTTTACTTTTACAATACCCTTTTCGTTGATGATATTGTTGTTTGTCCTTGGTTTCGGAACATTATAAAATAATTTGTGATATTTATTCACATGGCTTCCATGCTGGTCTGGGAGCAAAGGAAAAGCATAGAACGTATCAGTTGATTCTCTTCCCGCGCAGACGGTAAAAGCCCATCAACGGAATGGACGAAAATAAGAATCACGTCATAGTGCGGCTAGCAACCCATCACTATTTTGATTTCCCTTTCCACCTATACGCCCACAATCATACTAAACATGGCTTTGTTACCTTAGGCTATGTCTACCCCGTAAGGGTATTCATATAGATACTAAAAAAAACATAGTCTGCTAAAAACTTAGAGGTTTTATTTAAATATTTTCATTTTTAATACACTCGTTTTTTATCAGATTTATGTAACACATTTCAATTCAATCATACCATTAAAAGTAGATACAACAAGATTTGGAAAGAGCGTTAAAAATCAAATTACCTCTACCCTCACGTTCGTGAACTCATTTTTTTTCAAATCGTTTAGAAATAAAATTTTGCGGCCAGGAATTTCCTATTCCGTAACCAACACTCCTTTTAGAGCCCAGTCGTAGGTCGGCATTAGCATAGCTTTGTTTCATTTCCATCGTAAAAGATGGACCCAGAAGACAAAATTTCCCGCAAGACCGCGTTTTGAGCTGTTAAATTTATAATGGCCGCTGTCTAACTCCTGTAAAATGTTAAGCTGTCATAAATCTGTGTGTTGATTGGTTGTTTAAATTTAGCGCTGTTGTTAATCTGGGCAAACTGTTGAAGGAAATTATGGATTGTCGTCTGATACAATTTGTACAAGGATTTACTTATGGTAGGAACTAAGAAGAATATGCTGTAATTTATCACTTATTTTGATTTATGCTTTTGATATAAAACAGTAGACCCCGAGGGTGGTGCAGTAAAGAATGTCTAAGATCGCAGGAACTAGTCGCACGAGCCAAAGGCGAGGACGATAAACACGCAACCTGAGGCTGGCCAAGAAGTGGAAATATCCAAATCAGTCAGTCAGTCCAAAATTAAAAAAAAACGTTACTGTAGCGCTAAACTCTCCAGTAATGTTGCATACAAATTCCATTACTGTCTAGTTATTAACTTTTTAAAAATGCAAATCACCATTATAATAAATAAAGGCACAAGACTTAAAACACCAAATTACGGCTGGTACGACAACGCGTTTATCAGTGTCTGAAATAGCTTTAGATGTTTGGGGTAGAAAAATACTCTCTTCAAATGCCATTGATAGAAAAAGGCGGCAAAGCAAAAATAATTAATAATTAATGTCAATTACATTTTCATTTATTTTTGTTATTGTTTTCTTTTCGATTTTTGAGAAAAGCCCTGTACTTGCCACGGCCAGAATAGCATTGCTGGCTTCGTATTATTAAACGGACTCGCAAGCTCGTCCGTTCAAACCAATACTCAGCCAGCAATTGCCTACTTCCTGGCCTAGACAGTAATGTACTATTTTTGCATGTGTCGGAATTTTCTAGTAGCCGGAAACGATTTGTGAAACGTGCCCGCTTTCCAATTACCTGGTATTATCAAATTAATCGTGCTCCGACGTTATGAGATAACGCGAGTAAACATCGCCGGTGGCATCACTTACCACGTGCCGAAAATGTTATAGGTCGTTGGAATATTCATAATCAGCATTGGCCAGTGCTAAGTTTCTGAGTGGCCAGTACGATAAAACCACAGTTTTATAGAAGATCCAATGTGGTAAAGGCTTTATAATATAGAAGAGGGTGTCTATTATTAGGCTTTACAAAGAGTTTTTAATCAATAATAGAGGGTTAATAAAACGCAACTAAGTTCTCAGTAACATAGGCTGTCTGCACGATCACATTCATTTTCGATACCATTTTTGACCTTCTTTAATTGTAGTAAAATGTTATTCAAACTATGACACAATTAAATAAATGAAAATCATCGAAAATGGCGAAATTTACCTTACTAATTTATTACTATTGATTTAAGTAAGATACTTAAGGAATTAGTTAAGTGCAGAAAACAAGGTAAACTTAAATAAAAGCCTTTTAATACTGAAAAGATCCCATAATGAGATACACACATTGACTTTCCTTTTCCGACTAACAATCTTGAAACAACCCGCTCTATTCAGAATGATCTGATTTCAGATATAAAAAGTGATAAAATCGCACCGCGCGGGCACAATGCAATTCCATGCAACATTGAATGCACGTCACATGCATGTCACATGCCTGTTGACACTAACAATACACTGCACATACAGAATACATCAGAAAGCTAAGTCCTTATGTGAAAGGTGCATTTTTGATGCACCAACCCGCGAGACGATACAAGATTCGGAATTAATTTCTTAGCACTTGCGGTTTCGTTAACGCACGCTCGGGAAACGCAAGTAGTGTGTGCGCACACGGCTGCAATGACAATCTATCAGTCAAATGGTATAAGATGAGGACAGAAAGAGATGGCAAATTATACATTCAATGGGTTCAGAGTAATCGAAACAAAATAACTGCGACCGACTGGCAAGCAGATGAACACGGTTTCCGTTTCCTTTTTGAGGTTTTTAATCTAACATTTCAGTCAATTAAATAAAACAGCACCAGTAAAGTATCATTTAGGGAATTTGCTGTCCCAATTTGTATTTTTAATCCTTTCGCCCACTAATGAAAGGCCATCTGGTTACACTTGACACCAATTCCAAGGGCGTTCGTAATGGCACTCATAAAGTAAACAAAAATAACGAAAATATAACGTTTTGTGAAAGCAATGTTTTTGGTGCATTACAGGTTCATTTTGTTTGTAGATGTAATGTTTAGTTACTATAAAATCCGATAGATGTCGCTGTTATGTGTATATACAAAAATCCTGTATGGCGCTATTAAGATTTTTCTACGGTTCTATAAATAAATAGGTTGTTTTTTTAACGAATTACGAGGCAACTGTTCCATGATCTGATATGGAATACAATGTTTTTGAAATAGAGGCAGATAGAAAAAGAGCTGATGGGTCAAACTAATTTTATTGTTCCAAGAGAGTTGCAGTAGCATGTGTGCCATTCCATAGACACGAGTGGCTCCAAAGAGGAAGCCTTTGCTTAAAAGTGGGACACAAAAAAACAAGTTTTTTTAAACAATATTATGTATATAAGATTCCCGGCCATAGTTTTACTTTTCGGATTTTCAGTGTCGTTTAGAAATTTAATATGTATATTTTTTAATTTGTAACTGAAGTTTATTTCTTCACCGTTCATTAGGAATACAAAAACAATAGCGCGCGAAATTAAAGATGGCGGTCAGACTGACAGTTTGAATGGCAATTATCTGTTACAAAACACGGTATTTATGCAAGACGCGACTCGGTGTTGATACAGCTTTCGGTGTTAATTGCTTTCTAGCTTGTAATAATAGAAAATAGAAAAAGAGGAGGAACTTGAGAACAAATTAAATTTACAGTGCTCCAAAATGTAGAGAGAAGGTAGTTTACCTGTGTTTTTATTTGAGATGGGAACTAAATGCTTGGTCCGGTGCACCCTGGGCATCAGCTAATGATTTCTAGGCAGTTTCTGAGGGATATCATTGACCGTTGGCTAAGAGTCCGACAGCGGGGGGGGGGGGGGGGGTCTTTGACCATTACCTTACAACGTTGCCCACGTTTTGTCACAAGATTTTTAAATTATATTTTTGTTACTTTGACATTGGCGAAGTTGTCGTCGCTATAACAACTTGATACGCCACAAATAAGAAGAAGAAGAAGAAAAAGAACATGATTACTTAATTCACGACTTAATCGTCATGTTAAAAAAAGTATAATCGTTTTGAGAAAAAGTAAAGTGACGTAAGTGTTCCCATAAAAAATTACAATTTATTAAACCGTCTTAACTTCCACTTAAGTCTGAAATATAACTGGAAATATATTTTAAACAGACACGGCCTAACATCGACACCTGTTACCTTTTGCTAACTTTTTACATATTTTATGTATGGTTTTCGCTTCGAGGTTGTAAAGTTTAGACTAACTTCCCTATCAACACCTGACATTACAATGACTTCATTTCTCTGTGTACGTTTTCAGTTACACTGAAGTTAGCTGACAATAGTAGATTAATGCCGAGGCCTGGGAAGTAGCCAATTGCTGGAAAAGTAACATGTTTAAAAACACGAACCGCAGGTGAGTATTTTTTAAAGTTACGAATCCAGCAATCGCTCTTCCAGCTGAGGCAGATATAATGTTTTTCTCAAACATTAAGAAGAAATGAAAATAAATTTTGCGCTAAACTTCCTCGCAACTTAGGTGGTTTTCACGTTCCCGCCTTTTTTCTTAAGTTTTTTATATCGTCTGTCACCGTAAGCTTACTTACAACTTATTTCTTTTATTGTTTGTCTGGTAGAGATCGCTATTAAGCGATAAGACCGCCTATTTTCTACTTTGTTCTTTGTTTCTGTATTGTTTTTGTACTGATTTGTGGTGTTCAATAAAGAATATTTGTATGGTATTGTGTTTTAAGCTATTTGAGACATTGATAAAAACATCCTCGGCCATCGACTTGGCTGTATGACATAGTTGTTCTTTATTCAATAGTATTTTTGACTTTTTAAAAAGTAAAAAACAAATGAAAAACAGTCCAGCAATCCGATTTATGGTCAGAAAATCGCGCCTGCAATGTAATTCGGCCGTCAACAAGGCCCTCCGTGTTCTGTTACTTAGAATACAATGACGACATTCACGACAATGTTTAAGAAAAAGTTTAAGGCTTGCAATATACAAGGTCTCGAAGAATTATTCCTTAATATTTCAGCAGGTGGTTGGGTTAGTAGTTTTAGTGAACACCCTCGTACATGTTTTTCAGGATTTTTCAACTTTATTTATAGTATACGGTGTCAAAGAGTTCACTTATTTGAGTCCACACTTTGCACACTAACCCAAACACCCGCTAAAATCATCATCATCATCATATGAGCCATAGGATGTCCATAGACCTCCAGTTGCCTCGGTTGGAAGCGGCTTGCATCCACCGTGGACCCGCGACTTTAACCAGGTCATCCGTCCACCTCGTTGGTGGACGTCCTACGCTGCGCTTGCCGACCCGCGGTCTACACTCGATTACCTTTCGTCGCCAACGACCATCTGTTCTCCGTGTTATTGGCCTTCCCATTGCCACTTCAACCTGCCTATTTAATTATACCAATTCCTAATAATTCTGAGAGACGAGAGACCTACGACTGACAAGTTTACTAAAATGGTTATATTTAGCGTAAGTACAATTGCATTAGTTCTTAATAACCTCGTTAAATGATCTTACTAAGTCTTAAATACCTTCCCCTTATCCGCTAAGACTACAACATAGTTTGATTGCACATCCCAGTACAATTGTCCGCACTAACCAATATGCACTAGACGGCAAGTACTCTAAGCCGTAATGGGTGGGACGAGTGATCGAGTCAATCGACGCCGGTTGCTTACTCGATGTTAAGTGCACTTGCACTAAATAGTCATTCACGATTGCGTTCAACTTAGGAGACGTCTCACGTAAATACAATGCGACCTTTTTATGTTTTGTTTTTTATTTTAAACGGTGATCAATTTTTGATTGTTTCTTAATAGTTTTGGCTGTTGGTGGCGGATTAGCGCTAGCCTATTGCTAAACGCCATGGCATCGAAAAACATCAGTTAGCGGTAAAATTAATATTACGGTGTAGGTAAGTAAGCTAAACAATATACCGTAGGAATTATTTTCATAATTTCTTTGAGCATCTTGTACAGGTAAGACACCTAAGGAGCGATAGCAGAGACAATGGCCGTGTCGTCGGCAGGCTTGTTCAAAGGAAACAGACATACAAAATATTGTGTTTACGGGTAAAGCTTTTGTTTGTACATTGACAAGCTTTCTCCTGCGACTTTACTTGAGTACGTAGACATTCTACCAATGATAGTGGCACGACTTTAATAACACCTAACCTACTTATTACATGATAGTACAAAAAAGAGGCATTTTGAAAAAACATCAAAAACTGTATTACTAAAAAAACAGAGGGAATTTAAACCTCAAAAAAATTCGACTCAAGTTGACCAAGGGTCCGATTTTTGAAAACCAATATTATGTGAAAATGCCACTCGAAAGTGGTGAATGATTGCGCTAAATTTGAAATACGAAGAAATTAGAACATATTATACTTTTTTTTGAGCTGTATCTTCGCGAGACATGGTTTCAAAAATCAGGACCTGTAGAGGAGGACAGACAGAAGGGCAAATAAAGCTTCAACACGCTTCGCTACGCTGGACGCTTCGCTCGTGTTTGCGCTCGATCGCTTAAAAAAAACAAAATCAAAAATGCACGACTCAGTCACTCGGGATAAAAGTCGCTGCAAATTTAAAACGTTACCGAAACTGTTTAAGAGTTAGAGCGAGTAGACAAACAGCGGAGCGTTATTAATCATTGTCCAAGTTAATGCTTTCATATTAAATTACTTTTGCTTGTTTTTTCGTCATGGGACAGTTTCGCAACTTCACGAATTTCTTATCGTGCTTAGGCCTCGTGAAATGCGAAAGTGTTTTCTTTTTGTTACAATTTTTGTCTGCTAAGCTGGCAGCATTGACAGTCGGATTTAGTTGTAAACGACTTTATAGTAAATACCAAACAATGGCTTTGTACAAACACCACATAATGTGACTTTATCACGTTAAATATAAGTTAAAAGTACATTTATTTGTAAAAGTCTAATTCATAGATTTTTCTCGATTGCGATAAATTTTCTTAATGATTAATAAGGCAGTATACAACGCTGACAATAAATGCAATACAAAAAGTAATTAAAAGAGAAAAAAACACCACCTTCATAAAACAAAATTAATCAGTAGAGCCGAATCAATTTATTTTCCTAATAACAAATTTTTGAGGTAAATCAGGTTAAGCATTATTGCGTAAAACTCCTGAGTTTCTCGAGTGTTCGTTTGAAGTCAGTTGGTCAGTGGGCGGGAAGGCTTTGTTGTTTTTGACGGGAGCTAATTATCGCTATTAGGTACTCAGTGTATTTAGCGATATCGTATGAGATTATACAGTTTAGTTAGTCCACAGTTGTAGCGGGCTTCCTACTCGTAGCAGCTTGGACATTAGAAAGCCCATCACTCGAAAGTACTAACGTTCGAAATTGTTAAAATTACGCTGCATTTACAATACAAACAGCGCAACTACAGCTCTAGTAAATCTGAGCTTGACATTTTAATATTTTTAATCTTGTAACCTTTAGAAGGCGACTTGGTTTTACATGTTCTCGCAAAAGAAAACTTATTTGTGTAACGAATCCTTCTTTGAAACCGATACGTTCTAGATTTACGTCATGATTTTACGGAATTGCGCATTCAAATATATATTACGTCAGCTAACTCCTTAACTGATGGATAACTAACAATATTACATTAGGACGGGACCAAGTCCCTTCCTCTCCTTCGGGGAATAGAGTTATTATTCAATTAACTTAGTACTAACAAATATTGTGAACATGACAATATCCGTCGATGATATCTATTGTGATACTTGATACAATTAAATTGGTTCGCTTTGGGAATGTCACGGTTGCGACACTAACGGACATTTATGTAAAAAAGATAAAAAGCATGTTAGGTACTATTTATTTTGGCACCTATTTTGGGCAAAGAATTAGCCTCGCGGTTCAACGCGGCAATGTTGCCAGCCTTTTGGGCACAATGAGCAGTGACAGTGACCGGTTACATTCTATGTTTTTTCTTTACTCTCAGGCTAGCATGGAAGAAACTATACTGTACTGTTACGTTTTGACAAATTGGACAAATTAAATCTAGGCACGGCAACCACAAATCCAAACAATCAGAGAAATAAACTCAATTAGTGAGCGGACGGTTTTTGGTGGAACATCCCAAATTATATTATTTAAGTTTATCAAAACGAAGACAGTTTGTAGGTACAAGCCTAGAACATACTTTATAACTCATTTTATTTAGTTATCCGACTGCGCCAGGGTTCATGTGTATTTCTTTAGCACGTTCTCATTTATTTTAGGATGAGAAACCACAACAACATTATATTGCGTCTGGTCAACCATTTCTTACCTAGCTATTAGTACAGTGCAATAGTCTGGGAGCCGCAAAATAAAATCGTTTTAATGTCACTTTATTTTCGTGTCGTTTACAATTATTACTCTAGTAAAAATTAAAAAGAGAGTACACTTCACGAGCCGCAATATAATGTTGTTGTGGTTTCTCATCCTAAATTAAACGAAGTAAAGAGCCTAAATGGCTGGTCCCATTTGAGCTTGAGAAGTATCATTAGATTCGTTTTAGTCGTGAGAGTGACACTGGGTACATCAAAATTATATTAAAAAAAACTAAGGCAGCCGGGTTGTTTGTTTTGTAACACAATTGTATGTATTATGTTGTATAATTCTTTATTGTGCATAAAACACAAGAATACATATATTACGTCTTTATCCCTTACGGGGTAGACAGAGCCTAAGGTAACAAACCTTAAGGTCACGTTTTAGCATGATTAAGGGCGTATAGGTCGAAAAGGAAATCAAAATAGTGATGAGTTGCTAGCCGCATCGCCTATAACATGATTCCTAGGACTTTCACCTATTCCCTCAATGGGCTTTTACCATCTGCACGGGTAGAAAAGCAACAGGTAAATTCTATGTTTTTTCTTTACTCCTAGGCCAGCATGGAATTCTCGACGTAAAGCAAGAGTAGACACACAGAAAAAGTAAAATAACCCATCGAAACCTAAAATGCCTAAATTTTAAATAAACTAATACACAATAAATAAAATATACTAATTTATAACTTAGTCAATTACTAAGCTCAAAACAATGAAGGATTTTTTTTTTTTTTTAATCTAATATTTTTACGAGGTTAAAGTGCACTTAAGTGTTATTCAAATCTTGCAACTCTATTTTTAGCTAGTTGTAATGGTCTGAAGAACTCGAGGTTTGGTGACAATATGTCCGTAACTTTATTTCTAATTTTGTTTAATTATTATGCTTATTTGTTTGTCACGAATAATTGTTTTCTTTCTTTCTAAAGGTCAAACATTCCAGTAAGAATATAACGAGCACTCTATTAAAACTTATTTAAACTTATTTCTTGCCTTGGTTGTCTGGAAGAGATCGCTATTAAGCGATAAGACCGCCTATTGTCTACTTTGTTCTTTGTTTCTGTATTGTTTTGTACTGATTTGTGGTGTTCAATAAAGAGTATTTGTATTGTATTGTATTGTAAAACAGGACGTTAACTTTACAATACAGAATCGCGTCTCAAAGAATCTCTTAACGTCAGCTAACCGACACAGAAAACAACTTTGAAAATAACGTTATATGCAGGATTTAAAGCGCATTCTTAAAAATGCATTTTAAATCCGCGCCATGAATGCTGCGGCATGCTTTCACAATATATTTGCAAGTTTAGCAAACGCTACGTAGCAGAATGGAGGGTAAGCACGATACGCAATATTTACAAGTCAATATTTTTTTTTAGGGTTCTGTATCTAAAGGAAGCCGAACGAGCCCTAATTTAAGGTTCCTCCAAATTTCACAGAGTGCGTGTGCCCCGCTGTGACAACAAATAATAAAATAAAATGACGGCCGGATAGCCTAGTGGTTAGTGACCCTGACTATGAAGCTAGAGGTCCTGGGTTCGAATCCCGGTAGGGACAGACAGTTGTATGATGAATATGAATGTTTGTGCCCGAGTCATGGATGTTGTATGTATTTAAGTATGTATTTATTCTACATTATAGAAGTATCACTATGCTAAGCAACCCATCACTATGTTGATTCCATTTTCCACCTATACGCCCTACAATCTTGCTAAACGTGGCCTGTAGGTACCTGTTACCTCGGGCTCTGCCTACTCCGTAAGGGATAAAGGCGTGATTGTGTATATGTATATGTATATATATAGAAGTATAAGTATGTTTATCCGTTGCCTGTTTACCCATAGTACAAGCTTTGCTTAGTTTGGGGCTGGGTCAATTGGTGTAATTTGTCCCAAGATATTTATTATTATTATTAAAATACGTAAGCTTTAAAAAAGTTAAACAAAACATAATATACCGTGCTCTTACTGAAGTGCACAAACAGTTTTAAATAAAGAAAACTCTTTTATGCCGACTATAATTATTTTAACGGTACAAGAGTCGAGCTAGATACTTACTCCCTTATTCATAAACGCTCTATAGGCTTCTGGTAACTTAGCAATCGTTTGTCCTCATCTGTGGAAGGTAAATGTCAATGACAGATAAGGATAAACGATTGCTAAGTTAGCAGAAAGGGAACGAGTCGGGCTACTTCCACGTGTGCTCAAGAGATGCGGTTCGTTTTTGGATCCGTCCGGGGGCAAGAGCAGTGCTTGGTCCGGTGCACCCTGGGCATTGGCTAATAGCCCGACAGGGGGGGGGGAGGTCTTTGACCATTACCGTAACAATGTTGCCGGGATTTTGTCACAAGATTTTTTAATTATATTTTTGTTACTTTGACATTGGCGAAGTTGTCGTCGCTATAACGACTTGATACGCCACAAAGAAGAAGAAAGCAGAAGCCTACAGAGCGTTCATGAATAAGGGGGTTAAATTTTATGGGATAGTTGTTCCCATAGCTGTATAAAATTAAGTATATACAGATATATACATTAAATCGTAACCATTCAATTAATTTGGTTTTAAGCTGCTTAAATGAACGGGTGTTCAATGTGGTTAACCACTGAATGGCGGCTGCAAATTTGCGTAAATTAAATATTGATCGCTTACTTAATTACAATTACGACGCTGACGAAAGTAAATACAACTGCAAGTCAGAAGCACACGCAAAAAATACGTGCTAACGTAGCTTATCATCACGTCTTAATGCGATTCGATTTCGACGCAGTTCTGGTTTTAGCTGTCATTTTTAGTATGGATCTGACAGCAGCGAACCTTAACTGAATCGGAATTGAATCGTATTTAGACGTCATGGTAAATCCCCAGATGCATTTTTTAAGAACGATCACAAATTTTGAAAAAAAAACTTAGTTTATTACCTGGACTAGCGCGCATAGTTCAATGTGAGAAAAATTGAAAAAAACGCGTTTCCCAGAAATAAGGACCTAGCTCGATTTTTCGCTACCAAAAACCTTTATTTCGCCAATTTTATTGAAATCCTTAACGTAGTTAAAGGAAAAAATAGTAAGTACAAATATATACTTAGTGGAATACATCCAAATATTTACAAAGAGAATAGTTGGAGTGCCACACATGCCTGGGAAAGTTACGCGATCTTGAAGCAACATGCACAGCTTTAGTTAGGTACTCTATGGAATTTGAAATAATCATTTTTCACCTCAAGGATGGTTTTAGAGTAATAATTATATTAAATTTATTTTGTTCACGGGTACTTCTGATCCACAGAATAGTTTTTTTAACCCATTACAACTATAGCTATAATTAAAAACAGTTGAAATTATAATACACGAATACCTAGGAAGGACTACGAATTAGTCCGAAACTTGTCGAGCGTTACTCAACTTTTATACGTGAGTTATTCGTTTGCGTGACTCGCGGCAGCTTCATGTTAAAAATTATAAACATTAAAAAAAATACAGAAAAATCTGAAAAGTAAAGCTATGGCCGGGAATCGAACCCAGATCCTCGTCATTCCGTGACGCGTGCTATATATACCCCTACACTACCCATAGCAGGTGGGTAAGCTATCGAATTTTTCTATCTGTTACTAGCTGTCACGTGACCTCGTTACTATGCGAATTTTTGTCGCCAAGCGTCATCTGTTTGAATGATGTCTGTACGACTCAACTCAATTTAATAATTACCATCGAAATTTTTTATACCTGATCCATCTTAGAACTTTCTTTACATCACCATGATTTCCCTTGTCACTTAATATTAGTCAATACTACGTTACTGGGACATTTACAGCGAAAGAGTACCACAGTGGACCAGGAATCAAACATTCGATAGTATTTGCACCCCTATCACTGGCAAGTTACAGGGTACTCAGCTAAATAACCATATATAATATTATAATATAGCCTTTTTATTCCGAATGCGCTACAATTTCAGTAAGTATGTTGATGTTGCTTTTTATTTTTTTATTATTAAACTGTAGCGTAATTCGGCGTGCCTCATGGCATAGGCCTCCTCCGTGTATTGGAGGGTTTGGGCTATAGTTCCCGCGCGCACCTAGTGCGGATTGGGAACTTAACACACACCATTGAATTTCTTCGCAGATGTGTGCAGGTTTCCTCCCGGTGTTTTCCTTCACCGAAAAGCTCATGGCAAATTTCAAATGTAATTTTCGCACATAAATTCCGAAAAACTCAAAGGTGCGCCCGCCCGGGATTTGAACCCACGACGCTCTGCTTGAGAGGCCACAGGTCAAACCACTAGACTACCACGGCTTTTATACCTTAACCATAAATACCATTCAAACTACAATCAGTCAGGTAGCTAAATGCTCAGTGATTATAATAGAATACACTCGATCGAGCCAAACGCTTCTCTCGGCAATAACGGCGCTGTCTGCTGTAATGATGACAAATTAAAAATCGTTAAAATACTAAATGCTTTCAATAAATGCTAACGGCCCTGTATTTTAATATTTTCAGTTCAGTTTCAAGTGAAATGAATCAACAGTAGACGCAAGAATCCTACTAATATTATAAACGCGAAAGTTTGTAAGTATGGATGGATGTTTGTTACTCATTCGCGATTGAACGGATGGACAGATCTGGATGAAATTTGGAACCTAGATAGATTATAGTCTGGAAAAACACATAGGCTACTTTTTATCCCGGAAAATTGCGTGATTCCTGCGGGATAGCGATAAACGAATTCTATGCAGGCGAAGTTGCGGGCAACAGCTAGAGTGTATAAATATCAGATTAAAAGATAATTGTGATTTTTTAGCATAAAGAGAATCTGTTATTTAGATTTGCTTTGTTCTATGATAGTAGTATAAAATTACAAGATTCGTAAGGAATTTGCGTACAAGAATTTACAATTCACCAAAACAGTAGGTATACAGTGTTCAGCAATCATTTTGTGTTTAATTTATGCTCCGTACCTCCTTAACATACATACGTATACACAAATCACGTCTATATCCCTTACGGGGTAGACAGATCCTGAGGTAACAAGACCTAAAATCCACGCTTAGCATGATTGCAGGCGAATAGGTGGAAAGGGGAATCAAAATAGTGATGGGTAGCAACCCGCATCGCCTATAACGTGATTCCTAAGAATTTCGCCCATTTTCTCGATGGGCTTTTACCATCTGCGCGGGACGAAAAGCAACTGGTACATTCTATGTTTATCCTTTGCTCCCATACCAGCATGGAAGTTAGCTCCTTAAGTACTTATCTAATGAGATTCTTAAGTATAAGGTCCCTTTTCCTTCTTAAGCACGAGACTCCAAAAACATCGTGTTCCAAAATCCTAATTATCAAATTTTCATTACGATATGGAGAGTAATGACACTTATTTACGGCATAAGATTTTACCGAGCCGCATATATTTTTAGGATAAATTATTTTAATCATATTCTTTAGGATAAATTATTTTTATATATTTGAAAATACTCTACGCTATACGCTCATCGAGTTTTAAATCTGCTAGGTTAATTAGAGACCTGAAAGCTAAGTATATATTCATCATCATTTAGTTCATCATAATTCATCACCTTTACATAACCTTTAGGACCGATTTTTCAATCGCCAGATATGCACTTACCTGTCAGATACCCATAGAGTTATTCGTCGAATAGGGATCCTTAGTTATAATTTTTTTTCGAAATAAAATTAGTCACACCTTTATAACCGACTCTTTTTAAACGTGGAACGAAAACACCGGGGATTAAATCCTCCGGCACCGCCAATCAGCTTTAGTCATTCCATTTTCAATTGTATGACAATTCAAAGGACCGTCCAATGCGCGACGAGAAAGGCGCTATCACTGGCCACACACAGCCAGCTCCAATTTAACAGCTAATAGTTTTTTTTATGGAAACAGCGTGAGCTAAAATAGCCATTTCACGGCTGTTGGGCATAGAAGCCATTTGACGTGTGCCGAGGTTTATAGATTGAGTCGTAGATTGGCAGAGTTAGAGCAAATAACGTATTATTCAGAGAATTGCTACGGGAAGGGTTGCCTTTTGTCAATAATAGAGCTGAAGCGTGAAGTAATCTCGTGGGTCACTTTCGATGAACTGCCAAGTAGCTAGTTGTTTAATCCCTTTTTCATCCGTATTCTAAAAACATCAAACGAAAACACTGGCCAATAAAACTCTTAAAGCCTTTTTGTAGAAATTGCGGCTTCTAAATTCAAAAGTGCATTCGCCGCCACTTAAAAAATTTGAAATTCGAATCGCGTCCCCCGAGGAGAATTTCGGCAACTTCGGAACCACTAACAAGTGGTCGGAGTTACGAATGAAGAATAATTTTCCGTTGTCGCTGTGCCTTGAGCAAACTTTGAGTATCGCGTTTAAGCGAAATTATGGTACTTTTATTCGTAACTTCCTGAATTGCTCCGTGTATTTCTTTTATATTATTTCATTTCAAATTGTAAGCAAATGATATCGTGTAGAGTTCGTAATAGCGTTTAACTTGGGGTGCAATTCTCCGCTTGATAGCTCTTTTGTTTTGAAAAAAAACTACGGTTGTATTTTTTTATTCTGTGGCATGAAAAAACTTCTACGGAGTTTTGCAACATAGTTATTTGTGTCACGAGAGAGCAAAATGATGCATTTACGGCGAGGGTGCTATATTGAATCGAGAATGTAGCGAAGGATTCTAAAGTAGAATCCAGAGCATTGAGGGATTCAATTGTTAACGCCCAAGATAAAAAAAAATTTTGCTCCCGAGTGGCTCATACAACTTTTCACACCGAACATTAAAAAACAAAAGTTGACTTCGATCCCTCTCGACAGGGAGCAAAGCTTATTTTTCTGAATGAGAGGTGTGAAAAATAATTTACGTATTAGCATAAACAATACACATTTGCAATATCATATGTAAACGGCCACAATCACGTTAAATGTGACCTTTAGCTCTTGTGACCATGGGCTCTGTCTACCTCGTAAGGGATAAAGTAGTGTACAGAACTGATATGGGACTTACATTTTTCTAATTTGGAACGTCAATTTGTCTATTCGCACACATTACTCACACATACAACAGGTTACTTAAGTTTTTCACCTATATGTTATGTGTGATTAATACATATACACGTCATAAATATAGTAGGTATTCCATCCTTGCTTAACCACGTGACTATGCAGCACATAAAATTGACGGTACTGATTAATTCATTTGTCATATTTCCACAGCAAAAAGTGCGAATAATTTCCAACCGTCTCTCATAGAAACAGCCCTTTCTCATGCCACTGAATAAAGGAAACGCGATAGAAACAGACGTGTCATTATGACCGTGTCACGTCCCGATAACGCCCGGCTCAAAGATCCAGACCCAGGCGTGTCATAAGTCATGTCGATACAACAGGCGTTATTGAAGGCTACATAAGATCGAAATGTATTCAATTTGGACGCAATCAGGCGATTTTAATTTGTAGTGTTTTTATCACATTAAACAGAAAAGTGATTAAACAAGGAGTAGAGTAAATAGATGGCGTTGCTTTCCCAGATGGCATAATCTGTAGGCTTATTGCCTAACTCGCTCGCAATCGCCATCGTTAATTTCTTTGACAGTTGCATGGTAAGTCACTATGACTTTTACAATGAAAAGGTTCCCCAGTGGAACGCGATTCAAGTACTTATTGGATACTTTTGCCGCTGAGTATATAAGTTATTTAAAATTTGTTAGTATGTATACCTAAAAAGTAGAGAAACTGGATAACAGACTTCTTCTAGTCATTAATTTTGCTCCAAACCATTGACTCCGTCTCGAAGCCAATTACAGAGCGTTTTCTAAAGGCATCAATTAGTTATTTGACCCCATTTATTCGTTGCTTTCATTCAGTTTAAGCTTCCTACATTTAAGAGACATGTCATGTCACATCATAGAAAAAGATGTGTAGAAAACCATCGTCGAATAATTAATTAAATCAGACTTTACTTTGCAGAACATCCATCATCATGTACTAAGTCCCTGTTACCACAGGATTGCTACCACCACACAAATTTTTTTTAGTCGATTTTATTTTTCGAATAAATTTCAAAGCCGACAAAATGAGCACGGGATTAATAAAACTTTTCGTCGAGTTAACGCAACGATAGAACTTGCCCTCTGTATTTTATTTATTTTTCACACATACATACATAAATCACGTCTTTATCCTTTACGGGATACACGGAGCCTAAAGTAACGAGACCTAAAGGACACGCTTAGAATGATTGTAGCCGTAAAGGTAAGGGGAATCGAGAATGATAATGGGTTGCTAGCCGCATCGCCTATAACATGATTCCTAAGATTTCCGCCCGTCTCCTCGACGGGTTTTTACGATACGCGCGGGAAGAGAAGCAACTGGTACATTTTGTTTTTTCTTTAGATCCAGACCAACATGGAAGAATTTCGCAGTTGATAGAGAAAGCTGGTTGGATGATATTGACGACCGGATGGCCCAGTGGTTGGAGAACCTGACTATGAAGCTTGAGGTCCCGAGTTCGATCCCCGGTCGGGGCAGATATTTGTATGAAAAATACGAATGTTTGTTTTCGAATCTTGGATGTTTAATATGTATTTAAGCATGTATTTTTCTATCTAAGTATGTTTATCCGTTGTCTAGTGCCCATATTACAAGCTTTGCTTAGTTTGGGGCTAGATCAATTGGTGTCAATTGTCCCAAGATATTATTATATTATTATCATTATTATATTGTTCGTACACAACACCTGAAGAAGTTTTATCCTGGCTGTGTATTATAGAAGATCAAAGTACTAATAAGTTGCTTCAGTGGACACAAACAAACAAGCTTTGAGTTCGAAGAGAGATAAGATAGGCAGAAATATACCCATGACAGGGGCTATCGCAGCCCGCATCGGGGCGTGACAGCATTCGATAAGTGATAACCACTAATTATCACTTTCCAATTTGAATTAGCTCCGTGAAATGACAACGTGATTTAATGGTGAGTTTAATTTGAATTAAGCTTCGAAATTCGGTCGGGAATTGCCGAAATTGATACAGTTTGCAAAGCAAATACGAAGTTGTTTTCGACTCTTCAAACTCTTGACAGTTTCTGTATTAATATTTATGTTCGTTTAGCTTTTTCTTAAAATGTACCGATTGATTCTTGGCCGAAGTCTGAAATAGACTTTTTTTATAGACGAATGTTTTATTTTTTATGCAAATATTAACTTGCCTTCGTATATTTGTTTCTTTCATTGTTTGTTAAATTTTAAAAGTAGATTTTAAAAGTTTTAGATTGATGTAAAATTTAATAATTTACACACAAATCACGTCTTTATCCCTTACGGGGTAGACAGAGACTAAGGTGGCAAGACCTAGGCCACGTTTAGCAAGACTGTGTATATATGGCAAAAAAGAATCAAAATAGTGATGGGTTGCTAGCCGCATCGCCTATAACATGATTGCTATGATTTTTGCCCATTCCCTTGATGGGCTTTTACCATCTGCGCCGGAAGAGAAGCAACTGGTAGGTACATTCTATGTTTTCTCTTTGCTCCCAGACCAGCATGGAAGTAACACAATGTAGTTAATAAAATGCTATCAACTGAAAAGTTTGCATTAAAAAATATTTTCAAATAGTTGAAAAGCACTGTAAAAACATAAAAAGTAAATATTATCATCGGAATACGTTTGATTTATTCCATTATGTAATTTCGTAGTCAGCTATAACATGTTTTTAGCTGTGTTTCCTGAAATATATTCGGATGACATGTTTTAGGACTGTCAGAAAAAGCACGTGACATTTACTCGGACAATCCTATTGACTTACATTTTGTTTCATTTTGAGATTTTTTTATATGGTCACTATATAAAAAATAAATAGCATATAACAAAGGTAAAATTCACATCTCCCATAAGAGATGAATACGTTTTGTAAATTAACGTAATATCACGAAACATGAACAATTTCTTTTGCACTGTCGAGCACCCGGCTACCTTAATGAAATGGATTTTTACTGACGAAATTTACTGGCGTTTAAGCCTACAGAGTTGCCAGTGTATTATTTTAAATAAGAAATAATAAAAACATATAAAAGCAAAGCTAGTTCTTTGTCTTCATAATGCCATTGGCTCCCATCTCCGGAATGTCTCATAGCTACTCACTTATTTCACTAGAATCGCTATTATTGGACTATTAACGTCACATTCCAGAAAATATCTTTCTTATATGAGGCGTTTGGGGATATTACGACGTTTTTCTTACATACAGATGTCACTATCTGTTAGTGAGAGGTGACTTTCCAAAAGGACGTAAATCCTTAAGACAATAATGTCACTTTTAGACCTTATGAAATTAAAAGTAAATTAGAATTTTCATAAACATGATACATATGAATCAAGAATTTTTACTTCTCGATTTTACATGATTACTTTTACGGTTTTACCATTAGAAATTAAATTAGTAACAAGGTCACGTGACAGCTAGTAACGGATAGAAAAATTCGAAGGCTTACCCACCTGATGGGTGGTGTAGGGGTATAGCACGCGTCACAGAATGACGAGGATCCGGGTTCGATTCCCGGCCATAGCTTTACTTTTCGGATTTTTCTATGTGATCAAATTTTCAGTGTCGTTTATAAATTTAAACATGATATGCCGCTTTGAAAGACGATTGTTGTGTAGTTTTCATACAGAATTTAGTAAAGAACGCCTCGAAGTTTCGTTCCGAATCTAATTTCGTAAACTCAAGTGAAAGAAAACGCGCCACTTATTACTTTTAATCAGTCCCGATAGACGGTTGTAAAATCGGCAAACTGTTGCGTGGGGCGATAACGGGTTTATGGGTTTGTTAAGTGTGGAGTAAACCTCGACATGCTTCGATGAAGCGAAGCTTGCCTCTAACTGCAGGGGCCCGATTTTTGAAAGCACATGTGTGAAAATACCACTCGAAAGTGGTGAAAAATTGTGCTGAATTTGAAATACGAGTAGCATAAAAGACAGTCACAGCTCTCATTAATCTAGTAAACTAGTCAAAACTTTGATTAGAGCTGTAGCTTTGGAGATATAAGCTGATTTATTCCACTTTCGCGTGGTGCTTTCGAGTGATGTGCTTTCAAAAATCGGGCCCCAGGTCTAGATTCAAGTGGTATTGTATAGTCCGTGATCTCTTAGAATGCCGTTCGTGTTTGTCTGACTCTGTCTCGCACTCGACCGATTCAAGTAGATGGAGTGAGCCAGCAATACAAACCCCAATGGAATTCTCATAGCTCATGGATTGTAAGACAGCTAGAAGGTACATGTTTTGTAACGTGTTTAACTTCAGCCTAGGGCCTTACCATGACGTCTTATTGCGATCCAATTCCGACTTGAGTATGGATGTATCTGACAGCGAGCGAACCTAAACTGAATGGGAATTGAATCGTACTAAGACATCATGGTAAGGCCCCTGGTATGATGAGTTCAGTAAGTAATATCTACTAGCTACTATCTAGTATATAATCATAAGGCGCGCTAAATCCTTACCCATATTTAAATCTATGTTGAAGGAACACTATCTGTCATCTTGTGCATGAATCTTGGAGCTGGCTTTTTTAGGTATGTGTGTATGTGTCTATTTATATCTCCATTTATTATAAATTTGTGTTTCATGTATAATATATTATGTATTTCAGTACTTAGTATATTAATATATATTCTAAATTGCACCACCTGCTCAGATCTGTTCTGTTCTCCAGTCCATTACGGTTGCCTGAAAGAGATCGCTCTGTAGCGATAAGGCCGCCTATTGTTACCTTGTAATATTCTGTATACCTTTTATCTGTTTTGGTTGTTAAATGTGGTGTTAAATAAAGAGTTATTGTATTGTATCCCATGTCTACTAATGTTATAAATGCGAAAGTAACTTTGTCTCTCTCTGTCTGTTCCCTCTTCACTCTTAAACCGCGAAAAGATTTTTCTTCCCGGAAATTTGCATAGTTCCGGCGGGATAGCGTTAAACGCTACGTGGACGAGGTTGGGGGCAACAGCTAATTTTGCTAATCTATTTTAACTAAAAACGAATAATAAATTAATGTAATTCAAAGTAGTTCGAATGTGACCGGTAACTTAGAGGTTGTTTTATTACAATTGGCGATATTTATTTATCACGCAACAAAACAGATTTAAGTTTTTTCCAAGTATTTTTCTGTCTGTTTTTTCCATGCTGGTCTGGGAGCAAAGAAAAAACATCGAATGTACCAGTTGCTTCTCTTCCCGCGCAAATGGTAAAAGCCCATCGAGGGAATGGGCGAAAATAACAGGAATCATGTTATAGGCGATGAGGCTAGCAACCCATCACTATTTTGATTCCATTTTCCACTTATACGCCCACAATCTTGCTAAATGTGGCCTGTAGGTCTTGTTACCTTAGGCTCTGTCTACCCCGTAAGGGATAAAGACGGGATTTGTGTATGTGTGTATGTATGTATTTTTCTGTTATCACTCGATCTCAAACGGCGTCGTACTCTTCAGCCCGCATCGCGACGTTTCTTCGAATCTTCGATAAGTCTGTGATACAAAGACATTGTCGTTACCCTTTCGATCTAAAAACATCTCCCACGCATTCGCCTTCAGCCACCCTTTGTATTGATACTTTATGATTACGACACCATGACACACATTCAGTGATTCCCTTATCAGTTTTCTTTTCTAGACATTTCACGCTAAAACAATTTGCGTTCATAAACCGAAGACAAATAAACACATTAGATTACAAATCAACACAACGCTACGTTTCCCAACTGACAATATCTTGGGATAAATTACACCAATTGACCCAGCCACAAAATAAGCAAAGCTTGTACTATGGGTATCAGGCAACGGACGAACATACTTTTATAATGTAGATAAATACATACAACATCCATGTTATAACGATGTTACAATAGTTTCTGGGAAATCATAATAAACAATAATAGTCGTAACTTAATGTCTGTAGAATGGTTCATATGAAGCTACAGAACCCGATCAATTCTACTTACATGCTTTGCTTACGTAAGCAAAAAAACTAGATAAACGTGGATCGAATATTTAGTAACCAACCCACCATAACTTACCAAATCCTTCATATAGGTAACTGATGAAACAATATTTAAGTTACGAAACTAGTCTTCCACGATCAAATCGTTTCCAAAAATAGACTTCTGATCAGTTATTTTCGTGTGCCAACCTTGCATGTTTTACATAACTCGACAGTATTGAATAAAAACAGAACACAATCGCGAATATTTCTCACCGATTCATTGTTCTGTCCGAACATAAAAGAAACCAACCCCGATGCTTTCCGCGCATTCACTCGCACATGATTACTAACATCTACAATAGCTAAGTAGGATTATCCCACAATGTCCCACATACCTACTTTGGTAAATACCCATACCTTTAGAAATGTGATTGACCGTAAGTAAGGACTTAAAATTGTTCACGCGCAAAGAAAAAGGATTTTTCGGTTATCTGATTTCGTAAAAGGGTGGGAAGACGTAGGTAGGTGCTACCTGCTCCTAAATAATTGTAATTCTAATTTTATGTGTTTTCGTGATTGTTTTTCTATTTTTTTCGGTTCCAAGCTGTTTATGTTTTATTTTTTGAACACTTTCTGAAGTAATATTGAAAATGAAGTTCAAATAAAAATAAATGAAGCAAAACAAATTTATTTGTGAATGCGACGTAAAAAGGGATACTAAAATTGCTTCACAAAATACGACCTTTCAAGAGCAAACTGTTTGCACAAGTAAATAAAAATAAATAACAATAGAGAAAAGCAGCACTCTATGGTCGGTTCTTAGTCAAACAACTCAAATAATTTAATAAAAATCGTGTCTAATGGCCAGTACTAAGAATTTCTCTTGCCAGCCAGCCAGTAACAATGTGCAAACCGATGCATTCAAATCAAAACGCCATAACTATCTTCCCCACTTTAACCAATTAACCACCATTTTATCTTAAGCATAAGATGCTAAATCGTTTGTGATGCTCGTGCCATATGTCGTTTCAGCTAAGTATTAAAGTAAAGCAGAGTTAATGAGGGAACCACTTGGTTCCGAGGGAGCCGTGTGAACAAGCTTTTCTAAACAAAACAGGACATGTTTATGTTGAAAGCGAACTTTTTCTCTTTTGACTTAATTTAATTTAACTTCATTAAGCTCGTCTCGGGTTGATTTCAAGACTTGAATAATAGATAAGTCTAAAAGGTTTCCTTTCGAAGCATTACAGTTGTTTTAAGTTGAGTACTTTTTATGCTTTACTGGTGACGTTTAAGTCTCTTAAGGTCAATTTGTTAAACAGTTGAAGATTGATGCCGATTTTACAAATTATACTCGGATTATTCGACATAATGCTTGTAGTACTAGTGCGTGTTTACGACATGTAATAACTTCCAGGAAATTTAAAGACTTGCGAATACATAACTGCTCACGTAGTCGGTACAAGAGAAATTGAAGCAACCCAAGAACTCTCCATCCTACTTTGAGCTCAAATTTAAAGTAACTCATGAGTTGCAAAGCGTTCAGATATTCAGAATAAAGTTTACAACACATCAACTCCCAAGTATACTGGTTAAGCTGCCTTATGACGATACTTAAAGAGTTTCCAAGTCGAGTTAACTACGTTTATGTGCCATTATTTGGAAAATAATGAAGAAGGCTGACAATATGAAAGACTATTATTTTTCATCTCACAAAAATAGTTAAGACCCAGCAGAATGCTAGAAGCCAGTAATGCTTTGTAGACTATCATAGCTGAAAAAAAAAAACTTTTTATCTTTTTAAATGCGTCAATTTCTTATAGACGGCCAGTTACTTGTTAGTAGAAACTAGTGTCTGTGTAATTGTATAAGAAAGGGCACTCACGAATAAACTCGACGCTAAACAAGAGCGGAATCGGCTAATATTAGGAATCAATCTATCAAACGTTTTTGGCAAAAACTGCACGCTTTGTTTGTTCTATAGAGCGCAGGTGTGCTAGTCAATCAATCAAGCCGAACTGTGATGGATTGGCCGTTAAGTATTCTTAGCAAGTTGTCGCTCGTGACGTCACTGGATTATTGGCCATTGGTGAGGATTTTTGTCCGGCTCTGATACATTTTCGAAAACGTAGTGAGTATTGTACTAATCTGAGGTGTCTGGGCACATCCTACTAATCCTACTAATATTATAAGTGTGAACGTTTGTGAGTTTGGATGTTTGTTACTCTTTCACGGCAGAACGGCTGGACAGATCTGGATGAAATTTAGAACATAGATAGATTATAGTCTGGAATAACACATAGGCTACTTTTTATCCCGGAAAATTGCGTGATTCCTGCGGGATAGCGATAAACGAATTCTATGCAGACGAAGTTGCGGGCATAACAGCTAGTATTACATAGAACACACTGCAAAAATATTAACTACTAGCTTCTGCTCGCGACTTCGTCCGCGTAGTATTAGATTGAAGAACTGATGTTAATAGTTATATTCTGCAATAACTATTTGCGTTGCGACTCCCGGCAGCTTTGACATGTTTATCACAATCCCGCGAGAACTAAGCAATTTTCCGGGATAAAAAGTAGCCAGTGTTAATCTAGGGTACCTGCCAGCTATCTCCGTACCAAGTTTTATTCAAATCCGTTTGCGCGTCAAGATGTAACAAACACACACACATGCAAAATTTCGCCTTTATAATATTAGCGAGGCTAGCTGTCTCCCGCGGCTTAGTCCGCGTTGGTTTTAATTTTGTTTTTGAGGGGCCTTTTTTTTCTAAAGTAGAAATAGCTTAAGTTACTCCTTTTATCATCTATCTGCAACTGAAAGTGCCGCCCAAATCGGTCCAGCCGTATCAGAATTTAGCCGGAACAACTTTGGTGTGAAGTTGTTAATATGAAATTACAAGCAACACTTCAATTTTGTTATTTGTAATGTAATAAATGTAACGCTCGTAGCGAACGCGTAAACTAAACACGGACCATTTTTAGCTTCATTAGCGTTGATTTAGATCGCGATGCATCGGCTACACAAATGTCGCATACCTAATTTAAATTAGTTACAATGTTCCATAAAAGTTGAAACAGTTTAATTTAGCCAACTAAAGCCAACTGCACTCAACTTTTTCCAGCCCGGCCATAAAACTACATTGTAAGTGCGGCTTTCAAACTCTCGCGATCAAAATTCTTTAAAATAATACGTCGCGTGGCGCGTTGACGGGAAATGCACTACGGGAGCTCTTTACGACGGCTCACATTGTTAGCGTTCACTTTCTCAATGGGAGTGGCGGATACGAAAAACAATGTACAATCAAAGAACTTAATTCCTAACCTTCCATGGAACCTTTGTAAAGTAAGCGTGGTTACGATTTTCCTTGTGAAGTAATGCGATGTTACTATGACGTTTTATGTGAAGAGGTTCTTCGATGGGTCAGGAATTAAATTCTTTGAATTTATGCCAAAAATGCCTCAGATGATTTTGGAAAAGAGCTGATGCTCTTCAAACTACTGAACCAATTTATACCAAGCATGGCTAAGAACCAACGCAACTGGCTTTTGAATGAAAAAACGCAATGAAATCGGACTATCCACTTGAGAGCTACAATGCCACACACAGACACACATACACACACACAGTCTTCGATGTCAAACTTATAACACCCCTTTTTGCGTCAGGAGTTAAAAATGGTTATCGTCACCGGATTTTTCTTGTGAATATAAAGTAAGACCAACGAGACGAGTTAAAATACGTAAGCAATAGTAGGCTAGAAGTAAATTGCGTCTCTAATTACTCTAGTCAAAAGGTCGAAAATTCAGTTAACTGATTTTTTGTAGCCACCATTTTTTTTCTACTTTCGAGTGACGATCTATCAAAAGTCGGTCTCAGTGTTGCGTTCCTATTCGTTGATCTCTTCACATCGTATCGCTTTCTCGCTTTCTCTGGTGGATGCACAACGTTAAAAAATCATTAAACACACCATTGCCTTTTAATAAACTAACCTTACCATAAAAATAAAGAAGATTCCTTTTCAGTGAACTTTTTCCCATTAAACTAGCGCACGATCTCAATTGCTGTAGATTTACCAGAGCTAGTTAAAATAAGCCTTATGGCGGTTTAACTCAGTCTTTAATGGGTTTTTAAAACAACTGGTTAGTGTGTTAACGTTATAGTTACCTACTGGTTGGCTGCTTAATAGAGAAAAATGCAAAAAGTCATTTCTGAATAAAATAAGAAAGAAAAAGTGAAATTAAAGTAATATCGGTCCAGAAATACGGAAAATATAAGAGTTTTAAACTACTAATCAGTCAGCGATTAGAAAGAGAGACACTATATATGATATGTGAAGTCATTTGTCACCATGCCCATATAAACTCCATATTAAAATTCCGTTTTTCTAGAAAGACATTTTTCGGTTATTTTTACAGTTATTTGTAAAATATATAATATAATAATTGTCTACTTAGCGTTTGATGAAAGCCATTAAAAATAATAAAATATATTCCCTAATAAGGACAAACTTTGCATAAATTTTCCATTTATAATATAGAATAATCACACCCAAAAAAAGTTAAGACAGAATTCCAAAGACCAAGTTAAGTTTTAAATAACGCCTCGTCTCGTGCGCGTCATCTCCTCGTCGTAACTAGTTAGCTTGGCAAAGTTCGGTTGCAAATGTACAAGTATGCACAGAGTGTGGCGTATAATAATTACCGTTCTAACTTTGCTGTTCGCATTACTGTCTTCACTTTTTTCTGGATTGAGTGTAAACTAGGAATAAGGACTGGTTTTTGGTAATTGCCATGGGATAGCCCCCTTATTCATAAACGCTCTATAGGCTTCTGCTAACTTAGCTATCGTTTGTCCTTATCTGTGAAAGGTAAATGGCAAAGTGACAGATAAGGACAAACGATTGCTAAGTTAGCAGAAGCCTATTGAGCGTTTATGAATAAGGGGGTTAGTAATTATATTATTTACCGGGAACTTTCAGGCGTGAGAAATGAAGTACATATTGTATAGAATTTCCTATACTGATGTAATTGACATCTAAAATAAAATATTGTTAACGTAGTCCAAGTTTAAATGGGTATCCCGTCGTGCGAAGTTAAAACCACTGTTTCTACCCACATTAGTAGCCTGAACTTGCCCACAACGAGGCAAAAACCAGTAGGGAAAGTAAACTTTCAATTTAACACAGACTATAACAGAAAACAGAAAATATCGCTTATATATTGTTACCAAGCTGCAGCTATAAATTAGCTATACCAACCATATACCTACATACCTACATATCTATAGCCCCCCGATGAGCTTTATATAACGCTGTAACGTGCACTTTTAATTTTACTTCCATGCTGGTCTGGGAGCAAAGGAAAACATAGAATATACCTGTTCCTTCTCGTCCCGCGCCGATGGTAAAAACCTATCGAGAGAAAAGGCGAAATTCTTACTAATCACGTCATAGGCGATGCGGCTGGCAACCCATCATTAATTTGATTCCCCTTTCCACCTATACGCTTACAATCATGCTAAATGTGGCCTTTAGGTCTTGTTACCTCTTTCTACCTCGTAAGATATAGACGTGATTTGTGTATGTACATATGTATGTATGTAGCGTGCAACAGTTAAAGTTACAGACGAGAACAGGCTTTTCAGGCACATCCCAAAAAACGCATTCTAAAGAAAACAATTGAAAAACGTAATCAATAGCTAATTTCCTATTCCTTTGGATCCCATTTAACGTATTGACGAAACTGCTAAGCGATTTCGTATTTTTCTCAATTTGTGTACATTTTCAATTACCAACTGTTTTTAATCGAAACCTTTACAAAGCATACCTTTTGTTTTCAATTTCTTTCTTTCCAAGCATTTGCGCCACGGTTTTAATCATAGAAATGTAAATTTGGCAAATATCTTTTAGGAGCGAGGTTTCGGTTGGCATTTATAGGTTGCGATATTATTATCATCGATGGGACGCCAATTGATTTAACGTTTTCACTAATCTGAGTACCACACCTGTGTTTTCGGAACTTTAACTATCTTTCTAGAACCATCTATTTGACAGCTGCTACACTTCTCAAAGGTCTGTGATAAAATTGATAGAATTTATTCTATGTGAGGTAACAGCAAAGGGGAACACATGAATGTTTGTAATCGCTGAAATATCAAAAGAATTTAAACTATGTACTAAGATTATGTAATAACATTCGTAATTTGAGCACCAACACTCCGACCAAATAAAAAGTAGAGACGGAGGTCTACAATCAAACCTTGGTCTTAATATTCGACATATTTTTTGTTTCGGTTTCAAATCCGGATCCTACGGCTGCGTAGTTAGAGATTCTACTACCAAAAAAATTGAAGTGCGTTTCAAACCGTCTCTCTTACTCTCCTATTGAAGATTACTAGTGTACACATCCACAAAAATGCGAATGTGTGATTTCGGAGTATAAGTCCAAGTCCGCCAACCATTGGCCCAAAAACTGAACCAATTGTTAAATTAGTTCACCATGAAACAAAATTTGTAACCTAACCTTTTCGGCAAACATTTGCTCCTACACAAGTTTGTATCGGCCACATGTTGGCTTAGGTCAATTAATTCAATTGTGCTTAGCCCCAAACGTCAAGTAATACAATTTATAGGTATAACAAGATAAACAGTGCCCGAGTCGTTACGATCCGAAAGGAAACTTCTGATTTAATTCAGTTTCTTTTTGACCGAATGCCGACTGATGTTATAAACCCAAAATAGCTACAAAGGACAAAGGAAATTTTGAATGCAACGAAAATAATATTTATAAATAGGTACCAGTTGGGGAACTGTAACAGAGTTTGTCGGTAACCCGATTTTTTTCGGTTTTGTTAAAGACACCGCTTTTGTAACAATGTACAAACTCGTATATAAATTGGTGGAAACTTGGAACAATGGCCTAAAGTTTCATAACAAAGACTTGGAACAGTCCTATTACTCTCACAGCAATTTCAGATATTAAGGCGTGGGCACGGCTTTAGTAGGAAAAACATATTTATGGTACCCAGAATAACACAAACTGATAAGCTAAATATCAGTCTATATTCAACAAATCCTCCGTTGCATTGACAACCAAAACTTGCTGTAATAGTACATTATGATACAAGTGTGCTATGTTGGTAATTACACACGAGGCGTATTGAACGCGCGAGCGCCAGCGAGCGCGGGTAAGAGAGCCGAGATGTGTAATTACCAAAGCACACGCGTCGCATACGACGTTTTTCAACACATTTGCGAGGAAAAATAAATAAAATGTAGTTAATAAAAGGACTTTAAGAACTTTAGTTTACCTTTGTTACCAGACATTGCTTACCTGGAGCTGCTTTAGAACTTTACTTTATCATTTGGTAATTAACACCTTGGATTTCTTACTGATATAACTGTCCGAACATTGTCCGAACATATTTTAGTATTTCCAGCGACGGACACTAAATTTCTTTATTACTTGAACTAGTCATTTTTAAAGTAATGAAATAACAAAGTCTGAATCAACAATATCAGTGAAAAATGGCGGCAGATATTATTTCTCCGCGCCAATCCGCACGCAGCACTCGCGCATGCGCGCTGTGCACTTAGCACGCGCGTGACGCAGACACTGACAACAGACCGCTAAACAGCCTGATATTAAAATTATAATAAAATAATTAATCAATGTCTTAAATATGCAAATGATGGTCCCTTTTTAGATAAAAATGAATAATTTGTCGAAATTAAATGTTTATTTATCATCTTTAAACTAAAATAGTTTAATATTCACGAAAATATTCCTTGTTCCTATTGATACTGAACCGTTTGCTAAAATTAAAAAAAAGTTTATATTACCGCACTCGTGCGGTAATATTATTACAGCACTCGTGCGTAATAAGCTGTATTATGAGTTTAAATGCGGTGCAATAAGACTCAAATTACGAGCAACTGTGGTGAAAAGACTATTAAAACAGTACCTGAAGGCAATACATATATGGCTTGTGAAGATGAATGCCCTGTACCAAACAACCTTTGCACGACAAACCAAACGCTTCCAAATCCCACTCCAATAAAAAGCAAAAATGTAAACGCGCCGACTAAAGAAACCTCAATGTCACTACAGATCCAAACAGGCGTAATAAAATCAAGCTTAATCTCTTCCCTTCCCACCAGCGGTTGACATCACGTACTTGTGCCATATTGGGGAATTTTTGCAGTCCCTGGAGCTATAAATTCATCGTTATGTGACGTCACACGTCGGGAAGGCGACGATGTTATTAGTCGCCTACTTGAGTGTAAATATCGTGCAGATTGTGATGTGACGTCAGTGATAGATGTTAGTGAAACTGTCAAGGGTCTTATCTGAATTTTACTCCATAGAACATCGGAGGATTGCCACGGACTTGTCGCTCACGTACTCCTTCCACGTTTTAAATAATCAAGCGGCTTACCATGACGTCCTAATGCGAAATAATTCCGAACCAAAGTTGGATCGCTTGCTGTAAGATCCGTACTAGAAGTGTCAAAAATGACAGCTAAAACGCTTACACATTAAAATAAAAAGTATTTGTAAAATAGGCGCCAGAATGACTGCGCCGAAACGTCTTCTAACGTTTTTATTCTTAGAAATAAAGTTAGACTGCGAAATAAAATGTATGTTGGCGTCACAAAATTTTAGGACCACTTTATAAGCTTACTACTCACTTAAAACATAATGTTTTCTGTAGAATTAAATCTGTGCGAATTTAGAATATTAAATATCGTGTTCATATTTTTGTGTTTGCTTTATTTTGTTCACTCACACATTAATCATAATATAGGTACACAGTTTTCTATCATTCAGCTTTTTCATTCTCAAAGCTAAGCACCACCACAACCGTTTCGTATCTCAACATGACAATGTGCTCTCTTGTTTTTAACGTGGTGTTCACGGAGTAGTTAGTTATTAGTTAATAAATATGGACTTTCTCAAAATTAAGTCTGATTTATTTAGTACTGCACTTTTCCGTCTCTTCGTCGGGTCAATGACTGCGGGCCTGACACAGAAACTTATTAGGAAAAATTTCACCGACCTTTAGCGGTAAATTGACTTTGACACTTAACACTAGGCAAGGTCACTTATATTTTCGGGTGAATTTGGTAATGGCTCAGCACACGAGCCGCTCCGAAGTGTAAACAACGCCTACCATTATTTTACTACCCTTTGTCAATATGGCGGGTATCGAGTGTACGGATTTGTTTCCTTAGATAGCTGTTATCGTTTACTCTCGCAGTTTTCTCGCGCTGAGAATTGTTCAGCTGGTTTTTTAGGGGCCTATTCTTTAGCTTAGCCTTAGGCTTAGCCTTTCTAGGGTAGACTGTGTTTTGTTTCAATTTAATACCATAACTATTCCGAGGAATGTATACCTACTATCTCGATGTCAGATTGTAAACTAACGAAAAGCCCCGGGCAGCAGCTGCTTCGCATCACATAAATATTTGTTTGTGTCATTTAGTTTTAGCCATGTGACATGCCCTTTTGTTTTTCCGATTTCAAAGAAGGAGAAACTTCTTCACGGGGTGCGAGTCGGGTTACCTCCGCGTGTTGTGAAGAGCTGCGGTTCGTTTTGGGACCCATCCGGGGGGAAGAGCAGTGCTTGGTCCGGTGCACCCTGGGCATCGGCTAATGATTTCCTGGCAGTTTCTGAGGGATATCATTGACCGTTGGCTAAGAGCCCGACAGGGGGAGGGGGTTTTGACCGTATTACCGTACGTTGCCGAAGTTTTGTCACAAGATTTTTGAATTATATTTTTGTTACTTTGACATTGGCGACGTTGTCGTCACTATAACGACTTGATACGCCACAAATAAGAAGGAGAGCTTCTTCACAAGTCATAGGACATTTTGTAGGTACCTGAGTAGTTCCTAATATTAATTGTGTCAAAGTAGTCTAGATATCATTTTATTCACATTTTGATAATTCTCTTTTAAGAAGAAAAGTTAGTCAATACAGTCCTAATGTCAAAAGGTGTTGGGTGTAATTCATAAATAAGGAAATATTACAACAAAGAACCATTTAATTTCCCATCACCACCGACCAATACACTTAAGTAGTAACGTTTATTACATACGATCATTGAGTAATTGACCATAAACAAAGTGTTATAGCCAATAAAACCGCATAAACAACTAATAAACTAACTTCCAGAGCCCACGAGATAAAAAAAGAAAAAAACCCGTGTTTTTGTTTAGGTAGTAAATATGCTCTTACCTGTCAGATTTAATCCGAGGAGGTCGTAAAAGGATGTTCCCGCCGAGATTAGGCCCAAATAGCTCACTACAAGTTTCTGACAAATATATCCACAAAATAAAATTGCGGCAGTCGTTGTTGGATACTTAAGGCAACATCACACAATAAGTACAAGGTAGTAAAAGAAACCAAGGTAGTAGAAAAGGACCCTTGAATCTTTCAATCAATCAATCAAGAGCTTTACCCTGTCTGATCTACCATCAACGTCTAGTGTGTCTCAAGCTAAATACTTTTTAAAAATGATCCAGTTTCTTAAATTACTTTTTGGATACCAAAAACGCCTAGGAAAAGACCAAAAAACTGATAGTTACCATACAAGACGCCTGACTTGAAAAGTAGTTTTCGTGTCAGAACGGATTGTGACACGAAAACTACCCATATGAAAATTACCAATTTTATAGTTAATTTTCGTGTCACAAAGGAAAACTTTGATACTAACTTTAAACGTTTTGGTCTTCAGCCTACCCTTTTATTAAGATATAAAAAAATACTTTCATCATCTCCAGCCTATATACGTCCCACTGCTGGGCACAGGCCTCCTCTTAGAATGAGAGGGCTTGGGCTATAGTTCTCACGCGGGCCCAATGCTGATTGGGAAATTCACACACACCATGTTTCCTCACAATGTTTTCCTTTACCGAAAAGCTCATGGTAATTTTCATATGTAAAATCGCTTTACCGAATTGAAATAATTTAAAAAACGATTCGGTGTTTCGCGCATTCGGTTTTTAAATATGAATGTGCGGCTGTAAAAATGTTTTCAGCCAGAATTAAAAATTTAGCCTCCACGCCGCATTGCCAAAGTACGGAGCTTGCCTTAAACGCAGTACTACCTGACATTTATTTCGAATATATCGAATAACAAGTGAAAAAAGACATTTAATTTAAAGTAAGTAGGTAAATAAAAATTACATAAATGGAATTAATACAGATCAAACTATTAAATTAAAAACTAAACTAAAACTAATCTTAAAATAAAATAATTAAAAAAGGAGGGGCCCCCGTGGCATAGTTCCACGGACACTGGCAGCATTCCCCCTTTCGACAGCGATTCTAACACGCTGTCCAAGGAAGCTGCCAGCTCTGCGGTCACCCGTCGCGTCTATTAGCCTCTTCGAAATATATTTGAAGAGGCTAATAGTGATAGTGAAAAAATGTAAAGCCGTATCATAAGTGGTATTCCCAAAAAGTTTCAAACCAAAACAAAGTCACTTACGTCACTTCAAGTAAGCAAATTAATCAATTAATTACTTTTTACTCCCTAGAGATTCAATGACCCGTTTTCCTTCCGTTGAAACACGAGAAGTAAAAACTCTTTTTGACAGTAGGTACTTTTATTTTTTTATTTTCAACTATCCTATTAAATCTATCCAGACAGTTTGCCAAGCATGTCTGCAATAAATTGATGCTGGCCATTTGCAGTTTAAGAATCCCATAAAGAAATACTCTAGTTAATTTACTTTCTGGACTCTTCATGCAGAATAGTTCTCAACATTTGAAACTCTGCATATATATTAAGCTTATTTGTTTGGATTAGTATTTGTAGAAAATGTAAACTATAAAAGACTTCATCTGTAGAGTTAGTCTGCTGAAGTATTAAATGTTCTAGTAAAAAACCAAAAGAAATCTTTTTATACTATTTTTTTATTTAACAGTGCGTGCGTCCATGGAGGCCCTAAAGGTTGCTTGTCACTAATTATTATGGACGGACAAAAGTACTTTCTTAATCATGACATCTCATGAGACAAAATAAAAAAGCAATTAGCTTCAAATTAAATTAGGGACTTGCCGGTATTTTTCATTTCCTTGGATTGCGCTTGGGCAAGGTAAAGCGTTTAAAAGCCAGGTAGACGGCAAGTTATCAAATTAACGTAATTGGAGCAATCTGTTTCCCGGCTCACTCGTTGCATGGCGGGTGATTAAAATATTGGCAGGCTGGATTTCGTTCCTGGATATCGGCTATTTTAATCTCTTTGAAATATTGTAGATTTGTGGTCTGACGAACCATTATTACTGAAAGGACCATTGTTTCACTTTTTATTTTGAGCAAGAACTTTTTCCACGTATGATTTAAAAGTAAGTGTCACTTCAAAATTATAGAGCCAGAGTGTGAAATTGCCAATCAAATAGAACATTGCATAATTTTAAGATTGAATTTAAATAAAACAAGATGCAAAGTTTAATTGCCGATCTATCCAATGGCAATGTAGAGATTGTATTTAAGTAACCAATAAGTTAAAAAGGCATAATTTAATGGACCAATTAGGAGGCCATAATAATTCTAATAGAATGGCGAATAGGTACTCCAAAATAAAACACAGGAACAATACACTTTAAAGTTTAAATATTGATATCCCTACTGCTGGGCACAGACCTTTATATGTATAGCAATTAGACAGTGGAGATAGATACCACGTGGACTCGATGTGGATTGGAAGTTTCAGATACATCATTCAATACCTGGGTCCTTACCATGACGTCTTAAAGCGATTCAATTCCGATTCAGTTTAGGTTCGCTCGCTGTCAGATCCATACTAAAAATGACAGCTAAAACCTGAACTGAGTCGGAATTGAATCGCATTAAGACGTCATGGTAAGGCCCCGGATGTCTGATTTCTGGTTTCGGTTTCTACCGGATTTGAATGGGTCCGGGCTCTAGTATTATGAGATCCTTGGCGACAAAATCGACGTTAAACCCGTAAAGCTAATATAATCAACGAAACTTTTTTATTTCGTGAAACAATAAGAGACGTTTGTGTACCTAGGGAGAAATAGTACATTTTTCTAACTCTTAATTCTTCCACCCCTGTGGTATAACAAATTCTGATTAAAGCCCCTCCGTAGCGATATCCCACTTTGTACAAAATTAAATTTGCGGTTCATCGCTTGCGTTGGCGTGGTAAGTGTTGCAAAGATTAATTAATATAGACCTAGTAAAATATTCTATAAGCCGTGGGCTGTATGGTGACTCGGCTATTCCCCGATAGATGGCGTTGCAGGTAGTTCTGTGTCGAGATGATGAAAGAAAATACTATATTACAGCAGACTGCCAGTATTTTGGTATTACTACGAATAGTGTGGAGTCTAACATGAGGACTTCGTTTAAAAGAATGTATTTGAATACCTATATATTATAATTATCTCGCGAGCTTAAAAAAGTATCACATCAAAAAGATTACTACAATGAGACAATATACAAGGACATGTCTAATTTATCTTCAACAAGCATCATTTCCGTCACCCGTCTCACCTTAGCTCTCTGCCGACGTCAAGTTTCACAAAACAAAATTAACACTGAATGTATAATTTTGGTAAACCTTTTGTTTAAGTAATGTAAGTTATGAACTTACTTTTGTTTTGATACTTAAGTACTCTCCCCTGAAGTTACATAATACATTGCTTCATCGTAATTTCAAGTGTTTGGTAGAATGTTCAATAGTTCAAAGTGTTTACATCGCACTGTTGGGCACTGGATATTAATGAAGGATTGAGAAACTTGAAATGTTTACCTAACTAATATACTCATTCCCAGTTAAACCACTTACTTAATGTACCATCAATTAGCAAAATCAAGTATGTAACGTAACTAATTCTTTTAATGCAATGCCTAATTTTGTATATATTAAAAGCAGTACCTACAAATATTAATGAATGAGTGAATAATAATTATTTGTGTGTATTAAAGAGTGTAAACTAAATGAAATCGAAAGTGGCGCACTTGAACTACCACATGTTAACAATTAACAACATGGCAACAATTCAGTATATAAGTTTCGTTTCTTATTATTGATTTCAGGTTCTGCTAAACTCGTGGCGATGCGGCTCTCCACATTGAAGAATTCGGACTTTATGGCGATTACAATTATTAAAATGTCAGACCAACATTAAGCCTGGAACTTTTACCATCAGCGTCACTAATTTACGCCTCAACAGTTCATCGTATTGACAAAAAAAAACATTTACCTCGATACTCCGCTACTTCAGGCGGAGTAGCAAGGTAAATATTTTTTGTTAATCGAAATGGACCTCCGCAAAGTAACGCCTGATTCAACAAAATGTTCATCACATCGCCAAAACATTGCCCAGTTCCATCCAGGAAAAGATAATCAATTACAGTCACAGTCATCTATCATAAAAAACTCGATAGGTGACAATCCGTCTCTGTCGCCGGCTCACACGAGAAGTCAAAGTAACTTGGTACAAATGACGTCACAACAATAAAATTATAATTACAAACATCCATAAACCTGAAGCCTGTTGGCTTCAGATAAACAGAAATTCCTTTCACGTGTTTAAGAGTAATGGTTTCCATAAATAGGTACATACAACACGTAATTACTTCATAAGTAATTATGCAAAGAGAATAAGGAGTGTCAAAGCATAAGAGCCCGTTCTATGTTTTTGACTCTCCTTTTAAGTAGTTGAGAACTTGGGAAGTTCATAATGGTTTCACATAATTGGCAATTTGACGATTTTTTTATGCTGTTTTTTAGATTCAGGCAACAACAAGTTAAGTATATTATTTTTTCGGAATAAAAACTATCCTATATCCTTCCCCGGGACTCAAACTATCTCTGTCTATTTATCTAATCAGCCCACATCCATCCACTGCTGAGTAAAGGCTTCTTCATTTTCACGCCACTTTGCCCGGTCCTGTGCCAGTCTCATCCACAGTTTTCCAGTCGAATACCAGATGTCATCTGACCAACGGACTGGTGGATTTCATTAAAGTCGGTTCAGTGGTTTAAGTGTGAAAGCGTAGCAGACAGACAGACAGACAGATTTACCTATGTTCATCTCTGACAATACGGTTACCGTCGAATGATGTATTAGCTACAAAATGATGTGTAAGCTATTATGGAATGAGACAATAAGCTTATTTGATTGTCTTTAATGCTTTCTAACATTCTGGTCCCATACACATTGAACACAACTTATTCTAATCTAATCTATTCTTAACTGTCATTAACAACAAACTTTCGTTTATTAGTTCTACATAATGATAAATTCTTAAAGCTAACTTAATATCTATCATAGTCTGTTAAAAAGACAAAAATTATGAAAGTTTTACGTTTTTATGTGCAGTTGTTGGAAACTCATTTTAATGATATAAATTAAATTTATGCATGATTAATATTTTTTACAACCTAGTTATATAATGAGACGAATACTTTGATAGGACTTGATTTGAACTAAAATCAAAACGAAACAGGTTGTCAGAGCTAAACGAAATATAAAATGTCCTCAATATGTTCTGGAAATTCATATTCACTGAACGAGAATAAGCCAATAGAAATTTACACCGACGGCGTTAAATAATGTCAGTAACAGCATATTCTGACAACTGATACGAAAAGACTGACAAGAGAAATCATGCATACAAAGCAGTTACCTTCAAACATTCTTCCAACAGATACATTCAACTTATATCCTGGTTTAAACCTAATTCTTAAAAGTCAAGGAACATTATTCTGGTAGTTATAGATTGCGGGGCTATTAAGTTGGTTCGACGGGCTGGATCGTTGAAGCTCCGCAGTGTATTGCTACTTGGGTCATTATACTCGTCGTGTGAAAACCCCACACCGTATAAACGAGAGTTTCATAATAATGTAAACACGTTACAAACCCTGGTAATGTGTAAAGCTGTTTACTTGAAATGTCGGTACATTTTGTCCCGAGACTCGATTATAATAAAAGCAAACGCTTAGGACTAACGATATTTAACGCGAAAACCGCAAAAATGCACGAACGAAAATATTATTACGTTTTATTTCGGTACAAATTGGAAAAAGCACTTGAATTGTCTTTTAAATTGTGGTATTTGTTCTATCTATGTATATTTTGGAACATGTAACTGAAATACAGCGACTATCTAATGCATACTAAGCTTACTATTTCGAGATGTACCAAGTTAACGACGTAGTAGTGTAACGATTTTGGTTATACATAAAAGCTACCCACACATTCGAGAACATCCTCACGCTTTGTCATATTATTTTCTGAAACGTAATACATATGTACAAATATAAAAGTATAATATCCTGCCGACCTTCTATTTATCGACTTGGCTGCGGCCACAAAAAATGTTTTTTAAATTTCATTCTTCTGAATGATTGAATTTTTTAATCCCGCCAAATTATACGTTCGGTGTTTTAGGCGAAATTAAACTGTTTTCGCCCTGATATATGTTCCAAGTTTCGACACAACGCGATTAATGTTTTGTAATTTGTTTACATACAGAAAACAATGTTTTGTGAAAGGGTTTATGATGATTTACTTTTTTCCGTGTCTGCTGTATTCGATGCGCAAATTAACGTTTGCTTCTTTTCTAGATGTTGTTTTTTATACGCGGTATTTACAAATATAAACCGGGAAAAGGCCCATTGGACGCGTCGTTAATGCTGTCCTTCCAAGTAAGACATTGACACGTACCAAAACGTCAACAACCAGGCTCGCTAGCAAGAATCCCTTTTGCGCCCTTAAAAAGAAATGTGTCCGTAATTAACATTAAAACTAGGAGTAAACCCGCTTTATGTGCAAGAAGGGCGCGATAACTTCGCTATTTATATACACTATTTATCCACAATGGCCCCGGAGGAATCTTTTTATGTGCCCTTTCTTTTGTTTTCTTGTTATATCAAATTCATTGGAATGACCCTACGCATTTGACATCACCAAAGTTCAAGTTACAGGTTACTAATGTTATAATTTGCTTGAATTTCATACGCCATAATGTAATGTTTGTCAACGACCGTTTGCCATTACTCTTTTATTCCTAAACCATAATTTTTACAAGATTTTAAATTAGTAATTCTGTAGAATGTTATAGGTTAGGTTAGCTTTATGACAATCCTGAGTAATCAACGTTTTAGGAGGAAAAAGCGTTATGGCAAATGATTACGACAAATAATACATTTATGGCATATGAGACTATGGAAAACGATGTGAACCTGTAAGATATTTGTACATTAGTGAACATGACTGATCGATTCATAGATTATAATGATAATAGTTGATCAAAGTCTGCGTTAGCATCAAAGGCTTTGACTGGTCATTATCATAAAATATTCAAAGCCAATGCCAAGGAAGCCAACATCTTCAAATACGTTTGCAGTTGAAGTGAACATTTGCCCTGACGTTAATTGATTGCGGAAAAATGACCGTCATTTAGCCATTAAGATATCCTGAAATCTGTCGGTCATCATGCTTTTTATGCGAAGGGCATTGAACTCTTTTAAATGAAAGATAAAAATGACACGCGCAAGCTTAACGGATTTTTGAAACAGAATGATGTAGATTTAAACATAGGAGGGCCTTATGATTTTTTTTTGTTACTTTTCAAAGTAGAACTGACATACATACATAAATCACGTCTTTATCCCTTACAGGGTAGACAGAGCCTTTTTTTTTTAACGTGTGGAAAATGCGCCTTATGCATCTCCGCGCTCGGGGCAGCACGAACGGAGGTATGACGGGCTCTCCAGCTCGCCGCTGCCTTCCCTATGGAAGGAGGGGAGAGGCCTACCGTCTAAAAACACACACGTTCCCTCCAGGCCTTGAACTGCGGGCGTTGCGGGCGCACTAAGGTGACCACCGCAACGGGTAGACAGAGCCTAAGGTAATAAAACCTGGCCACGTTTGGCATGATTGTGAGCGATAGATGGAAAGGGGAATCAAAAATAGTGATGGGTTGCAAGCCGCACCGCCTATAGCATGATTCCTAAGATTTTCGCCCATTCTCTCGATGGGCTTTTACCATCTGCGCGGGAAGAGAATCAACTGGTACATTCTATGTTTTTCCTTTGCTCCTAGAACAGCATGGAAGTTCAGCATCGGCCAGCATCAAAGTAGAACTTACATTTAAAAAAGTGAAATTTTAGATAATTCCATTATTGATATCACTGTCGTAATATTACCGTTAAAAAAAACAGAAGATTAAGTGATTGAGACATGAGAATCAACCAATCGAATTATTAGTTGACATCTACGTCAATAAGTTGCTTCTAATGAATCGCGACTTGAGCCTTCAGATCTGTTAGTATGTTGGGTAATAAAGTTGCACGAAGTTAATACGTACAGAAAAATGGGATCTCATCACAAAACGCTCGTATATTTTTAAGAGGAAATTACGGGGGAAACAAATATTAGTTTTATTCCCCTGAGCTGGCTTTGTTATTATGTAGTTATTACTAAGTCTCAATACACCTGGTACAGTGCTTCTGATATGTGAAAGTAGGTTTGTGCTGAAATTACAGCGATGGAAATTAATTTTCACCTCACTTGCTCGAAAAGGCTGACTTTCTCCTTCAAAATCTGCGTGGAAAAGTGCTTTTTCCCCGCTTGCGTGGAAAAGGTTTTTGAAATTCGAACGTGACGATGACCACCATTGCCCACCTACTCATATACTCAGAAATTAGAACTTTGAACTTCGTATGTTATCGTCTCGCTTATACGAATAGTACTTAATTAGGTGAATGAGAAGGACGGAATAATACGAACTTCAAATGTCGAACTTGTTATCAGACCCCTAACTTTTTCATCCGATAAAAAAACATAATGTCACGTTCAGAAACGCGATCCGGTATCCATTATTAATTTATTTTAAAATCCGTTACTTCCTAAGTTATTTTCAAGATTTGCTAACTTTCGTTGCTAAAAGAAAGAACGATATTGGTTTTTATTAATTATTTTAATTTGTGGTTGACCACAAAAATAGCAACCAAGCAGGAAAAAACAGATATTATGATGCAAATTCAGAACGCGCCCCATTTTTTTTAATTCAGTCTAAGTTTTTAGAGATTGCTCGTCGGGAAACCGAAAAGTTGACCAAAATTGTTGTTTGGTTTATGATAATACACAAGAAATTAATGTGTGATAGAACAATCAGAAAAAATAGTTTTACTTATTAGACTATTAGACTAGGCTGTATGGGCTTAGATCCTTTTACCTTTCTTATTTAGAAGAAAAAAAATAAAAAAACTGATTTACTATTAGACTGTTTTTCTTTCATCCAGCATTTTTCTCGCTGTAGTGAGGTGAAAAATTGTGTGTTTCGCTCGGCAGCAAAGTTGTTTAGTATCTCGTGCCTTGAAACCCTCGCGACGCTCAGGATTCTTCTTTTGAACCACTCGCTTCGCTCGTGGTTCAATCATAGAATCCTTCGCTTGCTCGGGTTTCAATTCAGGCACTCGCGCCAAACAAACACTTTGCAGCCTTGCATAACAAATAACTATTAATAAAGTGATAGTTAATTACTTCCATACTGGTCTGGGAGCAAAGGAAAAACATAGAATGTACCAGTTGCTTCTTGTCTCGCGCAGATGGTAAAAGCCCATCGAGGGAATGGGGGAGTCTTAGGAATCATGTTATAGGCGATGCGGCTAGCAACCCATCACTATTTTGATTCCCCTTTCCACCTATACGCCTACAATCATGCTAAACGTGGCCTTTAGGTCTTGTTACCTCAGGCTCTGTCTACCCCGTAAGGGATATAGACGTGATTTGTGTGTGTACACACACACACACACGTGTGTGTGTGTTAATTAGGCCCCAAACTACTAAATGAATATCTGAAGTCTCGTCAACCTTTTGGAGGTTACACTGGAAGAGGTTCAGTTTAGGAGATAAGTTTGTCAGCATACATCATTTTCGTTTTGTATTACCTGATAATTATGTCTTTAACGCACAACAGATTAGTGAGATAAATAAAAAAGTTAAAGAAACAAAATTCTGCTAAACAATAGGAATAACAAAACTTTTAAAATAACTAGATAAATGATACCCTAAAACATAGGTTACTTTTTGTCCCGGAAAATTGCATAGTTAACGCGGAATAGCGATAAACATGGCAAATGCTGATTCTACGCGGACGAAGTCACGGGCATAAGCTAGTTTAAAATAAAGAGAAGTCATTGTATCAATAGGACAGAGTCATAGTTAATCCTACTAATATTATAAATGTGAAAGTTTGTGAGTATGGATGTTTGGATGTTTGTTACTCTTTCAAGCCAGAACGGCAGGACAGATCTGGATGAAATTTGGAATATACATAGATTATCGTCTGGAATAACACATAGGCTACTTTTTATCCCGAAAAATTGCGTAATTCCTGCGGGATAGCGATAAACGAATTCTATGCAGACGAAGTTGCGGGCAACATCTAGTTGTACAAGATAGACACGAAAAAAATGTACATAATTTCCAACGGCAAAATTTAACACGCTCGAAAAGTTTCATTTCCGCGTACTAGGTGATCCCAAACTGTGAATCCCCATAGAAATCTGTTGCTGCAAAACCTCACGAGTCAGGTAAATCAACGCGTACCTTCGAAATATTGGAAATACAGTCCCTGCGGCATGAGAATTGTGAGCTATGCGAAAGGTATTCAAATTGAAAGGGGTCAGAATGATTCAGTTAGACCTTTGGATCAGGAGTTAAATTTATCAGTGGAATGGGTCACGGATTTAAATTTTTAAAGCAATCGATTGTTCATTTTGAAACACTACTAAAGTTGGAATAAATCTTGAGACCAATGAAAATTTAAGGATGAATTTGACACTTGTCATTTTTACACTAACTTATGTACAATTGTGTGAATACTGTACAGAAGTCATGTGCCCTAGTTTAACCTCCAATTTAAACACATCTGCTTAGTTTTACTTTCCTTATAAAATCCACTACAACATTAGGAACTATGAACAATTTAACGGTAAAAATGAACAAAAACGTATCTCTTTGAAAACCTAAAAAGTAAAATTTGTATTGTAGTTACGTTAGTGAAAATTATAAATTCTTGAACGTTCTTATACGTACTTAAAACGAGTTATTCAAATATACACGTGTCCTTTAAAAATATTCGTATAAAAGAGGAAAGAAAATTGGAATTGACGAAGTGGTGCGAGATATGGCTAAAATGACGGGGAACGGCGACGTATTTAAGAAAATTGTGATATATCCTTTCAACGTATGAAAATTACAATATTTTTTATCGCAGAAAAAATGTGGCGAAATGGAATTATTGTGTAAAAGAGATTAGTCGTACGATGTACGATGTTTTACTAAGAAAACGGAAATGTTATGATTGTTTTTTTTTTATTCCATGTCGGTGGCAAGAGCACGGTCCGCCTGAAGGTAAGAGGGTACCATAGCCTACGGACGCTTACAAGTCCAAGAAACTAGCATGCGTGTTGTCAACCCTTTAAAAAATGTAACACTCCTTTTTTAAAGAACCTCATGCTATAGTCGCCTAGGGAAACATTGGCTAAGAGTTCATTCCACAGCGGGAGGGTTACGCCGTGCTTGACCCATTTAGTTTCTAAGGTGCTGATGGTGATTGGAGCACAGCCACCATCAGAGAGCCCAGTGTTAGTATGCAAAAAATGTCTGGAACGCGGCCACGTAAACTTTCTAATTATTATGGAATAATTTACAGCGCCACTCGCGGATCGAAATGGCAACAAACTATTTCATAGCATTTGACATTTTAAGACAAACGCGTTCGAGACGTCTTTTGTGACCGAAAATATACACTTAACTTTGATCGGTGCTAATCCCTCACTGAACGAAACTTGACCGCATCGGCAATCGTACATAGGTACCTAGCTTCAATGTATCTGATCGCCACTGTAGCATATACTATAGCTTTTTTGCTGATTGTTATGTTTTCTAAAAATTAAACCTAAAAATTAAAGCTAGATCGATTTATACCCCCGAAACCCCCTGCATACTACACTTCATGAAAATCGTAGAAGCCGTTTCCGAGATTCAAATTATATATATAACTAGCTTCTGCCCGCGACTTCGTCTGCGAAGAATTATACATAAAAACCTTCCTCTTGATTCACTCTATCTATTCAAAAACCGCATCAAAATCCGTTGTGTAGTTTTGAAGATATAAGCATACATAGGGACAGAGGAAGCGACTTTATTTTATACTATGTAGTGATAGTGATAGTGACGATACATATTTACAAGAGTCACTCGTTTAAGGGTAGATAGATTATATTTCAATCTGAGCACTTCAAGTGAGAGAAATGAGGTTCAGCCAAACAAACCTCGCAAGTTACTCATATTTTATTTCTAAACTGTCTCATTTATAAAACTTTGACCATGTTCTACTCTTTCCTGAGATTGGTACTGCACTTACCTATGTCTGCAACAAACAGACAACCATAGATAAATTCAATGGTTTCAATTTACTAAAGTTTTCAATTGTTTTAGCTTTTCAATAAAATAACAAAGCCAACAAGAGGTTAACAAAAGAAAATCATTTCCAAGAAGGAGGCAGTATTTGACCTAGTTAACAACTAAAATATACCCCGTGTCCGGGTCAAAAAAATATTACAATGACAACTCATAGTACCTAAATTTTATTTTTTCGCCAAATTACACATTAAATATTTACTTCGACAAAAAACAAACTTTGTAATAAGTATACCTATACGCCCACAAACATGCTAAACGTGCCCTTTAGGTATTGTTACGCTAAGGGATGGAGACGTGATTTATGTATGTATGTATGTATTTTCAATTATAGTATATTGCAAACTCAGTAAGGCTTTTTATTCCTAAGAAAGTAAATAAAAGCGTTTGATGTACTAAGAAAAGCTGGCATTAAATTAATACTATAAATACCTCAACCTTCATAAACTTATTCACCTCACATTGAAAAACAAATAAGCAGCCTTACAAAAATAACAATATAAAAAAGTGCCAAGTAAAAAAACGTATCAAGTAATACAACATTACTTACGATACGTACATGACTTCATTATGAGAACAAAATGTTAAGATGGTAATAACACCGAAAATTTCGTTGCTTGTTCGTTTTTTGGATACAACTTATTTTCAGGAAGGTAACCTTTGAATATGACTTACTAGAAGAAAATGTAATAACTGTGCCTATGATTTATAGTTACATTATTACAAAAGTATTTGGGCAACATAAAACAGGGTGTCCAAAATATGATGTATCATTTTAGTAAGTGATACAACGCACCTTTTCCAAATTTAAGAAGTATTTTTCTTTTCAATATTATTTTAAAAATTTGCTGTTCGCGTTCATCAATTGCCAGCGTTTCGAACTTTGCTCTCTTTTATTATGTCTCTGTGTTCTATAATGAAAAACCTATGGTATAGTCAGCTTAAATGTTTTAACAAAATTGACATTACCATAATGAATTAAGTGCGTTATTTGGAATATTCGCGAACGTCATCGCACGTGTTGCAAGCAGCGTGACGGCGGATGTCAACTTCATGCACGAGTCCTGTCTATGATGACCTGTGCAGGTATTTCGCTGTCGCAGATTTCGTCACAAAATTATTTGTATTAACACTGGCCGGTTGGATAAAGCTGGCAGAAAAAATACGACCTTCAAAAAATAAGGTTTTTTTTTCAAAAATCGAATCCTTTATTTTGCTGTTTCATAAAGAAACAAAATGAAGATATATTTTCTTGTACACCAATGTTCTAAATTTGAAAACTTGTATTAATCTAAGTGCAGACACGTATTTTTTACATACTCATTTGACAAGACATGTTGACGAAGCCAATGTTTAAATCTTAAGTGTCAAGATCTAAATGCTTAAAATAAAGTGACTGTGAAACTCGACTCCGAAATTCTAATATACCTTTATTAACACAAATTAAGTGTTAAACAAGTGCAATTACGACATCGTTGCGCCTGCTACTTAGAACTAAGAGCTCCTCAATTCATTCAAATAAAAGGATCAAGTGTGCATCGCATCACATTTCTCTAACGAACTGTGATCTTTCAATTGGAATTCCAATTTTAAAATCACAGGGCCGTTTAAAACGCCATTTTAAGGTCCAATTACAGTCTCAGAACAGATCGTGTTAAGTAAGACCAGGGTAAATGCTTTTGTAGTTGCCCTTTTGTGTCGAGAACCTATGGAATGTGGCGAAAATATCTAACAAATACCTTTAGAAAGGACGGTTAACCTTATAATAGCATACCATTATCTACAAAGGCTCAGAAGTCAGTAATTACAGACCTCTAGCTAATTTTGCTTTCGTCGTGTCTGCTGAAGATAATGTCACGTAAAATAATATTTTGGTGGTATTTCTATTCTTTCTTTGTACTTCTTTTACGTGTACAGTAAAGCACAAAATAAAAAACAAATAACTGAACGTGACGAATGTATACGTACGGGTAATATTTTATCTGATCCAGATAACTGATAGATTTTGACAAACAGAGCTGGATATTTAGAAGGTAATTATTTAAAAAAAAAAATATTCGTTTTTTTACCAAGTGATCATGAATAAATGGTAGCTGTTTCATTATCAATTTTCAGAACCAAACTCCGTTTGACCATGCTTTTATTTTTAACTGTCATAAGTACCTAATCTACGTGAACTGCTATAATACCTAAAATGATGTTGCTAGCTAAAAAAATATCTTTATTGTTATAAGCAAAACTAAATTCAAGCTAATTTAGCCACTTGTAATCTAAAAGTTAGAAAGTACAACAAAAGTTTTATTTTCAAGCCTAGCATAGCTGTCTTGAGCGTCTTTACAAGGGTATTTACTGCAAAGTTGATAAAATCACGAAGAGAAGTCAGTTGAATATATTTAAATATAATTTGTGAATATATCATTTTAACACTGCAACGGCAAAGCGCTAATTAGCACAATTTGCATAAATCCTGCAAATTAAGACAATATCAGACTTAAGTTTAAATTTCAAAGGCTAATTATAAACTTAAGACAATTTAAAGGTACATAATTGTGAGCAATGTTTTAAGCTATATCTTGGATTGTTATTGGTCATTTGTAATATTTTCAGTATACCATTAAACGCTGCAGACAATAAATAAATCGTGGAACCTATTTTCAAAAATCTAAATCACATTTTCAGAAAATATCTACGCCACGAAATTTTTAAAATCGTCAGTAAAGTCAGAAAACAAAATTAACGTTGCTTTTGTAGCAAAATCAAGCGGAACGTGCATTGTGCTAGATTCAATTCAAACACAAAATGTACCTATTGTTTTCTAAATCAATTGTCAAATGATCGGAGAAGTGCATTTTTAGGGTTCCGTTTAGGGTGCAAATATTTTTTTTTTCTAATGCTCTGCCCGTACATTTGTCACAAATCTGTATCTTTTGAAAATCTGCCCTATTCTAAAACTGTGACTTTATAGCATTTTTCTACAGATTTTGTCTAACGATAATATTTTCGATTATGTTTGATGTTTCTATACTCGTACATTGATAGACGTTCAAAACTGAATTGCATCAAGGGTGGGGCTATATTTTGAATCATAAATTTCAATGAAAACGCGTGTTCAATCGTTGAACTAACCACCTAATAAAATATTCCGGGAACATTTTGCGAGACCTTATTCGCATACCTACCTAGTATAAAACAGTATCAACTCAAAATAATACACTATTTTATTTTGAGTTGATATTCTTATGTACCTACTATTTTACATTATGGATGAAAGTAATTGTCCTATTACTTATTTCCTACCTTGTAACAGAAACTGATTCGGAAATTCAACAACAGTGCTCCAAATTTATCTGACCCGGAGTTCCACGCTGGAATTAAGCCACAACCATATCAATGTCATTGTAGCAACACTATATTCAACAGCTACGCTAACAGATAACTTTGTGGCACTGTATATTACAACTATAAAGCATAAAGCAATCAACTTTAGGCAAATTAAAAGTTTTATGAACCCTCTACGCTTTATTCGAGTAAATGAAAAATCATCATTTTGGAAAAGAGCTACTCTTCAAACTACTGGACCGATTTTTACCAAACATAGCTAAGAACTACCGCAAGGAAACTGGCTTTCGAATGAATAAAACCGCATCGTTCCAACCGTTTGAGAGCTACGATGCCACAGCCGAATAAACACACACACAGACATCGACGTAAAACTTTTTGTGTCGGGGGTTAAAAATGGCAAATAGCATCATTCTTCAAGGTTTTTGCACCAAACAATTTCCGGCACGTAATTGTCACATTTGACAACTGCTTTGAACTTTACAGAACGCTGAATCTTAGACGCATTAAAGTATGAAAAGACGTCATTTAGAATACCATCTAAATAATTCTGTAACTTGCGTGCGTTTTGACTTGTTTTATTTCACGGTTATTCAAATACGAAGAATGTATGGTAATGATAATTTGTCAACTTGTTTTATACACGACGAAGCATAACGAATGTGTTTAGATGTCTAATTATAATAAGCGCCGACCTACATTTACAGTCACGCTGAAAAATAGCTGAAGCCTTTAGTACTTTATCGCAGAAAACATAAAGACATATTTATAAGTTAGTGGCAGTGACAGAGAACTAATGGATGGAGTTAATTTTGAGCTTGGATGTAATGCCCGCCCCCCCCCCCCCCTTTACCAACTCGTCAGTTGTCGGTGACAACAAATTCTAAATGCAATGCGTTTTCAATATGTAGCCAACCGGCGTAGATTCCCGTCGAGTTCGTAATGTAAAGCGAATTGTCACGTCACTGACAATGGTGTTGGTGAAATAGAAAAAGAAAGAAAGAAAGAAAACATTTATTCGTGATATATGTATAGTGACTGGATTACAAAAACAAAAAGAGTGAAAAAAAAAAAACAAAGAAATCAGTACATACATCACGAAATGGTCCCATCTCAGCATAATGCTGGCCTTGCAGCCAGCGCTGGTCTTCCGATGGTCGACCATCAAGTGCTAACTAAGCACATATTAAAAAATACATACGTATATTAAAAATGTAAAACCGGCATTATAACCTTTAGCCTGGCTGCATGGGCAATAATTCCTTTACTCATCCCACAAGGGATGAATTTTAAACGAGTAAAAAAAATGACAATAGGGCTAGAGGATTGCTGGTACGTTACTAGCCTAGATGAAGATGGCTTACCACTAAGCTTGCTACTATATGTGTAGCCTTAACATACATAACTTAACTGCCTATCTGCATGAGCCTCAGTTTGCAGAGTTTTGATAGGGGACTACAGCATAGAATATTAATTAGGTACTTATTAAGTTCTGATCCTTGTTATCACTTAGTACTGGGTCACTTAGGGAAAACCTATATTCAAAGTTAGGAATTAAATATATAGGCCACGTTACATAGGTGAGATATTATTAGTATTTACGACCCGTCGACCGGATAGCCTAATCGTTAGAAAAGCTTCGGGTCCCGGGTTCAATCCTCGGGCGGGGCAGATATTACGCGTCAACACATTTAAAGGATCTACTTGAGTACAAGTAGTGTGATCGTAGGATATGTGGCGTGATCCTGTGGTACATTTGGCATAAATGTTAACTTATTATTTTTTCTTTTTTTTAATGCATAACCAGAATCCAAAACTTTGCAGGGGTGTTCAGACCGACTAACTCGGGATATATTTGACACCCGGTATAATAACAAAAACCTATTTGTAGCTTGTCATAAGTAAAGAAAAGTTCAATAAAAACACATAAAGAGGCAGAGCTACATAACAAGGTGTTATTTATAGTGACTTTTCACTGTGAGCAATATTCTATTGTTATCAATAACGTTCACGTTTGTGGAATTGTAAACCCTTTCGCAAAAAAAACAGGCACCCAATACTTTTCATGCCACGAAGAAAAACAGTTGTTTCAACCAGAGTACACTCGATATTTTTATTTCATTTTATTGTTTTTAACTTTAACTTTTTTTGTTTTTTTTTTTTTAGTCAATGGAAGTTACCTTTTTTTTGTCGCAATGAGTAATTAAAACAAAAGAAACCGTTTTTTGCGAGGGGGTTAAAATAGCTTCATGAAAAAAGGTTTACAATCGCTGCTTCGAGATTCGAATGTTATCCTGAATGGACATAGTTAAATATATTTTTTTCTACTAAAGTCTGAGACTAAAGACAACAAGATAGCCTGGGTATTCCTTGTCCCGTCGCAAAGCCCCGGATCGCCGGAAATTTCAGGGTAAGCCGCATAAGTAATTGTAATTTTGGTTTGATTGCCGCGTAATAATTCGCGACGAACCACACCGTGCCACAATATTCATGCATAGGATTAAGTTATTATAACTAAATTATCCTTTAATTGGATTAAATTACAGTAATTTGCGGAATAGTTATGAAGTTACGTTATTTATAGATCTGGTAAAGCATAATTAAGATCGGATCATCATCGGCATCTCACGTTTCTAAATGTCCGACGAATGGGAATGAATAAATGTCTTCATTCTTTCTTTCTAAGCACAGGCCAAAGGGATAGGATATTATCATTAAAATATCACTTACGTATTTTGTAAGTAACTCTCAATAAACTGCAATGTGGCATTATGTGAAATACATTTTAGATAAGGCTTTTTTCAATTTGCTTAGATTTTTCGCAGTACTGAATATTTATAATAAAATATTATTTACTGTATAGAACAAAATAATTGAAGCACTAAGTTTTTATGGGGATATTTAATAATGGTTTTAAGTTACTGTTAGCATATAAACTTGGAGGGTAAGTAAGTACAGTCTTAATGAGAGCAGTTGGCGAACTCTGTGAAAGTTGACAGCATAAAGTTGGGATCATTTCTATATGATCCGGATAAAACCACTTTAATTAAGGTAAAACCTTTTTTTTTTTTTACTGAGGCAGGGACTTATTAAAACAACATTTAAATAGAGATTGAGCTGAGATGGAACCCTATTCTACGACCTAACATGATGCGTGTAAAGTAATACAGGTTGTTATGAATGCTGAATTTTTGCACTTGTCTGAGAATATAATATTTTTCTTTAATTTACTTAGAACATGTAAAAAATACTTTTTTTTTGCGAATTGGGCCATATTTGAATCAAACCCTTATAAATTGTTCTGCTAAAGCTGTTTTTTAAATAAACACGCGCAGTAAGTCGTAACTAACATCGTAATAAGTTAAATCACAATATTTTTCGAAAGCAAATTTGTACCTGTTGAACTTATTTCTCGACTTATTTAAACGACTCAAGATAATGAAAAGAAACCTTTTTATATCAATGAATTTCACGGGTACTTTTTCTTTATCAAAAAAGTTTTAAGCACAATAACTTAATAAAATTCTAATACAAACTTTGTCACCGGCTTAACCTCCCAACTCTTTATAATAGAGGTAATAACTTTGCCCGTTGCAAAAAAGGAATCCCGCTAAATACTTTCGTAATCACTTACTAACGTAAACTTCGAGAAACTTTTTTGATCAAACTTTTTCATCACCAAAAAAAACTGTCACAGTTTTTTCCAAAAATGACGTACACCCTGGTCACTTTTTCGAAAAAAAAATTGGACTTACCTGACTATGTTGGTGGGATAGCTTGAACGTCGACCACGAACAGAAGGCAACAAGTGTTGTGCTCCCGCCGCCCAAGCCTTATATAGGGGCTGGCGCCGCCCATCGCCCGGTGGGCGGCGTTCGCACTAACACACTTTGCACTTCAATTTGACAAATCAAAATTATGTGATATTCAATTTTGGTTTGGTTTTTAAGTCGGCCATTTGATGCGTAATAGGTTTAAGTCATTTTAGTCAAATTCATCGATTTTTTTCATTTCAGTACCAATCTACTGATTGTTTTGTGATTTTTAAGAACTGCCAAAAAAATAGGACTCAAAAAGTTTTCTTAAAAAAAAAACTTATCGAACACAGCTTTGCTGCGGGTTAGCAATGTCATCAGCATTTAGCAATAATAGTAATTTGTGGTAGTGTATACAAGGGGCTCTCGTGGTTTAAAAGTAAAGTTTTCGAAGCTAAATTTAGCTGCCTAAAGTACTGTATCACTAGAACTTTCACAAATTCGTAAATTAAAATACCTTTTCTTACTTTGCTCGTATCCTTAAATCCAAAAAGGCAATTTGTATTAACGTTATCAATCAATGGCTTTCCACAAAACATCATAATTCAGCAGGAAAATTGCGGGATGTAGTTTTGACCTGATTTGTCGCTTCTCGCGCAAAAGACTGAGTCCCCTCTTTTGCTATGATACTAATACAAAATCCTACAAATAAGACGCGAAAGATTGTGTCTTTGCATAACTGGTTTAATAATTTGAAAGTATGCGCTTAGTCCAATTGTCTTTTGGTCTGATGTCTCTTCAGTGTGTAGTACCCTTTAGTTATCTCGATTAAAGAAAAACCTGTAATGACCACCATTTTTCTAAGGCTATATGAGGGAATGCTGAAGCATTACGATTTTGTAACTGGCCTACAAAAAGTTTTTTTATTGTTATACTTTTTTATTCTTTTAAGAATAAACAACAGTAGTTCTCACTTTTTACTCGCTTCATCATATCGTTTCAGTACTCAGTTAGTTGTAAAATAAACCCTAGTTTAACTATCTTATGCTAATGTAACGAAGGTACCTATCTAATTATCTCACGAAGGTACGTACCTACATACATAATTAAAAAGGTCAAACGACGTCAAATGTAAAAACATTTTTTTGACAAAACAAATCATTTTTAAAACAGGCTGGATTTGTCGACTATACTCGCGTTGTCATCCATTCTACATAATAGATGTACTCGTATACTACACATACATAATACATGTAAACTGTGGGAGTAAACTAAGGTAAAAACGGTTTATTGACTAACAAACATTTACAGAATTGTTATCAAGTCATAGTTACCCAATTTAAATATGTAAAGGAAACAAATAAAGAAAATATCAGGCGAACAATAAACTAGGCTAGTCCTGTATCTTGGGGTTCAGAAGAAACCAAAATATAGTTATAGCTAGCTACATACATGGCAAGTTAAACTAAAATACTTGTAGTAAAACTTATTTAGACTACATTTTATTACCAAAACATCCACTTGATATTCTAGAAGCTCTACAATAAAGTACATAGGTTCGTAATTTGAGAAAATGGCAATACTACGCAAGAACACAATTGTTTAAATTTACATACGACGCCAAGTTCGGTGATTCACTTACTTCTGAATATTTCCCGTTGAGTTATGTAAACTATGTAATTTACTTACCTTACCAATATTGTATAAGTATTGGCAGATTTAAATTATTCGCCTAGAAAATCTTTGGTTCCTAAATATTTCCTTATTCATAAACGCTTGTTAAGGTTATGTTAATGTACCTACCATACGTTAGTCGATATTTGTTACTTTGACATTTGCCTTGACGAGACCCGGGGAGCGAGTCGGGTTACCTCCGCGCTGTCCGGGGGGAAGAGCAATGCTTGGTCCGGTACACCCTGGGCATCGGTTAATGATTTCCTGGCGGTCTCCGAGGGATATAATCCGTTGGCGAAGAGACCGACAAGGGGGGAGGTCTTGCCGTATTACATTGCCGACATTTTGTCACAAGATTTTTGGATATAAATATTAAATTTTTTGCTTTGATATTGATGAACTTGTCGATGTAATGACGACCTGAAACGCCACAGATAAGAAGAAGAATAAATCTGTCACAAAAACAAAACAAAACACACATTTTGCTGTACCTACTCAGAACAGGTGTGTATTTTTTATTTTTATGGGTAAATCACATCAGTGGCAATCCACTTCTCATCCCCCTCTGTTAGTTTTGTAATACTGTTCCACGTTACCATATAGAATTTAGAAGATTCCTTTTCAGGTTTATTTTATTGGAAAAACGAAGCCATCCCGAAACTTAATCATAGGGCAAGATACCTGTACGCAATTTCCATACTCATATCTTTCTTTCTTTCTTTCTTTCTTTCTTTGATGATTTAACATCTTTCTGCCATTTGTTTTTGGCGATGCTTGATGCTCCTGAAGAACTACACCACTTCATATACGTTTTATAATTTCTCCGGAGCTTAGAGAAATTATACTGATTCCGTGTATAACCTACGGTAGGAGTGTCGCCATTTTGTTTTACAAAATTGGCTAACACACTGCGTGTATCCAGATCGAAATGTCACATTAATTTGTAATGCAAGTAATCTAGTTTCTAGGATCCTTTTCCCTAATAACGTAGGCAAAATTTCATACATACATACATACACATATCACGTCTATATCCCTTACGGGGTAGACAGAGGCTATGGTAACAAGACCTAAAGGCCACAGCTAGCATAATTGTGGGCCTAGGTGGCAAGGGGAATCATTATAATAGTGATGATTCCTAAGATTTTCGCCCTATTCCCTCGATGGGCTTTTACCATCTTCGCGGGCAGAGAAGCAACTGGTACATTCTATGTTATTTCTTTGCTCCCAGATCAGTATGAATTTCATAATGTATGAAATTAAATTTTGGAAACAATAATGTAAAATGAGGAAAGCTGTTTAAAAAGATGTTAAGTCAATCTCAAAAGGTTTCGAAAAGCTTTGGCATAAACTCGCCCGAAAAGGACTCATGGTATGGGCTAGTTTTTCTCAAGTCGGACAATAGCGACTATGGGGAGACGATGGGCAAACAAAGGAAGATGATTGGACCAGAATGGCTACGACGGCGCCCACGGCCCGCCGATATCTCCTAGAGTACCCGTTTAGGGGTTAAATTCCCCCACGCCATACTATACGAGTATTAACGCAATTAGTTACGTTGCAAAGAGGTTTCAACAGTTTCAGTTTTAAAGTTAAGTATTCAAAAAGGATGTAAGCCATTTTTGGCATACTTGATTTCTTCTTTATTAATGCGTATTTTCGTTTCTCGATAAAAAATATTCCAAGCAGTCTGGGAGTTAAGAAAAATCTTAGAATGTAAAAGGCAGTAAAAGGTAAGGGGCAGATGGTAAAAGCCCATCGAGAGAATGGGGTAAAATCTTAGGAATCATGTTATAGACGAAGCGGCTGGCGACCCATCACTATTTTGATTACCCTTTCCACCTATAGGTACGCCCACAATCATGCTAAACGTGGCCTTTAGGTCTTGTTATCCTACGCTCTGTCTACCCCGTAAGGGATAAAGACGTGGTTTAAGTATGTACCTATGTATGTACAAAAAAACTAATACTGCAAAGCAACTTAAAGAAAAAAAAGTTTTTTATTTTTTAAATATTTAACCCTTAAATTTTGTCTGAGTGAAAATTAAGTATACAATACTAAGTATGCTATTGATTTATTTTTAAAGGAACAACTTTCATTTTGACCAAAAAACTTGTCGAAGGCTTCTGTTTTTTTTATCTCTATTTGCAGCACAACGTAAACAGCGCTCCAGGCGGCGAATAGCGTGAATTTCAAATGTTTTTATTTCGCCGAGTAACCCGGCACGTGTTGACCCCAAGGTTTTAGCCGGTTCACTAATGTTTCACCGACAAACGTTTGGTCGAAAGCATCGTTTGACAAACGAATCGTTTGACAACTCTTTATTTTCCGGTAACATTATTAACTTTTTAACTACTTAACCTAAGTGAGTCACGCAAAAAGATTTAAAATTTTGTAAAAAGTTCTGTTAACGCCGGGTAATGAGTTGCTTAACTAAACTTGTGATTTGGTATGTTTTTGAGGTCACGGGCAGATCGAAGGCAATAAACGGTGTTTGGTTTGTTTTATTTATTTTTTCGCTACGTCTGACGGTTTAAGTACGGGTACTTTTTCTCGCTTTAGTGTATTTTGGGCCTCAAATATCTCATAATTAATAAGAGATGGATATTTTAGAACAAATGAAATTAAGTGCTTCCATGCTGGTCTGGGTGCTTCCATGCTGGTCTGGGAGTAAAGAAAAAACATAGAATGTACCAGTTGCTTCTCTTCCCGCGCAGATGGTAAAAGCCCATCGAGGGAATGGGCATAGGAATCATGTCATAGGCGATGCGGCTAGCAACCCATCACACATAAATCACGTCTTTATCCCTTAAGGGGTAGACAGAGCCTAAGGTAACAAAACCTAAAGGCTAAGTTTAGCATGAATGTGGGCGAGGTGGAAACGGAAATCAAAATATTGATGGGTTGTTTCGTAAGACTTTCGCCCATTCCCTCGATGGGCTTTTACCATCTGCGTGGGAAGAGAAGCCACTGATAAATTCTATGTTTTCTTTTTAAATGTTTTATCATACTGTAAAAACAAACGTATTTTATTTAATAAATACGTAACACGCGGGATTTTTCTAATTTAATTAAAGCAAAATTCTACTGCAGGTACATTAAAATAATCAAAATTCATTAAACGTCAATAATATAGATTTTATTAATATTACAGAAAAATCTATAAATTTAATCAAACGTTTAAGTTAAAATGTCCTATAAAGAGCATCCATGGCGACAAGGTTCCAACTGCTCTGTTTTTCAACATAGCATTAAACAGCTAAGTACTCTGTAATAGCGCGGCGCCGCGTTTATCGGCCATGAACGCCTAGCGACCAATAAACAGTATGAACTGACTTTACAATGCGATTGTGGTGTTCAGGATGCACTAAGGAGTCCTTTACATTTGAAAATAATAATTCTAAGGGCGACTTTCAGCAACATTTTGGGCGAAAATCTTAGGAATCATGTTATAGGCGATGCGGCTAACAACCCATCACTACTCTGATCCTCCTTTCCACCTTCCACCTATACGCCCACAATCATACTAAACGTAGCCTTTAGGTCTTGTTACCTTATTACCTTAGGCCCTAATGTCTACGTACTACGTATGATAAAGACGTGATTTAAGTATGTAATAACTTTCAGCAAAAAAAAAAACACTGTCGCATTCACTGTCTTCAAATTTCTTCGATGTGATAGATACATTGTCTTATGCAAATATTTATACACATGCCAAAACAGCCAGACTACCTACCTGCACACGCAGACGACCGGGCAAGGCGTAGTTTTATCCAGCCTCACTTTACCATGCCCTGAACTCCATCGTAACTTTTTATATGACCTGATAAATAACGGTATAAATACATACATATATCACGTCTTTATACCTTACGGGGTAGACAAAGCCTGAGGTAACTAAACCTTAAGGCCACGTTTAGCATGGTGGGCGTATAGGTGGAAAGGGGAATTAAAATAGTGATGGGTAGCAGCATCGCGTATAACATGATTCCTAAGATTTTCGCCCATTCTCTCGATGGGCTTTTACCATCTGCGCGGGAAGAGAAGCAACTGGTACATTCTATATTTTTTCTTTACTCCCAGACCAGCATGGTATAAATGGTATAGCAACAGCGTAATACGAAGACGCGGGCAACGGTTGGCTAATCATACTAACAATAACTCTACTTATCGTCGCAATCGGTTAAAAATACGGAAACTCACATCCGAAACACTGGCCGTTTATTCTTCAATTAGATACGATCCTATCGCAGGATATGGAAAATGGTCAGATAAGTCACACAGTGTGGGTATAAGAATCAGAAGCGAATAAGTTATATCAAGCAAAATCTAGCTTTATCTGAATGCAATAAGACTTCAATGGATGTAGTTGTATCTTGGTTTTGTAATAAATCAGAGATTGGTAGTGGGTAGTGTAGGTGATACGGAAAGGATTGTCCGATAAAACCGATTATGCACGAACACACCCGAACTGCCTCAATTTGTATTTGGAACAAAATATTCGGATAAAATCGGAATTCAGCCGCTGCAGAAAATGCATATTTATTAAACTTTTGAATGCCTAGAGGCTGAAAATTGTACATTGAAATTGTGCATTCTCGCAATAAAAATATTTCATTAAGGTGCGACCACACCGGGGCGTAAAAGACGTTGACGGTGCGTTTACGCAACAAAATGTATGAAAAAATGCAGTCACTGCGTATACGCGACGGCGTGGGGTCGCTCCTTTATTCCATTTCATTCCAAGAATTTTGCTTAGTAACTGCCTTGAATTTACATAAGCAATCGTCAGTGTACGATTATCAGATTAAATGGGAAAGTACTGAGAAAATCCCGATTTTCATACAAAAATCATTAGACAAGGTATCCTATTGCATGGTTTAAAGTTTCTTATCATCCGATAACTGTCAAAGTGGTTTGAGAAATTGAGAATCGAGAACGAATGCGTTGAAAATTGCATTAAAACAATTTTCAATAAGCCGCCGTGTCAATCAAACAAAACTGTAATATTTGGTTTGTCTTGGACCCCTATGTAAGATAAACTAAAACTCGGCCGATCTCCTCCCCCCCAGTGCAATATTTATTACGTAAGAAACTAAAGGAAAAAATATATAAATACACGCTTGGATTGTTTCAATTTTTATTTTTCAAAGAAACAATGTTTAGGTTGGGCAGCGCGGGTCCGTTGCCATGGAAATCGTTTACCTTTACGCATAATTATCTCAGTGCGCGCTTTTTCAAAGTACAATCTGCTACGTTTTAATCATAATCTCTCAAAAGCTATAAAATCATATGACTAATACAAGCCGTTTATTCAACCGCGTATAACGCTATAAACACAAAAACAACTACTTTGGAATTAGCATCTTGGCTCTCCTTAACTAAGTTCAAGTTGAAACTGAAGTAAACGCCACTTATTTCGTTTTACTTCGGATTGAAACGTGTATGTTAATGACAACGCCCGAAGTGATTGCCCCATATACATTTAATTTTACAACTATGCGACACTTTGTTGCAATCCAAGAGGCCGTTAAATAAATGTCACTTTGATTTACGCCGTTATCTGCATGGCAATATAGTTCATTAAACAAAGCAGAATAATTAAAAGTAGTTAATCGAAAATACCTAAGTTGTAAAGGTCCACCTCAATGACAAAATGCTTATGGCAAAATATACCTAGCCCACGCTCTCTCTTGCCAAAAGTATGATTCGTTGATGATCTATTCCATAGAACTTTTGAGTATTTCGAAATGTGAACTAGAGATAAAAAATTAAAGGAATGTACAGTTAAAAGTTAAATTATTTTAAAATTGTTAAATCCCACATTTTATCAGTTTAATTCAGTTTTTAAATGTCATGTTTCCAGTCTGTTTCAGTGCCACCAAGCGATCCATTAGTTTCTCTATTATAAGAAACAGATAGTCATGATTTTCCGTATTATCTGGTTTGAAATTACTAAAGACTAAAGAACAGGCACCTAATCCGAATTGTTTTTATCGATATCATTTAGGTCTAGTCGATGAAAGAGAAGCCAATAAGACAAATCAAAAGTGTTATAAAAATCCTAGTCTCTGGTGATGAACACATGCTATATTTAATCCCGGGGAAGTCAAAAAGACTAAGTTGTGTGGTGTAGTTATTATCTACCATATAAAGTTTCTTACTGTTGTTTTTTTCGCATAGGCACGAGTGCAGGCTAGAGCTCAGACGATCCTCAAAAAGGGATAATACGAGACGTGGCTTTTATTTGTAAAAGTGTATTGAGTGGTAATTTAATACGACGTTTTAGGGAACGCCACTATAATGCCTACTCGAGTACGATCGTTGTACAAAACAGTAGCTAGCTAGTCAGTTAAATCAAATTCGATTCAATTAATGCAGAAATTACGCCGTTTACTTAGGATTAAGTAAATTTAGCCTTTATGAATTTCACGATTGTATAAAGAATTTCAAAGGTGCTTAGCCTGTTTCGTTCGTTTCGTTTATTTTTGTTTTAGAACTGAGCGCAATAAATTAAATTGCAAATTTTGAAGAAGGTAACAGCCATCCAAATGTTTCTAGTGAAGTATAATTGAGACTGTCGAAATGGGCTGCCTAGAGAGCGACTTTAGCGAGTCTGCAAATTGTTTATGGCTGAAAAAAAAGTAGCGTTTTATTATTTTGTTTAACTACAAAAAGGTAAGTCAAAATTATACACATATACATATATCACGTCTTTAATCCTTACGGGATAGACAGAACCCACGGCAACAAAGCGTTTAGGTCACGTTTAGCATGATTAAGTGCGTATAGGTGGAAAAGGAAATCAAAATAGTGATGGGTTGCTAGCCACAGCGCCTATAACATGAAAAAAAATCAAAGGTGCTATCAAATGAGTCAAAAATTTTACCTGCTACTTATGGGTTGTGTAGCGGTATAGCACTCATCACGGAATGATGTGGATTGTAGTTCGGTTCCCGGCCATAGCTTTCGCTTTCGGATTTTTCTGTGTTCTAATTTTCAGTGTCGTTGTAAAATGCAATAAAACCGCTTATGAGTAAAAAAATATAACTGACACATTTTTGTGTAGAAGCACACAATGTCATAACCTTCTTTGTTTCTTTTGTCGTATGCGTAGCAAAACAGACTTTGCTATTTATTGCTCTTTTATTTTTGTCAGGCGTTAATTAAAACTAAAATTAACTTCCCACCGTTTTAAGTAACGTAAGTTTTAACGTTATTCCAAGTTGTATACATTCCGCTTCTAGAATGTAACTCATTGTAAATTCAGGTGTTCGCGGCATAATTTAAAATACCAACTTACATGTATATAGGAAACCGTCCTTTCATGATTTAATAACACTTAATAAACCGAACTTGTTTCAACGGTTCCTGGAAAATTTCTTTTACAATTTCCCGAACTCACTCCCGCGGGTACACCGGCATTTCTTTCCCGAATTCGAATAACGAGACGCAGTTTCAGTGGGGATTGAAACTCCAACAAAAACCGCAGGTTGTGAACTCACTTGTGGACAGTTGGCAAAGGCGTTTTCACGTTTCGAATTGCTTTTCAGCCGTTGGCTGATGGTACCATTACCTCTGTAATAGTCGTAGTCTCAAACGACTCGAGTTCTTAACTTGTCGATCATCGGATACTTTTTTATGAAGTTTAACACTAATGTTGTAATGTTAGTTCTTACTAGCCCTTGCTCGCCGCTACGTCCGCGCAGAATTAAAATTTTGTATCCCAGGCAGCTTTACTTCCAACAATTATCAATTCAACCGATTTATTCAAAGCCTTAACAAATTGTACACTTAAGCCTTCCTCGTGAATCACTATCTACTAAAACCTCATGAAAATCTGTTACTTTATCGCGAACATACAGACAGACAGAAGACGTGGCTAACTTTTATAGTATGTAGTGGTAAACATTGTGTCTCCGTCCAGTTCCAACGATCGACAATTTCTAGGACTAAATGCGGATTTGTTTCCTAGCGATAAGAACTTGGTGGAGATAACGGGACAAACGTTCTGGAAAGATTACCATGATGTTTTAATGCAATTCAACGTTTTAGCTGTTATTTTTGACTCGTCTATTATGGATCCAACTTTGATTCGGACGTCATGGTAAGGCTTTTGGATGCTATTAAAGGCTGAAATCCCTTTGGTTGCCGTTTCAATGCAATTTTCACGGGGATTCCATCTGAGGGAGTTTCATTGTATTAAAATCGATTTTCCTAATGTGTGATGTTATCTATAATGATATACTGGAAGTAGAAATAAATTTGTTGATCTAAGCAGAGCACGCAAGATTATATAGTTTCGAAGTAAATATAGGTAGTATTTAAGATAGCGCTTAAGATATCTACAAAACATCAGGCTAATAGGCCGCAACAGTATCACTTAGATGGCTTCGAATAGGTGTAGATCAATTATCTGAAGTAGGCTTACATTTTTACTCAAATGAAGTAGAAGTGGCTTCCAAACTTTATTTTTACGAGTTGTTTTTATGATACTTTGATGTTGCATTTTCTTAGGGACTTGTTTTTTACTGCAGTTTCAGTTCACGAGCATTTTAATACTTAGAATTCATACGTTTTTGTCCCGAGGAAAGGCTTTCAACTTTCAGCTTTCGTGGGAACACATTATTGTTTTTAAAATGCAGAAGTTTGTTTACCTTGCATGTTTTAAAGGTGGAGTTAGACCAAACGAGCGAAAGCGAATGCTTATTCTATCAAATGTATAGTGTACAGCAAAAATAACGGGTCCATACAATTTATATGAAAATCGACACATTATTTTTGCTCGACTTAATCAATTTGGCAGAGTGGGGCTAGAATGAGCATTCGCTCGTTTGGTCGAACTCTATCTTAACGAAGAAGCTTACAAAGACGTTTTATTCTTGAATTGGTTTAAAACTTATCATTGTTTCAAAAATTGGTGCTGATTTAAGTAATTAAGTATATCGGGTTTATATACAGAGGGGGTACGGGTTAGGCCAAGGTAACAAGACCTAAAGGCATGTTTAGCATGATTGTGGGCGTATACGTGGAAAGAGGAATCAAAATAGGGATGGGTTACTAGCCGCATCGTATAACATGATTCCCAAGATTTTCACCCATTCCCTCGATGGGCTTTTAACATCTACGCGGAAAGAGAAACAATTGGTTGTTTCTATATTTTTTCTTTACTCCCAGACACAGCATCGAAGAAGCTATCGTTTTTTGACTAATTAATTAGTATTTAGAATCTAGTTTTAACAATGAATTATCCAATTACGAATTTGGAGTAATTGTACAAGCCGAAGCTCTCACCTCTGGCGTGTTTATCACGGGATGTGATGGTATGCGCAGTGCCATACTCGTTGTACAAGAATTAAACGAAAACGTAGGTAAGCACAGTCCACCACAGTAGGTGGTCTGTGTAGGTAAGTGTATAAAATAAAAGCATGTTATACTGCTATTTTGCTTTATAGAGGTCCAAGTTGAATCAGGCACAAGCTAAACCCTTTTTTCTGTAACGAGCAAAAAATTAAGGAAACCTCCCTGGGTTGTCCACTTTAATTTGTCGCCCCCAAAGAAAGCATTTACATAAAATTACTTCCCATTAGCCTGTGGGTTTTAGTACATTTTCCTCTTAGTGCCTTGCATTTGAAATATTTAGAAACGTGGGGTTAAACTATAAAACTCGTACGTGTTTTGTTTTTATTGTCGTCTAAAATTATTCAAATGGTTGGCTGACAGTTGCAGTTTGTATTTTGGCAAGAAACAGTAAAACCGCCGGGAGTGCTTCAAAAAATGAAGGTGCATTGGTGTTTTACATAAACGCTGAACTGCTGATTCATTTGCTGTGTTGTTTTAGTTTTTAACTAAATATTTTCAATTGAGAGTTACAAAGAAAATATGGTTCATCACGTGTTGCTTCTCAAGTGTACGGCCCAAACTGCGTACCAACTCGCTGGACTGGCGTGATCAAAACGTTACTAAGTTCCCCAACTAGTCCAGTCTACAAGAAATGCCTCTAACCGGCGGAAATCGAGACCTATCGGTTTGAGAACATCTTTCCGTTGACAGACAAAAACAAAATGTGTACTAGGGAACTAAAGCTAAACTGAACTAAAACTAGACTGTCTAAGAAGAATTTTTGAATGCTCATTCGTGCTTTCTATAAAGTGTGGTTTTTATTACAGAAGGCAATTCATCGATAGATCAGGGGGTGCCATGTCGTCTTAATGCGATGCAATTCTGATTCCGTTTAGGTTCGTTCGCTGTCAGATTCATACTAGAAATGACAGCTAAAATGGTAATAGTAAGACCCCTGTTGTTCGTGTTTATTTCGTTTACACCTTTGGTCATTTTTCCCCTTTTGATTTTGAAGTACACCTTCATCAATGCCCACTTTATAGCGGACTTGAAAACTCTTTTTAGTCAACGAGGCGATGTGCGTAGGGAATATGCAAGTACGTATTCATGTGGTTTGTGCGACTCATTTGCTCCGATTTGTCGACTATCTTGTTTACGGCACATAAAATTGGTAAACGGGTCAAGTCACGAATGTTTTGGGGATAATTTGTGGACGTGGCTTCAATGGTGACCGGATAATCTTGACTACGAAGCTTGAGGTACTGGGCATCCTCTTCGTAATAGTATTTTTGTGACAGCCGGTATACAGAACTTTGCTCGCGCGTTTGTCAATTCAAAATTTTTCTCATTGTCTCCAGCCTATGTATGAAGTCCAACTGCTAGGCATAGGGATAAGAATGACAACATTTTTTAGGCGTATTCAAGGCGCCTGAACGAATCTGGCATTAATTGATAAACAGAAAGAAAGAAAGAAAGAAAGAAGACATTTATTCCTTTTTGCAAGACACACAAATATAAGATAATACACACAGTTTTATAGAAAATAAACAAGGTATAACAAAAAAAGAAAACATAGACATGAAAAATAGATCATCAGCGTTGTGTGTCTTCGCAAAAGTGAAACGGTCGCTGGCTCAGCATTACGCTGAGGTGTTAGACACCTGCAGCACTGATTTTCAGCCAGAACCGTAAACGTAAACGGAGTTTAATGACCTTCTTCTCAGAATCTTCACAGAAACTACGATTCTTGTTGCCTGTTCTGTGCACCCCGCAACACAAATATTCTTTGTGGAACACCACATGAAAATTAGATGGCAAATGCGACTGAAATAGAGCCAACAGGTTATTTGTGTAAAAGTCTCTAAGATAGTCAAATTGTATCAGCAAATTTCTAAACGACACTGAAAATTTGAATACATGGAAAACTCCGAAAGGTGAGGCAGGTGCTATATGGGTGGTGTAGCAGTATAGCACGCATCACGGAATGAGGAGGATCCAAGTTCGATTACCGGCCATAGCTTTATTTTTCAGATTTTTCTTTGTTTTAATTTTAATTTTTAACGGGTAAAATTGTAAAAATAAATACGAAAAATCATGAAAATTCTTGATTCATTTTAAGGTTTACAAAATTTACCTAAGCACTAAGCAAAAACAAACCAAAAGCGACACGCTTTAAACAACTTCAGTATCCATTTTACCCGCTCTTTCCTAACGCTTGCACAGCACGGTCGCCCATAAATATCCGACACTTGTCGCTACGCACCAACATAAACTCTGTGCAAACGTTCGGAAACCACCTTATTGACTAAACGACTAAGCCGCTAATTGGGCTGTGACCTAGAACCAGGCTCGTGACGTCCGACCTGGACTCTATGGATAAAGCACGTCTTGATAATCTGATACACTCAGGGCCATAATTATCGGTATTATGTTATCGGGTAATTCGAAAATCAAATCTACCCACGTAATTTAAATCAATTATTGACGAAGTTACCCTTGATTTGTGGACAATCAGATCGTAGCAATCATGGAACACCAGAAGCTGGCCGAGAATTCCATTACTTAGCTATCTGAATAATAGGAATAATAATAGATATGTGGAAGTTCGTTTCGCAAATATGGCTTGTTCAGCCTGCAATTGAGTACAAATCCGGTTTTTACTTGTAAAAACAAATTGTAACTTCTTCTATTTGTTATTTTCCTTATAGATCACTTCTTTATACGCAAACGCAGTTCAACATACTCGTAAATAGACGCAAGTGAATGTCACAACACATCTTTTCCAAGAATGTTCACCTTTGACTGCAGATAGTTTATTTATAAAATAAAATAATAAACTTATCAGCCGTTTCGATAAGTCCTAGTGCTCAGTTCTCCGGTAGCTGTTGTGCTAAGTGTGCAAAAATGTTTAAACTGTACGCGCTGCTTTTGTTTGTGACGGTTAGTTTTTTAAATTCTTGTCTCACTTCAAAGCAAAGGCTTCCTTACTTTCACGACCCTATCAACTACGACCCTGTCAATAGCTAAGCTTTGGAGGTACAGGCCTTATTTTTTAAAACACATCACTCGAAAGTAATTAAAAGTGAGTTGAAAGTAGTGAACAACTGAAAATAAAATAGGAGTACCTACCTCCAGAGAAGAAGAAAGATAAGCAACTAGTAGAAAATTTCATTTGAGCTGCAGTTTTGTAGCATTACACAGATTTTTGCAACATTGCATTGGTAATTTCGAATGATGTGTTTTTAAAATTGATTCCCAAATGATATTCCCGTATTAATTGACGACTGCTCATTAGTTACCTAAATAATATGGCTGGCATCTATTTTAGGCAAAGAATCAGCCTCGCGATTCAACGCGGAAATTCTGCCAGCCTTCTGGGCACAATGAGCAGTGACGTGACAGTGACTTGGGAGGGGTGTTTTATTTGTAGTTTACGTTAGGCTAGGTTTAGGTTAATTTTGTACATAGTATTTAGCATTTTTTTTTTTAGAAATTGTATTTTTATATCACTCGCTTATTTAGGAGTACCTAACGAAAACCAGTAGAAACTTTGTGATTGTTGTTTTGGATTATGTTTGATTTGACTGGCGTCAATTTTAAGGGAAAAATATTGTTTTCTAGGTCGTAAATGCGGATTTATTGCTTCAGGGAAGAAGAAAAGGCGCTACACTGGTAACGTACAATTTATCAATTCATAAATATTCTAAACTAACTTCAACGCAGGGTGCCAAAAATTGTTCTTAATATAAATAAGTAGGTATAGTACAGTCGGGTATTATGATTTGTTTTTCTTTTCCAATAAACTATTAGTCGGGGGCATAAATTAATTAAATTATTTTTTTATTTATTATTTAAATATTAATACAGCTTATTATTTGTGGCATAAAGGTTTTTGACGTCTTGGTATTATTATGTATGCCTCTGACTGTACAAATGTACAGTCAGGTGTGAGTCTATCTAGCTATGAGACATTATTATATACTCAGTGGCACAAATTTACGTATCGCGTATATTATGACGGCAACATTTTTTGCCGCAAAGTATATAATTTTATCTATGTATGTATACATTACACTATCATTTCTGTAATCAGTTTACTCAACAACATAATAGGTAAATCCCCATGAAACACTACACTACAACGCAATATTGCACAGTTGTATACGTCATGTATAGTGGCAAGTGTCGGTTTGTCAACAATTATGTATCAAAAACCTGGTGATTTTTATTGTTCTCATTACAGAAACCACTGTCCGCTTGCTGTGATATACCAGAGCTGGGAGATGCTCAGCCTCTCTCGGAATGCTCCAATCCAAAACTTCCTGGCCCCGTAAGTTTTCAAAAACGTCAACTTAAGAGTACAGAGTTTACACGAACCAAAATGTTCACCCTGATTAGAGCGCATACCGAAACCCAAGGCCGTGTCGCAGTCACCGAGCCGTCACCCGAGGTTGTTCTTCAAAAAAAATATGGCACAGTCCATTGGACAATATTGCCAATGTCAAAGTAAAAGACAGATTTACGAGTAGGTAAAACATGTAGGCCATTGTCCGGTAACACACAAAAGACTTCCTATCCTCGGCTTTTTAGCTAACGGTCAAAGATATCCCTTAGAATCTACCAGAACACCAGTAACCGATGCCCAGGGCGCACCGGACCTAGCACTGTTCTCCCCTCAGACTGATCCACAAAGAAACAGCAGCTCTTGACCACACAGGGAGGTTATATTGGACCGAGTTCGAGATGGCATGGCAGTCATTATGTGTCTAAATATTTACCGAGACAAAAGACTCTAGAGCAAATTCTGAGCCTCTAGTGTAAGTTTTCGCATATAAAAACGTCTTGAACGCGTTCACGTAAACGTCTCAGTTACTATGGAAAAATTGGCAGCGCCACTAGCGGATCGAAACGGCAACAAACTGGTTTTAACGCAAACGCGTTCGAGACGTACTTTGTGACGGAAAACCTACACTAAGCATACTGACGTGTCAATACGGCTTGAACGCGTTCGCATAAATGCTAAGCAGCGCATAACGGCAACAAACTGTTCTCATAGTACTTGACAGTTAAAGAGCACGCGATCGAAACTTATTTTGTGACTAAAAATATACTCTGAATGTAGAAGTTTTCAGAAATTTCTAAAGAAATCGCAAAAAACAGGAAATCTCCATATTGAAAATGAAAAGTTGCCAATTCCAAGACAAACACTTGAAAAGTCTTAAATTTTCCATGTTAACTTTCCTGGAAATTTCATAATTTTAGAAACTTTCCATCGGCACATCTGTAATCGCCAACTAACTGACTAATGTTCCGATCGTAGCAGCACTAATAGTAAAATACTGTAGGTATTCAATTATTTTAACGTTGACTACAGTCATTTAAATCTCGTGTGACGGTAACACATGCGTTCGAAATATATTAATAATCCACACTGATCTGACGGGTAAATATTATCACAGGGATTGTTTATTCCGTCCATTATTTTTATGAGTCCAATCCAGATGCCACCAATATCGTTAGGTTTATACAGATGAATACTTTTTGTGGAAGCCAAATTGACATCCACCTAAAAAGGTTTGCCATTATGCCCCGGCAATCACTGTGCGAATTTGCAAGATTGTTGTTTTTTTCAGTGCAACGACGTCCAATGCGTCTTCGAGAAGTCGGGTTTCCTCACGAACAAAAACACCCTGAACAAGGAAGCTTACAGGGCCCATTTGAAGAAGTGGTCTGAGGCCCACAGCGGCTGGAGCGAGGCAGTCGACAGAGCGATTTCTGACTGCGTGGACAAGGAACTTAGACAGTACTTGGATTATTCTTGCAAAGCATACGACGTGTTCACTTGCACTGGGATTGCTATGCTGAAGGTGAGCAATTTAATACTCATAAGGTACTGTAATTGGTATTATTTTTATTGCATATTAATTTTATGGCTGGAAAATTTTTGAGCAACAATAAACTTTTTTTAAAAACAATTTTATTGCCAGACGAAGTTATTACATTTCTTAAAGACTACTCCTAAGGTACTTTATTCACACACGGTAAAATCTTACGATTATTTACTTAGTATTGAAAACCAAATCTACGAGTACATTCTTAAATTTGTTTGGTGGTGACTTTTGTAAACTAGATAGTCTTGATACGTCACAATAACTTTTTCTTTCAGAAATGCCCAAAGGAAGCATGGATGTGTTAAACAAGCAAGAAAAAAAACTCATCATTTGTTAACTTTAAACAGAATTTTAAACGAATAAATAAATATTTAATACAACTCACTTGGTTTTTCATCCGCCACATGCATAAAGATTAATTGTTAATCTTATGTTATCTTAGGTCATTGGCCCGCTTGGCCAGCCATCGTGTAATTGTCACCGCTGGCCAAGGTCCCGACACTGATTCTTGGACCATGGTGAATGCTTACATCCGCAGTACCTCAGGGTTTGATGACAAATTAATTGTTTTAGAATGAGGTTATACGTTCTGTCAAGGTGATAAAGTAGCGCTCTGGGAATTATATGATGTAGGCTAACACCGACTAAGAATAAGTTAGTTGTTTCCTTGTTCCTCGGGCACCTCGCATACATCGTCTAACGTCTGGGGCCCGTGACTTTATCAAATCCTTCCTCAGTAAATAATACTATAAAGAAATCCTTACTCCTTACTCCTTACTATAATATAAATGCGAAAGTAACTCTGTCTGTCTGTCTGTCTGTTACCTTTTCACGCTTAAACCGCTGGGCCGATTTAGTCGAAATTTGGTATACAGATAGTTTGAGTCCCGGGAAAGGACATAGAATAGTTTTTATCCCGAAAAATTGCATAGTTCCCGCGGGATAGCACAGCCCAAAGCACTGGAATTTTTCAAATTTAAGGCGGAACAAAGTTCGCCGGGTCAGCTAGTGCCATATAAACGGGTGTTCTGTGTTCTATACCCGGCCAGTTCAAGGCCACTCCTGCTACCTTATTGTTCCACTGCTAACAATTATTTATCTATTACCTGCTTGTATCTATTAAGATATTAAGATTGTTTAAATCTATACAGCATAGGATATAACCGCTTGTTCCATGTACATAACTATGTTTCATAACCAGGACATTCTAAGGTAAAATAAAGACTATTTCTAAATTAAAACAAACATGTTCGCGGCTTAGGGGCGGCCCAAGAGCCATCTCCGCGGCACCTAAACCTATATTAATCCAAATTAATCATCCTACATTGGTTTTACCAGTGCCGGTTATGTAATTTAGTTATGTACGGGGAACAAGCTGATATAACTCTGTGTAATCTTGCAATAGAAATATTTATACGCAACTGAGAATTTTCGATCACCAAGAATTCAACTTCCGAAAACATGTGCATGGCTTTTTAAATCTTCCTTTTTGATTTGTGGAGACGTAAGTTGGCGCTTACCTACCTAGATACGTACAATTATAAAGTAATTTGGAAGCTACAGATCCAAAGATAGAGAAGATTATTATTCCTAGTGTAATTATGTGACGTGGCACAGTTAATTAGATTGCCTGACGTGTATTAGCATAAGCAAGTAACATAGCAGGACATGACTTACTGCTTATACATTCAGACAAAGCCTAAGGTTCTCACAAACGCATAAGCAAACAAAGACCAATAATTAATAGTTTCTTGTTAATACTAATTGCAAAACCTAAAACATACGTCGTAAATGTTGACATTGTTTTTTAACGGGGAAACCAAATAGGTATGTGCGGTGTGTTAAATAATACAAGAGTTCAAACATGTCAAGTTGCAAATTATCTTAAAAACTTATGTAAACGGACACTATCCTAAATTTCACTAGACGGATTGGCAGTTAACTAATCACCAGGTTCCTGAATAATAATAATCATCATCATCATAAATCAGCCGGGAGACGTCCACTGCCTTCCCCGAGGATCTCGACTATCAGTTTTGTGTTACCAACAGCCAATGGTATCCCACGATCTTCTCCAGATCGTCCGTCCACCTTGTGAAATCCTGAATATGAGTACCAAAATAACGAAACATGGTTACAGTCTCACAATTTTTAAGCTTACGATACTTAATAAAGACATTGCTTCTTATGATATAGCGGATGAAATCCAACTTTGTCTTACGAATAATTAGGCGCCGCAATCTTTATTACAGCATTAATCATTCATAATTGCAATCATAACGATCTAGTTATAAGTGATCTTGAACGAACACATAAAATACCTAACCATAAAAACAACTGTCAGTGAGGCAGCGGAAGACAGTTATAAGCATCATCTAGATCTAATGCATAATGTCTTAACCACAGAACATCTATTAGGCGCAGTAATACAATCAAGGAATTAAATTCCTGGCCCATCGAGGGACCTCTTCACATAAAACGTCAAAGTGACATCGCATTACTTAACAAGGAAAATCGTTACTACAATTACTATAAAAAGGTTTCATGGTGGGTTAGGGCTTAAATGACTTGACTGTAAAGTCAGTGCGATATGTATATCAGAACACGCTCTTACTCCCTCGACATACAGCCGTGTATCGATGTATTTGCAGTGGCGTAACTATTGGGTGGCAGGGGTGGCAAAATGCCAGGGGCCCCTAGCTGTACGGGGCCCCGAACTGGCTTGGTTTAGAGCACAGACGGGACGCTGATGCACTTCTTTATATTGAGGAAGAAGCCCCATCTGACGAATTTGCCACGGGCCCCAGACGTTATAGCTCCGCCACTGTGTATTTGGTTACTGTACTGGACTGTAGGTACATGACATCTAGACACACAATCAGTGTCAACCAAGCAAAGAACACGTTCATAATTACACCAACAGATAACTCATGTATAAAAGTCGAGTGTTACTCCACATGTTTCGGACTGTTTCGGACTAGTTTACTCCGGGTTCGATTCCCGGCCATAGCTTTACTTTTCGGATTTTTCTATATGTTCTAATTTTCAGTGTCGTTTAAGAATTTAATTTCTAACGGTAAAACCGTAAAAGTAAATATAAAAAAATCAAGAAGTAAAAATTCTTGATTCATTTGATAGTACCTACAGAGAACTGCACCGAGCACTATTAGCAGTAGTAGTAGTTATTAGTCGTATTGTTAGGAAGGCAGCTCTTGTTTTGTTTCTATCCTAATAATCATAATTATGTGCAGCTCTAGACACGCCGTAACGAGACTAGAATCTAGATAGAGCGGGGTGTCACGTCCCCCACGCTAACGATGCAACTAACGATCTATATGCAATAGTAGCACTAACTGCGTTTTGATTACTAGTATTCCTTCTTTCTTGCAATTTAATTGAATACCCGTTTAAAATTTAGCTCAAGTAATAAATGATATGAAATCCAATTCATATTCTGCAAATAATTAGAAAACGAATCATTCCTGAACACGGATTTCCTACTACAGACGGATTCGCGTGTCTTCCCATGACAAACTTTTAAAGTCAAAAAATCCAGAAAAGTTATACATAAATACATACATACATAAATTACGTCTTTATCCCTTACGGGGTAGACAGAGCCTAGGGTGACAAAACCTAAAGACCACGTTTAGCATGATTGTGGGCGTATGGATGGAAAGGGGAATCAAAACAGGGATGGCTAGCAAGCCACATCGCCTATTATAGCATGATCCCTAAGATTTTCACCCAATCCCTCGATGGGCTTATACCATCTGCGCGGGAAGAGAAGCAACTGGTACATTCTATATTTTTCCTTTGCTCCCAGACCAGCATGGAAATACTGCATAAAAGTTATACTTATTTAAAGGAGAACTAAAATTATTGATCTCTGATCCTGAGTTAGTGGTCTTGGTCACTGAGAGGACAACGATTTTGTTTCTTACATAAATATTGTATGAGTGTACTCATATTGTATGTAGTGTTTACGTATGCATGTGTGATATTTAGTAGTTTCTTTATGAATTGTTTGCAGTATTTTGAGATGTACGCTCTATTGTGCCTTTCACTATATGGATATTTTAAACTCCCTCTTTGTCGGTCCTTCGCTTAATGCTCCTCTCATTTACTCAAAAGTTAACTGGTAGAGATCCGTTATAGGGATAAGCTCGCCTTTGTGCGTATATTTAATATCTTTTTTTGTGATTTTTCTGTTTCTTTGTATTTGTACAATAAAGCATTTACTTACTTAGAACAAACATTATTAAAATGCTATTAAACGTAGTTAGGTGTATCTGTGTATCTAATATACTCGTCCAAACTACAGAATACATCCGATGCAGAAATGATAGTAAGTTTACACAATTTTTGTATTTTAGAAAAACTACAACGGAAACTCAAAGTACCTATTTAATGTTACAGTCGCCCCACATAAACAATGTTTATGTAAAAACACAATAAACTTGGCACTGCATAAACACGCACTAGATTATCTTGACAATATGTTATAAACCTAACTATATAATTATGTGAAAAAACTGACCGAGTTATACTAACTCTACTACTGGACGGATAGTTATAAATGGTGTCCAATACGTTCAAAACCTCAGTTGCCTTAATTTTCTGTTACCCCTTTCTTAGTCTTTTTCGATTCATCATCCAAATTTACGCACTTCGTTAATCAGACATAGCATAAGTAAAAAAATTGGCAATTTTTTTGACAAAATTCCCAAAGAAAGAATAGAACCTCTTCTTCAAACCAGTTCATAAGTATGTTTTTTAATGTAATAATCTTTTAAACTACCCAACGGATTTTGATGCGATATTTTTTAATAGATAGAGTGATCCAAGAGAAAAGTTTATACGTATAATTCTACGAAGACGATGTCGCGGGCAGAAGCGCGTACATTATATATATATCGTGGCAGTGGTAGCAAAAAAAGACAGAAATAACAGTTACCATGAAATATGACGCGGTCAGAATAACCTTATAACTAGATCAATGAATAATTAAAATAAATGGCACTAATCACGTTCTTTTCAACCTTCAACGACAACCTAGAGGTTGATGACGACTTTAATGATTACATCCAAATTAGGCATCTGAAATCAATTTTTTACGGTGTTAGACCATTGAGGATTAAACAATAGACAAGGAAAAGGAAAACTACGGGTATGTTGTCACCACTAAGTCACCGGCCAACGTTACACGCCACCAACCCTTTTTGTAAGATGCCAAGGAATGGTAATTTTTAACCTACGTCACCAAAAGGAGGATATTCTTAATTCGCTTGTACATATGCTTATCTTTTGTATTTTATGTACTTGGTGGGTCTGACCAGCGACGACAAGGCAGACCAACGAGAACATGGCGGGTCGATTTGTATGGATGTAGGTATATATGGATGATTGTTCACACGTTGTGCCGGACTGGGAGTTGTGGAGATAAAGGGTTTGTCTGTCTATTTACACATTTGATAGTGTCTAGCCCCCTTATTCATAAACGCTCTGCTAACTTAGCAATCGTTTGTCCTTATCTGTGAAAGGTAAATATCAAAGTGACAGATAAAGACAAATGATTGCTAAGTTAGCAGAAGCCTACAGAGCGTTTATGAATAAGGGAGTAACTGTCTAGTGTCATTCCACGGAGGTTAATAATAGTTTACGGATACCTACTGCTCGCGACATGTAAAAAGAACGCTGGAAGAAAGTGGAGCGGGGGTGCTTGCACATGGGTACATTATAAGCAGAGGGGGCGGGGGGAGGGGGGGGGGGGGTCCTCCACTTTTTCCAGCGTTCTTTTTACATGACGCGACCTACACATGAAAGAAAATCACGATGACAGTTTTCAAAATAAATTTAAGAGAACTATTATAGACGTGACAATATTAACTAGTTATAGCCATAGCTACTGCAGATTTTTAGATCGGGAAGATGTGCTATTCTTATTCCATTAAATGTTATCCTACTTATAAATAGGAAATCTTGTGAGAATATAGGTATGGATGTTTGCTTATCCTACACGCCAGAACGGCTGAACAGATTCAAATGAAATTTGGCATATTAATAGATTATACCGACGAGCATGTATGAAGAGATTGATGAATGTGGATGAAGCGAAAGAAGTATGTCAGGATCGTAGCAAGTGGAACAAAGTAGTCTCTGCCTACTCCTGTGGGGAAGAGGCGTGACGGTATGTATGGATGTATAGATTATAGTCTGGAATAGCATCTAGGCTATTTTTTATCCCGGAAAATCGAGGAGCTCCCGTATAATCGAATTCTTTGCAGACAAAGTCACGGGCAACAGCTTTTTATATTTAACGTTATGGTCACTAAGATGGTCAATCAAGACTCTTCCTTTTAAGTACATTCTTATTATGACGTCACACTTAGAAGATGGTCAATCAGGACTCTTCTTTCTTTAATCCAATTTTATTTTACCCATAGCTCACCCAAAGCGGGATTATCCAATTAACCATATAAACACCGACAAATTAGCCAGTGTCTCATGCTTCCTTTATGGCGACACCATCACAATAGATGACCTCCGCACCGGGCGAGGTATATAACCGCATCTCGGACGCTGTTACACCACTACACCCCAATCCATCATGTACAGAGGTTGTGTTTTGTTTGCCGTGTTCCAGGTAAGTCTAGTGTTTACATACATACATAAATCTTACCCTTACGGCGTAGACAGAGCCTAAGGTAACAGGACCTAAAGGCTACGTTTAGCAGGAGTATGGGCATATTAGAAACGGGAATTAAAATAGTGATGGGTTGCTAGCCGCATCGTCTATAACATTGAGATTTTGCCATCTGCGCGGGAAGAGAATGCAACTGGTACATTCTGTTTTTTCTTTGCTAAGACCAGCATGGAAGAAGCTAAATTTAATAATTAAGGCAAATTCATTAACAGTGTCAAAGATACATAATATTACTGAAAATAAATTAAGTCATTTTAAACTAGCATCGGCTGGCCTTAACCGAGTAATATTTTTAACCAATATAACGTATAATCTTTTTCCAATTTATTTTTCTTTTTCGCAAGCCTTGTCCGGATCGCTGCCATTATCCTACCCTCTAATCCTAACTCTAACTTTAAAACTACGAATATTATGTATTAGCGACCCGCCCCGGCTTCGCACGGTATATCATGCATGTATCATACATTATAAACCTTCCTCTTGAATCACTCTATCTATTAAAAAAAACCGCATCAAAATCCGTCGTGTAGTTTTGAAGATATAAGCATACATACGGATTTGGGGACAGAAAAAGCGACTTTGTTTTATAATATGTAGTGATTCTGTACTAGCACATAGTAGCACGATCTGTCAGCATAGTCAGTCATATTTTTAGTCCACCCCAAATAAACTTTTTTGTTCCGAATCTTTCAATACATAATTTCAGTAAAAACGTGTGCATTACTACCTAGTATTACGTATCTACCTAATGCAGTGTAAATTACAGGAGGAGAAAACTGCATAATAATGTACCTATGCAATTATAGAGTTTCATGCAGGAAGTTCTAACAGCATAATAAAGGCGACCTTTCATTGACACGCTTTTTAATATATCGCGTGTCTGTACTTACTGAAAATAATTGACATTTCTCTGTATGCCTCACGGTAGAATACGTATGGCAAAATTTTTCTAAAACCTAACTCAAGGCTAACTCAAATTGACCCTGACATCAAAAACACTATTGCCTTTGTTATTATGTGTATTAATAAAACCGGCCCAGTGAAAAAGGAACTTGTATATATTAAAAAGTGACACCGTAATACATATATACATAAATAAAGAAAGAAAGAAAGAAGACATTTATTCCTTTTTGCAAGACACACAAATATAAGATAATATACACAATTTTATAGAAAATAAACAAGGTAAAACAAAAAAAAAACATAGACATGAAAAATAGATCATCAGCGTTGTGTCTTCGCAAAAGTGAAACGGTCGGGAAATCACGTCTTTATCCCTTACCGGGTAGACAAAGCCTAAGGCAACAAGACCTAAAGGCCACCCTTAGCATGGTTGTGGGCGTATAGGTGAAAAGGGGAATCAAAATGGTGATGGGATGTCATTATTCACATTGAGACACAACAAAGGCCCTGTGACAAAATAAAGCTTTAAGTGCTTAATCAGGATCCGTGGACATTTTACCTACGGAATCAAAAAAATTGCCTTGAAGTATAAAATTAGAACAATTATTATTAGTTGTGAGGTGCCTTAGTATTGATTTTTAATGTAATTTCAGGTAATTTTCGCGCAAGGACCACCGCCACCGCCACCAAATTTACCACCAAATTTTCCACCAAAATGCTTAGGACCGCCTCCTGCTGTTGTAAGTTTAAAATAATACTATGTTTATAATAATAGTGGGTAGACATACAGTACCTACCTACGTAGGTTAGGTAGGTAAACTCAACTTAACTCATTTCGAAGAGGCTAATAGATGCTACGGGTGACCGCAGAGCTGGCAGTTTCCTTGGACAGCTTATTAGTATGGCTGTCCAAAGGGGGGTTGCTGCCAGCGTCTGTGGTACTATGCCACGCGGGCCCCTCCTTTTTTAATTATTTTATTTTAAGATTAGTTTTTAATTTGTTTTTAATTTAATCACAGTTTAATTTGTTTTATAATTCCCGTTTTGTATTTTGTTTTCTTAAGTAATTCATTCTTATAACTCGCGTGTAATTCAAAACAACAAAATAACCCCTGAATTTATTTGTTGACTCAAAATATGTTTTATACAAAATTCATTTTAAAATCACTCAAATGTGCATGATTTAAGTCCATTTACACATCAATTATTAGCCTAATCGCATATTGTATTTCCGTGTCTTAGTTAAATTGATTAAAACCACTGGCATTTTTAATTTTGTTCCGTTTAAATTCCTTTTACCGAAATTAGCAAGTTAAGCTTTTAGGTTTCACACACTAATTTTTCAATTTTGATGCAAAGACTACGTTGCCAGTTACCACTATTTTGGTGCCCGCTTATACAAGACGTCAAAGAATTATTCCAGAATATATCAGCAGATCGCAATTAGGGAAAATCAAATCCTTAAAGTGTGTTATGTCAAACTAACACAACTATCTGCTGAAGACAATTATTTTTAAGACACAGTATATTTTATATAATAATGTGTACAAATTCAATGCAAACATTATGCTTCTCAAAACAGGAGAAACCGCATGAATGCTGCCAAATTCCGCCTTTCTTCCCGGATGAGGACTTCGCTGCCTGTGGCTTCCAGAAACTGGACGAAGACTCCCCGGACAAAAAACGAGGACCACCTGACGTAAATGCGTATTATAATTCCTTTAAAAAAGGCTTAAACTAAAACTATGCCGTGAGATTGACACATTTTACACCGTATCGGTACTATTCTTAAGTATATTTGTATTTCTTTCTTTTATATATCTACGTGTATCGAATGTGTGTAAATAAATGTTTCTCTCTCTCTCTCTTACACACATGATTAACATAATACGGATAACTCGCGTCATTACAATCGAGAATAGCTTGACCATGTTTCGGACTTTTGGCCGCCGAGGCTGAAGCTCCTGGAAGGACTTTAAAAAGAAACAAACAATTATTCGTATATGTTAACAAATGTGTAACTCATATAAAGTTCCATAATAATATCTATGGAACCAAATCCTATCTATCTAACAAACAAATTTCTTAGAAATTATTAGAGGTTCACTAAGAATTTCAAAATTGGCCTTAACTTGTAAAGATGACCTAACTTGTTTTAAATACATTCATTTTGTGTGACTGGTATTCGAACATGAGCAAATTTTAGGGACGCAGTTATACGTTAGAATGAGATAAAAATACATTGTTCTTACTTTTACGTATAACCATGACCCTCAAGGTTGCTGACGTTGGTCGTGTAGAACTGACGGCAGAAACAGATATAGCCCTATTTGTTCCATGAAAATTTTCGGACAGTTTTCACAGAAAAGTAAAAAATTAAATGATTGAAGAGCTTAAAGAGCGTAAAGGGTACTAACTATTTCTGCTAATCTGTATGTTTAGTTCTTATTTCTAAAGAATAAACTGTGAAGTAAGTCACCAGGTAACAATTCAAACGCAACAAAATTAGATTAAAGTTCCTGATATCCTGATATGTATTTAAAATTGCAGTGCTCAAAACAACTTTGCATGCTCAAGAAGTACAACCTCCTCCTCGAAGACCAGGGTATAGATGAGGAAGGAATCAAGAAGTTCCTGGACGATTGGAGTGGAAAGAACGAAGCTTTCCAGCCAGCAGTGGAAGTTGCCAAGGAGAGGTGCATAGGGAAGAACCTCTTCGGACCACCTCAGATCTGCGAGGCTAATAAATTAGTGTTTTGCGTCAGCTCTACTATCTTTGAGGTAAGTTACATTCTGGTTACAAGAGATTACTTATTATTAAGTGTGGTAATCATTCTTTATCATCATCAGCGTGGAGAAGATAATTTAAAAAAATTTTAGTTAACACTGAACAGTTCTCGACGTTTAAATCGCTTTTAGTATTATAAGCTCTCTCTTGTAACTACTTCCACATAAGTTTAAAAAAAAAACCGAAAGGAGAACCTCCTCTTTTTTTGAGAAATCATTTACAAAGGTAAATTTTGAAGACTTCAAATATCTTCTTTATGGTTTTATTTCGACAATAATGCCTCGTATTCATGGTAAACATCTGTTTAGTAACAAAGTTGAATCAAAGTGTTGCGGAGTTGCTGTCAACATGACGCTATCACCTCTGCAACACGCAGTGTTGCCAGCAACATGTTGACAGCAACTCCGCAACACGTTGATTCAACTTTGTTGCTAAACAGATGTTTACCATGAATACGAGGCTTTAAAAATATGAATACTGGACGCTCTCCGTTTCCCTTCATCTCTAAAGCACAGAATTAAAATAATGCATACGCTTCAAGGCGACTAAACATTTCCTTTATTTATCTTTAACTCACACATGATTTTATTCATTTCAGCAATGTCCAACCTGGCAAGAAACCGACGGTTGCACATCATTGAAACAACACATGGACGAATGCAAAGCTTTCTTCCCTAAAGCATAAACCAAGAAGCTACAAAATACAGTATTATCACCATTGTCCTTGTAATGTATTTGTAAATATACTATTGATTACAGACATGATGCATTCATTTATTTTATTGTAAGGGGTGTATTGCAGTAGACCATTCACATCGGTTGAAATCCACGTCTTTCCCCGTCTTTTCCTTATAATCTTACTTCTTATTCCTATTCCTACAAATATGAAAGTTTGTGAATATATCAGTCAGTCTGTATCGTTTGTTACTCTTACATTAAATTTGGTACTTATTCTACTGCACAGTTCGCACCCTTCGTGGAAGAAAGACGTAAGTCCCATGTTAAGTCAATAGGACTTACGTCTTTCTTCCACGAAGGGTGCGAGTTATGCAACTTGCGCACGTCAAGTAGAGTAGCAAGCGCATGCTATCGACAAGCCTAGAAGAAGGGAAGGTCTTTGGCCAGCAGTAAGGCTCTTTAATAGACTGAACAAACTTTTTTTTAAATACCCTTGAGGTGAGTAAAATCCCGCAGTTCGACGGCCAGTTCTGATCACTCGAGCCAAGCCACAGGATGTTGATATAAAACATGGTAATGCTATTCGTAAATGGAAGTGCACCTTAATACTACAACGCCATAGTTACCTATACGATGCCGAATAGTTGGGTAGTTCGTTCCATGGGGATTCACCTTTTAGTTTCGAAACATGTTCTCAATAATTTAGACATTCCTAGCTCCCTAACAGGTTTCAACGTTCATTTTGTACGTACGAGTATAACAATTCAGATCCTTGTTCTCCTTCTACAGGGAATACTTTTACAACTAACAACTGTATTTATAATAACAACTAGCTGTTTTACCAATACTTCCAAACAATTATTATTATATTTAACAATTCACACAAAACCTTCAAAAATTATTCACTTAAATCTTCTTCGAGAATCACTATCTATTGAGATCCACATGAAAATCTGTTCAGTACCTTTTAAATATATCGCAACACACACAGACAGACGCGGCATAGGACTTGGATTTATAATATGTAGTGATTTAAAATTTATTCCCGCCTTACTATGTTATTATCATCCCATAATGTACCAAATCGTCAAGGGTTTTACGGCAATTACACGACATTATCAATTTTGCTATTTAGTTATGCAAGGAGTAAGTCCATCAACAAGCGTACCTAATATGTTTAAAAAACTAATACAATAGTTACGTATTTATTTTTGGTGTGCGAGTCGGGTTACCTCCGCGTGTGGTCAAGAGCTGCGGTTCGTTTTTGGATCCATCGGGAGGAAGAGCTGTGCTTGGTCCGGTGCAGCCTGGGCATCGGCTAATGATTTCCTGGCGGTCTCCGATTGATATCACTATCCGCTGGCTCAGAGCCCGACTGTATTTATTTTTATACCTTTCTAGTTTCGATAGTGCCTATTGTACAGATAACTATAACAAATATTGCTAGTATCGATACTATCGACACTATTCATCATCATCATCATCATCAGCCTATATTAGTCCACTGCTGGACATAGGCCTCCCCTAATGAGCGCCATAGCGCCCTGTCTTCAGCTCGACATCGACACTATCGCTATGCTAAAACTATCCATAGGCTATCGAAACATTATCGATACTGGACTATCGTGCGGTTACACTATTACGTACACCTAGGTACCTGTAGATATATGGATTAAGGACGTTATCTAAAAACTATGAGATTGAGAGATAATTATATTTTGAAGTAGAAAGCTGCCGGTGGTGTGGCCAGGGGCCTTGCCATAACGTCTTAATGTTAAATTGCGACTCAGTTCAAGTTTTAGCTGTCATTTTTAGTATGAATCGCATTAAGACGTCATGGCGGCCCCTGGTCCGTCTGGATCTCTGCCACCATCTTAGCGAATCCTGCCGCCAAGTAGCGAGTGCTTACGCTGGAGTGTTCCGTCGTGGAGAGTAGAACACCTAGTGAAATTCCGGGGAGATAGTTTTTGTGTTAGCCCCTTAGGCTCGCAAAGAATCTGTAATGCCCCGGTGGCGGTGACTACTTACCATTAAGTAACTGCTCGTTTACCTTCCTGCTAGTGCAGGGTAGGCGAACCAATGGCACGCGTGCCATTAATGGCACGCGACACAATATTTTGGGCACGTCGCCGATCATAAAACATGTGTAAAAAATGTGTTAAGAGAGAGTTTTGATAGTATTTATTATTATTATTTTCCAAATAATCAGAAAGTCAAAATGATTTAATGGCACGTCAATGACCCCATTAAAGATTTTTTTAGAAAAAATGACACGTTGATGCATAAAGGTTCGCCTACCCTGTTCTAGTGTATATAAAAACAGAAATGGAAGGGGTGTGTAATGATTGATATAAAAATATTTAATATATTTTCTATCGATATATCAACATTTGATATAATTTCAAAGGGTATAATCACTCATTGTGTATAATAAACGTTTGGTATAATTTTAAAATATATAAATTTATTTCGTATATTTATCGTTCGGTATAACGCTTATTTCTTATAACGATTATATGGTATAACGCTCATTTTATATACAAAAATATTTTTTATAGCAGTTCGTTTTTGTTGGGGGACGCAGTTTAAACCTAACCTAACCTACTTTTTGATAGCAGTTCGTTTTGTGATTATGTCTCTAATACATTATATCAATAATGGTTATGCCAATTGTTGTATTTTATATAAAAATAACGTTATACCATAAGTTCATTATAGGAAATAAGCATTATACTTAAAGAATGTTATATTAAATGATATTATATCAAATGATCATTATAAGAAATGATAATTATGTCATATGTAAATATATTAAGTGTTGTTATATGATTTAATAATTATATCAAATGAGCGTTATTGCTACTAACATTATACCAAAAATTTTTATATACATCGTTACGCACCCAAATGGAAGAGGATCAAAGGTTGTTTTAACCAGTAAACTCATAAGAATCAAACAATTGTAAGAAACCCAACGCACGGTCGTTTGAATCAGTTTGCCTTATTTTCTAAACAATGTCTCCGGTACGAACTGATTTGGTTTGATTTGGCGTTGCGTTCTTCCAAAACAGCTTAGTTCAATCTGTAGCGTCGTTATAAGACGACATAATCCGCTAAAGTTACAAGAGCAAAAAACATACAGTTTTTAAATTATCCATAAATGGAGAGTATCGTCAAATTGTTCCCTTTTATATTTTTTCCCATTCATGTAAGTATTCAAACTAATTACATAAAACTACTCTTTGAGAAACAAGTTAAATTAAAACATCTCTTCCGTGCTGGTCTGGAAGTAAAGAAAACACATAGAATGTACCAGTTGCTTCTCCTGCCGCGCAGATGATAAAAGTCCATCGAGGGAAAATCGAGTGAGCGAAAATCTTAGGAATCATGTTATAGGCGATGCGGCTGGCAACCCATCACTATTTTGAAACCCCTTTCCACCTATACGCCTACAATCATGCTAAACATAGCCTTTAGGTCTTTTTACCTCAGGCTCTGTCTACCCCGTAAGGGATATAGACGTGATTTTTGTATGTGTATCTGCATAATGTTGAAATCCCATAGTTGAATTTCATAGTTTTAAGTCTTGTTTAACTCATAAATTCATTTAATTATGTACGTATTAAGCGGTACGTACTTCTGTATATGTATTGTTCTGTTCAGTATCACTTTTACCCAAAGGCGTGTGACTCGCAATCCCAATCACATTCATAATTTTATAGATATTGACTGACTGGATAAAATGAGATCGTAAAATTTCTAGTGTGTTAAAATAATGAGTTGTTGCTGTTTTATTTATTCAAGATTAATGGCCAAGGCGAACTCATGGATTACCCTCAAATACCAGAAAATTGTGGAATTAGACCTTATATGGCAAGTTATCATTACCTACACCTACCTAATAATACTAACAATTAACAGTACCTTTTTACCTGTAGTCTTGTATTTTTTATAATATTAATTTAAACACATTTTCATGTATAGCAGATATAATCAGCACAAGGGTTAAAACAAGAGTACGACATAAACTTGTCAGTCAATAAAGTGACATAATAATTGATGGAATCAGCCAGGTTACTATAGAGCAATGCAACCTCCAACACGCCCTCTTAATCCTGGACGACTTCCAGCATATCATGGACAAATGACCTATGCTTACAATGAGGCAGCGCCTTCGTGAGCACATCAGCAGTCATCTGCTCGGTGGGCATATATGACAACTCAATGACCTTATCATTAATAGCCTCACGAATATAGTGATACCTAATGTCTACGTGCTTGGACCGTTTATGAAACACCGGATTAGTAGCAAGCTTTGCCGCAGACTGGTTATCACTATACAGTGTTACAGTATCAGTATGACCTATCAATTCAGCTAGAACCGCACGGACGTATACCGCTTCTTTGGCCGCTTCAGACAAAGCTATATACTCCGCCTCGGTAGACGAAAGTGCGATACAAGATTGCTTGTAACAACCCCAAGAAATTACATTTCTACCTAGCTTATAGATATACCCCGTATATGATTTACGATCCGCCCCGTTAGCCCAATCAGCGTCAGTAAAACCATAAAAACGAAACTTATCATGTACATCACTTTTCCTGTACACTAGACCTAAATTCATTGTGCCTTTTAAGTAACGTAATACACGTTTAGCCGCAGCAAAATGTTCTGCTGTATAGCAGGTATTATACTGACTTAAAAAACTTGCAGCAAATGAAATGTCAGGTCTACTGATCACAGACAAATACATTAAACAACCTATCAATTCCTGATATGGTAGTCTACTATCGTGGGTAGCGCTGTCAGAAAACTTCAGACCTACGTCTAAAGGCGTCATAGCGATTTTACAATCGTTCATACCGAAACGTTCGAGCAACTTTTCGATATAGTTTTTCTGACTCAGCTTCAACTCACTATTAGTACGATCAACTTTAATGCCTAGCATGTGTTTGACCGCACCTAAGTCTTTGATAGTAAAATGCGACATCAGCGACGTCTTCAACTTGTTAGCAAGTTCGTCACAATTATAAAAAACGAAAAAATCGTCAACGTACAGGGCGATAATAATGGTTCTCTTACCCACTCTGTGACTGAAGATACAGCTCTCGTGCTTGCTCTGCGTGAACTTCCCAGCTAGTAAAACGTCCTTTACCTTATCATACCAGGCACGAGACGCCTGTTTTAATCCGTACACGGCTTTCTTGAGTCGGTAGACTTTATGTTCATCGCCTTCTCTTATAAATCCTTCCGGCTGTGACATATAAATTTCTTCCGTCAAGTTACCATTCAGGAAGGCAGTTTTTACGTCTAGATGATCAATCTTCAGATCTAATTCAACCGCAAGAGACAACAGCATTCTCAACGAGCTATGACGTACAACTGGAGAGTACGTATCCATATAGTCAACTCCGAATTTTTGAGTAAACCCCTTTGCAACCAATCGCGCTCTATAACATGCTACTTTTCCATTAGCATCACGTTTGATTTTGAATAACCACCGATTCTTAACAATGTTCTTATCCGCCGGTCTGTCAACTAGCTCCCAAGCCTCATGCTTATTAAATGAATCAATCTCATCTTGCATAGCTTGCCGCCACAACTTGCTATCACTCGATTGCAAAGCTTCTTTGACAGTTGTCGGCTCATTCAACTCAACTTCGAGCGCAGACATCGTCTTCGGTACTCTTGGCCGTAAATTATAGGCAGGCCCGTCATTACGTGGTTCACGTGGTATACCGCCAGAATCAGTAGATGAGCTCGGCATCTGCTCGTCTGCCTCAAACCATACTTCAGGCGTTACCGGCTGCTCCGCCTCAACCTGAATTTCTACATTTGGTAGCAATGGCATCTCCGCCTCAACTTCGATCTCTGGCTCTTCCTCCGAGTGACCCTCTTCAACGATGACATCGTCGTCACATATCGGAAAGAATATCTCCACGGACCGCTCACTCTTGAGACCTGGAAAGATTGTTTCATTAAAAACAACATCACGACTGCGAAAAACTACCTTTTTCTCTAAATCGTAGAGCCTATATCCATTAGTTTCATAGCCAAGAAATATGCAACGTTTGCTTTTCGGTTGAAGCTTATTCCGCTTCACTTTATCAATGTGTGCATAAGCTTCACAGCCAAACACCCGTAAATGTTTCAAGCTCACCTTATTACCCGTCCAGGCTTCCTCGGGAGTTTTACCCGAGAGCCTTTTCGACGGTGACACATTTATTAAATACGCTGCGGTACAGGCAGCTTCTGCCCAAAATTTGTGGTCTAGGTTCGACGTGTACAACAGGCACCTTGCTTTTTCTAGGAGCGTCCTATTCAGCCTTTCCGCACAGCCATTCTGTTGCGGACTGTAAGGTACAGTCACTTGATGGACTATTCCTTTACCTCTCAAAAAGCCTTCAAGATCTCTGTTCACGTACTCAGTCCCGTTATCCGACCTCACAATTTTCACTTTATCACCAGTTTGAGTTTCAACTAAATTAATAAAGTTTTTAGTGTATTGACTCACCTCGCTCTTTCGCTCCAGGAAATACACAAACACCTTCCTCGAATGATCGTCCAAGAACGTCAGGATATACTTCTTGCCTCCAAGTGAATTTACCGGCAATGGACCACACAAATCAGTATGGATCAATTCCAACCGTTTTGCAGCCACAGATTTCATAGGGTTGCTAGAAAAAGGGAAACGGGCTTGCTTTCCTTTTAAACAAACCTCACATGCAACGTCCTTACAAGGGTTGTCCTGAAAACTAATATCATTAGCAAGTCCCTGCCTCAAAAGCTTCATATTATTGCCACTTAGGTGACCAAGTCTTTGATGCCAAGTCGCTGTACTAATACTTAGATTCGCCCTTAGACTGCAGGTCTGAAGTTTATATGCACCTCCTACGTCATTTGCCTTAATCGGTAAATCAGTTAACTTAGAAATTGTACAACCATCAGTATCAAAATTTACAGTACTACCGTTCTTAATCAATTGCGAAACAGATATAAGATTAACAGACAGTTTGGGTATATACATCACATTAGTCAACATCGCGTTATTCGACAACTTAACATTACCTATACCTGTACACTGCAGTTTATCTCCACTAGCAATGGTGACGGAACCACCCCGCAATTTAAAGTCAGTCATCAAATCACGCTTGCCAGTCATGTGGTTTGTAGCTCCAGAGTCTATATACCACGAAGATTCCGAGCCCGCTCCAGCACTATATGCAGACAGAACCAAGTTTCCTGAAGAATCCTTCTCGTTGCGACAGTCTTTCTTCAGATGTCCTTTTTGCTTGCATTTCCAGCACCACGGTTCTCTCTTTCGACCGGAATTGTCCTTCGCTTTTGACTCTACCTTGTGCTGCTGCGCTTTTCTCGTTCCGGAGTCACTCCCAGTAGCGCCTTTTCTTGTGGAATACAAGCACTCACTCGAATCTCCACGAGTAGTCCAACGTTGATCCTGTAGCAGTTTGGATTTTACTAGATCGGATGTAATGACAGCTCCCGAATGCTCCAATGCCATGATCATGGGCTCGTACTGCGTCGGTAAACCTTTGAGCATCAATGCACCAAGAAACTCATCATCAACAGACTTGTTCATATTCGCCAATTGCTGCGCTAATGACAAAATTTCATTGACGTAAGCTTCCATGCTAATGAAGTTCTCAAGTTTGACAGCGCACAAGTTCTGGAGTGTACGCACTCTCGAACCGAGTCCTTTGTCATCATACGCACGTTCTAGTGCATTCCAGGCGTCTTTCGCCGTATCCGCCGACATCAAATGTGAAAAACATGACTTTTCTACGCTCAAACAAATTTTTGATTTTGCTATTTCGTCACGTCGATTTTTCAATTCCGTCGTTGTTTGGTCATCCTTACCGTAACCACATATACAGACCCATAAATTGTCGTGAATCAATGCATTCTTCATCACAAATTTCCACTCGACGTAATTTTCACGTCCGCGTAATTTTTCATGATAAAAATTTTGACTTTTACTTTCCGACATATTTACAGTAACTTTTTTACTATTGCAGCTGAACACATAACCTTTTATAATATTAATTTAAACACATTTTCATGTATAGCAGATATAATCAGCACAAGGGTTAAAACAAGAGTACGACATAAACTTGTCAGTCAATAAAGTGACATAATAATTGATGGAATCAGCCAGGTTACTATAGAGCAATGCAACCTCCAACAGTATTTGTGTGCTTAAATCCAGAATCGCCAATGCTGCCTATTTCCACCGTTCTTCAACAGAGAAGTCGCAAAGGAATGCGGAGCCAAATTCGAGCTCAGGTTTGACAACCGAGCCAATGTGACAGGGTTCCGCAGAGGCAGCGAACTGGGGGTAATTATTATGATTTCTAACTCCCTTGATCCTAAAGGTAAAAATATATTAGGTTTAATCGAATACCACGACACGATACAAAAAGCGTTAACCCCCTTCGTCATGTTACCGTTCTAAAATGGAACAATATCAAAGCCATCTAGTGACAACACGCGGAATCATAAACTCTTGAACAAGCCAGGTGGCTTAAATTGGAACTAAATTCTTCGCATGCCTACAAAAGTTGCCTGATTTGGCTACTTCTTATTTTGCTATGAAGTCGTCTATATAAATGTCACATAGTTATTGGTACATTTTTAAATTACTTGTGCTGCTAATTTTACACGGATTACGAAGTTTATTAATTGTGTTTCCTTTCAGTGCATGTATTGGCGGTGCTTGTTGAAAAAATATGATCTAAATTTAGGTAAAGATGATAAAAAACTGGACGACGTTAAATTCTATGATCATCTTAGCAGTTGGGTGGAACTAAATCCCGAATTTGGCAACGTTATGCTTAAAGCAAAAATGGACTGCAAACAGACATTCAGGACTTCTCTGCCTTTAAGGGTGTGCGAATTTTTCCATTTTCACTCTTGCATCAGGAACTATATTGTTGTGGTAAGTTACGCTACTTATTTGAATTGGTAGAAAGTAGATTGCATTGGAGGCTATCCTAGTCTATATTTATAACATGATGTACCTAATAATTTAACGTAAAAACCTTACATACACATAATATATTCCATATTTTACCAAAATTATGTGTAAATGTGACGACAGTGAATTTATTTTTAGAACTGTCCACGAGTTATACAAACTGAAGAGTGTATGGAGATGAAGAAATTCTACGATCAATGTCGTGAATTCTATCAATGAGTATAAACGACTTGTTGTCAATTACACAACTAAAACAGACTACATTTGAACCAAGTATCAACTATAGCTTAAAATTACAAAAGTTTATAATTTACGCCGATTTAATGATCGATCTCGATCATGGTGAAATTAAATAAAAAACTTTTGATATTTAAAACATTATCATTTAATCTAAAATCAATACTAAAATGTTGACGAGACGCATCACCCCAACACACTATTTGCTAAGTAGTTCAATACCAATCCATGTCAGCATTCAACTCAATATCAATTACCACTATTTTATACACATTTAATTACGAAATCAGGAGAAAGGTACACAGAGCCGTACAACGATGCTTGTACTAATTGGCAAGCCACCCGCATACCAATGCACTTATAAGTAATACTGTCACGTAAATGCTCATAACTTTCGTATTCCCTACACGTCAGTATCCCCATATCACTTTCCTTTGAGGAATTAATATTTAAACTAAACTAACAGTCTTTTTGACGACTTCAGGGCAAAAGCCGAGGGTTGTACCGACCGACGTAGAGTATCATGCCGGAGGGATTGTGTCTTACAAAGTAGAGGAATGGTCGGTCGAACTTTAATCGTGCTGGCTGCGCGTTCCGTGCGGGAAGACGAGCTTGTCTAGGGCGTAAATGTAGCGGCAGATTCATGGCGTCTCCGACATCATGTGGATCATGGAATGCTCGCTGATAGTCCCTCGGCTCGTCCCATCCAGATGTCCATCTCGAAGTCCTTCTCCGTCTCGTCAATTCAAGACTTTCAGGATACTCCTCTATATGATGCTGCTCACCAATAACCTCTTCACCGCAAGTCACAAACATTGTTGACTGAATCATATCTGACAAGTACAGATCTTTAGATGGACCGTTCAAACCTCCCAAATCAGCGTGGTCTGCGTCAAATAAGTCTTTTAACCCCATTTTCTTGAGAGTAGATGAAATGTTAAAGATGGACTTGTGTGAGAACCGAGGGATCTGTAGTTCAAGTCCGATACGAGGCAGCAATGTTCTGAGGAGGCGATTCCATGCTGGCGTACTTGGGTTGGAGTCAAGCAATCGTTTTTCGAGGGCTTCTAAATCTTCCGCATGAACGACATTGCCTTGCTGGCCAGGCATGAGGAAAAGAGTGCTGATGATTGAGTTGGTATTACCCAGAGCTGCTGCTGTGGCGTCAAGTACAGGGTCGTAACCGGCTAGAAATCCTTTCTTATAGAGAACTGCTGGTACAGGCACGAGGCGGCGTTGCCGAACATTGGGGGACACTACGAAGTACATTTCGCCGTCTCTGCCTTCTACCGATGAGCCGGTGCAATCAGTCTGAAATTGAAAACGAATTTCGTTAATTAAATGAAACGATGCCCTGTCGTTCATTCATTAAACAATATTCATTAAATTGCGTTTTTACTAAATGTGTTTCAGCAAAAACAATACCCATATTTAGTAAATTATGCTACAAAAACACATTGGGAAACAACTCTTGAAAACTGAATACTTCGAAAGTAAAAAGATTAACTCACCTGGAATATGTTAGTCGAAAATGCTGCTAGCGGTGGTTCCATCGTAATCGTATTAGCTTTCATGTACTCTACAATCTTTCCCCAAGTATATCTCTTAACCAACAAGTTCGTCCTTCTTCTAATAATATCGCTTATTAATTTGAAGTTTATTTCCTCCACATGACCATTGTAAAAATGTTGCGCCCTTTCTTTGTAGAAAGTTAAGATTTTCCCCTTATTGCGATCACTGTAGAGTTCTCTAATAAAAGCAGACACTGCTACACCTGATTCAGGTGTGGTTTCAATAGAATCGGATATATTCTTAAGAGTGAAATGGGGATTGAAAGTAACCATGTCATCGAGTTTTAGTATTTCGTTCATTTCGCCGGATGTTGCACCTCTTGCTCCCATGAACATCATAGCTAACATAGAGGTAATGGAGAATGGAGATAAAACGAAACTTCTCTTGTTCGGAATGTTTTCTACAACAGTGTTCCAGTAGCGGAAAGCTAATTCATTGCAGAGTTCAGTAAATTGTGCGATGTCTTCCCCTAAATCTTTTGTAGTAACTTCTAACCCCTGGTTTTCTTTGGAAACATCCAAAACTATATTTTTATGAGGGGCTTCTTGATTAAAATTTTCCGTTTTAAATTTATCTTTAGGTATTTCATTAGCTTTTGGTGGCGATACGGTTGAGATAAGTTTCCAGGAACTGTTTCTTTCGTTGGCTATTTCTTTATAATCTATGTTTACTTTTTGGATTTTCTTCTTGAACTCGTCAATTTTTGGTAAAGACGCAGCAATTTTTTCTTCGTCGTCATTCTTGACTTCATCACTCACTTGTGTTTCTTTTACTGTACTAGTTTTTTGCAAAGTAGGTGGCTGCGTAATCGCTTCTGTCGTAGATGGAATGTTTTCTTTTACAGAAGACTGTTCAGGTGCATCGATGATGCTTATTTTATTATTTTTCTTATCTGTACTTAGAGTTTGAGGAGCATCTTCAAGTGCGATGGGTTTCATTGGTTTATCACTACTTTCTGTACTAGAAACCGGTGCTCCGTTATCAAGGGTAGAAGCAGAAATTTTTACCAAATTATCAACTTCTGATTTGTTTATTTCTTGTTCTTTCTCGACTTCTTTTTTTTCAGACTCGTCATCCTTGTGCGTATTTATTTGAATATCTTCTAAATTGTTGTCATTGTTGTCCATAATCATTGATTTTTCTGTGGTTGGTGAAGAAACAACCTTTACAGAGTTAAGTGTGGATACTTCAATACTTGAAATACTTGTCGTTTTTGTACTTTCAATATTTTTTTCTGTAGTCGTAACTTCATCGCGCTCTTTAAAATTGGTTTCAGTGTCAACAATAGACTGTGCTGCCAGATTAACCACTTGAGAAAGTAAATCATCCATAGATCCGGTTAAAATTGGATCCATTGGCGTGTCTGTGGAAGTTGTTGTAATTTCTGGAACCGCAGTAGTGTATGTTACAGATTCATTTACTTTACTTGGAACATCTTTCGTCAACGGAGGTGTTGGTTTCGTCAACGGAGGTATTGGTTTCTCAGTGTCATTATTTTCAGGGTGTGGGTTTATAGTTGATATTTTTACAAAATTATCATTGTCTTCCTTTTCTGCCACAGTGGTAGTTTTATTTTCCTGTTCGCTTTTAGACTCTGAGGGAATTTCAAGTTCTAGACTTTCTTTACTTTCTAGATCCTCATTCATAGCATTAGTTGATTGTAACAAACCACTTGTTGTTGGGAGCGGTTGATAATTTGTACTACCAAGATCTGATGCTATTTGACTTATACTTTGTGCAACGTCAAACAAAGGAATGTTTGGTTCATTAATCTTTATGTCGTTATTATCTTCGACTATGATATTTTTTTCAGTGTCTGTTTTAGGCGGCTGGCTAACAACAGCAGACATAAATTCAGTTGAAGAAACTGCGGTTGATGGTGAAACTGACTGAGTCGTAATTGTGGTAGCGTTTTCTTTATCAATATCTTCGCTTATTGTTGTAGATGAAACAGGTATTGGTGTGCTTGAAACAGGTTTGTAGGTAGTGATGATTGGTTGTACTTTTTCAGCTAAGGTTGTAGGTGATGGTTTCTTTGATGTTGATACAAATGGCTTCTTTGTTGTGCTTTCCGAAGAAGTAACTTTAGTACTTTGAACAGGCTTACGTGTTGATCTTTGGGTTACATAAGTGGCTGTAGATACTGGAATGAAAGTACTAATCTTCTCATAAATAGGACTGCTCTTTTCCGTAGTAGAGGATCCACGAGACGTTGTTTGAATTTCGATGTTATTTGAAACATTTTCGTTAGGTTTTGTGGTTGACGTTGAAATATGTCGCCTAGTAGTTGAATGAGGTCTGATCGTTGTTGACTTTGCCGTAAACTTAACAGTAGGCTTAACAGTAGTTGTAAACCTTGTAGTAGAAGCTGTAGTACGTGGTTTCGGTGTAGTTGTAGTAGTAGTAGTAGTAGTAGTCGTAGTAGTAGAAGTAGTAGTGCGTTTAGTTGTAGGTGTAGTCCGAGGTTTGTTGGTAGTTGTTGTAGGTTTGATAGTAGTAGTAGTTGTAGTTGTAGGCTTGACAGTGGTTGTAGTTGTCGTTGTAGTAGTAGTGGGTTTTTTGGTAGTAGTGGTGGTAGTAGTTGTTGGTTTAGGTGTTGTAGTAGTAGTTGGTTTCTGAGTTGTAGTAGACGCTTTTGAAGTTGGTTTAGCTGTGGTAGGTATTTCTTTAATAAGTTCAGTAACTGGTGATATTCTTTCAGTTACTACCGGTTTAACGACCTCTTTCTCAGCTGTAGTTGAACTGCTGATAGGATTACTGCCTTCCTTACTTAAATTCTCATCAAAGTTAATACGGTCATATTCATAAGTTTCTGTCTCAGGTGTAGAAAAAGATGACGTCCTATCTGGGACTATGTCCACACCTGTATTGCCAAAAATGGATGGCAAAATCAAACTCCACGAATCTGACACATCGGGGGTATCTAGTGTAGGATTCATCTGCGGTTTATTCTTATGCGCTTCCATTTGTGCCTTGAGTACATTTTGAACATTGGTAACAACATTATGCACTTTAGTGTACGGTGGTTGACTGAAATTGAATGCTATAGTCGGTTGGTTATCATTGGCAAAAGTAACGAGTCCTTCTGATTCTTCTCCTGCAGCTACTATGGCCTGTATCTCCTGTAGAGTCATTAGTCTTTTCACTAGTTCTCCTGATTCATCGAAGGTGTAGAATTCATATCGGTCCGGGGTAAGGAGGTTGACGGGGCTCCCCACAGTCGCGGGGCCATTGGAGGGGGGCGGGAGGGTGTTCCCGACTGCATCCGCGATGTATGGGCGCTTGGAACCTCTGAAATTTGAAACAGAGTTATGTGAGTACTTAGTTTACGACGTTAGATTCAAAACAGCGTAGCAGCGTTCCCGCGCTGATGGTAAAAGCCCATCGAGGGAATGGTTGAAAATCTTAGGAATCATGTTATAGGCGATGCGCCTAGCAACCCATTTTGTTTCCCCTTTCCACCCATACACCCACAATCATGCTGAATGTGGCCTTTAGGTCTTGTAACCATAGGCTCTGTCTACTCCGTAAGGGACAAGGACGTGATTTATGAATGTACGTACGTATACTGTCGAAGAAAATTGACACTAACGAATGAGTAAACGAATATCAATGTACAAAAATAAACTTCCTCACTCACCTGTCTCATCAACGCTGAGCCCAAAACTTTTGACAGAAAGCACACATTTTGGAAACACTTTCCCATTATAAGGTAGAGGAATAACAGATTTTGTGAAATTGCCATAGTATTAGCAGTTCTTTGAGGAAGCTTGTGTATCGTGCCTACTTAGACTTAGTCATATTTGTACGTGGTTCAGCAAAAAGGGTCCAACCCACTGACAAGATATTATCGATAACGCCTTTGTATTTGATTGAATCAGGAATTTTCTTCCGCAAGACCATATTAAAAAAATCATTCACCTTGCTACTTTACTACCTTTACTACCATAGCGATTGGTAGGATTTATTGATAGCGGAGTAGCTAGGGTACTTTTTTTTTTCATTGCATGTAGCCACAGAAACTTGGTTTATTATACAGTTATTACTTATCTGTGGGTTGAATCTCTTTTGTTTAACCGAGTTAAATTATTTTGTGTAAATCATTTTAGGCGATTTTCACCTATACGTCCATCATGGTAATCGTAGTCTTTAGGTGTTGTTACCTTTGGCTCTGTCTGTCTGTGCCCCGTAAGAGATAAAAAGACATGATTTATGTATGTACTAGCTGACCCAGCGAACTTTGTTCCGCCTTAAATTTTAAAAATTCCATTGGTTCATTTTCCGGGATAAAAACTATCCTATGTCCTTTCCCGGGACTCAAACTATCTGTATACCAAATTTCAACTAAATCGGCCCAGCGGTTTAAGCGTGAAAAGGTAACAGACAGACAGACAGACAGAGTTACTTTCGCATTTATAATATTAGTAAGGATTGTGTGTAATTATATTTCCGAGATCTCACCTGCTTTCGTCAGCGATCACACAGGATGCCGCGAGCAGCACACACAGAGCAGCGCGCATCTCGGCAGTCCATACACTTCTGCACCTGGAAAAAGAAGAATAGCATGTCAAAATCCAGAGTTAAGACAAAAATAGATCTACATAAACCTCTAGGAGTAAAAAGTTCTGATTTCTCGACATATAACATTAAATTCAAAATCTTAAAGACCCCCACGCTTTAATCGATTAGAAAATCATACGTAAATAAACAATTTGGGCACAAAATGGCTTACATAATTTTGGAAAAAAGCTAATACCTACTCTTCAAAGTGCTGGTCCGATTTTCACCAAACATTGCAAAGAATCACCACAACACAAGGAAACTGGCTTTCGAATGACAAAAGCTACATCCAAATCGCTCTATCCGCTGGAGAGCTACGATGCCACAGACAGATACACACACACACACACAGACATCCTAAGTTAACTGTGCTCTAGAAAGCGATGATTTCTACCTGTCATATTTGCAGTAAAAATATATTTAAACTCAGGTGTTACAAAAGAATATCTTCGGTGGGTCGTTTGAGACTAAGAACGAGGTCTAGTGTCGACATTTCGATTAGATTCAGCACCTAATAAGGTCTTCTTTTGAAAGTCAAACCGCTGAAACACTTCCTTTCAAATACAATAGATATCATTATAGCCTTTCGTTACGCAAGGCTTTATGCAAGTCCAGGCGATAGGCATCGAGATGAAATCGCTAAAATAGAAGATCTATTGTTGAATCCAACGGTGAATGATTTGTCTCGACGCAAACAACAGTTATACCCCTAAAGTGGGCGAGTCACGTGAGACAAATTCGACTTCTAAGTAACAACAGATCACGCAAACAAAATCGTACGTTTCCAAAAAAACGATGCTAAAAACTCAATGCGCGTGGATCCAGTCCACGTTAAAATGACAAAAGAAAAGAAAGTTCGCCCATAAAAATATTTTTTACACAAAACATGGCAATTATAATCGCCAATCGCAAACAAAAAGTGTAAATAAACCTGTCGGACGAGTCGCGGCACGGTCATTGTCGCGAGAACTAGAACTACTAGTTTCTTGCCGGCTCTGTTGATTCAACATACAATTCTTTTTGTTCCCTTTACATTGCTTCTTTTGCTTTCGTCATTACATCGACCCGGGCGCCCGGGGCGGCGATGCGGCTCATTCATTTTGTAACACACCGGTATTTAGTGCGAAGTCTCATTTATTTGACCCCACGCTGTGAACCGCGACGTGTTCCGTTGTATTTTGACAAGTTGTTTGCCGACAAATATGTGGGACACCTGACATGCGGCCGGTCGAGGATAAAATGGGTCAATCAACTTAGTGTGAGGTAAATTATGTAAGGACATTAATAAAGCGGTCGCCAAGGTGAAAGACCGCGTAATGAAATGAATTTATTACTTCAATCCCGGAGATAGTTAACACAGGAGACATTACCCGACCGTCTAGCACCAATAACGCTCTAACGAGTGTAGTTATCACAGTTAATGTGTCATAGAAAATATCATAACGCAAGACAAAGGCCGTTTACCCGCAGCCCGCGGAACACTTGCTTTATTTAAAACAATGCGATATAACTTTAAAATTTAACGTTCACGCATTATGGCGTAGCTCCGTAATACTTGTTTGGTCTGGGATAAAAAGTACAAATGGCAAACTTGACACTTGTATGCGCTGTAAGCAACCGCATACCACGGTCGGATGGGCCCCCACAATCACCTGACGCAAGCCGTTATGCGCGGGAGTCGATGCGCTGTAATTGTGAGATAATTGCACTGGAGCGCAGTTTGTGATTGACACTGACATGATGTGATGTAATCAAGAACTGGGTCGAAAATGATGATCCGAATTATTTCGACCAAGCTATTCATATTGATAGTATCGTGTGTAGCGTAGGTCGAACAAAATAGCGAGTTGTACAACGTATCGAAGATGCAAAGGAGTTTCATTACTTAATACATTTTTGGAATACCTAACATTTTTAGAGATCTTTGGTTCACATTGTTTGTTCACGTCGAACATATCGATTATGATGTAACAAAATTCATAACATTAAACAGAAGTTTTAACGATACGTAATAATATGTACTTATCCCGTAAAAATATACATCTAAAAACAATAAAAAAAACTTTAGAAGAACCTCCTAACGCGGGTTACATCACAGTTCAGAGGTTCTCAACTAAAAGTCGCTCGACTCCAGACAACGACTCTTCTAATGACTTCAAAAGCAAAGTTAACGTAATGATGCTGTTTATAAGTAAAACCATGTGTAAGAATGACTTCAAATATGATTTCGAAGGCTAACTTTTAATGCCGCAAATAATTTCGCAAAATTCGAGTCGACGTCTTTCCTAAATTGAGTTAGCAGTTCAGAACATCGTAGTGAGCTGTTTTGTTGCCAAAATTTCCTAATACGTTGGCAAATGGGGCGCAAAAGGCGAAGTCAGTCGGCCATTTTGGCATGGTACTTGAAGCAATAGGAATAACGTTCGATTTCTCCAAATTCGAGGTGAACCTGTCAGCTGCAAAACTCGTAACTCGTAACAAACGCCGAACCAATTAAATGTTGCTTGGTCTTTCTTAATTCGACAGGGAAACTTCAAAGGACCTCGCTTAGGGGATATAGAGCGCCCTTCTGAACGTTCGCTGAACGATAAATACGTATTGCTCATTGAACGGTAAGACTTTAACATAGTAAAAAATATCAAAGCAAATTAAATTCGACATCCATCTTTAAAACCAAAAACCTCAAGACTTTTTGTCCGCCAAAAACATCCACATGATTATTATTTCAATTATTCCATTGTCAAATTCTAGTGTAAAATTGCAGAATAAATAATTAACGTAAAATTATAATTTCATATTCATCCTCTAACGGGGCAATAAGGCTAATTCTTGTTTCAAATTCTCGAACAAAGTCCCTGTAAAGGCCGAATAATGAAGTTTTATCTGTGAGAAAATTTGGTTAACTCCCAAAGTTACGAACTTTATTAACAGAGAACTTTATTATTATAATAAAGTATTAAGCTAGCGGTGTGTGGAATAATAATATAATTATTATAATATTTTACAGTTACAAATGGCTGGTGATCAAAATACAAAGCAACTATTTCAATGTTTTTAACTGATTTAGTATTTTTCAGATAAGCGATATTTTAGACAAACTGTTTTCGTTATTTATATTTATAAATTTGTCTTGGTAGTACATTTCACATTGCATGCTGATATTATTCAAAACATTGGAAAAAAAAATTTTTGTTTATGTCTTACAAAGTTAAATGTCATAGGGAAATGTAAAGACAAACGTTTACAAACGTTTGTATGAATAAGGGAACAATTATGATCTTGGCTCTTCTATGCTAGTGTGTCATCTTAAATTCAAATTTTTAGAGCAAACTTTATTGTCTGTATCCATAAAAGACCAAAACGAATAGCATTTAACATTTTGTAATAAAGTTATGTTCCCACGAATGCGTATATCTCACTGTATATTAGCCGCGGTTTAAGTTTAATTATTAATCTGTTCGCGTGATCGTTGATAATAATTAGTGTCAATGACCGAGCAAACGATAAAAACTCTCATTTGTAATTTTAATGCTGCCAATTATTTAACACGTCAGAGTCGTTACATTGTTCGCGTATACTGCAATTTAGTGTGATACTTCTATTACGATGATTATTCTGCTACTTAAGGCAAGGCCGTTTGTGATAATGCGGTACCATCACTATCATCACTACATAGTATAAAATAAAGTCGCTTTCTCTGTCCCTATGTCCCTATGTATGCTTATATCTTCAAAACTACACAACGGATTTTGATACGGTTTTTTTTAATAGATAGAGTGATTCAAGAGGAAGGTTTTTATGTATAATACATGCATAATATACCTACCCTGCAAAGCCGGAGCGGGTCGCTAGTAACTAATATAGTACAACATCTACGCAAGTGATGTTATGGAGTGAAATGGTGGGCCTTACAATACAATACAATAACTCTGTATTGAGCACCATATATAACAACCGAAACAGAAAAAAGGTATACAGAATATTACAAGGTAACAATAGGCGCCCTTATCGCTACAGAGCGATCTCTACCAGGCAACCATACCTTAACCATACAACAGGGTCTTAAGAGGGTGTTTGCTGATAAAACTCGATGTCTCAATGGGTGGTATTTCCCTTTAACCCAATAACATCAGCCAGTGCTATATAAAAAAACATGATCATAATGTAGTCATCTGAAAAGAACCATGTCGGAAAAACAATGCAGTACTGATACTAATTAACCAGTAATTACCGTAGTATATAACCATAAATTAATCATCCATTGTTGGGAAGAAAACAAAATGTCGCATGTAATATAACTCCTGATGTAATATTTGCATGACGCGAGAATATAGTGCGAGTTGAATTACATTGGCGTTTTTGATTAATCATTGAACATACGTAATCTGCCAGCTGCGCAATGTACTGCTACCACGTAAACGAGGCTGCAACGTCGTTTCAATACGTTCTTTTTGAGCTCATCTCATGTCAAAGTTTGCGTGTTTGTTGAATTCTGCACGAAGATTGAAGACGTGAGAAGTAGGCAACTTTGGTTAATCCTGGACCACTGTTACATAAATATTTATGTAACATACGTACCATTGAACACATAAATCATTGTCATGATCTTGAGATCGTTTATCATTGTATTAAGTAATGAGGAGCGTTAAAGTTTTAATCACACGCGCAGTTGTTTACAAAATTCGATGTGGCTCGTAACTTGGGTTGAGTTTATTTGAGTACTAATATGTACTATGTCCTGTGGACTTACTTACCTACTTACTTTTAGCCCATTCTAAAAAAATAAGCCATACTTAAGATTTTCAGTTTCCTTTGGCAAAGATTAGATCTGATTTTTAAATGTTAGAATAGAAGTTGAAAATATAAAATGAAAATGTTTCTAAATAAGATGTATTTTAGATATAATCTGCCACCTCTGACCTTAATACATTAACCTACTGTATCAGTGGTCTCTGAAAGACTAGCCCCTTATTCAGAAACGCTTTCTAAGATTACGTATCTACTGTCTCTTGTCTACTCCTGTCACTTTAAAACCCAAACAGGGGTTTGTAACCTGTTTTGGATTTTCTGACAAAAAGGAAGTTTTTTATTTTCTTGTGATTCCTGCGAGGCAGACTCAAATTGTGCCCAAAAATGGTTGGCCACCACTGCCCTATGCAAACTAAGTAACCCCAGACTGAAAGCAAGATCATAACGGTACCCACAGGTCGTCGGCCTAGCTAATGTACTCGTTATTTGCGGGAAAAATGATAATCACAGTGTTTGCTTTGCATAGTATGGAGGCTGTCGGCTCTTTGTTGACGACTAGACACTAAAAGCTATAGTTTTAGAGTCTATTATAGGGTGGAGGAAAGCCGACGTCTGACTCGCCTCCGGACTACGGACGGATGTAGAGGTTTGGTGCAATGGTTTCTTTGCTTTTGGTCTGTGGCGTAAAAGTAGAAATGTAAATTGTAGATTTTTCAAGTGAACTGGCAGTGTCGTTTCAACTGCTAACAGTCTCGTGTTTATTTATTGAAGTAACGAGCTAGAGTTGACGTCAAATTTTATTAAATTAATACTCACACTGAAACGTTTTATGAAGTGACTTATTTCTTCAATACATCGACAAGACACTCATAGCGGTTGAAACTATAGCGAAAAAATGTTTTCCTCAAAAATATTTGCAAGTCAGAGATGCAGGAAACGCTTTTTTTTGGCGTTTTACTCGATCCTAATCGACAACTGAACAATACAGAACTTCAAGTAAGAGTCCGGTTTGCACTTGGCTCTTTTTGCAGTAAATAAGGAGGCGTGCAGTGGGATGTCGCTACGGTAGGCAGCGGTAGGTAAAGTGACCCTTGCGACTACTATACCAAGTAAAGCCGCATTGCCGAGCTAGTCTTCAGCAATGACTCGGAGTCACCGGAGCGCGACGGTCAAGAGGAACCGGTAGCCGTTGCATAAACACACCCGAAGTAATGACCGCTCAGGCTTTTACGTATTAATCTGTAAGCTATTTTACAAAATTTTACAGCGAGGAAATGCTGCCAGCGTATTTGCGTCTGGGGACATCTTTTATACATTTATTTTAGTTGAAGTTTAGTTAATTTACAAGTTTACATGATAGGCTCATTAGTAAGCCTAGCCCAATATGGACGATTAATAAAAAAACAGAATTTAGAATTAGAAATTACATTATCACCCGTAAAATTTAAAAACGATAAACATGTACTAGAACGTTGGCTAACAACTTTTTTTTACGATAATGACTTTAGATAACGGTTGCGTTGACACTTCGGTCATATAACGAGGTCTCAAAATAGATCTCGAGATAGATCTCATGTTATTTTGATAGACATCCGAGTGCGTGTTTACTTTTTTGCTACGGATAATGCTGACGAAATTGCGGGCAAGTTACATTTGCCGCTAATGCAGACTCTTCAAAAGGGCACTTCGTGTTCAAAGTTGCTATAGAGTACGTAAGTGCATTATCACTGAACATTGAGTGCCAAAGATGACGCTGCACTTTGCTATGTTGCTCAGGATATCACCGAACTTCGCTCATTCACTCGCTGCCGCGGAAGTCCTTCCGCCTTACAGAGGTCACAAACTTTAGTATAAGACCTTTCCATTAGAGGACGCTAAGCTAAGGAAATAATGGAGCAATGACGTTGATCCTTTCTTGGGTGCCTTTTCACCAGCCATGCAGCCATGCAGCTATGATGCGAGGATGTTAAAGTGGTACGAAAGTATGTGTCCGTTTCCACTACTGCTAAAGCTTTGTAGCTATTCGAGGAAGATTTGTAATGTGCGACTGTTCATACAATCATAGCATCCATCCATAACACGCACCCACAGCACGCATCCAAAGCACGCATATCACTACTATCACTAACATCACTATACATCACTATCACTAACATAGTATAAAATAAAGTCGCTTTCTCTGTCTCTATGTCCCTATGTCCCTATGTGTGCTTATATCTTCAAAACTACACAACGGATTTTGATGCTGTTTTTTTTAATAGATAGAGTGATTCAAGAGGAAGGTTTTTATGTATAATTCTATGCAGACGAAGTCGCGGGCAGAAGCTAGTTTTCATATAAAAAACAAAACTTAGTTGAACCCCGCTCTATGGTTATTTTTTATATGTATACACTCGTAATAAAAAAGCAGTTAGCGAATTCGTGACTAATTGTACTTATTTCTGCTGCTAAATAAAATTAAAATGCGGTCTGGCTAGAACATTATTTTTCGAATCATACTAACGTAATACATGAAAACATTTTGTGCGATTGTTTCTTACAAGTTCACGCAAAAAGTTCCTACCGAATGGATTTTGATGAAATTCGGCACTCAAATTTGCAACCTAGATAGGATACTTTTATGGAAAATTGCGTAGCGTGCTAGCGATATTTGCAGACGAAGTCACGAGCAACAGCCAGTTATGATCAAAAAAGTTCTAGCTAGTTACGTTAGTGAATTTCGCTAACAGACGTCTACACCAAGCACACGCTTCGCTAGATTAATTACATTCCACCAGTAATCTGGGGTTGCCTCGGGCATATGACACGACCGAGAGCGGTACGGTTAGTATGGAGGTTATAGTTGAGAAAATTATTAATTGGGTATTGTACCTGTTTCGGATTCAAGTGCAATGCCATCTACCGCATCTGCCGTTCCAGTTTACCGATGTTCACTTTATTATTGTTATGGCACTCCAGGTCTACACCTTATGTATCAATACTATGTTCAACTATGTGACTGTTTGTTCCCTAAATAAATAAATAAAAAATCAAAAATTTAAGTTTATTCTGGACCTGTGCAGTACGCAAAAGTTTAGTAGCGCATTTATCAAAAGTTTAATAGTGCCTATCATTTGAAAAACAGCGCCTTCTCTCGTCCCTGGTGAGCAGTAGATGTTCCACGGGAGTTTGTAATTGTGTCGTACAGACACATCATTCAAACAGATGACGCTTAGCGACAAAAAATTCGCATAGTAACAAAGGTCACGTGACAGTTAGTAACAGGTAGAAAAATTCGGAGACTACCCACCTGCTATGGGTGGTGTAGGGGTATAGCACGCGTCACGGAATGACGAGGATCCGGGTTCGATTCCCAGCCATAGCTTTACTTTTCGGATTTTTCTATGTGTTCTAATTTTCATAGACATTTAGAAATTAAAAGTTTAATCTTCATTAAGCGGCTTAGAATTGGCTTGCCATGTCCGGTGAAGTTTTGTTTAGTGATTTTGTCGAGTATTTTGAGATGTTTGAAGTTAACGTTAGGTTAAGTTGGGTTAGTATTTCGAGCAGAGCTTGAAGTCAACCATCCAACGCATAAATGCTGCCCGTCTCCTGGGAACTACGCCCCCTTATATTTCTTCCTACTTATATTTCTTCTATTTCAGTACCTACCTCTTCTTTAAATACATTTAAATTTGTGTTGTGTTATATAATATAACGTTCTTACATGCTGGTCTGGGAGTAAAGAAAAAAGCTAGGCGTCCCCACCCAACATCATTGCCGTACTATGTTCTAATATTCTAATACATGAGACTTCAACGCGCTCAATATTGATATATGTATAGTTAGATAATGACTATACTACACCTCAGCGTTATGCTGAGCCAGCGAGCGTTTCATTTTTGCGAAGACACACACAACGCTGATTAATGTTTTTGTTTTTTTTTCTTGTTTTTTTTGCTACAAAATTGTGTATATTCTCTTATATTTGTGTGTCTTGCAAAAAGGAATAAATGTCTTCTTTCTTTCTTTCTTTCTATACTAAAGGCATCATGCTCTGTTCTTATTACGAGAATTAAAGGAATGAATTCAGCAAGACATTTATTAGAAATCGTGCAGTGTTATTTAAATCTGTGACTGCGGTAATTTAGGACTTGTTTTAGTATATACCTTTATGTAAATGGAATAAAATTATACAACTATGACTATGGCAATGTGATCTGTAACTACGACCGTAACTATCTTTAAGACTGTGACTATTAGTAGAAGTCCACATTACGCCCCGCTACTCGCAACGTGACAAGACAATGCCAATGTTTCTACTAATGTTTAGTGTCGATTGTGCTCGACTCCGCTCCGCTCCGTTTCCATGGTAACGCTAAAGACGATCACGCACAGAATCCATAAAACAAATAGACGCGTCTACTGAATTCCGCTAACCCAGTTACGTACAATAACATGTGGAGCGGCTGCCTCTTGTTTGTTCTATTCATTGAGGAGCATTCCAGACAGCGTGGTGTTTAGCTTACAAAGTATATCGATATCGACATTATATCGAGTCGGTATTATCGATAATGAAAACAAAGAATGAACCATCTGCTTCTCTTCCCGCGCAGATGTTAAAAGCCCACAGAGGGAATGGGTGAAAGTAGTAGGAATCATGATATAGACGATGTGGCTAGCAAGCCATCACTATTTTGATTCCTTTCCACCACACCCACAATGCTGCTATACGTGGCGTAGTCTTGTTATAGGTTTGGCTACTCCGTAGAGGATAAAGACGTGATTTATGTATATCTTAAAAATTCGAAGCAGTCTATCAAAAGCCACTTAAAGTCAGCTATTTATAGTTGTAATAACACTGCAGTTTAAACGTCAATGACCAAGCAATAATAATCAGGAAATTAATGAAATCGGCTTGTGTGAAAACACAGCCGGGGAAATTACTGGGGTGGTATTCTATCTTAACGCGTTTGCAATCCTCTGGTGTTTCAGGTGGCCATGACTGGCGGCGCTAATCAGGTGACCCAATTGCTCGTCAGCCTTCCTTGTTGTACATACATACATAAATCACGTCTTTATCCCTTACGGGATAGACATAGCCTAAAGTAACAAGACCTAAAGACCACGTTTAGCATGATTGTGGGCGTATGGATGAAAAGGGGAATCAAAACAGCGATTTCCTTGTTGTACTTACATTTAAAAAGAAATTGGTGGAAATTGTATCGATGTTAAGTTTTGTTTATCGATAACCACCAATCACTACACGGAAGCGGGAATATAGGTGGACAGTTGGCACCCACACAATGATGTCATCTTCACAGTATCCATAGTTAACCTCGCCTCGGTGAAATGGGGGGTAGCTGACTCACCGGCCACAGAGAAAGTGCTTCATTTGTACACAAATTCGGTCGAAAGGTTTGCAAATTCGACCTGAGTTGTGAAAAGTATCGCTCAGTCACGATATGGTTTTCTGGTTATTGTAAATTGTGAAATGGCTTGGCGATCCCGTTGTGTTGGTTTTGTCATGTTTTATAAACGTTTGATTCGGATTTGTATAAAAAAGCTTGCTTGGTAGCCTAGTGGCTTGATTTTGAATCAGGCATTACTTTGCGGAGGTCCATTTCATTGAACAAAAATGATTTAACTTACTACTCCGCTTACCTACACCGCGGATCTACGCTACGGTACCTTAGTTAACTAACGTTTCCATACATTTAAAATACATACTTAACTTGGGGACCTTATACATAACAAATATAGTTATTGTAAATTCCTTAATACATGTATTTTATTTTACAAATGGTGGCCTTAGCCAATGCGCTGGTAGTTTCAAAAAAGATGCATAAAAGAGCCTTTGGCGGCCTATTTGCAAAATAAAGATTCAAATTTTGAATTTTGAACACATTGATCAATGTTTAAAGTGAGCGTCAAAGGCGGGATTTTTGAATCTAAAATTTAAATGAAAAGTTCTTTCTCTTCTCTTTTTAGGAGTGTTCGTCAAACTGCCTGAACCACTTACTGAAATATTTCAGAACAATTTTAAGAGGCGTTAAATATTTCCGATTTCCGAAGACACTAATAGGCGGGCAGACACGCAGCCAAGCCATGATACCGAAACCACCACAGGAGAGACAGGATACCGCTAAAACCTTTTGCATGCAACCCTAAAGAGTAATGCTTGTGACCACAGTAAAAAATGGCATTTATTTTTCTACATTTACCCTTAAGTATGATTGCTGTCGCTAGATCGGCGGCACCAGGGTTTCTTCTGTTTAAACCGAAACTTTTTCGTTTGATGTTTAGTTCAATTTTCAGTCTGTTAGCTTCCCGGAGTAAAGTAAACATGGCGGAAATGCCGCCATTTCGGTTGCACCGCCGCAGAATAAACAAAATCAAAGCTATAATTACACATAAACGGATAACTCACGTATAAAAGTCGAGTGATGCTCGACATGTTTCGGACTATTTCGAAGTCCTTTTTCCAAGAGCGCTCGCCCCGGCGGCAGCGACACGAACACTGCGCGCCAGCGCTCTGCTCGCGCGGCTGTTCGACGCAACTGACAGCGGCGCACAACTACCCTCGTTTTCATCGTCATTTTTATTATTGTCAAATGTCGGGCAGCACACAACACTGATCACGTCACTCCGTACGTGAGTTATCCGTTTATGTGTAATTATGATTGAGTCTCACGGTAGTTTCATGTTGAAAATCAAAGCTTTTTATTTGCGGCCGGCTGACTCTCGCAAACAAGTGGCAACGTCGCTGAATTTGTTTAATGCTTTAAGTTATTAGGTTTACTAGGTTTCGTATTAGGCATAGAACTCCTGAAAAATATTTAACTTTGCTTTTTTTATTCTGGTCATACTTTTGGAAAAAGTAACTGGCTACCAAGAAAATTTATGCGTGGTCACATATTTAAAAAATATACATCGACTTGAGAATCACGCTGCTTTGTTCCGTCGATTAAAAAGTGCAAAGACCGTTTTTTAAAGACGCGTGCTATAGACCGACCGCTTAAATGAGTCCTCGCCCGCGCGGTGCAGGGGTGCGGGGTGGGACGACAAAGGGGGTCGAGAGAGGAGTACAATATTTTAGAAAGCATGAATATTAACAGTGAAGTAAGTGTCAAATCAGTACATATTATAAAAACATAGTCATAGTCCATAGTCTGTTCGTGACAAACTCAAAAACTCCTGAACAGATTTTCATGCAGTTTTCATCAATAGAAGGAGTGATTCACGAGGTAAAATCACCACCTAAAATATGAAAGGGCCCGCAACAACTCTGGTTTCTCAAGTAGTAAGTGTAAAAATAAAATGATGACATCCATTAATAAATAACACTTCAGTCACAGATACTTCATCATTATTATCATCATCGCCAGCCTATATACGTCCCACTGCTGGGCACAGGCCTCCTCTCAGAAAGAGAGAGCTTGGGCTATCGTTCCCAAACTTAGTTACGTTAACAAAAGAAAAATTATCATCTACTCCGGATCTTGTCAATATACTTTTTATTTTTAATATTTCGGATTGGAATCCCAATCAACGGTTTGTTTCATTCGCCGTTCGAAATATGAATAATAAGTGACCGCATCGCCTGCGCACAGTTAAAGTATAATGTTGTTATAACAGTAAAGCAATTCTCAAAATAACTACCCCTTATTTATAAACAACTGTGGACCCGTTGTACCTAAATGTATGTTTGTGTCTGACAAAGGCAAATGCTGAAGTAAGGTAAGAGCATTCGAATATTAAAGAATTTTGAGAAACGTTTGTTTATGAATAAAAAGATAAAATTCTATAAAGTATTGTTTTATTGTTTAAAAATTATTTACCATTCTTTTTCTTAATTATTATTAAAATTGTAGAGCCAATACATGTGTAACTGTAATTTATATCGACTTGGCGGGGCACTGCCGTACCCCCCTAACATATTCTGTATACTCGAAATCCCCATACACATTCAATCACCAGATTTAGAAGTCAGTGTACACAGTGTGACAGTGTGCCTTCCATGCTGGTCTGGGAGAAAAGAAAATGCATAGAATGTATCAGTTGCTTCTCTTCCCGCGTAGATCATAAAAGCCCATGGAGGGAATGGGCGGAAATCTTAGGAATCGTTATAGGCGATGCGGCTAGCAACCCATCACTATCCTGACTCCCTTTTCCGTTTATACGCCCACAATCATGCTAAACGTGTTAGGGCTTGTTGCATTAGGCTCTGTCTATCTATCGTTTCTGTACATGTATGTTAGATTACTGCTCAAACTCTGTGTAATGCGATTACGCGACGCTAAGTGAAGCACAGAATCTGTTTTCCATTTCGCATAATATTTATTCGCTCCAATATAATTCACGCATTCCTGGATAGTTTTAACGATGATAGTCTGCTTCTATATACGGCGAGAGCGAGAGTAACAATATTTTGGGCTATTTTTTAAGGTTCCGTACATAATATGGTGTATGAAAACGTGTCGAAGTTTTCGAAATGTTGACATACCGACGAATGTAGGAGATAAGCTGGACGCAAAAGATCATCTACGTAGAGGTTCTGCGTCGTATCTCGGACACGTGTTTTTTTTTGCCTGAATATTCATGATATACTGCCAGGCCATGAACTGTAATAGTGATGGGCAAAATTGTAGGCAAGAGACGACTGAGACGCAGGAAGAAATCAAAACAAAAGGGAGTGGACGGGCATCTCTTCAGCAACAGAACTTTTTAGGCTCACAGGCAAGGCATGGGACGCAGGAAGAAATCGTGGCTCCATAACAAATGGGAGTGGACGGACATCTCTTCAGCAACAGAACTTTTTAGGCTCACAGGCAAGGAATGGGACGCAGGAAGAAATCGTGGCTCCATAACAAATGGGAGTGGACGGACATCTCTTCAGCAACAGAACTTTTTAGGCTCACAGGCAAGGAATGGGACGCAGGAAGAAATCGTGGCTCCATAACAAAAGGGAGTGGACGGACATCTCTTCAGCAACAGAACTTTTTAGGCTCCAAGGAGAAGGATTCCAAAAACTAATCACTGACCTTTGCTAGTTAGGGAGGCACTAGAAAAAGATGAAGAAGTCTTTGTCACGCATACAGCCCGGGTGCAAGCCAATCCTCTCCTTGACTCTCTCTTCCAAACTAAACCACTCGGTTATCACTCTCTACCTCTAAGAAATTATCTGAACTGTAGATATAAATGAACATACATTCAAGTAAACCTTTTCCGTCCTAGTTTATAATCGTACCTGTGCTAACTGGGGGCACGTTCTAGGGATTTGATGTCGATAAAAAAGATGTCGATATTTTAATAATGCCCCGTTGACGTTCAGTAATTAAAAGTGAATATTTTCATCTAGACGGCAACAACGACGGTTTTAATAACGACGAATACGGAAAAAATATTGATTGCATAATATTGAAACTATAATAAACATTTTCGTTGTTATTTTAAAATGAAGAAAAAATAAATAATATTGATTTATGTTGAATAGCTTCTGCCCGCGACTTCGTCTGCGTAAAATTATACATTATAAACCTCCCTCTTGAATCACTCTATCTGTTAAAAAACACTGCATCCAAATCCGTTGCGTAGCTTTAAAGATATAAGCATACATAGGGACAGACAGACAAACAGCGGAAAGCGTCTTTGTTTTATACTATGTAGTAGTGATAACATTTAGATGGTGACACTAACACCGATGTATTCTTTTGTCGATAAAATATTTTGCTACATCACTTTAGTATAGGTCCGAGTTAGCATAGGTGTTTATTATTTCCAATCTTAATCGACTTAAAATTCTACCTTAAAAGAGTCCATTCCATTAGGCACAGTCGGGTAAAGTTGTATTCCGTGTTTGGCAATACTACAGCGGGGGTTTGGCGCCGAGCCAACAACGGAGATTCCCACTTTATTAAATATCAATTATTTTGTTTTTAACCGACTTTACAATAAAATGGCCTCAATTTCACTGCCTTCTTTTCGTGCAATGTTGATTTTTATTTTAATAAGTCCCGTTATTTTAAGCTTAGTTTACACTAAAATTAAAGTTAGTTCAACAAATCACAAGGATTTTTAGTCGTTGAAATTTGCCTTAAAATCAGGCTTTCAATTTTATTTAAACATGTTAACACCTTTTTATAATTCAGTAAGGACACTTTTGGATTTGCCTGAGATACATTAGATACATTTCTTCATTGATTTCTCAATGTTCAACGTCAAAGTCAGTCAAAGTCGTCAAAGGGTTTTTTTGAATTTTTGAATCCGAATTTACGTTGAAAATCCATAACAAAGGTGTTCAGTTCAAGTAACCCAAACACTTGCTTAACTCCGGCACAGTTTTACCATCTATCATCTATCACATTTAAGACACCCTGTATACATATTTAACCGTCTCGTTTAGCTTAACTCTGAACATGCTGCATTGCAGTAATCTAACGAACTCCCGTATATTTGCTTATTCATTTAATGGGTTAACCGCGGCCGGAGCCTTTTCAGAGTTTTTATCTCGCTGGTTAAATTCTACGCCCGCTCATATGAGCACAATAATTGTGTATTAAATATACGAGATCACGGAGTAGATAATAAAATGTAGAGCTAACGGCGTTGGAATAAGGATGTTGCAGTTTTGTAATTTGAATATTTCTTCAACAAAATCCCGGACCAAATTAAAAAGTCGAGACGGAGTTCTACGAACGGCGAAATGTGGCCGATGCAAACTACGTCTTAGCTACAGCACGCCCACAAGCGCAATGAAACATTGCTAAATTATCTATGACGCTATATATTGATCACGCGGTAAGTCGTAGTTGTATACGGTCTCACTTTATCCTTCGAAGAACTCCGTCTTGACTTTTTATTTTGTCTATGAATAAAAGAGAAAAATGCTGTGCCCTTTCCGAGAAAAGGGTCCGTGGCATTTTTTTAAATCGCCTTGAAGCTCGGTAATGAAATATGTCTGCCAAATTCAAGTCAAACTGCAGTGGTTAGGCTGTGCAGTTAGGCTGTGCAGTTAGGGTGTCCAATGGTATGGCGTTTAAAGAACTCGATTCCCACCGGCTTGCCTATTTTAAGGCAGTTGGGCATTTTTTATTCCAGAATTAAAGGAAAAGACTAATTAAATTCCCTTCGGCTTGCCTTCCGTCCGATATACTTGACGCCAGGCCACTGCTGTGCATTGTCTATCAGACCGTAACTCTTTTATTTATTTCTAGAAAAATACTCATACCTACTCGTACAAGTAGGGCACCACGATGAATGTACTTTAACATTGCGTTTATTCCAAGCGCTTCAATATATCATAGTCGTAAAATATTCACTCAGTGCTCTGAAATGGCATAAAACTGTTATAAAACTTTTAATATACGTATACTCGTATGGTGCGGGAAATGATAAAAATATGAAATATTTTGAGGGAACTTTATACATTTTTCTCCGTAAAAGCTGCTGAAATTTTTCATGTCTTAATTTATATTGTGAGCCAAATTAAAACTGTAAATATATCTCGTATACACACAAATGCCTAGCCAATGAAATAATAAGTATCAAATAATTCACCCTTTTTCCAATATCGTGAATTAATATCGGGTAATAGACAAAGAAGCACCACGATCTATGGTATTAATTGAATATGGAGTTTCATCCGCGTTATCTTCCCTGCTAAATTAATTAATTATGAGAGAAAATGATACTCAGTGTTATTTATTATACAGTGTTTCTTTGTACCTAATTAACTTATTTGTTCTTAAGAAATCAACACTATCATTACCTCTACGTCCTTCAGTTGTACTGTCTTCAATAAAACATCACACTCGATGAAGTTACGAGTATGAACGAAAGTAAAAAGTTTCTGTTTTAGTAAATCGTAACCTAAAATCCGCCCCGTTTTCATTAGAAATAAAATTCTAAATTGAAAACTTAAAAAAAAATCCATTTCAAAGCGAGTGAGTCCACAATCGTTTTTTTAAATACGTATTCGTACTGGCCAGTTCGATTTTCAATTTAAAGAACAATAGCTGTACTCCACACTGCGCCCGTCAGGTGATTGCTCGGCGTAGCGGAAATATTGTAGCGTAAAACGTAGCAATAGAACGGAGCGTAATAGAGTAGACTGTAATTCAGCTTACCACAAAAGCTAAACATATGAGTAAAGTGCACTGTATTGGTTAGTTTTTAATTGAAATCGAGATACTTTTTAATTGTAAACAGCTGCAGTTTTAACAAAGAGAGTGCTTTGGCGAGATAGCTACGTGAGATAATAAAACCATTACGGCCCGCGACTTCCACGCAGAATTAAAATTAGTGGCGATTCTTCCTCTCTTTCAACGAATAATGAAAACTACCATTAATTTTTCTCCGGGTTCTATCTGCATACAGGTAATGTTTATGCGAATAACATTCACTACCAACTTCGAATTTAAAAGGAAATTTTAATCATATTGCGTGTAGTGTGTCCAGCCGACTTAAAAGGCCGCCAGCTTTGTAGAATCAGAGTACTATGAAGCTAGAATTCCCGGGTTCGAGTTCCGGTAGGAGCAGACACTTGTACGATGATTATGACTGTTTTTGTTTGAGCCATGGATTTTAGATCTATTTAATCTATCTAAAATTGACGTGGTACCCAGTGGTTCGACCTGTGGCCTCTCAAGCAAAGGCAAACTATGAGTTTTTCAAATTTATGTCCGAAATTAAATATGAGCTCTTTGGTAAAGGAAAACATCGTGAGGTGTGCACACACTTGCAAAGCAATTCAATGGTGTGAAGCGGGGCGGGGCGTGCAGCGTTTATGTTAAGCTCAAGATAATGTATTGTATGGGACCTCCTCAAGGCACGCTGCACACAGTCCTTTGCCGCTGCCCGCCCCACTGCCCTCCCCGCTACCCTGCCCGCTGCCCTCCCCGCTGCCCGCCCCGCTACCCGCCCCGCTGCCCGCCCCGCTGCCCGCCCCGCTGCCCGACCCGCTGCCCTCCCCGCTGCCCGCCCCGCTGGGCACTCGCCTCTCAGACCTTGCGCTTACGCTTACCAAAATAAATAAAAGGGCGATACTCGGCCCGTGAGGAATATAAGTCTACCTGAACGGGTGTAAACCTGACATAAATTTAACTAAGACCCTATTATAAGTTCCTCCGGGACCATAAATAAGGTAAAAGTGGGTCGGCACTCTCACGATGTGATCCTTCTAAGCAAGACTGAGAGGAAGTGAAAACCGGCACGACTTGAGATGTGATCGAGTGGAACTTAAACATAGCTATATGTTTAGCTTTAACTGATAAAAACCCATAATACTAATTTATGCTCGCAACGTCGCTTCCATTTAAGAATAAATAATGTTTATTATAGAAAAAGACATTTAATACATTATGGATACCAAATTTCAATGAACAACAAGCAGTTGTGGGTGAAAAAAAGTTAATGACATGTTATATGATATGGGACTTAACTCATTTTTCTAATTTGGAACGGCAATTTGTCTATTCGGACTCATTACTCACACATACATATAACAAGTCATTTACTTAAGTTTTCATCTATACTTTGCTCCGCTACCACATGCAAAATACAAATATTTCAAACAGGCTCGGCTGTCTTGCACGTAGTATTGGAGTAGCAAGGTAACTGCTTGTTGTTCATTAAATGGACCTCCACTAAGTAACGCCTGATTCAAGAAATTACCTAATTTCAAGTCAATTCGATTACTAGAAGATTTAATTAAATTATAGTCACTAAAGGTAAATGGTATTTCAGTCACTACATTAAACTAAATTGCGATAACAGTTGTAGAGAAACTAACACAACCTTAAACTTAAAATGATGACGATACATGTCTTTGAGTCATAAGCAGATAAATAAAGTTGAAACAAAAGAAAGAAGCAACGGAGAGTCAACCGCACGAGAGTATCTAAAGAAAACCTTAACTCGTTACAATACGGTTAAAGTTAACTTGTTTTCTAGATTTTCAAGATGTTTCAACTGTGCCCGTATTGTAACTTTTACAGTGTACTGCAAATGCCATGCACTCAGGCGAAAGTAATATCGTAAAAGTGCATTGCAGGCCTGTAATGGTCTCAGCTTCTATGTACATAGACGACATTGTTACCCAGCATGTTGAGACGGTTCGTTTATTTAATAGACTTGTTACCTCTGTTACCTATTAAATTAATTGTTGAAGTTAGGGAAACAATAAAATTTTCCGCTATAACATTTAAATAGAAGCCATAATGGAACTGTCACTTACAAAACAACATTGTTAATAATTATGTTCTTGATCATTTTCATTACAATTTTATTAATAGTAACGCACTTTCTAAGTAGAATTCAGTCTTCAATAGATGGAGACAGTTGAAATATTACAAAGCGTATTATGTATTAGTCCCATTGTTTCGAAATACCTAAGTAAGGATGATAATGGAAGCTTTGTCGCCAGTGCAGCGTCTAATGGGACAGTATTTTTGATTGCTTCTAAGGAAAAGTGAGCCTCTGCACTGCTGAAGACATCCCCTAGTGATATGTGATATGTTCCCTGGCGAGGTGCAACCATCCACAGCAAATTACGGTTATGTAATACTAGATAAAGTTTTCTTTTATACACACCGCGCGGTCGTAAGGAAATTTACAAGAAAGATGTTTTCAGTATGTGCATAATAGTTTTTAATAATTTACCTGATTAAAAAGTGTGCTCGGGGAAATTATTCAAACGTACTTTGACAAGGTGGTTGGCGGAGAATTGCTTTCATAGTGTCAAGGATTATTTAAATTACAAGCATTGACATTATTTTATAGTACTCCATTAACGTTATTTGTGATATTAATTAATTTTAACATTTAAATATTTGACGAAATTTTTAACATTTATTCTTATTGTTTACTTTTATAAATTAATAATAAAATAAATTTAAGCGTAGCTTGTTTAAACAAATATTTGAATCCTTGCCGGCAGGCAGAATACATGCGCGTTTATAATCATTATGTAAAGATCTATGTATTTCACAGTATTCTGTCAAATAAATAAATTTGAATTTGGAATCTTGTGTTTAAAAGATATCCTAGTGTTCGATATATAGCCTTTTTTATTTCCTTTTAATTCTAAAAGTGCGCCGCTAAGTCGGCCTCGAACGAGATGCAGCCTGAAAAAGTGTTGCCTATGGTCTGCGCGCGCAACGACGGTGTCATCCCTGAACTCGCCTGGAAAGTGGCCGTTAATTCTTAAAATCTAATACAAATTAATGAAATGTATGGATGTCACACGAAGATTTACTGTTTTATGTAACAAGCTATTTTTTTCTAATATTATAATCTATCTGCACATGAAGTACGTGTAATTATTTACAACTGGGACGAGACTAGAGCTGCAACAGGAGAAGGCTTTCAAGGTTCGCTATCGAGAAGGAAAGACGAGGTGAGTGCCTTTTGGGATTAACCTGAAATGATAAAGGCTGTATAAACCGGAAGCCCATCTCTCGAACTCTTGTCTTCAGTCCTTATTCAATTAATATACAGTCCACTCTCTCATACATCTTCTTTTCTCTACGTGGTTTCGTTACGCCACATTTTTTGGCCTCCGATCCGGATTTCATTTCAAAAAGTTACATCTATTTATTGTGCATTTTTCTGTGGATCGTATTCACATTATATTTCTGAAAAATAAACATCTAAAATCATTTATTTGAAGTGTGCAACTGCACACGGGCGAGTTCATTTTTAGTGTCAAATGTCAAGTCATTCTCTGTTGTAATATTTGTCCGTGACAGATAACAGATTTAAATATGGCGCCGATAGAATCTGGAGATTGTGAATTACAATTAAAAACTTTAATTTTGAAAAAAGAATATTTGTTCGGCAAGGTTCAAAAGGCTTATGATTTATCCAAAACACTTAGAATGGATAGTATAGACGCGGTGCAGAGATTTTTGATACAGTATTCAGAACTCGACGACGCTCGTAGCGATTTCGAGAAAATTGTCATGAATATTGTTGTGCTAGAGTTGCAACTGTTGCCCGAGTCTAAAGTCTCAACAAGCGCGTTAGATAGTTTTGACGAATTATTTTATGCGTGCAAACGGGTTGCTATGAACTGTGAGAAGTTAGACCAGGAGCGGTCGGTGAATTTACATCATAAATGTGATGATAGCAATTTAGGTAGGCCGTCATTGCCTAAACTTACATTGATCGAATTCGATGGTCAAATTGAGAATTGGACGACGTTCTACGATACTTTTGTGTCTTTGGTGCATAATCGTAACTTTGACGACATCGACAAATTTCACTATCTGTTGTCATGTGTGAAGGGTTCAGCACATAATATGGTGAAAAATCTTCCAATCACTGCCAAAAATTATGCCGTAGTTTGGCAGAGCTTATTAGAAAAGTATCAAGATGAAAGGGCATTGACTGGGAGGTATTTGGACCGAATGCTGGGATTCGCCCCGCTGACAAAAGATAGTGTCACGAATTTGACTTCGTTTATTGAAACGTTTGACCACTCGTTGAAAGCTATTAAAGCGTTGAAAATTCGAGACTTAGATGACTACCTATTCTGTCATATCGCTCTACGTGGGCTCGATAGCCACACGCGAAAATTATTCGAAGAAAGTCGTGATCAAAACGAATTGCCGACTTTCAAAGAACTAATAGATTTCGTAAACAAACAAATTAAAGTACTCGAACACACTTTCTCGAGTACGAGCTCCTGGACTGCTTCTACGTTAGCTCAAAATAACACAAAATCTGCTGTAGTTCCATACAGGAATGTATCGCAATCGAGTTATAAGCCTACACAACCGAACAACACTTATTATAATAAGCCATCGCGATCTCCTCAGGTTCCGCCTAAAGTTGGCTTGACTTCATCTCGAAACGACTATCATAAGTACAATAAGCTAACATGCGTGCATTGTAATTTAGATCACATGATTTACCGATGCGAACAGTTTCGTAAACTGTTGGTTAACGATAGGATTGACCGTGTCAACTCCTTGAAATTATGCACGAATTGCTTAAAAGCTGGTCATAATTCTTCCGAATGCCGAAGTAACATGACTTGTGGAGTATGTTCTTCACCTCACCATTACTTGCTGCATCGCGACGCGAGTGCGCCGTCAGCCGTGCTGACGTCGCAGTCGTTCCGTTCTGTCGCAGACACGTCGTCGGCCGTGCTGACGTCGCAGTCGTTCCGTTCTGTCGCAGGCACGTCGTCAGCCGTGCTGACGGCGCAGCCCTCTCGTTCTAACGCATGCGTAACCGGAATAAGTCCTTCGCACTCCGTGAGTGTCGACGCGGATTCTGATGTCGCGGTGATAGAATCACTTCATTCCGTGAATGAAGACGCAAACTATGGTGTGGTGTTAGGCACTACTCGCATACACATCGCTGATATCGCGGGTCAACCGCAGAATTGCCGTGCAGTTCTAGATTCGGGTGCTCAAAGCTCGTTCATCACTTTAGATTGTGCTCAACGTTTGGGCCTTCGTCGCAACAAATGTCCGTTTACTGTGTCCGGGCTAGGCGGCGAAGTAGTGAAAAACTATGGTATCATTACGTGTGATATAAAACCGTGTAAAACGGACGTTCCGAGTTTACCGGTGGACATGGTAGTAGTAGCGAAAGTTTCGTCGGAAATGCCTAACATTTCGTTCCCGCGTGAGGTTGTGGAGGAGTATAGGTGTTTCGATTTAGCCGACTCATTATTCTACGAGAAATCACCGGTAGATATTTTACTAGGGAATGATGTCGTGTCAGAATTAATTAAAGATAAGCCGGTTACTATTAAGTCAAATATACCGAATGTTATTGAGACAGTGTTTGGTTACGTCGTGAGTGGAAAACTCTATTGTGACAATAAATTAACTTCACAAAATTTTCATTTGTCGGTCTGTGAGGAGAAGAGCTTAGACAAAACGTTGCGTGATTTTTGGGAAGTCGAGGAATTGCCGTGCAAACCTTTACTTAGTCCGCTAGAGCAGTTGGCAGAGGATATTTACGCGAACGAGCATAGGCGCGACGACAGCGGTAGATACGTCGTTCCTCTACCATTCGTGCCCGACGCCCCGCCGCTTGGTGAATCGCGCGCTGCCGCCGAGCGAACACTGCCAGCGACTGAACGAAAACTCGCTCGCTCTCCGGTGTTACAACAAGCATACAATGATTTCATGCTAGAATATGAGAAGCTGGATTATATGGAATTGTATACTGGTAATGAGCCTAGTAGGTATTTGATTCCGCATCACAGTATACTCAGACCGAGTAGTACGACAACTCCTTTGCGCGTAGTTTTCGACGCTAGTGCAAAAACAAGTAATAACGTCTCTCTCAATGACACTCAGTTATCTGGGCCTAGCTTATACCGTGATATAGGGTCTATTATAACGAATTTTCGGCTATTCGAATACTGCTTTGCTAGTGATATTTGCAAAATGTACCGCGCGATTTTAATTCGAGAAAGTGATAGGAAATATCAGCATATATTATACAGGTCGTCCGTTGACGAACCTATACAAATTTACGAGTTGAAAACGATAACTCACGGCGTAAGTAGCTCGCCGTTTCTTGCAATAAGGACTTTGCTACAGCTAGCAAGTGACGAAGGTGAACGTTTCGCTTCTGCTGCTGCTGTCATAAGACGAAGTATTCCTATGGACAATGCGTTGTGGTCATGTGAGACGTTCTCACAGGCATGCGCACTACAAGACGAGCTTGTAAACATGTCCCAATCTGCAGGACTTGTACTGAAAAAATGGTCTAGTAATAGCAAGGAAATACTTGAGCGGTTACCTGCAGAGCATCGGGAATTTAGTATCTCCTTCGAAAAGGACAAAAACGACGTCTCTTTAAAGCTTTTGGGTTTGAAATGGGTGCCGTTAGTTGACGCATTCAGCTTTTCCGTGAACAAGCAAGACTCCGTAATGACTAAGAGATCTGTACTAAAAATATTAGCTTCGATATATGACCCCGTGAATTTTCTATTGCCATGTACTTTCGTCGCAAAGTGCATAATGCAGGATCTTTGGAAGCTGAACATCAGCTGGTATGGACAGCTACCTAACGATGTGTGCCAGCAATGGCTGGAATTTATTCCTAAGCTACCTCGGTTATCACAAATCGAGCGCCATGTTCTGCTTCCAGAGGTATCAGAATGCGAGTTGGTAGGCTGTTGTGACGCATCTTCGCGAGGCTATGCTATGTCAATTTACGTTATTTCGCGACGCGAGCGTAAAGTTAAGTGCAGATTGCTCGTAGCGAAGTCCAAGGTAGCTCCAGTGAAGCCTATGACTATTCCGAGGCTTGAGCTTATGGCAGCAGCGCTGCTTAGCAAATTAGTGAAATATATCACAGAATCACTATCGCGTGTTAATGTTACTCGCGTTGCAGCGCTAACTGACTCGTTTATAGTTATTTCTTGGAATCAAACTTATGCGTATAAATTGAAAACTTTCGTGTGTAACCGTGTTACTCAAATAATAGACGTGCTTCTACCTCATGTCTGGCGTCATGTTAATAGCGAAAATATCATGGCAGACATTAGTTCGCGCGGCGTTCCTTCCGCGCAGTTGGTCGCTTGCAGTTCACTACCGGCTAGTGGCAACTCTAGCATGTTTAATGTTCTGACGGCAGAGCATTTTCTGATAGGTAAGATTCTGAATGCTGTACCAGAATATAATCTCGCGGACGTTCCGATTTTTCGTTTGTCACGTTGGCAATATTTGCAAAACTGTTCTCAACTGTTTCGGAAAAAATGGAGCCAGGACTATTTAAATACTTTGCAGCAAAGATCAAAGCGGTTCACATCTTCACCTAATCTAAAAGTCGGTGACATATTTCTTGTCAAAGACGATCAAATCCATTCATGCCATTGGCCTATTGGCAAAATTGAAGCTGTTCATCCTGGCTTGGATGGAGTTGTTCGAAAGGTAACGCTTCGATTCAAAGGAAAGCTTTTGCAAAGACCTGTAAATAAACTTAGTTTGCTACTCAATGCTAACTAAGTATTCTACTATTGAGTTAATTTTCTTATTTATCAGAGGTAGAAACCTTCTTTTTTTCCTTTAATTGCATATTTTATTTCTTTCTTATTGAAATGAACCCCTCTTAATTTTGTGGGAAAGCTTCATGGTGCTTTCGGTGGGGGGTGTTCGATATATAGCCTTTTTTATTTCCTTTTAATTCTAAAAGTGCGCCGCTAAGTCGGCCTCGAACGAGATGCAGCCTGAAAAAGTGTTGCCTATGGTCTGCGCGCGCAACGACGGTGTCATCCCTGAACTCGCCTGGAAAGTGGCCGTTAATTCTTAAAATCTAATACAAATTAATGAAATGTATGGATGTCACACGAAGATTTACTGTTTTATGTAACAAGCTATTTTTTTCTAATATTATAATCTATCTGCACATGAAGTACGTGTAATTATTTACAACTGGGACGAGACTAGAGCTGCAACAGGAGAAGGCTTTCAAGGTTCGCTATCGAGAAGGAAAGACGAGGTGAGTGCCTTTTGGGATTAACCTGAAATGATAAAGGCTGTATAAACCGGAAGCCCATCTCTCGAACTCTTGTCTTCAGTCCTTATTCAATTAATATACAGTCCACTCTCTCATACATCTTCTTTTCTCTACGTGGTTTCGTTACGCCACACCTAGTATGAGTGAGTGATTGTCCGTTAATAATTATGAACGCATTTGTATTGCGCACACATAGGCATGTGTTATACAGATACACACGATTAAACAATTCATAAAAAGTAGAGGAGCGTGCCTTTACCAATGAAGAGATCTATCCGTGTCATAATAAATTTGAGATACAATAGTTTATTATTGGTACCTAACAACCAAGGTTTACATTTAGGTACATTTTTGCATGGTTCCATAATCTTCAAGCAACTTTACTGTACTTTCTATCCATTTATTTTATTTAGTACGAAGCTCTCGTTCAAAGCACTGACACCAATAAACCACGTAACTAGATCCATAATACGTATAATATACAAAGATAAGCGACTTGCGGTCATCCATAACGCGGACCTACGGGTATCGTATGCCGGTGACCGTTTCAATCCATTACAGTCTAGATACGGGATAAGCTAAGAGTTAGAGCGCGACGAGGAGTAAAAGATGTCGAAGAGTTGAGAGGGAGTTGATTTTTTCCTTTTTTATAATTTATTTTGTTTTTTTACTAAATTGGAAACATGATCAGGTAGATTAGTAGGCTTCCAAAACTTTTTTGGGAATTGTAATGCAAATGAGGTTAAAATAATTATACTAAAAAGCATTGCTAAAATGTAATTTACAAGTTTCGTGGAGATTTTAATGAACGAGTCTTCTTATCGCTACTTTATACGTGCTTGTCAATACCTTTCTGAAGTTTTGATTATTTCTAGCTTCAGCTGCATAAACTATAGGTGTGTACCGCAAAATGGGGTGAAAAGGTATTGCGGGGGGAGAAGGGATATAACAAAATTTCAGGTCCAGCTTGCTCTAAAAGTAGTTTAGTTAGTTTAGATTAGTTATACATATTATTATTATTATCTCCTTTATTCTGGTAATTTGTTATCGTAATGTTTTTTATTAGTTCCTATCCCTACTGACCCCACTACGGGGTGAACTGGGATTTGCCTATATTTTAGTGTGTATTGCTTAAACTATGAAACTAAACGACAGCTAATCATTACCGGAACATTTTTTATGTAAAAAAAAACTTGCCACATATGAAAATATTTTTTATCGAGGTTTGAACTTCAATTTTGTCCCTACTCACCCCGTTTTACGGTACCCAGTAGTCGGACTCCATTTCCGCATCTACACTTTTATTTAACTCTAATTTTATCGCATGTCGATGATACAATTTGAGGCTAATGATAAAAGAAAATGGCGGGAAATTGTAAGCTTAAGGAGCTTAAACATGTAGATATATAGTACGTTAATGCGGGGAAATTACTAGGTACGAAGCTTCGGAGCCTGTCTAACACCCACTTTGATGGTAGAGACATCTGTTCTAAGTAGGATAGAACTAAAGTTGCATTACTGTACGCTGAACTCAGGATGGAGCTGAGATTTAAGATAAATTGCCATGCTCCCAAAAAATAGGGATGATTCCAGTAGTCAGAAAATTAAAAATTTGTTTTGATGGCAGCTTTTAATAATACATACATACATATACATACCGTCACGCCTCTTTCCCACAGGCAAGGGCGGATCCAGGGGTGGTCATGGGGGTCATGACCCCCCCCCCTGAGGTGGTTCCAGGACTTAGGTGGACCACTAATTGAACATAATGATTTTTTTTATAATTAAATTATAAGTTCTTGACTTGACCACGACTATGTGACCCCCTCCTGGTGCCAAAGCTGGATCCGCCCTTGCCCACAGGGTTAGGTAGAGACTACTTTGTGCCACTTGCTACGATCCTGGCATACCTTTTTCGCTTCATCCACATACAACAATCTCTTCATATAATTATGCTCACCAGTTTCGGGTACTCCCGACCTGACCTTTTACCAAAACGTCTCCTATAATAATACAATTATTGAAGTAGATCTAAACATCTATTTTTATATCTGTCTATTTAAGTAACCAATATAAAGTGACCTCGCGCTGCCTTTGGAACGCGAGCCGACTAGTACTCGGCCGGTTTTTTAATAAAAATCATATTTGAGTCACAGTTCCGCTAAACAAAAGAGTGCGACAAAAACGTGCGCATAACGTCCATCATTATTATGGAATGAAAGTTTACGGAAGCGCAGCGAATTTTGAACATTATACGTTGAAGCTTATGGAAGCTGGAAGCCATCAATGTTCATTAGTTGTAAAAACCTTTCAGTGTTGCCAGCTCGCTCGATATTTTGTGGATGTTATGTGAGCTTGCATGTTCCTACTCTTCCGGCAGAGGCAGATCGCAGATGTAATATTTTGGAAATGAAAATAATTTTTGCACATAACTTCCTCGCAACTTAGGTGGTTTTAACGTTCCCGCCTTTTTTCTTAAGTTTTTTTCATGTTATCTGTCACCGTAAGCTATTTGAGATATTGATAAAAACGTTAGACTCGAGCAAGACTTGGCTGTATGACATTGTTGTCCATTATTCCAGTCTCGTTGACTTTTTTAAAATTTAAAAACAAATGAAAATCAGTCCCTCAATCCAATTTATGGTCAGATAATCGCGCCTGCAATGTAATTCGGCCGTCAACAAGGCCCTTCGTGTTCTGTTACTTAGAATACAATGACATTTACGACAATGTTAAAGAAAAAGTTTTTGCCGTCGCATTTTTTATATACTGAGAATGAATTCAATCATCATTATTTAAAACGGAATCCTGGTAATATTATAATTGCGTTTTTTTGTGAGGATGTGGTGGTATGAACAGATCTATTTGAACGCCCACACTGTCTTGCTAAACGTGGCCTGTAGGCTCTGTCTACCACGTTAGGGATAAAGACGTGATTTGTGTATTTGTCTATTTTTATTTGTAAGGAAGCACCGCAGGCATAAGCTACTTTTGTTATGAGCAAGTTTGTATATTTTAAGAAATAAGGGGGTTCTTACTCCCCCTGTAGATCTTATTAGGTCTACAGTAATGGAAGCCTAGTGCCCCACATATGGGACAAAGGCCGGGCTTTCATGGCCCTCGCCGAGACCAATTTAGCTCTTGCACGACATTTCTCACACTTTGTAGCTTTTATGAGATCTGAACGAGTCTGATGCTGGTGTTTTGTTTGTTCAACCGACCGCTCAGAAAAGAGGGTTTTGTTTTTGGACTGATGAAATAAAAGAAGGTTTTATGTCGACGCGTTCGTTATTTATTAGATTGAATATACTCGCACTTCAAAGTTTAAAATAAAACCACTGCCAAGGTTTCAAAATACTCAACTCACCAGCTACATACCTTACCAGAATATCTGAATAAAATTGATATTATGTACCGTTTCTTATTTTATGCGTCTTATTAAAAAAAAGTTTAGTTAGTTTTTTTTTAAACGTTCTATTCAATCAACCGACGGGACACATTTCAACACAACTTTTTTGTTTTTGTTTCCATATATTTCTTCTCTTTACTTACTAATTATAACTACTTCTTGGGCAGGTATCAGTTGTATAGCAGCCATATTTACAGCCAGAGTCAGTAAGTCCCACGTTTATCTCAATCGTGCGTCGTGCAAAACTGCTGTTTAATGGCTGTTATTGATCGCATCGACGTGCCTGAGCGTCTGTACGGGGCTTTATAACTCAACCACAGATCCACGATAGCGTTTGTTTTGACCAAACACAGACGTGAAACATTGTAATAACTTTAAAAAGCTCTTGTGTAAATTTTTTATTGCGCTGCCAAAAAAATTGTAAAATAAATAAATAAAAAGGCAGCGTAATGGACCCAGTACCTAGGTACGTACTGAACTAAAATGAATAAATAATATTAAACATCCAAGACTCCAGAACATTCGTGTTTTTTGAATACAAAAACCTAGCACCCCCAGCTTTGTAGTCGGTTTCTGTTAACATTAGGCTATCCAGCAGTCTAATGTTATGTACAATCAGGGATGACTTGGACAGTACTTGCAGCTCGATTTCCTACAGTAATTTTAATCCATCTCCTCACTGTAACGCTCATAAACGAATCCTTTACTGACGCGTAGTCGCAGTCTCGGACAGCAAAGTTGTAAAGGTAATCACAATATATTTCATCAGCATTTTGCCACCTATTTTCAGCACCCATTTGCGATGGCATTGAAGATGTGAGTTGATAGATGACGCGTGACTTGAAATCATTGTAATTTAGATTCAGTTACGCAAACGCCTAAAAACTTTGAAGAATTACGCAAAACGCTTGTTCAATATTTTGAGCGTAACTTTGAAAGGGAGTCGGGTTACGTCCACGTGTAGTCAAGAGCGGTTCGTTTTTGGATCCGTCCGAGAGGAAGAGCAGTGCTTGGTCCGGTGCACCCTGGGCACCGGCTAAAGATTTCCTGGCAGTTTCTGAGGGATATCATTGACCGTTGGTTAAGAGCCCGACAGGGGGGAGGGGGGTCTTTGGCCATTACCGTACAACGTTGCCGACATTTTGTCACAAGATTTTTGAATTATGTTTTTGTTACTTTGACATTGACGAAGTTGTCGCTATAACGACTTGATACGTCACAAATAAGAATAAGAAGAAGAAAAGGAGTGTTACAACAGGCCGGTGTGGTTCGTTCTTGTGGACTATCGGAGAGATGTTATCGATAACTCTTCAAACTTCTGCACGGAAGTCGGCGGGTTTACGCTGAATCGTTTTATTATTGAACTTACATGTTTAATTATTCGATATTTCATAAAATGAGCGACCTATTTTCAAGTATTTAATAATTATGCCCGAGCCCCGCGGCAGTTTTATATCAAATGATACTCATTCATATTGTATTAAGGAAATTAACTTTGCGTCGAATAATTCAGCCAATAACGACATTACAGAAGACACTATTATCATTTTATTTGTACGTCAGAGACCACGATTACATCTAATTGACATGACGTCTAGATAACAATTGTCATTGTCATAATATCGGTGATACATAATAGTGTCAAAAAAACGGTACCTAGTTTCTTCCATGCTCGTCTGGGATTAAAGAAAAACATAGAATTTACCAGTTGCTTCTCTTCCCGCGCAGATGGTAAAAGCCCATTGACGGAATGGGCAAAAGTCTTAGGAATTATATTATATACGATGCGGCTAGCAACCCATCACTACTTCGATTTCCCTTTCCAGCTATACGCCCCTAATCATGCTAAACGTGGCCTTAAGGTTTTGTTACTAAGGCTCTGTCGACCCTGTAAGGGATAAAGACGTGATGTAAAATCGATAGTACTAAGTTTTACTTTTCTTTTCCTTAAACAAGATTTACGTAAGAATGCAGATGTAGAACTGAGCACGATTATTCCTGGCAGTTGATCTTTACCGTTAATAGCGTGCATAAATTAGACACGCAACCATAGACAATTGAAAAAAGTGACGTTAGCACGCACTGTCATAGACAAGAAAGTGTTCTAAATAGTCAAATTAGGGTTCCGTGTTTCAAAAGAAAAAACTAAGAACGGCAGGATTATGATGTGGATATTATTACTACTGGGTGCACGAGGAGATTGAAGACACTATTAACGATAGTACGAGTATTTTTTTTCAGATGCAATTTAGACAGAACAGTTTATCAGTTACTTAGGTAACCTAGTGTTGCTACAGAACAACTATATAAAACAACATTGCCATATCATAACACACCCCCTCAATGGTGTTAGCTTAGCACAACCCAACTTTCTCTTTTAAATAATTAAACACTTGCTTGCCAAGTGGCTTTGTAAGGATGTCTCCCAACTGTTCAGCACTACTGACATATAAAATCTTTATCCCATTAGTGCTAACTTTGTCTCTTACAAAATGTACTCTAATGTCAACATGTTTCAGTTTGCTTGGGTGATACATGTTCTTACATATTTTAATTGTGCTTAGGTTATCTTCTAAAATTGTGGCATAAACTTTTTGTTTACATATTTTAACTTCATTAATTAAGTTTTGCCACCAACATGCTTCACTCACAGCAAAACTTAAAGCAATATATTCTGCTTCGGTTGAAGACAGAGCAACAGAAGTTTGCTTCTTCGATACCCATGATACAGTACAACCAAAAACTTTAAACAGATATCCTGCAGTTGATTTTCTGTCAACCCTATCCCCGGCCCAGTCTGAGTCTGCATACCCTGCTATGACATGTTCAAACTTATGTTTGGAGTAAACTAAGCTTGAGTTCAGTGTGCCTTTTACATATCTTAACAGTCTTTTTAAATGACTCCACAGATCTCGACTTGCACAGGCTTGATAACGACTTAGGATGCTGATACTAATACATAAATCTGGCCTTGTACATAACATAGCATACATTAGTGCACCTATCAGCTGTCTACATTTTTCTTCTATCTCTGTGCTTTCTGAACTCTCTCGTGTTAAGACACTGTGATCAAAATTTTTATCAAGTGGGGTACTCACAGGTTTGCAATCTTGCATATCAAATTTTTGTAAAACATTTTGCAAATAAACAGTTTGGTTTAATGTTATTGTATCATTAGCTAAATCTTGAGTTATATGCATACCAAGATAATGTGACACTGGTCCCATGTCTTTCATTTTAAACATATTACCTAGGTCTTTCTTTACATTTACAAGTTCCTTACTATCTGTAGATGCAAGAAGCATATCGTCAACAAATAGTAATAGAAATACTTTATAAGTCTTGGTCGACTTCACATATAGACATGACTCATAGCTAGATCTCTCAAAACCTAAGGATAATATTACATTATTAAACTTTGTGTTCCAATTTTTAGGTGAATTCTTTAAACCGTATAAAGATTTTTTAAGTTTAAGCACATACTCGGTTTCTTTAGTTTGTAAGTTATCTTTTCTAAGTCCTTCTGGCACCGATATATATACATCGCCTTCTACATCACCATTCAAAAATGCACTACATACATCTAACTGTGATACTTGCATTTTATACTCGTTACACATTGCTAAGAAGAACCGCACCGATGACAGCCTGGCAACTGGACTGTATACTTCAGACAGGTCTACATCCTTCTGTTGGAAGCCTCTAGCAACTAACCTTGCCTTGTATGTTACTACCTTACCAGTTTCATCTTTCTTCTTTTTGAATATCCATTTACAGTCAATCAATTTGCAGTCTTCTGGTCGTTTCACAAGATCCCATGTTTTATTTTCTTCTAGTGCACTTACTTCTTTGTCAATTGCCTCTTTCCACTTTTCTCTTTCTGGGCTTGACAGCGCCTCACTGTATGTCATAGGCTCTGGATCAATCTGCTCTGCAGCTGCTATAGCCGCATATATATGACAGGAGTCTAATCTTGAAGGTTGTTTTAATTTACTTCTATCTCTAAGTCTCGCGCGGTAGTCTATCTCTTCACCCACAGCAGACTCATCATTTTCTTGACTCTGAATCTCATGATCCTCTGGTATTTCCCTTACATTCTCTCTTACTGGTTCTACATTTTCTAAGCAGTCTTGTTCTCCACTACATCCTGGAACTGGTTCTATATTCTGGTTTACACTGGTTTGGTCATCTTGTTCAATTACATATTTTACATCTTCATTTTTTTCTTTCTTGTTCTCATTTGTTATTTTTATCTTTTCATCTTCAGTTGGTAGAAATATCACATCTCGTACTATCTCCAATTTTCTTGTTCCTGTAAAATACACCCGATAACCTTTAGTATGTTCGCCATATCCTACAAATATTCCTTCTTGACTCTTTGGATCCCATTTTAACCGTTTTTGTTTGGGAACATGCACAGATACCCTAGACCCAAATTCGTGCATTGACAAAATATCACTTTCTTTTTCATGAAATAACTCATAGGGAGTCTTATCTACTGTAGGACTTGGCCCCGTGCGGTTTAAAACGTACGCGGCTGTGTTTACGGCTTCCGCCCAAAACTCCTTGCCGAACCCTTGCATCATACTGCGAGCGGCTTCGACTAGGGTTCGCATTTCGCGTTCCGCGCGTCCGTTTTGCTCCGCTGTATACGTTACCGACCGTTGGTGAACGATGCCCGTGCGTTTTAACAAGCTACCGAGTTCGGTATTTACGAATTCTGACCCTTGGTCGGATCGCAAGCACTTAACTTTACATCCAGTCGTCCGTTCGGCTGACTGAATAAATTCTTCGATACATCGTTTCACCTCGGACTTTTGTTTCAGGAAATATACAAAGCGATACGACGAGTAATCGTCTTTTAACAACAAAAAATATTTTGCGCCACCAATCGAACTTACCTCCATCGGGCCGCACACATCAGCATGAACCAAAGATAGCCTTTCACACGCTCTATTTTCGCTTCTTGCGAACGATCCACGATGTTGTTTTCCTAATAAACATTTCTCACATACTTTATTCTCACTCTCATTTGTATATTTTATATTATTTCGATCGAGTATACGCTTTACATAGGAAAAATTCTGATGGGCAAAAATAGAATGCCATTTTGACAGTGTCAAATTTTGTTTCGCAAAGTGACATTCCACTTTTTTTTCTGGTTCGCTTTTTGGATACAAGTTTAAAAAATTCATCGTAAACATTTTATTTTTTCTGTTTGCTATGGCTCTAACTTCACCATTTCTGTTCAAAATTTTACATGAATCTTTATCTGACGACAAAAAATATCCTTTGTCTAGTACACTACCAACTGAGAACAAGTTAAATGTTAGCTCTGGAACAAACAAAACATTGTTTAGAGTAATATCATTTAAATTCTGTCCTACTCTAGCTAAAACTTTTATTGAACCAACACCTTCTATAGATACCTCATTACCGTCACCTACGGTTACTTTACCCAGATCCTTTTTTAACTGCAAGGTTTCGAACAAGTTTTTGTCCCAGCTCATGTGCTCACTTGCCCCGGTGTCCAGGCACCAGTCTTCTCTCTTGACTTTCTCCTTCTCCTGTGTTCCTATGAACGCATCGTGACATTTTTCTTTCCTGTTGTAATTTGTACCTTCAGTCTTCTTCCCTTTCCTGAACCAACAGTCTTTTGCCTTATGTCCATATTTCTTGCAATAAAAACAATTTCTATCTTCACTTTTGTCTCTCTGCTCTTCTCTAGCTTTACCAAAACGTTTCTGTACTTTTAACGCTGTTTCTTCCACTTTTTTTGGCATTCTCTCTTCCTCTATTAACAATCTAGAGGTCATCTCAGCTAGGGTTTGTTTCTCACTCGGCACGGACTCCCACGCCGATCTAAAGTGTTTATATGACTCTGGCAGTGCCATTAATATCTTCGTCATAACCATTTTATCGGAGACAGGCTCTTTGCACTCTTTCAACTTGGCCTGAATGTGCTCAAGTTTGGAAAAGAAATCTGACATGGACTCGTTTTCGTACTCGAGAGAAAAGAATTTCTGTTGTAACAAATGAACGCTTACCTCGGATTCTTTTTGGTAGACCGTATTTAATTTAGCCCACATCTCTTTCGCTGTTTCACACGATAGTAGATGTGAAAGCGGTCCCTTATCCATTCGAGTGACTAGCAGTTCTTGGGCTTTGGCATCGTTTTTCATCCATTCCTTTATCAGTTCCGGTTTTTCAGTTTCAGCCGGTTTCACCAGTTCGCCCGTTACCAATTCGTACAATCCTCTCCCTTTGAGTATTACCTTTATTTGGAACTTCCAGGTAGGCCAATTGTCACTTCCGGTTAATTTTGAACTAGACCCGGCGATTTCGATTTCCATTTTTTTTCGATCTTTCCTCGGTACTATGAATCTTACAATTCACGCGCACCTGTTTTACGCTCTGCTACCATATGATGTGGATATTATTACTACTGGGTGCACGAGGAGATTGAAGACACTATTAACGATAGTACGAGTATTTTTTTTCAGATGCAATTTAGACAGAACAGTTTATCAGTTACTTAGGTAACCTAGTGTTGCTACAGAACAACTATATAAAACAACATTGCCATATCATAACAAGGATCCGTGTGACTCTGTCTAGTTAAGATCCTCGCAATGAGGTAAATCCAAACTTAAATATTCTAAATTCATAAAGATTGCTTTATTTTTTAATATTAACCTATTTTTTAAATATGGACCACTCTGGAAGTATACAAACATAAATCGCATCTTTATCCCTTGCGGGGTAAGCAGAGCCAAATGCGAATTGAACCCCGATTGTGAAAATAAACAGTCACCTTACACTAAAAGTGTAAAAATGGACATAAGTGCAAAATAAAACCTTTGCTAAAGTCAGTTAAAAATTTAAATAATTTCTTTAATAGTCTCATTTAAGCACCGAAGAATAACTTTGAAGATGGACTTAAACAGGACGATTTAATTAAGTTAATCTCGAGATTGCTTCTCGGAAGCTGCGGGACGGACTAAATATTTATAAATGCAGATTTCCTGGGAAATATTTTTAGACTGGTTCGGAAAAACATACTGGAAGCCATTGTCTGCTGCGGGAATCTAGATTTTAAATTAACAGCTGAGAGGATGCTAATTTTTGTACCTATTACAATGAATACAATCTTGCTAAACGTGGTCTGAAGGTCTTGTCACCCTAGGGTCTGGCTACCCCGTAAGGGATAAAGACGTGATTTGATTATGTATGTATGTGTATGTATTGTAATAAAACCGGCTATAGTAAGTGTGGTCAACGAGAGTGCGGCTTTTATGAGTGTCTTGAATTTCTCCATTTAGTTCATTATTGTTTGTTTGTATGGGGAACTTATGTATATCCCAATAATAGTTACTGTAGGTATTCTTTTTATAAATGTACTATTCATCAAGTAGAATTTAATTATTGTAAATGTATTTCATTTTGAAAAAGACATACATACATACATACATATATCACGTCTTTATCCCTTACGGGGTAGACAGAGCCTAACAACAAACACAAGACCTAAAGTTTAGGATGATTGTGGGCGTATAGGTGGAAAGGGGAATCAAAATAGTGATAGGTTGCTAGCCGCAACGCCTACAACATGATTCCTATGCCCATTCCCTCGATGGGCTTTTACCATCTGCGTGGGAGGAGAAGCAACTGGTACATTCTATGTTTTCTCTTTACTCCCAAACACTTTTGAACTTTTTTTTTACATTATGTTTGCAAAAGAAATAGGTACGCAATCCGTGTAAATTCCACGAGTATCTAAGTTAACAGTTATTCTCCACACGGAACGAAATACCGAACAATCTAGATATCTTCCCTCTTCACTGGAATGTTAATGATGTAAGCAGGATATTAATCTTGCCATCTACGAAAATATTCAATAACAGGCGTAAATACTTGCTCGGCTTACATAAGTTTACTAGTGATGCACACCTGTCGATAACCCTATCGATAATTGACCCTAAATTCAAGACGTGTAGGTACCATTTCAATTTTTTCTTTACTTTCAGCAATACCTCGTTTTTAGGTTTCATGGAGCGAAGGATATCGCACAAAAAGCAGTTATTTTTTGTGAAGCCGCTAAGCTTTTCAACCGTGTTATTTTCTGCGTTACCAAAATCAACGAACTTTGCAAATTTGCGAAAGATCTTTGTACAAACATTTTCATTCATTTTGGAAACGAAAAAGATACGGGGTTTGAAACAATTTGCATTATATACAATTATTTTCGTCTATCATGTTTTACTTTCCTGTTTTGCGAAAGAATGCGATGCACTGAGAGACAAAGCAAGTGCCGACCTCTCATGCTAGCCGCGCGCATTATAACGAACTATCGATAGTCAGCCAATATTGTATCGGTAGTCTATGAATATTGTATCGATAGTCGGCGCCACATCACTAAGCTTGATCCTGATCAGGTATTCTAGACGCGAGCGCAGCGTGGATGAATTCCTCGGGAAGCATACAAATCGGGGATGTATCCAGTTATGGCTTTTGATTGGTTTGTTATTTATAACTTTTACTTTTCGACAATGGATGGATTTGGGTTCTTTGAGGATTTGTATCCGGGTTTGATACGAGCAGTTGAATTAAGGTTGGGATGTTTTTGTTTTGAAACACTACAGCTGTTGTCGTAGGAATCTGATAAATAATAAAAGAAGAAAAGTTGTGCAAGAAAAGTTTAAACTCATTCAAATTATTTTATTGAATCAGGCGTTACTTTGCGGACGTCCATTTTAATGAACAAAAAATATTTACCTTGCTACTCCGCTACTCACGTGCAAGATAACCAAGCCTGTGTGAAATATAAATGTTTGCCATGCATATAAATCCCACAGACTTAATGATCCCTTACACCACACACTGACGCGTTTCGATCCCTCTACGGGATCATTATCAAAGTTTAATGAGCACAACTGACACACAAGCGAACCAACGTCGTACTCTTTGGTACTCTTTGGTTTATGTACGACGTTGGTTTGCATTCGTAACAGTTGTGCTTTTTTCATTCAAATTATGTAGTGTACACACTCGATACGTACTGAACTAATAAAATTTCATGATTTCATTTGAATTTTCGAACTTCTGCAGGGACGCTACTGGACTAAAATTGTCCCCCAGTCTAAATGAAGTTGGCTTTGAAATGTCTTGTATTCCACTAGAGCCAGTGTTTTTGTTAACTTTCATAATGCCATTTCGTTTGTCAGAATACTTTCACGGCTTACTTATTTTACTTGCATACGAATATTGGAAGTTAAATTAAACCTTGCAAAAAGTAACGTAATATCTTAGCCAAACCATAATTAAACTGGTGATACGGGATCATATTTTGTCAATAAATTATGAACATGGCGTTTAAAATGTGCCAAATATACCCTTGGTTTTTAAATTCGATTGTTTTAAGAAAAGAAAACACATCTAACTTAACTATAATTACAACTAATATTTCTTAATATTAGTATCTACCAGTGGCGTGGCGTCCATAGAACTCGATTCCCACTGGCTTGCCTATTTTAAGACAGTTGGGCACTTGGGCACTTTATTGTGCAGAATTAGAGGAAAGGCTAGTAAAATTCTCTTCTGCTTGCCCTCTAGTATACTTGATGCCACGCCACTGGTATCTACTTAAAATCTAAAGAAAGGTACTTGTGAATTTTCAACTCCTTCTAGAACCTATTTTACTGGGGTTATTTTTCAAAACGTAAGTTTTTTGCCAACATAAAAAAATAGCGCTTCACATTATCACGTGCGGTTGGATACAAGGAAATTATACAGGAGGAACCGCAAACCAATTTTGTTCAATCGATTCACGTAACCCAGGCGTGCTGCAACTTGTGTATCGGAAACTATAACAGTATTAAGTGATATACTACGATCACTATTATGACACTGAAGATGGTGTGGCAGCGGTTTCGTAAACTCGTATCATCTATAAACCCACATACATCTTTAATTCTTTCAGTGCTTTATTTTCTGAGCGCATTCAGTAAGAAGCTAGAGATGTTAAAAGGGTACGAGTCGGGTTACCTCCACGGTTCGTTTTTGGATCCGTCCGGGGGGAAGAGCAGTGGTTGGTCCGACACCCTGGGCATCGGCTAATGATTCCCTGGCAGTTTCCGAGGGATATCATTGACCGTTGGCTAAGAGCCCGACAGGGTGGAGGGGGGTCTTTGACCATTACCGTACAACGTTGCCGACATTTTGTCACAAGATTTTTGAGTTATATTTTTGTTACTTTGACATTGGCGAAGTTGTCGTCGCTATAACGACTTGATACGCCACAAATAAAAAGAAGAAGAAGAAGCGATGTTAAACATTTTGTACAATGCTCTAGCATTTGTAGGTCGTTAGGTAAAGTGCATTTTGAATTCAAACATCGAACGTTTATGCTTTTAAAGTATGCAAACAAATAGTCCCAACGCGGCAGTAACCGAGGCAGCGTCTACAGAAGAAAAATACATGCATTCAAAAATTGCTGGCAGTCAAAAAGGATGGCGTGAAATAGTTTGGGCACTATAAACCATGGTCTGCATAAAGGCTGGTTGTATGAAATAAAAAAAAAGTCGTGCTTTCAAATGCAAATGTTGTAAATTTTTGTACGTTGGCGTATTTACGCAAAAAAGAGTCAATCCACTAACAAGAAATTATTAAATTTCACTTTTTTGTTTACAAGCTTTTATTAACTTGCAACGTATACAAATATGTATGTATTTTGGTCCGAGTGGAATCTTGCGATTCAATTTTGAAGCAGATATCTTAATCTTATTGAGCTGAAATTTTGCATGCTCGTGTAAGTCAGATGACAATACAATAATTTGGTAGTAGATATTTTGGTGGTCCAGCCAGGACCGTCTCCGCAGGAGGGAACTCTTCAGCGGTTGGTTCGCTTGACTTGAAGTTTAGTTCACGTATATAGGACGGATGACAATGCAAGTACAGTCAACAAAAAGTACAGTCAGCAAAAAAGCTTGTATCTAAAATGAAATTTTTACGTTAGGTTATTTGCTAAATATTCCAAATCCAAATTCAAAATTGAGTCGTTTGTGGAAGTCCTTTTTGCGTGCATCCCTATCACCGACAACACAAAGGATTATTTTATTAAATGTATTAATTATATTACAAATCTAAAGCTGAAATTTCCATCTAGCCCCCCAATCTTGCTAAACGGGGCCTGTAGGTTTTGTCACCTTAGGCCCTGTCTACCCCGTAAGGGATAAAGTAGTGATTTGTGTATTGTGTACTAAAGCTGAAAGTCGCAAGCACGTCAGTTTTGACAGACCCCAATGTACACACAGCAAAGCTATTCGGTAAGCAGGATAGATACGGCGCGAGTGTGCGTAGGTGCTTACCTGATTATATTGCCGTGTGTACAAGTGAGGTCAGCCATTACGATACACAATATACAACAATAAGACAGTTTAGTACAGGCTAAACAAAATCGGGGCATTCAGAAAAACGACGTGAGCCGTCGCAAAACATGCCATTGTCGTATAAAATGCCATTTGACATCTCGAGTGCTATCCGCGAGGGCCGATTCGCGACGAAGCGCCCCTATCACTTTTATACGGCTTTTATAGCGTATCTCGAGGATGCTCGCGATATCGTCCCTCATATATCCTGTTACTTTTATTGTAACGCCATATGATTCCTCTGGACCAGGGTAATCTACCAACCAACTATTTAGCTGATACTCTTTGGCTTATTATTTCTGGGAAGGTAATACATTTTTCTATATAAAAAAAAGGGGTAAACTTTGTTCGATTTTTCGTATGTATCACGTAATAATTGAAATTACTGAAGCTACTATCTTTATCTATCTATATAAATAACTCGAGGACGGATGGACCAATTCGTTTTTTATATGTTCCCTAAACTCCACGGAATGTTTATACGGAGAAAAAACAAAAATTAGTAAAAATGAGCGAAGCCACAGGGAAAAGCTAGTTACAATGCTATACATATATCTCGTTTTTATCCCTTGAGGGGTAGACAGAGCCTAAGTCAACAAAACCTTACGGCCGCGTTTAAAATGTAAATTTTTCAATTTGGCCACTGAGTAGCCAATGGATTAGAGAACCTGACTATGAAGCTTCAGGTGTGTCCCGGGTCGTTCCCCGATCGAGGAAAATAGTTGCGTACGGAAGTTATTTCACGTTTTATATACCCGCACGTATTTCGCTATGTCTCTGAAAATGAAAATGAAAAAAAAAAAAAATTTTGCAAATTGGCTGCCAAGGGCTGTTTTACATGTCTTTCGAAAGTACCAGCGCATTCGGAAAAACCATCATTGCCAAGAAGAATGCGCCGCGAGAAACTTGGCAGAAAGACATTGCTTTGCCAATCTATGAACATAACCTAAGACTATCAATGTGCGGTATCACTACAAAGTATAAAATATTAGTCTCTGTCCCTATGTATACTTATATCTTCAAAATACTGGAGGTTCTTAGAGCCGATTTTGGGCCAAACCTTGCACTTTTTCAACCAAGGAAGCCACTTCGCCCAGGGGTACCTATAGGTAAACTAAGTCGATTCTGACCTGGAGCCACGAGGAGCCATCGTGCAGGGGGGCGCGGGAGGGGGGGGAAGTGTGGCTCCGCCGCGCTCCACTCTAAGCTCAATATCTTCGTTAATAAAGTAACTGCATCGTGTTTGGTATCATTTTCGGATAATTTAAGGATGCCGAATTCATTTTTGATATGATAATTATACCTTCTCATATAAAAAAAACGAGATTTTTGAAAAAATATGAAAATATGGATTCTCATTTTTTTCAAAAACCTTGTATAATACAAAAACTGCTAGTTAAAACTCTATGAAAAAAATAAGTATGGATAGCCTGTTTATTCAGGATTATAAAAATATATACTTTATTGGTATTATGGTATACAAAATACTTTTAAAAAAATATTTATCGCCGCGCGGCAGACAGATTTGCTAGAGGCACTTTTCGTTCTGAGCTTGTTATTTGCAAAAGTTAGGCAAATACATCAACTTACATCTAATTATTAGAAAATTTTAAGACGCTGGCTTTATTTCTAGTAAATAAATAGTAATTTTTCATACAAAAATTTTTTTTTTTGCAAAAAATAAAAAACTCGTCTATATTTTTTGACTAAATCCTTATGAAATACAAAACGTGACGGTGTATACACTTAAAAAAAATACTATAAAATAGCCTACTCATTCACAAGTTCAAAAATATATACTTTAATGTTATTATTATCTACCAAAACCTTGTAAGAAAATATTTATTGCCGCGCGACAAACATGTGCAGGAGTACTTTGCGCTCTGAACTTGATAATTGCTTACATTGAAAATGAAATTAATACTTTAGAAAGGGTAAAAAGGATTTCTTTGAATAAATACGTCAATTTGGCCAAAAAATATCGGTAAATAAATAAACATTCAGTTCAGTAATGTACTTCATACCTTATAAAAAAATGGAATTTGTTTACTAAAGAAATGATAATAAGCAAATAGTAGGTAGTAACAAATGCCAAATTAAAAAGAACATATTTATTTTATTGCATTTGAAATCTCAGAAATTTCCTCCGCAGCCACAGAGTTCCGTGCATTAGGTAGTTCTTGCGTGGGTGTTAAATTTTTGTCCATACACGACCACCCTTATACACTGCCTGTTTTAGATGTTGAAGTAATGCGTCTTTAGTTGGGGTCATGTTCTCCAGCTGCCTAGTTTTTTTTGTAAAGAGAAACTTCTACACTCATTTACGGATTCACACGTCCCAGACCTAAAATCGTAAAGCGAAAATTAAATTAAGTATCTATATAAATACAAATGGAACTTGCAACTTTAAAGTCAGAAACTATTCTTCATAATTTACACTTACTTGTCGTACATAAAGACTAAAAAGGTATCTAAAACGGACTGTGCTCTCTCTAGATCGCCTTGTATACCTTGTATCGTAGTCCTGCTGTCGCATCCAAGCATCGAAGGCACTCTTTTTTTTTCCTTTTCCTCTGAAAAACAAAACAGTGTCCCACCCAGTAAATGCATGAAACAGAGACAGTACTTGCACCCTTTGTGCCCTGAAAACAAACTAGAAAAGCATTTACGTATAATACCTACTAATCAAGACGATATCCTATAGTTCATATACGATAGAACTTTTATGCGCTTACCCAATGAATTTGCAATAGCATGACATGAAAGGAACTGGTGTTTTTTTCCAGTTCCAATATGCACCCATAATTCGGCTAATTGTGGCAATTGTGACACACATGCTAGTCACCAGGCCGAATTTACCGACGGCAAACACTTCTTTGTGACAGATGGATATGACAGTCCTCACCAACAGCAAATACGACCACGATTTGTCGCCATGTAATCACGAAGAAGCTGACACTCGCATGATGGTTCATGTTGCTAATACTGTAGCTCAGAGATATACTTAAATCATTATACGTACGGTTGATACCGATGTTGTTGTGCTTGCCGTAGCATGTGGTGACACTGGTGTATATCCAGATGCGACAGCAGGACTACGATACAAGGTATACAAGGCGATCTAGAGAGAGCACAGTCCGTTTTAGATACCTTTTTAGTCTTTATATACGACAACAAGTAAGTCTAAATTATGAAGAATATTTTCTGGCTTTAAAGTTGCAAGTTCCATTTGTATTTGTATTGATAATTAATTTAATTTTCACTTTACAATTTTAGGTCTGGGACGTATGAATCCGTAAATTAGTGTAGAAAGTTTCTCTTTACCAAAAAAAGATGCCCCGAACTAAAGACGCATTACTTCAACACTTTAAACGGGCAGTGTATCAGGGTGGTCATGTATGGAGCTAAATTTCAACACCCATGCCAGAACTACCAAGTCCTGCTGACTTGGATTGGACTAGAGCAGCCTATTTGGACAACTTTGCTGGCTGCAGCAACGGCTTGTTTAGAATTAATTAAATGCAGATGCAAGCAGAGGTGTGCAGGAAGGTGCATCTGCTTATAACTCAAATTAAAATGCACGGAACTCTGTGGCTGCGGAGGAAATTGCTGAGGTTTTAAATGCAATAAAATAACTATGTTCTTTTTAATTTGGCATTTGTTACTACCTACTATTTGCTTATTATCATTTCTTTAGTAAACAAATTCCATTTTTTTATAAGGTATGAAGTACATTACTGAACTGAATGTTTATTTATTTACCGATATTTTTTGGCCAAATTGACGTATTTATTCCAAGAAATCCTTTTTACCCTTTCTAAAGTATTAATTTCATTTTCAATGTAAGCAATTATCAAGTTCAGAGCGCAAAGTACTCCTGCACATGTTTGTCGCGCGGCAATAAATATTTTCTTACAAGGTTTTGGTAGATAATAATAACATTAAAGTATATATTTTTGAACTTGTGAATGAGTAGGCTATTTTATAGTATTTTTTTTAAGTGTATACACCGTCACGTTTTGTATTTCATAAGGATTTAGTCAAAAAATATAGACGAGTTTAATTTATCTTTTGCAAAAAAAAAAATTTTTGTATGAAAAATTACTATTTATTTACTAGAAATAAAGCCAGCGTCTTAAAATTTTCTAATAATTAGATATAAGTTGATGTATTTGCCTAACTTTTGCAAATAACAAGCTCAGAACGAAAAGTGCCTCTAGAAAATCTGTCTGCCGCGCGGCGATAAATATTTTTTTAAAAGTATTTTGTATACCATAATACCAATAAAGTATATATTTTTATAATCCTGAATAAACAGGCTATCCATACTTATTTTTTTCATAGAGTTTTAACTAGCAGTTTTTGTATTATACAAGGTTTTTGAAAAAAATGAGAATCCATATTTTCATATTTTTTCAAAAATCTCGTTTTTTTTATATGAGAAGGTATAATTATCATATCAAAAATGAATTCAGCATCCTTAAATTATCCGAAAATGATACCAAACACGATGCAGTTACTTTATTAACGAAGATATTGAGCTTAGAGTGGAGCGCGGCGGAGCCACACTTCCCCCCCCTCCCGCGCCCCCCTGCACGATGGCTCCTCGTGGCTCCAGGTCAGAATCGACTTAGTTTACCTATAGGTACCCCTGGGCGAAGTGGCTTCCTTGGTTGAAAAAGTGCAAGGTCAAACCTCTAAGGACCTCCAGTAAAACTACACAACGGATTTTGATGCGGTTTTTTTTAATAGATAGAGTAATTCAAGAGGAAGGTTTTTATGTATAATTCTACGCAGACGAAGTCGCGGGCAGAAGCTAGTATCCAAACATCTACAAACTAACACAAGTAATGCATTTTCAAGTAACTCGCGATCACAAACTAAGTTGCTGTGTTCATCCCCGTCCAACCCTCCTCTCTTACGTGTTAATTGTTAATTTCAATAAAATCGATAGTTGGCCAGCCAATTTCTAAATGAACGCTGTCGGCAAAATCAAACATTCAGTGCATCGTTCTTTCGTTATAGCCGGTTTCGGTCTGCATCCGAACTCCAAATAACTTTTGATCAAGAGTGTATAATGTAGAAGATATAATTAATGGATCTGTGTGTATAAAAAACACGAAAATAGTGGTAGGTAACGTCGAAAATTTATGAAAGACTCAGCGTTGTTTAGGTTTCAAAAGTTAAAGCTGAGTTAGAGACGTTTCCATTCATTGTTTAAAAAGTAGCTATTATCTAGGAAATTGCGTCAACTTAGTACAGCTTACATTACAGAACCAAAATATAATTTATTATTATTTAAATCAAATCCAAACCATTTTTTGTTACAATTCAGAGTTCAGAATAATCTACAGCTTATACGTTTCAAGATAGCAACCCGATACAAACAATATACTCGTAACATATGAGCATCACTACATAGTATGAAATAAAGTGGTTTTCTCTGTCCCTATGTCCCTTTGTTCGCTTATATCTTCAAAACTACCCCAACGGATTTTGATGCGTTATTTTTATAATAGAGTGATTCAAGAGGAAGGTTTTTATGTATAATATACCGTGCGAAGCCGGAGCGGGTCGCTAGTTATTAATAAATAAATAAATCTAAACGTCACTGAAAATTAGAACACATAGAAAAATCCAAAAAGTAAAGCTATGGCCGGGAATCGAACCCGAATCCTCGTCATTCCGTGACGCGTGATATATACCCCTACACCACCCATAGCAGGAGGGTAAGGCTTCGAATTTTTCTATCTGTTACTAGCTATCTCGTGACCGAATTTTAGTCGCTAATTGTTATCTGTTTGAATGATGTGTCTGTACGACACAATTACAAACTCCCGTGGAACATCTACTGCTCACCTCAGGGACGAGAGAAGGCGCTGTTTTTCAAATGATAGGTACTATCAAATGAATCAAGAATTTTTACTTCAATTATTAACATAGTGCCATCGAACTGACCATGGTTAAGCATATGCAAGAACTTCTTCATAGTCCTTACACAACTTGCCCCAAAAACCTGACCCGACCCTCATTGTTACAGTTTTATCAATCCGCCCATTGTACTGGCAACAATGAAAGTTAATAGAGAAATGTCAGTCGTGCAATTTGACTTATGAATCTCATGATACGTGCACTTTGTGTGGCAACATTGCCACATTTGATAGGTTATTTTTATAATTATGGCCTGTCATCTTAAATAGAATGACCCTTATCATGAGATTTGACGCGATCTTTTGTGATGGTTGTTGCAATTGTAAGTGATTTTGTTACGACATCGACCTTGATACAGCCTTGAAATTGAATAAAAGAATAGATAAAACACACATTATAAGAATGTACAATATTATGTGTGTACTGCCTTACTGGTCTGGGAGCAAAGGAAAAACATAAAATGTAACTAAATGGTAAATAAAAGCCCATCGAGGGAATGGGCGAAATTCTTAGGAATCTTGTTATAGGCGATGCGGTCAGCGCAGCCCATCACTAGTTTGATTCCTTTTTCCACCTATACGCCTACAATCATGCTAAACGTGGCCCATAGTACAAGCTTTGCTTAGTTTTGGGCTGGGTCAATTGGTGTAATTTGTCCCGAGATATTCTATTCGTTACTCTTTAGGTCTTGTTACCTCAGCTCTGTGTACCCCTTAAGGTATGTACTTACATGTGTATGTATCTACAATATTATTTACTCAAGATTTTAAGTTGGGAATTCTCCAACTTAAAATGGGAAGTACAAACTCGTTTAAATTTAAGCTACTATGAACCATTTCAAAACCTAATCGGAACGTCTCGATAAGTTTTCTTCTAAAAAACCTTTTTATTTCAAACTTGTTCTGTATTCGAATTCATTTCGTCCCATTACTCATACTTATAATCCTAGAGAAATTTCCCTGAACGGCCTAAACCTCAAAAATACACAAATAAATTAGAATTTCACTTTCGAAACACATTTAAATCGTGGATTATTTATCGGAATGTAACGGAGAGCCTGAGGCGGCCGTAAAGCGTAAGGCGTGACCTTCACCTATAAATTATTACGTTTAATAGAAAATAACGTAACACATAGCGGCATTTTTAAATCGAGGTTGGGAATTCAAAGGTACGCGATATAGGATGTATTTGTTGGGTAACTTTTTCTGATTCTCGCGGCTCTTGCCAGAAGTCTAAAAAATGTAATATGATAAACGGATATCACTACATAGTATAAAATTAGATATAAAGAATGGTATATTTTGCCGTAGATCTAGCCGCCAAAATTATTAAAAAAACATCCAAAGTGTACCGGTGCCAGTAAAAAAAGTCTATTACGCTTGACACGGTAGGTACTAAAAGAACACACACACAAATCACGTCTTTATCCCTTACGGGATAGACAGAGCCTAAGGGAACAAGACCTAAAGGCCACGTTTAGCATGATTGTGGGCGTGTAGATGGAAAGGGGAATCAAAATAGTGATGGGTTGTTAGCCAAAGTCATGATTCCTATGCCCATTCCCTCGATGGGCTTCTACCATCTGCGCGGGAAGAGAAGCAACTAGTATATTCTATACTTTTCTTTACTCCCAGACCAGCATGGAAGGAATAAAAGTACTAAACGAACATAATTACATATACCGACGAAGTTAGAACTCCCTCTTTTTTACGACACTGCCAGCTATGGAACGTGGGACTACGGCTTTCAAGCTTGAAAATGTGTCTCTACATCTCTCTCAAATCTTGTTTCCTACTTTTTCATTGTCGTTTTTTGTCGTAGTTGGGTTTTAGTTTTCTACTTTTTTATTATTTATACCTAATCAGGTGAATAAAAGGGATGCGTACAATAAATCATTTCTATACATATAATAAAGCTGAAGAGGGTCGAAAGCTGGAAGATATTTAAAAAAAAATGGCTGGGGAACTTAGAATCGATAACAGAACACGTTCCAATCGCTTTTACAATTTTTGTCTGTATATTTGCGAGCGCATCACGTGAAAACGGCTGAACGGATTTTGATGCAGACTTAACTAATCTGTTGAGAAAATCGCTGGCTACTTTTTAACCCGGCAAATTGCATCCCGCAATTGCAATTGCAGTTCCCGCGGCATAGCGCTAAACATGACAATTTCTAATTCTACGCGGACGAAGTCGTAGGCAGAAGCTAGTTGTGAATAAAACAAAAATATTCTCACAACGAATTAGAGAATGTTGACAATCACAGTCTGTGTTGTACTTGTACATTATAATTAATGTACATTGTTGGTCTTTCCCGTAATGAGTAGACAATCAGTGGCGTCAGTAAACATTGGAACATAAGGGGCGGTGATTCGTTACGTTAAGTAACTAAGGTAAATTGTGAGGGAAAATACTGTTTTATAAGCTCACATTTAAAATCAATATGTACTTTAATTAAGTGTTTATTCCGTCCGTTTCGAATTTTGTTGGTGAATTTTAACCTACTTCCACCGGTCAGATTGACGTGAAATTTGGCACATTGTCTGGAGCTCCGATGGCATTGCAATGGGGACTGTCGTTTCTTCTCTCACCAGTTGGCGCCACTCTTGACTTAAGATCCAGAGGACGCGTTTCGATCCCTCTACGGGATCATTATCAAAGTTTAATGAGCACAACTGTTACACATGTAAACCCAAACTCAGAGTTTGTGTGGTGTAAGGGATAATTAAGGTTGTGGGATTTATGTGTGTTTTTTTGGCAGTTGTGGAGGGAGGGTTGCATGAAAAACATATAAATTTCTCACTGGCTTGGTTATCTTGCACGTGAATAGCGGAGTAGCAAGGTAAATTTTTTGTTCATTAAAACAAACATGTTCGCGGCTTAAAGGAGGCCCAAGAGCCCCCGCCGCACCTAAACCTAAATTAATCCAAATTAATCATCCTACATTGGTTTTATCAGTGCCGGTTATGTAACTTGGTTATATACGGGGAACAAGCTGGAAAATCATGTGACATTTACTGCGAAAACGTTCTACGGTGGGTCAGAAATCAAATGGTTCGACTGTACATTGGTCGCGGGGTGAACGAATTGGATGTCCATTGCACTTTTGCAGCACTCACCGCGCGCAGTCTAGTAAAGCTCTAGTAAGGGTCTAGTAAAACCTACCGCCTGTTAACGTGCATTTTAAGAAAGTATCGTCCTTGTACTCGTATCAGCTCTTTTTGAAACTTACCTGTAACAAAAAAAGATAAAGATTAGTTTTATGACAGGTCCTTAGCTAAGATGCCAGATTGCTAAGTTCTGGTCTCTACTTACCAACGCGACAATTGTCGGTGACAAGTGACAATTCTGTTCACATTACAAACTCGACGAGAGGCTATACGCTGGTTGGCTTCATATTGAATGCGAATGCATTTCGAATTGTCACATGTCACCGACAATGGTCGAGTTGGTGAAATAGGGCCTGGGGTCCGATTTTTGAAAGCACATCACTAAAAAGTGGTATAAATCTGTGTAGGTAATGTAATATACTCGAAATAAAACCTTGTTCTTGGTTTATGCAGGTTTGTTTATTATCTGGAGACTTAGGAATAATGTACAATCTTTGTACCTATCTTAATATTAGTAATTAGTTATTAGTTGTTCATGTCCTTGCAGCAGCAACAGGACCAAGAGAGAGAAGGAAAAGGAAGGGGCGCCATCTTGACGTTTGCTTTAATATATGTCAGCTCGATGACAGATGACAGGAAGGTTTATGAAGTTAGATAGATAAACTAATTTGTAGAGCCTGCTACGACATAGATATAATACAGTTAATACTACGCTTCAGCTCAGATAAAGGGCCTGTGTAACCCCATTGTTAAGTTCCAACTATGATTCCGTATCGATAGAAAGGGGAATCAAAATAGTGATGGGTTGCTAGCCACGTCGCCTATAACATGATTCCTAAGATTTTGGCCCATTCCCTCGATGGGATTTTACCATCAGCGCGGGAAGAGAAGCAACCGGTACTACTTACATTCTATGTTTTTTCTTCGCTCCCAGACCAGCATGGAAGGAACTGTTTGTTTATATCTGTGCAATAAAGCATTTACTTACTTAGGTACTTATTGCAAAAGTAATCATAATTTAACTGTCATGGGAATTCGAGCCACAAATAATTTTAGCACAAGTTAACTTCGGCAGCTGGTGTTGGCCAACTTAACCGAAGTTAACCGAAGCGGGCCGCGGGGGATCGGGACTTGCTCGTGCGAGTTACTAAACTGCTTAACCGGAACTTTATCAGCAAGTTGAGCAATCAAGTATATGATATCCCGGTTAGAACGCATATTAGTTCTTTTTAAAACTGAATTTGGGGGTGCGAGTCGGGTTACCTTCACGTGTGGTCAAGAGCTGCGGTTCCTTTTTGGATCCATCCGGGGGGAAGAGCAGTGCTTGATCCGGTGCACCCTGGGCAACGGCTAATGATTTCCTGGCAGTTTCTGAGGGATATCATTGACCGTTGGCTAAGAGCCCGCCAGGGGGGAGGGGGTCTTTGACCATTACCGTACAACGTTGCCGATATTTTGTCACAAGATTTTTTAATCATGTTTTTGTTACTTTGACATTGGCGAAGTTGTCGTCGCTGTAACGACTTGAAACGCCACAAATAAGAAGAAGAAGATGAAGAAACTGAATTTGGTTACACACTAACTGGGAGCGAAGAAAAACATAGAATGTACAGTTGCTTCTCTTCCCGCGCAGATGGTAAAAGCCCATCGACGGGACGGGCGAAAATCATAGGAATCATGTTATAGGCGATGCAATCTAAACTTTGATTCCACTTTCCGCCTATTACAGTCTAGCTAAACGTGGCCTATAGGTCTTGTTACCTTAAGCTCTGTCTACCTCGTAAGGGATAAAGACGTGATTTGTGTATGTGTATGTAGTGTACTAATTAAATAACTTTACTTAAAGGAACAGTCGTTCCTAATTTTCAAAACAAAACAAAGCATAGGTTCAAATTGGTTTCTGACCTATTGTGGATCCCTTTCACAGTAAATGTTAGCCACTTTATATTAAGAGGAAAATCACTGTAAAGTTTACTATGACTACGTTCTACGGTACCTATTTGTTTGATAGAACAATTTCAAAAACAAAGGTGCCTACACTTACACAAACTTTTACAGCGATAACAAAGTTAATTTCATGTTTTATTTGTAAAACGTGGCAAAAAGTATATTTTTACGCATTGAGATCCAATTTTAATAAGTACCTAAGAGAAAGAAAATTGTAAACTTCTAGACATTTTAAGACATTAAGTGCCTGTTTCACCGCTCTCTGTTAAGTTCCAGTTATCTTAACTGTCAGTTATATATGATTCTGTCTCTATTTATTACTACGAAACAGACGGAGACGGCATCATAGATAACAGAAAAGTTACAGCTGTTATCAATCGATCACATAGCAATATAACCATTAATGTAATGTTCCAATATCACTTACATCAATATTTATAACACGATCTTTCATAGTTAATGTCACCCTTCATTTTGCATAATGTTCGATTGACGTGAAATATGCTCGCAAACCTTTATTACCTACTTTAGGCACAGGCGGATGGCTTTATGGCCCTCAAATTTTATTCGACACTGCAGTCCAAGAAGCTGAGCTGAAGAAATAGGCATTATCTTTCTCTAACACAGGGTTTCTTAAACTAGGGTCCACGGACCCCTTGAGGGTCCGTAACATGACTGTGTGCCAGGGGTCCGCAGCAACACACGCTTAACGGTCCTCCCATTTTATTCGACACTACAGTCCATGAAGCTGAGCTGAAGAAATAGGCATTATCTTTCTCTAACACAGGGTTTCTTAAACTAGGGTCCACGGACCCCTTGAGGGTCCGTAACATGTGTGCCAGGGGTCCGCAGCAACACAGGCTTTACGGTCCTCCCATTTTATTCGACACTGCAGTCCAAAAAGCTGAGCTGAAGAAATTGGCATTATCTTTCTCTAACACAGGGTTTCTTAAACTGGGGTCCACGAACCCCTTGAGGGTCCGTAACATGTGTGCCAGGAGTCCGCAGCAACACAGTCTACATACACACATACATAAATCACGTCTTTATCTCTTACGGGGTAGACAGGGCCTAAGGTAACAAGACCTACAGGCCACGTTTAGCAAGATTGTGGGCGTATAGAGGAAAATGGAATCAAAATAGTGATGGGTTTCTAGCCGCATCGCCTATAGCATGATTTCTATGATTTTCGTCCATTCCCTCGATGGGGTTTTACCGTCTGCACGGGTAGAGAAGCAACTGGTACACAGTTTACTCTCTACATTATTTACTTAAAGTGATTGCTTTATTTTCTTTTTCTATAATAAGCTCAGATAGGGGTCCGTGGACATTTTGAAATTCTGAATGTGGTTCGTGACCGCAAAAAGTTTGAGAAACACTGTTCTAACACGTTAAATATGTTACGCATAAAACTGAGAGAGCATTATGGTCTTTGCTCTGTTTTTGAGTTCAAGGGTAATCAAGCCAAGAACGTCTCAATTTCAAGCACCATAACTTTTGAACTTAATTACATCCAACAGGTATAATTTGTTTGTTCTCAAGCCATTTAAACTCATAGCCAGACGGAGTCTCCTTAAAACAGTGGCTCCCAAACTGGGGTAATTAATGATTTAAATACTTGATTGTAAACGAAAATTTCCTGATTACTAGTAACCATGAGCTATTCTAATAAGATAAGCCATAATTTGTTCGTTTTTTTTTTAATTGTAATAAAAAAAACAGATTTATAATGACCCCTGACTGAACGCAGATGATCCTGTGAAGTTCAAATAACCAATAATGAATTAATCTTTATTACAATTTTTCCCATACAAAGAAGTAATTTTTAGTTTTAGTTTTAATTTCGATAATTCCTATTCGTTTTCTTTTAAACTACAACTCTATCAGAGCGAAGAAATAAAAATCAAGTAATTTTTTGGGTTTTAGTGCGACCGTCTATCTCCTTATTTATATAGGTATTCAACAGAATATTTTTACACATTTAGAATACAATACAATACAAATACTCTTTATTAAACACCACAAATCAGTACAAAACAATACAGAATCAAAGAACAAAGTAGACAATAGGCGGTCTTATCGCTTAATAGCGATCTATACCAGACAACCAATAAGAGAAATAAGTTGGAGACAGTTTAAGTAGGTGGCGGAAACAAATAGACAGGATAAACACAGGGATAATAAAAACAACAATACCAACATAAATAAAATACATAGCTAAATAAATAAAATAAAATAATACATACATACACACATAAGATTACTGAATCATTACTATTTTTGAATTATTAGAATATAAGAAAATAAGATAGCATTCCCAAAATTCAAACAGATCCCACATCACAGAAAACAGAATTAACTACGTTTCGTCTTCCTTCGTCCCCATCGCGCAGAGCAACAGTTCTAAAGGTTGGAAACCGCAGCCAAAGAGCGTGGTCTTCATATAAATCGCGGTGTTATGGAAACGTAGAGCAAGTTAAAGTCATTTATAAGTCGCCAGAAGAAGTTTGATATTAAGTCCCGTGACGTCTGAGTAATACCGAGCTAGAGCTGCGAAAACTTCTGGGAAATTAGTTTGTTCCAACCAACTTTTATCTCATGTTTCGATAAAACATGCTTTTTGATCTGAGATATGTTTTTGCAAACTAATTTTTATATACAAACATACCTACATAAATCACGTCTTTATCCCTTACGAGGTAGACGGAGCTTAAGGCATCAAGACCTAAAGGCCACGTTTAGCTAGACTGTAATAGGCGGTAGACATAGCCTAAGGTCATCATCATCGTCATGTCAGCCGAAAGACGTCCACTGCTGAACATAGGCCTCCCCCGCGGCTCGCCAAACAGATCGGCCCTGCGCCATCCGCATCCAATGTGTTCCCGCTACCCTCACCTACCTACACCGCGTCTTCCGGTCCGCGGACGCCACTCGAGAACCTTTCGGCCCCACCGGCCGTCAGTTTTACGGGCGATGAGCCTAAGGTATCAAGGCCTAAAGGCCACGTTTAGCATGATTGTGGGCGTATAGGTGGAAAGCGGCATCCAAATACGAGTGATGGGTTGCTAGCCGCATCGCCTATAATATGATTCTTAAGATTGTCGCCCATTCCCTCGATGGGCTTTTACCATCTGCGCGTGAAGAGGGCATGGAAGGAAATGTTTATATCCATATTTTAAAAAGGTGAAACATACTTACACAAATCACGTCTTTATCCCTTCCGGGGTAGACAGAGCCCAAGGTGACAAGACCTAAAAGCCACGTTCAGTATGATTGTAGCAGTATAGGTGGAAAGGGGAATCAAAATAGTGATAGGTTCCTACTTGCTAGCCGCATCGCCACATGATTCCAAAGATTTTCGCCCATACCCTCGATGCATCAATATCATAAAATATTGCCAGTCTTGTTTCTGTTCTAAACGAAAAAATCAAATAAAACCTAATAAACTCTGCCGTGAAGAGACGAGAGCGATCTCTGAGCGACACGCGCTATTGTTGCCTTCGCAATAAATAAAAATTGCATGGTAACATCCCACCGTAAATTATATCTTCCGAGAAATATTCCATACGTTCATCTCGGGGCTTATAACGCCTCGGCCTGAGGCGTGGGCGGGAACAAAACGTGTAAAAAGGAAAGCAAAGCACAAACGCGGTACAAGCAATAAGCCAGGGTATAGTTCTATTTTCGAAGCTACACCGAATTCTATTTTCGAAGCTTGTATCATACCGTCTCTCACTCTCAAATTAATGACATTTATGAACGGCGAGGCGCGAAATGAACTTCGAAAATCGAATTTTGGAGTAGCCTCCAGGATAGAGGGAGCATGATAGAAGGAGAGACCCATTGAGTCTGCTGTTATTTGAAAGATATCACGAATTAAATTAAAGCAATTAAATATACCCCCTTATTCATAAACGCTCTATAGGCTTCTCCTAACTAAGCAATCGTTTGTCCTTATCTGTGAAAGGTAAACGTCAAAGTGACAGATAAGGACAAACGATTGCTAAGTTAGGAGAAGCCTGTAGAGCGTTTATGAATAAGGGGATAAGCGATGAAAGTGGCCAAGCTACATAGTTCTTATTCTTATCTTAATGTAGGGGTCCCTACGAATACAATCCGACCCATTCGTGGACCTTTTGTGTAACTACGCACTATTCCATCGCGTTTACCACCTCATTCATGAATTGGATGATTGGGCGCAGTGGTAGTGCCTTCATAGTAGTAGTAGTAGCTACATAGTTAAAAAGTTGGGAACAAAAAGTGATATAAGTAGCCAGGTCTCTATTTCATCAAACAACTGTCTGCCCCTACCGGGATTCGAACCCAGGACCTCTAGCTTCATAGTCAGGGTGACTAACCACTATCTATCTGGTCGTTCAGAATAATTTTAAGAGACTGTAGTATATTGTTTATTTTGTATACGAATCTGTGTAAATGCATTTGTCGCTCACGTTTTAGACCACTCGCTCATAAAACCCCGTGAACCAGGTGGCAGCGCCTCGGCCGATAACTGAATCACTGCTAACTACCCACTACCTTTTTATCGCGCTCGACAAAAAGGACGAGAATTAGTACCGCGAGACAAATCCCGGGACAATTGGATCTCGGGAATTATGAGGTGATTAAGGTTCCTTACAAATGTATTGTTGGAATCCTTTTATGTTAGGATTTTCACCTAAAAATGGGGCGTATAATTTTAAGAAGATTTATCTTTCCGCAGGAAACGTGGATCAAAAAAAATCTTTCAAGTATGTACCTACGTACCTTGAACGTTTTCTACTGAAATGTTATCAAACATGATTCCGAGAATATATATATTAGCTTATACAGTAACTTCCGGCATTAAGGGACCTAATCCTAAGCGTCTGAATTTTGTATCATCAATCAATACATATAAAACAAAGTCGCTTTCCGCTGTCTATCTGTCCGATTGCGATAAACATGTCAAAGGTCGTAAATGCCTAGAGTCGCAACGTAAATATAGAGAGTGAGAGGAAATAGATAGAGTTCAAGAGGAAGGTTTTTATGTATAATTCTACGCAGACGAAGTCGCGGGCAGAAGCTAGTTATGTAATATACCTATCTTATGTGCAAGTAATTTCACTGTGGCACCCAATAGTGCAAACACCGCTGCTTGGCGACTAGATGAGCGAGTAAGATAGTAATTAGTACAGATGGTACAAATTACCATAGACCACTACACGATCAGTAAACTACAATCAACAATACGCAATTAAACGTTTCCCACTGCACTACTGTAACTAGAAACCAACAATAACAACTTTTTACACGGCTACTGGAGAATTAAAAACAAAAGGTAACAGTACTACCTAATTACCGGTGTTAATGAACTTTTCGTAATGCATTACCTACCTAGGCGACGAAACTTACTGTTTGCTATCCGTACAGTCCCTCAGAATTATTCGAATTGCGATGCGTGGTCTATATGAAGCCAAACACTAGCGTAGATTATTGTCGAGCTTGTAATGTAAACAGAATTGTCACTTGTCACTGACTATTGTCAAGATGGTGAAATAGGGGCTTTTACAAGAGAGTTCCATCAAACTAAACCAACAACCCACTAAACTTAATCTTCTTATATATAAGAGAGAGAGAGAGAGAGAGAGAGAGAGAGAGAGAGAGAAACATTTATTTACACACATTCGATACACGTTGATATATAATAGGAAGAAATACAAAACACTTAGCAATAATAGTACCGATATGGTGTAAAATGGGCCCCACTCAGCATAAAATTTCCATGTCACGTTAGTTACCGTACTCCTCCGAAACGGCTTTATCGATTCTTACCAAATTTTATATGCGTATTCAGTAGGTCTGAGAATCGGCTACTATCAATTTTTCATACCCCTAATATTGAAATTTAGAAGAAAAAAAAATGGGAGCGAAGCCGCGGGCAACAGCTAGTATTCTGGTAAAATTCTGAGAGACGTTGTATAAAAGACAACTGTGGTTAATCGATCGCGAATCACGAATTCTGCACGAAGTCGCGGGCAGCTATAATACTTACTTAGTATCGGATAAAGTCGTTTTCCCAGAAATGAAGCGGTTGTTTCCTAGAGCAAATTTCGTTGAAATCATTAGCCAAAGAGATCTCAGAACATCCTTATTATTGCTGATATAAATGTAAGAGTAACTCTGTCTCTCTGTCGCGTCTGTTTGCTGACCGCTTAACCGATCGTGATGAAATTTGGCAACAAAACTTTGGACAAGTTACTTTTTATCCCGGAAAATCGCATGGTTCCCTTAAAATAGTCTGATGTATGTACAGTCAAGGAATTTCATTCCTGACCCATCGAGGAACCTCTGCACATAAAATGACATAGTGGCATCGCGTTACTTAACAAGGAAAACCGTTACGACGGTTAATATAAGATAGTTCCATGGTTGGTTGAGAATGAAATTACTTTACTGAACATACTGTTACATTTGAAATTGACCATGAGCTTTTCGGTGAAGGAAAACATCGTGAGCAAACCTGCATACGTCTGCGAAGTTCCCAATGGTGTGTGAAGTTCGCAAACCGCACTGGGCCCGCGTGGGACCTATAGCCCAAGCCCTCGCATTCTGAGAGAAGCCCAACGCCCAGCAGTGGGACGTATACAGGCTGGAGATCATATCTCTCAAAAATGCCACTGGAAAGTCTACTCTTTAATCTTTGTATTACTACAGAAGTACAGATCAAACAAACATTTTTAATTTATTTTACTAAATTAACTTAACGTGTAATTACTTAAATATAAAAATGTAAATGTATTACAAGATAAATTAATTGAACTAAAACTAAAACCGTACCCCCCACGGCATTGAGCCAAAGCTGCTGGCAGCATTTCCCCGCTGTATTTTAATACTAATTCATTAATACTAACATTCTTAATTAGTTGTCATCTTCAACTAGTATTCAATCCAAAATGGCCGACAGAAAAAGTAACCTTCTTCTCGGCTTCCGTCGTAAAGTAAGTTTTCTTCTCACCCAACAATACACCGTGTTAACCGCTACTTCCAGACTCTTAGCAATAGAAAATTAGCACCATACAACGTTAATTAAATGTGTTATAAGCAACAGTTATTGTTCACGAGCCACTGTTTCCCACGGCAATGGAATGGTAACCGAAAAGCCGGTGAAATGGCCTGTAACAGATTCCTAATGCAAAACAACTGTTAAGGGCCATATGGGAATGCGGGCCTACTCCGAATAATTCCATGTTCATTTCACGCCGCTCTCACTTATAGACATAAATAGGGGAGTGAAAGAGAGGTTACGTATTGAAATACATAAAGTTTAAAATGTATAATGGGTTATTATATACACAAGTTTTTCTAAGGTTCTTAAATTCCGTAAATGGCGCTACTTTGATAGTTTTAAAATTGCTATAAAATCGATTCTGTCCGAATGCGGCGAATTTTTGGCATGTAGACGCAAAGGCGATCGATGGAAACGTCGATTGGAAGCAGTAAACGCAAATAAAAACGAATGATTTCGTCATTACAACTACTTTTTAAAATCACCCCGTAAATCAAAGCCACAAGGATTACGGCTATAAATTACGATGCTTTAATAACATAACATCATTACGATCAAGATCATAAAAGCGTACGATTGAGGAGTGTATGGTAGTAGCAAAAATGAAGGATAATCGATGGCAAGTAAGAACACCAGGAAACTGAACTGCTTCTTTACTGATATGCAACAACTAACACTAATGACAAGACTTCAAAAACAAAACGATTAGAAAAAATATTAAAAGCATCAAAACTAAGGAGTTCGCGACAGCCACAATCATAACTGACAACCTTTAGATGTATTCTACGACCACAACCGTGTTCGTTGAGGGCTAATTGGGTATAGTTCATGAATATGGACCTTCTCAAAGTAACGCCTAATTCGATAAACTATTGACAACACTGTTAACTGTGTTGTGATACTCACGTTCATGATCGCTCCGCACCGTCTCGTATTAGATATACGCGTGTTAAACCACATTGTTGTAAATTAACGGTCCCTCAAAACAACAATATAACACCGATCGCTTTATTGTTACCACGCTTACAATAGTCATAAACCATTGGAACCTCCGAGAATGTTCCAGAATCTTCGAGAACATCCCAGGATCGACGAGACTACGAGAAATATCCAATATTAATGACGCGACTGCGGCAATATCGGGATGTTTGCAAGCCCCAAGTCGTAAACACAGGAGTGTTACGTTTTTATTACGAGAATTCATTGCTGGCTACATAGTAATGCGAATTAAGGAAGGAAGATAATAAAAAAAACATTGTCAAATAGTTCACGACACCTGGAACTAGTTTTAAGACGCCAAAACGACATTGCTTCCGATGTTAATTCAGTATTTTTTTTCACCATATCCTAATGTGAAAGAGTGAGATATAGCATCGTGTTAACGTGCATTCATCTTCATTAATATCTCTTACACTGTGTTGAAATTAACAATCAAAGCTGATCACAGAGTAATTTGCAACTACATAGACACCTCAAATCTAATCGCGTAGAAACAGCTCGTATCTTGTTATGAATAGAGCCCTTTAAATTATAAGGTCTGGTACATATTAACACAATAACTCCTAGAGGCTCATGCCCGAGATCTTACCGCTACTTTCCCAGTCATAAATTTATAACTACGTCTATAAACAAACGACGTACACTAGCAGTAAGCCAAGGGTACTACGAAATACGATTTTCGAAGTTCCGTCCTTTTCACTCTTCGATTAATGGCTATTAGTGTGAGCGGAATGGACAGCATGGAACGAACTTTGAAAATCGAAATTCAGAGTACAAGCCAAGGTTTCGCAGCCGTAAACAAACGGTCCTAAATACACAATAATGTAATGGATTGAATAAAGTCTAGTGTACTGGATTATCCAAATCCTTTAAAAGCATTTTCAAGCAACACATAAAATGTTATAATTTTGTAACGGTTATGATTTTTGGCATGAATTTTAACGAGAAAGCGGAAGGGGTTTTGGTGTATCATCGGCAGTATCTATTTATTACTTAGTACTTTAAAAGTGGAAATAAAAGATGTTATAACTTTTATCAAAATAACAGCTTCTGCTCATCAAAGATTCTTGTCTTACTTGCCTCTAATCAATCCTCTGTCTTCATCTGTGAGATGAGATGGATGAGCCATAAAAAGCGACGAAAAATTAAAACTAAAGACCCTAAACCTCTATTGAACATTTGACATTAAGCAACGTCATAAAGGCGTTCCCGTAAACGTCTAATTTTATTACACAGAGAAAGAAAGTAAAGAAAGAGGACATTTATTCTTTAAGAGAAAAATGGCAGCGCCACTAACACTAAGGCTTGTAATGGTAGCAAACTAAACTGTTCTCATAATATTTTACAATTTAGTTAATGCAATCGCGTACAAGACTCAGAGTGTTTACTGTCTGTTTTTGACAGAAAATTGGGGTCTTAATTAGTATAGAAAAAAATGTCAGCGCCACTAGCGGCAAACAGCGGCAACAAACCAATCTCAAAGTACCCATTTCACACTTCGAAACGATCGCATTCATGTCGCATTCGAAGCGTTTATTACATGAATAATGTGTATGTGATAGCTATAGATAAAGTAAAAGGATGATGGAAACACCTTCTAAAAGTATTTATATTTAATTATTTAAAAGGCAAAAGTATATGACAGTATATCGAACAATATGGCAGCACAAGGCAGACTGACTGAAGCCACATACATTGACACGTATCAATACTAAAATAGGCCTCAAACCAGCCAGTAGCCAACAGTATGTATGCCTCCACTGTAGATATTTTGTGTAAAGAAAAGCTAAAGTCGGCTCTATGAAAGAAGGTAAACAAAAAGCTTATTCACGTCTCCATAGTGCAATGAAATGAATTTAGTGTCGGATTCCACACGGGGGAGGATTCATATTTCGCTGCTCTAACACTGTATATCAAAGTCACGGGATATTACATTATTTAATACGTAAGTGAACTGATACTGGTACCTTTTAGTGAGAGAGTTATCTCATGCCGCCATTTTGTAGATGAGGATATCAACTGAGGAACGGCGAAGAATTCAGAGCAAAATGTTTTGTAAATAAATTGTTTCATTTATTGAGACAAGAAGACAGAACAGAATAGAAAAATAAAGCTGGGTTTGAGAATTTAATACAGTGCAGAGGTTCGTCGTCATTCTGTGACGCGTGCTTTCAACACACACTAAGCAAGACATATTTTTTAAACGGGAAAGTCGTAATCAGCGTCAAATTATAAAACAAAAATTTCCAGGACCTAAATAAAAAAGGGATTTATTCAATAGTTTGTTTACAGCTTTTATGGTACAAAAATATGAACACAATTACAAAATACAACAAACTATCAAAACGGTAAGCGACTCCGCATATGCCTGCGCCTCACAGACTTAAGTCTCTTGGCAAACAGTCGCTGTTTGCCAATCCCAATGAATAAATTGTATAGGCACGTTTGTATGTAGCTTAAGAGTTATAACCAGGTATTATAATAGCACATAATATTATTTTTATTAAAATAATAATAATTCAACAGATTCCGGAAGTTGCTGGTGGTTATTAGAACACAAGAAACTGTGCTTTTATATTCTTCACCGATCTAAAGAATTTAAAAAAACACAGCTTCTTGTTTGTCGGTACACAACCCACCCGGTGTTTGTCGACCCTTTGTCGATACAAAGAACCATTAAATTAAATTAGCTACGTGCTTAACAATTTCCAGTAGCATCTTTTCTAGAAATTATTAACGAAATATGTCAACAACTATAACATTTTACATGAACGTAACTTGACACAGATATTCCGATTGTGAAGGTTCCCCTGGGAAATAACAAAGTTGTTCCAGAAAAAGCATGGAATAAAAACTAATAGATATCGACCCGCATATTGACATACCAGTACAGCGTGAAATTATGTTCGCAATTTACTTTATACCGTACAGTCAGCATCGATGAGGAAAAAAAAGGAATTTTTTGTTTGCCAAAAGCTCTTCACGGATTTTCGGGTGGTAAGACCTTGTGCAAGGTCCGTCCAGATCGCTATCTTACTCCCTAATCCTGCCACCAAGCAGCAGTGCTTTCGCTGCCGTGTTCTTCTTTAGAGAGTACGATACATAAATAAATCACTTTTTTATCCCTTACGGAGCAGGCAAAAGCCTACGGTAACAAATAGCATAATTAGAGTAAGTTAACCGTTGATTTTTCTATTATTTTACCTTCAAATTATATTAGATAATGTTATATTCTCCTGCCTTTTTTATGTTCAAGAGGCCAGACAAACGAACTAGTGAGTCACCTGATGTTAAATGATCACCACTGTCCATAGACACCCATCATGTCATGAGACTGGCCAAATTGGCATGAAAATGCGGTGAATGTGTGCTGATATTTCTATGACAACAACCGATGATCAGTTAAGACTGTCGGACAAAACATAGTGATTTGTGAACACAATGGACCGATGCGGAGTCAACTTTAGCATCCTATCTTTTAAAAGCCAGTACGATGGCCCAGACGAATAAACGTGCAAATGTCATTACAAGTAAATGACATTTGCACGTTTATTCGTCTGGGCCATCGAGTAGGCTTATTATCTAACTCGCTCGCAATCGTCATCGTGTTCATTCTGACAGTTCATGTATGGGCTGACAATTGGCATCGGAATCAGCTAGCTGTCACATTCATACAAGAACTGTCAATTTGAACACGATGGCGATTGCGAGCGAGTTAGGTAATAAGCCTACAGGCTGGAACGGTAACCTAAAACCTAAAACCCTAATGTGGTCTCGTCCCGCTCGCGGCAGGATCGGGAGCCACGCGTACACTCGGGTTTTTCGGGTTACAGCTCGCAGATAAGTTAAAGGCATCAACTATCATAATTAAAACTGGAACTGTTCGATTTTCCATTGTTTCTCAGTTTTCGAGCTCTCGTTGTAAACCAACGTTACCAAATACCGATCAATGATGCAATTGGGTCACACTCAGATTAAAAGGTAGAGCTATCCAATGATTCTTTGTTATGATATATAATTATTTTCTGCTCTCGTACCTACCTTAAAGCTGCGGAGGAATAAGACAGCTTATAATATCTCGTGAACAACAGTGAATATTATTTCGACAAGATACTCAGTTTACCTTACAATCGAGACTAAAAGGAACTTATTCAAAACTGAATAAAATCAAATAAATATCGTGCTACAATTTCATTTCTCTACCAGCTCTTATCAGTTATTATTGTTTCCTTCTACATTCTGACCTATTTAGTCAAACTTTAAAAAAAAAAAAAAAATTAGTTGAATGGTGTAATTTTTTTCCATTTTTGTTGATCCTATTAATTCTCTTTTTTTATTATCTTGCCGCCTTTTTTCTGCTTTCTGACAATAAACGTTTTTTTTTATTTATACGTCAAAAAGCAAAAAAGTAAAATGCTACTTATGGCTAAGGAAATTCGTTCATTTAATATTTATTTATAGATGCCGACTGTACAAGGATTCAATCAATTCGCACCCCATTCCCGACGAAGGCAATTTTTCAATCAATCCGCGCTCTTGAGTTTTCCTTCGAGATAAAAAATAAATTACCTTACGTGCTTACTTTTGCTCCCAGATTTTGTTAAAGTATATTATTTTCGAAATTTGCAAATTTCACACATTTGGACAGACTTTGATTGGTATACGTGGTGTAGATTGGATCGGATGCAGGTACAGTCAACAAAACGTAAATAACAAAGCAGTAGAGAAAACTCTCCAAAAAGATATTTCAGAAAAAAGGTTTTTAGTATTTTTATTTATCTGTCTTTTTGTTCATGCTAATTTTGGAAACATAGGACTTAAAACTTAGTCCACAGCAACATAATGGGTTTTGTTTCATTAAAGATATTGAGAAAATATATATTCGTAAAAATAATTCAATCATTTAAAATTCGCAGGTATTTTTATCCGTAAAGTGCTTGAATATGGTAACAAAATTGTCTGAAAATGCTTAGTTCTTTTTTCATCCGTTTTCTATTCTTTCTTGCCGGAATCTAGAAGTATTTAAGATTCTTGCTCGCAGCCAGATTCGGGTCCGGACTAACCGTGTTGCTTGGTTAAAGTAAGCAATTTAGAATCTTTGTGATTTTTAAGCCAACCTTTTTAGGATTCTGTGCCCAAAGGGTGTCAACCAGATGCTTAGTTATAGACTAGGCTCAACTGCATATTCGTGTGATAAAACTTAACGCTAAAGACTCAGGCAAATATACGTTAAAAAATTCGCGTAGTAACAAGGTCACGTGACAGCTAGCAACAGGTAGAAAAATTCGAAGGCTTACGCACCTGCTATGGGTAGTGGAGGGGTATAGCACGCGTCACGGAATGACGAGGATCCCGATTCGATTCCCGGCCATAGCTTTACTTTTCGGATTTTTCTATGTATTCTAATTTTCAGTATCGTTTAGCAAATTATATACGACGCTTATTCCCTATTTTTGTTCTGTACGTTAATTTTTTGTGGCATTATACATATTTTTCCCTTTGATTAAAAATAAAGATACATTGTCAAAGGTCAGATTACTGGTAAAATATTGGTACTTCGTTGATAGGGGTGGCAGGCCGGTTGGTGTGTACCCGACTGGAACGAGGGCAATTACTCAATCAATCCGACGATGTCCTTTGCACCGCACCGATTGGTTCTTACCAATGATAAAGCGTCAGGGAAAATCGCTTTTATTTCCTCTGAGAATCAATTTATCAGGAAAATTGCTGTTGCGAGCGTTTTACTGGAGTTTGCGATGAATGGACGACTTAACTTACCTACTTACAGTCGAAGACTTTGAATCGACACGTGGAACTTTTTCTTAATAAATGCCATGAATTTCCTGGTGGCATTTATTTGACGTTGCGATTACGTTTACTTTGAAAAGGTTCATCGTAAATTAGCATGAACGAACACGTGTGTAACGAGTAACTAAACAGAAATGTGTTTAAAATTAAAACATTTTTTTTTTGTGAAATTGTGAATTGATTCCTCAATAATATTTATTTACCATTCCATTCCATGCTGGTCTGGGAGTAAAGAAAATCATAGAATTACCAGTCGCTTCTCTTCCCGCGCAAATGGTACAAGCCCATCGAGAATGAAACTAACCGCAGCCATATATCTATGTCCGTCTAAGTCAACGAGATGGAACTCATCCAATAATACCTAAGTTTAGAATACGTCAGGGCAGGTATCCGACACATAAATTATGTACCATTACTGAGGAACGGCAACAAATTTCCTTCGCACGGGTTAAAGATGTGCGCGACTGGATCGCTAATACGAAAGAGATGACACAAGTAGCATACTAAAATTAAGCTCCGCAGTTGAAATCACGGGCTAGAACTAATTTTAATACAAACTTTTTTGCTGACTGTACTTTTGGTTAACTGTACATCCATTATCCGTTCCATCCGTTGTCTAGTACCCATATCACAAGCTTTGCTTAGTTTGGGGCTAGGTCGATTGGTGTCAATTGTCCCAAGATATTATTTATTATTAATATAATAGGGAAAAAACTTAAGTAAATGATCTGTTGTATGTGTGAGTAATGTGTGCTAATAGACAAATTGATGTTCCAAATTAGAAAAATGACGTAAGTCCCATATCAGTTCTTAACACTACATACAACAAGTTATTTACTTAAGTTTTTCACCTATACAGGTGTACCAAATTTCAAGGCAATTCGAAGCAGGTCCAGTTGGACTTGCAAGATTTGACCCAAATTAAAAATAAACAGGGCAAGGTAAAACATCAAAATTGCACGAAATCAAAATCACAAGTTATTTTTTTATATTAAATATATTATGATCATGTGCTTGTTAAAAACAAGATAAACATGTCTTAAAAACGGATAAATTGCTTTTTTTAAGTCACATCAAAGCTTTTACTTAAAATCTCATTTTAAACACGCATTCGATGACTCATTCAAGAAAACATTTAACTTCTCTCCGTTTGCACTTTAAAATAACATTCCTTGCTTGAACTTGCTCTTGTTTATTTTTCAATATACTGTACAAACTGCTCGTATTTTTAACACTCTTTATTCTTCAAAGCACTATTATTTTTAAATTATAACGAAGACATTAAGACATGGCGTTCTTAAATAATCTGATTAAAACATTCGTCATGCAACATCTCGACAAACTAAACCTAAGTGTTCTTTCACAGTTCAAACCCAGCGCATTTTCCTCAATGTAACAAAATCTCAAAAATAAACCCATTAAGTAAGCTATCCTATTTGTTAGATCCGTATCCCGGGGGAGCAGTAGGTAACTCGCACAAGTCCTGCTTACCATAGTAATAATGAACTTACTCCATTTCGCCGCGCTGCCGTGCTATGACAAAACACTGTATCTCAAGTTACAGTGTTTTGTGATAACATCAATAATTGCGCTTCGAAGGCCTCCATCTATGTCTACATTGACAGTTGACTCATTGTGCATCAGAAATATTGAATATCATCATAGCAATTTGGACTGTAACTACCAAAACTACAGTGTAATGCAAAACCAAACGCGCAGCACAAGCAAAGTTACAGTGTTTTGTCGTAATAATCTCATACGAAGCGTGAAGCTATTGCTATGGTTCAAACAAGTGTTTGCAAACCCTTGCAGCCCGCTGAGGACTAAAAATTAAGTTAGTTCAAGGGTTCATGCAAGTTTGTATGAAAGTGCTTGTTTTTTTGTACTTGAGAGTGGAAACTTGGGTTCTTCCTTTTTAAGGATTTTACTTTGAAAATTATAAGCAAAAAATGTGAAATGCAGATCTTTTGTAGTTTGCAACGTCATCTTCAATTTGTCCAAGTTTCATTGAAATAGCACGAATAACCACGGTTTTAGGACCAAATTAAATTAAATGAAAAAAAACTGCTTATTGCAATTTCTGGAAATTAGCTGTTTTCAAGATACAGTGTTTTGTCATAGCACGGCAGCGCGTCTCCTCTACGTGAGGGAAAGTCATTATGTCCGTACACTTTTTTCGCATTAAAATGTAGGTTACTTTGAGAAGGTTCCGTCGGACAACTTTGTATGTATGCTTTACTTTGCTTTTGCTTTACGTTACAACTTTGCCCTAACTAATTAATAAATTGCAACTTTGCCTATTTGAGATAAGTCATGGAAGGAAATTGCGTAAAAACTACCGTCTTCTTTTTATCATTGTGAACTATTAAGCAGCAAAGGCTTTCCATTCATAGCCTCTAAAATGGCCAATGATTAACAAAGTATCTTTAACTCGCCTATAAAGTAGAAAGATAAATTTCTTATACTACGAAATTCAAAGTGCATCGTAAATCAAACAAAAACTCAAACAAACGCAAGTCATCACAGTCTCGCCATCTCTCAAGTAACCCTAAACCAAGGCAACGGGACTTACAAAAAGCCGATTCCATTTCCCATATTTGAACAAATGCAGAGCAAAAAGCCACGGCCGGAGTGAATGACCGCACACTATTTTTATCTCATGATAAGTAAGAAACTAAAAAAGGAGAAAAAAGCGAATTCGTGATTCGATTACCTCGATTACGGCCGGCGCCGGTACCTGATGGCCGATACATTTTTTAGTTGATCTCAATATGCCATGATCCAAATAAACCAACACTTCCGAACCGAATGGCACATGGCTACGGTACCCACTGTTAGTAGATATTATAAGTGAGTATCTATTTGGTATAATATTATACATTTAATTATTTAAAAATCATTTTTCAGATACTGCTAGAATACAAAACATTTTTATTTTTAATATTAATATGAGTTATTTCCTCTTGTCATTTCTCAAACACATGTCGTAAAAAACCGTTCGTTTCGCACGCTGTTTAAATCGTATTGCGCAATGCGATTCATCAGCGTTATTTTGGCAAATGTAATAAGTAATTATAAATTTTACTTTATAATCAGCAAATTGCAAAGTCTGCGTTTAATGCTTGTAAACCAATTTTAATCAGTTGGGAATTTTAAAGCCCAATATTTCAACGTCATCGCTATGCGAATACAGCAACAATGCATTGGCCAAAAAAATATACATATACCACGTTTGATAGGGTCCAATCTTTATGCTTTTGAGAACTTTTGTGAGATATTGTGCCGCACAGAGTGCTCTTACCGGAATCGTCAGAAGGTGAACCCGCCAAACCACTTTTATAACTCGAGTTCGCAATTCAAGTTGAACAATTAAACTATCCTAGTTAAACAAACAAACATAAAAATAATACACTGGGTTATGACTTTGTAATAAAACTTTTTATTATGCTTTTGTGGCGGTTAGTAATTAAACAAAACTTTTACAGGCGCCATGTTTTTACACTGGATCTACATATTAACTGTTATTAAGAACATTATAACGTGATTTACATCTTCATGTGTACCTAGTTATTTTTATTTTTATTTGATATTCGGAATAATAACCGGCCAAGTTCAAGTCGGTTATATGCATGGTAATTGGCAATATGTTACATTCATTTGCTTTGGAGATCGTATAGTAGTATTCATTTGCAATAAATTATGTTATTAAGTACCCTATCCAAAGTAAGTATTCAGTGAGATAGTTAAGATTTAAAGAAAGACCCGATGTTTAGTCATATTTTAAATAGAAAATCACATGTTTTAGAAAATGCTGTATTTTGACTATTAATAATTGCATGTTGTTGCTAAAAAAAAGTATATTTTTACTTTATTTATACACTAGCTTCTGCCCGCGACTTTGTCTGCGTAGAATACATAATAAAACTTCCTCTTGAATTCTATCTTTATAAAAAACCGCATCAAAATCCGTACCGTAGTTTTAAATATCGAAGCATTCATAGGGACAGACAGACCGCGGAAAGCGACTTTGTTTTATACTACACTAGCTTCTGCCCGCGACTTCGTCTGCATAAAATTATACACATAAACCTTCTTAAATCACTCTACCTATTAAAAAAACCGCATCAAAATCCGTCGCGTAGTTTTAAAGATTTAAGCATACTCGTACATAGGGGCAGACAGACAGCGGAAAATTACTTTGTTTTATAATATGTAGTGATGGATGAACTGGTAATAGTCTTCAGTATCTCATCACTCTCGCAATACTTGCATAACTTGCTGTAGCTAATCGAGGCGTGCTAAATAATATGCAAACGAAGGTAGTAATTATTCCAGCTCCTAATACAGCATCTGGCTCGACACGCTCGCTTCCTTGCAATATCTGAATAGGATCTCTACAAGATCTTCTCATGAATTTCCACTTTCAGTAACGTCTAATTAATGCAACTCCATAACTCGTTAAGTTTTCCTCAGTGCGGCGATAACTCTCTCATTAAGTTCTAATGATCCGTGTCACTGAAGATATGCCACTTCATTACCAACTTTGCCCGTTCTAAGAACAACTTTGCCATTTTTTCAACTTTGACCGACTTGCTTATAAATTCACTGATTTTCATTTAGGCATTTTGATTTTTTAAATCTATTTCAAAGCGACACGATTATTTCCAATGACAAAAAACAACAAGGGTGCTAAGTAATACGTAGTCGCGTTTTACAAACATCCCAAATAAAAGTCAAATCAAATAAAACTTTTTTTTCAGCTTGACATCGAAACTAGGTTGTCGCTGAAAAGGCTCTATTAAAACGCATAGTGAAAGGAGCAGGGCAACCCCGACGGAAATAGTTCACGCTGTGTTGCCAGCAAAAGCCGTATTTGTGTCACAGTAGATTAAAAGGAAATTGGAGATTTAGCAGACATGCTGGTTATGAAAGCACGTGTTTTGATTGAAGAACATACATACCTACATGTACATAAATCACGTCTTTATCCCTTATGGCATAGGCAGAGCCTAAGGTAACAAGACCAATAGGTAGAAAGGTGAATCAAAATAGTGATGAGCTGCTACCCGCATCGCCTATACCATGATTCCTAAGGTTTTCGCCCATTCTTTTGCCATCTGCGCGAAAGAGGAGCAACTAGTGCATTCTATGTTTTTTCTTTACTCCCAGACCAGCATAGTAGAACGAAAAGAAAGATTAAAGATAATCTTAAATAATGCCTGTAGGCATTATTACTGCTGAATAGTCGTCTCAATGTATCAAGTCTGTAATAGTCTATGGCCTTTGAAACGAACAAGAGACAATTTGAATGTGCCGAATATGATTGGTCAATTTTGGTTACAGTTTCATTCCACGCTTAACCGCTTATGGGTATTTTACATAAAATACAAATCAAATAACAAATTTATCGGAATTAATAAACTTTTATTTGGTTTGAACATTTTGTTTCGAGGCATATCTGTTTTTTGTATACTTACACACTAGCCGTTGCCCGCAATTTATTTTTATACTAGCGACCCGCCCCGGCTTCGCACGGTAGCAATCACTGTTTCTCTACTATATTATGCATGTATTATACATATAAACCTTCCTCATGAATCACTCTATCTATTTAAAAAACTGCATCAAAATCCGTTGCGTAGTTTTAATGATCTAAGCATACATAGGGACGGACAGATAACGACTTTGTTTTATACTATATGTAGTGATTTAAGGAACTAATTCAAATTTACGTTGAGCTTTTCATTGAAGGAAAACATCGCGAGTATCTGCGAAGCTATTCAATGTGTGTGAAGTTCCCAATACGCAATGGGCCCACGTGCAAGCCCTCTCATTCTGTGATGAGACCCGTAGGCTAATTATCTAACTCGCAATCGCCATCGTTTTCATCTGGACAGTTCATCACAGGCATCGGCATCAGCTAGCTGTCACATTCATACAAGAACTGTCAAAATGAACGCGATGGCGATTGCGAGCGAGTTAGACAATAAGCTTACTGGGGCCTTGCCAACGTCTTAATGCGATTCAATTCCGACTCCGTTCAGATTGTACCTGTAACTTTAGTATGGATCTGACAGCGAGCTAACCTAAACTAAATCGGAATTGAATGGCATTAAGGCATCATGGTAAGCGCCCTGTGCCTAGCAGTGGGACGTATATAGACAGAATTCTCCCCGGTCTATGAAGGGTATCGACAGGTCGTCAGTCCCGGGCTAACTGACCCAATTCATCGCCTGCATTGCGTATCCTGGCCACTGCAACTGAACTAGATTTGTTTAGAGCCCGCCGTATTTACACCCCCTTGCAAAAAAAAACCGGCGACCATGGTATTACTTTCTAAGCTTTAATGCCTAAAAATCTGAAATAGCAGTAGGTGCCCTATTTTTTTAAAAGGGGTGTTATGAGGAGCGACCATTAGACTTTCATGGTTTAATCTCTTTATTTAACCCCTAAATTGTGAAATTATGTTTTGTCTATGCTAGACGTAAGCAAACGTTAAAGTGACAGATAAAGAACTAGCTCTTTTGTCGGTCCCTAGTTTAATGCTCCTCAAAGGTTAACTGGTAGAGCCCCCTTAAAGAAAGAAGTTCGCCTTTGTGCATATATGTGGTCATTTTTGTGAATTACGTTTGTTACTCTATATCCATTAACGCATTTGTTTACTTACTTACTTATAAAGACAGCATTTTTTTTTAGTTAACTAGCTTTAGCGCGTACGACCATTATAAAATCAAGTTAAAGTATTTTTTAGCAAAGGGGAATGTTCGCGTTACTATCCTTACACTATCTTTAGTAAAAATAAGATCCTTTTATCACGGAAAAGTACAAAATTTCCACAGATACAGACAAAATGTTAGGCAACGGTTAGTAGATAAATAAAAACTAATATACTTGTAATTAAGCAAATAAACACTTGTCGATGCGTCGGCTTATAAACAATTCAAACCAGTACGATACACGATACAAACACATGATAAATTTCTAACAAACGTTACGTTTTCGAAATCGCTCCGCTCGTCAACGGCGCAGCCTTACAATTTTAATGTGAGAAAGAAAATTGTCCCACAAAACAATGCGATGAGGCAAACCTTGGTTATTCGGTTACTAGAATTCGTGACTCTACGTTTCCTACTAACTGTAAACTTCGTGTTACAGTTACTCTGAGCTTAGACAACTGTTGAGAACCGCGAGTTGTAAAAATTGTGCAGTTTTGACCTAAATACAGCAAAACGATTTACTTTTTTTTGGCAAAAACAAGTGTCTACAGGCTGATTCATTCTTTGAGACGATATTTCGAATGGTGAGATGTCTTGAGATTTGGCTCGGCTTCTAATCTCACGTGTATTTTTTTTAAACTATTTAATTTATATTACTTAATTAGAAAAATACTTATTTAGGTAATAATTGTTATTTAAAAGAATTTATAACTTCCAAGAACATAGTCTAAAATCACAATGAGAAAATCTATCGAATCATGTGGCAAGTCATAAATCTACTACGTGATACGTGAATTCGCAAAACTTGAGATAACACAAAGTGTTTTTTTTTCATAAATATACTAACGTCCTTACTGTTTTGGAAAACTGTTCTTAATATACAAACCATTAAAAACTAAACAATAATAAGGATCACTAAAACTACGAAAGTTGATTAAAAGTAAATTATGTTAAAAATTATTAAAAATTAGCCTAAAAAATGTCCCCCTGTTTTGTAACACACAGTTTTTGTAATGTCAAGCGATGACCCTACTCGTTAGATATAAATCATGTAATACTAACCTATTATGACATTAACGATGATGTCAACAATGTGTCAACAATGTGAACTAGAAATTTCAAAATGGCATACCGTTATTATTATATGAGCAATTAAAAATATTCTTCCACAATTGTTATGATGTTACAAGTTATTTCAGATAGTTAAAGTTTACTTTACATAACAGTAATAACGGATTAGAGCAAAGAACTTTTTTTTTAAACAGAAAACTCACTAACGCATCTACAATACCTAGCTGTATTTTTTCTTAGTCATCAATCATTTCGGAATATTTGAATTTCATAAATTTTGAAATTAACTTCTTATGAATAAAAATTATGACTGAAAACATTTAATTTGGAACAATTTGTTCTAGAAGTTTTAGTTTCAAAGCCGTCGGCCAACATGAAAAAAAATGTTGAAAACTTTTAATTGCCTATTGGACCTACGGCTCACAAAAAAAATGTCGGGGTTCTCTTTACATATTAAAAGTATAGGATGACCTATATTTTTTTTGGTAAGTGTTCTAAAAATGAAACCTAGCTAGATCGATTTATATCCCCCGAAACCCCGTGCATACTAAATTTCATAATTGTTGGAGTCGTTCCCGACATTTCATTTTGTTTTCGATTTTTGATTTTGGTTCAGATTAAAGGTATTAGATAGATATATTTGGTCTTCTCAAGCTTCTGATCTTCCAGCTACTTTCTCAAGAGCACGTATGTAAAACGGGGTAAGAGTTTAAAACTATTTACCTGAATACACTTTGTTTTTTTATTATACCTTGTCTGCAAGTTTCTTTGGGGTGTTCAGAAAGAGGTAAGTGTTTAAGCATTGTCTTGGAGGTTGCGTGTCCAGTGACGAACCTGCCTTTGAATGCACTTTGTGTCTTCAATTATTCAGGAACTAGCTTTTGCCTGCGACTTCGTCCGCGTAGGATTAGACTTACATTAGGCAGCTTTATTAGAATTAGACTTACATTACGTACCTCTGACATTAAAAATTACGACGAAAAATCTTTACAAAAGCATGTATCATCAAGTAACCCAACCTCTTGCGGGAATATTGGAGCATAGTTACGAGAAAATAACACTGACTGGATGGTGCAAAATTCAAAACTAAAGATTTTTTTATTTTATTTTGCAAGTGCTTTCTAAAAAGAATGAATAATTTTATACGCTTTTATCTTTAGACGTTAAATCCTTTATATATAAGCTTTGCGGCTTTGCTTAGGAAATACATTTTTTACGTCAACGTCACTAATCAAAATAGGATAAGGAGGGTAGTTACTTCCTCTTGCTTCACTTTATCTATTAAAAAAACCGCATCAAAATCCGTTGCGTAGTTTTAAAGATCTAAGCATACATAGGGTCAGAGTGACAGACAGACAGCGGAAAGCGACTTTGTTTTATATTAGGTACTGACTACTTAATTTACATTTCATTTTTAACCGTTGTAGCTATAATAAAATAAAAATTGGAAATCTAATAAATTTAGATTTAGATTTTGCGTCCCCTATTTCTTCTCTTTTTTTTCTGCCTATTTTTTGCCGCAAAAGCTTTTCAGTCAGCTTTTGCCCGCCGGCCTAAGCTTATCCGCAAGTCATTAAGCTTACGTGAAGTTTTTTTTCTTAAATCTAATTTTTATTTATGTTTTCATTCATACGTGGGGTCATTGAACTAAACAGGTTGCGAATCCGATCATGTCACATGACCGCAGCTGCTTGTACATTAATTAAGTATTATTAAACAAATATGTTAATTAGAACAAGTTTTTAGCATTAAAATTATATTTAGGAGCTGCTTTAAAGAATAACATATTTTTATCTTTGTAAAGTAACGGTATTTTACCTCCATTGATGTAAACGTAAATTTAGGTCTTAAAACAGGAATATTTTGAAAATAATGCGGAACTGTAAAAAACATTTTTTTATAAATCATTCATACTCTCCAGGGGACATAATAGTGTTTAAACTTGAAGATTTGCAAAATACATTCACCTTTTGTGAACATGAACGATAAAACAAAACGTGTAAAAGGTCTTACAGAAGTAACTTCTTTTTTTTACTCCGCAAAGAGTCAACGCACGAACCTCAGAACTCGCGTAAAAAGCTTGCACGAGTGTGCTTTTGCGGGTAACGCGCGTATAAACGGCGCCGAGCGAGGCTTTCCGCCCCTTATTACACAAAACCACCAACAAGAATACGTGAAATAAAACACTGGCTAAAATAAAAATAAAAAACTTACCAAAAGAACAGCAAACTGGCAGGCAAATATCGATTTACAAAAACATTTCAAATTCCAAATTTAAAATCGTTAAACGTCACGAGTAATCCGTTGATCCACGTTCGGAATCGTAACTTTTTTTGAACTGTTGCTTCAGACGCGACACGGGCTTCTGCGAGTAAAGGCGGCACCACACTGCGAGAGCGGTGAGCTGCGTCGGTGCCCCCTCCGAGTGTCACTCCACTTTCGGTCCTCTCCCTCGAGTGCAACCGATTTATCACCGGCTCTAACTCCGGACCCGGGAAGGTTTGACACTTTGTTTTAATCCGTCAAGGTTTGCATGATACGATACTGGCCGGAAATAATCTCTTAGGCTTTGAAATAACCCTGCCGTGTTTTTTTTCTTGAGTACTTTAATTAGCGGACTTTTTATTGTTGAACCAAACGTCTCTTGGCAATGGTGCACACATGAAATGAAAAGAGCTCCAAATAATACTTACTTTTTTCTAGCCAAAAGAGTCTTCACACGCGTTATTGCATCCCCGAATAGAATAACGTCATAAAACTTGTCAAATATGGCAGTACTACCCTAACGCTGTTCTAATTCCAATTTGATTGAAATTAGCTGACCTTGATATTTTGTTAAAAAATCAATATGCCTTTGTTCTTTGTGTCTGTATTGTTTTACTGATTTGTGGTGTACAATAAAGAGTATTTGTATTATTGTACTTGGTCAATAACAGAAAATGAATTTGGACTATATTTATTTTATTTTTGTGTTTTTATCCAGTACTTCTTAGGAATTGCTTAACATTGCTCGAATAATTTACGAAATTTAGTAAACTTTTCTCCAGAACAATATTACGGTAACAAAAGTTCCAAGAATTCCGTAGCTGGTCGATTAAACTAATGATTTTTAGGTAATTGTTAATATTAGTATTTATATCGTAATATCATAAATTATGAATCGGTTAGCCTCGTAGTCTAGCCGAGAGCTGAGACTTTAACCAAAAATGGAGATTGTACGAAACAATATCCTTTTCTTTATGTATGATAAGGATCAAACGAGCATGCGAGTCTCGTGATGGAAAGCAATCACTGCCGCCCATAGACACTCATAAGTAACATACAAGCGTTAAGAGTGCGTTCCAGACCTTTACGAATATAAAAGGCTCGTTTTTTAAGCATCCCCAAATTGCACCGTTCCAGAAAAATTGGTACCGCTAGATGGTTTCTGCAATTATTGCAATAAGTAGTAAGGTAAATAACAAAATGTGACGATAAAAAATATCACCGTACTTTACATAATTAAGTATAGAACTCAACCCTAAGCGTATAATATATTAATCTATACATATAAAATTCAAAGTCCTGACTGACTGATTGACTGACTGACTTAACTATATATCAACGCACAGCCCAAACCACTGGACTTAGAGACTTGAAATTTTGCACATAGATACCTTATACAATGTAGGCATCCACTAAGGAAGGATTTTTGGAAATTCCCACGGGATAAGGAAAAAACGGGAATTACATATTCGTCTCCGAGTGACGCTATCTCAGTAACTATAATAACTAGACTCTCCAAATTTGATACAAAAGTAGGTGATTACAAAACAAACAAACTAATTTCAGGATTTTTGGAAATTTCCACGGGATAAGGAAAAAAACGGGATTTATATATTCAGTTCTACGGGATCGATTTTTCATTTTACTGTTCATACAAAAATGGAAATTTGGCCTTCAAGTTCCCTTGGGGAGTGTAGGGGAGCACTAAAAAAAAGGATTTCCCGAAATTCCCACGGGAACGGGAAAAACGGGACTTTTCGTTTTACTGGTTGCAGAAAGCTGAAATTCGGCATGTAAGTTGCTTCGGGAGTGCAGAGGAGCATTAAGAGAGTACTTTAGCTAGTACTGTAGCAGAAATAAAGTCACTCTTCATGCGAAGTTGTATGCTATTTTTGCTCTTGTGTGCATTAATGAAATTTCCATGTATAGTTATGACTAGGCCCGAGACCACAGCCGCTGCAATGTGGCCGAAACGTCAAGGGTAGTCTTGGGACTCATATTATCTATACATATAAAATTCAAAGTCCTGACTGACTGATTGACTGACTGACTTAACTATATATCAACGCACAGCCCAAACCACTGGACTTAGAGACTTGAAATTTTGCACATAGATACCTTATACAATGTAGGCATCCACTAAGGAAGGATTTTTGGAAATTCCCACGGGATAAGGAAAAAACGGGAATTACATATTCGTCTCCGAGTGACGCTATCTCAGTAACTATAATAACTAGACTCTCCAAATTTGATACAAAAGTAGGTGATTACAAAACAAACAAACTAATTTCAGGATTTTTGGAAATTTCCACGGGATAAGGAAAAAAACGGGATTTATATATTCAGTTCTACGGGATCGATTTTTCATTTTACTGTTCATACAAAAATGGAAATTTGGCCTTCAAGTTCCCTTGGGGAGTGTAGGGGAGCACTAAAAAAAAGGATTTCCCGAAATTCCCACGGGAACGGGAAAAACGGGACTTTTCGTTTTACTGGTTGCAGAAAGCTGAAATTCGGCATGTAAGTTGCTTCGGGAGTGCAGAGGAGCATTAAGAGAGTACTTTCCAAAATTCCCACGGGAACAGGAAAAATATTTGTTTACAAAGAAATACTGCGGTAGGCATAATATGGCTAGAAACTTGAAATTTGGCACACATATACCTTGAATATCCTGGAGGTGCACTAAGAAGGTATTTTTCGAAATTCCCACGGGATAGGGAAAAAACGGGATTTTTTGTTTTACTGGTCGTAGAAAGCTGAAATTTGATAAGAGCCTTCCTTGATGAGTATATGGGCGCACTAAGAAAGGATTTCCAGAAATTCCCACGAGAACAGGAAAAACGGGATTTTTCGTTTTACTGGTCGTAGAAAGATGAAATTTAGCATTTAGCTTCCTTAGGGAGTGTAAGGGAGCATTAACAAAGGATTTCCTAACATTTTTACGGGAACGGGAAAAACCGGGATTTTACGTTTTACCTACTTGACATAAAAAGTTGAAATTTGTAACGTAGGTTTATTCGGGAGTATAGGGGAATACTAAAACGGGAAAAACGGGATTTTACGTTTCCAGACGAAACAGCGGAAGAAAGAGACTTAACATTTATAACGTGTGTTTCTTTAAAGGCTTTATGTGTTCTCCGAAAGCACTCACCAAAATTTCCACGAGAACGGGAAAAACTTATTTTTTCGTTTTACATCTTAGCGCGTACGAAGTCGTGGCCAAAAGCTATTTAGGATATATTTTAGGACAGCCCTATAGGTTAGGTTAGGTTTGTTTTATAAAAATAAATAATAATAATATCTTGGGACAATTGACACCAATTGACCTAGCCCCAAACTAAGCAAAGCTTGTAATATGGGCACTAGACAACGGATAAACATACTTATATAGATAAATACATACTTAAATACATATTAAACATCCAAGACTCGAGAACAAACATTCGTATTTTTCATACAAATATCTGCCCCGACCGGGGATCGAACCCGGGACTTCAAGCTTCATAGTCAGGTTCACTAACCACTAGGCCATCCGGTCGTCAAATCCTGCAATATTTACAGTTTCAGAAAAATTAAGGCAGCGGGGCAATGCAGGCAATTCGGCATGTAGGTTGCTTCGGGAGTGTAGAGGAGCATTAAGAGAGTACTTTCCAAAATTCCCACGGGAACGGGAAAAAACAGGATTTTTCATTTTACTGGTCGTAGAAAACTGAAATTTGGCAAGTGGGTTCCTTGTCACGTAGGTTTATTCGGGAGTGTAGGGGAACACTAAGAAAGGATTTTCCGAAACGCCCACAGGGACGGGAAAAACGGGATTTTACGTTTCCAGACGAAACAGCGGAAGCAAGAAACTTAACATTTATAACGTGTGTTTCTTTAAAGACTTTAAGTGTAAAGGACTCCCCAAAATTTCCACGGGAACGGGAAAAAACTACAAAAATTGCATAGTTAACGCGGGATAGCGATAAACATGGCAATTGCTGATTCTACGCGGACGAAGTCGCGGGCATAAGCTAGTTTCATACAAATTAATGGAAGCATACGAGTACGAACGCTCATTAGTTCTTAATTACATTGAATTCAGTTATTTTACTATATTTACGACTGATTAAAATCCCACCGCAATTTTATTACCAGGCTTAATTTCGCAAACTACCTACACGAAATAAAGTGTTGCTATGGTTTGATCATCATCACTACATAGTATAAAATAAAGTCGCTTTCTCTGTCCCTATGTCCCTATGTCCCTATGTATGCTTATATCTTCAATACTACACAACGGATTTTGATGCGGTTTTTATTAATAGATAGAGTGATTCAAGAAGAAGGTTTTTATGTATAATTCTCCGCAGACGAAGTCGCGGGCAGAAGCTAGTTACAATATAAACACAATGAACATTAAGAGCCATTTAAACACTTAAATTTAACGGAACATTTTACTGTAGTTTTTCGTCACGTTGGTATTTGTATTGTCTATGCCAGACGCCGACAAAACATTTTTCTCATACAGTCAAGGGCATAAATATGTGTACGTGACCAAGACGTCAAAAAGATCTAACCACCTTTATGCTCAAACAATAAGGCCGGTGATACATAGGTACAATATATTTGACATGATGACTGTATCGATATTTATGGCCTCAAGTGTACAATTTTTAGTTGTAGAAAGTTAAAAACCAAAGTACATTATTATGCCATATATTAAGAATTACAGATTTTTCATTTATTGTACTGCTTTGTCATATTTTTCTCCGTACCTAAGAGAATACATATTTGTAATGATTCCGTACACTAAAACCTTTATTTACTGGACCACGCCGGAAATCGGCCTAATTAGGTACGTAGTGGTTTCCTAAGAACAATACAAACACACGATCTTTGTCCTGACACGACTCTTTCCATGTTTATCTTTTATTCATCATAAGCTAAGAGCTGACTTCTTTTGTACAATATTTTATTGGTGGAAGAAAATATATACTTTATGATTTCTTGGCTTGTAATAGACAATTAAATGTTAACTGATGTCTTCTAATAAAAACAATGGTCATTTATTAAATAACTGTTAAAAACGACACAGAGAAGGTACATAGAGTAAATCTACAATGCTGATCTAGATAATCTTTACAATGAAAAGAAGAAAAGCTCTGGCACTGTTATAATGTTACTAGTACAATATACTATCGAACTACTGTGGTACCCTCTCACAGCAAATGTCATAGTGACGAAGAAAATCATGTGACGTTTACTGCAAGAACGTTCTAAGGTGGGTCAGAAATCAAATTGTTCGATAGTACAATCAAGGGCATAAATATATATACGCTACCAAGACGTCAAAAACATCTATACATTTTTATGCCACAAACAATAAGGTATATTTGACGTGTTTGGCTGTATCGATATTTATGCCCTCGGTCGTACTTTACAGTCAATCTTCAAGATGCGCTTGCACACTCAAGTTACACTAGTACACTCAAGTACTAGCACACTCAAGAACAGGCACTCATGTGCTAGCACGCGATCGCTCGCTAACAGCAATTAACAAGAAAATAATCGCCCGGACGACTATCGTAGGTCAAGTGTGCCGGAGCAACGCTGTGAACAGAGAGCTCACTGGATAAAAACTGCTTGAAATAAGGAGCGGTTTTAGCTAGGTGTAGTGAAGGTGCCTTAAACAAATATTTATTTTAATAAAAAAGTGTGTCTAGCATCAATACATCTAATGTGAGGATATGCGGTTAAAAATATTACTTTAGCTTATAAAAAATCAAGGTTTAATTCTGTACTAATTTATGTTACAATCACTTTTTTGTCTATTAAGTTTCGCTAAGTTCGATCAATATGTTCTCAATAACGATTAGCTAAAATTACTTTAAGTGTTGCGAAAAAAGGCATAAAACCAGCTTGCCTTTATCGTTATCTAGGTATTCAAGCTTGATTAATATTTAATACCTGGGTACGTATTTTATAATTCACGCCACACTACTATCACAGTGTACTATTCGAGAATGTTACAATTTTGTGTTGATTTTAAAATACGAGAAAATTACAGCTCTCATAAAGCGTGTCAACTAGTCAACAATCTTATTGAAGTGTATTTTTTTTGTGTTTGAAGATTGTATTTCCGCAGGCGTTTTTTACTTTAAAGTGCGTTCTCTGTCTTACTCTGTGCCAAGCGTCTCCTCTCCATACAAATGCGTTCACACTTGCTCATGTATTCAGGCTGACCCATTAGGAGAAATTTACTTTCGACGCCCCTTTGAGAAGCACAATGGACGGAAAGTGTTATTCATAACAATGTCAATACGGACGCGGCTGTTTGACCGTCTGCGCCTTCTGTTCTGCTATCTATTCTGTGCGGGCGAAAGAGATAGAAACTTTCATTTGGGATTGTTAAGGATAGACATTTTGGTCTAGATTTTTCTTTTTTAATTTTAATCTCAAGAAACAAAAGTGCCTGCGTGGGTTCTCTGTTATTTGATTTGTATGTTCTTACATACCCACATAAATTCATGAATACTTGGCTGATTTGTGGCAACTTTTTTTTCTGTGTTCCTATTTTGAAATTCATTTTTTTTCGCAGGTAAACTTAATTATACGCTTTGTTAAAGCGACTGGAAAATAATAGTAATAAATAAACACCGGCGCTCTATTTGCGTGGCCGAAATTAATTCAAAAACCGCGACATTTTTCCAAAGGGCCAAAGTTAACATTCCTAAAGGCGGTCTGGGAGCGATTAGTGGTGAACTAAGACAGCCTTACAGTAAAATTAGAGCAGTATACGCTTTTGTAAACAAACAATTCGTCCCAACTTCATTTAAAAACATCTACTAATCCCTACTAAAATTATAAATGCAAAAGTAACCCTGTATAGCTGTCTGTCCGTCTGTTACCTTTTCACGCTTAATCCGTTGGACCGATTTAGTTAAAATTTGGTATAAAGACAGTTTGAGAGCGGGTATAAGCACGTAGAATAGTTTTTATCTCGGAAAATTGTATAGTTCCCGCGGGATAGTGCTACTGCGCTACTGTAGTGCTAGTACTACTGACGGAGTCGCGGGCAACAGCTAATATTAATAATAAATATATTATAAATGCGAAAGTAACTCAACCTGTCTGTCTGTCTGTCTAATCTGAAAAAAAATAAAGAAATTTTTTATTCATAATAATACAATACACGTTGGTAGAAAAAGAAACACAAAGTCATTTTTGATAGAGAAAAATTGTCACGAAATGGTCCCATCTTAGCATTCTCAGCATTCATCTGAAGTAACACAAGGCAATTTTTGCGTGATAGCGATAAAATAATCTTGGAAGACGGAGTCGCGGGTAAATGACTTACGTTTTGTGGGCAATGTGCACTTACTGATATTATTTTACTGTGTTGCAGCTTAATATTGGACGAAGGGCACGGGTTGTGGTTTCAGCCTTTATAACGCACCTGAGAAATTAACTTTCCCACAGTCAGAATATATTAATTTTGGATTGTGGTTCACCGTAATTTGCGACTTCAGATGCCTCGACTTAGGGCCTAAGTCAAATTAAGCTAAGCTTAGAATAACGATAACTTATAAATGTAACATAATTTAATAATGACGGGTTCGATTCTCGGCTATAGCTTTACTTTTTGGGTTTTTCTGTATTTTAGCTTTCAGTGTCGTTTTGAAATTAAATTTCTAACGGGTAAACCGTAAAAATTAAATTCTTGACTCATTTCGAAACAGCGCCTCCCTCGTCCCTGGTGAGCAGTAGATAGATGTTCCACGGGAGTTTGTAGTTGTGTCGTACTGACACGTCATTCAAACAGAATATGACGTTTGTCGACAAAAAATCGCTTACTAAAAAGTCACGTAACATCTGGACGGAACCTTCTTCGGTGCGCAAGCCCGACTCGCACTTGGCCGGTTTTACTTTGTTTGTCAATAAAATTATTACAACACAAAAGTAGCGCATGTTAATTTAATTATAGTTAGAAACAAGCTATGACCTTTTAGAAGTCTAGTATGTGTCATGATCAACATAAAAACTTAATAGAAAGTAAGCCGCAAAAGCCCGAAAGGTTTTTTGAACGGTCCTTTACATAACAAACACCTAAACTTCATCCTTCCACCGCTATTTGAGACGTAACACCTCATCATAAGGTTGCTAACAGTGCTATAGAATCTTTCGACTTAAGTTGTTTAGTATGTAAACATGCTCCTGCGGGCCTACTCAAAGTCAAAAATTGGAAGTTAATTTCGTGCCGTTCCGCTCAAACTAATAGTCATAACCAGCAGAGTGAAAGGGATGTCATGATAGGAGTTTTGAATTACAAATTTCGGAGTATCCCCCCTGATCACGCCTCGTAAAGTATGCAAATTGCCGTCGTCTACCGGCCACCCTGTAATTCCCTGATTTATGATCACCGCTGAAATTACCAGTTGATTAATTCACGGATTTCATAAACAATCCTTCTTTTTAACTTACCTTTTGTCTTAAAGGGTTAGAAAAAGTGAGGAAGTGTATATTCGAACAGGTTCCAAAAAGGGCAAAGAAGATCGGGTGGTTGAGCATTTTTGACATAATATTGTTTGGTCGAATGATTACATCGCCCATGTAAAATATTTTTCTAATATTTTCAGTTTTTACTGTATAGGTACCGACTCCATCATTGCATAAGTATTGACAGCATGTTATACATACATCTATGAATACAAGATGGAACCGACTAACAACTGACAGGTATTTTTACGAGCACATTTTGATATCAAGTGTCACTACCTCATATCATACCTTTTAAGTCGTAGTGCTTGTTAAGGACTGTTTTATACTAAAACCTCTTTGTTTTTAACAACTTTAACTTACGTCAATCTGTGTTCTTAGCAACTGTTGTGTTGACTAATTAAATAATGTTTTATGCTGTCACTAATCCACGAGTCTCTTTTCTAACTAATAAATTAGTTTTATCATGGTAGCAGATCGTAAGGAATACGTGATAAGTAAAAATAAATCGAGTGTGTGATAAACCAAGTTTCAAAGCAATCCGGAAAGACGAAGATTCAACATGCAATCACCAAGTTGCAAAATTGACATCGGTCACCTGGAAGGTGTAAAAAACTGGTCGACTTGGAAATTCAAGGCAACGTTACTACTTAGAGGTATGCCCGGTGGATTGGATGCGGTAAACGGTATCCTAAAGAAACCTGTAAAACCTACTACTAGCAATGCCGACGAAATTTCTCAGTATAATACAGCTCTCGATTATTACAACAAAATTGACAGTTCCGCATTACTACTGCTTACTGCAAATATGTCAGACGAAACCCTTCAAAAAATCATGCGTTTTAACTCATCCAAAGAAGTTTGGGACGAATTACATCGTTTATTTGACGGCAAGTCTGAAGATAAGAGTTACGCACTTTGTATGGAGTTTTTCGGCTATTGTAAAGATCCGTCACATGACATCACAACTCATGTCTCCAAAATAAAAACAATTTGGTCAGATTTGAAAACCGAACTATTGAAGATAGACAAATCCGAATTACCAGATATCTTATTAATCTGTAAAATTCTCGATACTCTACCTGAAACCTATTTTTCTTTCAAATCGAGCTGGATGTTGATGTCGAAGACAGACAAAACTATAGAAAATCTGACTATGCAGCTTTGTGCCTATGAGCGTGCCATATCGTTGAAGAATGAAGGTCCTGCAGAAGCTCTGGCGCTACAGAATGGCAATAAAGCAAAGAAGAAATGTGGATACTGCGGAAAAGTCGGTCATAAGGTCAGACAGTGTCATAAATGGAAAGCTGACGGAAAACCAGCCAAGTCCGAAAATATACAGACGTCAAGCAATTTGAATTTAATGCTCTTGCCAGTTACTACGGATGTAAACTCAATGCTTATAAACTATGATACCGCAGATTGGTTTGTTGACAATGGTGCAACTAGTCATGTCACCTGTCGGAACGATTTTTTCTCTAGTTTCGAGCATTTTAAGGATACTCGTACAGTGACGACTGCTAATGGAGCTACTGTCAAAGCTATTGGCAAAGGTACTGTTGACTTGAAAACTGTTATAAATGGCAAGGAATCCAGGCTAAGACTATGTGATGTCTGGTACGTACCTGATATTATGCGAAACCTATTCTCTGTACTGGCCACTCAAGACAGACTAAATAATAGTGTTTTCATGTCTGAAAGGGAACACTGCTCGCTGAAAGTTGATGGACATGTAATATTGACTGGCAAAAGAACTAAGAACGGGGGCTTATTCAAACTTAATGTTGAGACAATTACAAAGCCGATTCCTGATCTGAACGCATTGTCAACAGATAATCTACTACAACTTTACCACGAACGGTTAGTCCACCAGAATAAGAAACACGTCAAAGGAGTTATTGAACGGGAACTTGGAATTAAAGTTCGTCTAGATTCTGAACTATGCACCGGATGTATTTACGGAAAGACTCACCGGCAAACGTTTGGAACAAGAGAACGAGCTAAGGAACCTGCAGAAACTATTCACGCTGATGTGTGTGGTCCGTTCCCACCTTCGTTCAATAAATTTCGTTACTTCGTTTTGTTCAAAGACGACTTCAGCAAGTATCGTCATGTTTATTTCTTGCGACAGAAATCGGAAGTTCACCTGAAGCTCCGACAGATGTTACAGGAATGTAAAGTGGCTGGACACTCTGTAAAAGAATTTTTGAGTGACAACGGAGGTGAATTTGATAATGAGAACATAAGATGCATTTTGCGAGAAGCTGGAATAAGACAAAGGCTTACGATGCCCTACACGCCGCAACAAAATGGTCTAAGCGAACGTGAAAATAGAACCTTAGTCGAAGCCGCCCGCACAATGATGCATGCTCATGAAGAATTACCTCTCGCTACTTGGGCAGAATTGATAAATACTGCTGCATACGTTTTAAACAGAAGCGGCCCAACTCCAGAAGATGGTAAATCACCATTTGAATTGTGGTTTAAGAAAAAACCAGCAATCAGTCACCTGAAAATAATTGGATGCGAGTGTTATGCTCATATTCCTCAACAAAAGAGAGTTAAACTATCTAAAAAAGCTGAGAAATGCATCCTAATTGGATATGACGGTGATGAAGGCTACCGCTTACTAAGTAAGAGTGGAAAACTCATAAGGTCAAGAGACGTTATATTTAATGAGTCAGTACTTATTCCGTTTGACATGGAGGATTCGGAAGAACAGCACTCAGCTAAAATCTATTTTCCACTTTCAGAACCACCGATGTGTGATGCAAGGGGGGATGATCGCACTGTCAGTAGCACTGATGAGCATCGCACTGAAAGAAGCTCGGATCGTACTGTCAGTAGCACTGATGAGCATCGCACTGAAAGAAGCTCGGATCGTACTGCAAGTAGCACTAATGAGCCTAGTTTGACTGTGCGTCCCACATCACCGGATCGTGTTGAGAATCAGGAAGTAGGAAGCCAATCGCCTTCAGAAGCATCACTGCCAGGGTCACCTCTTTACGAAGATGCTTTAGATGATGATGAGGACAGTGAAGAGGCTCCAAGAAGTAATATAGATGATATAGCTGAGATAGCTACAAGAATGACTCTACGGAACAGAAGTCAGATTCGACCACCTTGTCGTTTTCATGACTATATTATGATGTCTGATGATATTGTTAATGATATCAATGAACCAAAAACCTACAAAGAAGCAATTTCTAGTCCGCATAAAGATCAGTGGGTCAAAGCAATGGAAAATGAGGTGAAGTCTTTAAAGGAAAACAAAACCTGGATATTGGTTGACCTTCCAAAAGACAGAAAGCCTATATCCTGTAAATGGGTATACAAGATCAAGACCAATGCAGATGGCTCTCTAGATAAATTCAAGGCAAGGCTAGTTGCTAGAGGGTATACACAGAAAAAAGGCATTGACTATGATGAGACCTTTAGCCCTGTTGCTAAGATGACGACAATTAGATCTGTCTTAAGCGTTGCTGCAAACGAAGGTTTAAAACTCACCCAGTTTGATGTATCAACTGCATTCTTGTATGGTTCACTGAATGAAGAAATTTATATGAGTCAACCTGATGGTTACTCAGATGGATCAAAGAAGGTGTGTAGACTCAAGAGAAGTCTATATGGGCTCAAGCAAGCACCTCGGTGTTGGAACAAATGCATGGTGGATTATTTGAAAACTATTGGATTTAAACAAAGTACTACTGACCCCTGCTTGTTTATCCGAAATCGTGGGAGTAATAAAATCATTATTGCTCTCTATGTAGACGACGGTCTGGTTGCTGCAACAAATCAGGAAGATTCTGACAAATTTATTAGAGAGTTGAAAAGAAGATTCAAAATCACTATAAAAGATGCATCCTATTTTCTAGGATTAGAAATAGAGGACCAGAACGGTAATATAAAAGTATCGCAGAAGCACTACGCTCTGAAAGTTTTAGATCGCTTTGGTATGAGCGATTGCAAACCTGTCACTACTCCAATACAGAAAGATGGATTGCTAGATCTGGATAAAGAGATGGTAGAGTCTATTTCATTTCCGTATAGAGAAGCTGTGGGAGCGCTGGCATACTTGACCGTTGGAACCAGACCTGATTTAGCATACGCTATAAGCGTTGTATCCCGAACTCTAGAAAATCCTTCTAAAGAAGATATTCAGAAACTGAAACGTATCCTAAGATACATCAAAGGAACTTCAGACTATGGAATAATTTTTAAGAAAAGATGCAATGCTGGAATTCTGGAATGTTACAGCGATTCCGATCATGGTGGAGACCGAAGCTCCGGACGGTCGACTTCGGGTATTTTATGCTTATACTCTGGAGGAGCAATATCTTGGGCTAGTCGACGACAAACATGTGTTGCGATATCCAGTACCGAAGCCGAACTGGTAGCTGCTAGTGAAGCAGCAAGAGAGATTGTCTGGATCAAAAGACTCCTTGGGGAAATATCTCAGTTGAAAGAGATACCTAAACTAAAGGTTGATAATGATGCAGCCATAAAAATCTCACATAACCCAGAACTCCACAGAAGAACCAAACATATAGCTATTAGACATTTTTATGTACGAGAACTCGTTGCTGATGGTGAAATATGCGTAGAATATGTTCCAAGCGAGTTCCAACTGGCAGATTTTCTGACCAAGGCTTTGCATAAGCCACGAATTGAATCAATAGCAATGAAAATTGGTATGGTTCGTTAAGGGTTGCCAAAAAGGGAGGATGTTAAGGACTGTTTTATACTAAAACCTCTTTGTTTTTAACAACTTTAACTTACGTCAATCTGTGTTCTTAGCAACTGTTGTGTTGACTAATTAAATAATGTTTTATGCTGTCACTAATCCACGAGTCTCTTTTCTAACTAATAAATTAGTTTTATCAGTGCTAAGATCAAAGCGATGCTATTTTCGTGTTATTTCTGAAGTGTCGGAATTTCTAACACTTTGTTTCTCAAAGAGGCTGCAATCCCAAATGATTTGCCGCAAATCGACCGATACCCTTTTAGTTCGTGTGGCGGTTATGCAGTTAGTCGAATATCCTGCCTTATTTTGATAAACGTAGAGTCCTGGATGCAGTATAACCTTATAGTAAGTCAGGAGCTTGTAAAAATACGAACATAATCACAGACGACCTTTATAATGGCAATTTTAATACGCTAAGGAGCTTTTCATGCGCGTGTCCGACTCGCACTTGGCCGGTTTTAAAGGTTCGACAACATACCTGGTCTAGATTTACAAGCGTACAGTCGAGGGCATAAATATCGATACAGCCATCATGTCAAATATATGTGACACCGGCCTTATTGTTTACGGCATAAATATGTTTTTGACGTCTTGGTATTGTACACATATTTATGCCCTACACTGTACATGGGCTACCATCAGGCGGCCCGTACACTTTTTTGCCACTAACGTTTAAGAAAAACGCTATTATAATTATAACAAAAATATAATACTTTGTTTGTTTATGCTTACGTAGTATAGGTCTCTGGAACTAAACTGATTCTAACAATTCATTTATTGTTGAAAACTATTCCTGATTAAGGTAGAGTGATTTTTATCCCTGAAAAATGCAAGGCCTGAAATACTCTCCGACATCGGCTTAAGACCCTTCAGTGTCCTATGTTGTACTCCGTATACTTGCTGATACTCCCTAATTTATCACAAGTAACAGTTGCAATTGCAACACATCGACCAAAAGTTGTACGAGAATGTTAATGTAACAGACGAGGGCATAAATATCGATACAGGCAAACACGTTAAATGTAAGTATGTATCGCGGACCTTATTTTTTGTGGCATAAAGATGTTATTGACGTCTTGGTTACGTACATAAATTTATGCCCTTGACTACAAATATTGATAACTATGAGTGCTGTAACTCTCCAATCTTATTGTCAATTTTCCGTCATAATAAAACTTAAATATTTGGAAACAGAATGTCCACACGACAGATTAATTTACTTAAGGTCGACAGTTACCAAACAATACTTACAACATACGAAGACATGGTAATCGTCTTAATAACTCCATTATTATTATCTGCTATTAGAATAGTAATTACTGGCCTATTTATTAACAAAGCTTAGATTTGTTGCGTCATCTATACAATCTACAATTGTAGACGGCTTGGGTAACTTTGACAACTTTGTCGGGTTCTTTTGTTAGAGATTGTTGGGGAGTATTGTAATTATTTCGTTATCTGCATATGCTATGTTTCAGTATGTAAAATATAGTAAGAACTTGCGTCACTGGATATTGCAAAGTTCTGGGGCATTTGTCTTTTTTAATGTTAGCTAGACGCAGTTAGTTCGGTATTATTAAAACTGTTGTTTGATAGTTGGAAACACAAATTGAAATTGACTCAAATTCAGCGAAGCTTGTACAGTCGACGTCAAAAATATCTTTACATTTTAGTGCCTCGTCGCTCCAAGCATTTGACAACTTCGTATGACAGTTCAAACATGAATTTACAACGAGGCACTAAAGTGTAAAGATATATTTGACGTCGACTGTATGGTTGTGTTTTAGATAGTAAAATTAATTGATACACATTTCTTGCTTGATAAAAACATGGTTAGATACATATTGACATCCATTACTCAGGTACATACAAAATTATTCGCCATACAAGTTTCTCAAGTTTATGTGTGTAAATAAATGTTTCTCTCTCTCTCTCTCTCTCTCTCTCTCTCTCTCTCTCTATCTCTCTCTCCTCCTACCAGGCTTCCAGAATTCTCCAGCTTCATAATCATGGTCATTTAAGGGATAAAGACATGATTTATGTATGTATGTATGTCCCTAGGTAATTCAGGAATAGTACCAGTGTTGCCAACTATTTTTCTATTCTAACCGTTACTAAATAATACTGTCATTTAAACACCTAAGCAGATATCCAGTTTTACAGCTTCATAAATAAGACACAAGCATTCTCTGGGGTGGGTTTACACTGAGAAATCACAAGATGACTTTCACAAGGTACCATGTGACATTTTACGTGTAGCCCGATTTAAACCTGAGCTGTAATTGCAAAGGGTTTAATATTGACTGTCTGGAAATGAATCATAGAACTTTGTTGTCGAGGGTGACGTCAGCAGTTCTACGTTAGCCTTTATTACTGGCCATCAAAAGAGTTGTAAAAATACCTGTTTTGATCGTTGGTTACAATGTTTACGTAGCATTGGCAAGGATTAGGTAAATATTGTCGTGTGATCGCGCATATCGCGATCCATTTGATGCGGATCGCAACGAGCCCGGCTGTTTTGAAATCCACGAGCTTATAAATGTTGTCTTACAGAATCTACAGTATCTAATTTCTGGGATGCATAAGGTCGCCAAGTTAAGCACTTAAATATGTATGTATGTATGTACTCTTTATTGTTCAAAATGAACAAGGCAAATACAATTGACAAGCACTGAGATACATGCACAAAGGCACACTTATCCCCTTAAGGGATCTCTTCCAGTCAACCTTTGAGTGAATGAAAGGATGGACGAGCGAGTTTAAACATATATTTAATTGAATAAGTTTATTTTATATGCTTATAGTTTTCGTCTGATTTTTTAATGTTGTCTGTAGCCTAATGCTATAGTCTGTGGTCAAAAAGAGAACATGAATAATAATAATAAAAATCAAATAGGTACTATATCTGAATATAAGATATATTAATATTTTTTATATATTAATTTGGTACCTACATTTAATTCTTGAATACCGGTGATCAGAGTTTTTATTTATTTAACAATAGCTACGACAGCCCTAGCAGCCTGCTTCTGAGATGTAATGTGATCTGTCTGCATTACTATACTTCTGACGGAGACTGAGTGCCGAGATGATTGATGTGGAGATAAAAATAACAACAGCTGAATGATAAGTTAACAGAAAATGTTTACTAGCTTTTCACCACGACCCCGCTACCATGGTAAGTTAAAATACATTAAACTTTCAACCTGGAACTACTGTGAGACTCAATTAGTTACACAAACGAATAACTAACGTATAAAAGTCGTCTATTGCTCAAAATGTTTCGGAATAATTCGTAGACCTTCCTTCCTTAGTTTTCCCAGGAGGAAGGACTATGAATTAGTCCGAATCGTGTCGGGCATTACTCGACTTTTACACGTGAGTTATCCGTTTGTTACGTTTGTACATAATATCTTTGAGCATAGCCTTTAGCTCATTACCTAACTCGCTCGCAATCGCCATCGTGTTTATTTTGACAGTTCGTGTACGGGCTGACAATTGGTATCGGAATCAGCTAGCTGTCACATTCTTATAAGAACTGTCAAAATTAACAAGATGGCGATTGCGAGCGAGTTACAGAATAAGCCTACCACAATCTCCTCACGTGTGTAATGTCACTACGTCGACATTGGCGAAATACGCCTTGCTAAAATAACGCAAGGGTGAAAGCCACAAAAAAAAAGCCTACTGATTTAATTGATTGGCTCATTTATTTTTCGCTTACGCCTCAAGAACGTTTCCACGCTAAATACGATTAATAGTTTCAGGATAGTCGTAAAGAAAATCTTCGCAGATGCAGTCGCTCAACGTCTAATCTTTTAACTTCGTGCTGGCCTTGTTGGAAAAACCAAACAGTAGATTTTTCTTATAACTTTGTTTCATCTTCCTAAGAGTCCCGTAAAGTTTGTCCCTTAAAACAAATGAACCGTGGATCGTTGGCGACGCTACGGTACAGAGGAACCTCTATCGGGGGTTTGTTTATTCGCATCAAGAAAATGTCACCGTAGGCCATAGGCGGTCGCACTCGCATTTGCCATCTCTTTCTACCAACATCTTATGCAACAAAAAGAAATGTCGAAGGCGATTGCAACTGTGATAACGTCAGGCAATAATGCCTTAAGGGGATTAATTTCCATTCTCATTCTTTTACGTTTGCTAGAAATAAGTAATGAATGGGCATTCTTTCCGAGTTTGTTGTATCATGATCTCTATTCGAAATCCAATAAGCAAAATCCAACAATTTCAGTTAAATGTTTTCTTTGTTTATAATAGGTACATTACATAGTTGTGAGATTTGTAAATAAAAACAACGCTGGTAAGAGCGGTAAAGACTGTTAGAAAAATGCTGCTTATAAAATCATAATACATAAGAAAATTACTGCCTAAAAGCAGTTCACACACACACACACACAAAGTCACGTCTTTTTCCCTTACGGGGTAGACAGAGCCTAAGGTAACAAGACCCAAAGGCCACGTTTAGCATGATTGTGGGAATAGGTGGAAAGGAGAATCAAAACATGCAATTCACACAGCGTTACTGATTTGAAAATGTAGCTAACAATTCACTCACAAAATGGCGAAGTAATAACAATTTAGTTCTCCCGGTGGAGGTGTCGTTCCGTAGACCGAGACGGCGTAATGCCGGTACCGTAGCAAAAAACGATGACCAAATTGCAGCGTAACAGGGCGCGTAACTGTGTAAATGTGGTTCCTGCTCATTCATGATAAATTAAATAAAAAAAACTGTCAATGTTTGAATTGCGTGTACTCTCGCTTAGACGACACGGAATAGACAAGTCGCACCCTTCGTGGAAGAAAGACGTAAGTCCTATTGACTTACAATGGGACTTGCGTCTTTCTTCCACGAAGGGTGCGAAGTATAGAAGAATAACAAAAAGGTAAAGGCACTTGGATTGTACTGCTAACAATTAATAAAGTAAGTGCCATCGTAATTGGGTTTTGACTGCATTTTACACCAAAATGTTTAGGGCCTGTTTCACCATTCGCTGTTAAGTTCCAGTTATCTTAAGTGTCAGTTGTGATGACGTCTCTGTCTGTTTCGTAGTAACAAATAGAGACGGAATATTTAATTTACCCAAAATATTTAACAAAACTAAACTGTTAAACTGTGGATGAGACTGGCACGGGACCGGGCAAAGTGGCGTGAAAATGAAGAGGCCTTTACTCAGCAGTGGGTGGATGTGGGCTGATTAGATAGATAGAAAATTCATTCTGGAATAAATGATCATGTTTGTGAGCTTTTTTTGGAAAATGCTCAGATGCCAATTTCCCCAAAGATCAAAGATACTCGAAAACATAACCTGTAAAATTTAAAACAGGATTGTGTTTTGTTGAAGCAACATCCGCTCTCCTGAAATCCCACGCATTGCCGCCTGGCGCCTCATTAATTCTGCACGGGGACTTAAACGATAATGTTACACTCACATTAATAATTTCCACGTCAACTGACTTCATTAAATACTAACGTAACTGTAAAATGCAATCTGCTACTATGAATCTTCGGTAGTCGTGTTAAAGGTCCCTGTTTCAACGGTTGTCGTTGGCGAGTTGAGGCGTTCTGTTGTTGAGTGATCAGTGTTGCCAGAATTCAAAAGTATTAATGGAACACGTGTCGTGCTTACGGGGTGATTAGGATTTTTAGGGTTCATTGATGCTGAAACGAATAAAAAAAAATCCACACGAATATTGTCACTAACGATATTAAAATTGTACTTTGTCTGGCAGCACGCTCTTTGTCCGGTCATCCGTAAAAGCTGGCTATCAGAAGCTAGCAGTAAAAAGTTAGTTAGAAAAAAAAGATGTTACAATTTTTATATTGTATTCGCGACATGTCATTCCTTAGCACACCCCGAGAGCACAGTCGACGTCAAAGATATATTTACACTTTAGTGCCTTGTCGCTCCAAGAACTACAACAAGGCTCTAAATTGTAAAGATCTTTGACGTCGACTGTATTACAAAATTAATTGCCAAATTATATGTAATAAAAATCCAAACACTTGCTGAAATTCTTCAGAATTTCTAAGACATCGTGTATAGAACCCAACCTGTAAAACAGCGACACACGCTCGCTGTTATAGGCTGCATATCCGCCAGATAATGTGTGAGATAATTATGTAAGCTGTGTGCGAAGAAAATTACCAATAGGATTGCGTAATTTTCTTAACCCCGCTAATAGCTGCTTTCGGGAGCGAGTCAGAATACATAAAATTTAAAATGTATAATGGATTAAAATACACAATGGTTCAAAATATGTAATGCTATTTTCTGTGGAACTATTAGCTGAATTATTAGATGAACTTTATATAGATAGCACAATTTATAGATTGGTTTAGGTTAGGTTAGATATATATTTTATAACAATCCTATTAATTTGTACTTCCATATTGGTCTGGGAGAAAAAGAAAAATATAGAATGTACCAGTTGCCTCACGTCCCGCGGAGATGGTAAAAGCCCATCGAGGGAATGGGCGAGTCTTAGGGAGTCATAATTATTATAGGCGATGCGGCTAGCAACTCATCACTATTTTGATTCCTCTTTCCACCTATACGCCTACAATCATGCTAAATGTGGCCCTTAGGTCTTGATACCTTAAGCTCTGTCTACCCCGTAAGGGATATAGACGTGATTTCTGAGTGTGTGTGTGTGTATGTGACAATTTATAGATTGGTTTAAGTTAGGTTAGATTTATTTTATAATAATCCTATTAATTTGCTGTTTTCTGAGAATATCGCATTATTTTGGACCATTATGTATCTTAACCCATTCTACATTTTAATACATACTGCTTTTTCATTGCCGGATTTTTCTTCGCAAATAAGTTTGGTATCTCGCAAAGCTCTGGTGGATGCGGCTTACGCCTCCGCCAGAATTAAGCACTTGTCGGCAGCGTAAAAGCGACCTTAGAATACACTAGCTTCTGCCCGCGACTTCGTCTACGCAGAATTACACTTAAGAAGTGAGGTGCTAGCATATTCTGCAATAATTATGTCAATAATCAATAATAAAAAATAACGTCAGTTGCAACTCTGTGCTGCTAAGACCTTTAACGTGTTAAAAGTAGCCTATAACTTGGCCGAATAGTAAAGTTTGCATTAAAATCCGTTCATCCGTCGTCTCGTCATGAAACCTGCACACAACTGCGAAGCAATTCAATGGTGTCTGTGTGAAGTTCCCAATCCGCGACGGGCTCACGTGGGAACTATAACCCGAGCCCTCTTATTATGAGAGGAGGGCTATGCTCAACAGTGGGATATAGGATGATGATGATGTGGCTTTATTTATTTTGTAAATGATTACAAAATTATTAATTAAAATATAAGCTAAGGCTACCTTAAAATGATGATGTTATACTTTTGTGGTCACTAACTACAAGAAACCCACAATATACAACGATACGCGTAGAAACGGAACTTATCCCATCCTCGTCGCATGTATTAGAATCCATATTTTATATTCTATTAAATATTCCACATTATAAGGAAACGCAGCGTGCTATCAAAAGGTTTAATCAAGAAGACAAAACGGTTGCTAAGATACAAAGAGACGCACACATACAAGACCATTGTGACCATTGTGTGTAGACACAACTACACATATACGTGACACTTGGCGGTCTGGTTGAAAACAACCTTAAACTTTGTTACCAGCTAACGTAAAGAATTTCCAATTGAAAAAAAATGGAATCGTAATAGCAATACACTTTACCCAATGAAACCCTACACCATGAAACAAATATCTCGGAACACCTAACAAATTCGGTATTCTCCCAGAGTTCCCAGTGATTTATTAATTGAATTACTTTGCTTGATTTATTTCTTGCAGATGAATTTAAATTTCGTTTCGCAAATTCGGTGGAGTGACAAGATAAATGCTGAATGTATTGACAATGACGAATTAATTCTTGTGAAATTATTTGAGTGCTTCCAAATTTCCTGCTTGGAATTTGTTCGTTTCTTTAAAAATAGAATAAATTTAACAGGCTTAATTTTTAGAAGCGTGTTTTTCTTCGATGGCAGTCACGTGAAAAAAATACGGAAACCAATGCGTTTTGTCAAAGCAGTCATTTTGTCCATCGGTCACAGGGTCAACCGGAGTTGACTAGTTTTAATTTTAAATATCGATCCAGCTGTTTGAAGAGTATCAGATCTTTGCCAAAATGATGTAAGGTGAAGCATTCGATTTGTGGACTGTATGATAATGCGTGAAGGAAAACAAGATAATAAGAATAAACCCAGGACTGACACTGCTTCTTCCTTTACTCATCAAGAACAAGTAACATGACACTTAAAAGTCAATATAAAAATAAAGAGTTCGCAACATAAGGTATTTTTGGCATAAAAATGAATATTTTTTTATTTACGTATCATTACTCGATTAATGGGTGTTTTAATAAAATGTAATCGATTACGCAGATAATAAAACAATGACTATCCATAAAAAGACGGATTACTCGGCGATTTGCGGGTTGTAATTTGATATTTTCGCATTGTATAAGTAATTGTTAGATAGCTCGTTTGAGATTCTATCTATACAGCAAAATGGGATCAGAATCTCTTTATTCTGCAACACTTTGACAGCTTTTCACAACTCCCCAAGCATAATAACGTAGGCATTTAGTTTCCCGAATAGCCTGTAGTCCTACTCATATTGTTCTCATCGTTTATATTCAGCGAGCTGTGAATTTTAGTGACGCCGAACAGAAAATTAACATCGGCCATCGCTTAACATAATATCATGATCATAATTCCATTATTGTCTAACCAGGGTGGTCTACTTAAACGAGCTTGACTTCAAAAACCTGTTTTCTCTGAGTTTGCTAAACAATAGCACGTAAAAGATACATCAAAAGATTAGCACGTACGTACATCCAGCAACAGAGTTCCACACAACTAAAGGTCTTGAAAATCTTCCCACACGCTCTTAGTCCCCTGGCAATAGAGTGGCTTATGATTCTTCGATATGTTTGGTATGTTGGCCGCTGACTGTTCCGACCGTTGAGAGGTTTATGAGACTGTTACATTTTATTAGGCTTTCTTTTACCCAGGTCGTATCAAAGATATGTTCGATTGGTAAAGGCACGTTTGGTCCATGAATGGGTGTATCTCGAATATTGCTCTGTGTAGTCTGAGACTAGGACGGGAGACAATGTTGACAATGGTGACGCTAAGTAGATACACAATAAAAAATATAAAAATGCAACCGATAAAACAATCGACATTCAGTGCAGCCATCGCAATCCTCTCAAATAAAGCTTTGTGTCCACTAAATTCATTCCCACAAAACAAACCCGTGAACACAGCCTTACCCAATCCAGAAAACACAACCTTATACACTTCAAACTGAATTCAAAGTTACGTGACCACACTTCCCAACCAAACAAGCTAAGCGGTCGCAAACGCGAAATGTTGAACTGAAAATTGCAGGAATCAGTCCGGATTTAAGATTATTTTAGCCTCAAAACGGGTTTGCGATCTTCTGCAAAGTAGGACCGGAGGTTCTAGCCACTACATCACCTACCTTACCTTAGTTAAGTAGTAAGGTGATCTGGTGGTCTGTCCGAATCGCTACTACTATCTCACTCGCTAATCCTGCCGCCAAGCGGCAATACTTGCCCAACTATGTTCTAGCGTGGAGAGTACGATAGGTGGTGAAATCACCGGCATATTATGAAGTAACTAATTATTTTAGCCCTCTAGATAAGTCTTTACAGGTATCCAATAGTCTATACACAATACACACACAAATCACGTCTGTATCCCTTATGGGGTAGACAAAGCCTAAGCTGACAATACCTACAGGCCACATTTAGCAAGATTGTGGGGCTAGGTATAGATGGAAAATGGAATCAAATTGGGTGGACAGAGCCTATAATATGATTCCTATGATTTTCGCCCATTCCCTCGATGGGCTTTTACCATCTGCCCGGGTAGAGAAGCAACGGGTACATGCTATGTTTTTTTTTCCTCCTAGACCAGCATGGAAGTGATTGTCTATAGGCAGTGATGATTGCTTACCCCCATGTTCGTTTGCCTTAAAAAAGTGTGGTACTGCTAACCGCAAACTTTAAGCCCTATTCCACACAAATAAATACACATACATATAAAAATAGTCGGGATTTTAGGATATAGTGACTAGGATAGAAAAAAGTATGCTTAGTTGGTTTGGGCATGTAGAGCGAATGGATGAAAGTAGACTAACTAAACAGATCTATATGGGGAGTGAGAATGGTTACGTTGGGAGGGGAAGGTCTAGACGGACGTTCCGAGACCAAATAGGAGACGTTTTGGAAAAAGGTCAGGAGTACCCGAAACCGACGAGCATGTATGAAGAGATTGATGACTGTGGATGAAACGCAAGAAATATGTCAGGATCGTAGCAAGTGGAACAAAGTAGTCTCTGCCTACCCCTATGGGAAAGAGGCGTGACGGTATGTATATATGTATGTATTTTAGGTTATTTTAGTCTCGAATCGAGTTGCCGGAGACAGATTAAGTCGGCCGCGACTTTCTCTGCGTCGAATCGCGTACAATTGTCGTAACTAATTAAACATTGTTTGGCCTATTGTCCAAATACGTGTGGGGACAATATGCCCTCTGTTGCTATGGGGACTTTTTCTTGCACGTGGTCCGCATCACGAGTTGTTTTTATTGACAAGGCTTGCTTTTGAGCTTAGTTCGCACCCAGTTTGGATAGCCAACGGCCAGCTTAATCCTAAAAGTAAAATAACAGGGTATTGTACTAAGGCAATAAACTGGTTAGTAATTCAATTTCAATACGTACATATATATCACGTCTTTATCCCTTACGAGGTAGACAGAGCCTAAGGTGGCAAGACCTAGGCCACGATTAGCAAGATTGTGGGCGTATAGATGGCAAAAACTGGAATTAAAATTGTGATGGGTTGCTAGCCGCATCGCCTATAACATGATTCCTATGATTTTCACCCATTCTATGTTCCTTCTTTGCTCCCAGACCAGCATGGAAGTATTAATAAATACATGAATAAAAACTATAATGGACCGCACCATATCGCGGAGCTGCAAAGTAAAGTTTTTAGTTTAGTTTAATTTTTTCATTTCTATCCTTCTCAACCATGACCCGTCTCACAATTTGTGCGTATATTATTTATTTATTTATTTATTTTATTTGGGGCATCAACAGCAATACAGTACATTATAATGAGACTTAGGTAGGTACTAAACAAAAAGCCAATGACAGATGACCACAGAAATACAGTTAACATACAGATCACGTCTTTATCCCTTACGGGGTTTTTTTATTATTTTTTTATTATTATTATTTTATTTGTTCAACCGTTTATAACCTGATAAAATACTGTAGAAACACCACTACCAATTTTAAGCATTCTATAAGCATTATTTCGGTCCTTTTTCCTTACTTAATAAATAGAGTTTTACTAATTTCCCCAACCCGCACATCTGCGAGGAAAACTTCATATTAAGGGAAAAAAATGGTTATTGGGGGCTCAAAGAGACCGGCGCCTTTTCGCTTGGACAACCCTATAAATATGTTAACATGGTGATTGCGCTCAACCTATTCTCTAGGCCGGGTCTTTAAATGGTGGAATAATTGTTTGATCGAATGTAATGTTTGGACGAATGTAATGTTTGGACGAATGATCTAAACTGAATTTAAACTGACACCGGCAACTTTTCGGGAAAATTATAACATAAATCTCATTATCATCAGCCGAAAGATGTCCACCCAGTGTTGCCGTTTGGTTTCGTTTCTTCCGTTTTGAGGAACTTTTGACACCCCCGCGGAACTTGGAAGGAACTTTGTAATTTGGTACATTTTTCGGAACTTTTAGGGTCCCGGCATAAAGGTACATGGTAAAAAACTTTAAATACACACTAAAAAATATGTAATTTTCAAGGGAAGTGACCTGGCAACACTGTGTCCACCGCTAAACATAAGCTTTCCGAGCGCCATAAAGACCGGTCTCGCGCGGCCCTTACCCAGCGGACTCCCACGACCTTCACCAGGTCATCAGTCCATCTTATGAATGAGGCCGTCTCACGCTGCGTCTTCCGGTACGTGGTTGCCACTCGAGAACCTTCCAGCGCTATTGGCCATCGGTCCTGCGAAAATAAATCTAACCTAACCTATGTAAAATATTTGCCGAAATATTTGCAGTTTTAGCTGCTCGGCACAGGCCTTGTCTTGCAACGCAATCAAAGAGGCTGAGGCCCTCTACGGATTGGATGCTGTTCGATCCCCACACAAACATTAAAGTTTCATTCGGATATTTTAGAAATGTATGTACTTCAAGTATGGGTGATAACACGCGAAGGTGATACTGTTCTGTTTTCTTAAAACTTACAACAAAAAGTTAAGCAGACAGAGTTACCACAATCGCTTAATGCGTGCCAAGTTCTATTCAGCATAAGGGACACAGAACTGTGTCCCTTATGCTGAATAGAACTTGGCAGGTACTAAGCAATTGTGTTTTGTGAAATCTAGGTATTGAGACTTTTTTCTTCAACATTTTGTACAATGAAGTCGCAATGCCGTTTTTCACTTTCTGTATTCAAATTTTGTACACAACTAGATATAATGTCACAGTGACGTTTGCAAAACGGTCACATAATAAAGTTTGATATGTTTACAATAATCGTATAAATGGGTTTATACGTTTTACGACTTGTAAGAATTTAATTTTATAGAAAAATACGGAGAATTTATTATCATAAGGACAAAGGTATGTAGATTTGGTTAAATAGACGTGGCGTCTGCTTTCTATATAACTAGAGGTATATGAGGTAGGCCTATGTCCAACAGTACACGTCCTATGACTGATTTGATGATGAAGTAGTATGTATATTGGAAAAGTGAACATAAAGTATCGAAATTCTCATGTTAGACATACTTCAACCATTTATAATACGATGGCTAGTTCATGCATAGTCGTGTCTTAAGAGTTGATCCGATGGCAAATCATATCCATTGCATCTCTACGTTTGCCTTTCGTTATTTTCTACAAAAAGGCTTAGTTTCTACATTCGATACCGGTTCCTGTTATCCCTATGCGTCATTTATCGTTAAGTTTCACTCTTCGATAAATAATGCATGCATCGTTTGACCATGACCGCTCGCGCCGTGAATATATAAGCCTTACTTACACCGAGGCAGAGAAATCTTATTGTTTTCTAAGGTTTCTTTGTCGGACTATTCTGCTATTTACGCATCCTATTTTTTGATTGCTAGCGATTGTATTCCCATTTAAAACAGCAGTTAATAAGAACCACTAAGACTTCAAAGTGTTAAAATCCGCTCCGTGCCACATATTTTCAAACCTATCGGTGGTCTTTTCTCAAAATGACCTCGAACGGGAAGCCAACTATCATCCACTTTAACTACAAATTCGTGGATGACCCACGGACGGACATAGAAACAAAATGCAAACAAAGTTCAACTCTATATCAAATTCCTACCTACTATAGTAGAAATAGCATTAACAGGCAAACATTTGCTAAAACTGAGCTGATAGAGACCGTGTTTTATGTGGATGAGAGTGTGAGGGTTCTTTCCAAGAATTCTCAACTATGTTTCAGTGTGGTGATAACCAAATTGGTAATAAATAGATATAAATAATACTTCGGGGTGCAATTCGGGTTACCTCCACGTGTGGTCAAGAGCTGCGGTTCGTTTTTGGATCCGTCCGTGGGGAAGAGCAGTGGTTGGTCCTGCACCTCGGGCATCGGCTAATGATTTCCTGGCAATTTCTGAGGGATATCATTGACCGTTGGCTAAGCGCCCGACAGGGGGGTCTTTGAGCATTGCCTTACAACGTTGCCGACATTTGGTCACAAGATTTTTTATTTACGTTTTTGTTATTTTGATATTGGCGAAGTTGTCGTCACTATAACGACTTGATACGCCTCAATTAAGAATAAGAATAAAATAATACGTCTAATTTGAATACGGTAATTAGTCTGCGTTTGAGTCCTTTTGTGGCGGTTGGTTAATGTATACATTCGCCTTGTAAATGTAAACGCGGTAGCTTATACACACACCGCTTAGCATACATTAATGAGCCCGCCTAAATGGAACCTATTGCTATTCAGGGCGAGACGTAATAATATTATGATCGAGGAATTAATTCGATAAAATGTAATTTAGTTTCAGAGCTATGTCGAATACACTGTGATCTAAAATTAATACGGAATATCACCACAGATGTTTGAGTTAAGTTAGTTTAGACCGAAGGTTCCCAAAGTGATCTAGCTGGACCCCCAGGGGTCCACGAAAGACCAGACGATGTCCTCGTTGCCGCGAAAAAAATGGGGTCTTGGGAATATAGTAGAAATGTAGCATCAGGGAGTCTACCGAAACTTTGAACGTGGTTACGAGAAAAATAAAGTGACAATTTTGCAATGTGTAAATTTATGAACAAAAAATATTTACCTTCCTACTCCGCTACTGACGTGCAAGATAACCAAGCCTGTCTGAAATATATAATTAAGTTTTTCATGCAATCCCTCCCTCATATATATTTATATTTCGCATAATAAATAAATAAATCTGAGACACATTTGTATGGTGTGTATTACGTTAAAGGTACTTGAAAAGAAAGAGGTCAGAAACCACCTGCTACTCTATTTTATTTTTCTCTAATTATACTTTTAGTTAACTGAAAAACGGGTAGTTGGCGACGCAAAAAATGCGATGCCAATATTTATTGTATTGTGTTTTACTAGTTAATTTATTTTTTGGATTATTGTTTGCATTTTGTTGTTCGTAAGTTTGATGTTTTTTTTGTTTTTTGCACGCCAATTAACCCGCTATATCCGGCACTCAAGCATGAGTCACAGGGGCAGGCTGAAAACCAGCGCTGTCGGCTTCTGCGTAAGCGCAGCATAAGCTGAGCCTGCTTCTTTTGCCATTGTGTATTTTTTTTTTGTTAACATAACAATCTAAAATTATTCTTAAGCTAAGTCTGTAATTATTTTATTTGTATTTTCAATATCAAAAATAAACGTTAAAGATAAAGTACGATAAGAATCTTATCTTCATTTTTATTTCTGTAGTGTAATGGAAATGGAACTGTACCGTGTATTTTTCTTTCAGGAAAACAGAGCACACAACCATGTCGTTAGAAAAATGCAGCTCCGTGTAAGTAAAATAAAACATAACTTACTTTAACATAACAAGACCCACCCGCTAGAGCTTTCCGTAGATTTAGGGCCTGTTTCACCACTCCCTGTTAAGTTCCAGTTATCTTAAGTGACAGTCTATGATGACGTCACTTTCTGTTTCGTAGTAATAAATAGAGACGGAATCATAGATAACTAACACTTAAGATATCTGGAACTTAATATAGAGTGGTGAAACTGGCCTGGAAAGCATCCGTCCATTATGCACGAAAGGTATAATTGTAATGAGCGTTTTTCCAATCATTTTTAAGCGCTTATTTCGAAGACACTCTTCTTATATCTATGGAATAAATGTTTATCTGGCGATTGAAAAATTGCTTTTACTTAACTGAGATACGATCCAGCTCTAGCCCTTTATAATTGTATAATAATAATAGAGGTTAGACTACCCAAATCAAAACTATCGCGGTCACTTCATAAAATAAAAATATAACAAAATTGAAATTAGAATATCACTGTACCTACTTTGGGCATGAGCGAATCAATAAATAGTACATTACTGCAAAGGCCGGGAAGTAAGGGGTTGCAGGCCGAGTAAGTTTGACGGCCGAGTGGTACACGAGGCCGGCATAGTACGAGGCCGGCAACCCCTGTCCCGGCCGAGGCTTGTATAGTGCTTTTCTCAAACATGCAATGAAATAAATAAAAAACTTCAAAAAAACAGTATTTATTTGTAAGGCAACTAAAATCTAAACTAGTAAAACAAAATTTCATGGCATTGTATTCAATGCTTTATAATTACAATAATTAAAAAAAAACGACACTTGTCAAATGTGACGACTGAGACCTACCCTGTTTACATTTGATACATTTCTTTGTCACTATTTTCGTCGGAACTCCTATTTAAAATTTATCCAAATCAACAATGAAGAAAAGATTAGTGTTTTTTTACTTTCCCACCAAAATGTATTTTTTTTTAATGTACGTTTCGTTTTACGCTGATTGTGCTGACGTTTACACCGCTGATATTAAGATGACAATGAAATGAGATTTAAATATTTATGTACCTAGTTAGGTTTCAATTTAAAATTAATCTTATTATGTTAATTATGTATCGTTTTTTATGTAATTTTTGATTTTATGTAATTAAAATTGCAAAGAAAGCAAATATTGCTTATGTTTTTTTTAAAGCTGAATATCATGATGCCATTGACCTATAAAGACTTGGCTGTATGGACCCTGTTTCCTTTGCCTACCCCAAAAGGGATGAATAATAATAAAAATGACCTATAAACTAAACGTCATGATGCTGTGGCACATGAAACAATAGACGATCGCTTTGCAGGCCTAGGCCTGCCATTTTGTATGAAAATCCATTACATACCACTTGTCTAACCGCGCCCGCGACGTGATACGTCCCGGCCTATTATTTGGAACGTAAGGTTAACATTTCATTGCATCTTTGAGAAATAGTACATTACTGCAAAGGCCGGGAAGTAAGGGGTTGCAGGCCGAGTAAGTTTGACGGCCGAGTGGTACACGAGGCCGGCATGGTACGAGGCCGGCAACCCCTGTCCCGGCCGAGGCTTGTATAGTGCTTTTCTCAAACATGCAATGAAATAAATAAAAAAACTTCAAAAAAACAGTATTTATTTGTAAGGCAACTAAAATCTAAACTAGTAAAACAAAATTTCATGGCATTGTAGGCAATGCTTTATAATTACAATAATTAAAAAAAAAAGACACTTGTCAATTGTGACGACTGAGACCTACCCTGTTTACATTTGATACATTTCTCTGTCACTATTTTCGTCGGAACTCATATTTAAAATTTATCAAAATCAACAATGAACAAAAGATTAGTGTTTTTTTATTTTCCCACCAAAATGTGTTTTTTTTTAAATGTACGTTTCGTTTTACGCTGATTGTGCTGACGTTTACACCGCTGATATTAAGATGACAATGAAATGAGATTTAAATATTTCTGTACCTAGTTAGGTTTCAATTTAAAATTAATCTTATGTGTTAATTATGTATCGTTTTTATGTAATTTTTGATTTTATGTAATTAAAATTGCAAAGAAAGCAAACATTGCTTATGTTTTTTTTAAAGCTGAATATCATGATGCCATTGACCTATAAAGACTTGGCTGTATGGACCCTGTTTCCTTTGGCTACCCCAAAAGGGATGAATAATAATAAAAATGACCTATAAACTAAACGTCATGATGCTGTGGCACATGAAACAATAGACGATCGCTTTGCAGGCCTAGGCCTGCCATTTTGTATGAAAATCCATTACATACCACTTGTCTAACCGCGCCCGCGACGTGATACGTCCCGGCCTATTATTTGGAACGTAAGGTTAACATTTCATTGCATCTTTGAGAAAAAACTGTTTTTGCTAACTTAGATAGGTATCTGGATGATTAAGAGAGGAAAAAATATTTTTAGCGTATGAGGGTATGACACCATCAGTATGCTTAGTGTAGGTTTTCGTTCACAAGCGTTTGCGTTAAAATGTCAAATACTATGAGAACAGTTTGTTGCCGTTTCGATCCGCAAGTAGCGCTGCCAATATTCTATAGTAATTGAAACGTTTACGTGAACGCGTTCGTTTTTATATGCGAAAACTTACACTAGAGGCTCTGATATGCCTTCAGAAAGTTCTCTTAGCAACTTTTTAGTCTGTGTTTTTGCGGAGCTTCGAAAACTTATTTATTTATTGTATTAATTTTAACAGAGCATCACAGAAACGCGTCTCACAGTGGGAACAGCTGATGAGAAAATTTTCAGAAGCTCATAAAGAGGGATGCAAGTAAGTGATAAAAAACTGGACCTTTTTTTTTTCACCGTTAGAATGTTACATTTACATGAGTAATATATTTAATTCTGCGCCGGCGAAATCGCGGGCAACAGCTATGTAGTAAATAATAAACATACGATGTGAAACCGCTTTTGGGCGACTAATCACTCTGGTGTAACGTCACAGATCTATCTACATTTTTAATGAGACCACACAGACAGACACGTTAGCGAGGATTCACATTAGAGGACTAATCCATTTTAATGCCCCTGACTGTCAGACGCGCTTAACCGGTGACGAATTACTCGCTTCAGTAATCTGTCTATTTTGAAATAAAAAAAAATACATTTTACTCGTAGTTTTGACAATAACATGTTTATGCATACATGGAACTTTTATATTTCTAAACGGTACTGAAAAAGAACACATTTTAAAACCCGAAAATTGAAACTGTGGCTGGGAATTTAATTCCTCGTAATCCATGTGTTCTGGTTTTTATTGTCGTTTAGGAATTGATACAATGAAAACGCGAATCAAGAAGTAAAAGTTCCAATACATTGAAAAAACTTTTTGTTGCTGCAATATTTGTGTTAGGTATTTGTTTTTTTTTTTAGTAAATAACAACACATTGTACCTTGTATTAGTTTGAACAGTCTTTGGAAACTACATATACTTTTGGTTTGTTTACTAACATTGAATCATCATACTTATTATGGGTCGTGGTTGAAATCCTTAGTCACTGACATTGGCCCAAGCCTTAAGGCCGCCATTAAGGGAGAATAGAATAGAATATAAATCCTTAGTCTTTTTTATATGATAGGTGGCAAACAATCAAGCGGGTCACCTGATGGAAGGTAATCACCGCCGCCCATAGACACCCATAACATAGAGCTTGTTGCCGGCCCTCTAAGAAAAGAATAGGCTCGTTTTTTGAAGACCCCTAAGTCGTACCGGTCCGGGAATTTTTTTGCCGCTAATCTAATGGAAATTCTCCAATTGATATCTAGTTGTGGTTACGGAAGGTATTTAATCATATGTAATTAGTTGCTGTTCATTTACATATGCTACTAATTACAATAATGCAAGAGATATATTTGCTGGCGGCAAATGGATGAACATTTATCATTTGCATAATAGTACCAAATACAACTGTAAATGAGACACATCGAACACAAAATAATATTTATAATATGATGTTCCCGTACAGTATTGATTTATTTTTACACAGTGCTAATGAAAATTGTCACTGTAAATTTAATTGATTTCGGTGAAACTATGGCAACACAAAAAATACCATTACGTCCGTTAACCTCAGGGTTGACTTCATTTATAATTTGGCAATACCGAGAATTAAGGGAGCTAAAATTGAAAAAGGGGAGCACAGTGAAAAAACAAACGGACAACAGAACGAGTTGATGAACAGTTATAACTAGAGAAAATTCAGAACCAAAGCTTTAAACTAGATGATTGATCGCTTCTGCACTTCTCTGGTCCACTTCAATGTTTGCTTAGAATAAGAAGTGCTTGTTTTTTTATTGTAATAAATGTATTTTTGTTAATGTTTTGTTTTGTAAAGGTACCTATAAACATTAGTTTATAACGACTTCTATTGTCTCGGAACATGAAAATATAAATAGATGAGTTAGTTATTCCATTTAATAAATATTTATTCCAACTTTAAGAGCAGTGGTGTTCATGCAACGAGGGTGCATACTTTAATAAAAAAAACCTTGTACAACGGTGAAATGTTTTGTTTAGTACGACTATCGGCCACTGTATATCGCGGTATGGAAAGTTTCCCGAGAAAACTATATAAAGGCTGTTAAATAAAAAATAATTTGTCATTCATCGAAAAACCGTCGTTTGATTCCGATCTAAGGTGGTCAACAAACTTTTTGACAATATTTCGTTGTCATGTAATTTTAATCTCACTATTATAATTAATTACATATTATTAAATACCTTTATATCTGGGCATTTTCAAAAAAGCGTGTACCCTTTTTCCAACAAGATTACCTTAATTTCCCATACCTACAACTTTTTCGTGTCAGTTTTGTGACGCCCCATATAAATCGTATGAAAATAGTTTCACAAAACTGACAAAAAAACCAATGGACACTTTTTTCTTTACTAAAATAAGTGATATAATTATGATTCAGAAAAACCCAAAATGTCACCATTTTGGAAAAAAAAGTCAAGGGTACATGTTTTTTTTTAAATGCCCATCTAACGAATAGTCCTTCTAAGGATAAGACAGAACACCTAGAATTATGTTTACCAGGGCGATATCCCTGGACATCCCGCGGGTGCAGCGCGCCGCGAAGAAGTTTCCGACCGGCTCCTCCTACGAAGGCACCTGGGACGTGCTCGGTATGAGCGGCCACGGGGTATACACGTTTCCCAACGGTACGTCAAAGCTGACGGCGTTTAGTGGAGAGTCTATAGGGTAGGCAGCGCATACAAATCGCTACCGTTGCATACCTTGGCGACCCCCGCTGCACGCTACTGGTCAAAGCCACCTTATGGTCTGTAAAACTGGCCAAGTGCGAGTCGGACTCGAGCTACGAGGGTTCAGTACCAATTCGGCATGTGAATTTATGATCCAGCGTTAGCAGAGGTCTGCTCCTAAGCAAAATGTAGGCAGTGTCACAAAAAACGTAGTTTTTCTTTACTCCCAGACCAGCATGGAAGAAACCCACCAACGTTCGCTGCAAAAAAGGGACAAACAACTTCAAACGTGAATAAATGTCGCCTGTTTTGTTCGTTGACACTACTAAAAACGTTTTCTGAAACTTTCATAATAGTTCTGCGTCCCTCATGAACCATGTTTAGACAATTACCTACCTGAATTCGACTTTCTCACCCACGTAATACAAGCGTGTATAGTTTAACTCACCAGACTGTGCAGATAAGGAAGTAAATAAATGTCGGTTATATTTTAAAGGTGTCTCGGGATATTAGGATGCCGCATATTTGTAACACGCGCACGTACAATCATTTTGTGCGGAGGGTATTTTTTAATACTTACCTTACTGAGTTTTTCTGCGGTCGCTCTATTTTTCTGGGTAAGGTCTACAGAAGGGCAGGGCATAGGTTTTTGGTAGAAGTGATGCCTGCTGGGGGCATAAGGTTCAGCCCGGCAACCACGAGAGTGCGTGAGAGATATACCCCCTTATTCATAAACGCTATAGGCTTCTGCTAACTTAGCGATCGTTTGTCCTTATCTGTGAAAGGTAAATGTCAAAGTGGCAGATAAGGACAAAACGATTCACAGATTCTACAGAGCGTTCATGAATAAGGGGGATAGACTTACCTGTCTAGAAAGAACGGTAAGAAAAAGACGGCCAATCTATATCGTGCCCGACGCGACTCTTGCGCGTTCAGGCTAGAAGTAGTGGAGCGGCGACCGTGTACCGGACGGCGAAACGTTGGTATGCGACTCGCAAGATGGACAGACGATTTGATCTGACGCATTTTTGGAACAATTATCACATTTTTAACATTAAAATATTAATATGGCAACAACAACAATATTCTATGTTTTAGTTGACATCTATTTTTTAACTTCCGGCGCCAAATGAGCGTTTATTATACACACAGTTTGACGTCAATGTCTGTGTGTCTGTCTTGTCTTTGCCTTTGTAGCTTTCAGGCAGAGCCAGGCAGGCCTAGATGTCACTAGTTTTTACACAGGTGTGTCGTACGGTGTTCTACTTTCGCATACGGAACTCTACTCGTAAAAGATCAAGTGTACGGTCACAAAAGCAATATTGTTACTTGCGGTGGCCACATTATACACGTCCGGTCTCACGAGGCGGTCACCGTTCCCTCCTCATTACCACACTATGAAAGTGTCAGCGGAATGAGACACCTAGTTTTCACCACAAATATGTATTTGTTGGTTTAATAATGATATATTTCGTTGGTTTGCAGTTGTTCAAAAATGATCACTTTTTGTGACTTCCTCTATTTTCTTCTTCTTTGTTACACTCTTGACAGAGTGGTCGTGGTCATCACTTCTGTACTCGTAACTCGCCTCACAATACGCCGCCACTCGGCCTTGACAGCTGCTCTCCTGGTACGTGCGTGCAAGGTACCGTCCACGGCTGCTTTGATCTGATCGGTCCATCTAATAGGCGACCTTTCACGCGCTCGAGTACCTTTGACTCGACCCTGAACCACCAACCGCTGAATGGATCCAATATCACGCCGGGATACGTGACAAAAAAGGTGAGAATGCCCGCTTGTACGATGAATGACAGGCGCTTCTTAATGCCGAGCTCTTGCAAAATGGTGCGGAATCCGTCTATGACACTCCAAGTAGCCTTCGCCAGCACCACATCTCAAAAGCGTCAATCCGCTTCTTCTCGCTTCCGCGCAGCGTACAGAAATATGGGGAACACTAAAGCTCTTACGAGCCGGGTTTTAGTGGTTTTGGTCTTTTATTTTACACGTTTGATTTTATCAAAATTGCTATCAGGTATTCATAATCTGCCTTAGGCTTTTCGCAAAGTCTAAAACATGTGGCTGATGACATAAACAAGTGAGCACCGCTATGGATATCCGCCACATTAAAGTGTTGATCGCGTTAATAGTTTACGGTGTAAAGATACAACAGGTCATGTGCCAGTAACTTCACTGGGTATCTTACTCTCTACGCCGGAAAACAACCGTAAGCACTCCTTGCTTGACTGTAGTATTATTGACTGTAGTAGTATTAACAGATGATGATGACCATCAGATACCCGCCTTTTTCTTTCTGTTCTTTCTAGACGCGTAGCGTAGGTTCTACTACCTCCTAAATTGAAGATCCATCTACGATCTCATGGAGGATTTGCCTTTCCAGTTTCAGTGTTTTTTTAACTTATTCAAGTAGATCTCAGGACTGTTCTAATATTCCAGGTGTTATATATGAGGGTGAATTTGACGATGGGACGTTCCACGGCAGCGGCGAGCTTCGGTACCCGAGCGGCGCCATTTTGCGCGGCAAATGGCGGCACGGAGAGATGACGCAGCGCACACTCATATTCGCAGACGGACTGGAGTACAATGAGATGGACTGGATGTACTGCCGCATGCCGGACAGGAGGTGCGTGTGTGCGTAGATGTGTGTGTATGTGTGGCATACTGCGCGGTAAGTTAGTAATATTTCAGAACGTGTGTGTGCGTGCAATGAATTTAGTTTTTTAGAGCTTGTAGAATAAATTCTTACACTTATTTAAATCGTAAGATACAATACGTGGAAGAGCGGTGTTCTCTTAGCACGAGTATCTCGTATACTCAAAAAGAGGCGCCAGCACAGATACGCTGTTCTAATTTAAGTTACTGAATAAAATATTTTTCATTTTCATTTTCATTTTTCATTTTCAATGATAATAGTTTTTTGTGCGATCCCTATTTTATGCGTGCATTCGATGAGATACAGCTTATATTACTGAGCCCGTAATAATATTGTGCTATGAGCCAACAGCACACTAAAACATATAGACAATGAAAAGTCTACTTAAAAATCTTCACTGTTTATCAATATCACAATTCACAGAACAAATGCAAGACAGAAAATGTGTCCAATTACGTAACTCGCTCGCAATCGCCGCCGTGTTCATTTTGACAGTTCATGTATGGGCTGACGATTGGCATCGGAATCTGCTAGCTGTCACATTCATACACGAACTGTCCAAATGAACACGATGGCGATTGCGAGCGAGTTAGTTAATAAGCCTACTAAATCCTACTAATATTATAAATGCAAAAGTGAGTGAGTGTGTATGTTTATTCTTTTTTCACGACTAGACGGATTCGGGTCAAATTTGCATAGGAGATAGCTGTTACCCTAGATTAAAATAGGCTACTTTTTACCCTGGAATATTGCATAGCTCCCGCGGGGTAGCGCTGAACATATTAAAGGTCATAGCTGCCTAAAGTCTCAACGTAAATAATTACTGCAGAATGTACCATCAACTTCTTAAGTCTATAAAAATAATAAATAATAAAATAATAAATATCTTGGGACAAATTACACCAATTAACCTAGCCCCAAACTAAGCAAAGCTTGTACTATGGGTACCAGGCAACGGATAAACATACTTATATAATGTAGATAAATACATAATTAAATACATACAACATCCATGACTCGGATGATGAGTCTAATTTTATAACTTGATACTAGCTTCTGCCCGCAACTTCGTCTGCGTAGAATTATACATAAAAACCTTTCTCTCGAATCACTCTATCTATTAAAAAAACCGCATCAAAATCCGTTGTGTAGTTTTGAAGATATAAGCATACATAGAGACATAGGGACATAGGGACAGAGAAAGGACTTTATTTTATACTAGCTGTTGCCCGCGACTTCGTCTGCGTAGAATTATACGTAAAAACCTTCCTCTTGAATCACTCTTTCTATTAAAAAAAACCGCATCAAAATCCGTTGTGTAGTTTTGAAGATATAAGCATACATAGGGACATAGGGACAGAGAAAGCGACTTTATTTTATACTATGTAGTGATGTATCCCGAATCTTTCAGCATGTAGCTTTACAATTCTATTTTCACGCGTCGCAAAACTTATTCTACAATATATGATTTTTCCCAAACATTACCCAGGGGAATGTTTCCTAGCTCTACAATTACTCTATCCCCGCGTATGATTCCCAGAAGAGCTTGTTTCACGGCGGAACGTTCTGAAAATTGAATCGCATCGAAAACACGATTAATGTGAGTTAGTTCTACTGTGCGGTTAGGGGACACTAGTGTTACGTAACCGTAAATAACATAATCCCGATGAATAAGGGGCTAAAATGCTGGTTAAGTTTCTGTTAATGGTTGTTATATATCGCCCTATAAAGGTTGTTACAAATGTACCCTTGAAACTGGAAGAGGATGAAACGATTCCTGGTAAATAGTCCATCGGCAAGTTACAATGGTACACCTTGACTTACCCAGATAATAAGTTAGGTACCTACTGTAAAAAAAATCATTGAAGAGCAACATATTTTAGTAGTTAAAATCACGGAGTAAACGGTGTAGAAAGTATTTTTAAGTACTTGTATAGTGAGTTTATTCTCATAAGGACAGAAACAGTAGCAATTGAAGTTGTGTTAAAATACTATGCCAATTTTATTAAATTTGACTGATATGACAGCTTACTTGGGTTGATACAATTTTCCGCTCTGATTAATAGTTTTAAGGTAGTTTTATACCACGTTGTATAAGTCCCAAGTATATTTCTATATAGGTTCGTCCTTTCGTTAGGTTTTGTTTTAATAATATGGCTTCTCTTTATTACAATAAAACTTTTTTCAAATCTATTTCTATATGCAGTATTTTTATATTTCTAACGCGAACGACACCGCGAGATATAATAAATATACACGCGAAAGCTTATTATTAAAAAAATGCTAAAATAGCTGAAAGGATTTGGGAGAATGGTGTTGATGACAGCTCATGATTACCATGAATGAACATGGTTAACATTGAGGCCCAAACACCTAATGTATGGCTAATTCGACGCGGGCGAAGTCACGAGCTGAACCTGTCGTTTGAAAACTTGTGTACGAACCATTAGGCGCAACCGCAACAAAAAAACACGCAGATATTCAAAGACTGGAAGCTTTTTGCGCTGTTAAAAATGAGCGTCATGTAAATGGTCTGAAAATGTAGAGTTTTTATAATAACCAGCGGTTTCACTGATGAATGAACGAAAATACGAGTTATTAGCGTAAATATTTTATAATAATGGGCATGGACATATACAACTTTTGGTTGTCCACCGTGCCTGAAAAAGGAGTTGAAACGGTCGTCCTTTTATCAATGAAAAGAAATTCCTTTGTCTTACTGTTTATATGAATTTGAGATGGATAAAGAGAACAAAATGCATAAACTAGCAACATTCGTTGACTTGAAGAATTAAAAGCATGCAATGTTCGTAGTCTCTCATTAATTTCATTACCTTTGCTAACCCGAAAACACGTTTTGTGTTCGCAACCTGGGCGTTTAGCTTCAGTCGTGGCAACTTTTTTCTCTTTTTGACTAACGCAGTACAAAAGAGACATACTGAGCATCGAGCGAGTAAACGCCACGCGTGCTAACTAGAAAATCTCATTGCAAAGGGGTAGCGGCGTATAATATTAACTCATGATTTTCATAAAGCAAGTGATCCATCTTGATTATTTTCCCTCTGCCACACCCGTAGCGCATATTTCGCTGCGGACAATCCCAAAAGACTTAAGAGACAAATCACGTTCATTGTAATATAGCCTCAACGACAATGGTACAAAGCAGTGAATGCTCACCCAGCATTTTTCCTCTTTGGACTGTTGAAATTATAACCGTCGATTTGTAACTCGAACGCAAACGCGGTCCGAAAATTGCTCACCATTCTGTTCGCAAATGGACGGATATGAATTACGACGCAAAACATTGCTGCGCATTTCTTTGCGTCTCATCTCGCATTGAATTACAGCTAAAGACGGGGCTCTGCTTTCTTTATGTTCGGGATCCGTTGTAAGACTTGTAATTACAAATTATGGGGGATTTAGGAAGGAGTGAAAACGCGTGTAGCGTTTTTACCAGAAAAAATGTTTTGATCTGTTCGTCTGTCACAGTTACTGAATTTTAGCATCATAATAGCTGATAGGCATAGTACGAAGGTTCGTCTGCGCAGAATTAAATCTTCTTTGACCCCTCGTCGTATATGGGAAAGTACTGCATTCTAGTCTCATCTGTTTTAATATGCACGAATTCTGTTGATTTAAATAAAAAGACAAAAAATTGCCTTAAATTTTGCTCTGATCATAGTTCTTAATTATTAGAAGGGTTAAACACATTTGTCCGGCCGTTTTGCCAAATCCTTTCATAGTGGAAACTGACGTCATAACTGCTAAATTTCATCCATTCCGTAGTTTGCGCTGTGCATTGATCGATCAGTCAGTCACGGTTGCCTTTTACAGAATATCTTTAACAAAAAATACACTTTTCTTTATGATTGTCGCTCCCAAACCAAGTAATAAGACGTCAAGTGAAATGAATGTTTTGTGAAGCGAACCAAACATTCGATATTGACAAAAAGTCGTAAACATTATATCTTAACGCTGAGCTTTGACATAAATACCCATTGTAAAGATATATGTTATGATAATGATTGTTGGAATTTATAATCAGTAAGGATTTCAAAATAATTAACACGTTTAATAATTCACTTCTGTCGAATACCGTTTGCGAGCTAATTTCATGACTTTACTAAACGGATGAATCCTACTTTCATAATTATGAAGCATTTCCGTACTTAAAGGACCTATCTTTTTTGGATTCCGTAGGTACCTGAATAGTTTATGTCTGTCTTAGACATCGTTAGTACGAAAAAGCTGTAATTTTAAATACATCTATACACTTTTATGCCACATACAATAATGTTGGTGACATATATTTGGCATGATGGCTGTATCGATATTTATGCCCTCGACTGTCCATTTTGAACCATTACGCATTTCGACCCTTTTATACCTATTATGCATTTCAAACTTAGATATATACATAAATCACGTCTTTATCCCTTGCGGGCCTAATATAACAAGACCTAAAGGCCACAAAGGTAGCATGATTGTGGGCGTACGGGTAGAAAGGGGAATCAAAATAGCGATGGGCTAGCCGCACCGCCTATGGTTCTTAAGATTTTCGCCCATTTCCAACATTATTTTATACGAGTGTATTGTTTGCAGATTCACGATAGAGTACGACAACGGGCTGCAGCCGGCGGGGCAGTCCTACCTCACTGCCGACCAGCCGACACGAGAAATTCCGCCCGGTTTTTACGACACCGACGACGGATTCTTCGACCCTAAGACGAAGCTCGTGTACAAAGCCACCGACCTCACTTACATTATCAGGTAAACCTTCATCATTAACTCAGGCTTCGTATAAGCGTATTCGTCTCGCTCAGACGAAAGATGATAAGAAAAGATGGCGTGTATATAATGGTCTCCCTAAGTCATGCGTGCCAGTTTTGTTGCGGTGATTCTTAGCCATGTTTGATAAAAATCGGTCCAGCGGTTTCAAGAGTTTTAATTATTTTTTTATTTACGAACGATCACTCGTTTAAATCGTAGGGTTTTTAATTTTTTAATTTAACGTTTTTTTTATTTGACAAAACGTTTGGAGACACTCATGCCCGGAAAAAATCAAAGTGAAATAAAATTACATCACATCCTGTCAGTCTTTATTTAGTTTGAACTAATCATTATTATATGTATAACTAACACACCAATATAAATATAAATAAATATTTGAAAACAGGCTAATACTAAAAATAAAACGACTACTAAATTATAAAACCATAAAGTAAATGTGTCGTCAAAATATTCCGCCACAGGCATCGACCCCAAGACGCTGGCCGCATTACCTCTCTGAACTGCTATTCCTAACCTTTGAGAGGTCAGCGCCAGCCCCAGAGTCACATCCTCGTGTAATAGACAATTTCATGTATTGTTTTTTCGTGTCACAAAATTCGCCTTAACGTTTGGTCCATTAAATACCAAATTACAAAGTGTCATTGATAATGTAGAGCAGGAGCGGGCGCTGTCAAATGAGGCTGCGTAAAGCGAACGCTATCTTATCAGTTCCCGAGGGAAAAGCGAAACTCGTCTGGAAGTTACTAATGTAATAAAATTAATATCGCTCGAAAATTCTCACTCGTTTCCACTGTTCCAAATGAGCCTTACTTTTGCTGATTGCATACTTCTTTAAAAAGGTGTTGTCTATGGACAAATCTTGCTGACTGACAATTCTAGCACAAAAGGCTATGGAGTAAGACTTCTTCCCAGGCTTGGGGCAATTAATGACATACCATTCCCAATGGCATACTTCAGTTTTGCCTTATTATACTTACTATTTAATACAAAACACTGGATTATACCGCAACAATTAACAGTACATACTTCCTTTTGGAGATTAGTATCGCCATGATATTTATTGCGATGAGAAAGAAAGTCGATAAAGAAAATTCACCAAAAGCAATGGGTATACTCTTACTTATACACGCAGTCGTTTTACCTCGTCCCGTGCGGCTCAAAGTGGGCTATCGAGCCAATTACCACAGCAATTAGCGATGTTGTCGCGAGATTGAAGCGCCGATATCACCGCTATTTGCTTCTCAAATTATTCAATCATTGGAAAATTAAGGAATGTAAAAGCGGCCCTTGGCTTGTTAGCACAGTTCTGAGTTGTGGTGTAACAAGTTGAGGTCAATGATGAATTTGATGAGAATAAATGAACATTCGTGGTCTTGCAATATTCACTACAAAATTAACCTCTATGTATTTTTCTTAATTCCAATAGTAACGTATCCATTCCTAATTCCACACCATAATTCCAGATGTCCGTGTATACGCGAGCAGCAATGGATATTGGAAAACTGCCGTACAAACCCTGTAAAGCCATTAGGCCCGCGCCAGGACCTTTATGAAGAGTGGTCTGAGCCCATGGTGACTCCAGAGGAGCCCCCACGCCCTGCCGCGACCTCCCGTATGGGGCTAGCCTCATTGGCTGCCACTCACGCAGAAGAAGAGATCGTAAGTTATCCTAGTCGCAAGTCTTCTAAACCGTTGCTGGATAGGCGATTAGGGAAAGATCCTATCCTACCTTCTTCCATCATCATCAGTCTTCGTTGATCCGTCAGTTGTTTACGCTTATTTTGATCCATCCCACCCCAGGCATAGTTGTTCCGATCTTGTTGTTTGGAAGGTTAGCTATACAAATATAATAATATTAATAATAAGTAGGTCTTATGTTAATTACCATGCGTCTGTTATTATTTTATTGTAAGTAGTTTTTTAGTTTTCTGTGTACCCTGCGTAAAGCCCACTAATCCCACGGTCTTTTTGTTTTATGTCACCAATATTTAATGGCTAACTACTCGAATCCACATAGAGCCAACTAACTATCAATGACTTCTGCTTGAAACAAAGATCGTATTCAGAACAGAAGCTGCAGTAAAGTAACCCATCGCCATTTTGACGAATTCAGACGACAATGACAGCAAGTTAACAAGCAAAAGATGCAACAGTGTTATTTCAATTCTACCGCAAGAATCTGAGTGTGAGATTCACCAAGTTATGACCAAGTTACAATAACATTAACCACCGACGATTTTGACTACTATTTCGTAGGTTTTCTTTATTGTAACAAGTTACTTGGTGCAATCATAACGTGGACTAAGTTTGTAGTAAAAAGGTTGGTTAAACGTCTGCAACATATCCACAAAGGCCTGTCACTTCATAAAATCTGTCCATCGAGGGTCTGTGTTTTGATTAGTCTGATTAGACAAAGCTTTCGGTCCAGGGCTTTAATGAACGCTGCCAATGCTTGTTGACTTTGTTTACAATTTTACCTTACCTTACGATAAAGTGGCATGCAGTTTCATGTATTAAGTTAAAATAATGTTCTCCTTCTTGCTACTAACAAAAAGATGATTTGAACATAAGAAAGAGGTAACCTATCCTCTGTTATTTTTTTTTTTTTGTTGGTGACAATATTGTAGTCGCTCTTCATATTATTTTCTTTTATGCATGAGATACTAAAATAATGTACCTATCTACAATAATTTTATTTTGATTACTTACTATGCTATCGTCTCGAGAAAATGAAAAACACTGTTATTATGGAACTATTTTGCTAGGTATTGCATGACCACAATTTCGGGTAGCAGATGCAACACCAATTTATTGCTGTGCGTTTTTCTTTTTCACTGATAAATAGGTAGGTACCTAGTTGTTTTTATTAATTTTGAAATCGCTTATTATGTAATTTATTTGAAAAACATTATGAAATAAAAGAAATTAGATACAATTTATTTGTTTGTATTTTTCTCACTACGGCGGAACTTTTGTTTAAGCTTTCATTTTTTTTACTTGAAAATGAAATTGAAAGGTACAGTGGAAAAGTTTTTTTTTATAATTATTTAATTCAATCATTTATTCACAACTTATCTTGACTTCAATTTATTTTTACAGTTAAGCATGGTAAAATTACTAAATTATTAATTTAATCTTTTCAGGAAATCACATTCGTCGACTTAACTGATTCTTCGGATAGTTCCAGCAGTAGTATTAGTTTAGCAATCAGCAATTAATTATAATTAGCTTTAACGTCTTTTTTCGGCAGTATAAAATCTATTTTTATTTTTCATAATAAAAAAAAGGTAGTCCTTCTTTTTCTGTGCACGCATGCACGACTTATTATAGCTATGTACTTTTAAGATTTTTAAGTTTTAAAACAAATTGAGAAGAAATAAGATTTAATTCTTATAAAATTATTTATTTAGGCCACATTTTGCCATTTAAACATTCCGTATCTTTCTTTTAGTATTTTGACATAGTTTTAATTTAATTAGCGATATCGCATAAGATAATAAATGTCCAATATTTTAGATTTTTAATCAATATTTTGTTCAAGATTGACGTGTAGGTAAATGGATTAAAATAAAACTTTGTATTAAAAATATTGTTTGCCTTGTGTAGGTAATTCATCAAGCAAGTTTTTGGGAAGAATAATCAAGTACTGTAGCTGGGTGCGATATGGGCACTAATGGTCCAGCTAACAAGGAAGTGCATGGCGTAATTAGCCACAATAAAAACAGTAACTCGTTGCGTTAAGTGAATTCGTCAAAAGTTTTCGAAGTCGGTGTTTATAAAGTTATTAAACGCGCTCTTAATCCGTTTAAGTTAGTTTCATTCCAGTGTTATATTATATCTACTCAAAAGAAAATAAACGCCCCCCGGAGTTACATCGGTAAAATTAAAATACTTTTTACCTAGACCGATTAAACGCAACACAATAAAAGAGTAGGTGGACATTTGTGTTGTTAATGTATGCAGAAGACTAGGCATTCCAAGTACAAAAAAGAATGTATAAATACAATGATTTTATTTTCATTTTGTTTTTACTCATGTAAGTCATGGAATTCAAATGGCCACTAGGTATTTCCTTTTGAGTAGTCTGAGTAGTAGGTAAGTAAGTAAGTGGGTGAATTTCTGAACGGGACGTTTTTTGGTAATTTTCGTGGCGCGTTTTTTTTTTTTTTATATTTTGATAATAGATTATGGTAGAGATTGAAATGATGAACTAAACGCAAAAAGAGGCACTCTTCTGTGTTGAATAGTTTAGCTAAAATTCGATGGCGAAAAAATTCATGCCACACAAATTACATTGTTGCCACGCAAATTACATTTTTAATTTTTTACTATCAATTTGCTAAATAAAACTAAACTTTTTGATTTTCCGATTTATTCATAAAAACAGAAAATGACACTTTCTAAACAAATCAGTCTTAAGGTTGTTAATAAAAAAAAATGCTGCAGGGATGTTACATTACTATTACGGCAACTTGAATCTGATTCAGAGGTGTCAAATGGTTTTGATATAGTTTTCGCATTTTTTTTGTAGTCTATTAATTTGTTTTCTGTATTTATTATTCAACTGTGTTAGTTCTTGTACTCGCCTATGTAGCACTTTAAATTCTTTGGTCATTTGATATCTTAGTCTTCTCATTGCTTTAACGGGTGATTTTCTTAAAGGTGTGCCTTTGTTAACTCCGGTCCTTGTTGGCGTTTCTGATATAGAGCTGGTATAGGATAGCTCGCTTGATGCACTCGAATGAGCCAGCGACAAACTTGGTGAATCTCTTTGATGTTTTAATCTTCTTGATACTCTTACACGTGGTCTTGACAAATGACTAACTGGGCTCCTTTCACTTGTTTGAGTTGGTTGAGAAGGTCCTGGCTCATGTCGATGTGAATCGATGTCATCAATGGCAACATTTCTAGACCCTGTAGCAGTGTCTGTGTCAGTATGATGTTGAAAGGATGCAGGCTGTGGGAGTGAATTCGGTGAAGAACCTAAAGGATCTCGTGATTCTACATCAAGTTTAATATTTATCAATTCTTCCGATTGGGCAGTTTCCTGTTGTATTATTTTCTGTCTTTGCCTGTAGTTCCTGACGTTGATTCTATTTCTTTCCCTAAATATACGCTTAGTATTCTGGGACTGCTCACACATCGGAAGAATTTTTCTCTCTCTTTTCATTTGATGATATTTCTCTCTTTTTTCTCTTTTATATTTTTCATAATTTTCTGCATCGTTTTTAATTTTCTGTCTCCTTTTTCTCTCCGCCAATTTCTTTTTCTCGAGTCTATCCTCTTTTTTTTGACGCATTTTGAAATACCTTAAACAGAAAAGGTATAAATCAGAAACTAAAAGCAAGTTGTAATTAAACTAAACGTCAATTACAAAATTAAACAGTATCATAGATACGTAAGTTGTTCAAAAATAATAAATTAAAAAATACAACGTAAAATAGTAGAAAGTATTGTAATTGTATTTACGTTGTTTTTTTAAAGATAGCAAGTGTTATTAACCATCATAAAATGCTCATTTTATTGAAATAAGACATAAAATGTAATTTGTGTGGCGCGTTTGTAATTTGCGTGGGCAAAAGTGACACACAAATTACGCCACACAAATTACGGCAAAAGTGTATTTTTTTTTCTGTCGAAAGTATAAGCTTTAGGTAAATGACAATAGGACTGTTCATTCTCGATGTTCTAAACTATAAAACACTTAAATAGACATATCGATAAAGTAGTTGAACATGCAATATTTACTAGCCACACAAATTACCTTATAGGCTGACCAAAAGTATCGTGTCTCAAACTTACCTATTTTTAAAAATCACAGCGCAGACTACGCGTCCGCTTTGCTCGGTAATCGAACGCGAACTAGCATGTCTTCGACGTAATAACTTAAAAATGGCGTTACATAGCTCAACCAATCAGTAACCAGCAGGTATTTGCGAGTCATCGAAAGACGCTCTCGCGCGGGACAAACACATTCCTATCCCTGTATTTTTAAATTACGAGATTTTAGCATTGTATTTTGTTTTATAATATAGACCAGGAAGAGCTCTTTAAAATGCTTTTTACAGAAATAAATTACGACAATTATAGACGAAGTTGTATTCATTTTTCTGAGCTAAACTTGGCGTGTGACATACCTCACAGCTATGCTAATCGTGGATTTTCGAACTTGCAATATTTTTTTTCGGGGATTGGTAGCTCATCATTTATTCAAGGCTTTGCCTCGTCATAAATGATTGCAAAGAATACGATCATTTTTTTTTGGTACATATTATGTCATAGTTTTTTTTTTGGTAGCGTGGGACAGTCAGAAAACTCGGTTTTGAAATTCACCCAAGTAGGTAAGAAAGAAACATTTCCGTTTCACTTGATTTTATTGGCTTACTTATCGAAGTCCACCTTATAAACCCCTGAACCCAGTGATGTAATATGAAATTTCGCGTAGAAGTTCCCTTTCGAGGTAGTCGAGTATTGAAAAGGATTTTGCGAAAATCCCACGAGATATGGGACTAGCGATTATGGGGGTGAAGCCGAGAATCTGCTAAAAAGTTCAAAATTCGAAATTCACCGTCCCTCTCATTCTACTCGCATTGGTGTGAGTGAGGTGGCATGATAGGACATTCGAAACTCTAGTTTCAAGTTGCTATAAGATCTAGGCGCAAGCTAGTGTGTGATAAGCGTGAGAAACGCATATTGAAACATATTTCATATTTATTAACCCTCCCTGCTCAGCCGTAGTCTGGTAAAAAATTAAAAAGCCAACTTAGTTCAACTCAGTCGAGTAAGTAAGGTTCAACTGGTTGCAACCTAGCTTCCTCAGAGAGAGTGCGCACGACGGAGGGAGGGCGACTTATACTAATCGAGAGTTGGCCATTTATTTTTTATTTGAAGTCTGATTTTTTTTCTATTCTTTGCCGGATGAATTGCTGGCCAAGATAGTAAATGTATACGATACTATTTCCTTCACAGGAGGAGGAAGATGAGAATGAGCTGCCCCGGTGGTACAGGTTGTCCAGGGTGTTCTATAAGCCGGAAAGCCAGCTGAAATTCGAATTTTTCCCCAAAAATAGGGATACAACATCACATAATTGAAATAAATGGGTTATCTCCGTTACATTGTTTTTTTTTGGCAATTACAACAAACCGATCACGACCATGTCCTGGGTGGCAGTAGGTACGAGAGAAGCGAGCGAAGTGGCGGGGAGAGGAGATGATAGCCCTATACTCCGGGATTGTACCCTTTTCGCAGCATATAGGCATAGAAAGGAATACCCCCCGGCGAACTGTTAGGCTATGTACGCACTGTCCGGTTAGCCGCAGGGCCAAAATTGTATGTAAACCGTATTATCTATACTGAGATGGGGCTGCCGCCTATCCGCTCCGGTCGCTCGGAGCCTTGCGGCCCGGCTGGCGGACAGCAAAGAGGATATAAACACTACGTTTGGCGTTTGGTTAGTATGTTGCAGTGCCCTGCTACAGGGTTTCATGTTGGGAAATTTATTAGCTAGTAAGATCCAATGTACACATGAAAGCGACGAATAAATGACTTATGACTTATGACAGCCGGACGGTAGCTGTGCGCACTAGCTACGCGGATTCACTGCGGTTGCCAGGTTGCGGCTGCTCGCCATTGAAAGCACACGTGTACATCGTGTTATCAAGTGTGGATTTCGATACAGAACAGACTTTATGTAATGCGCGTAATTATAATAAATAGCTACGACTTCTTCGACGTCCATCTTGGAAATGGTCCGACTCGATCGCAAACCATGACGGTCGCTGCACTGTCCGGTTGACCGCACTGAGGCTGGCCGTCCGGTTGGCCGCAAGTGCAACCGCAACCTGCGGCCAATCGGACGGCCAGCAGCACCGTGTATACATAACTGTCATGTTATATATTAAAAGATAAATAAATAAATAAATAGCCTAATTTTAGTAATTTTGATCTGAAGCGTAACTTTGAAAGCGAGTCGGGTTACCTCCGCGTGTGATCAAGAGCTGCGGTTCGTTTTTGGATCGATCCGAGGGGAAGTGCAGTGCTTGTTCCGGTGCACCCTGGGCACCGGTTAATGATTTCCTGGCGATCTCCGAGGGATATTGTTATCCGTTGGCTAAGAGCCCGACAGGGGGGGACATTTTTGTCACAAGATTTTTGAATTATATTTTTACCACACTGACATTGGCCCAAGCCTTAAGGCCGCCATTAATGAGAGAAGAAGAAATAAATAAATAAATAAATAGCCTAATTTTAGTAATTTTGATCTGATTCTGACCTTCCTGTCGTGGAACTGCAATAGAAAATGTATGGGACAGTTGGTAGTTAATCAATTACTAGGTAGATAACGCAATAGCTACGATTATACAAACTATGTATATTTTCATGAAAAACTCATTCAACTACTAAGTACTTCCTCGTAAATTTTAATATGACAGGGACCCACCTAACTTTTGTTCACAAGTAAGTACCTAGTAACAAAATGCTACACTTCAATCAAAAGTTTTTGGAGCTAGTGTGTTGTGGCTCATAAATTTGCAATTCCTTAATGAAGCAGTGAATTTGTTCAAACTTTACCTGAGGATTGTGAAACAGGGTGTTGATCTGATTTAGCAACGATGCTCGTGACGAAGCGGTCGTGACGGACCACATTTCGCATCCATTTTGCAAAAGATAATTACACAAAGATATCTCAAGGCAGCGGCTGCAAGCAACTAATTTGATAATTTCGTCTCGTTTGCTGTAATGATAATGAACAAGAACAATCTTTAAAAATTGTTGCTGATATTTGCTCAGAATAGATTTTCACAAGTTTCCCACATAAAAGAGTAAAAACTAAATGAGGGCGCCACTTTCTACGTAGCTGGCATATTTTTAACTTAACATGAACTTAACTTGCTTAAACATGGCAACAATTTTTTATGGAAATATTAAGTTCTAGAATCAGCGTGTTGGTTACAGATTATCGCAAGAAGCATCATAACAACCAAAAATTCACAATAAGTATCGAAGTTTTTCACACTTTGGTCATTTCCTGAAATATTTTCACCTGTGGTAAAATTTGTCCGAATTGTAATGATGCATTTAACAATTTATTTATAAAAAAATTGATATGCTATGTTTGATTACCATTATAACGCCTGGACCAAAAAAGTGAAAATTAGCATTAAACACGTATTTTTTATCGTTAAAACCATGAAACACTGCATGAAAGCCCACAAGCATTGCATAGCCTTGCAGCACCATGGACGACATTTAAGTCCAATACGGATTGTGAGACAAACGTCACTTACGTTTCGTTCATAAATTCGCTCCCACATGTGAAACCTTCTGTTTCGAGACGTTTCAAAACGTTTCTTCAAAATAGATCGATACTGTTTTTCCCAAGAAAAACCGAATATGCAGTTCCTTTACATTATTTTGTTAGTTAATCGCCGTTAGCTAATAATTTAGAGTTTAGTATCATAGAACTTTATTTTCTGACTTAACTCTTAACCTTACTTATTGCACCAGGCTGTGAAACTTTTAACTTAGCAAAATAGAATGATCTCAAAATGAAGTGCCACTACGAAGTTTTAAGTGTTGCTAAAGAGGCAAGTGCATCTGAAATAAAAAAGGCGTATCGGAAGCTTGCGTTGCAATGGCATCCAGACAAGAATTTAGACAACATTCAAGAAGCAAAAGAGCAGTTTCAACTCGTACAAAATGCATATGAAGTCCTTTCTGATCACCAGGAGAGAGCATGGTGAGAACAGACCAACCTTATTTTTTGTATCTACTAGCGACCCGCCCCGGCTTCGCACGGTATATTATGCATGTATTATACATATAAACCTTCCTCTTGAATCACTCTATCTATTAAAAAAACCGCATCAAAATCCGTTGACTGGTTTTGAAGATACATGCGTATGTATATACGGACACGGGGACAGAAAAAGCGACTTTATTTTATACTATGTAGTGAAGACTGATAACAATAAAAGTAGAAAAATATCTGTAAATTTTATACAAATCCGTATCTTAAGCTTCCAGAGGACAAGCCGCACGAGAAGTTACGTAGAAAATAATGTATAAGTAAATAATACAAAACAGTGCAAATAATCTTTATTCAACTTCGAAATTACCTTGAATCTCATTAGATGGTTCATTATGGGAGTTTTTACGAAAAAGGGTTTTGACAGCAAATAAATTATACTTTTTGTTGTCTAGGTATGATAATCACAGAGAGCAGCTACTACGAGGGGCTGGAAGCTCATACAACGATGACAGCCTAGATGTGTTCCCCTATTTCAGTCCGTCCTGCTACAAAGGCTTTGGGGACGACCCCAAGGGATTCTATGGAGTCTACGCTGAAGTAAGTTAATAAAGTAAAGTAAAGTAAAAAAGTCTTTATTTATAATATGCAAAAATTACAACATGTTTGTTCGACAGCCTCCGCACTAGACTCAGGGCCTGTGTTGCGGAGACTAGAGATAGTTATAACAATAAGGGCTTAACATAAAAATCAGAAATAAATTGTGTGTGTGTGTAGTAATATTAATATGTAATAGTACCTTAACTTGTGGTGGAAATTTTTGGAGTTAACCAATACCCATATCTCATTCCACCATCTCCACCTTAATAGAGAGAGAGAGATAAACATTTAATAGTTGGCACTCTACTTCTACAGTCGATTGTAATGGAATTTCTTGCTATACACTGTACAACTTAGGAATCCTGAAGACAATCCTACCATTTCCACAAAGGGCCAGCAAGGCAATGGGTTACACCCATAGGTATTTTATAGGTATAGGTGGCAGTGATTTCTTTCCATTAGACACACCTGCTTCTTTGCCCTCCATTAATCATAATAAAGAAAGACTAATTATATTTTATTGCTTAATAAGTACTACATATTAAAAAAAAGGGGCCTCACCTGTACCTTGCATATACTTACAACCAAACGGATACAATCATGTATAGTAGTGACAACTTCTCAGTAGAGGAGGTTTCTACTTCTTTCTTCTTTTTATTTTAATATGGCCCCATCGATTGATGCAATGATTTCTTGTGACAAAAATGACGGCAACATTGTATGGTAGAATGCAGTCAAAAGACTACCCCCCCCCCCCCCCCCTGTCGGGCTCTTAGCCAATGGTCAATGATATCCCTCGGAGACCACCAGGAAATCATTAGCCAATGCCCAGGGTGCACCGGACCAAGCACTGCTCTTCCCCTCGGACGGATCCAAAACGAACCGCAGCTCTTGATCACACGCGGAGGTAATCCGACTCGCACCCTGGTAGAGGAGGTTAAGATTCAGTTGTGATTTGGCAATGAGCTTGTGCCATTAAAGTATTATTATTTTCATAAATATACAAACCATTATTTTAGGTTTTCTCCAAGCTGGCAGCCGAGGAAACTGACTTTTTGGATGATCCTGAGGATACAGCTGCTATCCCCAAATTCGGCAATTCTTCTACTCCTTATGAAGAAGTTCATGAGTTCTACGCTTTCTGGATGTCATTTTCTACTAATAAAAGTAAGTTTGTTATTGGATTTTTAAACAAATTTCAAGAAAAGCTTGATTTTTTTTACGTTAACAATTAGGGATTCCTGACCGCTTCAAAATCCGTTGAGTAGTTTTAAAGATCTAAGCATACATAGGGACAAACAGACAATGGAAACAGTGGCGTAACTATAACGTCTGGGACAAAATCATACTTAGCCCTTGAAGGGATCTTTTGCAGTTGTCATTTAAAATCTTTTATAAATCTATTCGAAGAAACAAAATTTCCATTTCAGGTTTTGTTTGGCTTGACCAATACGAGATACAGCAAGGTGACAACCGCAGGGTGATCAAACTTATGGAGAAAGAAAACAATAAGATCCGTCAGAGAGCCAGGAAGGAACGGAACGAGGAGATACGGAGGCTCGTGAGCTTTGTGAGGAGGAAGGACAAGCGAGTCATCGAGCACACGCGGCAACTGCAGGAGAAGGCGGAGGAGAACAAGAAAAAGGTTTTTTTGTAGTTTTAGTTGATTGTACTTGGTACTTGGGTACTAGGTTATTAAAAAAGCCGTGGTAGCCTAGTGGTTTGACCTGTGGCCTCTCAAGCAGAGCGTCGTGTGTTCAAATCCCGGGCGCGCACCTCGTGAGTTTTTCGGAATTTATGTGCGCAAATTACATTTGCAATTTGCCATGAGCTTTTCGGTGAAGGAAAACATCGTGAGGAAACCTGCACACATCTGCGAAGAAATTCAATGGTGTGTGTTAAGTTCCCAATCCGCACTGGGCGCGCGTGGGAACTATAGCCCAAACCCTCCAATACACGGAGGAGGCCTATGCCATGAGGCACGCCGAATTACGCGACAATTTAATCATAATAATTAAAAAAAAAAAAAAAAAACAACAACAACATACCTACTGAAATTGTAGCGAATTCGGAATAAAAAGGCTATAATAATAATAATAAACTTGGTTATTTACATTTTGGTGTTTTTCAAATGTCCCATTAAGACCAAATTTTTATGTGGTTGTTATGAACGCGAGCTTGAATCGAACTTGTAAACAATACCTGCGAGTGGCGTCTCGTTCTAAAATTTCAATTACCACCGGGTTTCTTTAGCGACTTCACTGAATTGCCACTTCAAGATAGGTGTTTTTATTTGCTCCAGGTTGCATCCACAAAACACGCATAAATAGTACATAGTCGACCTATGAATTCCTTTATCGCCATAATGTTTAGTATTATTTCTACCGCTTAAAAGACGAAGTCAATGTGACCATCAACATTGTTTTTTTCTGTTGTAGTAATATACATTTAGATATTTATTAAACATAATAAGACTGGAGACCTGCCCTGGTTTCGCACGCGTGCAAAGTAGATATAGTAGCATGGCGTTACCACTATGGTTGTGATATTTCAATCAATTTACCCAAAATGATGGGGATAGAGACAGACGCGGCGGATGACTTTGTATTATAATTTGTAGTGATTGCAATCTCTTACTTCCAGGCAGAGCAAATGAGACGGGAAAGAATCATACAAAGGCAGAAGGAAATTGAAGAGGCAAAGAAACAGGAAGGCGAAAGCTCGTTCATGCAAAGTGAGGACTATCAGAAGAAGCTAAGTGAGATCGAGTCTTTGTTGGCCGAGGAGTTTGGGCTGTCTTCTGATGATGATACCATCAGCGAAGGCGGGATGGAGAGCAGCAATGAAGAGAGCTCCAAGACTGAAGAGGTAGGCCCTTTATTTATTTCCAAAAAAAAAAGTTATTTTATGTTAAGCATACTTCAATTGTCACCCAACCCAATGTACAAAAGTATGCATATCAAATTTCAAATCAATCTGCTAGCTGGAAGGGTGAAATTCATATTGCAAAATTTGTCCCAAATACTTACTAAGTAACAAGCGGAGTTGCGCATGTCATGTGTTAACATAGATCATAAAATTTTGAGTTAAGTAAGTAATGATGATGATGATCCTTCCGACCGATTTCGGCCATGGCGACCACTTCGACGCCTAGTTAGTATGACGCTTATGCGCCCTAAGATGGCTTATATAGCCGATCTTAACGGTGAAAGTAAGTAGTCCAGTATGAGACCCCAAACGCTCATTATTATGGTCAGGATTCCGGGGATCACAGGTAAATAAACGCTGTGTTAGAGTGATTATGATGTATTTCCGTCTCACATTAATTTTGAGCCGATGTTGGCTCTTTGTGTAGAGTAGATTTTATATTTCTATAATATCATCTCTATCCTAAATACTTCCCACTTTTGGGCACCGGCAGAGGCCAGAGAAGGGTCTCTGAATGCTGCCTACATGAACACAAAGAATGTCATATTTACAGGTTTTAAATTTAGATAGGTTTTATTTATTGTGTACTAACTTCTGCCCGCGACTTCGTCTGCGTAGAATTATACATAAAAACCTTCCTCTTGAATCACTATATCTATTAAAAAAAACCGCATCAAAATCCGTTGCGTACTTTTAAAGATTTAAGCATACATAGGGATATAGGGAAAGAGAAAGCGACTTTGTTTTATACTATGTAGTGATTAATAAAACCTCCACACTTGAATTAGAAAAAAAAACTCATTTCTCTCTGAACCTGTCAAAAAACTAAGTCATTTAGTTTGACAACCATAATCAACTTACAGGCCAGCGAAGCATCAAGAACAGCCAAACATTCAAAATCCAAAGCAGGTATCAAGAACCTGTACTGCTCAGCATGCAACAAACTGTTTAAAAACGTCAAGTCCTTCGAAAACCATGAAAACAGCAAGAAACACAAAGAAAATGTCTCCAACATGGTGTTGGAAGACGATGTTGTGATTTCAGACAATGACGAACACGAAAATATAGGTGAAATGGAATCTGCCGGAGAAATCATGAAAGGGAAAGTCAATGGTCTAACTGAAGATGAGGGGGATCAGGCGAACTCCACGTCTGATATTGAAGACAATGACATTAGAGAGACGCTGAGCGATGATTCTGATAAAGTACAGGTTGGTGCACTTAGAATTTTTTATAGTATAGTTTCCATTGATATTTTGGTAACATAAAAAACGACAGCTGAAGAACTTCTAAAAGTTACACACCTAATAAAAGATCATCATTTGCTAGAAGATTACGACCCGAGGAACAGCAGTTTATTTTTTAATGAATCATGTTTATTTACGTAAACATTAAAAAAGACAATAAATATGATAAATTCAATGGGATGCATGGGTTTACATTATGGCTATGGTTTAAGGTCTGATGATTATCTCTCCGTGAATAAATTGTATATAGGCACAAACCATGTTCCTTTTCGTATTGTTTAAGTGAACTTCAGGAATATAGTGGGTTTCTTGTCCCTTATTTTTGTTGTTTCCGTTTACAGGCTCTACCAAAAAGTCATAAAAAGAAAAAGAACAAGAAGAAATCCTTCATACCAATGCCAGAGAGTGAAGGCAACGACAGCCACGACGAAATGAGCTTCAACGAAATAGAGGGCCCCGCACGCAGCCGGAAGGCTAAGAAATTTAACATGCTCAAGAGCCAGATACAAGCCAAGAAGGAAGCTAATCTCAAAAAAGGATCACAATCGCAAACATCCACTGAAAATCTCTATGAAGTCTCCAGCACAACTCCCACGGACGACGCCTTAGGGGAAGCGGCGTTGCCTCATGACAAACCTGCACTGCCCAAAATGCAAAGAAACATCAAGCCTAAAAAACAAATGGAACGTAAACCAGTGAGGCCTAAAACTACGGAAACTGAGGATTCAAGCACAGCACTTAATTTACGTTGTGCAGTGTGTGAAACAGACTTTCCATCTAAAAACAGATTGTTTGAGCACTTAAAAAAAACGGGACACTCCGTACCCCTCCCACAAACTAGTTTCACTCAAACTAAAAAAGGGAAGCGGTCTAATAGATAAATGTGCAATCAATTTAGATAGGATGGAAAGTATTAATAATTAATGCATTGGGAATCATTGTGATTTATTTAACTCTTTAAAAGTGACTATCAATCTACATATTTATTAAATTAAAACTATGATCACTGTCATTAAATTAAAATATGCATCAAAAAAACAGTCGTTTTATTTGAGGCACTGGGCTTTTTTGGTTTGTATTTATTTTACATATTACACATCTTTCATTCTTTTTAGCTAATAATATGCGACACATTATTCAAACATACTTAAGCAAAAATCAAATTAACATAAAGGTCATGTAGAGTCCATGTCCATGACATAACAAAATTCAAAACATAACTTAAGTAATCCTTTTAACCTTTTAGCCGCCGAAAAGATTAATACCGAACATGCCAATGTCGCAGTGTCAAAAAATATATCGCACCCTTCGTGGAAGAAAGACGTAAGTCCCATGGTAAGTCAATAGGACTTACGTCTTTCTTCCACGAAGGGTGCGATATATGACATTGTCTTATTTATAAGACTATGGCGAAATGAGCTGGATATTTTATGTCATATTTAAGACCACAGAGGTTAAAGGGTTAAGAATACCTAAAGCACTTTTTTTTACATTCACATCCATATCATAGTGTAAAACATGCCACACCAAATTTTTGTGCACAATAATATCATAGACATTGACTAACAAAGGGTCAATCTACAGTTTCTATTTTATGTGGCAGTGCCCTTTTGACAGAGGAAAACAGTATTGTAACATATGGATCAACATTTCGTCTCTGATTGTACACAAACATTGAGGTTTAATTTAAAGATATATAAATTATGCTAAGAATTTCATCAGTTAATAAAACAACTTGATACTTTTTTTAATGGAATGTGGCTGATTTGATACTATTAATGGGGCAGCAAACAATGTTGAGTCGTAGATATTAGATTCAATATAAATATACAGGTTTGTAGCACTCCTTTCCTGTCAGAGAATCTTACAATAGTTTTGGGAGTGTTTGATGAATTTAGCCCTAGAGTCAAGTATAGACACACAAAATTGCACTTAAGCCTCAGATTAATTAGAGAAAAAAAAATATATAATTATATTTTTTGGTCAATCAATATATTGTTAATTTCATATGAATATCACTATAAATAGAACAACTTTGTGCCAAGCACTTGGAATACTGCTTTTGAAGCCTTTGTAGACCACCCACTTCTCATTATTTTGTTAACACAATACTAATGAATGTAAACTGACCCATTTGCCATTACTAGTTCAATTACTAAGCTAAGGCATAGCTTTATAATACTATACTTTAATCAAACTCTGGAATGTCAGCAAAACTATATCCCGGATACTCCTTATAAGCATAATATGCTATTCTAATGTGGTATATTCCCGGTAGAAACATTATACCTCCTAACACAATCATAGGCCACAGTCGGTCTGAATATTTTGTATCAATGTGCCCAGTAACAATCAAGCTACCTACTAATAAAAGTATAGTTCCAACAACAAACAAAAATGTGGCCAAACTAATGGCTTTCCACGGAATTTTGGGAGGTGGTGTATCGAACTGCGCATCGGAGAAGCCACTGTCGTCGTTCGGTACTTGAAAGTAGCCGTTGTTTTGCCTCCTTGGACGGAATCTTGACATTTTGAACTGCTTTATTTGTTCTGAAACAAAGTGTGCTTCTTTAAAGTCGGCACAATGCTGGATAAGGAGAGAAAAGAAAAGAAAAGACTAAGTATTTTTAGATGTGACTATGGTAAGTACAGAAGCTTGTATTGATTATCAAAATTAATAAAGGCCACCTGAACTATACGATAATTACCTAGCGGTAATGTTCTCTTACCTGTTTCAATAAATCGCAAGGTAAAGTTTAAAATCTAGCTCTACAGAACATGTAATTAACTAATTTTTACACAAACAACAGCACAAACGAAAACAAATACGACGTTGAAACTACGCTTGAAATTTAGGGATTTACCTTTCATTCAAGACGGTTAAAATATTGTGCAGTGATTCTCTGCTTATTATTAATTAACTTAACACACAGTCTCAGGCAAAGATTCTTTCCTCGTAAAATCCAATAATTATTAACCGATTTCAGGCGATGAAAGTTTATTGACATAGGTTTGACATTTTGATTTGACAACTTAAATTGACAGATAGCAGCATGAATTAAAGGCCGCTTCACATTACCACCTCTTCAAACTAAGTTGGAGGCACTGTTTCCACAACCGTAATAATAAACATACGTACAGTAAAATTTGATGTAGATTAGACTACGTCTCGTTCCGTGCGCTGTGCATAGCTCTAAACACAAGTTTGGTTGCACTTGTTGAACGTGCAACTAGGTACTTAACGTGTTTGTAGATCGCAAGGCGTAGTTTAAACTAGCTTACCTTAATTGTTCGCAGTGTTGTCTTAAAATATTTATTGCGGTTGCAAGTTACCTTTAAAATTTTGTAAGAGCATCGTCTATTCGTAACTCTTGGGGCTGCTTCGGTTTTCTCGAAATGCTGCCTTTGTATTGACATCAGCCTGCCATCGCTGCTTGGTTGTGCTTTTCGGCTGCTAATTAAAATCATTACAAATTTCGAAGATAATTTATAAAAATACCCTATCTGCATTTATTGCAAACATTGCGATTTTTTTTTTAAATATAGCACTGAATTTACTTATGTGTGCGTTTTACGGGACTACATCGAAGCTGAAAGAGAGATGATTATGATTTCAGCTAGTATTGTAGGGTTTCTATGAAAGCGGGTAGATTTATATTCGTAAAGAAATGCCGGATCCGCACGTTTGCCGAACTTTGGCAAGCACACAGGACGCAGTCAAAACAAATACAATTAACAAACTCCCTTTAAGGAATCTCTTCATCCACTCAACAACACATCCACATTATTATATTTATTATTAGCTGTTGCCCGCAACTACGTTGGTGTAGAATCAAATATAGCCTATGTTCATCAGGGATAATGTAGTATTCTAACGGTTAAAGAATTTTTCAAATCGGTCCAGTAGTTTCGGAGCCTATTCTATCCAAACAAACAAAGAAACAAATTTAAATCTTTCCTCTTTATAATATTACTAGCAGTTGCCCGCAACTTCGTCTGCGTAGAATTCGTTTATCGCTATACCGCGGGAATCACGCAATTTTCCGGGATAAAAAGTAGCCTATGTGTTATTCCAGACTATAATCTATCTATGTTCTAAATTTCATCCAGATCGGCCCAGTACTTTTTGAGCCTATTCATTACAAACATACAAACATACAAAAATAGGTACAAATCTTTCCTCTTTATAATATTAGTATAGATTATAGATTTCTATGGAAACACCGTTTCTATATAATAACTGTACCTACCTACCTTTGGATTGAGTTGATTTAGACTAGTCATACCTACTCAACTTGCGGCCCGCGGGGCACATGCGGCTCACCCGGCCTTTGTGGTAGCCCGCCTAGAATTACCTACCTCTACAACCTACCCCTAAATAATTTTTGACTACCTATGACTAAAACGTGTTTGTGGCCCGTATAAAAAAAAGGTTGAGCACCACTGACTTAGAGGGTTGATTTTTCAAATCTTTAAAATATCGCAGACCTAAGTATTTGGTATTAATTGCAACTTTGTTCCTTTATTCCTGAGAAAAAGGGTCTTAACAGACGGACGTACGGACGAACAACAAAGTGATCTTATAAGGGTTCAGTTTATTCCTTTTGACGCACGGAACCCTAAAAACGATGATGATCTCTTATAAGCAGTGAATTGTGCCCTTCCTCCCTTTAGCATGATCAAAATTAAAAAAAAAAGTCTATTTTGCAAGTAGGCCGCCAAGGTCTCTTTTACATGACTTTTTTTTTAATTACCAGCGCATTCGGAAAGACCGTCATTGCCAAGAAGTATGCGCCGCAACTTGGCAGAAAGTCATTTTTTCGTTTCCAATTCGAACCCAGTCTTTCGTGTCTCTAATTTATTGAAACAGCGTTATTTTGCGGAGGGTCATTTCAATTATTCATTACCGGTACTACCGTGCAAGACAGCCTAGCTTGTGCGAAATATATTTATATTTTTACATGCAAGCTCATTTTAGTACGTGTATAGTAGCGGAGTAGCAAGGTAAAGGTTTTTGGTTCATATACAATCTCCCTTTCTTTTACTTTAGAAATGAAGAACTAGAGAGAATAGAATTAATCTCTTTTTCAAAGCTAGTCAAAGTTGTCTACTGTTACCTGGAGAAATACAGCATCCTACCTGAACTGCAATCGGGTTTTCGCAAGGGTCGATCGACAGTTACTGCGTTACTCGATGTAGTCGATAATATTCTGCAGGCTCGGGATGATGGTAAAAGTACCATATTAGTGCTTTTAGATTTCTCCAGGGCTTTTGATTGCATTAGTATCCCCTTGCTATTATCTAAGATGTCTTATTACGGATTTGATGCCACGACGATAAAATGGTTTAGCAGTTATTTGACTGACCGTGCGCAGACAGTCGTATTGCGTGGGATGGATGGTGGTGCTCTGCGGTCCTCTCTTTGCCCTGTGCCACGGGGAGTGCCGCAGGGTTCGATACTTGGGCCTCTGCTCTTTATATTGTACAGTTCTGATATTGTCAACGGTATAAAGAGCAGTGGATACCATCTTTACGCGGACGATCTGCAACTGTATATCTCCTGCGCGCCGTCAGAGACGTCTTTAGCTGTGGACGCCATCAATGCAGATCTGGATCGTATTTCGGCTTGGTCGGAGAAGAACTGTTTGGTCCTCAATCCCCGCAAGTCGAAGTATATCGTTTTTGGGTCGAGGCATCAAATTCGGAATACTCTTGCTGCTCTGGCTACCGAGAATGTTGCCGTCATGGGTGAACCAATAGAGCGGGTGGTAGAAGCCAATAACCTTGGCCTCCTAATGGACGGCAAGCTGAACTTTGAGAACCACATACTGAAAGTTGTGAGTAACTGCTTCTACCGCCTCAAAATTCTGTACAATATACGCGATTACCTTAGTGTCGATTTGCGTGTTGACCTTTGTGAATCGCTTATATTGTCCAGATTAAACTATTGTGACGTTATTTATGGCGGTTGCATTCTTGGTCGTTCTAAGAGGCTTTTACAGCGAGTGCAAAACGCATGTGCTCGTTTTTGTTTCCGCGTCCCTCCCCGCTCCCATATCACCCCATACCTGAACGCCGCCAACTTGCTGAACATGCCTGCGCGCAGGCGCATGCATCTAGCCACTTTGCTGTTCGGTGTGAGACGTCACGAGACCCCATCATACCTCTTTAACAAGATGGTTTGGTCGAGGAGTGAGCGCAGGAGCGCAATGGTTCTCATACCAAAGCATCGAACTGCGGCATTTCGAGGCAGTTTCAAGTTTGCGGCGTCCAAGTGCTGGAATGATATTCCCCCCCCTATCCAAGGATCGTCAAGTAGTTACACCTTCAAGCGCAAGCTGAAGGATCACTTATTGACGCTCCAAAAATCCTTACAATAGTCCTCCAGCACTTTGTGTTTTGATATGCCAACCTGTTGTTTTTGAACAATTTAGTTTTCCCTCCTTTTTTATTTTTTTGTTTATTGTTAACTATTTAATTAATTTATGTATTTCTTTAGTTACACGTAAGTCGGGTTCTATCTATGTATTGCATTGTTTACGTGAAAGTTTATAGATTATGTATGTAGTATATTTTATCTGTGTATCGTTTCGTGAGTCATAGACGGTTCTGGCTGAAAATCAGTGCTGCAGGTGTCTAACACCTCAGCGTAATGCTGAGCCAGCGACCGTTTCACTTTTGCGAAGACACACAACGCTGATGATCTATTTTTTATGTCGTATGTTTTTTTTTTTGTTTTACCTTATTTATTTTCTATAAAATTGTGTATATTATCTTATATTTGTGTGTCTTGCAAAAAGGAATAAATTTCTTCTTTCTTTCTTTCTTTCTTTCTTACTTAGGATTAGTTTTCCCGGGAACTTGAATGCAATTCCATTTTCTAAGGCTTATGCTTGACTATCTAATAATTTTAAACTATCTATTCTTCAACATATTTTAATATAATCTGAATCATAGAAACGGCTTCAACGATTTTCATGATATTTAGTGTGCAGGGGGTTTCGGGGGTGATAAATCGATCTAGCTAGGTTCTTTTAGAAAGCGTAACAAAAAAATACCAAGCAAAGCTCGGTCATCCAGGTAGGTATACACAATACAATACAATACACACAAATCACATCTGTATCCCTTACGGGGTAGACAGAGCCTAAGGTGACAATACCTACAGGCCACGTTTTGCAAGATTGTGGGGCTAGGTATAAATGGAAAATGGAATCAAATTAGTTCCTAATGGGTTGCTAGTCGCATCGCCTATAACATGATTCCTATGATTTTCGCCCATTCCCTCGCTGGGCTTTTACCATCTGCCCGCGAAGAGAAGCAACTGGTACATTCTATGTTTTTCTTTCCTCCCAGACTAGCATGGATGGATCCAGGTAGGTACTTATTATTAATTAGGCTTGATCTAGATTCTAGACACGCGGCAGCGTATCAGCCAAGTTCAAAGCAAAAGGAACTGGCGACGCAGCCGTGTGTGAGCTACTTATGACCCCTTTACAACTCGAAACCTAGTTATTTACATGAAATTTGGCATATTTATTCAGACCCCTAAGATTGCCTGATTATTGACGCTCTGCTATTATATTACAAATGACACGATGGCGATTGCGAACGAGTTAGACAATAAGCCTAGGTTAGGTACAAGAAGGTAAAATTTTAAAAGACCTTGTTTATTTTTACTAAGTCGCATCTGTAGCAATTTTAAGCGCGTTAGTCGGATTCCTTTAGGCTGTGGTACCGCAGAGCGGGTCAAGGCTTCCCGAAATCTGCAGTGTCCTGTAACACTAATATGGAATGTGCTTTTCCGGCACTGTTTATTACTGCAGTCAATGTTAACGGCATGTTTTATGTAGTTCTAAATTAGTAAAGTAAAGTAAAGTAAAATTTATTTTTCCAAAATAGAAACGAATTAAAATATTAAGAAATTCAATGACTCTACACTAGGCACAGACTGTATGTGGCAGCCAAAAAATATCAAAATAACGGTTACCATCAATTATGAAGCGGTCAGAATAACAAGAAAGGTAAAAAAAATATATAGGTAACAATAATTTACAGATGGGAACCCAAATACTAACTAGAAATTGAAACATACATACATTAATACATATATCACGTCTTTATTCCTTACGGGGTAGACAGAGCCTAAGGTAACAAGACCTAGGCCACGTTTAGCATGATTAAGGGCGTATAGGTGGAAAGGAAACCCCCGTAAGGGATAAAGACGTGATATATGTATTCGCCCAAGTAGCAAAGTACTCCTATAGTAAGACTAATACCTCTTATATCAGTTTTATAAAAGTTTTTTCAAATCTGCTGTAGGAAAATTCTTATAGTTGTATTATAAAGCTCCTGATTAAGAGTAATAGTTTTATATCTGCATCTTATAAGACGATTTACGCTATAAGATACTTTACTCCTATTACATTGACTACAGAACGTTTATAGGATAACTTTGTACGACTCTTTTCAGACACATAGTCTTGTAAGTGCATTTTATAATGCTTTTATTAGAGTATGTGATTTTGATCCTATAAGCGCATTTTGTAAGACGTTTACTCCTATTAGTGTCATGGTTAATGCTCCAATAGGTGTTTTAGTCTTACAAATATCATAGAAACAGTACATATAGGATGAATCGTTGTAGGATTAATTGGACTTAATCCTTGCTTCTGTAAGATTACTTGCACTATATCAGCAAGCTGTAAGAACTTTATAAGAATGTTTTTACTTTGAATTGTCTTATGCATTCTGTTATAAGAATCCCTGTGTTGCGCAGCCATCACAGCCATTTTGTTTGCATTTTGTTATCCTATAAAAGCACTATCCAAGAGCTGAATTTCTATAATGGTTTTGATTAAGTATGTTTTGGAAAAATCATTTATTTAAATAATAAATTACTATAAAAATTACAAATAAAATAGGGGGCATGAAAGTATATTGTATAAAATCGAGAACATTATCGATACAATTAATTTACCAAGTTGATTTCGTGTACGTAACTAATAAATGCACACACCTTCGTAAATGACTTATATTCCGCAAATAGTATTTTAATTGTTTCATACTACAAACAGCATACCATTATAACACAGGACACTATCGGAAAAAAAGGTACGCGACTCTTAGTAGGGCATTAAGTTCATCGGCAATTAGGCAATCCAGTATTTTTAAGTGATTTTAACTTTGCTATTAGTTTATAAACTGTTGTTTCTCGGTGTATTGGTTTTAACTGTAATGCCGTGTAAATATATTTACAATAAATAAATAAATAAATAAATAAATAAATCGCTGTAAAATTAGATACTCCTACAGCACCATAACAACAGATCGCTGTAGGACTAAATACTCCTACAACACCTTACATAATGCATTTGTAGGAGTTATGTAGGATCATTTAATCCTACAAGCACGGGTTGAAATTCCATTGTAAGATTAAAGCGCACTTCATAGGATAATAATAAGTAGACTGTAAGACTAAATCCTCCTATAAAGTGCGCCCAAATGTGGTATTACAATGGTATATAGGAGTTTTATAAGATATAATCTTAGAATAGCTACAAGAGTAAATTTTGCTACTTGGGCGGGAAGAGAAGCAACTTGTAAATTCTATGTTTTTTCTTTACTCCCAGACGTGCATGGATTGTAAAATAGTACCCATTCATTAACAAAAAACCTGATCCATTCCAAGTAGCCTTTGTAATAAATATTCAAATATTGTTCAGTTTTAACTGGAGAAAAATTAAACGAAACGATGATTCGACCATTGCATTAGGAGAACATAATATTCGAGGAAACGATGCGAAAAGCACGCGTTAGGTACCATTTCTTATCTTAAGATATTACTTGGTATTGCTATCTCAACTTGACCTTTAAGACTTAGACATGTCGGTGTCGATCCTATAATAGGCTTTACTGTCCAAACATTCGCATGTAAAGCGATACGTTAAGTACTAAGTGCTTAGTGTTTGTGCTTAGTAACAAGCGCTTGGGCCGATGCCAAAACAAAGAACTTAGCATACGAAAGTGAAATCAATGGAACAGATGATTCTAACACTAGCATAAAATCACCGTAAGACATGGAAAAAACAATTAAGCAGATAAAATTCCGAAATTATTTTAGTGGAAAATGAAATCAAATATTTAGAATAGTTTGGCGAACACGTGAAGAATTTAATTACAGGTATACTTCTAGAAAAAAGGTTTTTACTCGATTCAAGGAAAAATGACGCTTAAAGTTTTTGTATAAAATCAAAATTAGAATGAAATTGATCATAAAATTCTCCGCTCACCTCGATATTTATGCAAATGCACAACAATATAACACATGTATTGTAGTTAGGCTGCTTTTCGTAGACGTGTTATGGGGTTGCCAACTATTAAATTAATAAATCGCAGCTTTACTGAACTCTTGAGAAATAACATGTTTGAACCATAATCTAAAGTGTTCCACATCTAATTAACGCGTCAATTTTTTCCCATATTTGTGACACGTTAATTTGACAAACCAAAAATCTGAAATGGTCGTGATGATTCTCCAAACCTGGAGCAGGACGTCTTAATGCGATTCAATTCCGATTCAGTTTAGGTTCACTATCTGTCAGATCCATACTAAAAATGTCAGCTAAAACCTGAACTGAGTCGGAATTGAATCGCATTGACGTCATGGTAAGGCCCAGTACAGCTTATAAACGCGACATATAAAAGTCGCTACATGACAGAATTAAATAAATTCAAAACTACACACGCATTTCAAAAACAAGTAAAATGAGTTTAACTACTTCGGACCTTAATTCAAATCATTAGCACATCGTTTTTACAGATTTTAACCCTAATTACCATAATAAGATTGGAGGCTTAAGCAACTTAAACCAATCGTGTTTCAATTTAAAAAAAACAATTTAATAGCATAGAGTCTCATTTATACAAAGTGGTTGTCGAGCCAATGTGGAACGCTGTCGTAGCTATTGACATTACCACCATATACATTTACAACGAACATAATATATGTATATAATAAATAAACATTAAAAAGCAACTTTGTCCCTATGACAGCATTCTATATGCTCAACGAGCATTCTATATGCTAAAAAAAGGTCACTTATAAAAAACGCGTAGTCTTTTTTTTCCATAGTGAATAAATTTTGGGTTTTTCCGAATATTGTAAAGAAAAAGTGTTCATTGGTTTTTTGTCGGTTTTGTGGCACTATTCTAATAAGATTCATATGGGTCGTCACAAAACTGATACAAAAACAATGTATGGGAAACTAAGGTAAGTTTGTTGGAAAAGGAGTACCTACCTATACGTTTTTTTTAATGCCCAAAAAAGCATTAACAACCGCGAACTCTGTAACTCAGCCACACAGACAACTAATCGCTTGCGGCATAGAGGAGCGTACCGCGCATGCGCCTGCCGCAGGCGCGCGCACCGGCTGTCACCCGGGCCACTCCGCCGGCACCCCGACCCGACGCCGCACGCCGCAAACGCCGGCCCCTAGCGGCTGAGCCCCAAGCATCCAACAACCCTTTACACAGCTGAGGGGCACGGCGTTTGCACCAGAACACCCCGTCAAAAGGTAAGCTTAGAGTTTTTTTTTTATAGTTTGGAAAAAGGCTGCGGCTACATGCCATACAGTTTCTTGTGTCGCGAAATTCGGTCATCGCTATTTAATTTCACTGTGCTTAATTCGTCGTAATTTTATTGTTATAATGATTTTGTACAGTCTCTACACATGAGGGGTTATTAGGAAAAAAAATAGCATATCTACTTGTGATATTGACTTATCGCAATTTCGCTTTCGTTACGTTAGTTGAGACAAAAGAAACAATGAAAATATTTCCATTTTACAAATTAAATCGTACTGTCACTAAATGGCGTCCAATTACAGAAAAATAAACTTATTTTCTTTTAAATTTTGCATTATAACATTCGCTTCATAGATACCTGTACTTCAAAGAATTTCGAGACAAACTTTTCACTTACCAATAAATTATGATCTTATGCGTTAGCACATAATCCGCCAACGCATAAGTAGAATCGGTCTTGTTGTTCGACCTTACCTCATTACGGCTTCCTACATTTCAGTTGGACATATGTTAGCTAACACGGACGCTTTTACTTCCATCACAAGTAGAAATACTGTACCTATGCCTGTACTTTAATTTATAAGAGAGTCCTTTGATACATACATTTTAATCACGTCTTTACTTTATCCCTTACGAAGTAGACAGAGCCTAGGGCAAGAGCATCAAGGCCTAAGGCCACGTTTATCGTGATTGCCGGCGTAAATGAGGAAAGGGGAAGTAAGTTGCTAGTTGGTTGATACAATACATATATCTAATGCTTACTTAACAACATTCTTTGCTGAACCCTACAAATTCGAACAGTCAGATTAAAAAAGGCGGTATTGGCGCTTACTTCAAAATCACGGGTTCAAAAGCATACTCGTAAATTTAAAATTATGTCTCAGATGTTTTTAATCTTCTTCAGAACTCAACATAGCAACAATGAATTGAATTTTCCTTCTCCACACGTAATTTAATAATAATTTCTCTTTCATAACGACACGTGTGGAGTTGTTCCTTGTTCTTTAATACAAACCATTTTCATTTACACCCGTAAAATCATAAGAATAGCCGAAAACCTTAAGAATCATTTTATAGGCGATGCGGTTATCAATCCATCACTATTTGGTTTCCCCATTCCACCTGTACGCCCACAATTATGCTAAACGTCGCCTTTAGGTCTTGTTACCTTAGGCTTTGTCTACCCAGTAAGGGATAAAGACGTGATTTCTGTATGCGGTTTCTAAATGAGATAATACAAGTCGAACAAAAACCTTCTCAAATAAAACCGTTCCAGACCTCAATAAGTGACCATTATTAAATTTAAAATTTCTCTACATAACTTTATTACTGGCAACTCTATGTATAGTTCCTTTAAACGTTCAACACATCATGGCCAGAAAGAAATAAAAAATGCATTCTCAAACGGAATCAAATTTGGTACGTCATAAACCATAAAAAACAAATAACGGCCATATGGAGACCGTGAACTGTTACCTATCAGCCAGAGTTATCTAACAGGGCTATAACTCTAACGTCTCTGTCTGCCCTTGACAACCGCAATTTCACTATACCTCGATAAAAACCAGGGTAGTAGCCTCCGGTCTATAGGTTACGAGGGTAAGCTAGCCTTTCCAAAAAGGGGTTGGTAGTATTAATGCCCTGTTTCGAAGATAAAATAAATGTTAATGTTTTCTCCGAGATATGGATGGATATTGACTTACTGTTTGATACTGGCTGTGAAGAATAAAGTTCATTAAATTGTTTTTAAAAACTTCAGAGACAATTTCTTTTTTTCCCAACATCCAATTTTGAAAAGCAAAGCCTTGTTCCGGGTTGAGCTTTAACAGCCTGTGATCCCAGATTAGCGTAAACACACCGACAGACAGACGTCAATGTTTCTAAAACATCATGATTAATTTTCATGATTTTTCTTGCAACTACGACTACGAGTACGTATGCTTAGTAGATAATTCGTCAGTTTTAGTTCGTTTTATGACTTATAACATTGTGTATGCTATGGTGAATTCAACATGTTAGTCTAGCTAGAGTCTAGAAGAGAATACTGCTAAAAAAATATTTATTATACAACAGGATAGTCATTCAGCGGCTAACAGCAATGAATCCTGTCGAAAAAAAATATTTGTTTGTTTATTGTACTAAATGCGTATGGTACCGCGTAAATGCTCAAGGGTGGACTTGATCGTTCATTTCATTCTGATTTTAATTATAGCACCAGTTTTTTTTATTATTTATTGATATCGGAACTCTGCAGTTTAGTATCGACCTCAAGTGCAAGGTCGCTCTAACAAAAGCTCCAAATGCCCTCCAAGTCTTTTGTCTAGCGCTATACAAATTCCTGTCAACGCGAGCGCTTTTAAAAGTATTAGTATTACTCGGTGTTAAAATAAACCAGTGTTAGTCAGAGTATGACAAACCCCAAGGGATCGCGGAACTGTTTAAATGGGCGTTCGTTAAAATATTTTGTATGTAAAATAAATAGCTTTATACTCGTAAAACTTTACAATAACATTTCGTTTACAAAATGTTACTGTAACTCGAAATAAATTAAGGACACATGCAACATGCGCTGTGAAGGATGTTTATTGCGACAAATGTTAGGTATGTTAAAAACTTTCCTACCGCTTTATAATTTTACTGGCGGATCATAAGCACTAAAAAGCTTTGTTTAATACAATACAATAACTCTTTATTGAACACCACATATAATAACCAACTCAAAAACAAGGTAACAATAGGCGGCCTTATCGCTACAGAGCGATCTCTACCAGGCAACCGTCGACTCGAGAAAAGAACAGATCTGAGCAAGTGGTGCAATTTAAAATACTAATAAAAATAATACGAGTACTACGAGTAAGTAGAGAAAATACACAATGAAACACACATTTATAATAAACTAGTTGACCCGGCGAACTTCGTACCGCCTAATTCTTCAAATTTTTTTTTAAATATTTTTTTTCTATCCGTAAGAACCATCCTCGTACTTCAAGGAATATTCTAAAAAAAGAATTAGCGAAATCGGTTCAGCGGCTCTCGAGATTTGCGCTTAGCAACACATTCAGCGATTCATTTTTATATTATAAGAACATGGAGATATAAATAGACAATATGATTGATCAGAAGATTTTTGAATTACAGCTTTGAATATTTGGTTTATGTGAAAGCTTATCAAAAAGCATACTTTACTTATTTTCAAATAGTTGGAAGACGAAAACGAAAGGCTGGCCCTTTGTCAAAGCTGAATACGCTAATTATACGACTTTGCTGAGGCAAAGTATACGACGAATAAACTTTTACACAATCGGTTTCGTCGCGTGTCGTTGGGGTTGATTTAAACTCCGAATCGGAACCCCTAATTCCCCTGATTGGCTGCAGCACCTGGTAATTTGGCACGCGCCGAAGGCCGAAAGCCGAGGCCGAATCCGCTCGGCCAACAGCCAAGCCTTTCGGCCAATGCATCTCTTACGTTTGTTACTACATATTGGACAGTGGACAGTGATTTATGAGGTTATGCTACTGCATTTCGAATCTACCGCAATAAGATACTGCAGTATTTAAGTTCATAGTATTGTTACGTAAGTACGTGGCGTTCGGTGTTTACAACAAAGTTGTATTGTAAGCTTTTATTTTACTTCACTTTATACATTTGTTATTATTTTGTTTGTCACTTCGAGTGACTGAAGAATAAATAAGCTTGTATATTTAAAGTATATTGAATAGGTATTTAAACTCCTAAAAAGGGAACAAAAACCCTAATGGGATTACTTACCCCTCTTATCGCTCTAGCGTGCATTATTTATGTACATTTATTAATAAAACATTATGAATATTCATGACGGCAATCTTGTTTACGTTTACCATTCTGAGAATAAAAAACATTGGAAACTTCGATGCCCGAATTTAAAAGAACAAACTTCGGACATTTTTGCGGTAAAAATGAGGGCGAAAATCTTAGGAATCATGTTGTAGGCGATGCGGCTACCCATCCCAATTTTGATTCCCCTTTCCTCCTATACGCCCTTAATTATGTTAAACGTGGCCTTTAGGTCTTGTTACCTTAGACTCTGTCTACGTAAGGGATAAAGACGTGATTTATGTATGTAAGAACGAGGTTCATCCGTATTGCTACTATTATTTTACTCGTTATCCAGTCGCCAAGCAGCAATGCTTGCTTTTTAGGGTTCCGTACCTCAAAAGGAAAAAACGGAACCCTTATAGGATCACTTTGTTGTCCGTCTGTCCGTCCGTCCATCCGTCTGTCAAGACCCTTTTTCTCAGGAACGCGTGGAGGTATGAAGCTGAAATTTATATCAATTATCTCAGGTCTACTGTCCCTTGAAGCTGTGAAAAAATCAAACTTCTAAGCCAACGCAATCAAAAGATACAGCCGTTTATGCCGCAAATTTCCGCAAATTTTCAACTCTCAAGGGAATCAAAACCTACAAGGTAGTTCCCGTGAACGCAGAATTTTGAAATTTGGTATGAAGGTAGGTCTTATAGCACAGATTAAAGAATAATTGCGAAAACCGTAAATGTGTATGTATGTCTGTATATAGCAGTGACCAATATAAAGTAACCCCACACTGCGTACATTTTGCTTTGGAGCAGGGCTCTGCTTACACTGGTTTTATATATTTATAGATAATGATACGGAACCCTCGGTGCGCGAGTCCGACTCGCACTTGACCGGTTTTTTTTATGTTCGGCGTGAAATTATCATCTTATTTCTCTGATCTGGCAAGGTTTGCAATGCAATGACTGATGACGGTCATTGGTGAAACACTAAATCGTTTACCACCCCATTCATAAAAAAAAAACATTAATGTATGACATTTTATTAACACTGTAACTTTGTATTGTTATTACTACCTTTTACTTTAAGACGGAAACTTGAGCAAAGTCGAAGAGCCTGATGCATTTCACATGAGGGTGTTTCTTTAAAAATGCAACACAAATCGTAACCGTCTCGTGTTGGAGTTGCGTCACAACTTTGTAGAATGCCCCATTTGCATGAATCAAGTGACGTCTGCATAGAAGTTCTGCATCGACCAATCAGATGCGAGATGATTTGTATAGCTGTTTTCTGATAGGAGACCAAAAGCTTGTCCTTCGCTTTAGAAATCGTCGGTTCTTCTAGTTTTTATTATAGGTAACTATAATACTGGGTAGTATTATAGTTACTGAACTTAAACTAGAATAAACTTGTGTATTCATATGATATGGTAGGTAAACAAGTTTCAAAAAAAGACTTGTAAAAGAGCCCTTGGCGGCCTATTTGTTGCATGTCGATCCTCAAAGGAGGTTCTGATATATTAAAAGTTTGGGAACCCTGCACTAGATGAATAGAGACACTGACATCGTGTATACATACAGCTAAATTTAGCTATAGTTGGTAGCTCTGTAACTTACAAAACTAGCTCCGAACTCAATATTGCTTCAAAGTCAATGTTTGCTGTGAATTTATTTCCGGGCCCTGCCTCAAGCTTTATCCATTGCCGTTAAAGTTTCAAATACTGTATGGCTTGAGAAATGAATAACGGACTTACTTTTTTAATGTATTATCGGGGACAAAGGGTCATCTGATGGAAAACAACCAAGATTACCCATGGACATGTATAACTTATGTAGCTTTTAAAATTTGCATCCAGGCTTGACTTAATTATTGGTGAAAACCGTAAATCCGTTGAGTAGGTTTTGAGTTTATTTCGAACAGACAGACAGACGCGTGATGAAGTGATGTACTGCTACATCACTTAGTACGGGGGGTTTCCGGTCATTTGAGAAAAAACAGTAGGTTCTTAGGTTGAAGGTCGGGAAATACTTGTAACTTACTGCAAGCGGATACCAGAGTGATTTCGTTACGGCTTCACTTTGACTTTTTGACAAAGTTAAAGCAAATAATCCTTACTTCGCTACTCCGCGAAATAGTCAAAGCAAATCACCTAAAATAGCCGTGGTCACGTAGAACATTTTAATCATACAGTTAACTTGACCTTCCTTCGCTTTAGAAAATGATATAGTCAACGCAAACGCCAAAAGGAACGGAGATGTTAATATCTAAAGCCTTATTCATCAAACACTTTTGTAGGAAAGAGCAAGTTAATTAAACGCTTAAATGCTTCAATACCTTTTATTTTGAGCGCCAAACTTCAAATATTACCTCTCCAACAAGGAATTAAAAGTTAATGTAGTCATTAAAGTTGCGAGGCCTAGTTCCGTGAAACGCAAAGCGAACAAAGGGCTGCTTGTAAAATTATAAGTTCTTTGAAAGAACTTTCTCTCCGGCAGTGTTTAAACGCAATTTGAAACACTTGTAAGTGGATAACGTGCATTTATCCTCTGCCAAAAAACAAGCGATGAATATGGAAAAACAGTTCTCGACGTACGGTCTGGACCACCGATGCGGCCGAGGTCTCAAAATATTAAAAAACCAGCCGGTGCTCGTAACTTCGTAATAATTTATACATAGCAAATGTATGTTAATCAGGGACAACGTAGGTTTGTAATGGTGAAAGGATTTTTCAAATCTGTCCTCCTTATAATGTTAGTGCAGATACATAGATTATAAAATTGTAGATAGTCTTTTCTAGAGTATAAACTGACTAGCTAGCTGTCCACGACTCTGATATAAATAGTATTACAGCTGTCACATATTGTGTGTTCAAGTGTCAAAAAATCTCGTGCGCGATCTAGCACATGCATTTAACCGCATGCGGCTAAAAAATCTGTGATGTATGAACCACAGTGGAGGTTCGCACACTGTGGTTGCGGTTGTTCAACCGCATGCGGCTAAAAAATCTGTGATGTATGAACCACAGTGGAGTTCCGCACACTGCGATTGCGGTTGGTCAACCGCATATGGCTAAAAAATCTGTGATGTATGAACTATAGTGGAGTTCCGCACACTGCGATTGCGGTTGGTCAACCGCATATGGCTAAAAAATCTGTGATGTATGAACCACAGTGGAGTTCCGCACATTGCGATTGTGGTTGTTCAACCGCATGCGGCTAAAAAATCTGTGATTTGCTATAGATTTGTTGCGGTGCAAACCGCAACTGCAACTCGCAGCACCGCAGTGCGCGCTTAGCTTAAAAGTAAATGTAGAACTCAAAGTACTGATCTAGAATAAAACTGGAGTTTCAGTTGGCAAAGCTATGAAATTATTCATTAGGTACTTTCTGTTTGAGTACGAAGCCTGTGGCTTGGCAAATATTTGAGGTGGCGTACATTTGCTCCTGTCTCGCCGTTCCCTGTTAGTTTGTTTTGCTTTATTGTGTAGAAATATCGAATGTTACTTATTTGTGATTCCACGTTATGTAGGTAGCATTAGTAGGTATGTAAACCTTGGGATATCGATGATACGAGATAAGTAATAGTCTCCTGTTTGTGCCTACCAGGAAAATGCGCATAATTACAAAACTAGATAAGTCCTTCGCCGCATCTATCTGTTTGTAGGTATGCTTAGTCAAAGATTTTTGTAACGAGATACATGTAGAACGCGCACGAGTTAAAATGACGAATACTATGAAAACTATTTGCTGCCGTTTCGTTCCGCTAGGGGCGCTGCTAATTTGCTCATAGTATTTGAGTTACGTGAACGATTTCGAGACATTTTTCGTGTCTATAAATTGCACTAGAGGCTCTATTTATATTAGTTACAGCGAGCGGCAAGAAAAATACATTATCTGTGAAAATTTCAACTGTTTACTTACCACGGTTCCCGAGATACAGCCTGGTGATAAACAGACAGACGGACAGGGAGTCTTGGTAATAGGGTCCCGTTTTTAACCTTTGGGTATGGAACCGTACAATGACGTTATAACTAAGTATAACTATGTATATTGGTAGGTACTTATTTATAATGCCCTAGATCTTCTTTGTGTTATTTACGTCTTAAAGCCTCATTAGCGCCGTCTCCCTCACGCCGTCGTCAATCGGTTGAAACGGACGGATGCCATTCAGGTTCACTCGTCATCCTAATTTGATTGATGTCCTAGGCGGTAAACGATGTATTACCTAACTATTTTGATGTCTCAGTCTAATTGTGCTCTAGTTTTGATGTTTTATAATTTTGGAATAGAAGAGAAGTTGGAATGTATGAACACCTTACGAGTATACTACATTATTTGATCAATGCTCATTTTGGAATATGTTTTCATCATTACTTCCATGCTGGTCTGGGAGCAAGGAAAAACACAGAATGTACCAGTTACTTCTCGTCCCGCGCAGATGGTAGAAGCCCATCGAGGGAATGGGCGAAATTCTTAGGAATCATGTTATAGGCGATGCGGCCAGCAACCCATCACTATTTTGATTCCCCTTTCCCCCTATACTTAGTCAGTGACTTAACACTTCACTACATAGTATAAAACAAAGTCGCTTTCTCTGTCCCTATGTCCCTATGTATGCTTATATCTTCAAAACTACACAACGGATTTTGATGCAGTTTTTTTAGTAGATAGAGTGATTCAAGAGGAAGGTTTTTATGTATAATTCTACGCAGACGAAGTCGCGGGCAGAAGCTAGTTATGAATAAATTAAACAGAATAAATTATGTTCTGTATTTCACTTAACTTCAAAGATGTTTAACTTCGCAAAGGGCTGTACAAGTACATGTTGTTAATGTGCCTTTTAACTCGCCGTTAGAAGCTTTGTGAGGTGCTTTTCGTAACGTGTGTAATTGGGTGAAGGCTTTGTAATGAATATCAATTAAGCATGCTCTAATCAATATGTTCATTTACCTACAAGTATATTGTAAACTGGAAATTTAAAAACTCCCATACGCAACTAAGCCTTACATTATTTTGGAATAGAGTTGATAATCTCCAAACTGCTGGACCAAATTTAACCAAATATAGCTAAGAACCACCACAATTAAACTGGCTTTTGTATAAAAAAAACCGCATATAAATCGGTCCATCAGCTTGAGAGCTACGATTCCACAGACAGACACACACAGACTAATGCCAAACTTATAACATCCCTCTTTTTGCATTGTGGGTTAAAAACAGAGATCGGACAGATTTGCGTCATCGTTCGCAATAAAGTGGACATGACTCAAAAATTAATCAAATAATTAATCATTTAATTAATTTCTCGAAATAAAATTTGAACTCCCGGAGATAACAATTTACACATGCATAAAATTATTAGCAAAATGTTAATTAAAGTGGCAGTTGTCGTTCTCGTAAATATTTTTATATAATAAAGAAATCACGATCCTGCTAGATATGATTATTATTTCTGACAAAAAGTTTTCTAGTTCTATAGGTATAAAACCTCCGTGGATATACTTATTCTTAATATATGTATTTTGACATATTTGATTAATTTTGGAGGCATGTCCACATTATTGCGAGCAATGACGCAAATTTGTCCGATCTCTGGTTAAAAACAAAGAGGTTTTAAATTTATTGTATCTCACGAAAACCACGTCTACCGCAAATCCAATTCAACTAGGTGCAATCCGGACAAGCATTATGACCTCAAGTCTCTTTAAGCACTCGCGATGTCAAGCCGAGAGGCGTTTTTACAGAGAATACGCCCGGGAATTCAAGAGCGCGCTTGCTCTTTGCCGTTCTGAAAAACTCCTTTGCTACGCCTTTTAGAATTTTTAACGAAACACAACTTGAGTAATGATGTCAGTTTGAAATCACTGTCTGTAAATCCGTCTACGTCTATATACAAGCCAAATAAAAACTTAAGATGGAGACCTTTAAACGGGGGAGTGAGGCCGGTTTTACTACGCCTTAGCGTGTGCGTACACATGCACGCACACAAGCGTGACCACGCTCTAACAAATTGTTTGGGACACGCACACGCGCACATGGCAAGGCGTAGATTAAACTTACCTCACTTTGCCGTCCGCAGAACTCCATCTTGAGTTTTTATTACACCTGAGCAAGCAGCTTGTATTACCTAACTACCTAGAAACTTAGCGCATTGCTTTATACCTATTTGTTCTTTCGTTCAATCAGCGGAATAGAATGTAATATTTTCTTCCAGTATAGCACGTTTTTAATAAAAAAAACATTGATCAAGATCATAGAGTAGATATATTTTAGCTTAATCTGCTTTCTCGCATAAAATTCATGAATTGCCGGAGATTTGTATGCTCATTGTAAATGCACCAAAGTTCGCTGTCACTGAATTTGCATTTATTAACTCCAAAACAAAAGAGGTTATAGCATGCAACTGGACAGTTTTAAGCTGGAACAGTCCCTAAAGATAAATTATTTAAAGGTATCTACAATTCACAAACTTAATTCATTCTACCAACAGTTAAGCCCAGCTTAACAAGAAATGGTAAAAAAATATGATAAGGATAAAATCCCTGGCAGACCTCATCAAGGCTTCCCTATAAATAACTTATACGGAAATCTTTGATAGAATAACAAGCAAATCCTCCCACACTTCTTGTACGGAAACGGAGGCGTCTTATCCGCAGATAATTCTGAAAAGTAATCATTTATTTCACGCAATTTCAAACAAAACACAATCGCTCCGTTCATTCGACTTTTTTACCGCGTGCCATTCGAAGTTCGAATTCAAATTGCCGCTCCATTTGTGTCAAAAAGTGCAACAAAACACTTGAAAGTGTAAAAACGGTTAGCGTGCGCGTGGTGACGTAATAAAACTCGGTTTGTTCGGTGTCAGGCAATCGTGCCCATCGCTTGTGGAGTCACGCAAATTTAGTGACATTTATGTTAAACTTTTGTAACGTCGGCAAAACAAACCAAAGTATATTATTTTCAAGATATTACGACAATAATAAGCCATATAGTATTCATTATGCAATAAATATTTCCTACTAGCTGTCTGGCTGAATATTTGTAGTGGAGCACCTTAATCCAGCCTTGTCGCCAAATCCTTTCTTAACAAACGCCTACGTCATAATAACTACTTGCGTGTCAAATTCCAGCGCAATCCAATCTGTGGTTTGAGCTATACGTTGATCGATCATTCGGTCATGTTTTCCTTTTTAAACTTCGTACAGCCTCTCAGTTGGAGGCTTAGCTATAGCATAGCTTAAACACAAATAATGTAGGTCTATTACAGAATAACTGCTGCTCTCAGACACGCTAATTTACCTTTAATACTAACATGAACTATTAATATTTCTACTGCAGAGCCTTGTGTATTGAAACGAGGATTCGACTCGACACTAGATTTGAAAATTTATGCGAGAAAATAAATATAATTTATCGTCATGAAATTGGTTTATACGTTCAAATACTTTGTATGGGCAGTCCACAAATACTTTGTTGCCGTTTCTTTCCGCTAGTAGCGCAGCTAAGTTTTTCATAGTAGATAATTGAGACGTTTACCCGAACGCGTCTGAGCCGTTAACTTATCAAAAAACTTACACTAGACCGTCTGACATTTGGTGCCGCTGGTCCGTAAATAGCGGTATTATTTTTATTATGTACCTTAGTTACATAATAGATATCCAAGTGCTAAATAACTTTGTGCGCTGACGGTACATTTATTTAGATTTAAAGAGCTATAAAAAGGTAAAGGTCAGGAAGTCAGGCTTGTATAAACCGTAAATAACAAGATTGAAGGGTTTTTTAGTAAGTTAGGTGATTTTTGGGTGATGTTTAAGAATGCGTGCTTTTTGGTAATAGAGATTCGCCAAAAACGTAAGCTTACCTATATAGAAATTTATTTTAGTCTTACTAATAGGCTTGGTTTGTAACCGTTACATTTATCTAAACAAACATTATTTACCTTTTTTAATTATTTTATTTTATGATTAGTTCTAGTTTGGTCTTTAATTTAATCATAGTTAAATTTGATTTTAATTTTCATTAAAATCAAAAAGACGTTACAAAATCGAAAAATTGATATACCTTCTGCGTTCTGTGTTCTGCGGTGGGTCAGGAATCAAGGGGTTCGATCATATCATGTCCCTCATAAATATGTATGAAGACTGGACCTAATTTGACGTTACATTGCATTGACAAGAAAAATCATTTGACGTTTACTGCGAGAACCTTCTGCGGTGGGTCAGGAATCAAGGGGTTTGATTGTACAATATTTTTGAAATATACTCAATGGCAAAAAATGTAGCTCTCACATGTATGCAACACAGGTAATTTTGTATGAAGACTGCACCTAATTTTGTGCCGTTGAGTATACTGTAGGAACTTGAGTTTGTATATGCAAAAGTTTGTACATACAGACCAACTCGCTGGCAGGTAAATAATATTAACAATTTGGTTTTAGAATTTAAGATGAATCGGAAGAAAAAAGTGCTTCTTTGTGACATTACCTGTACAGCTGCCGCCGAAGGCAATGCTGCTGTAACTTAGAATATTAAAAGATAAAAAGTTTAAAATAAAATACGGTTATGAACCCATATGGTATTTCATTGATTAGATGAAAGTTTGGCTCAGAGCGCCAAGATTCCGTACTGGCTACATCTCCCAGAGTCGTACAATACGTAATAGTTTTTATCTGGTTATCAAATCGGGGAAGGTCGCTCTTAGGCTGGATGTTAAATCATTAATTAACCAAATAAACAAAATCTTAATCTGTAATGGCATTTGTGTTTTGGCTTTGCCTTTATCCATTTACTGGCTCGACAGTGTCAGTGAAATTCGAGCTAGGTCTTAAAATGTTTACTCGAGTCCGTGTCAATTTCGTTTCTGCAAAATGAATTGCCTTTTAAGGTTCATATTTCAATTAGACTTCGCCATACCAGCCAGCTAAAAAATTTGTATCTAAAATAAAATTTTTAGGTTAGCTTATTTTGTTACTCCGTGTTATCAACTGTTTGTGTTCCAAATCCCACCTTCTGCAATAAAATAATAAAAAATAACTATTGAGAATAAAATAAAACATAGCCAAAAACTAACATTTTGTTAGGCATTATATGAAATTTTCAGATTCTCTGATCCTCTCCCTGTTCTTCAACAAGCAAACCTGCCAGTATCTTTTTTAATAAATCAACCCGCATGAAAACAATAACAAAACGAACTTTTTCTCGCCTGCCAGCTACACGTGAAAAGGTTTCCAGCAGCAAAACATGAAAAAAAAATTAGGTCTCAGCAGGATCTATTTTTAAATCGCATTAACAACAGTTAGAGGCGTTTCTAGGTTGACATGGATTTATGGTTCGTTTTATTTTTTGCGAGACCTTTTTATGAATGAGACGCGTTCAAGGTTAGCTATTGTCTGGCCCGGGCTGAAAATAAAAGTATCTAATTATTGAAAAGGATCTAACAAGCAGAAATAATTAGAAATGAGTTTTTTATTGTACCTATTGTGTTCATGAACAAAATAAATAATCAATAATAGGGTATAGATGTAGGTAGATACTTACATATAAAAGTAGGTATCCTTGTTTAGAACTTGCGCCTTCTTTCACAAACTCTATTTGAAACTGCAATTTATTTAATTCCTTCTCATTAGAGAAGTGAAAACAGTCATTAACGGAACACAGCATTTGTAAACAGGAATGTTCTATTCAGAGTGTAGCTGGCCAGTAATGAATCGCGTTCTACCAACCGTGAGGAAAAACTTTGCTTGTTGCCAACTTCACGAAATCGTTGATGACGTACGGCGTCCTTTAAATTTAGAACGCAAAAATAAGAAACCTTTAAAGTTGGATGTAGCAAACATAGCTATGGTTGCCTTGGTGAAAAGTTATTTCGAGTGTTTTCTTCTCTTATTCAGGAGTTCAGGAGTTATTAATAAAATTGCTACAGACGTCACATGTTTCAAGTTAAGTAAATTAATATTGCTCTACGACCCTTGTAATGTCTTGCTAACTGTTTTTCGTTTCAGGGCATTAGTAAAATTACATGCCTGGCAGCGAGTGGTTATATCCATAACAGGTTGTTAATGGCAATTAATACGTTAGGTGTGGTCATTAGGTTTTTCTCGCTTTAAAGAATATATATTTTATCTAATTTAGTAAGAATACATACATACATACATACATACACAGATCACGTCTTTATCCCTTACGGGGTAGACAGAACCTAAGGTAACAGGTACCTACAGGCCACATTTAGCAAGATTGTGGGCGTATAGGTGGAAAATGGAATCAAAATAGTGATCGGTTGCTAGCCTCATCGCCTAAAACATGATTCCTATGATTTTCGCCCATTCCCTCGATGGGCTTTTACCATCTGCGCGGGTAGACAAGCAACTGGTGCATTCTATGTTTTTTCCTAGCTCCCAGACCAGTATGGAAGGATTTAGTAAGAACCTCTTTAAAAAAATCTAATACTTTGCCCGTCTAAAATAAAGACTACTTCTCACAGAATATTTAAACCAGTCAAGTGTAAGACAGCCTTTATAAATCACTAGCACGTCTTTTTCTTTTTAAAGATTAAAGGGTAAATCGAGCTGAAATTCTACACAGCCAGTAACTCCAGGTTAACGAGCCACTTTTCAACGCTTGAATAAAGAATTCACGAATAACACGTAACAAGTTGGTTTGTTTGCGTTTTTTAACTAAGTAAATTAGAAAGAATGTGTTGAAACTGACACACTTAGGCCTGTATCACCACTCTCTGTAAAGTTCCTGATATCTTAAGTGTAAGTTATCTATGATTCTCTCTCTATTTCTTACTACAAAACAGACCGAAATCATTGTTATATTGTTTGTGAAAAGTTTCCATAGTCTGTGGTTCGGTTTCTTGAGCCGGACGATAGAGTCCTCGAAACACTATACGTATCATGCTCAATTGAGTAGGTTAAATCGGAAAAAAACACAAATCACTTACGACAGTGAACAAAAAATATTTACCTTGCTACTCCGCTATCGTGCAAGCCTGTGCAAAACATAATATATGTTTCCACAACTACCACTTAAAACACATATTTGTAAATCCCACATAATTAAAATATTACCCACAACACAAAACACTGGCGCGTTTCGACCCCTCTATATTTTATACACATACGGGATCATTCTCAAAGTTTCACACTTAAGTCCGTTTCACATTAACGCTCACTTGCTTCTATACCAAAAATATGACAGAATGAGACCATCACATTTTTGGTTGTGTACCTGTTTTGCATTAGTTATGATGGCTGTTTTTAAGGCGCTTACAAGATTTCGAGATTAAGATACATTCACATCTTTAAGTCATTTAAACGCGTTGACAATAAATGCGCTAAGCTAGTTCCTATTTCTCGTACCGCCAACTGCGATGTTTGACGATCGATGGCACTGCAGTGGCCGCTAGACCGGCGGGCGCTTGGCAACCGCTCACACGCAATACGGCATGTACGTGAGCGTGTCACGTGTGAATGTGTGCGTTTTGACGATTTTTTTTTAAATTTAGGCAACGGTTTGCCGTACTCAATGCTTTCGAGATTTTAATAAATTTTATGTGCATTTTTTAAAACTGCGTTGATTATTCTTCTTTGCTTCCTTCAAGGGCATTGGATTATTTTTTTGTAAATTTCCAGGTCCTGAAATAAAGTATTTATTATTTGCTTAGAAGGCTCGTGTCTTTTAATTTTGGCAGTGTTTTCCTTTCCAGATATGTATTTAAATAAATCATATTACTAAAGAATTATGTAAAAAAATAGTAAAAGTATTTTCCAGTTGTTTTATCCGTCGACTATACTTGTATTACCATTACCATCCAATATCCAAATGTAGGTATCACAAATTCGAAAAACGAAAAAGTCGCAGCATAGATACTTCTAGCATTTTGCAATGCTAGATTTTGCAATGATAAAATAGAAGCTTAAAATAATACGTCAATTTTAAAAATACCTTTGTGTATCTTATCTTCCCTTAACTGACTTGATATTGCTCGGTAATTTGCCGCTACGACTCCTATTTCATTATTCGTAGCATGTCTACGAGGTCTACGAGTCCGTAGCGTTGTAGAGGCGCGTAGCACTTGCCGTTTTCTCTCATTGGCGTCATTGCATTTGCAATTTGTATGATCAGTCGAAACCCAAGGAAATTTCGCGAACCAGTAGGGTTACCGTTTCAGTATTGTATTTTTTCTGAAATTATATAATACTAGCAGTTGCCCGCAACTTCGTCTGCGTAGAATTCGTTTATCGCTATCCCGCGGGAATCACGCAATTTTCCGGGATAAAAAGTAGCCTATGTGTTATTCCAGACTATAATCTATCTATGTTCCAAATTTCATCCAGATCGGCCCAGTACTTTTTGAGCCTATTCATTACAAACATACAAACATACAAAAATAGGTACAAATCTTTCCTCTTTATAATATTAGTATAGATAGATTTAGGTAACTATATTATTCAGACATTTAGTTATTTTTCAAACAGATTTTCCTTAGTATTCTGATTGTTTTGAAATTTAGATTTATCTTATTTACATTTGTATTTGATGCAAGTTTCTGTTTTTCATCATATATAATTTTCATGTATGTTTAAAAGTGTTATTCACTAATCAACTGTGACTGTACTTAACCAATAATGACAAAACACGCATCCATTACAATCCTTATTACAAATCCACGATATTTCCATAAATGCCCACTAGCATGGAAACCACGAATCTATTCAGTTTATGTTTCCCTTTGGCTATGAAATTTATGAATACACAACCATTTCCTATATTGATTTGTACATTTGTATGCCATACAAGGGTCGGCATTATGCAGGTGAGGTTTTGATGTTCCAACCACCACAACTGTTACATAAAAAAGGAAACAAAATGAATTAATTTAAGCAAAGTATTGAAAAGTGCTACTCTATCCATATGTTACTTATAATTATAACTAATTTCTCGAATGTCGATTTTCCTGGGACGTCTATTTCCTCGTATGTTCGTTTTACTAGAATCTCCATTTCCTCAAATTTTCGAATCGAAAAAGATCAATTTTTACAAGCTTTTACTTGACATAGTGGTCAGTGGCGTAACTATAGGGTGGCAGGGGTGGCAAAATGCCAGGGCCCCCTAGCTCTACGGGGCCCCGGACTGGCTTGGTTTAGAGCACAGAAGGGACGGTGATGCACTTCTTTATATTGAGGAAGGAGCCTCATCTGAAGAAGTTGCCACGGGCCCCAGACGTTATAGTTACGCCACTGAAAGTGGTATTTGTTGTGGTTCAAAACTTACAAGTTCAATTTGACCCACTTATTGATCAATTGACTATAATTTGGTATAAGTATGTAAGCTGGATAACAATGCAATCAGTCAGCAAAAAAGCTGGTATTCAAAATATATTTTGAAACAAAAACTGCTTCTATTTCGATAGAGTTGATATTAATACCTGTGTGCTTAGTGTAAGTTTTCGGTCACAAAATACGTCTCGGACGCGTTTACCTTAAAATGTCAAATACTATAAGAACAGTTTGTTGCCGTTTCGATCCGCAAATGGCGCTGCCAATTATTCCATAGTAAGTGAGACGTTTACCTGAACGCGTTCGAGACGTTTTTATATTCGAAAACTTATACTTATCCATCACACTTTACAGTCTAAGCTTATGTTAGCTTTACACTGATTTGTCATTATCTGTCAGCTGTCACTTTAAATTTTGCTTTTGATTTTGAGCTGGATAAATGTAAGGGTAATAATACTGTGTTTGAGCTTTAGAATTCCTTTTAAATAACATGAAGCTTTGTTTACATAACCTTTCATGTAACTAAAACACGGGTGTCAATTAAAGCGATGATTAGAGATCAGGTTTTATTTACCCGAGCGCGAGCGAGACAGCGCGATTCACTTTCGTATGTGTCAATAGAGAGCAAACTTGTTTACAATTATTGGCCTGTAAAGTATTGATTTGATTAAAATCTACCAAGAAGAAGAACCAATAATTACTTTTTCCTTTCATTCATTCGCTACAAAATTAACGAGATTTGAATTCTAGAACAAGAATTTGAAAATATTTTAGAAAAATATTTTTTATACTACCTAGGAGGTATGTGTTTGAACACAGTAGGTATTTAGTCAGTTTAGTTCTCTAACTAACGTTACGTAGGTATAGTTCACTGAAAGATTTTACAAATTGAAATAAAGTTCGGCGCAAATTATCAAGTTTCCATCTTGAAGGTTTTACACGAGCGACGGTTAAGGTCAGGCAATTCATTAACTGAATTCACAAGTTTTGCTTAATATTAATATTTCATTTATGACCTTGTGTGTGGGTCATCAACCCGAAATTATTTAAAAGTTTACTCCTTCTAGATTTATTGTACAGAAAAATCAAGAAAGCTAATTAATCACAATGAATTACATTGCAAGTGAACTTAACTTTTAACTATCGCGAAAACAGTCAAATACTTTAATTGGTGAAGTAGCCAACCAAGATAGTATCTAAGTAATACTAGACGTCACGTTGGAGTCATTAGTTAGTGATTTTGTTTTTTAAATATCTAAACGACACTGAAAATTAGAACACAGAAAAATAGAACCCGGATCCTCGTCATTCCGTGCCGCGTGCTATACCCCTACACCACCCATAGCAGGTGGGTAATTTTGTCACAAAGCCGTAAATGACAAACATTGCGTTATTTATGGAAAATGGTAGGATTTATATGTACATAATGTGCCCAAGCATTGGCGGCTCTAAGATCCGCCAGAAGTAATAAGTAAATCTACTTAAAATTCTAAATGGCAGTGAAAATGAGAACACATAGAAAAATCCGATAAGTAAAGCTATGGCCGGCAATCGAACCCGGATCCTCGTCATTCCGTGACGCGTGCTATACCCCTACACCACCCATAGCAGGTGGGTAGTCTTCGAATTTTTCTACCTGTTACTAGCTTTCACGTGACCTTTGTTACTATGCGAATTTTGTCGCTAAGCGTCATCTGTTTGAATGTGTCTGTACGACACAATTACAAACTCCCGTGGAACATCTACTGCTCATCAACGACAGTAAAATGTTCCGTTGAACTTAAGTGTTTAAATGGCTCTTAATGTTCATTGTGTTTATATTGTAACTAGCTTCTGCCCGCGACTTCGTCTGCATAGAATTATACATAAAAACCTTCCTCTTGAATCACTCTATCTATTAAAAAAAACCGCATCAAAATCTGTTGTGTATTTTTGAAGATATAAGCATACATAGGGACAAAGGGACAGAGAAAGCGACTTTATTTTATACTATGTACTGATGATGTACTTACTTTAGTAACAAATTAGTGTCATAATACCTATAGTAAAGCTGTCGGCCTATACTTGTCAAGTGACCACGCCCGGGTCAATCTCCGTCTACAATTATTCATCAATCCCTTCGCTAACGCCACTTTGTCACGCAATTGATTCGTTGACTATGATACAGGGGGCTATTCCGAAGTTCGAAATTCGAAGTTTATCATGCTGTCTCTCGCACTCCCTATCCTGACTATTAGTGTGAATGGAACAACACGAAACAAATTTCGATTGTTTTACTTCGAAGGCCTGAAGGTTTTACGTTTGATTACCGTTAATAATACCGTTTAATATGATATGAGTTCTGTTAATCAAATATTTATTGTTCGTTAGTGGATAGCATCGTTCCTTTGTTATAAGCTTGTCATTACTCAGAGAAGTCATTTAGTTTTTTTTTTAATAATTGGAAATTTTCTATTTTCTTTATGGAGTAGGAGTTGTTGCTTGTTTCAAGGGTTATCTTTAATTTAAATCTTTTTTTTTAATTTGAAATGACACCAATTTTTGGGACACCTTGTCCAATGGCATCAAAGCAAGTACATAATTCTTCTTTGTGATCTCAATCTGCATCTCAATTTGCAAAGAATCTCAGTCGACCGTACAAATGACAGCAAACAAAAGCTTACCTATGTAGAGAAAAAAAAAAGATTAAATTACGTAAGTCAAATCGCGACCAACGGGCAAGGTAACTGGATGGCTGGAAACATTTCTATGTTGTACTGTTATTCCGATTCGCTGGGAAACTAACGGTCAGCCAAATAATTATTTTATTTCGTCAATTTGGCTGCATGGCAACGGTTGAAGTCGATGTGATTTTAATGACATTTGTAGGGTGTATCTATAGAGCTGGGAATTGATCATGCTTGCAAACCATCTTATTGTGTAATTTAAACAACATTTGCATGGGTTTTCGCTTCCAGGCATAGCAATGCCAAGTATCAAAGATACTTTTCTTTTTTACAGATCGCCAAACCAAAGGCAAAATCTCGATATCAAACGTCTAGAGCTGGCATCAGCGCGTGGAGATATGAAATTAATAGGTAATTTTTACTTTTTTTACAATAATAGTGCTGGGCTTAACTTCCTGCTTCGTGTCACGCATAGGTCTTGATTTTGTTGTTGCCAAGTGGACTTGGCACGCGATATGGAGTGTTTATTTTTATTGCTTTTAAAACTGAATTTATTTTCTGTGAGCGCTGAGTTTAGGATCGATTTTGCCTGCCACTTGAATGCTTTTGCTTTCGAAAAAATCCGGATAAGCAGGGACGTGGAGTTATGGTGATTTGTAAAGGCAAAGACTTGGCGTTGGAAATATCGTGCACCTGAACTACTTGGCGGTGAGAAAAATAGAGGGTTGACAAACAATACCACGGATACTTCCGGACTTGCATTGCTGCCGGTACATGTGTATAAAAAAATACAAAAACATTGAACCGAGGGGCAGGGTAACCCGGGGGGAGGTATTCCAGAAAGCGAGGTGTATATATTACCCTCAGTGACACAACACGATTCATAATGGAACACCACTAATCAGTACAGACAAATAAGAAATTAAAAAGGGCAACGTAGTGTGGGTCTGAAAGGACGGTTATCGCTTAAAAGCTTTACTTATTTTTGAAGGTGCAATTCTTGCGTTAACTATATTGTAATTGGTTTCTGTGAGACTGCAATCTGGGGCCGGATTTTTGAATGCACATATGAGGAAATACCATTCGAAAGTGGTGAAAGATAGTGCTAAATTTTATTTTTTAACAAAACAACGTAAGTAAAGTCTGTATTTCTTTTATTTCTTATTTTTAATGGAAATAAACGTTATCTTATTAAGATCTTATCTTATCTAAATTTTAAATAAGAGTTGATGAAACAAAATACGACTCTAATTAATCAAGTCAACAATAGAAAATGTGATTTGAGCTGTACTTTTCTAGAAATACAGAGACTTTCGAGTGGTATGATTTCAAAAATCGGGCCCCTGAACGAAATTTCATTCATATATCCGTTTATAAACTTTGGAATTTACCTATATCTATCTGATCTCACAAATTTGGGCTAATCATATTCACGGGCGAACCACGTACAAAATTTATAACCTTGCCGGTCTAACTTATTTGGCACATTCACATACCATTGCATATAATATCCAGCTTAATGTGACAAGGTACGTGGCCGTGAAAGGCGCATTCATTAGCAAATCGATATGATTGCACTACTACTGCTTCGATATGTTCGTTGTGTTGATTCAATAAACGCTACACGAGACGAAAGGTCGGATATACTTGATATGACACGTTGAATACGATCTTGTGCATCTCGTTCAAAGTTGGATTTTGTTTGAATGATGGCTTACGTGTAAAAGTATGCTACTTGTCAGTTCTTACATTCCAGCTGATGATGGTGATGAAAAGGAAACTGCTTTAAATTCTTAAGTTAGCTCATTTTACTAAGAAAACGTTCACAACGCGCAGAGCCACTGTGTGCCTGGATTTTTAAACACGTCAATCGAAATGAATAGATTTTTGAAATGGGGCAGTACTTTTTTCAGATCCATAAGTCAAAGACGGTCAGTTTTGCTACCTTCAGCCCATGGATCCGCTAGGAGCTTATAGCTTTTATGATGGTTGATCGGTTATCGGATTACCATTACCATTAGGTCATATCATTCCTCAGTTCCATACGTCACACTGCTAGATCTAACAGCCTATATAAGTCACTGTTGGCCATAGAACTCCTCCATCTCAGAACTCCATATCAGAAGACACCGTTTAGGCTGTATTTTCCACTTACACACACCAAGAGAACTGCTTTGCAAATACGCCGTTGTTTCACGCAATTTCTGAAAAACTAAGTGTGAAATCGGATCCGAGCCCCCAATCCTCTGCTTGAAAGGCCGTAGGTCAAACGTAGGGCTGGGCTACCAAGGCTTTTATTATTGTTATTGGAAGTAGCCGAGGATCGTGCACAATGGCGTGTATAGTTGGAGAAAATACTGTCCAGCAGTGGACTGGGATGATTGAAAGTACTGTACATTATAATTTTGTAGAATAGTAACCCTGGCATTAGCTATATTTCGTGTGGCCTAAAGTAGCTGGTTTTCAGCTCTTGTTACTTGTTCGCCGGATGTCGTACGTCGGAAGTACGCAAACGCCAAAGTTAGTTCTTAATATAGTGGCGTGTTTCGTTTTAGGCAAGAATTTAGGCTTAAGGAAAAAAGTACCTATAGGGGAAAAACTTAAGTAAATGGCGTGGTATTGGTATGTAGTAGTGTACAGAACTGATAATAATACGGGCCTTTACTCATTTTTCTAATTTAAAAACGTGAATGTGTCTATTCGCACACATTACTCACACATACAATATGTCATTTACTTGACGACCGGATAGCCTAGTGGTTAGTGACCCTGACTATAAAGCTAGAGGTCCTGGGTTCGAATCCCGGTAGGGGCAGACAGTTGTATGATGAATACGAATGCTTGTGCCCGAGTCATGGATGTTGTATGTATTTAAGTATGTATTTATCTACATTATATAAGTATGTTTATCCTTCGCCTAGTACCCATAGTACAAGCTTCATTGCTTAGTTTGGGGCTGGGTCAATTGGTGTAATTTGTCCCAAGATATTTATTTATTTATTTATTTAAGTTTTTCACCTATACGCGTCGAATTTTTTTTTCGTTGGTTAAAAAGAAAGGAAGACAAAGGTTGTTTATTTTTCATTGTATCTACAATCACAATCACACTGTGTTAGTGACCACGAATATCAATCTTTGCGTTGTCACTGTACATACATACATACATACCGCCACGCCTCTTTCCCATAGGGGTAGGCAGAGACCACTTTGTTCCACTTGCTACGATCCTGACATATTTCTTTCTTTCAAACCAACTAAGCATACTTTTTTCTATCCTAGTCACTATATCCTCTTTTACACCAGCACGTGTCACACTGTAATATTTCAATAATTCACCGCTGTGAGTGCGACACTTATTTAGATAGTCACGAAAACAAGCCAACCTAATTAAGACTTTACTAGCGAAGTTTAGCAATCTTACAAAATGAACGGCTAACTCACGCTAACGTTCCGACAAACACTTTAGAATCAATTCCAAATCTAACTCCATGTGGAAAGATATTTATACTGCTAATCTACGAGCTTTCCAGTAAAAGCTTCTTGGAAGGATTAAGGAACCTTAACGAACGAAAAGCTAATATTTGTTTTGTTTTATTTCTTTACCGAAATAAGTGTTCCATTCGTTGTCCGTGGGGTCCTAACGCCTTTAGCCTCTTCAAACATACTTCGAAGAGGCTGATAAGCTACGGGTGACCGCAGAGCTGGCAGCTTCCTTGGACAGCGCATCAGTATCGCTGTCCAAAGAAGAAATGCTGCCTTCCTTCTTTAATTAGTTTTAGTTCAATTTTTCTTGCTTTAAGAACTTTACGTTTAATGTTGTTCTCGCCTTCTTTTGTCTTTAAATTCATACACTTTCTGCTGCAAATATGAGTATTGACAATAGATTTGTTTCAAAACCCAATTACTAGATGCTTTGTAGCCCGGTTTTGTTTTTGTTAATTACATGACCCGCGATATTAAAAAACCGAACTACCCGGCTATAGGTCCGACACCTGGCAACCCTGAAAAGTCAGCCGCAACGTTGTATCGCTTTAATTAAAATTGTGTAACGCTGAAGCTCTAAAGGATTAAAATATAATCATGATATTTAAATTTTACTGGCTATATCGTGTTAAAACTAATTTAGTAGCCAGAGGGAATACATTACCCGTATCTGGCTAATTATTGCTTGTTACCGTCAGTGTATTCGATGCATGCTCTAGGTCAAGGTTGCAGTTTGCCGCATGCAAACGCAATGCACTGCTAGCTCGTGTACGCTTAGCTACAGTGTCGTCACGCTTGCATGCAGTTTAAACGTGCGGCTACAACGCTTCATGCACGTGAAGCTTTTGGCACATGCAAGGTCATACGACCTTTTAGCACACTAGTTTTATAAATTATTTCGAAGCTCTTAGCTAACGAAACTCATAAAATAAATTGACAATTGGGGATCAGGAAAGGTCCCGAAACCTAAGGAGGTTCGCGAGGTCCCAGCGCGCATGTTTATCAAAGAAATCTCTGAGAGGCTGATCGACTGCAACAGAGACCAAAGAGCTGGCAGCACAGCGAATTAGTATGGCAACACAACGAATTAGTATGGCAACACAGCGGGGAAATGCTGCCAGCATCTTTGGCTCAATGCCGCGGGGAGTACGTTTTTAGATTTATTTTAGTTTTAGTTCAATTACTTTATCTTTTAATACATTTGTATTTTTATTAAACTTCTTCAGTCGGTGACGCTCAATCGGGTATACTCGTTTCACACTCGGCTTCATTCGCCAACAAGCATTGTCAAGTATACTAGCGGGATAGAAGCGGGACACTATCGGCGCTCTATGACGCACATGGCATCTGCAGTAGGCCTACTCCAAAATCGACGTTCACTTCATGACTTTCCTTTCACACTTATAAGAGGAGAGTGAGAGAGACCGTATAATACGGACTTCGAATTTCAGGGTAGCCCCCTTACACGTGGGGACATTAGTAATGGCCATCTTTATGGACTCGTTAGGACGGCATTCGCAGTCGTCATTACGTTCCAATTATGTAAATTGAAATGATTACTGCTAGTCCTATAACTGGGTAACAAGAATATGCGGTAGCAGTAAGTGAGTTTTAAAGGGGAGGGGGTTATAACGCATATAATTCTGGTTAATAGTTATTACATACATCCCGTCACGCCTCTATCCCACAGAAGTACGCTGAGACTACTTTGTTGTACTTGCTATGATTCTGACATACCTCTTTTGCTTCATCCACGTTCATCAATCTCTTCATACATGCTTGTCGGTTTCGGTAGGTACTTGGCCTGACCTTTTTCCAAAACTTCTCCAATTTGGTCACGGAAAGTCCGTCTAGGCCTTCTTACTTGACGCGATCTTGCCTTCAGTACCGCTCTGCTTTCAGAGTTGTACATGAGGGTGTGAGAACTGACGTGTCTGCCGTCGGAGCAGTAAGGGACGCGATTGTGGAGTGGCGTGGCTTCCGCCACTGTCGGTCGACACGTAACCCCGGCCCGTAGGCGCCGGGAACGTGGGCCGCTGTCTTATTAAAGACGGGGGCCACGAAGAGACAACTTCTATAAAAACTCCAAGCGGCACCAGTAGGGGAGGGTGGGAAAGCTCAAACCTGCATTGCACAGGTGCCGCGAAGAGGAAACCCCAACCCGAGTGGTCGTGGGGCGTCGTGATGACACCAAGTGCTCCCGTAACGCCCCACATGACCGAATTGGGAATCCGTTTGGATTTTAGTGGGTATGCTTGCCGTCGCGGGAGAGCCCTACATACCCACGGTAACCCCGTACCGGACGGATGCGTAAGGCGCATTTTCCACACCATAAAAAGGCCTTACTTACTGTCAGTCGCATAAAAGGCATACATGCGTAGAATTAATGCAATTCCGCAACATAGATACAAGTAGTACAAGTAGTCAGCAAAAAACTCTGTATGGAGTGGACGATGTTTTTTTCAACAAAACTTTATAAATTGTATTTAAAAATATAATGTTACCTCTGTAATAATTTAGATACCGACTGTTAAAATTACGACAAACTTTTTTTTTTGATTGAGTGATTTATGAATCGGTGCGAGTCGGGTTACCTCCGCCTATGGTCAAGAGCTGCGGTTCGTTTTTGGATCCGTCCGAGGGAAGAGCAGTGCTTGGTCAAGTGCACCCTGGGCATCGGTTAATGATTTCCTGGCAGATTCTGAGGGATATCGTTATCCGTTGTCTAAGAGCCCGACTGGGGGGGAGGGGTTTTTTGACCGTGTTCTACCGTACAACGTTGCCGACATTTTTGTCACAAGCTTTTTGAATAATGTATTTATTACTTTGATATTGGCGAAATCATCGTATCGTTCGATGGGGCCGTATTAAAAAAAAAGAAGAATAAGATTTATGAATACTTTTGTTTCAGAGATGGAAATCGTGCCTGAAGGGAAACACTTTCGATTGGTAACGGAAGACGAGCTCCCTGCGGTGGCCGATGTTTTAGTGCAGTATATGCCTGAATCTCTCAAGGTAAGTTTCAAAGTCGTTCTTTGGTATGGGTGTGCAGTACCCAGCCATAAAGATTGCACTTCGGTCTTTGGAAAGAGACAATCGGTAAGTTAGAGCGAGATAATGCTCTACGAAACCGAAATGAGCCGAGAAGACCGATGTGCAAACTTTATGGCCGGCTACTGCAAAGGACGGACTATAAAAGCTATCTAAGGAATACGATTGTGAATGATGGTATTTTATGCGAAATACTCGCGCGTAGTTCCTCTCTGGTAGAACACTTGGTACAGTGCACCCTAGGCAAGAACGGTTATCTAATATATGTATTCAAAGTCTTTCAGAATGTTTCTAGAATATTCTAGCAGGTGGTTGGGTTACTTTAACATATCACCCCTTCAAGGTTTTTCACAAAAATAAATTGATTCCTTTAGTCCTGTCTTTGGCGCGGTTCACTTTGAACATCGAGCAATTGTATGCGAACCTCTAGACGGAACTTATTTTTTTTTTGTTTTGACTAATAGAGACTTTATACATCTCTACTATAGATTAATATAATTTAAGGCTCGGGGACCTTCTACATCCCTTTTATAAATGTATTTAATTTAAGTAGAATTTAAGTATTCTTACTGTATTTTATTTTGAAAAATTTTCTGCCAAGTTTCTTGCGGCGCATTCTTCTTGGCAATGATGGTCTTTCCGAATGCGCTGGTAGTTTCAAAAAGACATGTAAAAAAGCCCTTGGCGGCCAATTTGCAAAAATAAATTATCATTTTCATTTTCACTGAACTACCTAATCACCTGATGACATTTTCTAGGATAGTCTAAAGACACTGAAGCTGTTTTCAGGGACAAAAGACCGTTCATGAATCATACGATTCGGACCTTTGTATACCTATTCGACTTGATTTATCTAGGTCTTGCTTAATTGTCTAGACAACGTGGGTTGACCATTTTGTCGTTCAGGCTGAGCTCGGGAATTCGCTATCGATTATCTGTGACCTAGACTAGAATTCTATTAGAATACACTGAACAGAGAACGAGCAGTAAATGTAAAATAGATTATTTTTTTACTATTGCCGGCCGAGTCAAGTCAAGTCAAAACAAGTCAAGATCAATGTCAAGTGGCAAGTGACTTTGTATATTTTTACCGTGAAATTAAACGACAGTTAATCTTTTTAAAACTAAAACTCATACCACCGAAACATTTTTGATGTATAAAAAATTAACTTGCCACGTAAGAAAATATTTTTTATGAAGGTTTAAGCTTCAATTTTGTCAATACTCACCCCGTTTTACGGTATGTGTAATAAATGTTTTTTTCTTCCATAGTTTCATCAGACGATTCAAACATATCTAAACAACAAGGTGTGGGACTTCCATTTTTATGTAGCAAAGAATTGGCCCGAAGATCCGATTTGTCTTCATTTCCCAGGCTGCACCAGCACGGTAAGAATGTTTACGAATAAGTTTTTAAACCATTAAACGTTAGCCATGAACACAAAAATATAATTTTCTGTCAACAATTTCATTTTTAATACAACCTTTTTTGCTGACTGCAATTGCATTGCCATCCGTCTTACAAATAAAGGTGTTAAAAGCACAATGCCAATTATAGATATCCGGTTCAAAGGACCATGCACATTAGCATTTTTTAAAATTTTGGCATTTGGAATTTTGACATTACTGTATTTCTACTTAGGTATAAGTATAATTACACAAACGGATAACTCACATCACGTATAAAAGTCGAGTGATGCTCGATATTTTTCGGACTAATTCATAATCCTTGCTCTTGGAGCGCTCACCGTCACGTGGCTAGTCTCACGGTAGTTTCATGTTGACAGTAGGTACAAAAGTACTCGTACAAAAGATACTGGCTATTAATTACCTTCACACATTGCGAATAGGTAAATTATTTACTAACCTTTTTCCATTCCATTATGCTTACCAAATTTATTTTCCTTGTACAAAACAAAACACGGCGGGGGGTAATCCTCAACAGTCACAACTTATCACGCCTTTTGATTCGAGAGTTTTGCCGAAGAGTACTCGCGATAGTGTCGGCTTTACCGGGAATCTCACCTTTTTAAGTTCACACTTTGATTTTCTATTTCGCCCGTGAGATCCGTGTGTAGCGAAGATATATGAATTAGGAACGCTTTCAATAATATAACAGGTATGTGTTGCCTTCTGTATGTGTACTCCGGCTCCATAATTTCAAGTATCTAGTGGTTTTGAATAAGTACAGGGGCCTTATCATGACATATTTATGCGATTCAATTCCGATTCAGTTTAGGTTCGCTCGCTGTCAGATCCATACTCAAAAATAACAGCTAAAACCTGAACTGAGTCGGAATTGAATCGCATTAAATCGTCATGGTACCCCTGTACTGTGTAAAACATGTCCATACTTACCGGAATATAATAGTAATCGCTCCTTTATTATACGTCGGTTTTTTTAGGATGAGAAAAAAGGTGAACAATCTTGACATCCCTTTTTATTGAAAAGTTACAATTTAAAATCCCTGGAATATTGTGATTTTGTTTTGTTACGGTTTTATATTTTCCAGTTATTGATTTTTATAAGTGTTTTTCAATAAAAAGACATGTCAAGATTGTTTACCTTTTTTCTTATGCTAAAAAAACCGGTTTTTTTTTTTTTTATATGAATAGAAAGGCAAACGAGCAAGTGGGTCACCTGATGGTAAGTGATCACCATTGCCCATAGACACCCGCAACCCCGGAGGGATTGCAGATGCGTTGCCAACCTAGAGGACTAAGATGAAATGCCTCTTGTGCCCGTAATTTCCCCGGCTGTCTTACTCTCCACACCGGAACACAGCAGTGCAAGCACTGCTACTTAGCGGCAGGATTAGCGAGTAAGATGGTGGTAGCGATCCGGACGGACCTTGCACAAGGCCCTACCACCCGCAAAGTATCTCAGTATCTCCACCAGTAAGTCTTCTACAACATAATTAACTATTCACCCCCCTTCCAGCCAAACAAGGACATATTCGAGAGCGTGACGGTCTTCTGCCCATCGGAACGCGCGGAGCTGATCGATTTACTGACATCCGAGGAAGTTCTCCTGGACTTGACGCAGCCGCTGTACCTGAACTTCACTCACGAGGCCATCGTCAACCGCTTTGAGCGGGTCTACGAGGCCCATGACAAGATCACTGGCGATGTCTACTCTTGTGATACGCCCCCGGTCGACATCAGTGCCGAAGAGTATGATTTTGTGAATCTTTCTGTAGGCTTATGGCTGCTATGTTGGACACTTTAAGCCGACAAGGACTAGTAATTGTGTGTGCATTATTGGGTCCTCCTCCATCAGTGGTGTCGTCACAGATTCCAACTATCCATCCACATCAACTTTATTTTCTAAGTGTTGAATGATCGTAGACCTTTGATCAGTGGCGTAACAATAGGGTGGCAGAACTGGCAAAATGCCAGGGGCCCCCCACCCAAGAGGGCCCCGGCCCAAGAGGCCGCGAGCTCAAAAATATTAAAATTAAACTGAGTACAACGTGACGATTTTTACTGATAGGGCCCATCAAAAGAATTTGCCACGGGTCCCAGATGGTATAGTTACGCCACTGCCTTTGATCATGTAATAGTTATACGTTCGTCTTATATCACAAGTTTACATTTAAGAAAGTCAATTTACTCTGAGCCTACCTCGTATTATTGTTGCATATCAAAAAAGAGCCACGAGTATCCTCGCTCTATCAACCCGCAGTCAACTCTTAAATTTGTTTCCCTTATCCTCCAATCAGTCCCATAAATTCCTTTTGATTACAAATAGCTTCCTCGTCTCTAACCGATTCCAAATTCGCAGGTTGCCACCGGACGTGGAGTTAGTCCGCCTTCAGCCCGAGCACATGAAGGCTGTGTACGACTTGTATCCAGCCAGCGACATCGAGTGCCGCGAGATCTTCGAGAAGCTTGTAGCCGAACTACCGGCTTACGGCATCTTCGTGGAAGGACAGCTGGCCGCCTGGATGGTGCAGTCGTACTACGGCGCCATGTTTTCGATGCAAACGCGACCTGAGTTCCGTAGGTAAGGAAAACAAAAGACACTGAAGATACCAGACCCTTACATATTATAAAGACCATTCCTCTTCAGCGTTACGAAGTTTACGATGCCTACATCGCCTCTAGGATCAAGGAAGTGATTCATCCGTTGATATTGGTGTTGTCGAATTCCTCAGGAAAGATGGTGATGCTGATGTGAGACAATAAAATACATTTCGTTGTACTTAAGTACTTGGTTTTAGCATTGTATACGTCAAGTGTACAAAATACAAGCGTTCAAAGCAGTTTGCTTATTTCCATGTGAATTTTGAATGTGTTTTTTTTTCTATTTCCAGAAAAGGCTTCGGCATATATCTGGCTAGGCGCCTCACGAAGGAGGTGGCCGCGCGCGGCTACAAGCCCTTCGTGGTGATTCGTCCGGAAAATGACGCCTCCCGTTCCCTGTACTGCAAGCTCGGCTTCGAGAAACGTTTCAGGACGGTGCGCGCCGTTCTCCGCCCCCGCTAGCGGACAAAAGTTGATCATTAGCAGATTTTATTTTTTTAAGACTTTTGAAATCAAATTTAGCTTGCGATCTTTGATCGCTTAGAGAAATTTAGTAGTAGCTTTAAGATTGGAGCGGCTAGAGCTCTCCGTCTGCGTACGATATTCGCGATTCTTCGCTTTATGAGCCGCACTAGAGATGCGTCACTGTAAGGTTCTCCATCCGCTATGCTGGTCCACAGCCACAGAATATGCAATAGTACTGGCACGGCCTTAAAAGGCCAAGGTCGGCCCTAATTCGCGCCCTTTACAATGGGTGCCCAGACTAGCATGAGTTCGGTTACCATACCAATTAATTATGATCTATAGCGGATGGAATCTTTAGTCAAAAGCGAGCGTCGTAAAAAATTAAAAGAAAATGAAACGCGGTGATTTTACTGCTCACCCCATTTTAGCGCGGACCGTCTTTGACTCCGGTCTTTCATGCTTGACCAGTTTGCTATGACAACGAACGGTTCCCCATCCCCATTATACGTAGACACTTTAGGCTTGTTCGGCGCAGATGAGAGCCGTAGCCGCCGCCTGCGATCTCTGGCGCCATATAGTTACCTGATCGCACTACGAATCATTCTAACGTGTCAAGACTTCTTTCCTTGCGCTCGTGTAATCGGCGTTCAACGCGGAAGATTGCAGTATCTTGACATGGTTAGCATTTAGGCGAACGCTTCATTGCCAGTCGTTGACCGAGCGGAACTATTCTGTCTCATGGTTTTTTGGGACCCGTTATGATCTGTGTGATAAAACGTTAGTGTAAACGTACTTAAGGGAATACATGAGAAAGAAAGGTTGCCGTAATCGCACCCCTGATTGCACAATTCATTCGAAAATTTAAAATTTTCATAGCACTCATTACCGATCATGTTAATGACGACAGATGAACCGAATGTGAACAATCAGTTGGCGTGGACTGTTTTGACAATTTGATATTAAGTTAGTTTTGTAACGCTGTGTCGGCGGAATAGTAGTTAACTAGAGAAGGTGTTAAGATGGTTTCTGATTAAACGAGTAGGAGCGGTGCCTTCTCTATACCAAATTGTCTACTTTAATATTCAGAAACGATCTTAACACACGTAGTTACTAAGTAGGTATGATTGAAATGAATTAATAATCAAAGGATCTCAGCAGAATGCATTCGAAAGGAATATGCTTGTGTGTTATTTATAATTTGAACTAAGAATTATTTTGATCTCCCTTAGAAAGGATGACCGTTACAAGTAGCCTCTCTGTTCCAAACGCAATCATTGTTGGTTATGAGAAAAAAACATTTAAAATTTGATACGAAACGTAGATAGGTACCTAGTATTTTAATACGGGAATGTACAACTATTTCGACCTATGTATTGGTAAAGTTTGCTATTTAATATTATAGTAGGGAAGGTTACTGGAGAACGTAGGAGCGCCAACATATCGAATTAGGTACCGTAAATCTTTATGTTGGCTCTACTGAACGGTTGTATTTAGAACTATAAAGACAGTAGCCTGCCCTTAGTTGGTGAGAAAGGGCCGAATATTTAATGAATAATCATCGATTTATAATTTTTATAACGGTGGCTGTCGTGTGATACTATTTATATTAATTTATTAAGCTTATGTTAGTTACTTTTATTAGATTTGACCTTATTATTAAAGATATTATGGTCTTCCTATAAGTCCTAACTTATACTCACATTTACTGGCAAGATGTGACTGCGGATAGGATCGTTTTGTAAGTTACAAAATTATTTGTAATAATCAATAGTCGAAGTCCAAGAGTAATTTTGGTCCGAGTGTATTAACTGTTAGTATGCGTGTAATGAAAAGAAGTAACAGTTTCTAGACGGCGACCAAGCGGTTGTATGGGCAGTTTTTTATTTATTTTGTTTTATTTGACACTGCACTGGTTGGCACTAATATGAAAATATCAATGTTATTCGGGAAAAACTTTCTCAATAAAAGAAAAATTGTTGTAAATCCTCGCACTTTTAAGTATATTTTAAAAGAGGAATTAGTAAGTTTCTTGATGAATTTTTATTTGATTTTATAATGGCAGGTGAATTCCTGAATATTTAATTCTTAGTTACATAGAATATTGGTTTTGAATGTGATTAATTGACCTGCAAGCGAGTGACAAAATTCAAATTTTGCTCAAGAACAAGGAGCTTCCACGGTTATTTAAATAATTATAAAAAAGTAACAAAATTATACAAAGCCAAATTGATGTTTGATTCTAATTATTTAATCTATCTGAAACGGATTCGACAATGAACAACGTGATGAACATTCTCTTCACTTTGTGATCATCTATGCAATATTCACATAGTTGCCAATATACAAAAGAATATTGGCAACTGATTACGGACTATCAGACCGTAGTCTTGGTGACCCAATAAAAGTTATCTACAGTTGAGTTGGAGCTCTAATTCCTCTCAAAAACAACCTGTCAGCGATTTAAATGTTGGTAAACGGTATTGACCGATATTGAATCTCCAACCAACCTAACCAAGGTGACTTCGGCAGGTCCCTTAGACTACCATCTGGCGCTCCTATGAAATTAAAGTCAGTCATCAACACGACATCATGCTAATGGCTTTCCTACTTTCTAATTACTTACCTATCTATAATGTCAACCTTAGTACCTACTTCGAAATATTTTGAAATTATAAAATTAAGAGAGATTTTCTGAACACTATCCCTAATTCTTCAAGGACACGTTTCCGTCCTAAAAAGCAGTTGAGCTGTATATTTTAAATAAACTCTGTCTTGAAAATTTCCCGCAGCATTGAGATTGTAGTGTCCGTTCTGTGTAACACATACATACCTTGCAAAGGTATCCAGAAATGAATAAAATGAATAAAAATGATGACATAATTTGACTGTTTCTTTTAACTATCTCCTCCGTTTGTTCAGTTTTAAGTTCTGGCCACACCAGTGCGTAAAAGACGTTGACGGTGCGTTTACGCAACAAAATATATGAAGGAACGGTGAGAGAACGTGACGCATGCGACATTGTCACTGCGTATACGCAGCGGTGTGATCGCCCCTTTAATGCATCAACGCGTTACGTATAGTAACGTGACGTAACGTAACGGGTATTGTCTTAGCACCAGAATTGGAAATCATAGAGTGTAGGGTCTGCATAATTATAATTTCGCAACAAAATAATACCTTCCACGCGTCATGTGGTCTGCGCTTGCTATAAAACCGGCCAAGAGCAAGTCGGACTCGCGCACTGATAGTTCCGTACAAGTTCGGCAGGTAAATATAAAATCCAGTATTAGCAGAGCCCTGTCTATGCAGACAGACATAAAAATATTCAGTTTTTAGTATTTGTTGTTATTAGTTAGCAGTTTTTAGTATAGGTTCATGAAATACAGCCTGGTGACAGACAGAGAGACAGACAGACGGACAGTGGAGTCTTAGTAATAGGGTCTCGTTTTCACCCTTTGGATACGGAACCCTAAAAAAGGGTCGAGGTGGAGCAACGCGAGAAACTACATTTCGAGGGGCACAGTTGTTTTCAAAGTAGAAAACGTAGAATGAAAGATGAATTAAATATTTTGATGCCAATATTTTAGGCATGTTTTGTAACGACGTCGGTGGCCAACAAGCAACTTTAGCGAAGCATGGGATGAAAACCATCTTCCGTGCTGGTCTGGGAGTAAAGAAAAAACGTTCCAGTTGCTTCTCTTCCCGCGCAGGTGGTAAAAGCCCATCGAGGGAATGGGCAATAATCTTAGGAATCATGTTACAGCCGATGCGGCTAGCATTATAACTCATCACTATTTTTGATTCCCCTTTTCACCTATACGCCCACAATCATGCTATACGTACCCTTTAGGTTTTGTTACCTTAGGCTCTGTCTATCCCGTAAGGGATAAAGACATGATTCGTGTGTGTGTGTGTGTGTGTGTGTGTGTGAGTGTGTGTGTGTGGATTGAAAACTCTTTTGGAGTGGATAACGGTTGGTAGATGCCGGCTCGGTTTGATGTTGCCCGTAGTTCAATGCGGTACGGTAAAAAAATCCAGCAAAGAAGAACACGTGCAGAAGTTACTGTACCTATACTTACCTATTGTTTTACTCGTATTGTACCTTCAAGAACCCAGGTAGCGAGAGTTGAATTTTAATCGACATTTAGAAAAACAATGAAATCTAAAAAGTATGCCGATATTTTGCGATTGCAACATGTGGTCGGCTTAAACTCAGATTCCATTGTTCTCCTGTTTGGTAATAAAGCGCTCCTTCCGTAATAGTTTTATTACGAAGTACAAAGGTGTGTACTACGGGTTTATGATGGGATCCATCTGGCTGCATAAGTCAGTGTTTGTCTTTGCTTCCTCTCGGACACATCTTTGGGTCTTTAGCTACGCGTTGTTCTGTCCACTGTAAGTTCGATAACGCTCGAGTTTCAAGTTTGAACGTGTGTGTGTGTTCTGTGTGTGTGCTCCCGTATCTCACAATCGGAATGACGACAATACGTATCCGATCTACGGGAACGGGACGTCATCGTTCATCGTATCATCGTAACACATATGGTAATGTAATGAATGAAAACAACCTTGCAATATCCTGATGAGGCTTATACAATATATCTACTAAATAACTAGTATTCGTACTAGGTATTAATTTAATAGTTAATGTTACTAAATTTCGAAAAAAACTTGACGATCTGCAGATGAAGTCGAGCGTGATCTTCTTAAAGTATTTGGAGACGAATTGGTGTTGGAGTACTTGGAGTCATCGAGCAGCTCAGATTCCGATGACTCTATTCCTGCAGTCACTGAATTACTTAGTTCTCTGCGTTTCAATGAAGTGGAACTTCTACGGTTGAAACATCTTTTGGAAGCGAAAAGCAACGACGAGGATATTATTATTATTCTGTAAGTACCTATTTTTACTTATTACGATCTTGTGATCCACTTACTTACTTTTGTTTTTGTAATACTACAATTTTTAAACAGCACAACAGCTAAACAATTACTTTGTAAAACATAGAGGAGTTCCTACAACAGATTAATAGAGTAAGCTGAGCACCGTTAGACATGGGTAAGTAATAATTTACCTTCCTGCAGCCTATGTGTATTTATTGTGAAAAGGTTCTACTGCGTTCGGGAGTTGTGTCGAGGTTGTAGCTATAACGCAAGACACTTAATTAAATTTTTTTTCTTATTATCTCATATCAATCAAGGTACGGTTGCATCGAGGGTTTTAAAAAAGGAACAATGGGCCCCCTCTTCCTTTCTCTCTCAACCATGGTCTATGTGTAGTTGGCTTTACTCCGCGCTATTTAGTTCTTGTCTCATTCATATATTTTGCCCTTTACCAACATCACGACAAAAATTAAAATTAAAACAACAATACGTCAAATCAAACGTCAAAAATTCACAAAATGGTGGTTGTGGTTGTTTTCATGTGAGTTTAGATTGTTTGGTTAAAAATGACGAGTTTAATTGATAAAATAGAATTGCTTATTAAAAGAGAAAAAACCACACCGGAACGCAAAAAGAAAGAGGAAGCCAGTAAATCCTCCAGCGAGATACTATCAGAACTGTTCAGTGCCTTCAACGCCGATCCCCCGAAGATAGATGAAGCTTCTTTGAAGAAATCCAAGAAAAGCAAGAAGAAACACAAGAAAGAAAAGAAAAAACGCAGCCGCAGTAGTAGCAGCAGTGACTCCGATGATAGTGACTACTCTCACAAACGCAAAAAGCGGAAAAAAAGTAAATCAAAGAAAAAGCGCGATCACTCGAGATCTGGCACGCCAAGCAAAATAAAAGCTGATCTTGAAACAATAAGGGTTAAGAATGAGACGGGCCGTGTTAAGTCCGAGGGCATCAAAGAGGAAGTAAAGCTTAAAGTTGAAGCTAAGGAAGTCCAAACCCGAAAGTTGTCTATCAAAGTTGAAGATCAACACAACTATGGAGTTGATGTCAATAACATTGATGCAAGTCTCATCCCCATGCCAGACTCCCCTAAACACGAAGTAGACTTACGACACAAATTAGACACTAAGAAACAGGAAGCTGACAATGACAAGTCAAAGAGCAAGATTCAAATTAAGAATTTGAAATTCAGTGCAGTGTTTGAAGAGACTGTTAAGAAGGCGGAAGAGGAAGCTAGGAAGAAAGCAGAAAAGTATGAAGATGGTGAATACACAGATTCTTCTGCGAGTAGTGAAAAGACTGAGGTTCCAAATGCAGAATTCCCAAAGTCGTCAGATCCTGGAGGGATACTTAAAAAGCAAGCTGCAGTTGAAATTAAAGTGTAAGTTTGTGGCTGATCTATGAGATGACGAGTAGAGTAATCTGTTTACTTCTTGTACACCTGTTTAGGGATGTGTCGAGAATACTAGGGTTATATGTATTTGATTTCTCTTCAAATGATTTTCTAAACTACAATAGGCACAGAAGAACGGTTCTGTCAACCTTATGTTGGGTTGCTATTACTTAACATTTTTATTCCCTTGGGGATAATTAATTTTTTATTCTATTTCTATTCCAGTCCTGAAGAAGAACGGAGTTCGAAGAAAACAAAAGAAAGTTCCCATAAATCATCAAGAAAGGATAGAAGTAAATCCCGAAAGAGGTAAAGTTTCATTTTAATTTAACATTGCGAATATCTTCTACAATATTGTGGGTCAACATTAATACAGTTATGACTCTTTAGACTTTTCTACATAGAAAAAAAAATGGTTTGCAATAACTATAATCACTTTACATAAATTTAATCAGATCGGTTCTAGTGTGGAGAGTAGGATAGCTGGTAAAATTACTGGTGTATGAGATATTTCATCTTAGCCCTCTAGGCTGGCTGCTCCTATCCAAGTTTCTATGAGCAGTGGTACCTCAGTTATCCCACTTGTTTGTTTGCGCTCCTTCATACACACATACCTACATACAGTCACAATTCTTTCTGTAAGGGTAGGCAGAGACTACTTAGTTCGACTTACTACAATCTCTTCATGATGAATCTTGGTTTAGGATACTCTTGTCTTGTCCTAGCTTTTTTTCAAAACATCCACTCAACAGACCCTATTAGTAGTACAATAAAAAGTTGAACTAAAAAAAGCCATGGTAGCCTAGGGGTTTGACCTGTGGTCTCTCAAGCAGAGGGTCATGGGTTCGAATCCTGGGATCACACCTCTGAGTTCTTCGGAATTTATGCGCGAAATTACATTTTGAAATTTACCATGAGCTTTTTGGTGAAGGGAAACATTGTGAGGAAACCAGTACACATCTACGAAGCAATTCAATGGTTTGTGTGAAGTTCCCAATCCGCACTGGGCCCAAGCCTCGTTCTGAGAGGCCTGTGGCCAGCAGTGGGCCGTATATAAGTTGAAGATGATGATGAAGTAAACAACTTATTGTCAGGTCTTCGAGCAAGTCTCGTCGCTCTCGCTCGACGTCGCGCCGACGCCGGCGCTCGGCGTCGCGGTCCCGTCGCTCGGTATCGCGGTCCCGTCGCTCGGTATCGCGGTCCCGGCGTAGCAGCCGGACGCGGCAGTCGGAGCGCGCGCGCCGCCGGAGCCGCAGCCGCTCCCGGCATCGGCCGCGGCACGTGTCGCCGCGGCATCGGGATGTCAGGGGACGCCGGTCCAGGTTTGTTGTCCGTTAAGTGTGTAGACTTGCGAGTGTCGTGATTGGTTATACAACCTTCAAAGTAATGTGTCACATTTTGTAAATTATGTTTAATGTTATTTTTAACTCCTGACACAAAAAGAGGGGCGGTATACATTTTACGTTGATGTCTGTGGCATCATAGCTCTCAAGTCGATGGACCTATTTCGATGAGGTTTTTTCATTCGAAAGCCAGATTCCTTGCGGTGGTTCTTAGCCAAGTTTGGTAAAAATTGGTCAAGCAATTTGAAGAATATCAGCTCTTTTCTTTAGCAAAAAATCAAAAATAATATTTTTTTTTACGGGTTAATTAACCGATTAATGCTTGAGGCGTTTTTTTAATTTTTTAATTTAATGTTATTAAAGTAACTTGGTACTCGCACAAAACCATTTAGTTGAATTAGATAGCCTTTGAAATCATTTTCAAGTTATAACATCCTGGATCTAAAGCGTGTATGTATCTTTATTATGTGAACTTAGGTCGCCAACGGGCGTGAAGCTAGCTGACAGCGAGAAAAAGCGCCTGCTAGAAGTGGCGCGAAGGAACGCTATCAACATGCTCAAGAACGGAGCGGTGCCGGCCGGCGCCGCCGCCCTGCCGCCCCACACCAGGAACCAAGTCATGGCGGCCATACAGTCCGGTGGTAAACTAAACATATAATATGAGGCTTATTTTTTTTTTTAACTAAATTTACCTTGCTTCACCGCTACTCAAGCAGCAAGAGACAGAGCAAAGTAGAATGGTAAACGTTTTTTGTTCATGGGATGTATCATTATTTTTACAAGGAATATTTCACAATTGGCATTGTTCATTTTTTTTAGTATGCTCCAATTCGAAAACCATTTCGAGGAAAACCATCATTTATCCGATTTATCTTGCCCGATTTCAAAAATACTTTATGATTGCAGATATTTTTGTAAAAGTACTATGAACTTTTGTATGACCGAACGATCCGGTTTTTAGACAGAATCCAGCATCGAATGTTTGCCACAAAAATGAAAAAAAAAAGTTTAGCTATGGCAACTCTCACGTGTCACTGTCAAATCGACAAAACCATAGACAAAGCCGTTTTTTTTTATAGCCAGCCGAACGAAGGCGATTTGGATTCTGTCTAAATTCACGAATTATCAAACAGCGAAAAAATATTTATTATTAATTAACAAAGCTACGTAAAAGCATAATATTCAAATTAGTTGCTTGAAATAGTCCATTTTATCAAATAAAGGTGTTAAAAGCACAGCTTAAAAAAAATGAACAATGCCAATTGCGTAGGTTATTTATTGTTCGCTTATTTTTTACGGCTATTTTGAAGCCCATTTCCATTCCACTGTTATTATTACCCCCTTCTTGGGCATGGGCCTCCTCCAGCTTGTTCCAGGCTTCCTGCTATCGCTTAGTAACACTGGTAGTAACTAGTTTCAAAATAAAATATGTATTCATAGATACTTCTACTATTTTACTTGTAAATTTAATTTACTACAGGCGCAACTTGTAAAATTTTAACAAACCATAATTAAACTACAGGAAAATCAGTGGACGAGCTAACAGATTTCTGCAAGCATTTATCAAAGAAAGAGGCGCTCGGCGAGCTATCTTCTGTCTCGTCCCACGACGATGATATGAGCGAGAACGAAGACACGCTCGCGTTTCACCATCCGTTCCTGGTCAAAGAAAAAGCTCCTATTGTCATGAATATAAGGGTAAGTGCGTCTCAGGGCCTGTTTCACCACTCTTCGTTAAATTCCGGTGATTTTAAGTGTCAGTTGTCTATGATGACGTCTTTGTCTGTTTCATAGTAATAAATAGAGACGGAATCAAAGATAACTGACACTTAAGGTGACTGGAACTTAAGAGAGAGTGATAAAACAGGCACTCAAAGTTTTGCATTGCTCTAAACGCTGTAATTTTTAAGCGCGTCGTTCGATCATTAGAATGTTATTAGTACAGCCAGCGTTAAATAGTTTGTGACACCCAAAGTAGTCAATTAGTTGGCAACACGTCTTAGTTACAGTTGAAATAAGGTCGTGTTGCTAACTTTTTGGCCACTTTAGGGGTCACCAACTATTCGACGCTGACTGTACCATACAAAAATACATGTATGGGAGGGAACTCGTTTTTATTTTTTATCTTTGAATGTTTTTTTTTTAGGGTGGAGCGCCACTGCCTATCAAGACAAATCCACTACCTGTAGCCAATAAGGAAGAGCTGAGGCTCCAGTTCCCTGTGTCTTCGGGATCCCAGCACAGGGACAATGCCACCGAATGGGTGCCGGTATCCCCACCAAAGAAGGATATGGTGAGATTTTTTTTTAAATAGTTTGTGTCATGTTAAACGTTGCCTTTAGGTCGTGTTACCTTAGGCTCAAAAAAAAGCCGTGGTAGCCTAGTGGTTTGTCTTGTGGCCTCTCAAGCAGAGCGTCGTGGGTTCAAATCCCGGGCGCGCACCTCTGAGTTTTTCGGAATTTATGTGCGCAAATTATATTTGCAATTTGCCATGAGCTTTTCGGTGAAGGAAAACATCGTGAGGAAACCTGCACACATCTGCGAAGAAATTCAAGGGTGTGTGTTAAGTTCCCAATCCGCACTGGGCGCGCGTGGGAACTATAGCCCAAACCCTCCAATACACGGAGGAGGCCTATGCCTTGAGGCACGCCGAATTACGCGAATAAAAATAATAATAAAACCTTAGGCTCTGTCTACACTGTAAAGGATAAAGACGTGATTTATGTATGTAGGTATGTGTCATGTTGCTCATGTGGAATAGGTGTATTTTATTTTAAATTTGCTTGTATGGGCTGACGATTGGCATCAGAATCAGCTAGCTGTCACATTCATACAAGAACTGACAAAATGAACACTATGGCGATTGCGAACGAGTTAGACAAAAAGCCTACCGCTTTCGATACAGAACTCGCTATCCCATGGGAATGCCGCTAAATCTATCCTCATTCCTTGTGTAATGTAAAGGGAAACTCAATGCTAAATTTCAGCTTTTTGGGACTGAGATTAGATGAGTTCTGTTATTCGGAATTATTTTTATTCAACGAGGGAATACTGCCAGCATATTTCCAACTATGTGTAACCAAGGACACTTGGATGCGTGTTTGAACTTTGAGATTAAACCGTAACAATGTGCTGTTTTAATAGTTTTTTTTTTATTTGTAGCAAGTTGCAAAGTTGAACTCAAAAGCAGTAGTGACGAAGCCTACCCCCAGCGTGCCGGCAGCCATTGAACCATCAAAGTAAGTTGGCCTATTACCGCGCTTTGCCCCTGTGCTTCCTTATCCCGTGGGAATTTGTTTTTTTTTTTTTTATATGAATAGGAAGGCAAACGAGCAAGTGGGTCACCTGATGGTAAGTGATCACCACTGCCCATAGACACCCGCAACCCCGGAGGGATTGCAGATGCGTTGCCAACCTAGAGGACTAAGATGCAATGCCTCTTGTGCTCGTAATTTCCCCAGCTGTCTTATTCTCCACACCGGAACACAGCAGTGCAAGCACTGCTACTTAGCGGCAGGATTAGCGAGTAAGATAGTGGTAGCGATCCGGACGGAGCGGATCCGGATCCGGGAATTTGTTGAAAAATAAAATAAAATAAAATAAAATAAATTTATTTTGCAAATTGGCCGCCAAGGGCTCTTTTACATGTCTTTTTGAAACTACCAGCACATTCGGAAAGACCATCATTGCCAAGAAGAATGCGCCGCAAGAAACTTGGCAGAAAGTCATTTTTTCAAATAAAAATACAGTAAGAATACTTAAATTCTACTTACATTAAATACATTTATATAAGGGATGTATAAGGTCCCCGAGCCTTAAATTATATTAATCTATAAATAGTAGAGATGTATAAAGTCTCTACTGGTCAAAAAAAAATAAAAAACAAAAAAATAATAATAATTGTAAGTTCAGTGGAGGTGTAAAACGCCTCCACCGTCAAATAAACTAATTGGAGATGTCTCCAAATGTCGCAGGAAAAAAATTATATATAAAACAAAATTATGAAATATACATTTCATGTCAAGTAAGTAACCAATAAGCTTTTGGATTCCAAAGGCAAGCTTACGTCTGCCGCCCCCAATGTTGGCTTTCACGCACTCATGTCCTGCTCTGAAAGCAGAGCGGTACCGAGGGCATGTCTCGCTTCCGTCCCCACAGGCATACTATGGGAACGTTTTAGGAACTTCGACGTCGCTAGCCTGCAACTAAACAGTAAATTAAACCGGAAATCCATAAGCTTAACAATATACCTACCTAATACCTAGTTTCTAGTTTGGGCTGTCTTTAAAAAATATTATTTTTGTTTTGTATAATTTTTAACTACTTAATATGTATTCGTACTTCATCATCTCAAGCCTATATACTTAACACTGCTGGGCACAGGCCTCCTCTCAGAATGAGAGGGAACTTCACACACACCATTGAATCGCTACGCAGATGTGTGCAGGTCTCCTCGCGATGTTTTTCTTCACCGAAAAGCTCATGGTAAATTTCAAATGTAATTTCACACGTAATTCTGAAAACTCACGAGATTCGTACAATATTTTAGAATTTTTATGGGTGATATTTTTTTTTATTACGTTTAAGTGATTGACAGTGATGTTAAATGTTTGAACATTGTTGCTATTTTGTATGTATTTTTTTTTAATGTTAATGCCGACAAACACAATCTTGCTAAACGCGACCTGTAGGTCTTATCACCTTAGGCTCTGTCTACCCCGTAAGGGATAAAGACGTGATTTGTGTATTGTATTGTATTAAAGCCGACAAACGGGCATGCGGTTCACCTGATGTTAAGTGATTCCTTTCCAATTCGTTGTGTAATCTTCTTATTCGATGCCATTTTGTGTGATGTTGTAACTGTTCTTGTCCCCGCCAGAGCGGCGCCGCTCGCGCTGCCGGCGCCCGCGCCGCCCGCCGCCGCGCCGCCTCCCTACCTCAAGAGCTTCACCAGTTCCACTCGTGAGTACAATAATAATAATACCTACCTTGACTTGGCTCACGAGTTTACCGCCATGTGGCCTGTTGATTCGACGATCACTGTCCCGATAGTCGTTTCGGCGAACGGTCTGATAGCCTTGACCATCACCTTGAAAGGCTCTCGCTAGGTGGTTGGGTCGAGGGCCAGATACAGAAGGCGGTAATCCTAAACACAGCTCGGATAGTCAGGAGGTTCCTCTCTCTGTCGCCCTGACCACCGGTAGCTTAGGCCTCGCCTCGCTGCCGGCGGCACCCTAGTTTAGGTTTTTATAATGTTTTTATATTTTGTATTAATATTGTTTTATTACTTTTTATATGAATATTGTAAGAACCTAACTTAAGATAGTAATAATACATACAGGATGTTACAAAAATTCCCCAAATGTCCAAAACGATATGTATTACGAGATAGTGGTTAGTATCGCAGCGAATTCAGTTGTTTTGAAATCCACGATCCTATATTGACATGCCAGTATCACGATAATATTGACCGTTAATCGATTAGGATCAAATGGTTCCTTGTGAAGAGTCCATCGGCAAAAAAAGGTGTATTCGGGTAATTACGAAAATCATTAAAATCAATCATATTCCATTGTAATAAGAGGCCCATTTCGGAATTAATCGAGTAATCGAAATGGAACGCCTGATACAACGGAATATGATCGATTTTATTGATTTTCGGAATTTAATTACCCGAATACACCTTAAGTATGACACTTATAACTTACCGAAAATTGCCATGAAAATAAAATAAAGATGAAAATTTAAAGTGTATAAAGGAGCGACCACACCGCCGCGTGCACTCAGTGACGTGTCGTAGGCGTCACGTTTTCAACACACCAGTATGGTTGCACTTTTATGTATTCGAATTGAATTATTATTTTTCAGCATTTATTCGCTCGATCTTTAACGGCCTTACCACTTCGTGTACAATTTCAACTCGAAGTAGGCATGACAAAGTATGAAATTGTTTTAAATCCTAATAAAAACTTTTTTTTCTTCTAGAATTGACCACAGTGCCAGCGTTGCCTGCGCCAGGCCCGCAAGCGTACCCACCGGGAATCGAACCTCCAAAAGTTATAGTAAGTGCTCAAATCTAAGTACTCCGAAACTATTATGTCTAACTATAGACCGACCGCTTAAATGAGTCCTCGCGGGCGCCCACTGTCGTCCCACCCCTCGCGCCTGTACCGCAAGTGCGAGGACTCATTTAAGTGGTCGGTCTATAGTTTCAGTGTCGCTGTAATATTTATGCCGGAACTAAAGCGTGAGATTTTCTTTTGTTTTCTAGGATGTAGCGTCAATAGTATCCCAGAAGTTGCTGATGATCCGCAAAGAACAGGAACAAAATGAATTAACAACCACTCGCGGCGTAAGTGTTACGTTATACTTTAATTTTCCATCTGAACAATTTGATTTAATAGTGTTTTTAAAATCTCTTAAACTGCTCTTCTTGTATAAAATGTAAAGTCGTATAAAGAAAAAACAAATTCGTTCTTTATTGAATAATTGTATTCACATTTTATCATTAACTTGCTCCCGCATGTTAGCTCGTTTTTAGTTAGTTTCATTAGTTTTTATTTTTTTATTTCACTATCTCCTGCCTATATACGTCCCACTGCTGGGCGCAGGCCTCCTCTCACAATGAGAGGGCTTGGGCTGTAGTTCCCACCGGACCCGGTGCGAATTGGGAACTTCACACACACCATAGAATTACTTTGCAGTTGTGTGCAGATTTCCTCACCATGTTTTTTCACCGAAAAGCTCATGGTAAATTTCAAATGAGATATCGCACATAAATTCCGAATACTTCGAAGCCCGGGATTCGAACCCACGACCCTCTACCTGAGAGGCCATAGGTCAAACCACTGGGCTACCACGTCTTACTTCTAACTTCCTGCTTAGCTTCTTTAGTTTTTAATTTTCTGTTTTTTTTTTTAATTTATTAATGTTTTATTTTATTTCATTCGACTTTGAACAGTCGTTTGTCCCGCAGTTCGGTTGGTCGGCGAACCGCTCTCTTGGCCAGTTTACTGGGTCGACGGGCGCTCAGATCCTCACCCCCAAAGAGCTGGCGAGCGGCACGCAGGCCTGGGCCAAGAAGGTACCCTCTATCCTACTTAAGAACTACCTACAGACTGCTTCGGACGTTTCTGCCGTCAATAGCCACTTCGATAGAGCGGGATGAACTGACATGTTTTGTAGTTGCTGCTCGAACCGTGAAGCTGCCAAGCTTATGCTCCATTCAGGCTAGAATGAGACAGAATGAAATATGGTTCTTTATAGTACAATTTTTTTAATGTAACATTTCGGAGATTGAACCTCCAAACTTAGTGCAAAAAGAATGGCGAATATTAAAATACTTTCACTCAATTTATATCTTAATTTGTATATAATACAAAAACCTACTTGTAGCTTCCAATAACTATAGATAGTTTCCGCATAAAGCACCCAATGAGGCAGAGGTAAAAAACAGTTCGTATTATAGGTGTCATTACTGCCACATAATACAATAAATTTTTCTGTCGTATTCGTTTCCGTTGTGTCGAAGTATGTTATAACTCAATGAAAAAAGGTTTTCAATCACTGATTCTAAATTCTAATGTCATGCTGAATGAACCAGATATGTATGTATGTATGTATAACTCTTTATTGTACATAAAACACAAGAAAAAGATGAATACAGGACAACACACATGCACAAAGGCGAACTTATCCCTAAAAGGGATCTCTTCCAGTTAACCTTTGAACGATTGACAGGACATGAGTATTAAGCAAGAGTAGACACACAGAAAAAGTAAAAGAACCGAACCGAAATATGTATGAAGACAAAAAACGACGCAAAATCAAATGTCTTTATTGCGGTTATGGGTAATAAGGATGATAAAGAATAAGTACAGACATAGATAGGCGCCATATCCTGCCTGCTAGAGGCGTACAATATTCCTGCACACTAATTCTAACATAATAAGATTAAAATTATAATTAAAATAGCACAACATAATTCCATTCAAGTGCCTGTAGTCGAACTCAATAAAAAAACACAAAATAATAGCATAACAACGCGCGTTGTGTATTCATGATCATGACTAGGTAGCCTAGTATACATATAGGAAACTTGAATAAAATATGAAGCTTTGAATTCTGGTTTTGGCAGCTTGTATAATAAATACGACTTTTGTACTAAGTCATGGATTTAATATGCATTTAAGTAAGTTTATCCCATGCCTGGTACCGGTAGTACATGTATTGCTTTGTTTGGGGCAATACATACAATTAGTGGAAATTGGTCCATGGGTTGTTTATTATTTAAAAAAAAATGGTGTGTTTGTGGCATAAAAAAATCAAAACAACATTAAAATCATGTGAAAAATAATTTCAAAAATTGTATATTCACTAGAGAGTTGTAATTACATACAATCAGAGATTGTTTACTATAAATTGATGTCATTGCGTGCATATTTAAGATATTATCAGTATTTCTCTGAGATGTCAGACGTCCTTTTCTACCGATACGCGAACGCTAAGGACGGCACAAACGTCTGAGTCATTAAGCTTATCTTCAAACGAAACGAAGCGAGTGTTTGACAGCTGGAAAGTATTTTTAAAAGGTACCAAAAGCTACTCTGAAAGTAGTTATTGATATAAGAATAAATGTATATTTAACTATGTTGCTGCGAAAATTTGAAATTATTTCGTCACAAAGCTACTATTTTCTATCGTTATAACCGGCCACTTGCTTCATTTAGTTTGTTAAATGTTTGTATGTTTAATCTTCACAAATGTTTAGTTTTTATTTTTCTGTCATAAAATATATAAATAATGTTATAAGAAATATATGAGTAGTTTCTAGGTTCAATTACTTATGTATGTATAGTATCAATGACTTATCTATCCGTTATTATGTATTGTATAAAAGACTTAAAAATTCTAATAACTCGAGGGAAAATATGTCAGACTAGAGATTGAGACTAAAGTACAAATATGTATGACTACTACTAATTTTAAAGTAAACAGTTAAATTATATTTATATAAACTTTTCTAACGACATTTGTGGAGGTTAAACGTGTCTCAACAGTAAAAACGTACTATGTGTTTAAAGTATCAAACAAAACCTCAAATTGATTTCATATACATATCAAAACCCAACATTAAATTTCTAATGATATTATTTGATTGTTTCTTCCTTTTGTTTTCTAATTTAATTGTTTCCAGTATGTGTATGTATGGTTTTGCTTGATACTTTAAGAGTGCCACAATGATTTAATTTCAGCTCAGAGCCGTTGCTGTCGGCGCCCGCCTCGCCTGCGGTCAGAATTTATAATACCCACGTATTATACTTTCCGACCTTGTGTTATACGTGGTGGTTGCAATTACATGACAATAGGTACTAGTTAGAACACTGGACTCATTCGAATCAATAGGATATTGTTGCGTTTCGTTCAAGCAGCCTGAGCCAATTATTTGCTAGCTGTTCATAACATTTTCTTTTCTTGTAGGCCAAGCCAATGCGTCAATGATTTCTCGGATATTGCGACTGTCAGTTATTAATGCTCTTTTCCTCTGGGTTCAATATTGACATTTCAAAAACTTTAGAGCGTTTTCTGTGTGTATTGTCATGTCAGAATCAAGAGTTGATGAACAGTCGAAAAGTTTAAAATGTTTTACACGCGACTCTATCGCGAAGATAATAAAAAGGTGTATAGATCAGTTTGAGGTCTTCGACTTATCGACTGATGCTGACTGTACTTGCAATGCAATGGGGGCTATCGCGTGTGAATTTGCCACTAGAGGCGCTAGTGTCGCGTGAGGTCTAATAACATTAACATTTCATTGGTTTTGACGGGTAAATTATAATTTCTTTAATTTACCTGTTGAAAAGTGATCTCCGTAGTGAAACTATCGCAAATATGGATTATTTGGCGATGAATGTGAACGCTTTGAAAGCGGGTTTTTGTTTCCGGACAAAACGGAATTGCACAACATTGCGGCATAGCAACTCGATATGATAATTAATAAGCCTAATAAGCCAACCACCTGGTGAGCAAAGAAACGATAGCCTCCATTGTCTTGATCAATTATGTATATTAAGATAAAAACTAAATCTTTTAATTACATATTAGTCAAATTATAATCGTCAGCAAATAATATAACATATCTTTCATCTTATCACGTAAATACTACGTGAAAGATAATACATAATATAATGGCATTTCAATTATTCATAATGAAAATTATATTAGATGACGATGAATGACGTAGAGCAGTGACTAGCATAGCATAAACACGGAAAAAACACGTGGAAATGGCATATCAATGAGACAAACTGTGGCTTCTATAAAGACAGTTGCCCTTATCGACGGTACGACTCAACAACCTCGTGTATATGAAATTTTATGAAATCTTAATAACCACTTTAGACCGTGTAACTAAGGGCGAGTTTTATATACGAGGTTGAGTCAGAGTACCTTCGTTACACGGCAGTTTTAAAGCGACCTCATATCAGAAAGGTGTCGTGCGTGTCATCCAATTAAACACAAATGAACCTGATTGTGCAATTTTTTGATGTAAGACAGAGAGTTAAAAGAAACAGCTATCAAATGGGGGTGTCTCATACCATCCGTTAGCGTGGTTGTACATTTTATTTAAAAAAAGCATCATAACAATTCAACAGTACAGTGTCTATTTGTTTCCGCCATCTACTTAAACGGTCTCCAACTTATTTCTTTTATTGGTTGTCTGGTAGAGATCGCTATTAAGCGATAAGACCGCCTATTGTCTACTTTGTTCTTTGTTTCTGTATTGTTTTGTACTGATTTGTGGTGTGAACACCACCATACCATAAAGAGTATTTGTATTGTATTGTATTGAACAGTAGGTTGATTGTCAAAAAGCAATCTAAACTGAACTCAATAGTCCAATTATCCAACCACTCAAATGTTGACGTCGTTTGACTTTTGCAAAATTGAAAAATCTGGAATGTTCCAATGTCATTCTGATAGTTCTGTGTTGGGTTATATATTTTTTGTGCCGATATCGATAAAGTAATTGTGGAATTTATCTCAAAATTCAAATTAGATAGCAAGGCGGTCAATCGCTTTTTATATTAGCGTGGCCGGTATCATTGGAACGTAACAAAAAAACTAGCTATTCCATTAAAATAACCTACGTTGTTATGTTGTTGCAACCATCTCGTTGAAACTATGCATCTCGTTGTCACGTGTAAAGTGGGAACTGTTCAGTTCACTCGTTACACTGCAAACTCTCGGCTCTCTCTGTGGTAGTTGCTATGCCATCTTGAATGGCATGTCTACTATCATTCATACGTTCAGCAAACAAATATTCAGTATTCCCCAAATATGACTGACATATATTTTTTATATAAATCAACTCAACAGTGTTAAGGGGTATAGATCAGATCACTTGCGGTCCCTAAGTAGAATTTAGCTCAAGGTTTTGGGAACAGTTTGTGGCTCTTTCTCAAGGCATGTTCACGACGACGGGTGACCAAGAACTGTACAAGGTCCCTTAAAATTACAACAATTCGACAATTGTCGGCGATAAGTGACAATTCGAATTGCAATGCGTGGTCAATATGAAGTCAAAATGAACACGATCGCGATTGCGAACGAGTTAGGTAATAAGCCTACTGCTGTTTTATTCCGAAACGATTTCAAGAGACTGTATTTGAGAGGAAAAATTAAGAAGGTAGCCGACTATCGCACCATGTAACCGAGCTAGCAGAGAGCTGGGGCCTTACCATGACGACTTATTGCGATTCAATTCCGACTCAGTTCAGGTTTTAGCTGACATTTTTAGTTTGGATCTGACAGCGAGCGAACCTAAACTGAATCGGAATTGAATCGCATTAAGACGTCATGGTAAGGCCCTTGGTGTGCAGCGTGCAGCGCGGCACTCTCGGTTAGCAGAGCTGTCTCCAGCATTCCTTGAGAAAGGGCCACGGACTAGTCCCAAACATTCAGCTAAACTCGACTTTTCAACAACCGAGTGATCTGTTTCTGTTTATTCTAATTTTATTCATGTAACATTTTATTTAACGTCACATCATGTATTATATTTTCCGAATAATTATTTTCATTTACAATATTCCCACTAAAAGCATTACTATTTTTTGCATAAGCAATAAATTATCCCTGAACCGTTTATTTTAATCTGTAAAGTGGGTGACAGACGGGCGAGTAAGTTCGCGTACTTACGGCTCGACGACTTTACTCACCTGTGTCAGTCTGAGTACGCGGACTTATAGAGTAAAGTACGGGCGAGTAAGTTAGTCGAGCTGTAAGTACGCAAACTTACTCGCCCGTCTGTCACCCACTTTAGAAGATTCTACAAAAAAATTGCCCAGATGGGAAAACGTTTATTTTATTTCCAGATGGTCTAATTACATCATTGTTAATTATTTGAAGTTGTAGTAAATTAATCCGTTTTATGTATTAAAGTATATGATGGTATTTATACAAGTATAATTGTTACATTTATTAATATTCAGATATCATAATTATTATCGTTTTGCGTCAGTCTGTCATAAAACTTCGGCCTATTTTTCAATGAGCTGTACACATCAAAAAGCAAAGAAAAGTAATGGGATTGTAATAGCTTAACTCTGGCTGGCTAAGTTTTCAGTGCTTTATGAAAAGTTGGCTACGGGTTATCGAGCTACGAAAATTCCTAACTTTCGGCCTAATTGAAAAATATGGCTAATGTGGGGAATCCATGAATATTTGTTACAGCTTTTAAGTCATAAGGAGAACCGCGCTCTGCGTTAGATGCTACCCGACCGACCGATAGGTGCCTAATACAAGGTAAGTATCCCAGACAGCGGGAAAAAAAAACAACAAAAAAAACTGAATTGATGAAAAAAAACTGCATATTAAGATTAAAGATTATTTTGTCCATCAAACTGAGTCTTGAAAGTGTTGAAACTATTTTTTTTTTTAATGTATAAAAACCGCCGATAGATGGCGCTGTAACGCGGTATTACGATTGGCTAAAATCCACGGCCTGCCATTGGCTGAGACGCGAAACTTCGAATTTTATCCTCAAACTTATTTGTAATGTATGTTTAGGATCAACTGGTGAGGGCAGCGCCTGTGGAAGGTGGAATGGGTATGCATCTGCTCCAGAAAATGGGTTGGACACCGGGCCAAGGCCTGGGGAAGGAAGGTACAGGGACACTCCAACCTTTACTGTTGGAGGTCAAGTTGGACACAAGAGGTCTGCAGGCTAAAGAAGAGGTCAGTAGCAGGAACAACAAAGGAGTGAGTATTTTGTTTTTATGTTTTGTTTGCCGCTTTTTATGTTTCCGTGTCCAAGGGACACCACACCGCCGAGTATACGCAGTGAGGCAACACGTTAACTCACTGTTTTTTCATACATTTTGTTGCGTAAACGCACCGTCGACGACTTTTACACACAAATGTAATCATATGTATAAAATAAAAAATAAAAAGATCTGGTCGGACATTCACTGAACATAAGCCTGTTCTGATCTGTCCGTCTGTCTTACATTCATAGAACCTAATCTTTTACACCACTTGCTATAAAAAAAAGCTCCTAGAATGGCTACGTCATATTATGTGAAAGCGACATCTGAGTATCTATGGTAAATATCGTCGCAATTATAACTTTTAAAAAGACATTATTTTCAACCTTTACTATTTTCATGCCAGCATGTTTTTTTTAAATACATACCTACATAACAGCCTTCCTACTAACACACTTTGAGATTTCAGTAAGTTTTGTATTTACAAGCTTTTTGCTGACTACTCGGTTATTGAGTTATCATAAGGCTCTATAAATATACCAAATTTAAAGTCCATGCGACCACTAGGAGTGGGTCAATTCATTTGCTGTATTTTAAATGGGCATAGTTGGGTAAACATGTATAACTATATGTACATGACATAAATAATGAATAAATGAAATGAAATGAAATAAAATCCTACTAATATTATAAATGTGAAAGTTTGTGAGTGTGTTTGGATGTTTGTTACTCTTTCACGCCAGAACGGCTGGACAGATCTGGATGAAATTTGAAACATAGATAGATTATAGTCTGGAATAACACATAGGCTACTTTTTATTGCCTAATTCCTGCGGGATAGCGATAAACGAATTCTATGCAGACGAAGTTGCGGGCAACAGCTAGTCTGACATAAAAATGAAATAAAATAAAATTTTGTGGTGCAGGGTATAGATGGGAACTGTTGTGTTCTCACTAGTACATATATACAATACGTAAATTTGTCACAACGTCCATATAAACTCCATATTAAAATTCCGTTTCTTTAGAAAGAGATATAGCTTATATCTCGGTTATTTTTACAGTTATTTGAAAAACATTTTTTTATATTGTTTACTAGGTACATAAATGAGCCTTTAATGAAATCCACGAAAAAAAGTCATGAATATTCCCTATTGTACATTTTTTAAGATGAAAGTGCAGCGTCAAATGCGCCGCGGCGCTGCGTCGGCGGCGCCGGCGGCCGGCGGCAAGCACCCCGTGTCGCTGCTCGGCGAGTATTGCTCCAAGCAGAAGCTGGGCCCGCCCGAGTACAACCTGTGCTTCGAGTGCGGGCCCGATCACAAGAAGAACTTCTTGTTTAAAGTATGTCAAGCATTGACTTACAATAAACAAGACTCTCAGTCGCTAACAAAGGTTCCTCAAGAAACGTCCGAGTTGCTTTGTCTATGTGTTGTGTGTGTCAACACATCGACTTAGACAGATAACATTAACATATTCGTTCAAATTGACACCTTATTTCGTGGCAGTAATGTTTAATATCAATGGCGTAGGATCGTGAGAAGTAATGACACGACGCCACGCGCTGGAAACCTGCCTGTCTCTTTTGTTCTCAATAGTAAGATTACGGTGCGAAAGAGACATATACATTGTTATCAAAGCGAGGTCGAAACACAACTGAACAAAAACTCTGAACAATAGACGCGTGTTCAGACTTTTGCTTCGGACAGTTTTTGAGCGTGATTGGGAGTCTAGTTGTTTATTGTACGTCAATGATGTCAAGTCATTTTTATTTTTTATTTATAGACACAAAATTACCATAGAACAAAGTCTATGTGTTGTGTGTGTCAACACATCGACTTAGACAGATAACATTAACATATTCGTTCAAATTGACACCTTATTTCGTGGCAGTAATGTTTAATATCAATGGCGTAAGATCGTGAGAAGTAATGACACGACGCCACGCGCTGGAAACCTGCCTGTCTCTTTTGTTCTCAATAGTAAGATTACGGTGCGAAAGAGACATATACATTGTTATCAAAGCGCGGTCGAAACACAACTGAACAAAAACTCTGAACAATAGACGCGTGTTCAGACTTTTGCTTCGGACAGTTTTTGAGCGTGATTGGGAGTCTAGTTGTTTATTGTACGTCAATGATGTCAAGTCATTTTTATTTTTTATTTATAGACACAAAATTACCATAGAACAAAGAGAAACCTACAAGTGGCATGTGAACGAGAGACGCGTGCCACCTTTATGCGGAAAATTGCATGGTTAAACGCATAGCTTTCTCTACACGCCTTGGCAACGTCTCTTTGTTCTGTGAAAATTACTGATTACAAATAACATTACAAAAAGCCTTAAATTTGACAATGGTCCTTATCATACACATACCAGTGGCCAGTTTCTAGAAACTACAGTCTACAATTTTACAAGTCAAATGTAGCAACATTGGCCCAATCAATTAAGTGGTTGAGATTTTACCAGTGTTCTGGTTGAGTGTCTCATCATTTAATTATTCGTTTTTGCCGCCAGTGTTGCTATCGCTCAAAAGAAACAAATGGCAATCACATGCTTGATTTTCAGGTGTGTTTTATTTATTTTTATTAAAAGAAGTACCTACCTACCAATAATATTTAAGGGACAAGAATTCTTCAAGAAAAGATTTCCACTAGTTTGTCTGTCTCTGTCAGTCGCCATACTATTTAACAGGTATAGATGACAGCGTGCACGAAAGCAACGATATTGACGCGGCTGTATGAAATATGTAATTGCCTTTCACACTGTCCGGTCCGATATCGGCTATCGGATCCGACACCGATATGTTGGCGTGGCAGCACCATCGAACGCCCGTGAACTATCGGACGTTAGTGAAAACAGCACCATAATATCGGCTATCGTCATCCGACTCCGACAGCAATATCTGATCGGATAATGTGAAAACGGCGAAGCCACTTTACACGGAATCTTTAAGTTGCTAATATAGCTCTCTGTCCAGTGGCGTAACTATAACGTCTGGGGCCCGTGGCAAATTCGTCAGATGGGGCGGCTCCTTCCTCAATATAAAGAAGTGCATCAGCGTCCCTTCTGTGCTCTAAACCAAGCCAGTTCGGGGCCCCGTAGAGCTACCACCCTATAGTTACGCCACTGTCTCTGTCCTTATCAATATCTAGCTTTATCTACAAATAATTGTCTACAGGTGAGAGTAGCCGGTGTAGAATACCAGCCAGCAGTAGCGAGCGCTAACAAGAAACAAGCTAAAGCAGACGCCGCCCAATTGGCATTGCAGAAAATTGGCGTAGTCACGCCGTGAGCTGGATTTATTTTTTTTGCAGAGATAATGTCAGTCATAACTTTATGCATCCATTGAATGGACAGTGTGAATCCATTGAATAGTAAGGTTAAATGATAACTTTTATTAAGGGCAGTTGACTATATTTCACATTTCTAAAACGGTGCAATTTTGTGAGATCTAAAGGAGCGATGTGGCCTGTAGGTACCTGTTACCTTAGGCTCTGTCTACCCCGTAAGGGATAAAGACGTGATTTGTGTGTGTGTGTGTGTGTGTGTAAAGGAGCGACCACACCGCTGCGTATACGGGCGTGTCGCATGCGTCACGATCTCTCACCGTTTCTTCATACATTTTGTTGCGTAAACGCACCGTCAACGTCTTTTACGCACTGGTGTGGCCGGACCTTAATTCTGCATGAAAAGGAGTTGAGATGAATACTTTTAATTTCCTTCTGGTTTTGTATATTAGGTTTTAGAATGTGTACATTTTAAAAGGCAGTGACTCACATGCTGTAATAAAAGCATTAATTTACTTAAATGCGTAACTTTAACATATTAAAAAAAAGTTTATAATTTCGTTTGTGTGTAGTGTGTATATGTTTTGGAAAAATGAAATGTTGCCAATTGTCTAAGTAAACTGTGTAAAGACTTTTCGGTATCTTAAATGCAGTGTTGCCATGATCTTCTGTCTGAATGTCGGCAGAGTTGTCAAGCGTATACTGACTGCTTAGAGGTATTTGCGAGTTCTCTGAAGTTTGATATTTTGTAAATGAATGTATGCAAGTGGGAAGAACATCGTGCTTTGATGGCCGATCACACCAAATCCTGTCACTGAGTGCAAAGATAAAAAACAAAAAATATGACGGGACAGTACACTCATTGATCTAGTCCCCAAACTAAGCAAGATAACTAAAATAGTTTCCATAGTACAGAGTTGATGGTATAAAAAAATTAATGTCATATTAATTACTCAAATATGTCTATTGAGAAATCCTGTGTATACAATCTATTGGGAAATCCTGTGTATACAAATGTGCTGCCATTATTGGCAGCTTATAAAACGAGTTAATCACGGTTAAAACTAGGAATGTCCCGGATTTGTACCATTTTTTAATGTTTTTATGGAAAATCGTATAATCTATTGCAGCGGTTCTTAACCTCGGGTCGCGACCCAAATTTGGGTCGCGGGCGGTTTTGGGATGGGTCGCGGGTACGGTTCCACACTCTCCTGGAATCTCCCGGCTCCCGGAAGGAGTTTTAAATAATCGAAATTATTAAAAAATTAAATTAAAAAAAAATATTATTAAAAAAATTTGGGTCGCGGACTTCAAAAATATTTATAATTTGGGTCGCCAGCCAAAAAGGTTAAGAACCGCTGATCTATTGCAATGTACAAATTTACAATTAATGTTTCACATTGTGTTCAGGCCATAATGAGATCAAAGATTGATCATAATGGTCAACACTTATAGCAAACATTTGCATTAACAAATAAGCCTGAACATTCACCAATCATATTTAATTATTTAGTCATACCATTTTCCAAATTAGTCAGAAATGTTAGCATAATTCAAATACTTTTTACTTATCCATTAAAAATATACCAAGGATGTTGTAGAAGGTACAAAGGTTGCAAATGTTGCAATTCATCCATTCAGACCAGTCATCATCACTCAACAGTCAACATAAATTAATCTGTTCAACGTCTTAATATGTCCATGCTCATTCATCTCTATCATTTTTGTGATAGTTTTCTAGTAACAAGGAATCTTTATGTCTCCAATGTAAATAAAAAATAGCAATAATATTCAGTTGTGTTAAGTTATTTAGGTTATAGTTGGAGCTGAAAGGAGCTGTGTTTAACACTTATCTGTCCACCATGTATGAACGTAAATACATTACATGAAATACATGGATGTGTAATATATGTATGTTAGGGCAAATCGGGAGATTCTGGTCATGGGCCAGTTTTGGCTATTTGCAACATTAAATTAAGTTTACTAAGGAATAGACAACTTTACAAATCTATGAGGCAGAACACTGAGGTTGTATGTACTATAACTTGTGAACTGTTTTCTCGCAATAAAAATATTTCATTTCATACTTAAAGTGGCCAGAACCGGGGCATGCCCTATATTGACACATACTTGCCATATGTGCCAATAGTGAATTACATATAATGCACGGACACTGAATAACGTGTTAGATGTAATTAATTACAGAATACTTTATATACATATGTATTTAAATAAAATGTAAGTTGTAAAAGTTATATTTATAACTTTATGAAATAAAGTACTGATTCAAAAGAATATTATTTGTCATTTCTTTCAATTCTCCCCCGACAAAAATAAAATAGACATTCTCATCATAAAATTTATTCAACACAGTCAACTTAACATGTCTCCTTAGAATAACATCTACATCAAAAATTTCTAGAATTTTGCTTCTTGTACTGAAGTCTTCTAAAAGCTGATTAGCTTGTTTTATTTGCTCTAGAGCTAAATGTTACTTTATTTTCAATCTTCTGTCGTTCATTACCTTTTAAACCTTTTCGTCGCCAAGTCGAATACAAGAGACGGCACCCATACGCTTGATTTCTTTATTGTGATGCCTTACCGCAATCACTGACATCGACGCATATATGCGTTTTCGTCACTTTCTCTCAATGCCACTGTCATAATTTTACAGGCAATTCAACGCTCATGTGCGTCAGTCGCACCTGAAGAAGTCTCGGGTTTGGCAGGTGGCAGCGAATGTGTTAAGTTCAACCTAAACCCAACTGAACGAATGATGGTTTTGCATTGAAAAATGGACGTATATATCTCGACTCAAGTAGCATAAGGTCTGATGTGTTATTTCTTAACTTTTCAGGAGCAGAAATAAAATTGATACATGATTTTGCTTAATAGTTCTTGAATTATTATAGTTAAGATAACAAAACTTTTTACATCTTTGGCAGAGACTTCATGCTTCATAAATGACGCTATGATAGAATTAGAATTGCAGGCATGTTCTATTTGCAGTTAACTACTAACTCATATATTATTCTCAAAAATTAAATGTTATTACAGGCATAAGGTCTCAAACTAATATACGAGTACCATATAAATTTAAACAGCTTAAAATATTTGAAGCATTACGTCGTATCTAGAGGCATATACCTATATACTGTATCATCATATGTGAAGCAGAAGGCTTTTTAGTGACATAACGCCAGTCATGAATGAAAACAAATTTTGAAGCATAAACTTTGTCATAGACAAGTTTGGTTGAAATATAGTAACGAACTACTGATACTCTTTAGTAGCAGAGCAACAATTAGGTTTGCAAAGATAGTAAAGTATAGTAAGGTTTGTTAGGTATCTTCAAATGCCCAAAGGGCAAACCAAATCCGTCGACCTTATGGTATAGTGTAATTCAACAGTGGGACCATGGATAATAGCCCAAATTTTAGTCTTATATTGCAAACCAAACTGTTGCTACCAAAGAGTATTGGTAGTTCTGTACTATATTTCAACAAAACTACTGCTCCTAAAAAGTTGGACTAGTTCGGTCGACCGGACTAACAACCGGACTACTGCTACTAGAGGGTCAGATCAGACCTTATGCATTTAAATATCTCCTCAGTGGAAAGAGATAGAAATATAAGTGTCAGTATGGTAGACAGAGAGAGAATGCATTATAACCATAATATGAATAAGCCAATTTGGTCAGATTTACACATCAGATCTTATGCAACTTGAGTTGAGATATAGGTTGTTGGTGTTGAACCTGCGGTGCTGACATATGTGTTGTTGGCGACGAAAAGGTTAACAATCACAGATCTGTTCCAAATTTAATTTTTACATCCCCGTTTACTTCTTGTCTTGTTGTTTGATCTTATAGTCGGATAGAGCAGCCTTAATAGCATCCTCAGCAAGCACTGGAAAAAAAAAAAAAAAAATGTTTTTTAAACTATATATGAAATTATTGTTTACACAGTTTTACACAAACTTTTCAATTGTAAGAGCTGTTGGTTTTACATTGATAGTGAACAAATACATACATACAAACATAAAATAAATCATGTCTTTATCCCTCATGTGTAGACAATAATACAATGATAGATTAATCTGTATTCAATTCGACATTGAAAATATTTATCTCAATCATGGACTGTACAAGCTAAGTAAATAACCATATTTAATTCCCATAAACACTTACTGGAGCAATGTAGCTTGACCGGCGGTAGTGACAGTTCCTTAGCTATATCAGTATTCTTCAGTTTCAATGCTTCATCCACAGTTTTCCCTTTGACCCACTCTGTAGCGAGAGAGCTAGAGGCGATAGCCGAGCCGCAGCCAAATGTCTTGAATTTAGCATCTATGATCTTTCCCGCATCGTCCACTTTGATCTGCAGTTTCATAACGTCACCACAGGCCGGCGCTCCCACTAAGCCCGTACCTACATTTTTGTCCTTCTTATCAAGCGACCCCACGTTACGCGGATTTTCATAGTGTTCGATAACCTGTAAAATTAATGAAATCGTTAAACGTTACGTTGGAGCCCGATCATGGACCTTGACATTGCACAAGAAAATTAATAACAACTCACCCGTTCGTGATACGACGCTGTCTGGATAGTCTGGACACCACCGAAGGCGTTCAGATTAGATAGGCTGACGCATCGGCGAAAACAGCTCGCCAAGTAAGCCATTTTACACTTTTTACAGGATAATTTGGAATATTATTAAAGATTGTTACGAATGCGCCGTACGATTTCGATAATATTTTCCACTAGAGAGGAATGTTCTGAAACTACGCATCGGCTTCAAATAGTCTATTTCACCACATTTTGCAATATGTCAAAAAGCTAAAACGAAGTAGAATTATTGATTTTATTTTAAATCATTTGTTTCTCAGACTATTTGCTCAGCAATAAAAACATTTTCATATTTAAACTTCGAATAATTTAATTGACTGTCTAGCAAAACATTTAAAGTAAAAAAAAGTCGTTTGAAAAAATGCTATTTTGAACACATTTTGAATGTACCTTCACTTGTCAGTTGTCAAAGTGACGCTAACTGAAGTTTACGAATACAGCTAATCTAGACAACCATACATCCTAAAATACATTAGTATTTTTGTCACTAAAACTAAGAACACGGTAGTTTCATGTTGAAAGCAAAATCATTATTCCGTTTTTATGTTTAAAGTGTAGTCTCATGTCAGTGAAATCGAAGTGAAGTGAAGTACCGTAAACGCTCACCGACTAACTACGTAGTATCTCTTCTTAGTAGTCTGTGGACTAACTATAAAAACTTCGTACTTTAGCTACAATCATGACATACGGTTTTAGAACGTTTTCTAGGCTTGTTGTCCCTATCTTTGGCAACGCTGTCTGTTTATCACGAGCACAACTAAGTACTGTGTAAGTTACTAAAAATATTCCCAAAAAAATATTGTTATGCAATCTATGAATTATTGGCAAAGTGCATGTTATTTGAGCACTTGCCGGTAACACTAATCTGTCAAAATGTGACGTCACTGTAAAGTTCCAAGTCAAATTGTTGTTTACAGCCAGGCCATTGTTTTTTACAAGTTTTTATACATATTTACAGCAAAATGGCTTCTAACAATCCAGATTACAAATCAGCTACGTCTATCCATGAGTTTACAGTAAAGAAAATTAAAGGTGAAGAGGTAAAACTGGATGTTTACAAGGGTCATGTTTGCATCATCGTGAACGTCGCATCGCAGTGCGGTTTGACCGCCAACAATTACAAACAACTGAACGAGCTGTACGAACAATACGCAGAGAGCAAAGGTGAGACTAATTAACAAGATCAACTACCAAAAGTTGGTTATTCGAATGCTCTATTTATTGTTTTTATTTTTATTTTAGGTCTTCGTATTTTAGCGTTCCCCTGCAATCAGTTTGCTGGACAAGAGCCAGGAAACCCTGAGGATATTGTATGTTTCGCAGCTGATCGTAAAGTGAAGTTTGATTTATTCGAAAAAATCGATGTCAATGGAGATAACGCCCACCCACTGTGGAAGTTTTTGAAGGTAAGTACAGTTCAGAGGATTCAAATAAAAACAAACACTCGTGTCGTGCATGGCCCTCTGATAACACTGCATTACGCCAATAAATGACCTACCTATATTTTTCTGTGGAACATACCAGGCAGTGGGCTTTCACCCTAACTCCCAGTTTTTTTATTATTAGTTCATGCGTCTAACATGACAGGTCTATGATGAGGTGACTAGTGGATCTTTGGACTTAGATAAGATACTATTTTGATTTGAAAAATATCACCTGGCTGGTATCAGGGTATTAAAATGTTTGTTTAAGAATGCTGGTTGATCATTGATTATTTCATATACACTAACCTTGAGTGAGTTGATTGTTTTTTCAGTGGTCACATTTGTTCGAGAAAATCAATACTAAACTGTTCAATTCCCATGGTCAAAGATAATTATATGATACTACTCCATCCATATTTTAGCTGTTTGCTGAACACTTGGAATTGTAGGCAATTTACATGAAGCAATCAATATATCTAAATAAGCTTGTTTTTATAGTAGTTCTGAAATATTGACAAGAATTATTTAGTTAGGTACTATTCAAGGAGTGAATTCAATTCATATTCAAATGAATATTTCTGTCTGTATATCAGAATGTGAGCATATTTGCACAGTTAGTTACTTATTAGTATACTTTTCCTTCTGAGTTAAAACAATTTCAACTTTTATTTTACATTAGCACAAGCAAGGAGGCTCCCTCGGCAACTTCATCAAATGGAACTTTACCAAGTTCATCGTTGACAAGAATGGTGTTCCAGTAGAACGTCATGGACCCAATGTTGACCCGGTCAACCTCGTCAAGTCCCTGGAAAAATACTGGTAAAGATTACGGCTGAGAATTTGATGAATAGTCTCTGTTGCTTTTCAACCTCACCTTGTTTCAATGTAAGATTAGTCATAGGGTTTTTATACACTAATTCTTCACTTTTAAATCTCTTAAAGCTAAATTCTTCAGAATTTTGTCTATTACAGTTGCATTTAAATCATATATACCCTTGAAAAAGTTTATCTCTGTGGTGCCTTCATGTGAATAAGAAAAAAGTAGTACAATGTAATTTGTATACCAGCTGTCTCTCTCTTAAAACAAGAAGAAGAAAATGTTGCTGCAGTACGAGTATAATAAATACGCTTTGGTCCTCCGAAATTACTGCTGTACGTTTTTATGAAATGTTAATGGAAGGGTTCATACATTTTCAAGGTTGAAAACCTGTGTAATATTAGTTATAAGCATAGAATTTGCAATTCACAGTGATTTATGACTTGCATTTTTCGGTCTGTGATTCATATCTTGAAACAAATTTGTTAGTCACTGATTTTGTAATCGGTTTTTATTTTAGCAACAAACTTTAGGTTGTTTTATGTAATCGTTTATAATAAATGTTTTTCGTTGATTACTTTGCTTTTCTTTATACATTGCGCTACAAAAATTAGCTACAACAAGATTTTTATAGAAAAATAATGTGTAATAAGATAAGAGTCTAATAGAAGAATGAGTTGAAGAGAAGAATTAATTGTATATGTATAAGTAGGTAGGTAGTTACAGATTGCCTACTTAGTATGTACCCATTATAAACACGGCTGATGGTAGCACATGTGAAAATGGTAAGTACTAACATCTTGTTCGCCAATCATCCTGCCGTTCCGTCAAGCAGTATTGAGGCGCCTTTTCGACGCCAACGACACATCAGCTCCGCAGGTTCAACGCTAACTACCTATATGGACGTCCATTACTTCAATGCAAAGCAAAAGTAACCTTCGTTCAATTTAAGGCTTCGCAACACTTATTACCCAAAAGCCCAAGTCCAAAAGAGAAAAAAAAAACCCATTACTACATCTCTCCAATCTGTGCTTCGCAATAAAGAAGTATGGCTTAGGGGTGACGTCTCTTGTATCTGACGTGGCGGCAAAAAGGTTAAATTCAAAATTTCGTCTCATGACATCCCTCTCACGCTAATTTAAACCATTAGAGTGAGCGGAGCAACACCATACGAAGTTCTATCTAATTTGTAACTTAGTATAAGACCTGTTTGATCTACAGCGTTCCGATGTAGCGAGATAGACAGCCGGTGAAATTACCGAAATTGCGCCAGTAAGCTATTCCAACATGGCCCTCCAGGCTGGCAACGCATCTGGAATCCTCTGGTGTTGCTTAGGAGAGTGAGGACGACATGATACGAATTCGGAGTAGCCCCCTCTGTTCATATAAATATAATGTGCTTTTTGAGGAACTTGACCCACAGGTTCTCCGCAGATACGTTGGTTCTCTCTGCGTACTTTACAGGATTTAGAATAGGGAGTGTTCTGACGCAATTTTTAACCTCCCAGATGTCAAGTTTCACTATCGTTCTTCTCGACGGAAAGGTAGCTTTCATCAACACCATCTCGATGAAAGGCTCGCCTCCACCGTTGGTTTACGCGGAGTTTCTTGCCTTGTACGTGTAAGATTTGAAATGGACAGGAAAGCTTTTGCGCCGTGGCGACTAAATTTAACGAACCGTCTTTATTCAACTACAAAGGCCACTGTGTCCTGGTTTTGGAATATGAATGACCAATATATGGCTCAGCTAATATTTATTGTAATTCCTATTGAAATTTTCATGAGTAGGTAGTTATATACTTAACTTAGTAATGCAATGACGAGCGCGGACTGAATGTATGTTTGCCTTTGCCTATATTAGCCAGCAGACAAATAAATCTTGCACAAATAATGCTATTCTAAAACAATATTCAAATAAGCTGCGGCCTTCAGGAAATATCAAATGTTAAAATGTTGCTAAGCTCTATATACCTAATAGTTTCATGACTGGGGTTTGTTAGTATAGACCTAACAAACATAAGTTAATTTTTGTACGCGCATGTAGTTAAGTCCCAGTTAACTGGTACGCTGACCTAGGGTTAAGTAGGTACTTAGTGCCAAAACAAAGTAAAATGTAGGTACCTACCTAACCTAGATATATCATATATGCTCATCCAACATTAATAGTTTCTTTTTTAACTAGACCGTGCAAGCGGCCTTTCTTAAGGCCCCAGTATACAATGGCGATCGCCTGAAAAGGGCCAGCATACGCCATTGTGTGCTGGGGCCTTTAGATAAATAATAACAGGGTACATGAGTACTTATAGTTATAGGATGAACTATACCTATAATGTTATTCATTCACATTCACGCGTTGGGTACCTACCTACCTAGATAGGTATCTATTTTATGCTGACCATGACCGATAGCGGATAGATATTTAATATTTAACAGTCTCGACGAGAGCTCATAATTATTTCATGTTAAACGATCAAATTTAGATTTCACTTTCCCTAACGACCATTAGGACTGCGGTGCGGTGTAGTAGGAGTATAGAGCCTAGGGAGGTCCGTAACTACACTAACACCTTTTAAGCAAAGCAAGTGCCCATGCCCAAACAGGGGTCTACTCCGTCTACTTCTAAATATGAAATTCAAAGTTTGTATCCTACCATACCATTCCTATCACTGAGCTCAATGGCACGAACTCGAATTCCTAGTTTCAGAATTAAAGAGCAGCGACTGAAGATTAAAAAATATAAATACCTATACAAATTTTCTTTTCCTTAAACGATCATGCATAACATATCGCGCTTTGCAATGATTGTATTGGATTCCAGTCACAAAAATATACATGCTTGCCTTTATTTATACCCCTGAATCGTCTGGGCACTCTTTAAATCGAGCCGTAATTACTTATTATTACATTACAATGGTAAGATATTAAGTTTTGTTCAATTCAGACCTTTTTATTTTATTTCAATAACATTTAATTATTTATCAATCATAAGTAAAAAATATTACGTACTGATTGATATTCATTCGTAGAAAAATGTTATTAAAAAACTATTAAAATGTTTCAATTCGATTGCGATTTGTCAAAATAGTTGCCACAAACGAATGCGAAACATATTTTTTGAATACGGCAACATGTCTATGTTTTTCATGTTGGTACCAAGGATAGTTGTAATGTTTTCTCTTTCTTTTAGCTTTGTCAGACAAGGATAAATGGGCTTAACTTCCGGGTAGAAGCGGCGGCAACTATTTTTAGCCAATCACAAACCGCATTTTAAATTCATTCTAGCGTCGTTGACGTGACATTGATGTGTGGCGTGTGGCGTTAAAACTAGAAGCGTGTGCGTGAATGCGTGAATGAAAACTGTTGTGTTGTGACTTTGTTTTGCGTCGATCTAAACATTAACAGCGAATCTTGTTATTTGATGACTATTGAGTGCACCTAGCTTCTAATGGAATCGTGTGTGGTTATAGTGCCAGGATAATTTTAGATCTATCAAGAAAAATCAAGATTGTGTAATCGTTTCATTATAATATGATGTCTACAAGAAGCGGCCGAGTCAGGCCGAGTTTGGTGGATTCTAGTCCACCGCGTAGTCGGAAAGGTGTATCGCCGCCTCGATCTCCCGCCAGGACGCGAAAAAGCTCGCCTCCCGCGCGGTCGCCCTCCCGCAAATCGCCGGCGCGCAAATCTCCCAGTCGCAAGCCAGCGACCGCCTCTAAGTTTCCCGCGCGAAAATCTCCTTCAAGGACGACTAAAGAGGCGATTGAAACAGTCGAATCGAAAAAGTCGCCAGTGAAGCGTCCTACTGTGTCCGAGGTAGAGGTGAAACTCCAAGATGTTGTTAACACAGAATCGTACCGCAGCGTACGTACGAGGCGCTCCGAGTATTCTATCAAGGATTATGCCTCAGCTTCAGCGTTCTCGGTGGAGGACACGTTGAACGGGTTCCAGAGCGAACTTTCAAGGGATATTTACGGAATCAGGAGCCGCAAACCCATTGAGGAAGTAGCACCGAGGCGATCTAGTAGGCTGCGGGAATCTAGTAACGGGCCGGACATTAGGCGTAGTCTCAGTAAGTCCGTCAGTAAGTCCATGAGCAAATCGATCAGCCAGTCAATTGGCACATTTTCTGACGAGGAGAATTCTGAGGTGGAATTCCAAAGAGAGAAATCAAAATCAGTGACACGGAGATTAGCTACCCCATTGAGAGAGAGTGTGAGTAGACTTACACAGGGACACAGTAAATGGGAGTTTGGTGGCAGGGTCGGATCGGCCATCCTCACTTTGGTTATACCTATCACAGTGCTCACAATTTTAATATCCTGCACAAAGTCATGTTCCATTCAGCCACTGAGAAATTTATCAGCATTAAAAAGTTTGTCACTATGGTTCAGCTTGCAGGCAGCGCTTGTTTTCTCTGCGCAAGCAGTCATTCAGGCTATGTTTTCTCTGATACCAATTTTGGGCATAAAAGCAGACAGAATGGATGACAGCAACCAGAATTATTGTTTCAATGCATTTTTCTCGGCTTTGTTTACCACTATTACTCTATTTGTCTTGGATTTCTTCCAAATATTCAGCAGTGACATCCTTCTAAAAGAATATTTGAGACTGGCTGTTGTGTCCTATATATTTGCTCTGGTCTTATCTGTGGCACTATACCTAAAAAGTCGTAGAAGCAATGAATGGAATCCCTACGGAAGCACAGGATATGTACTATACGATTTTTGGATGGGCAGAGAAATTCACCCGTTTATTAAGAACCTGGATGTCAAGATTTGGGTGTCAAGAATATCAAATATTAGTGCTGTAAGTATTTATCTAATATATTTTTATGCAAATAACAGTGCATTTGTATGCAAGAATGTTGCTGATCAGCCTACTTAAAGCTGTGACACACTTTACTTGCATACATTGCTTATTTAGAAATCATTAGCTGTTTGTTCTGCTTACAATTCCTTTATTGTTGTTCTATGGGAACTATGCACTTTTCTGAGACAATATGTATCTGGTGTCATTTTCTAGCTTTAAGCAAAAAAGTGACAAATATACACAAACTTCCACATTCAAAATAGGAGGATAAAAAAGGTTTTTATTTTTCAGCTGATCCTGGCGGTACTGATCTTCAAAAAAGGTTTCTACCTGAAAACAAAAGACATGGAAGCATTATCACCTGATAACTATAAGGCCATCTGGGATAAGCTACAACTCCAGCCAACTGTTATACTGTTCTCGATGATGCAAATCAACTACCTGTTAAACTTCATCATGAGAGAATATAGAGTGACAACCACCTTTTTCTGGCAGTATGAGGGCTTAGGCTACTACCAAATTGTTTCCAGTGCCCTCTATCCATTCTACTTCACAACTATTTCAAAGTTTGTGGCAGATGCTGACATTTCCCTTTCTAATAACATTTTAATTGCCTCCGCTGTCGTTTATGTACTGGGATTCGTTTTGATGCTGATCAGTAACAATGTGAAGCATGAATTCAGGAAAAATCCACTGCAACCAAGTCTAATACGTAAGTACCTATAATAATTTAATTTACAAAAATTACTGTAAGCTTTTCTAGAAAATTGAGTTGTTGGGCAGAAGCCAATGCCAGTAATGAAACAAATGAAAACAAAAAAGAAACTAGTTTTGCATGTACACTGCTACTACTAGTTTGTCAGATAATTCACCTTGAAACAACGAATATACAAGTTAAAACAGAATACTATAACTTTGTTTCACCCTAATCCTTCTTTAATTACATTATTTCATAAAAATAAAAATAAAATAAACAAATATTAGTAATCAAATATCAAGAATTTATCATGGACTTACTCCTAGAGTCTAGAATTTCATGTAAACATTGCTCTTTTTGCTTACGGACGGACTCCAATTTTCCTTTTACATTTTGGAAATGAGTAATCAGCCTGAATATAAGTTCTCCTCTCCACAACTCCACTTTTAACTATTTCGAAAGCAGGATTCACTAAGAACCTCGACGAAAATATTCACGAAATTCCAATAAGTCGTTTTTGAGTGACAAAAAAAGTGTTGCCAAAGTGTGAGTTGGGTTGCTAATTAATATCTTATGCAGTTATCGTGGGACGATTCTATCGTCGCTAAAATAACTATATAATTATAGAGCATGAGGAAAATAACTACTATTTCCTTACACAACTATGTCTACTTTTTCAGATCTGGATTCCATGCCAACGTTTCACGGAAAGAAGCTTCTCACCTCTAGTACTTGGGGATTACTTCGTCATCCGAACTACTTGGGTGATATACTGATACACGTATCTTTAGCTGTACCCGGGATAATCTCGGAGCATTATATTGCAGCGGCACCGGCGCTCCTGACCATTGTGATGCTCTTGCATAGGTCTCTGAGGGACCACAGCCGCTGCAACCGACGCTACGGCTCGGCGTGGCAAAGATACTGCAAACGCGTACCTTCCGCCATCTTGCCTAAGATTCTCTAAGAAAATGCATAATTTACCAATAGTTTTTTTTTATTTTAAATCTCAAAATATTTAGGTAATTGTAGGACTTCTATTAGTTTTTATTTAGTATTAATTTTGACCTGAAAAAATGCATAATGAAATGAGTCTCGAAACCATCACAAGTATTCACGAATTGTAAGGTGTTAAATTAATTTGGTAGATCTGGAGTGTTTCTTTAAAGGAGCCAAGTTCTTAAAGTGATCTGCACTTTCCCATTCGCTTGCAGGCATTATACTGAGTCGTGTGTAGACGTTGACAACACGACACCTGACTCAGGTTCGTTGCCTAGGAGCAAAAACGTATATCTCTAAACTGTTGTTCTTCCATAACTATATGATACAACTAGGATACTTACTGTTTTTTTCACTTGGATTTTATGTAAATAAAGTTCGAGAACACTGAAGTAGTTTTCGAGATCTCATCGCTTGTAATATTGATGCTTAGTTTTCGTATCTGTAATTTATTTGTAAGCATTAATTTGAGTTGTAGTAAGTTTATCAAGCTCAATACTTACAAAACTAAATTTGCCATTTCGGACCACCGGATTGTTATAAATTAGCTCTCTAGTTTAACTGTATTTTGTAAGTTTTTTGGTATTCAGTATTTCGGAAATTGAAATTAGCTCGAATTTGATTATAGTTTTATCCAAAGGAATCAAATCAAGAGACCCAAAAATCAACTTTTTTTAATACAATTTAGTTGCTATGACCCCTTTATTAATGATTTAAATATGATATTAATCTGAATCTATGAATGCAAATGAATTCTGTTCATGTAGATTTTATGTAAAATTAGCATAATTATACTTAGATTTCTTACTTTCTTGGACGTATGAGCATGTTTTGTGCTCTTTTTTAATATAATTCTGCTTGTTTGTATTTTTATGTTATGCCTATGCCAACGGCCTCTAATCGACACCGTAAAAGCGAATAAAAACACACGCTCCATCTCTATCCTGCGCGTGACGTAAAATACGCGAAAGTGGGATAAAACATAAAGTCAGTTGCATATTATTTTCGTCTCGACTAGAGGCCTGGTATAGTAAACCATTTCCAACCAAAGCATTTTTACAGTTTTAAAGAGTTTTTGTCTTCCTTGTATTTTACATTTTGACTGTCTTGGACTTCCGTATCCTTCATTAATTAAGGTACTATGTTAGATCTAACTAGAGAACTTTAATATTGTATTAATACCAACCATCGTGCCTAAAGACTGCTTTTAAAGCAATATGTTTAACTAGAACAATAATCTTAATTGTCAGCATAAAAAAGAAATGCGCATTTTGGTTGGTTTCTCGAAACTACTTACTCGTCTAGACTTATGTTATGTATTTGTGTTATGCACACAGTTCAAAGATTTGAATGCTCAAAACATTTTGATTTAGTTATATAAATTCACTGTTCCGCCTTGAACACCCAATACGGATCAAATAAAGTAATGTTTAATTTTTGACTAGGAGCGTAATTTAATATTTTTACTATCTGTTGTAATTGTGGTATGTATGAAATACGTTATTCTGGTTCGTAGATTTGACGTAAATTATACTTACCGATAAATAGTTGGCTCACTCAAATCGCTGTCATTGTGAAGTTAATTCAGTTTTAATAAATGATAGCGACTTGGCGACCCATAATATGGCTAATGTTACATATCAAACTGTAAAATAATTTTGAAATATTTAGTAGCATTTACATGTTAGAAATAAGGGGTTTAACAGGCAGTCGTTCACATCGTGTGAAAAATTCAGCTAACAGCGTGGACATTATTTGTGAATGGTTAAAATGTTTTGTATGACGTTCTAACTGGATCAGTTTAATTTATACTTAACTTACCGTATGTTGCGCAAAGGTGCGACCATACCGGTGCGTAAAAGACGTTGACGGTGCGTTTACGCAACAAAATGTATGGAAAAACGGGGAGAAAACGTGACGCCTACGACACGTCACTGCGTATACGCGGCGGTGTGGTCGCTCCTTGATACAGTGTTTTTTTTTTCAGTTCTGTTGGTTTGTATTGAGGTGAAGGTTGTTTAGGTACTTACTTCTTAAGAAAAAGAAGAATATTAATTAGAAAGTTAAAAATAACTTGAATATAAAATATGCTCAGCGCAGAAGTTAGTTGTACACATTTTAATATATAATATTTTTTAATGTGTATACAATGTATATGTATTTAGTTTTAAATATTTTTTGTAAGAAAGAAGGGCTTGGATGGCATACCTCTTGACCACAGACCTGTATTGAAATGGATGATGTAAGCTCAAATGGATTTTAATCGAAATTCTGGCCGGCGCTTTTTTTTATTACTCTGATTTGTACAATGTACCGTTTAGCTTTGGTTCAATGTAATTGCCACGTGGAAACGTGCGAGACTGGCTGGTTTTGAAGGACGTCCTAAAATTTATATATATTATTTAATTATTGTACCTATTTATTACTTGCAAGATAATTCAGGCCCGTATCAAATTCATAACCGAAACGATATATTTTTTAAAATTATTCATAAAAAGTTATAAATTCGTTACCTACAGCGTAACGTAATGTATGTTTAGTTTATCTGGCAAAGGTAAACAGACCGGTGTGTGTGAGTTAACCTAAGCAAGCTTCTATGAATTCAATTAGGTATGCCTTTGTGCCCTTCTTTGATAAATTCAATGAATTCTGCGTTTTTTTAACAAAATTGTGGATGTGATGCATCTTTGTACAAGTATAGATTTACCTTTAAATTTATTGAACAGAACCATGTTCCAGTAATTTATGTATCTAGGGCACGGCAGTTCCCACTCCAAGTCTATCTGTATTATTATTATTATGTATGCAGTTTGAAATATTTTTGTGTTATTAAACGATTGTACAAAGTAATTTATGACTTTTATTTAGAAAGTAAAAAATCACGATTACTTCACATTCATTTATTTTTCTATAAAATACACATAAAATTTGTAAATAAACAATTCAATATTCAAATATCTAACATTACAGATTTTATTTCTAAACATGATTTATTTTCACACTGCCTTATACGAATTAGTTCAATGGTTAGTTAGTGATGCCGAAACAAATGCAGTAGGAATAGGTACACAAACATACAAGGGAACAATGTTATCTAGATGATTACAATCGATAGGACCTGGTACAGTCAGCATCAGATATCCAAGGTACAAAGCAGACGTACAAATTTAAGTTACTTAGTAAAGACATCAATATTCCAAGATCTTTGATGTGGATTGATGGAACTAGCTATTGTATCTTACCAATTTTGTCAATTACTGTGTGATTTGTTCAGCAAAAGGCGAGTGCACTGAGCGCTCTGGTGACTTTAAAGTGAACTTATTTTGTATGCAGTCGTAGATACATTTATCTGAACAGGTGTTAAAAACTAACTGGAATTAATGCCGCAACCACCGTTGCCCAAATTGTCACTGCCACTTGCCTAAAAATGTATACTTAAGCCAGAGAGTTAGCGTAAGAGATTATTGCACTGACATATTCGTTTCGTGCTGTTCCGCTCAAACTAATAATAATTCATTGAGAGTAAAAGGGACGGTATGATACGAACTAACTTAGTAGCCACCCAGGCAGTGGTACGCGTTCGTTACTACCAGAATAATTAGAGGACTAGCATACATTAGCTACAGACTCAATAAAGAGATTTTTAAATGTCTGCGTGAGTGTGCGTTGTCGTAACGGACATAATGATGCTGACTATATTCAATTAGATGAGAACAAGTAGAATAGCTTTGATATGTAGTATTTTCGGTTTTGTGATCTATTTTAAAGGGTACATCAACTGTAAACCAGGATTAAGGAAGCGATTTTAAAGTAGATACCCGATTTTTTAATTTTTATGGAAAGGATTCTATTTTTTAATTTTCACATTAATCCGTGAAAATAATGCTATTGCTGGCTGCCCAGTTACTTGCCAAGCCAACTAAGTCAGCATGAAATTCCATTTAATTTCCATGTCCAATCAATATTCGTAAATCGGGGTTCTACCGTGCCTAGAAGTCTGTAGTTACTAAACCGGGTTCTTAGATATGACTTTATTATATAAAGTAGTGTCCCAGAAGAACTGCAACTACGCTAAAGTAACTAACACCAAGTCAGGTTTTCTAGGTACTGGGACCTAAAGATAGAATTGATAACCTTTATCCTCCTAATAGGCCTATGTACTGACGCATTGGAAAATTTCGAAAATTTCAAATAAAGTTAATAGATGGCACCACCATCCACTGTGATTAAATTCCCCTTCGGCTATTGGTCGATGCTCGATGCGTTAATTCTTCCTGATTGGCTGATCATAATTTGATGATGGCGTTGTACTTGCCCAGTTCAAATTCAGAATAGGGTATTTTAATTCGCACATGATAGATTTGATAAAATAAGAAAAAATATTTAAGAGCTGCTATAGAGTCTATACATAGATTCAACATACACGTCAAACGCACCTATTTTATAGAAATGTTTTGGCACTCCACTTTTTTTTCGGTATTTGAGGCGATCGATTTTTGAATGATACCTATTAAATTATAATTATTTACCAGCAACATACTTAAGTAATTATTAAATACGGTATACGGATTGTACATTGCTACAGGATGTCGTAAGTTTTAAGTAAATGTAGTGATATCGGGTCAGTTATCCATATATTGATATTTATAGATGTAATAAATAAGTTAGATGACACATTCATTTTAACCATTAAATTATTCTCAGTTTCTCGCTAGCAAGGGTTGTGGGAGTCAGAAGAATAACTTATAATTAACGAAAATATGTCCCAAACGTTATGATTATACAAGAAAAACATTTTATAGGTATTAATCAATTATTTGGAATTATTAAGTAAGCTCTATCTAATAAATATCTAAGTTTTAAATATCATAAGACTTTATTTGAATTCTTATCTATTAACTTTTGTTCAACAACTTAGGATTAGAAATTCACGGCGGCGTATGAAAAAAAAATCAGTACATGAAATAATTAAAGGGAAATCCTAACTAAAGCCGGTTACGCACTGGTTCATACAAAGTTTGGCCAATGTTGGACGTGATTGACCAACAACAACCCGAATTTTCCGTCTTGTTCATAAGTAACAATTGGTACAATACAATTGCGTGTCTATAAATTACATGAGTACAAATTGTTCTATTTATAATCTGGAATAGGTACAATGTTTTCATTGTTGTTGATATTGTTCCACAGTTTCTTCACCCCATTTTCATTCAATTGTCTCATTTAAAACTTAATGTAGGATGTGAGTAGTTGGATTTTTTCTATTAAGGAAGACGTACATAAATTTCTTATCTATGTAAGCTCGACCAATGTTTTCATTTTCTTGAAAATATATTTATTGTGTAAACAGATCAACTTTTTTTATAATAATGATGGCCATTCTATTAGATCTCTCATATCAAATAAAAATACGTTAAATATTTTATACAGTTTTTTCATCACTTCTTTAGATCACATTACATCGTAATTTTACTTCTTTAAGTTATTTATTTGCATAACATACACACTCAGTTAATTCTGATACACGTGTTTACATATGCGTTCTAGTTATTTGGTTCCATTTAACATTCACTATGAAAATATATACACTAATTCTATGAATAGTTTATTTACATTAATATTTACATGTTTGATAATTTCATAGAAAATATTTCTCCATATAGGGTTTTTATATGTATTATGTCTGATGTCTCTGGAAAACATACGGCTTTTGGTAACTTAAGAGTTCAAGTCAAGAGAATGTAAAATATGCTTCTTGAGGAAAAATAAGTGTAGTTAATAATAAGTATATCAAATTATTGTCGCCACGAGAAAATGCTAAATTAGGTAGAGATGAATTTAATATCTGGTTTCATATTTTACTGTATGGCAGTGTTTGGTACCTGTCTTGGAGTGAACTGTATAATAATTTTGACGCAAATTCACCGCACATGCAGAGTGTACTTTTTAGGCCATCAAGTGCTCTAATTTTTTAAAGTAAGTACCTAAGTCGAATCATAATAATATACATTACTTAAACAACACAGATACATTTTTAAACAACAAAACTTTTGCTTATAACGTCCATCAATGCAGACACGAACATTTAATCGGTAGGTACACTATAAAACATCTTAAACAGATAATTAATGCTAAACACTATTAAAAATGGCCGGAACAATTTAAATAAGAAGGGAAGTTATGAGTTTTACAGATATGACAGACTAAAGGCAACTATAGACATAATGTTGACTTACAATACATAGATAATCTAACTAATGAAATATAATACAAACAGCTTTAGAGTTTCAGATGAGGATAGATTGTCATTAAACAGCTTGCCTCGTAGTCTGACGTTGGACTAAATTTTCGTGAGTATTATTAATATTGTTAAAGATTAAGACATTTTCTTTAAAAATTTAAGGCAATCTACTGTTTCGGAATTGGGAAAAGCTTTTTAAGTAGCCAAGATCTTGTATCTGCTGTAGGGACAGCCGAGGGAGTTCGCTTATTATAAGTTGGTCAAAATCTTTACAGGCGGGCGCTATTAGCTAACGTGGGCCCAACATTTAAAACTTTAGGTTATTAGACAGACTATTAATTATTATTGGAATCTACATTTTAAGATTTTTAAGACAAGCATTACAGTAGCAATGATTGAACATTATTATTTTAATGTGTTGGTGGTCTAAAATGAATGGATAAAATTCATTAATAAAATATTACATTCTTGATATTCGGATAATAGTTTGTAAAATATGAGATCAGGTTGTCAAAGATGCGTTCACCCAGATTAGACCAACCGACATTTTTTATACTAAATACAAACAGTAAGTTAGTAATTTAGCTATGCATACAAAAAGAATGACCAGTTTTCTAAGGCAATTTCACTAGTCGCTTTGACTATTAGTCACATTCAAACTTCACATTGTCCTGTCCTTACCTTTACCCATTTTACAACAAACATAGGTCAATATGAAGATCAAATAGTAAACCCCCTTTCTTAAACATTTAGATATCTACTTTGATTAAAATAGGGACATTTGAGGCTCATCTGCACGCAATTAGACTGACGGCACCTTACTCATTAGACTATTAAAAGACTGATTAAATCTTGGATCACAGTCAGAAACAAGTAATTTTAGTAGAGAAGAAGCATACCAAGAACAGCTACGCGATCAAAGATTGGGTTAGACAGCTCCGTGCAATAATCCCCAAGAGGTTTTTAACCTCGAAATTGGTGCCACCTTATGCCCCGAGTAGGAATGGGGCACTTAAAGGCCTTTGTCACGGGGCGTCGCGGCGGCGCGTGACAGAAGTGCCCGCGCCGTCAGCAGGATGTCAGAAGCTGCTATCAAAAACGCCCATAGAGCGCGAAATATCCTCGTCACGTACGCAGCAATCCAAGAATTCGTCTAATGTAACAACTCCATCGCGGTTCAAGTCCATTTTCTGCGAACAAATGAATTAGTTTAATACTTTTGTAAATAACGCCATCTATCGGCAATTGTTCACCAAAGTTTGACAAATAAAATTGTACAGCGCTCGTGTGTTACAAGGCTTATATGAAGACTTAGAAAATGCTATGAGCATTCCGTCATTCTTAGGTTACAAATATGATAAAAAATACAAAAATAATAAGAATAGGTTTAGAAATTTTCACCCACCTGAAACAGTCTCTCCACTTTCTGTTGCACAATGTCGTCCTCAACCAGGGGGTCAGCGACCCGGCCCATGAGGTCGTAAATGGCGGTAACAATGTCTGTCATCTCCTCTTTAGTGATGCAACCGTCCCCGTTTATGTCGTAGAGAGAGAACGTCCATCGCAGTTTCTCCTCCAGACTCCCCCTCGACAACACGGAGAGGCCGGTCACGAATTCCTGTAATTATATAATCACGATTTTAGATTCTAAATAATTTGCGGGAAGCCGAAAAGTTGAATATTTAGCACGCAATTTTTTGTTGCGTACAGCTTAATTATATCCCTTTTTCTTAGTTTGCGGCCGAAATTTGAAAGCACGTCACTTGATAATAAACGGTTAATAATCACATCACCATTCGAAAGCAGTGAAAATACTAGGCAGAAATTAATCATGTCAAGTAGTCGACAATACAAAGGTAAATTTGTACCTACCAATTTCGAACGGTGAGTATTTTAGAGTCCCACGGTGTTAGAGGGGATCATGTTTTCCTGATCCTGATGGTTCAGCTTGGGTGGCCTGGGGCTCGATTTTTGAAAGCACATCATTCGAAAGTACCACTCGAAAATAGTATAAATCTGTTTATATCTTCAAAACTACAGTTCTAATCAAATTTTTGACTAGGTCACAAGATTAACGAGAGCCCTAAGTATCTTCTAAGGTATTTAGCGCAATTTTTCACCACTTTCGAGGGGTATTTTCGCACATGTGCTTTCAAAAATCGGGCCGTGGTTCACAATATTCTCCCATAGCTCCCGCTGTATGGCAGTTAAGGAAATACAATACCCCAGGTTTTAAACGGGTATGCCTTCTACATTCCTTCGCTCCCAACAGTGGCGGATTTACAATTTTTCAAGGCGTATTAGGCTGAATTTTTGCCGCCCTTGCAAAATTTGTTGCAAACTTCTAAGATTTTTTTTTATTTCTATGAGGTAAAAAAAAAAGCTCGTGCCCCAAATTTGCCGCCCGAAAATCCCAAATTTGCCGCCCCCAAAATCTGCCGCCCTAGGCTCGAGCCTATGGTAAATCTGCCCCTGGCTCCCAAGTAGGAGGGAAGGAATGAAGAAGAGCCCCTTATCTATACCCCGCCGCGTCCTCCCAGCGGCGCGGTAGACAGTGCATAATGCATTGTCCCTCCGACAAAAAAAGGTATATAGTATTAGAGTGATCAGAATGGTCTATCTTACCTCAAAACTTAAAAGTCCACTTCTGTCCTGGTCCAGGGTGTTGAAAACGTAGTGGGCGTACTGCGCAGAATTCGCTGAAAAAAAATAAAGCCTTAATTAATTTACGTGACGGTAATACCAAACTTTTGCGGGTAGGACCTCTAGGGTCTGGATCTCTATCAACAGCTTAATCGTCAACTCTGCCGCCAAGTGTTTTCCGCGTGGAGAGTAACACCGCCAGTGAATTACGTACATGTATGACGTATGTTACGTTAGCCCTCTGGGGAACGCGTTTGCAATGCTCTAGTGTTGCGGATGTCCATGGGCGGTGGTGATTGCTTACCATCAGGTCGTTTTCTTTCATGTTACATTGCCACAAAAACTATAATTCAATACATTACGACGTAAACTTATTTGGTAGAAATGAGAAGCTCCGCAAGGTGGCGCCACTAAAAATATAGATTCCCTATCGTCTTTTGAACAAGCGCTAGCATTAGATGTCCAGTCCAGGTCAAAAAGTTGTAAAAATATATATACAGCAACCTTACCGCCGCAATAATAAGGCATATTTAGATTAAACATGTTTTTCTTACTTTTTTGATATTATTTAACTTTACTGTATCTGCTACTCTGACGTAGGTACATTATGGATAAGTGCAGTTAGGGCTGAATACTGTGCTACTCTATAAATTATATGATTCTTACCCATTGCTAACAGAAAGGACTTACATACCTGTATCAAATTCCAGCTCATTATAATTTGAGGATGCAAACTATACTTAATTAGAAAATAGAAATAATCGGGAAATTATTGGCTCAGTGTTACTCACCTGTGGTTAAGATTGTCGCAGTTGGTTATTAACTGTTCAATGAGCAGTTGAGCACATTCACGCTGCAGCTTATTTCTCACCTTATTCTGAAGTTTTTCATGATCAGCTAACTCTTGGTCTCATAACACTTACGTAAGCATGTACTGTTCGAAGTTGGACTAAAACGGAATGTTGTTAACTTACATTACACCTCTTGCAGAGTAGTTCCTTATTTAGCGCATTTGGCAAATCATATGCATCATTTTCCTCACTGTTTAGGATCGCGGCCACATGCGATCTGCAGGCGCGTGAGACTGAGGCGAAGCCCAAAAGGAGGGTTGTGTTTTTATTGATGCGTTAGTGATTTTCACCACCAGCGGTAAGAAGAAAAGATAAAAAACATACAGACGAATTGAGAACCTCCTCCTTTTTTTGAAGTCGGTTAATTAGTAACTAAACAATTACTTTATATTAACGATTAAGACTGATGGAACGTAAATGGACGTTAATAGTTTTTAAATGTTTTTAACAATTCATAAAATTAATAAGGAATTTTTGTGATTCACGTTAGAAAGTCCTGATAGCAATCTGTAACTTGGTAATTCTTGAATTTATTTTTAATAATGTTACCAAATAATAACATCTAACTAGGGAAAACTACCGCCTGCCTCTAACAAGAAAATTAAAACTCGCTTGCCTGTTACCGGGCAATTCCGAGTTGTGGCTTAGAACAAACTCGAATGCAAAGTGAATAAATAGATACAATATATACATAGTGATCGTCCATGACTATTCTACAGAATGAGTCATAATGACGTCACTATTATAATGAATTTCATCAGAATTGATGGGACGTCGTCTCGTACCGAAACTTACATCTAAAATGATACAAATTCAATTTCATGGAAATATATGCTCGAATTTATTCCAATATAAAAATACAAATAAATTACTAATAAACACTGTACTTCCACGACACCCTATCAAATCTGTCAAATTTAATGAAACTTTGGTTTTGAATTGAAACACAGTCACAAATTCTTACATTAACTTTATTTCAAATAGGTTGTTATAGACCTGATACTTAGTATGGACATTGATCCAATAAATTACAGATACCACATAGAACTCCAGAAAACGGTTCACTGCCTTGTTAGAACAAAAAAATGGCATACTTTGTAAAGAACTAAAACTTATCACATGGAATATTGAAGTTACCTACCATTGGTTTACCTTACTTTTCCACCTTAATTAACTGACAACTTCGAGCCACACAATCCCGCTCAAAAAGTTCATTTGGGGAATTGTTTAGCCCAAGATTGTCGTACATTTTGCACAGATACAAACGATGTTATTAAAAATTAACTTAATGTTAGGGTTTGAGAAGGGTACACCGTGACAATCTTCCAGTTGAAATGGACAAGTCCTTAAGTTCCTAATTACACTAGGCTGCCGCCCGTCTGCTGCTGATAAACCTCTATTGTATCCCCTTCTTCCATCTCCAGTGATGTTGGTGTGTCATTCTCGTTGATTGGCTGCCCGTCAAATCTGAACCGCACCACTTGCATTGATAATCCCTGTAAAATAAACAAATAAATCCCTGTCAAAATACATAATAGCAATGCCAAACATACATTGATATTTATTTTTAAGAGGCAGTATTTCAAATTTAATCTAAAAGTATTTCTGAATGTTTCACAATATTTTGCAATTTTGAGACAAACATTATTATGTTAATCTTTGACAATTACTTGCAAAAATTAATTTATTACTCCCATTTTTACTATTAACACTAACATGTTGAAAAATATCTTGAATCTCTTTGAATAATTTTTATTTTTGCACTTTACAATATGCATTAAAAATAAAACCATTAACATTCATTTACCCCACAGTAAAGGGGAGGGGTATCCTATGCAATTTATCTAGCACAACCAGACTAACTGAATATAGATGATTTTCCCCAGAAGACAGTTTTCAGAAATTAAAGCAGATTTGCACACCTTAATAACATGGCCATATATCACAGCCTATCATCATCATCAAAATTGATACAGCCATCATGTCAAATATGTATCATCGGCCTTATTGTTTATGGCAGAAAGCTGTATACAGTTGATTTTGAAGTCTTGGTAACATGATATTTATGCCCTTGACTGTACATCCTACTCCTGGGCACAGGCCTGCTCTCACACTAGCTCACATTCGGATAATTCATGATAAAAAACAATGCAACCTGATTGTTATGTGATGGCCAAAAACAACAGTAACAAGTAGTGTCTGCACTAGTTGTAAATGTAGGGCATGAAAGGTATGTTGATTAAAATAGTATGTTTAATATTACATCTGTTTTAAATATCGAGATAAAAAAAAAGTGGTTCATCAACAATTCGGGTAAAATTGATCAATGAAAATTAGTTTTCTTTGATAAAAGTGGCCACATGTAAGTTCCAAATCCAGCCAGTGCTTAAAAAAGTTGGGTTTTGTAACTCAACTGTATAAATAATTTGAAAATGTTTAACAGGTTACTTACTAATTAAGACCATGTGTGAAATTCCAGTATCAGTTTTGTTTTGAAATGACAGTAAAAACTATGCTACAAGCAAGTTTATTTTATTAACAAAGACAAAATGGCCAAATGGCAGCAGCAGTACTTATTAATATTCCTATATATTCTCGGACTTCCACACTAAAGCTTTCCGGATTGTGCCGAGACGTGAAAACAAGCTTCATTGAAATTAATTTAAATTTTTGATACCTACCCAGATATCGTTTTCATAAATAATATATACAGGTTACTTTACATAAATGCAATGCTTGGTACGCAAGGCACTCTAAACCAAAATACACAAATGGATGAAAAGTTCAATATATTTGTGAAATGTCTAATGTATTGGTTAAACTAAATGTGATCTAGCTTGTCTACTTGATATTTAGCAATAGGCATTCTCATCATAATCGTGCTAGATGGCTTTGATTTGCCCCTCCCCCCAAGCCACGACATACGATACATTTTGTTTATCTTTGGATGAAATATTACTCAATACAATTCATAAACTTTTTAGATGGTGGAATTATCATATTATAATTATACCTATGTACTCACCGCTCTATCACAGTAGGCATTCATTAACTTCCTCAGTGGAGTGTGTTTTTTGATTTTGAACTGGACAATAGCGTTATCCTGGCCTAACACTTTCAAGTTGATGTGTTCACTTTCTCCCTGCAAATCATTAAACAACGATAAAGTAATTGAAAGCAGTACATGGATTCACCCAACTCATGGACAAATTGCGAGATAACCACATTTTACAAAAGAACGCCATGTCGGTGAATTATAGTTGCAGCGTATCAATTAAAACTGATATTACGACAGTTAACTCACCTTTTTCTCATCAGCCATTTTAAGATCCAAGTATATTTCAAAACTATAAACACAAAACTACGGAATGCAACGCAAGTTCAAAGATTATCACACAATTGGACGCACTACTGACAGATTCGTGATCCGGTGGCGTGGTAATGGCGGCGGAGTGGCTTTGGCTTGGAAAGGACACAGTGCTGCCAACACATGCGCAGTAATAACGGCGCAATGGCGCGCAGCAAATTCGCGCACCTTGGCTTGAAAATATTTGACGATGTTGCTCTTATTTAAAATGAAATGTAGATGTTTTCTTTGATTATTTGGGATAACTTCTTAATGTCAATATAAAAAGTTAAAGACAAAACATTACAATAAATTAATATATTCGCGCTTTTGTGCTAGTTCCAAAATCTCATATTTACGCATAGTCTCTTAGTGATGAGTACTATCGATAAACTTCAGCGATAACAGAATAAGATAATCAATAAAATAAGGCATAGTAAGTTCTAGAACAAAATCAATACAACCTATTAATAGAATTTTATTTCGTCATTTCCCTTTCAGTCAGAATAGCCAACCTTAGGCAGAAAATCGATATCCAGTTAGTGATGTTCTATCGACAACCGGAAGTGAATAAGGATGCGGCAAGTCGATAGACGTGAAACGTTTCGTTTTACGAATGTTACGGTTCAGGTTTTTTTATGATAAAAGCAACATTTTTCATTTTCTTGTTTCGAAATAGAAACAGTCAAATTTCGTACCGGCACGATAACGTTTTTTTATGAATATAAATCGATTATCCTTCTTTAATTCATAAACGAATACTATGTAAAAAATGTTGCAATTGAATAAATACTGAATACTGAAAAGTCAAATCTTACAAGAAATAATGACGAATTAATTTTATTGCTTTAACAATATAACAACCACAATCGCGTCTCGGTGAATATTAATAATATACAATAGGAATATTTTCACCCTTTCGTCATTATTGTGCCTAACGTTATAAAATGAGCTTGTTTGAAACAGTTTAATCTGGCTTATTCCAGGAAATAAATAAAAGTTTACCCTACAAAACCAAACACGTAAAGCATAAATTAAAAATTTGCACACGTGAATTTTACGGCTTTTGTTTCCACACCAGTCGTTCATTGCATTTGAGTTAGTGTTGCACAAATCCGGGATTTGTGGGCAGTGTGCAACGCGCTGATAATATCTGCGGGTTGCAAATTACCGTATTTTTTTGTGTAACTGAATTAAATTATTGGTTTGGTATTAACATTATTAACTTAACCTTGAACCCGGTATTTATCAGGCCAGTTTTTTGCTACTTTATTGGTTGTACAACAGCGTAATTTGAAGGAAAAATATCTGGATATTTATTCTGGTTATTCTGGAATAACCACATAATTTTACACGGAAGAAAAGTGAATATTCTCCAATCTTATTAAAAAAAAAAAACGGTTTCCCGCCACTTCACCGCTTCAATTAACTAGGTACTTCAAAAGAGGTTTTCTTAATACTGTCAACATTATGGCTTTTGCGGCAAGATACTTTTCACCTCACTTGCTCGAAAAGGCTGTCTTTCTCCTTCAAAATCTGCGTGGAAAAGTGCTTTTTCCCCGCTTGCGTGGAAAAGGTTTTTGAAATTCGAACGTGACGATGACCACCATTGCCCGCCTACTCATATACTCAGAAATTAGAACTTTGAACTTCGTATGTTGTCGTCTCGCTTATACGAATAGTACTCAATTAGGTGAATGAGAAGGACGGAATAATACGAACTTCAAATGTCGAACTTGTTATCAGACCCCTAACTTTTTCATCCGATAAAAAAAAACATAATGTCACGTTCAGAAACGCGATCCGGTATTCATTAATTAATTTATTGTAAAATCCGTTACTTCCTAAGTTATTTTCAAGATTTGCTAACTTTCGTTGCTGAAAGAAAAAAACGATATTGGTTTTTAATTATTAATTATTTTAATTTTTGGTTAACCACAAAATAGCAACCAAGCAGGAAAAAACAGGTATTATGATGCTAATTCAGAACGCGCCCCATTTTTTTTAATTCAGTCTAGTTAGTGTGATTTTTTAACTTTCTTTTTAAAAATAAATCTATGATTAGAAAAAAAAATTAAAGTATTAGAGATTGCTCGTCGGGAAACCGAAAAGTTGACCAAAATTGTTGTTTGGTTTATGATAAAACAGTATAATACACAAGAAATTAATGTGATAGAACAATCAGAAAAAATAGTTTTACTTATTAGATTATTAGACTAGGCTGTATGGGCTTAGATCCTTTTACCTTTCTTATTTAGAAGCAAAAGAATAAAAAAACTGACTTACTATTAGCCTGGCCGCAGACGCACGGAATCCTCATTCGGTTTCCTGATCAGGAATTCAGATTCGGGAAACCCGAATGCAAACCTTTCATACAAAATGTTTAACAAAGCGCACACGTTTCTTAAATTTTCCGTTCGGAAACTTTACGAAACGTGTGCGCTTTGTTAAACATTTTGTATGAAAGGTTTGCATTCGGGTTTCCCGAATCTGAATTCGTGATCAGGAAACCGAATGAGGATTCCGTGCGTCTGCGGCCAGGCTTAGACTGTTTTTCTTTCATCCACCATTTTTCTCGCTGTAGTGAGGTGAAAAATTGTGTGTTTCGCTCGGCAGCAAAGTTGTTTAGTATCTCGTGCCTTGAAACCCTCGCGACGCTCAGGATTCTTCTTTTGAACCACTCGCTTCGCTCGTGGTTCAATCATAGAATCCTTCGCTTGCTCGGGTTTCAATTCAGGCACTCGCGCCAAACAAACACTTTGCAGCCTTGCATAACAAATAACTATTGTTTACACTGTGTGATAGAAAATATTTAAATGGCTTTTATGTCGCATTATTTTACCTACTCGATTTTTCATTAAACTATGTGTCATGTCAGCAACTTATGGCAGCAAATTTAAAAATGAAAACAGCGACTAAATAGCTACCAAATGTATACGTAGAGTCATTCGGGTCAAGAGCACGCACTTTTTTTTTGATGGCCTCCCAGACCTATAAAGAATTATATAATTGGCATGTTATGATATTAAATCTGTAGAATATTCAATAAATTTTCACTATTTAAGAAAATTTTCCATCAAGATTAATTAGTTTTAGCCCTACATAGGCTTAACTGGAAACTTTTCCAGTGCGTACTCTTGACCCGATGTGTGGGTAAAATTACGCAAGTCTTAGGGTAAAGTTACGCACGCGGGGTAAACGTACGCAGTCATTCGGGTCAAGAGCACGCATTTTTTTTTTTGATGGCCTCCCAGACCTATAAAGAATTATATAATTGGCATGTTATGATATTAAATCTGTAGAATATTCAATAAATTTTCACTATTTAAGAAAATTTTCCATCAAGATTAATTAGTTTTAGCCCTACATAGGCTTTACTGAAAACTTTTCCAATGCGTACTCTTGACCCGATGTGTTCGCCTTCATTATTTGGTCATCTGAGATGAGGGTCCGCTGAGGGGCCTTCCTTATGTAATTTCTCGGCATTTTGGTGTATTCTGAAAGATTGCACAATTTTTGATATTTTTATTTCATTTGGGGTATAAGTACGCAACGAGGGTAACGTACGCGTGCGTACTATTAATCTCGTACTCTTACCCCAATCGGCAAATATACCAAATAATCAGTCACAACACACACGTTAAATACTTTTTACGAATATGATAAACTTACATAAAAACTACATTAAATGAACAATAGAAATATAGTATACTTACTGGCACAGAGCTATCCATTTAACTACAGCACACTTTTCCGTGGCTCAAAAATTAAACGAAATAAGCGTGCTACAAGTATTCGGCGACGTGTCGCGACCAGTACTTAGATTGCGTCGGCGCGGCTCGTGGCTCCTAAACGGCGACAGTAGCGCCACTCTGTTTTACAAACACAGACCTCGGCCCCCCCACCCCTGTCGGAGATCGGACCACCGCGTACTTTTACCCACCGCGTGCTGTTACCCCGAATGACTCTATTTGTGTCCGAAAGGTACAGATGGAGCCCTTTGCCCAAGTTCTGTTTTTGAAAGGACATCATTCAAAAGCACCATTAGAAAGTGGTAAAAATGCACAAACAATATTTCACGTTCCTATTCACGCTTAATTCGTGCCTACCGATTTTCACGAGCAACAAGTGCGCGTCGAAACAATTTTAGCGGTTCATCTCGTATGGCGTTACGCGTCACGTTATTCGGCATTTATAAACCGTGGCATTTACCTACGAACAGAAGGTTTTTGTTCTATACTTTTCCCAAATAACATAGTTTTGAATATTATTTTGTTTAGCTTTAGCGCAACCAGTTTTATAAACTTCACACACATCACTTTTCTATGCTGTTGCTATCGCCGCGTCAGTCTGTCTGTAAGTATGCTCGCGATAAATTAAAAAACTGTTGAACGGATTTTCATGCGGTTTTCACCAATACGAGTACTTAGTGATTCACGAATCACGAGGAAGGTTTAGAGGTTACAAATTTGTCAAGGTTTTACGTAAATTGCTTGAAATGTAACGGTAATTATTGGAAGTGTCGAGAGAAAAGAGAAGAGAAGAGCAGTCGCGAGCAACAGCTATTTATAATAATAACAAATTAGATATTCGGTTATTCTTTATTATCACTTACTTTATCACGGTCGTCGTTACCACAGAACTCGTCTAAATATTTAAATACCGGCGCACCACCACGATAACCAACTACTAGGTAGGTATCTATTTTTCATTTATAAATTCACTGACTATAAAAATAAATCAGACTTCACAGAGGTACTGTAAGAAACTGAAATAAATTATTTTGTGTGGAATGAATAGAATTATTAAAACATCGACGGAAAATGGAACAAAGGCTGTCTAACGAGCGTCTCCCGGACAATTCTGGTTATAACTGGATTAATCGAATTAAACAATCAGCCCCGTCCAACAATTTAATTCAATATTTTAGTTGGACCGACCCTTATTTTAATTGACCTCTGAATATAGCAAGCTGTATTGTCAACTAGTCAATAACCATGGTTTATTTGTAAAAAGACTAATTAACATTGCCACCATCATCATCTTCAGTAATTTTTTTGTCAATTGGAAAAAGCCTTTTCGCTTAAATACTGCATCGAATAATAAGTCATACTAAGGTTTTAGGGTGAGGACAAACGAGCATAAATTTTTGAGCTGCGAGTCGCATAAATTATTAAATATTAAATTGTGTAATAAATAACTTAAAATTGTGTAATAAAAGTTGAAGACGAACTTCATCAAGAATAATGCTTTCTCATTGAATTAATATTTAGATTATTTATTGATAAAGTACACGTTAATGTAAATTACATTTTCTTGTTTATCTCCGAGATTCGGAAAACTCGTTGAGCATAAAATTGGCATAAATGAATACGAAAAACATTGAAATTGGGTCAGAATAAACGCTTATCTAGAGCTGATATTATAATTCTGACAACAGTACAACAGCACTCTGACATTTTAATGGTGGCACTACATTTAGTTTGAACTTTGTGTATTCGCGTAAACCATGTTGATTTACACCGAAATTCGAAATTCGAAGTTTCGTATCATAACCCTCCGTCTTGCACTCATAGTAATAGCGCTTAGCGTGAGAGAAATGGCACGAACCAAACTTTGAATATCGAATTTCGGATCTAAGCTAGCCCAAGTCGGAAAAATACCGAAAAATATCGATTTTTCAGAAAACTGCGGCTTTAAGAATCCCCCCCCCTTACTGACTAAAAATAACGGTGAATAAAATATACACTTTGGTTTATCTATTTCACTTGTTCGTCACAGTCTTGCGGCCCCATTCACCTTAGTATCCAAGGCCCTCAATAGGTAAAAGATGGGCCTGTAAATGCACGATTTTCAACGTCACTATTGGCAAAATACGGCAAGCAAAAAAAAAAAAGTCAAAGGCATATCCCAGCTCAAGTTGTTTGTGGTTCATTTTGTGCATTCATAATAATACCTGCCAAGTTTTTTCTTATTCATGCCATTGGTTGCAGCCAGATGCATTAAGTGCATCGCATTCTGCAAAATCGAGGGCAAACGCCAAGAGGAAATCTGTATTTGACTGCACCTACTCTCTGTAATGCCTGAGGCAAAAGCTGAGGCACATAATGGTACCATTAGCATCCATAGTACGATTGCAGAGCTATACCTACTAATACTTGAAATTACTAACTAAAAATTTATAATCTACCTTACCACCCTCAAATTGGCTGCGTGCCCTACAAGTCACATGATCTAAGGAAAACTTTTATTTTTGATAAAATATTCAGGACTGAAAAATTACGATGAGGCTTGAACCATGAACTTTTTAAAATTATGACAGTTTAAGGGCCAACAAGTTAGGGTGAGCCCAGACGAATGTATTTTTTTGAGTTGTGAGACGCCTAATTCCGGTCGCATAATTTTTGCTGCATACAAAAATCTAACTCATTTTGCGTCGCCGTGTGAACGAAACGGGAGTTTTGAATAAAACCGAATTAGCAGATTTTACACGACCGAATTTACCGACTCACAACTCAAAAATTACGCTCGTCCTGTCCTCACCTTAAAACTTTAGGGTGTATTCGATGAAGTATTTAAGCGAAAATGCTTTTTTCACTTTCGAGTGATGTGCTTTCAAAAATCGGGCCCCAGACATGAAGTTTTAGTGTCGCGACTCTAGTGTTAGTATCGAACGCGTTCATGTAAACGTTTGTAATGCTATGGAAAAATTGGCAGCGCCACTTACAGATCGAAGCGGCGGCAAACTCTCTCTCTATTTATGAGAACATCTACTACTATTATACCTAATTGACGTATTAATATAAACTTACACTGAGCATAAAGAAGCGGGTAAATTGGGACCGTGGACGATAAAGTACTGGAGAGGGGCACTCCCAAACCAGAGTTAGAAATTCGCATGACAGTACCGTCTCACCCACTCTTATATTAAACACTATTAGTGCGAGCGGGACGACACGAATCGAGCTTCAAATTTGGGGGCTTAGTTTCAGCTAACGGTTGTCGCATAAATTATATGTACAGGACAAAGGACAATAAAAATCCTAAAAGTGTATGAACGTGGCATAAGGAACCGTCTTTATGCTGCGTTTATAATAATGGAGTCTTTAAGTGTTCACAATGTTTCTTTAGGTTACGATTCAATACTTATGGTTACGGTTATGAACCCCGTTTTCCATACACCCTCAATAAAAAGGAATCGAGATAATTTTCGTTTAGAGGCTTCGAGGAACGACTTCACCCGTTCATTGTCACGTGAATGTAGTCAACCCTTTAGGCATTATACAAAGTTTTTTGTAATTGGCGTCTTTTGAAATCAAATTACATCTGTGAGAAACCATTCGATAATGTTTAAATACTGATAATGCGATAGTCTGTTTATTGCTTATTTTATTGCCACAAAACTACTGTTCGATTTATTTGACTTGTTGCTAAAATGAATTAGAAGGTACTTAATTTGACTTAATTCTATTAAAATGTAAATGAAAAGAAAGAAAAAAGTTTATTTATGACAATTACAAAAGTAGTTAAAAAACCAATAAAAAGCTACATAAAAATAAATTACCTATTACTATAAATGTAGGCAGGTTTCGTCAATTTTCTTATTTTTTATTTCAAACCTTCACAAGCCAAATCTTTGAAACTTCCACGAACCAAAATCTGTTCAGTAACTGACAACAGAGAAACTGACTGGAAATACCTATTCTAAAAACCACTAAAATGATGTCAAATGTTATCTTGAATATTTTTAATGCACAGTATTTTTAACATATTCATGAACAGCCTCAAAGTTTTTTATTTGCTACTTTTCTGGCAACGGTATTCGCGGGTTCCGTCTCACAAAGCAACAATATTCAATGTTCACTTTAGTAAATTACCTTAAACGGTCTACCTAGCCATAACCGGTGTAACCTCGCAGAATGTAAAGCAGAACACTCGCAGAACTCCACTTCATGAGATTATATGATTACGAGATGCTTTTTTCATGTCATTGTATTCTTTTTAGTACGGTCCGTGTCTTTTATTAACATTTTTCGTGGCTATCCACCCTGTATTGTACGTGTCCTTTTCTTATATCCTTTGTTTAGAGGGGCAATAAAACAAGGCTGATGATAACAACTGAAACCAGGACGGCGGTTTACTCCATACGAGTAGGTAGTAATAAAAAGTACAAAAATGTATTCTGATATATTTTTTGTCTACGAACATTACAGTCCTAGGGCGGTGAAATAAAGTGTCTCAGATCACGGGAACTTGTAGCACCAGCCAAAAGCGAGACCGATAGACATGCGATCTAAGGCTTTCTTTATCACCGTTCGAGCTGTGTACCTACACACTACACATTTTACATCTTCCCCTGGCCAGGAACTGGAAATTTCTTTGTTCCTTTGTGCACACTTCTATGATGCTTTGCAGGTATAGTTTGCTTTCAAGTCCTAGTTCTAGTGATTCAGGCAGCGCTATTCATCAGCTAGTCAGTCAGGGTATGGTCGGCCAAATAACGATGGTGGTATGGTAATAACATTTCATCTAACTTCCTATCAAATGAAAATGTCGCTAAAGTCGAACGTTCAAATCGACAGCCAGCTCTTATCGACGTTGTATTTTTAGACGTGCAAAGAATTTTCAACCTTATAGTGGCAGATAACAATATTTGGCTGTTGCCACCTAGTGCGTACATTTATTAGTATATAGATGATAAATGATAATTTACCCAATCCGAAACTGTTAAGTTAAATCTGCCACAAAAACCAGAAACAGTAGAATTATAGCCCAAGCGAACAGGCAACTCTTCAATTGTTTATGCAACAAGCGGATAAGTCTACGTTAGTTGTGATTGGTGTCTGTTATCATCATTCATTACATTACAAAACAGGAATCACAAGCAACTCACTTGACCTTTCGCCGAATTTCCCTACAGATCATTATCAGCAACATTTCCGCTTTTATCTCTCCACTTTTGCCTACTTTTGTAAAAACCTCAACGCTGCAGGGAGGAAATGCGGTGGGCGATAACCCAATGAGAAGGCTAAATTAAGCTAACACTTACCTTTGATATTGTTTTCATCGTGGGCTGATTGATCTTCTGAATAATTCATTCAGCGAGTGTACTCCGATGTCCATTTGTTGAGGAATTGGGAAAGGTAAGAAATAAACACAGTCGAAGCCTTTATTTCAAAAGCGATGGAGTTCATAGTCATTGTTTGTTATCTAAAGTGTACAACAATAGTTTTCTATTAACTGGCATTATGTGTACTGTTTAAGTTTGCGTAACTAACTGCATTTATTTCTAAATATATGTATTATGTACCGTATGATTTGCTCATGTACACATTCATTATCAATATAAATTAGGTACTTTACCTTTAAAACTGGCGCGCACCAACTTACTGTCATCCCTATTTAGTACGGCCAGGTACTCAAAAGTGATGCTTACCTAACTCTTTCGGAGAAAGACTGCCATACTCGTATCATGGCAGTGAAATGGCCTCACTTGCTCACATAGGTGGTGTTGTTATTTCGAATTACGAAATTACTTACCATTGTGAGGAAAGATTCTATCATTTTGTAAAGCTCGTTCTTCACCCGCTGGTTTGGGTTTGTAAAGCGGCAACAACGCAAAACCACGATGCGACGTCTAATCATAAAATCATTTGTTTATTAAAACATCGCTCACATCGTACGCGTTTTGCGTTCTTGTGCTTCGGTCTTTATAAAATCCGCGATACTGACCTCCCTGTGGGAAGAACTGAGCGTATATCAGTTTGAAGGTGTCCTCTTTGACCACGCCGGTAGGACACTCTGCCTTGAAGCCACGGTAGAGTCGCTTCAGCTCAGGCTCCGAAAATCGCGTGACCCGCCGCAGAGCTGCTATTGAGTCTGGCCGGTATCGAGGCAGCTGCTCACCCAACTCCTCGAGCTCGGAGTCTGAAAAGAAGAAAATAAACGAGTAAATACAAGACAATATAAAGGAAACAAGCCACAGTGAGACATGTTTGTTGAGAGCGTGGACTGTGGGTGCTGTTGTTGGCTGGTCGGTTAAACAAAAACTTGCTGTTTCACTGAGTTTATTTATTAGTAATAAAGACACCTTAACACACTATTATTTAAGTACAACAAGACAAGTAATGGGTTTCACGACACCATTAAAACCATTAAATCGCCATGATAGACGGAAGTAGTGGGGAGGCACGTTTTGCCAACATACTAGTGCTAACTTTGTGTTGCCAGCAACAATGTTAAGTTCTCGAGTAGAGTTCAAGGCCCACGGGTGAATATTCAGCGCATATACCATTAAAAGAGTTGATGCTGAGACTTAACTCTTTATGACAACGAAACGCAGTATAGATGCTGCACTCAGCTTGTCCGAAGTTGTTGCGGCTTGTCCTTCTGTTTGGATAATATTCGTGGGACGACAATGACGCAAGAGCCGAGCGGTTGGATCGCTTGAATATTGACCCCCACTACAGGTATTGAATTGACCAACCTGGCTCAGGTTTACCGACGGGCTTATTTTAGGTTGAGAAAACTTTGTATGCTGGACTGGGAGCGAAGAAAAAGCATTAATGTACGGACTGCTTCTCTTCCCGCGCAAATCGTAAAATACCATCGAGGGAATGGGCGAAAATGTAGGAGTCATAAATAGAATAGAATAAAATAGAATACATTTATTTGATAAGTAAATATTAATAACAATGTCATTTGGTGGCACAGAGACAATAGGTTTCTTATTCTGCTATTTATACTATTTTATTATACTAGCATGCATGTTATAGGCGATGTGGCTAACAAACCATCTTTATTTTGATTCCCCTTTACACCTATATCCCCACTTTAGACGTGGCCCAGGCTCTGTCTACCCTGTAAGGGATAAAGACGTGATTGATATTGTATGTATGAAGAGAAGAAGCAGTTTCAAAGTAAGAAAACAAAATCACTATCGCTTGTAGATACGATTTCATGCTAGATAAATCTAGGCAAGTTTAGTTCAGACCAACGTAATACAGTTTTCAACAAAGAGACTATCTTCTTAACATTCTGAAGACTCACTTAGGTTTATCATTTTCCCCTATTGTGCTATAGACGTCCCATAATCGTCCACAGCACCAGATGAGGTCCCATTAGAAAGGTCTAAGGGCCCGTGAATTTGACTACATGCCTTACAATCCTTTCAATTCACTTTACAATAGATACCCAAGCGTTGTGTGACGGAAACAAGCGCTCTTACAAAAATGAAAGGATTCTTATCCCTACTTCGTTTTATCAACAAAAAACTACGCTGAATTGGAAAGACGAACAATAACGTGTATTCTATTTTTAGACTAACGTCCTAAAAGCTTAGTTTTACGAGTACATGGTGCTCTTAAACATTTAATTTCTTATTTATAGTCTGAATATAAGATACGTAATGTGATTACTAAGAAATAAGTATAAGTAAACTCAAGAGGAGTATATTATTGGTATTTTAGTGTATTTTCTTAAAATTCAAATGGAAAATACGACAATTACGCCATTTATGTTCTTACCTCCCTAAAGAGCCGTTGAATGTGATTTTAATTTATCTTCTAAGCATTTTACTGGAACCGTTTCAAAATAGATCGTTGGAACCGGTAGGTTTTAAAGGTAGCGTGTTTCTAAAAAGTATCAACGCGACAAAATCCCAGCTTTAACGGTGGGTGAAGTAAAACGCTGGAGATGCTTTTATTTATCCGCTGAGGATTTGTGCCGTGAGAACCGAACAAGCGCACGACTCAGGGGGTCTACCCGAAAATCCCGAAATTCGACGTTCAAAGTTCGTAACATACCGTCCCTCTCTTTCTCCTATTAATGACTACTCGTCTGAGCAAAACGGCACGATACGAAGTTTGAATTTGGCTACTTCGGAGTAATAAACAGTCCAATCAGCCGAATGACAGCGCCAGTTAATGAATCACGGAAATTTAAACTGACTTGTACACTGGACTTTCAATCAAAAATGGACAAGGAAGTTATCCTACACAAATTCCTTGGGAGGCGTGTTTTATTTGTAGTTTAAGTTAGGCTAGGTTTAGTTTAATTTTGTATATAGTGTTTAGTTGATTTTTTAATTAAAATTTACAGTTTTTGTTTACTACAATAAATTTAAATATAATTCCTCTTCTTGTTTAAAGGCAGATCTTTAACTTATGAGCGTTTTCTTGTTGCTTATTTTTTTTATTTTACTACATTTACAAAAAGTCGAGGCAAGACGCCTTTACTTCCCAGTACGATACATAATAACCCATTAAAAAATCGCTGGTTTCCTTGTTAACGATGTAACTAAGACTAAAATGATATGATTTATAGGGGACTGCGGATAGGGTTACACAAACTCCATTATTTACCTCCTCGACACGACACCATGAATTATCCAAAATTGTTAATTCGGTGTAAAACTCTTAAACCTTTGGAGTTTTACGCCTAAGAGTTTAAAACAAATAATTCTTACGCAAGCCTCGTATTGCTTAACTAAACTTGTTTTTTCATGAAGGTAATTCTTTCGATTAACTATCAAAATCGGTTTAAAAATGCATATTTTGATCCCTACTACATGTGTAAAGCTTTGTGTTCTTAAAATGCAGTTTTCTTCATAACAACTGTGTCTAAAATGAATTATAGCATTATTTTCCCACTGTGAATGTACACTCAAAACCAGATAAAGATATGAATACCCGTTTTCACTGTAACTAAATCCATTTTCATAGTTCATTCTGAGAGGAGACTTTTGCCCAGCAGTGGAACGTATATACTATATAGGCTGGAGATTAGATGATTGAGATGTGTTCTATTTGGAAATCGCAAAACGTAGAACCTTGCGATAGTGGGCCATGGAAATGCAGACTGGATCGGCAGCTGGGAACAAGGGAGTTTATTGTTTATTTAATGAATGCAGCATTCAAACTTGCCAGATTCATCCCAAGTCGGTGCAGGGATTTACTAGGGGTGGTACTTATTGGAGGCTTTTACTATGACCCATTTTGTTCATGGTTGAGCTTCTGTTTACTTACCTACCCATCGCCTTTTGCTGTCAGTTTGATATTAACTTTTGCCAGACACAGACTAAAATACTTATCCGACGGGTCCGATATTTTGTGAGTGGGGTTAAGAGAATATAAAGCTTTTACTAGGTCTGTATACGAATGGTGTTGTCAAATGTAAAGAAAATATTTCATTGATTTAGGATCGGAGTGCATTATTAAATGCTCCCAATCGAAGCGTAACCTAAAATGTCAAATTGATATAAGGAAAAAAAATTGTTTTTAAATACTTTTAAAAATAATGAGTTATACAGGGGCAACCCTATTTTAAACCCGTTTATTCAAACAGCAGTTTTGGTTAAGAAATAAATTTGCTTGAAATCGACTTACAGCTCAGAGTTAAGTCAGACTGGATTAAGGTTATGACCTCTGCATAATGAAAGGGGTAATATGGTTTCATCTGTTAAATAAAAGACTGAAATCGATGAATATCAATTATGAAAGAGGAAATGTAGGTATATGTCACGCATCTGTATTCAAGTGGATAGCGTCGGTTTCTTCCGTGTCTCTTTTTTATTGTAAATATGCGTATACCTAAAGCAGTATGTTTTAGGTCACAAAAGCTGGGTCTACACTTGTCTTGTATCATTTTGTCGTATCGTATCTCCGTCGCGTTGCACCGACGCGTATCAAGATCGCTTAAAATGTCAAGTACTATGAGAGCTGTTTGTTGCCGTTTCGTTCCGCTGGTGGCGCTACTAATTTGCCCGTAGTAATTGAGACGTTTACATGAACGTGTTCGAGAAGTTTTTCGTCTCAACAACGTTCTACAGGCTCAGGCCAGGTCCGTTACTCTTCTTTTCACTCTGTTATAAAAAAAACGCCCCTTCTAATTTGTTCTCACGCGGCGTTACCTTTTAACAAGCTAAAACAGTAACATTATGCGAATTATTTGACAGTAAAGACGTGTTGTCGTTTCATTTTTGATGCATTGGCACTTTTACACAAAAATTTACACAAAAAAAAATTGGAAAAACTAATTACTGCTGCCGGTATTTAGCACTGAACCCAACACTGTTGCCCGCGACTTAGTCCGCACAGAATTAAGTATAAGTAGTCTATGATTCTCAGCGATAATGTTTTTAATAGTGAAAGAATCAGTACCTACTTTTAGAGTTTATGAGTTTACAAAATACAAATGTTTTATCTCTAGTACTGATAGATATATTGTTCCAATTGAGATGGAAATATTATAATTATAAAATTCCCAATAACATAATTACTAACAGTAAGTAGGTAAATAAAAATAACATAAATGGAATTAATACAAATTAAACTATTAAATTAAAAACTAATAGATAGATATATATAGATGTAGATAAAGACAACATGAGCATGAGATTTGTTTTAGCAATGAATAATGTTTCTATTATGAAATAGTCCCTGAAAGTGAAAACGGGACAGCAAACAGTATCAGCGCCCACAAACGTCCGCATATTTAACATCCCGAACCCGATACCGTCGCTTTGTGGAAATAATCAATGGATCATGGACGGGTTTCCATTGTACTTCTATTTCTGATTTCGAATAAATCTCGTTGACCTTCCATAAATCTGGTGGAATGGATTCCTTACCCGTGTCAAGCTCAAGTGTGACAGCACGGTGCAAGTGCAAGGGGTCTACGAATTCGAAATTCGAGGATCGTATCGTCCTTCTTACTCTCCTTTAAACACTGTTAGCGTGAGTGTGATGGCGCGTGACTAAATTCGAATTTCTAATTTTAGAGCATAAGACTTGGTTCGATTCCCACAGCGGTCGTAACTCAAGCTAAGACCCAATTTCGCAACGGGAATCAAAATCCAAGTTTCAGTTTGCAGGTTGGAGGCATTCCGTGTCTCTTTAGTAGGGTTGTGTTTTGAGTGTGCAGAAAATGAAATATGCGATGTTGTACTAGTGACCAAGATGTGTAAAGTTTGAAATACAAAGAAATTTGGACAGTGTCACGTCTATTTAAAGGAAATAATTCAGAATCGATCTATTTATTTTTTATGTCTACTTCCAGCACTTTTGGAAATGCTATCAATGCCTAGAATTGCACCACAAAGCATTTTTTTAACAAATTATATTAAGTAGCTGTACATAAATTCTAGTTAACCACTCTGATATACAAAGGCTAAATATACCTACCTAAAAGAGAGTTAAAAAATAAAAAATGAGATGAAATTAAATCACGAATACGTACATATGTATTTTAACTTAAATTAAGCGAAAAATTCCAAAAACTAATTTCACACAGTTTGAAGGCGATTTACATACATACATAAATCACGCCCTTATCCCTTACGGGGTAGGCGATTTACTTAATATTAAATTCCTACAAATTTTGTTGTGACTGTGTTTTGTTTCAACTTCAAATATTTTTATCATCAAATAAAATACCTATTGACCACATAACTAAGATATTATGTTAGAAATAGTATTATTATATGTTAGAAATCCAATATTACTAATTGGCTTGTACGAGATTACTTCACAGTACAATGGATTGTATTTAGATTTAGATATTGAGTTGTCTTAAGATATGGGGCATTACGAAGTCTCAAGATATTGTGTTCCCGTGCAATACAATTATTAACCGAACCAATGTCATTAGGTTATGAAGGTTTCATCGTATGATTATGTATTTACCTACCACATTAGTGGAGGATGCCGATTTATCATATGGTTTACATAGAAGGGTGGAGGGGGCACGAAACATCCTTCCGTGTATTGTCCTTGACTTTGAGGCAAATTGCCGAAAAAAATTGAAATCCAACGTGTTTCATAACAATATCAAGACATCACTCGATCTTGAAAAACACTGACGCCTGTCAAGGAAACCTGGCAGACAAACAGACAGCAAAGTGTTTCTGTAAGGGTTTCTTCCTATTGAGGTACAAATCCCTTAAAACGGCTTTAGCATGATCCCACGGGATAGGGAAATCTGTAACAAGCGGAGCCGCTTGACCGTGAATCACAGTCCTGTCATCCCAAATATAGTTTCCAATAATTCCCTTCTCACTCGTCCAGCAAATCTCAGGGCCATTATTTATTAAAACGACCTGTCCGGCAAAGATGCTGCCGACTTATCGACCTAATTGAAGGACGGGCTTATACTTCATACCGCAGACAATTTAGCTTTGCTTTTGATCCAATATTCCCGTAATTTATAGCACAATGGGGTGTTTTTGCCTGTAATGCCCTAGTCATTGAATTGCTTAAGCATTACATTAATGGTATCAAAGCAATTTGGAAAACAGCCTAAGGCTAGTTCGATGATTAAATTGTATTTCAAAGCTTTTTAAGGATTCCTCGAAAGGAATAAAGAGAACCTTATAGAATCACTTTACTGCCCATCTGCCTCTTTGTCTGTTAAAGCATTTTTTTTAGTAACTGGCGAAGGTATCGAGTTGAAATGAAAATGAAATAATTAGAGACATGATCTCTTGCAAAAATGATGTATCCAAGTTCCCACGAGGAAACGTATTCTGTATGGCTCTATTTAATACCTTTAAACGAGCAATTCTTGGTATATCTGAATTTCGGGAACGGCCCCAAAGATTTTGATGACATTTGGTATGCAGGGGGTTTCAGAGGCGATAAATCGATCTAGCTAGGTTTCATTTTTAGAAAACGTACAAAAAAAATATCCGGGTAATTTTCTTAATGTCTCTCTCGGCAAACTCCGCGTCCGAACTGAGGAAACTCGAAAAATAGAAGCCCTATACAGACTTGACATTTTGCGGACATAAATAGATAGGCACTAAGAGATATTACGAAGTTTTGTTTGGATAGGAAACTAGACTATTTTTCATGATTGTAAGAGAGCAAAAAGCAACTAAAGCAATAAAAGAGTAAAATTCCACTTTATTATACCTTCAGAACATGTTACTTTGATACTTTTTAACGACCCTTTCTTGGTATTTATGTTTCGCGTCTGCTTTCTTTCTCATCTTTCTCAATTTGCTGCTGGCATTTGCTTTTCTTAAATAATATTTTTAGTCCTCCAAGATTTAAAAACAGTCACCGTTGGCTTGGTTTATTTTGTCGGTATTTTCGTTTAATTTTTTAACAATTCATAATGTTTTGAACAGTAGTATGCCGACGATTGTCATCGCGTGTAGATTCTTAGATCTTTAAGACTACGCAACGGATTTTGATCCGATTTTTTTAACAGATAGAGAGATTCAAGAGGAATTTTCGTGTGTCTAATTCTTCGCAGACGAAGTCGCGGGCAAAAGCTAGTCTATATAAATAAAAATGAATCGTCGAAATGTATTACGCGCATACCTTGCAAACGACTGCACTGAATTGGATAATTCTTGTTTAGTTGTGTTGGTTACTGTTAAGTAGGCGAAGCCCCGGGCAACAGCTAGTAACTTATAAAATTCACATTCTGCTACCAAATGCTTGTTTTGAATCGTTCTAAATTTGAAACAGGTAGAGCTAAATCAATCTAATGTCGTATGAGGAGCCTCGTTATTTAAAAAAATAATAATGCAAAAGATCAGTTACAAGACAGGTACCAGCAAAGATTTGGCATTAAAAAGTAATTTAACACACTACAAAATATCAAACCTCGGGCTATTCCCAATCTGTGACTCCGATGAGGCAAGTTAAGCAATCTCGAGCACCTGGCGGCAAATCAGTACCCAAAACTGTTCTTTTCTATTCAGATCGAGTTGTCAGTAATGAGGCGCAATGCGGCAGACGTGACAAAGTCGTTTTGGGGCTTAGAACGTGCTAAGCTAACTTTGGCAGCACGTTTGCTTATAATCAGCTGTTATCGTGATCATTATTGCTGTTATAGGTAAAACGTTCGCTTGGCTTGTAGTGAAATGTCATTGCCGTGTTTGGCTCGTTATTTAGCATTGAAATTGTAAATTAGAACCATTATTTATTGTTTTTAAAAATTACTGAGGTGTCGGGTGTTTTGTGGTTATGATAACTTAACAATGAAACAGAAAATTGTGTAAATACGATGCTATTTTTAGCAGATAAAATGGAATGGTTCTTGGGGTTTAAATAATGTAGAAGTGGTATAAACATTATGTTAATTGTTATATTAACATTGAATTAGGCGTTACCTACTTTGCAAATTCAATCAATTAAATCGGCATGCTTCTATATAACAAATTAATTATACTATTACCAAACGGAACTGGTTTAGCTGTTTATGACATTTGGTTTAATGAATGCTGTAAACATTTTGAATAAAGTAGGTACCTAATTAGGAGTACTGTATTCAATTTCAGTGCAATAACACCAGGTTAATGACCAGATAGCGTTAAAAATAAATTAGTAGTGTTTTTTGTTCATATTTTTAAACCCCAACGCAAACCAGGCAGAGGGATTACAAAAATGCGTTCTTTATTAATCGAAAGCTAGTGACGATGGCTTTTGACTGTTTCATTAATGTCCCTTCGGCTCTTTTTAAACGAATTTAAAAAAAGTTCGGTTGTATTTTTTCTGAAAGTAAACATTGGACTATGAATTTTAGAATGTCACAAGTTTTTCAACATTTCTGAGTTGTAGTTGTTAAGTACCAATTTCACATCAAAAAGTTTCTAGAATTATAATCATAACAAAAAAGTTTGCTCTCGCTTCGTTTCCTTACGTGAGCCATTACGTATTCTTTTAAATGACTTCAGAGCCCTGCCTAATCGGAAGACGACCGCACGGGGAATGTAACTCGAAAGAGTAATATTCTTGAAGCGTTCATTTTTTAAAACTTTTCGGCCGTGTCGGTTTTAAATAATATGGGAAAAGGGACCGTCGGGTAATCTTGGAGAGTCGAAGTCTGTATAAATGTCCCATAACATAACGGAAAAGGAAGTTAGGTATTTACATAGAAAGTCATGCGGCGATTGCTTCGATAACTACAGGTTCTCATAAATAGTTCCAGAATAATTCAGCGGATGGTTGGGTTGGCTTGATTAAAATTAAATAGCCGTGAAAATGTTTTTCAGGTTTCTTGAAGTATAGTTGATAAATATTTCATAAATCACATTTTAATCCCTTTCGGTGTAGACAGAGCCTAATGTAAAACCTTAAGGCCACGGTTAGCATGATTAAGGGCGTATAGGTGGAAAGAGAAATCAAAATAGTGATGGGATGCCAGCCCTATTTATAAATATTGACCTCAGATTGACAGGTCAAATTAAACTAAACAAAACCTTGCAAAAACAGAGGATATTTTTCTACCCTTTAGAAAACGCGCCCAAAACAAAGGAGTATTTTCTTTCTGAATTTTTTCCCACTTCTGATTTTTAGCGATAAGCGAAATGAAAAGTTATGGAAATACGGGAGCTTTCTTTGCGTAATAATAACGAAACAGGGATCATAAAAGCCATCTCGAAAAGTTGTATGTTAATATTTAAACAAGTACAAAATTACTTCAAGATTGAACCGTACCTATGACGTCACTACCCATTTAATAAACAGCATATTTTAGTTAGGTTCCGTCGAGATCGCGGCTGATGCCCGCTGTGACGAAATTTTTCCATCTAATGGTGGTACACACGGCAATATACCTAATCAGGTAAGCACCTACGCACGCTCGCGCCGTATCTATCCTGCTTACCGAATAGCTTTGCTGTGTGTACATGGTGTAGCCGACAATAATGCGTAGGCCGGCCGACGTGACGTCATACACCCAGTGTCAGACATTGACGTATTCAATTCAATCAATCCTAAGAGTATAACTTCGAATAAAATACGTTGTCAATTCTTTTTCGCTTTTTAAGTCGTTTGAGACTGTGACATTAGGCATGTTATGCCAATAAAAAATTGCTGGACTAAGTTGTAGCCAATTGGCATTGTTCATTTTTTTTAGTATGCTCCAATTCGAAAACCATTTCGAGGAAAACCATCATTCGATTTATCTTGTCCGATTTCAAAAATACTTTATGATTGCAGATATGTTTGTAAAAGTACTTTGAACCTTTGTTTGACCGAACGACCCGGTTTTTAGACAGAATCCAGCATCGAATGTTTGCCACAAAAATGAAAAAAAAAAGTTTAGCTATGGCAACTGTCACGTGTCACTGTCAAATCGACAAAACCATAGACAAAGCCGTTTTTTTTATAGCCAGCCGAACGAAGGCGATTGGGATTCTGTCTAAATTCACGAATTATCAAACAGCAAAAAAATATTTATTATTAATTAACAAAGCTACGTAAAAGCATAATATTCAAAATAGTTGCTTGAAATAGTCCATTTTATCAAATAAAGGTGTTAAAAGCACAGCTTAAAAAAATGAACAATGCCAATTATCTAAGAGTATAATTAAATGTCAGACAGCTAGGTCTTTAGTCGTTGTCGCTTCATACTCTAAACTTCAAGATACAAAGGAAATGGCCGCCTAAAGTATAATAAAAAGGCGTCAAAAACGTTTATTTCAACTTTAAGCGCTTAAATATGACGGCAACTCGCTAAGCGCCTTTCCACCTCGCCCCTAATTTCTGCCTCTACCCTTTAAATAATAAATTAAATACCATTAAAGTAATTTAAAAATACTAAGTGGATTACAGGGAGTTCTACGCTAACGTTTAATTACGGACATGTCATCTTCTGGAATTATAACTGGTACTTAAACATAATGATGACTCGAGTATTTAGTTAAAACAATCGTTTGTTGAAATTACGCTGTGACTTCATGGTTCGACTTAGTTTCGTTAAGTAAAATATTTCGATGAAAAACCTTCACAAAAGTATTCAAAGAAACCCAACCCCAAGCTAAACTATTCAAGAATGACTTTTAAGACACTTTGGGCCTGTTTCACTACGCTCTGTTAAGTTCCAGTTAAACTTAACAGACAGTGGTGTGAAAGGATTCGATAACTATTAAGCAGAAAAAGAGCAAGTAAAAATCAAAGCAGCAGCTGACATTGCAATTATAATGAGACAGACAAAACATAGACAGTGACTTAAGAAACACGTATAAAAAAAGCAACTTCAAATAATAGAATAATAGACAATAACAGAATATAAAATAACTATTTACAACGCCAACATGGTGGAACAGGTCCTTTGTATATATAGTGACAAAATCTAAAGTTCATCCGGAAATTGCTTATCTCCTGGTTGGTTCTTATTACGATTTTCTGTATTCAAAACGGCCTCATTTGAAATTATGGCACGTTCTCCCTCCGTTTTGTTTTCAGGTGATGCGGCAGCTTAAATCCTAATCAAAATTCGCTTTATAACCGTTCTGATTGTGACATACGCAGGACAGTCATTGAGTAAAATACAATTAATAATTTAACAATTATCAAGCGACCTGCCCTGGCTTCGCACGGGTGCCATCAGTGTTTCTCTACTATATTATGCATGCATTATACGTATAAACCTTCCTCTTCAATCACTCTATTGACCGCATCAAAATCGTTTTAAAGATCCAATCATACATAGGGCAGACAACAGCGGAAAGCGACTTTGTTTTATACTATGTAGTGATTTGATTCTGTCTGGTGTTTTCAGCGGTATGACTGTATCAGCAAAGCATGTCAATGTAAGTATTTGCAATTTGGTATGGGATGATGAAAACATGTTTGTGTTTTGCAATGTGCCCGCGTCTGAGTCACAGCTTTTTGAAGGGGCATTTGTTTTATTTGAATTTTGTGTACGTAACTTTATGCAAAGCCTGACATTTTTTGTAGTAGCAATATCGTCTCGAACGCGTTAGCGTTGGCGTCTGCGTGATATACTAAGAAACAGCTCGTTGCCGTTACATGTCGCTAGAGGCGCTCTCAATATGCCACAGTAAATTAAGACGCTTACGCGAATGCGTTCGGGATGTTTTCTTGTGTCCAAACTTACACTAGAGGCTCTGGTATCACATGGACACAGAGCAATGGACAGCAAGGCACTGTCTCACTGTTCTAACTCCACCGTGACAAACCAGGATAAAGTAACTAATGTCACCGTGGAATCCAATATAGCTTGAACTCTCCTACTACTGCTATTTTCACACAAATTCTAACCAAATCTACGTCATTCTATGGGGATGACGCAGGGTTCAAGTTATATAGGTTTCGTAGTCAGTGTTGTTTACATTCCGTATTACAGATAACAAATTATTTCCTTATTTCCACAACATCGGCCCCAACTATTATAATCTGTGGCAGGCAGCGCGTACCTAAAAGTTCGCTCGTTAAACCGCGCCTACTTCTTCCTGTTTATTTGTTTATCTCTTCATACTTTTTGATGAGTCGTTACGACGCTACATTTTATCGTTCAAATGACAAAAAGAGACACAAAAAACCTTAAAAGCTGAAAGTTTTCGCTTCTTTTTATATCCTAAAAAGACAGCGTTATTAAATCGAAAATGAAAGAAGTCCAAGTAACTTTAAACATAGATAATACATACCTATTTATCCTAAGTACATAGATAGCAAAAAACCAGCTTTTATTATGTAAATTGAACGAAATATTTATTAACTAAGTAATAAAATCCCTTACGCTCTCACAGTCTCGACATAAACACAGACGAATTAAACATATCTCAGACAGACCAAAAACACAAAAGCAGCGGTACCCTGCGATTACCTACTTAAAGTACTGCTTAAAAAATTCAACTTTACCCTCCTAAGATACGAATTAAATCTATCTGACAACCAAATACCTAACTCAAAATAAATATGATTCCATCTTATCTCAAAATCACAAATTATGCCCCAAATTCCGTTCAAACATGTCAAAATGTGAGCCCGTTTCTCTTACCTTTTTATGTGTACACCGAATTCAGCAAACCGTTCAATTTTTGTTTCTGCGGTTCGTTACTCGGTTCCCAATAGCGTTTACTTTGCCATTTACGAATGTGTAAGTGATACCATTTGAGCTCGTGGGAATAGGGGGCAAAGCTAAATTTGTACTACGGTTATGTACAGTCTCTACGGCAATATTTAACTCTGTTCAACCTTTTCCAGGGATTCTCCTTCGGAGATCCAAATGGATTTTCTCTCGAGTAATTTTGTGAGAAAAGCCGTGGTAGCATAATGGTTTGGCCTGTGGCCTCTCAAGCAGAGGGTCGTGGGTTCGAGCCCGGGCTCGCACCTCGTGAGTTTTTCGGAATTTATGTACGATATATTGCATTTGAAATTTGCCATGAGCTCTCTCAATTCAATGGTGTGTGTGAAGTTCCCAGTCCGCACTGGACCCGCGTTGTAACTTATAGCCCAAACCCTCTCATTCTGAAGAGAAGAAGATTTTTATTCAATTGTGTGCTAATCTCTTATACGACAATTTTGAAACCTCAAGTTTTGAACTGTCTAAATAAGTTAAAGAATACCTACGTCAGCTTCCATGGCGCGGATTTTTTCTGGCACAAATTCGATTTTCGAAGTTGTTTCTTGCCGTTGCGCTCACACTAATTGTCTATAATTTGAGAGTGGGAGGGACGGTACGATACGAACTATTATTGAATTCCGGAGAAGCCACCCTGGTGACGTATTGTTTTGGAAACGCCTAATTCACGTTTAGCACGCATACAGGCTGCAGATAATGCTGAAGATTTATAAAAAAAAAACGAAAATCTTGTAAGAATAAGAATGTAGCTGACATGTAGTTAAGTAAAGAAAAGACATATAATGTACCAGTTGCTTCTCTGCCCGCGCAGATGGTAAAAGCCCATCGAGGGATTGGGCGCAAATCTTAGGGATCATGTTATATAGGCGATGTGGCTAGCAACCCATCACTGTTTTGTTTCCCCTTTACATCCATACTCCCACAAACATGCTAAATGTGGTCTTTAGGTCTTGTTACCTTAGGTTCTGTTTACCCCGTAAGGGACAATGACGTGATTTATGTATGTATGTATGTATGTATGTATGCTTGCTTAGTTTTTTATTCGCATCTTATTAATATTTGTGAGATATTTGAAACTCGACATACGAAATCTGTTTCGAATTGTGGGAGCAAGTTTCGTAAAGCAATTTGTCATGTTGATGTTGTTATCACAGCAGTCTGGGTTACTACAATAGCTTAATACAACCTATATTGAAACATTAAACAAGCACTATACATGTTTACTGGCTGCCAGTGCGATCTTACTGTAACCCTCGCAGACAACGTTAGCAAAGAAAAACAAGTTTAGTTCGTATACAGTACCCATATTTTATTATTCATTTTGATAGGTACGTCTTATACTTGCTAGTGCCAAAAAGTAAATCAAAGTAAAACTACAGAATAAAAGATTATCTGAACTAAATATGACAGTAAAGTAAAATAAAGCGTATATGTTCCTTTTCAACATACATACATACATACATATTTCACGTCTTTATCCCTAACGGGGTAGACAGAGCCTAAGGCAACAAAACCTTAAGGCCACGTTTGGCATGATTAAGGGCGTATAGGTGGAAAGCGAAATTGCAAGCCGCATCGCCTATAACATACTATGATTCCTAAGACTTTCGCCCATTCCCTCGATGGGCTTTTACCATCTGCGCTTATTTACTCCCAGACCAGCATGAAAGAAACCTTTACTTTAATTTTCAATTCTTTATCAATTTGAATGAACTAAACCAAATATATACTTGGCCAGTTTAAAATCAAACTCAAGACTAAAGTCTAGACATACAAAATAAATAAACAAACTACATAGGAAAGCCAGATCAATAGTTACAGGACTGATAAGCCTAGTGCTTCCCAATTTATACGACAGGCTTGTTCGACAGCAACCATCACATGAATAAGTAAGTTTCTGACATAAAATAATGTTTAAATAACAAGCTTTTTTGCTGACTATACTAGCATTGTAATCCGTCCCAAATACGCGTACCAAATTTCTAGTCAGTCAGACCTACCGCTGAAAGACTTCCCTCCTGTGGAGACGATCCTGGCTGAGTCACCAGAACTCCATTACCAGAATATTGTATTGTCATCGGATTCAAGTATGCAAAATTTCAGCTCAATCGCTTGAAGATATATGCTTCAAATTTGAGTCGCAAGATTCCACCCGGAAAAACATACATAAATACGTTACAAGTTAAATAAAAACAGAGAATGCGAAGTCTCGATCCATTTTCATCGACGAACGATTGTCTTTGGCATCGAAAACCAGCAACAGCTGTGAAAAACAACGTGTTCCCGATTAACAAACAAAACAAACACGTGCGTGCCAACTGTACCTACGGGGACCGCAATAAATTACACGTTATCAGCCCTAATTGCACGGGAAATGGAGCGGGAATTCTGATGAATTCAGGAGTCGGCAATTAGTCGCAAGGCACGCCGATTGCCGACGATTTGTAAGACGAAATGCGTCGATAACGTTTCTTACGATGATGAATGGAGAATATTGTATGTTTAGGAACTAAAATCATCTTGCGACACGTGCGCCTATGTTTCCTTCACATATATCTACTTATAGTCCCAACCTACATAATAAATGTTAATGGATACCATACCCATACGATACGATCTCTTTTACTTACTACTCTGAGTACATTTTAACCGTTGTTTATTAAAACGAATGAGATACTAACTATAAAAAATAGGAAGAAACATCAAAACTAAAACTTTTATCACTAAACTCTTACACTACTGTTATATGTTTTACAAACATCTCTGACGCTTATTTATTAGGGTCTTATAATTTTTTACGAAGAAAGAAGAACGTCTTAATATTTGTCTTTATCACCAAATGTAAACACAATAAAGAGTCTGCAAGAAATTGTGAATATGAATCTGAATCAAATATTACGATACAAAACTTTTTCACTACAATAGATAACGCCACGGGTGAAGATTCAATTTCGAAACATAAATGAATTTATCGTCGCTGTGGATGCGAAATTCGTTCCGTTTTTCTTGTAGGTACAGTTTTTGTAAAATTCAGATTTGCGTGTCCCATACAGGTACAATGGGCATCTTATTTTTTAATCACATCTAATTTTGACATACTCTTCGACCATGGTTCACCAAAATCGTAAAAACGTAAGAACCTACACGCGGGTTATCTCAAGAAGGAGCCTTTTGTTTATGGTAAACAACTTAATGAAGACTTTTTAAGGTCAAGCTATTTAATAAAAAATAATTGAATCTCAGTCCACAATTCCAATCCCAAAAGGTTCAACCGCAACTTAATAATTTCATTTATATCCCGGGAACTTAACCTACTTAACACGTTAATTAAAAACTTTCTAGCTCCGAGATCCATCAAAAAAAGGTTAATTAGTATTTCTTTCAAGGAAACTTTTAATGCTTATTATTAACGTCGGCAACAGCCTGTGTCTATGAAAAATCATCTGCCAGGCGCGTGTAACAAATGAGCAGACCTTCTGAAACTATAAAAGGGTTTATTGTGCAAGAGGAAGGGGGATATGTGTGAAAAAGTGTAATAAGAGATTGATAAATTCCGTACAGGCGTTAAATTATTGTCCAGATATATTAAAGTAACACTCAAACAAATTTCGAATCACGTGCATCCTGTAGATATCACAAAATTTAAGGGTTTAAGTTTACATCCACATGATTGGCTTCTGGCGAATTAAAGCACATTTAAAGAAAGATCTTGAAGTCATAAAACTTTTAGCCTTAGCTTAAGGTTTTGCTTTAGCTTAATAATATGCAAAATATATTTTTCAAATTACCGCCAACGGCTCTTTTATGTCTTTTTTTACCAGCGATTTCGAAAAGAAAAATGCGCCGCAAGAAACTTGGCAGAAAGTAATTTTTTCAAAATAAAGTACACTAAGCTACTACAATACTTAAATTCTACTTAAATTAGATACATTTATAAAAGGGATATATACGCCTTAAATTATATTAGTCTATGGTAGAGATAGAGATGTATAAAGTCTCTACTAGTCAAAGTAAAACGAAGTAGTTACGCAAAAAAAGAAAGAGAAAAAAAAATATTAAATTAATTTTAATTCAGTGGAGAGGAGATGTAAAACGCCACCATCGTCAAATAAATTAATTGGAGATATCTCCAATGTCGAAGAGAAAAAAAAACAAAATTATGGAATATACTATATGGAATATATAATATCTCATGTCAAGTAAGTAACCGATAAGCTTTTGGATTCGGAAGGCAAGCTTACGTCTATGTCTAATAGTTTGTGTAAGTTAAGATGGCAGCAGTAATGACAATGTATATCTTCTAACAGAAAAAATAGCTTAAACTTTCATTCTCCGCTTCCAAATTTTCGAAATTTCAAATGAATTTAGATACATTTTTAATATAGTTTACCCAAAGGGATAAAACTACGTATAAAAGTCGAGTACAAATAATACTGGTATTGTCTTAAGGTGAGTAGTCGTACAATTTTATTATGGAATGAGATAGTTTATCTTTGACGGAATAGTAAACTATGACGAATGCTTGTTTATCCCAAAACCGCTACACTATTCGATCTGCGTAAAAATTGTGACTTTTACGACATTTTTACCGTTCCCAAATCGGATTTACCTATAAAATCCCGTCAAAACGTATAAACTGTTTGCTGAGACCTTATCTTTGACACAGTGGATTTGTGTTTGCTACGTATGAGGCATCGTTCTAATAAAACGAGAATACGTAATAATCTAACCAAGCATCAACTGGCCTTGTACTCCGAAGTCAGAAATTCGAAGTTCGTAATGAGCCGTTCCTCTAACTCTAAATAGGTAGTCATTAATAGGAGAGTGAGTAAGTCAGTATGACTAATTTCGAATTTAGGATCAGAATCCCTGGCGATGCAGTCATCGCGCAATGGTTCGCGTCGGTTGTCGCATCGCGCTAATGCCTATTAGGGCACCTACTCCATCGTGTTGTGTATTCCCGAATTCGATTCCTGGTCCGTGGACAAGGCTCGTTTGAACCGTACTCCTGGAGGTCTGTGTTCGTATCGTACTTTGCCTCTCAACTACTTTTCTGTACTTTTTGAATTTGGGAGTTCAAGGGCCTGTTTCACCATTTTTAGTTAAGTTCCAGTTACCTTAAGTGTCAGTTATCCATGATTTCGTCTCTATTGCTATGAAACAGACAGAGACGTCATCATAGACAACTGACACTTAAGCTAACTGGAACTTAACAGAGAGTAGTGAAACAGGGCCTTAGACTTGACTTTTAATTGTGGATTCGTTCGATAATCGCGTATTCGCGTTCTATTAAGATGACGCCTGAAGAATTTGTGAAACATTGCACGATTGAGTTTATTAAAAAAAGGTTGACCATTCGTGACGTATTTACCTATTCTATTGTTTTTTTACGAAACTGGGACAGTATGTAGGCAGTGTAAGTTTTCGATTGTAAAATACGTCTCGATAACGTTTGTGGTAAACTGTCAAATACTATGAGAACTGTTTGTTGCCGTTACGTTCCGCTAGCGGCGCTGTCAATTATCACATAGTAATTAAGACGTTTACGCGAACGCGTTCGGTACGTTTTTTGTGTCAAAAACTTACAATAGCTATAACTATGACTAAACGAGCACGTGAGTCACCGACGTTACAGTATACTGTAACCTTTAGCTGTTAACTTTTTATGTATAGGCAGGTAATTAAAAAAATATATCTGGAAATTGTCCTTGCGAATTTTCGTACAAATACACCAAGTTGTTATGTTTTTTATTTGGCAAGAACTTGTTAGGTACAGGTAAAATATGTAGCGGTGTGGAGTTGTTAAAAATAAAATGGTTTCTTTGGGGAACGTGTGAAATATTGACAAACGTAGGCGAGAGTCGCTGCCGAGATTGCATTTACGTCGACATGGCTACAGCATACAGATTATTTGCAGTGCGAATAGAAAGAAATTATCATGGGGGAGGCTTATGTTCAACAGTGGACGTCCTACGGCTGATATGATGATGAATAGAAAGAAAAACGAAAAGAGAAAGTGTGTCTGCGAACATTTAAGTTACTTACGTGCTCTGCTAACGTTTTTCAAACTGTCCAGGGATTGACATTTACGGGTAAGAGTGAGATAGGTCTGCAGTGAATGTTTACTCCCTTAAGTATGCTTCGCTTTAATGACCTTATCATTAGTTTGTTTTTATCAGACAAAGATAAAACAAGTACTATCAAATGAATCGAGAATTTTTATTTCTTGATTTTTAATTTTTACTTTTTCGGTTTTACCGTTAGAAATTAAATTTCTAAATGTCGATGAAAATTAGAACCATAGCATAGCATAGCTGCTATGGGTGGTGTAGGGGTATATATAGCACGCGTCACGGAATGACGAGGATCCGGGTTCGATTCCCGGCTATAGCTTTACTTTCGGATTTTTCTATGTGTTCTAATTTTCATCGACATTTAGAAATTTATAGATAAAACAACAAAAACCATTCCTTTAACCAAGCTTTTCCTGAGGGCTCTCACATGTATGTTCCAATTCAGGCTTTTTTTCACTATTAGAAAGTTATAATCATCCTCGATTAACATTGGCTGTTTTTATTTCGCAGTTTCCTTGGCAACGAATGTGTGGACAACAGCTAGAAGATAACAAATACATGAACATATAATAGAGTTGTATATAGTCTAAAGTAAAATCTGTGTGCTGTGCTTGAGCCGATTATCCGATATGAGATTTGGCCGGAATTGAATTTGGGACAGTCTTTCGCGATCAATCCGCCGGCGAACTTCGCGATCGCTTCTAGTTTGCTCTATTTTATCCAATACCTATTTCGCCGTTTGTGTTTTAGACAACTGCTGGCCGTTACGAGAATTCATAATTTTTATCGGTTGTGCCGAAAACAAAGGATTTAATGTAACTAAACTACTTTCAATTTTTGTTGCTAGTAATCTCTATTGTAATCTCTGTGCGTGTCACGCATGGAAAAAAACAAATTTACTACATTTTTTTTTCTACGAACTGACCAGTGATTGACCTCTATCTCACTTGGTGGAAGGTGCAGATGAGGCCAAAGGTGTAACTCACTGGTTCAGTAATAGCCTATTCAGTCTAGCCTTGAAGAGCTCTAGGTTGTATCTGTCCGGAAATACAGACGATACTACTAGTAAAACAGATTTAAAAGATTCACGGTTAATGACATCATTAACTACATTATTATCGACGTCCATAGACTCGTCTACCTATGATCATAATGTATGCAACTGGGTCAGTTAGGACCTCGTTAAAAGTAATTACGGTCTAATATCCCGTTGATAATATGCCTAAAATTATTACAAATCAAAACTACCATTCATTTTTCACTGTCTCAAGAACTGTACTACTTTGTGAAGAAACGTCGTAGCTTTTAAAACAATTGCACTTCTATCTTTAAGCGCTTTACAGGTCACATCACTATTTTAATTACGCTCTCTGAATTGTGTATTGTTCCTTGCAGAGGTGCAGGATTTAAACAGCTCACAATCCTTGCCTTATTAATATGTGCCCGTTTATTCTACTGCAATCAGAGTTCACCGCGAAATAGTTAGCGCGCGAATAATTTCCGTAGTCAAGTGCAGCAAGCATGCGGAATTGTTGAATATTTCGCGCTAAGTGCGCACCTTGACTGGGAAGCGTGGAAAGCGGAGACGTGGCAGAATAGAATAATGTGAACTAAAACCAATTATAGCTTCTTCTTCGTGCTTTGGACGCGGAGAAACATGATAATTGCTTTTTAGTTTTTGGATATGACAACAATAAAGTAAGGCCAATTTTAATGTATCAAGGAAATAATATTGGGGTTGCCAGTTAAAGGAGCGACAACACGGCTGCGTATATGCAGTGACGTGTCGCATGCGTCACGTTCTCTCATCGTTTCTTCATACATTTTGTTGCGTAAACGCACCGTTGACGTCTTTTACGCACTGGTGTGGCCGGACCTTAACATGATAGTTCTGACGCACAGCCTAAACAAGATTTAAAGAGTAGATCAAAAGCTAGTCACTGCCAGAGACTGGCAACTAATAAAAAAAAACGTTTTACTTTTCAACAAGATTTCTACATTCAAAATAGGTACCTACCAACGCAAGTCAGTTAAAAAAATGTGTAATCGAGCGCAAAGACATACGATTAACAAAATATGGACTAAAAAAATAATTTTTTTACTTCCCTATAAAACGCAATGGACTTCCGCCATTCTGCCTCTCTAAAAAAGCATAAACAACGCAACGATATGTTCTGTCCAACGCCTGCCAAAGTTCTCTACTCAAAGACTACTACAGTCATCCACGTACCACGTCAAATGCCTCTCGACTTACACACACAACATGCACCATCGACCTCAAACCGAATTCGTTCCACAGACCACAAAGGATTATTCCTGATGCGAGCCATAGATAAACCCAGCACCTTTTGGACAGACACGGTAAGCCTGTTTGACCAACATTAGCATTTTATGAACGTTTCAAAGGTACGATACGGTTCGGACATGGATTACTTTTAGCGGAATAGGTGACGTTTTAGGTTTTTATAAAAACATAAGAATAATGAAAGCATCGATAGCTAACATTGCTATGCGGTTATAATTACCCCAATTGACTTTTACGATGCTATTTACTGAAAAATAACCTAGTTTATAAGTAGTTTATAATATAAGTATGACCTTTGCGTCTATTACAGACAAATTATGGAGTATAGTATAGTCTTGGAGACAGCGCCTTCTATGCCTATATAAACCAATACCAGATCCACATACTCTGTCACAAGCAACGACAAGAAGTTATCGTAATAATATCGATTTATGGATTAATCCCTACTAATATTATAAATGCGAAAGTAATTCTGTCTGTCTGTCTGTCTGTTACGCTTTCACACCTAAACCAGTGAACCGATTTTAATAAAATTTAAATAGCATAGTTCTCGCGGGATAGCGATAAACGAATTCTACGCAGACAGAGTCGCGGGCAACCGCTAGTGATGTATAAATAACCTTTAAAGTTTATATAGCTTACGCTTGTGACTTTGCTTCGTTGCAGAATTCCAGCCTCTTTCAGCTTTCTTTCATCTTTCTTTTTTTTTCGGAGGTTTGGCTTGCCGTCGAGCAAATCAGTCAGTTACAACTTTAATTGTAAGTTGTAATGAACAAATACTTTAAGTAAGTAGGTACAGTCAACGGCATAAATATAATGTACACGTCATCAAGACGTCAAAAACACAACACCTTTATACCACAAACAATAAGTTCGGTGATACATACGAGTATATTTAAAATGATTGCTGTATAGATATACTATGCCCTCGTATGTACCTATTACTGTGTTTTTACAGTCGTAACCCACCTACTGTTATCACGGCAACAACAGTCAACAACGATATTTATGTATACATTTTAGATTGCTGGCGCTGAATGCATAAAATACAAAGAGATAAAACCCCCACGTTAGGATAGCCTCAACTGTATAAAATCACGAATATACGGAGCAATTTTCTATTTTAAAAAATCCATTTCAATAGTGCAAAACGGACTATGCACATTTACTCGTCCCGGCTCGCTTACAAAATACAGGGCACCGTAAAATAAATTCGTTTGCTTGTTTAGCACACAATACATAGGCACATAACGTACCTCTACTATATCTACTTATTGCATTAACATTTTGGTACACTTTTTTCGAGTTCGATTCGAATAATTAAGCCAGAATTCTTCACCGGTTGGATTTGACTGAAAACCTATAGATAACATTTCATTTCATTTCATTTATTTGCATCATCAAGTTACATTATTAAAATACAATTATTAATAGCCCTGGGAGGGCATTGCAAAATATAAAACCTGAATATAACCTAACCTAGTTGTTGGCGATGTAAATAGGTCTTTTATATTTCTGTTATTGTCTTTTATTCTTTTATTTGAAGTTGCTTTTTTAACATGTTTTTTCTTAAGTCGCTGTCTGTCTTAATACATTTGTCACGTCAGCAAGCTGCTTTGGTTTTACTTCTACTCCTTTTTCTGCTAAATAGCTATCGAATCCTTTATACTAGTATTAACCTAAACCATAACATACAACATATACACAGGATATATTTTTTTAGCTTCTATTGCTGGCTACCCCAGTGAATTACCGCACGAGGTGATGTTACACTCTGTTTTTTTACTTAAAAGTAAATTCAATTTGAGTGTACAAAATACGTCACGCGAAATAATATGAGTAATGAAAGCTAACTCTCGTAAATAAAACCAAATTTGAAGATTTAAATACAAAAATCAAATTCAAATCAAGTACTTGAGTTAAACTAAAACGTGCCCATCAGACCAGTGAGTGGTAATACTACAATAAAATAAAATAACATACATACATACACGTACACAAATCACGTCTTTATCCTTTACGGGGTAGACAGAGCCTTAGGTAACAGGTAACTACAGGCCACATTTAGGAAGATTGTGGGTGTGTGGAAAATGGAATCAAAATAGTGATGGGTTGCTAGCGTCATCGCCTATAACATGATTCCTATGATTTTCGCCCATAGAGAACCAATTGGTACATTCTATGTTTTTTCTTTGCTCCCAGAACAGCATGGAAGAAAATAAAATAAAGTTCTAATAAAATATAAAAACAAATCGTCAACCAAGCTGTCGTTAATAATTAATTATACGCTATTTCACCCGCTAATCAAGTTTGTGGACGTGACGGAATTCCCCCTCTAAATTCCCAAATACTTCATGATTCGTAATTGAACAAAAACAACGCTTTGTCTTAATTCTGTTCCCCTAAAAGACAAATTCACGCCAAACCGCGGCCATTACTCACTTGGTGTGAGTGTTTTTCTGTTGATGTTGTTAACCAACGAGTTGTGACAGCTTGTGGGATACCGTACAACGGGGTGAGTAGGGGCAAAATTGAAGAACACGATAAAAAAAAACATATGTGGCAAGCAAAGGAACGTAGCTTTATTTATTGAAACAAACATATTTACAAAAAAGTTGATACGAAAAACCTTAAACTATCTTAATCTAATCCTAAATACCTATTTACAAATATCGCCCAGATCGTTGCTATGGGGCAAGGTGCCCATAATGCTGGCTACGTTTCCTCGTTGGATAGCAATGCCTATGCGTTGCCCGAGGAAAGAGCCAGCTCTATGGTCACCTGTGGCAAGTTGATTTTTATAAAAAAAATGTTCCGGCGGTATGAACTTTAGTTTAATAATGATTAGCTGTAGTTTGGTTTTATAGTTTAAACAATAACCACTAAAATATAGGGAAATACCAGCTCACCCCGTAGTGGGGTCAGAAGGGACAAATAAAAAAATTACGATAGCAAAATACCAGAAAAAAGATTATAATATATCTTAAAATATAACTAATCCACTTTTAGAGGAAGCTGAGCCAGAAATTTTAAATAGCTAGTGAAAACACATTTTTTTTAGTTCTATTCTTTAGTACCGATATGGTGTAAAATGGACCCCACTCAGCATAATGTCGCGGCAAGCCGCAACGCTGTTTTTCAGTGGGACTTAACAATTTTTTTTTACTACAATGCTGATATTTCTCACGACAAATAAATGTCAATCACATTACAGTTTAATAGGTATAAGTAAATTTGTTTATTCGCATTTCAATATATTAATTAATAAATATGATTAATTTTATGCTTCGATTCGAATTTTATGTAATTTTATTTTAGGTGACATCGGTGTTATCGTTTTATTAATTATTTTGAATTTTGAGTGTTTTACTTATAATGTTTTTATAGATCATCATTTTGTCTGCCAGTTTTAAGTTTAGGTAAAATTAATGAAACATGGTGATACATAACAAATTATATTTGGAACATCTTGTAAACCTGTGTTGACAAATAAAATATTTGAATTGGAATTTGAATAGTTTTACATTAACTGAGCCGTTTTAGTGACAGTTACGTGAACCACAAAGTCATGTGCCGTTAGAAATAGTTTCTAAAATAAATGGAACGGAACCTCACAAGCTGGGGGCTTACTATGACGTCTTCAGTGCTGCAGGTGTCTAACGCCTCAGCGTAATGCTGAGCCAGCGACCGTTTCACTTTTGCGAAGACACACAACGCTGATGATCTATTTTTCATGTCTATGTTTTTTTGTTTTACCTTGTTTATTTTCTATAAAATTGTGTATATTATCTTATATTTGTGTGTCTTGCAAAAAGGAATAAATGTCTTCTTTCTTTCTTTCTTAATGGGATTCAATTCCGATTAATGGTAACGCCCCTGCTCGTTACAATCTGCACTAACTTGTGTAATCCTATTGATTACAGAGCTCTCTCGTTCGATGCGTTATAATTGGGGCTTTGGCTAAATATAGACTAGACCTTCATCGTGGCTATGCACTAATTAGTGCCTATCCACGTAGGATCCGCCATCTTGTAATGAGTCTGTTCAAAGCTAGTCTAGGGATATAGCGGCAGAACGGACGCTGGACAAGAAAACAAGAACAAATACTAATACTAGGTACTATCAAATGAATCAAGAATTTTTTCTTCTTGATTTTTTGTCTAAATAAAATTTCTAAACTACACTGAACGTTAGAACACATAGAAAAATCCGAAAAGTAAAGCTATGGCCGGGAATCGAACTATGCAGGTTTCCTCACGATGTCCTTCACCGAAAAGATCATGGCAAATTTTAAATGTAATTTCGCACATAAATTCCGAAAACTACAGAGGTGCCAGCCAGGGATTCGAACCCACGGCCCTCTGCTTGAGAGGCCATAGGTTACACCTCTAGGCCACAGCTTTTGTCATTGTAATAACAATCATCTAATAATGTTTTGTCGGCATTGTGTTAAATAAATAACCGAGATTTTTCCGCCAACACTTTTCCCTTGCATGTTTCTTATCACATCTTCATATTTCTTACACCTTAGAGAGAATATTATACGAAAAGAAATATATTACCGGAGTAAAGATAAAGGTTAGACATAATGTGCACAGTTCTGCGTCCGGGACATGCAGGGAATGGGAAACGTACGAATATACATTTTTAAAAGGAATGGATATGTTTTATTATCTCTCTTTCATTGGGAAATACCGTCGAGCACATTTTCATTTCGAGGTGATTCATTTCCTGGAAATAATCGTATACTCACTTATTCTTTAACATTACTTATGAATGAAGTCAATTAAGATTTTATAGATTAGGTACACGCAATTGCAAAATGATCTCAGGAGTTAGGTTGAGAATAAAAATGTTTGATTTATTATTAACTAGATTAATTGAAAACGGAACAAACTCAAAAGGATAAATTTGAAGCATCGCGCAGATTCTAATCCTACTAATATTATAAATGTGAAAGTTTGTGAGTATGGATGTTTGTTATTCTTTCACGTAAAAACTATTGAACGGATTTGGATAAAATTTGGAACGGAGATAGCTGATACCCTAGATTAACACATAGGCTATCCCGGAAAATTGCATAGTTCCCGCGGGATAGCGAAAAACTATTTTTTTGCAGACGAAGTCGCGGGCAGCAGCAAGTTTAAAATACTTACTTTTCAATCATATTATTGAGTGCTTTATCTCTTATTTTGGCATTTTTAAAAGACATAAATGTACTTCAAATACATATAAAAATGTATTTATTTATTTATTTATTTATTTATTCAGGGAACCAACCAGCCTTAATTAAGTTACAATTATACACTTAGATAAAAAGTTACATGGCGAATTATAGGTTACCACAGTTGATACATAACAAACTAGAGCATTCGTTTATGTGACCATATAACAAATAAATATGGCATAGATTTACAACAAAAGAAAACATATCCTAGTCCTAATAGCTAATCAAAATGAGCAAAGCAGAAATGGCTACGTGTGTGTGTGTGTGTGTGTGTGCGTGTGTGTGTGTGTGTGTGTGTGTGTGCGCGCGTGCGCGCGTGTGCGCATGTGTGTGCGAATGTGCAACAATATTTATTCCAACCTTATTGTTTGTTACTTTCCAATATTGAGCGTAATATATCCAATTTAAACTTTGGCTTACTTCCCACAAATAAGTCTAGATCACTGAAATCTTTGTTGTACGTGCGAACAATGCGGGTGAGTACGGCATTTTGACCATATTTAGTGTAATGAGTGGGGGCGCTGAACAAGGTGGTGCTGCGCGTGCGGCGCGCGGGCGCGCGGAATCCGATGCTGGCAAGCAGCTCGGGGCAGTCCGCCCGCCCGCGCACCACGTCGAACAGCAACCCCATGTCCAGCACAGAGCGTCTTTCTTCTAACGTTAAAATACTGAATCTACGGCAATTTTCAAGATATGATCCCTTGCGCGTTCGAGTCTTAAAACTCAGATGGTTTACAAATTTGGCCTGCACTCTTTCCAAGCAATTCTTATAAGTAATATACTGTGGTGACCATATCGGGCTAGCATATTCGAGCAAACTACGAACGTAAGCGAAGTAGACCAGCTTCAAGCAAAGTGGATCACGAAAAGGCTTACAGGAGCGCATGATGAATCCGAGGTTTCTAAAAGCCTTGTTTACAGCAGACTCAATATGATCATTGAACGACAGTTTGCTATCCAACAGAACTCCAAGGTCACGAACCTTATCTTTTCTGTCTAACACAGTACCATTAAAATTATATGAATACTTCAATGGATCTCTTTTACGTGTAAAACTAATACAATGACATTTACTAATATTAACGCTAATTTTATTCGTTTTGTAGTACTCATATAAATTATTGAGATCAAGTTGTAGTAGATTACATTCATCAGTTGTTCTAATGCGACTGTAAACCTTTTTATCGTCTGCATATAGCAAGTGCTTGGAGTATCTAAAGCATGTGTATATATCAAAGATATAAGCGTTATAAAATAGTGGTCCCAGGTGGGAACCCTGTGGGACCCCGGAAGGGATGCTAATATAGTCAGATTTATAGCCCCCTACAATTACAGCCTGAGATCTATTGTCTAAGTACGATTTTATCCAACGCAAGAGGTCGCCGTGGATACCTAGGTGCTGTAATTTGGTGAGAAGGATCACGTGATCCACCCGATCGAAAGCTTTTTCAAAATCGGTGTAGATCACGTCCACCTGACCACCTCTTTCCATTTGTTGCAACACATAGTCCGTGAATTCGGTCAAATTTGTGACTGCAGAGCGACCGCGCATGAAACCGTGCTGAGAGCTAGGTATGCTATCAGCAATGATTGGATAAATAGCAGTGTATACTAATTTTTCGAATACTTTACTAAGTGTATTTAATATTGAGATCGGCCGGTGATTATCAATGCACGTTTTTAAACCACTTTTGTGGATAGGCACGACGTTAGCCCTTTTCCATAACGTAGGAAAAACACCTTCGCGCATCGAACGATTAAATATTATTGACACTGGTAACGCTAAAGACTCGGCACAGCCAGACAAAAATAAAGGAGGAATACCGTCGCAGCCGGGTCCCTTAGAAGTGTTAAGAGCACGAAGAGACTTGATAACCCGTTCACTAGTAAACGTAATGCTAGATATGGTGTCGTGTCCCCCATTAACATGTGAAAGATTAACCAGATTAGGGGTGGAAGATTTTACAAAAACACTTTGAAAAAATTTATTAAAAGCATTACAGATGCTGGGACCGTCACCATAGCTAGCACTTCCCAGGGTGAATTGTTGCGGGTAGTTAGAGCCACCCCGCATAGATTTTATATAACGCCAGAAGTTCTTGGGGCATTTTTTAATGGTATCTTCAGCATGGGACGTAAATGACTTAAAACACTCGGCTTGGACACGACGCTGTCGTGTACACACAGCAAAATAATGCGGTTAGCACAGCCACGCACACGTCTATGCGTGTTGAGTATCGACATGAACGTTAAGTAGAATCTATGACATGTGAATGTGTGAGTGAGTTCGATCATAAAATCTACCCCCTAAGTACAGATTTTTTAGCAACAAGATGAATGAGCAATGTCACTGTAAATTACCTGTTTATTGAATAAACAACAACTAACTATAAAATAACAATGAAGAAAGTTACAACTATTTAAGTTAGTTTATAATAAATTAAGTAAAAAATAATTACAAATTAAATGAAAATAATCCCCGCCGGTATCGTGTCACACTCAAAGGCTGAAAATGCAATATCTCCGGTTTCAGTTACTTCTACAAAAATAATGTAAAAGTATTTTTTTTATTTAGACTGTCCTAAAAATATTTTACCTAATCTTACATTGGATATTGTCATCCCCAGTGTAAGCGAGAGAACCGAATCGAAGCTTCCTTCGACCTTGAATCTTCAAATTTATGCAATCCCACGCATTGAACTATTATTACTAGCGAAGAGTAGTTACCATCTCACTGATGCGACGATGTTATATTATTATTTCTCAACAAGTCTGAGATTCCAATTCCAAAGCAATATTCCTCACAACCAGCACGGCCATCGAAATAACATCCAAAAATGTCATTTTATTATTACTATTTTATATTCCGTTTTCTTCGGATACGAACCCGGTTCACTATAGCACAAGTCAAATCTTCGACCTGTCTTTGACCGCTAGGCCACCGAGGTATGCAAGTTACATGGTGAATTTATGAATTATGTTCAATCTGCGACTACTGTATTGCAATTTGTGTAAATAGCTGTTTTATGAGCTTTGAAATAAGGTTGAAATTATAATTTTTTTTTTCCGTAACTATTTAATTTTATGGTGGTTGCAGTCTGTTGTATGTTTAATTTTACTCTTATATAACTAATATGTTAAAAACGCAAACGCATTGTGTTTTCTTTTAATATAATTATTAATAGGTATGACTCTTTTTACTGGAGTTTAAAAGTTGCTAGCTGATGGCTATTTTGGTCGTTATCGTCTTAAACAATATAAAGTGTTTTCTACCCTCAAATTTCTAATAATATGATTTTGTGAACAAACAACCTGTCACCGCTGGCAGCCATTATTAGCTGCGGGATGAACCGTGTGTTATACTTACGAACTGTTTAATTTTGCCTTTCGAATACCTTGTGATTTGCAAAACATGGATTTTAATTTATCTATGTTGAAAAGAGCAAAACAATATAACTATTTATATAAGGAATCGCTAGGCGTTTTTTGATATGGGTAAGTAAACAAACGGTGTTAAAAACAATGACTTATTATTTTATCGGTAATGTTTTAAACAACTGTCTTTGACGAAAAATGATTTTATTTAAACTTCATTTATTTTGCAGCGGAAGACTGTGCCATTATGGATTCACCCTTACGCAGACTTCGGACACGATAAAAATATTCGTTCTGGGCCTAAACCTGAAGCCTCATCTCCTGCGATTTGATTTGGACATTATGTAGTTGCCGCACCCGCTAGTGACCCATTTCACAGCAACAAGACACAATGCTACGTTGCAACCTGTGCGAAACCATCTGCATGCTGCAGGATTGCATTGCCGTAGACCAGCAAAAAACATGCTTTAACGGACCAGCATAGAAGAAACCTTTGCTTGTGAATATCTTGACTTTGATTATTACATCAATCAAAGTCAAATGTAGTGATTTTTAGTGATGAAGACGAAATATATTAACTTAATTAAATATATAAACACAGTAATGTTTTACAGTGCAGAACGAGTGGCAGTGTTACTTTAGGCTATGGGGTTGGATCTCATCGATGGGCCCTGGTGTCCAAATCCAAACCAAATCGAGATAGGTAGCTTAGTCGCTTCAAAGTGGAGATTATAACCCAGTGTGAAATGATGTTATTGTTAATGGCTGTCATTTAACATGTCTATTCATTTCACCACTGACTTACACGTCCGCAAATAAAACGTTTCGTTCATCTTTATCAGACTTAAACCTAATAAACCAGAATTTAAGAAATTAATTATGTGTCATCTTAAAAATAGCCCTATTATGGTTGTGTATTCAATTTGCAAGATAATTATTATGTTAGTGACATAAGACTTTTTAGTAAACATAAAATCATACTGGCCTCTAAAGTGTGTGTTATTTTATGAATATTATTCTATAAGGAAAAGTGTGCAGTTTTATTTAGCTAATTTAATTACTTTTGGTAATAATAATAATAACACAAATAGAGGCTAATACAATAAAAATTAAATGTTGCAATAAACAATTTGAACCAATAATTGCATTTTATTGTTTTATTCTTTTACGTCCTTTTTTTCTTGTTTTAGGTAAACATGAGTTTATTTTGAGATCAGTAATTTAAAATTGAAAACAAAAAAGATACACTTGTGCAGGATTCGAACCCGGTTCTTTAGGTTTCATAACCCTAGGTCAATACACCTGAGCCACCACGCTTATAATACTGGTGGCAAAATTATGCTTCCATTGAACAAAATACCAGCAGGTTTGAATAACTATGCGTGAAGGTAGTCAGAAAACACAATTAGCACAGATAGGGCATTTTGTTGTGTGCGTAATAAGGCAGCGGATAAGTGCGGATGTGTGTATAGAATGACACACGTGGATAACTAGGGTGCTCACCGATTTGCTTTGCTGTGTGTACGTAGAAGTGCAAACTCGTCGTAGTCACGTGGGTTACCAAATCTCTTCCACTTCGCATGTGCCTTCATTTTCTCGCGATTAATTTTAATGAGGGAGTTACTGTACCAAGCAGGATAAACTCGGCGTCGACACGCCGACTTAGGAACAAAAAGATTGACACATTCATTAATTTTTGAATAAAAATTATTCACAGCGTCATCCACAGAACCCACACTCAAAAGAGAAGCCCAAGGAACCGCAAGGAAATGAGAATTCATCTGGTCGTAGTCACCCTTAGGGAATATATACCGAGTACTTAGTTTTTCCTTTAGAGGCACGACCTTGAGATCCAGCAAACGTAATTCCAAGGATGGATGATAGTTATCCTCCCCTACCAAATTATTAGTGGATCTTTCTATTAAAACGGACAAGTTACTGAATATTAAATCTAAGATTCTGTTATATACGTTCAGTACACGGTTATTTTGGATAAAGCCTAGATATCCCAAGTCTTCAAGGGCTTTGATTGCCGAATTGCGTAGTTCTATAGAACCTGTACTTGTGAGCGTAAATCCCAAGTCGTTCCAGTCAATACATGACAAGTTGAAGTCTCCTAGTAACAAGTATTTATCCAACGGGCGGCCCTCCACAACACTCGAGACGTTAGCCACCAGATCGGCAAGGCGTCCTGGTAAGTCACGGTCAGGAGGCAGATACACTATACAAATATGAAGGTCAGCGTCAGCGGCAACTGCGCGCGCCGGCACGCTCACCCAAAGCAGCTCGACGCTCGCGCAACTCCACTCGGGCCTCGCGCGGGCGCCGAGCCGCCGCCGCAGGCACGCCATCACACCGCCCCCGGTGCTTTTACCCGTACGCGCGAGGTCGCGGTCGGCGCGAAATACGTCGTACCTATCATCACAAAACTCAGCACTCGCAATATCATCCTGTAACCATGTTTCCGTAAACAACAATATATCAAAATTACACCTCAGGATGCTTTTGTAAAGATTCATGCATTTTGATCTCAGGCCGCGTACATTCTGATAATATAAATGACAGTCTGCATCTAAATGGTATGCCATTTATGTGTATACAAAAATATCTGCAATATAAACATTCGCGCCGTTGCAACCACAGTTTGTCTGCTGGCGATCAATAGCGCGAATATGCACGACATCGTCGCTGTCACATTCGCGGGACCGAGCGCCACATAATAACAACACAAACATTGCATTGCAAAAAATGGCTCCCCAAGTAATTCATTTAATGTGTGGGTACATCGCCTGTCTGGGCTGCTAAGAACTCCGATAAGCAATAATATGCAATTATACGCGTTCTCACACTTGCAATTATGTATAGACTCAAAGTAAAGGCCGCAAGGACTACTTTCGCTCGGTTGTGTACGAAACGAGCTTTCAAACAAAATTGGTAGCAAATTAACCGCAACTTTAAATATAAGTAGTATATAAATATATGATTGGAAGCAAAATATACAATATAAATACAGTGTGATTTCTGTTGGTGTGTAAGTAAATGTGGTGTGTAGTTGTGTGAGGTATTGGGTGTTACAATTCACAGTTAGGGTACTAAAACATTCAAGTAAATATATGACATTAGTATAGTATAATCTTAGATAATCTTCTTTATATCCGACTCCGTTTTTATCCGGATAGTGGGATGAGAATCGCTCTTCCGTAGGTAAATCTTGCCGTTTCTGACCCACGGGGGGTACTTGTACTCCTTGTTTTTTGCTGCCTCCCTGCACTTCTTGCATAGTAATTTGTTGAGTGGGGTAAGATGTTCATTAATATAAATATTTTTCGACTCGCCTGGCATGCCAATCGCCGACGTGGTTATTCCGCGGTTCTTTCGCACCGCCGAGATAACGGAGTCTCTTAATATGGTTGAAATAAGTTTGGCTACAATCACTTTGGGACGGCCAGGTACTTTTGTTCGTGGTTCAATTCGGGTAATAAATACTATGTCCTCGGCCCTTAAAGGCACGCCAAGTGCTACAGTTATATTTATGAGGACCTCTTCTAAGTTTTCAGTCTTAGTTTCTGGAAGACAAGTGATTTCGATATTCTGTTCACGGTTTTGCTGCTGTACAGTGTTTAGCTCAATTTCGAGATCAGAAACGTACCGCTTTAGATCTGCGTGCTCTTTTTTTAGAGTATTGATGCTGTTCGCGGTTACTGACATTTCTTGGACCTGGGTAGCAAGTGCCTCATGCTCATTGACGTGATAGATTAGCGACTGCTGTAGTGCCGCCACTTCGGAGGTTAAGGCACCCTGACTACCTTTTAGGGATGTTATTTCATTTTTAATTGCAGAGTATTCGGCGCGCAATGAGCTAAGATCGCTTGTGATATTATTAGTAGCGAGCTTTAATTTATCCAAGTCGGTCTTGATAACCGAGTTAATATTGACATTAATCGTTGTTATTTTCTCCTCAAGTTCAGCTTTGATGGTATTAAGATTCTCCGTTACGGTTTTGGAGAACGTCGCAAACAAGTGGGACAAATTTTCCTCAGTATTTTTGCGTTTGTGCCTTCTGGTTGGACCTCCTGACTGAGTTCCTTCAGTGTCGGAGGTAGATTTCGCATCACTCATTGCACTCGGACACAGGCCGCACACGCACACCACTCAACACTAGACACTGCCAAAAAGAGATGAATGATGGCTGCACTGGGTCGCACGCGTCACGCGCACCGCATAAACACACTGCGCGATGGTGATTAGTTAGACAGAAAACGACTTTAACACACCCACTTAAGACTCAAAATGACTTGTTGGAATTAATTATTAAATCCAATTAATTTCTAATAACAGTCAACACGTCTGCTCTCGACCAATGTCATAATAATATTCTTTAATTTGTAACGGTATACTTGAACACGGTCATGTTTTTAACCAATTTAATAAATGGTTCTAAGGTAAATACATTCGCCAACACGTCACTTTAAATATGCAATTCAAAGTATACCGGTTATATCCAGTTTCCTAAATCCAAAATCCCAGACTCGATGGTAATAAAAATATGTCATACCCGTGAAGTAGGGGTTTATCGTAAACATGTAAGGAACATCGGGTATTATAAAGGGTGCTCGAGATCATACGGTTTCGTCGGCTTCCGCACTTTTACATTTATTGCCTCCTGAGAATCGTAAAAGATTAATAACTGGAAGACTGGTTTTGCTGTCTGATCTTTGCCTTTGGATACTGTTGAAGGCACAGTCGAGTCGTTTTATTCAAAACAAATTAATAATAAACAATTTAAAAGCTTTGTAACGGCAGGCGAAAACTCGGCATTATTTTATGAAATTTTAGTCAATGTTACCAAGATATTGCAAAGCGTTCCGTTGTAGCTACATAAACAAAGAAGCGACTGCTAGCAGCTGGCAAACGTCAAGAAAGTATCCATCAAATTGTCAATTCAGAATTATTATCTTATCCCAAAAGCTGGCAGCTTCAAGTGTTTTATCTACGCAGTAATAGAAAGATAACAATGAGGTAGGAAACCTGTGGCCTTTAACGGAGTTGGCAGACGTTCAAGAAAGTAAGCGAAAGTTTGCGTGTTTGCGAATTTCAATCGGGCATCGGGTGTTGAATATTCTTAGCAATTCGCGTAATGAAGTGACGATGGGCTTTTTATTGATGAGGGCATTCTGTTATCGTCGCTGTTTAACTGTCTCGGATTTTGTTTCAAATTATTTAGTGGAAATGAAATTCGTTAACTAATAAAGGCATCTTCCACGCTGGTCTGGGAGTAAAGAAAAAACTTAGCATTCACCAGTTGCTTCTCTTCCCGCGCAGATGGTAAAAACTCATCGAGGGAATGGGCGAAAGTCTTAGGAATCGTGTTATAGGCGATGCGGCAACCCATCACTACTTTTGATAACCCTTTCCTCATATACGCCCTTAATCAGGCTAAACGTGGCCTTAAGGTTTTGTTGCCTTGAGCTCTGTCTACCCCGTAAGGGATAAAGACGTGATATATGTGTGTGTAAAATATGCAGTGCGATTCAATCATTGACGACTAAAACGGATCACTCAAGCGAGATTTTTTTCACGTAAGTAACATTAAATTCCAACATACAACAAGTATTTTACTATATTCCAATATTATCCTGGCATATATGCACAAAATGTAAAGAATTTGGAATGAAATAAGCATGTTGGATTTAATAAGATCGAAAGTGATAAAACATTTACTTATATATTTACAGAGCGTGCTTCTAGCACCTCCAACCAAACCCGTCGCGTGACGAAAAAAATATTCGCAAACTTATATTAAATAACCACAAGTTTGTTTAAAAATTATGAAAATGTGTTCCCATAAAATGTATTTTCAACTCGCAAAGTGTGTAATAAAATGTATCGCTAAGCAAATATTTAATACTGGTAGCTTAGACCAAATAAATAGTCAAGACGGAGTTCCGAACGCCAAAAGTGAGGTCGATTTAAACTACACCTTGCACACAGTTGCACACACACAAGCGTAATCAAACTTTGCTAAGCAAACGAGTTGAATTACGCACACGTACATGAGGCGAAGCGTAGTTTAAACTGGGTTCACTTTGCCGTTCGAACTCTCCGTCTCGCCTTTTTATTTGTGCTGAGACTGGAAGGTAATTTTACGATGCATGCAAAAATAACCTGAAGGTAACCGAGTGGAAACTATAAAATTGAGGTTTTGCACATGCTTTGATGTAGAAAAAGAAAAATAGTAAATGTGCAGCACGGTTTGCGCAAGTTATGGAACTTCTACTGTTATGGTCTTTTTTTTTAAACAGACTGGCATGAAGATGAGGTCTTTCTTTAGTGATTAGCGTCGAACGAAAAACAAGTTTATTATTACCATTAGGGGGCCGTCCATTAATCACGTGAGGCTCCGAAAGGGGGGGAGGGGTTCGGCAAAAATCACGAAATATCACAAGAGGGTCGGGGGTGTGGTAAGATATCACGTCAAATTTTAAAACTCTTTGTAAGTACTAAAAATACACGTGATTTTGGATGGGGTGGGGTGGGGGGTAGTCTTAAACCTGACAGCGAGTGAACCTAAACTGAATCAGAATTGAATCGCATTAAGTCTTGGTAAAGCCCCAGTAATTTTCAAATCTCAAATAAACCTTGTGTATCTAAAGCGTAATAGTCTAACTGCCTCGTAATGTAATATGGTACCTTGTCGTAGTGCATGCGACCGAATTTTCATGCTGCTCCGTATGGCGACATTGGTGACAGTTAAGGCGACAACGACGTCGCACACGCGATCGCGTGAGCCCTTGAATCTATTTATTGAGACTTGCAGCGATACCAGAGTTTATTGGTGTTTGTGAATGTTTATGCGATTTATAAAGTCACTTATCCTATAAAAGCTGTTGGGCAAAGATTTATTGGAATTTCGCTAGACTTTGAAGCAATGATGCGTTAGGGACTCAAATGTACAGTAGTCTCACCCGACTCAGGCAAAGCAGGAGGGTTATGATTTTGACAGGCTATGTATGTATGTATGTCCATCTGTTTCCTTATAGCTCCTAAACTACTTGTCAGTACTGGAGAAATAAGGTGTTGTAACACAATAGAGCCACAATATTCAAAATACTTAGTCCTCACTGCCATCTGGCATGTTAGATACCTTATTATTCCCTAATTCCGCGGTGAAAGACGTCGATGCGAAAAAAAATGAAGTACACTGCTTCTTGTGTATCAATCGTACCAGTCTCTCAAACCCTCCGAGAAACATCGGGTGTCATAAAACAAAAATATCTGTAACTATAAACAATCGTAACCGTGATCCATAAGTGAAATCCTACGAGACCATACGTTGCTGAAAAACTACTAAAGTCATAAACCACAGACAAAAAGTTTCCCATCTCACAACCGCTATTGACATCATCTCGCATGAAGCAAAGCTCACGAGTGTCATAAAATGTTACCAGCAACGAAAGTGTCGCCAGAATGAAAGGGTGCAGACATTTATTGCATAGTTTAAGCGCAATATGAGGCTCCTCTATGGGCAAAGTTTGCTCGCTCGAAATGAAACGCTGTTTAATACCAGGATTAAAGGACAGACGTCCCTGAGACAAAGTTGCTGTTAGGGCATTACGGTTTTGAATTTTTAAGAACTGACTAATAAACCTGTTAGGATGGGACACGTACGCGTATATTTTTCAAACCCCCGACGCAAATGTGTGGGATTTTATTAGTTTGACGTCAATGTCTCTGTGTGTGTGTCTGTTACATACCGTCACGCCTTTTTCCCACAGGGGTAGGCAGAGACTACTTTGTTCCACTTGCTACGATCCTGACATATTTCTTTCGCTTCATCCACAGTCATCAGTCTCTTCATACATGCTCGTCGCTTTCGGGTACTCCTGACCTGACCTTTTTCCAAAACGTCTCCTATTTGGTTTAGGAACGTCAGTCTAGACCTTCCCCTCCCAACGTAACCATTCACACTCCCCATATAGATCTCTTTAGTTAGTCTACTTTCATCCATCCGCTCTACATGCCCAAACCAACTCAGCATACTTTTTTCTATCCTAGTCACTATATCCTCTTTCACACCAGGATATAGTGACTAGTATAATATTTATCAAATCCCCGACGCAAATGTATGGGATTTTATAAGCTTGACGTCAATGTCTCTGTGTGTGTGTGTGTAGCATCGTAGCTCTCAAGCGGATAAAACAATTGACAGTCTTTTGCATCAATGAAAACTAGTCGATTCATTTCCTTACGCTACCTCTAACGCGACAAACAGCGTAGCATCATTATCATGTTCATTCACCCGTAGTTAGGCATGATTTTCGCAGCGGCGATTCTAATCCATTCGATATTTGGCGGGTCGTAAACAAACAGATTTACAAGTGAACTGGGCGGTCCATCACGGTCGAGCGTTCGCGACCGCGGCGTTTGTATTGAACTGTAAAACGTTCCCGGATTACTGTAGGACACTCCAATAACGATCTATCTGTCACTCGGGCAGGGTTGTTAGATAGAAACATGTTGCATACGAGATGAAACAAATGAAGCTGTGAGAACTGGAACCAATGAACTATTTATCACTGACCATAGTGGGCATTAGGAGCTCAGACCAGGTATGCCAAAGTAATAAATACAGTATTCAAAAATCTTGTGACAAAAATGTCGGCAACGTTGTACGGTAGAACACGGTCAAAATACCCCACCCCCCTGTCAGGCTTTTAGCCAACATATAATGATATCCCTTAGAATCTGCCAGGAAATTATTAACCGATGCCCAGGGTGTACCGGACCAAGCACTGCTCTTCCGCTCGGACGGATCCAAAAACGAACCGCAGCTCTTGACCACACGCGGAGGCAACCCGACTCGCACCCCATGTGACGTCTTAAATGCGGTTCAATTCCGAACCAAAGTGTGATCGATAACTGATCCATACTAGAAGTGCCAAAAATGACAGCTATAGAATCAGAATTGAAACGCATTAAGACGTCATGGTACCCTTGTACCTATTTGTGTACGTACAGGTATTATGGTAAAACAATTGACTATAATTATAATGGGCCCTGTTTATAAGTACCTCTGCCACCTAAAAGGCTCGCATTGTAAGTAATTTGGTAGTAACCGAAACTCCATTAATAATGTACACCCGTTAGTGTTTCCAAATTAGACACCCAAGAGAACACTTATGAACCCTTTGCGGTTAATATATTTGCGGCACTGGAGGCAAGTGACATTACGGGGAATTAGCAGCGTTGTCACATTTACAGGCCCCAATAGTGGAGCAAATGACTAACAGAAAAATGTGGTAAGCTATTGTATACATTGATATTATTATGGGAAGTTAAAATGCGACCACTTTCAAACGATACGTACACTTTATTTAAGTCATATTAATAATTATACTCATTGTACGTTGTATTATTTTAATACTAGCCGGCGCCCGCGACTAGTAGTTTCGTTTTTAGTCATAAAAATGGCAATATCTTTTCTCCACATCAACGTATTGAAATGAAACAAAAACTACATGTTTACTCTAGACTAAGCTTAATTTATAATAGTGAAAAGGCCTTGCGATTTCGTTCAGTAGTTTCCTAGGTTAGCGTTAACGAACACACATAACCCCCAGAGTGTTTTTTGAAAGTAACAAGAAAATAGAAATACGTACAGATTATAAGTTTTATAACTGTACAGATAAATATTTGTTTTGCTGTACTGTTTTATTATTATGTTACCGTGAATATAGTTTAGAATTGGGTTTTTTAACAGTACCTACTGCATGTATACATTATTTCTGTAAAGCCAGAAGCACGTCTACCGTGACACTAGTATAAATACTAGTGTGCCAAGTATTTGTACCCGGGGCACGTGCTAGCTCCAATATCTGGTGTCGGAGCAAGTATCTCTTTGTTTATCATAAGGATAGTGGTGAATAAACATTTAGGAGCGAATGCAACTCACGTACCCGATATTCGAACTTGGATTTTTCTACAATTTTGTGAACGGTTATTGTTGTATTTTACTTAATATTGCATATTTGTAGGTTTCATTCAATCCTTACTAGTCCCTACTTCCCTACTAATCCCTACTAATATTATAAATGTGAAAGTAACTCTGTCTGTCTGTTTGTCTGTTACCTTTTCACGCTTAAACCGCTGGGCCGATTTAGTTGAAATTTGGTATACAGATAGTTTGAGTCTCGAGAAAGGACATAGGATAGTTTTTATCCCGGAAAATTGCATAGTTCCCGCGGGATAGCACAGCCAAAACCACTGGAATTTTTCAAATTTAAGGCGGAACAAAGTTCGCCGGGTCAGCTAGTATTTTATATATTACCTTTTCTCAAACATGCTCGGAAATGTATGCGTTAATGTCCCGATATGAGCACATGAAGTTTCTCGTTTATGGCTCCCTACATTACTTCTTGGCTTAGGCCACAAAAGTTAGTATGAAAATCCATTTTTGTCCGCTGCTCTAATTTTTTAAATTTCTATACTAAAATTAAATTGGCAAAGGAAAAAATTACATACAGCCAACCACCACTACAATCTGTACCTAAGCATAATTGCGACATAAAAAAAAAATCTATGGTACTATATTTATGTGCGGTTAAACATGGTGCTCAAATAGCTGGATCAAATTAGTACATTTAAAAAATAAAAAAGGTGACAAATCGAAAATCTTTTTAATTTTAATATTTCCTCACATTGTTTGAGAAAAGCACTATACAAGCTTTGGCCGGAACAGGGATTGCAGGACTCGTTCTATCTGGCCTCGTCTTCGACTCGGCCACCTACCCCAAACTCGTCCAGCAATCCCTTACTTCACGGCCTCTGCAGTAATGTACTATTGTTGTGCAGAGATTTCATACACGTCTAATACGGAACGTGTTGTGAAACTCATGATGCTCCATAAACAGTACCAATTTGCCCTTTCACATTTGCAATTTACGACACACTGACAAAAATATCACAATATTTTTATTAACGCGTGCAACATTTGCGTGGGTTATTTACTTATTTGCCTTCTCGGCGTCGGGGCCTAAAAAAATAAAAAAACGCCCGTATCTCGACGCGGTTTGACAAAATGACGAAAATATTCATAGCCACGCACGCCGATTTGCATTCGCCACGGATGTGCGTTCGCGCAGCGTCCGCGTAAATTATCATGTTTGTATTCAGATTTAACAAGAGCCGCGTAATGGGGTACTTTGCTGCGATAATTGGGACATGTTGAAAGTAAACAAATATATCTGAGACTGAGAGTTGGTTCTTAGGTTTCAAACACTTGAATGTGAGATTTGAAAATGAAAAGTTTGTTTGTAAATAAAATTTTTACTTCGACGTTTATTGCCTTTTCTTTAACTACACTTGCATTATCATTGGAGTTATTGCTGTATATCAAAAATAGTTTATATTTATGTTCATTTCAAAACGTATCAAGGCAACAACATTATTAACTTAACTACTATCTAAATATACAACAAATTGTCATAAAACTATAAATAAAAAAGTTGGCCTAAATCGCTGCCCGGTGGCATGGTGCCCAGAAGGCTGGCAGCATTACCGCGTTGTATAGCAATGCCCTTTGTGCTAAAAAAACCAGCCCTCTGGTCAGTCCAAACTTCATTCAGCTTGGTCGACAACGACCAATATAACCCGTGAGCACTTGGCCCCCACGGACCCATGGTTTTACTTATACCTAATTGTTTACAAAATAAATCCTCCACACATATTTGATGATAAAAAAAATCAAGTCAATTTGAGTACCAGAAGTAGTCGAAAAATGGTGAAGCGGGTAACAAATTGCAAACTCTAACTAAACCCTTGAACCTCTGTTAACTATAAATTGCTTTATGTCATACTAGCTGTTGCTCGCAACTTCGTCAATTTTCCGGGATAATAAGTAGCCTATAAGTTATTCCAGACTATAATCTATCTATGTCCCAAATTTCATCGAAGGAATTTCAGTGAAGGAGTAACAAACATCCATACATCCATCCATCTATACTTACAAACTTTCGCGTTTATAATATTAGTAGGATTAGTAGGATATTAATCAGATACTCTTAAAATGTCTATATCAATCGAGTCTCTATACTTTCTCACATAATTATCTACTTATTATACATCAGATATTATATAACTCAGAAATATATTGTGTTTTTCATATTACCCAAAGTAATCTATGCTTTTTTCAAGCTTATTTAAAAAAAAACTTCAATAATTGACTATGCGATAGTGACATCAAGTACCCTATTAGCGCGCAGAAGGGCATCCAATTTATTTCAGTGCATTCGTTCAATCATTCCTCCATTCATTCAGAAAGCGAATGAATGGCGAGCCGCTACTTAGTGAATGATTCCAGCCGGTGCTTGCGGTCAAGTGGGGGTTCAGCTCGGCCGGCAGTTTTCGCGCCATAATTCATTCGGTTAGAGTGTTCTTTAGCACAATAGAAGTAGGAACAGTCGAGAACATAAATATCTATACAGCCATCAGGACAATTATATGTCACCGACCTTATTGTTTGTGGTATAGAGGTGTCTAGCATATGTTTTTGATACCTACATACATATATTCATAAATCACGTCTTTATCCCTTACGGGGTAGACAGAGCTTAAAGTAACAAAACCTAAGATTGTGGGTGGAAAGGGGAATAAAATTAGTGGTGGGGATGATTCCTAACATTTTTCGCCCATTGCGATGGGCTTTTCACTATCAGCGCAGGAAGAGAAGCAACTGGTACATTATATGTTTTTTTCTTTGCTACCAGACCAGCATGGAAGCATAGATATAGATGTTTTTCAAGTCTTGGTAACGTACAGTCAGTACGTGAAAATTATGACTGACTGATTTTGAATTGTCTGTAATTTTTACATTTTACTTTACCCAATACAGTGACGTGTATCGGAGCAGAGGCAGATAAAATAGTGGAACGATTCAGAGCTTTTTGACGCAGACTGGGGAAATCTTGCAAAATGAAAGGGAGCAAAGAAAAAACATAGAATACTAGTGGCTTCTCTTCCCGCTCAGATGGTAAAAGCCCATCGAGGGAATGGGCGAAAATCATAGGAATCATGTTACGCGCTGCGGCTAGCAACCCACCACTATTTTGAATCCCCTTCCCACCTACACGTCCACAATCATGCTAAACGTGGCCTTTAGCTCTTGTTACCTTAGGCTCCGTCTACCCCGTTAGGAATATAGACGTACATTCTAGTAGCACAGTATCACAAACTCGACAGGTGCAAATAATGTCATTGTATTTTGCAATAATGGCAACGTAGGTAAATTCGATTCAGTAATTTTATTGTAGGTCGCGCAACTGACGGGGCCGTAAAACCTTTTGTTTACGGCTTTTTACACGTGGATAGACCGGAACGGTCCGACGGCGGAATACGATTTAGCGCTTAAATAAGATTTTGAAAAAAAAGGATTTTTTTATTGATCGTAGGTCTGTAATTTATTTTTGTGCTGTCTTTGGACTTGTAATACCTATTGTCACTACATATTGTAGCTACATTTTGTAAATTAAAGTCTTCCGCCACGTCTGTGTGTTTGCGATATACTCAAAAACTACTGAACGGATTTTCGTGCGGTTTTCACCAATAGATAAATAAAATGATTCACGAGGAAGCTTTAGGTATTAAATTTATCGACGTTTTTTGTAAATTTCGCCTGGGGTTCAACAGAAGAATCCGAATAATTCAAATACATACGGCGCATAGAACATAATACTCACGAGCGAAAATAGCGGGTCACTGTTTCATAAAACTTACTATGGAAAGTGACCCGTTGTTTTCGCTCGCCAGTGTAGATGTTTTTGAGTGAAATGTGCTCAAGTATTTGTCACGGGTTCTCATACATTTCACCGTACTTATGTCTACTTCGTGGGTTGAACTTATCTAACAATCGCGCCATAGAATGAATGTCAATATTCGAGTGCTTTCGGCTTAGCGGATCCCGGGCGTCACACTGCGCAAACAAGGGGCTAAACCGGGAATTACGAATAAGGTTTACTTTGCCAGGCTGTTTATAGGTTTCTAGGTTTTCAGTACGAATTGTTTTTTTATAAACGTGTCACGTGATATGCCCAATCGTGAACACATTTTTTAAAAAATTTATTTCATGACCTTTGGATGCGAAGTCCTTCAGTCGGAGTCTATTTAAACGAGGCGTATTGGCAGCCTATAGAAGGCTAAGATGGAGCTAATATGCCAGTAGAATAGAATAGAATAGAATAGAAGAAATTTTTATTCACCAACACAAAAAATCACAAAAATTCAAACCAGTAATTACTTCGGCTGGCTTACTTTCCTCGCCGGAACACTGTTGCTTGGCGGGCAAGATTGGAGAGTAAAATGGTGATAGTGTTCCGGACGGACCTTGCACGAGGCCCCAACATCCGCGAAATAACAAATTACCGATGTGTTGCATAATTGTATTGCTCTCTATTGGATAATTTCTCTATGACGTGAAATGATTGAAAAGATGACGTGGGTTGGTGACGCGTGGCGGTGCGACGTGACGTGTAACGAGTTATGTCTAATAATTCGAAATTAGAATTTCGTATCGAACGAATGTCCCTTACGCTAATAGTTTGTAATTGATGAGTGAAAGGGACGGCACGGGCTTCGAATTTCGAATTTGGTGAATTTGGAGTAGAACGCTTGGAAGCTCGTTATTAACAGGTATTAATTTCCCGCGCGTGTCATCATGCCAACCGCGACCACAGACTGTACACTGAAGGTTTTGATGTAGCACCTTGTGTCAGACAATGAAAAACATAACGGTTAAAGAATAAATTTATTGTCAATATTTTATTTTATAAGGTTGTTTTTCTGACTCTACTTGCATTGTTTTATATTTTACATACGTATACCGAATTTGACTTGTAAATTTTTACGACAACTTACTTAACACCAACATTGCAAGTTAAATAAATGTTCGTAAAGTTCTAAAGAAGCTACTAACCCACTGAGTAGATAATGATGACAATGATGATGATTAATTAATTATTATCAAAAATGATCGTAAGCCGTATATCAATAAAATTAAAGAATAAATAAAATACGGCCTGTCCCTCAAGGCGAATTAAGTATCTAGGTACTCGTTAAGATAAGAAACACAAAGATACTTCATGTCCTTATGAAAAAAAAAAAATACATTCCCATGCATCTCTTTGAACCTTGTTATGGATTGAACCCCACAATAGACCCTAACGTGAAATTTTACAAACAATGACATGCTTTCGTTATCCTACACTTTTTTCTCTTTTATTTTCAATTACAACGAACAAGACATTTATTTTCCTATTTTTACGAAAGTAAAATACCAAGGTATAAACAATCGTTTATTATCTGTGTGGTGTAGCAGGCGTCGACAGGTGACGTCACCACATGTCAGCGCCGGCAGCGTGTGATCAAGTGGAACGCTATTTACTCTGTGGTCGGGGTGCGGTAATGCTGGCCGGTTTTACTTACATTTTGTATTTTAAATTAAAAATAAAACCGACAGTGATGGCCATGTACAACAGAAACTTTTGAGCGACGTTGTGGCGATAGCTTTTATTTATCAAAGGCCGCACAATTAAAAATAAATTATCTTTTAGTAGGTATTTTGCGGTTTCCATACTGGACATTCATATTCGCGCTTTAGTGGCCAACTCATAACAAAACAAGACTATTACAGCTAGACTTTTCCCATGACCATGTTGCGTCTCATGTTTTTCAGTAGGGGAGAAAGAGTTTACCTTATCCTGCGATGAACGCTTTGTGGTCGCGTCGCGTCGTCCCAAACTTAGTACAAATGTTAGTGTTAGCGCAGTCCAAATGTTTACCGCAGGTTTGCAATTCAAGTTGCGCAAGTCGGAGTTAGATCCGAGGTTTGATTGAATGCGCTTCATGATTATAGCTTCAAGAGTTCAATGTAGTTTCTGTTCAGGTTTTACGAAGTTGTGTTGAAAATTATTCATGCAGAAAAGTTGACGCAACATGGCGTCACTTTGAAATGCGGTCGACACTTTTATTTAAATTTAAAAAAATACATACATACTCATACACAAATCACGTCTATATACCTAACGGGGTAGACAGAGCATAAGGTAACAAGACCTAAAGGCCACGTTTAGCATGATTGTGGGCGTATAGGTGGAAAGGGGATTCAAAATAGTGGTGGGTTGCTAGCCGCATCGCCTATACCATGATTCCTAAGATTTTCGCCCACTCCCTCGTTGGCCTTTTACCATCTGCGCGGGAAGAGAAGCAACTGGTACATTCTATGTTTTTTCTTTACTCCCAGACCAGCATGGAAGAAATATCTTAAAAAAAAGAAACAAAATAATACTTATTTATTACTTAAAAGTAGTTGTTGCCCACGACTCTGCCCGCTCAGAATTAAAAATAATGAAGTTTCTTATACCACCTTAAGGTACTGCCGCCAAATTCTTTCTTAGCGGATGCCTAAGTCATAATAACTATCTGCTAGCGAAATTTCAGCACAGACCGTTTAGTGGTTAGAGCTATGGGTTAATCTATCAATCGGTCACCGTTGCCGTTTAAAAAGACAAATAGATTATCCTCCCTTAGTTTGTAGTTGAATTTCCTACGAAACAATTACCCGAAAATCGATATCCCACAATTCCTCTTGTTAGCAAGTGCTCTTGTCATACAAATGGTTCCATCAATAACTAACAATATTTCGCAATCACACACTAATACGGGGAAATTATGTAAATCAGGATTACTGACGCACGAGTCGACGCAAATTACAGACCTGCACCGGTATTACTGTGACCACAATTTATGCGTTATAAAACAATACCAGGACTGACTAGCTGCTAGATAACGGCATCACTAGAGGAAGATACTTTGAGAATAAGAAAAAAATATATTTTAAGCGTCATAGAGGACCATTAAGTACTGATATTAAAATTTCTTCGGGAAAAGGAACTTATAGTATTTTAATTGTTCGTCAGGAGCGATACAAGTAGTATTTTCTTCACTTTTGTTATTGTAACATTTAAATTTTTAAACGACATTGAAAATTAGAATACATAAAAAAATCCGAAAAGTTAAGCTATAGCCGGGAATCGAACTCCGATCCTCGTTATTCCGTGACGCGTGCTATACCCCGACACCACCCATAGCAGGGGAGTAAGCCTTCGAATTTTTCTATCTGTTACTAGCTGTCACGTGACCTTGTTCCTATGCGATTTTTTGTAGCCAAGCGTCATCTGTTTGAATGATGTGTCTGTACGACACAATTGTACACTCCCATTACACACAACAACATTTACTGTAATTTTAATCTATAATAACCATTAACATATTTGTATTCTCCCTTTTCTAATTATGTATTCAATATTTAAAAGTACCCGTAGTAATTGCAGTTGTTTTTAAATGAAATCCCTCTAATACAACATGAGTGTCAAATTTTAAATCTCTAGCTTCAGTGGTTATGTCGTGCGATAACCTTTCAGTAATTCAGTCACATAGATATAGAAGGCTTTTCCGAATAACGTACCGTAGGCATACAAAACCTAAGCAACCGTACTGCGGTACTCAACAAGTGTTCAATGCGGTTGATTCAGGCTCATTACAGCTTTTATTGCTTTTGCGCCGTTTGCAGTTCGAATAATGTCGGTATAGAACGAGCAACTTTTATCGCTTGCGCCATCTTGAAAAAGTTTGAAAATTTAATCGGGTGACCTTTTTACGTGAGATTCTCGTAAGTGAGATTAGTTTATAATTTGAAAAGGAAATTATATTTTATACTATTTTAGCCTTAAACAAAAAAAAAATTGGACGCGAGAACCATGTCAGCTTTAATAAGAGATTATTTAAAAAAAACTTGTATCAAAGGCATTATAAAAAACTCGTAACGTAAACACCTACAGTAATACTTAAAAATTAATAAAAGCGGTTGCTACATCACTCTAAAGATAGGCCATCTTTTATTTGAGAAAATAAACGGAAAATTGCATTCAAAAACTTTCAAATTCTCAAACTGCGCGATTCCGAGCTCCCTTCTTTACACGTCCACGGTTTTTTGTTAGTGAATACCCTTTGGGCTATAGAGCACCCATTGTCTTACGTAGAAAGAGCTCGATGTTGAATGCAAATGAATATTGAAACGCAGACTCAGATGTTCTGAGGACGTTGTACCACAGTTTCTCGATTTTAAATAAAAGAGACCGTAATTCGTTAAGTGGAGCGGATAATAGAAAGTTCCTGTTTGAGTTTGCTTGCACTGGAAAAGCGAGGTCGCATTGAATATAAATTTAAGTTAGGCTAGGTGTAGGTTAATTTTGTACATAGTATTTAGTACATTTTTTGATTTTTTTGGTGTACAGATTAATGTGGAAATTGAATCAATACGTACCTACATAAATAATAATAATTATTCCACATTTTTTTTTTTTTTTTTTTTCTATGATAGTGAAATTTATTTATTAATATACAAACCATTAAAAACTAAACATTTTTTAATTTTAGTTTAGATGACAATGCAATCGACAAGGTTAAAATATAGGTGGTTTTGTTTAAGATTCTACATTTTGTTAAGAAACATTTTGAGAACTGGCTCTGAACAGGACTGTTCTTGTATTATAATCATTAATCTAACTTTCGAGATTCTGAACAAGAAAAACCCAAAGTTTCTTAGTAGGTAAGTACCTACAAATATCCTTGAGAGGAATTATTAGCCCAAATTTATTTATTTCTTTATTACAAAAAAAAAATACAGTGCATTACGACTAATGCGCCAGATATAACTCTAATAGTGTTTTTTGAAAACGTTAGTATGTCCATAAAAAAACAGCACCAAAAACCACGAATACTACAAACATGAGCTCATAACGCAAGGGCCGCGGCCCGCAATTCAAACTTTAGTCGGGTTGTGGATAATGTTTGCAACTTTATTTGGCACTAAGTGGCTCCAAGTTTGCTTTGCGGGTTCGTGCAAATTTACAGAAGGTAATGTCGGGGACACCATTCACTGGTCAGCAGAGCTTGTTAAATTAACTCCTAGTTTGATGTTTGGAGTTGGAAGCTAGAAACTAATCCAGATTGCAAGTTGCTTCAGATGTTCATGGCGAAATATACTCTGTCTTTCTGTTACAATCACAAGTAAAGATCAATTCAAAAGGTTTTTTTACGAAGACCGCAATTTGATGGTTGCAATAAATTACCTACTTAAACAGCAACATTATACGTTTTAGTTTTTTTTAGTTTAGTTAGAGTCGAAATATCAGGTTTAATGACTTAAACTAGAGTATTATAATAGTCTTTTTGTGTTATAATAGTCTTATAATAGTCCTTATTGAATGCCCAAAATAGTGTACTAGGAAATAATTTTAGTCTCGGAATGAAGACAGAAAGCAACATTATTATGCTTTTATCATAAAAAAACAGAAACAGTGAACACTATCTACACTTTTTTTAATTTAAAATGCTACTAGATCGTAAGTGTCTTTTAAGTTTATCTCCATCTCGTAAGGGTATTTAAAAGTGAACCGGGCAGCGATATCCCCACAGCAGCTCAAGCGAAATGTAATTCTACTAAAGGTAATGAGATCATTACCATTAGTATCTTCTACGTTAATGTTCCGTGTCTAAGCAATGTAGGTTTACTGTTAAGACTATCTTTTACCTGTTGCGCGCAATTAAATACTGTTTTTTTTTACAGGTTCGAAATACCTTATCGCACCTCTATTGCAACAACGACGTAAATGCAAAATTTTCAAAAAACGACTTAATGATAGGAAATGGTGATTACAGTGAAATAAAATGTTCAAACGCATTTTCTCAAAAAACACAAAACTTGCATTTACGTCGTTGTTGCAATAGAGGTGCGTTATATACTCAATCATGAGAAATTCCATGATTAACCAGAATAGCATTTACATTCATAAGATTAGAATGGAACAGCATTTTTTGTAACTGACCAGAAATATTCTGACCGTGTCTATTGAAAAAAAAACAAAAGCATTGATCAGGCCTTCTATAAAAAAGAAAAAAAAAACACATTTCAAACCAGTCACAAAGCTTTAAACGTATTCCAAGTGAGACTTTCTGGTAACAGCGACTGCAACAGAATGACGAAAGCAGTTTCACGTCGAACGGGCAAATAGGCAGAGAGGAATTCAGTTTTATTCATAGGCACTGCTTTATTCGTAAAATCTGAATATTCATTGTGATGCGACAAATGGAAGAACATGGCTGGCTCAAAAGCATGCAAAACACGTGTGTTGACCGATTGCTGAGAATAAAAAGACCGCCTCCTAAAATACTTTACTCTCCATAACATCTTTAAAAAAAACAAGTGACAGATAAAACAAATGAATTAACAAAAGTTAATAAAGGAGTTAATTTTAAAGTGAATTAAATAATTGCTACAAGATAATCTTATTCGAGCCGGGTAAAACGCCGAATCATTTCTTATTACAATTTCTAGGAAATTCCTCTTCATTTCTAACACCAAAGGGATAATAAAATGAAATCTTATGAAACAGTTAAATGGACCAAAATCAAGAAGGTTGCGAATTGAATGAAAGAACGAACGAATGAACATTGCAACACGAGCGAGTGAACGGACCGGAATGAAGGATTATTTGTGTGAACGTAAAATAACTGGATTTACGTACTATTTCAAATGTAAATTGCATTATTGGAGTGGATATTTTAATCCAGATTAAGCCTTTGAAAGTTTTTGCCCCGTCAAACACAGCATTTCACAATGGAATCAATTTGTGGAACCTTTTTCGATATTTAATTCAAATACCCATTCCAATAAAAAAAAAACATTGCTTCGATTCCGTTTTCAAATTATGTTATACAACACAACGTCATAGTTCGTTACGTAGGTACTTAAGCATTTTAAATTAGAATCGCGAGCCAGCGAAAGTATGATAAAATTGCTGCAAAGACCAACCAGACCAAGAGGTTTCGTTTCTCTTTGACAAGGGTATTCGATGAACAAAGTACAAAGGCTACTACCAAATTAGTTCGAATCCCGACGAAGCTACTGATTTCAAATAGAATATTCTGGCATTAAAAGGCGTCGCCATCAATTTACTTTTAAAAATAGAATTATACAAAAATATGTAGAAGATGGTGTTCGAGGTTTAACGACGACTTGTGTAAGGACGACTGGTATTCCGTTTTAGTCAGGACTTCTCTTTCATAACAACGCGGTTAGAAAAAGACGCTCATAGTGTGTAATTTGCACATGTCGTGTAGCAATACCCAAATTAGAGCTATACGTAGATGAAAACATTGTACATGCATAGTTTCCCTTACTATATGGTGACTTGTAGGTAAAGTGCAGTAAACATAACTAAGATTATCACATAGGGCTTGTTCCACCAAAGACAGCTGTTAACTTCCTGATATCTTACGTGTCAGGAAAGAGACGGCATCATTGATAGTTGACACTTCAGATACCAATAAGTTAAAAGAGAGTGGTGGAACAGGCTCGTATTCTCAAAACTACCCAAGATGGTCAGCCAGGTAAGTACAAATAACTCCAAAACGAAATGGTTAATAAATATTCTGAAACAATAAACAAAATCGTGGCCGTTATAAATAATCCCCCAAGGGTTTGAGACCCCTTCTGGCACTTGATACAGTTCCGGGCATCTTTCGCACGATCTCGCGCCCCTATTTTACTAAGTAAAATATATTATGGCAATGGGGAAAGGGTCTTTGTACGTACGCTTCTCAACGTTTTTTGTTAACACCGACATTGTTTTATCCTAAATAATGAATAAACTATAGTGTCCACAGTGTCTTAGCAAAGGTAATCTCTAGACGGATTTACGGCTTCGCACCGGCTTCGATTGCGATTTGTCGTATGTTATTGTTTCGAGAAATCGGTGCACCCATTTTTGAGAAAAACTCACAATAATTTTAAGTTAAACTTGCAATTAGTTTGGATGATTCTAGTGAAAGAAATAACGCACCAACCTCCGTGGTGTGATTCTATCACTTTCTTTCAACTATTAGCTTGTCTTTGACCTGTACTCAATGATACAGAGAACGAGTCCTCCTTGTAAGGATGTCCATGCACTCTGCTGTTAAGGGTGAAGAATGATACGGCCTTTGATTAAACAAAGATCTAACTAGCAGTCTAGTGCGTAAACTAAAGGATGTATGATTTTCGCCCGCAAGCGCGCTAAAATTATCGTATTTTTTTTCTTCAAATCCAACTAAGCAAAATACGCCACGGGTCGTACCAAACCGAAAACACGTTCTGGTATAGATGGGGAGACAATTCTACGTCTGTACTATGCGTATAATGAATAATATGCACATCGCATATAGACCTATACACATATAGACCTATTTTATTACGCATGCATACATTTATTCACTTACACGGAGGACGTCTCGTACCTACATTTGTGAGATGAATACGTAGAAAACCGTCATTTCCGATGGACCTATTTGGACCCAACGTGTTCTGTTTTTGCATTGAAAGGCTTTTCGAGCCCGCCGGACTGACAAATAGCCTAGACCAGAATACGGAGAAACTGATGAAATGAATGCTTTATTGTACGTTTTAGAAACAATATGACTTCTATTGGGTTCGGTTAATTTTATTAATGATTATCGAAATACGCAGCTTTGCAGCTATTGGGCTAGGTCAGCCGAGCATATTTGTTTTATAAAATACTAGCTTCTGCCCGCGGCTTCGTCTGCGTAGAATTATACATACAAAGTTTTCTCTTGAATCACTGTCTATGTAAACAGCATCAAAATCCGTTGCGTGGTTTTAAATATCTAAGCATAATAGGGACCGACAGACAGCGGAAAGTGACTTCGTTTTATACTATGTAGGGGAAAAGAATAAATAGGATACCTGATGGTAAATGGTACCAATGGACACCTGCGACAACAAAGGATTGAAGATCAGTTGCTAGCCTAATCTAATATGGAAAACCTCATGTGTCATTAATTTCACCAGATGGTAAACTAGTGCTTACTGGTTGTCGGCAATAGCGAGGAAGATGGTGGTAGCAATACCGACGGACCTTGCGCAGTTCCTACCACCTACATATCAATTTTAACACAGCACTACGTTTTCTCTGTTCAAATTACCTCTATTTCATCAGTATCACAGAAACGACGCTTCCTTTTTCTTAAGTCAATCGCAACGCTAATAAAGCTGATTACTTCCCATGATCGCGTGTCGTTTGTTCTATTTATTTCCAAGTGTTTGTATGATACAGCCTCCCACGATCACGTCTCCCGAACGGTACGTGCGGCGACTGAACCCGACCTTAATGCGATTAATATGTGACATACGAGAATCGAGTCAGTTTCGTATGAGTTATGGTATGGCTCACCTGCCAATTCTTAAGAAAACGTTAAGTTCAATGCTATTGGATGAATGCTTATGCTAAGACTCGAAATGATCGATCTTGAGTGTCTTAGATGATTCTTTTTGTTGTTCTCGGTAGATGACTGTATTAGTTGGTAAAGGAGCTACAGCTATTTCAATTTGAAAGAGGAGCTATAGATAGTGTTGCCAGTTCTGAAAATAAATTACCCTGCTCGTAAAAAAATACAAATGTAATGAAAAGGAATCACCAGAGCTGAAAATAATTACGTGAATAATTTGCAAGAACGATAACACTATTTTAATAATGGAACTATACAGTATGATCTAAAAGGTGATGTGACCCTACTCATTGATACAACTGATTGTTGAGCATAATTATCTCGATAACAACATTTAGGGCTTAAGTTAGATTGCTTAAAGATTTTACTAAATGTCTTCCCCAATCCCCGATCACTCTGTTAAACATCTGCAGTCTGTCAGTTCTTAGAATGTCATTGTTTCGGGAGGCATGGGTCGAGTATCAAATCCATAAGAGTGAGCGAGGAACATGGACTGTACGTACATCAATATTCAGGTCAATGTGGTCATATTTTAATGAAGTAGTGACCTAGCTATCAGAAGGCGAGCCGAAGGTTATTTAACTAGCCTTTTCCTCTAATTCTGCACAATAAAAGTGCCCAACTGCCTTAAAATAAGCAAGCCGGTGGGAATCGAGTTCTATGGACGCCACGCCACTGCTAGCTATAACCATAAACACATTGATTCAATGACATCCAAGCGGGAGATTAACTGATAACTCAAATGAAATTTTAACCAATACGTCCACAGATATGATCGAAGCATAAAACCTTTTTTCATTTTACGCAATTTTGATCTCTTATTTTATGATAAGGGTGGAATAAAACAATGAGTGCCGCGGACCGGAATATTTTTTCATGCGATTCTTTACGAGCAGCCAGTGATAAGAGCGCTATCAAACTTTATGCATCTATCCAATATGGGTTTAATCAATACGGACAGAGGGTATAAAACGAAAACCTCATGTTTATCACTTTGCTAATGTATTAAGTCGGCGATTCAGCGATGTGTTAAATCATCAATCTGCGCCTAGGCCTGCGTAGGTATAGCAATTCTGTATTTTATATGGTGAAAGTCATTATCTGAGCTACAACAAAAAAAAAATGATTTTTTTGACGAACAATGAACACTCAGTTATTAACAATAAGAATAAAGCAACACTTTCTTCTACCAAAATGGCCTATGACAACTTGTGCGAAAGACCACAAAAATCGTGTCACATATAATTGAATCTGTATGGGACCTGTTTCCTTTGCCTAACCCTGGTGAGATGAAGGGAAAAAAAAACATTACTTAGACGAGGCACTAGTCATGATTAGGTACCTTAAGTCTATTGGCCATTGATTTGTGTTTGCTCGAACAGTCCGAACATGAAAGAGATCGCTCTTAAATAGATCATTCATTCCGATGAACTAATTCGTTCTTTTTGAAGATCCCTTGATCCGATAATCCGAACAACACAACTGAACTGAGTTTAATTGACAGGTATATAAAGGAAACTTTCTTACTCTATGAGGTCCGGATAGCTTAGTAGTTAAAGAACCTGACTCTGAAGTCTGAGTTCCCCGGTTCGATCCCGAGCAGATCTTATGTATGAAAAATAAGAATGATTGTTCTCGAGCCTTGGTTATTTATGTATCTAAATTATTTAATTATTTTAGGATATTATGTTGAATCCCTAATTCAATTGGTGTCCAACTGTACCAAGATATGTGTTTTATTATTATTTATTTCCAAGAACGTCTTCTTTTTCTTGATCAGAATAGATAATGTTTAGTAACGACTAAACAACGGTATGCCATAGTGATTGAAACTCACTTAATTTTAATAAAAACTAAAAAAAAACTGTCCATGTCGTATATAAAGGAAAACAATCGGGAAAAATAATGTTACTAGGGTTAATGAGAAATCACTAATGTGTTTCAGAATTACAAGGGTCGTATTACCACACAATTTGGCTATTTTTCCTATGGTTCCAATCGAAACATTTCCTAAGACCTTATAAGTCTTCCACCAAAACGTCATTCAAATTTGAGCGCCGCTAGCATGATTACATGGGGGTGCGAGTCGGGTTACCTCCGCGTGTGATCAAGGGCTGCGGTTCGTTTTTGGATCCGTCCGGGGGGAAGAGCACTGCTTGGTCCGGCGCACCCTGGGCACCGGCTAATCATTTCCTGGCAGTTTCTGAGGGATATCATTTACCGTTGGCTAAGAGACCGACCGACTTTGACCATTATCGTACAATGTTGCCGACATTTTGTGACAAATTGGCGAAGTTGTCGTCGCTATAAGGACTTGATATAGATCACATAAGAAGAAGAAGAAGACATGATTACATGGGTAGCTGCAATGATAGATGTATGTGATTATTAAATAAATAATTAAATAAATTACGATAAGCCCATGTGTCATCTTAGCACGATGCTCACTTATTGGGCCAAGAATTTTCTGGAAACGTCTTGTAAGCAAAAAATGACTTGAAAGGTCATTATCCAACGTGACAAGGGTGAGAGATTCCATCCATCCATCACCCCAGCATTCAATCACTTTCACTTATATTTTAGGTAACGCTTTGGATTTTTGTATACGCTAAAGCCTTAAATTTATTACGTTGCAGCGTGTAGTTGTGGAACTATAACTGTATTATTAGATTCGCTAGTTATGTTAGTTTACGTAAACTTCTCAGGTAAGTAATTAAAAATAAATGTACCCATTCTGAAGGTAGTCTCACATTTCTCCTTTGTTTAGATTAAATATTATTATGTTGTAAAAGTGACGTGTTTACTTCAAGCTCCTATTACAAATAACAGTCTAGGTTTCTTGATAATGTAACTCAAAGAAGAGAACAGATTTATCTAAAAGAACACCTTTGTTCTGTTATCGTTTATTCTATGTAACTAAATATCGTCCTTCATTATTATTATGGTTAGTGGAGGCGCTATCAACGCCACGTCGTAGCAGCTACGACTTCGTAGAAGTGCTACGAAAAGCATTCCTATATAATAGTTACCTGGGCACAGCTCAATACAGTTACCCGCTCGTTAAACTGACTATTTACTAAGGTTTGCGTTTTCCGTTGAATTACTTCATGCGTACAAATTTGTACGATGGTAACGGAATGGAACGAAAATTCAGACTACATAATGTGTGGAATGTTTGAGATGGTTTTTTCCCCTGTCAAGGGGGCTACTCCGAAATTCGATTTTCGAAGTTCGTATCACACCGTCTCTCACTTTCAAATTAATAACTGTTAGTGAGCGGAACGCCACGAAGCTAACTTCGAAAATCGAATTTCGAAGTATAAGGCCAGGCAGGATTGATAGTGATTCCAACTGAAAAAAGTCGAAAATCTAAAAAATCGTTGTACAACGAAATAAAAATTGGCCTGACAGATACATTGTTCTCTCGGGATCAGAAAGCAAGCTTTTCCTTTCGACAAATCCGGCCCAATTAGCGGCAGACTAAACCGATGGAGATTACAAGCCAATGCGGCGTTAAACCGTTAGAACGAGCCCTCGGCCTAATACAAGGGACTTCGGTTCGGAGGCTTGTTGGAACATCATACATCTATTCAAATGTGTATTATATTATATATATATATATATATATATATATATATATATATATTCTTATTATAGCCTTTTTATTCCGGATTCGCTACAATTTCAGTAAGTATGTTGTTTGTTTTTTTTATTTTTTATTTTTTTTATTATTATTATTAAATTGTCGCGTAATTCGGCGTGCCTCATGGCATAGGCCTCCTCCGTGTATTGGAGGGTTTTGGCTATAGTTCCCACGCGCGCCCAGTGCGGATTGGGAACTTAACACACACCATTGAATTTCTTCGCTGATGTGTGCAGGTTTCCTCACGATGTTTTCCTTCACCGAAAAGCTCATGGCAAATTGCAAATGTAATTTGCGCACATAAATTCCGAAAAACTCAGAGGTGCGCGCCCGGGATTTGAACCCACGACGCTCTGCTTGAGAGGCCACAGGTCAAACCACTAGGCTACCACGGCTTTTTTATATAGGTATCTTTCAATACTCCGAATAGGTCTAAAATATATCACCCGCCTATTTCACTTAAGCATGGTGAAACTAAATATCGCAAAAATAGTTTTTTGAGGCGAGCTTGTCGTGGTGTCAATGAGGTAGCTGTGGAGCTTGATTTTGATATATTTAACTGTAACATTACATTTCTACAGTGCGGCGGCGTTTGGCGGAGAGGTGGTTTGATTGAGTGTGCTTTATATTTAATATATAGTGACTGCAGCTTCAGTAATTGGATATAATTATGTTTACATGAGGCACGCCGAATTACGCGACAATTTAATAATAATAAAAAAACAATAACAACATACTTACTGAAATTGTAGCGAATTCGTAATAAAAAGGCTATAATAATAAAAAAAAAAAAATGTTTACTTTAAATTTGTTGGTGTGTAGTGGATAAGTTTTGAAACTGTACTTTCTTTTATCTTTAGTTGCGTGGTGTGTGTTTGCGACTACGCGCGTACTTTGTTTTGATTGTTTAAATTTGTCTCTAGTTGTGAGAGCTTATAATTGGATTTAATGTTACTACTATAATTAACTCACTCTTTAATTTATAGCTGTTGGATCTCCGAAAATAACACAATGAGTTTGTTCAGCAGCTGTGCTAGACTCTAGCGTGTGTGTGTGTGTGTGTGTGTGTGTGTGTGTGTGTCAGTATGTCCATTTAATTACAGGGTGCAAGGATATCTTCGGTTTCGTCATGATTCAAACTCATTAACCAGCATTCAATTTTTTTCCCAGTTTTTTAGCTTGTCAGATTTCTAAATGTTTTTATATTGTTTGCAGGCCTTATTGTAGATGGAGGAAATGGGAACAACGTGGCAAGCGCCTAGCAAAAGTTGACCCTATAGTAAGAATTGGTATCTTGTGACATTGTATATAGTATAGTTGTTACCCGCGGCTTCGCCCCCGTACCAGTTTTTATTTATTTATTTATTTATTTATTTATTTATTTATTTATTTATTTATTTATTTATTTATGGAGAACCAACAGCATTTAACACAATTTGTGTAGGAGAAGTAGTAACACAGAGCCAATTACAGCAAACACAACAAATATTGTTACATAAGAACCTTCTCCTGACAATAACAAACACAACAAAAAAAGAATCAGCGAGATCGCTTCAGCCATTCAAGCGTGATGCCGTGACCAAGGGAAATAGGGACTCATTTTTATATATAAAACATATAATTGAATTCTTATGGAAACGTGTATTAGGTACAAAATTTTGTTTCGCTTTCATTCGTTTTTAAACCTTTATTGTCGGTACTTGCTTATTTAATTGTCTATGATTAAAATAAATCTGGGGGTGCGAGTCGGGTTACCTCCGCGTGTGGTCAAGAGCTGCGGTTCCTTTTTGGATCCATCCGGGGGGAAGAGCAGTGCTTGATCCGGTACACCCTGGGCTTCGGCTAATGGCTTCCTGGCAGTTTCTGAGGGATATCATTGACCGTTGGCTAAGAGCCCGACAGGGGGGGAGGGGGGTCTTTGACCATTACCGTACAACGTTGCCGACATTTTGTCACAAGATTTTTTAATCATATTTTTGTTACTTTGACATTGGCGAAGTTGTCGTCGCTATAACGACTTGAAACGCCACAAATAAGAAGAAGAAGAAATAAATCTGAAGATTCGCGTCAATTCACCTCTAGGTTTAATGATGAACTTCTAATCAAACATGGAACATTTAAGACTGTTATTGATTGAATACAAAACCGCGAGCGCAGTCCCCAATTTATCTTAATCCACGTATCTACCATTTTTCGTGCAGAGATAATATTTGAGAGTGTTCGATGTTATTAAATTACGGTTCCACTCAGGTGCGCCGCGTGAGCGCTCTCAGGGGATCGCTAACCGCCCTGATGATATCTTTAGCTCCGAGTCATGTGTGAAGATAAACGGTTTTTCTTTGGGAAAAGAGGGGCTTTGTGTGATATTTAACCTTTAACTGACATTGTTTTATAAATAGGACAGACACCTTTTTGGCTGGCTACATGTTAATCGAATAAGCTTTGATAAAGTGAAGGTGTTTTGTAATGAAGTTGGTGTTTCCTTTGATTACAACTTTAGAAACTAGTTCAACTAACTTGTTCTAAGTCATACACCCTTGTCACAGTGGTCAGTGGTATGTAAACTCTTTATTGTGCAAAATAAACCTAAAACAAATACAATTGACAAACATTTTTTATTACCATTTCTACTTCAGAAAGTTAAAACGGTAAAGCTAATTTGTCATATTCATTTTGTAAGCTACATAATTATTTCATTTCCGAGTTGATTGCTAGCACAGGACAGATATAAAAAAAAAACGTTACACGTGGATTAGGGTTGATTCTTTCATTTTGACACTACTTAGTCTTAAGTTACAACTAGGTCAAGAGATTCCGAGCTAAACCTAGGATTTAGGATTAAGGATTGTAACCTTTTTTTTTTTATGGTGTGGAAAATGCGCCTTATGCATCCGGCCCGGTACGGGAATACCAGGGGTATCTGGGGCTCTCCTGAGGCGTCAGGCATACCCAGTAAAAAACACACGGATTCCCACATTTGGCACTGTTGCAGGGGGCTGCGGGAGAACTTTCGTGAACCGCAACACCCCCGCGGGCCCACCCCGGGATGGGGCTACCTCACGTGCGACACCTGTGCAATGCAGGATTGGGAACTCCCGCCCTCCCTCGCAGGTGCCGCTGCCAAAGGATTGTAACTTAGGCCGGCCATAGAATGACTGCTTAGAGCAGTCGAGAGTGACGGCAAGAGAGCAGTCGTGTTGCGTTTGGCGTCGACTTCAACCCGACTGCTCTGAATTTTGGAATGAAACTGCAGATTACCTTAGTGACCGCTTAAAGCTTCGGCACTGACTCCCTTCCCCTTACTATGTTTCCTTATTTTGTACGATGTACCTACGATCGAAGAATCTGAATCGCGTATCTGTGGAACCTTTTCACAGACAACATCATAATAATTTATTTGGCATATGGTAAAGACTATGTTTGGTGTGACAATACGCTACTTGCAATGAAAGGGTACCACAGTGGTACGCAATTCCGTATCTTGGACTGTACAACAGACTATGCAATTAACCGGAGTCTCCCATATCCCCACTTATCCCAAATAAGAGCGACATTTTCATAAAAATCGAAGTGCTTTCTCGACGAGAAGAAATAAAACTGTACTTAAAGAAGTAGGGCAAAGGGACGAGCAATGAAAAGTCAATACAATACGTCAGCCTCAGGTGCGGCAGGGAGCAATCTTCCAAATTAATACGCAACATTGTTATTTTCAAGAATACCCGGTGATAAGCACGAATTCCGAATTAAAATACTCGGTTTTGTGAAGAACTGTATGAGAAAGTTTAATACATTTTTTGAAGGAAAATAGGAACTTTTATGACAACTTCAGTGTCCGTCTGTCTGTCTGCCCGTCGAGACCCTTTTTCTCAGGAACGCAAAAAGGCACTGAAAATTCAAATACTGAAAAAATCAACAATCTAAGTCTACGCAATCAAAAGGTTGTGGATGTCTAAAGGCAGTGGGGTTTGCTTACCATTTGGTATTTTATAGAATCAGGCGTTACACTGCGGAGGTCCATTTAAATTAACAAAAAAAAAAAAACCTTGCAACTCCGCTACTTACGAGTGCGAAATATACATATTTTTCATGCAACCCGCCACTACTGCCACATAAAACACACAAATCCCACAAACTTATTATCCTTACACCACATAAACACTGACGCGTTTCGATCCCAGTACGACGTTGGTTTGCATGTGTAACAGCTCACTTTGAGAATGATCTCGCAGATAAATAAAAAAAAATTAAAAATAATTCACACTCCCAAACAAACAATACAATAAAAACAGAATAAAAATAAAAAACAATTTGTGAAAAGGAAAGGACTCAGCAGAACTGCTCAGCTGGTTTTCAGTCCTCACCTAAGATGTAGGAAATGGTAGTGTGGCTGACAAAAACAAAACACTACCTAAACTAACTTAAAATAATATTAAACAATTTTTTGTTCATTACCATCAGGTAACTTGCTTGTTTGCCTGGTCGTATAATTTATTTTGTCTCACACGACGAAAATTTTACTATAAAGAACTATAGTTGAGGTTTTTCCAGCCTGAAAACACACAAGTGTATTTCATTCACGTGTGCTCGCTGCGGTCAAAACAAAATACTACCTAAAGCCGCCTATTGTATACTTTGTTCTTTGTTTCTGTATTGTTTTGTACTGATTTGTGGTGTTCAATAAAGAGTATTTGTATTGTATTGTATTGTAAAGTATCTAAATGTTGATTGGCTCAATCGTGGCAGGCATAGCCACTCACGCGTACAGTGATCAACACAAGTGGATTTCTAGTACCAAGTGAGCAAGTACACTCATGCATAATCAACGGGATTAGATTAGATCTTGGTCTTCAATTAGCTGACTATGTTGCTTCGATTGATTAAGAAAAGAACGGTACAGATAGATACACAAGAGCTGGCACGAATGTATTGAACGAAAGTAATCTCATTTGCCACAATTTGAGTGCCGTTCTTATACAAGCGCCTCCTAATATTTTGTTAATAAGTACTTACGATACGTCTTCGTTATGAATTCAAGATAAAATAAAAAAATATAATTATAATCTTCACATTATTAGGACTAACTAGTAATAAGCAAGCGGGAAAGCAGAATGAATTTGAATGTTGAAATGAAGTTTGTGCAACTCCAAAAGAAAAATTACATACATACATACATAAATCACGTATTTATCCCTTACGGGGTAGACAGAGCCTAAGGTAACAGGAACCTTCAGGCCAAATTTAGCAAGATTATGGGCGTATAGGTGGAAAATTGAATCAAAATAGTGATGGGTTGCTAGCCTCATCGCCTATAACATGATTCCTATTATAATCGCCCATTCCCTCGATGGGCTTTTACCATCTGCGCGGGAAGAGAAGCAACTGGTACATTCTATGTTATTTTACTCCCAGACCAGCATGGAAAAACAGTTGAATGCAATTTGTAACCTGGTAAATATTTATTTATTTAATTTAGGGATAACAAACAACTGTACAAAGGGTGCTCGAGGACATACCAGTATGTAACCACTATGTATGGTGTATATGCCAATATCTCTTACATACATTCACAACGTGTGACAGATAATTCCGATTTCTCTATTGTTTTCACCGGAAATAAGCCAGTACCCGCCTGTTGTCCTTTTCCAAACTTATTAGATCCCTTCCCGATATGCGCTGCCCAGCTGGTGCCGAACAAAAACAAAGCCTCCCGAGCATTACGTCACGCTTGATTAAATTAATTATAGATGCTCTGTGCCATGCCAAAAACAAATAGGTCATCTTGAATACAAATTTCTTGTCGATCGACTGGGTTAGAGAGATCAGCATGTTTTCGAACAGATTTGTAGCTACAAAATCTTTCCTAATATCAGTGGCGTAACTATAACGTCTGGGGCCCGTGGCAAATTCGTCAAATGGGGCTCCTTCCTCAATATAAAGAAGTGCATCAGCGTCCCTTCTGTGGTCTAAACTAAGCCAGTTCGGGGCCCCGTAGAGCTAGGGGCCCCTGGCATTTTGCCACCCTATAGTTACGCCACTGCTTAATGTATACAAACACACATTCACACAATAAATACGTCTTTATTCCTTACGGGGTAGAGGCTAATTAGCGAGACTTAAATGCCACGTTTAGTATGATTGTGGGCGTACAAGTGGAAAGGGAATTAAACTAGTAATGGATTACTTGCTCTGCTACAGAAAACTAATTATAATAAAATAATTTAGGTATCAATCAGTATCTCTTCCATGATGGTCTGGGAGTAAAGAAAAAACTTAGAATGTACCAGTTGCTCTCCTCCCGCGCAGACGGTAAAAGTCCATCGAGGGAAAACCGAATGAGTGAAAATCTTAGGAATCATGTTATAGGCGATCACTATTTTGATTCCCGTTTTCATCTATACGCCCACAATAACTCAAGGCCTTTAGGTCTTGTTAGCTTAGGCTCTGTCAACCCCGTAAGGGATAAAGACGTGATACATGTATGTACGCATGTATGTATGTCAGTATACCAAAATTAAAGTCAATCTCGTTAAAAATGGGAAAATCTTGCAAAGGCAATACTTTATTATTGGAAGTAAACAAACGTTTATAAGAATAACAGTTATCATAAACATTATTATTGTTTTGTTAAAGTTAATTTTCTTTATTCGATTTCTGCTTAACATCGATCAATATTTTTACCGGGTATCATTTCTAAAATGTTACTCGGTATAAAATTTCTGATTGGCAGTTATTGTACAACATCGGAAGAAGATAAATTTGCCAAAGCTGTAGCGCGGATAAGCGTAATGAATTCGTTCTTTTAACGACTCGCGGTTAACAGGGTGCTTAAAAATATTATAACAATCGAGCCGACAGCTCATAACAGTTTTATTATGCGGAAAATTTGAAAAGCGGAACAATTTTACGGTGTCCCGGCCATCGCAGTAAAGGTTTAATTTGGGGCCTCGATAAGAGCTTAACCGTTCAATTACAGTACTTACATAACATTGTTCGGATTAGGTTAAAAAAAAGGTTTTTGGTCAAAACGTTCTACACATTGAGCGGGGATACACGTTGTTTAATAATAATTCATGTTGTATATTCTGAATTGATGCTCGGTCGGGCCAGTTTTTAATCCTGTTCAAATTCTTCGATTGTTTTTATATCTGCCAGATATTTATATTTCCTTAAGTTGTATTTTGTTAAATGTATTTGAATGTATTTAACGGTAATTTTTAAAAGAACTAGATCGATTTTAAACTTAATTGATATACAGCTAGTGCCTTCTTCTGTAGGTATATCTTTTAGTGTAAAATTGCCAAGGGTCGCAGACGGAGTTGTGGACAGCGGCTACCAATGAACCCAATTCACTAAGTTTTAGAATATGCCTTGCCTAGCGAAAACTACAGTTATCACGATATTTTTTTACCTTACATTCTTCAGTTGACATTTTCAAACAAGTACAATTCGAATTAGGGATGTGCCGATACACAGGTTTAACAATACGATACCATTTACAAAAAAGATTCGGACGTTGAAGGATTGTAATGATTTAACAAAACAACACGGGTTTACATTTAAAACGGAATATGTTACACACATTTATTTAGACTACACAGAGAAAGAAGTTCAAGCAAAAACTAACAGCAATCAGCGGATTTCAATAATAAAAAGGAACAAAACCTCATGTAACCCTGAGCATAGCATAGATAAATTGTCCCACAGTTATTTAAATAAAGTGTATTTATTGATGAAATTTACAGATACATAGCTAACAGCTCGTAATTAAAAAAGTATCTATCGATATGTCCGTATTAATGTTACCAATTTTGATAAGTATTTTGATATTTTATTAAATCAGGCGTTACTTTGCTCGAGGGATCGAAACGCGTCAGTGTTTGTGTGGTGTAAAGAATAATTAAGTTTGTGGGATTTATATGTGTTTTATTGGAAGCAGTGGAGGGAGGGATTGCATGAAAAACATATATATTTCACACAGGCTTGGTTATCTTGCACGTGAGTAGCGGAGTAGCAAGGTAATTTTTTTTTGTTCTTTTTAAGTATTTTGATACTGGCGACAATAATGGTACCGGTAACGGATGTATCTCAAATTAAAAACTCATCCTAATTTTACGTCGAGAGCTTAACCTAAAGAACATCATTAGTTTAAAACCATAAATCATTTAAAGTCAAGCCTCGAGATAAATAATGGTGTCTTTAGGCAAGTCACTGGAATGGAATCAATGGCGATGCTGCATCAACATTTTGAGGTGTATTTGGGTAAATGAGTTTGGATTATGGTTTCTCGATGATTGATGGATGAGATTTAAGTATAAATACAATATAAACTTTACTTTCTTTTAATTTGTTGTATTGAAGCCTCAGAATGCGTAGAAATGTGAGCGCAAAATCGTGTTCAGTGTAAAGACTTAATAAGATAAGGAGAGTGGATAAAATTGACGTACATCAGGGTTCAAAAGCTAAAGGTAATTTGAAATATCGAACGTGTTTTCCGCTGTAAAACTCCCTTAACTTTGTTTGCTTTCCATTTATAATATGTTGTTCCAAAACGGCAACCTAATTTGCACTAAATAATTTTGTAATTTGGTATATGTATAGAAATGTTCGTCTTCAATACAATCTTTTTCTGCTGATTGTACATTTTGTTGACTATAAGTACCTGTTTGCCGAACAATCCAATTTTTATAAGCACCATAGTTCAAGTCGACGTCTGAAAGTGGGCAAATTGTACATACATACCGTCACGCCGCTTTCCCATTGGGGTAGGCAGAGACTACTTTGTTCCACTTGCTACGATCTTGACATACCTCTTTCGCTTCATCCATATTCATCAATCTCCTCATATATGCTCGCCGGTTTCGGTTACTTGTTATAGTTAGTAGAGTATAGTTTATATAGTGTGGTCATGGTGAGAGGTCAAAATAGTAAGAACTCTCTCGCGAATTGTGGTTGTGCAAATTAAATATTTCCATACTTCGGTTGAAGTTTATTGATCAATGGTAGAATAGAACAGTCGACGTCGATCGATAGTTTCTACTAGACCACACCAATCGATCGATTTGTTTATCCGTCGATCAGGCACAGCTATCACACTAATCGATCACACCCTAAGCTTAGTCACCTTGTACATTATTTGCAAGATATCTGAAGTGTTCTCGTGTCCAAAAGCAAATATAAATTATCGTCCATAATGAAAAGGTCTTGAATAGACATGTAATCCCAACGGCACCAGTTCATGGCCAAATTGCAGACGTACCTACAATATACGAGTTACGAGTAAACATTTCTAAATACTCAGCAAGTATTTAGATATACCATAACCAAAGGTAAACAACTCTAGAAAGCTTAGGAAACTGTTTACTCGTAACATGTGTTTAATATTCAAACGCGGACATGCAAACATTTTATTAACGTGTCTTTTTTAGCTTCGCTTTGTACACATTTATTTGTTTTAAGGTAAAGTTAGGTCTAACGACAATGCAATAACAAAGTGTTTTTTTTAAATATTAACTTGAAACTTTTTGTTGCACTTTGAAGTCAAATCCTACTTCAGCGCCTTAATCAAACCAATCACGCCTTCGCAATTTTTTTCGGCCAATCAGCGTGTCTGTACACAGGTAAAATATGTCACAGTTTGAATATAGGCCAGCCTTATATAGGCAGAGTTCCAAGATGGCCCGTATAGTGGCTCAAAGGCTGCGTTGAGGAACAAAGCAATAAGCCTCATGCGGGCGGCGCTCTGATTCTGTTTTATTGTAGTAAAGACGATATCACGTCATTCGCTGCATGCTCATAACTACTATTATTGTTACTGTGTTAGATTCAGTATTATTAAAGAAATTTGCTGGTAGGAAACCCTGCTTCAGAGTCCGGAACGCTATCTCCATTTTACTCGCTAATCTTGGCTACAAGCAATAGTGCCTTTGTTGCTTTACTAAGGCGTGGAGAGTAAGACAGCAGCTGGTAGTATTAGGTTCTTTATCGAAACCATCTAGGGTTGTAAGTGTCTTTGCGCGGTGTTGTTTACTTACCATATACTGACCCATTTGTTCGTTTGCCGGTCTATGTCAAAAAACACTAGGTTATATTTATTCCTAGTCAAGATAACAGAGCTCTTCGGCTAGTATTCTACCGCAAAACCCGAAGTGTGGATAGAGTCTATCTGACCGAGTGAATGACAATTTGACAACAATGTCTTTGTAAGTGTTCACACTTGCAGCGCCATCTAGCGAGGATCTACAGGACCACACATGTCACATCAACCCATGTGACCAATAAAAACGCCGCTTGATGCTATGACTTTAATACGTCACTGTCTTTTCTGTTCGCCTACCCCTCTTCCACGATCTATGTAACTGTTCGAAAATAATTATTGGAGTTACACACGCAAATCTGAGCTCTCATTTTACCATCATAATTAAAAATCAAATTTGCAAATTTAATAACATCAAGCACTCAACAGTAAGTCCGGCTGTCTGGATGAATGTTCTCCTCTCCAAGATCTACACTTGTCAACTAAACCCCGTGTTTTTTTGTCGACAAATTCAAAAAAAATGAAGGGACCATGGAGACTGAAAAATTAAAAAATATCATCGATACACATTTAAAGCGGATTCGCCCACAGAGCTAATAATAAACTTTGCTACGTCATCTAAGCACAAGCGTTTGCCGCTTTAGCGTATACTTTGAAGCCTTAACCCGAGAGATATAAAAGCAAAGGTATAAACCCAGCTTTAGCAACATACAATCGCGGGGCTCAGCTCGGCTTCAAAATCATTTAGCTCGCGAAGGTAGTATCCGCTTCGTCCCTTGGTCTTCTTTCTGACTATACTTTACTTTTTTAATCTACTTCTAATTTAATCTTTCTAAACTTTTTTTTATACTTTACTTCTTAATCTAGTAAATAACTGATGGATTGATTGATTACTACCTATTCCATATAGTAAATGTTAAATTAAAAATTTCAAAATTTGATCCCCTTCTAATGGTCAGATAAACTTGTTTGATGCACATAGTGCTTTTTTAGGTACGTGTGTATGTGTCTATTTATATCTCCATCCTTACTAATATTATAAATGCGAAAGTAACTCTGTCTGTCTGTCTGTCTGTCTGTTACCTTTTCACGCTTAAACCGCTGGGCCGATTTAGTTGAAATTTGGTATACAGATAGTTTGAGTCCCGGGAAAGGACATAGGATAGTTTTTATCCCGGAAAATTGCATAGTTCCCGCGGGATAGCACAGCCCAAACTACTGGAATTTTTCAAATTTAAGGCGGAATAAAGTTCGCCGGGTCAGCTATTTATTATAAATGTGTATTCCATGTATAATTTATATACTTAGGATATTAATATACATTCTAAATTGCACCACCTGCTCAGATCTGTTCTGTTCACCAGTCCATTATGGTTGCCTGGTAGAGATCGCTCTGTAGCGATAAGGCTGACCTTATAATATTCAGTTTACTTTTTTCTGTTTTGAGTGTTATATGTGGTGTTCAATAAAGAGTTATTGTATTGTATTGTATAGTTGACTTCTAATCTAATCTTTCTAATCTTTTTTTATACTTTACTTCTGAATCTAGTAAATAACTGATGGATTGATTGATTACTACCTATTCCATATAGTAAATGTTAAATTAAAAATTTCAAAATTTGATCCCCTTCAAATGGTCAAATAAACTTGTTTGATGCACATAGTGCTTTTTTAGGTACGTGTGTATGTGTCTATTTATATCTCCATTTATTATAAATGTGTATTCCATGTATAATTTATTATGTATTTTCAATACTTAGGATATTAATATACATTCTAAATTGCACCACCTGCTCAGATCTGTTCTGTTCACCAGTCCATTATGGTTGCCTGGTAGAGATCGCTCTGTAGCGATAAGGCTGACCTTATAATATTCAGTTTACTTTTTTCTGTTTTGAGTGTTATATGTGGTGTTCAATAAAGAGTTATTGTATTGTATTGTATAGTTTAATACATAAATACATACATCAAGTCTTTATTCTTTACAGGGTAGACAAAAGTTAAGGTAAGATAGTGTAAGATAGATGAAAATACAACTACAGTCAGCAAAAAGAGCTTGTAACAAATATTTTAGCACGATCAATAACTATGACCAATTGTACAAATCAAACATGAAATTGCACGATTCACAACGCAATTGCAACAACTAAAACTGAACCGCGCAGACGAATGGCGTTGGCGTCAATAATGAACTTGCCCGGGCTTTATTGCCACGGGACATTCCAGAGTTAGCACCAAAGGGACCGACAGACAATAAACAACTAATACGATGTATCAACTTCAAACCATTATTGCCAAAGTTTGCGCTTCCTGATTCGCATCTTTACATCATCCACAAAGCAGAGGCTAGGCTTTTTTATTCCATTTGATGGAAAGGAGTCACCGATGCTCGTGGACATTAATAACGTAGGAAGGTTACGGAGCGTTGCTGGCGTTTTAAAAATAGAAGGTTCGTTTTTTGAAGATTCCTAAGTTGTACTGGGTGTGGAAATATTGGTGCCACTAGAGTTTAATTGTGCGCGGTAAAAAGTTCCGTGAGAAACGAGCTGTTGTGGACTGCCCCAACGGTTAAGGTTACGAATTGAAACATTGAAATGGACCTCCGCAAAATAAAGCCTGATCAATAAAATATGTCTTTATACGTTTGCAAATTTTGTGTGTGGGACATAGTAGAGGTCTGTTTACATGTTTCAAACAGAGTTACGTATTAATAGGATACGTACAGTAAGTTCTAGGTATCAAAATTTCAGGTACGCCCTCGACCTTTCCACTCAAGAATCGGCCGGGAGAGGTCAGAAAATAAACGGCAAAAGTTAGTCAACCACGAAAAGGTGCGTCGGAAAGGCGTTTCTTGAAGGTAGCCCCGAAACTTATTTAGAGCTACAATCACAGTAACAGTGTAAGCAGTTTATTGGGATTGGGTAAGTACTTCGGGGAAGTTACTGAAGAACTAACGTATGCCTGCGGCCGTGGGACTTTCCGTTGTTTAATTGGCTCGTAATTTTAGCTTTCTAGGTCCAACGATTTAGAGCGTTGATGAGTCATGCCATTTAGGACTTTTTTGTATTTAAATTGACTTGATTGATGAGGCTTTGGAAAGTTCTAGAAACGCGTATTTTTATAGAGTTATGGGTATGGGATTTTCGGGTACCAATCGTGTTAACATTGTCTGATGGAGATACTTTTCTTTTTGAGTAGGAACGTTCATCATAAAATTTATTTTCTTTTGAGAACTAGAGAAAAAACGTGGAAATGAGACATTATAATCAAAAATAACAAGTTAAAATAATAATGAAACAACAGTAATAAATTTTAGCTTTAAAAATCCTAAATTTTGGTATCAGGCCCTTATGAAGTCACAATCGACATCTAAGTATACGCATACAAACAGAATAGACAAAAAAATCTACCTAAGCCCTATATTTATTTGCGCTGAGTCTTAAAAAAATTCCAAGTTGGCAATTGGTTCAATCCCCCAGTTAAAACCCACAGCTGTCGAGCAATTCGTAATTAATAGCGGATTTCGTTCCGCCCGCGCTGGCTTACTGGCCGCTGACTTTGTTAGCACTTGTAATGAATGAGAGCTGCCATTGGAATATTAATCAGATATAAAGTACTTTGTAGTACTCATGCAGGGGCCCAATATTTGAAAGCGGTATTAATCTGGATATCTTCAAAAATACAGCTTCAAATTTCTGACTATCTCACAAGTCACTGAGTCAACTCACTGTAATTGTCTTCTATGCTACTCGTATTTCAAATTCAGCACGATTTGCACCACTTTAGAGTGGTATTATCACATACCTTTCAAAAATCGAGCCCTTGGATTGTAAAACATAATATTCGTATACGCATGTGAAAACCTATCTCAATTCTTCTTTAGCACCGGTGTTAAAATGCGACCCCGGACTGACTGCTTACCAGAAGGTTGAGTAGGCTCGAGCCTAGGGCGGCAGATTTTGGGGGCGGTAAATTTGGGGCACGAGCTTTTTTTTTACCTCATAGAAATAAAAAAAAAAATCTTAGAAGTCTGCAACAAATTTTGCAAGGGCGGCAAAAACACTATTCAGCCTATACCTTGAAAATTTGTAAATCCGCCACTGCAAACCGGCTAGTTATAATGTTAAATATCCATCTCTAGCCTATATGGGTACGTCCCACTGCCAGGAACAGGCTTCCTTTCACTCTGTGGGCTATAGATGCCACGCGCGATCAGTGTGAGTTTCACACACACCGTTAATCTTCAAAGGTGTGTCAAGGTTTCCTTACATTACAAAGATTTCCGTCACCGAAAAGCTCCTGGCAAATTTCAAATGTAATTTTATTAAAAATCTGCTTCTTAACGCAGATACAAGATCCCCCACCCGCCGTTGGATATCCACACATAAGTGACAAACAAAAGATGCAATTAGAAAGCGATAGAAAAGAAGCAAGTCTACGATTTGGTAGAGATGTAAGCTGGCGTAGGGTAGGTGCGCACGTAATTTCCAATCGATTTTCTATACAAAAAAACCGCTTAAGAAAGAGTAAATATTGCTTGAAGTCTCCAGTAAAGTAGGTACCTAGCGTGAACGGTAGAACTGTCAATAGCAAGAAAATTTCCCATTCCATAACTTCAATATAAATTTTTAGTTGTAAATGTTTTCAATCTCGCAAATGGATTTTATAAGGTTTACTTACAGGAGTCGTAAACTCTTTCAATTTAAAGCAAAACGTTTCGAACTCCGGGAATACTTTTAAACATCGAATAGTGTTGAGTTTTGTTAATGTTCCGACATTTAAATTTAATTATTTTTATTGTGGAATGAAAGTTGGTGGCTCTTAAAATACGTTTTTGATACACCGAATCTCACCAACTCTAAGTAGAAGCTAACTTCGGAAATGGTTATGTGTACCTAAATTAAATTGTAGAATATCTTATACCAGGCGTATAATATTTCAAGTGAATGAAAGCCAGGCAATAGCGGCGACGCCTTCATAACGAAGCTCCCCTGAACAAATATGTAACATACATAACACTTCGTTGAATATCCTGCTACTTGCTTAATACTCCTAACGTTGAACAACTTATTAATGAGATAAGTACATTTTTGACTCCGGATAGCGAAGGAACACATATGTTTAGCTTAACATAATCTAACGCTGCTGCTGTTTCATCAAATTTGAGCCAAAATTCAAGTTTTCAGCGAAAATTTCCTAAAAATCCAGCGTAACTGCTTTAATGGCCCGAAAACCGTGGCCAACATTTTGCATTTATTTTTGGCGGCTATTTGCGGGCCAGCCGGGGACGGGGCTTAATCTAGACTAGGATTACCACGAACATCTAGACAATGATCAGGATAAGTTTGCGAAATTTGAATTTTTTGTTGCCTTATCAGTGAAAGATAAAGGCCATGTTTGATCCTTCTAGTAATGGCAAAAGAGACAAGTGAGCTGTCCGGTTTACGGGTACGCCAGCTCAAGTTATATGCAATAAATACTAGATGCATTATTTTGTTGCTGACCATATTTAACTCGTATTACATTACATGTACGGTCAAGTGCAAAAATAAGTATCGATACGAACTTCTCAAAAATATGTCCCACGACCTTATTACGCCGGTGTAAGAGTGTATGGTACTTATTTTTGAAACTTTGACTAGATACATATTATTACACTTGACTGGTGGTTGTGTTCATTTAATTATTAATCGACCGTGATGACATAAAAATAGTGCAATTTTGTCTAGAGTTACTTTCATTTAACAAATGCTAGGTAATGAAACAAAAGTCCAAAGCAGTACGAAGTCGTGAGGTTCCGAGTATTTATAATAGCTCTAGAGCTATTATAAATTCTCGGAACTGTGCCGTCACTTGGATACCTACTAAGAACTTTAGAACTTAAAATTAAATCGGCGAAACTTTTTTGGACAGGAACGTATGGTCGCCCTAATCTAAGCGGAGTAAAGGCACTCGCTCAGCTTATCGCCACAAGCGAGCGTTGTCTCGGTTTAGCGCTCGCTTGTTCGCTCGCTGCGATAAAATGGCGGGGAACCACCAGATTCTGTTTTGTTTTCTTAAGGGACAAATTTAAATGGAACTACGGAACTTCCAGGCAGATGAAATACAAATCGAAACTGGGTGCCCTGTGAGGATTTTGAGCAGGGTTCATCGATCGCTGAATTGGTTGCGCAATTTTTTTTTTGGCATGCAAGTAAGAAATACTTTATTAAAACCTGATAGTCAAAAACGATATAGTACATATTTAAACAAATTGATATCAATTGATATCACAACATAAAACTGAAATATGACTCAAAAGTTGACTTCAAAGCCTAGCGGTTTCCTAAATGATTATTAAATGACATCAAGGCCTTCAAAAAAGAATATACTGTTCCCTTAAAGGTCGGCAACGGACCGATAACTCTCTTGAGGTCGCTTTTATTGGGTGGTGGTGATCGCTTACCATTAACCCCACTTGCCATAAAAAACCACCATTCCTCTAGTTTCGGTGCAATAGGCTGTGAACACTGACAGTCGGACAGACAAACGACTGATAAGGGTTCCTTTCCTTCCTTTTGAGGTATCTACGGAACTCTAAAAATTTACATACATACAAAATCCCAAACAATTCATCTCAGCCAACACGAGTAACACCTTCACAATAAAAGCCAAGGAAGCCCGAAATTTCTTCAAATTGTTAAAGGAATTTGAAATTGGATATTTGGTAGCGTGCCATCAGCGCCAGCGGGCACGCCGCCGTGACCGGCATAATGTATTGAGCTCGTACTTTTTATATACTACGATACAAACAAACTGGCGTACTCAAAGACGCTTGTTAAGTTTAGCCGTGAAGACTTCCTTCTTGTAAAGAAGAATGCGGTATGGATTGGCTGCGCAGGTTATGTTTTTACGAGTTGATTCTATTTTATTTTATTAATTTTACTACTTAAAAATAAGCCGGTAGCCAAGAGGTTTGACCTGTGGCTCAAGCAAAGCTTGGGTTCGAATCCCGGGCTCGCACCGGGAGTTTTTTCGGAATTCATGCGTGAAATTTCATTTGAAATTTACCATGAGGTTTTCGGTGAAGGAGAACTTCGCGAGGGAACCTGCACACATCTGCGAAGCATTTCAATGGTGTGTGTTAAGTTCCCAATCCGCAATGGGCCCGCATGGGAACTATAGTGCATAGTGTATAGTGTTATGTTCTCGTTATTAATAATTTTGACGATCTCAACAGAAACACTTATATTTGTGACAATAAGTATGTTCATATAATAGGTAATGTAATGTTTTTGTTGATAAATAAATAAATCTAAATCTATAGGCGGGGATGAGGTGATGCTGATTATTTTAATTCTTGCAAATCAAATTTAAATCACTTCCAGTGGTTGGATTGACGTGAAATTGGGCATGAATAATCTGGCAGAGAATTTCTGGTGGTCCAGCTGAGACCGTGTCAGCAGGAAGGAACTCTTCGGCGGTTGTTCCGATTGACGTGAAATTTGTTAAACATTTTATGTAGGATACATGACAACGCAAGTACAGCGGACAAAAAGTACAGTCAGCCAAGCGTGTACTAAAAATGAAAACTATGAAAGAAACTTATTACGAGCTCTTTACTTATTCCACTTAATGTTTTATATTTACAGACTTTGCCGATCCTCTAACAATAGTTAATGATCTTTTTATAAAAAACTAACCAGGCAGTGGCGTAACTATACGATGGCTTGACTGGGAAAATTCCACGGGCCCCTAGTACTGCGGAGCCCAGAAAAAACTATGATGCACTTCTTTATATCGAGAAAAGCCCTATCTGAAGAATTTGCCACGGCCTCCAGACGTTATGTTACGCCACACTGACAAAAGTAATACACTACCCCAAATCTAAATTGCATGCACGGTCTTCCATGCTGGTCTGGAAGCAAAGGAAAACATCGAATGTACCAGTTGCTTCTCGTCCCGCGCATATGGTAAAAGCCCATCGAGGGAATGGGCGAAATTCTTAGGACGTTATAGGCGATGCGGCTATCAACCCATGACTATTTTGATTCGCCTTTCCATCTAGTCACCTCAAGTCATGCTAAACGTGGCCTTTAGGTCTTGTTACCCCAGGCTCTGTATACCTTGCGAGGAGTAAACCTCTATAAAAATCAACGGAGCGGCGTGACTTCGGTCATGTCGGTCGTCACGTAACCCCGGCCCGTGGGCGCTGGGAACGTAGGCTGCTGCGGGGGCTGCGAGGAGTCAACTTCTTTAAAAAATCAAACGGTCACCGGCGGGGGAGGGCGGGGAATCCGGAACCCGCATTCAACGGTGCCGTTGCCATCTGCCCCATCCCGGAGCGCCCAGTGGGCACAGCGGTGACACCGTAGTGCTCCCGCAACGTCCACAGTCCATGGCCAGGAGGGAACGTGTGTGTTTTTAGACGGTAGGCCTCTCCCCTCCTTCCATAGGGAAGGCAGCGGCGAGCTGGAGAGCCCGTCATACCCCCGTTGCTGCCCCGAGCGCGGGGATGCATAAGGGGCATTTTCCACACGTTAAAAAAAAAGGCTCTGTCTACCTTAAGGGATATAGACATGATTTGTGTATGTGTGTGTTGTGTTGTGCGTATTTCACAGATTTAGCTTATTATGATTCTGGCAGAATATCAGTGCTGCGGTTTCCGCAGTTTTATGCTGAGTCACCACCTTTTTTTTCACAACACAAGGCATCCGCAATTCGTTTCAACATACCTACCTCTTTTGTTCTTCAGTTGTTGTAATTTTTTAAATAAATAAATAAATAAATATCTTGGGAGAAATTACACCAATTGACCCAGCCCCAAACTAAGCAAAGCTTGTACTATGGGTACCAAGCAACGGATAAACATACTTATATAATGTAGATAAATACATACAACATCCATGACTCAGGCACAACCATTCGTATTCATCATACAACTGTCTGCCCCTACCGGGATTCGAACCCAGGACCTCTAGCTTCATAGTCAAGGTCACTAACCACTAGGCTATCCGGTCGTCAAAGTTGTACTTATGTTGTGTTGTATGTATTAATTTTCCATCTAAATATGTGAACTCAATACATGTTATGTAATGTACCTGTGTTGTGAGAAAATAAAGTTTTTATCTATCTATCTATCTATGTGTATGTATGTAAATCTCAATTTGTTCCGCTCACATGTTGCAAATTGTTAACGGCATTAGGGGTAGGATATATTTGGGAGCGTGCCATAAGTTGGAGCGGAGTCTTCTGCTTGTCAATTCGCAAGCGCCATTGTAACTCCACTACGGCAGAACGGTTGGCCTAGCGCAGTGAATGTAAACAAATGAAATTCGAGAAGGTTCGGTCTTCGATACTTGTTTGCGCCTGCAGCTTTGCTCTCGTTGCAGATAACCCCCCTATCCCACAGGAATTTGGTGAATTCAGACTTTATTCCTTATTAACATCATGAAGGCATGCTTTATGCAAAATTTCAGTCAGAACTTTCTTTTTTATATGTAAAAAAAAAGTGATTTGAATAGTCTAATTATTAAAAATCCGTTTCTTCCATGCTGGTCTGGGAGTAAATAAAAAATATAGGCGATGCGGCTAGCAACCCATCACTATTTTGATTTCCCTTTCCAGCTATACGCCCTTAATCATGCTAAGCGTGGCCTTAGGGTTTTGTTACCTTAGGCTCTGTCTACCCGTAAGGGATAAAGACGTGATATATGTGTATGTATGTATTAAAAATATTATCAACAGGATATTGACCGCAATTGCCTTTAACGAGGTCCCTCCCGTTGATCATGTCTTATGTAAATTAACCTTGAATATTTTAAATCTCTTAGGGCCTGTCTCACCTCTCTCTGTAAAGTTAGTGATATCTTAAGTGTCAGTTATCTATGATTCCCTCTCTATTTCTTACTACTAACACTGTTGTTTTTAAACAATATAGTTTCCCTCCTTTTTATTTTTTGTTAATTGCAAACTATTTAATTAATTTATGTATTTTTTAGTTACACATAAGTCGGGTTCTATTTATTACTTTATTTGCGTAAAAGTTTATGGAGTATGTAGTATATTTTATCTGTGTATCGTTTCGTAAGTCACAGAAGGTTCTGACTGAAAATCAGTGCTGCAGAAGTCTAACACTTCAGCGTAATGCTGAGCCAGCGACCGTTTCACTTTTGCGAAGACACACAACGCTGATGATCTATTTTTCATGTCTGTGTTTTTTTTGTTACTTTTCTATAAAATTGTGTATATTCTCTTATATTTGTGTGTCTTGCGAAAAGGAATAAATGTTTTCTTTCTTTCTTTCTTAAACGGACAGAGACGACATCATAGATAACTGACACTTAAAATAACAGGAACTTAATCGAGAGTAGTGAAACAGGCCCATAGTCGAATCATTAAATTTAATAACAAGCGTAATTGTATGCGATTTTTTGGACACTGACGTAATTTTATCTTTAATAGCAAAGCCGGAATATTTCACTTCATTATGATTTTTAGGAGACTATTCTGGATTAAACAAAGGAACGCAGAAACCTGTGCCTAAGTGCGTAGGTCTGAACCTCGACTAGTTCAGACTTTAGGTCAGCCTAACTTTAATTCTTTGGCGTGCGGATAAAAGCCCACCGGTTTCGGCATGAAAACGTCTGTTCTTGCGGTTGGATATTAATTTACCTCAAAAGTGGTCATCACCACTCTGCGTCGTAGTTTTATTAGCTTTTGGGTCTATCAGATCAAAATTTGGATCACTTTTTAGATTAGATATAGTCGGAAGAAATCCTGAAACACGTCTTCTTAATATGTTATTAAAATTTATCACGTCTTTTTCCCTTACGAGCTAGACCAGTGGTTCCTAACCTGGGGGTAATTACCCCCGCAGGGGTAAAACGGAGATTCTAGGGGGGTAACACGGGATGGCATGAAATAGTATTAAAATAGCAATAACATGATTGCCTACCGTTTTCACCCATTCCCTCGATGGGCTTTTATCATCTGCGCGGGAAGAGAACCACAGTATAACGTATATTCTTTGCTCCTAGACCAGCATGGTTTTTTTCTACATACATAAATCACATCTTTATCCCTTAAGGCGTAGACAGAGCCTAAGGTATCAAGACCTAAAGACCACGTTTAGCATTTATGTATGTATGTAAACTCTTTATTGTGCAAAATAAACAAGATAAATACAATTGACAAACACTGAGATATAATAATAATAATAGGTGGTTGGGTCAAGGGCCAGATACAGAAGGCTACTCTACTAAGGTACTCCTAGACACGGCTCGGATAGTCAGGAGGTTCCTCTCTCTGTCGCCCTGACCACCGGTAGCTTAGCCGCCTCGCTGCCGGCGGCACCCTAGGTTAGGTTTTTATAATGTTTTTATGTTTTGTATTAATATTGTTTTATTACTTTTTATATGAATATTGTAAAAACCTAACTAGAGACAAAAATATACAAATAATAATAATATCTTGGGATAATTGACACCAATATGCACAAAGGCGGACTTATCCCTTTAAGGGATCTCTTAAGGAGCATACACCACTAAACCCCGTATTAAAGTTAGGAACGCAGCATCTGTGTCTAAGTGCGCCGGTCTAAGCCTCGACTCGTCAGCTCTGACTCTTGTTACTCTTTGGCTCGTGAATAAAACATTCTCCGGCCACGGCACGGAAATGTTTGTTCCGCAGTAAGTGGATCTCACGATACGTGCTAGGGTTTGGTTTTGATACAAGTTTCAAGTGATCGTTCCACGAATAGGACTAGCTTTAGAGCTAGAAAGCGCTCAGTAACGATTTAGATACCTATAGACATTCGCTTTCGAGAACACCAGGTATACGTTCTTGCTGTTGTGTATATAGAATTTTTTAAATTGTTTATGTTAGATAGGCCAGACAAACGAACTAGTGGGTCACCTGATGGTGAATGATCACCACTGTCCATAGACACCGGCAGCGCTTTACGCGATGCCAGTGCGTTGTCGGCCCTGCAGAAAATTGTACACTCGCCTCTTAAAGGCACCCAGGTAACTCGATGGGAAGACCTCAGCTCGTTCCAGATTTTGCAAGTTCGTGGCAAAAAACACCGATTTAACCGTCTGCTTTCAGCTATTGAAGGAAATACATAGAAATAATAAATTCATTGTTTTACTAGTTACAGATAAACAAAGAGATTCCGTTCTTTTCAATAGCATAGTTAAGAGTACCTACAAGAAAAGCTGGAGTTCTCTTTAAAGAAGTTTTATTTTTATTTTTAGATGAGCGTTCCGCGGCCGTGTTTTTCATTATAAATTCAAGTAAACAAAGCAACTGAACGTTTCAAAGTAACTTAAGAAAGAACGTTCGCTGTCTAGATCCGATTAATTACAGCACTGGCTGCAAATAAAAATCCAGTAACTGAAGAGAAGCTTTGGTAAACAAACGGCGGACTGAACTGAAAATCTTGAAAAACTGTTGTCATTCTGCACAGCAGCAACGCTTTAAATCTGAGAAATATGTTCTTCAACTAGTAGAATAAAAATGGAAGTTGGTCGCCCAAAGCCGGATAAATATGGGTGCTGAAAAATATAAAAGTGAACCGAGTTGGGAGTCCTATTTATTAAATAAAAATGCTATTTTTAGCGTAATTGGCGTAAAACGCTTGCGGCTATTCGATAAATTAACATGTAGTGAATAGAGTGGGATGTTAGTCATGGGTTGCGTTTGAACAAGTCTGCCAACGGCTTTATTTTCAGCTTAAGTTCAAATTCAATTTGACAAACTTGGCAGCAACTTTCAGTAACAGACTGCGATATAAAAGTTCGATATCGATTGTGGAATTGAGGAGTGTGAGAGGGATGTAAACAATTGCCAACTTCCGTGGTTTGAACGACACGGAAAATTTGTTGCAACCGAAGGAGTCAAGTCAGTATATAAAGCTGAGCTTGCAGACTATTTCCCGCATCCAAACAATGTAATATGTCCAGCAGTGTTGAAACAGTCTTCACCTGTAATATTCATAATGATTGAGTTCGTAAATAGAAAGTCAGACAGGTTCAATTAGCGTCAAGAGCAGCTATCTAATTCTGTACCTCGTCGCTTAAAAAGCATACATATTTTACATATGTACATGCAAGATTACCAAATATGTGTAAATGAGATAGAATTTAACTCTAAAGATAACCAAAATACGTTCTAGGGCTATAAATAGAACGTTGATGTAGGTTTCTACAAATCCCTAGAGACGGCGGTACACAGTTATTACTAAATTGCTTCTCGTCGGTTTTAACTCAAACATTTTTCAAAAGAAACGTTGCAATGAAAGTCTACACTCACCCTGTATACTATTATCCCAACATACGAAGTCAGCTAAGAAACAAACGACGATAGCAAAGCCTGGTCCCCAAAAAAACCCTAATATGCTAATAAGTCAATATAATAAGAGTTGCAGTAAACTCCAAAACAGAAAACAAAGTAGGTACATTAATTACTCTTATTGCGGCAAATAAATGGCGACACTTCCAGTGCGATTTGTCACTGAAAATGAATAATTACAGAGAGTCCGGAGAAAAGAGATTGCGTCCAATTTGGGACCGGAACCGGAAACGCCCCGGATGAACGCGCCGTACCATAATGCCGTCCACCGTATTTATTTGGTCCATTGTAAAAAAATATAATAAACTTAAGTGTTATTTCGATAACCCTACCATAAACACTACTTTCTATCTCAAAAAGAAGCCGCCAGATGTTTTCCAATTTATCTAAGATTGAATCTATGGTGTTCAATTGCAAAGACAATCTACTCACTAAAATGTATATTCTAATCAACTAGCTTCTGCCCGCGACTTCGTCTGCGTAGAATTATACATAATAAACCTTCCTCTTCAATCACTTATTTATCTATTAAAAAAAGTTTTAAACATCGAAGCATAGGACAGAAAGCGGACAGCGACTTTGTTTTATACAATGCTGGCTGTCGTATATTCGCATGATCTCATCTTGTTCCGTGGGCCCTTGAAACTAGCTAACTAGCCCTAATGAAGATCACACATAACTTACCTGGCAACTTTTTCCGCAACTGCCAGCAACTCCGGGCAACTATTTAAGTGGCGGACGTCCAGCTAAATCACTGGAGCCATTTACTTAATTGCTGCCTAGTTTGCTTAAAGTTTACTATTCAGGAACCAAGTTTCACCTAAGTGAAGAAAGTTGGCCTTAAGTGGATACTAATAGAAGGAAGACTGTTTAAAAACCGGTATAATTAATTGTTGTTTGAAGCAAAAAGGATTAACGGAAGCTTTACTTGAAGAGGATTGGCTTTCGATTAATTGAAATTGTGTTTCTTTGGAAACATTGGCAGTTTTAGAAGTTGTTCGGGGTAGAACAGCATGTGGAGTGACTTATTATAAAACTAGCGACCCGCCCCGGCTTCGCACGGTATATTATGCATGTATTATACATATAAACCTTCCTCTTGAATCACTCTATCTATTAAAAAAACCGCATTAAAATCCGTTGTGTAGTTTTGAAGATATAAGCATACATACGGACAAAGGGACAGAAAAAGCGACTTTATTTTATACTATGGTAGTGATACTATGGAAGTCTTTTACAGTTATATACACAGTTGAACTGAACCTAACATTGAAGTCTTAATGGTATTCAATTCCGATTAAATTTTATGTTTTAGCTGTCATTTTTGACACTTCTAGTATGGATCTGACAGCGATCGATCCAACTCTGGTTCGGAATTGAATCGCATTAAGATGTCATGGTAAGGCCCCTGAACTGAACCGTCGCTGTAGTATACTTTGTACGTATTAGTAAAAAATATTATTAATGAACTACTGAGTAGCGGAGTAGCAAGGTAAATATTTTTTGTTCATTGAAATGGACCTCCGCCTGATTCAATAAAATATAAAAAATATTATGTTTCAAAAGAGTGATTTGACATTTTATTTAGCAAGCGCATAATGGATGGCTTTGAACCAGGCATGAAATGGGGGGGGGGGGGGGCATTTTTAGGTTAATTTTTAATCATTTTTAACATAATTTACTTTAAATCAACTTTCCTAGTTTTAGTGCTTCTTATTGTTATTTAGTTTTTAATATAAAGTAGGTATATATAAATTTTAGCAAGCAATATTTGTATGCACATAGATAAATAAATACAATAAATATATGTGTTGTTGTTGTTTAGTCGATTGAAATGAAATTTCATACAATTATAGATCTCTGAAAACAATAGATAAGATGAAGTAGGTACCTTCGGCTAGAAATAGATAGGTGTGTTATATTGTATTATAATAGAACTATTTTGGTATATTTTTTCATAGTCAATTATCATAATATCTCATGTGATTAAGCTAAAGTAAAGCTAAAAACAGTGATCAAAGCGGCAATAAATCTAAAGTGCTTGTTCGTTGCACTAATATGATAGCAAGTTCAAAAACTTTCCCTCGTAAATATCTTTGGGTTGACACTATCTTGTAACTCATATTTATGAAGAAATTGTTCGGATTAAGCAATAAAATGTTGTATTTCCGGATTAAATGCGGTTTAGGAATACATTGTTCTCTGTTGAATACAAATTTAGCGCGATTTTAATATTCACTTGTACGTAACTTGGTAATTGTGTTAACTAACAATGCCAGAATGTAATTAAATATTGAGCTAAAAGGCAGATAAATATCCTATGAACAACGCAATGGAAATAATTATATCGTCCCCAAAAAACTTTGATATCGTTGTAACGTATTAGCCATGATGCTATCGCCATCTAGCGAGAATTTACGGAACCATATGTAGATCGGGCTATATGGTACCAATAGAAATGCCGCTTGAGGCCGTAACACCATAAGGTAACGTAACGTAACTTTCCTTAACTTTTTTTAGAAATACTAAAATCTGTTAAAAAATGCAATTTTAATAACGCCAAGTCAACACATACTTTGTTAAACTGTGAGGGAGCTCATAATTCTCGCTTGGTTCATTAGTAGATGTGGAAAGTTCAAAATTATAAGACGGATGCGCTAAAGTTGGTGATTTTCATCAACTATCTGGCAAATTTTGCTGAAAGCAAAAGTTACGCGGCCTTATTCTGACCTCTGACAATTGCAAGAAGTCAGAAACAAAATGTTACACGGCATAATATTATGTTAATGCCGACTGTTGTCACTACAATCAGTTGCACAGGTCGCTAGTGACCGCATAATAGAAGAACATACCCATACAATTTCCTAATTGCCTCTGTATGTAGCATTCGGATTCGAATACGATTGAAAGCATTTGGAAGTCCGATGATGCTTAGATACATTAAGAAAATAGACTTTACAAGTACAGCAAATATGTTTTTTTTTGGGCAGTCGTATTCCAGTGCGGAAAATAAGACTGCCAGTGAAATTAGGGGCACAAGTAGAATTTCCTCTTAACCCTTTAGGTTGGCAACGCATTAGCAATACCTTTGCTGTTCTGTTGCGGCTAACTATGTAAAGCCACCGACTTGACGTTCGCCTTCTTTGTTGTCTAAGTAAAAAGTCAACAAAAACTATCATTACACAACTGAAACTAGACTACAAAATGAAAACGAACAAAAACCTTCCTTCACAACGTACCGGACGTTTCGTCTCCACTTTTAACCGGTTCTTGTTAACCTTTTCCTCATTTATCAGAATAGCGGCAACATAGTAGATTTACGGCCGCGCGAGTCAAGTCGCCAGTTAATAACTTACTGGCTAGCAACTGCGCTATTGAAAAATTTGCTGAACTTGCTGACGATGACTTATTTACTAGTACTAGCCGAAACTACAAATGAGATTATGTGGAAATGAGCAGCCAGATTTAACAGTAAATATGTATATTAAAGGAAAACTATAAAAACAGGCCCTGACGTGTGTACGCACGTCAGTCTCTCAATCACAATACAATATTATTGTCATGTCTAAGCACAACATTCGGTGTTGCTTAGACAACCGTTTAAACTCTTACGTACATGTAAATAGATTACAGCCAGTATATAATCAGGCGCTATACAGCCTCTAATACGCCCCCTTAATCTATTACATAATACAGACATACACACATACAGACAAGTTATAAAACACACAGTATTTGCCTGTACTCTTGACATTATTTTACAAATAAAACAAAACATACAAAACCTAAACCTAACAAATGAATAACCGCATAACCATCAAGAAAAATAAATTAATCTAATACCTACACAAAACAATTCAAACATAAAACAATTATAACAACAACTATACGTCCGCCCCCTTATTAGAATAATTTATCAAAGATAACTGTCCTAAAAACTCTTTCAGTTTCGGGCTGTGCACGGACTTAGTTAGAATGTCAGCTATCATTTTATCGGTTGCCATGTACCTGATCTCGACTTGATTGTTCAGAACACATTCCCGTATAAAATGATACTTTATGTCAATATGCTTTGTTCTGTTATGCATCATTTTGTTAGTTGCAATTTTGTGCGCAGACTGGTTGTCGTTGTAGATTACAACCGCCTTTTTACTATCCACAGTTAAAAGAAGACTGTCCAGTAAACTACGCAGGTAAAGCGCTTCCTTTGAAGCCTGACTAAGTCCTACGTATTCTGCTTCTGTGGAGGACAAGGATACGGTAGCCTGCTTCCTACTCTCCCATGTCACGACATTCTTACCTAATTTAAAAATTAGACCAGTGAAAGATTTTCTATCTAGCGCTCCACCCCAATCTGCGTCTACATAGCCTCGTAAGTCTAGATCCCCCGACTTCTTAAAGGTAAGACAGAGGTTAGACGTACCCTTCAAATATCTAAGGACTCGCTTTGCGCATTTAAAGTGTGTTTCATCGTAACACGAATTAAACTGCGAAAGTGCACTTACGGCATGCGCTATGTCCGGCCGCGTATTACAGGCTAAATAATTGAGACATCCTATCAAACTTTGATATGGCAGATTACAGTGCGAATCAGCTGACTTTTCGAGCTTGATTCCCACCTCCATTGGAGTACTAACTGGCTTCGCATCAGTCATGTTAAAATCGTTCAATATATTTAAGATGAACTGCTCCTGATCAAGATGAATAACATCTTTATCCCGCCTCAGTCGCATTCCTAAAACATGTCTAGCCGCGCCTAGATCTTTCACTTTGAACTTTTCAAGCAAACCAGTTTTCAATTTTTGCTTTTCGCGTTCACAATTCCCAAATACGAAAATGTCATCAACATAAATTACTACCACTAGCCTCTTGTTATTTTTAAGATGCTTCTGGTACAAACACGGTTCTTGTATTGACTGAATAAAACCTAACGCTAGCATCTCTTTGTCTAATTCGTTGAACCAAGCATTCGATGCTTGTTTCAACCCGTACAATGATCGCTGAAGCTTGCATACTTTGGTTTCTTGACCTTTGGCTACTGCTCCTTTAGGCTGGAGCATGTAAATGTCTTCTTTAATCTTTCCGTATAAGAAAGCAGTAGTAACGTCCCATTGATCAATAAACCAATCGTATTCAACAGCTAATGAAAATAACATTCGCAATGTAGAGCTTCTAACTACAGGAGAATAAGTTTCACCATAGTCAACGCCACGTACCTGCGTAAAACCTTTGGCTACCAATCTAGCTTTGTACTTGGTTACCTTGCCATCGCTGTCTCTCTTGACTTTGAATACCCATTTGCATTGTATTGGCTTCTTATCAACTGGACGGTCGACTAACTTCCAGGTTTGATTCTCCTTCAGTGATTGTAGCTCGTCGTCCATCGCCTTCTGCCACAAACCACTATCAGGCCTCGCCAACGCTTCTTCTACAGTTAATGGATCGTCATCTATCACGCTTTCCATCGCGAACATGACGTTACAGCCATAACGATCGACTGGCTTACGCTCCCTTTGAGGATACCTCCTTTCAATAGGTTGAGGTAACGTTACTTCCTCTTCAGCAACTTCCTCTTCAGGTACTCTCTGCTCTGGTGTATTCGGTACACTCTCCTGATCAACAACGTCACTTGACGAACTGTTGTCATGCGCCTCCGAAGTTCCAGCTCCACTGTTGCTGTCATTGCGTACACTAGACTGAACAATCGACTCTGAATCCAGGCTTAAGCGTACGACAGAATCGTCACTTTTCACAACTTGAAGAAAAACATTTTCTAAAAATTGTACATTTCTCGCTGTAGTGATTTGCCTCGTCTTCGGATTCATTAAACGATATCCTTTCTGATTATCTGGATATCCAATAAATATCGTCGGTTCCGCTTTCATGTCTAGTTTGCGTCGCTTCTGTTTTGGTTTTAAACTAAAAGCCAAACAACCAAAGATTTTCAGATGACTCACATCTACATCTTTTCCAGTCCAAAGCTTCTCAGGTACAGCATCGCTCAAAGCTTTCGTTGGACTTCTGTTCTTCAAGTATACAACTGTATTTACAGCCTCGGCCCAATACTTTTTGCTCAATTTTGCTTCCGATAACAATGTCCTCGCCTTCTCAATAATGGTACGGTTCGCCCTTTCCGCAACAGAATTTTGCTCTGGTGTATAGGGCACGGTCTTCTGGTGTTTAATTCCTGCAGACTTTAAAAATTTATTAAATGGACCATTACAATACTCTGTTCCACAGTCAGATCTAAGGCATTTTATTGACCTACTCGTCTCTTTCTCAACTTCCGCCTTGTATTCACGGAACTTATCGAAAGTTTGGCTTTTATTTTTCAAAAAATAAACATGCGTCTTCCGAGTATAATCGTCAATAAATAGTAGGACATACCTCGAACCTCCGAACGATGGTTCTTCCATCGGTCCACAAAGATCAGAGTGCACGAGCTGTAGAATCTCGTTCGCTCTCGTACCTTTGTTTTTGAAGGGAATCTTGCATGTCTTTCCTTCAATACACGCAATACATGGTTCAGTCAAATCACAACTTCTAAATTCCATTCCCGTAACAAGGCTTTTCAATTTATTCATGTATTTTTCGTTTAAATGCGCCAGCCGTTTATGCCAAATGTTCGAAATATTTTCATTTTGTTTTGACAATGTCAAATTGACGACGTTGTTTTTGTTTTCCTCCAACTCGTAAATTCCGTCAACTTCATGACATCTTGCAATAGGTCGATTCTGTCTTTGAATCGTGCAACCTCCTTTGTCAAAATTAATGCAATAATTCTTCTTGGTCAAATCGCTAACTGAGATTAAGTTCATGGATAAATCGGGAACATGTAAAACATTATTCAAAGATAATTTCTGTTCGTCGCTGACTTTAGGTTCAGCGTTCCCTCGTCCTTGCACGCGTAGCTTTTCACCATTCGCTACCGAAATTTTCATGTTGCCGTTCTCGGGTTTATAAGACAACAACCTGCTCTTATCATGAGTCATGTGATTTGAACATCCACTGTCGAGATACCACTTGTCTTTGTTAATCGCCTCCTTTGCATTCAGGCAGACATTCGCGGTTCTCTTCCGCTCTTCGCATTCGGACGCTTTGTGTCCCTGCTTATGGCATTTATAGCACTTATAAACAAACTTCTGCTTACGATCATCGGGTTTAGTGCGAGATCTGGCATCGTTCTGTGCTCTTCTTGTGACTAGGGCTTGTTCGTGGTTTATGTTCATCTTGCTCTGTCTACTTCCTTCTTGCAGCAATTTCGTTTTTATTTGCTCCAACGTGATGTCGGTACCGCTGTTGTCTACAGCCATGATGAGGGGGCTGTACTCAGGGGTCAAGCCACCGAGCAAAATCGATATGATCCAGTCCTCTTGAATCGGTGAATCAATATCCGACAGTTGCTGTGCAAGAAACGTAACTCTTGCAATGTAGCTTTCAATGCAGTCAAAATTTTCTAACCTGCTACTGAACAGCTCTCGTTGAATGCAGATTCGTCTTCCCCAACCCTTGTCCTCGTAAGCTCTCTGCAGATTACTCCAGACATCTTTGGCAGATTTGGCATTGTAGACGTGAGTGAAGCACTCCGGTTCCAACAACAAACAAATCGTTGTTCGTGCTTTCCTGTCAACGTCTTCGTCTACCACATCCTTTGAAATTACTTCCCACCAGTTTTTATTTTCCAAGTAATTCCTCACCAAGAACTTCCAGTTCGGGTAATCAGACGAACCCCTCAATTTTCTAATTCCGCTCATGCCAGTCGAACAGCTGTTTTCATCTGACATTGTCACGGAGAAAATTTTCACGAGCTTCAAACCACTTTTATTTCCACTTTAATAACTTTCACGTTATTTCTGGACTGCTGAGGTCCTGGGCCCATAACCAAATGAGATTATGTGGAAATGAGCAGCCAGATTTAACAGTAAATATGTATATTAAAGGAAAACTATAAAAACAGGCCCTGACGTGTGTACGCACGTCAGTCTCTCAATCACAATACAATATTATTGTCATGTCTAAGCACAACATTCGGTGTTGCTTAGACAACCGTTTAAACTCTTACGTACATGTAAATAGATTACAGCCAGTATATAATCAGGCGCTATACAGCCTCTAATAACTACTTTGACTATTTTTTATTTGATGCTTCATTTTGAGATTAAACGTCATATGTTAAAACTTTTTTAAGCAATGGCAACACCTACATGTTTGTTGTTTTTGAACAATTCAGTTGTCCCTCCTTTTTATTTTTTGTTTATTGTAAACTATTTAATTAATTTATGTATTTTTTTTTAGTTACCCATAAGTCGGGTTTTATCTATTTATTGCTTTGTTTACTTAAAAGTTTATGGATTATGTAGTATATTTTTATCTGTGTATCGTTTCGTGAGTCATAGACGGTTCTGGCTGAAAATCAGTGCTGAAGGTCTTTAACACCTCAGCGTAATGCTGAGCCAGCGACCGTTTCACTTTTGCGAAGACACACACAACGCTGATGATCTATTTTTATATGATTGATTATTTTCTATTTTAAATTGTTTATATTCTCTTATATTTGTGTGTCTTGCAAAAACAAATAAACGTCTTCTTTGTTTCTTTCTTTCTTTCTTACATATTTACATAAGCTAGAAACAGAGCCAGACTTTGTGTGGACTCGTGTAGTCTAACTTAGGGCTTTTACAGACTAGTGATTGTCCGGCGATTTCACAGCGATTTGCTGGCCGACGATCGCGGCGTGCATGCGGTGAGCATCGGTTAATCGCTGGGAAACCGCCGGACAAATCGCCAATGTTTATGGGCCCTAAGCAGACATAAAAATATTATTTTACATTACTACCTACAATTTAGAGGTATGTCTTTACATTTTATTTTTATTCGAAGGTTGGGGAGGACTTAATTTTCAATCAGTGGGTAGTTAAAATTTATGAAGCTTAATACCTAACCTCATAGGATTATGGATCCCTTAAAATCCCTCGCCTAGCGTTTAGGCGGATTAATTTAAATTAAAGTAGTTTTGTTAGTAACGGCTTGTTGTGGGGCTAACATATTTTTCCTTGAAGGTAAGCTTACAATGTTAAAAATAACTCTACTTCTGGCGTAGTGCAGTCGGGTAAAAAATTAAAGTTACTTTAGCTGGTAGTATTATTAGCAAAATTAAGATATCTTTAACCAATTATAAGAATTTGCCTCCAACGATCGCTTTAAAATAGGTATACAATGATTTTAATTACTTATAGTACCAGCTTTTGCCTACTACGTCGTCTGTGTAGAATCCGATTATCGCAACCCTGCGGGCAGATTTCCTAGGGTTTTATAGATATTTCTTCTTGCCTTCAATAACTTGCCGGGAATATTTATTCATTTCTTAATCTTATTTATCGATATTGAGCCTTTAAGTCATCATGCTTAATTTGGCCTTTAGATCTTGTTACCTTAGGTCTGTGTAAGAAACTTTAAGTTGTCTAAAATATACAACTGTTTCGTTAGAATTATACTAAATACTTCTGTGGATTATAAAAACTGGAAGATAAATTATTCTCGTCAAGTAATATCGCGTTTTTAATTACTTTTTAACTGTCCACAGAAGGTAATTAAGTTTTATTTACGTTGTGACGCCGTAATTACGAGGATCTATATTTTTGTTGCGACTTGGGCCTCTCCCTTAATTAGGTATTTTCAATCACAAATATTTATAACTCTTACGAATGGTTTATCTTATCACATAGATATTGAAAACATACATTCATATTTACATAAATCACGTGCTTATCCCTTAGGTACGGGGTAGACAGAGCCAGGCAACAAGACCTTAAGGTCACGTTTGGCGTGATTGTGAGCGTATTGGCAAAATAATACATATTCAGGTTTCATTCTGTCTGAAACAATTGAATATTTCGCTAAAAACTTCACGAACTGTTAAAATTCGGTAAGTATTCCTATAGATTGATACATAAAAATAACATGGTGGCAAAGTATTTCAGGTTTGTTAATAATCAGGCTGTTAATATACGTTAGTTAACAGTGACAACAACCGTCACATTAGAGAGAGAGAGAAAGAGAGAGAAACATTTACATTACAGAATTTTCAACAGAATCGGAACAAATCCTGGGGCCTTACCATGACGCCTTGATGCGATTAAATTCCGACTTAGTTCAGGTTTTAGCTGTCATTTTTAGTATGGGTACTAAACTTGCAATGTAATTTTGTACCATCTCAAAATTATTATCATTAAATTAGCCTATATTTGTGTCCCACTGCTGGGTAAAGGCCTCCCCTCTCATTCCTCTTTTCCTATATCATCTGATAATATTAAGGTATAGAGCTCAACGTTTATTTAGGCTTTACCTTAATAGTTTATATTAAGTCTGAATCAGATTAAAGCAAGCCATTTTAAACAACGTTAAACAATACGCGTTTCTTATTTCTTATAATGTTCTCCGAAATATCGATCAGATATAAAACCGATACAAATTCATTAAGATTCCTATAGAGATTACTTCGACGTCTAATCCGTTCAGAATATTAATTTATTTCTCCAGGTACTAAGATATAATCAAGCTCAACATAAAAGACTTGCTTCTCGGAAAATGTAAGTAGACTTTATTAACTCGACGTCAAATAAATGAAAAACTAAGTTCCCGTTGCTAGCGGATGTCTATTATCAAGGGTCTAGGAAGATGCAAGACTTTGTTGAACATAGACCCCGGACTTGCTTTCATTAGTAAAGTTGCTTGGGAAATTTGCTATAAATTAGCTACGTTTACGCTTGTGTTAGGTAGTCTCAATATTAAAAAAAGAGAGAAGGTATGCTATCAGGTGCTCTGTCAGGTCGGAAGTGTAAACATATTTTGTTCTTAGTAAAATTTTCTAGTGTCTTTGTATTGTATTTGTAAGATTAATCCCGGAAAATCATTGTGTAATCTCGTGTTTACATCATAGTTAACATTAGCAATTATGTATATCCAATTCCAACAGCTTGCATATTCACTTTGATTTAATCAACGGTCTAAATACAATTTAGCACTTTGCAGATCATTCTAGTGTAGATCAAAGAAGATTTCCATGTCCGTTGCAAAACTATTCCTCCCGCCTCTGTGACTCCATTAACCCAAGCCAAGATGGCCGACTAAGGCATTAAAGATATTAAAATTTAAATCGCCTCAATAAGTGCGGTTTCATCTTTCGATTTTTGTTCTACCGTTTTTAATCTATGAGAAGAGAAGAGTTCGTGGGTTGATCTTCCATTTTCTTGATTAAGACGTGACAATTTTGATGATGTTCTTTGTCTATTTACCTTATCGTGTCTCACTTACTCAAGCTAGTTAAAGCTAATGTTGAATTTTTGCATCAAAATTCATCGCGCTCGTAACTTGCGAGAAGATATTTTACGAAGTTAAGAAATTTCCAAGGAGATTGTTTTACCTACTTTGGTTAAGTAAGTCTGAAACTAAAACATTGCGTCGACCGAATAATACACCCTCGGGTTTTAAACAGAAAAAAAGCTTCGGTTATTATTTTTGCCAAACGCGATTGCCCCACTTTCGTTGGACACTACGCTGAGAAGAATTTCCCTAATAAACAGTTAGTATGAAAATTTCCGTCAACACCCGGGTATCCGGGGATCTCGGCAATACACCGATATTCTTAACAAACTGGAAAAGAAACGCTGGCAAAGAATATTTTTGTTTTTTCTCCCTAATAACGAAGTTGCGAGACGCGGGTCCGTTTCGGAACGCCTGCTTAATGTTATTATGATAAAAGGTTTTTAAAGTTCATTATTACAAGTTGGTATTATGGATCATTTGTTTCTCGTAACAGCTTGTGGGCTGATTGGACTGCTTTTGTACTTTGTGTTTTTAAATTATTAGGCTAATCTATTTCCTTGTCTTTTTGCGCGAGGCAAATCTGTGTTTAGAAAACATGCGAAAGTTGAAGTTTTTTTGCAACTCATTCCAAATAGTAATATTTAGGTACCTACTTTGGATTTAAAAAAGTTTAAGCGGAAAATCTGGTCTACACACAGCCGTAACCTATTTATGTCAAAGCATGGAATCAATCCATTGGGCTCAAAAAAAATTGGATGCTCGAATTAACCATAAGAGAAAACGAAAATAAAATATCGAAATTAAAGACAGTATATTTTAAACTAGGTATACGTACGTCGACTTTAATATGCAACATGCATAAATAACATTTAATTTTGTAAATGATTACAAATAAAAATATAAACTAAAGCTACCCTAAAAACAAATTATTAAAAATAAAAATATGCTAAAAATTCAAATAAATTTGGACCCTTGTGCGTACCGTATTTTAACGCAGTTTTCACCAAAATAAAAAGTGATTCTACGGTTATACATATGATTTCATAACCCGTAATTAAATGGGGTAGAGTTAGTTTACAAAAAATATTATTAACTAGCTGCTGCCCGCGACTTCTTCTGCAAAAAAATAGTTTTTCGCTATCCCGCGGAAACTGCAATTTTCCGGGATAAAAAATAGCCTATGTGTTAATCTAGAGTATCAGCTATCTCCGTTTCAAATTTTATCCAAACCCATTCATTCGTTTTTACGTGAAAGAATAACAAACATCCATCCATCCATACTTACAAACTTTCGCGTTTATAATATTAGTAGGATTATTGTAAAACCCGAACGACCCAGTAAAGATTTAAAATTCACGTGAATAATAATGTCATTTAAAACGGTACACACATTTCGTGCTCAAGTCCTTATACAACTTTAATTAAACGTTTAAATCGTCTCAACAAATTCGTATCTAATTCGAACATCTGTTACTAACGCACGCCTCAAATATGTAGGTCTCAAGAAAATGTAACGCCTCTCAAACCCAGGCAATTCCTTAATGCCATCATCAAAGCGAAACGCCGGGATTCCTACACAATGACTTAATTCAATGGAACTTTGCTAAGTTAAATTTGTTTGGTGAACTTTTGTGGTTACTTCACTGTTCTTAACCGAAAGAAAAGCCGACAACTTCGAGATGGATTATACGAGATACGTCCGCGAGAATGGAATAAATCGGTGTTTTTTTCTTCTTTAATGTATAAACTTCATTGTTGAATGATACAAACGCAGTAAAAGGAAGAGTGACAATTCATAAATGACAAAATTAGTCGTTTTAGCAACTTTTACAAACACGGACTTTATGTATTTGCATTTCAAAGTAAACGTTCGTTGTGCTCTGTTTAGCTAGTTCAGTAAACGATTATTAAACGTATTATATAAACAATAAAGGTTTACAAATATATTCAAAAGAGAAGACAAAAACAGAAATAAGCAAGTTAATCGACTAAATATCAAATTATTGAAATATATTCCTGTGTAGTTCTAATAGTCCTCTGGAATACAGTTCCTATAAGGTACAATTATTTTTAGGTATTGTTATATCAAGTTAGTATGTTCTCAACAAAACACTTAAGATTTCTTTCCAAGAAAGACGCGAGCCTATTTGTGAGAAGTCACTTCTCGTTCTCGGACACAATGTCAACGCAACGAACTGAAAGGCTTCCTGAAACGAAGTGGATTTTAAAGTTCGTTACATGTCTCAGGATTGCGTTGAAACCAGTTTAAAACTTAAGCTTAAGAAGAGAAATGATTGTACTTAAGTTATCTTGCTGTAAAAATGGTGTAATTAAGCGATACATAATGTACATACGTCATAGCTTACTGGCGTTGAAGACTGAATCGCATTTTAATAGACAGGTATTTTCAGAGTTCAGCTAATTTTGTTCCATAATACGTTGTTGTTTAACGTATCTTAAATCATTATGCTTAACCAAGATAGCATAACTTTCTTCCTTCATTATTTCGCACATAATCACATTATTGTTGAAATAACTTTCTTTTTTTATTTAACATTTAACAAATAAATTTATAAAAGACAAAACATAATTTAAAACTTCTACGCCGGTTGTTTTCCCTGTAGACAAAACATTTCCGCTTAACAGTCCAGTGTAGGAAAGACAACTCAATAAAAATCGACTTACCAATTCCATTTTCATACAAACCTTCTCCAGTGTTACTTACTGTAATAAATAATCTACGAATAAAATGCACGAATCCTAATTCAACTACGTAAGTAAAGATTACTTACAAACCAATCTAAGTAGAACAAGTTAGTCTAATCCTAAAAAGGGCAATAAAATAAAAGTAGGTACTATGCTTTACAAGAGTTGTCTCTAAAATAATAGAAAAATTCCAACTAAAGTTATGGTGTAAAGTTCAACCAACTAGAATATTGAAATATTCAGTGGTCTTTATCTACAACATGCCAGAAAAGTCAAAACATTGTGTAGTAATGGAGATTTGGCGTATGAGTAAGATTTGTGAATGAATTTCCTACAGATAAGTTTTACACGTAGTTGCATTTTGTAAATCCGTGTGCGGCGCAGAATAAAGTATCGACATTTAATAAACTAAAGTGACGTGACGCGTAGCTGGATCGCGTTATAAAGAAATAATCTGGGACGTATCGATTTGCAACTAAGTGTATTAAAAGGTTAGGGCACCTAAACATCGATAGGTTGACTGTCGACAGTTTGAACGAAGTAGTTCTTAGATAAGTGAGCTATACATTGAATAAGTTAACATTATCATGCTTTTAAAGCTTTTGATATGTGATTTGAGTACTGGGGCCTGATTTTTGAAAGAATATCACACGAAAGTTGGAAAAAAGTAGCTATGTAATTCTGCAAAAATTTTGCTCAAATTTTTCACAACTTTCGAATAGTACTTTTAAGTGCCATTTAAATTTAACAGTATAAAAACTAGTTAGAAATGTCATGGGTGAACGTAACTTGAAATCGGTAGTTAAAACTATTCTGTCAATTCAGTTTTCATCCGTTTGCAGTTACCAAACTATCGACATCGAAAGTATCGATGTTTTAGGAGCCCTAGAAATATCAATTTAATGTATTGCGTCCCACAGTCATTATGGGGCCATTAAACTCTTCAAATTAATTAAATTACGGAGTATAGGTGTGACTATTATACTTGCAAATGAGGGATGTGATATGTGGTGATATGAAGTAGTAATTCCCGACCGACGACCGGTAATCCTAATCAATAGTGTTTATTAAACCCGTTGAAATTGGGGTTTGATTGACTAAACGATAATTTATTGAATCTTGGGCCACGGTGTATATTAGACGAGGAGGTGCGTACGTCGATTTTCCGCCATTCTTTTTAGAAAATGTCTTACGTGAATCTACTGTTACAAAAAGAACGAGAATTGAAGCAAATCTCAAAATATTGCAAACAGGAACATGTTTCATTTAATTTTGTGCATTAAAGGGTAAAACGAAATTTGAACTTCTGGAAACAGTGTTAAGTAACTGTTACTGATACTGTAATATTATTGAGTATTAGGTCTTTATTTACGTGCTTGCATCCGCATGATTCAAAACCGCATGGTATGGTATTGGAAAAATGGTTACAATTTTTGTCTTTTTTAATGAGCGCAGTTGACATTTCATTATTTGTACGTCTACATGTTTACGTAAATCAATAATGAAGTCGGCAAGTTTTTCTTAAATATTTAACTTCACATAAAAAAATACAAAAGAAAATTTAGCAGTTGAGAAGATGAAGTCATTATAAAACACTGTCTCTTACAGCAAATAAAGAACCAAGTTATAACTACGACGTATTTGTGAAATAGGTGACAATACCAAAGCCGTAATTATAAAAAAATGTGTGCAACTGCTATTAAAATTGATGTTCAAACATACTTATGAAGGCTCTCGCCTACGGCATCGGAGGAGCTCTAGATTACTAACAAGGGCACGTGCAATGGTGGGTGTGTGTTGGATCTAGTGAGAACTAAGTTCATGCTAAGTCTGTACGTTGGAGCTTACTCTCTGACTGCTCTGTGAGACCTGGGAACACAGTAGATAGTTAGTCTACAGTAGAACAGCGTAACAGTTGAGCTAGGGTTTTAAGAGTTCAGAGTTAAAAGAGGCGGAAAGTTAAAGTTATCTGAAGTAACTTAGTTGTAAATGGTGTGAGCTTATTTAGATAGATGGTAGTGATGCATGTTAGTTGTAACTGTTTAATATAATAAAAGCTAATACCTGTACAGAAAACAGTGTAGGCAGATATAACAGAATTACTTAATACTATGTATCTATGATATTACGAAATGTAACTTAAATTTATAAAAATGTGTATATCTTAATAAAATACCCTGGAAATTGTACACACATTATTCGCATAAATTTATTTGGAGTAAAACACAGAAAAGTCCGAAAAGTAAAGCTATGGCCGGGAATCGAACCCGGACCCTCTATACAGCTACACTATGGGTGGTGTAGCGGTATAGCACGCATCACGGAATGATTACGATCCGGGTTCGATTCCCGGCCATAGCTTTACTTTTCGGATTTTTCTATGTGTTTTAATTTTCAGTGTCGCTTAGAAATTTAATTTCTAACGGGTAAAACCTTAAAAATAAATAAGTAAAACTCTTGATTCTTCGATAGTATTTATCTCTGTCAAAAATTATAATGTCATGACAATATCCACACCTAATTCCTTCGTATTTACATACACGGATATATTTTATAGTGTCAGAAATAAAAACGTAGTCAAGTGACAGGTTTAGGTTTAGAGATAATTTATTATTAAGAGAACTTAAAATTAAACATTACGCCATGACAAATCATAAGCATAAGTACCTACTAAGTATATAAAGAAGAGGGTAGTTTTAGACAAATGTTTCGACGACGTTTCGTGGGTATATAAATGTCAACTGCCCAGGTTTGATCCATGTGCCCGCGCCGAGTTACAAAACAAGTTAATAAAGACCACTAATGATCACTGAAGAATCCATTATGCTTCACAAACTTAACCAGAAATTCCTATGAAACTTCACCAAGCGTAAAGAGCAAGATGCCGGCTGTCTCTCTCATACATATTGTAAGTCACCATGTGCAAAAACTACAGCCAGCATTAGGCTCGGATAAATTTGATATAAGCTGCTTCATTGACAAAAATAAATCATTATAAACTATCATTTTGATAGAATGCCTAAATTTTCCTTTCTTTGCGGAAAACTTTTATGTTGGTAGTAAATGGCAGAGCATAAATTGATTATAAATATCAGTCGGATCACACGCATGCGAAGGCACAGTAAACAGTTAAGTTGCAGTAGGCATGTAATGGGTGGAACAAGATTCGCCGCTTAATAATATGCTTAAATTAACTTGATTGGATAGTTTTTCTTGTATGATTTCAATATAATAATAATATGCCTATAAGATTAATTCGTTTTAATTGTTTTTTACGTCTACATGTAGGTACTAACATTTTCAAGTTTCATGATCTTGGAGATTTTGGTACGGAATAAACTGGTGCAAATAAATAATTAATACCTGACCACCAAACAGTTTGCCTTTTCTTGAAACTAGAACCCCAATTGCATTAAAATTATCAAGACCACAAAACAGCGGTATCATCGTGTAGCTTCTTAAAAACAGCACATTTGCATGCAAAGTTTACTATTTAGCAATGCCTGTTACATCTTAGGTCGCGTTATGATGTAAAGTCAAGCGCTGATATATAAAAAAATATTTTTGCGTTGCCACGCAAGCTACGAATAGGATGTCGTGCAAAATCCTTTCCCGTTGTATTATCTCAGAAATGTACGTATTTGTCATGCTACTTCAGCCAGACTCATAGATGCGTCGGCTCCATTTGGAAGTGTAGTCGTGTGTTCACGATGGGAAAGGATTAACTCGTCTCCAGCTACCTATTACGTAAAAATATAACGGTACTGTAATAATCTGTTAACTGTATCGCCGTGAGCGCAGTGATATATGAGCGGGCGTAGTGCGACCACAACAATGGAATAAGAAAAATATTGACGCAACGCACTTCAATCAATCATGGCGGCGTTCCGAACAATGAACGGTCGAGATCGCGGATCCAACTCAGGGAAAGTATTCAGGGCCGTTTGACTGAAAACAATATTATAACATACAATGTTTCAGGGTTTTACTGCCCAAGGCGATACCCGAGACAGAATATAACGCAAGTCACGAGAGCTGGAATTCTTGCATCGATTCTGTATGTCTCCAATTTGCTCAGCGCACAACTGACATAGTATGCCTCGAAGCGTATCGATGTGGAAAGCTTGTGACTGACAAACAGACAGACAGAAACGACTGCTTGCCTTTTTGTTGTAACTTTTCCTTTCTGTAGCAGGTTAGCTGGAAGAGATCCCTTCTTAGGGATAAGTTCGCCTTTGTACTATTTTCTCTGTATTAATGTATTTTTATATCTTTTATGTGCAATAAAGAGTTTACATACATACATACATACAGAAACTATAGAGTTTCGCTATTGCCGTCTTAACATTGATTTATACCCGTTATTTATGCGCGAGAGAGCAAAATATACTGACGAGCAAAATTAACGGATCACTTAGTTGTATGCTCTTCAGTGTAGTTATAATATACATAGAGACGTAGGCGTATACGTAATGACATTAAGCTGATACCTACGTGTTGAGAAATATACAATTACGTCGCTCCGGTCCGTAAGTAGCTATTTACCGGCCGGTACAAGAGGTGTAATTTCCACTTACTGGCCAGGGGAAGACATGAAATTGTGTACACACGGGCGGTGGTAAAGAAAGCCCCAGGTCGCATGTTTATTGCCCTCGCCTTTGGCTCGTGCGACAAGTTCCCGCGATACGAGACATTCTTTATTTCAACACCCTCGGAATGTAATGTACCTACTATATTGCTAATTCGTATGCGTATACCGCCGGTCGCTACCTCGCCCCCATCGAAAGTGACATATTGTTTTCATAGGTGTTAGTGCGCATGACGCCTCCCGTTTGTTTAATGATCTAAGGTCGACACTATCGGATGCCAAGATACATGTGTGCGGAAACGTTTCATGTGTGCGTGAGCAACAACATCGTTAATCATCCAGTTTGCCATCTCAACACTCGGTAGCACTTGTCTCTTTTATTGGTAATTAAAACGGTATTAACTTCTGAAATGCTTGATAATGAAAGACGTTGAAGGAAGGCAATCAAAATTTAGACTCTATAGTGTATTGTGATTCAAAATGACTACAAGGTTTGTTACTGTAGAGTAAATTTTCACAGGATAACTAATATCATTTATTCCCACAATTAGAATTATTTTAACATGTCACACTTTCTACAAATTCAATCGATTGTAATTGTATTTGTCATTGAACAAAAAATATTTATTTTTGCTATTCTACGGATAGTAGAGGGGTCGAAACGCGTCAGCGTTTGTGTGGTGTAAGGGATAATTAAGTTTGTGGGATTTGTATGTGTTTTATTGGCAGTAGTGGAGGGCCCTCGTTGCATGAAAAACATATATATTTCACACAGGCTTGGTCATCCTGCACGTGAGTAGCGGATCCTTAATCGTGAAAAACGTGGCCTTAAGGTTTTGTTACCTCAGGGTCTGTCTACCCCGTAAGGGATAAAGACGTGATATATGTGTATGTATGTAAATTAAAGTCACACCCCGGTTTACGGTATCGAAAATTTATTCATCATTTTGGTCCTGAATAATACCTACACTTTGAATTTTTCTTTATTAAATGTAATTATTCAAGCATTGACGTGAAATATTAAGTAAGTAAGTAAGTAAATGCTTTATTATTATATTAATATTAACACACTTAAGCCCCAAAACAACATGACGTTTTAATCCTGACACAATATAAACACAAATTCAACATATTACCTATATAACGGACGTCGGCGCGTATAAAATCACAGACAAAAAGAGCCCTAAATATCGAGACGTATTTACCCTAAATATTTTACGAAACACTCGGAACTCGGCCACAAAGAAAACGCAAATGTGTTTAGTGGAGGCTGGATGTGATAAGTCACGGCGCCAACAAAGGGTCCATTGAGAGGGTACTTTTTGACATATTGCCGTTGTAGCGACACAAGCCTTGCACTCTGAGGTCAAATATTCGAAGTCCGTATCGTGTCTTTTCACTCGCGCTAATAATCGTTAATGAGAGTGAAAGGGACGGTATCACACGCAGTTTTAATTTCAAATTTCGAAGTAGGCCCCAGGATTGCTTTCGCTTGCGATATGGCTAAGCCACGCCAGGTATGCAGCTCGTAGCGTCAGTAATCTCTCGCTCGCAATTATAAACTGATGTGTCTAATACAGTAATAATTTAAATGGAGTCATGCTACAAAACTATTTATTATTTGAAACTGGGCCGAATACCAATTCGCCGAAAATTATAATCGATGTTAACTCCCTTGTTATTGTGCTGGTCCGTATGATCTGAGTAGGCGATCGTCGAAAAAATAATCGGAACCAGAAACCAGTGTGTCTAACCCCCTTATTCATAAACGCTCTATAGGCTTCTGCTAACTTAGCAATCGTTTGTCCTTATCTGTGAGAGGTAAATATCAAAGTGACAGATAAGGACAAACGATTGCTAAGTCAGCAGAAGCCTACAGACCATTTATGAAAAAGGGGGTAAATAGCGAGCGCTCGCGGTAGTACTCAACAACTCTTTCTACCCTCATCCGTTATCGTTTGACGGAAAGGAACGGCGAATGGAATAGTTATTTCGAGTGCGTTAAGCCAGTTCTTAACTTTTGCCAGCCACGAACCCCTACGAAATCAAGCACAGTTTTCAAGGACCTATTAAAAAAGAACTCGAAATGTAGTGATTACGGGAATTATGGTGGTATTTATTTATTGTGTCTAAACTAGCTGTTGCCCGAAACTTCGTCTGCATAGATTTCGATTATCGCTATCCCGCAGAAATAACGCAATTTTCCGGGATAAAAAGTAGCCAATGTGTTATTCCAGACTATAATCTATCTTCATCCAGATCTGTCCAGCCGTTCTGGTGTGAAAGAGTAACAAACATCCATCCAAAGCTTGCCTGGATGTATGGATATACATCCATACTTACAAGCTTTCGCGTTTATAATATTAGTAGGATGGTCTAGAGATGAGACTGCGGACCCCCATACATACGCTCACGGATTTCCAGGGGTCAGCGAACCACAGGCTTAGAAACACTGCGTTCTTTTTTTTTTTTTTATATGAATAGGAAGGCAAACGAGCAAGTGGGTCACCTGATGGTAAGTGATCAGAGGGATTGCAGATGCGTTGCCAACCTAGAGGACTAAGATGCAATGCCTCTTCTTAGGCAATAAGGCGGGCAAAGATGTCAAGGATAGTCAAATCGAGAACCTCCTCAGTTAGTTAAAACGTAATAATGACTTCGTCAGGCTATTTAATAAAAGTAAAAAAAATACTAGTCTAAAAATATCCGTTGGTGCTAAAACAACTTTCCGGTCCTAATTCAGTGTTTCTAAGAGGTAAATAAAATTAAACCCTGACTTAGGCTTAGAACCGCTGCTAAACAAATAATGTGATAAAGTTTAGGGTAACATACGTGTTTGCTAGTCGCCTCGAAGCTTTAGCTCTACTGTGGAAGCAAAAAAATGCTTAGTGTACTGTCACCTTTAAATTATTTGTTTTTAATGAAAACAAAAAAAACTTGCACGTTGTAGGTTACTAGCAAGGTAAAGTTGGTTTGCTGATTAATATAAACCTCTGCAAAATATCGCCTGATTAAACCAATAAAATGATTTAATCTTCAAAACTAGTCAAAAATCTAATTTGAGTTATAGTTTTGGAGAAATATACAGATTCTTAGCACGGTTCCGTGATTTCAATAAATTAGGACACAATTGTCTCGTTCATGGGTTGAATGTGAGTGTGTATGGTCGAATAGTTTACATCCGTAGATTCTTATACGACAAAAAAAGATTAGAATAAAGGTCTGACCACACCGGTGCGTAAAAGATGTTGACGGTGTTTTTACGTAACAAAATGTATGAAAAACGGTGCGAAAACGTGACGCCTACGACACGTCACTGCGTATACGCCGCGGTGTGGTCGCTCCTTTACTCCTTTATTAACTATGAGTATAAATTTCTTAACGTTGGATTGTAATTATGATATATGATTATCAATTGCTAATGTTCCCAAAAAAGGGTGATCTTATATCATCATATCAAATTAGAAACTCGTTTGATTTCCATTTTCATTTAAATTATCAAACGAAGTCGGAATAAAATTGTTTCATTAGACGAATTAATTTTAAGATATACAAATGATTCAGTAAAGTAAAGCCAACCACCCGCGACTCCAGCCTAGCTCCGTAACCGGCCTTTTGATCATTTGCTCCATTAAAATTAATTAACAAAGGCTCAAATGGAAACTGTAATTATGTTTTTCGAGACATCTAGCTTTGGAAATTGTGTTATTTTAGTTAGACGTCTCCGGTGTACTGAAGCGTGAACCCAGGACGAAGCAACGGAAAATTTCGATGCCAATTTATTTTCATCAGACTTGGGACAGTTTCACCACTCTCTGTAAAGTTCCTGACGTCTTAAATGTCAATTATCTATGATGCCCTCTATCTCTTACTATGAGAGAGGCCGTTAAAGAAGAGAAGGATCTTTATTCCAAGTGTTTAGTGTTGTATGGCCGATGACATCTTTGTCGCGTTTAAACTGATTTCTATATTTTCTTTTTCGATAGCGCATTTGGTCTTAGAAGTGATCCCAAATTTACCCAAATTAAGTTATCTAATCATTTTTCAATACAAACTAATCTACTCAAATAAATTAAACCAACCGGTACAGTATTAATACTATAATTATTAGGTATATCACATCTGAAATCGGTCAAAGTCCGTTTTAAGAATTGTTAAAAGGCATTTTCCGGTTTGCCCCAAGCGAGCTCTTGAGTGAAGCTAAAAAACGCCTCTTTAGGTCTACACAGCTCTTGAACTATACTCGGCCTCATATTAAGCCGTATAGATTGGATCGTTTGTAGGGCTTTTAAAGGCCCCTTCAAAAAAGTAAAAGAGATATCACTCACGTAACAATAGGGTGGTCACGAACAGACGCGCGGTGCAATTTAAAAGCTGAAACCTCATCAATTTTCACGAATTGAAGTTTGAACGATGACAGATCTGTTAAAGTTGGCGTGTTAGGGTTCTGTAGGGAATTTCACTGTTAATGTAGTACTTGTTTTTTTTGTTTACTTTTGCGTCATTATAATAGCAACAGCAAATTGACACATTTATAGTCGTCGGGCCTGGTACATACATACATACATATATCACGTCTTTATCCCTTGCGGGGTAGACAGAGCCTAAAGGTAACGAAACCTTAAGGCCACGTTTAGCTAAGGGCGTATAGCTGGAAAAGGAAATCAAAATAGTGATGGGTTGCTAGCCTCATCGCCTTCGCCATCGGGCCTGGTAGGAGAGGGCTAAATACATACATAAAGGGGATCTCATACGTAGTACGACCAATATAAAAAAAATTACCTCAGTAAAAGTGACTATATTTTGTTCATCAAGGGTGGTCAAAGATTGACCACTATTCAAATAGAAGTAGAAAAAATAAATTAAAATAAAACAAAATATCTCGATAATAGTAAAACTTTCACCTAAGTAATTTTTCTACATTTGGTAGATGACCCACTTGCTCGTTTGCCTTCCTTATCGTATAAAAAAACATGCCCACCTGTATTCCCCAAAAGTTTGCCGTACTAGTTATGGGACACCCTGTATTTACAACATCAAATACGGTGAAACAAAATGTGTCTACCCCGTAGGGGATAAATATGTGATTTATGTATATGTACGAGTATGTATGTAAAATTTACAATAGCGGTTATAAATGCTTTGTTTACAATTCATGTAACAGTACTCACTATTGTACTAAGACAAAAGTTTAACGTTATTTAGCAACAAAGTAGAGCAGTCCCTAGCAAAGCTGTAAAATGGCTGCAGCGTCGCATTTTAGTGTCCCTTTTATAGCTAACGTGCACAATATGGAGTAAATAGTACAGTCTGCGGCAGTCTAACGTTAAAAGTAAATTAAATATGTAATCCGAGGCAACGTTACATCAAAAAATAGTTCAGGTACCGGGTAATTTTTAGGGTCCCATACCCATAGAGTAAAAATGGGACCCTACCTATTACTAAGACTTCACTGCAGTGGCGTGGCGTCAAGTATATTAGAAGGCAAGCCGACGGGCATTTAATGGCTGCTCAATAAAAGTGCCCAACTGCCTTAAAGTAGGCAAGCCCGTGGGAATCGAGTTCTATTGAAGCCACGCCACTGCTTCACTGTCCGTCTGTCTGTCACCAGGCTCTATCTCATGAATCGTTATAGTTAGACAGTTAAAACATTCACAGATGATGTATTTTTGCTGCCGCTAATAACAAATACTAAAAACTGAATATTTTTATGTCTATGTAAGTATCCAATATAAAATGTCCTCACACAGCCTACATTTTTCTTAGGAGGCAGGGCTCTGCTAACACTGGATTTTATATTCACTTGCCGAATTAGTACGGAGCCCTCGGTGCACGAGTCAGACTCGCTCTTGGCCGGTTTTTATCTTTACTATCTGTTACTTGCTACTTTTACTACCTTGAAGAGAAGTATCCGTATGTCTCCGTATTTTCGGGTGCACGTTTAAAGATTAAGGCGGTTGCTCTTCCATACAAACCTTCCGTGCAGCTGCATTTCGTCCACAGGCTTAATTTCAATGCGGTTTTTTGAGGATAGTTAGCTATGGATATATTGTCTGCGCAAATTACAAAACAGAGTGCATTTATCATACCTAAATTGCAGTATGATGCAGTAAATTTCGATGCATTTTACAATAGTGTGAGTAGCTAGTGTCAAATAAACAAAGTTGTAAAAACCAATCGGATATTTCGAGCTGTCATGTGACCTCCAATCTGGCTCAGTGGTCGTGACTTAGAGGACTGAATCATTAGTGACCAAGTTCAAACCCCGACGTATGAACGATTCTTTTTTTATTTTCTAAACATTGTTTTTAATAACTTACTTACTGAGTAACGCCATCTCAATGAGATGCAGAAAACTTTAAGGTAAATTCAATATTTTTCTTGTCAAATCAAACCAAAAAAAGTAAGTACTAAGTGGTTTCTGAACAACCACAAGCTTACCCTAATTAGATTTTACTGTTTACGATCAGTGAACGAATATAACTATGGAAGCATTCCTGACGCTCCAAAATGACCCAACGTAAACTAGTTCGCGGCGGGCGGGGCTTGAAAACTAGTGCGGCAACGCGATCAGTGCGCAGGGCGCGCGCCTGTCAGTCGTGTCACACGGGTTTTTTATTAAATAAAATCAACTTATCCATTAAAAAATGCCTTCATGTGTGGTGAGGTGGTGCAGGAATCAACAGGAGTATTGTCCCAAGAGTACTGGAATCACCTTTCACGTGTAAGTAGAATGTTTACTCAAAAAATCCAAAATCGCCTTTTCACTAGAGGGATGTCATTATGCATAATGTAGTACCTAGTACATTTTAATATAGCTATTTTTAAAGGACATAATTTTATATTTATTATTAAGTTGCATACAGATTTGGGTTTTAATTTCGGTTTTTCATCGGATTAACAAGTCGAAGTCGTTTCTCATTTCGCTTAATTTTAATTTTAATTTAGATTTCCACAAGACCCGAGTCGTAGAAATCGATGGAAAAAATCTGTTCAATTGAAGAGACAGGAAAATGACTGGACACCGAGCAAGAATTCAAAAATATGTTCAATTTATTTTAAAGATGAACATTTTTATGTATCGAAGAAGGGACACATAATGCCTTCTAAAAGCGCAGTACCAATTTGTACTGTGCGTATTTATTTGGTTTGAATGATCACGTTTTAGTTAATGTAGTGCTACTTTGTATGATTGTTTAATAGACATGTATTTTCAGATGGTGTTTTCGAGTGAAAAACCAGTATTAATAAAAATTAAAAACAAAGAAAATATTCCGGAAACTTCACAGGAAAGTCCTCAAAAACGTCCAAATTGTCATTATAATAAATTATCTACTGATATTTCTTTTATTATTATTATCTACACCCACCTATATAATACGTTTAGAAACCGTAAACATTCGTTGCGGGTGGTAGAACGACGAGCAGGGTCCGTCCGAATCGCTACCAACATTTTAGGCTACTGTGTTTCGAAGTGGAGAGTAAAACAGCCGGTGGAATTACTGGCACATAGGTATACTAATCTTAGTACTCTAAGCCGGCAGCGCATCTACAATACTTCTGTGTTGCGGATGTCCATGAGCGGCGGTGATTATTTACCATCAGGTAACCCACTTGCTCGCTTTCCTTCCTTGTAATACAAAAATAAATAAATATGTAAACTACTATTAATACACTTATCGAACTAGGTAGTCAAGCGCGCTGACGAAGTACCTAGGCGAAAGCGAGTGAAAATTTGGCTTACTGATTTCATACGTTTGTGCATTGGGCTGCTTTGAATCTGACTGGTCCCCTTCTGCATAACATCGTCCGTGCTTCGAAGGCACACTGACAATCTGCTGACATTGCATCGAAGCCGCGAACCAATTAGCGTAAATCTGTCACGCCGAGACCCAATCGCGACATGTGACCCGACGCTTCTCAAATCGTTGAGCTTTTACGTACTTATTTTCAAAAAGTCGCAACTAGCGAAGCACATTCTAATACCGACCTAGATTCATTAGCAATAACCTATTTTCTTAAATGCATTGATAATTTTTATTTACTTTGCTTGTGTGTGTGTACCTCAAACCTATCTGTATGAGTTTTTGGGCTAATAATGAACGGTAGGTTGTATGAAGAGACTGCTTCCATAGTTATATTCGTTCACCGTTTACGATAAATGGTCTTTACCATCAATTAGTTGAAAATAAAATATGTACTTGTGGTGGTAAATTTATTCTAGCCAGGATCTTTTTTAAGCAATAACATAGTTTCATCCGTACCTACGTTTAATCCATCGTCAGGTCCTTCTTATTTTTTTTTGTATAGCCTTGTAGCAGTGAGGCATCGCCAATTTGAATGGTTTAGCGGGTGGCATTGCCAGTCCTAAACTTGGCAAAGCTTTCATGCCTAGTAAGTTCTCTAGTATTAGGATCACACGTGCTTATTAATTTGGCATAGATGGTGGCGCCACGCAGTCATATTGCCACCTTAAAAACATGTTTTGCCTTATAGATGAAAAAAAAGTACTCGACCACAGAAAATTAAAAATAAAAAAGGCTTCCAGTTAATTTTGCACTAATGCTTCTCACGAGAATCGAACCCTAACCCTCTGCATCAAATCACGGCCATATACCACGGCAATGATTCGTGAAATCAACAAATGCTAATACAAAATAGGCCGAGTAAAAAGGTTTTCTCAATTGCAGAACAATTTAAAAAAACATGCGAGTCAAAAACCTGGCTGGCTAGACAGGTAATTAAAAAAACAATGATATGAATTGTCATAAACTAATGGTTGACAGAACATGGTGTCTTAAAATAAAAACAATCTATTTATTTTATTCGGAATTAATTGAAGTCCAAGGAATAAAAGACGTTACAAGCTACGATATTGGACGCAGCGTAGACATTTATTTTGTACGTACACGTACAGGTATGTACTTATCAATTTATCATAATAAATTTTTGTAAGATGTATTTCAACGTTTGTGTGATTGGTACCAATTATTTTTGTAAACGCAATTGAAGTGCTCAGTCCCGGTGTCTGCATGTAATCAAATCTTGCAAGTGAATTTTGACCAATTTCTAATTGATCAGATTGACGTGGAATCTGGCATAAGTCTGATGACAATACAGTAATCTTATAGTGAAATTCTGATGACACAGCCAGGGTCGCTTCCGCAGTTGGAAACTCATCAACAGAAAGAGTAACAACTAACCATACATTACGCTTACATCTAATTATAACTTTTAGAACTTAGAAGAATCTTTAGTGCTCGAATCGAACTTGCTATTGAACAGCTTTTTTAGGGTTCCGTACCCAAAGGGTGAAAACGGGACTTTATTACTAATATTCCACTGTCCGTCTGTATGTCTATATGTTTGTCTGTCCGTCTGTCTGTCACCAGGCGGTATCTCGTGAACCGTGATAAATGAAATTTTCACAGATGATGTATTTCTGTGGCCGCTATAACAACAGATACTAAAACAGAATATTTTTGTCAATCTGTCTATGTAAGTAACCAATGGAGGAGCTTATGTATTACTAAGTTCACGCGGTATCGTGGTTTATATTATGGCCACATTGTTCAAATCCGTCCGTCTATGTCTGTCTATATCCGTCTGTTCTAACTTTATAGCTTTTTTACCCATATTACGTAGCTATATTTTGCATTTAAGAGCCACTGTCCGTCTGTCTGTCTGTCACCAAGCTGTATCTTATGAACCGTGATATGGCTATCAGCTATCATGGTTGTCTGGCGACAGTTCACAAATGTCGTTTCTCTGTTGCCGCTCTAACATCAAAAACTAAAAACAGAATATTTTGGTCTGTCTAAGTATGTAAGTAACCGATATAAAATGACCTCACACAGCCTACAATTTGCTTAGTTGGCAGGGCTCTGCTAACACTGGATTTTATATTTACTTGCCGAATTTGGACGAAACCCTCGGTACGAGAGTCCGACTCGCAATTAGCCAGGTTTTGGTGTTCGGAACACAAAGGAGTTCACGCTGTATCGTGGTTTATTTTATGGCCACATTGTTCAAATCCGTCCGTCTATGTCTGTCTATCTGTCCGTCTGTCTAACTATAGCTTTTTTACCCATATTAGGTAGCTATGCCTAAATTCTACTCCCTTTCATGCTGGTCTGGAAGTAAAGAAAAAACATAGAATGTACCAGTTGCTTCTCTTTCCCGCGTTGATGGTACCTAAATGCAAAAAAATTGAGAATCGTGTTATAGGTGATACGGCAATCCATCACTATTTTGATTCCGCTTTCCACTTATACGCCCAGAATCATGCTTGTTCTTGGTGGCCACAAGGTCTTGTTACCTTAGGCTCTGTCTACCCCGTAAGGGATATAGACCTGATTTGTGTATATATATGTATATTTTACAGAGTATCCGAGCGGCGTCCGAATACCGAATTTGCCGTCATAATGATATATTTAAAAACTATACCTACGTATGTATATAGAAAAGTATAAGAGAGGCTAGTTTTTTACAGAATGTTTTTGGTGGGATTTTTATTTAGCGAGTGAGATAACGTTCAATAGGTCAATGTTAATCATAATAACGAATATAAATGCGCAAAACAAGTATTTTTGTATCCAGAAAACGTTCGACTTGAGTTTAATTCTTAGTGAAACATCATGTCATAGTATGCAAGCCTAAAAAAATATCTATTTATCCTTTTGTTGTACTGACTGTACGTTAATTTTTCAGATTCACATTGGATTCGGAAGGTAATTTTTGTGCATTAACAGGAAATAAGTGAATCATACATCCACTGGACGCGAGATTTTACTTGCTATTATTGTGCAAGAAGAGCAAGAACTTTATCTACTGCTGGTGTGATGACAAAAAAAATTGGTTGGGTCTATAAACACAGATTTTTATTGATGTAATTTTTAATAACGTTACGAGGTAAAAACCTCGTTATGCATGCTTTAGGTACTGAGTATGTATGTATACATATATGTATATGTCACAGGAGACCCAAAAACTGTCATAGAAAAACCTAAGAAAGTCTTAATTACAGTATTGGGAAGTAAAATTCTCGATTTAATCTCTCGATATGGTCTGTTTTTGTTTCATCCAAACTATCAATATATGTTCTTACATGCTGGTCTGGGAGTAAAGAAAGCTTAGAATGTACCGGTTGCTTCTCTTCCCGCGCAGATGGTAAAAGCCCATCGAGGGAATGGGCGAAAATCTTAGGAATCATGTTATAGGTGATGTGGCTAGCAACCCATCACTATTTTGAGAGGAATCTCTCTTCCATCTATACGCCTAAAATCACGCTAGATGTGGTCTTTAGGTCTTGTTACCTTAGGCTCTGTCTACCCCGTAAAGGATAAAGACGTGATTTATGTTTGTTTGTATGTATGTGTCCATAGTGCGGTGTTGCAAAATTTTGTAACCCTTATTACCACTCTAATTGGTTAATTACTTTCTGTTACTAGGGAAATTATCAAGACCGTGAATTTCCAGATGTCCAACAGCGGAGATTTGTCAACCCTGTTCTGAAGACTTGAAGACTTTGTCCGTCTTTTATGTTCCCATTACCTATGATCGGTAGAAAGAAGGAAAAGGAAACTGTATGATACAGGTTGATCACCGTCCAAGTTTTAGGTTGACCTAGGTATCATTGCAACCGTATAGGTACCGTAAGTCGCGGGTTCATGGTGGATGCAAGCCACTTCCAACCAAGGCAACTGGAGTTCTATGGGCGGTATCTGAAGGCCTATATTCAACAGTGGACGTCCCACACCTGATATGATGAGGATGATAATGATGACAGGTATCATTTAATCCCACAACAAACTTAAAAATAATGCTTGTATTCGTCGTGTTGTTGCTTTCGACGGTGATAAAAAAAGTCAGCCTATATAATTAAGATGGAAGAAGTAGGAAAATAAGTTATGATTGTTCTTGTATGCATGTAAAAAAAATATTTTGTGAACAATAAATAAATAATAAGTGGCAAATTTCCATTACATGCAATTCAGTTATGTAATATTTTATGAATTGAATATGTTGCGTGATCTACAAACTACAATTTCGTGACATCCTTTGATAAGTTAATAAATGTTTTGAGTTTCGTATCGAGATACTCGTGTATTTGGAAAGGCTTGTGTCTTTCGTCTTATTTCCTTAGGTGATAACTACAACACACAAGGAATAAAGACGTGTTTTATGTGTGTATGTACAGTCAGCGATATATAGTACCTAAGTAGAAGTCAAGACCTTCATTTACTTGGAAACACCCAAAATGGTCATTAGCAGTGACTCAACCAAAGCGGTCAAATTGTTCGGGCCATCCATCGTGCACAAATATACCGGAGCACGCACATCGCCAAATACTTAGTAACATTCAAGCCAACATTAGTACCGTAACTTCCAAACCGCCACTGGTAGCGTAGTAGCCAAAGTGTCCAAAAGTATGGAACACACTAGGAAACTGAGCTTTATTTTAAATGGTATAAGATTTAATCTCATGTCGAGTGAAAAATAAATAAAAATCCGTCATAAGATTCAATATGGCCTGACGTGTTTTTGATTCTAGCATCTCTTGTTGACGTTGACAATCACCGAGAAGAGTACCAACTTGTCAGTGATCGTCTCATCTCTTTCATTTGGAGCCTGACGCCTGGTATAGAAAACATCTAATCATTACAATATATGTTCTTGACTTTGAAGTGAATAGTTATGTCAATGTTTCCTTTTAAATTTCCTGATAATAATGGCCTGAAGTTTGCCAATATGATTGATTACATACATCATAGAAGAGTTTTCATTAAAAAAAGTATTAAGTTTTATTTAAAAAATATCGAGGTATTTTTTTAAACTATCAGTGCTTTGATAAATCAAGCCTTATGTGCGCATACCACGTGTTGCATGGCGTAATATTGGCCTAGCTATTGTGGGATCTTATCTAACGCCTATAATAAACTAGACGGTCGACTGTTGTGCTTTATTGTACAAATATAAAGAAACAGATACAATTCACAAAAAAATAAAAATAACATTAACCCACAGTCTACCCGTAGCCCACCTAATTTTTCCACCCAGAAAACCACTGAGGTTCCAATACCCAGAAAAAGGAGCTCCGCCCAGGAGCGGAGCTCTGTCAAAAACCAGGTGGACAAACTGCAGGTGGATCACGGTTACAGACCGAAAAAAATATCTAGAGAGTTTCGTAGTTTAGCACGCCTCTGTACCCTGTTTCACTGGTCGACACGCGTATAGTACAGGCGTCATTGCTGCACGACGCTAGCTAAATTCTATCTCATTTTTATGCACACGATTTGTGCCTAAATGTATGACGCTTTTCTTGTGGGCCTACTCTATATTATGGACAACCAGTTGTGCCATTAGGAATAAAATTTCACTCCACCGTAAGGTTGACGGCGGGGTTCCTATTTCTATTCAGTTTGCCTTTCGGGCATTTGAAGATGCCTAATGAACCTAACCTAATTTTACTATCTCTAATGTGAATGTTTATTTTTATAAGCCCGAAATTCCTATTGGCACAACCAGTTATGCATATAGTTGGTCCATGAGGAATGAGCTGATATAATTCGCGTCGAGCTGTAGTTTTGATTTCTCGCGTGTGGACTAGACACCGTGAAAATCTGCTTTATCCCACTGTTGGTAACGCTACTCAAAACCATCGATGGATGAAGTTCGACTTTTGCGGAAGTAAGTATCAGTAAGTAAAAGTGAGTTCAGATGGATTCGATTTGTTTTGGAGTTGTCATTATTTATTTGTCGTACCTACCTATTGCAAAGTCATCATAATATTTTATCTAATATTATTTTTCCTTTCATGCGCTATACCATGAATTAGTAATATGAATTATGATGACATAACATAAAAAGGCAGGTCGCAACTCTGGAACAAATATCTAACCGAAAACCACCTGTCTAGTTCACCTGGGTGGACCATGGGCACTTTTTGGACCATGGCCCATAGTCATTTGCCCGTGGTTCACCTAGGTGTTCTGAGGTGGAACATCGGCAAGAAAATGTGCTCGTGGTCCAACCAGGTGAACTAGGCAAGTGGCCCACGTCCGATGACTACCAAAATCCCTAGCCAAGAAGCATATTCAGACGTAGTCCCTACGCGCTATGCGTTATTATTTAATTTCCTTTGTGATCCTATACCTATACTCCAATGCATTTTGGTGAAAGGAAAGGATCCGAATGGCTAGCACGAGTGACTTCGTCTCATTGCTGTAAGCAGGCTGATTCCCAAGTTACCTGTTTACGAAAGCCTATGACGCGAAACGACAATACCTATAGTACGGCGCTAGTAGTTTAGATGCCTCAGACGAAACGTTTGTAATGCAATGCATAGGAGTATTAATAAACTGTCAGACGATGGTGATGATGATGTCTCTACGTGTGAGCGAATATCAGATATGAATCGCGGGTTCCTACATACTAAAATACTCAAAGACATTTCAAGATACTAGCAATGACGGCATATGAATTCGCCGCTAGAGGCGCTAAAGCAACGTAAAATTAGTACTACCTACAAGTTGCATATTCCGGCTTTACATTACATTGTTTCCGAATATTTTCGCAGACATACGACAGGTTTATTAAAATGTTAAAAGAAAAGCTATGAAAAGTAGGAGCCAGACTAAGAAGGCAAATAAAATGGCAGCTAATTTAGAGGATAAACGGGACTGTGCAACACTATGGGTAATAAATGATGATGATGATAAATTAAAAGAAATCCTACAGTGGCGCCAACTAGTGAGTACAAATACGATAGCCCTCTTAAAATTACTCCCTAATATTCAAAAAGGGTTGAAGGTGGCATTGATTCACATATTTGCATCTGCTAGACTCATATATAATATTATTATGTGTTTGTAACTAGCCGAGCTCGCAAAAAAATATTCCGCGTTAAAGTCAGTTTTTGTCACAGATGGCGCTGCATACGAAAAATTTAAGATTTTTTTTGTGCATTTTTCATATTTATAATTAGATATTTGGAAGAGGAGAATTCTATTCGAGGAAGAGAGAAAGCTAACAAATCAAAAATCATAAAAATCCGTGCAGCCATTCCAAAGTTATAAATGGTTTAAATAACACGACTTAGTTTTGTACGTATAGATTTGTAAAATTTCTGGTAAAAGTAAAGTTGATATAAAAACGTAAATATAACGTGAAAAATTACGCTTACAGCTTAGCAAGGTGTTGCAATATTTTTCCACTAGTTGGCGCCTCCTATTTTCATGTGTGTGTAAGACCTAGTATCTGTATAGGGCCGTTAATGACACCAGCGTTTGTGCAGCTATTCTCCGAATTGGTGCATTATTATCCTCTGAGTGTAGTCTCAAAAAATCGGCCGTATTAAACTGTGTGCGCAAATCAATTAATAATTTATAAGTGTTATAATAGAATCTTCTAAAAACTACAAAAAACACACATCATTGATTACAGCGCCATCTAACGGGACTTCTTCAATGAGCTAACGCGAGCATCCGCCTTAAGCTGGAATTCTTTAAACACTGAAAACTTTGACTGGACGCTATGGTACAGTCTAGTGCAGGGGTGGCGAACCTTTTTCGGCGGACGTGCCATTTTTTCACAAATAATGTAATATTTGGCTCTGACCTATCATCAGACCTTGTTGTCTTAAGAGTGTGTTGTTATATTACCATCATATGACCATATTGCCATTATTGGCGTGCCCGAATTATTTTGAAGCGTGCCAACACTGGCACGCGTGCCATTGGTTCGCCATCCCTGGTCTAGTGTAATGATATGTATCTAGTCAAAGTTTCAGGAATAAGTACCATACGCTCTTACACCGGCGTAATAAGGTCGAGGGATATATTTTTGAGAATTACGTACCGATACTTATTTTTGCACTTCACCGTACTCGCAAGATACTCACAAAGTGCTATCGATAACTACCCATTTATTAGTTCTTATCGGCCTACGTCTAAAATACGCAAGAAAAGACCTTTGTTGCGTACGTCAACTAATATTTCGTCATATACAGTGAAATAAACTGAGTCGCGTACTTCTATGGAACGTTTTCACTGCAAATGTCTTACCACACACCTGTCAAGAAATTATTGCTAAACTAGCTGTTGTTCGCGACTTCGTCTGCAAATAATTCATTTATCACTATCTCGCGGGAACTACGCAATTTTACGGGATAAACGTGTTATTCCAGACTATAATCTTTGGATGTTCAAAAATTTTTTTTTTTTTTATGTTAGAGAGGCCAGACAAACGAACTAGTGGGATTCATCCGGATCTATTCAACCGTAGTAACAAACATACATTTTACGACAAACTTTAAGAAAGGAATTGAAATCAAATCGAGTCTATTCCGACGTAAATAGACTTAAAACGGCCAAGTGCGAGTCCGCCCACGTTTTTAATAGAAATGGTACCTAGTCTAAATGAAGTGAAAGGAAATAGTTACCACAAAAATCGATGAGCCGATAAAACAAAGATCGTATTTTCTTCCATGCTGGTCTGGGAGTAAAGAAAAAACATAGAATAGTACAGGTAAGCAGTGAAGACTGTAGACTTTATACATCTCTACTATAGGTTAAGGCTCGGGGACCTTATACATCCTTTTTTTATATGTATTTAATTTAAGTATTCTTAATGTATTTTATTTAGAAAAAATGACTATCTGCCAAATTTCAGGCACATTCTTCTTGGCAATGATGGTATTTCGAAATGCGCTGGCAGTTTAAAAAAAAGACATGTAAAAAAGACCTTGGCGCCCAATTTGCAAAAAAAAATTTTTGAATTTTTGTTTTTTTTTTAAATCGATTGTTAAAGTGCAGAATGAAATGTTAGTTTTCAACTAACAATTATCTGATATTTATTTCACTTGTGCTGTGAGAACTCCAATTGAGACGTACCTTATAAGGTTTGATTAAGTAACGAATTACAATTCTAACCTCAAAAAGAACTAAGTCGCTCGCTAGGTCAATTACACTTTGGATTTTGTCAACTAGACGCGGTGTCAGCTCGTTCTTAGTAGGGCGTTAAATGTGCTCAGGTTCTATCGGAGAGGGCTTGAGAACTGATGACGAAGGCTAACCATTGAAGCCTCATTTAAATATGGGGGAACGCTTAACCCTGTGAAAGTAAGGTCGTTGAACCTTTTGTCGCGACTTTCTTTTAAGTTTTTCTTTTAAGTGTAAGAAATTGTTAAGATGAGGTTAATAAAGTCTTGCGCATCAAAGGGGATTTTTGAGACGACACGAGTGATCAATTTCTTGTGTAATTTGTGGTAAATAGATAATAATGGTGGTATTACGGTTTATAATATACAGCCTTGCGATAGACGGATAGACAGACGGCGGAGCCCTTGTAATAGGATCCAGTTGGCCCCTTTGAGTTGGAACCCCTAACAATTTAAACTTGTATAAAATTTAATATATTTTTTTATTTTGTCTATATCTCCTACTAGATCCTGCCCGCGACTTGGTCTGCGTAGAGTTATACAACCTTCCTCTTGAAATATCTATTAAAATAAAACGCATCAAAATCCGTTGCATACACAGGGTCTGATAGTAGATACTATGTAGTGATGTTAGATCTAATGTTTACGCATTATCTTGCTATGAAATGCACTGAAATTGTTTAATTCATTATTTTCTTCTAGCAATACGTAAAACTTACAAACTTTTTCATTATCCTTTCATGTCAACCGGTCACGTTAACTCCGTAACTAAACAAGAACATAATAATATCAGTAAAATTCTATGTAGCGTTACACTATTAATCTTTATGGTAGTGACCCAGGATCGTGTTACGGCCACACTATGGAGCAAACAAACAAAAAGGAAAATAAAATTGTTCTCTAACTACTGTGTTCAGAAACGTTATTTTACTAAAACGGAACCAAATCCATTCCAGTTTTAAAATGAAGATAAATTTTCAGTAATAAAAGGTACCTATCGAATGATCTGTAACATGACCGACCTCCATGGCGCTACAGGCCGCTTAGAAAAATAACTAAATTCAAAATTTCGAATACTCGATTCACTTTTGTTTTTTCCGATCCCTCGCTCTACTGAGTAGCATGGTGCAAACCGAATTTAAATTTGCTTTTGTATTTGTATTTTGTTTTGTTACCTTGAAATATTCTGTATACCTTTTTCTGTTCGGGTTGTTATATGTGGTGTTTAATAAAGAGTTATTGTATTGTATTGTAAACAAAATGTGCTTAATTATAAGACGAAAACCAACGTAAAACTAGTAAATGTTTAACTTGTTTGTACAATATTTGACACAAGTACTAGTAGTTTGATCCATGGCCTCTCAAGCAGAGAGTAGTGGGTTCAAATCCCGGGCTCGGACCTCTGAGTTTTTGGGAATGTTGGTGCGAAATCACATTTGAAATTTACCATAAGCTTTTCAGTGAAGGAAAAACATCGTGAGGGCTGCACACATCTGCGAAACAATTCAATGGTGTGTGTGAACTTCCCAAGCCGCACTGGACCTAACTATAGCCCAAGCCCTCTCATCCTGAGAGGAGGCCTGTGCCCAGTAGTGGGATGTGTACAGATGGGCTGGAGATGATGATGGTGATGACGTTTTGAGTACCAGGTTTTCCCCCGGCGACGTTTGCGTGGGTCTGGTAATTGAAATGACGAAATTTTACTAAATTTTCATGAGATTTTACAAATTTCCCATGGGAATTCCCAATAATTCAGGCAGCTCCGGGATAAAACTACCTCCCATATAAGTGTATTGTTGTGCTTCATCAAACCGTCTCGATCGATTATCTTTAAAGCAGAAGTTATAAACTAGATTTTCCTCGTTACAACAAAAGGAAACTCGGTACGGCAAACTTTCCTTCGCGCTTTAACGACTTCCGTTAAACTTCGAGAGCATCTTTTTTTTAAGAATCTAAGAAAAAGAAAACAAATTTCCTGGCAACCACTGTAAATAGGAATTTGTAGTGGAAATAATAAACAGACTGAGCCTGGTCATGATAATTTTCGTGTTCACTGTTATTTGTAACCAACTTCGAATTGTTTTATTTTATTTCTTTCACTCATTTTATAAATTCTCTTTTCATTTTTTTCTTCCACGCTGGTCTGGGAGTAAAGAAAAAACATAGAATTTACCAGTTGCTTCTCTTCCCGCGCAGATGGTAAAAGCCCATCGAGGGAATGAGCGAAAGTCTTAGGAATCATGTTATAGGCGATGCGGCTAGCAACCCATCACTTTTTTGATTTCCCTTTCCACCTGTACGCCCTTAATCATGCTAAACGCGGCCTTAAGGTTTCGTTACCTTATGCTCTGTCTACCCCGTAAGGGTTAAAGACGTGATTTGTGTATATGTATGTATGTATTTTTTAAATGTCTGTCTGATCTGAGTCATTGTTACTCTTATTTTCACAAATTAAGATTTTTCGGTTTTTCTACTATACGGTTAATACAGTACCGAAATTCCTTTTAACGTAAAAAAAGAACTAAAAATATTATTTAAGCCGGCTTAAAATCGAACCTTCCTTTTTCAAATTCGAACAAACCGTTGCAAAGCGGTGCTAAGTGGTGATAAGTGTTTATTGGATATATTAACCCCCTTATTCATAAACGCTCTATAGGCTTCTGCTAACTTAGCAATCGTGTGTCCTTATCTGTGAATGGTAAATGTCAAAGTGACAGACAAGGACAAACGATTGCTAAGTTAGCAGAGGCCTACAGAGCGTTTATGAATAAGGGGGTAATTATTTATAACCCAGTTAATAAACTGAACATCGTCACGTTGGTAGACGCGTGCGGTGGCCGGCACGTGTCGAATAGTGACATAGTTACGGACCCTCGGGAACGGTTATTGAATTTCTCGTAAGTCAGTAATGCAGTTTCATGATACGGTCGGTATTACAGCTATGCTTACCTACGAGCATAATAATATATGTCGGTGTATGCATGGTCTACGCTTACGGGGTGATTCAGTAATCGGCTATCGTTAATTAAAAACCAGAGGTCGCCTTAAGACCTGCCTTAAGATTTGGTATTAACGCATGAGCTACAAAAATAAATATTAATATTTCCAATAGTCTAATTACGAGCTAACTATAATGTCTATTACATAATTATTCCAGTCACAGCGGTCAAAAATTGCTTCTAATTCGCAGTTTGTTCGCATGAAATACTAATTATCAAAATGAAATCAAAATAGATGTCAATATGCTCCATAAATACATCTCCGAAGCTTCAAAATGACGTCACATAGCCAATACAAAGACTAACATCAACATTTACTCAAGCAAGATGGTATCACACGCAATCTGTATCAATTGCCTACGTCAGACTTACGCCTGCGATCTAAAACAATAAATGCGTACCAAACGACCCGACCGTAACGTCTTATAAGCTACCATAGTACAAGTATCTTACGCCCTTTCGTGTCTAAGCTCTCACGACTTAGCATGGCGTAGATAAACCTTCATTCGCTGAGATTTAGGCAAAGCGGATGGAAATTAATGGAAGCGCTTTCGCTCGCTTCCTTACGATGTCTCGCGTAAAGGTAACTTTGATTTGTTACAACACAACACGCAATAAAGGTTAATCCTTACGCACGGTACATTACACCAGCAAAACAACTCTTAATGATCGAGTGCGAAGGTTAACATTGTAACTTGGCTTTGAGTAAATTAAGCATGAAAATTTGAAGTATTTCTTTGGAATTCTCATTTTGATTGCCAATAGAACTGTCAGTAGCATTCTTCAAAATTTGTTTCAATTCACGCAAAGTATATCGCCTCTCTCAATAAATTGTTTTTTTTTCTTTTCAGCCAGCACATACAAAGTTTTGCGGGACAAATCGGACTCTTTTAATTTATAAATCGAACACGTTTTCCTCACATTTCTATTTGGCAATAAAACTCGGTACCTACGCATTATTTGTGGCCAGGAATATTATAAGAATAAATCACAAGGCACTATTCAGCGGCCGATAACGCGTCACTGGGCACTTAAAGGATCCGCCGTCCGGTCAAGCCGAAAATAGCTTAAAATTCCTGACGTCTACAGCCGATTGCTGAAGCGTTCGAACGAAGTTAAAACGAAAAGTACGCCGTAGGTGTCTGCTGATTTTAATTGGTTTGGATCCACGCAGATGGATTTCCGACGCCCTAAAACGGTTTTCAGTGTTAGATTAAAAGTGCTGCAATGGAACGAACTAGAATGGTACGAGTTTTCACTGCTACAACTAAAACATTCACACATTCACGAGAAAAATTATACACAAGTAGGTATTTAACTAGAAAAAAGCCGTGATAGACTAATAGCCTAGTATAATAGTTTGACCCATGGTCTCTTAAGCAGAGAGTCTTGGTTCAAATAAGGGCTCGCAACTCTATGTTTTTTCAAATTTATGTGCTAAATAAATTATTATTATTAGAAAAACCTAATAAGCCAACGGACCAAAAAACAGCATGTGAAGAATTTTTTTAAACCCTTTCGCAAATTACTGGTCATATTGCAATTTTAGGACTCATTTTACAAAGCATTTACTTTTTTCAAACACGAAACGCGACGCAAAAACAAATGAGCAGCGATTTGGCCTTTGTCGTGTTACATGTCATGATGCTCATAGCCACCGATTAACAATGCAATGAGACTGGCCACTGGATTCGGGATTGCCCAGTATTAGAGCACACATTAAAATAATATGTACCTATAGACATGGGTTGACGGGAAAGATGTCAATGTTTTTTATGTATTTGGGCAATTCGGGTATTTACGTACTTTTTTTTCCGTTGCCTAGTACCCATAGTACAAGCTTTGTTTAGTTTGGGGCTGGGTCAATTGGTGTAATTTGTCCCAAGATATTTTTTTTTTTTTTTTTACTAAAAATAACACGTTAGTATAGATAAGTGTTAAAGCGCCATTATTATAATTGTGGATCAGAATGTGGTACGGTGGCAAGATTCAAATGGGTCGACCATGATATGAGTGAGTTTCAGATGATGTTATAAAAAATGGTGAACAACAAGTTGTTTATTTAAATTGTAATAAACACCACTCTAATATTCGGTTGCATATGTCTGTTCCTCGCCCGGTTCGCGTGCTATTGACAGATGCTTAAGTGACAAGGGATCTTTAGAAGAGCCCGACAAAAAGAACTGCTGACCAAGTGAGGCAGCGGCCATTTCCTGAGAAATTGATCTACGGAAACCAAGTATTAGTGCCAGACGATCTGCGGTATTTGTCTTCACGTCTATTCATTCGAATGCCCAATAATTGGGAAAAATAGAGCTTGAGCTCTGCATCACTAAACATTCTAACGAAACAAAAATGCTTTGGGACAATTGACACCAATTGTAATAGCTCCTAACTGAGCCAAGCATACTGTGGGTACTAGGCAACGGATAAACATACTTATAGACATAATTTGGTGCCTACATATTAACCATCCAAGACTCGAGAACAAACATTTGTATTTTTCATTCTTATATCTGCCCCAACCGGGATTATACCGGGACCTCTAGCTTTATTGTTAGGGTAACTTGCCACTGGAGTATCCGGTCGCTAAAATTACATATTAGTTTTTTTTTTAAAGATCTTAACTGCTTAGCTAGGCACAAGTTTTGTCTACACTTCCACAACACAACTGAAGTGTAGGCTTTGCCTAAGCATTTCTTCGTATATTATAATGCGTCTAAGTCTTAAAAAAAGACATCGTGTTGTTAGTTTTAATCACATTCCACTGGATAGATATAACTCTATTACAGATTCTACTTTTAGTCTTCCATCTCCTCCTAAAGACAAGAACAGTCATAATAATGGCCGGATCTTCATGTTTATTCCCACAATAGACTTTAAATACGAGTCCATACGATAGATCGTCTGACCTCGAAGGTGAAAAGAACGCGGTTAGAAAACGTTTCCCCCGCATATAAAGGAAGGCCAAGCCCGAGAATGTATTGCCAGGAAATGGGAAAACTCGGGCAAAAGTATTTACGAGGCAAGGAATTAAAGGTTGGGAATATGAGAGGTACCCGCCGGTCATTATCAAGGAGGCGATAAATCGTGATCGTGACATTCAACTGACAGAATGTGAAGTACTTGATCGATTGGACTATTAAATTATTCCTAACAAGTTTTTGGTAAAAGGAATTTTGAAGTCCATTTTATACAACCTTGACTAAATTCCGAGCTAAAGTTCGCTGAAAAATACGCAGGCTTTCCCAAGTGCCTTTTTTACGACTTTTTCATGCCAGCAAGGAGAGCTACGTCTAATCTCAAATTTAAGAGCTTCACAAACTATACACGTTTTTGATTGAATTAAAGAATGCCTCGATAAATTTAGAAATAAACTCACGAAATCCTCATGCGAATGTTAATGTAATTCGTATTTTAGCTTCGTGTTTATAATTTTCTTGGTGAATTTGTGTTGGCAGTTACAGCAATTGCATTACAAGAAGCCTCGAGAGGCAGGTCGGGCGTCGTTTATTTGCTGAACGAAGTTTGCCGCGGCTCGCCGCCATCTAGGTTTACCGACTTGTGATTGTTACAAACTTGATTCACACACGCTAAAACAAAATCCTCGATTCAACGCTTTGTTTGTGTTTGATGTAGGTATAACGGTGTTCATTGTTCCAACTTCGCGCTAGGATTTCCTGCGGAACAACAAAAGGAGAAGTCTAATTAAAATTGTAATTCGTTATATAAATGTAAACGTCACTGTCCTCTAAGGCAGAGACTCTGAAAAGCGCCTTTGTCGAGTCTCGAAACGCAATAAACAATGAGGAAACGAGCCTAGTTGCCGAGTGTTTCTATTATTGGACGCTGATAACATTGTTTATTTGCGAACGCAGTGCAGCAAATTTTGTTTTGTGACCGAAACGGACCGTTACGAATTTCCAAATCGCCTACATTACAGTCCAAATTTCGAGTGGCATTGTGTAATTGTTAATCTGTGCCGCGTTCTGTTTTCGTAGATTCATCTAAAAGCGGAGCCTCCGTCGGAATACAGATTCAATGGTTCGCGAGAGTCACAAAGGAGTTTTGTTCAGGTTCATTAATTAACTTCAAGATTTGACGTGTTCTTGTTTGATTCGGGTTTCGAGAGCGTAACAAACAACGTCAGGTACAAAGTGGTTTAACGATCAAACCACTAAGTGTCTGCTGGAGCGCTTCCCCACAATCCATCGACTTTGTTGTTTATAACGACATTAGAGGATTATGTGTTTCTCTCTACTTTGTACTGTTATGGTGTGGTGATGTCCTGAAGTGATTAAAATGGATTGTTGTATTAAAAATTTGACCTATCGTTTGTAATAACAAACACAACAGTATCGCAAAAGTATCAAGAGTCCTATAAATTACTATACTCGGGAGGAAAAAAACTGAGTCACTTCTTGTAGGAAGTTGTACCTACTAAAAGTGACCGGTTGTTTTGCCCCCAAGTATACGTGTATTCTTCTAAGTACCCATGTTCCGTATTACTAATTATTCCACAGTCAATCATAAAGTCAGTATGTTAAATAAAGCGTTCGTCATGTTAGGCATAGGGAAGTTTATATTTAAAAAATCTCTGCAATGAACCCCAATTTATGATAAATGTATACCTATCCACTAATAATCCCAAATTAAAAATGTGTTGCAAAACAACTTCCAGAGTCTAGCATTTACAATTAGTATTGCCCTGCCGCATATTATGTAAACAGTGATGCTAGTAGGCAACGATCCTAAATACTCGTGGTCCTTGGCATTGGGGAAAATTTATTAGAACAGTTTTAATTTCACTTGAATTTATGACTAACCTCACATCTTACTCCCATTTGCATAGCTGATTAAAGTTTTTAAATTATACTCCGTATTCATTGCAGTATGCCCTCCAAAAGAACTTAAAAGCGCCAAGTGGCGTTCAAAAACAGAGCACAAGAAGGCTTTACCCGACCGAAAATTTAGAGGCACTCCAACTGAAGTTAAGTAACAAATGATCACTGAGTTTGACAACAGGGCTCTTCCAAAGTCTCCAAGACACAATGGCTAAAGCTTGGTTGACACCTTCATTACGCCGCTGACGTCTCGCAAATACTCGACGAATTGTGGCAGTGTTGTGAGGACTCCAGCTCAATGGTTGCGGAATTATTGGATTTAGAGTGAATGACTTTCGAGGTAGGGTCGGCGGTTGTTTCAGTGAAAAAGTAATCTGTAAAGCTCTGTAAAACGCGGTTGGAGAAGTGAGTAGTGGATATGACTTTTCAATAGTCTGGTATACTATTTATCATGTAGATTATACGAGGTACTCGGCACGTAACCGCTACATTGTGTGGAATTTTAGACCTGTTCAATATTCATTCAGTCTTTTGACAAAAAGTAAGTAATTTTCCAAAAAAAATGCATGTTCTATTTTAACCGTAATAGTAATTGCAAATGTTTGTAAAATTTAAAAGCATACCTATTATAAAATTCAAACGCTTATTTCGGCGTACTTCAAACAAATCCAAGAAATACCCCAAAAGAGTCAAACGTACCGCACCCGTTTTCTAAAAAAAGGAATAGAATGGATTGTATAAATAAGAATTGCTAATGGAAATTGTGACGGTGAAACAAAAAGACAAAAACGTCACAACCCTCCGAATAGAGATCGATCGAATAAAGAAAAGCAATTTAAGAATAGAATAAATGTGAAGATAGAAGCAGTGGCATTTACGTCAAATACAAGAATAATCTTTAATTTAATAGCTTTCCTTAAAACAAAACCGATCATATACAAAATAGAATGAAGTAGGTAGACAAGTGTTAGTAATGTTCCCGTCTGTATCTCCTTTTGCCAGAACACGACAGTGTAAACACCGTTGTTTAATGGCAAAGATTTGAGAACAAGTTGAATAGTGATCTGGATGGACCCTGCACAAAGCCCTACCACAATACAACTTGTAACATGAATGGAAAACATCTGTGAACACTTGGGGATGTCTAAGACAATGGGCAGCATCTCAATGAGCGCAGTACCTGCGTCGTTAAAGTTACATTCATTAAGCGTTATGTTTATATTAATGACAACAAATTATTGAAAAACACTCACTAGCAATTTGCTTAAGTGCCGAAACAGCCGATCTAATTGTGTTCAGTGTCCGACGTCTCAATTTTTTCTTTGATGAAAAGTTTTCCATATCGATGTTCACCGACATCTTGGTGTTATACGCGTTAGTAGGTACTATTTGTTCTGGAAGCCGAGAATACACTGCGAGTAAACTGCATGCTAACGTTCCGGTGTGGAAATCAGTTATTACGATAACTTATTCACACATCATAAGGAACAGCGGAGTACGTGGAGCTACCTTGACGCTTTTACTGTAAACTTTGCTCGAGCATTAGAATTAATTATGTTGGAATTAAGTTAATAGTCAAATGGTTAGCTTTCTCTCACGATCCTGTTGGAGACGGTAGAGCAGTCAAAGTTTACTTTGCTGAGGGCCGTGTCGAAAAGCCGCTAAAAAAGAAGAAAATAACTGACAAGCTGTGATTAAGAGTATGTGTTCTTCGAACAATTAAAGGATGCAAAGGAAATGAGAAGGCATTGTTATATTGCAGAAGCGGGTAGCTTCTAGAATTTTGAGACATAGAGAAGTCGCTTGTCAGCTTAATCGATACACAGTCTATACACGTGGAGTGGGATAGAATTCCACTTGCGTTAATGTTTGTGAGTAATACAGAAACCAAAAGGTTATTCAAAAAAATGTGTGGAAATAGAAATAGTGCTTTTGCAAAGGTTATAGTTTTTCGGATATTAAAGTAGGTAGTAAAAATCCTTAGGAATCACGTTATAGGCGATGCGGCTAGCAACCCATCACTATTTTGATTCCCCTTGCCACCTATACGCCTCCAATCATGCTAAACGTGGCCTTTAGAACTTGTTACCTCAGGCTCTGCCTACCCCGTAAGGGATATAGACGTGATTTGTGTATGTATGTTTGTAAGGTGTATGATTTTCTGTATCGAGTATTTACTCCAAATAAACTTTTTTTATTTAAAAAAGGCGTGCAATAAGTCATGAGAAAATATAACATAATATTTTCCGAGCACGAGCCTGTGGGGATCCGGGTTATTTGAAATTAATTCATGAGGCGGCTCTGGCACCATCCATACAAACGCCTACAGGTACCTACCTACAAGTTTTTTCCCCTTGAAATTTTCATACTTAATTATTATCGGGCTTGATCATTGCATTGTCATCTACTGAAAGTACGAAACTTCAAAATTATAAACCGATTCGATTAGTCTAGAAGTGGGACAAAGTTAATTCGCAGGATTTAAAGTTATCAAGATGAAGTTTAATGATGTATCTATGTTAGGTTATGATAAATTGGCTTTAAGATATAAAACCACCAATTGTCTACCTTGTCTTTTTATTTTGGTAGCTAGCTGTTGCCCGCGATTTCGTCTGCAAAGAAATCGTTTGTCGCTATCCCGCGGGAACTACGCAATTTGCCGAGATAAAAAGTAGCCTATGTGTTATTCCAGACCATAATCTATCTTTGTTCCAAATTTCATCCAGATCCAAGTAGCGTATTGGCGTGAAAGAGTAACAAACATCCATCCATCCATCCATACTTACAAACTTTCGCGTTTAGTAGGATTTCATCGTGCTGAGTTGGTCGAGAATCTTGAATCTTAGAGTAAGCTATACGGCCCGAAACCCATAACTATTTTAAATCCCTTTAAATCCCTTTCCATCTATACGACTCCCGCACTCACGCTAAATGTGACCTTGGTGGTCTTCTGTTTACCCAAGGATAAAAACTTCCACACTGGTCTGGGAGCAAAGAAAAAACATAGAATGTACCAGTTGCTTCTCTTCCCGTGCATATAGTAAAAGCTCGTCGAGGGATTGGGCGAAAATCTTAGCGATCATGTTATATAGGCGATGTGGCTTGCAACCCATCACTGTTTTGATTCCCCTTTCCATCCATACTCCCACAATCATGCTAAACGTGGTTTTTAGGTCTTGTTACCTTAGGCTCTGTCTACGTGAGTGAAGACGTAATGTATGTATGTATGCGTATGTAAAGACTTTCCCCCTTATTCATAAACGCTCTATAGGCTTCTGCTAACTCAGCAATCGTTTGTCCTTATCTGTCAATTTGACATTTACCTTTCACCGATAAGGACAAACGATTGCTAAGTTAGCAGAAGCCTATAGAGCGTTTATGAATAAGGGGGTTTATTATTAAGTGTGTTCGCTATTTACAAAAAAATATTTACAGGACGACTCCACGCCATCGGCAGACCACCTGACGATGACGGATAAGGTGTTCGGGATGAGCGTTCGTGCGAGATGTAAACACTTTTGATACGCGTCTATTTCCAGATATTTCGGTCAGGTTCATTAACAGCCCGTTTTCATCCTAACAAATGCAATCCGCAAATTGGAGTGCTTTGTTTTGTATTGGTCTGAATGTGATTCATTTACTGAAGGTCCTTTCATTTAATCTGCATGTTTGAAAAGTTTCAATATTGTGTGACGGATTTTAATTTAAATCACGGAGCGCTAGAAGCGTCGTGTATGTTTGACAATGATCGACGACTTTGTGGTATTTGAAACGATTGATGAAACCTATCCCATTAATCGGCAAAGCAATTAATTATTTATACAAATTTGATATGATTTATTATGACAACGTCCAGAATAAATCATAGGATAAAAATTGTTAGATTTAGCACAAAACTAAAACTAAATACATTCATACATAAATCACGTATTTATCCCTTACGGGGTAAAAAGCTTAACGTAACCAGACCTAAATACCACGTTTAGCATGATTGTGGGCGTATGGGTGGAAAGGGGAATCAAAACAGTGATTGGGTGCTGGCCACATCGCCTATACTATATAACGTGATCCTTAACATTTTCGCCCAATCCCTCGATGGGCTTTTACCATCTGCGCGGGAAGAGAAGCAACTGACATTGTATGTTTTTTCTTTGCTCCCAGACCAGCATGGAAACTAAATAAACGCTGTATTATGGTCACTACTGCTGTTATATCTATTTGTGATTAGATTTTAGGAATCCTCACAGGATGGAGTTCAGTAATGGAGCGACGCCGCTTGCGCAATCTATTATTGCATTACACTACACTCCCAGCGGTTCATGCAAATGTGTGTTAATTTAATTCAATTTGAGACTTGCAAACTAATGGCCCGATGTTTTAAGGACAAAACATTTAACATGTAAATGGGCCATAAAACGTACAGCCACATTGTTTACGGTGTGGGAACTAACCTTGGCTCTGTTCGGATTTCGGTGAGCAGCGACATACGTTAGACATTGCTGAGGGCGCACTGCCATCGGTACGGTGGAGGGACGCGTAAAATCGACCAATCACATCAGTTTAAATTTACAGCGCGCTCCGGCTGCGCGTCAATCAGAGATGTGAGAAATGGAATCATGGTAAAATGCACCAATGGCATAAGTAGTATTTTCTAAGAATCATTCAACGCAGATTTTTTGTTGGGGTATTCTTCAGCATGTAGCCACGCGCAAGCATGTTCCGTTCGGGTTGGTCATCGGTAATGCTACCGCCAAGTAGCAGTGCTGGCGCGGCTGCATTTTTTCACGGAGATAGCCAAAATATTTTTATAAAATTGTAACATTATTTTATTGTAATATTTAGTAACGTTAACAAATCTTGTATTTTATCATAGCCCTCTTGACTGGTAACGTGTCTGATTCTCTGGTATCGTGGATACGCCATCGTCACTTAAGAGCTCACCGCATTACTTAAAAACCGGCCAAGTGCGAGTCGGACTCGGGCACGAAGGGTTCCGTACTATTATCTATAAATGTCTATAAACCAGTGTAAGCAGAGCCCTGCTCCATTGCAAAATGTATGCAGTGTGGAGTCACTTTATATTGGACAATTATATATACAGACATACATAGACTATTCTGATTTTTAGTATTTGGTGTTATAGCGGCAACAGAAATACATCATCTGTGAATATTTCAAGCGTCTACCTGTTGCCGCATTAATATCTAGAAAAAACCGCAAAAAACATGTCTATGGTATGGGAGCCCCTTAAATATTAATTTTATTCTGTTTTTAGTATTTGTTGTTATAGCGGGCATCATTATGAAAATGTCACACACACACAAATCACGTCTTTACCCTCACGGGATAGACAGAGCCTAAGGTAACAAGTCCTAAAGGCCACGTTTAGCATGATTATGATGGGTTGCTAGCTGCATTGCCTATAACATGATTCCTAAGATTTTCGCCGATTCCCTGGATGGGATTTTACCATCTGCGCGGGAAGAAAAGCAATGTGTACATTCTATGTTTTTTCTTTACTTCCAGACCAGGATGGAAGGTGAACATTTCAACTGTCTAGTTATCACGGCTCAGGAAATACAGTCTGGTGGCAGACGGACGGATAGCGAAGTCTTAGTAATAAGGTTCCGTCGCCCTTTGGGTACGTAACCCTAAAAAACCATGTGAGTGTACGAGTGGACAACACATGTGAGCTTTGACCAATGTCAATAGCGTCCAAGGCAAACGCACACAAACATAATCCCAATCAAACGAGACATTAGCAGGTCATCACACATGTCAATATCTCACGTTGCGGACGTCGCTTTCGACCGGTGACAGCGGCGAATAATAAATTTGTCAATGGGAGATTAGACCGCTTTATCCCTATGATGAATGTTTTACGATAAAATTGGTGGATTAATGCGGTTATGGCCGCTCGAGCGTGAGTTCGATAATTAGTAAATTGCGTTGAAAACAGGTTGAAAAGCGATCATCGGGACTTAATTAATATTATTATTAAGTTTGCGTGGTTTTGGTTAAATTGATATTGATTGGGTTATTGAACTTTATAAACGCTCTAAACATTGTGGTTAGAGCTATAAGTGAACTAGTTTAAATGCAACTGTAATTCTGAGGTTTTGCTTTGGGCAGCCGTTGGGATAAGAAACTGTCGCACGTGGAATTAGGTTATGAAAATGAATTCGGAAAGAGTTTGAAAAGTTTTAAGGACTTCGTGTTGGAATTTTCTGCAGGGCCGACAACGCACTGGCATCGCGTAAAGCGCTGCGGGTGTCTATGGACAGTGGTGATCATTTACCATCAGGTGACCCACTAGTTCGTTTGTCTGGCCTATTTAACATAAAAAAAACAGTGTGGGAACTGGTTTTAGCTTGAAATCAATATTAGTCTCACTCAGACTTGTCTTACACTTTTTTTAGTTCATTCGTCGTTATGATCGGAGGTAGTATTTCGAATGAGAAGAGGAGTCACCTACATATATTTAGTAAAGAACCCCCTATTTCATAAAAAGCTTTAAGTATCAATGTCAAAAGCAAAGTGACAGATACTGACAAACGAATATTAAGTTGACCTATAGCATAGTGTTACGACTTGCGATAAGCATACAGGAGCGAGCGCCAGTAGTCCTTAGACCTTCTAAAAGCATAATAAGCGTTTGTGAATTAAGGTGATCTCGATATATTACTTTGATTTATCATGTTGCAAATGCAGCTGCCTTTAAAGGAGTACCAGAATTGACTGCATTGATTATTGGCGGCGTGTAATTATCTTGTTAATGACGGATTAGCTAAGACTGATACACACATTACTTGTTGATTGATTATGCTGAGAGCATTTGAGTAAATACCCGTAAAAAAGATGAAGAAAATCCTGTATAATTTAATTAAAATTCATCCTTTTTTACATCGTTGAAATACTTCTTAGTTACTAAAATTTTAAAATTGTTTCATAAAAGGTCTGAAGAAAAGGGACCAAACTCTAATTAAACTCTTTGACAAGTCGTTTCACATTAAACAGATAATTTCGACTTAAAAAGCAACTGTATTATGTTCTCAACAAGGTTGTTATTCAAAAATCTCAGTCGTTAAACACTGCGACACACCACTTTTAATTACGACTTGCTGACAAAACACGATCAAGAATGAAGCGAAGAAATACCAAGAAAATGAAGCACATGGTAAAGTTCTAAGACATTGAAATAAAGTTGATGGTTGCGTGCTTCGCGATGTTTATGTCGTGGTTGTTTTAATTAGCAATTTTTAATTTCATTATTACTTTTTAAATGAATAACTTTAGCAGCTTACAAAATTTATTTCGATATCTTGCGATTTTAGATTTTTTGTAGGATGTTTCATATATTCTACATATCTGAGGCAAACTACATAGCATGGAAATCGTAAATCATCAGCCTCTTCATCATCATATCAGTCACTAGCTTCTGCCCGCGACTTCGTCTGCGTAGAATTATACATATAAACCTTCCCCATTAATCACTCTATCTATTAAAAAAAGCCGCATCAAAATCCGTTGCCTAGTTTTAAAGATCTAAGCATACATAGGGACGGACAGACAGCGGAAAGCGACTTTGTGTTATACTATGTAGTGATAAGACGTCCACTGTTGGACATAGGCCTCCACCATATACCTCCAATTGCCTTGATTGGAAGCGGCTTGCATACACCACCTTTGTGGACGTTCTACGCTGCGCTCGCCGATTCGTGATCTCCACTCGAGAACGTTATGTTCCGGATCGTATCCGAAATGAGATACGTAGTAGAACAAGGGTCACCGACACAGCCAAGCAAATTAGCTCGTTGAGTGGTAATGGACAGGCCATATAGCACGGAGAAATCTTACATATTGTGTGAAATATCACTAGGTATTGCTGAAAACTATCCAGCTTTTATACAGCGAAGGAACCTAGAATTCATAAATCCTGATCGTAACGAGCAAAATAAGAGACGCAAATTAAATTGGCTGGAAAATGGTTGGTGGAAGCAAAACAATTGAAAAACGCAGGGATAGATCATGACAATGTACAGTATTATTTCTAACGAGATTTTAATTTTATAATGTAGAGCTACGAATATTCTGAAATTTCTTTTAAAATTGATTAGAAAGACTGACTTTGCGACATAATATGATGGAATGCAAAGAATTATGTAAATCTGTAAGCAAGCAAATATATTGACGAACATACTCCAAAAAAACGCAATCTGATTGAGAACCCTGATTTAAAAGAGATTTGAGAATAACGTAACAATTTTTTTTCCGGGAGAGCGAGTAAAAAAGTTTTGAATATTTTGGACTTTAATGTGTAACGCACCGATTTTAGTACTCATTCATTCTGAACAAAACGCACATGCAGTAATAAAATTACGATTTTCTGATGCGAGTGCCACTGGACACGAATGCGACCAATCCAATAAACAAAATGTCAACATCACAATAAACCCTGGAATAGCATTCGATAATAATGACACTTTACATTCAAATTTTATGTTCAAAATGCTATAAGCAGAGCTATATAAATCCGAAAACGCTTACGAAGTAACGGCTACAAGATGCACATTATAATAAATATAATGGGATGAAATTTACGCAGCTGGCGTAAAAATGATTTAATGGAGCATTACGCTTCACAAATTAAAATGTATAGTAGGCATAATAAATTAACACGTTTTTGCTGTTGCCCTTTTTAATTTGTAGCCGTAGAAAAAACAGGCTATTTGTTAGAAACTGCTGAAGGAGTAATTAAACGGCGCCGGGTTCGTTTCAGTTTTCGCAAAAGAAATGCATTTACCTACGTTTAGTTTTGAGAAAAAAAAGATACATTAGTAACTTGTCTCTATTCTTGTGAAGGTGAAATAATTTTGCATTAAAGGTAAAAATTGGTGTAGATACGAGGGATTTGAAAGGATTTGAGTCTTTTGTTGGGTGATATCTTTTTAACAAGCTTGCCATTTTTAAATTGCCACTAAGGATACCATGGAATTTGCTAGTGTATTTTTTACTAAACTCACGTACATTGTATTTTATGTGCATAAAAGCTTACTTTCTAAGCTTTAATGCCTTATAAAGTGAAAAACCATAGGTGCCCGATTTTTTTGCAAGGTGGTTTATAATGTTATCAACTTTGAGTCTATTTAGGTTTTTTGTGACTGTGCCTATGTAACCTTTGGCTTTAGTAATATTCACAGTGACCGACTGTGTGACTATAATCATTATTTTGCTAAATTCAATCAAACCGCTGGAGTTTTCTACTAAAACGAACTATTCATAATATCTACTATGCTAGATGCATAAAATCTTTCGACTATTGTTATGATGTTTGTCTACAAATTTCAATAAACAGATGAAAGAAATATAGTAACATAAACCCTACATGATGCACCTTATACACTTGAGACATTGTTGTATTGTTACAATTGTTGTCATGTTCTTAACATCGAAAGTTATATCGTCAATAGTCAGAGTAAAAGTTAGTGAGACTTATACCGCTGGCAATAATCTCTAGCTTTTGCCCGCGGCTTCGCACGCGTGAACCATGAGTATTTCAAAGAAGCTAGCAATCAAGCCTGCAAGCTTTCAAGCATGTAAGTATGCAAGCAGGCATGCAAGCAGGCATGCAAGCATGCAAGCAAGCGTGCAAGCAAGCATGCATGCAAGTAAGCACGCAAGCATGCATGCATTCAAGCAAGCATGCAAGCATGCATGAAAGCAAGTATGCAATCAAGCATGCAAAGCAAGCACTCAAGCAAGCATGCAAGCAAGCCCCCGCATTGCCCCGCTACCTTGATTTTTCTGAAACTGTAAATATTGCAGGATTTTTATAAAACAAACCTAACCTAACCTATAGGGCTGTCCTAAAATATACCCTAAATAGCTTTTTCCCGCGACTTCGTACGCGCTATGATGTAAAACGAAAAAATACGTTTTTTCCCGTTCCCGCAGAAATTTTGGGGAGTGCTTTCGGAGTACACTTAAAGCCTTTAAAGAAACACACGTTATAAATGTTAAGTCTCTTTCTTCCGCTGTTTCGTCTGGAAACGTAAAATCCCGTTTTTTCCCGTCCCTGTGGGCGTTTCGGAAAATCCTTTCTTAGTGTTCCCCTACACTCCCGAATATACCTACGTGACAAATTTCAACTTTTCCCCCGCGTCCCGTTTTTCCCGTTCCCGTAAGAATTTCGCCAAATAGACCAATTCCCGAAATTCTTACGGGAACTCCTACACTCCCCAAGAAGCCCACTTGCAAAATTTCAGCTTTCTACGACCAGTAAAACGAAAAATCCTGTTTTTTTCCCGTTGCCGTGGGAATTTTGGAAAGTACTCTCTCAATGATCCTCTACACTCCCGAAGCAACCTACATGCCGAATTTCAGCTTTCTGCAACCAGTAAAACGAAAAGTCCCGGTGTTTCCGTTCCCGTGGGAATTTCGGGAAATCCTTTTGTAGTGCTCCTCTACACTCCCCAAGAGAACTTGAAGGCCAAATTTCAGTTTTATACGACCAGTAAAACGAAAAATCGATCCCGTAGAACTGAGTATATAAATCCCGTTTTATTCCTTATCCCGTGGAAATTTCCAAAAATCCTGAAATTAGTTTCTTAGTTTTGTAATCACCTACTTATGTATCAAATTTGAAGAGTCTAGTTATTATAGTTACTGAGATAGCGTCACTCGGAATCGAATATATCATCATCATCATCATCATCATCTCAGCCATTACAAAGAATCGAATATATAATTCCCGTTTTTTCCTTATCCCGTGGGAGTTTCCAAAAATCCTTCCTTAGTGGATGCCTACGTTGTATAAGGTATCTATGTGCAAAATTTCAAGTCTCTAAGTCCAGTGGTTTGGGCTGTGCGTTGATATATAGTTAAGTCAGTCAGTCAGTCAGTCAGTCAGTCAGTCAGTCAGTCAGGACTTTGAATTTTATATGTATAGATAAACCCTACATGATGCACCTTATACACTTGAGACATTGTTGTATTGTTACAATTGTTGTCATGTTCTTAACATCGAAAGTTATATCGTCAATAGTCAGAGTAAAAGTTAGTGAGACTTATACCGCTGGCAATAATCTCGGAGCGTCTGCCTCGGTTTCAAACTTTACGAGTTCGGTGCGGGTCAAACGTGACCCCCAACAATTGCTTTTTATTGACCGCCTTCGAAACTTGCTACTTCATGATCGTCACTTAGGCCTTCTCTATAAACATTAGAATTAAGTACCGTAATAGAAGATTGAATGTTATTTGATACCATTATCTTTGAAATGTTGAAGACGGCCAAAGTTTTAGTCGAGACTTTATTTAACGACACTTTGATTCCTTTGAAGACCCGCTTATATCGTAATACAGTTTTACAGTCTGAAAGAGCCTTTCAAATAGTAATAGCGTAATTATTAGGTTTTCATACTTAGTTTTTTATGTCTTAGTTCATAAAGATTTTTTATAGAGCGGGAAGATACTGAAACAAACCACAAACGCGTAAAAAAAATTGGGTTGCCTGCCTATCATAATATAGGATCGTACTGGTCCTTCGTAATCTGTCTTCATTATTTTATAGTTAGTGATTATATTATTATTCCAAATCAAAATGCTATAGTAATTTAAATATTGAACTGGTTGATTGACAACTATTAATTACGGCAAACTGCGCCGGTATCGGCCCCGCTACGGAAATTTCATTAATTCCGCAAAGAGTAAAGTTGGTCCGACAAAGTTGGCCAACATTCACGAGCTCCGCCGGAGATGTCCGAAATTGTTTATCAAATTGATCCCAAAATAACCTATTTTGTACAGTTAGTTCCAGCCTTCTAAAGTTATTTCAATTCATGTGGAACTCCAGTTTTTAACCCTTTCAGAAAACACGCGCTACGAAATTAAACAATTTCTTTTTCCAGAAGCGTTTGTTCTAAAAAAATGATATTAATATTGGCAGAACTGCCCAAAATAACAGCAAAAAAAAGGTTTAAGCATAACATTGAACATTTTGCTTTGAGCCTCGGAGCGTGGCTAATGTAATTTATTCTTGCGTAAAAATTGAATCTTATGCGTAGGTAAAAACTGGAATAACCAACGTTCAAAAATGAATTTTCACTTACTGAAAACAGTTTTCACAGATGCCGCAGTATTTGTCCAGAGCGCTCGCACGAATGTAACGAAACGTCTCCAAAACGAAGTGCTCTCGGGGTAAACTATGTCCGTAAACCGCACTTGCTTTTTCCCTTTATACCTCCTTTCAGAACTCTTAGTTCGGAAACTAGACCGCTTTTTGATTTCGCTTACTACCGTCACAGTCGTGTTAACAACAGTATTTGCACCCATCATTGCACTGAATTCCAAATTTGACACATTTCTAACTAGTTACTTTTAATTATAGTATTAAAAGCAAATACAATGTCACGAAAACAACGCGACGTACAAACAAAACAATTAAACGTATATTCGATGCACTAACTTCTGTTGACTTACGTCTAGACGGCACTTGGCTATGCTTTAAATATAGCACTTACAACTGTAAGAACACGCACTAAACTCAGACTCTTTAGTGATGATTGAAATCACTAATCATTAGATGAAACTAGACGTGATCAAGAAAGATGAAGAACTAAAGTACCTTTTTCTCGAACGAAGTAACGATGACTTCTTGGTTTGGTGCCAATATTTTATTAGAATACTAGTTTAGGACAATCAACGTTGGGCGTAATTCTGTGGGATATACACTGACGAGCAAAAATAACGGCTCACTTTTCATACAAAGTTCAATGAAAAGCGACCCGTTATTTTTGCTCGTGAGTAAGTATTGAACGTCACTTGGGCGAAATAATAGTGTCAATATTTATTAGAAGCTTGATATCTTGCTCTTCGAATAACACTTATAATTTATTTTTAGCTTTCATATAAATGCTCTCTTTAATTTAATGCCTATCCGTTGCCATTTATACCTATATCACTATGTTAATCTAAAGCGCATAAAATACAACGCATGTATGACTATAATTAGGATGCCAATTTGGCAACGATTAAACATACGTGATGTTTGATATTGCATGTCATAGCTACCGTAGTACACACTAATTTTCAATCAATGACATCAGCCCAGATGACGCGAGCCACGGAACAATGTTGCATTCGATTTACATTGCTTAGCTACAACTGGTTAATACTAAGCTAAACCAACATTAGCATCAAAGTATATCATACGTAATGAATTCACACGAATTTATTAGTAGCCGGGTTTAACAGTGCCTTCGTGTTTATTGTCAACGGAAACCGGCCATTTTGTTTGTAAACGATTTGCATTACAGACCAATTTCGATGAAACTCTGTCTGATGGGGGGGTATTAAATTCGGTCCCTTTGACGCCTGGTGGAGCGTGGTATTTCGGACGCAACGTTTAGAGAGTCAGTAATACTCTCAACATTTCATTAAATCGGCGAGATTTTGTGTACGCAGAAGTTTCCACTTTAGAAATAGCATAATGATTTTAAGCGTGTATTAATATAAAAAGCATACTAGTTAGTTATGTAGTGGTAAAAGTCCATCGAGGGAATGGGCATCGGAATCATATAGGCGATGCGGCTAGCTACCCATCACTATTTTGATTCCCCTTTCCACCTATACGCCCACAATCATGCTAAGCGTGGCCTTTGGGTCTTGTCACCTTAGGCTCTGTCTACCCGTAAGGGAGAAAGACGTGATTTATGTATGTATGCATGTATATTAGTTAGTTAAGCATATTAATTAATTAGTACCCGGAAGACCGCAGCTTTGCTCGGTATTTTTTTTTGTACGTTTTCTAAAAATGAAACCTAGCTAGATCGATGTATTGCCACGGAAACCTGCCGATTCCGAGATTCATATTATATATGCTTGTTTAAAGGTATTAGAAACACACAACTAAAGTGTATGATTTTACTGATTTAGTAAAAAAAAATGCATCACTTCAAAGAAAACTGTAATTTTAGGTGTATGTTTAAAACTTACAGACATACATACACACATCACGTTTATTTCCCTAACGGGGTAGACAGAGCCAGAGGTAACAACACCTAAATGGCATGTTTAGTATGATTGGAGGCGTATATAAAAGATTTGATTAATTTTATTAAGTTCAAAACGGTTCAGGCATTTGCTTTGCATTTAGTTCTCAGAGGCTATCAAGTACATTCAGCCTACCATATAAATCGAGGGCAACAAAAGCAACAAAGATGTTACATAGTCATAATTAAGACAATACAAGAATACCTTGTGAAAGAAATAGCAAAGGAAATTATTAGATCGTGAATATTTATGCTGACAACAGAAGATTAAATACCGTTTCCATTCGTTATTTTTTGTTGAAAAATATTTTAAATCCGAATATGGCCGGCGTAAGAAATATTTACAACAGCAAATATTTTGTACATACACATATATCACGTCCTTATCCCTAACGGGGTAGACAGTGCCGAAGGTAACAAAACCTCAAGGCCACGTTTAGCATGATTAAGGAGGTATAACTAGAAAGGGAAATCAAAATAGGTTGCTAGCCACATCGCCTAAAATATGATTCCTAATACTTTCGCCCCCTTCCCTCGATGGCGTTTATGATCTGCGCGGGTAGAGAAGTAACTGGTAAATTCTATGTTTTTTCTTTACTCCCAGACCAGCATGGAAGAATATTTTGTAATAGTGAAAATTAAGTGTTTTATTTCAAAAATACTCATAGACTTTTTAAAAATTATATCAATTAACACAACAATACTTAAGGTTCCCGTTCTAAGCACATCCTTCTCTCTCTAACATGTTAGCTACGCAAGAAATAGTATTTAGCTCAATGTTTTTTGCGCATTGGTAGTGTAACTACTAAACATATTATTATAACCTTTCTAAGTGCGTTTGACCTTCTTCCTGGTCTGATGTCTTGTCAATCACTTAAAGGTTAACAAATTTGTTCTGAGCTTGCTTTTTTCTGTTTTATTTACAACGCAACCGATACAATGAATGGCTAATTGCAAAACATAAATGTTAAACGGCGAGCAACATTTCCTGTAGCCGTAACATTAGAAACAAAAGAGGTAAACAAAGCCAAACATTGCACGTGTCAAAGTTCGTACTGCGTAGTCACAAAGTCAATTTTTGCCTTATTTCTGGAAGTTAGTTGGCATATAGCTGTCGTGGATGGCAATTTATCATTGACCACAACTTCGGGGAAGTTCTCAAGGGGTGTAATTAAGTTGAGAGTTTTGCGCGGGCTCGTGTGTGTATACATGCATTTTTGTTATATGTCGTATGCTTATTACTTTAATTTAATACGAAAATGTATTTATAATAAACTAGCTTCTGCCCGCGACTTCGTCTGCGTAGAATTATAAAATAAAAAACTTCCTCTTGAATCACTCTATCTATTAAAAAAACCGCATCAAAATCCGTTGTGTAGTTTTGAAGATTTTATACTATGTAGTGACGACTCAAGGATTGTAGTGGACCAAATTAATCGGCTTTTGTTTCTCTTCGAATTCTTATACGCGTCTTGATTTTTCATTTAGGATTTTAAATCAAGCAACTTAGAGTAGCGGTATTTTATTGAATCAGGCGTTACTTTGCGGAGGTCCATTTCAAGGAACAAAAAATATTTACCTTGCTACTCCGCTACTCACGTGCAAGATAACCAAGCCTGTGCGAAATATATTTGTTTTTCATGCAATGAGATCGAAACGCGTCAGTGGCGATAAGTGGGATAATTAAGTTTGTGGGATTTATGGGTCTACCTTATTTGCTATAAAATCAAAAGCTATAAATTTAAAATCTATAAGTTCATATGCTATAAAATCACTTGCTATAAACATTCATTTGCTATAAAAGTCACATGCTATAACATTCAAAATCTATAATTTCAAAATCTATAACATTCATAATCTATAACATTCAAAATCTATAATTTCATAATCTATAACATTCAAAATCTATAAAATTGTTTTCTATAATGATTATTTTCTATAACATTCATAATCTATAACATTCAAAATCTATAACATTCACATTCTATAAGCATCAAAATCTATAAAACAGAGCCAATTACCACAGCCCCTTAGATTTTCTTAGCATCAAATTTAAAATTAAAGTAAATAAGATTCATAAATATATTCTTTATTGTTATATTTGTTTTTTATTTCCTCTACTGATTCCTTAAATTCAGCCAGGCATCCTAATGCGAGGTCGAAAGAGCCCCGCTGCGCGGGGCTCCTATTTTCTGCTCTGAAGGACACAAGGTAACTAACAAACCTATCTGTCTTAAATTGGATGTTGGTAACGTGTTTTTCTAATGGCGGGGGCTGCGCCCCGAGCCCCCCATGTGGGGGGCCCTGCCCCCCACACCCCCCTTTTCCGCGACTTTTCAGTTGTAGTACCGCTGCCTAAGTAAAGTTTAGAGATTTCAATAGTTATAGAAAACAAATGTTATACTATCTAATCCTTATAGCAAATGAGTGTTATAGCAAATGAATATTATAGCAAATGAATGTTATAGCAAATGAATATTATAGCAAATGAATGTTATAGATTTTGAATTTATAGAAAGTAACTTTAGAGAATTTAAGTGTTATAGCAAGTGAGCATTATAGCAAGCAATGATTATAGCATCTGAATTTATAGAAAGTGAATCATTATAGCAAATGGTTTTATAGAATGTGATTTTATAGCCATTGATTTTATAGCAAATAAGGGGATACCGGGATTTATATGTGTTTTATGTGGCAGTAGTGGTGGGAGGGAAAAACCAATATAGACCAAGTAGGAGACGTTTTGGCAAAAGGTCAGGTGTACCCGAAACCGACGAGCATGTATTAAGAGATTGATGAATGTGGATGAAGCGAAAGAAGTATGTCAGGATCGTAGCAAGTGGAACAAAGTAGTCTCTGCCTACCCTGTGGGAAAGAGGCGTGACGGTATGTATGTACTTTTTTATATCTTTCATAGATATACATATATAAATAGGTATGCACATAGTTAACTTTAGTCGTTATCGTGTAAGAAGCGCCGTCGGAATGAGCAGAACAACTTCCTCTGTTATGTTTGTTTAAAAGTAATACTCATTTATTATGATAAATGGATGTAAGAGTAGGCACAGGAAAGTTCCGTAGTAACTTTGTTACTTGTACTGGTACCTTTATTGGCTAATATTGTATGTTCTCATAATTTTGCCACTTTGAGTTCGTTTGGGGAATACAAAACAAATGACTCTTGAAACGTACGAAATTGGGGACTGTGAAATGATAATTATGTAATTAAAGTTATATTCGTAAATAAACAAGAATACTACTGAAAGGGATATAGACGCGATTTATTTATGTGTTGTGTGTATTCTATTAAAAAAACACACCATCAATTTTGGCTAAGAGCCCGACAGGGGGGGGGGGGGGCTTTTGACCGTGTTCTACCGTACAACGTTGCCGACATTTTTGTCACAATGTTTTTGGATGCTGTATTTATTACTTTGACATTGGCGAAATCATCGCTTCGATCGATGGGGCCATATTGAAAAAGAAGAAGAGTAAATAAAAAGGTATAATCATAAGAGAGGGAGTTACGAGCGTATTCCCCGAGATTGGGCAACTTAACTACTATTTCACCTCGGCACTTTAGGGTTACGGCCGTCTAATGGAACAATGATGGGCTTGGTCAGCCTATGAAGTTATTTTAGTAACTTACGAGTATGATCCGCACATATATCTAAAGCTTCATGCGTGGGAGAAATATAAGAAGCGTTACTCTATACTAATATTATAAAGAGGAAAGATTTGATTGTTTGTTTGAATTGAATAGGCTCCGACACTACTGGACCGGTTTCAAAAATTATTTTGCCGTTAGAAAGCTACATTATCACTGAGTGACATAGGCTACTTTTTACCGTGGGAAAATACCTTTTCCTACGGGAAAATTAATTTATCGCGGGCGAAGCTGCGGACGGAAGGCTAGTCTAACAATAATTTGAAGACACGGCAATGAAATGATGCTTGAATGAATTTTGTTTGTGTTGACAGGGTATGGTGTAAATTCGATAGTAAATATTTTATTGTATTAGGCGTTAGGTACTTTGCGGAGGTCCAATTCAATGAACAAAAAATATTTACCTTGCTACTCCACAACTTATGTATTAGATAACCAAGCCTGTGCGAAATATATGTTTTTCGTGCAATCCCTTCCTCCACCCACCACGCCACGCTTAAAGTTTGATTTACTTTATATAAATGTATGTATACTCTATTTGTGGTAATAAAATTCTATTCTATTCTATTCTATTCCACTACTGCCACATGAAACACATAAATCACACAAACTTATTTAACCCTTACACCACACAAACAAAAAGCTTATCGATCTTCCTATATGAACAACGGCTATGGGGTGCCCCAGGGCAGTATTTTGGGACCATTATTGTTTCTAATGTACATTAACGACTTAACAAGTCACATACCTCACGAATGTATTTTATTTGCAGACGACACATCTATTATAATAAAATGTAAAAATTTACTTACGTATAATGATGACATAAATTCAACACTGGCTCAAACAATAAATTGGCTAGAATTAAATAATTTAAAGGTAAACATTAGTAAAACTAATTACATTCAATTTCATACAGATAGAGGTAGTTCCCAAAATATAAATATACACTATAATAACGATCCTATTGAAGAAGTACCACATACGACATTTTTAGGAATAGTTATTGACCGTCATTGCAAATGGAGAGAACATTTAGATAAAGTTTGCTCCAAAGTCAATAGCTTTGTGTTTGCTCTGAGGCGGATTGGTCAGACCGTTTCTTTGCAAGCTGCATTATTGGCATATCACGGTTACGTTGGTTCTACGTTAAGATATGGAATAGTAATATGGGGTAGCTGTACTAAGGTGGACCAATTATTTATTGCACAAAAGCGCTGCATAAGGGCTATTTTCAGAATTAACCGAAAAGAATCATGTCGCCCTTACTTCGTCCAGTATGGTATTCTAACAGTTCCTTGTCTATATATTTTGCAGGTCTGCATATTTGTTCACAAATATAAACATTTATTTACAGAATGGCAAGAGATGTGCCCTCGCAGGGTTAGACTGCAATATAAATATAAACTGTTTAAACCGCATGTAAAATTAGCGTTATCATCTAAAAATACTTACATAATGTGTGTGAAAATTTATAATAAATTGCCTGACGTGTTTAAGTGCCTAAAATTAAAGGTCTTTAAAATAAAAGTGATGGCATGGTTAACAGATAAATGCTTTTACAGTACTAACGAGTTTTTGAGTGACTAAATTGTGTCTTTATATAATTGCTACAGAATACACTACTTACTGGTCTTATTGTCGTGTTTCTTATAAAATAGATAATCATGATGTAATTAATATGAAATTTGTACGCCAGTCCTGTGGCACTAGGTGGCGATCTTATGTGAATTTATGCAATTTCAACACCATCCACGTGTAAACCCACTTATGACAAATAAACATTTCATTTCATTTCATTTCATTTCAACACTGACGCGTTCCGATCCCATTGCATGAAAAACATAATATATATTTCGCACAGACTTGGTTATCTTGCACGTGAGTTAAGTAGCGGAGTAGCAAGGTAAATATTTTTCGTTGGTTCGATTGTAATTTATTGCCTGACCACTAATTACGTAGGTATATTAAGTATGTGAATTTATTTTGAAACTAACTTTTTTTTTTAATTTTATTATTTCTCAACATATAATTAAACACTAAACCTAAAAACCTACATAATCTATGCTAAAAATAACTACAAAAACCTATATTTACAAATAAAAAAAGTCATAAAAAGAAAACCCCGTCTAACCCTACTGGCTGCGGCAGGGTCCCCATGACGCTGGCGGCATTACCCCTTTGGACTATTTTTCTTTGAGACGTGTCACATTGAATCAATCCATCAGTATTATATGCGACGTGCCAGAGTGGGGATTAACTATTTTATATAAATTAATAAATAACTATCATGGGATAAATTACACCAATTGACCTTGTCCCATACTAAACACAGCTTAAACATACTTATATAACGTAGATAAATACATATTCGTATTCATATAAATGCATGCCTCTACCGGGATTTGACCCGAGGACCTCTAGCTTCATAGTCAGGGTCACAAACTACTAGCCTATCCGGTCGTCAATTCACAATATTCACGTGAAATAGGGCATTAAAGGACTGGCGGTCGAGGTCTGGAGACCCTTCAACATAACTACTGGCATTTCATTAAGGACAATATTCAGCCGTACCATAAACAAAGTAGGCGTACAGAATATACCCGTGGTATACCTGTGTCCTATGGAACTAGGTCACAGTACAAGCGTCTCACACACATCTCATTTCCGCAGACAAACACGCTCATACTTCATTAATAATGCTAATAAGTTGCCTACACCATAGATCGTGAGTTCTAAAAGGACATTCGGATTTTGTCAAGAATCTTAGTAAGTGAAACTCTAATGATTAGATTAGATTAGATTCATTTATTTTTATTTGTAAATTACATTATATTTTTATTTTAAAACATAAGAAAGTTACCAAAAGATCGTCAATTGTAAACAAAATAAAAACAATAAGGTACAGTAAAATAATTCATTCAAAAAATTAAAATCAGAAATCCAATAATACAATCAAGAAATAAATGTCAAATTCAAAGTTATTAAGAATAAAAATACAGTAAAAAATATAATAAATAAAAAGAAAAACAAAGTGGTACAAAGTACAAATGAAACATTGAATGTCTAGGAAATATAATTTCACTGGACTTTTTTACAGAGTAGGTACAATAATTTGTCTAAAGGAAGTTTTTTTAACCGGCGCCCAAATGTCGTACCTATTTAACAGACGTCTCATGTTCAACGATAAACCATGTGGCTTTCATCCATAATTTTACAAATCACAATCAACTCAATCAACTAGTTTCCATTGTCGCTTTCTTACTTCAAAGGTAAGTACTAGCCGAATGTAAACTTAATCTAAAACAACGTTGCTGTAGGAGCCGTTAACTCATTTCCAACATCAAATAGCTCCCAGGTTCTTACGCCGATGTTTGCCAACGAAACAAACATTTGAATGGAACTGGAGCTATGTAATCGAAATTTAATTTGGTCTTGATACTTACACACACCAATACACATAAATCACGTCTTTATCCTTTACGGACAAGACCTAAAGGACACATTTAGCATGGTTGTGGGCATGTAGGTGGAAAGGGTAACATTATTCCTATGCACATTTCCTCGATGGGCCTTTACCGTCTGCGCGCGAAAAGAAGATCAGCATGGAAGCTCGATACTTGATACATACAATAATCATTTTTTTAAATTCTTGACATTATCTTTTCATTTACAGTGAATTAAGCAGTCACTATAAATAAGGCGAGTCGAGTGGAATAGCTAGCAGCAGTCATTGCTAGGTGAACACTGCGTGCCATCACTTTACGCGAGCGTGGGGGGGGGGGGGGGGGGGGCGAATTATATTACTCCAGAAAGTTGAAAATGCATACGTTACATTTCAAAAGAAAACACTTTTAATTTTTCAGCTTTCAGAGGGGTTACAATGACGTCTTAATGCGATTCAATTCCGATTCAGTTTAGGTTCGTTCGCTGTGAGATCCATACTAAATATGTCAGCTAATACTTGAACTGAGTCGGAATTAAATCGCATTAAGACGTCATGGTAAGGCACCATTTTAAGTAAAGGAATTTGTAACTACTAGGAGATAATGTCCGTAGTATTACATAGTTTATGCAAAGAGGCGGTGGTAAATCAGTCAATGCCGGTAGTATTATAGTAAATAATAGAGTAGTTAGTAATCATATCACGATCAAGCCAGCCATACACGCACGAATGTATCCGTCAGATCCACCCGACGGTAGTGCTCAATGGACAAAACCGTAAATGTATGGTTAGAATTAAATACGGATCTGCCCGGCAGAGATATGCGACAGACAAATCTGTGTCCATTTTCAACCATACATTGACAATTCTGTCCGCCAGGTAGGACTGCCAAACTGACAAACCTTTACGTTCTATAGCTTTGCGGGTAGCGGGACTATGCTGCTATAGGTGCGACGAAAACTCGAATTGTAATTAAACTTAAAATGTGATTTCTAATGATAATCTATATATATAAAAGAAAGTCGTGTTAGTTACACTATTTATAACTCGAGAACGGCTGAACCGATTTGGCTGAAAATTGGTAGGGAGGTAGCTTAGAACCAGGAGACGGACATAGGATACTTTTTATCCCGATTTTCAAACGGGATTGGAAAATTCCGAAATGTTGTACCTACTAATAAAGCTACAGACATTAAATTTAGCATGCCTACACATTATTCCTTGATTAGTATGAAGATGCACTTACAAAGGAATTTTTCAAATTTAAGGCGGAACAAAGTTCGCCGGGTCAGCTAGTTAATACTAAATTGGAGCTCTTAAATGTTTGTTACCTAAAAGGTTAATGCCGTTCCACGTGAAGTGTTCATAGTGAAGGAGGCGGCGGTAGAGTGGGCGGTAGCGACAAGCGCAGAGATTTATAGTATTCAAATGTGGCAAATTAGGCTGCTTTTCTACCAGAGATCTTTTAAGCTATGTTGATAAGGATATAAATCGTATATATTGTAGCTTAGCTCAGACTGGTGGAAAGTGCTGTACGAAAATGGTGTATCGTAATAAGTTATCTGTGCAGATTGGCACGTGTCTACGGTGGATAAGCAGTTGAGTCATTTAATTTCAAAGTAAGATAACTCCAATACCGATTTTTTAAAGATTTTGGTATAAAAGAAAGGGTAAAAACGCGTTTTTGTTTAAACCAAAATCTTAAAAAACGGAACTATTTGAAAAAGTTAAACGTATTTGTGCAACAAAACGCTGCATACATATATTATCGCGTCCTGTTACCTCGTGGTCAGAGAGATTTTGATTCTACTACACTTAAAACTAAATACCTTATTTGTAATGATAATAATTAGGAGCTACTAAAAGCCTAATAGCGTACAAAGTTACCTAGAGCAAACTTGACGCCGGTCCACGCGGTGCGTACGTAGTGGAAGAGGCGGCGGTAGAGCGGACGATGCCGGCGGCGGCGCGGCGCCTCGGCGTCGGGCGCGGGCGAGGGCGCGGGCTCCGCCTCCCCCGCCCCGCGGCGCTCCACCGACGGCTCCGTGGCGTTGCGCACCCAGCTTTACTCGACCGCTCGCTCGTTCAATGAAACCGCACCCTTAGGAACGGTGACGGGTTAGTAGGTAGTAAGTAAAAGCTGCATAGCACAAATATACAAATAAACAATTCGCAAAAACTGATTACTAAGTACGAGTTGCACCAATTTACGTTAGCAATAACTTTAACCGTAACCGGCGATTTTGACATCATATCTCATTTTCTTTCAAATATACCTACGTCAAAATCGTCCGTTATATTTATTGACAAACTTGGTGCAACTCATACTAAGTGCGCATTTGTTAATAGTAACGTTAGAGTAACAACGCCACGAAGATAATCGAAACAGAGCTTCAGACATATTTAGAAACTACTGGCCATATACAGATATTGATCAGAATAAATACCACTTTTTTTTCTTCAGTGCCGAAAACTCGACAGTCGAGTTCTCTGTTCGTAGGTAGTTTTCGGTAGGTATAAAGCGGGAAATGCTGCTACGGGTTATGAGAGAAGCGCATGGCGATGGGTGTCAGCAAAAGTGTTAAACCTTTATTTGCCGTTCGGTATTAGTTCTAAACATAAAGACGCACACTATGTTGCGTTACCATCTCGCTCTAAATAATAATGGGTCTACATTAAAATGAGTTTTTAGAACCTGACAGAAGTATCAGGATGGCTATGTTTAGAATTCGCTGTCTGGCCACGTATATTTCTCCCGCCTACGTTTTTCGTGGGGGCAGCGTTGTAGAAAAAGTTAACAATATACTTTTTACCAAGAGCAAAACATATGTATTAGTATTAAGAGCCTTATACCAATGACGTTAATAAAAAACGCATAAACACCTGTGTGTTGACTAACTCCCTTAATCATAAAATGCTTCTTATATTTCTGTTAACTTGACATTCGTTTGTCTTTATCTGTCACTTGGCCATGTGCCTTTCCCATAAGCAGACAAAACACGCATCTTGCATTTATAAAGAGCTACCTTTTAACAAATAAGGGGATATTGTTGCCTTTTAAGAATCCACTACATCAAAACTAACGCTGACGCCATATGAGCCATTTTTGCTTCACATTTCTGACTTTTACGTTTTTGACGCCGTGTCAAATACCCACGGAAAAGAAGAAAGAAACTGGAAGGGACTCGTAAGCGATTTATACCTATACCTTGTACCCGGCCATAAAGATTGTAGGTATATCGGTTTTCGCGGCTAAATTCGGCTTCGTAGAGCGTCGCCTCGCTCTAACTTACGTGACTTCAATTGTCTCTTTCCAAAGACCGAAGTGCAATCTTTATGACCGGGTACTGTACAGACTCACTGTTAAGTACCACATTACGTGCTGCTGGTGGCACTCATAGTAATTGAGACCTAACGCGAATGAGTTCGAGAAGTTTTAGATTTAAAAAGTTATACTCTAGCTTCCAGCATGACATTTGTTACATCACACGCTTGTAAAATGTAGTATGTAAAAGAAACTGCGGATGTTGCATCTTTGTTTGGTTAAGGGCGTTTTCCAAAAAAAAGTCTACATGTTAATTTTTTCCAGAATTTAAATATTTTGGGGTTTTCTTACTCAGAATCGTTTACCCATACAAGAAAAAATGTGTCCTAAATTTTACTATGGAATTATTTTTCCTGTTCGTCACATTCCGCACTTAGGTACTATATTAAAAGAAGTGATGATGTCCATTTCGTGATGTATGTCCTTATGTGTCAGGTCACCCACTTGCTCATTTGCCTTCCTATTCATATAAAAAAAAAATGTTTTTTGTTTACTTCTTTTTTTGTTTTTTTATTAGGTATATGTCACGAATAAATGTTTTCTTTCTTTCTTTCTTTAAAAGGGTGACTTAATATAACAAAAAATACCGTGATAATCCTTAAGAGGCAGTGTTCAATAAAAATATTCTAATTCCTGCTGAAACTTTCCCGAATAATTATAAGACCTAACGAAAATAACGGATCATTCAGCATACAACTTTATACCAAAAGTGACCTTTTTTGCTTTTCAATGTAGTCCACTAGACCTTCCAACTACTTTCTTCTATTCCGCGAGTCCCTTAACAATTCACAATGGCCACGACACGTTTTAAAACAAAAGCAGCCAGTAATTTCCTCCTCATTGTTTCAAGTAGCTATTGATGCTTACCGCAGACACGAGGCACTCACTCGCAGGCATTCCCGAGACATCACAAGTTAATTAAAGCACTACGTATTAATATATTCTCACATAAAATTAGTTCACGTCTCGCAAATCGAAAACAGAAACTTTATCGAATCAAATTTTAAACGGACCCTTTGACGGCAGTTAAATTATTCAGCTGACATTTTGAAACTAAAGGTTATTAATTATGGACAAGTTTCCCCGATGAAGTTTCCGTTTTTTATTTATGCACTGGTTTCGTTTAAACACTGGTTTTCTTGCCGGTTAGAACGTGCGGATGCGATCTGTGAACAAAGAAAAACATGTTAGTGGTGTTAGTGGCGGGTAGCAATTAGTTTTTTGTTAATGGATGCATTAGACTTGGTGGGTAGAGCAACTTGTACAGTTAAGTTAAAGTGGACTTTAAGGCTCCACTGTCTGTGTTTCAGGGCTATCTTTTGAACCGTGACATGTCGATTATGGAATGCTTTACAGATTGTGTATATCTCTTGTGCATATAATGTATGTATGTACATAAAAAAATTAAAAATACAGAAACCTGTATATCTGTGTATTATCTGTGTATCTGGGTACTATTCCTTAGTATATTGTATTTCTCCTTGTTTTATATCTACGTGTATCGAATGTGTGTAAATAAATGTTTCTCTTTCTTTCTTTCTTTCTCTTCCATGCTGATCTGGGAGCAAAGAAAAAACTTAGAATGTACCAGTTGCTTCTTGTAACGCGCAGATGGTTAAAGCCCATCGAGAAAATGGTCTTTAGGCGCTGTTGCCTTAGGCTCTGTCTACCCCGTATGGGATAAATACATGATTTGTGCGTTTGTGCGGGCGCATATCGTGGGCTGCAGGTTCAATTGATGTCAAGTGGTGAAAAATTGTGCTGAATTTGAAATACGAGTAGCATAGAAGACAATCACAGCTCTCATTAATCTTGTGAACTAGTCAAAACTTGTAGTTTAGGAGATATAAGCTGATTTATACCACTTTCCAGTGATGTGCTTTCAAAATTCAGGCCTCAGATTGAAGATTTTATTGTTTCCATTATTAAAATGTTGGCGTTTATTATTTACGTCACCGTAAGCAACTTTCCAGTGACAGGAACGTGACTAAAGCTACAACCACCAAATAATACTTTGAATATTCCGAAAGCGGAAGGACGTGCCCTAATAATAATATCAGCATTAAAGTCAAAGTCCTTTCAAATTAAAATACTTAATTCGGTGTAATTTTTCCTCGACTGACTGACTTTGCATGGTCCGTGTTTGTAAATTGAACGGGTAGGCTGAGCGCTACCTGCGATATAGCCTACGTTAATCGACATGATAATTAGAACCCATCTCTAACTGTACATTCAAACAATTTACCTAATAAAAAAATCTAATTTTAACTTATTTTCTTGTGACCTGTAAAATTATTGTGTTTTTTTTATAACAGAGAATTATAAAATATGAATGCTTGATCATTACACATATTATTATTACTTGATGATTAATTAGTCTCACGGTAGTTTCATGTTGGAAATATGAATGCTTGGTTATTTAATGATATAAAATGTCACTATGACAAGGTTTTTAGGAGCCTAGGAATCAAATTGATTGAGTATGTCGTATATCTATCTATCTAATTAGCCCACGTAGTATACATATACATTTCTTTTCAAAAACTCCTGAATTGGTGTATCATAATTAATTCAGCTCGAATAAGGTAAAAATCCCAATCACGTAAAGTCATTTACGTAAATTAAAAATGTAAAAAAAACAAATTTCTCAAGATTTTAATTTTAATTTGTTTTTTTTTTCGTTTAATGCTCCTCTCATCTATTCAAAGGTCAACCGGTAGAGATCCCTTATAGGGATAACTTCGCCTTTCTGCACATATTAATGTTATTTTTATTTTTTTTGTCAATTGTATCTATCTCTTTATATTTGTACAATAAAGCATACTTACTTACTTTTATACAACCAAATCATAACAAAAAACAGTCAAAACTTAAAAATAACTTAAACCTAGTTAAAACTAATATTAAAGGTTCACCTCCCAAGTCCAAGTTAGTAGTAAGTTACTAGTTTAATCCTATTCAAAGGGTGTAGTGAAAACTCATAGACGTAGTCTTAGGGGCGTTCCGAGTTCCATTTCATAGTAGGTCATGAATGCGGATAGTTATTTGCCAGCCATTTGCATTAGAATGAACTGCCGACATTTATGGTAACGATTTATTTCATACATGAAAACTAGGCAACTAGACTGAGTATGACTAATAGAGACTTTATACGTCTCTACTATAGACTAATATAATTTAAGGCTCGGGGACCTTATATCCCTTTTATAAAATGTATTTAATTTAAGTAGAATTTAAGTATTCTTACTGTATTTTATTTTGAAATAATAATATGACTTTCTGCCAAGTTTCTTGCGGCGCATTCTTCTTGGCAATGATGGTATTTCCGAATGCGCTGGTAGTTTAAAAAAAAATGTAAAAAAGCCCTTGGCGGCCAATTGCAAAAATAAAATTTAGTTTTTTTTTTATTTTTTGCTTTCATGTATGATAAGCTAACGCCCGCGACTTTGTTCACATAGACTTCAGTTTTAGGAGAGTAAAGACATTTGATTTTCTAACGTTTCAGTGACGATTTTATTCCCGACATCGTAAGTATAATAATAAAACTAGAGAGCTCCAAAGCCACGCTTAATCTGCCTCAAAAACGCCATGCATTTTTTGAGATTATTATTATTACATTAATTCATATTCCATAGTTATTTGTGTCATAAAGGAGCAAAATCATTTATTTACGGCGAGGGTAGTATTTTGATTGAATCCAGAATTTAGCGAAAGATTCTACAATAGAATCTTGAGCGTTATGGAGGAATTAAGTGTTAACGCCCTAGATGAAAATAATTTTTCTCCCGTTTGGCGCGTATAACTTTTCACACCGAGCATTAAGAAACTTGAAAAAACAACAGTCGTAAATATAATTAAAGAGCAACCAGCAAAGAAAATGGCGTGTTTTTACAATTATTAACTTCAATAAATAAATAAAAACACTTAGAAAAGCCTTGAACAGAAAAGTTACTTTTCTGAATGAAAGGTGTAAAAAGATATGTCCGAAGAGAGAGAAATAGCGGGTGGTAGGGCCTTGTGCAAGGTCCGTCCGGATCGCTACCACCATCTTACTCGCTAATCCTGCCGCTAAGTAGCAGTGCTTGCACTGCTGTGTTCCGGTGTGGAGAGTAAGACAGCCGGGGAAATTACGGGCACAAGAGGCATTTCATCTTAGTCCTCTAGGTTGGCAACGCATCTGCAATCCCTCCGGGGTTGCGGGTGTCTATGGGCAGCGGTGATCACTTACCATCAGGTGACCCACTTGCTCGTTTGCCTTCCTATTCATATAAAAAAAAATAATAAATAAAAAGTACTTTAAAATTGTCGTCTGTATTGAGTGTATTTTTCTGACGTTACTAAGTCTAAAACACGGCCAGATTTAAATTAGTATCAAAATGAGACGTAGTTATGACTTACTTCCGAGCACAAAAATTATCTCGTACAAACACCATATTTTTGGCTAAAAAACCCTGCTACTTTTAAAAGGCACGCCGCTTCTATCCCCAAACGTCTTAAAAAAGGAGGTTTCAAAGCATCCGCTCCCCAGGCTTCCAGTGGTTTATGAGTTAGCCCGATGGTTTACGACCTAACAACCCATGTCAGACAGACATGACGGATCATAAAACTAACATCGAGGGTAACGCGGCAAATAAGGAACTGAGAGCTTTTGAAAATCAACAAGATTTTTTTAGTAGGAAAAAGTTGAGTGACATAAAAAACGTTTTCTTTCAGCAATTTCATGCTGCTCTGGGAGCAAAGAAAAATCATTGAATGTACATGTTTATGGTAAAAGCCCATCGAGGGAATGGGCGAAATTCATAGGAACCTAACACTACTTCTTTTCTCCTTTCCACCTGCTATTTGCCTACAATCATGCTAAACGTGACCTTGAGCTCTTGTTACCTTAGGCTCTGTCCACCCCGTAAGGGATATAGACGTGATTTGTAATGTATGAGTGTGTATGTATTTTGTATTTTTTTTTGTTTAGTCTATTTTAGTGTATTACTGCTTGGCAAAGGCCTCCCCTTTCTCTTTCCACCTATTTCTGTCTCTTACACATCTTTCCCAATTTGGTTCAAATAGCTCCAAATCGTACAGCCATCTTCTTTTGTACTAACGTACTTTACTTACGTATAATTTTGTATTAAATAAAAATACTAAAATATGGTACGGTATGACTTATGTCTGAGTCCAACTGTGCTTGCCTGTTTTTTTGTGAAAATCCATCACGCTCAAAGCATATGAAAGAAATACACAACACATATACCTTGAAAATAATAGGTAGTTGGCTGATAAACCACGCTATTAACTAGCATTGAAAACGTTACATACACAAACATACACAAATCACGTCTTTATCCCTTACAGGGTAGACAGAGCCTAAGGTAACAGATACCTACAGGCCACATTTAGCAAGATTGTGGGCGTATAGGTGAAAAATGAAATCAAAATAGTGACGGGTTGCTAGCCTCATCACCTATAACATGATTCTTATGATTTTCGCCCATTCCCTCGATGGGCTTTTACCATCTGCGCGGGTAAAGAAGCAACTGATTATTCTTTGCTCCCAGACCAGCATGGAAGAACCCAGACCAGCATGGAATAAAACGTGCATTGAAAACGTTGACACATCGAAATCTAGATTCGAACAAAAACGCAACTCTGGAAACAAAATCCGTACATTTAATAAGTCGCTAGAAAACTCGAGAGTGTGTCACAGTTTTATTTCCAAGGGGACAATGTGCCCGTCAAGAGCCATACGCGCTTAAACACAGTTACCTCGTACCACTTAATAGGGAGTTCTGGACCTTAAGTCAACGTGATAACTATGTTCTGGTATGTAAGTGAAGAGTTGTAACTCTGTAAATTAGACCATGCGTCACTGTCAAGCGCTGGGGAAAGAAAACGTCGCAATAACCTGAGAAATGAACGCGGGATGATCGCTTTGTTGTGGCGTTTGAAAGGTTTGCGGGTACTGAAGTATTGATTGACTTAGGGCGTGTAACACCACTCTGTAAAGTTTCGGTTAAGTGTCAGTTATCTATATGTCGTCTCTGTCTGTTTCGTAGTAAGAAATAGAGAGGGAATCATAGATAACTGACGCTTAAGATAACTGGAACTTATCAGAGAGTTGGTGGAACAGGCTCTCAGTGTTCAGGGATTCTTAAAACTGTTCCGGAACATTTAAGGAGGTTAATGGGTTTGTGGCATCTTTTTTTTTTTCTAGTATTAATTAAATGTAGGTAATATAGGTAGATGGTAAAGTCGGTATTGTTTTAACTTTACACCATTAACTTGACGTCAACTAAGCTCGATTAATTATATTTCTAAATGTCACTGAAAATTAGAACACAGAAAAATCCGAAAAGTAAAGCTATGGCCGGGAATGGAATCCGGATCCTCGTCATTCCGTGACGCGTGCTTATTACCCCTACACCACCCATAGCAGGTGGGTAGTCTTCGATTTTTTGCCGCCAAGCGTCATCTGTTTGAATGATGTGTCTGTACGATACAATTACAAACTATTTTTTGTATTTTTGTGAGTTCTTTATTTTATTTTTTTATATGAGTAGGTATATATTGAGAGTTTCAGAACAGTTCCTGTTCTGAAATCTCTCAATAATGTTTTGAAACTCTCAATCGGTTTTTGGGTTTCCGTTTTCGACACTCACATTTTTCTAAAAGTAAATCTCTCAATAATGTTTTGAAACTCTCAATCGGTTTTTGGGTTTCCGTTTTCGACACTCACATTGTTCTAAAAGTAAATCTCTCAATAATGTTTTGAAACTCTCAATCGGTTTTTGGGTTTCCGTTTTAGACACTCACATTTTTCTAAAAGTAAACTATTTTTTTTTTGCTACGTTCTGAATGAATTTAATGTGCGAGGGTGATTTCTTTCTTTGAATGGAAGAATGCCCTATATTTTGAGGAAATTCGATTGGACATTCTAGATAGGTTAGCCGCACTTGGTGAGCCAGAACCGCCACAACACACTAATTATTATTATTATTATGTTATAAATACATTAAAATTTATATAAACCCATAACACGGAAGGTCTTTGCAACGTTTAGACGTTTCTTATTTTATAAAATTATGGAGTTTGTTAAACAAGCACAAACACTTAATTTACAAAATATTTGTTCAGATACTAAGAAAATATATTTACGTCATGGAAAACTTTTACCAAGCACCATTCGATGTCTTGTTTGCGGTCCCTCTAACTGCGGAAAAACGAATTTAGTTATTGGTCTTCTTCTGCACAAAAATGGGTTAAATTTTCAAAACGTTTATGTTTATTCTAAAACATTGTTCCAACCTAAGTATATATTCCTAGAAAAAGTGCTTCAAAGAGTACCAAATGTCCAATTTTTAAAATACGGTGAAAATGAGCAAGTATTAAGTCCAGATCAAGCAAAACCAAATTCAATAATTGTGTTCGATGACATAGCATGTGAAAAACAAAACAATGTACGAGATTATTTTTCCATGGGTCGACATAGTAAAATAGATTGCTTTTATATAAACCAAACGTACAGCAAAATTCCGAAACAGTTAATACGAGACAATGCGAATCTGATTATCCTCTTCAAGCAAGACGATACTAATTTGCGTCACGTGTATAATGAACATGTAAACACCGACATGTCATGGTTACAGTTCAGAAAAATGTGTGCTCACATTTGGTGCACTCCTTACAATTATTTAGTAATAAATAAAGACTGTGAAAGAAATAATGGATGCTATAGAAAAAATTTTGACACATTCGTGATTCTAAATTAGTTTGAACACAATAATATAACGATCTTCCCAGTATGGTATCCTTCATTATAAATTCTGTCGCCTTCAAGGAAAGTACATAATTTAAGCAATGAATTTGGAAATGGCAACTAAGCAAGAAATCGTTAAGTCTGCAGAAGCAGTTAAGCGGAAAATTAAAATGATGCGTGACATGACATGCCAAAATGAAAAGATTCTTGAGACAGTTCTTAAGCCTATTACTGATCCTCTTAATCAGATGGCTAACCAAAGCAGAACTCCATTAAGCGCAAAACTTAAAAATGATGTTAGTCCTGACTATCATAGTACACCTAAAAAAATGAAGTTTGATCTGGTCGACTCAAAACCTTATTCATCTAATGATACTGTTTTCGAACTAAATCGTGATGATGTCTCAGACGAAAGCAATATTACAAATAAAGAATACGATTTAGCAACAAGCGAAAAAAATGAAACAGAACATGAAGAAGATTGTGAAGAAGGACCTAATGATTCATCTGATGACGAAACTATTGACTCTGTTTCTAGTTTAGATCGAAATTATTCATCTCCACTTTCATTTTCTGTAAAAGCATTTGAAGATGTTCCTTATGGAGTAAGACTTGATAGAGGTAAACTAATGATGGGATTGCAAAGAGTTTATGTTTCAGAAAATACGATAACTATTAATGCAAGTACTTACAAAAAAACACCAGGACTTGTTCAATTATTATTTAAGAAAGTACCGAAAGTGGAATTAGTTACTGGGGAAGATAAAGAAAATTATAAACTTATTTTGAATCAAACAAATGCTCATCGAAGAGATTTTGACTCCCAAAAACCTATTAAAAGTAATAGGGGATCTAAATACTTGCAAATTATTAAACCTTTATTTAAACTGTACAGAAATTGTGAAAGTACAGATAACGTTGTTGTTGGTAATGGTTTGCCATTATTAAAAAAAGTAAAATCAAACATCGATTATGTGTATTGGGATGATCCCAATGGGTGCGTAACGATGTATATAAAAATTTTTGGTATAATATTAGTAGCAATAACGCTCATTTGATATAATTATTAAATCATATAACAACACTTAATATATTTACATATGACATAATTATCATTTCTTATAATGATCATTTGATATAATATCATTTAATATAACATTCTTTAAGTATAATGCTTATTTCCTATAATGAACTTATGGTATAACGTTATTTTTATATAAAATACAACAATTGGCATAACCATTATTGATATAATGTATTAGAGACATAATCACAAAACGAACTGCTATCAAAAAGCAGGTTAGGTTAGGTTTAAACTGCGTCCCCCAACAAAAACGAACTGCTATAAAAAATATTTTTGTATATAAAATGAGCGTTATACCATATAATCGTTATAAGAAATAAGCGTTATACCGAACGATAAATATACGAAATAAATTTATATATTTTAAAATTATACCAAACGTTTATTATACACAATGAGTGATTATACCCTTTGAAATTATATCAAATGTTGATATATCGATAGAAAATATATTAAATATTTTTATATCAATCATTACACACCCGATCCCAATGAATTAGTGGAACGGTTAAAGTTATTAGTGGCATCAAGAGAAGCCGGTAACACTGGGTTAGATAATGAAATTATATCCATAATTGAGGAATTGTGTGAAAGTGGGTTTATAAAAGATGTTTATATTACTAAAAAAAAAGCATAAAGTAAATAAAAATTATTATAAATGAAATATAAGCTATTATTTACTCACAAATGCAACAGTTTGACAAAGATCGTACTCAAAGACGGATGGAATATGAATATTGACAAATTTGGACATCACGTACATAAACGTCTCCGTGTTGTTGAAAGCTTTATTAATTTTGATGACACTTTACGAAAATCAGCAAATGGTGATTTTGACTTACATTTTTCAAGGTTAAAAGGTGTGAAGTCTCCAGTTTCAAATGACGATGCCGTAAATAAGGAGTATGTTGATCAATTAAGTAAAGTAATTCAAACTAATTTAGCAAACATTATACTACATTTACAAAAAATAGATTTGGTCTTAAAACAAATTGAAGAACAAAAACTTACAAAAGAGGACGTAAATAACAAGAATCCTAAATGAGTAAGCAACAAATTGTGGACGAGATCCATAAAGATGCTCGCAAAAATTTTAATCGTTGTTCGGTAATACTAAAAGGGATCGATGATTTATGGCAAGCAGATTTAATCGATATTAAAAATTACGGTCACGTCAACAAAGGTTATAAGTACATTTTAATTATAATCGACTGTTTTTCGAAGTACATATGGACTGTTGCTGTAAAAACAAAGAAGAAATCGGAAATAACAAATGCTTTTAAAAAAATACTGGATTCTGGTCGCATTCCTAAAAATTTGCAGACAGATTTAGGTAAAGAATTTTATAATGATGAATTTCAACGATTAATGAAAACAAAAAACATAAATCACTACTCAACATATTCCATTAAAAAGGCATCGATTGTAGAAAGGGTAATAAAAACTATAAAAGGTAAATTGTATAAGAACTTCAGTTTAGTAGGTAATTACACATGGGTTGGAAAGCCTCTAGATCTTATTGTTAAATCGTAAAATGAAACTGTACATAGTACAATTAAATATAAACCAGTGGACGTCAATTATAGTAATGTGAATATTGTAAGAGAAAATATTGCAAACGCCCGAAAATATCCAAGTTCTAAAAAACAAAAGTTTAAGAAAGGAGATTGGGTTAGAATCAGCAAGTACAAAGCGGCTTTCAAAAAAGGATATACTCCGAATTGGTCTACGGAGCTATTTACAATTTTAAAAATTAAAAACACTAATCCAGTAACATATGAAATTGAAGATTCACGTAAAAATAAGATACTAGGGTCATTTTACGAAGAAGAATTACAGAAAACGAAGCAACCTCACATGTATTTGATAGAAAAAGTTATTAAAGATAAAGGAAATCGGTTGTTCGTTAAATGGTTAGGATTAAGTGAAGCAGAAAATAGTTGGATAAATAAAAGTGCTATAGTTTAATAATAAATACAAATTTATCTTTAGTTTTGCACCATTAGTTTAAAAGCAATGCAAGGAAGCGGACTCGTTAATAATTTAATTAACAACTTACCATTTGAGCTACACTTACCAGGGTACAATTATTGTGGACCTGGTACAAAACTAAGAAAACGGTTATTAAGGGGCGATCGAGGTATTAATAGATTGGACGACGCTTGCATGCAGCACGACATTGCATACACGAAGTATCCTGATCTGAAGCTGCGTCATAAAGCTGACTTAGAATTACTAGAAATGGCAAAACAAAGAATTCGATCTAAAGATGCAGGTAAAGGAGAAAAATTAGCATCTTGGGTCGTCAGCAAAGTAATGAATAGCAAGTTAAAGGCCGGAGCTGGAATTAAATCGTTAAAAACAGTGATTTCTAAAATTCGTTCTCACATTAAAAAAAATAAACCTAGAAGTCATGGTTCAGCCATCAAATGCGCGTATAATGTAGCAAAAAAGTTAATATCTAAAAATGCAAAAATACGTTTACCACGCGTAATACCGTTACCAAAGACTGGAGGAATATTGCCATTGATTCCCATTTTTGCGGGTTTGTCAGCTCTTGGTTCGTTAGCAGGTGGAGCTGCAGGCATTGCTAAAGCAGTAAATGATTATAAATCAGCTCAAAAGAACCTTAATGAATCTGAACGACATAACAAAATGATGGAATCTATTGCACTGGGAAAAGGATTGTATGTTAAACCGTATAAAAAAGGCAATGGTTTATTTCTAAACACGCAAAAAAACTAAATAGAAGGCTACCAAGAAGAGCCCTTACCAATTTAGATCTATTAATATACGCTCGAGACATTCCACATTTTCGAGGCGTCTTCATGCGTGATAAGTTACCGAAGAAACCTAAATCCGTTGAATGTGCGATCGTTAATTTAGATAGTTCTGAAAACGAAGGAACTCACTGGGTAGCCTATGTAAAAGTAGACATGTATTGCGAATATTTTAATAGTTACGGTGATTTAAAACCTCCTTTAGAGCTGTTAAACTATTTAAAAAATAGCGATGTATTTTATAATTATAACGCGTATCAAAAGAATAATACAGTGAATTGCGGTCATCTATGCTTGAAATTTCTAAAAAAGTTTTGGAAAAAAAAAACAATAAATTATAACGCTTCCCTATGATACTGTCATTCTAAAAATGTCATTCACGCTATCAATAACTGGGTTAACTTCAACCTTAACGACAAATCACTCTCCACCTCTTCAACTAGATGGAGAGTACGAGTGCGGGTTGTTATATTTTTCTACGTTTAATTCTATACCAAATATAGATGACAGAAACAATCAATTCTGTTATGGTGAAAATGAAATTGTTGAAATACCTGAAGGTTCGTATGAACTTCAAGATATCAGCGATTATTTAAAAGAAAATGTAAAAAACTGCACTTTAAAGTTATCTTGCAATAACAATACGTTAAGAACTAGTATTATATGCTCTAAAGATATTCATTTTGAAAAAAATAATTCTATTGGTAAAATTTTGGGTTTCGAATCTAAAACATTCAAAGCCAATATAATGAACCACTCACACGCCCCTATCAACATTCTTTCGACAACCATCATCAGAATCGAATGTGATATTATCAGCGGATCTTTTGTAAACGGAGAACCTAGCCATATACTTCACGAATTCGTTCCAAATGTGCCACCGGGGTATCGTATTATTGAAGTACCTAGAAACGTTATATATTTCCCAGTTAATCAAAATAATATTAGTTCAATTAATGTGCGCATTTTTGATGCAAACAATCAACTTGTAAATTTAAGAGGTGAGGAAATCCAGTTGTACTTACATTTAAAAAGAAGCAACCATGATTGACTTCAATAAAAACTATCAGCACCCACCTAAACCAATTAGTTCAAATAGAATCTTCAAGAGAAGAGCATCGCCTAAAGTAAAATTAACTAAAGAAAACAGAAAGTTTTTAAAACTTATTGGATTATTAAAATGAGTGAAATACTCGATATTACCCATTCTTTTTCGGAAGACAATGCTATTGAGAGCTTTGAAATCCATTCCTACAGACCATATGTAACTACGTTTAATAAAAACGATGAAATTCGAATACCAATCAACCAACAAGACCTGTACATATTACCTTCCGCAAGTACGTTGTATTTGGAGGGTACTGTAAAGGTATATAATAGAGAAACAAAAACTCAGGTGCAAAGTATTCAATTCACGAACAATCCATTTCTTTTCCTATTTCAAGATATCCGTTACGAATTGAACGGGGTTGAGATTGACAAAGTGAAAAACGTAGGTATTACTACCACACTGAAGTCTTTATTATCTATGAATATTAATGAATCGTCAATGTCAAAGGCTTGGGGATGGGACATAAACGGAACAAAAAATACTGAAAGTGGACGTTTCGCAGTCTCATTACCTCTCAACAAAATTTTAGGGTTTGCCGAAGACTTCACTAAAATAATAATCAATTGTAAACATGAATTGATTCTTCTGCGAAGCAATACAAATTTAAATGCAGTAAAATTAAACACTAATGAAGTCTTGGAAGATATTGTTATTAATAAAATTGTATGGCGAGTACCGCATATCAAGGTATCGGACCGCCAGCGAATTAATATGTTAAAGTTAACGGAAAAAGACCGCCCGTTAAACATAGCTTTTAGAAACTGGGACTTATATGAATATCCACTTTTACCTAAAACGACTAAACATACATGGTCAATTAAAACGTCGTCTCAGTTAGAAAAACCGCGTTTTGTTGTATTAGCTTTGTCGACAGACAGAAAACACAAGTCCGATATGGATTTTTCACGTTTTGATCACTGTAATCTACGAGAGGTTCGAGTATTTTTAAACTCAACCTACTTTCCATATGAAAGTTTAAACGTGAAATTTGAGCACAACAATTATGCTTTATTATATGAACAATATGCTCGGTTTCAACAGTCGTATCACGGACGTCGCGCTGAACCGTTATTAAACATACACGATTTTAAAAGCTGTGCTCTATACGTTTTAGATACTTCTAGACAAAATGATCGCTTAAAGACTGGTCCGATAGATGTAAGAATAGAAATTGAGAGCGATACAGAAATCCCAGATAATACATCAGCTTTTTGTCTTATCTTTAACGATTGTATTGTGGAATATAAGCCTTTAAGTAGCATTGTGAAAAAATTGTCATGAATTCGAATTGTTACATTGTTGACGTGCAGGGCTTCAAAGATGATGAGAATAATTTTATTATTAAGGAGCTGGCTTTGGCTGCTGAAGAATTTACACTAGTGTTTTCAATAAAGCCGCCATTTCCATATTCACATTTAACAGATAAAGAACGTAGGCTGGTATCATGGATCGAAAAGAAACTAGGCTTTTATTGGAGTGAAGGTCATATCGATTATAGAGAATTCAAAAGAATCATTGCTAGGTATCTCGATCAAAAGAAAATATTAGTTAAAGGTTTAGAAAAAGTAAAATGGATTAAAGAGTTGTGTAACACTTGTTTTGTTACTGATATAGGTGACGAGGGTTGTCCAAAGCTAGCAGTTCTGTATAATACTTTTTTGATAGGTAAAAGTAATAATTACTGTTTAAGCCATAGTAAGCATTGTGCACTAAGTAATGTAATTTGTATTAAGAAGTGGTATTATGAAAATAATATACATATATTTTCTACTTGAATAAAATAATTGTTATTTAAAACGCATTTTACTTCATTTCTTTAACATTTCCTTCAAGCCTAAAATAATAAATCTTTATTAAAATCAAATAATTAATAAAACAATATTTTTAAATATTCATAACTTTTATTTTACATTAGATATTCACAACACAGTCTTTTAAAGTACAAAAACAGAAACTAAAAATAAAAATAAAAAGTTTTATTGATATATCTTAAAAACTAGCGATTACATATTTGTTTCGAAATCTTATTAATAACGTTCTCCGTTAAGTCTAATATTTCATCGATGGGATCTAAGACTACGTATTGCACACTTACACTACTGTTTTCACTATCTAATGATAGCTCATTATTTTTTTCACGACACTCACTTAAGTCGAAAATATTAATTTGTATGAGACGATGTCCATAACGAGCTTCTTTGCTTATGATATATGATTTCTTGACACGGTCAGTCACTTTCCTTTTACATGACTTAATCTGTATTCCTGCACCCTTTTTCTTAAGTCTATTTTCTTTACTCTGTTTGACACTCGTTGCACTAGCCTCAGCCTTTAATGCATCTTGTCGATTCACTTCTTCAAAGTGCTGTGTAAATCCTTCTAGTGGGTCTTGCGCGCATTGAAAGAACAAATCTTGAGAGTCCATCATTATCTGGAAAGAAAATAACATGTATTAAGTATGAATATAATGTATGTTAGGCTACTATCAAAATAAATAAATAAATAATGACAATCTCTTACCAATCGATTTTTTTGTTAAACTTAATAGTCATCTATCCTTGTACTCAGTTCAAATGCTTGATTTGTAATGAATTATAAATTAATTAACTGACAAGTTTTGTAGCGAGTAACATGTAACTTGATATAGACTGGTATGAAGCAATGCAATTAGGTACTTGTTTGACTTGTCGGATTCGTATTATTGTTAAGTTTTATATCGAGTAACATGTAACTTGATATAGGGTGGCATGAATTAAGCATTGCAATTTCTTGTTTCGACTTGTCGGAATCGTATTTAAAAATTAAGCGTATGTTCATGTTATTCAACAAGATTGAACATGCGCACAAAACTTGCTGACTGCAAATTATCTGTTTAATAAAAAGGTATCATCTTTGGTATATAATTGAAATAAAACTAGAAAGTAAGGAAAAATATTTTTATTTTACATGAAATAACAGTACCCGTGTTATTTAGATATAATATGAAAGCATACAAAATATTCTGTTTTTACTTTACAAATACAATTTAATGAATTCACTAAAATAATGAATGATGGCCCCATGACAATGTAGAAATATTGTCTTTTAATACAACACGTTTATCATCATTTGATGATAATGCAACCTTATCATGAGATTGTGTGAAAATTTCATGCTTAAGGGACTTGAATATGATATTCTTTTTTCTAACCATTTCTTTGCTTAAAAGCACTTTTTTATAGTCTTCGAAATTCAAACCATGTATTACATGTTTTTTTGTACCTTTTGCCTTTTTTATCTCTGTCTCTTCAGTCTTAACGCAATATAGCTTAGATCTTAGTCCTACAAACTCAACAATCGGTTGACCTCCTAATTCATCCTTAAAAAAACCTGGTATCTTTTTATTTTGACAAATTATTCCATACTTGTTATTCTCTGTATAATTACTAGTATCCAAGTAAGATTGAAAATTAAATTTTAAATCTTTGTAAACATCTTTTGTCTTCACAAAATACAACAATGAGTCTGTATCAGTATAGCATAACCTTAAATTTGATCCGTAAAAAGGTTTCATAACAGAATAGTGAAAATTATACATATGTGATTTTGATAGTTCTAGTACAGTAAATCCTATATAAATAGGTTTATCAAGAGTAATGGTTTCAGGCTTCATCTGAATGGCCACAAAATTTTCAGAGAAAATGCTAGCACTATGAAAATTTAGTCTTCCTATTAACTGTTCAGCATTATTTCTCTTTTTAGTCTTATTTTCAGTATCATTCCATCGATTAACTAACATAACATTAACTCTTTTTTCAGTATCTTCTAAAGTTTTGCCAAAAATACTATTATTCAATAACTTAAAGAAATCTGACTCAAATGTGGATTTAGCATTCTGTCTTAACTGTGTATTCAAATCTATGTATCGTTTTAAATAACAACTTTGCTTAAATCTTATTACTCTATGTATCTTTTTCAATTTCAAACCATGTTTTAAACATGTTTTTAAGTGTTCATAGTGAATAACATACTCAAATTTATCATACAAATTCGGTATAAGTTTTGCGCTCTTTGAACCTGGCGGTGTAAATTTTTGTGGGCAAAAAGGTATATCATTATGCAAGTCGTGTAGGTTTTCAGGATACTGCAGATCTACTTCCAATATATAACCATAATCAGAATCTTTAGACACTTCAAGAATATTAAGTTGTGCAATTTCAAAATTACTTAATAATTTAAAGTCCGCATAAGGCAAGTAAGCACACATTGCAAAACCATACAAATTAGTGCAATCTAAGTATAATAAAAAGTTGTCTGGAGCAGATGGGTCATAGTTTGGCAAATACTTATTATTTGAGCGTGCATATCTAGTGGAGCATAAACATACACCTCCGCGTATACCTTTCTGTATCATTCGAATTATTTCAAGGTCATCGATAAGCTCTAATTTTATGTTGGTTATAAGTAACATTGCATCAAAGCTTAAGCTCGGAGCTGTCATATAAAAAGCTGGATCTAATCGATAATTCAACTTACAAGTTTGACGAAAGTTTTCAAATATATCAGCTAATAACAATACATCTGATTTAAGATACAGATCTGTGTATTCGCCCATGTTCTTTATTCTAAATGATTTCCAAACACGCTGCGCATGCTCATATTCACATAATGTAATAAAATCATTGGTCGCTAAGTTATGAAAACAACGTCGCTCGGGTAAACTGTTCTCTTCGTAAGAACTCCAGCAAGACATATACTCGTATGGATATACACCTTTTCGTCTCATTAGATCGAACTGCTCCTCCATTGGGAAAAATCTATATAAATTAATGAAATCTCTCTTGTTCAAGCTGTTTACAAGTTTCTCTAAACTTGTACCTAAAAACATAAAAGAATCTACAAAACGTACTGGCATATACTCCTTATTATTAATTTGAAAAAATTTAGTGAAAGATATATATTTCTCTTTATTTTTTGCAATTACTTTAATATTACCATTCATTTCTCCCAATTGCCGTATGAACAAGTGACTATCATATCCCGACAAATTATGAAAAAATACAGGTATAAACTTAGGTAAACGATATCGAATGTTGCACTCAAAATGCGCTGCTCCCCTATAACGTCCCGTCAGATGACAATGGTCCCTTACAGAATCGCCTAATAATAATTTTTGACACAAATAGCAATTTTGAGAATTCGCAAATTGATTTTCATCTTCCTCAGTGAGGAGTATTGGCAAAGGATTTTTAAAAATAATATTTATTTCGGCTATGTCTTCTTGCAGATATTCGATAAACTTTTCAACACAGTCACGACCTCGATATGAAACATATTTGTTGAGAGAAGAGTTATAGGAACAAACAATATAGTATGCAAAAGCAGCTGGTATATGTTTTTGCAATGTATTAATACGATCTGTATTAAGCTTATTCTCACTCGGATTTGCCTGTAACAAAGACTCAAAATCTGCATATATAACGAAAGGCATATCTTGCATTCTTTCATAATGTTTGAACTGAATTTGAGTACCATGATCAGGTAAAATTGTTTTTACACCACCACACACATGTGCATTTAGTTTACCTTCAGTGTTAAAAAATAACATGCATTCATCACAAAAATATACTCTGCCATTACGTTTTGTTAATTGTATTTTAAGCAGACAGGCTAAATTTTTGATAAGACAGTAATGACTTCGAGTACCATTTTCCAACATCAGCAAATTAACATGATGTTTTCGTTTGCACATTGTTTTGTAAATAGGGCCTACTACATCCGTTTTATTTTTAAGTGCGTATACGTTAACGCTTATACGTGATTTTTTTTTTTCAAACGTTTTAATATCTGAGAAAGCAACAGGGAATGTCATATTTTTTATATTAAGAAAGTCTTTGAAATGCGGATATGATGAAACTCGATGTGCATTGTTTTTTACCTTAAATAATGCTGCCATTATACACCACAAAAAGCAAAAATTGTCTTTGTTTTGAATATTAATGCAAGCGCGTTTAAGTTTTATATTTTTCGGTAAGTCGATAAATGCAGATGCTCTTAAAGGATTATATTTGTTAATATTCACTTCAAGGTATAAGTTTCGCAATAAACTCCAACCACTATCTCTTTCTTGAAATCCTTCCATCTTTTGACAAATATCGAGTGTACATTTTGAGAACATTTCACTAAAATCATAATTTTTGTGTACTATTATGTTTCGTGTAGCAAATGATTTTATTTCGCAAGTTTCATTTTTTGGTAATGTAAATTCAGCAAACAGTTCTAGGTTAACCTTTACCGTATCAAAAGCATCTAGTCTCGCGTTAAGAAGTTGCTTAACATGCTTACGTAGAGTAAGCAGAAACTGCGTGGGAGGTCGAATCTGATCCAACTCACTATTAGGCGCAAACACTCTGTATGATGCAATTCTGCTACGAAAAGCACTGCTTATTTTCTCAATGCCCTTAGCTATTTCAATAGAACTATTATTTTTATGCGTATTACATCGTAAGTGAGCTGAAAATGCTTTGTTAGGAATAGATAAATCACACACTGAACAAAATATAGACTTTTGAGGCATCGTGGTATCAGAAAGAGGTGTGGATAAATATACTATTAAATATTATATTACGTTACTGAAATTATGTAATTTAAAATAATTAAAAATAGAGTGAATTTACGCTTTATTGTTACCAACTATTAAGTGTTACATTACATTTTATTGAAAATACGTTTCTTATCAGAATAAAATGTACCCTCCGCGGTGAAACGCTCCTTACATAATTTTAAAAATTTATTGATCAAAGTGACTTCCGCTGCATTGCCATCTATTTGCAATTTAAGGTTGACTATCGCCTTTTCCCACCTATCCAGCGGTGCCACTTTTTTTATATCTTCTACGTTATACAATCTTAATTCAATAAAGTGATCACCGCGCAAATTCTGCGAGCGACGTACTACTCCGTCAGGCACGCGACGAGTCAGCACCGAAGTCAGAGGAGTTGAGTTCGCTGCTCTCCGAGTCGCACCCTCTTCCTCGCTGTCGCTGGTCAGCACACTCCAGGCGGATGCATTGGCGTTCGCAGCTGGAGTCTTGGCTTTCTTCTGCACTGTTTTTGTTACAGTCTTTTTGGTCCTAGTAGATTAAAAAACAAAACGTTAATATCCAAATCACAATTTATCTATACAATACTGACTTACCAAACAGTATGTATTTAAATTCTTGTGAAGAGTTGAACTCAAAACCTTTTAAATTATTTAACTTTTCTAACAAACTAGCAACTTTGAAACAACTTTGAAACTATGCATAGTTTTTAAAAATAGACTGCTGCTTACGGAAAACAATGTAATAGATTAATGTTAAGTGAAAATTAGCATAACCGAGTTTTACCTTACGCTTGCAGCTTCATCATCAGATTCCGATATCAGGCGCGCCTTCGTCGGCTTCCGTTTAAGGGACTTCGGTTTTTTAGAGCTGTAAAGAAAGAACAATACATAACACAACTTAATGTGATGAAATATAAAGTCAAGGTTGCATTTAAACGTACCTATAGTATTTTTTTATTTAAATCAAACTAATGTTTTGTTAATCTTCAAGTTAGAAAACAAATTCTCGTTCATTGAGAATTTCATGAATAGAAGTACTACTATAGGAACACCTACAATAAAAACTTAGTTAAATGTCAATAAATAGTTTGTTTTTACCTTGAGCTTGCCTCCTCGTTGTCGAGTTCGAAGAGTGAGCTCGCTCTCTCTTCCTTCTTAGAATGCTTCGAAAAATATTCAGAGTCCGACCTGTAAATAGATGATGGGTATCGTTATTTGTTTCATAACTTTTACTAAAATAAAGTGAAACAAGGACTAGATAGATTTGGGACTGTTTACAGTATAGGTACAGCGTAAATTAAGCAAAGCATTTACTAGAGGTACTTGACAACAGATATACACGACTCAGGTATAAACATACGTATTCATAGTACAAATGTCTAACCCTCACGGAATCGAACCCGTAACCTCTGGATTCATAGTCACTAATCACTATCATAACTTAAAACGTATAAAGACAAAGAAATTAAACATCAGTTTAATGGAATAATATGAACTTATTAAATTAGGAACTTACGAACATTATATTTACGCAGCGAATCTTCGTGATGAATAGATTTTCACTTGAGTGAACTGATAGGTAATCGTTGACCTTGGGCAGCCGAACAGCAGAGCGGTCTGGGGCAGAACAACGACGATGGCTTGAGCAGAATGAAGCACTAATCACTCACGACACTTCCGATCCGATACGTATTGGAAACAATATAGCAAAGAAAATAAATGCAATGTTTTATTGCAATTAAATGATGAGTAAACGAATAAATTTATGAGGTATCGTTAACGTTTGGTAACAACTTATATTGCAACTTAGTATGGTAACAATGTACGAAAAAAATATCTGGAAAATGTTTTGCATGACTGCTCTTTTTAAAACTCAGCTAAATGTGTGAACAATTGTCGCTTATTGATATATGATACAAGCACCGACCAAAGATACCGCCATTGCGCCATCAGTTATTTGCATTTTAGCATTAACAATTAGGTACTAAATATACTGCATGCGATGATTTTCAATGCATAGATTAGGTATATAATTAGCTTAACTATAGGTGATACAATGTGAAGTACTAGCTTGCTTACAATTCGTATGGTGAGTGATCTGGAGGTTCATGGGGAGGGACCTAAAAGCCAGCAATGGATAGGCGATTCTCTCGATGCTGCTTTTCATGGGTGGCATGGATCACTTCCCATCAGGTGGCGCGCATACTCATTTACCTCCTTTTCCATAAAAATATAAATAATTAGTATTAAGAAGTGGTATGTTGAAAGTAACATGCATATTTTGTAATGTGCTATTTAATTAAAACATTTTAATTTCACTGAAGTCTTTTACTTCATTCATCTGAGTTTTCTTCACACTTAAAATAATAAACTATGGATGGCTGGATAGTAAAATTACGTAAAACATATTTGTTAATCATACAGCATTAAAATCAGAGATATATTCCGTAGGACTGTACATTCGGTCTTTTAAATGTGCAAGTATTTAATTTCAACCAGGGTTCCTTAGAGCAGTTAATTGTACTACTGACTATTACTGAATGATTTTAATTCCTACACATAAAATCATCATACATGACAACGAGGACATAAGCTCAAGGATTTTAAAGGAGTAATTTAAACAATGAGTTACAGATTTATTTATTTTATTTATTTATGTATTTAAATACATACAATATTATAAAAGCTTAAGCTTTATTACACAGTAAAAAAAAAAAAAAAAAAACTTAAACAAAAGGAATTACAGATTTATGTACATTCTATTAATTCATCATAGGTAATAAACTTCATACACGATAATTTAATGTATACGGAACACTACCCGAGAAAGGTGAATTAAAATAGCGTCGGGAATGTAGTGGTGTCATTTTGCACATTGCGAGTCATATCATTTATGTTACTACTACGTCATTCCACGTCATTTCGATTAACCAATCAGACACGCGGGTCTACATCGCACTTACAGAGTTTTTAACATTGTTCATATAAATAAAATTTGATGTGTTATGTCTTTCGGGAAGTTTGTGGCTAATACGACCGGTAGTCATGAGCGACCTAGTACGACGCAAATCTCGCAGCCTGATCACCTGCTTGAGGCGTGTTGTGCTTAGACAGTTAAACCAGGCGAACCGGAGATTTCGAACGCTAATACGGTCGGTGGCGTTTGGATGATCCAAATCACATCATGTCAAAGGGCTTGATCACCCCGGCGACGTGCTCTGTGCAATAAACACCGTATCAAACCAAGTCGAGAGATGCCATGACGAGGTGCGATATGCGGTCTCCTGAGCTCAGAGACCTTAGTGTTAAGCTTTTGCAATTTTAGAATTAGAATAAATAATTAGTGTGTTGTGGCGGTTCTGGCTCACCAAGTGCGGCTAACCTATCTAGAATGTCCAATCGAATTTCCTCAAAATATAGGGCATTCTTCCATTCAAAGAAAGAAATCACCCTCGCACATTAAATTCATTCAGAACGTAGCAAAAAAAAAAATAGTTTACTTTTAGAAAAATGTGAGTGTCGAAAACGGAAACCCAAAAACCGATTGAGAGTTTCAAAACATTATTGAGAGATTTACTTTTAGAAAAATGTGAGTGTCGAAAACGGAAACCCAAAAACCGATTGAGAGTTTCAAAACATTATTGAGAGATTTACTTTTAGAAAAATGTGAGTGTCGAAAACGGAAACCCAAAAACCGATTGAGAGTTTCAAAACATTATTGAGAGATTTCAGAACAGGAACTGTTCTGAAACTCTCAATATATACCTACTTATATGAATAGGAAGGCAAACGAGCCAGTGGGTCACCTGATGGTAAGTGATCACCACTGCCCATAGACACCCGCAACCCCGGAGGGATTGCAGATGCGTTGCCAACCTAGAGGATTAAGATGAAATGCCTCTCGTGCCCGTAATTTCCCCGGCTGTCTTACTCTCCACACCGGAACACAGCAGTGCAAGCACTGCTACTTAGCGGCAGGATTAGCGAGTAAGATGGTGGCCATAGCTTTACTTTTCGGATTTTTCTGTGTTCTAATTTTCAGTGACATTTAGAAATTTAATTTCTTACGGTAAAACCGTAAAAGTAATACATAAAAAATCAAGGAATAAAAATTCTTGATTCATTTGATAATATTAATTAATTATATTTTTTATAGTGCCCTCCTACATCACAAGATACAAGCTTTGTCTTTAGACCGACCGCTTAAATGAGTCCTCGCTCCTGCGGCACAGGGGCGCGGGGTAGGACGACAAAGGGGGCCGAGAGAGGCGCGGGCGGGTAGTGCGCCTGCCGCCCCCACCTCTCTCTGCCCCCGCGGTAATTATACCCCTGAACCGCGCGGGCAAGTCTCATTTAAGCAGTCAGTCTATAGTTTGGGATTTTCAACATGAAACTACCGTGAGACTTAATCATCATTACACATAAACAGATAACTCACGTATAAAAAGTCAGATCAGTGTCGTGTGCTGCCCGACATTTGACAATAATAAAAATGACGATGAAAACGAGGGTAGTTGTGTGCCGCTGTCAGTTGCGTTGAACAGCCGCGCGAGCAGAGCGCTGGCGCGCAGTGTTCGTTTCGCTGCCGCCGGGGCGAGCGCTCTAGGAGGAAGGACTACGAAATACTCCGAAACATGTCGAGCATCACTCGACTTTTTGTACGTGAGTTATCCGTTTATGTGTAATGAGTTTGGGATTTGTTATAAAATCAATTGTATTATTTAAACTATGGTACCAACAGTATGACATAAGGTAAACGCACTCCAAATTACAAGATAGACGGAAAATCGCCGACGCCGGTATTCATTTCTAATTGACCTAGCTTAGCTCTCATTTACGATCTCCTTTGGTGTAAAAGTACAACGTATTTCCATTTCTGAGGCAATTGCCGAAAGTAGGGCCGTAAAGTCATGCCTGAGAGCCCAAGATCGCCTAAGTTAGTATTAAGGTACAATTCCGATGTCGACGACGGCGATTGACGACATGGTTCACCAATGTTTCACCGACAAACACTTGATCGAATGCATCGCTTGACAAACCTTTAGTTTCTGCTAACATTATTAGCTTTTTGATAAAGATATAAAACAGACAAACCTTACCTAACCTGATGTTAAACGCGAAAAGGTCTTTGGTTTTTTTAAATCTTTACGGTTTAGCAGGTATTAAAGGGCTGTGAAATGAATTGGCTGTGAAACGATACATTTGTGAGACGTTTGTCGGTAAATATCGACTGGCCACACATTCACCGATTAATAGAACTGTGAGTTAGAGAACTCGGAAAACCCTATATTTTCCATCAAGTTATTTATGTGGTTAGCTAGATGTATTTTGGTTCACATTTTGGCCAGGACACTCAAACTTATTCACTTTTTAACAGCTTAACAGATATGTAACTTAATTTGAAACTGCATTTTAAGCGGTCCATTATTTTGAGAGGTATAATGGCACAGACATAAGTTATTAATGCTCTTGTATAATATTAGCTTCCGCCCGGGACTTCGTCTGCGTAGAATTATACATAATAAACCTCTTGAATCACTCTATCTATAAAAAAATCCGCATCGAAATCCGTCGCCTAGTTTTAAAGATTTAAGCATACATAGGGACAGACAGCGGGAAGCGACTTTGTTTTATACTATGTAGTGATAGGGATGGCCGCCAGATGTCGCGAGTCGCAGTCGCAGTTCCCGGTCGCCAATTCGGAATTCAACCCTTACTGGTACAAATTCATCTGAACGAGATAAATTTTATTTAATTTGCCGTAATAAAACGATTTATGTTCGCAGTTAATGTTCGAGGTACGATAAGGGATGACTCTGTTTAAAGGTAGTTTGAACAATTTGAGCGAAAGCGTCTTTTTGATTGGCCGTTTTTACCTCGCGACGAGGAAAGGGGTGTTGAGTATAACCCCCTTTTTCTTTCTAGTTATTTTGTTTTTCTATGTCGAGTGGCTTCGTAGTTTTAGACCAATTTACTCAGACGTTTTGTTTCGAATTTAACGCTGGCATGTTCACGGTGTTCACGTGTTTTAAGTTTATTCTTTTGACTTTCACCTAATCCCAGCTGCCCTATTGCCTTGATATTGTTTGTAGCACTGACCACTGTCTAACATAAAAGCACTTACCGTTTAACTTCAAATAAAGTGGTTTTGTTTATGCAAAACGAATCCCTCACTTCAATCTAGCTTCAATCTAAAACTATGCTCAGTACATTTTGAACGGGTAATTTCAAGCGCGTATCAGTATTATTCTCCCACGGGAGTCAAATTCAGTGGGTAGAAAGCTCAAGCATCGCCAAAGTCGAAGTTGGCTGCTTTCTATGCTAATCGTGGTGCAGCGAACGAATGCTTGGAACGACTAAATAAAGGACAAGTCAAAGAACTAGGGGTTGTTTGAAAAGTTAAATTGTTAGGGGTTTTAATAAGAGGTGTCGAGAAGTTTCTACTGAATTTACTGGTACCTAGTGATCGTTCGGCGCGATATGCGATATAAAGAATTAGAAATAAATACGGATGTAGGAGCATCAGCTAACTTTATAAAGAACTCAAAATTGGTATTTTTTTTATATATTCTGGATAGTTTAAAAATCCATGCTGGTCAAGTAAATAGTAAAGAAAAAAACATAGAATTAACAGTTGCTTCTCTTCCCACGCAGGTGGTAAAAGCCCATCGAGGGAATGGACGAGTGTGTTAGGAATCATGTTATAGGCGATGCGGCTAGCAACCCATCACTATTTTGATTTCCCTTTGTAGTTATACGCCCTTAATCGTGCTAAACGTGGCCTTAAGGTTTTATTGCCTTAGGCTCTGTCTACCCCGTAAGGGATAAAGACGTGATATATGTATGTATGGAGTTTAAAAATATAGTAATAACGTTTCTCTCACGTATTTGCACAATAGGACGCAATTTCCGAGATTCGCGGTGGAAATTTTATTAAATTCCGAGAGATTCCCTGAAGATTTAATTTTTATAGTTCATAGATACTTACCACATGAGTTGGACTTGAGTGAGGTGTGCCTAGAAGTTGTATTGCATTTTAGAAAGAAAATCAAATTCAATTATAAGGTAATTTTGGTTGCTTAACTTATTCTGCTTTTCCTCCAAAAATTTTAGGGTGTAGGGTAGGCTTAGAAAACCATTCGACCATTAAACTACCTGGGTTAAAGTAAATGGCATTTCAACACAACCTTAACCTTGGGATAGAAATGAATTCGGAGTTAGTTGACTATAGACCGCGCAACCTGATAACGTACAATACGATAGTATTTAAAAAGACCTTCGGGTCCGTATTGCTGTCTCACTTACTCTTGTTTTTGATAATTCTGGGGTCCTAGTGAAAAGGGGTATAATTCTGAATTTTCTACGTAGCTATTTTAGACTTAACCCCTTTTACAATAGAATAGAAAATGGTTTTTCATTTATATCAGACTTATCCCCTTTTCACTAGGACCCCAGAATTAGTCGGCCCATGGTACCCGAAACCCGAATGTTGTTCTACGGGTTCACGGACTCTAAGTTAAGTTTTACGATGTTTTCCGAAATAATGGGACAGTCTTTTTTGGAATCCTGACTCATCCACCTGGGATCCCGAAGTTGAAAAATATCCAAGTGAAGAACAAACAATTTGGGCAGGTGCCTGGGCAGGTGCGTTTTTGACATTTTAACGTTAATTTGAGTTTACTAAGATATAGACAACTTTAAAAATCCATGGTCTTAAACTGGCCAGCCAGAACCAGGGCACTTGGCCTTATCGAATCAGGCGTTACTTTGCGGAGGCCCATTTCAATGAACATAAAACATGAACATGGTTTGAGCATGGTCTCTTACCCCCTTATTCATAAACGCTCTATAGGCTTCTGCTAACTTAGCAATCGTTTGTCCTTGTCTGTGAAAGGTAAATGTCAAAGTGACAGATAAGGACAAACGATTGCTAAGTTAGCAGAGGCCTACAGAGTGTTTATGAATAAGGGGGTTAGAAAATATCCGATTGTTACTCATTGCCTGTGTGAAATATGCGGTGGGCGAGGGTACGCACAGATACGTAATGTGCGATATATCTTGCCACGGAGAATGGCCGGGAAAAATTGCCTGCCATTAATCTAAGGAAAGATAGTTCTGAACATCTTGACCTAATGTCAACTGTAAATAGACAGGATTTAATACGAACTGTTAGGTATGTAGGTAGCTATAAACGAGAATACGATTTACATCGAACCGGAAAAGTTGACTAGCACTTGACCAACCAACTACATACATACACATACACAAATCACGTCTTTATCCCCTACGGAGTAGACAGAGCCTAAGGTCTACAGGCCACATTTAGCAAGATTGAGGGCGTATAGATGGAAAATGGAATCAACATAGTGATGGGTTGCTAGCCTCATCGCCTATAACATGATTCCTTTTTGACCAACAAACGTTCAATAAACTTTATTTTATGATAACATTAGCTTCTACCCGCGACTTCGTCCGCGTAGGATAGACTTAGAACTTAACATATAAATCGCTACCCCGCGGGAACTAACAAAAAACTGGTCTTTGAAAAAAAATACAAGAAATCAACCACTTTAAAATTCAGCACGATGAATGAAGGTTAGTAAAAAACACTTCCTTTTTGACAGCTGTGAAAAAACATACAAGTAATCACAGCTGTGAAAAAAGAAGTGCTGAATTTTAAAGTAACCACCTTCTCGTATTTTTTGTATTTTTTTTCACAGCAGAGAAAGAGCAGTTTTTTTAATAAAGCGTATTATAACATGTTGAGTTATTCAAATAAAGCTATTCCTCTGCTAGGAAACTGTATAGCTGCGTAAACTAAACACTAATTCCTTATTCCCCTCATGAATTATAGAACATTCATCACTTAACAGTTCTGAGCATAAACACAGCGTGAGCGTCGCACTATTGAATTACCTTTGTCATGTTTCGTTCGGTTGAATTAGGAGAAACAAAGGTATTGCAATGGACTTAAAAACGCGACGTTGCTACACAAACATAGTTAGTGAAGGAACCACGTCTAAAACAATTGAACATCTGTCTGGTGTAGCTATTCCACACTTTGTACCGGACCGTTCAGAAGAAATTACAAGCTGGCGCTTGTGTTTTAAATGGTGGTTCAGTTTTCGCAAGCAAAATGCAAGCGTTCGGGGTGTGAAAGAGGCTTCATTAATTTAAAACGAGGGATACTTTGTTGGGATTACGATGCTTTCCAAGCAATTTTCGAAAGCACAGGAGCTGTGAAAGATATTCCATATGATAAGGTAGATTCTAAGTTGCGTTGTAAAGTCCTGTCAAACCATTTGGTTCCTAATTCATCGTAGAACGTTCTCATAGTAAGTGTCCTTTCTTTTTCCTTGAGAATAACTGCCATTTTTTGTGGAAAGATGCGTGAATATGTGTTTCTTGAAAGACCAATGGTTATTTTGGTTTTTTTATTACGTTTAATTCACAAAGCTAACGTTGAAACGCAGCTAAATACAAGGAAGGGAGGTACAAAATTTTACGACCCATGAAACTTGTACAGCCAAATCAAAAAGGATAGGTAAGCCACGCGCGTCATATAACAATGGATACAGCGCAAAAATAAAATCTGGATGTTTTTTGTACTTTTTTTTTCAATGAATGGCAAGGTGAAATTAGTATTTATTCCCGTGTCCCGTTTTATAGAGTTTATTTAATTAATTAGTTCCACATTTCAAGATGTTTTTCTCGAAAAAGTATTTTTTTAAAGGAGCCTATTGCTAGGTAAATTTCGATTATGCATAGTTTTATACTTACATTCAAGATATCGGGAGCTCATTTGGAATGACTGTTTTGTAATCTGAAACAAACAAATATTTTTAATGTAAACTATTCTATTGACTAGGTACATAATCCTACTAATATTATAATCCTACTAATATTATAAATGTGAAAGTTTGTGAGTTTGGATGTTTGTTACTCTTTCACGCCAGAACGGCTGGACAGATCTGGATGAAATTTGGAACATAGATAGATTATAGCCGGGAATAACACATAGGCTACTTTTTATCCCGGAAAATTGCGTAGTTCCCGCGGGATAGCGATAAACGAATTATATGCAGACGAAGTTGCGGGCAACAGCTAGTATTATAATAATTATAGATAGATAGTCGAACTGTCATCAATTCTCCAAGTGCATTTAAAATTTTCAAGCTATTCCGATCTCTGGAATTGGGTTAAATTGGACACGTGAGATTTAAATCGGTCAATTTTGTTTATTTCAGCTCTCGTGAAACAGTACTGCATCCAGAACAGTCGCTCCTACCCCTGAGGAAGGTCTACCGAAATAGATCGAAACTGAACGGTTGGACCATTTTAGACTTTAAATTGTCAAATTAAACTCTTAATGTAAAAATAACGAAGAGCTCCATACAATGACTCTTTTATTAAACTAAAATTTCACACGTGTTTTTTAAAGTGTTTCATACAGCCATATTTGTTTCCTGGAAATATAAAACCATGATCTTGAACTGTCCGAAAAAACTGTACAGAACTTGAAAGGTTAATTGTTTCCTTGAATTTAACGAACTAGAGATCAAAAGGCGTCAGTATTTCGTGTCAAGTGCGTTCGGGGCACTTCGGGCGCACTCGGCAATCGACGAAGCGACGCGGAACTATGAATCGGCCATGATAATTATGAAGTAAATACCATTTTTGTTAAGAACAAACAATAAGTTTTTGCTAAAACTTTCATTTTTAATACGAGCCTATTTGTTACCTGTGGCCTTAACGCGTCTTAATGCGATTCAATTTAGAGTCAATTTAGGTTCGCTCGCTCAGATTCATACTAAAAATGACAGCTAAAAGCTGAACTGATTCTGAATTGAACCGCATTAAGACGTCATGGTAAGGCTCCAGTACTTTTTGTTTTCACACAAATAAACATCTCGAATGTCACGTATAAACGTCTTAATTTACTATGGAAAGATTGGCAGCGCCACTAGCGGATCAAAACGGCAACAAAGTGTTCTCATAATATTTGACATTTTAACGCAAACGCGATGGAAGCGTACCTGTTTTGGGACCTAAAGCTTGAATTAAGCAATCTGTGCTTGCATTTTCTTCCATCCTACATTAGTACACCGTTATTTCAAGTCAGCTCGAAAACTGGAAGACGGTCTGATTTGTAAGATTTGACCTTAACAAGCTTTGGTATAAACAAACAGATACGCAAGTTGGGTAAAAGCTTGTAAAGATGATTAAGTAGGTAATGTTTTTTTTATTTCAGATATTTGTATATAAACTTATTGGTTATGCACACTTTGCAACAGGAAGGTTAGATTCCGTATTCCGTGGAAAATTCGCAAAATAGATAAGTCCTTATTTTTTGTCAAAATCTTAAACTTTGGCAAATTTCAAATTTCTTAGGCCAAAGGTTTTGACCCGGCGTTGATAACTCAGTCAGTCAGGGTTTTTTTTAATGTAGATAGGGTTTAATTATACGAATTAGATGGTTTAAGATGGTTTTACACCAACTTAGAAATCGTTTTTACCCGGAGAAAATCACAAAGAAAATTTATTAAATACTAGAAAAACTTATAAAGCTGGAAATCTCTTTCGATCCTAACCTAAAACGATATTGGATCCAAAGTAAAACCCGCAATATACAAGCGAAAACATAAATGCTAGTTTTTGAGTAAGTAGGCTTCTATTATCATTCAAATGTAGAACAGAGGTCAAATACCGAATCTAGAAAATATTTCAAAATGGGAACATTAGAGTTTCTCTTTTTTGGCCAGTGTTAAAATCTACAATGGGCCTCCGTTTCATTTGTTTGAGTTGCAATAATTACGAAAGTTGATTTCTTTCAGTTCGAAATCCTATGTTTTTTTATTGAGGTGAAACAAATGAACCGTTATTTACGGCTTGGACCTATAATGAGGTTATAGCGCGTCATGTTTTTCGTCAAACTTGAGTTCAACAAAACCAGACAATTTCTTTTATTGCCACACGGGGGTTTTACGGTTAATAAAAGCATTAACGGCTGTCAATTGTGGTTTGGGTGAATCTAAGTAATTCAAATACCGGCAGCCGACAGAACGTAGACATTTCCCATTGAAATGACGTATCCAAAATTGACACGCTCGGTTCCCATACATTTCACCGCTACTTAGGTCATCCACTTCAATACAGGCACGTAATTAAGTTCTGTCCGTGGCACAGACATACTATAGAAATAGACAAAACGATTGAATTTATTTCAGGCCCCGACTAGAGGGGAAAATGCCACTTTTTACCACGCCACGCAATTTAATTTACTTTCTGTAGACTCAAATTGATATCTTGCATCGTATTTTGAATCATTGTGTTTGTATTTTGATACGGAATCGCGTAGCTAGTGGACACATTTACTCAAAACTTAACCATTACACATACATGCACATATAAATCACGTCTTTATCCCTTTCGAAGTAGACAGAGCCTAAGGTAACAAGACTTAGGCGTCATTTAGCATGACTGTGGCCGTATAGGTGGAAATGGGGAATCAAAACAGAGACAGGTTGCTAGCCGCATCGCACACGTGCTACCGGCCACAGCCATAAACGCCGCCACGAGAAGCTAGCGTGTGGCAGCTACCGGTGTCAACATGTATGAAACTACAGGAAATATTGCCGGTGGCGGCGTTTTTTTGTGGCCCGTGTGCCATAGTTCTTAAGATTTTCTGAGATTTTTTTAACCTTTGAAACGCTCATTTTATACTTTTTATTTTTATTTTTTATTACCACTAACAACCATAAAAAAAAACATCAAAACAAAAATAAAAATAAAAGGATTAATTAGTGGTAAATGGCTCGGCGTCAGCAAATACTGCCAGTGCCAGCTCGCACGAGCGACACTTCAGCGCTGTTTTTCAGCCGGAACACATACTGCTCGCTCCAACAGTTGGGGCCCTTACACCAAAAAATAGGCTCACTCACAAAATACATTTAACATAATGACAAATTTGGTACGTTTCCATACATGTCTTGTTTGTCTATACTAATATTATAAAGAGGAAAAATTTGATTGTTTGTTTGTTTGTTTACATTGAATAGGCTCCGAAACTACTGGACCGATTTCAAAAATTCTTTTGCCGTTAGAAAGCTACATTATCTCTGAGTGACATAGGCTATTTTTTACCTCGGGAAAATACCTTTTCCTACGGGAAAATTAATTTATCGCGGGCGAAGCTGCGGACGGAAGGCTAGTGTTTAATAAAGGCGACTTAAAGCGACACAAAGACATAAATGTTAAGTTGACATTAACTAATAAATAAGGAGGGGAAGTCTCTCGATTATTATGTCTGTGTTACGTGAGTATTGGCCTAGGGAATAAAAGTGTATTACGTGATCCATTTCGGCGGTATTATTAATAGAATCCACTCAGCTAAATGGATCGTACCGGTCTTCACTGGTCAAAGAGTATGTCATACCAACAACGGTACATTATTGACGTGTAAAGTGATTGATTTGATGGTAAGAGCCTTGGGGTAACGTTAAGTTGTTTGTATCGGAGCCTATGCCAAGTGATAAAGAGACGAACTTTGTTCTTAAACAATAATAGAATTATTTAACACTTACTATTAGAGTTGAATCTGGGGAGTGTTTCAATGAGCGTTTAACAAAAAATAAGAATTACCTACAAAGAAAATAATTAAGGGAAGTTATTGTGTGTAAAGTTTTTCTTGACGATATTTTTTTCTGCCATTTTATATGGCTGAAATATGTATATGTACTGCACACACGTCTACTCTTGTGTGAAAATCATTAAAGTTTTTGTACGGTCCAATGTAATCACAGTCGTGTCTCCGAGATTTGAAATACAGTAAAAATCTTCTCACACACACACACATACACACATAAATCACGTCTTTATCCCTTACGGTGTAGACAGAGCCTAATGTAACAGGACCTGAAGGCCGCGTTTAGCATGGTTGCAAAATCTTCTCGTCTCCTGAGAATATAATAATAGGAGACGAGAATATAATAATGGGGTGCGAGTCGGGTTACCTCCACGTGTGAACAAGAGCTGCGGTTCGTTTTCGGATCCGTCCGGGGGGAAGAGCAGTGCTTGGTCCGGTGCACCCTGGGCAACGGCTAATGATTTCCTGGCAGTATCTGAGGGATATCATTGACCGTTGGCTAAGAGCCCGACAGGGGGGGTAGGGGGGTCTTTGACCGTGTTACCGTACAACGTTGCCGACATTTTGTCACAAGATTTTATGATTAAAATTTTTTACCGACATTGGCGAAGTTGTCGTCCCTATAACGACTTGTAACGCCACAATCAAAAAGAAGAAGAATAATATAATAATCCTTAGACTACAATTACTGATTGTAGCAGTACAAATACAGTGTTTAAACATGGGGCATGAAAAAGTTAAGCTGTGACCCCCCATGTTTTCCGTTGTCGGTTGAAAATTCGAAATGCCTCGCCTCTCCACCGCCGCGGCGAAACAGTTTGGGAACCCTTAGAGTGTTCCGTTTGTATTTAGAAGGTTCCAGCGTCACGTAGTGTTGGATCTGTGTCAAGCGCACCTCGAGGGTCCGCGCCAATTACCTCGTGGAAACAACCGCTCACCGGCTTTTTAGGGGTCCGTAATTGTGCCGTGGATTTATAGGGGGCCATAACCACTGTTTTTAGCTCAGCTGATAAATATTACAATTCTGTTTGATGGAATACGTAACATTATTTGGATTTAGAATGTCTGGAGTCACGTGGTGTTCGTTTTTCGAACAACAATCGTTCAGTGGGTTTTCAGGTGTCTGTAACCAGATTATGGGGACCGTAGTCACTCATCAAAGTTTCTAGGGTTCCGAATTTAAAAAGCGCTAAAGCAATCGGCCAACCGGACAAAACTGGTTATAATTAACTCACTTGATCGTAGTAAAAATGACTGATTATGTAATTGATAGATGGTACGCGTAGTTTAGTCGGTGAATAGTAAATCGTGGTCTAATGAAGTTGACCAACCCTGTAGGCTTATTACCTAACTTGCTCGCAATCGCCATCGTGTTCATTCTGACAGTTCACGTATGGGCTGACAATTGGCATCGGGATCTAGCTGTCACATTCATACAAGAACTGTCAAAATGAACACGATTGCGAGCGAGTTAGGTATAATTAAGCCTACTATTTTAGGAATCGGAATCGTGCGTGGTGTTAATTTAGTATCAAGCGACACTCCAGAGTCCGAGCCATTACCACGCGGACACAACCACAACCGCACACTGGGTTTTGAGGATTCCTTAGCCACGTAATAAGTTTGGGGATCTGCAACCGGTCACTTATCTTATCTTAGTCTAGGGGTCCCTACGGATACACTTCGACCCATTCGTGGATCTTTTGTATAATTACCCCTCCTTCGCACTATTCCATCGCTTTTACCACCTCATTCATGAATTGGGTAATTGGGCGGTAGTGCCTTGAAATCTCCTGGTTCAGAGTATCCGATGCTGAGGAGTTTCATTCTTAGTCTGGCGAGGGCATCACATTCGCACATAATGTATTGTGTTCCATTCTTTCGCCGCATATTCTACAATAATTGTCGTTAATGTCCTGTAGTCCCATCTTTGCTAAATGCTTGCAACCGGTTACTAGTATTCATTACAGACAAATTAAAGTCGGTATCTTCTTTCCATTGACCTTTTTTGTTAAAAATCAACTTCCACGTTGAAATTTCATTATAGATATTGAGAGTAAAGTATCCTGTTTCGATCCATAGAACGTTTTAATGAACTTTGGAGAACTTTCTAAGCACCAGGAAAACAGCACAAGGGGCAGTTTATTTTAAAACCCTTCCCCTGATGGGCGGCTGAAATCAATATCAATACATATTATTAAAATAAAGTCGCTTTCCGCGGTTTGTCCCGATGATGTATGCTTAGATCTTTGAAAGTACGCAACGGATTGTGATGCGGGTTTTTTTGATTGATAGAGTGATTCAAGAGGAAGTTATATATATATATATATAGATTCTATAATTTCACAAGCAAAGTACATGTTTAGTACCTTCTCTTTTAGCCGGTAAGTTCCCCGATTGTTACACAGAAATAAACATAAAATGGGAAGTTTCCTTCATAATGAAGTTAATGGCCGAGATTTAATTACGGCCCGTAGTAATAAACGTAGTAATGATTATTGTAAGTAAACACGTTTTTGCCCCTTATTCTGAACTATTATTTACACGTCTTTATTTGCGGGTCCCTTTTGCCCCATAATTTTCATTGGTCATAATAATCGTCGGTCGTAATGCTAAACGTGGCCTTAAGGTCTTGTTACTTTAGGCTCTGTCTGCCCCGTAATCGTTAGTAATATTTTTTTCAGATATTATGAAGAAGTCATCAGAATGAAGTAGGTTAGGTTAGGTTAGTTTACAAGCAATTAAAAAAAATCCTTACTATTGCTGAAGTAAAACGCTTTATGACTAAAGAAAATTATGGCAAAGATTATTCGGAACTTAATTTTTATGGGACAAAATATAGATAGACTATAATACCCTATTTAGAGTAGGTACTTTTTTCCAGGTGGCGTTACAATATTTTCACCATTTATAAATGCACGTACATTTATTTCTAGACTAACTATCTTGATAGTAGTTTCACAACAGTAAACTAAGATGATGTTATTCAAATAATCCCAGACAATCTAGACTTTCGAAGGTATTAGTATCTACTTGCAAACACGCAAACTTTCGCATCAAGTATTCCTCCAGCTCCAACCAACCGCCTAACTGGGGACAGCAATAGCGTTAACTTAGAATATTATGTGCGAAGACTAGAGTCAATCCGACCAGTGTACTTAGACCTCTTAACGCTAAGAGACTTAGAACATCCAGAGTTGTATGTAATGGTCATCGCTTAGGCAAGGAACACGGTCCATTTATTAGCGCTAATTGGACTCGAAGGTCCAAATTAGTCCTCTTTGTTATTCAGGTCAGCCTATATAGCGTCTAAGTCTAAGGCTGTGTTTAGTATTTGAATAATAGAAGGTATCTAGGAAGACGCCAGAGCAATTTGATCCTGTAATCATTGAGACGGATTATCAGTGTATCTATGGATTGTACCATAGATAGTATCTCAAAGGCAGTTTAGTATATTTAAATAATTAGTCAATTATAAATAATCAGACTTTTTCAGAAATGTAAAATCTAGATGGACGTTCCGTGACTAAATAGGAGAAGTTTTGACAAAAGTCAGGAGTACCCGAAAATGACGAGCATAATATGAAGAGATTGAAATGTGAATGAAGCAAAAAAGGCATGTCAGGATCGCTGTAAGAGGAACAAGTTTCTGCTTACCCCTATGGGAAAGAGGCGTGACGGAATGTAAAATTCTTAATTATATAGAGTTAACTTTAACTGACTTCAAAAAGTGCACCTTTTATTCCGTTCGCCACAATAAAATCATTCTGAAAAATTGAATGTTCCGCATAACACTTTACAAAATGACAAGAGCTTTATTTCAAAGGATTTACGGATAATATTTCATCGTAGCAGCTTGCAGTCGAGTGCAGATGTTCAATGTATTTCCAACGAGGCGGGAACCTCGTGTGTAAATAAGAATGCGAGTTCAGTTACGTGACTAACCTAGGAATATTCCTATTTTATAGCTGTGCCTGCTTATTGGATGTCAGGTTATCCATTTGTCTTATGAAATTGGATAAGTTTTTAAGGGATAAAATAGATTTTATCCATGACAATATAAGTGCAGGCACATTCTTCAATATCTCAATATCTATGCAGCTGAACGATTATGTAATAAAATTGACAGTAAGGTATGTATCTAATGACTGTTTGAGCTGTCTTCTACGGTAGAAATTTATAACAATAGAACAATATGTGTCTAACGCAAATTTGCATCAGCGGGCAACGTAAACACGAAAAAGAATTGCACGTTTTTTTTTCAGCAAAGACATTATAATGTTTTGCACACAGTACTTCGCTACTCCTATTTTTCTTTTGGTATTTTTTTCACTAAACTGACCAGCGATTGACCCGTATCTCGCTTGATGGGAAGTGTTGCTGAAGCCAACGGATCTATTGAAATTGACGGCAACATAATACGGGTGAAGACGCTTCCTCCGACTGGATGTCCGTTGGCAAAAAATAAACGGAGTAAAAAAAAACGTAGTAAATGAAACTGAACCGCGTAGGTACTACTGCGGAACCTATTCACTGCAAATCATAATGACATACCATACATCTGTCAAAGAAATTATAGGGAAATTGCCAGAGAAAAGGTTATACGGAGGTACTGGTATATAATTCAGTTTCTTTGACCGTACTGTACTGATCCAAGAGGTCAGGTATTAAAAGTTTCGTATTAAATTAAGGTAAAAGGTTAGAGTAGCTATTTGGTTGCAAACCTTGATAACAATAGGAAACCTCCTTACGTTTAACAGTGCAAGTGTCAGTTTTGAAAAAGAAAAAAAGGACAGAGACGGGGGGCTGTCAAGAAAGGAAAATGGATTAAAAAAATTGTTTGAGGACAGAAAAATATACAGGAATTCCAAGAGGGCCCTAGCGACGAGAGATGTAATGCATTACATCCCTAGACGAATCTATGATTGAGGAGCGCCATACATTATTTTGGGATTACGATAGCTAACCAAAAGATTGAACGGGTGACAGAAAGCGAGTTAGAACTGGTATTTCCAAAGCCCCTTACTAGGAGGACGGCGACGTTTCACGCCCATGCCCAGATTGGGACATCGGTAGAAATAATACTTGAAAGGGGAATCTGTGTCATATCGGTTATCAATCCCTCGGGAAACCCCACAAATAGACCTACCTAAACCCCCAGTGACACGGACTAACAACACTAACTTTATCATAACAAGTGTTTGTGTCGATATTGTGTGGTTAACCTTAGTGCAATCGAAAGTGTAGTTTAGCGTAAATAGTGAAAGTGTATGGAATATTGCCGTAAGTCCATGGTATTGCTGTTTATTATACTTTCCAGGGGAAATATGGCTGTATGGAGGACTACGCTGGGAGTGACATCGCACGTCACCGCGGAATATCTACGACGGGAGGCGAGGGAGTGAGAGGCGAAGAGGACCCTATATAAGTTAAGTATTGCTAAGACTCACAAGGCGCTAGGCTAGTGATTTAAGTCGATTGAGAATGAATATAAGACTGCCCTATTATCCCGACTGAACCTCCTAACAAGTCGTCTTCAGTTATTAAATTAACTCTAATTTATGAGGGAGTACGACTGCGGAGGAACACCTTCGAAGAACTGCACGTCAGCTGTCATCGGGCTGGTGGAGTGCTGAGGCTGAGCTTCGAGCGTCGATTGGGTAGTGGAACCTCAGTTCCTGAGATAAGTGATCGCTTTTCTATATTACGCAGAAGCGCGAAGCGCTTTACATTTTTTTGACATTTTAAAAAGCCGTCATTGTGAAATTAAACTAGACATTATGTGAAATTTGGTCAGACATATTATAATACTCGCAAGCATTCGTGACGTTGATGACAGGCGGGAAGATTTGAATTTAAATTTTAGGAACGCAAAAGAAACCAAATGTCGGATGAATGAAAACTAGTCATTTGAAAAACAGACGCGATTCCGAATAGATTTACAAGATTATTTAAATATCTTTTATATTTTTTTAATAAAATCGAACAATTCTAATTTTAAATATTTCCAAATACTTAAACCAAATCAAAATAAATCCGGGAATATAACAAGAGTTGAAAGGCAGTTGCTTGACTGAACAGTCGTGAATTTAATTTCGTTAGTTGTTAAACGCGGAGTGCGCTTACGGACGAGTGTGTTATAATATCAAGGTAATTCCAGTTTGTTATTTTATCAACAGTTTATTTAATATTTTAAATTTGATTAGATTTTATATTCCTAGAAATAGAATTCTATTTCGACATTAATACCGGAGTAAATTGATTAATTTTGTCGAGTGCTATTGGAGTCTTCGATGGGTTACGACAACTCCCAGATATCCTAGTGTTGAGCTTTATGGAGATCGGACATGATTCTAGTCGAATGTACAATCTATTCCAAATTACCCATCGATATTTCTGGCCTAAACCTGACGACATATTCCGGCTCTAGTGAGGGGCAATATGTATAGTGGAAGCCAATAGGTGTTTTATTCTACGATGTGACCAAGTATTAGTGCTGGATATATAGTCGTTACGGGAGGCAATTCCGCACTCCTATAGTGACTATTGTACCCGGTTGATCTACCGAATGGAACTAGTGTGCCACAGATACGAGTACCAGTCTAGTTGATTGAGTATTAATGGTCATTATTGCTCGCAATAGACTAAACAAAGTACCCTTACAGACTTCTCAGATCTATTACAGCCCATGTTCCATATTGGAGTCTGTAGTAATGCTCTAAATTGTGCTTGGGGCGAGTGTCTCCAAAGTATATGTGGTTCGCTACGAGTGTTCCTCACCTCTGTCCATAAGAATGGTTATGATTAAGTGTATGTTGAGAGATACAGCACGCGTGATGAAGACGATCATAGCAGGGCATATGGGGAGGGAAGGAAGGCACTTCATTTTGGTTGTAGATAACATTATGGAGTATCCTGTAATCACACATACACTCTTAGAGTTGCTTCCCGATAACGACGTATATGGGAGGTTAGAAGGGCTTCCACTAGGCTAGGGGTCACTCTGCATAAATTGGAGAGGTTTATAAATCCTGCTTCCAGAGTGACTATAACTTGCGTTACCCTCTTGTCATTTGCAGACAAAGAACAAATAGACTAGACTAAGACCTTAAACAATGATCCCTAAAGGCTCGAAGCAGGCAGGGAGGAGGGTGACCAGTCAGGTGACGAGCCCTATCGGTTAGAGCGGGGTGTGGGCTCTACCCTTGCCTGAAACTACCCCATGTATGAGCTATATCCTAGAATCAGAACAATTATGGGTTTTAGTTTTCCATTTAAGGCTCCAATTGGCCTTCACAGCTACTACCCCCTAAATACCCTTACTCTGGCTTGTGCCCTCACTAATGATCCACCTAAGTTGAACTAGGGTTATCCTAAAGACGGTCACGCAATCAAGGGGTCCTATACTACTAACGATCACAATAAACGGCTAAAACAAATAATTATTAAAATAAATAATTATTAGAATAAATAATAAAAGTTTCTGACTCGGCCTGGGGTCCGGGAACAGTACAGTACGTACCGAATTTAAAGCCGATCGGATCTTAGGAAGTTGCAAGACAGGATTACATTGGTTGTTACTTAGGGAAGCTAATAAGGGTGTTAAAATCCTGAGAGTTCATTAAACTCTCATCTACGACATGTACAGTAACGTAAACAACAAACATACCATAAATAGGTTAACACACAAACCCTTTTTGTTGAGTCGTCGGATAGTGTACATAAAGTAGGTATCAGTTTCAGCCATCGATACGACGAACATGACAAACAACCTATTATGACACGAGCGGGGATAAAAATGGCTACAAAAGGAGAAAAATAGAGTTAAACGTTTAATGTCATGACTTAAATTGCCTCTAGTGGCACTTCTCCGTGTTATTGTAATTTGAATTGAAATCGGGAACGTAATTCGATTTTCAACTGTTTAATACAATTTTGTTACTGGCGCAGTAACAACGAGAACTGTCACTGTCAGTTTTGGAAAAATAACCTAATACGACCACTTCCCATGTCCGTCTACCCGTCTGTCCATCCGTTCTATCGAGACCTCTTTTCTCAGAAACAAGTATGGGTATCCAGTTGTAAAAAATAATTTATTTTGCGGCGGAGGCGTTTTACACCTCTACTGAACTTCAATTATTTTTATTGTTTTTTTTTCTCTTTTTGTACTAGACTAGTAGAGACTTTATACATCTCTACTATAGACTAATATAATTTAAGGCTCGGGGACCTTATATACATCCCTTTTACAAATGTATTTAATTTATTTTTTATAAAAAAAAATGTTTTTCTGCCATGTTTCTTGTGGCGCATTCTCCTTGGCAATTATTTAATTTCCGAATGCGCTGGTAGTTTAAAAAAAAACATGTAAAAAACCCTTTGGCGGCCAATTTGCAAATATATATATATATATTTATTTTTTAATTAATATGAAACACTGAGACCTAATAGTTCGATCTAAACTGTCGGAGTCGTAGTGTCCCGATGATGGAATTATGAAAAATGCCACGAAGCAAGATCTTATAAAATAAGTACTTAAATAAATTTTGATGGCTTTTGAAGTTTTAGCGGAGCAAAGCCAACCGGATCATATATTGCGGATCTCATTTTATAAACTTTGAACGTTACTTTCACCAACAAAATGTTATCGATACCCCAACTTGGCAGACTAAATGCCGAGGGAACGTATGGACGTGGAGTAGTGAAGTGCAAACTGGAATGGCCCACTCATCAATCGACGTCGGCGAATCCTCCGATTCACCCTACACCCCACCCAACCCAATCCTCCATCCCTCTCAACCAGCACTATTCCAAAAGGGATAGACACAAAAATTCTCATGCGATTTCCGTATTTGCCTAAGTTGTTGAATAGGAGTGAGTTGTTCACTTTCAATTTAACTTTCCGAATTCAGTAAGTTACGTACAAGGAGCTCGGATTGAATGCGATGTTGAGATTATTTGGGAAGTTCTGATGGGATAGGTTTGTAGGGATATTAATGGAGGTAGAAACGGTACGTGAGTTGTGGAGTCGGGTTACTTTAATATGAAAATCTGATATGACGTACAGCTTAATGAAGAGAGAGGGTAAGTGAGGAGTGGCGAAGATTTTGTATAGTGACGAGCATAAATAACTGGCTATTTTTCATATAATAAGTGACCCGTTATTTTTGCTACCTACTGTCAACTTTCCCCCCACGCGTCATACTTTAATTAGCACACAATAACTGATAGGTTTAATTTTCATCCCGAAATACCGGATTCGGGAGTTACCTACGTAAAAAATCCGAAATGTCTACCTCTGAGAAATGACTTTTTGCTGGGATGATCTTGTAACTGAAGAATTCCCATGAATTTATTGAAAATTTCTAGTTGGAATTCAAGAATCATGAAATTCCACGTGCCGTATTTATCAGTAGTTCTACGACTGGAAAGATGCTGAGAAGAGTGCAATTCTATTTGAACCTAATCGTGAGACCCTTGGCACAAATATTTCATTCAAGTAAATTGACATTGAATGCGTCAACTGTGTACGTGTTCATTATTAAATTGTAAGCACCTAAAGCTAAGAGGTGGCAACTTACAAAAGAAACACACGCCCGTCGACGGTGTAGTCAATGTTTTCTCTATTCATTGCGTGCGCTGTGAGGTAACCACTGAGCGGGAAGTGTCTCGGCTGCGCAATGTACAGAAAAAACGTTCCCCACACCGCAGGCCACGCGTAGTCCTGGCCGTTACTCTAAAGAATCCAAAAATATTTCCTCTTTACACTACAACAACATTCTTTAGACGAAAAGCGAGCTACTGAACCAGATCCTGCACGTTTTTCTTAATGGATGAAGCATAAGTCTTTGGGATTAAAATATGTAGTATTATTTAAAAATATCCTAATATTTGGAAGCTTGTTACAATCGCATTAATTTTAAACGTGTATGCGCTACAGAGAGACAAAACAGGACTTTATAAAACATACTTATGTAGAATAGAATAAGGCAAACAATTATATGTACTCTGTTCGCGTTACATAAACGAATACTTTGAGTAGGTCTATATTAATGAAGAAAAAACATTTATCCTGCAACTCCGCTACCACGGTACGGTAGGGTACTACGCTAGCGAAGTAGGGTAAATGTTTTTTGTTCAATCACGCCCTAGTTAGCCTTAACAAAATTGTACCGAATAGTGTAAAATGGGGTTCTCTCAGCATAATATTATTAGGTACGGCAAGCCGCAACGCTGTTTTCCTACAAGAACAATTCGTGCTAATAGATTTGACTTAAAATCAAAAAGATGCGAAGCCACGGCTCGCGCTCTTTAACAAATGTTTTGCATTAGCCTAAAGCGCCTCATATTTGGACGCTCATATTGCATGTCTCCAGACTGAAAATAAAACTCCACATTTGCTAGAAATGCCTACATCGTGTTGAGTGCATTACCGCATCAGGGTAATGTTAGCAATATTTCACCCCGGCTCTGTGTTACCTCATGATAATAATATTTATGACCCACGTTTATTTGCGTTCTCGGTAAAATCTTTCTTGCAACTTTTATGTCTAATTTTTCAGGAACGATGTGAATAAAATATGTGGGTACTTTTAGATAGGAGTCAATAATATTATCCGCTTCCTTTATGTAAGAGCCGTTAATACGGCAATTTAATTACGGAGTTTTATTTTTTTATAGAATAAAGTCTAACACATTTTCAAGCAGATGAATACTGGCTCATTATTCACAAACGCCAGAATTAGGGAAAATATTATATCTTTCTATAACAGTTTTCTAGTTTTTGCAAATAAGTAGTGTATCGGGTTTCACTGTTGTAAAAGATGCGAGTTAATTCGAATAACGATACCACAAATTATTTTACCAGATAAGAAATAATATTCGTCTCATAATTTTTTGATTAAATCTGATATTAGCAAAGAAAATGTTGAGCTGGCTAACTTGTAAATAATGACCTACAATAGGCGTAACCGACATCACGTATGTTAGAACGAACGGGTATACCCGTTGGGCATTGTGTATTGTCATGAATATGTTTAGTAAAAAAACGACAAAGGAAAATTGTATAAAAATAATTCGAACTAAAGCTGGCTACGCTTGCCATTCGTAATAAAGGTTATGCACCTATATTTTCTTATGCCGACTGTACCTACGTACCGTAATTTTTGTTCAAAAAAAATGTTGAAATTTAAAATAATTAATGGAATCATAAGAATAACAGAAGGCTTGAATCATTTCGTGCCTAAGCAACAAGTGATTTATAATAGCATCTTGTATAAATCAAAGATTTAATTCAACGCCACAGGCAATCATTTCAGTACGCCTAGAACATGTGATTGAACGTTTTATCCAAATACAACTTACAATAATAAATTACAAATATTTTAGCTAGAATTTCGGCCATTTTGTTTCATTGTAAGCTTCTTACAAGAGCGCTGTTTTCCTTGAGGCGATTAGTCTAAGATGTATTTTCCTTACATTTGCGTAATGAGAATCTCATCTTCCTAAAAAAACAAGCTTGTTTATCTTGAAAATGTTTTCTTGAAATAAAAGTTATTTTGCTACTGATTTAGAAACAAGATTTCATTGGAACAAATAAAAGATTACACATAGAAAGTAAAAACAAAATTAGAAGCTAAGTTAAAACTAATCTTAAAAAAAAAAAACAATTATAAAAGGAGAGGCCCCCGAGGCATAGTACCACAAACGCTGGCGGCATTCCCCCATACTTAGTTGTATAGGAATAAACATAAACATAGACGGTTGATAAACAAAAGCAAATTACAGAAGTAAATTAACCAAAGTAAACTGAACAAACTAACATTTGCTCCCAATAACATTAAGGCATGATAGTGCTTTCGAATCTTGTCCTGGCTAGGGTTGCCAACCTCCCGGCTTCGTCTCTGAGATTCGGACTTTCGCACATACTTCATTTTTTTTTAAATATAAAATAGGAGTTCATTAACCGTGGTCCACCTAATTTGATCATCTGGAAAAATTGCTGCCATTATTTTGAATCACGCAATAATACACTAACGAGCCAAAATACCGGGTCACTTTTAATGCAATTTTCGCTCGTCAATAAGTATATAATTATAAAACAAAAATAGGTAGGTTAGGCTACTTAGGTATCTTCAGTTGTCCGAAGGGAAAATACTCAGAAAAAGGAGCGCCACCTTGAGCGGAGCTCCGTCGAAATACTAGTGAACTAACCATCGGTTTAGGGTCCTGTAACACAGGGTATCCTAGCACAGGGCCCTTAGTTGTAACTAACCTCCTGTATAATTTGTTTGGAATAAACACTTTTTCATTTTTTTTTCATCGGTGGATCATGGTAAAAAAGGAAAATAGGGCGTTAAACGATGGACCCGCCACACTAGAGTTTTGCAGATTTGTTGCCAACCTAGAGGGCTAAGATTGAATACCTCATGTGCCAGCATTATCACCGGCTGTTTCAACCTCCACGCCGTAACACGAACCGAATAAAATAGTGGTACGTTACCGAAAAAAACATAGAATGTACCAGTTGCTTCTCTACCCGCTCAGATGGTAAAAGCCCATCGAGGGAATGGGCGATTATAATAGGAATCATGTTATAGGCGATGAGGCTAGCAACCCATCACTATTTTGATTCGATTTTCCACCTAGCCCACAATCTTGCTAAATGTGGCCTGTCACCTGTTACCTTAGGCTCTGTCTACCCCGTAAGGGATAAAGACGTGATTTGTGTGTGTGTGTGTGTGTGTGTACGTTACCGAAAATCCTACTACCTACAAAATCACGCCAGTTAAACTCACACTTGGTCCGATTTCTACTAATGTCATAAGAAGTTTGAAGCGTAGCACTCCCCAATTCCGATTGTGTTCAGTAACGAATGCGTTTCGCAAAAAGTTACATTCTGTGAAAATCGCGACTGAATTTCGCACAAAGGTTTCGCCTGCGATTCCGCTCTGTTGATTGTCAAAGCTGGCGTGACGGTGGATACACAACACTCACTATTTATTACAACGTTGGGAATATTAAAATGAAAAGCAATTTTGTCGACATATTGAAATAACGGGACTAAATCGCGTGGAAATGTTTCATTTGCGGCGGTTAGGCCACATTGTGACAACACTCGACTCGAGGCTAAAAATGTCTTAGTAATACCTATGTTTATACATGTTAATGAAAACATTCATGTAAAAAGTGCTTTAACCTAAACGATGCAAGCGCTGGATTTCAATATACGAATATATGAATGAACTAGCTGTTGCCCGCAACTTCGTCTGCATAGAGTTCGTTTATCGCTATCCCGCAATTTTCCGGGATAAAAAGTAGCCTATGTGTTATTCCAGACTATAATCTATGTATGTTCCAAATTTCATCCAGATCTGTCCAGCCGTTCTGGCGTGAAAGAGTAACAAACATCCAAACATACTCACAAACTTTCACATTTATAATATTAAGTAGGATATATCATGGCTAAGAAGTCATGCGATTTAATAAGAAACTAAAAACAAACGACATAAACTATGCTCAAACTGAGTCGCTCTACACCCTGCTCCCCCCCGCCCCTACTTGTCTCAATCGTGCTCACCCTGCCAGCGGCATTGCCTTGTATGGCCAATAAGACAATGAACAAGTAGGCCCAGAGTTACCGCCCCTATCCCGCAATCTGTGCTCCAACTCCTAAACAATTAATTTCGTAAAATAGTTTTTATTACACTCTCTTTGATGACGGTACTTGACTATAGTTTACCAACGGAACTCTAAACGGTAAAAGTCAAGTGGCAAGTTCTGATTAAATAATTTGTTAGTTCGTTACAAGAACAGTTTACAAATAACTTGTACGTTCTGGTGCCTAAATAAATCTATTTTTATCCAGGTTACAAACGACTATAATACGATGTTCTATTAGGTATTATACATCTTTGATTGCCCCGACCAAGTGTTATAACCCAGCAAGCAGAGTACAACAATAGAATCAGGTCAAGCAACTCTCAGAGAAGTCGCAAAAGGCATTTTCCAATACAGAATAATAATATAGACGGCGAGTCTGTGTAACTCCATAGCAGAATTAGCAAACTTCGTATGAGATGGCATTCTGTGCATTTTGCATTGGTATATAATTACTGCAAAAGTAAATACCTGGCAAAGTGCGTGTCAGTCTCGCGCACTAAGGGTTCCAGCCCTTGTTCCATCGTGCAAACTTAAAATCAGTAAAAAGTAAATTCGAACTTTAGAATATTTTTTTACAGATCAGTGAGTTTGAAAAGGATGTAAGAGACCATAGCCATATATATATATATATATATATATATTTTATATGAATAGGAAGGCAAACGAGCTTGAACTTGGAACTTGTTATCTCTACCCACTACGGGATAGACAGTTGTAACAAGGGTTCCTATTTCCTGGTTAAGGTCTGGGATCTTAAAAATGGCCACAGATATTCATTCCACTCGTACGTTGATATTACAACATGTCTCATGATATAAAAAAAAACATATTTCCATAATTCATTTTCTATTCTGCTGCGTTTAGAACAAACATCCATTTAACTTGTCAAAACACATTCGTAAATGTTACCGATACAGGTTTGTAATTACGAGTTTCGTTCCCAACTCGAGGACTCGTTATTTCTGTGCGGAAAAGTGGAAAATGCCCGTTCGCGATAATGACTGAATGAACTCACCTACTGTACCGCGGAGTTTTATGAGGTTGACTGTACTATTGTACTTATTGAGAAGTTTCGTAGTGATGTACGATACTAGATTTGAAACTTCAAGTTAGTTCAATGACTATACATATGATGCATTGAGTTTTGTAGTATGGCAATTAAAATATTATATCAGCGTTGGACTTGTGCAAGACTGCACCTTTTTATAAGAGTTTTTCTTTATACATACATACATATCACGTCTTTATCCCTTACGGAGACAGAGCCTAAGGTAACAAAGCCACGTTTAGCATGATTAAGGGCGTATAGATTGAAAGGAAAATCAAAATAGTGATGGGTTACTAGCCGCATGGCCTGTAACATGATTCCTAAGACTTTCGATGGGCTTTTAACATCTGCGCGGGAAGAGAAGCAACTGGTAAGTTCTATGTTTTTTCTTTATTCCCAGACCAGCATTTAAGAAAGTAGCATGTTTTTTTTATTATTGTTTATTTATGGTATTTAAGATGACTTGTGGTTTGATTATACTTTTGTTTCCAACGTAAACCAGCGCCTATTTATTTAGTCCCCAAATAGGACTTTTCCCTCAGAGAAGATTGAATTAAAAGCAGTTTTGATAACAATTTGAAAGCAATTCTATAATTTATTGCGTTAAGATGATAATAAGTGGCTTTGAAAACATTTTATACGGATATAGACATTTGATGAGCTCCCGATATTCGACGAGCGGCAATATGATCACATGTTTACAAATAAAGTGATAAAAAAACAAGTTATTAGGCTTCTAAAATATACGACTTATATAGTAAATAAAACAAATAGAGCTAAGAATCAAAGGATCAAACAACATCACATTTTTTGTCAATTGCGAATCGCTGCCTCGTTGCAGGCTTAATATTCTGTAGATCGAGCTCTGTCAGCTCTCATTGTTGCGCGTAGCCACTTACTTCCACTACCAAAACACACTTGACAATCACAGAATTCTCGGCTCTACATGCCGTTTCAGAAAATACCAAGTATATTCCTCGAATACTCACTGTTACGCGGTTTTACTCTAGTTTTATAGTATTCTAGCTATCGGGTCACCGGAATAACCGCACATTGTGCGGCAGAGTCTCTATTGTGCTCATTGTCACTGCTGTGGCCTCCGCCTTGATACTGACGTTCGTATAACTTTATATACTCTAGACGCAGAAGTATATGAATTTACAGACTTCGGTGCTTCATACAGAGCTTAGCGGGAGAAAGTAGCATCAATAAATCATCAGTTGAAATTTATGTCTCTTGATAACATTATAATTATAAGTGTAGCGGACGATATAGTAGAAGAGTATAGAAGTGAGCCCTAAGTTAAGTTGTAGGACTTTAAATGCAGCGTTTTTATTAAAGGCTTAAGGTGCTTTTCCACCAGTAAGGTAAGACGACAGTTAAAATTAGTATGTTAAATTTTCAATCTTCTTCAAGGAGCGTCTTCGGTGGAATTAATAATTTCCATACAAAGTTCGATGCTCGCGTCCCATCGCTGGTAGAACAGCACCTTAATTATAACAGGGACTAGAATGCACGTTGTTCTGGCTCAGTCCGCCCCTTTCTAAATCTAAAGCAAGCAAAGCTGGTAAAGGACGCAATGAACGACAAGCGAGATTTCTACACGCGGGATAGCTGTCTCATGGATTTAAATAAATAAAGCAGAATCATACAATTTTAGCAAATCTTATGCGTAAGAAAGAATACGCTTGCTTGTGGGGAAGAATATCGCTCATGTCGTCTGGCGTTATCGCTTTTCAGTATTGTATATGGCCATAGCTTTACTTTTTATGTGTTCTAATTTTCATAGACATTTAGAATTTTTTTATTGTCTATGGACGTTATGATTGGGACTTTAAGGTCGATATCATTGTACAGACAGATTGAGAAGGTCATCATCAAATCTTCTGCTTGTTTTCTATTATTTTTCATCTTTATACATCTACATATATAAAATAAATAATAAATAATAAATAAATATCTTGGTACAAATTAAATTGACCCAGCCTCAAACTAAGCAAAGTTTGTACTATGGATACCAGGCAACGGATAAACATACTTATATAATGTAGATAAATACATTAATTAATTGAATTGTATTTAATTTTTAATTGTTGACATTTTTATTTTAAGCTGACGATTTCAATATAAATTCCTTGATATTTAATTTTAAGTGATGATGTAATTTTATATTGAATGATCAAATAAACATAAACATAAACATACATACTTAAATACAAACTTTCGTATTCATTATACAACTGTCTGCCCCTACCGGGATTCGAAACCAGGACCTCTAGCTTCATAGTCAGGGTCACTGACCACTAGGCTATCCGGTCGTACTAAGTATATGTATTTAAGCAAGTATAGTCGATAGCGTACTCTTGCAATCTACATGTTTTGCAACCTTCTCGCTCCCGCCATTAACATATTGGATGGAACGCATCGATATTGTAAGCAAACAGAAAAAATATATACAACGAGGTGATGTAGAAAATGGAACACGGATAATATGGGAATATATATGACTTTTCCTTTTAGTGTCGTATATTATTACTTTGTACAGTGATGTTAAACAATGAAACATAATAATACAATTAGCTTCACCTTCTTTTCCTATTCCGCAAGATTTTCGTAAAACTTATTCTCTTATGTGTGAAATTATAGACAAAATATGAGCTTTCTAGAGTCAAAGACTTGGGCAAGATTTTGATGAGTATCAAACACCCAATTATTTAGGACTTTTATATTTTACGTCCAGAGATCCGAGATGTGATATGTATTTTTTGTTTTTATTTTATATAACTATAAAAGATTAACGTGACTCACTGACTGACAGACGTATTTCTTGAGTATCAAAGAAGGATTTTCTAAAGCTAGTATATGCATTTCACCTTAAGATAAAATTGACAGAAATAGAAATATTAATATAGCGCAAGAGACAAAACTCACGGGGGCTACAAAATGGCTGATTTGATATACTTAACAGATAAGTAGAGGTAGGTGCGGATGAAAGAGTGAATTTTCTTTGTGCTATCTTAACGTTTATGCAACCAGTTATCTCCACTTCAACCAAGTTAAGTTAACTTTTAGCATTCCTCTCTTGCATTTTGTTTAAAATTCAAAGGAAAGTGTTTTCATTTTTGTCAAACGTTAGTTTTTCGATTTTTCAAAAATTTATACCAGTCGTGATTTCGTCTGCGAAAACTTTGGTTGTCTACAGAACTGGTTAATCTTGGATAGATCTTAGGCACTATACCTACCTGTTAAAAAATGTTGGAGCTCAGGAAGATAAATATTTTATCTCAGTAGGTACAATTTTTTTTACCAATATTATTTTTATTTTTTTTTATTTTTTTTCTCCATATAAACATTGCATGGAACTTCAGGAACACAATACATAAAAAAAGAATTAGTCGAATTGGTCTAGCCGTCTTCGAGTATTACGCTTAACAACATTAATTTTTATTTATAAAAGGCAATGCGTTGCTTTGCATTATTCAATATCATGGCCGTCAACTTCCATTTTAATCACTTAACAAGCGCCATTCACGAATTCAGCGAAACCCATGTGAATGTTTCAGCGAGCTCATGAGGTAGCGAATGGACACAAAATGTCACACCTATTTTATGTGGTCACTATAAATCGCCCGCTGTTCCGGCCGAGGCCATTCCTGTCCATTGTACTCGACTGCTGGCTGCTCATTTAGTCTGCACACATTGAATGCGAATTCAAAGTAAATGCAGGGGTAATCGAGTGGTGAGGACGATTTTTACGCTCAACTGTTTAAGTATGCATTATAAATGCAGACACACAAATCAAATCTATATCCCTCCCGGAGTAAGAGCCTAAGGTAACAAAACCCACAGGCCACTTTTTTTTTATATGAATAGGAAGGCACGTTTAGCAGATCAGCGTCAGAAACTATAGTATGACCATAAAGTCTTGCATGAATGGATGTTGTAGGCAATGAAAACAAAGCTTTTTGAAGATAAATATATTATTAATGTTTTTTTTAAACGTGTTACAAAAATAATCACACAAAAAAGATATAATACCTCAACTTAATTAAGCTAGGGTTGCGGGTGTCTATGGGCAGTGGTGATCACTTACCATCAGGTGACCCACTTGCTCGTTTGCCTTCCTATTCATATAAATAAATAAATAAAAATAAAAAGAAAGAAAAAGCTTTCATGTAAGCTTTCATAAAAGCTTTCATCTATAAATAAAGTCAATAGTAAGTAATTTCGTGACATTGTAAATAACATTTAACATAACTGAAAAGGAAAAACAATCGCAAAAAAATGGTTATCTCCTAATTTGCAAATTACAAAGACACCAACCAATCGAGGATTACAACGGACAAATCCTTGGACTCCAGATTAATCCTAAAGTCTCAATGTCTATTTATAAATACAATCAATATATTACGCTGCGTATTTTCTGGATCTCTGTACGATCAGTTGTACCAAAATACAGAAAATACGCGCACTTAGGTTTTCCTAAGCCTTCGTTTAATAACAAAAGGGAATCATCTTTTGTATCTGAAAGGGACAAAGAACAATAGTCGCTTTGTCTCTGTTTACCCAGTCTGACCCTTCCTTTTGGATGTACAGAATAATATTGATACTGGGAACTATATTAAATCGGCGTATCAGTATTTTTTTAGGGCAGCATGAAAACCAAATGAGAGAGTAAATCGTTCTAATAAATTGTAGTGTTTTACTGCGCACGGTGTAAGTTGATGTGAGTTTGCAGTCGCTAATTCCCGTTTTTAATAGATATGCCTTTAGCAATTAAATTGGTGTACCTTATTCCAGCCTGACATAAGGAACACGAATGGTCAGTTAAAAGTATGAACTAATGGCGATGTTACTCCTTTCGTGTTGACTAATTATTCGGTTTGCATATAAAATAGCAAAGCGGGTGAGCTTTTCTCTTTTAACAGAGTGCCCACTTTTTTCATTAATCAAGACGGGCTTCTCAAAATTTCCCGCCGGCTAACAACCGAGCTCGACCTGATTTCCACCAACGCTCGAGTCGGCGATCCCACTCGTGCGGGCGGTGTGAACCTGTGAATATATTCATGAACCCTCAGAAATTCTGCAAACAAATCCAGCCGAAAAGCCTATTTTTGTAGCGTGCTGCGAATTTGCGCGGTTTAGTTAATGTTTCAGACGCGACAAAAAAAGTTTAAAATCAAGGGATCAAAATTTACAATACCTACCTATACGGTTGTGATGTGACATTTTAAAAATATTGGAATAAAAATTAACTCCATTCCATGCGTGGAAAAGAATTAAATCAAGTTATTAATAAAACACTAACATAAAAGGTTATGGTTAAAACATAATTAAATGAATTTAATGTCAACTAACTTACCACCTGACAATAGGTTCGTAAAACGATAGCACTTAAATAAAAAATTGTCTTCGCTTCCTTCCTGCCTTCGTTTACAAATAACTTTCCGAATTTCAGCCAGGATGATAAATGCCAGTAAACATTAGCAAAGCTAACGGTTCTATAGAATTATGCAAATTACTGTTTGTTCCATCTGTGGGGGGCTCGAGACCTGTTCACCATGTTTCTAACGCAATCAGCTTAATTTATAAAGGAGTGAATATCTGGTAATTTGTTTATTAAAGATCTCTAAAATGCCTGGACATTGAAACTGTTCAGCAAGCCAATACTCGTAGATAGCCGGTTTAGTTTCATTTACTAACTATTTTATTGATGAACTAGTTCTAATTAGATGTTTATTTAACCATTAAATATTTCTGTTTCAAGTATCTTTGCTATTTTAATTAAATATATAATAATATGGATCATTATGAGGTTTTAATTAATGATAGTAGTGTACTATTAAAATCATAGCACGGACCAAAGCTCTTTTAAATAATTGAAAACATTCCATAAAACTGAAAACAATTAACTGTCCATTTTGTACAAAAAACATTGCGACCGCAGTATTAATATCGTTTTAAACTCCGTTTTTAATGAACAGTCAACCACGTAGTGGCGAGCGGACGTTTGGTGACTCCATAATGATCATTGCTACCACGTGTTGATTTTTGAATTGCGAACATTGATTTATGAGCATTTGCAATCGAAAGTTTTGCGTTGTGGCTAAGTCAAAAATGACCAACAATAAAATTTGTTCGTTAGAAGGTTACAAAATTTTTCATATATCGTCATATTAATTCACTAGACTATTGTGAATCTTATAACCAAATCAAATCGAAACTAAATGTTAAAAATTGATGATCTGGAAATCTTACAACTAGTATTTTGGGATTATGCGATAAATATAAAAGTTAATGCTATGAATCAAAACCAAAGCAAATCTTACTTGCTAATCCTGCCGCTAAGTAGCAGTGCTTGCACTGCTGTGTTCCAGTGTGGAGAGTAAGACAGCCGGGGAAATTACGGGCACAAGAGGCATTTCATCTTAGTCCTCTAGGTTGGCAACGCATCTGCAATCCCTCTGGGGTTGCGGGTGTCTATGGGCAGCGGTGATCACTTACCATCAGGTGATCCACTTGCTCGTTTGCCTTCCTATTCATATAAAAAAAAATGGTAAGGCAAACCTCCAAACAATCCACCGTAATGTAGCTGGTTTCGGAAATAGGAAAAGCGAACTGTGCCCCATTCGTCCGTGTCATCAGGCAAACAAAAGCAATACCGCGCAGCTTCTCAAGAACCTTCATCTATAACTTGCTGACTCTGCTATTCGTTCCGCTTCAAACGAAATAAAGGTTTATCTCTGTAGATTTTTCAATACCACGTGTTTTCGGCTGGTATACTTGTTAATCGAGGTTGAGGAAGTTCTGTTTGAGAACAAGTTTCCACGGGAATATCAACAACTGTTCAAGTCGAACAGTATTTAAAAAACTTTATTCAATTTCATTTTTTATTTAATAATAGATTGTCAATTACAATAACATGTATAAAAGATACCTATAACTAAAAGAAATAAAAAAAAATTGCTACTACTACTATTTACAAAACTTATACTAAACAAACGTTGGACGGATGACCTTAGGAGGACAGCTGGCAGTGGCTGGAAGAGGGAAGCCCAGGATCGCGAAAGTGGGCGCAATATGAAGGAGGCCTACGTCCAGCAGTGGACGGACAATGGCTGTAGATAGATAGATAGATACTAAATAAAAATATTGTCGAGACTGCTGCTTTGGGGGGTCGTTCCTAAGAGGCTGGCAGCATTACCTCTCTGGATAGCAAGGCTAACGCGCTTTAAATTTAATTGCTCGTGACTACTTAAATAGTACGATTTCGTTTGATTTATTTCATCGTTTGTCTTAAAACTGAAGCGCCCAATGGCATAAAAGCAGTTAGATACTAATAGGTTGTCTTAACAACAATTTTTATTTCCGTTTGAAGTTGATTAGTTTATATTTTCAAAGCGAGTCTATTTTAGTTTTTGCACCAGTCAAATTTGGGAACTAATAAAAATGGCCGCATCAATCAAACACCGTAACCGGTTCTGTGTTGAACGCTTTGAAATTTATCTTGCATTTTCTGGAAAAGTGATGAAATTGCATTTTGATAAATGGCTTTCAACCGTGACCAAAAATATAACATAGCCTGTCATTCTGTGGACGCGTCTAAAATTTTCATTTTTATTTTTGGATTCCCCTTTCCGCTTATACGCCCACAACCACGCTAAAAGTGGCCTTTGGGTCTTGTTACCTTAGGCTCCTTTTACCTCGTAAGGGATAAAGAAGTGATTTATGTGTGTGTGTATTTTTCAAAAGATTTTTTTATAGCTTTATTAGAAATCACACATTTCTGCAACTATTTATAGCGAATCTAAAAGGCCTGTGTCGAGAAGTGGGATGTTTATATAAGCTGGAGATGACTTTAAGAAAAATATCATAAAGGTTTTTGCAGCGTTCAGTTTATAACATTCTGCAAAAAACATATTTCATGATCCTGTATTCCGTGGCTATTGATTGAATTCGTTATTTTCAGAAGTGACCTACATTTTATTTATAGATGCAAAAAACAGTACCTACCAATGAAAAAAGTTTCGTAGTTCGATTATTAATTCGTAGGCGTTATGGTTTAATAACAGGTATTATTAAGAAAGCGATCCAATTTAACTGACTCAACAAAGTTCTTTATGATAACGTACCTAATAATTTATTACTGCTATCTTTTGAAATCATAGTACTAATCAAAAGTGCGTAAAAGTTTCGGGTTAAGTACCATAACACAAAGTAGCAACCTAATTCTCTTAAAGCCGGATCAGATGAGTGTGTTTCATAAATTGGTACATTGTGAGTTTCTTCTTCTTAGAAGAAGTAGTTTCTCCAGGTTAGGTTATTTGAACAGTCTCAGTAAGTTTCAAATATTTCAGTAAAGTGCAAAAATCCAACTAGTAATTTAACAACCAGAGTCCGACTATAAAGAGTAAGAGATAAACTAAAAATGTTATTGTAACCATATTCAAGCATTATACTTAAGAGATCGTAGCAGTTATGTAGAAAATGTCATCTGTTTTTAAATTACACTTTTTACTGTTATTACATTTCTATTTCTAAATGGCTGTAGAAAGTGCATCGCATAAAACTGAGAGCTCAAACACCGTCACTTTCGCTCCTGATTAAACATTACCGTCACAAGATTATGTTTACTTTTTGGCAGTCTTATTTAACTACTATGCTTACAAAATATGTATCCATTGTCCTATTAGACTGACAGTTAGATAAAAACAAACTACATACCCTCACGAAACTCTTATCACGTGAAAAGTGCACTGACCTCTTCTATAATTATCTTAAAACAGTGGAATTAAACCGAGCACGCCCGAATAGCAATTCTGCTAATCGATACACGTCGACTGACAGCTCCCGAACCATTCGGAAAAAGTATCGAGATAAAAAAAAACTGAAATCACATGATGAGAAACGTACGGGTTCCGTTTCAACAATCGGAACGTAATCAGAAATATGGGATCGGGTGAGATGAGGTAGGCATTCAGCGGTGATTCAGTAAATATTGTTGCTTTCGGAAAACGGTTATCGACGTGAATAAGTTTTATTTACTCGCAGACGCTGGCGGTTCGAGGATGGAGATGTACTCGTAGGGTAATGCGCAAGCATTTCCCATGTCAGCGATATAAGCAGCGATTTTTATTGTAATGGCGTTGTGGTTATAATGCCATAAGTAAACGAAGTGTTTTCAATATTTTATTGAATCAGGCGTTAGGCGTTAGGCGTTGTGCAAGGTCCGTCCGGATCGCTACCACCATCTTACTCGCTAATCCTGCCGCTAAGTAGCAGTGCTTGCACTGCTGTGTTCCGGTGTGGAGAGTAAGACAGCCGGGGAAATTACGGGCACAAGAGGCATTTCATCTTAATCCTCTAGGTTGGCAACGCATCTAGAATCCCTCCGGGGTTGCGGGTGTCTATGGGCAGTGGTGATCACTTACCATCAGGTGACCCACTTGCTCGTTTGCCTTCCTATTCATATTAAAAAAAAAAAGTTTGCACGATGGAACAAGGGCTGGAACCCTTAGTGCGCGAGACTGACACGCACTTTGCCAGGTATTTAATTTTGCAGTAATTATATACCAATGCAAAATGCACAGAATGCCATCTCATACGAAGTTTGCTAATCATGCTATGGAGTTACACAGACTCGCCGTCTATATTATTATTCTGTATTGGAATACATAGCGGAGGTTCAAGTTCTTTGCTCATTTAAACTATTTTCAAATAAGTGTTTTAAATTATAGTTACGTGCTTAATTTCATTAGACATTATTTTCTAGGGGACCAATAATTATCCTAATTTCTTCAGTCTTCCCGTGATCATGATGGAATATGTCAAACAGTTTCAAATAGTTTGTGTTGTAATTTTTCTATGAATGTGAGTTCAAAATGATTAGTATTTAAGATGACAAGACAAGTAATGCAATGCTTAATTTATTCGTTTCGCAACGTTTTCCACTAAATATCTCCAACACTTGTTACATTTACATTTTGATCCCATCTAAGAATAGGTTTTATAATGCTTAAATCATTGTTTGTTATCGTAGTGGTTAAGTCTTTAAGTATGGGTAAGTTGTGGAGGCTACGTTGTTGTGTTAACTTTACGGGTTTGGTGGGGATTCATGGGGTTGCAAAGAGTTCATCCGACACGTTCTGTCTCTGTCGTATATACCGTTGATGCTGACATGCATAAATTACTAGCACCCTTTCTGACCCTTATTTGAAATACATAGATACCTACTACGAAATTCCGTATCTATCTAATCTAATACCTTTAAACGAGCAATTCTTGTATATAATATACTAGGTACCAGCGTAGGCTTCGCACGGGTGCAATCAGTGTTTCTCTACTATATTATGCATGTATTATACATATAAACCTTCCTCTTGAAACAGACAGACAGCGGAAAGCTTCTTTGTTCTATACTATGTAGTGATAATTTGAATCTCAGAGACAGCTCCAAACGATTTTCATAAAATTTGATATGCAGGGCGTTTCGGGGGCAATAAATTGATCTAGCTAGGTTTCATTTTTAGGAAACGCAATAAAAAAACACGGAGCGATGCTATTCAGGAAGACATCCAAGTACCTACTTTACTTATATCTGTTAACTGGAAGAGATCCCTTTTAGGGATAAGTTCGCCTTTGTGCATGTGTGTTGTACTGTATTCATATTTTTCTTTCGTTTTATCTGTATGTAAAGGGTTATACATACATGCATATCGTCCTTACTGATACTTTTCATTCCATGTAATCTTTACCGTGGAGTACTTGTCATGACTTTTAATTTAGAATGCTTTCTTAGTGATCATTAATAATCCACTGAACTGCTTGTGCTGTAATCTAAGATTTGTGGTTCCTTATACAATCAAGTTTGGTAAACTACCCCTTGATCCCTCTCGACAGGGAGCAAAGTTTACTTTTCTGAATGAGAGGTGTGAAAAGTAATTTTACTGTAACTGCAACGGATCTCTAAAAATCAGCATGTTAGTACGATCTGCGCGCGTTGTTTATTGCGTTTGGCCGGCGCAGCGCTGTTAAAAGAACGCGGGGAACATTCGTACTGTAAATACGGATAGTTGCACGTCTATGGCAAAGTTCGTTCGTTCCCTAAATATCAGAATTGCAAAATACTAGATTGCCGATTTACCCGATTTCTGAAATACCAAATTCCTAAAATACCACTTTTTCTTCTTGTGTTTCTTTAAATAACGAATTGCCGGAGCAACTGGTTCTCAATGCACTATGTTTCATTTGAAACCGAATTCCCATTATACGAGTGCTACATAATGAAAACACCTGCAAAACTGGCTGGTCTGTTAAGTGTTTCAGTGTTTAGAGATTCTTATGATTACGAAATTTGATATTTGGGAACATAGTACAAAGAAAATGGTATTCTAGAAATCCGATATTTTGATGAGTAAGCATGGCGGCAATTGGTATTTTGCGATTATGGTTTAAAGTTTCAAAGTTTTTAAAAAAGTTTTTCATCAGAGACGCGTGTTTTTTTTATAAGCCTTGTAATTAACAGCAATGTATGTTTTTGGGATACCAACATTTTGCATTCGACTCCCTCTTAGTGGTTCGGTTAACTTAAAATTTGGGATGCGTGACAATGCAAGTACATTAAACAAGGAGTAGAATCAGCAGATAACGTTAAAAATGAAATTCTTAATAAACACTTAATTTAACAGTGGTAGCAAATCAAATTATCTCTAAATAAATGTAGAAATTAAAATATCCACTCGAGCAAGAGCTTGCGAATTTAAATATAAAGAATATTCTTTTAGTATCGGTTACAGTGAAATTTATGTTTTAAGTGTATTTGTGAAAGAAAAATGTCGAGAGGAAATCACAAAAGACATTACCATAAAATGAGCTTAACAAGCGTTTGTAAAATTGCTTAAAAGCCTAGGTCAAAAACCTCCAATTTTGTAGATACCGCTGACGCAAGTTTTTCAAAATCTCCTTTACAGAAATGTTGCTATTTTCGTTATTTAGTTCGGATACTTATACACTGGGGTTTCTTTCCACCCTGCATAGGCCCTAGATTTTTTTTTTTAGGATTTACGAACTAGCTACACTATTGACAAAATCAAACTGAAGACCAACGGCTCGCGAGTCGTTTCCACACTGCCCTAGTAAACTTTATCCCGACAACGTTTTTTACTTCGCTTCTAAACCTAAACCACTTCCACCCAGCTCAATGACCTATAAACCCGACCGCATATGAAAGGAGACAAAGTTCCAGAAACTTAGAACTCATTCCCAGGTACCGTCAAAGTGAAAATAGCTTCGATTTTTCAAATCCAGCTTTAAAACTGAGATCCAGGTAGACTAAGTAGGGTAATAAATTAAGCCCAGTTATCAACTTCAGTCGAACAAAGAATACTCTAATCCGGACTCAGCGACGTCTGCGGCGAGTGGCGTTTATCCTCGACCAATCGGAAGCATTAAAGGATTTGGAGAAGTTACGCCGATTAACGACGTACTATTGTCTTTAGAAATGAAATAAACGTAACTAGGATCTTTATTAGCAAAGCAACGTACCATAAATAGCTAGGGAAAAGCACACACTTTAATACAAAGCTGCCAGGAATCAGGGTGGTATCAAACAATATTAAACATTAATTTCTTTTGATACATTCAAAGCTTAAGGTATATTTGGTATATATTAAGTTCAAAATGACGTTGAAATGTTAGCTTTACTTTGTTTTCTTTAAGTAATTGAAATTAAAAAAGATTGAGTTTGAGCATCCAAAATACCTCAAAGTAAACCGTGCGAAAATCCGCTGTAGCCTAGTGATTAAGTAAGGCATTTGAACACCGAAATTTTCGAAATGTATGCCTGTTTTTTTTTTCTTTTTTTTTTATGTGAATAGGAAGGCAAACGAGCAAGTGGATCACCTGATGGTAAGTAATCACCACTGCCCATAGACACCCGCAACCCCAGAGGGATTGCAGATGCGTTGCCAACCTAGAGGACTAAGATGAAATGCCTCTTGTGCCCGTAATTTCCCCGGCTGTCTTACTCTCCACACCGGAACACAGCAGTGCAAGCACTGCTACTTAGCGGCAGGATTAGCGAGTAAGATGGTGGTAGCGATCCGGACGGACCTTGCACAAGGCCCTACCACCCGCAAAGTTACAAGTATATTAAACTAACTGCTGCCCGCGACTTCGTTCGCGCAGAATTAAAATTTGTAGTGGAGCTCCTTAAACCACCTTGGTCCGGCCCTGTCGCCAAATCATTTCTTAGCGGGTGCGCTTCAGTAGTTTGAGCTATGCATTGATCGATCAGTCAGTCACGATAGCCTTTTATATTATACAGATTACTAAGCTTATTGAGAGATATCTGGGAAGCAGTTGGCATGGTATGTTAATTTTAAAATTCTACAGTTGAAACCCTATCTATACACACCCTCTCTGTACCCTACTATAAGACATTTAATTCATATTATAAGCTAAAGATGACGACAGCTGCGCAATCATCAGTTTTTGATATCCTATTTTACTTGCCGTAAGCCTGGGTGACTTTGACCTTCGGGACAGCTTTAAAAACTCACAATATTTTTTCGCATTCACTGCACCCAATCGATGTTTTCATCGATCTTCTTTTCGTTTACATGCGAAATATTCACCACAAAAAGACAAAGACAATTTAATAAGAACTTTATAACCATCAAACTATCCCCAATATGATCAAACTTGCCCTGGTTTAATGTGTTCAAAGTCTCATGCGCAAGGTTTAAAAACCGAGATAAGGAAAATTAACGTGTTTAAAAGGTAGGCCTTCATTAATTTACGCATCGCATATTCCTTTTCATGTCGAGCTCTCACTTTTCTTTAACTGAAATACGGGGTTTGGAAAATAATTCCAACTCTGTTTCCAGTTGCCACTGACACCTGCACAGGAGATGCTATTTCGAGAACTTCCGGGTTTATTTCTGGAGGATCTTTTTGGATTATGAAGGTTTTTTTAGGTACAGATTGTTTTGATGACGTTACGTGTTTAAATGATCTAGTGGTCATTAGACCACATAATTATATGTGGTCACATCAAGATGTAACTACAGAATTATAATTTATTTTGACCACAGAATAGTCTGGTTGATATAGAGAGTTTGACCTACTAAACTTCGTGTCCCGGTTTTATTTCTTGGTTGGGGCAATATTATGGGTGTGTAATGATTGATATAAAAATATTTAATATATTTTCTATCGATATATCAACATTTGATATAATTTTAAAGGGTATAATCACTCATTGTGTATAATAAACGTTTGGTATAATTTTAAAATATATAAATTTATTTCGTATATTTATCGTTCGGTATAACGCTTATTTCTTATAACGATTATATGGTATAACGCTCATTTTATATACAAAAATATTTTTTATAGCAGTTCGTTTTTGTTGGGGGACGCAGTTTAAACCTAACCTAACCTACTTTTTGATAGCAGTTCGTTTTGTGATTATGTCTCTATTACATTATATCAATAATGGTTATGCCAATTGCTGTATTTTATATAAAAATAACGTTATACCATAAGTTCATTATAGGAAATAAGCATTATACTTAAAGAATGTTATATTAAATGATATTATATCAAATGATCATTATAAGAAATGATAATTATGTCATATGTAAATATATTAATTGTTGTTATATAATTTAATAATTATATCAAATGAGCGTTATTGCTACTAATATTATACCAAAAATTTTTATATACATCGTTACGCACCCCAATATTATACATACGAAATTACGAAAAATACGAAAATTTTATTCTCAAGTCTTGGATTTTTATGTTCAAGCTTAGTGTTATGGTGTCCCTTGTCCTGCGAAATTCATCATATGTTTATGATATCAGTGATGAAAAATGTAAACTTTATGATTAGGCCAAATTCTGATTTAAAACGAAAATTTGATGTAAGTAAAGCAAAAAATTACTGTCATCAGATTTCGTTATTTGAGAGAAACCCTTTGAGCTTATCTGAAAGGATTAATGAAATCCTTATCGGGTGACCGTAAATTAAAACTGAATAAGCCGACGATTTAAAAGAGACATATTTTGAAGGTTTTAGACGAAATTATGGCTTAAAGGGTCTTTCCGCGAGTTTAGAAACCTTATAAGATTATGTCATTCTTTATTGAGTATTAAAGTAGGATACAGATGACAATAATGTTCCAAACCAGCAGCTTCACGCCTAAGGTTTGATAGATATTTTATCCTATTTCATGGTAGTTTACGTACATTTTAGTGTACCTGCGTTTGATGTTATGCCTGACTGAACTACAAAATAAGATTTTGAATTTATGAATAATGTATGTCAGGGTTAAAAAATAATTCAGTTTACCACTTAATTACACCTTTTTTCGTCGAGAGTTAAAAATTCATTACAACACCTGTCATCTTGCAAGTATTTACTCCTTCTAATTATTCCATAAAGACTTATTTTTTTATTAGGTGTGGATGATTTAAACTGTCGCTTAATGTAATACTTTTATGTAGAGTTAAAAGTTCAAATTTTCATAGTTCATGAATTCACTGTTTATTAGTCATCAAAAGTCACTTATAAGTAGGTAGGTAGTCACCTACCTAGTTCATTTGTATTTCTAGAAAAAAATATTTCACCCTTCTTTGTAAGCGGTAAATACCGCTTAATTTATTGACTGTCGCTTGCTATGTAAGTGCTTTTATAATTGAAACTAGCTGTTGCCCGCGACTTCGTCCGCGTGTGTTTTTGTGATACTTACGGCTTTTCTCGATATCAAAATTATTATTATTATGACTATTAACTTCGTCACCTGAACCACTGAAAGTGTGTACGAAACTATACTTTTAGAATTACGTCATGAAAATAATAATTTGTGACACGGTATCTTGAAAAGAAAAACCGGTGTGAACTGGTTAATGACTCATCACATTTATTTATGCCTTATTTTACAAAATAGTTTAATTTATAGTTTTGTTTATAGTTTCTTTATTCAAAAAAAGCTAAGTACAGTTTTAGTTACCTACATCACTATTAATTTCGCCGAACTATGACGCTTATTGGCGAATACTGCGCTCACTTTAACGATATTTGTACCCTGATTAATTTAAAAAAATAAATATATTCTAATCAAATAATAGGTACATAAATCTTTACCTGTTTTTACTTTACGACTAACAATTCATTTACTAATCCGTTTTAATTAATATTTTGCGACTCATTTTTTTCTAGCAGAAGTTTTTTTATTTATTTTCTTGGTTTAAGTAGGTAGCTACAGATTATTAACACTTATTATCTTTATCTACAAATTAATTACCTACAGAGGCTTTACCATGACGTCGTAATGCGATTCAGTTAAGGTTCGCTCGCTGTCAGACTAAAAGCTCAAACTTTTTCACAATAAAATTCTGACATGTTCGTAGCGCAGACGTAGGTAAACGCGTCTTTTGATTTTGATTTTTTTAGGCAAAGATATTAAGAGCATACAGCCAAGCGTTTCACGCTGCCCTCATAATATATCAGGTTTCAAATAAGAGTGCGTTCAAAAACCGAACGCGTTGTGAATAATAGCACATAAATAAAAACAAAGTAACGGTATTGCATATTGAACTTTAGGTGTTAGGTAAAGAACACAATTTAGGACGCCAATTTAGGTTGATTTAGGTTTGACGAAAATGTCTTCGTTGAAAAATACCTGTAAAGCATGTAATTATTTTATTAATGTTTTTTCACAATTGACACAGTTTTCCGGCTTTATGTCTTATGTACATTCGTATCTATATATTTTCTCCGTAGTATTATTTTGTTTGTAATTATTACCAACTACTTATACCGAGGAAAGCTGATTTTCTTGAGTTCCGCTATTTTGTGCGTAATCACCTCAAAAATTAAATTTCAAGAAAACTGAGAAATTACATTTACCTGTATTAAATTGGAAGTATTATTTAGCAATTTTAGAAGGTTACACTTCATTGGTTTTTATTGTATAGGTGTATGAAGTTAATTAATTTGAAACACAAAACCCTCTTTTTTGCGCCTCTGGGTGAGATTAAAAAAAAATGCTAAAACAGGTATTTCTTTATTTTTATTACTAAGTATTTATTCTGAGTTTCATGATTCTAGAACAAACTAATTTAATTTTTTCATACAAACTTTAACCCCCCTTTTCACCCCCTTTTTCCAAAAAAATCCAAAAATTATGTAGCCTATATCCTATTCTGAATTTATTGAAATAGATTTGTGAACATTTCAACAATATCCGTTCAGTAGTTTTTACGTGATGCTCAGTCAAACAAACAAACAAACAAACAAACAAACAAACAAACAAAAATTTTAAAAATTGTTTTAATATGTTCAGTTACCGATTTTAAGTCACCCTGGTCGGTTTTTTTTTTAAATCTTCAATGTACAGATTTTTTGGTCTCAACGATTTTATTATATGTATAGATTTGTAAAATAATAATAAAGATGGCACTCGAAGAAAAAAGAATATTACGCCGTTTTTCTTATAATCCAACAAAAAATGCTGAAGTTTTATTACATTCTTATTTTCACTATTTTTTTGACCAGTCCTTTGATACAGCCTTATTACAGAAGACAAACAGAGCCTTATTAATAGGGTTGGCACCCCTTGGGTACCTATGAAACCCTAGACCGATACCAAACAGGGCTCGAATTTAAAAATCGAAAATGCTTCAATAGTAGAATTAAATATATTTGTTGGTTAAGGATAAACAATGGCACACTAATTTGCTCGGCCGAGTGAAGTCATTCGGAAAAAGGTAGAGGCGACCAAAAGCGCTGAAATTTTAAACATAATAATTAAGCGCAATTCGCTGAATTGAGTAATTATTTTCCTCGTAATTTGTTCCCTGCGGTACCATTTCTGACAAAGGTTCGGTCAAGTAAAAGGCACTGTGGTACAGTTAAGGACTAAATGAAATAAGCTAAATAGACTAGTATTTACATTTATGTCATGTTTAAGTGTAAAATTTGTCGAAGATTTTTTTTTTACCGTCAATGCGTTTTGTCGCAATTTTTATAACACGCCTTTATTTAATTTTCTTTTTAAATGTGTGTGTGTATGAAATTTAGTACGTACAGTCTGTAGGATGGATACAAATGCAGTTACAGTCAAGCAAAAGTAGAAAAACCAATTTTCATAGGTATCAATAAAAGCAATTTCTAGACTTAAAGTTAAATTAAAATTATGTTAAGACACGAACAGACTCTTTCCATTCTATTTTGCGAAAACACAGCGGCGTTTATCTTTCTAACCAAACCACAATTTGCGTTGCACTATGAGACCACAAAGCTAACTGGTTCGAGCCAAATTGCTTCCCAGACCGTCTATTACGCCTAACGTCTCTCATTCCTCACTCAGTGCGTCTCTTTTCTGTATACGTGGTCAGAAAGAGATGGCAGCACTAAAATTTTGTAAACCTGATAGCCACGTGTTGGCTTCGTACATTATATAGTACGTTCAACAAGTTGTCATTACAGTTGCCTTGTTGTCGGATAAAGAAATCGCATAAGAGTGGTACTAATGACCAACAAGAACGATAACCAGGGATCGGAAACCGTTTTTTGAAATTTACCGGTTTGGGGCCAATGACCGAATCCGAAATGGATTGTGATTTACGTTTTGGTTACCAGTCTTTTAACCGGTTATTAAAGAAACCGGTTTTCGCACCAATTAAGGTTTTTTGAGCGAAAGTAAGCGGTTAACTTGGGCTAAAAAGCCATCATTCTTGTTTCTTTTTCTTTTACTGTAAAACGAACTATCAAACCGGTTTCAACTATTTGAACAGATTTACAGTGTCAAAAATTCACGCGAGAAGGGAAACTATTTTTGAAGTCGCATCTGTGAAAATACTACTCGAAAGTTAACCGTTCTACGTACCCGATTACAGGGTTGATTGCATTTCTGTTTGTCCATTACAGTTGCAAATTAGAATGCTGCTCCAGAATAGACACCGTTATTAACAGATAGTATCAGCATACAAGTTACAGAGCGAGATACGATCTGTGGAGTTTCTCACAACAATATCGGTGTGTTTTGTTTTGTCTAATTGAGGAAATTAGATGGTTTATTCGTTAACAGACTTTTGAGTCGGCTATAGTTTTCTGGACGTATTAGGTTAAGCAATAAACGATTATATTTTATTCTATTCTATTCTAAAGGTAACCTGATTCTTTTACATATTTTGTTTTCCTGCCCTTTTAACAGTTTAAAAAAAAGGCCAGGTCAGGAGTACCCGAAACCGACGAGCATGTATGAAGAGATTGATGACTGTGGATGAAGCGAAAGAAATATGTCAGGATCGTAGCAAGTAGAACAAAGTAGTCTCTGCCTACCCCTGTGGGAGAGGCGTGAGAGGTATGCATGTATTTATTAACAGTTTGAGTGAAAAATATACAGTTTTCATATCGATATTTTTAGTAAGTAATGTAAAAACAAGCATTAAAAATTATGGAACTCTAAAAATAACACGCCACCCTTACCGCTTTAATTATGCCGCTACGCTTAAGAGTGCTACGAAACCGAAATGCTACTAAGTGCTACAGTGCCGCTACGGCGTAGGGGCTCTACGATATGTTAAAGCACTTAAAACTTATTAAATAAAATACAAACTTAACGCTTTAAGTTCTGCAAACGGTTTGGGATTGTTTGAAGTATTTTCGCTTGAAAATCTAACAGGTGGTCGGTTCCCGTGGCAGTATTTCAGTGGCTTACTAACTCGACACGCAAGTCTCAACAGCAATGTTTTTATTACCTAATATTTCGTATAGCTTTGTTAATATTTGATACTGTCATACAAATTAGATTATATTAATGTATAAAACAATATTTACACTAATTAAAAAAACACTCATAAATTCGTAACTTGCTTATCTTTTAGTAAAGATTTCATTCAATGAGACTTACGGTATCGTCGATATGGAGTGAAGCACCTACATAATCTTCAGTTAATCTGTAAACATAAAAGAAAAACTTGCATGAATAACTGGCTTATTGTCACGTATAAGTAGCTTGAATATTATACAATAGGTATGCATGTGACTCAAGGCAAACAAAGGTGTGGTTGAAGATGGAACACACTTGCCTAGCAAATGTCTGTTTACTCTAGATTTAAGGACAACCAGATTGTAGCGTTCAGGCATTCTCTTCTAGGACCAAATACAAGCGTATAGGTGAACTTTTTTGAAATTCCCCCGGCATAGGGACTTCTGCAATGGAGGCAAGCGGATTAATAAAGCTTCACAAATATATTTTGACCCCAAAAGCTGAATGCCCTGTTTTGATAAATATTTATTCGTTCCAACAGCAAAATTTATATCGTAACTAGCTGTCATGTTTCAAAATAGCTAATAAATCCAAGCCAACGTGCTCCAGACGTACGCAAATACGTTTTTCGGACGTTAAAAGCCCCAGTGCTAATACATTAGGGTACAAGATGAAATTTTCACAAGGGTTGTTCGGACTGATTTATAGCAAAGTTGCGAAATGGGTTGGAAGTAAGAGTTAAACAGATTTCTAACCAAGGGACACGTTTTTAGGCGAGAGTAGGGAGATAAAACAGACGATCTGTTATAAAATTTTGATGAAAAATCTATTGAGTTTATCAAGAGGAGAATAGCTGCTAAAAGGGCATAGACAAAACTTCCTTGATAGTTAACACTTCAGTTAGATTTCAGAATAACTATTACTCAAATAACGCCTCACTTGTGGAGTGAGATATTAATTTAATAGTTCTTGACAATTAACTCTTGTACTTGTATTGTTCCGTGAAATGAAATATGGGGTGCGAGTCGGGCTACCTCCGCGTGTGGTCAAGAGCTGCGGTTCGTTTTCGGATCCATCCGGGGGGAAGAGCAGTGCTTGGTCCGGTGCATCCTGGGCATCGGCTAATGATTTCTTGGCAGTTTCTGAGGGATATCATTGACCGTTGGCTAAGAGTTTGACAGGGGGGAGGGAGGTTTTTTGACCGTATTACCGTACAACGTTGCCGACATTTAGTCACAATATTTTTGAATTATATTTTTATTACTTTGACATTAGCGAAGTTGTCGTCGCTATAACGATTTCATACGCCACAAATAGGAAAAAGGAGAAGGAGAAAATAAATATTTTATGAGTAAGATTACTTGTGATAATTCACCTGAAGTGCAAATGGGTGGAATACTTGACAAGCGGACCAATGGCAGATGGTCACACGCGGTTTCAGAGGAGGCCAAGATCAGGTCGAAGGTCTATGGGCCACCACTACGCCGTTAGTTGGTCTGATAGCAAACAGTCAGCTGGAAAACTGAGGATTTTAGAACCACTGTGATACTTATTTACAGTAAATTAATCTGTTTGTACAATCATAAGAAGTTGATGCATTTCGAAGAGCCCGGAATGATCACACTCCCTATTGTCTCTGCGATGGAGACATGTATAAATAGATCTGTAGGCTTATTACCTAGCTCACTCACAATCGCCATCGTGTTCATTTTGTCAGTTCTTGTATGAATGTGACAGCTAGCTGATTCCGATGCCAATTGTCAGCCCGTACATGAACTGCCAAAATGAACACGATGGCGATTGCGAGCGAGTTAGGTAATAAGCCTACTGAGGAGCGCTTCGATTGTTTATCAACTTATGATGCTGACTGTAAATGCGACTTCTACAAAGAATCTCAGGCAAAAACCTAACCTGTAACCTTAGAAATGGTGTCAAGAAATCTGTCGCGTACTCGAGGCATTATGAAACATAAACGAGCTGCGGAGGCAAACTATGTTCCACGAACGCTAATGAAATATTTGATGACACAGCGACAGAGTTCGCGGCGCAGACCTAAAATGTTATAGGCTGGGTACTCATCTGTGAGCTTTAACCGTAACTTTTGTACGTCACGGTACCCTAAAACTCAAACTCTAACTCTACTACTAAACTCTAGTGTACGTGGCCCGTGAGCCGGCCGCTAGCGGAACGCCACGCTACTCTAGGGTTTTTGGTTATGGTTATGATTGCAAGTCGCATAATATTACTATAATACTTATATTATAAGTACCATGCTTTAGAGGAAAGCGAGATGCTGTAATCTTACGCTAGTAAGTGCCAATCTTGAGCGCTCTTTCACATTCTCTTCATAATTCGTTTTTTAACAAAATCGACAAGAATCTACGACGTTTGGCTGCATAATGGATTATTAATAGTTTAGTTAAATTGCTAAACGACCCTGAAAATTAAAACACATAGAAAAATCCGAAAAATAAAGCTATGGCCGGTAATCAAACCCGGATCCTCGTCTTTCCGTGACCCCTGCACCACCCATAGCAGGTGGGTAAGCCTTCGAATTTTTCTATCTGTTACTACCTGTCACGTGACCTTGATCCATGCGAATTTTTATTGCTGATCGTCATCTGTTTTGAATGATGTACGTACGACACAATTACAAACACCCGTGGAACATCTACCACCAGGGACGAGAGAAGGCGCTGTTTTTCAAATGATAGGTACTATCAAATGAATCAAGAATTTTTACTTCTTACTTTGAATAGTTTAGTTGGTGAAATGGGGCTAGGGGCCTTACCATGATGTCTTAATGCGATTCAATTGCGAACCAACAACAAGATGGCGATGGACGGAGCTTCTAATCTAAGATCGTGATTTTTTCCAACTAACGACCTTTCATTCCTTTAGCGCGTAAATTCTAAAGGGACACATTTATCACTTAACCCTTCGCCTAATTAACCTAATTTGCGTAAAAATATAAATTTCCTCAAAAAGGACAAGCAATAGATTATGAAAAGGTTATCGTTGCTGCAGTGAGATAATTTTGGTCTTACAAATTGGCTTAAAATTTATGGGTTTTGCAGGAAAAGCTTTTGTTTTAAGGTTGCAAGAAATTCAATTAAATTTGTATGTTGGCGTTTATTATGGTGTTTACAGTTTTAATTACACAGCGGAGGCCAAATAACTTTTGTTCATATACATACATATTATATCACGTCTTTATCCCTTACGGGGTAACCTAAGGTAACAAAACCTTAAGGCCACGTTTAGTATGACTAAGGGCGCATAGGTGGAAAGGGAAATCAAAATAGTGATGGGTTGCTAGCCGCATCGCCTATAACATGCCTCCTAAACTTTCTCCCATTCCCTCGATGGGCTTGTACCATCTGCGCGGGGAGAAGCAACTGGTAAATTCTATGTTTTTTTCTTTACTCCCAGACAATCATGGAAGATTTGGATTTGGATTTGTTCATATTATTTGAAATATTAACGCTCAATCTCTATGGTGTCACGGCTGGTGAGTCTTGTAGTAGAAATAATAGCGCTCATCGGTAGGTCGAACAATATGGCGTCACAACACGATTGTCAAACATAAAGGCTACATTTTCGATTCTCTAGGAGGTCAGCAGCCCTCTCTGCCCACTTCCCCCTTGGCGACGCCCTTGCTTAATCTTGTGCATAATAATTACTTATTGATAATTCATAGAACATTACTATCGTCATGACAGTTTTCAGCATTGATATTACTTAGCAAAGTTTTTGTTTAAAAATCTTTACAGAGTTTTTTTGTTTCTTTTTTCTATTTATCTTCATAATAATTTTGTTAACCTCTTTTAAGTTGACAATAAAATCATACTATATGATACTAGGTATAGCACACAATAATCACTTTATAGAGACACATATTCAAGCTGGAAAAGCCGTATATAGTAGTCACGCGTTACACTGTGTTATGGTAGATATCTATGTAACGTTCTATGTACGTGTGACTACGGCATGTGACATTATTTTCAATTTGTTTCGTACTTTTTCAGCGTTGTTTTTTGTCGTAGTTGGGTTTTACTTTTCTACTTTTTATTATTTAAACTGTTTTGGTGTTTCAATATACTGCGCATGAAATAAGTACGGATGAAATGCGACTGAATACGGACAAAGTCACAAGCAATGCTAGCAATGTATATATATTTGAAATGTAGAAGTAGTGCTCTTTCCAATGATACCAAACACGGCATATTTATCTATTTTTTTTTAATTTACAGAGTACTTTATGCCCGCTAGAAGGCGCTACAGTAGATTTAGTGACACGTCATATGTAGCCTATAACCAGAGAACAATCAAGACGCTTCTAACGATACCACGTTTGTCCAGTTCTGATTAGTAGCTTAGCAGCTATGAGGGAACAGATGAACATACATACATAGCTAGTCTGAATCATAACCCTCCTTTGGCTTTGCCGTAGTCGGGTAATAAATTAAGTCGTTAGCGATTTACTACAAGAGTCTATGCAGGCATATTGATTAAAATCCATGGTAATGGCCGCTAGTTTTTTTCATACAAATCTGCAATATGCTGATCTCCGTCAAATATTCAACAATTACTAGTTTTATGGCATATATTTGAATTTTACAGAAATAGTTTAGAGTGCCCATTAGTTCAAGCTCGAGCGTAGGTCATTAACCAAAGTCTATTTACAGTTAATATCTTTCAACCTGTTACTGCAAACAAGGTCTGTGATGCTTAACAGAATTCTTCCATTAAGTTTAAGTAATCGCTGCAATAGGCAAACAACCACAACTTGACCCATTCGCCCAAAGATATTATACGGAATCGGGTGTCTTCCGTATCTTGTCGTTGGTTATGCGGACCGCCAAAATAGCGAGACACTTGATTCAGTGTAACGCCTGTGAGAGAATGGGTCACGTTATGATTGTGTCTCGAGCGTAGCGATCGCTTCCCAGGCGAGGTTATTAGGGAATACATTGACAGGTATCTATCGAATTCACTATGTCTTTCTATTAAACGGCACGAAGGTAGAAAGAGATAGTAAATGGTTAAGGCCAGGTTGCTATTTTAGTTGCCCCCGACCTACTCGGATGCAGTAAATCCTAACAGGTTTATAATAAGGCTTCGTCACTTGCGTGCAACCGTGAAGATTTCAGCGCATGCAAACACTCCCTTACGTTATTTTTAGAATATTCTTGCAAGAGTTCACGTTAATGTGCAATTGGCCTTAGGTTCGTGCTGTGCTTCGCTTAATGGAATAAACTGGTTGTAGACTAGAAAAAGGCTATGGCCGTCATGGTTTTATAAAGAAAGCACTTATTTACTCATTTACTTTACATTATTAATAGTAGATGTTCCGTTGTATGACGAATTTCATCGATCTGATATTAGTGTGAAATATTTTATATCAATAATATAGTGTTTTTAAAGAATACATTTGAAATGGGTTTTGCTTTCAATATTTTACCGACTTTTTCTCCAGATTTTGATCCCGATTGAAAGTTCAAAGCGAAAAGTTTAAACAGTGAAATTACCATCCTTTTTGTGGACCCTGTTTTCTGGTTCGTTGGAGCGTCTCATATATTATTTAGGTGAAAGTTGGTATTTAATTCGACCCAGTAGGGTAGACTGGGTACGGTTGTAACAGGGTACGGTTGTAACAGCTCGAATATCTCCCAAACTATCTGCAGGAGAGTGAGGGGTACAAGGGGAAAGGGACGCGGCGGGCGGGTATACACACGATTACCAGTGTCACCGCGTCGTCCGCGTTGTTATACGCGTGCAGGAGGTTATGTTGTGTTTTGCACATCAAAAGTAAGTATTTTTGGTCGATTTCTTTTCAAATTATCTTTATTAATAATTAATATTACGTTTAATAGATTTTTCTACGTATTTGCTAAACTTTCACGATGTGTAATCAATTGTTACTTTGAGTGTAGGCTATTTTGTTTCGAACGTGGATCCGTTTTACTGGCACAGAAAGGGGTGGGTACGGTTGTAACAATTTTTGTGGGTACGGTTGTAACAATTTTTGTGGGTAGGGCTGCAACAATTATTGCTAATTATACTAGCCTGAAGTGTCCCACTGCTGAGCGAAGGCCTCCTTCCATCTTTGACAAGATGTTTTATTTATTTATTTTGTCTGATTTTTGTTTTTCGGATTTAACAAGTGTTTTTTTCATTGTAGATGCCAAGAAAACGTGTCAGGAAGACGAAAGCGATCAAGCACGCTTCAAAGATGCTTACAATGAAGTTAAAAAAGGAAAGTCTTTGTGGCAAGCAGGAGAAATGTACAATCTGAATTATGTTACTTTGATGTTATACGAGTAGTTCTAAGGTCTTTAAAAAGTACCGTATTATAAATGATAATAATATGTATGGTATTAACTTTGTTGAATTTGATTGTTTTTTGTAATAAAACTCATTGAAATTACTTGTTTTTGTATATTTTGGGTATGTTACAACCGTCCCCCATCACTGTTACAACCGTCCACGGCATGGGGACGGTTGTAACAGTAGCACACAAACTGAACAATGCCTTGCTGACAAAAAAGTACTGCATATATCATATTTATTTAAAGTGTTATGTTAACTCAAAAGAGTATTCATCAATTTAAAACTTCGTATTTAATTCTTAGAGCTGTGATAGCAATGATATGAGCGATAAAAGCAAAATTGTTACAACCGTACCCAGTCTACCCTACCAAGTAAAAAGTATCGGCACGATCCTATCGATCGAACACAATGAATCGTGTCCCACCGTAACGTTCTCACACTAAACGTCTAAGTAATCTCCCTTATCATCATCATCATCATCATCATCATCATTAGCCTAATGTTAGTCCACTGCTGGACATAGGCCTCCCCTAATGAGCGCCACAGCGCCCTGTCTTTAGCTTGACGCACCCAGCATCTGCCTGCAGTCTTTCGCAGATCGTCATCCCACCTGGCCGGAGGGCGTCCTACACTACGTTTGCCGAATCGCGGCATCTCCCTTATCAGTTCTATGTAATGTCACTGGCATTTAGAAAGAAAGAAAGAGAGAAAGAAAATACATTTATTTGACGCATAGGACAACAACATTTACTGTGAAAGGTCTGATTGTACAGTATTCCTATAGGTACGTGATAACTTTAAAAGATAAAATTTCATAACTGACCATTATTCAGAAGCTAAAGTAACAAATTGCATGTCATTTCGCCTTTTGCTCCGCTAACGCAAATAGACGTCAACTATGGGACGTCCATTTAGCCGTATTAAATAAAGGCGCACCTACACTGACTAAGAGCCGTGTTCAAAGAATTGAGAACAGCGCCACAAAAGGCGACGAGTGTGTATCTAATAGGTAAATGTGTTCTTTGTTGGACTAAATTAACGTAAACTTTGCTGACCCGGCAAACTTCGTTCCGCCTTAGAATCAATTCCAGTTATGTCATCAGAGATGGCGTCATTATGCAAAAATGTACGGAAAAACGAATTCCTTTTCAACTATTTTTTTAGTGTTTTTTTTTTCATTATTTAACCATATCACCATATCGAGTAATTCTTCTTCCATGCTGGTAAAGAAAAAACATAGAATTTACCAGTTGCTTTTCTTCCCGCGCAATGGTAAAACCCCATCGAGGGATTGGGCGAAAGTCTTAGGAATCATGACATGTTATAGGCGGTGCGGCTAGCAACCTATCACTAGTTTGATTTCCCTTTCCACCTATATATACGCTTTAATTATGCTAAACGTGGCCTTAAGGTTTTGTTAGGCTCTGTCTACCCCATAAGGGTCATATATGTATGTATGCATGTTTATTGAGTTATTATTATGATTACGACCAATGAAGTTATTTTTGCTCGTAATAAAACCAACGAATATTAATTTTTAAATTAGCGCAGGACGCTCTGCATATGAGTCCGACTCGCTCTTGACCGACAATGCTTAAAGGTAAGAGTCGCAAATATGTAATCAAATAACTTTGTAAAATTAAGAAGTGCTTTTTTAAGTATTGTCTATGCAGAATTCCAAGTGACGCGAAGAAAGGGTTAATTGATTAACTTGGCACTCACGGGAATTTCTTTGAAATTTATATGACGTGTAATATTCAAAGGGCTGTGACAAGTATTGTTCACGCATGACGAACGACATTGGACGAAGCGCCTCGCCTCCACAATTAGTTCGTAGAACATTTTACCTTTGACCTAAATTATTTATTTTTAGTCTGCAATCGATACCGGTTTCGGCGCTTTAAATTAGGTGAGCTAAAATAGTGGGTATTTTTAAATTTATGTCTGCCGTTCGGGGTTCACGCTGCGAAATTCCATTTACGAATCGTTCGTTTGTATTAATAGTCATTTGAGAGTGTGAGGAACGGCAAGACTACTTTGTAAATCAGATTTCGGGGTAGCCCCCGAGATTGTTAGAGAGAGAGATTACAATACGAATAGAGAACACTGATTTTTGAAAGCACATCACTCAAAAGTGGTATAAATCTGTATATTGCTAGAAAACTAGGGCTGGAAAAAAATTGTAGACTAGTTGACTAGATTAATTAAAACTGTAATTTTCTTCTAATCTGCTCGTATTTCAAATTTGTCACAACAACCGCTTTCGTGTGCTTGTTTCACGTATGTGGTTTCAAAATTTAGACAATTGTTTTGACAACATTCTACAACATGATGAATCATCTCCAGCTTGGAAATAACATAATTATTATATTACTAGCTTTGGCCCGCGACTTCGTCTGCGTACATAAAAACCTTCCTCATCACTCTATCTATTAAAAAAAAACCACATCAAAATCCGTTGCGTATAGTATTAAAGATTTAAGCATATAGGGATATAGGGACAGAGAAAGCGACTTTGTTTTATACTATGTAGTGATAATGTCATGGGTATAGACCTTTTAGAATGAGAGGGTTTGGTTTGTACCTTGCATGCGTATTAGGAACTTTACACACACCGTAGAACTACTTCGCAGATGCGTGCTTTCTCGAAACGATTCCCTGCACCGAAAAGCTCTCCGCATATTTCAAACATAAATTATCAGTCAATAACATTCACCTACATTCTGCCAAAGACCAACTCTATCCGAATTCCCAAAGGCTGCCCCTTTATTTACGAATGGCGTTATCTATGAAATAAATCCTTTACACACCAGATAGTTTAACTAAGAATAAGAAGCCATAAATCTGAGCGCGTGCGGCAGACAGTTGAGACGCCGCAAGCCTTAACTACACAGAAGTTGAATTAGCAGTTCAGTTTAGGTTTAGTCTTGTGTTTCTTTGACTTTGACGGGAGCTACCTACACACACACACACACACACACACAAATCACGTCTTTATCCTTTACGGGATAGGCAAAGCTTTAGGCTTACCTTAGGGTAACAAACCCTAAAGGCCACGTTTAGCATAATTGTGGGCGTATAGGTGGAAAGGGGAATCAAAAATAGTGATGGGTTGCTAGCCGCTACCTACAGTTGGGATATAAACCAAAGACGTAGAGGAAAGGTCACAAGAGTTAGCACCGCGTTAGAAAGAATACATACAAGTGAAAAGTCATTTTCTGAGTACAAATATGACAACAACTAGCTGTTGCCCCCAACTACGTCTGCATAGAATTCGTTTGTCGCTATCCCGCAGGAATCACGCAATTTTCCGGTATAAAAAGTAGCATTTGTGTTATTCCAGACTATAATCTATCTATGTTTCAAATTACATCCAGATCTGTCCAGCCGTTCTGGTGTGAAAGATTAACAAACATCCAGACATCCATACTCACAAGCTTTCACATTTATAATATTAGTAGGATTTCGAATGTGTTTTTTGTTTGTTTTATCCATTTTTATCTTTGTTACTGGACTAGAGTCCATTTAGTCTTGTAACGGAGTTGTTAAAAGCCTCTTATTTGAGTACAAAAACTTTTCATATCAGATCGAGCGAGACATTGCAGGGAGTAGGTACGTAACTTTTCTGTAGTTACTATCTCGCTGTGGTCCAACTTCGTATCAGTTCCAACTTTTAACGAGCCTCGAATGCATATCTAAAGCAGGATACTTAAGCATACCCAGTAACTTTGATTTTACTTCAGTTACATTACTGCCAGCATACAAAAATACTGTGTACTGTGACGTAGGCTAAACATTTTGGCTCTTCATGTGATACTAAGAAAAAAACCCGATCAAGCGTGAATCGGACTCACGTACTCAGGATCCGTACAATTAAAAAATTATAAAATAGGTATTCTTAAATTTGTTATAGGAGATGCGGCTAGCAACCCATCACTATTTTGATTCCCCTTTCATCATGCTAAACGTGGCCTTTAGGTCTTGTTACCTCTGCTCTGTCTGCCCCGTAAGTGATATAGACGTGATTTGTGTATGTATGTATCATGCGATATTTTTTTCTAGTAATTTAAATGTTAAAAGTAACATAGCAACAAGTATAAATCGACGAATATAATCACACAATGTGTGATTATATTCGTCGATTTGGTAATGCAGGAGATACAGCGGTCGAAACTCTTCGTGGACCCAGATCATGATGATAAACTAAATCCTAATTAAACTAATCAAATAACAACGGTTACAACCCTCATAAATATAATTAGAAATAAAGATACTTTATGAACTATAACACTCAACCTTTTCGTTAACATTTATTAACGACTTCGCGTAATTGTATAAAGTAAAGGAGCAAAGAGAAACCGAGAGTGTTTTGTTTCACAGCCGGAACGAAACTCGCCAAAATTAAGTAGGTACCTACTACTCGTGGTTGATTAATGCAGAACAATCTGTGTTAAATCATTCACAAATATTGTCATTATGAGTTCAAAAGCCGATTAGTTTTAGTACAATTAGCTAAATTACTTAAGTAGTTCATAATTACAAAATAATATGAGTGTGCTTTCATAAAAGGTAACCGATATCTTCTTCTTATTTGTGGCGTATCAAGTCGTTATAGCGACGACAACTTCGCCAATGTCAAAGTAACAAAAATGTAATTAAAAAATCTTGTGACAAAATGTCGGCAACGTTGTACGGTAATGGTCAAAGACCCCCCTCCCCCCTCTCGGGCTTTTAGCCAACGGTCAATGATATCCCTCAGAAACTGCCAGGAAATCATTAGCCGATGCCCAGGGTGCACCGGACCAAGCACTGCTCTCCCCCCAGGATGGGTCCCAAAACGAACCGCAGCTCTTGACCACACGTGGAGGTAACTCGACTCGCACCCCTAACCGATATTACATTCGCATAGTAACAAGGTCACGTGACAGCTAGTAACCGATAGAAAAAATCGAAGGCTTACCCACCTGCTATGGGTGGTGTATGTGGGGTCACGCGTCACGGAATGACGAGGATCCGGGTTCGATTCCTGCAGGCCATAGCTTTACTTTTCGGATTTTTCTATGTGTTCTAACTTTCAGTGTCGCTTAGTTAGAAAGTTGATATAACATTAGTTGAAATATACGTCCACGTATGTTCCGCTCTTCTTGTGATGTAATAATGCCACGTGCATTTCATTTAATGTGATTGGTCAATTTCACTCTACTTCTACAGAAGCGTTGCCTAAGGTATAAAAGAAGCACAATTGACCAAATTTAAATACTCCTGTAGTTTCTCGTGCATCATCTCTAACTTGATTACTTTCTGACCCATTATCTTCGTTTAATGGCTTATAATACAAGCGATTTATGACATTTCGGGGTCCATATTAATAAAGGTGAAATAATAATGTTTCGGTTCAGGAGAATAAAACGAGTAACAATGAAAGTAGGGTATTTGATAGTGTATTTTAACGGGGTATTTTTAAGAAAACCGGCCAAGCGGGGATCTGGTACGTGCATTGAGGGCTAGAACATTACTAATTTAATATTTTTTTTATATAGGTATTTTGTTTTGTTCAAGCGCATTTTTTTCTGTTCTTATAAGTTATGTCTCACAATACCAGGTAAGGAAAAATGGAAATAAGTATCACATATAGGTACATACATACACATAAACAAATCACCTCTATATCCCTTACGGGGTAGACAGTCTAAGGTAACAAGACCTAAAGGCCACGTTGTGCGTGATTGTAGGCGTATAAGTAGAGAAAGGAATCAAAATAGTGATGGGTTGCTAGCCGCATCGACTATAACATGATTCCTAAGAATTTCGCCCATTCCCTCGATGGGCTAAGTATCACCCTTTTTAATTTCAGCGAAAATAACAAGTAATTTTATACGGAACGCTCAGTCCGTGAGACCGAGTCGCACTTACCTAACTACTACTACCACTACTAATCAGTACTAACCAGTTTATTGAAAAAAGTGGATTCGCGATATTAACTAGTTGCCCAACAAATTTAATATAATTCTGTTGAACAAACTTTGACTAAATACTATCTAGCAATATAATATTTATTCAAATCTTAAGTAAATATTATCAGTGAAATGAAATTTCGTCTTAATTTCAGTAAACAGTTGTGTAAATATTTACCACTAAATTGTATATTTTAGATTAACTAACTATGAATTAGTACTGGCAACTATTTCACCAACATGACAATTCTCAGTGACAAGTGTCAATTCTGTTTACATTACAAACTCGACCAGAATCAACGCTAGTTGGCTTCATATTGACTACGCCTTGCGGCTAGCAACCCATAACTATTTTGATTTCCCTTTCCAGCTATCCGCCCTTAATATTGGTAAACGAGTCCTTAAGGTTTAAGGACCTTAAGCGTTGTCTGGGATAAAGACGTGATATAATGTATGTATGTATGTATGTAGGTATTGACAATTTGAAAGTCAATGCGTATTAAATATGAAGCTAATCGGCGTAGGTTCTCGTCGAGTATGTAAAGTTAAACAGAATTGTCACTTGTCACTGACAATGGTCACGTTGGAGAAATAGGGGCTTTTCAGAAATCGTTTTTTTTGTATACACCAAGGATGGCAAACCACCTGGGTGGGCCACCTGATGGTAAGTCAGCACCGCCACCCATGTATACCCATCACATCATACCATCCTTCTCTTACTCTCTTAATGATAACTAGTGTGAGCGAAACAGCATGATATTAAATTCAAAAATAGAATTTCAGATATGCTGTATCTAATATACTCATCAACGAGTGTAACATGTCCCTATACACGCATGCATACATAGATAGACAGATAGACAGAGCCTAAGGTAGCAGATAACTACAGGCCACATTTAGAAAATAGAATCAAAATAGTGATGGGTTGCTAGCCTCATCGCCTATAACATGATTCCTATGATTTTCGCCCATTCCCTCGACGGGTTTGTACCACCTGCGCGGGTAGAGAAGCAACTGGTACATTCTATGTTTTTTCTTTGCTTCCCGACTAGCATGTTCCTATAATTTTATCTAATCGTAAATCCAGGATTAAGAGAAATAATACAGTTATTAAGATATCACTTTAAATTGATTCAGAAGCGCATATTTCGAGAATTATCTTTATGACTTCATGATAGCTGACCTGAGTAACTGATTAATAAAAACAAGTTAATGTAGGTGAACCACATTCACAATTTATAATGCGTGCCTATACTGTTGCCAATTTTGTCAGCTCTTAATTAAGTTTCCGTGGTGTAGCGGTTATCACATCTGCCTAACACGCAGAAGGCCCCCGGTTCGATCCCGGGCGGAAACATTGTTTTTTTTATTTTATAGTTCCAACGTTCCAAAGAAATTCTAAGGAGAAAATACCGGATTTGACAGGACAGTTGCGACAATAAAAACGATTAAAAATCCCTAATCCTCCTAATATTTTAAGTGCGAAAGTAACTCTGTCTGTCTGTCTGTTACGTTTACATGCCTAAACCACTGGACCGATTTCTGAGTCCCAGTCCTGAGTCGAAGTCTGAGTCCCAGGGAAGGACTTAAAAATTATTATCCCGGAAAATTGAATAGTTCCGCCGAGATAGCGATAAGCGAATTCCGCGCAGACGGAGTCGCGGGCAACAGCTAGTGCCTAATAAATAAATAGTATTCAGTGAAGATCAGAAATATTTCCGACGTTGAACGTATTACTGGCATACATACCTTTCACCTAGGTACTTTTAAATGAAATGGATGCGTAATTTGGCTGCCTTCTTGCATGGTTTCCGTGGTGTAGCGGTTATCACATCTGCCTAACACGCAGAAGGCCCCCGGTTCGATCCCGGGCGGAAACACTTTTTGTCTTTTTTTTTAATACAATTGAATTAGTACAGTCAAGTGTAATAATATTGTTAAGAATTCAAACTGATCCTTCGTTATGGTAAATGAGAACAGACTTTATTAAAGAGAACAATCACAGTGACGTTGACAGCTGACAGATGTCAACGGCACGTTTTGGCGCGAAGCGCTCTAGAAGAGACGCTGGGATTGTATTGTCATTCAGACTGAGATGCTGATATGTTTAGTAATACGTTCGAAGTGTAATCTGTATTAATGGTAATAGAAGACGTAGCGATCAATAAGAAAAGACTATGCCCGTGAGGTTTCTTGATAGTTCTTCCCGCGGAGGGTCATACTGAACTAGCTCAATGTACTCTGTGTTGTTGACCAAGTGAATAAAACGATGTGCGCTACTAACCCGAGTTTCATTGGATGTAAGGGAAGATTTTAACAATTCAGAAGCGCGATGAAACACGCCCCATGACATAAGAAGGAAAGCCATATAAAAGGGTATGGTATTAGGACTAAATTTGGTAAGTGATAACGATTATGTGAACCGGCGTCTTACAAAATCCCGTGAGTATTTATTGAATATAAAATACTGCTTAAAGTGAGTTGAAAAAAAGTATAGATTCTGCTTCATATGGGTATGAGATGACCAGCTTGAGGTCATAAACTATTTTGATTTACATTGCATGAAGCAGGTACATACAAGATTCATTCACAACTATTAAGTGAACTGTTCCTGACATATTTTGAATGACTAACTTAATGATCAATGGGGATAGTTAATGATCCACAGAGATACTTTACCTGAATCAGATGGTTGATCACTTAAACGCTTACCTACAAATAGGAAGGCAAACAAGTGAGTAGTCTACCCGATGGTAAGTGATCACCACTACTAGTGAGATAGTTTTTCTTCTAGTATTCTGTATGTTTATGTGGGAATAACAAGACATAGAAGAGGTTTTATTGTGATGGATTGCATAACATCCATTATAGTGGTTTGAGATGGATTTAAAGTTTAGATCTACCTTATTTATTTTTAAAGTGATGTAGTATACCTACGAGTGATTTTTATTTAGATTAGACTTCTTGGTAATTTTGTGAAATAATTTATAAGAGAAGAGAATGAGAATAATTATTTGTACACCAATAGAAAATGTACAATACTCACACATACACATACAAACACTACACTACACCATATTGTCACACATTGTCTGGACGTGACTCTTCTGAGATGACTTCACTAACTAGGTAGTCCTGGGATTGAAAATATTCATGCGTTAGTATTATTATAAAATAAAGAGAAAAGTTAAGATATATTAAGTGACGTATACTATCAGTAAGTATATAGTACTCATGTATGGAAAAGTAAATTTAAAGGCAAGTATGTGAGATGAATACATAAATAATATGTTTCTAGGGATTTATATTAATTTATTTATTACATTGTAATGCAAAGAACATACATTACAAGATGTTACAAGTGATTTGTCGGTCCATGACACTGCAAGGATACTCGACAATAATTAACCACTGCATACAAGGATTATTTTATTTTATTGTTAATAGTTGTATTAGTGCCGATCATACAATCATATAATATTTATTTATTGTTTTCCATCAAGGAGTTTTCAAAAGAGTGATGATTTTGAAAAGTGATAAAGAGCATAAATTAAAATGTAAAAAGAAAAATCTGCAAGTCAAATGTATTATTAAATAAAATAATATTATGACACTGTGATATATTTCTATGGGATTAAATTTGAAGCGTTGGTTAAGTGTTCTGCAAGTTTAGTTATTGAGATGATGAGATGATGTTAAAGATTATACCGACTAAAACAAAAAAAAAATAATAGGTGACAAAGTTCTTGCAAATAAGTGGATAAATAGTTGATTTCACTGGTGATATGTGTGGATACAGAGTACCAATCATGATTAATAGTGTTTATATCAATTGCATTCTTCATTATCCACAATAGATAGGCATAATGTAGAAACTTATGCATGCGACGAAATTACAGGGTTAGGAACTCTGGTTTTGTCACTTTTAAAGTAAGTACATGATATGGAGGATTCTAATGAATAGATTTATTATAATGAAGAGAAGTAAAATTATGAAAAGTATGTAGGTACTAACAGAAAAAAAACCAGAGTCTAATAAGTACCTTAATTATTTTGAACATGCTTCTTCAGGCATATACCTAGTGCAGATAAGATAGTGTGCCATGGCATTGGTACCTGTTGAATGAATGGTACTTTACTATCTTTGAAAGAAAATAACAAATATGAGGGAAAATTAAATACCTTACATAGTAAATGTTTAAGTGTAGTGATTCACATGTCAAACTTATCAAGTAACTTCAAAATCAATTTGGTAGTGATGTTGGGTTTAACTATGTACTGGCAACTAAGAGATACATCAAAACAGGAGACACCTATACATATTATACATGTATAGCATTCTTTTGGATAAGTTTGTATATATAAATAGGTTATGAGTCAACAATTGGACTGCAAATGATAGTGAACCTAAGAGATATGTTATATATTAAAAAAAACCTTCGTTGCATGAGCATAACAGAGACTTAGTAATAGATAGATTGGAAAATACACATCAACTTTCGGAAAATATTCAATATGCCCTTCTAGTGTTGTGTATTATAGTGAATGCAATTCATGACATGATAAGATTAATTAATCTAGAGTTAATTAATAAATATATCAAATACCGATCAAGGACAATCAAGTGACCTCTTTTTTCTAAACTAAGGAAAGCCTGTGCTTTGAGTAAACATACTTATACAGATTAATACATACTAGAAAACATATAAAGCATTCGAGAGCAAATAGTCATTTTTTTGTGTTTATACATAATGTCTGCCCTGACTGGTGACAGACTCTGAACTTATAGTTTCATGGTCTGGGTCAGCCCTCTAACCATTGGGCCATCGGTTGTCAACTGAAATTGAATAGACAAATCTCTGACTTTTTTTTGATGGATAGTCAGTTGATTACTGCTAATATTATTACTGTACTTGGTAGAGCCACCTAGTGCCTAAACCCATGAATAGAGACTCAGGGGTAACTACCCTTTGAGTATTTTATTTTTAGGTGAGTGATTGCCTTAAGAAATCCCATTTCCATTTGCTCACCATCAAATCTGTAGAGAGTAGACAGGCACTTTATTGATAGTGCGATTTGTATAACAGTTTACACACACAACAGGAAACATTACTGTAATAGATGGTTACAAGATTTTCATAAGATAGAGAATTTGTATGAATGCAATTAAAATATGACATGATAGGTAGGTGCCTATAAAAGTAAATTAGATATTGTGATGAGTGTCAACTCACACTTACACGCATGTGTGTGAACATTTTACTGTACAAAATAAAGGGGCTGATAATATTGACAGTCACTAAAAGATGTACACATACAAAAGCAAGCTAGTCCCTCAAAGATATCTCTACCAATTGTGTGTTGGACATGGGTAGTTGAGAACCAATAAACAGTGGGTGGATGATTTCAAACAGTAAAGACCACACATATGAATAACTCAACATAACACATGTATACATGAACGCAACATCAAATATACAACATACAATACGTACAAAGAGTAGAGAAGTCAGAATAGTGATTCGAGATTAATGTCTTTGCAAAATTTTAAGTGAAGCAAAGTAAAGTAATGAAGTCGAATCTAATATTTTAATGACTAAGAGATAAATACAGAGTAGGTACTTATAATAATAATATAAATTATTACACGTGAGTTCATATTGTGTCAGTAACACGAAATTAAAAATTATGTGGGAAGTGAAATAGTGATGTGTGATGATGATAATAGACTTCTGAATGTTTCAGCGATATTGTACGCTGATTATTCTGTGACGAGAGATGACTGGATTGCCATTGCATCGGATGGACCAGTTGGTAAGTGACAAAGTCGTATGTCATAAGTCATAAGCCGTTTATTTTCTAATAAACAAGAGATGAGGCCGAACCCCAACGGCGACCTGGATGATACTGAACACGAACAGTGACCAGGAGAGAGCCCGGATGATACCGAATTAACGGTGACCACAAAATGGGCAGTGGATGATACCGAATTAACGGTGACCACAAAATGGGCAGTGGATGATACCGAAAGATTTGATGATTGAAGTGAATAAATACATAGATAGTATTTACTTGTACTTAGAATTTATTAGTCAGAATGTTCTTGTTCAATTTTGATATATATATATATATATATGCCCCAATTCATAACCATCTCATTACGTCACCGACAAGCCATTTTTGTTTATGGTTTATGGTAATTATAGCTCTAAAATCCATGTCAATAGGTTCATGTTTTTTAATGGTTTGTATATTAATAAATAAATTTCGTTTAAACACTTCAATATGTTCATAGAATAAAAAGAAATAATACTGCAAGGATTGCGACTCGTAATCGTAATAATCGTCTAATAAAAAAACAATTCACATTCAGAGAAGCTTAGTTATGTTATTCACTTCAAACAATCAAGCGAATATCTAAGCGGTGACCACAAGTGATGCATAGACTGATACCGAAGCACGCATGTGCAAGCGGTGGCTATGGAAGTGATTATGGCAATGGCTAATGACTGCGCTATTTATTATGTCAAATTGCAAATATTTATTATATTTGCTTGAGTAATTCATTATCATGTGAAACGGTCTTTTTACTTTGTGCAACTAGAGCGACACACAGTACATTTATTTCTTACGTTTAAAGTCCAGTATTTGAGTGTGGCTGATATTATATACAAGGACCGGCATGATTGCGTTGCATGATTTCAAGGGATTGCCATCGCTCTTAATAACGATATTCTGGGGTTCTCGCTTAGTACCTACATTTATATCTACGAAATTGTGATATTAGTTTACTAAGATTCAGTAACATGAGTATTTCTTTATTGGTCCTTTTGAGAAAAAGTAAAGAGAACGGTACTAGTGAGTTACAATTTAAATGTAAATCTGAGGATAATCAACTGCTAGTATGTAATATTACTAAGCCGTTAGGAGTAAACACTATTTAGTAATTAATACAATACATCAGTAAATATCCAGAAGACTTACAGCTACGATAATGATTTTCAGCGATTGTTAAACGCAATGAATGTTAGACAGTAGGCGGTTGTATCGCTTAAAAGATATTGTTCGCATTTGTTTGTATTTTAAACAATTTGATTTTAGTGAACACTGCGCAATGGACGATGCCGACACATTCCCATAAGCGGAAGCGGTGGCCATGGCAGCAGCAAAACTCGGATGATACCGGAAATGAATGGTGACCGAGTAGCGAACCAATCGTGGATGATACCGAGACGACGATAAAACGTGAGCGGTGAACATGGTTGTAATAACCAATCGTGGATGATACCGAGACGACGATAAAACGTGAGCGGTGACCATGGTTGTAATTATAGCTCGGATGAGACCGAAACCAATCGGTGACCAGAGCAGTGAAAAAAAAAAAAAAGAAAAAAAAAAAAAAAATGGACTTGATCCATTCATTGCATTCTATGCATCTTTATATTTAATATACTCGTATCATAATAGTAGTTGGCAGGTTGAAATTATGTCAACCAAATCAACGGCTACACATCCTGAAGAGCGAAAAATACCCAGTATCAATTGTACTGTATTAAGAATTGGTGGGGTGAGGGGTTTGACATGTATATAATATTATATATTATACTTACTATAATTAATATAGGTTGGTTTGCTGTGACGTGCGAGTTGTTATGGGCACCAAATGCTTTTATTTTGACCATATCTGGTACCGACCCACTTCCTCGCAATAAAAGATTTAACTTGTCTGAGAAAATGTTGATAATGGAGCAGGGTGTATTATCGACACGTTAGCAGATTTGATAGGCGATATTACAATAGCTAAGTAAGAACTTACTTGCAAGAATAAATGGTGTTATTGATAGCTAAGTCCTTTTTAACCTTTAACTGACGACCTGGGTTTAACGTAGCACTTACACCGATGTGCCGTCTGAGAGGCGTAGATTTTAAAACTCATCATAAAAAATACAATTTTAATACTAGTTTGTTTTTAATGTCTTTATTGCATACGTACATGTTTAAGCTAATTAATTACAAGATTTAAAATAAAACACCAGCTTTATTTTTAAAATAATCAGTATTTTTTGAGGAGATCGCAAAATCTGTTAACTAAGTTTTACGAACATTCATCAGTCTCCATGTTTCTTATAATTATGTAAAATCTAACAAAAAAACATAAAATAATGTTACTTCTTGAACAAATTAACAAATTTAAACAATAATGACACTTCTAGACTAAAACATAAAAAAAATGACAACGGTCATTTATGACACAAATTTTTCCAACTGGGTAATTTTGCAGTCACTGCATATTTGAATGCAGCACGTAAGGCACATAGGTTTGTTACATGTGCAACAGAAGTACTTCGTACGTCTTTTTAGACGGCTTGGGCATATTGCATAGGTTTTTCGACCCCTGGTGCCGTATTTACGCCATTTTTGGCTGGAGGCATGGGCATATCACTGGGTTGAATGACTCGCTCGATAGTCTGCCGTAATTCGAAGTGTTGGAGGAGTCGGGGACACAGCAGGAGCTGTTTCTCGTTTCCTGGAAACGTTTTGCTTTTTTCTGGGCATTCTGAAACATAAAAATATAACTAAAAACCGACCTCACGTCAATAAGACACTATGAGTTTATATACTAAAACACCGTGGTGACGAATAACAGACGTACATATTCTTTGTACATAAACAACGTACTTACGTCTGTGAGACGGCGGCAGCTTCTCTACGGTCACGTGTGCACTCGCCGGGCTCGCTCCGTCGACTGTCGGTTAGCAACGCGGAGTGGGGAAGGTAGCGGGAGGAACAGCTCCGCCAATGGCGTATTTTAGAAAATATTTTTGAAATAAAAGTAATGACGTCTGTGAGACGTATAGGTCGTCAGTTAAAGGTTAACACAATCAGCAAAGTATGTCGTCTCATATGTTCGGGTAGAAGTTTTAATTTGCGAATATATTATGTAGATACCTTGTGATATCTTACTTGTTGCATAGACTTGTACCTACTTGATTTGGACTGGTTGTTTTGTTCGATATGGGTATTGAAATGGATTTGAATCAAGAACACTATTGCCATATTAGACATAGAATATAATTGATGTTAGAGGCAAATGAAAGTGAGAAAGAGAGAGAGAGAGAGAGAAATGTAATACGCGAATGTCAAGGAGAGATAACACGATAGACGAGACCATGTTTCTGACACGGTGCGAGCCTAAGTGAAACCACTGACGCTCAATTGAAATAAGTTATGTTCCTTTTTCCTTGACACGCGCTAACAACTGAAAAAAAAATCCGGTTTCTTTTAGAGTCGATCTACGTAATCTAGTGAAATTTGTATGTTATGGATCTACTGAATCCAGGACCAACTATACTGTTATTAATAAAACAAAGAAAGGTGTTTATTGACAGAGCTTATAGCACTGTTTACGATAGGTACTGATTGACACAAAACTTATGATACTGATTGCAACAGAGTGCTAGTGTGGTAATTAGTACATACGTAACAGACATTTCAATTAGTGTAAAAAAAAAAAAAAAAGTTCAGTACTCATAGGTGTATATGTACCTACAAGGAATGTAATATTGGAAACCTTGTGCAAGTAATTTATGATGCGCGTAAAATGTTTGAAAGTATAATAATTTTGAATTCAATACACCACAACATATCAGTAATGAAAGTATTTAAATTTATATTGGCCACAAATAATTTAAAAAAAAACACTGATGTGAGGATGATGTTAATATTTTATGAAGTCCTTATTTTGTTGTCTATCGATTAGAAAGCGATAATTTGGTTGAAATTGATTGCTTATTTGGATGTCATACATGAATGAGGTCATTCATGAGAGATGGGATGGCCGCAGCAGATATTATGGAAATACGAATTCATTTAATTCGCTGAGCTATGCAAACTTATACTTGTTCATATTATAAATGTTAAAGAAGTGATACTGATATCAAAGTAAGGAATTCGTTTTTTTTTTCTGTTTGTGCTGGTGCTTATGATTTTACGTATAAATTAGAACAGCTTAAATTGAATACTTATGTGAAAAAAAATAACATTCTTGTTATTCGTAGAGTGTAATCGAATAGATGTAAACTCGTCGCAAAATAAAAGGCCCGTTTTGACATTTGTCTTTGCGACGTAACTAGTGATGTAACCATACGACTCGGTACTCGATACTCACGATAAATCGATTCAAGTTTGCATGAGTACTTGATCGATTTGAATATATATTGTAAAGTGCATTGGATTAAAGTTCAAATAAGACTTCGACCGCGCAGAAAACGTCAAATTGACATACTACCTTCATCCAATCATTTCTTCAAATACCTACCTAACAGGTCGGGGAAAAAAGTTTCTTCGCATTCGATGTGAAATCTTTACGGCTTGGAGCTCCAAGCTCATAATTTTCAGTAAAGATCACTACACAGCTGGTGAAATTCAGTAATTAATTGATTGATGAACACTAGTATTTAAATAAATAAAACCGGCCAAGTGCGAGTCAGCCTTAAAAAAATATCTTGATCGATTTATTTTTTTCTTTAACCGATTATTATTAGTCTGTGGACAATATGAAAAAATCGTTATGCACAGCACTTAGCCGAGTGGGCGGTACCCATCAATGAAAAATGTAATTACCTTCAAAACATTTCGATCGGTAAAAAATAGAGAACTTCATAGGCGTGAACTGTCAAAACGGGCCTTTTATTTTGCGACGAGTTTAGAGTTGAGTACAACATACAGTATTGTAATTGATATTTTTCATACCACGATTTGTGAAAAAATAATAACTTGATATGCATAACTACTTACCGAAAATGATTGTACTTACATTTGAAAAATTTCTCGTTTTGTTGTGTATTATCTTTAATTAGTCTATTTTCATTTACCTTTTCTGTCTCGGACATCAGTGGCCTGATTTGTGATACTCAGCATGGTTCTTAGTCGATGAATCCGATTACGCACAAGCAAGCTATTGGATCATAAGAGAGTGAGATCTCGTGCGTACCCAAACAGCAGGTGAACGTGCATTGATATTTTTCTGCTGTACTATTATAGCCTTTCAGGATCAGTGCTGGGTACCACTAATCATGTTAGGTGTTGCCTGAGGTCAGGCATAGGTCAGGACGGCCGACTGTTAAGAATTCAAACTGATCCTTCGTTATGGTAAATGAGAACAGACTTTATTAAAGAGAACAATCACAGTGACGTTGACAGCTGACAGATGTCAACGGCACGTTTTGGCGCGAAGCGCTCTAGAAGAGACGCTGGGATTGTATTGTCATTCAGACTGAGATGCTGATATGTTTAGTGATACGTTCGAAGTGTAATCTGTATTAATGGTAATAGAAGACGTAGCGATCAATAAGAAAAGACTATGCCCGTGAGGTTTCTTGATAGTTCTTCCCGCGGAGGGTCATACTGAACTAGCTCAATGTACTCTGTGTTGTTGACCAAGTGAATAAAACGATGTGCGCTACTAACCCGAGTTTCATTGGATGTAAGGGAAGATTTTAACAATATGTATAAAGTCAAAGTTTCAAAAACAAGTACCATACGCTCTTACACCGGCGTAAAAACGTCTTCGGACATTTTTTTGAGAAGTTCGTATCAATACTTATTCTTGCACTTGACCGTACATTTGAAGAAAATAAAAAAAAACATTAGGTAATTTAACAAATTGCCAAAGCCAAAAAATGATTAGTGACAAAAAAGAAATAATTACTGTGCGATTACCGCGTACTAACCAATATAAAATTCTATTACTAATGCAACTGGCACTTTAATATTTAAATAGCCCTATAACGTATGTCTGCCCATAAATAAAGATAAAATCAATAGGTTTGTTTAATTATAGATAATAATCACACCGCAAGGTCGCAGGACAAATTAAACAACAAATAACTTTGGTAATGAGTATTCTAATTGTTCATAGGTAAACAATGAACGAAACGGTAAACCAAATAGAGACTTTGTGAACTGTAATGTATTCAAGGAAGTTCAGGCAGGCCGGTTAATTTATGTGTAAAAAAAAAATCTATACTTAAACGAATTTCTGGAATGACTTAGTGGGGAACCTTGTCACTGTAAATGTCAAAACTTCTTTCACAAACCTATCTTTCTCATGCAATATTCCGAAAAAGACGCCTGTAGAAACTACGCAGCTTAAACGTTTAAAAGAATTTTTGTTTAAGTAAAAAAATATTTTTTTCACTTTCCAGTGGCACATCACAGACGTCATTTCGGAAATCGACGGCCAAGTGACTAAAACCGGTTGGAACCAAAGTGATTGCTATAGTCATACCTGTTTTGATTGTGCTCTAGATACGTCTCTAAAGTAATGTTAACGACCGCTTGAAATCAGCTGTTCTGGTTTAACAATACCAGTTATACTTTTAAAGTACTCATCACCAATGGTTGTTGATTACGCGATATGGCGACAACATTGCAGTAGAAACGTGTAGAATCCATTGACATGAATTAATTACTAGCTGTTGCCCGCGACTTCGTCCAGCATCATCATCATCATCATCATCAGCCTATATTAGTCCACTGCTGGACTTAGGCCTCCCCTTGACGCATCCAGCATCTGCCTGCAGTCTTTCGCAGATCGTCATCCCACCTGGCCGGAGGGCATCCTACACTACGTTTGCCGAGTCGCGGTCTCCACTCAAGAACACGTCTACCCCAGCGGTTGTCGGTCTGCGTAGAATTAAATATGCTCATCAAGGATCCATGTGCTTACACAAAAGGTACGAGCTTTTAAAGCTTATAATCATTAAAAAGTGGCTGGAAAAAGAGCTGTTGGGCGAAGGAAATCCTGGCTGTGAAATATCCGGGAATGGACTGGAATCACAAGACGTGCAGCGGAGCTTTTTAACCTGGCCAGGGACCGTGTGAAGTATGCGGAGCTGACTGCCAATCTACACTAGTTGGAGATACAGATTCTAATGGTACAAGAATTTTTCAAATCTGTCCAGTAATTTCGAAGCCTATTCAATACAAACAAAATATCAAATCTTTCCTCTATAATATAACTTAGTGCAGATTCACTATTCTAGATTAGATTAGATTAGATAAGATTTATTTATCACCCTTTTAAAAGTACAATTAAATGTCAAACATAAGTTATTCACAAAGGGATCGTCAATTGAAATAAAATAGTAACAATAATAATAATAATAACTGAAATCAAATTAAAACAAAATTGCAACAAACAATAATAAAGCGTAAAGTATCTCTAGCTTCTCTACTTATTTTGTTATGGTTACATGACGAATGTGATCTTCATCAGTTTCGTAATAATTTCACGAACTTCTATTTCAAGATTCCCTTACTATAACAAAAAAAAGGGCAACGCAACATTTCCCTGCGCCTTTCACCGATTCCAATAAATTGGATTTGCGAAGGTATTTCATAGAATTGGGTATTTTCAGTGGAAAAATAAACACGTCTCGAATGTACCGGCGTTTTGCCAAAACTTTATATTTTATACAATATTCCAGATTGATTCCAAATTCAGTCTACTTATGACCCACTGCTGGGCCCTGGCTTCTTCTAAAAACCGGCGAGTTTAGACTTATATTCCCCCAATTGGGACTTTAACACAGATGTCGGCCATCGAATTATTTGCAAGTTTCCATGATGTTTATTCTTCACTGTAAAAACAACTGAAATGTGCGAGCTATATCTTGAACCTACAGCCATCAGTATCAGAAGCCAAAGGTCTAACCACTGGGCTACCACATCTTCAATTTCTATGTAAATCCGGCCGAAGGGAAATTATTGTTGTAGGGTGAGGCACGCCGCATAAATCTAGGTTTACCTTATCGAATTCATTTTCGTGGGGCGAAGGCTTTTAACGCCTTAGCACGCGTGAAGATGTTGGCAGAAGCGAATTGCAACAGAGCCCGTTGTCATTTTTCTAATTAAAAAAATGAGTAATATATGCGTATATACGTGGCAATTTTTTTATAACTGTTTCCACTGAAACAATTTGCATACATAATTGGGAGTTTGGAGTAATGTAATCTTAAGTTGGCTACTTATTGTAGTAGGATAAATGGTTTGCTGGACAGTATACCGCGATTGCCTTTGGTGAGCTCCTAAAATTTTGATGCAGCTGCTTGCATCAGGACAACGAATAGACAGAAGAAATTGCAGGTTTTTCATTCTTCAAACTCAAAAAGTAAAGCTTCATAGTTACCAAGTCCTTCCAAAACAATTCAAAAAAAGATTGACTGCAATCTCCGGTCGCCGTACACTCGTACCACTCGGGAGTATGCCGCAAAGTCTGGTTTATGTGAGGAAGCACTGCAGAATTAGATAAGGATAATAGGCCCTCAATTCCCGCACAATGTTGAATGGCTCGATCATATTTAATGGAAGGTCTCGGGTGCTTCGCTTTCGGATTCGACGAATTTTTTGCTAGTGTACCCCTTGTTTGTAAACTATATAAGCTGCGGGAGAAAATGGTGTCTACTGTTTTGACGAGAAACTGATATTTAAAAAAGATAACGACATAGTGGGAATAAGATCATTTAAAGCAACTAATGAGGCAGAATAACGATTGGAAAATTTCTTATGACAAACTGTGTGAACCTTTACTTTTTTTTTTCAAATTTGATGCTTAACTTAAGTAGTATAAGTAAGTAGCACGTTTTTTGCTGTATTTTATTTAGAGACGACGATAAACATTGTTACATAATATATACTTTCTATCTGCCTGTCTCCAAAATCACAATTTTGATGATGTTTTACTTTCAGGATAATGCGTTCAAAAAGTCAATCTTTTTCGGTATCGAAGATGTCCATTTTTCCATGGGCACTTATACAAAGTAAGTGGTAATTATACCTTTGCATCTTTATAGTTAAAATTGTCCGTCCATCATTGCAAAAGAAAAACACTAAGCTGACAAAACAGTTAACTCCAACAAACTTTGTGGCAGGTTTCGTCTTTTAATAAATGAGGCTAGTCGAGTTCACTCTTTAGCCAGTGACTAGATAAATCGTTGGGTGACAGTTTTATTGGGACCCTAATAAATCGCTTTGGCGAATTTCTTTGAAAATAGTTCAGCGTTGATCAGCAATTTGGTAGTTTCAATTGCACCTGAGAATTAACTGACTGCTGTTTGTTATTCTCCATTAGCAGTAGTGTAATTGTATTTGGAGAAATTGATTGATGTCGTCATTATTTTTGAGGACACACCAACAATAACAGGTTCAGTGTAACTTTTACAGGTACTAAAGCCTGTATGTATGTAAGTTTTTGATTCAAAAAGGTCTGGAACGCGTTCACGTAAACGTCATAGTTACTATGGAAAAATTGGCCCCGCCAATAGCCGCACGTACCAAAAACAAACACATCCTATAGACATATAGTACATATAGTATTTGACAATTCAAAGCGAACGCATTCAATACTTTTTGCGACAGAAACATAAACGCTACTCTTAATTTGAATTATGAGTGGAGTAAAAGAAAATTACAGCTCTAATTGATCTTGGCAACACGACGAAAATTTACGCAGCAATGCGCAGATTTTTACAATTTTCGAATGATCCTTGGCCCGCTTCTATGAAACCGCATCATTACTTATTTACTTACTATCCAAGATGTACCACATAGAGTTCTTAAATCATATGATATGAAATTCTCACCCCCAAAAAGGTTTTCTCAGAAACGGAACCCTGAGCGGGGAGGCTTTAATTACACGAAGTGTTCAATCTTGTATGCTGTTACGGATAATGTTGCCTTTGTAAAATTATTCTTCCCTTCGTGTGAAAAATGGACAGCCATTATGGCTACACTGTAAATATATTAATCTGTGTTTAGCGTTTTTTCTTCGTTATAAAAGCAAAAGGGAAACATTTGTTTGTTTTCTTTATTTTTATGTTTCTCTAGAGTTCTTAGTAGAGGAAAGATACTCGTTAACTAAGGGTAGGTATCATCCTAATAATTTCTTGTAACCTGTAAACATGGTGCTAGAAAATCAGATGCGAATATTTTCAATATCAATTATTAGCATCGTTGTTAATAAGTTTAAAGAATACTTTTACAATTACAGTATTTAGTGCAAGGATGATTATCTTTGGATGGTAATGGTAATTGTTTTGGGTCTACCTTATTTGCTATAAAATCAAAAGCTATAAATTTAAAATCTATAAGTTCATATGCTATAAAATCACTTGCTATAAACATTCATTTGCTATAAAAGTCACATGCTATAACATTCAAAATCTATAATTTCAAAATCTATAACATTCATAATCTATAACATTCAAAATCTATAATTTCATAATCTATAACATTCAAAATCTATAAAATTGTTTTCTATAATGATTATTTTCTATAACATTCATAATCTATAACATTCAAAATCTATAACATTCACATTCTATAAGCATCAAAATCTATAAAACAGAGCCAGGTGTTCAAATGTAAAGTCGACGGAGCCCCGCTGCGCGGGGCTCCTATTTTCTGCTCTGAAGGACACAAGGTAACTAACAAACCTATCTGTCTTAAATTGGATGTTGGTAACGTGTTTTTCTAATGGCGGGGGCTGCGACCCCGAGCCCCCCATGTGGGGAGCCCTGCCCCCTACACCCCCCTTTTCCGCGACTTTTCAGTTGTAGTACCGCTGCCTAAGTAAAGTTTAGAGATTTCAATAGTTATAGAAAACAAATGTTATACTATCTAATCCTTATAGCAAATGAGTGTTATAGCAAATGAATATTATAGCAAATGAATGTTATAGCAAATGAATATTATAGCAAATGAATGTTATAGATTTTGAATTTATAGAAAGTAACTTTAGAGAATTTAAGTGTTATAGCAAGTGAGCATTATAGCAAGCAATGATTATAGCATCTGAATTTATAGAAAGTGAATCATTATAGCAAATGGTTTTATAGAATGTGATTTTATAGCCATTGATTTTATAGCAAATAAGGGGATACCAATTGTTTTACGTTATTAATTACATACACTGAAAATGTCCGCACATGACTTTCTAGCACCTTATATAAAGTGTGTCAATTTTACATGGGCGTAAATACCGTATTTACCGTGTCCTGGCCTTAAACTCCTAAATTAAAAATTTTAATTTCGTATCGTGCTAACTCACTCACATAGTGCTGTATACATATCAGAGGGTCAGAAGCATCTTATGACATGAATCTCGAATTGCAATCTCGAATATTTCTACACGACTAGTAACGGTCCGATTTATGATACGGACTAATTGGTTGAAATAAGTCAATCAGTCATAGTATTAGTACATAATTAAGGTATATCCTGTGATTTATTTGGACTGTGAAAGAAAGATAAGGTAAGAAGTGGATTTTCCTCGTCAAAAGAGAACGTAAGAGCTTGCGGAGTTATGCTAAAGTCGGTACGTAATTGATTCCTATGAAGCCGGTCGTCTAATTTCGTTGAAGGTCGAACATATCTTTTCTAAGAATTTATTCGGATGTGGTGGTTCCAGTTTTCTTATAACCGATTTATTGGCATAAGCGCAATTAACCCATAACAGTGGTAATACGGATTTGTCACTATATTGACTTGGATTTTTTGTGATAGTTTTACCTTTATCGGCCATACGAAACAAAATTATTTAAGTTATTAGTGTAATGTTTATGTTTATTTTTGTTTTAGTACCTATCGATATTTTCCATTCCATGCTGGTCTGAGAGCAAAGGAAAAACATAGAATGTACCAGTTGCTTCTCTTCCCGCGCAGATGGTAAAAGCCCATCTAGGGAATGGACGAAAATAGGAATCATGCGGCTAGCAACCCATCACTATTTTGATTGCCCTTTCCACCTATACGCCCACAATCATGCTAAACGTGGCCTTTAAGTCTCGTTACCTTAGACCCTGTCTACCCCCTTAGGAATAACGACGTGATTTATGTATGTGTGATATTAATCGCTTGGGGCATAGCACGTCAAAATTACATATCTAGGTGTAGAAAACATTAAATTAAATTCAAAGAATAGTACAATTGCAATCGAAATTAAACGTTCTAGTACTTGTATTATGAAATAAAAGGATAATCAACAAATCACAGCAACCAATCTCGCACGCGACTTTTAATAAAAGCAGCATCTATTGCTAAATGTTTCAATTACGAATGGCGTTCATTCTCATCGATACGAATTGTTGTCATATTTTTACGACTTGTTTTCAACAGAAACACGGAAAAATAAAAGAGAGTCGAAACGAGCGAGGGAAATAATTCGATAGCAGAAAACGTCTTGTTTTACAACAGGGAGACAAAATGACACGTAGCTGTAATAATAGCGGAACCGGAACTCTATTATTGCAGCGCCATTCTGTGCAGGCAATTTCGAAATATGATGCGCCTCATTAAATTTATAAGATCGATTCTTGTCTGTATGGAACTCATATAAAATGCGCTAGGTTATAAAGCATTCTATCTTCTTCCTTCCTTGTCGGTATTGTAGAGCTGCCTTGGTGAGGCACTTAGATGCACGGGAAATCGGTTTAAAAGTGTTCCTAAACAAACTGATGTAGCATATGGCCCAAGCTACAAGAATTTAAAACACATACTTTGATTATATTCTTGACTTTATTTCAGCTTCAATAATTTATTACGAAGAATATTAAGATTTTGCCCTATAAGGGTCTCGGGTCCAAGCTGATCTGAAAGCCGTCCCAAGTTCCAAAACAAAATATTTTTAAATTTCGAACGAGTGTTCGATTTTCGGAACCTGAACTAAGTCTCAATGCAGCCAGCAACCGAAACCTGCCAGTATAAAACTAGCAGAACCTATTCCTACAGTATCACTCTTGAGTGGTCGTGGTCATCACTTCAGGGATTGGTGGCAAGCTTCACAACCACAACACGCTGCCACTCTTCTCTGATGGCCGCCTTCCTTGCATTCTATACGAAAGTACATTTTTATTAACAGAGCAAGCGAATCGTCTTTGTTTTAGATTATGCTCAAATAAATGCTTTCTTGACCAACAGGTCGCATTTTTTAACCAATTCTCGTGAAATTTTAGCAGGTCTGACCATATTTGGAATTTTGATTAATTCAGTTTTTGGATTTTTTTCAAAATAGCAGTTCGAAAAATGTTCAAAAACGTCAAGTAGCTTTTTCGTCCGAACAAATTTTTACCAAATACGTGAGATCTACAGCTCATTAAGCGATTAGTTTCAGAGAAATCTTTAAAATATTCATCTCAAAAACTGACTTAAAAACATTAATTCGGCCAAAGTTACTAAACGTATATTGCGCTCAAAAGGCTACGCCCAAATTGCTTATTCGATTATAAATTTTCAATCGAACAAACGCTGCAGATAGCAATAAAACACACAACACATTCAAGCACGTATTCAGTGAGAATTGTGCCGTCACTGATGTTGCCACGCCACGCTGTGGCATTTCAAACAACGTGGCAGAACGCCAACCGATCATCGGAAGTAGAATTGGTTTAGCCCTGTATCCGATATTAGGAATTTACATACGCTACCCGCTGGCTTGGCACGGAACCGTACATATGTTATATTCTTATCGAATGGGCTTGCTATGATAACTATGGTAATATATTGGGTGTATTACGAAGTGTACCCTAGGAACTATTACTAGGACAAAAGAATATAAGACAAAAAACGGTCGTGTTGCTCACAAGCGATTTCTAACAAACAAACATTTGATTACCAATAGAAATTAATTTAACATGGTTGTGACAAAAATGAGTTCAAACCGAAGTAAGTACCTACACAAATTTATCAAATCAATGCTAGTTTTCAAAATATACTCGCACAATAATGAAATAGTCATTTTTTAAGAATCCCACTTGGAATTATGTGTTGATCTGACATTGTTTTTTGTATCATGTGAAAAAAACTTAATTTTTTAGCAACTTCGCGTAAGCACAACATAATTTTTACCAAAATTTTAGGATTTCGTGTTAATTTCCTTGGCAGCCTAGCCGTATGTCAGTTAGTTAGTTGGTAATTAAGTCTGTTAAATTAGTATATTTAACCCGGCCGCTGCCGCTGTCCTATTAAAGGGTCAACGGCGCCTGTCAGTGTGAGAAATACTTCCAATTATCTTCCGAGAGGAGGTTAACTAGAGGAGGTATGACGGGGTTGTTTACTTTGTCTATGCAAAAATGCCTTGTCGGTGAAGCATTTAGGGGTTTTCAGCCCAGCGAATCCTTATTATTTAGTGTTACTAAGCCTCCAATCTATTTCTATATTTGTCCGAAATCTAATGAAAAAGAAAGATCCCGTAGGAGACGCCCGCCAGGAACTTCCACAGCCATCTAATTGCTTTTATTGTTCATTCGTGGAGTATGACTACAATGGATTCGATGACATAGATCTATTTTTATCCGACATACACTCGATGATCTTATGTAAAGCGCATACATAAATCACATCTTTACCTCTTTCGGGGAAGACAGAACCCAATGTAACAAGACCTTAAAGACCACGCATTTAGCATGTTTTTGCTTGATATGGCAATGATGATGATGTGTTCCTGTTATCCCTCTTTAGGGTCACCGGGCTTGCAGAAGAAATTTCCATTTAGCTTGACCTCGCACGGTTTCCTTCAGCTCTTCCCAGCCGAGACCAATTAAGTCAGCCAACTCAACTGAGCGCCTCCACATGGTCCAAGGACCCCCCGAGCGCCTGAATGGCAATGGGCGGAAGAAAAGGAAGAAGAAAGAAAGTAAAAACACAAAGAACAGTAGCTGGCCATAAAGATTGCACATCGGTCCTCTCGTCTCGCTCTAACTTACGTGACGCCAATTGTCTCTTTCCAAAGACCGAAGTTATGGCCGGGTATTGTATTATCGGACGCACTGAATGTTTTGCTTCAAAATATCAAATATTCGCGTCAGCCGTCGATAACGTTTATGAACCACGTTATTTTAAAACCCTTTATGATCACAGTTCCTAAAAAGCAAAATTACTTTGAAGGGGTATACTTTAAACGCAATAACACTAACTGTTATTTAAGTTTAAACTTGCAACCCGCCTTAAAGTAGGTAAAATAAATATGAGCGTTTCAGAGCTGCATGCGACAATAATTAAACTGCAACGAGATTCTGAGGGAACTGTGTTAATTTTACATACAGGCTGGGAACGTTCAGGTGTTCGAGGTAGACTAATTTGAATATGACAACGCAGCGAAGATATAACTTTAATTTAACTGCGTTTTGTTATAAATTGTGTAAGAAAAAGAGGACAAAATGTAAAATTTTACTTTTTGTTCTTTTAAATTTATCTTTATTGGGATATAATGCAAAAGTTGACAACTAGAGACACGGCACAAACAAATTAAATGTCTTAGGGTCGAACGCAAATATTTTTATCGCACAAAATACAGGCAAAATTCTGGTAGGAAATTTGCAACGTCAAATTATCCTTCAAAATGTTCTACTATAACTTTAACCATAATTAATTATGTCTAATTACGCAACGTTAGTGATGTCCTATAAAAACATGCCAAAATAATGTGTCGCGGGAGTAAACTAGCAACAAAAACAAGGAAAATGGCTGTCCCATGATTAGTCGGTAGATACGCCCCTAGAGCAGTACAATGAACGGATGGATACTCGTACCCTCATGAAATTGGGGGACGAATTTTGCGTACTTATAACCAAGTCTTGGGAAAGAACAATCCCAATTTGAAGCTGTATGATCTTTGGCCCCACCGGATTCCTAAAATTTTGCTACATAATGGGAAAATCGTTCCCATTTCAAAGTGGCTTAAGAGACGGAAAATTTAATTTTTATTTCGAAGCTACTTAGTCTCCATTCCAATCCATTTTAACGTCTTTGTAACAAACAAGTTCATTTCATTAGGGTCATTTGCATGTTCCTTAGGTCTCTCCGGCCGTTCGTATCGTATCATATTTTTAAACGTTTGTCGTGAAATTTTGTGTAGAGGTTACCCAGGTCGGTTTTTCTCAATTTCTTTTAAGTTTTTTTTAAAAGGCAAAGCATGGTGGCCTACACGTGGTCTACACTAAGCCACTAGTACATAATATGGTTAACCCTGGTTGGCGCAAGCTGAAGTTAGAGTTCAACAGGCGTTAAACCATACCAATTCATATTCCCCAAGTGGAAAACACAGTTGTGAGCCAAATCCGGTGTCGGGGATTTTCCCCCGAAGTAAAGCCGTTGGCTGAGAGGATATTTGTGTCTTTGATACGCGGAGAGCGGCGTTATGCAGGAACTACAGCCTGAACTGACAGACAGCTGAGCAGACAGGTTTATAGTGAATGTAAATACCGTGCGGTATTTTGAAGACTCAACTCAAGGCGAGTTGTTATACTTTAATTGTAATTATAACTAGCTATAAATGAAACTAGCAACCCATCAGTATTTTGATCTTTCCACATATACGCCCACAATGCTAAACGTGGCCTTAAGGTTTTGTTACCTTAGGCTCTCTCTACCTCGTAAGGGGTAAAGACGTGATATATGTATTTAGGTATATGTATAAATGAAACAGCTGTTTTAAATGCCGATACATCAGAAAAGGCTGAGCTTAGGCACGGATTAAAATAGAAGCTTGACAGGGAACCATTGCCTAGGGCCTACGTACATATTGTGTAAAAATCACTACAAGTACACAAAAAAATATATATGATAAAGCCTATACACTTGATGGTTATGTGAACGCCAGCCTTCATGTGCATTCGCAACACCAGAGGACAGGCAGATGTGTAGCTGACATAGAATAGTTCATGCGTCAGTAAATTGACCAGCTGTCGAACTCTTCAAGCCGGAACACAACAGAGCATTCGCTGTTGCGTAGCAGCAGAATTAGCAATTTAAATCCGGATCGAACTTGCAAGGTCTCACTCGCAAAATTAATCTTCCCTTCTGTTTTGAGTGTTATAAATCACGTATGGTCTACTATTATGCTAGCTGGGCAAAAACCAAACGCTCACGTTTCACATAATGAGAGACACTATTCCGTTGTCCTTCTCTCTCACAATGGCAGAGGCAACCTCCGACACAATGAAACTGGATCTCATTTGGTTCTAGTGCGGATTGGACACCCCCAAAAATATCCGTACGATGACAAAGGCGCCCTTTGTACGCACTAACAGAGTAAAAAGAACTCAGTAACATCAGGTACCTTGTCTCGATTTTAAACAATTTCAAAACAAGAAGGATGTTCCCGATTCGTCTGAATACTTTTCTGGTGTAGGTTCTTATATATGTATACTTTCGTCGACGTCTTGCCAATCGAGCATCGATTTCGGTGACTTTATTTAATAGATTAAGTAGTGTTTCAAAATCCGTTTGTTTAAGTATTTGTTTCAATTTTGGTGATACTTAAAGTCTGCAAATGTTTCCATTTTTTTTGTCATTAGTAGTGGCAAGCTCCTGTAAAAACTCTAGAGTGGATATTTGTACAGTATTTTCATTTAGATGTTTAATAAAGACGGCTGAAATTCTAAAGCTAACTTCCAAAGCCAACGAATTGCTTACTTTTTTGCTGTTAAACTTCAGACTGCCACAAATGAGCTCTCCTAGAAAAGATAGCTAATGACGCTTTCCGTTCTACGAAACACTTTTTGTAGCGCATAAAGAAGTAATTAACTCTGTATAAGTTTCTTAAATACTACAATATAAAAATATATACTTAGGTAGGTAGGTACTCCTTCAAAACAACTAGTTAAACAAGACCACTTAATATTGACAAACAAACTCAAAAAATTAAACAAAGTAATTTATTGCGGATCAGCGATGTTCACACTTTTACCTTTACTAATACTGTGAGTCCTTACTTCTTAGTCAAATTTCATAATTGTATATGGCAAGAAGAAGTAGGTGCCTACTATGCAGATTTTAATGCCATTCCGATGGTCCATACGAAACGGTTCACTTTATCCTTCCTAATTAAAACTGTCAAGAAATAGAATGCTCCCGTCGTCTGTATTTTCATACAACCTATGGCTCCCTAAGGTTAGATCGAATAGGCTCTTATTGAACCAGTAAATTATACCTTTGATCTCATTGGCACTTTCCATTGAGTGAGGTCAGTCATTGCTGGTCAGTCTACTGTGGAAAAATATAATAAGGGTTTTGTTTTTTCCTTTTAAGGGTGGTATTCTAAAACCGTGTTGTCTGCATTTAGTAGTATCGCGCGACGTTTACAGGTCATCAGTTGGCCTTGAGACACACCCCTCTACCACGCTCCGAATTCCAGTATAGACACGGACGCACCATAACTGTTAACTTAACAAATAATGTGTAGCAATGTTTTATTTGTGAACAATTACAATAAAATTGCTAACAGCACAAAGTTAAAAAATTAAATACCTAAGCAAAATTTTTAATTAGCTATAAAGTAATCTTACATTAGTAGTAAGGTAAATATTTTTTGTTCCTTGTACATATGTCATTTTTGTAACGTAAATCCTGGTTAATGTAGGACTTCGCTAAACCAAGTAATACCGTGGTTCATTGACACGAAAACTGTAATGTTAACTTTATTAAAATATTCAATTAAAGACTACTTTGGCGTAAGCCCCAGCATTAATTAACACTGGATTCCGCTGCACAGTGAAGTCTCACGGGACGGGATAAGCACACTTAATGACTTCACTGCACGTATGACTTATTAAATTTTGCCGGGAAAAATATTTTTTGTGGTTTCAGTGAAATGCAGAAGTTAATCTAGTTTGGGTGCACTCTGAAAATTTTCCCGTATACTATACATTAAGTACTGCTTATGGTATGGTTAGTAACGAGGTAAATAATTATACCAATACTTTGTAGTAGGTACCTACTTTCAATAAGATTTTAAAACTAAACACTTAGATGAGACTGCTGATGAACTTGCCGTGATGGTTATGTAACCCTGGGCTACTGTTATAACACTACCGCAATAAGTGATCGGCTTGTTATTTGTGTCTGTCTGTGTCATTGTCCTTCAACGTTGACTGTGAAAAGGTTCCACTGTAGCATAGTTTTCCGTTTGACTGACTACATGTGGGTCAAAATTTACAAGTCGAATTTGATCCTTTTCTAGTGGTCAGACTGACTTGAAATTGGATATATATGACAAATTGACAATGCAAGTAACAACAAAATTAACAAAAATGGACTGAAATTTATTAACGTATTTGGTTTTATTTGGTATTTGCTTGTTTGGAAGAGCTCAGAGTGTTTCTAAATACACGAATAATGACACGAAAAATACGAAATCTTTAACATAATTTATCAAGCTTAAACGCAAAAGCAGCTTACCGACAATGACTACTAATTGTGAACCAACAAAAAAGCTCAAGGAAATCCTGACAGATTTAATATTTTACTTTCCAAGGGATTTACAGTTAAATGACGGACCTCGGTGTAAATTTATTCATCCTCTTTGCAGATAGACTTTGATGGATCATTGTCGTATAACAGCAACTATTTGGCCCCATTCCAGATTAAGCGTATTTTATGATACTTGCCATACTAGGTAGGTTTTTATCGAATAGCAGCTAAGGCTTAACTAGGTTTATGAAGCGTACGAGTAACACGAATCTTACTTTTACTTACTGTTTCATAACCATTTTTCCATCAATGTTCGTCGTCAACTATTCAACATCAGACGAAAAAAAGCCTCCCTCTTAGGACAACCACCTGCCACTTGCATCTATCGGTTTTCCGCAACACTCGCGTGTCGTCAGTCCACTTAGTAGGAGGCCTGTCCACGCTACGTCTTTACGTGGTCACCACTCCAGAACATTTTCCTCCAACGATAGTCTTTTTTTATATGAGCTAACGAGCAAGTGACCTGATGGCAAATGAATACCTGGAGGATTGCAGAATTGCAGATGAAACATCACATATGCCATCTTTAATAATGTGTTCCAAGGTTAAGTTATGTATAACCTCCGTATTCCAGATTTGATCGCGAAAAGAATCTCCCAAAATATTGACCAGTGGCTCTTTGAGCTGTAGATCTCAGTGGTTTGTTTTAGAGTATTTTTCGAAACAGGTCAAATTCTAAACGCTTGATACGCAGCCCGTCGCGCGTAACCGTGGCAAAGCTATAAAAGAGTCGTTAAAACCATCTTTACCTTTATTCAGCACTTTTACGCTTTCCATAGCAATCGTACAGCATAATACAATAATATAAATTGTTTTCAGAAGCCAGGTTTGACCTGAAAACCTGACAATGACAACGTGTTTTGTTTAAAAATCGCTTTGATCTATTCAACCCATCTTACCACATCTCCTCCGTATGATAATTCAAAGCTGGTAGACTAATCCCCTAAAGAACCGTATCCACTTAATACTCGATTACTTTCAAGAAATACTTCTCGCAAGATTTGGCAATTTTACAATTCCGAGCTATCTCATCTGAAGAATCGTCACTGTTTTAAGTGGTCCCCTGATTTATTGGAAGTAGCTATCGGGCTGTCCCCGAGATAGATTGTCTTTTAAATTGTTCCAACGTTGAACGACGTCGGACATGACAGATGTTCCATTTACAACTGTAGTCTATTAGAGGACAATCAGCGAAGTTTAGCTTCTTTGAAAATGTTTTTCTTTTTCAATTCTTAGCTCTTTTGTTGGTAGAGGAATTTGTTTGGAGTATTTACGGGCTTTGGATGTTGTCCTTGTTTCCTAATGTTGGTGTCACATTGAGTTGTTCTGTATTTATTGTTCTTCCATCAAGTTAATAATAGAGTGGATTAAATTTTTAAAAATCACCAGTTTTAAATAGCAATTTTCTACGAGCATGATCTCTTAGCAGGAATACCACTTCGTAATTTACACGTGCAGTTCGTAATCTTTTCATGAACACACGGTTTTGCGGCGGATTCTCTAAATGTAACAAGATACGCCTTTCAAATTTAAACACAACACCAAATAGCAGAGTTAACACGCACCTCTCCCATCAACCAAGCCACGGAATAACATTCTCAAGCAGATACAATTTTCCTCAACCTTAACAGTAATGGCTAATCAGATGTAGCAAAATTGCCACCGTAACGTTAAAAGCATAGAGTGTATAATTAAACCGTGCATAACGGAAAGCTTTATGCGTTTACTAATGGCGCATTTCGCGTTACATTACAAGTCGGGGTGGGCAAGCAACTCAGAGCATTAAACCAACCGCAGAAGTCATGACTGCACAATTTCCATTTCTATCAATTAAAAAAAACTGGCATTGAACTAGACAGCATCGTCTTCTTTTACATCGCTACATTCTTCTCAGGTCAGTCATAATAATATATGAACCAGTTTTCTTGGGAAGGTAGTGTGGTATTCCCGTAACTACAATACCGTTGTGCTGGAGTCCGAAGTTCGTAGTTCTTTGCGTAGAGAGGACAGCTGCCTCTTTTCAACTCCCATTGGAAGAGATAGACCCGTTTTACTCTAAAACCGAGTTCGGTGTGCTGGTCGACAGTAATATGGTACCAAAACTATCGACACTTTCGAAAAATATCGATATCTACTATGTCTTTGCTTAAACTATCTAGAGTATCGAGCGGCAACTCTAGTAAGCATACGGAATTCCAACGCATTTTTCGGTCAGGTTGTCAACCAAATTGCGATAACTGAGCTTCAAGTACATGATCACATTCTCATATATAACGGGTATCATATGACCGCTGGTTGCTGGCTTTTAGCAGAGGGCATACCTGACATTGACCTCTCCGGTTAGTAAGTCCTCTAAGCATACTGGGGTGGGCAAGGAAGATGGCCTATTCTTGAAGAGAAGCTACGTTTTTCTCCAACTTGTTAGTAGTAAATAAATAAGCATGAATAGATGAATGAATTAGTAATCAACGCATGTATGAATGAAATGAAATTAGAATGAAACTTACATTATCTAATGTATAAGATCTCGTGTAATATTAAAGACTAGCGACACGCCCCGGCTTCGCACGGTATATTATGCATGTATTATACATATAAACCTTCCTTTTGAATCACTCTATCTATTAAAAAAAACCGCATCAAAATCCGTTGTGTGGTTTTGAAGATATAAGCATACATACGGACTTGAGGACAGAAAAAGCGACTTTATTTTATACTATGTAGTGATATTGTCGTTTTAGCCCTTTGTCTACCTGTAAAGTGACTTTTTGCAAAATTTTAACTTATTACTCTCTTGTGTTTTTTATCAAAAAAATATTTACCGTCCTCAGGTTCTATGTCAGTAGTGGCTAATAACTAATAACAATAAATATTATTAAAACTAAAAAGTCACCGTGACAAACCGCCTTATTTTTATCTTTTAACACATCGCACACACATAAATCACGTCTCCATCCCTTACGGGGTAGACAGAGCCTAAGGTAACAATACCTTAAGGCCACGTTTAGCATTATTGTGGGTGTATGGATGGAAATGGGAATCAAAATAGTGATGGGTTGCTAGCCACATCGCCTATAACAACTTAAGATTCAAGATTTTCGCTCACTCCCTCGATGGGCTTTTACCATCTGCGCGGGAAGAGAAGCAATTGGTACATTCTATGTTTTTTCTTTGCTCCCAGACCAGTATGGAAGAAAAAAAAACAAAAACACATAATCTACTTACAGCTCCAGCTACCTTTATGTTTACAAAACAAAATCTTATCTAATTTTAACTCCTGGCTCCTCAGCTTACTCCTATTAATATTCGGAACCCTGCCGACGTGTAAACCACTACATGAATAGGAACATTACGATTCTTGCCCGCAAACCATTGCGGGTATACGTGTCTTGGCAACACTAGTTCCATCTACAATTGATTTCAAGGCTCACGATGCAACTCGAGGGACTGAAGAGGAAACATATCAGTGTTGCCGACTGACTTACCCTCTTATTCATATGTAGAGTACCTTTTTGTTAACCTAACATTCATTTGTCTTTATCTGTCTGACAAATGGCAAATTTGCCGGTCCCAAAAAACATTTTGCTTTAGCAAATTTGTAACTTTACATAGGTAATTAATTGGGTTAGTTGCCAAATCTAGTGATATTTGGGGCGTCAGCGACTATCTTTTAACATTGGCGGCATTTGGACCCAATTTCCCGGAAACCGGCGAATATCATCATCGTTACCGGCAATATTTGCAAAATTAGTTGGCAACATTGAAACGGACGCAGCAAATGGGCGTCTCGATTGGAATCTTATTTGCTGATTCTTGAAAGCGCTATTAGGTATTGCCTGGCACAGAAGTTACGATCAAATAGATATTTATGAGATTTTAAAACCGACACTAGAAACGGAGTAGTATAGTTTTACTTTGCTTGACGACACAGTCAAATTTGGTTCACAAAAGGTTATCTATGACTGACTTATTGGTGAGATAAAATGCGTCGATTGGACCGGTCAAATAAAAAGTAAATTTATATCATTTTTATATTCAACTTGCTTGTTGCCCACGGCTTTCCTATATCATCCGAACCTTCTCCTGGCAATATAGCGGACACATCAAAAAAATAATTATCCAATTTGATCCAGATTTTCGGAAGTTATGCGCGTACATACATTTTGGAGATTCGTTTTTATTTATATAGATAAAATATAGTCGAAATTTAATAGTTCATCTAGTCTTATTAAGATGGTTCTTAATATTTGATCCAGTCTGATAGGATGTAACTAAAACATTTTGCCTCTTTACAGAGTCTAATGTCGCCACCCACGTTGTAATTTGTCTTTGTAAACTCGAAATAGAACGGGACTTAAATACGTTATAAAGGTTTCTATCACCAAATCCATATAACGCCTCGGTTTTATCAGTTTACGCGCCGCTGGCAATAATTAATTTAGCGTAGTGAAATATCCAATTGTTGGATGAAGGTCTGAGTGAAATTCTGTGGCAGCTTGTTCCATTATAATACCTGAAGGCGGGTTTGAATTATGAAAGTTTACCGAGTTCCTTGCGCACTTCTCAGTACTTAGAATATTAGCAGTGTGTTGTTAACACCAATCTTACTAACTCGAAGGAAACTTCAACGGTAAGCTACCTTTGCTAATATTACACGCTGGAAAATATTGTTGCTCTACTAGCTTAGCATCGTAAATCATCAACGATATATAAAGATACTTGCTGTTGCCCGCAACTTCGTCTGTGGAGAATTCGTTTATCACACGCATATGGGATCTACAGATTTTTCCGTAATGAAATTACCCCATGTCGTTCCCCGGGACTGTAACTGACTTCATACTTAATTCCAAGTTAATCGGTGCAGTAGTTTAAGCAAGAAGAGGTAACAGATGGGCACACTTTCGCATTTATAATCATTAGTATGGATGACGGTGTATAAAGGCACAGAAATATTTATGTAGAGGATTATGTAGCTTATAAATACGAGTATGGAAACTAACATGAAAACAAGTTGTTTACGCGTCACATGACATGACAGAGTTTTCTTATATGGGGTTCTTTATTCTTTTCTTCCTTAAGGCACTGGGAAGGGACGCCTGCTGACAGAAAGTTCAATAAACAGTAAGTATCGTGCAAAGTGGTTTCCGGAGTCTATAAAAGTTGCCTTAAGAAATGATTGTATTTGCTTTGTTTCAATAACGAAGTGTATTGAGGGACATTCGTTCTGAAGTTTTATTTTTAAAGATACCATAGTTTAACAAACTCATATTCTGTGGTTTGTTCGTTTATTTTTCAGTTTATAATATGTTATATCATTTATTTATTTCTGATGGGCTCCCGATATTGCGACGCAGTTGTTTGTACCATGTTTACGGATCGACGCAGGAAAATATCTCAAATAAGTATAATGAAATGGGGATAATTTAAATTGATTTTAGTCAGTCTATTTGTACCTTTTTAATTTAAAACTATGGCGCAAACAAAGTCGCTAGTAACACCTAGTTACGACAAGTTACGACAGCGAAAAGCTTCGGTCACAAATTAGTTTTTAACAAAAGTTGTTTCAACTGTAGTAGAATGAAGACACTATAAAAATAATATTTTAACATATATTTCCAGCTTGGTTGCGACATTCTACAGCGCAAATTCACCACAGCTACGCAAGATAGTTTTAAAGTTTCGTTTAAAATTCTACGCTCCTACGATTGCTAAGAGTAAAACTTTTTCAAGTTTCATTTAGATCTCACCTTGGCTAGGAAACCGTACACGTTATTCCGTCTGGCCAGTTCATTAGAGGCTGTTGCTAGTTTATTGGGTCCCGCAGGACGTAGTACGAAACGTACATTGGCTGCCATTTGGCAGGTTTATTTTTATAGGCGAAACCTTGGAAACCTGTAATAGGAGCTTTATACGCGTTGCCGGATTCATATATCTTAATGTGTCGTGGATTTTTCTACATTAAATATTAGGGTGTTTTATTTTGACGAAAAAAAAGTTATCATATTTTACAGTGAGCTGAATATAATATACTAGCTTCTGCCCGCGCCTTCGTCTGTGTAGAATTATACATAAAAACCTTCCTCTTGAATCACTATATCTATTAACAAAAACCGCATCAAAATCCGTTGTGTTGTTTTGAAGATATAAGCATACATAAGGACATAGGGACAGAGAAAGCGACTTTGTTTTATACTATGTAGTGATAATATACATTTTGACGTAGGTATTTGTGGCAGTATAAATACTTGAAGAATATTTACTTCTTTTATGATATCTAAACTGTAAGTTTGGGTATCATTTAATATAACTACACTATACCTTGTACTTCAAGCTACACGATAATGAAAGGCTTCCATCACCCGAGTGTTCCTTTTTAGCAATTTGTAAAATACATACCATTGAGAAGTTCGTTTCTCTCATAAGCTAGAGCTCTAAATAATTATGTACCTCAAAAAAGGAGGAAAATTGAGAGAAAATGTGAAAAGGTTCGCGTAACGAGTCAAACTAAAGGAAAGTATACGTGAGATATGAAGGCCACGAAGAAAGGGGTTTATTTTAAGTATCTTTTAACGAGAACTGCACGTTATCTGAATAAGTATGAGTAAAAGCAGGTAGAAAAATACGAGTAATAACACGGCTAAGACGAGCAAAGCTACTAAATGTAACGGTTGCAAATTAAAGTAAGTCTCTGCTCAATAGTCAGCACATACATACACACAAATCACGTTTATATTCCGTACGGGGTATAGACAAAGCCTAAAGGCCACGTGTAGCATGATTGTGGGCGTGTAGTTGGAAAGGGGAATCAAAATAGTAGTAAATAGATATATAACATGACTAGCTGTTGCTCGCGGCTCCGTCCACGCAGAATTCGCTTATCGCTATCCTGCTAGTCTCATGTAAAGTCTCAGCCGGATCGGTTTAAAATTGACAAAGTTTCATAAAAACTTTGACCCCTATTTTATCCTCTTTGGGGTAGAATTGATCAAAATCCTTTCTTAGCGGATGCCTACGTCATAACATCTATCTGCATGCCAAATTTCAGCCCGATCCGTCCAGTGGTTTGGGCTGTGCGTTGATAGATTACTATGTCAGTCAGTCAGTCAGTCACCTTTGAGTTATATATATTTAAATTCCAAAGATTTTCGCCCATTCCCTCGAGGCTTTTACCATCTGCGCGGGAAGAGTAGCAGCCGGTACAGACCAGCATGGAAGTCCGACGTTTGTATAATAGGATATGACTATCATACAAAATCAGTTACCCGCAATATTGTCAATGCTAAATCCGAATTGAATCGCAGTGCAGTTCAATAAATGGCATTACACAATTATTTAAATTCCCGCAATGAGAGCGATATGCAAATGCCCCGTTCGGAATTCCCGGACAAATGTGGAGGTAATTGATTCTACATTGTAATTAAACAGAACTATAGGTAACCAAGGCAACTCAAATTGAGCATTATACACAACACAATGTACTTATTTTTTTATTATGAACTGTTATTTGGTTTTGCATAATCTAAATCTAACTTTTGTAATGTCATCGAAAAGCCGCGAAATAAATTATATGCATGACCCATCATTACCCTATACTTACACATACATACATACATAGGTACACAAATCATGTCTTTATCCCCTACGGGGTAGACAGAGCCTAAGGTAACAAACAGGTACCTTCAGGCCACATTTAGCAAGATTATGGGCGAACAGGTGGGAAATGGAATCAAAATAGATGAGTTGCTAGCCTCATGATTCCTATGATTTTCACCCATTCCCTCGATGAGCTTTTACCATCTGCGCGGTTAGAGAAGCAACAGGTACATTCTATGTTTTCTTTGCTCCCAGACCAGCATGGAAGAACTTACAATTCTATTAAAAATACTTGTTTTAATATAACCCACCATCCCCTTCGTCATAGTTCAAACATAAACCCAATTCTCGTTTTGTTGTAATAGGACTTTAACTTAAACATGTGAATATTTAATTTAAACCGTTAGTCAAACCTTTGTTTGGTTAAGAGAATCCTTATATGTTTTAGTCCGTGAGATATAAATCCATAGGTAGGTAAGGTCGCCAACCGTTCCACAGCAGAAAACGTGTTGCTTTATCAAATATACTTCGCTACATTTCTCGCCGGAACACTATAAAAATTAAGTAGGAATAATATTGTCTTAAACTTACTGAAATTGTAACAGACAAATAGCTTGCGTTGGTTCAGCAAACATATTTTATTCTGACAGCATTTGGATAAGGTTTTCCAACTTATGAATAAAATATCATATTTGAACGATATTAACTTTCAAAAAAGTAATCCGTGATGGTTTTCTGAGATTGTTGTAACTAGTTTTATTCTTTTAATTACATTTGTAAAATACACTTCAAATAATGTAACCTTTAACCTACTACGGTTTTCCTACTAAGGTTCGTTTTAAGGTCATTTCCCATTCGAAATTCAACAAAAAGTGACCCGTTACTACTTTAGCTTATACATACAATTTTTTCACGGAATTTTGTCTCTAATTTGAACAAATAAAATTGTCAAAACGATGTCTTGTATCTACTCTACAATCGTTTGCAACTTTACTAAAATCTTACTCCACAAGTGGCAATTCTCTAAATCGGGCTGTAAATAACGCGGTGAAACACTACAACGCAATAGGCCAACGAAACCCCTAAAGTACATTATAAAAGTCGGCTCGGCGCTTTTAAAATGAGATACGGTTATGGTGAGGTGGAGATGAGATCACGCGCTACCCTAGTCCGACGTTTTGCCCAGGACTATGCGGCGAGCGTTTTCTCTGTTCATGATTTCATAGTTTCCACATACATACATACCGTCACGCCCCTTTCCCACAGGGGTAGGCAGAGACTACTTTGTTCCACTTGCTACGATCCTGACATATTTCTTTCGCTTCATCCACAGTCATCAATCTCTTCATACATGCTCGTCGGTTTCGGGTACTCCTGACCTGACCTTTTTCCAAAACGTCTCCTAATAGTTTTCACGGGATAACAATAAACGAATTCTTCGCAGACGAAGCCGCAGGCAACAGCTATTTTAAGTTTCCCAAAAATCTGATGGAATCCTGCCGCTAAGTAGCAGTGCTTGCACTGCTGTGTTCCGGTGTGGAGAGTAAGACAGCCGGGGAAATTACGGGCAAAGAGGCATTTCATCTTAGTCCTCTAGGTTGGCAACGCATCTGCAATCCCTCCAGGGTTGCGGGTGTCTATGGGCAGTGGTGATCACTTATCATCAGGTGACCCACTTGCTCGTTTGCCTTCCTATTCATATAAAAAAAAAACTAAATTCTTAATCAGACCCTTATCATTTGATCGTTTTCAAAGCGGAATAAGAAAGAATTGGATGAAATTTAATTGGAATTTTAAACTCACAGGTTCCTCGTTTAATGCTCCTCTCATGTACTCAATGGTTAACTGGTAGAGATCCCTTACAGGGATAAGTTCACCTTTGTGCTCAATAAGCTAATAAATAAACTTATAATTTTGTAGGGGTAGACTGTGGATGAAGCGAAAGAAATATAAAGTCAGGATCATAGCAAGTGGAACATAGTAGCCTCTGCCTACCCCTGTGGGAAAGAGGCGTGACGGTATGTAAGCATTTACTTACTTACTTAAAAAATATGGTCCTTTTTTTCTGTAAGTACTTTGGTTATTTAATACAGATTTTTGTTTGGATTCCAATGCTACACATTAAAACCGTAATTTGCTATTAAAACACACGGATAGCAATAAATAGATAAAAATAAATGTACCTACGCCAATGTACACAAATAATCTCTACCTTAACTGGCAACAGACGCAATATATACATTGCCGAGCAAAAATCACAAACTTGTATGATAAAATGACCAGTAGGTTTTTTACCTAACTCGCTCGCAATCGCCATCGTGTTCGTTTTGACAGTTCTTGGATGAATGTGACAGCTAGCTGATTCCGTTGCCAATTGTCAGCCCATGCATGAACTGTCAGAATGAATACGATGGCGATTGCGAGCGAGTTAGGTAATAAGCCTACAGTTGTCTTGTTCGTCGTAGAAAATCGCTTGTCGCGCCGCTGCTCGCTTGTGGTCATGCCCTGCCCGTTAGCACGTACTGGCGCGACTTGTGACGTATGAGGGAAGGAATTATGCGGCACGGATGATCGTTTTTATTGAGATTTAGGAGGTGGTGGCTGCTGCGTAGAAAGTCAGGAATTAGAGGAAATATCTTACAGCGTTGGTAGTAACCGTATATTTAAGTTAATCTAAAATTAACGACCCAGATTGTTACTAGTGCAGTAGGCAGTGTGAGGTCATTTTATATTGGTTTTTTACATAGACACACAGACATAAAAATATTCAGTTAACATTATTTTATTGTGATACTAGCTTCTGCCTGCGACTTCGTCTGCGTAGAATTGTACATAAAAACCTTCCTCTTGAATCATTCTATCTATTAAAAAAACCCGCATCAAAATACGTTGTGTAGTTTTGAAGATATAAGCATACATAGGGACTTGGGGACAGAAAAAGCGACTTTGTTTTATACTATGTAGTGATTAGTAACGTTAACAAAGCTTGTATTTTATCATAGCCCTCTTGACTGGTAACATGTCTGATTCTCTGGTATCCCATTATTACCAGCTCACCTTATTACATAAAAACCGGCCAAGAGCGAGTCGGACTCGCGCACGAAGGGTTCCGTACTATTTATCTATGCTAATATTATAAAGAGGAAAAATTTGATTGTTTGTTTGTTTGTTTGTTTGAATTGAATATGCTCCGAAACTACTGGACAGATTTAAAAAAATATTTTGCCGTTAGAAAGCTACATTATCACTGAGTGACTTAGGCTAAATACCTTTTCCTACGGGAAAATTAATTATCTATAAATGTATATAAACCAGTGTCAGCAGATCCCTGCTCCAAAGCAAAATGTACACGGTGTGGGGTCACTTTATATTGGACACTACACACATACATACATTATTCTGATTTTTAGTATTTCTTGTTATAGCGGCAACAGAAATACATCATCTGTGACGCTTTCAATTTCAACTGTCTAGCTGTCACGGTTCATGAGATACAGCCTGGCAGAAGGACGGACATCGAAGTCTTAGTCTTAGTCCCGTTTTTACCTTTTGGGTACGGAACCCTAATAAAAAGGGTTAATATTTTGTTGGTTGTTTTTTTTAATGATGGGCAAAGTAGCAGGCAGAAGAGCCGTCGGCCGTAAGAAAAGCCGTGGTTTTTTTTTTCTACGAACTGACCAGTGATTGACCTCTATCTCACTTGGTGGAAGGTGCAGATGAGGCCAAAGGTGTAACTCGCTGGTTCAGTAATAGCCTATTCACTCTAGCCTTGAAGAGCCCTAGGTTGTATGCAGGTAGGTATGCACCTGTAGGTATGGTAGTAGTAGGTATCCGGGATTGGACCGGAGTTGCAAGTGCTGCCGAACTTTTCAACCTCGCGAAGGATCGCAGGAAATAGGCGGAGCTGACTGCCAACCTCGACTAGATGGAAAGGCACTCACTATAAGAGAGAGAGAGAGAGAATATTTTGTAATTTGTAAACATGGATTCTATTAAAATGAATGGCTTTGGATTTACAGAATGGAGCGTCAGAAACCAACTAGTGTAGCCGAGCAAACGATTAATCCTTAACGAACTACATTATTAGCATATCAAGCTTCTCGTTACTTGTGTACCTACTGCATATGTATATGCGACGAATTAATTAGTAGATCCATATCACGAGGCTGTAATTCTGCCGAGAATGTGTGAAGTAATACGTCAAGATCGGGTAAAGGCACCAGAAGTCAGCCTTTCAAGGAAAGTTTTGAGTTCAAACTCCTATGATATTTTTATTCGGAAGTAACTCGAGGGTTCAAGTGCAAACCCGTTTTTCGCTTGTTACTAATCGTTCCCCTATTTATAACGAACTAGCCTTCCGTCCGCAGCTTCGCTCGCGGTAAATTAATTTTCCCGTAGGAAAAGGCATTTTCCCGCGGTAAAAAGTAGCCTATGTCACTCAGTGATAATGTAGCTTTCTAAAGGCAAAATATTTTTTGAAATCTGTCCAGTAGTTTCGGAGCCTATTCAATGCAAACAAACAAACAAACAATCAAATTTTTCCTCTTTATAATATTATAGTATAGATAATGTAAAGCCGGCTGAAAATGCTGCTTGAATATTTCGCGGAATACTCATACTCATACTCGTTTATTCGTAATACTTATAGTTAAACATGTCATTTTTAATTTACAATTTTAATAAACTGGAGCACCAATAAAATAATAAAACATTAATAAAGTAATATTCTATGTGTTGGTGGTTCTGATTGCCGATTCGGTTGTTTTTCCGTTGTTTTTTGTTTTGCGTTGTCATTGTTTTCTTAAACATTGACTGCATGAATAGGATTTGATAGGAACGCGACTGTTTTGCATGATTTGACCTCATCGCGGAGTAGCAAAGTAAAGTTATCAATTTGACTACGGAACCCTAATAAAGTTGTGCAAGTATTTTGAATGATAATCAATTTTTGGGGTCGCAACCTTTTTGGCTGTTGGTGGCTGGCTGGCGCTAGTCCATTGCCACGCGCCGCACGGCGGAATAAAAAGAACAATAAGGCGGCTGTCGCTGGTTTCCTAAAACTGTCGGTGCACGGTCGGTCGTTTATGCGGATTTGTATTTAAATTATTGTAAATGTTAGTTAGTGGTGTAAAAGTGTAATTAGTGTACATAATACCACGGATATTCTTCGGGTGTGTATTTTTATTAAGCGGCGGCAGTGGCAAAAAGACTTCGGACGAACTCTACACAGCGTTGGCCGAAGCCGGCTTCCTCAAGGTTTGTGGCTCTGAAATTGATTGTTAGACCTAATACTGCACAAGGGACAGCTAAACCACGGCCTTGGTAACAGTCGCTATTTATTTATCGAAGGTTTTATTAAACAAAAGTAGTAGACCTTCAGTTGGCAAAGATTACTACGTAACACTATTAATCTAAAAAGTAAGACTAACAACTCAATGAGTTCACGAATTTCTTCGCAACTGTCATCTAATTATTTATTGTAAAGAAATCACTCGATCACAGAAACATTTTTTATGAAAAAATCACACTCCTAGTTTTCTACTAAATAGGTATTCATTGTGAGACTAAGGGCCTGTTTCACTACTCTCTGTTAAGTTCCAGGTATCTTAAGTACCAGTTATTTATGATGACGTCTCTGTCTGTTTCGTAGTAATAATAGAGTCGGAATCATAGATAACCGACACTTATGACATTTGGAACTTAACAAAGAGTGGTGGAACAGACCCTAAGTTTCTGTACAGCACACACACACACACACACAAATCACGTATTTATCCCTTACGGGGTAGACAGAGCCTAAGGTAACAAGATCTACAGGCCACGTACGTTTACGTACATTTAGCAAGATTGTGTACCTTTAAATCAGTTTTACTATTAATAGCTCGCTCTAGCACCTTATCAAGTCTACTTAGAGCCAGGCCTTCGATTACTTAGTCTGGGATGTATTAAAAGCAATTCAGGAGCAATTATCTAGAACACTAGACAGGTCAGGCCTTAATTGCAGGTATAAAAGTCATTTGGGCCAGCCTACCGCTCCACAACTGTCTATCATTACTACAATTTGTCGTTCTTATCTACGGTCGGGCTCTATTTTGTGGTTTCCTTTGATTCCGCCTGTCATTTACAGAGACAAGGCAATTTAAAAATAGTAATCTATGATCATGCGTCTAAGTGTCAGATATTGATCTATTTTGGATAATAAGCTGGATAAAAAGATTGTAGAGATTTGTTTCTTTCTTTCTCAAATAATACAAAAGGATCGCTGAAAGCTTATGATTGAAAACTAAATAAGCTAATAAATAAACTTATAATTTTGTAGGGGTATAGAATAATAGAAAATACTAGTGCTAAATCCGCACATTTATAAAAAAAAATTAAGTTGGTTACTCCCAAGTAAAGGAAAAATATAGAATTTACTAGTTGGTAAAAGCTTATCGAGGAATTGGGCGAAAATATTAGGAATCATGTTATAGGCGATGCGGCTAGCAACCTATCACTATTTTGATTCCACTTTCCACCTATACGCCCACAATCATGCTAAACGTGTTCTTGTTACTTTAGCCTCTGTCTACCCCGTAAGGGATAAAGACGTGATTTGTGTGTGTATGTTTTTATGTGGGAAAAAAAACTAGATGCGTCGAGCATAATTTTGTCATAGATGAAACCAAAAACTTTTAGTATTAAAACGCCCAAGCCACTTCAAATTCAAAGTTTCTTTTGCATTATAAAATTATAACAATTCTTTAAAAGCACTATTGAATTCATTACACCAATCTTATTCATTTAAGTCGAGGTTAAAATTCACAATCTATTTTCTTTGAAAGACCTCGAGGACAATCAGAAAGTTGGGTAATTGGAAGGGGAACATTTAGGGAGTTAATGAGATCCTTTATTGGCTGTCGATTTCATTCTTAAAAGGGAACGAAATTTTATAGCGCTTAACGATTAGGTGAAAAATCGAAGTAATAAATTTTGTTTTATTGCGTTTTGGGCGAACGGTGGATTTATGAATCGCACACGCTGGCTCTAACGGTTTGCAGTGGTTTACGATCTACAGAAGATAAAAAATAGAACCGGATTACTTTGCATGAAATTAAGGATTTTTTTTGGTCTGAATAAATAAAATAAAGGCTGTGACTGTAATTTTTTCAGATTTCGAGCGGTACGTGTCCAGTCGTTATATGAAACGGTCCACTATTTTAGTCTAGGCACTCAAGGAAGTGACATATGAAATTAAAAATTAGTCGAAAATTTATATAAAACGACAAAAATACTCTTTCCAAATGACAGATTTAAAAAAAGTTTATTCATCCCCCGAATTTAAGTATAGTGCCAGCTGCATGACTGTAGCAAGCAACTGCTTATAGCTGTTATTGAGAGAAAAATCTCAATGTTGCCACATTATAAAAGCATAATGATAATTTTTTTAAAGCAACCCATTTATGATTATGAATGAATAAACGCATTAAATGTTGTACGAAAATGAAGTTTTACCTGCTATAATGCAATACAATACAATACAAAAACTCTTCATTGAACACCACAAATCAAACCAAATGTTTTGTAAACAATAGATATTTCTAAATTATTGACACTGTTGTATAATTGAAGGTATTAATCCAGTTTAGAACCATACGGCTTCAGCAATAAGACAAAGGACGCCCTGGTAAGTGCGAAACAGTTGATGGGATTTATTCTAAGTGTAATAAGATACAGTTTTACAGTTAATTTCTTATTCAATCAAAAAATTATCATCCAATTGATTCCAAACATATATTTTTTTTTATTTAGATTGAATTTATACACTATTTTACGTCTCTTTGAAACCCAAACGACTAATGTAATATTTGCATTATATCTCTAATTGATAATCCATCCATCCGTTACTCTAAAATGGATAATTCACCGTACAAAATATAAGATACCAAAGGACCTTTAAAAGGTTCTCTCTGTAGCCCACTTGAAACTTGCAACTCAGGGCGCGCTAAATAAAACAGGTCTAGAGTGAGGGCTCAAGTTCCAGAGAGAGTGAAGTATCATGTTCAACATTGTACAAGCTAACTTTATGTCTCAAACCTAAAACTTAGATGTTTAGTTAACTTAAGATATTTACAGCTTAATGTTAACGTTAAGTTTCCAAATTAGTTAAATGTTGCCAGAGTTAAATAAAGGTCATCGGATACTTGCTTTTATACGACTTGAAGTAGGTATAAAAGGAAAAAAGTGATGCTTCGGTTTATGAGTTATAAAACATGGGGTCTAGAAAACAAGTTGTAGGCCCGGGGTTGTTTACGGTTGCGAGCTGAATTATTTTACAGAAACAAAGGATTCGAATTGTTCATTAAATAAAGTCTGTTGAATGTTCGGTGTTATTTAATATTAAAATATTTTTCTGAGTTTTTTACGCAGGGGAAATTGCCAGAAAAACTATAAACGATACATGGAGGGAATTTTTAACTTCACCGGAATAATATAAATGCAAACTTTTGAACGTCTAGCAGACGAAAAATTATCAATGAAGGCATCAAACACTTTTATAAATAATACTATTCTACTGTTAGATTTAAAGTCATGGATAGGCCTTTGCCAGAGTATTGCCCGAATTAATATTTAAAACTTTAAATATTATTCATTAAAGGCTCTTTGCTTTTCAATCCCATATTATAATGCGAAAGCAGACTTCTAACGAGTCACCTTAAGGTTAATGTCAGAGTTCAGTGAACGGCTCGTAAAAGCTAGGATTTTATTAAAATATGTGGGATGAAATGCTGTAGGCGTGACCGTCTCCGGCGCTGACCGATTTGACAATTTACTCAGTCTTTCATTATTTTGCCTTGGGCAAAGTAATTACTTTATAAAGAAAGGTATCTTTTGATCGCCTGGACTGGAAGAAAAATTTTAGCTCCAAAAACCAAAGCCCTACTTCATATTAGTTTCTACTTTATATCTCTACCTTTTCGTGAGAAAACGGTCTTGGCAGACGCGCAGATGGAGAGCGAAGTGATTCTGCAAGGGTTCTATTTTATTTTTTGAGGTTCGGAACGATAAAAAGGAAGATATCTCATGAAACATATTAAATTTGGGTATCCCTTATTAACGTCCCTCATGTAATATAATAATATAATCTGTATCGTGATCTCTTGATAGGGTTTATGTCTTTGCATATAGTAGCTGACAGGGATAATTTGAAGTAATAGGAGTGGCTTCGTATACCTGTACAAGAACTAAACTAATCTAAATTATATTTATCTATTTCCTTGCTTTCTTAGGTGTGCGTGGGAAGATTCAGTTTCACATAGAACCATTAGTAAGAAAGTAATCAAAAGCAACACACACATTTTAATTTTGGTTATATGTGTAATGTATTTATAGATGATTGTGCGGTAATCTTTCTGATTAATTGATCCGAAAGGCTATTGGAAACCAAATAACAATACTATACTTACCAGCTTAAGGAATAAAAGATTATCTCAATCACCTTAGTAGCATCATAAATTTGAAAATCCATTCAATCAGCGTCAATTCATAATGTTTCATTGATCTTCATTTGTCGTGAAACACATGACAGGACGAAAATATTCAGAATATACAAGGTTTATATCTCAGTTGTGTTATTAACATCTGTTCTGTTGTAGTTATATTCAAAAAGGTTATACTAATCAAGCGAGGTGCGTGTTCGAGTGATGGCGTGACGCGTCAGAGAATTACTCCAGCACCGCAGATAGAACCATTACCGTTATTGTAACGACATAATACAAGTACCATTATATCACTACTAAACCCAATATCTTGATAAGAAAACGCGCTTTCAAACATACAATAATTTATTTAACTTGAACGTAGAATTCCGGACTCAATCAACACGCCGCTGTCAATGTTTTCCGCTAATAAAATATCAATAACAAAACTTAGAACGCAGACTTACCGTATCAGAGTCGACTCCGTCGTAAATCGCGATATTCCCAATAAACGCTTATCTTAGAGATTATATCGAATCCATCACGCGTCAACCGTGGCACAGCGTAATCAGATACACAGTGAGCAGAATGAATAACATGAACATTTTGTCGTGGATTCACAACACTTGGGGCGCGAGAGTGGCACAAGCCGTGGCGCGGGCGGCGAGGGCGAGGCACGGCACGACACTGCCAGGGATGCTGCCCGTTGCTACGATACTACGCCCGACCACCCCCTAGGATAGGGCCGGCCGCCGCCCTAGACGAGTGGAACAGCGCAACCTAATTTTACGTATATACGCTACTGTCTGCGTAATAGCTCTTCAGCAATTTCCTGATAAAATGCGGCAGATATGTATTTTTTTTTCGGCCAGTGTTTTGTTCGATATTGGAATTCGTTCTCAATTAAGGTTGCTTTGCCGTGCTAAACGAATTGTACGCAAGGGAATTATTACTCATTATTCGATACGCTTAAAATTGTAAACAAGGAAAAAGAGATGAGTTATTTGCTTCATAGCATATTTTAATAATACATACTATACCTACTAGGGGAGTACAAAAAAAGAGTGTTGTTTTTCCTGAAGTGGTTTTTGGAGAATGTTTTGTCAAAGTCATCACACATTTTAAGCTCAATATTTACGTAATCTACATTGTATTATGTATAACGTGTATGTTGTGGATATTTCCATGGTTTTGTACACGAAATTGTGAAGGTATTCAGATGCCTATTTAACTTTTATAATGTCATTTACTTTGCGAAAAAAGATAGTATCGTCATGTTTCCTCATTTTCTTTCGGGTAGATTAACTCGGCCCAAATTACCTGTGTACTGACTACGAAGAACGAGACGCAAAGTTTTTAAAAAGATTTGGAGGTAGTTCGTGAATGTTGCATTTGGAAAATAAAATATACTTACGAGTACAATAAGCGTAGTGGTTGTTGTATAGTGGTGGTGAAGGCATTTTGTTTGTGTTTTTTGTAGATGTATTCTGCCTGATACCCTACCGAAAACTGGCAGCGCTACCGTAAAGCAGGGCTAAAGTCTATTGGCCGTGTCTTATCCAACCTCGACATTGGCAGAATCATCAAAAGTTTGATGGAGCCATATTCCCAAACATTGAATTGAATTGAGTACAATAAGCAGCATGATCTTAGTGAACGTTTGAAAACAAATAACTATATAAGGAGGAGCCTAACCCCTTTATTCATAAACGCTCTGTAGGCTTCTGCTAACATAGCAATCGTTTGTCCTTATGTGTCACTTTGACATTTACCTTTCACAGATAAGGTGAAACGATTGCTAAGTTAGCAGAAGCCTATGAAGCGTTTATGAATAAGGGGGTTAGCCTTTTTTTGTGATTTTAGGTTAAGAGCGACATTCGAAAGATCTCTTTGCATAGGTTACTATCAAATGAATCAATAATTTTTACTTCTTGATTTTTATGTTTACTTTTACGGTTTTACCGTGAGAAATTAAATTTCTAAGCGACACTGAAAATTTGAACACAGAAAAATCCGAAAAGTAAAGCTATCCGATGAGGATCCGGGTTTGATTCCCGGCCGTAGCTTTACTTTTCGGATTTTTCTATGTATTCTAGTTTTCAGTGTCGTTTAGAAATTTAATATTTTTGCATGTATAGTAGGTACTCATACAAAATAAAATTTGAAGCCATACTAAGGTCGCCTTAAATTACACATTGTCTCGTGTACATGTACTTATGCAGCTCTACTAGTTATCTTGGAAAAGTTTGGTTGCACTCGTGTGCGTGTAACCGAATGCACACGGAAAGACGTAGTTTCGACCGGCCTCACTTTTTCCGTGTAAAGGAGCGAGCACACCGCCGCGTATACGCAGGAACGTGTCGTAGGCGTATCGTTTTCTCATCGTTTTTTCATACATTTTGTTGCGTACACGCACCGTCAACGTCTTTTACGCACCGGTATGGTCGCACCTTATAATTTTACTCCCAATATTATATTAATTTGGAAATATGATACAACCTATCGAACACGAAACATTTTAATCAAAACATTAATGAAAACTGTAATTTATCTACGCCATTTCCTTAACGAGATATTCATCGATTCAACGTTATTAAGTTACAGAGAACTAATTTGCATACTCAATTGAATACTTAACAAATAAATTAACGGCGAAATCATTAATAGCGTTTCTAAGAACGCCTTGATATATAAAGATGGCTTTTATCATGTTAATTCAAGAAACATTTGTTACAGGAGGGGCAAAGTGTTAATGAAAGGGCTTCTGCCGGCGAATAAGTAGGGTTTCTAGTTGTTAGATAAAATATCTTAGACTTTCTTTATAGCTATTATAACGATCAATAAAGACATTTAATGGTAAACAAACCTGTGGACCTGTGAAGCTGGAAGTTGGACAATAGCGTGATAAAAACGATTGTTAACTCATAAGTTTCTGTATACATTGAAACCAATTTTCCGATAAAACATGGAAAATTCACATTCAGAATGCATAGTAACAGGAAAATAGAGAATCTAGTATTTAGATCTCTATCTGAGTTCCAGAATATTTTAAGAGATGTAGTGATCCATGCTAAATGTGGATTCTTGTTACTTTGGCTCTGTCTACTCCGTAAGGGATAAAGACGTGAATTATGTATGTATATAGGTATGTATTGATCCTAAATGATAGGCACCAGTTCTGTAAAATTTTAAACAAGTACCTACCTATAGGTTACTTGCATAGACAGACAAATGTGAAAAAATTAGATTGCTTAGAATAGGTAATATTTGTCAGGATCACAGCACGGCGAGCATAACTGCCCGCGAGAACTGTATCGCGCACGAGATAGACTTGTGCTAGCTTTGCAGGAAGAAACCCATAATAAAGTGGACAAACGGACAACAAAGGTTCCACTTTTGCCTATTAAACTGCGAAACCAGATTTCCAGTATTCATTTTATTATTAAACTTGGTTAGGCGCATCGACCTAACTCGCCGCAAAAATACGCTGATTGGATAGCCGGTACCAAATGAAACCCAGCCGTTCGTAAAAGAAAACAAAACACCAACTCTGGCCATATCGCTAACGAACTGCAATCTACATCGGCCCGATCGGGTGGCATCTCCGAAAACTCGACCGGGGTGATCCATCAAAATCTCATTGCGGCCCGTCACTTTACCGGATCGGTGTTATCCATCTTGTGTAATTTCGCCACACATTACATCGCGTTAGTCACGGGGCCTGTCAATTTGCTCGTGGGTCATGTTTGATGGCGTAATTCATTTACCCTGGTTTTGTTCAGCTGCGTGTGGCTACATACTTGATAATTTTACCACCAAGCAGAATGCTTGCACTGTGTTCCGCGCAGACCTTTGCATCTAGAGATGTTTCTAGAGTGTTTCTTAAAGACCCAAAACATCTCTTCATTTCGAGAAACTTGTGTGTTCTAATTTCCCTTTTTTATCTTTAGTTTGTTTTGTTTGTATAAGAGGTTAAAGTAACTTGATTTTTGGTGAAAAATACTTTTCAGCTAAGTCTCTTACAACGCATTCTTCTTGGCAATATTTATCCGAAATTACTAGTAGAGCCGATAAAGACTGGAAAGGAGTTTTTTGCAGCCTACTTATAGAATACTAGCTGACCCGGCGAACTTTGTTCCACCTTAAATTTGAAAAATTCCAGTGGTTCGGGCTGTGCTATCGCGCGGGAACTATGCAATTTTCCGATATAAAACTATCCTATGTCCTTTCCCGGGACTCAAACTATCTGTATACCAAATTTCAACTAAATCGGCCCTGCGGTTTAAGCGTGAAAAGGTAACAGACAGACAGACAGACAGACAGAGTTACTTTCGCATTTATAATATTAGTAAGGGTAAGGATAAGGATAGTAAGGATTTATTTGAGTTTAGATTTGGATTTTGCAGGGTTAACAGCAAGGCAAATGAAAAAAAGAAACGGATACCTAGTTCTCGAACATCAAGTGTGAGGTGTGACATTGGAAGACCATGGCTAGTATTATGTGAAACAACTCCTCGGAATATTCCCTGTGGCCTCTAGTATACACAGTGCACTCTAAATTAGCTGTGCTAATTGTATATGCTGAGATGGGACCATTTCGTGATGTACTAATTTTTTTTTTTACTTCTTTTTGTTTTTGTAACCCAGTCACTATATAATCTTAAATATATATAACTCAAAGGTGACTGACTGACTGACTGACATAGTGATCTATCAACGCACAGCCCAAACCACTGGACGGATCGGGCTGAAATTTGACATGCAGGTAGATGTTATGACGTAGGCATCCGCTAAGAAAGGATTTTGATCAATTCTACCCCCAAGGGGATAAAATAGGGGATGAAAGTTTGTATGAGACTTTGTCAATTTTAAACCGATCGGGCTGAGACTTTGCATGCATGAAGATACAATGACGTAGGCATCCTCTAAGAACGGATTGCGTAATTTCATATCATAATTACTGGTTAGCGATAAACGAATTCTATGCAGATGAAGTTGCGGGCAACAGCTATTTACGAATAAATGTTTTCTTTCTTTCTTTCTGTGCATCTGTAATCGGAAAGTTGTGAGTGTCTATGGGCAGTAGTAATTAGTTCCCATTACCTTACCACTTGCTGGTTTGCCTTTCTTGCGTAAAAAGCTGTGACGTGTTTGAAATAATGCGAATGACGCGTCCCAGCGCGTTAAGATGGCGTCGAGTACGTCAATGCTTTCAACGTCGGTATTTAGAAACGGAGAATGTGAACTCCGTATGAGTAGACGTCTTAATTTAAGTGTTGACGTGTGGATTGATCACGTATAAAATATCGTTTTTTGTAGACTAGAAAATAATCTACTATTTAAAAGATTGTGTCATATTAATTTTGAAAAGTTTACACCTCATTGGGTTCTGGTACCTTCTCGACAGAGGATGTTTCCGAACTGTGCATTACAATCTGTTATAATATTAAGTCATTTGTGTACCTAACCCCCATTCTAACCTAACCCAAAGTCTGGCTTTACAAATGTGAAACACGTGTGTATATTTCTACCATAACGTGGCTCAAGCTCAATACCGCATAAAGCCAATTTGAACTTTAATTGACCAGCCTGACCCAATGTCGCCATCGGTTCGGTCCGGTCGTCAAATGTTCCTTGTTTGTTGAAAAACATAAATTTAGCCAAGTCCATTTCAAAGTCAAAGTTTCATGCATATGTTTTGGGAACACTGAACTTTCCTTTTATCGATCGAAGCCACGCAAATAACAGGGCCTCTGATCACGGATGAGGGAACAGACTAAAAATACCTTTGCACTTTTTGAGTACTTGCCTGGGAAATTCTAAAAGGCTACTGTATAAGTTTGGGGCTACCTGCTGTTAATACGCCCGACACGGCACAATACAGGACGAGATTAGCTGCAAAGTGCCGCAAGGCACGACCTACGCTCACTACATGCACGGGTTATTTTCAATACTGGAATATGGCGCAAGAAAATTTGTCTGTCCGTCATTTTTTTGAAAAGTCTCACACATTCAGTGCCACACGATAGTCGGGTTCTCACTACAAAGCGAAAAAGTGCTGTTACTCGTTCCGAGCTTAGCACGTAGCAACGTGTGGTAGCGAATGTGTTAAAACAAAAAAAGTGTCGCCGTGTGCCCTTTATTTAGTCAGCCAGGTTCTACCGCAGTTTTATACGTGGGTAAAATGTGCTTTGTCTTGTTTTAAATTAAGGTTTTTTTTTCGTCTAGTCGTACATTTTCTATGTTTATTTGTATATTCGACGTGGACAAACGACAAACACATACCATGGGTTCTGAGTACACAAATCAGTGAAGCTCGTACTAAGTGTACTAGGCAACGGATAAATATATTTATGCTCATCATACAAGTGCAGTGTCTCTGTCGAAGTTCAAAACAAGGACCTGTTGTGTCATCAACTAGGCTTTTCCTAGTCACCACCTAGAAACACTAGACCCACAAAATAGAAGCTCAAGTGAGCAAGTTACTGGAAAGTAGCAAGTAAACCCGCAAAACAGGCGCTATGACGTTGCAAACTTCACGCCAAGGACATGCAGCCTCAACCTGGATTAATTGAATTTCTTGGCGACAGCACCGACCGTCGAGTGTTTACCTTGCAGATAAATTGCCAGCTACGATCCAATTAACTTGCCTGCCAGTGGCTTAATAGGAATGAGGGATGCTTAATTTAATTATGTATATTAAGAAAAATAATCTAGTATTCGTTCGCTTGAAATTCTCGCGATGATGAGGAGTATTCAGAAAGATAATTTGTGATACCGACTTGGTGATCATCGGGAAAATTCGTCTGGTATTTTTTGCCACAATGCTTACTGACGTATACATGTAACGTATCACTGACGTTTAAACACAAATAAACACGCAACTTCGGGTGAAAAATGTTACATGTATCGCTTCTAGTTTCTTAATATATTTGACAGATGCCGTGTTCTGAATAAACATGAATGAAATAATGTTGTTAAGATCGAGAGCAAGTCTCCCCAGACTGTCCGAAGCTCTCATCACCAATTATGTTCTTTTTCATTCATGTTTATTCGAAACACGGCAACTGTCAAATACATTAAGAAATTAAAGCACTGTATATAATGAATACTGAGATGGTAGTTTTGACTCTCCGGTCAGGCCAAGGTCAACAAAATGGCCACAACAAGGTACGATAAAGCGTACACCATGAGCCCTAACTTACCTCAAATCTGAAGCAATCCCGAAATAGTTTAACTGCAGACCTTCGTCCAGTACAGCTGAGACGTAAACCTATAAATTGGGCCTGGCCTAATGACCCCGAACAAATAAAATAGTACGTACCTGACGATTGTTTTATTGCCAATTTTATTGCAACTTTTCTCCCCAGAAACGTTTAAAGGGAATCTTGGCGGAGGAATCTTTATGGTTAGTAAAATGCGTATCTGTATGCGTCGAGCTTCTTTTATGCGGATTCAAATATCGGAGAAATCTTTCGTTTGTAAGAATGATAGCGTTTGCCGCGGGGAGCATTGCGAGTTACTGTTAACCTTTTAGTTTTTTTAATCAGAGCAAATGTAAGCAAAACGTCAAACGTAATTAAAGCATAAGTTTAAATTTGAAATTAGATTGGTCGTCTGTCATATACAGATAAAATGATCAAAAAAGTTCCAAATAAATAGACGAAGTTTAAATGTATTTGTATGTTTAGATATTTTAATATTTAAATCAACAGAGAAAAAGCTAAAACTGTTTTGGGGTTCTTTAAACGTATTTTTTAATTATACTCATCTACAATCACACACCAGACTTTAATTAGATATTTTGTAGGCCTATGTCATTGAAGAGGGGGTGCATTGCCCAGTTCTCTTTCAGTCAGGGGCCCCAAGTATTTGACCACCTGTCTCTGTTAAGGATGGACCATCATCTTTTTCAAGCGTAAAGGTGATATAGAACGACTTTGGAACACTTGCTTTCACACGCAATTTTGTGAGTCATTCATTTGTAATATTGAATTGCTGTTGAAGCGTATTACTTGCTTGACTTGCATTCTTGTCGCATGGCAGAAAAGCAGTACTATCAAATGAATCAAGAAATTTTTATTTCTTAATTTTTATGTTTACTTTTACGGTTTTGCCGTTAGAAATTCAATTTCTAAATGTCTATGAAAATTAGAACACATAGAAAAATCCGAAAAGTAAAGCTTGAATTGAATTTCTAACGGCAAAACCGTAAAAGTAAACATAAAAATTAAGAAATAAAAATTTCTTGATTCATTTGATAGTGCTTATCATTTGAAAAACAGCGCCTTCTCTCGTCCCTGGTGAGCAGTAGATGTTCCACGGGAGTTTGTAATTGTGTCGTACAGACACATCATTCAAACAGATGACGCTTAGCGACAAAAAAAAATCGCATAGTAACAAAGGTCACGTGACAGTTAGTAACGGGTAGAAAAATTCGGAGACTACCCACCTGCTATGGGTGGTGTAGGGGTATAGCACGCGTCACGGAATGACGAGGATCCGGGTTCGATTCCCGGCCATAGCTTTACTTTTCGGATTTTTCTATGTGTTCTAATTTTCATAGACATTTAGAAATTGAATTTCTAACGGCAAAACCGTAAAAGTAAACATAAAAATTAAGAAATAAAAATTTCTTGATTCATTTGATAGTGCTTATCATTTGAAAAACAGCGCCTTCTCTCGTCCCTGGTGAGCAGTAGATGTTCCACGGGAGTTTGTAATTGTGTCGTACAGACACATCATTCAAACAGATGACGCTTAGCGACAAAAAAAATCGCATAGTAACAAAGGTCACGTGACAGTTAGTAACGGGTAGAAAAATTCGGAGACTACCCACCTACTATGGGTGGTGTAGGGGTATAGCACGCGTCACGGAATGACGAGGATCCGGGTTCGATTCCCGGCCATAGCTTTACTTTTCGGATTTTTCTATGTGTTCTAATTTTCATAGACATTTAGAAATTTAGAAAAGCAGTGTCATCAGCAAATGTTGCTATAGTGATATTGGATGTAAAAGGGAGATTACATGTAAAAATGTTATATAGCACAGGCCCAAGGACAGAACCTTGTGGTAACAGGTAAATAAACCGAATATTTTAAGATTTCAATTATCTAACAAGATTTTTAAATGACTTTTATAAATAGTCCCTAAGGTAATCTCAACAGCTAAATGATAACGATAAAAAAATCAGATTTTGAAAACAATCAGACCGAAAATCTTGCACAGTGGCAAAGCGCATAACTTTTCTCAATTTGCTTGCAACACAGGATGCAGAAACTGCAGCACATTTACCGAGCTATTCAAACACTTAAAAGATCGTTTAGCTAAATTCCCTTACCCAGATACTTCTCTAAATAACAGGGTAAGCGCATTGGACTCCATTTGGGCAGGTAGACAAATTGCAAGTGAGTTTCACCAGTAATTACGACCAGGGCTCCGATTCTCGATGCCATCGAGATATTTCTCGCCGGCGAGATTCTATAAGACTGCATTGGGTTTTCCGTGCAAAGTTGCGATAGAAATTAGAGATGATTCCGAGAATTGGCGCCCAGTTTGGGTCACTGCCAACTTTAAGATCCATAACAGATAACTTGGAAGTCAATAGTGTTGTTTAAATTGATCTGCTTAGCTTAATCTGCATGAGTTACGGGTTTATGAGTCAAATTTAAAGTTATATTGATCTTATGTTCTCGAGATAATATTCTGTTAAGAAGTACGTGGACAATGTCTTTGGGGTTTGATTTAGCAGTGTCTCTTAAACTTTTTCCAGTCACGAACTACTTTCGGGAATTTCAAATGGTCCATGGAACCCCGTCAAAGATTATTGTGAAAAGAAAATAAAATAAAATACTTTAAGTTAATATGTTAAGAGTTAACTGACTTTGGGGGGTTCATCACCCTGAGGGGTTCATGGGCCTCACTTTAAGAAACCCTAGATTAGAGTGTTAGTTACTAAGTTAGTTTTGTAAAGTACGTATTCTAACGCGTTTATTAGGTAAGTTAGTTGAAAAAAATAACTAAAATAAAGTTTAGTACGACGTTTACCTCAATGAGTTTCTTGTGGAAGTTTCAAAGTAACCAAAAAAAACCTACCATAAAAAGTATTATGCATGCATGACCAAAGACCAAATAAAAAGTGAAGATGGGATAAACATTTACATCTATGCACACGCTCAGAAACATACATAAACAGGCACACTCACGTACATACACACAGACGCATGCGCGCACACACACACACACACACGCACACACACATACGCGCGCGTTGCACACTAGTTAAGTAGTTAAGTTAGTGACAGAATTAGTTTAGGTTCTGCTTGGTTTTTGTTAACCGTCAAGGTATATGACTGTAAGCTATAAATGTAAAAAACCAACTAAACATTTTTGTTTTTTTTTTTATGAGTCGTCGAGCGTATACAGTTCCACGCCATACATACATACATACATAAATCACGTCTTTATCCCTTACGGGGTAGAGCCTATAGATAACAAGACTTAAAGACCACGTTTAGGATTAACGCAATACGCCCAACCTAACTCTATTAAGCTGGCGAGGTCTAGTTTTACCAGGGACCTTACCATGACGTCTTAATGCGATTCAATTCTAACTCAGATCAGGTTTTAGCTGTAATTTTTAGTATGGATCTGACAGCGAGCGAACCTAAACTGCAAACTTGGTAACCCCCCACCCCTGGCCTCGTGTTGCTATTTGCCAAATTCTGTTCTGTTCAGCAGAATTTTCAGGCAGTGTGCTAACAATCTTGAACTCCAGAGCAATTGGCCGTTTAACCGATACCTAGTTAATAACTTGTAGCAAGCTGAGTAGACTCCGATAATAATACGAGGATGCATATTCATACGTAGTCAATTGAGATAGACCGTGGTTCCACCACGTAGTAGTCATGGCGGGAGTTGCCTTAAGCTTATCTATTTTTTCTGCCACTAATTGCGGGAAGCAAACAACTCTCCTGCAAAACAAAACCCTCGTACAAATAAATACACGCACACGAAGATTTAGTCGTATTAAAATACATACATACATACATATATCACGTCTTTATCCCTTACGGGGTAGACAGAGCCTACGGTAACAAGACCTTAAGGCCACGCGTTTATCATGATTAAGGGGATAGCCCCGGGGATAATAGTGATGGGTCGCTAGCCACATCGCCTATGACATGATGCGTAAGATTTTCGATATTTAAGTGAAAATTTCTTTATCGGCGTTGTGCAGTTTTTGGAACGGGTAAAAAATGTTAAACTCGCATCAAGATACGTGACCTGATCGAAATTCGTAAGACAGATGGAGAGTAGATCGCCGGCGCGGCGTAGGAGAGGAAGTAATACCGGGGGATATCTCTTTCTTCCGCGCTTGCGCGAATGTGCGTGTGTGTTTCACTTCTGCCGGCACTCCCGGAGTGCAACCCGTTGTTTTTTGAACCATTACGTATTAAGAATTTATGTATATTGACCCGAACTTCACATAATATCATGGCCAAGTCATCATGGTTACTCGCACGAAGCGCTTCGCTTCATCTTTTATATTGCGGACTGCTAAGGAATAGAATACGCTTCCGTCGTCTGTTTCTCCCGATAAATATAGCTTAGGACTATTCAAATCCAGAGTGAATAGGCTGTCACTGAACCAGGGAGCTACATCTTCGGCCTTATCTGCACTTACCATCAGGCTCACCTGATCCTCTATCTCAAAAGAGTTCAATCGCTGGTCAGTTTATAATGTAAAAAAAACTTCTTATCTCTGCCATAATTTTTGGTATAGGAAGACCACGCGTTGCTTAGGTACTCCTGATGTTAGTGCTCTGTGGGTCCTATTGACGGTAAAGTTTCACCAGCTCTTGCGTGGTACGAGAAGTATAACTGACTTAGACGATGTTGCGAAATGTCATTCTGAACACCATTTTGACGCCTATTTGATAACTTAAGATGCAAATGTAATAAGAAATAAGAAATAAGAAATAAGAAATAAGAAACGTTTATTGTATAAAACCGTGTACAATTGTGATAACATGATTTTTATAAGTTTCAACAGTTTATCCATTTCGGACGTACAATATTTAGATTTATTAGGTATTATAAATTATTAGTTATAACTTTATTTTAAAAATTTGTACAGAAATATTAATTTAAATTATAAAAACACATTGAAAGTAAAAAATCCTTTAGTTTATTTTTGAATTTATTACCATCTAAAGATTTTATATATTCGGGCAAATGATTATAAATCTTTATACCGTTTACATAGGCGCTCTTTTTAAGAATATAGCTAGAAGGTCGGACTGTACACATATCATATTTATATTGTGATCGTAAGTTGTCCTTTAAGTCGCTTTTCTTTTTAAAATACTCGTTATGTTCTTTAACAAACAAGCAAATTTCTAGTATATATATGCATGTCAGCGTTAATATTTTATTATTTATAAAGATGCTTCTTACAGACTCCATATTTTTAACATTATATATAATACGTAGACATTTCTTTTGAAGTATAAATGTAGACTGAACATTTACTGAATTGCCCCAAAATATTACACCATATGTAAGAAAAGGATAAACATTACCATGTGACGTCCACGAACCTATTTCATAATTTAATACTAGCTCAGTCTGTGCAGAGTTCGTTTACCGCTATCCTGTGGGAACTACACGATTTTCCAGGATAAAAACTATCCTATGTCCTTCTGTGCAGATGGTAGAAGCTCATCGAGGGAATGGGCGAAAATCTTAGGAAACATTTTATAGGCGATGCGTCATCACCTGTTTTGATTCCCCTTTCCACTTATACGCCCACAATTATGCTAAACGTGGCCCTTAGGTCTTGTTACCTTAGTCTCTGTCTAAAGACGTGATTTATGTTTGTATGTATGTATGTATTGTAGTTTTGAATCAATCTATTTGAAACAAATGAAGAAAAGCCACGTATATACCCTTTGCAATATACCATACCGGTACAAAATTAATGGCACGAGTACACAATCCGGTATTACGCATCTTCATTTAAAATAATAGTCAATGCAAACAGTGTCTCCATACGCAGATCTGCACGCATTCTGAACAATGTTCAAGATAATTTCCAGAACTTTTTTACCGCTCAGATTAATTCTTGAGAAACCGTCTTTAATGTTTCGAGTGCAGGGCTCTCTTCATCTGCAAATGTAAGTTGGTAATTTGTTGTCATAGCAACAGGTGGGCTCCCGCATTGCCACCCCGAGAAGATTTGAGTTATTGAATAAAACGTCGGTGTTTCTTATTTTCTTTACCGTAAAGCGTTTGGGTAAAGTTTGACTGTCGAAATAATGGTACAGGCGAGGGCATTAATATCGATACAGCCATCGTGTCAAATATATGTGCCACCGACCTTATTGTGTGTGACATAAAGGTGTATAGATATTTTTTACGTCTCATCTACATATTTTTATGGCCTTGACTGTATAATCGGGGATAATTCATTTGTAGCTGGAATTGTATGAACTTTTACTACGGAGTAGACTGAGCCTTTAGGTTGCTTTACATAAAGGTAATATAACTAAGTTTCTAGTTTAGTATAGGTATATTGCAATGGCGGCTATCGCGTGTGAAATTGCCACTAGAGGCGCTAGTGTCGCGTGACGTCCAATAAACATTCACTTTCCACTGGTTTTGGCGGGCTTCGTGACATAAAATTATAATTTCTTTCATTTACCCGTTGAAAAGTGATCTCTTTCGTGAAATTATCACAAATATGGATTACTTGGAGGTTGAAAGCGGTTTTTTTCCAAACGTAACGGAACTGCACAACATTGCGGCATAGCTACTCGACAATGATGACAGTTATTTAGAATTAATAAACCTAATGAGGTTCAAGATTTAAAGCGTTGTTTCGCTGCCGATCTTATAAAGTCGCATTTGACAGCTAGAACTTAGTCAACAGTGGCGCCAACTGGTGAGCAAAGAAACGATAGTCCCCATTCCAACACGATGAAACCTATTTTACATATGAAATAGCTGAATATTTAAAATGACAGTCCCTAGAGCACTTTATATGCAAATGTACCAGTGTGTTTCGAACCAAAGCTAGCACAATCACACTGTCCTTCTTGGGATAGTGTAAATAAACACTACTTCACTACAAACCTTAGACGTAGTTGACTCTCTCATACGTGCGTATTTTAAAAGCTGGCGACTGACCAACGTTACGAGGTGTAATGTAACATGTTACACAGCGAGCATTCATGCTGTCAGTAGGTACACACGGCAATATAATCAGGTAAGCACCTACGCACGCTCGCGCCGTATCTATCCTGCTTACCGAATAGCTTTGCTCTGTGTACGTAGTTGTTACGGGGAAACCAGCGAGCAACTACGTACTGACAGCATGAATGCTCGCTGTGTAACATGTTACATTACACCTCGTAACGTTGGTCAGTCCCCAGCTAAAGAGGAAAACGGTGTTAAAAAAACGAAAATTATACTCTACGTCGCCAAAATGTACTGTATTTCGATTGATTAAAATAAGGTTTATATTGACGACCAGGCCCGTATTACGCCAAACTGACAATTGTCGACGACCTGTGACAATTTGAAATGCAAGGCGCAGTCAATATGGAGCGAACTGGAGTAAATTTTTGGGCCCGATTTTTGAAAGCACATGTGTAAAAATACCACTTGAAAGTGGTATAAATCAGCTTATATCTTCTAAACTACAGCTCTTATCAAAGTTTTGAATAGTTCACAAGATTAATTAGAGCTGTGGTTGTCTTCTATGCTACTCGTATTTCAAATTCAGCACAGTTTTTCACCACTTTCGAGTGGTATTTTCACACAAATATGCTTTCAAAAATCGGGCCCCTGGTTTGTAATGAAAACAGAATTGTCACTTCTCACCGAAAATTGTCATGTTGGTTAAATAGGCGCCAGATAGCCTGGGTGGTTGATGACTTTGGCAATGACGCTAGAGGTCCAGGGTTCGAATCCAGATAGGGGCAGGTCCTTGTATGATAAATATGAGTGTTTGTATCCGAGTTATAGATTATAATGGATTTAAGTATGTGTATCCGTTGCCTACGAGTAGTTCCCAAAGTACACGCTTAGGTTTTGGAGTAGGACAATTGGTGATATTTATTTACTTATTATTACCTACTTTTAATTATGCTAAATGTGGCGTCTAGGTCTTGTTATCTTAGGCCCCGTAAGAGATAAAAAAGTGATTTATGTATGTATGTAGGTATTATTACTTTTTTATACTCATGAAAACTCCTTCAAAGCAGAGAAAGAAAAAATATAGAATGTACCCACCTGCTTGTCTTCCCGCGCAGATGGTAAAAGCCGGGCAAAAATCTTAGGAATCATGTTATAGGCGATGCGGACCCATCACTATTTTGATTCCCCTTTCCACCTATATGCTAAACGTGGCCTTGTTGCCAGAGGCCCTGTCTACCCCGAACGGGATACAGACGGTATTTGTGTATTTATGTATGTGTGTATGAATAATAAATAACGATCTTTTTGTACTTTAGTGCCCTGTTATTTTTTTGATTGTCAGTGTACTTATTTCAGCGTGAGTTACACCAAGTTATTTTAAGGCTATCTTTAACCATAAGTTGATTTTGAAATAATATTTTATTAGTTTTCTAACAAAAATCGATGCTTGTGGTTAACGTTGTTATTAAAGTAGCTGGGTACAACTCAAGTTTACATTACAAAACGAGTTAGTATGGATTGTGTTCCTTTCCTTAGCATACCTACTATGTCTCAAAAAGTCGTCATAGGTAGAAAATTTATTATCACTTAAATGCAAGTTAAAATGTACCTATATCTTTTGTAATTGACTGTACCTCTACTCTTTCAGATTTCCTTGAAATTGAGCTAAAAAGGCATTACTGAGTGCAGGCAGACGCTATTTCCGTAAGCAGGTACGCGGATGAATTGATCAGACTGAAAGCTTTTTAATGCGTAGTCGGAAGAGAACATTTTTTTGTTTCGTCTGGAAAATGTTGCCAGTTGCAGTAATAGTTACAATTCAAATCGCTTACTAAGTACGCAAGTGACTATCGAAAACAATTGAAAGAAGGTGAATATAAACCTCAGACAAAAGACGAGAAAGGAGAAAGAAAGACAAATGAAAGAGGGTATAATTATCGACGTTCTCACAGAGATAACAGCTAAGGTGTTGCCAATTCAAAATTCACAACAACAACCTACTTACTTCATTACTTCTAACTTATTTTACCAAAACGCTGCTCCAGCTGAAGCAGTTAACACTTTTTTTCTGTTTGTCGCATAAAAAACAGATATTTGGAATGACATAATAATTAATTCAAAATTCAAAAATTCGAAATCCAAAATTTGTTTTTGCGAAATGGCCGCCAAGGGCTCTTTTACATGTCTTTTTTGAAACTACCAGCGCATTAGGAAAGACCATCATTGCTAAGAAGAATGCGCTGCAAGAAACTTGGCAGAAATTCATTTTTAAGGTCCCCGAGCCTTAAATTATATTAGTCTGTAGTAGAGATGTATAAAGTCTCTACTAGATAAAGTAAAACAAAGTATGAGAAGAAAGACACAAGTTTTAATGAATTTAAGGCTGAGGTTGAATATGAAAGAGTGTTTATAAAAACTTAATGTTATTATACATGTCGGTTACTAGACCAAGGGTAATGCAATATTTAACACGTTGGTACGCTGATTAAATTTAAAAAAAGAGTCGTCAAGGGCAATTTAGAATCAAAGAATAAACGTCCTCAAAATCCATGTTCTCTTATTTAACTAAATCGTCGAATACAAATAACAAAGTCATAAAAATGTAAATTCAATTAATTATTCGCTTTCGTTTCATATTTCAGCGGCGGTTGGAATTTTTATCCGATGAAAGTTTGAAATATTGAGTGCTGATTCATAATTTCTGACGAGTATTTGCTCTGGAGAGTATCTGTATAATAATATTTTTGAATACTTTCTGGACTAATTTAGGCTACGACAATTTTAGGGCTGATATAAAATTGTCTCTGTAATTAATCATGTACCATTTTATCTTCAAGAGTTGTTTCGATATTGAGAATTACAATCGGGGTTAGAAAAACAAGCTGACTTTCTTAGATCTTGTTAAAATAGGCAAAATATTTTTTTTGTCTTCGTGTTCAAAACCAAAATTCGGATAAAATAATCTTCAGCAATGGTGCATACAAGATTAACCACCTACGACGAGTAACAGAATACATAACACCTTTTTATTTTCTTTCTGTTGTAAGTCAACGTTATCTAAGATAATATTTTTGCTCGTCAGCGTAGTAAAGTTTACTACTTCTACTACTTTTTATTCTTACGTTTTTACTACTTTTTATTTTTATTTTGGTAGGTACAGATTAGCTTCTTTCAGCTTTGGTGAAAATAACATAATTATTATGTTTTGGTCTTTGTGGAAAACCTGCGATTGTGGATTGTGTTAGATATTTTTTTTCTGTGCTTAGTGTTATTTGATGAACAATAAGGATTAGTATTGTACAGCAAATTTGTGTAATACTGGCAAACGAAGAATTCAAGTAAAACGCGTACCTATTCTCTCTGTTTTTTACAATCAAAAACACTTATATACATATCGCATTGAGAAACTTAAATGATGAGCTGACAGGACATTATTAAGACAGATCAACTACTTCTAACATTCTAATTTACAAATATAGTAAGATTAATTTTAATTATACATGCGTATAATTCCTTTTGCCTATCCCTGAAGAGATGAATTTGTAGCTTTTTATTAATGAGCCTCCTAGGAAGAAAATGTAAACAATTTCCCTTATTTTTTATAAAGCCGTTAGCTTGCTGATAAAAGAAGTGCCTAAGATTAATTCGTACGCAGTAAACTTTGAAAGTTAACCATTAGCAAGCTTTTCATAAAGCGGGAACGGAAAAGTCAATTTTTTACCTCCAGGAATGAATGGCGGCGGCGCTAGCATGGAAAAATAACTGTATAAAAAATATTTGATTTTGCTAAAGGACCTAAAGGTTTCAGCCAGACGTTGAACGTAGTCGTGGCTCTGTTTGTGTAAGTATAAATATCAATTACGTAAACTTAATGTGTAATTACTAAATTAAAAAAAAATGTATTACAAGATAAATTAATGAAACCATAAGCAAAATAAATCTAAAAACGTACTCCCCCGCGGCATTGAGCCAAAGATGCTGGCAGCATTTCCCCGCTGTATTGCAATAGGTACTAATTCGCTGTGCGAGGAAGCTGCCAGCTCTTTGGTCTCCGTTGCAGTAGATCAGCCTCTTAGATATTTCCTTAATTAACATATGCTTGTTGGAACCCCACGGACCTAAGGTCTCAACCCCTAATGGCAGGAATTAGTATTCGGATCCGAGACCAATTAGTTGGTTGCTTAAAATAAGCTTGTTAAATATTTGTATTGCCTGAGAACCAACACACGCTTAAGTCTACTCGACTATATTCGCAAATAACAATGTGCATACCTTCTACCTACCTAATTAAGTGGATGTAGATACCTATATCCAGTTAATTACGTTTCGCATAAAATATTAAGCCCTAGTCCAAAATAGTAAAAGATACTTTGAAGTTTGACTATCAAATAGAAGGAAAATTAAAAGTGACTAGATTTTTTCTCAGATTTTGGAAATTTTAAGAAAAATGTATTTTTTTCAAGAGGAAAAAGTGTCCCATATTTTACCTTCATAGTAATTTTCGTTGTCGGTTAATGTTACTTCCATACATACCTACTTGAATGCAGAGTAACTAAATTAAGCTAGGTGCCTACACATCTTTTCTCATACGGAGTAGAAAAAAAACAAAATATTGTAAAATCTGAGAATATAAAACTTTTTTAAAATTCCCTGTGAAGCGTTTCTCATGCAAGTCTTACATCAGCATTCCTTCAAGGAATTTCCCTGTTAATTTACAAGAAACGCGATTGATTCAAAGACGATCATTAGTCACTGGCTGTAACGAAATGACTTTTTTGAAGAAAGCTAATTACATCGTCTCACAAAGCATTCGCAAACCTAATTATTATTCCTAACATCGTCTTGATAATTAGAAATTCAATCAGAATAAATCTCGACGGCGAAAACGTTTGCGCTTTATCATTAAACATGCTTAGAAAATGGACAATATAAAGTTTTATTACAAGAAATATAGTAACTAACGCTGGTGGTTCCACGCTGGTCTGGGAGCAAAGAAAAAACATAGAATGTACCAGTTGCATCTCTTCCCGCGCAGATGGTAAAAGCCCGTCGAGGGAATTGGCGACATAGGAATCACGTTATAGGCGATGAGGCTAGCAACCCATCACTATTTTGATTCCTTTTCCATCTATACGCCCACAATCTTGCTGAACGTGGTCTTCACCTTAGGCTCTGTCTACCCCGTAAGGAATAAAGACGTGATTTGTGTGTGTGTGTGTGTGTGTGTGTATATAAAGGTAACCAAGTTAATCCTTTGTCTTTGTCTCTGTGTGTCTGAATTCACACACACCATTGAATTGCTTCGCAAATGTGTGCAAATTTCAAATGTAATTTCGCACATAAATTCAGAAAAACTCAGAGGTGCGAGTCCGGCAACGGTTCACAGCCTTCTGCTTGAGAGGCCACAGGTCAAACTAGGCTACCACGGCTTTTTGTAGTTTTTACATAACGGCTCTCTAGTCGCGTTCTCCCTTTTCATTAATCTGTAAAATTGTTTGCAAACACATCGGTTCTCAGGAAACCTCGACTTTACACTGTAGCGTGCGGTTACAAGTCAAGTTGTGAGAAATTAACGCCCAGTGCTCGACTAAGTATTAATAGATACCCGACAACTAGGTATTTACTACTAATGATTCTAATACTATTGATCTGTAAACTGTACTTTAGGCTCTTGTAAAACCCAAAAAAAAAAAATTTTTGCAAATTGGCCGAAAAGGGCTTTTTTACATGTCTTTTTTGAAACTACGACGCATGAGACTCCGTAAGGGATAATGACGTGATGTATGTATGTAACTATGTTGATCTGTAAAAACTACAAATGGAAACATTTAAGTCACTATTTTAAGTCAAGGACGTTTTATTTTGTAATAATATATATAAAAAAAACCAAACTTAAACTCGGCTGTATTTAGTTCTACTTACCTGAAATTTTTAATCAACATTTTTTATTAATTCTTACTAGCTTGCAGCGCAGGAATACGACCCTACTAGCTGTTCCCCGCGGCTTCATCCCGTTCCAGTTTTTTTTTAATTAAGTGTGAAGGAACATATGGAAAAAAAATTAGGTCGGTACCCGAATTGGTCCAGCCGTTCACGACTTTTGCGCTTAGCAACATTTATTTTTATTTTTATTTACATAGATTAACATAATTTTAAACATTGATTTAAGAAATAAAAATACAAAACAACCTTAAACTACCTAAATCTGATCCTGATATTTATACCTAGTATTTCTAATTCAAACCTATTTCCCTCAATCTTGGCACACCATCTCTAGTGGGAATTAACATCTAACAGTTTCTGCGGTGGGAGCGAATCAGTGTGCCTAAGACGCTCAGTTCGCACTTCGGCGCTTGAGGTCGCATAATAGTTATGAGTTTGTCACCGTCTCAGTAACAGAAGGAAGAAGGTACAGAGGAAAATTTAATTAGAAATGAGAATTTAACACAGACTTAATTAAGAGGCTTATAGACACTATTGGAGACCGAAGGGTTGGGAACGTAGAATTGAGTCTATGCCGCAGAAGAGTTTTTATTATACATTTATTTTATTTGGTGAAAATCTTAGGGATCATGTTATATAGGCGATGTGGCTAACAACCTATCACTGTTTTCATTCCCTTTTCCTTCTTGTCTTGGTCTGGTTACCTTAGGCTCTATCTACCCCATAAGGGCTATAAACGTGATTTGTGTATGTATATGTATGTTAAAACCTGAAATAAAAATAACGCGTTGTTATAATTTCGCACGAGTCTTGAGTAAAAAGCCATTTCTTTCAACCTGTTCTTTAGAAACTCTTTGAAACACTTCAGAAATACTTTCCAGTGCACAAAGGCACTTCACAGGCAAAGCTTTCAGCGAAGAATGAAATTTAGCATCGCATATAAATATCCTATTGTTTCTCACAAGCTCAGTTTACGCACGGAACTAGAAACATCTTAGTAGGCTTAGATTGCGGCGTTTCATCCACCGCTTAATACTCAATATCTTTACGAACAGCAATGTATCGCGACTTGCAAATTTTTTCTCGTGTGTACCGGCGTTTATTTAGTACCAGTTTGGTCCTAATGCGATCGATACGAGGAACCTCTTTTACCTAGTTTTGTTTATGACCATTTTATGACCGCAGGGAATGCGCTCAGCTAAACTACAAAGTAAAGGTTGAAGAATGAAGCACAATATTATAAGCTTAGAAACTGCAGAGTTAGAGATTTATTTTGTTGCTGAACTAGAAATATGGTTCGGTGAAAGTACAAGAAATTTTTGTTAATTGGGGTTTGTTGTTTTAACTTAGCATCCAGACTTCGTTAGCGTTTTTCTTACATAAGTTGCCCTAAACAGACTGTAATGTTATAGTGTAAAGTTACTCATAGTTTCAATGCTGGCGTGGACTGAAGATCGGATGGACTGGATACCTGTGAGTAATAGGTGAAGTTACCTCACTAACTATATAGAAGTTATTACGCTATGGTCATCCGCTAGATCGTAAATAACCAGTTTTTGAATAAAACAAGAGGACAACTATAATACCTTTTATTGTTTTACAGACTTGCATATACATTTTCTTATCGGTAGGTACCTAAAAACATAGAGTTCGTTCGTTTCGGAAGATTGTTCAGGTAAAAAGTAAAGGTATATGAACTAATGAAGTCGCTTATTGACTTTTTTGTTATAGGTACCCGAAAAGTTTAAGGAAATGTACATTATAATACCTGGAAGACAACCTTTCTGTTCACTACTTACTGTACCTATTTTATTTCTTGGTATGTTATGTGCAAAAAAAGTTTTAAGTGAAAATGTGTACGCTTTGGAATCCTCCAGAATTTAAGTGTCTACAAGTTATAAATTCTATATTTGAATTTATTTCACTCGTCATCTTCATATTCTTCGTCGGCCACGGTCGGGGTGGTGTTAAAAACGGCTTTTACTATGGTTTTGACCGCTTTCCGTGCTCCTTGACGGAGCAGCGTCAGTTTGAACTGCATCAGCACGATAAGGTACGTTGACATGAAGGAAATGTTCTGAGGAAGAAAAGAAAATTGGTAAATATCTAGTTGAAAACAAATTACGATGTTTCATTACCTACTGTTCACATGCAAATTGTTCTACTTTCTGAAATAACAACATTTGAAAGAAAAATATTTTAAATTTCACAATACGCAAGTGAAAAACAAGTAAATTTTTATAGATAAAAAAAATAACATAAAACAACCGGAAACAAGAAGAAACGCCATAAAATTTTGAAGCAGCTGATGCCACAGAATGAGAGGACAGATGCAGAGATTATTTAAATTTGAAAAGGGACCAATTATAATGTGTACAAGATGACCTACTTATACACAGTGTCAAGAAAATCATTAACGCTATTGGACATACTCGCCAGGATAATAGTTCACATCATCTCTTTCTATCACACGGTGTAAATTGACTGTAGAAAGAAATACGATTGTGACAGCAAATGCATCAGACAATTGATGTAAATCCCGGCCGTTCATTAAGGAAAAGTATTTCTTAACACTTATCAAAAGTTTGCGCTGACATCGCAAGGGCTGGGCTAGTCAAACTTACAGCAGTGAACAGTTCTCTGTTGATGTTGGTGAAACCATCCAAATTCATGATGGGCGGGTTCTTGGCGATGGCCACTAGGAACATTTGCACCTCGCGCTGCGTGCTGTGGTCGATGGCCCCTAAGTTCACGTTGAGGAGCCGGACTTGGAACTCGTGGCCAACCTGAATAAAAAAAAAGTAAAATAGCGAGAAGTCTCGCGGAGAAGTATTGCTGAGAAATTACGCGAGAACCGAGAAGGCATTTATACTCATGCGGCCTTTTCATAGAAACCCCGAGAAACCCTTTGAAGCGGGCCAAAACACCGACACCGATGGGAGAACAGGCGAGCGCGAGAACGAGACGGCGAGAAAGCGATCACAATCACGCTTCTCGGGTGTTCTCGGGGGTTCTCGGCGTGAGTTTGGAGGCGCTATAAAAGTAGCAGACAAACCATTTGATTCCTCATCTACCGTCGAACCATCTATCTACCCTGGTGATGCCCAACCTGCACGCCACTGAGAAAACCTACCTTCCTCGAGGCATGATACGCCTCATTGCATATGATGAACAGTAGCGTCATACAGTATCCCACGATCACGAACAGCCCCATTTCCTTATAGCTAAGCCCGTGCTCTAATATCTCCGACAGAACGCCATATAGTGATATCGTGGTCGTGAAGAATATGACCATACAGTAGATGCCGTACATGTTGGAATAAGCACGACCTGTAAACAAAGTGCGTTTGCTAAATATGATGGCGTCCCTGGAACTTGGATGTTATGAACGTTGGAACGTTTATGGTAATGTAGTAATTTTGTGGGGTGGATTCAACATGGTTAATGTCTAGAAAATATTTGGAAAATAAGGATGCCTAAAATGTTAAGTTTTGTGTGCTTTTATTGGTGTTGCAATAAGGTTAATGTATGTATGTATGCATAACTCTTTATTGTACATAAAAAAACAAGAAAAATTATGTATATGTAGGGTTTAAATTACAAATCTTGCGTGTGAATTTGACCCACTTTCAGTAGACGAATTGACTTGATATTGGATGCACGTCGGGCTCAAAATTAAATATCAATGCAATAATCAACCTATTACTTACTGTCAGCAAAAATAGCTTGAGTTAAAAAAAGTGCAGCAAAATACTAATACTATCTAGGATTTAAGTTTCAGTAAAATTGTTGGGTACACAGACCAACCACATTTCATTAGTATAAAACAGGCACGAAAATACTTTGAGCTCTTTCTGAAGCATTTTGATTGGTCATATTTTCGTTACTATTTGCAGTAGTTAGTAAAAACCCTTTTACCGCTAAAATAACCTAAAGAATGCAAAAAAATGGCTATCAAAATCCTAATTAAGAATGATAAAGCAAAACTTTATGCTAGTAAAATAATATATTATTCCAAACTTGACAAAAACGAAAAAATCCCGACAGTTCGCTCCAAGCGCCAGATAAGTTGCTAACTTGTTTAAAATGGCCCAGATGGCGTTAGGTCCTTATTGCATGCCACCTGCCGCAAATGGCATAGCCATTTTATCTTCTAGATTACGCCTTAGAACAGATTTTGATAGCTGCCGTTTATTCATTGTACAGTCATAAAATTGTAGGTTCTTAGTGTTCAGAAGTTAGGAACAAAGCTCTGTTGTATCTTGTGTAGAAACTTTGCCGTGGAGACATCATAATTATGTGTACCGACAGTATGCGTGAAGAGTCATCAGTGCTTGTCAGTTATCAGTACATTAACTCTACCAACAGTACTAACAGCACTTATGTCTTCTTATTGTTCTTCGGCATAGGATTCCAAATGCGCACGAATATAGACATCATTTTTATGCCTATGTATCATAAATATTTTTTGGAATTCAATAGCGCGTAAAGGTAAAGTGCAGCAGCCGGTTTGACGAGGAAATTTAAAAAAATAGGTGAACACTTAAAATACTCTTGTAATTGCGCAGAATATGTTTCCAAAAAATCTACTTCATCAACGTAAATTTGGCCACAATACTTCAAAATCCCGAACACCCTACATCATAAAGACGCTAAAGCAGCATCTTCGTATCCCCTTTATGCTGCCACAAAGGTTCTGAATGCATCGTGCAACAGGCGGATGATATCAACCCGGCAAATCTGTGCTGCCGGAGACAGCACACGATAACACCGCTCGTAAGGAAGCTGTGCGACATTATACGTGCAGTTGACTGTAAGTTACGTATAAAATTATGAACATAAGCTGTGCGTAAATTAGATAAACTGAGGATGAATAAAATTGCACTGAAATTAGATCGAAATTCCGTAGGACATTTCACTTTTTTCTTTGAATCCCTTTTTACGGATAAATTTGCCTAATACATCGGTTTGTCCTGTAATTGTTATTTTTATGTGTTTTATGTACAATAACGTCATTAAAGAACACATACTCGTAGCATACTTTCGAATGTGTTTACAGAGAGTAAATTGAGAGGTGAGGGCATGGTGAGGGGGAAAAGTCAAAATTCTTCATCATAACCGTCAGCAATGAGGAAAGTAATTCTTCTATTAATTATTCCGTTTCGCTTTCAGGCTTAGTTATTAGGCTTTTTAGCAAAGGCGTTGATTTGCGGAGCTCTATAAACATAACAACTACTTTCCTACCTTCAATAACCTTAATGCTTCGCTGTCACACGGTGTATTAATTTGTCCACATCAATTAAGTTTTATTAAAAAAATGTTATCTTGATCTGCATACCCAATTGCTGCATCATGTGTGACAAGTCCACCCACAGATGGCGGTACTGGGCCAACATGAGCGCTGGATGGTCAGCTTCCAAAGCCTTGTGTAGGTTCTGTGCTAGGCCCTTCGATGCGGTACCGAAAGCATTGCAGTTGATGTACCTGTAATAAATATTTCATACTGAAAGAAACTTGCAGGAAATAATAAAATATACACTTACCAGGCCTCAATTGAATTACACAGTAGTTGTTACAGTGGCCCGATCTTGTGAGGATTCCTGTTTTCCTTTTGAGGTACGAAACCTTATTAACAACAATACACTGGCCTTGAACTTTGAAATTAGAAATTCGAAGTTCGTTTCATGCTATACCGCTCACACTTATAGTGACTAGTAGAAGAGTGAGAGTAACGGTGTGATATATTTGTTATCTGCTATCGTTTTGGTCCACTTACCACAGCGAGCAGAACCCGTCCAACATAGCGATGATATGGTAGTAAGCGAAGGTATGCCACAACTCGAAGTCATCCTGTAAGAAATGCTGCGACAGGATGACTGCGATACTGAGACCCCAAGAGAAGAAGCACAGGCCCCAAGTGAGGGAGTAAAGATTAGGGAACACGATTGGCGTGCCTGTAATCTTGAGATATTTCAGCTGTGGACAAAACATTCATTAGATAATAGTGTTTGATAAAAAAAAATTAAGGACAATATTCTTACGGCTATAGGTCGTTGTCCTACAGTTTGTCCGCCTGGTTTTCGACGGAACTCCACCCAAGGGCGGGGCCCCTTTTTCTGGGTATTTTGCCCTTCAGGCAAATGAAAATTCCTAACTAATCTAGCCTACCTATTTTTGTATTAAAATAATAATCAGTGATGCGAAATAATGACAGCATTATTACCGGTTGGACCAAATTAGGTGGAAAACGACCTATAGCCTTATTCTTCGGTTTTTTCAGCATTAGAAAGACGAGGGAAGTTGAAATTTTTGTTCTTATGCCGAATAAAAACGACTCACAATCTCCCTAGATGGGTCTTTTGGAATTTGAAACAGTTTTTAATTGTGTTAAATACAAGTGGCAAAATCTAATCGCATAAGTTAAGTTAACTTATACGTTCAAAAGATCAGCAGTCTATTTTGACACATTTGGCAAAGTGGCATTATCAAGTATTCCCTAATTCCCATCTTTCGCATTTTAAAATCGATACTAACCTATGGATAGGTTAGTATCGATTTTAAAATGCTGCTAATACCTAAATTACCTGGTAATGCGTCCACATGTTTTTAAATATGGCCACCTGAGGCCCGTGCCGCCACGATGCTATGGGCAGGAGAAAGTGTGGTATAAGGATACTCAGAAATATAATGTTGTATATCACTTCGTCGAACCGTTTGTTGGAACTGTTTTGGAAATTGTCTAAGCGCTCTTTTCCCACTGAAACAATACATTTTATCAATCTTAGTAACCCTTTCTTCTTCTCTTCTTAGTAATACTTCCATGCTGGTCTGGGAACAAAGAAAAAACATAGAATGTACCAATTGCTTCTCTACCCGCGCAGATGGTAAAAGCCCATCGAGGGAATGGGCGAAAATCATAGGAATCATGTTATCGGCGATGAGGCTAGCAACCCATCACTATTTTGATTCCATTTTCCACCTAATCGCCCACAATCTTGCTAATTGTGGCATGTAGGTACCTGTTACCTTCCCAAGTAACAAAATGTGGTCTTGTAGTGGTTCCGGAGCCAGGTCTATAACATGCTAGTACACGTTTATAACCACGGAAAAGGGCCCGTTTTATAGGCATACTTTTGCTAATACAACACTCATAGTAGACTTGGCGAGAACCACTTAGACCAATAATACACTTATAGTTGGACTACGCAGAACTATCTGCTCCCGCGAAGCCAACTATGAGCATCTAATAGAACCCGACACCACGACTTATGCTCATAATACACTTATAGTTAGACTCCAGAGAACCATTTGCTCCCGCGAAGCTCACTATGAGCATTTAATAGAACCAGGCAGGCCTGTAACGTTCTCCGCGCTTCTAATACTAGCTCACTGAGGTATATTACTAGCTACTACAATCATTGTTGAGTTGTGTCGTGCGGTTCTGGAGAAAAAATAAATAAACAAAAGGTAAGTTTATCTATTTTCTATAAAATGTATTAATGTATGTATTTCGCACGTAATATTATACGTGCATACATGTTTGCATGACAAACGCGCAAGTATTTTCGATGAAGTATATTGTGTTTTACATCTCAATTTTTGTTCGCCTTTTGAACACGGCGTATTTACTAAGTTGTGTTTAAAAATAGTATTAATCGTAACAGCATTGTCGCGCCATTTTGTGACGAATTAGGGTCCCGCATACTTGTCTTATGCTTAATTTTAATAACTAAGAGTTTATTTTTTATGTTGTAGTTGTGGCTTTCTAATAAACTATCATGGTCATATTTCTGGACGTAGATCGTTTTTTGACTAAAAATGACATTAAAGCCTTAAAAACTGGAAGATGGCCTTGGATTGAAACACATTTCTTGTTATCTGGCAGTTGTCATGGTTGTGGCCATAGAATTTTAACATATTCAGGAGAAAGGCCAGTTCACATGGTTTTGAAGGAAGAACACATAAAATTACTGTTAAAGGAAAAACAATTTTGGTGTGAAAATTGCAACGTTTTCGCTGTTTATGACCATTTCACCAGTGACGAATGTGAACTAGGTACCTAATTTATTTCATTACTTCATTTCATAAATATTTTTTGAAGATTGTAATTGTAAATGTTGCTTGGTGAAAATCACCCGTAAATATACATTATTTTTACAAAAATTTTAACAATGAGTTTAACGCCACATGTGGAATGTTGTATTCTACAGCCCATTTATTAAGGGTATTACGCAGTATATTATTTTCCTCGTATGTTGAAAAGCTGTCACTTTCATCTTCCTGCACTGAATCAGAGTCGTCACAAATATATTCCTCGTCATCGTCCGAGTCTAAATCACGTGTTGTGGGTAAAACCTCGTTTTGTACAGAACCCTCGCCAACTTCTACGGATCGTTCTTGGCTCGATGTAAATATAGTACTCGGAATACTTATCATTTGTTTATATGTTTTCTGCACTTTCCTTTTATATGCACCGCTTTTTTTTAACCGCTTCCATTTGTTTATATCCATTTTTGTTGTTATGATTAATAAAAACACAATGACTCAAAATGGCCGTGAAGATGCGATAAATATTAAAAGCAATTGTCTTCTTAAAATTAACTTCACGAAGGTATCTTTGGACACTAATAGTTTTACAAGAAACCGTTATAAAGGAAATAAGACTATAACAGCATTCGAGAGTCCACAATAATACCAAGTACACTTACTCTTAGAAGAAACCACTGTAGAACTAATTCACTTATAATTGGAACATAAAATTGACTTGTACATCCCTATAAGGTCAAGTAATAAGTGCAAATGGTTCTAAGTGCATTTAGTTCTATAATTTACTATAACTGGCGTATCACACTTATTGCGGATTTATAATTACTTCTTGTAGGCGATTATAAGTGTAACTTACTAGATCAAGTTTTCTCAAGTGTATTTACACCTTTGCAACACTTTTACAGACGATCTTAGCCTTTACTGCGCCTATAATTTCATTCTATACACGACTATAAGTCAATTTATAAGAACAGATGTACTATAAGCCCAAACGAACTTCGTGTAACCTGTTATAAGCTTGGTAGTAAAACCTGGAATCACTAAGAGAAAGGTACTAGTGCTGTAAGCCTGTAAACTGTGCACTATAGGAGAACTTTGTTACTTGGGCTTAGGCTCTGTCTACCCCATAAGGGATAAAGACGTGATTTGTGTGTATGTATGTGTGTAGTAACCCCTGCGCGGTCTAGACTTAGAAACATACCGTTAAATCTAAATGAAGAGTGTCAGTTCCATGTATTTTGATAACACTTAACACTGGAGTAGCAATCAACTCGGAGATATACTATTTAACACTTGATCGTGCAAACTTTAGCTAGTTAACGCCGTTGTCAATAATTTGACGTTCACGTTTTCACTGATTAAGGGTCAGTCTAGTGCTTATAGTTTCATAATGTATTTGATAGTTGCCGTGTTCTGGATAAACATGAATGAAAAATAATATTGTTAAGACCGAGAGCAAGTGTCTGTGTGTGTAAACGTCTCAATTACTATGAAATAAATGGCAGCGCCACTTGCGGATCGAAGCGGCGACAAACTGTTCTCATAGTATTTGACATTTTAACGCACACGAGACGTATTTTGTAACCGAAAACAGCTTGTTCCCCGTACATAACCAAGTTACATAACCGGCACTGGTAAAACCAATGTAGGATGTTTATATTGGATTAATTTAGGTTTAGGTGCGGCGGAGGTGGCCCTGGGCCATCCCGAACATGTTTGTTTTAACTTGAAATAGTCTTTATTCTAATAGTCTTTAGTAATTGAATGTCTTTGTTATGTAAAATAGTTATGTACGGGGAACAAGCGCCGAAAACCCACACTAAGCAAGCATACTGTCTTAACTACTCAACTTTTCGCTCTCAATCATCTCCAATAATGTCCTACTAATCCTACTAATATTATAAATGTGAAAGTTTGTGAGTATGGATGTTTGAATGACTTGGATGTTTGTTACTCTTTCACGCCAAAACGGCTGAACAGATCTGGATGAGATTTGGAACACAGATAGATTATAGTCTGGAATAACACATAGGCTACTTTTTATCCCGGAAAATTGCGTAATTCCTGCGGGATAGCGATAAACGAATTCTATGCAGACGAAGTATATATAACTGCCTTGAATCGCTTGAGGCTTTCTTTCCTAACGGCCTGAGTAAAAAGGTAATCCTGTTAGACACTCGGACGACATTAAAGCAGTTTTTTCCAGTTATTACCTAAGTAATAAGACCCTTACCTTTTATAACAATGATGCATTCGAGTCCCCACACAAGATAAGCCCATAATGTAGCCTTAGAGATCCAATTGAACGTGGTCCTTCTTGTCGTCTGAGCATCTGTTAGGAAGCATAATAAAACAAATTTATTACTACGTAATCATCAGAATGAAGTAAGAAATCAGTCTTTCAATATCACAATCATTTAGTCACGATATACCATTGCGTAGGGCTGGCTCGGGTTCGAAACGTCGGAGTTTAGCGTTTGTTTCAGTTAGCTTGAAATGCACAAACTTGCACCATTATTACTCATTACCTTAATTAGATCATCGTGGGTAGCACAAAAACCAATGTACGACAAATATTAAATTAAGATAAGATAGAGTAAAAACCACGTTTCTGGAGTCCCTTTCATTTGTTTCATTTATTTGATTTTTATTTCTCGGTAGTAGCCATAGTACACTCTCTTGAAAAGGTCATGTTATTGTATCTATCCTATACCTACGTTTTAAGACATCGATTACTCTGACTGATAGACGGACGGACAGATGGTAGAGAGGGGGTGCGAGTCGGGCTACCTCCACGTGTGGTCAAGAGCTGCGTTTCCTTTTTGAATCCGTCTGGGGGAAGAGCAGTGCTTGATCCGGTGCACCCTGGGCTTCGGCTAATGATTTCCTGGCAGTTTCTGAGGGATATCATTGACCGTTGGCTAAGAGCCCGACAGGGGGGGAGGGGGGTCTTTGACCATTACCGTACGACGTTGCCGACATTTTGTCACAAGATTTTTTAATGATATTTTTGTTACTTTGACATTGGCGAAGTTGTCGTCGCTATAACGACTTGAAACGCCACAAACAAGAAGAAGAAGAACAACATGGTAGAGAGAATTATAACCTTATACAGTACGATACAAATACTTATTCTCGAAAATATCTAAGATTATCTTATCAAAACATTCAACTTTTACAAAAAAAAGAACACAACAAAAATTAGGGCACGAACTTTTATAATTTTCTCGGTACGTTTACGACTTATTCTTATTTTCATACGGTTTGCGTAATAAACAAGAACGAGCTCGGGTAACGTGTGTTGACACAAATTGTACAACACAAACTTAGCTCAGATAATTTACATTAAGGAGAAGTCTTCCTCTATGTACCTACCTAAACGAAATTTGGAGTAAATTATCATATTTCGATTTACACAACGGAATGATATCTAATGAAGAAACCAAGTAAAACAGTGACATATACATTTTTATTTTGTCTTCTACGTTTTTTTGCATATTTTTTCATTTTATGTTTTCACCCAGGCATAGGGAGTTACGGTATGGTACTGCCTTTAAAATACGTATTGTGTATATATTTAAATTAAAAAAAGTAACGCCGTAACCTCAATAAATAAATGAATAAAATAAGTAACATTAAAACCGAACTCTTAAATTACCCTATTTATTACTACTTGAAATAGCGTATCAAAATAAATTCTAAGCATAAGATACATTCTTATACATACACTAAAACTCGAAAACATTCAACTACAATGTCCAATTAAGAGTTACTGCCGTCGATGCAGTCGTCGTCTCTTAAGTAATAAAAACACTGTTGATTATTAAAAAATAAAACTTTTTATATTTTTTATTTATAAAATATAAATAACTCTTGCCCTTAACTGAGACGTAGTTGATGTTCACAATTTAAACCTAAAATACTGGGTCCGACTTTCACAAGAGAAACACGAGTTTATTACTGTAAGAAATACCTATATAAGAAAAGTCCCGTCAAGTAGGCATTGTATTTTTTTTAATGGCAAAAAAATTTTTTTTTATTTATATACAACCATATTTTGTGTGGGTAGTTCAGCTCTTCGTGCGGTGTTACACATTAAATACACCCTCTTGCAAAAAAAATCGGGCACCTATGCGGGGTATTTTATGTGCATTAAAGCTTCTAGCCTTAGAAAGTAAGTGTTTATGCACATAAAATAGAAAACCATGGGTGCCCGTTTTTTTTTGCAAAGGGGTGTACATACGTATTTTTTAAAGTGCTGCATCTCAAAAAAAGATCCCTTGCAGCATCACTTCGTTGCCCGTCTGTATATTAGTCAGAAATGCGTGAGATATCAAGTTTAAATTATTTAATTTAAAATGCTAAGTGACTAATTTGCTCTTGACCAGACTTTGAGACCTGGACCAATTGTACTTACTTTTAGGCACCCTCATGATGGGCATGACCCCCATGATCTGGAACAGCACCAGCAGACTCTTTGTAGTCAGGTAGAAGCTGTCATGCTTGTCCAGCAACGCGCCATCTTGGCTCGTGATCTTGAGCTCTTGGAACTCTTTATCACTGTTCCCTGTTCAACATATTATTATATTAAGACAAAAACGTTTAAAATAATATGATAAAGCATTGGATTTTTGTGCATAGCTTCTACAGTAAGTGGATTTCGTAAGTAAATTGGATTCAAAAATGCAAATTTTAGGATTAAAAAAAAAAATTAACACATAATTTTGATGCAAAACTTCTTCTTGTCATGAGAAATGAAAAATTGAGCAGAATCATCGAACCTAACTATATTTTATTGCACAATATCAAAAATCAATAAAAAAAAGTTTTGGTTAAATTGCTGCTTGCCTACGACCATAATTTTTTAAAACTTACGAAAGTATTATTTTTAAATAGTTTCAACTTTTCTACACCGAATCGACTGCAATCATCGTGGAATATTATTACATTACTTTATGTACACATACAGGTTGCCCACAAAGAGTAGAAATTAAATGAGGGCGCCACCATCGTTCATATGGTAACACAAATACTTGGACCCGAATGGTCTTGATAGTAGTAAGTTGTCATATAAATTTAAGTTATTTATGAGACCTATTTTGCTACAGTACATTGAAATAGGAATAGGAAAATTGGGAGTGGGAGAAACGTGATGTTTCATTCAAATAATTAAAAACAAATTTTGAAATTAAAGATTTATTAATCAGAATTTAATTCCTCTTGAAAACCAGAGCCACTGCTCTCACTACTTTCACTGCTATCATCAGCTAAATTTATTACAAGTTTATCTATTTCTTCGTAGAGAATGCTTCCTCTTTCGTAATATTCTTTTTCAATTTTTTCCACATGCTTACAGCTGTTTTTCCACATATCAACAGTTATCTGGCTGAATGCTTCTTCAGTGTTTTTTTTATGTCCGTTGACGCTACATTTTGTTTAGCTATACCCCAAATAAGCTCAATGGGGCTTAAATCACAAATGCCAAATTTGCCATGATTATTTTGACCTTCATCCACTATATATACGCCTAACGGTACTTACAGATTTTCCTGAAATAAATAAGTAAACAAAAAGTTATAGAAAAAGAAATGATTGAAACAGTTCAGACATTACTTTACGGAGGTCCATGAACTACTATAAATTACTTTGCTGTTCCGGGGCCTAATCGCGTTAAGTCGCGGAGAAGTAGGTAGTCATTATTGTTGTACATGAATAAATAATAAAACAAACAAAGTTTAACTGACATAACGCAAAAGCATCAAAACTTCGCGGTTGCTCTATATTTTCTTGTCAAAAGTGATGCAAGTGTTTCGAAATTCCTAACCTAAAATTATAACCTACAAATAAAAGATAAACATCAATTAAACAATTATTTCCGTCAGATTATGGTTACTGATAAACATGTATCTTTAGTTTCAAACACGCACTATAGATGTAATGTAAAAATAAATAAGAATACTTACCAATCATTTCAGCAACTCGATTGTAAATATCATCTAGTTCTGTAAGAAGTTTGCCGGCATGATATTCGGCCAAACATCGTCGAAATACTTTGTAAGTACATGATTTCTCTGGTGCCACTTCTTATTGTCTTATTCATTTTAGATGGGAAATAGCGTTTTGATATAACAATAATAACAGAAAACAATAATTAAGTCACGACTCTATCTAATAACCAAAGGACTTCGCTCATACTACGTCAGTTTTGACAGTTGTCATAGGGTTACAAGTAAAAAGAGATTTTAGTTCATTTTTATTTAATATCTACTCTTTTTGGGCAACCTGTACAGCACAAGTCTAATCATGCCAAAGTTAATCTACTACAAATTCACACTGAAACTAAACTAGCTTATCTCGTACAAATACGAAATACGCACGTAGGTAACTCAAAATTTTCTATGTCCGATGCGGTCACATATTTTATTTGTTACATAGGTGTTTTTCCGACCCAAAAATAGATACGGGGCCCGATTTTAATCACACCCGAAAGCATATCACACGAAGGCGTACAATTCGGAAATGGTGACAAATTGTGCCGAATTCGAGATACGAGTAAGTTTGAGTTTATTCATTTATTTTGGTGTATCTGTTACGTGTTAGGTACATGACACTCTGTCAGGGTATATAATGTCTATACTAAAGCTATAAACTACACTAAAAACAATTAAACAATTACCTAATTAATTACGGAGTAGGTATATCATGTCAATAATAATAAATATAGAATAACAAGAAAATTGAGATGCTGAACTGATAGCTATACTGAGATTTATACCGCTTTCGAGTTGTACATGCAAGTGACGCGCTTAAAAAATCGAGCCCCTGATAAGACTTATCTCTGGGAAAAAACATTTTTCCGATTTGGCAAAACGCTCGGTCCCCCGGTATAATACTAAAGTTTATAAAATTTTACAATCCGCAACTGAAAGTTAACCTAATAACACGAAACGCAACGGATTTGTTATCTTGTATAATTCCAGCAATTAAGGATGCTAATGTAATTTACAAAAGGTCAGCAAAAACAAATTTATTCTCAGAGATTAGAGTCCAATCCCGCGGTTCTTAAACTGGATTTTGTAAAGTTTTTTTCTGCAATTAAGAATATAAAGTTGCGGTTACAGACAAAACTCGAATTCCTTTTCATACGAAGAGAAATTCATACTCAATGGGATTTACATTGCGTTGTTAAGAACTTAAATTCCTAACCCATAATGGACACCTTTTTACAGTAAGCGTCGTATCGATTTTCCTTGTTATGTAACACGGTTCCTCTATGGGTCAGGAATTCATTTCCTTGACTGTACTTGTTTCCATTTTTTTAATGCGACAGAACACTGTGTATTGGTTACTATGTATGCCACAGACGCTCTTTTTGTATCAATTTAAAAAAAAAGAAGAAGAAGAAGAAGAATAAATATATTTAACTTAAATTCGAAACAAACTTAAAAAATAAAACATAAACAACCTAAACACTAAACACATAAGTGCCCAATGATGCTGGGACAAGCCGCAGTGCTGATTTTCAATATCGCCCTTTTGCATACACTAAACCTATACCTTATTCCTAATTCGTATTAGCATATCTATTCTTCTTTAACTTACCTACGATAAACGAAGAACCGGTACGCATGCAAATGACAATTCGACTACCTCTAGACATACCTTTATTCAAGTTTCCATCGCTTTTCCCATACAGGTCTCTCTTCCGTATCTCATCATTTTGATTCGGATTGAATCTGTAATCTCTATTCATTTTCTTGTTTTCTGATAATTTTCTAGAAGCTTGGCAAGGTTCACGAAGGCTGTATAGAAACGTCCGCCTCCTACGGCCCGGCTCTGAAAGCTGTAGTAACAAAATATCACATAATCAATCATAAATAATCCACCCGTCTCCGCTTACTTGGTTATGCGCATTTGATTCTTAAAAACTGTGGAGTAGCTCTCTGAGTTATGATTTTAAATGTTTTTTTTCGTGATTGCCTATTCAACTTTACACAAGCTTGCACTTTTGCACTTGGAGCATAAGGAAATTGAATATAGTATAGACTTGATATTTTAACTTTGTCAGTCTTCATGCCTGTAGTCTAAGTACAAATATTTAGTTCATATTTTTTACTTAACAGTATTGAGCTGTCATCGCGTTTATGTGTAATTTAGTGAATACAATACGAGTATTGTTTTATATTGATACCTAAGTATTTTTGTTAGTTTGTGGGCAGACACTTGTATAATGAATATTATGAAAGTTTGTACCCGATTCATAGATGTTAATTCGTATTATAGGAAATGATTATCCGTTGCCTAGTACACTAAAAGATTTGCTTGTTTAAGACTAGGTCAAATTGTTGTGAATTGTCCCATGCTATTTATTTTATTTTATATTCAATCTACTAAAAGTCTATTAGTGATTGCAGAAATAATGTTTTAATTTTTACAAACCGTTCTACTTCATAACACAAAATTTGTGGACACTTATTACAATTTTTTTTATAATAGATGTAGACAGGTAGCTCCATAGCATCCTTGTCCGTAGACGCTCTCGACAGCCGTGTGCCGATGACGCCGCAGTGCTCGCCCATTAATTCATATTTCACACTAATGGCAACTTTCGAAAACACTTACGAGTAACGACTAACTGAGACATTAGTACTAGCCTCGGCATGAATATATCGACTGGTCATATTTCATGTGTTCAAGGCTGAATATTAATTTCTATTGATTAAAAAATAGAGTTGGATATTGCGCCGAACCGGGAGTCGTGGAGGGTGAGAGGATAGGCCTTTGTTCTGCATTGGGACACCACAATAGGATTGTAAAAAATAGAGTCCGATAATAAGACAAAGATAATTGAGGACGCCGCTTTCTTAGTGACTGTCTCATTATGATTTGAAATATTTTAATATTTAATTTCGATAATAATTTTGTATCTTTATTATTATACGATTCTGTAAGTATTATGTGTATAGGTATCACTTTATTCAAGCATTCAAAAAATGTTGACAAGCTTAAAATAGCACCAATTGCATGTGACTTTAAGTCAACTTATTTAATATCCCATGTTCTCTTAGTCTAGACGTCAGAACACTTGTCTTCAAAATAACTACTTTTCAAATAATCTGCAACTATACGTATTTCTTACGACTCTCAAATGAGTCCAATTTTCTTACAACCATCCAATTACAGCTCAAGTTAAGCCAGATTTGTAAGATACCACGTTAACTGCGTTCTTCAAGGATTCCTTAATAAGGAAAAATAAAAGCATTCTGTCTCGCCTGCGTGCTTCGCGACGTGTGAGATAAAATATTCACGCGTGAGTGCTGAAAAATTACGTCAGGCGTTAGACGCGTGGTGACGCAGGCGCCTTATTCGGTAACTTAGACACTAGGGAACCTGCAGCTGGAACTTGGAGGCTCTTTTCTTACGTCGTCAGATTTGTTTTGTACAAATAATTATTAGTTTATTTTTATTCTTGTACAATTAAGTGATTACGTACATACATACCTTTCCGTGAGGCGGGTAAAAAAATGTATACATTTAAAAAACAAATTTTATAATGTTAGTTAATTATTGTATACTTAGTGTGAAATGACTACTGATTAAATATGACTATAAATTAATAATTCTTAGTGTAAAGTAAAACAAATGACATTATTTAATGATACTATTATGATTTGTAACTATATTGAGGTTCTTGTATGTTGGCAATAATTGTTATATCTGAAATGGATTATTTTATGTAATGTTAATGTTTGTTTTGTTTGGAACTATTATGTATTTGGCTACACCCTATGGGTAAAATTGTAATTTTTCAATTTGATGCTAATAAATAAATAAATAAATAAATAAATAAATGTCTTGGATCGTTTCATCAGTATTTTTTTTAATAAACTTCGTATGTTTACGTTCTGTTTGTGTTAATACTTGCAGAACTGAATTTAGGTAGGTATAAGGTAAATTTTATTATCTTGCTCGAGAGCATGTTTTATTCCAATGCTGTCTAGTCTTAGTTAACTTTTACTATACATCTTACTGTCACCGACATCTCTAATAGAGTTTTATAGGGCATTTGAATTATTACCCTCTTAATCTACGTGAACGAGACAACCTTACCACGAAACTGCATTTTTAAAGTGATCGTAAAAAATTTAAAGTTCCACTGCAGGAATAAAAAGAATAAGTACTATCCTCTCGCCTCTCGGGGTCCACTACCAAATCGAAATTCAAAGTTTGGCCATACCATCCCTTTCACTCTCCGATCGATGACTATCAGCGTAAGCAGGTCGGCAAGAAACCAACTTCGAGTTTTTTACTTCGGAATAGGCCTGCAGGGCGCACGTGACAGAAGACGTAGGTAATGAATATATAAGTCTTATTAATCCAGAATGCAATAAATAAACGCGATGTCACGGTGTACTGGCTTTTGCATAATGCGATCGGCTCACAAAAGGATCCGACAACGTTATTAAAGCGCACAATAACATCACGTAAATATTAATTAAGCGGTTTAAACAAAATGGCGGGTGCCGCTTTGGTCTGGTGACGGATCGACGCGATTCTCTTGTCACACAGCCAGGTACAGAAACATGGCTAATTAAAACAAAATTGTGTATCTTAAACCTTGACACTGTCGGAATTATCGTAAGTAAATATTGATGGAATTATATTATGTTCTAGAATTTGATTTAATTGATGATGAAATGTCATAACTCCTTCTCACTATCACATCAGCCAAATTAGTATATTGTGTGAATGTATGCCTTCGCTAAAGTTATGTGCTATCCGCAGCTAATGGTTTTTACAGATCGATTAAGATATTCCGGGAGGACATGGATGTCTTTTGGAACACATTGCCTTTGGAAAGCTGTCACCACTCCATAGCTTTACAGTGAAGTTGTCAATCCTATTCGACACAGTACTATTTACTACTACTTCAATTTCTACTACACTACTATCATGGTATAATATAATTATTAACCAATTGACAAGTTTTTCGATATAAATATTTTGAATGCTTTCCACCCATACGCACACAGTCATGCTAAACGTGACTTTGTGGTCTTGTTTCCTTAGGCTATGTCTACCCCGTAAGGGATGAAGACGTGAATTATGTATGTCTGTACTTCTGTATCATTTTTTTACTCATGCCCCTGATGCCCCTAATTGATGCAAGAAGGCTTGCAAAAGAATAGTACTCTGAAAACTGTTGTTACTTCGCAATGTTACGTAGTAAAGCTACAATATTTCGCTTTAATTTTTGTTTATTTTCTTACTTTATTAATATTTGAATCGAGTTTACAGCAGGGGACCAAATCAAAGCGTTTCAAGTGCAACATTTCAAATTAAGCTTCAGCAAGCAGATGATCAAACACGCCTGCGTCAATTTATATTCAATTTAGCCTTCTCAAACATCCGTAATGAAAGCTTCCCGCTTTTTACTGGGATTTTAATCAGCCTGTATATATCGAGCTTTTTACGAGTAATGTTACAAAATGAGGAAGACGCGTTGCATGATATTCAGTTTGTAGAATGAGTTTGTTTGTTTGAAGAGCAATGTTGGCTTATTGCCCAGTAAAATAATGTTGGTTGATAGTATTAGCATTTTTGGGCTGGTGTAAAGTGTGTAGTCAATAAATAAGTATTAATTGGATCTAGCTTTACCTTGAGGTAAACGGATACGAGCGAAGCATTTCTGTCGTCTAACGCTTTAATTTGGATACTTACTCATACATAATAATTTAAATTGTTATTGCAGCGTGCTTATTACAAAACTTAGGCATAAAAATAATCATTAGGCTACCACGAATGCGTTATGCTGGTTGCGTTATGCACTTGACTCTTGAAACTGAAAAACGTCTCGTAAAATTCATATTATAGTCCCGATTCTTAGTTACATCGAAATGCCCTACATCTGCGTAAGAGTTTGCATACAATCTCACGGTAGAGTTTAATCTCGATAAAGCCGAGAATCGGAGCCGAGACAGTAATATTTATTCTGTGCTAACAGTTAGCATTTGTTAGTGTCCCTGCCAGCTTTGTCGCCGTATCTGTCAGAAGGCTTTGCTTTGAGATACGACCAGCTGTTTTGGATGTATTGCGGACTTTAAGAAGATATTCCTTTGGCTTAGCATTTGTTTATGTAGGCTAGGTTTTACACCGGTCCGTTAGTGCTGTGACAGATTCTTCTAAATGGGTTCGTTACGTTATAGTTACCTCTGTACAATATGTGTGTATACAATACAATGTAAGTACTCTTATTGACACCACAAAACAATACAATGAAATGTCATCGTTAATCTCAGGTTTATATATGCCCCACTGCCACTGCTGCTGGGTACATGGCTTCCCACAGATTGAGAGGATCCAGTACAGAATCAAACCTTCGAACCTCTTCGCATGTGGGTTTTATCGCAATATTTTCCTTCACCTAAAAGCCCACGTTAAACTTTAAAACACATTCATCGATCATTCGATTCATTCTATCGAGTTACCAAGAACAATATTGCGATGGGAGAAAAAAATGAAATTATTTATTCACGATTCTCGAACCACTTTCGCATGGTAACCTCGTGCCGAAACAAGAACAAGAATTAGGGTAACTTGCAAGGAGTTTATATCAATAAATGAGCCAAGTTTTAATATTATGTGCCCCGCGACTTTGTGTTTTGTTTACCAGTTTGTTCTTACATTTAATTTATCTATTCATTGATGCTGAATTTGTTTTCTGTAATGACAATACCGTGCATGTTTTGCGGTATTTGTATTTTTTACGTTCTAACTACCAAGTGAATATTAACTAAAATAAATCAAGCACCAGATGCCCTAATAGTACTGTATGTCACTATCAAATGAATCAAGAAATTTTTATTCCTTGATTTTTATGTTTACTTTTACGGTTTTGCCGTTAGAAATTCAATTTCTAAATGTCTATGAAAATTAGAACACATAGAAAAATCCGAAAAGTAAAGCTATGGCCGGGAATCGAACCCGGATCCTCGTCATTCCGTGACGCGTGCTATACCCCTACACCACCCATAGCAGGTGGGTAGTCTCCGAATCCCGATTCCCGGCCATAGCTTTACTTTTCGGATTTTTCTATGTGTTCTAATTTTCATAGACATTTAGAAATTTTTTTAGTACTGTATGTGTCTATGAACATGTTTGAAACGCAGACCAAAGATAAACTTGTCACTGTGATACGATCAAAGTTCAAAGAGCTACGAACACCATTTTATTTTTCTAAATAAATTATAAAACTGAATGGCCAGTTCACTGCTCACTATGCTAAATCATGCAGAAACATAGTAACTCAGCTGTTAGGTAGCTAGCTAACTCAGAACTAAATGGTAAAAAAGTTATTTTGCACGTTTCGCGCTGCGGTGTTTCACGCTGTGTAGAATAAAAATATTTGACACGGGTAATTGTCACTAAAGCGCACAAACCGGGCAAGTGTGAAGCACTTTAAGAATTCCGTATCCTGTATAGTTTTCACTGTAAAGATCTATGATTTTCGTCACCGAAAAGGTCCATTTTCCACGCTCACAATTTTGCTAAATGTAGCCTGTAGGTCTTGTTACCATAGGTCTACCTGTTAAGAGATAAAGACGTGATTTCTGTATGTGTTGTGTAAAAAGGTCACGGTAAATTTCAACAAACACCACACAAATCTAAAAAACTCAGATTTGCAAGCCACCCAGGATACAAACAAACGATTCTCTGTTTGAAAGACCATAACCATTTGAAAGGTCAAACCACTAAGCCACGGCTTTCAGTCAATCTATAATTGCGGAAGCAAATTCGCCAATCAAATTATATAACTCAGAAAAAGGATCAATGGCTTTATACACAGATTTATACTCGTATGTAAACGCTTGATGGTTACTGTTGCTGGTTTGTAAACAGGCATATTTTGCTAAAATAGTAAACTAAACTAGTCGCTTTAGGGCCTTTAAAGTTTAAGGTTCTGCACCTTCCACCAAGTGAGATAGAGCTCAATCACTGGTCAGTTCGTAATAATAAAAAGAAAAAAAAAAAAAGGCGCTATGTGAAGGTTGACTATAATGGAGGCTCTAAAATCTTCATAGCTGAAAATCTCCACAAATATTCAGTCTGCCAGTAAAGGTGATATTTATGGCTCTCTCCAACAGCCGCTCGCCATATGACGCTTCACAATCCTCAAAATCTTTTTGTCCCTCGTTTCTGCAAAATAATATCTCTGTTTTATACGCTCCACGCCAGAAGTGGCGGGTATATTTTCAATTGCGAGAATATTGTGAGGTAGAATTGTAGTGGCTTTGTGTTACAAGTTATGTTTATTACGTCCATGTTTTTATAAAGGTAGCTATCTGAGAAATTAGTATGCATCTGTGACATAGCAAAGCGTGCAGTCAACTTAAAAGACGTGTTTCACTTTTTCACGTTTTTATTGTATTAATAAATTGACTGTACCACAAATAGTGCTGTTTTAATAAAATTCGCACTAAATGTACATAAATTTTATAATTAAAGATAAGTCAAAAAAATACAAATTTAAAAAGACACATATATTTAAACAAGTATATGTTCACACGCCCACACTAAGAGAAAGATAAACCTCCAGCATCATTTTAATCAAATTCGAGTTTCTAACATGATGCCATTTAGTTTATATACGTACATTTAGTCTATATAGTACAGTTTAAGCAATAGGGATGCTACCGTTAATTAAAATTCAAATGCTAATGCTTAATCGTAGCAAATCTGATACCTAACAGAATCGCGCGCTCCCCCGTCTCAAACAATTTACAACTGAATTCCTGAAGCCTCAGTTAAGAAGCGTTAGGGCATTGCGCTATTGTTTAACTTACAATGTTTATTTCTTTGTAGTCTTATTTGTTAACCAATAAACAAACCGACTGGCTCTACACGAATATAGCGAGTTGAATTAATTACACTAATTTGACTGGTATTAAAAATTAAATTGATGCCACGTTTCAACATCTAGAGGCGAGGAAAGACGCCATTGTCACGAAATATTCAGTTCTAAAAAAAAAATTTAAAGACCTATCTAATGATATATTTATTTTACAAATGTGATACATCATTAGAGAAGTCCTTAGAAAAAAGATATTCATATGGTAATGTACAAGCACTTGCTTTCCACAGAAATAATCGTACAGTGCCCCGCCATAACGATTGCACTTCGGTCTTTTGAATTTATCGTCGAGCATAAAAATAAATGTTCAAATAGAACCTCTACCAACTAAATATGAGTGGCACGGAGTGACTTTAACGATAGCTTTAACCATAACCGACGATTTTGACGTATATTTGACAGAAAACCTGTGAAATATGTTTGTCAGAATCCTCAAGTCGTATTTAGTAACTTGGTGCAACTCATACTAAAATCCGTAGCTTATTTATCTATGGTTTTCCGCCGTGGCCCATCCCTTGATTTCACGGTGCAAACCAGACGCTTGGAACAGTGTTAATTGTTGCGAAACAGACAAGGCATTCCTTGCTCGGCTTGTAATAAAATTAAGACCGTAACACGTTTACGTACCGTGCACCATTAATGATTGTTTATTTGATACGCTATAACTTTTCCGACTATAGGTTCAACCACACCGGTGCGTAAAAGACGTTGACGCCGTTTACGCAACAAAATGTATGAAAAAACGGTGAGAAATCGTGACTCCTACGACACGTCACTGCGTATACGCGGCGGTGTGGTTAAGACTAAACACGCCATTATTCATTAGATATTTTAATTGTTTTTTTTTATTTTATTTTTTTTATTTATATGAATAGGAAGGCAATGGAGTAAAAGGTAATGAGTGCTGCGGCAATGACAGAGCAGATTACATTGACGTGGGCTCTACTATTTTACAGTTAGACAGGATTTTTCCTCTTAAATCATCATACAAAATTTCCCGTCAGCACTGTAATCTCAACTTAATAATTCATTAGTTTTCATGAACGTAAATACTCTTGCTCTTGCATTAAAATAGAGTCTATACTAGACTATGTAGCTCGTACAATAATGCCCTCCGGAAGTGTGGAGATTAGTCTTATACTATTACCAGGATTAGTACTTAGTGTAGCGATATACTAACGCGAGTAATTGCTCCAGCGTTAATTTGGATTATAAACTACTGGCTGCCATACATGCGGTGAATGCTAATTGAATGAGGTGGTGCTTGACGTTTCAGTATACAGGGAATAGCTCCGCAGATTATTGTGTTCAAAGAGTGGTAACCGAACCATTTTAGTAAGGCTCCACTGTTTGTCCATCGGTCTGTTAAAGGCAAAGAAATGATTGACTGAGCGGACGCAACACGCGAGCGAAGAGTCTCCGTTTCACAACAAATCATTTTCATCTAAACTCCTAGACAATGACTTTTTGTATGAAATTATCATCACATCCACCACAATATTGAAGGGTCATACTTGATATCTCACGACATTACATTGTTTTGAAACAATTGCAAAATTGCATCGAAAACGAAAACTATAATTATTATTCGAAGGAATGGGCGAAAGTCTTTAGGAATCATGTTATAGGCGATGCGGCTAACCCATCATTATTTTATTTTCCTTTCCGCCTATACGCTCTAATCATGCAAAACGTGGTGTTGTGTTTTGTTACCTTAGGCTCTTTCTACCTCGTAAGGGATAAAGACGTGATGTATGTATGTATGTGTGCATGTATTATTATATTATATTCAAATTTCATATGAATTTAGGTAATTACTCGTTTGCTTACAAAAACGTTAAAATGGATTGGAAAAGACTATACGGAACGCATTTTTCTATAAAATCTCCTGAAATACTGTGAGCTGGTTCGTGATTGTGGATATTTTCGTCGATTCAGTTTTTGCATTTTTTTCAAAATGGTGGCGTCATGGGGACCAAAAACAGGGTCGTGAAGGTTATGTAGTAGGTAGTAAGAGAAAATGTAATTGTCAAGCGAGAGAAAGGGCAGGATTTATTAATTTTCATAAACACTCACAATGTAAAAAATTTGATCTTAGTTTTCAAGTTGGAGAGAGGAAAAATACATAGTAGGGAAATATTTCGATTTTTGCTGAGAACAAAACCACTTAACTTTTAAGAAAACCTGTTAAGGTCAAAGTATCGTTAGTAAGTTACAATCCACGTTTATTTGGTGCGTGAGGAGATTGCGAATCGAGAATCGGATCCTTTTTAAGAGGAAAACGAAAGCAAATGGCGCAAAGGCTTTGTAAGTTGTTCAAATTAAATAATTACCAAACAATTTTTTTTGTACACGAATTTCCGATGCTGGTTTAGTATGCAGGGTATATTCGTGTAAAAACAGATTAAAAACCATTTTTTTTTCAGGAAAAAGATCCAAAAGTTATTCGAACGTTGTTTTGGAATCCTGTAGCTCACCAGATGATAAGTGATACTTACTGGTCATCATACAAAAAACCTAATATATGAAGAGTAGAAATGTATTATAATTAGTAAATGATTTATAAATGTACACAAGAATCGTATGACTTTCAGTTTCCAAGAGAAATACTATACTGTTAGCTAATCCACGTTACACCATTTGACAATGCAAAAATGCCAAACTGTTTATATTATTTTAGTGTATAAGGCCGTGAAATAAATCGCTGCCTATTCAGCACCCGAAAATGAGTTAGCGCTGTGAAACTTAAGCATATTTCATACATACGCTGAGATTTTCCAAAACATTATTTTTGAAACGGGTCACCCATTCAATTCCCGCGGTGTGTTCGCTAAATTCACGGTTCGTTTGTATATTTGCGCAGCATAAGGGCCTATGAATAATTCAGGGACTATATTTTACCTTTTATGGTGTCGAAGAAAAAATAGACGCTGGAAAAATACTTGTTTGAAAGTTTTTTTGTTGGTAACCGCGACATGTGAGATCTTTATTATTTAAGCCTAAAATGAGTAAATACGGCAAATAGGTTGTCATATTTTTTTGTAGCTGAGCTGCCATTCCCTTTTTTCATTCCATTCGTACATTTATAATAAGGCGTGTAAAAAAATACAACCTATGAAGAGTTTGTTAAACCAAACCTATGATAGCACGGCAACTTGTATGCAAATACCTTTTCTGATGACTATCTTTTGATTGAGTTGACTTAGAGGGGAGATTTTTCAATACCTCTAAGGGACCATAGACTTACGTATTTTGGTATTAATTTTAACTATATATATCATAACGCGTTCCTGAGAAAAAGGGTCTTGACTGATCGACACGCAGACGGACGGATAACAAAGTAAAAAAGTCTTTATTTGTAATATGCAAAAGGCTACAACATGTTTGTTCGGCAGCCTCCGCACTAGACTCAGAACCTGTGTCGCGGAGACTAGAGACAGTTAAATCCGAAATAATTTGTGTGCGTGTGTATGTGTGTGCCTGTGTGAGTGTACGTATGTGTGAGGGTACGTTTGTGTGTGTGTGTGCAGTATGTGAGTGTTAGTGCATTTAATTACAGGCTGTAAGAATATTTACAGTTTCGTCGTGATTCAAATTCATTAGCCAGCGTTCAGTTTCTTTTTCAGTTCTTTGCTTGTCAGATTTTTAATGTTTTTTATGTGTTTACAGGATTTATTATAGATGTGCGAGTGGCATAAGGTGGCAAATGCCTAGCAAAAGTTGATCATGTAGTGGGAATTGGTATTTTGTATCTGTGTTGTTTGAGTGATCTTATAAGGGCGCCGATGCTCTAAGACGGTGACGTAGGTAGTTTTAATTGCGTTTACGCGATAAACTTTGCACTGTTCCAAACTCAAACAACGTTTGAGCACAAGTGCAGCAGTTTGCACTGCAAACGTTTGTGCACGACGCTCACTATCACAACACAGGACACTAACTTGCGTTACGTGATGCAATTTTGTGGAAGGCGGAAGAGTACTGTTAAAGTGGAAGTAGGCGTGTTCAATTTATAATGTTCCTGTGGTAAGTTGCAATTTGTTTGAAAGTTAAAATACTGGATTGTAATAAAAAAATGGTTTATTGATTGCGAAGTTTGAATAGAGAAGGAAGCACGCAATGGTCGTCTGAAACATGTCAAGCAAAACTCGTGTTACAATTATGTAATTAGTAAAAAAATCCCTTTTATTTCATTAACTAGGTATAAAATATATTCAAAGTTCTTGAAGCTAAATTCTATCTGTTTTTTTTAAAGATGTATAAGTGGGCACACAAACTTTGACTTATTTTTAATAAAAAATCCTTAACAAAATAAAAGTAACAGCGAATAATAATTGAATGGGCATTTTTCTGAAAATAAATTGACTCGCCCTTTTTCTCATTTTATATTGTCATTTTATTTATATATTCTTAACGTTTTACAAAAAAAAATCCTGAACATTAAACCCGTTTTCAACAGATTACAGGTCTCTTATTATTTATTCTAGGAACCCAGTTTTTCCACATAAACTAGGACTAAAAACGGCTAATTTTATCACATAATTTCACCATACCAACCCTTTTTTAATACCTATTTCTTATTCACTGAATGATATACGATTTTATTTATAAAGTATATTTCTTCTCTTCACACTCAAACGTTTGAAAGCTTCCGAATGAAACTCGCGCGATCATAAAACCTCTCATCAAGACAAATGCGCAACAAATTTTGTTTATAGCGCGTTCGGAACTCCTCTAATTTTATTATCGTTTTACTACCGACTGCAACAGGACCATGTTTTCGAACGTGCACTTTACTTTGATGTTTGGATTGAAAATCTCACCCTCACTATCAACTATAATTTGACCCGTTTGCTCTTAGCCATTGTACTGAGTCAGGTATCTCGACGCTGGTCGCATGTTGACGTTGACATTGAATAACGTCGAGACGCTGATGAGTTTGGATCGCAATTATATCTTGACCCGTTCTCTGGCAGGCAGTATTCGAAGCCAAGTGGTTTATGTCGTTGGTCGTGCAGTGACTAGTAGACTAAATACTCTGTTGAATACGTACGAAATAAAAACAATATTTAAAGTTAATCTCGATTTAGTATCTAGTGCCCAAATTATATGGAACCGTCCAGCTTTAAGTCAGATTTGGAGGCTAGTTATCTTTCCTGCAAGACGACCTAAGTGTAGCTTACCTACATTGTTAAGTTTATCTGACCTTTATTGTTTTGTTTATACTAAGTTGCTGTGCTGAAGTGAAAGAATGTAAGATTTTTATGTTTTATAGATATTTGAGTTTATTATGCGTGAATGAAAGTTATTGCCAAAGTTATGAACAAAGTAGGTAAGATATGAACTTGAGAATGTAAACAATGAATGTTCCCTGATATCAACCATAAAATGCCCTTTCAGTTTAATTTATTCTGAAAATGGCCGTTGTAGCTTAGTAGTAGGTAGGTACAAGTTAACATAGTAGATCATTATAAAATAAAAACGGACGGGTTGCACTCCGGGAGTGCCCGCATATTAAGTGAAAACTACACACACACACACTCGCGCAAAAGAAAACATACCAAAAAAGTGCACGCCGCACTTCAAAATGAAAAAGAAAAAAGAGCACGAGATTTGGACCGTGATCACCGGAGTGAACGGACTGTTGTTCCACACCTTATACCATTAGCCCAACTAGAGGAGCTGAGATCCTGGTAAGTACTTTATCTCTCCCTCCGTCTTACCTAACAAGATTTCGCTTCAAAAATGTTTTTAATAACCTTCTTAACCATGTATTCACTTTTAAAACAGAGCTGGTACTTATCAGGGACCTGATTGCTGAAAGCACGTCAGTTGAAAATACGATACCAAAAGTGTTGGTAATGCCAGCAAAAATAATGTCACACATGAAAACTTAAGCTAAAACTTATCGGGATTACTTATTCTTTGTCACAGTTGCACGAACTAACATACTTTGCATGAAAATCTTCGTAAAATTTATGATAAGCACACGCTTAGACTTAACCGCTAAAGCTGCTTTACTCCGATCACGCGTCTAGCAAATACTATGGCTCTCTTGTCGCTTTCTGCGTCCCTTGCTATTAAACTGGTTAGAAAGGGATGTAGTTAGCGCAAAAGATAGTGCAGCAGTTTCAAGAAAATAACGAGCGTCGTTTTCCATTTTAGACGATAAAGCCACAGAATATAAGCCCCGAGGGCGAGATTGGAAACATTTTCATCATTTTCTATCCTACCTCGTTGCAAGGGATGCATTACACAAAAGGATTTTCGATAGAGTTGCACCAAGCGCAGGTGTGTTTAGGGTGAGCTTATTGTTAGGTTTCCGTACATAAATAAAATGTTATTGCTAAAAGCTAAATAAGATTGTGCCGAGTTACCGAATTAAATTAAAAGATAGTGGTTTCTATACTAAAATTAAAAAATGCTAATAGAGAAATGTTACTACTCCGTATCGATAGACGATAAATTGTAACCTGTATAGTTACCTACTACCTACATGCTGGTTGTTATTGTACTACCTATTGTATTGCCATACCCCACCGGGTCCATGTGAAACTTCTTTCCAAATAGTTACCAACATTGTAATACCATGGTTGTGATAACAAAATAAATGAGTAAATGAGTAAAACCTTACGATACGATTAACGAATTCTTCGCAGACGAAGTCGTGGGAAACAGCTAGTCAATAATAAATCGTAATAAGTCATTAATATATTTTATGGACTTCCTTAGAGTAACACCAGATGAGGACCCGGGTTCGATTCACGGTCATAGCTTTACTTTTACTCACCTGCTATGGGTGGTGCAGTGGTATAACACGCATCACGGAATGATGAGGATCCGGGTTCAATTCCCGGCCACAGCTTTACTTTTTGGATTTTTCCGTGTTCTAATTTTCAGTGTCGTTGAGAAATTTAATTTCCTACGGGTAAAACCGTGAAGTACCTATCTGTTTATAAATATTAAACAGGCAATAACTAACGGTTATTGTTTAAAGTCGATACCATTATGCGGCGGAAAATCAATTTTTTCATTACTTCACAGAGTAAACTGGGCGGATAGCATGCAAATTTAATTTGCGTCTGAGTCTACAGTACTGCGATCAATGCTTAACGTGAAGTGATTGAAAGAAGGAACAATGTTGAGAGATAAAAGAAAGAAAGAAAGAAAGAAAAACATTTATTCACGATATATGTATACTGGGTTACAAAAACAAAGAGTGAAAAAAAAACAAAAAATATCAGTACATACATCACGAAATGGTCCCATCTCAGCATAATGCTGGCCTTGCAGCCAGCGCTGGTCTTCCGATGGGACCATCAAGTGCTAACTAAGCACATATTAAAAAATACATACATATATTAAAAATGTGAAGCCGGCATTATAACCTTTAGCCTGGCTGCATGGGCAATAATTCCTTTACTCATCCTACAAGGGATGAATTTTAAACGAGTAAAAAAATTGTTGGCTTTGGTTGGCCCTACCTGACAAGAGACAAATAAAAGGACAATGTTAACTATAACAAACATTATGGTAAAATGAACCGCGAACCGCCAAACCACATTGTGACGGCAACAAACGTCAATGCGCAGCGTTGCTTTTTAGCACAAGGATAGTTAAACATATCCGTGCATGGCGGGAAGAACTTGATAACTCCAAAATGGCAATTTTACAGGGCAGCGATTTTAAAGTTTGTCATTTTCTCCAAAATCCGTTTTTATCTCAAACTCATATCTATAGCTTGATTTATGGATAATTTTATGTAATCTTTCAAATTATGTTACGTATTCTCGTGAATTCTGCTTATTTTGTAAGATATTAGACTTATCAACATACTGCCAAGAGACTTATCAACTTATTACCCATACATTAGTGCTCAAACCAGTGAAAACATTGTTTAATTTAATTCCTAAAAATCAGCTTTTCAGTGTAATTGAAATGTCTAAATTGATCTAAGAGTAATTTTTGATGGTTTTTCAAATATGGTTATGTTTATCTTTCTTACTATCTTATTATTCATAATAATTGACTTATCAACATGTTCACCGATCATGATCACCGAACATGTTAACTTATTCACCATAGAATTGGTATAGTGTAAGTATAAATTGACATATCAAGTTACGTTCGTTTTATCAGTAAGTAGATAAAACGATATATTTATTTGTTAACGTAATAGTGTATTAGTCGACTTTTATTTGAGATCTTGTTTTGTCAATTTACGTACGTTAGATCGGTTTTTGAGCATAAGTTGATGTAAGGATATATTACGATATTATATTTTTTATTGTGACTCATCGCGTACATATCTCGTTTCGTTAAATAAAACACGCAGCGTATGGATATATTCAAATACTCACAAGGCAATATCTCTAAAAGTATCGTAGATATCGAGTTGAAAATTTTTTTCCTACAAAACCAATGCTGTAGGAAGCCATTGCGACGATAAAAAAAAAAACATGTAAGTCGAGTTATCAAGTTCTTCCCGCCATGCACGGATATATTGACAACAAGACTAATAAATGATGGACAATCATAATTATAATTATACTAAATAAAAACAAAACAGTCAAGAAAAAAAAACACTCATCGATTCATCGCAAAGGAAATGGGACGCAAACTCAGGTGTGTTGTTATACCTATATATGAATCAAAACTAAACTAAACAGTTATTTTAAATGCAGCTAGTGTCGAGAGACAAAGCTTCCTGCCCTCGCTGATGCTCAAACATGTGTGCTTTGAGTTTTTTCCTGAAACCATGAACATTTTGCAGGTTCCTAATTGGCGGTGGGATGTTGTTCCAACATTTCGTTGCCATGTAACGAAAACTGCCTCTGAAGGCAGCTGAGGCGTGGCGAGGTGTTATCAACTGCACACTACACTGCCGAGCTCTACGTGCCCTGTGCCCGTCTGACCAAGACAACTTCTCATACAGATACGGTGGAGATTTGTGCTTTAATACTCCAAAGAGGAGGCAAGCGAGATGAAGCTTGCGCCGGTGCTGCATTTTTAAGATTTTGTGCTGATTTAAAAACGGAGTGACATGGGCCCTTAACGGAACACTGAAACAGAAGCGAGCACAGGCATTCTGTACACGCTGAACAAGTCTTTTAACTTTAGCTAGAAGTCTTGGACCAAACACCGAGTCCATATAGTTTAATTTCGATAAAATTAGTGTTTCTACCAGCTGAATCCGCAATTTTTCGGTAATATATGGCCTAATTCTATACAATACTTTAAGCTTGTAGAAGCAATTCCCGACCGACTTCGCAATATGCTTTTCGTAACGTAATCCGCAATCCATAAGAAGACCCAAATTACGAGCTTCATACACACGCTCAATGGGTTCATCCATTATCATAACTTGTTTGAGGTTTGTGTAATTTAGGTCGGCTAACTGCTGCCTACTGCCAAAAATTAGATACTTGGTCTTGCCTGGATTCAGTATTAAACAATTACTTGTGGCCCAAGAAGCTATACTACAGAGATCCGAATTAAGTTTCTCAATTGCAATGTTGACCTCTGATGGCTTGCATGAGATGTATACCTGTATATCATCTGCATAAATGTGAAACTTGCAGTGTTGTATGTGAGATTGTATGTCAGCAGAATATAGAATAAAAAGAATTGGTCCGAGGATCGAACCCTGCGGCACTCCTCTAGCAAGGTTCACCCTGTCTGAACTCTGAGAAGAACCGTCACTAAGACACAACCTCACATACTGGTGGCGATTCTTCAGGTAACTGTCAAACCATCTCAGCGCACTGCAATGAAAACCGTAATAGCTTAACTTTGACAGCAACAAATCTATGTTCAGGCCACAGACCACCTAGCATTAGACATGTAATACAAGGCGGCATTTTCTGGATCCTATGAGCGTAATTGCGCCTATAACTTCGAACACAAACGCGCGCTCATTCAGTAGCGACCAGGAAACAGACCCGTAAACAGCGAGTTACTGTGACCTAAAAACTACAATACTAAAAATACAAAAAATGCCAGTTTGCGCTGTAAGATGGTGAGGAAGCGACAGTCGCAAAAATAATTACAAGAAGGATAATATCACGTTTCATCGGTTAGTACAAAGTTACGATAATACGTTAATAACAAAAATCACGGAGTTCTATTAACACTGGTCGCTAATAAGTACCAAGTTTATGTATGTCCTTGTTTAGCACGCTTTGCGTCGCGTTACATCTCTTTCTTGCATTCAACGGCACTTGTAAGTAGAGATGCGACCAAACCGTATCGATATAACTCACACGTTTCGGAAGCTTTTTAAAGGCCAGATATGGCAGATTTTTAGAATATTCGAAAGGTGGAGCATGCACACTGGCGCCGTAACGCGTTAAGTTACGAAGCGGTTTCCCGGCTACCTTCCGATAAGAAGTTATCACTTCAAAATCTAACCGGTCAGTAACTTATCGATATACAATATCGACATACCCTCATCTCTTTTTTCTTTCTCCGTAACGTCACCCCTGCCGCCCGCTTACTTCGCATCCCGCAAATGTCGGCAGAAGTGTTTGCTTATAAATTCGTAAAGATGGCAAGTCTCTAGGCTAGGTGGTCTGTGGTTCAGGCAATCAAACGCCCTCGAAAAGTCGAGTAGCACCAACAAAGTACACATTCCTTTATCCTGTGAGTATAGAATGTTGTCAGTAACATCGAGCAGAGCCGTCACAGTGCTTCGTCCCTTCCTAAAACCCGACTGTACATCTGGTAAAACATTGTTATATTCAAGATAATCAGTTAATTGCAGGCTCACTGTCTTTTCCATTATCTTTGACAAACAAGGTAATATGCTAATCGGTCTTAGATCTTTTAGCTCAACTGGATTTGAGATTTTAGGCAGGGGGCGCACAATTGCTAGTTTCCAGATGTCTGGGAAGGTAGAAGTTAAAATTGAAGTGTTAATCACATCTTTGATTATTTCTGTAGTGAAAGGAAATGTTAATTTTAACATATTTAAGTTAATGCCATCACAGCCTTCAGCGTTTGACTGTAGACTACCAATATTTTTAATAATTTTATCTGTGCTGACTGGTTTCAAAGAAAAGGTTGAGTCACTAAAGCTATGGAACTCAAAGTACGATAGTTGTGAAATAGTAATGTTTGAAGTGCCTGGTAAGCTAATAAAATGATTGTTTATAGCATTAGGATTATTGAAGGTAGAGGGCAATTCTGTATCATTTTTAGGTAATAGTGTTGATTTCAGATTTTTCCATAACAATTTCGGTCTGTTTAAATTATTGTTTATATTTTCATTAAAATAGGCGGCTTTCTCATAAAATAAAGCTTTATTGACAACTGATTTTAAGTCCTTATAAAAGATAAGTGGTGGTAGTAGTGGTAAGTACAATTCTGAAAAGAAAACTCTCGACTGACTCACAGGATTGCATAGACTACAAACTAGGGAGCCTCTGTGACCTGCAGCTACCTTTGTGATGTAGAAAGAGAACAGGACGTATTTTATGAAATTCCCATGGGATAAGGTCCCACAACAATAGGAGGTCCCTACTCGTAGGATATAACTGTGAGTGTGCTGTGTGGGAATGGCCCCGTATACGGATATTTCCAATAAGTACAGGATAGAATATTGAAACAATTACTCAGTTTCTTTCATTAATGTTTTGATACAGGATGTTACCGAGTTAGTAACACAAATTCTCAAAAGTATCTTCAAATAAACACGTGAAAACGTATCTCAAATAACGTAACAGAATTCACGACTGTCAGGAGGCGTTCTCAGTCATAAAAGTTAGCCCCGAATTGCTTCAAGTCCTAACTTCTCACATACTTAACGATCCAGTGCCTTATTATGTGCGATCAAATGCACAAACGGCGTTCATTGCGCGCTCGAAACTCTTGAAGCACGGCGGTTTGTTGGTAACGCACGCAATGTATTACAAAAATGCCAGCTGTGCTACCGATCGCTCGTAGTTGTGGCTGGGCAATAAGTGCCGTGTTCTCTACATTCCTGTAAATTTCATCTGTGAAGTTAGATGGGTACCTGACGAGTTGAAATAGTATTTAGAGATAAATTTAACCGTCTGCCAAACGGTAGTTCTGACGATCCTAGGCGCCAACTTGGGTTAGGGTAGCGTTGGAACAATTTATGGAGTCAAAACTTGCTGGATTAAAAAGTAATAATAAGTAATTTACTTCAGATACATCCATAATGACACATATAAAAACAAAAGCCAATCGAGGGAATGGGCGAAAATCATATGAATAAAGGCATCACTATTTTGATTTCATTTTCCACCTATATACCCACAATCTTGCTAAACATGGCGTGTAGGTCTTGTTACCTTAGGCTCTCTCTATCCCGTATGGTATAAAGACGTGATTTGTGTATGTATGCATAATAAAAATAAAGTTGTCACACATAAAATAATCAAATCAAACTAATAATTAATGGTCATAAGTAAATTTATAACCACAACTTTGTGCAGAGAACGGGGAAACGGACAACAGACCGAAGAATCAAACTATTTATGCAGTGAAAAAAAACATAACTCAATTTTTACTTTTTTTTTTTTTTTTTAAACATTTGGATAGATTTTATTTAGTTTTAAGTTTTGTATATTTAGTTAACATTTTATATTCCAATTATGAGATTTATTATTATGTCTATCATTATTACTTGTTCCCAATTTTTACTTGTTTTTTTAGTTCAGCTGTATTTTTTAAATGTTTCCCCGCCTAATCGACAGTGTTTTTTAAAGTTAAGTAATACAAACAAAATGCCAAAAACTAATACCTACACCAGGTAGGTTTTACTTTGTTTGTTATTTTGCCATCTAGCGGTTTCCTTGCGGAGCGTGAGATTCTAAACTCGGTCATGTGATTGCATCAGAGCGTAACAGATGGCGCTATAAAAACCCACAACATAATAATTGAATTTTGTGAGTGGTAATTGCAACAAAAACAAAAACGCTTTTATAATAAAATTGTATCGTTAACATTTCAACCATATTGTTTTTCTGTATTGTTATATTCTGAAGCAGTTTTTAAGCCAAAATGCTCGTCTTACTACTCATCGCTAGATGGCGGTTTGAGCACTAAACTTTTCCACTTATTTCAAAACATCGGGCTAAATTTTAACTGTTTTAATAATTGCAGTACATGTAGGGCTCGAGGTCATGGTCATTATTATTGTGTACGTAGTTTCATTTTCTATTTGTTTTCTAGGTAAGGTACCTACCATAATTTTATTGTGGAATTCAAAGCCTACCCTATTGAGATGTTACTAGTGACATATAGAGGTAAGTATGTGTATCAAAATTCGAATTCAAAATCTTTAAATGGGCTATAAAATGTTTCTTGGAAGGTCAGCAGCATGATGGTAGCAACATTTTAGCGTCTCAGGTAGACGGTTATTCGAAGTAAAAGACTGGAGGCCCGCCTTTCAAAAATATATATCTGAAAATACACTTAAAAATAGTGAACATTTTTGCATGTTTGCAATACGAGTAGCTCAGAAGAAAATTACAACTCTTAATTAATCTAGTCAACTAGTTAAACATTTTTATTTGTGCTGTAGTTCTGTAGCAATAAAAAAATTCCACTTTCGAATGGTACCAAGCTGGTCTGGGAGTAGAGAAAAAACAAAGAATGGGCATAGGAATCATGTTATACGTCCACAATCATGCTAAGCATGGCCTTTAGGTCTTGTTACCTTAGGCTCTGTCTACCCCGTAAGGCATAAAGAGATAAAGTCATGATTTATGTGTGTGAGTGTGTGTGTGTCGAATGGTACTTTCGGGTGATGTGCTTTTGCACCGAGTTCCCCCCCCCCCCCCCCGCTTCCCTGCCAAATATTTGTCCGTCTATTACAAAGGCCAATGGGAAATTATGAATTCTTTTTTTTGAACATTAATAAAAATGTTAGTCATTTTGGCGCTCATAACACCATGCAGTCAGGTGACGGGAGAAGACGCCACAGCCCTGGTGGTATTTATTATTGTTGTCAAGTGATCCAAAGACGAGACTGCGGGTCTTTATTTGTATACTCACGGACCCCCAGAGGTCCGTCGACCACAGATTAAGAAACCACTTGGAGTAAAGCCTGAGTGGACGCATGAGTGGGTTGTGCGGCGGGGTCCGGCTAGCGGCGTGCATGTTGTAGACTGTAGAAACTAATAACTAAAACAATTCAAATTATTAGTAAAAATTCAACACGCAGCGCTGACCAGAGCAATGTCACAACTGTCTTTTGTTTTTGTTTTCTTTTAAGCGCTGCGTGCAATTGACTTTATTTGTGGCCAGTGCCAAATATAATGTTTTAATAATAAAGGTATCTGCCTAAATAGGTGCGTCGCCTACACATGTTAAACAAATGAAACTCATATTGGTGTCCTGAGCCGACGCTGCACAGGCTCCTTTGCCACTGCGTACCACGCTGTACGCCCGGCCGAACCCTTAAGCCTTGTGATATCCCTAGACGCATGTAATGAATTCAAATAAAATTGTAGATTTAATTGCACATAACTTTAGTTCGCCAAGCCTCGTCCCCTGCCAGTCAAACCCGCCATTAACTCTTCGAAGGTCCAACTGTCAGCCCACTTTTACTTAAACGCCGGTCAGGCGCCATTTGCCGGCACCACGCGCCGCCCTCCGCGCCCGACCAATGCGCGGACGCATCGTAATGACATGCAAAATTGCCCACAGCGGTGGGCAAATTGCGAAATTGCTGTCCACTGAATGCTGTCGAGTACGTTTATGTGGAATGGTTATTTTAATTGGTTTAAATTGAAATTGGATCGACTGAAAGATAAATATGTCGTTGGCACATGAAACAGAAGAGTTACATTTTGAAAGCACATGGTTAACTCGATAATACTATTAGAAAGAGGTTAAAATTTGTGCTGACGAGAAGAGTAAAAGAAAATTACAGTTCTAATGAATCTTGTTTTGAATTGAAAATTTAATTTGGCTTGCAGTTTCTTTAGAAATGCTCATGAACCTACCACTTTCGAATGGTACTGCCGAGTGATATACATTCAAAAATTTGGCATCAGGATTTCACTCAATTTAATGCCAATTTACATCTGATTCGTTATTATTCTGTAGTACACAGAAAACATTGCATTGCCCAGTACAAGCTTTTTATCCTTTTGTAACTTTGTATTTTTCAGCAATTCTGCTTCGATCGGAAAATAACAAGAAGTCATTTATCCTCTGAAGTTTGGTCTGCGAGCCACAATTACTAGAAGAACCGATAGCCATCGACAATGTAGTTTCGAGTGGAACACCTCCAAAGGTAGTCCGACATCCTGATCAATCTCTATGCGTAAAGGTCTGGCTGTTTATGGCGCTTGTTTTCTAGTTATCTCTCCAACAGAGCAATGTATTCGATGATGTTGATGGTGAACGGTAACTTTGATAGCCGCTAAGTAACTGCTGACACATTCTGCGAGCGCACGCATCGAACATCCCCGCCTCAACCAGGGCAGTCTATTACCTTCTGGATCCTGTTGATTAGACCGACATTCCGCCATTAGCCCAGCCCTCCGGCTAAATTACTTAGTAATTTGTCCACAAATGACATGAATGGCATGTATCGACAGTCAGAATGTCATTTCATAAATTGCTGTCTCTGTTTTATAATTGTAATTGGACCGGTCACGCACCTTCGGAATGCGCCGGTTGCTGGGATTATGATGATCTTTATTGGTAACGTTTGTATGTTTTATTTAGAAGTTGTTGCCTGCAACTTCTTCACAAAGAACTCTGTTATAACTATTCCGATAGAGACAGCATCATAATGTCTGTTTTCGCATCTTGTTTTCCGCATTTATGAACACATTTCATACAAGTCCGTGTAGCAGTTTAGGCGAATTTATGGTACCTATTAAGTACTGGGACACTCTCCCACGCAAAACAACGATACTATGCATAACCATTCAATATCTTGTATCAACAAAATGTTTAGTATAAGTGCACGCCGCGTTTTTTTGTCTATCGTAGTTATATCTGTCTAACTACAGCAACAATGACGTCAATCGATTCGTTGTTAAAATAAATTAAATGCTGAACGGCACGTACAATACCCCCTGACACGCTTTTATGCCTGCACACGGCTAATAGCCACCTTAAAATGTATTCGTCACTACATAGTATAAAACAAAGTCGCTTTCCGCTGTCTGTCTGTCTGTCTGTCCCTTAGATCTATAAAACTACGCAACGGATTTGATGCGGTTTTTTTAATAGATAGTGTGATTCAAGAGGAAGGTTTTTATGTATAATTCTACGCAGACAAAGTCGCGGGCAGAAGCTGGTTTTCAAATAAAATAACAAAACCTCAATATAAAAACCAAAAGTATGTACCTAGATTTATTTATTTCAGTCTAGTCATCTTTACAAGTTTTTACATATGCGATCAGACAACAGAGTTAAGTAATAGCTGCGAAACTCTAAGATAAAAATCATATCCGCATACATTTGTTTTGATATCAAAGAACATATATTGTTTAATTGCTCATTAATCAATGATGTTCCTATTGTACAACATGAATCAACACAATACATAATCAATTTAATCTTTTATACCTGTGTTACATTAAATTTGTGATGTGTCTGTATTTAAACGTGTGCCATTCAAATTAAGATCTTTGTAGGTTTTTGTGTTCTAAATGTACCTACTAGAGATTAAATTATTTATGAGCAAATCTTCTATATAAATAAAAATTAATGTTGCATAGCACAAAACTCGAGAACGGCTGGACCAATTTGGAACGGAATGTTTTTACAGAGAAAAAAAATTAGAAAAAAATGAAACGGAGGCGAATCTGTGGGGAACAGCCAGTTGCTTATAATAAAGTCCATCGAAGTTGTTCATTTGCCTTATCTATTTGTAAATAATATATTAATATATTACTGCAGAGGCCGGGAAATAGCAGTTGGAAATAAAAACTGTCCAATACTGTAATTATTTCACTTCGCGGCCGCTGAACTGTACAGTAATGACATTATCTATTTAAATTTGCGTTATACTGTAACGAGGAACTTTGTGTATGGTCTGTTTCATTTAAAATGACGAAAAGTACTTAAAACCGACATCTATTGTTCAATTGTTAACTTCAAGTGGGGTTGTAAAACCATTAGCGTCTGTCCAAGTATACCGTGAACAAACAATCTTGATAGTTTTGATGTTGTTGGCCGGTGTTACACTAGATGACGTGCGTTTCTAAAATAATAATTATATACTGTATCAAAATCACTTTGCACAATTGTTTAATAGTAGGTATAAGAAATTTTTACCTGAGTGTTAGCCGCACTGTAATTGTATATGGAAAACAATACACCTATTATACTTAAAAGGGTCCAATTCAGGTAATCAACAATAATCAATAGGAGGGGATACTTTCCAGGCTTAAGTGCAATATTTTTTTAGTGTCTAACGGGTGTATTAATAATCATATTTTAAATAAAAATTAAAATCTTTCATTTCAAAGATCAAGATGGGTTGAGCTACTGCAGTACAGGTGCCATACTGCGGTCAGTTTTTTTATGTCTCTTTGTTATTTTTTCCTTTCATATTCAGCAACAAAAGAAGTTGTAAAATACCGCGTTAATTGCATTTCGTCATTTTAAATAAAACAGACTATACTAGTTTTGCTATAGTAAGGCATACATTTCCGAGCATAATCGAGAAAAAAAAATACCGAAATAATGTGTAGGTATAGTCTGTTTTATTTAAAATGACGAAATGCAATTAACGCGGTATTTTACAACTTCTTTTGTTGCTGAATATGAAAGGAAAAAATAACAAAGAGACATAAAAAAACTGACCGCAGTATGGCACCTGTACTGCAGTAGCTCAACCCATCTTGATCTTTGAAATGAAAGATTTTAATTTTTATTTAAAATATGATTATTAATACACCCGTTAGACACTAAAAAAATATTGCACTTAAGCCTGGAAAGTATCCCCTCCTATTGATTATTGTTGATTACCTGAATTGGACCCTTTTAAGTATAATAGGTGTATTGTTTTCCATATACAATTACAGTGCGGCTAACACTCAGGTAAAAATTTCTTATACCTACTATTAAACAATTGTGCAAAGTGATTTTGATACAGTATATAATTATTATTTTAGAAACGCACGTCATCTAGTGTAACACCGGCCAACAACATCAAAACTATCAAGATTGTTTGTTCACGGTATACTTGGACAGACGCTAATGGTTTTACAACCCCACTTGAAGTTAACAATTGAACAATAGATGTCGGTTTTAAGTACTTTTCGTCATTTTAAATGAAACAGACCATAAAATAACTTGCCATTTATTTGCTTCATCGCCTCGATCTCCTCAAGCCTGTGCCCATTCCTAGGCACATACTCATCGAGTTTACCCCATTCTATTGTTCTTAAAATAAAACATTACGCAGGTACAATGACATTATTAAATCTGTCCGTTCACTGAACTTTATTGTTCTACTGTTTGTTATGTTATGGTATTTAAGATCATACAAACTAGAAGACGTTTGGCATTGATTCCGCTGTCACATTTCAACAGACTTTTCAGAGGTATAAGTTTTATCTTTTAGATTATTTTTAAAAAGGAGGAGGTACTCAATTCAGTTGTATTTTTTTTTTCAAAATGCAAAGCTGATAATTGTTCCTACTTATTTCGAATGTCTTACGTAAGACCAAAGTTCTAATAGGTCACTGACCTGAAAAGCTGTTACGTTTATGTAAAGATACTCAATTAAATTAAATAAAACGTATTAATTAGTTCACATCATTAATCAAAAAATACGTGACTCTCCCTGCTTTTAGGGTTCATCAGTTCAAGTACCTCCCATTTCTTACTGCCACTTGCCAACTTAGCTGTTTGAATGTTTTTTAATTGTGAAAATATCTCACTATAGACTAGAACTCACGCATGGTTAATGCACTCGGCGAATGAACAGGGCATAGGTATATATAGGTATATAGGTATATAGGGTAGACTGAGGGCCCCGCCTATGCGACTTCGTTGTTTCAGCGTTTGGGGAAGATCTATACTACTCAAAACAAAAATATTTAGTAGTTTATTTATGAATTGTTTGTTGTATTTTGAGATGTGCGCTCTATTGTGGCTTTCACTACCTATTTATATATGGATATTTTAAACTCACTCTTTGTCGGTCTCTCGCTTAATACTCCTCTCATTTACTCAAAGGTTAACTGGTAGAGATCCCTTATAGGGATAAGTTTGCCTTTGTGCATATATTTAAGGTATTTTTTTGTGATATGTCTCTGTTTCTTTATATTTGTACAAAAAAGCATTCACTTACAAAATGGAGGCCTTAATATAGTGGACACCAATTAATCCAATTATTCATACTGCGCACCTTTCGTTATATGTTGTGGATCTTGGTGCCACACTCCATATTGCTGCATGGTATTCCATGATGATGAAGATCGTAAAATTGAAATAGAACTTCACTTCAGGTAAGTTCGTTTAATTTAGCAATTATTGATACTACGCACCTTTCGTTAATTAGCATCTTTCGTGCCAGTGTTCGACTTTAAATACTCGCAATAAATTAAAGTTAAAATTCGATTAAAAAAAAGCTCAAATTAAGAATTCGTCGTTTTAGTATCGCCAAAAGTTTCATTCACATAAATTATGTCATTTAAAAATTATCTACGGGACCCTCTATTTGCACTTACAAGATTTCGTTATAAGAAGTCACGCAGCATACTACAATAGCCACTACAGACTACTCGACGCCAATGAAAGTGAATCCAATTCTTAGAACCATTATCATAAAAAAGATTCCATTCTCACTTGTTGCTCTAATTACTTAGTTTGGTAACAATATAAACTTTTTTATTCGGATAGATTAGTTGATGTTAATCGGAGTTAAAAGATTGTTTTTTTTTTATTTGTTAAGCGGGCTGTACGAGTACGTCCTAACTTTTAGTGCTGACGCACCGGTTCACACGCGTTAGCTATTAGACATATTTAGTTTGAATTGTACAAATTATCAGTTGAATAAACTCAAGTAACCTTCGCGGATGTCTTATACAATACATCTTCCGCAACCTAACCGAACCTAACAAGTCAATGTAAAGGGTCAGTTCTTGCCCTTACACGGGCAGTGTTTATTTAGTCATCATCGTAGTGTTTTCTTTACTTTTAACACGTTAGCTGCGGCACCAATTTTTGCATACTTTCCGTTCCTGCGGCACGAGGTTTAATCGGCCCGTACCGTGACCAGACGTTAGGGCGACACGCGGTCTATTAGACCCCACCTCCTTTTACAGACTAAAATCCATTTTCTGGCGCGAAATCAAAGATAAATGAGAATTTTGGTCCTTATTGATATAGACAGTGAATTGATGAACCCTAATCCACCGTCGCCCCGGGATCTGATGGCTAGTTTAGGAATTATTAGCAAAACAAAATATGGGATCTTATACACCTCGTAACGCACTGAAATAGGGCAAATTTTCGCTGCGATTAGTGATGGGAAAAATAATATCGACGTTTTTAAACTGTCTTAACTACGCAACGACTTGACCGATTTTGATCAATTATATCTCATTAGATCGTTTTAAGGGCAAAACCTGGCAAAACAACACAAAGCTATCAAAGGATACATTTTTTTTTAAATAATCTAAATTGTGCTTGAAGGCGCCATAAAGAAAAAAAAACCGGCCAAGTGCGAGTCGGACTCGCGCACGAAGCGTTCCATTCTATACCATTAAGAGGCACCTATTACAGACTTATTATTGGAAAATAATGGATTACGGTTTACAATCGACGTGATGCACAACACTGGTCGCGGGAAGCTCGCGTTGAGTGCGGTACGAGGTCAGGGGGGATATGGGACGTTTTAGCCTCGTTCCGCACTGCATTAAAATTATATTAATTCAGTGCGGCACGAGGCCTAAGACATCCGGTACCAAGGTAGGTACACCACCGAGTCCGGAACCATTAGTGATCTCAAATATATATTTATCTCTTTCCTACACTGGACCAAACCAAAGCTATGCCATTCGCACGACAGAGAAATTCACTTTTTTGCTTGCCGCACCACAGGGAAGTTGCATCAGGGGTGATTTAGGCCTCGCTTCGCACTTAACGTGTTAATCTGTTCAGTAATCTTACTTGAAAATTTTATTTACCTCCCTGCACATTACAGCCTTTCTTTACCTTAATATAAAGGAATTGTTATTTGTTGACTTCGCGTGGTAAGCAAGTTTTTGTTTTTAATTTTCATTGTAGACTTTCGACATTTTCTCATAGACATTCAAACTAATTTTTATAATAAATAAATTCATTTTAAAAGTCTTTGGCACTCAAAAACAATTGACTAAGGTGCTGGAGCCAATGGAATTTAAAAAGAAATAAATAACCGAATTAAAACCTTTTTTAAAAATAGAACTGTCGAGCAAAAACAATTGATAGTGCCATAAAAATATTTTCCAGCCAGCCAGCCACGCAAAGAAAAGTTCGGTAAAGAGCATCTAAATAGCTTTTTAAACACTTAAATGGACTAGGATTTTTCTCGCCACTGATTATACTCATCAAATAGCCAATTAATGTGTTTAATTGACTGGAATCTCAGCTATCCAAATTGAGATGTGTGAAGTTTCGCGTGGAATCTGAAAGCCTAGTTTTGAAACGGAAACACTTTACGCGATAAGTCTTTATAAAAACCGTAGTAAAACCGTCAAAAGCTAAGCACATTAGGTTTTATTGCGCAAATAAAACACATAGGTTCTTGATAGGTCTGATATTTATACTGTACAACTAAACTGAAATATTTTTTTATTTTTTTTTTATATAAGAGGGGGAGCAGACGGCGGGTCACCTGATGGAAAGTAATCACCATCGCCCAGGGATACCTGCAAGACTTGGGGAATCACAGGTGCGTTGCCGGCCCTTTCAACAACAGGAAGGCTCGGTTTTTAATGATCCCTAAATTGTACCGCTCAAGGGAATAGCAAACATTTCAACTTTAAAAGAATGTACACCATAATAAAACCCCATGAGCTCATAGCTCTAACTCGTCATACCATCAAAAGCCCAACCTCGATTTTCTCAGAAACCCCATATTAATTTTTCACGCCGAAGGTTTTGCGCTGACCCCCTTCTGTGACATGTGACCCCATTAGCTGACCCCAGGTCAACTCGCGTGACCACCGACCCACACATGGTCACTTCGAAAACAGCTTGTCACACTTTAAGGAATAATACTGGACTTTAAATCCTCGCAGTAAAAGTGTGTAAGTACAAATTCTATGATTTTGAGTTATGACCTTTTTCGAAGTCGTGACGTAATTACGGTATCTAAAAGTAAACAGCCGTAAAACGGAACGGCTGTGTTGAATTTTGAGCTTTAAGACCGTTTGTAAAGTGGTAACGTTAAAAGTGGATTCAAATGGACTTACGTGATATTAGTTTTCATGAAATGTGCGAAATAAGTATACGATGGCAATTGTTAAATTCGTTAACAATTATTTAACCTTATCGACTTTACATCAAACTAGTACGTGACTGCATTTATTTTGAAAGTAAATTTAAATTTGATGTTCTTAGAGTTAGTGTGAAACACTTAGGGCCTGTTTCGCCAATCTCTGTTAAGTTCCAGTTAACTTGTCTATGATTTCATCTTTATTTATTATTACGAAACAGACAGAGACGTCATCATGGATAATCGACACTTAAAATAACTGGAACTTATCAGAAAGTGGTGAAACGTCCCTTTGTACTCCAAATTTAGATATTCGAATTCCGCTCGTACTAATAGTGTTTAATTGGGTAGTAAGAAGGACGATATGACACAAACTTCAATAGACTTTGATACGAATATTGTAGACCCCCAGCAAACCTACTCCGTAGTAAAAAAATCGAAGTTCGTTTCGTGCCGTTCTGCTCACATTAATAGGAGAATGAAAGAGATGGTATGATGCGAGCTTCGTATTTCGAATTTCGGAGTGGTACCATTACTTCCTTCTCCACTTGCTGGACGGCTTGCGATTTAACCTTTTCCACGCCAATGACACATATATGGACACCGCAGGTTGTACGCCAACGACCTATATATATGTCCATTACTTTAATGCAAAAGCAACCTTCATTCAATAGGGTTTAGGTCGTTATGATTTTATTTATTTTATGATAGGCAGGTATGAAGGATTAGTGTAGTGACATAGTAGCTTATAAGACGCAAGCGATCACTAAATTCACCGCAACTAGTAAGTAAACGGTGGCGCGGTGGATGTCTCGCTGCTTTTCATTCTAGTGACGCCGGTTCGATTCCAACTACCTGAATGTACCTTTTTGTATTTATTTAAGTCATGGGCTGTTGGGTCGTCTCATATAAAGTTTTAAGTTAAATTGTTAATGAGGCATTCCTGCGGATATCTCGAGGAGAACGCACAGGGGCCTGATTTTTGGAAAGCACATGTGTGAAAACACCACTCGAAAGTGGTGAAAAATTGTGCTGAATTTGAGATACGAGTAGCTTAGAAAATACTTAGGGCTCTCATTAATCTTGTGACCTAGTCAAAAATTTGATTAGAGCTGTAGTTTTGAAGATATAAACCGATTTATACCACTTTCGAGTGGTATTTTCATACATGTGCTTTCCAAAAATCAGGCCCCTGGTGTTTCACAGGGTAATTCGCAGTGAGCGCTTGAGAATCATCTACCCACTAATGTCCGAATAAGTACCTACGATCGTGATGTAGAAATCATAAAATAGTGAATAGTTTATATTTTGTTGTGTTGGGCACATCATTACGGCGAAGGGGTAAGTTTAGTAATGTAAGCTGTTAACTAAGTTTTGTGGCATTAACGGATAGACTTAACGGACATCCATTAATTGTTTTAGCTTCTGGTCATGCCCTTCGAAGTTCGTCCGATTCAAATTTTATCGAACGCGAGTAGTGCAGCACGCTAGCCGGCGGACGTATTATTATCTACTTTTCTTCTAGTGTTAGGATTGGCAGGGGTCCGTGTTGAACCCAAAACCCTCCTGGCGCTCAACATTTCCATTTAGTCTATAGTTTAGCGTTGAGTTAGTTTAAGTGTACTCATTCTTAGAGTGTGTTCATTAGATTAAGTTTACCTGTTTTAATGTATGTTTTGTTTATGAAATCAGTGTTCTTTTATGTAGCCAACACCCAAATGGCCCATAACAAGATTCAACGTAAGGCATCGCAATAAAGAAGTCTTGCGTATGGGTGACGTCTCTTGTATTTGACGCGGCGGCGAAAAGGTTAAGGCACCGCCTGTACTTATAGGAAACGTGTTTTTTATCTCTTCGCTGAATCTTTAAAAGTGGTAAGAAAGTATTGGTGCGCAAGTCCGACTCGCTCTTGACTGGTTTTATAACTACGTTTGTTATATACGATTAGTAATAGTTTAACCATCCATTCTTCTCAGAATAATATAATAGGTTTTCCAATCCAGAATAGTTAATTAATAGTTGTGCTCACAAAAGGTAAATACACTTATACGTAATAGTTAATTACGTGTCACAGCGGTAAAAATATAACTTCAAGGAAATGATGAGTTACGAAATAAATGTAGTCAACGAATATACATCAGTCACTGTTATGACGTTTAATTGAATGCTTACGTCTTCCGTAGTTCCTTCTCGGCAAAATAATGTTTTGCGATCCTTCGGTTTGTTTCCGCTGCAACAAAAGTTTTGAACACGTCCGTATTGAAATACAATACAATACAATACAATAACTCTTTATTGAACACCACATACAGGGTGTTTGGTAGCTAGATACAAAGCTTTAAGGGGATGATAGCTGAGATATTTTTTAACATTTTTAGCCATATATGTCTTAGCCGAAATTTGATATTTTTTTTTTAAATTGAAGACTTAGAAATTTTAGGAAAATACCCAGAATTTGATAGTCACGAGCCAATATTGCCCCAATGAGCGTTAATTTGGAAACAAAACCTTTTATTTCGGATAGTTTAATGTGTATTGGACCAAATGAAATCATTTTTAAGTGTCTTTCTTGCCAGAAAAACAAAATGGAGGCATACGAAATTACTAAAAATGTCTTAGGTTGGAACAGAGTCATTTTTCTGTGCTATAAAAAAAAATAAAAAAAAAATCCTTGAAATATTCAAACATTTTTAGAAACATGCCTGTTTATTGTTCTTTCTTTTAAGGTATCACTCATTCACATTGCTTGCTAAATCTGAGATAAAAAGTAAAAACCAAACTCAGGGAGCACTCGCTAAGAATGCACTAGTCTTGAAATTTTACTAGTAAATAATGTGTGAAAAAAACATTTGATTTTTAATGTAAAAAAAAATTTAAAATTAATTAATTTAGTATTCAAATCACAACAAACCGAAGATTAATGCTTTAATTTTAATTTTTTTTCATGTAATTTACTAGTTAAGTACCTTTCACGTGAAGTTCCAAGACTAGTACATTCTCTTAGCGAGTGTTCCCTGAATTTGGTTTTTGCTTTTTATCTCAGATTTAGCAAGCAATGCGAATGAGTGATACCTTAAAAGAAAGAACAATAAACAGGCATGTTTCTAAAAATGTTTGAACATTACAAGGATTTTTTTTTATTTTTTTTTATGGCACAGAAAAATGACTCTGTTCCAACCTAAGACATTTTTAGCAATTTCGAATGCCTCCATTTTGTTTTTTTGGCAAGAAAGACACTTAAAAATTATTTCATTTGGTCCAATAAACATTAAACTATCCGAAATAAAACATTTTGATTCCAAATTAACGCTCATTAGGGCAATATTGACTTGTGACTATCAAATTTTGGGTATTTTCCTAAAATTTCTAAGTCTTCAATTTAAAAAAAAAATATCCAATTTCGGCTAAGACATATATGGCTAAAAATGTTCAAAAATGTCTCGGCTATCGTCCCCTTAAAGCTTTGCATCTAGCTACCAAACACCCTGTATAACAACCAAAACAGAAAAAAGGTATACAGAATATTACAAGGTAACAATAGGCGGCCTTATCGCTACAGAGCGATCTCTTCCAGGCAACCATAATGGACTGGAGAACAGAACAGATCTGTAGGCTTATTACCTAACTCGCTCGCAATCGCCATCGTGTTCATTTTGACAGTTCATGTATGGGCTGACAATTGGCATCGGAATCAGCTAGCTGTCACATTCATACAAGAACTGTCAAAATGAACACGATGGCGATTGCGAGCGAGTTAGGTAATAAGCCTACTGATCTGAAATGTCAAATATTACGAGATTAGTTTGTTACCATTACTCGCCGCCAGTGGCGCTGCCAATTCACCCATAGTAATTGAGACATTCTATACGTTTCCTTGTGTCAAAACTTACATTAGACTTAGGGCCTGTTTCACCACTGTCTGTTCCAGTTATGTTAAGTGTCAGTTATCTATGATGCCGTCTCTATTTATTACTACGAAATATCAGGGTCTTAACTAAGAGTGAAACGGGCATTCAGTACGTATACTTAGCGCCTGTTTCACCACTCTCAGTTAAGCCTCGGATATTTTAAGTGACAGTTATCTATGATGTCGTCTCTGTCGGTTTCGTAGTAATAAATAGAGAGGGAATCATAGATAATTGACACTTAAGATATAAGGAACTTAACAGAGATTGGTGAAACATGCCCTTATTAGTGTAAGCTTTTTGTCATCTACAGGTTATACTCATGTGGGTACAGGTCCTGCCTTTTCCATACAAATTGAAAAGTTTACGCGAAGCGTTTAAAAGTTTTTCACCCGCGAATTGATTGCTGCACTCGACCTGCAATCTTAAATCGACTCGTCTCTCCAAGGTCATGTATCTACTCAACTGGTCACCGCAAGGCAAAAAACAAAAGACTCCTAACTCCGTATAACGGCTGCCAGAAAACGGCTCAAGTTATGATTGCATGGTAAGCCAGTGATAACTTCGCAGGCGAATTTCTTTTAGAAATTAACATCCTTAGATGACGAGTCAATGCACTGACTGAATTATGAATGAATTATGACGTTGAGATATACGAGCATGAGGATAACTATCGCTAATTATTAGTTAACAACAATTGTAACAACAGGAATTTAAGCGGTTTTCCGGCTTTTAATAAATTTAATAGAGCGCATTTTTTGCTGGTTAGTTGATAATTATTTAAAGGCGATTTCACCAGAGAATTTGGGGTGTCGGAAAATTTAGTCTTTAAGTTCCATTGTTAAAAGGAATGACGGAACTAGGGTCACTATATCCGTCTGTGAAGTTTTAACATTCGTAGCGCAAATGAGTTAAATCTTATGGGGAAATAATTCGAAATGTTGTTTATCTTTGATAAAAAATGGGCATTTTGTCAGTTTTGATATCACTACATAGTATAAAATAAAGTCGCTTTCTCTGTCCCTATGTCTCTATTTATGCTTATATCTTTAAAACTACGTAACGGATTTTGATGCGGTTTTTTTAAATAGATAGAGTGATTCAAGAGGAAGGTTTTTATGTACAATTCTACGCAGACGAAGTCGCGGGCAGAAGCTAGTACGCAATAAAATTTTATTCACTTTCGCTTAAAGTTTTTGTACGAACTGTTGTAAACACAGGTGCTGTAAACAGATGTTTTTTTAGACATCTAATCGCGCATTGTCGGTGTGACCTTGCATTCAGCCTTCTAAGGCCTTGGTGTTGTCTTTGTGGGATACGCCACTACTTGGTACTTGTCTGTCAACACGTCCACATCCATTCACAATAGCATACTATTACTTGATAGGTTTCTTGTTTTCTATTCGAGTACAATGAGAAAAATGTTGCGCTTCTATTTTTCTTACCTATTAACGGTGCCTACATTGTTTTTTCAAAACAAATCGAGAAAGTCTTTATTTATGTATGACATTATTATCAGAATCTCACATTTTAGCGGAAGTCAAGTGATAAGTCTTGTTTTTCTAGATACATGTCTGTCTGACGCACACTGGACAATTTCTACAAAACCACTATTTTTCATAATTAAAAAAAAATAGCATTATAACTCCGTGCGTACGCAACGCGCTGGCAGTGTCGGACAAATTACAAGTGAAGTTTGAAAACAACTGAAATTTTACTGCAGTAAAGTAAATTTTATCACTTATGCATGACTTCATAACAGTTATGTACAGTCGTGCGCTTGCACACAATGTGTTGCACAACACATCCGATACATTTCAGCAGATCGTTGAGCAATTTTGTCTAAACGTTTTCTTGTAAAAGTGTGTCTACATCTAATGAGATTGTTGTTTTGAGCCGTTGATCAATGTTCAAAGAGTACCGCGTCAAAAGCAAAGCCAGTGAGAAATCTATAGGTTTTCAGCATAAACTTGCCTAACTTACATATTCATCTGTTGAAATATTTTGAATTCCTTTCACAGCACTTTATAGTCCGTGAACTCTTAGTGACATTCGGGTTTCGGGTAAAATCGGCTGATTCAAATATCAAACCCGTAAGAGTGAATGAGACAGCAAGACAAACCTGAATAAATGACTCGTGAATGACTCTAGAAAGAAGATCACGGACTGTACATAAAATATTATTACATAAACGAACGTGTTAGTTGTTTTGAGCGTAATTGTAAAGAAAGCGTGGTTTTTCCGTAATCTTAACTACCCACGAGTTGGCATCCATTATAGAGTTGCCACAAGATCCATAGTTTTAATCGAAATGCCATATTATCGATAGTATAATGTCTTATTTAAAGCAATACTGTTGATAATCAACAATACTATCGACAGTTTCAAGAAAGACAAGTAAAAGAGCCCTTGGCTGCCTATTTGCAAAATAAAGTTTAAAATCTTTAAATCTTTGAATCTTTGATTACTATCACTAGTATCAGAAAATTACAAAAACTATTGATACTATCGATAGTATCGATACTACTGAAATAAAAAAAATAATCGACTATTCAAAACTATCGAAAGTATCGATCATATCGATAGTATCACTAGTTTATGTAATATTGAAAAGCAATTGTATCGGTGCTATTGATACTATCGATACTTAGTTTCATTTGTCATCAAGAATCAATACTATCGATACTATTTGTACTAAGTATACTTTATACTATCGATGGATATCGGTGTGACGACGACTAAACTATCGACCAATGGTATCGATACTATGGTCTTTGCTCAATTTATCGAAAGATTATCGATAGTGCAATGGACTATCGAGCGGCAACACTAAATCCATTAGTTCTGATAAGGATGGATTTACATTAACATGATCTTTAATTTCCTAGGAAGTAAGTCTCTTAAAAACTCGCAGATAGGGTTTCAAATCGAATACCACCTCGTGTGCACGCGCGTTACGTTTTCCCTCTGGTAGATGGCTTTGTGGCGGAAGAGAAGCGGTCGGGCTGGTGCACTCTGGGCAACAACGATTAACAATTATTTTTTACAATGATTAACAGGTTTTAAACTGTATTTTACTCATCAGTAATATAAGTGTCATCCAAGCAAAGCAATATTCGAAACAAAGTCAGACAAATCACAAAAATATATCTCTGAAAAGGTATCCGCTACGTCCAGACTATATTCTAGGAAATACGATGTAAAATAGATCTTCGAAGGTCACTACTCACGGCATATATCACGTTCATCAGAGCAGGGCATTCAACCTTAATCTAATTATACCAAGCCTGCGTTGGACGAGAAAACGAAGGTTTGTTCCACACCGTCCATATCAAATTAGAATATATCGATACAAAATCGAATGTCACAAATAATACAAATGTGAAAGTTTGTGTGTTTGTTCTTCACGGCATAAAACGGCTGGACAGATTTGTATGAAATTTGGTAAGTTGATAGGCTGGTTGTCTGGAATAGACTACTTGTCTTATCCCGATATTCCCGCAGAGCGAAATTATTTATGTTTGTTAGTGTTTCTTATTGTTAACTGAGCCAGTTGTTTTAATCTATTGATTTCTTCAGTCGCCTGTAAATGCCATGTAGAGATCTCTCTTGAGAGACAGGCAGCTTTGCTTACCTTATAATTTTCAACAAACAGTTCTTCTGTTTCTTTTCGACCAAAGAATAAAAAAGTGAAACAGCCTGCTCCCGTGATAAGTGCTCTGAGCGAGTAAATCAACGATACACTTCAATTAAGTTTTTGTTCTGTAATTGCTATGAAACTTAAATAGTTACAAAAACGACGAGTTCCTCTTAGTTTTTGCGGAGCAGTTCAAAGTAGCTATTCACTTATCAAGTGTTTCCTTACGCTTAATATTTACAAATCGAACTCAGAGGCCCGGTTTAGAGCCCACTATATCCTACTTCAAACTATAGCTAGCTAGTTCCAGAAAAAAACAATTTTGAATGCATCCTTATTTAAAGAAATAGTCCGACCAAGTATCAAAACCAGTCACACTTGCACATCTATGTTAAACGTCACGCTACAGTAATGGCGACCAAAAATAACCTTTGCTTTACACCCGCCGGCAGTCTCAAATCTATTGCATAACGCTACCAGCTGGCCATACGCTTATTGTCTGGTCTAGTATAATTCCGTGTTTGTCATCGCGGCTATGTAGCACCGCCTTTACCCCGCGCGATAACAACCAACACACGTTGTTTGGACGCGGCCCATTCAGCTCGCTTTTAAAAAAGTTGCTTGAATAACGAATAAAGGAGTTACAACTTTATACGGCGCGCTTGAAATTGGAACGAGATTGGAAACACTGAATGAATGTTATCATAAGTGCAGTGGTGGTGGATTCTTACGCGTTATCAGTGAAAGTAATTGTAAGGTCAGTAAAGATTGTGGTAGTGAACGTTCGCGGTGTTACAGCAAATGCCAGTTAACTAGAATTATTGGCAAAGGAAGAACACGCCTTCTTTAACTGTTGTTTGTTGTGTAATTAAGTGAAATCTGATCCTGAACTGTAAATTGTGAACTGAATTGAACCAGTTGCAGTACATTTACCGGTAAGTAAGATAAGCATATACAAACATTTCGCTGTACTTCTGGTGGCCGGTAGAGGCTCTTGCTTTCTATTTGCGAATATAATAAGTACTGATATGCTCATTCTTGTTGTATTAATTTGCGGTGTTCAAAAGAATATTTGTATTGTATAATAATATGCTGCGATTTGCGAGAATTAGTTGACAAACATGTTTTGTCTAAGACCAATCGGTATTTTTCGGTAATTGTGAAATGGAATATTAATTTGACTACTGTATTTTTTACCTTCTATGTATTTAAAATACTTATGTGCGGTGTGCGGATTACTAAATAAAAATATTTAGAAATAATGAAATTGTAGGTAGGTAGTCAATGTTGTATCTAGTCTGGAATATAAAACGATTAAAGGTTGCACAGAAAGAATCTGTATTTTCAAAGTTTTTAATACATTAGTTTACGTGAAGCTCGCGACCTCCGGTTGAAAATGTGGGGAGCAACCTAATTATTATTATTATTGTATGTAACAGTACATAAATGAAAAAACAATACCTACTAACGCATTCTCGTTTACATACTGTACAGCCTTGAAGTAGAATTAGTGACTTGCGCAAGTAATCTATGTCATAAAGTAGCCTACATCTTTGTTTACTGAGCTTAGGTAATTTTAATGTTATTTGAAACGCTGTTTTTATTACACTTTTGTATACTGACGAGCAAAAATAATGACTCGCTGGTCATACAACTTTGTTCGCGAAGTGACCAGTTATTGATGCTCGTCAGTGTAGTTGGTCAACCTGCCTGTAAATTTTCCATTTGCAATGACAATTTACAACGAGTAAGTATTTTCTGTAAGAAGAATAATAGCAATGAATAAATTTTAATTGTCCATCCATTATAGGTACAGACCGACCGCTTAAATGAAATGAGTACTCGCCCGCGTGGTACAGGGGCGCGGGGTAGGACGACAAACGGGACAAAGGGAGGCGCAGGCGAGTAGTGTGCCTGCCACCCGCGCCTCTCTCGGCCCCCGCGGTCGTCCCACCCCGCGCCCCTGCACCGCGCGGGCGAGGACTCATTTAAGTGGTTGGTCTTTAGTAGGACTACGCTATTAGGACTTCTGCGCAGAATTAAAATTTGTAGGAAAGCTCTCACATCCACCTTTATCGGGCCTTGTTGCCAAATCTTTCTTAGCGGATAATTCGTTTAGTGGTTTGATCTGTGCGTTGATAGATCAGCCACGGTTGCCTTTTATACAGATAATACGGGCTCTGGGCTTAGCTACTTCTTTTTCTTGGTAAAGTTTGCAAACTTATGAGCGAGCAATTTTGTGCGCATGATGAGGCGTAGTTTTATCAACCTTAGGTACTTTGTCGGTCGAAGAAATCTGTCTTTATTTTATTTAGTCTAAACACGCGTTTATGAAACTTGATTAAAATGGTACAGATAAAGTTTCAATTTAGGAATAGAAAACGGTGAAAGAGAAACTAAAAATTGTAAGGTTTTTTTAGAGACTTTTTGGTGTGGATACTGAGCTCTTCAAGCAAAGTCCTTTTTGAGAAATAAAAACCTGCAAAAATGCATGCCATTCTTAAGCTCTTTATGTTGACAATTCGACTAATACGAACAAAGTCACTTATTTAATTTTTATTTTTCATATCTTGCTATAGATTGGTCGTCCTGGATTTTATTGATACAGTCTGCGTTTTCATTCAGTCACGCATTCGATACTCGAATGGCCTGCTTATAAACCACATGCTAACCAATGTCTACCTCCTCAAATGTCGGGCTCAATTTGAGTGAGCCTCTTAGCCCATTTGCATTAATTATTCTTCCAAATCAAGATGGTAACCAAAAACAAATGACAGGCAGCAGACAGCCGTACTCAGTGACGTCAGTTTACTGAAATGTAACAATGTGAATAATTATTTGGCATTATATTATGGTTCCATACTAGATAAAGGAATAAAGACGTGATTTATGTAGGTATGTAGCAGAGGCCTCTTCAGCGGAGACAGAGGCGGCAGCGGGGGCGGAGGCGGATACAGGAGTTAACAAAACAATTAATGCATGGCATTCTTTATGGTTATTCACATATAAATCAATTGAGCATTCATAAAATTAGAGATATGATAGTACGCCGGTTTGTTTTGCGAGTGATTGCTGTTGATAGTGAGTTTCTTGTAGTTGGACCGAACTAAGTAATTTATATGGTTCAAGGTCAAACTCATAGACGAATTCAGATATTAAAACATGACACAATGATCTCATTCCGTACAAGTAGCTTGCGCTCCATTTTTTTCTTTGCTCAGAGCCACGACCATAGAGAATACTGTTAACTGCTGCTGATCAGATCTTTTTGAAATTAAATAAACAAGACAATATCTAAAAATGGCCAGGCGTGTCTAAGAAAAATAAATCGCATTCCTTTTCTGAAATTGACGCTTATGTTTAAACACGCTTATAAAAAATCGTACGCGTATGTATTGCCCTTTCATTTGCATCACTTAGTACATTTTTGTACGATCACAACTTTAAGTTTTTGACGTAACGAGACGTATGTCTTCATCTGTCACTTTGACGTTTTGCGTTTGTTAAACACAGATAAAACATACGTTTTTCCATTACAGGTCGTTAATGGGGGTAATTTGTTGAATTCGGTATTTTACTGTTAGAAACACAGCCAGTCAAAGCCAAGTTTTTCTACGAACTGCCTGGCCTTTAATGATTATTGATTAGCTTCAACCTTGATAGGGTCACTGCCTTTTCCTACCTACAAGTCAAGAGCTATGGGTTTAAAAAGTTACTGCCACACCAAATTCAAAGACTGTATTACAGCATTTCCTATAGAGATAAGGAAGGGTACGAAATGTGAACACGGCATCCGAACGGATTGTAGTTCAAAATAGCTCAAATTAAAAAGCAAGCCTTGTGGAAGGTCAAACTGGATCGTTACCACCATCGTACAGCGATTCGTAGGACCTTATGCTTTCCGTTCTTGTACTACCCGCAGCGAAGCAACAGTGTTTCAATGTGGGGTGTTTCAAAGACAGCAGGTAAAATTTTAGCCACGTGGAGTATTCTATCTTAGCCATTTAGGTGGTTGTGCTCACTGAGGGGTTACCAACTTACCATGACCTTAATGCGATTCAATTCCGATTCAGTTTAGGTTCGCTCGCTGTCAGATTTATACTAAAAATGTCAGCTAAAACCTGAGCTGAGTCGGAATTGATTTCGGAATTCATCAAGTGATTTGAATAAAACCAAAGGAACCTTTCCGGATCATCTTCGTTTCCACTCTCTTTCCTCTTATGTGAAGTAAATCCATGAATACCTACAGTTCAATGATCATTTTAGTACTTTAACGTTGAAACTGATGCCGCTTTAGGAAACAACCTTGGTTTTCATCGACAACGGACAGACCTTACACAAGTTTAGGACCACTCGCCAGTTCATAATAATTATAAAGTAATCAAATAGAGTCATAAAATAAAGTTGGCGGCGATAAAAATAATGAAATAGGCAGAGATATTTTAGGCAGGCGACTCTGGCAACAAGCTATTTTTAACGGAACAAAAATAAAAGCGGTTTTCCCGATGGAACGTGGGAGAGTTTAAAACATGTAAAAGGCAAAGGAATGTTATTATGATTCATCACTTTGCAATGCTAGCTAAACTAAAAATATGCGCAATTTTGAGATTGATAATAATAACGCGTTAAGAAGTATGGAAGGTGTATCACTGAAAGATAGAATAAGGAATAGTGTGATAAGGGAACGTGCTGGTGTGAAAGAGGATATAGTGACTAGGATAGGAAAAAGTATGCTTAGTTGGTTTGGTCACGTAGAGCGGATGGATGAAAGTAGATTAACTAAACAGATCTATATGGGGAGTGTGAATGGTAACGTTGGGAGGGGAAGGCCTAGACGGACGTTTCGAGACCAAATAGGAGACGTTTTGGAAAAAGGTCAGGTCAGGAGTACCCGAAACCGACGAACATGTATGAAGAGATTGATGAATGTGGATGAAGCGAAAGAAGTATGTCAGGATCGTAGCAAGTGGAACAAAGTAGTCTCTGCCTACCCCTGGGGGAAAGAGGCGTGACGGTATGTATGTATGTGTATGTAATAATAACAATATGTAAATTAAAACATAAAACCTAACCACAAAGTACTTTTTTGTACTAAGACAATTAATAATATTGTTAGGTACTTACACTTTTTGTTTTAAGGTTTGTAAGCTAGGCTTAGTAAAATTTCACTAGCTTTTACCCACGACCATGTTCTTCAAAATAAAGAGGGCATATATATTATTTACGTAACTATCGGTACGCAAAGTTTACTTTACGCATGTTCTCCCCGTTGTAACGTACCTATGAAGACTATTTCGGGCTATGGGTTTTCCACTTGGAATGTGTTTAGAACAATAAACTAACGGTCTTGAGTATTCGCGAATGGAACGCCACTGGGAGTGGACGCGTGTACTGAAATCGAATTTGAAAAAAATATAATATTTTTTTATGTAAGTATATGGCTTTCGTCGTGTCGATGTCGTTTTGTGGCCAGTGTTTTAATTTTTTAATCCTTAGTTCATGGTTTAAGCTGTCTGACAAGTCCACTAATTTTGATGAAGCAAGAAGTACCTAGAGTGAACCTTAAATTCTAAACCCTACTACTAGTTGCGCAGTATCTTTGTGGTACAGTTGTAGCATTTCTTATAATATTTCATACTTTTTATGCCTGTTTCGTTAAGTCTAGCAATTGTCACCTTTTTACTTCGATGTTTAGCTGCATGCATACAAAAAATACAAGTTGGTACTTGTTATGAATATTTTTTTAATCTACAGGACCTCCCATCGTTGTTGTATTAGGACATCCTTATTGCTTCCATTTGCCATAGCTATAAACGGTATACCTACCATAAATGGTGAGGAAATAGAAGCGGAAAAATTATAAATCATCTACGTCAATAGTTCATAATGTAGGCAGATCGGAGGTGCTAATATATTCTACCGTTAGATTGAGACACAGTTCAGTTTGCATTACTTACATAACTGTGGCATTGAATCGAACAGACAATACAAACACGAATTGACCACGAAGTGACCACAGTGTAATTAACGACTTGGTACTGAATAGTGGGCTAACTATTAAGTTTACCTCTGTTTAAAGTGTTATATCCAACGTTTAGTATAAGTTTTCTATCGTAACACGTTCATCATCATCAGCTAGAAGACGTCCACTCTTGAACAAAGGCCACTTAGATTAGAACCCCACAATGAACGAAAGTCGCGTCGCGCGCGAGATAGATTACCCATCTCTTTCCAAAACGAATAGTAAGAAAAAGACGGGCAATCAGACTCGCGCGCGACGCGACTTTTGTACGCTTTCGTGCTAGACGTACTGTATCCACCGGTTTCCCGTAACTCTCACAATGTCGTCGTCCACCTAGTGGGAGGCCTGCTGACACTGCGTCTTCCAGTTACCACGTTAAAGTATGTAAAAATTGGGATCGCCACTAGCGATACTTGGTGGCAGCGAAATACTCTCATAGTAAGCCGTTACGGTTTAACGGTCATGTTGTAAGTACTGTACTACTCTCGCGCGAATTGCCAACAAAAAAAGAAGTGATAGGTAATATTTCTGTTGTTGACTGCACAATGTTGAAACGCGATAACGATAACACTAATGTTAAGTGTACCCCATAATAATATGAACACAAGGATTTTAAGATAAACGTTAACGCTTTTTTAATTTGTTAGACTGTTTCTAACAGTGTTGTTAATATTCATACAAAGTATACAGTAGCCTTGCAGTAAACTGACACTACTACTGATACATTGTGAACACTAAAACTAAATCTATGCCAAATGAGATTTTAAAAATGTTTCTCAACAAAAGACTCTAAAACGTAGGCAAAAAAGAATTTAACAAACCATACACACACACACAAGTGACGTCTATATCCCTTACGTGGTAGACAGAGTCTAAGGTAACAAGACCTGAAGGCCACGGTTAGCATTTTTGTGGGCGTATAGGTGAAAAAGGGAATCCAAATAGTAATGGGTTGCTAGCCAATAAACCATTATGTACCTAATCATAGAAGTAAAATAAATATTTATGAAATATCTGACCAAAGAAAACTATTGTCTATTGTGTCTATTATTATAAATAAGAGCAGAAAGAAATGAAGACCGACATTTCTGTGATGAATGTTATTGTGTTCGCCAGAAATTTAATATTAGCTATTAATACGTTAATTCATTTGCCAAATAGGTATTGGTTTCGTTACCTTGAAGTTTTTCTTTATCCGCTGCCTCAGTTTATGTAGGATTTGAATGTGTAAAATGGTTTTCAGAACGTAGGTACCTATGGACGTATCGTATCTGATTTATAACTGCAATATTTTTTCTGTTTTCATTTTTTTTTTCAACTTTTTAAATAATATTTTCAGGCAAAAACCAAAAATCTAACATCAATAGGGTACCTACTTCCAGGTAACGCACATTTGTGAAATTTCGCAAGAAGCAACAGCTTAAGAAGAAGAAAAAACCCTTTGAAATAAGTGCGGAGCCCTCGGCGGGCTAGACCGACTCGTATTTGGGCGTTTTCTTTTTCATAAAATTAATGTAGATTGAGCAAATTATGCCTTATCAGGTGTAAATTTTATACTTTGTTTGTCCGTGCTATAAACCAAATTATCGTAACAGCGATAAGTCACGAGTGAAACCATTTTTAAACCGCAAAAGCAAGGCAAAAGCTGATCAAACACGTAAAAGTAAATTTTCCATTTTAATTTTCGGTAGGTAAAGCAAACGGAAGACATTCAACAGGCATGAAATAACTGAATAATAATCATAACAGATGAAATCGGTTAAAAGTTTTGGCGTATTAAAAAAACCTACTAAAGGTAGAGTAGAAAAAAAACTGTTTGTTTAATTAACTCTTGCAAATAATCGAACCTAAATTTCATCTTTTGTTTTTTAAAAAGTGCACAGATTTTTACCACCATCTATAAACTTTTTCAAGTGATGCGATGTACTTACATAAATTGACCCCAAACCGTAGAAATAAATTGTCGTTAAAAATAAACAGTCGAAATTTTGTGTCAATAAAGTGTCCCATTTTTGTTGTAAAATGCTGAAATATGGCAACAATTTGGTATGAAATTTGTAAAATTTTCTATTATCAGGGCATGTATGATCGCTTTATGTCACATTATTTCGTAGATATTTTACCATATTATGTGTTACATTTTGATAACCTTTCTGTATCTGTAGGCAATTTAACCAGACTCTATGAGATAGTTTAATTAATTTATAACGAGTGTTTTACAATCTGCTTGGCTTCGGGTTATCAGTGGTTAAATGACATGATCTTTAGCTTTGTTGAAACTGTCAATCTAAAGTATTATGTATTTATTAGTTCTCTTGCGGTTTTAGTAACTAGTTTCTTTCAGTAATAATCTTAAAATTGCCTTTTACTACAGACCTTTGATCGTTATTACTATCACTACATAGTATAAAATAAAGTAAATTGTGTATATTGTCTTATATTTGTGTGTCTTGCAAAAAGGAATAAATGTCTTCTTTCTTTCTTTCTTTCTTTTTTCTTTTAAAGTCGCTTTCTCTGTCCATATGTCCCTATGTATGATTATATCTTCAAAACTACACTACGGATTTTGATGCGGTTTTTTTAAAGATAGAGTGATTCAATATGAAGGTTTTTATATATAATTCTACGCAGACGAAGTCGCGGGCAGAAGCGAGTAATATTATAAATGCGAAAGTTTTGGATGTATGGATGGATGGATGGTTGTATACATGTTTTTACTCTTTCACGCCAGAACAACTGAACAGATCTAGCTAGAATTTCGAACACAGACAGATTATAGCCTGGAATAGCACACAAGTTACTTTTATCTCAGAAGATTGAGTAGTTTACTGATAAATAAATTCTTTACAGACGAAGTCGCGGGCTGCAGCTAGTAATTTTATACTTGGACTCGCGTGCTAGAATCGATTAAAAAATCTTTTTCATTTTTACGATATTATAAAGGAAGGATTGAAAGAGAATATCACCACTACGTGGTAGGATTAATTAGAGTGGACAATCAAAATAGTCTACCCAAAATTGGTCGTGTCTGCTTCTGCCTACACAATCGAAAACTTGTTTCGTGACTCATTCGACTATTTACATCAACTTGACTATACTAATACTCTAAGCTATCCTTCAAATTAAATGTACGAAGAAAACAATTTACAGTGTTTTTGCTTTCTTGCACGTGTTCAATATTTACCCCCTTCTTAATTTTTTTAATATGGCTCCATCGATCCATGCGATGATTTCGCCCAATGTCAAAGTAATAAATACAGTATTTTATTGAATCAGGCGTTACTTTGCGGAGGTCCATTTCAATGAACAAAAAATTTTACCTTGCTACTCCGCTACTCACGTGCAAAATAACCAAGCCTGTGTGAAATATATATGTTTTTCATGCAAACCCTCCCTCCACTGCTGCCAATAAAACACATATAAATCCCACAAACTTAATTATCCATTACACCACACAAACACTGACGCGTTTCAATCCCTCTACGGGATCATTATCAAAGTTTACACACAACCGTTACACATGCAAACCAACGTCGTACTGAATCTAAACTGTATATATAAGCATAATGTACCTACGTTCATATGTTTTCCCAAAGTACCCTATTATTTATGATTTTTATTATCCATTAACAACTACCTTCAAAAATTTTTTCGACTACAGTAAAAATAAATAGGGTAATGTATTTTACAACAACAATTTTTATTCACCAAAATGAACACGCAATAACGGCGATGAAAGCAAGTTCACTTGTTCATTAATTATGGAACCACTATTGCTGTACCTAATTATCTCCAACTGCTCTAAAATATCCAACTGTAAACCCTTCTCACAAAAGTGTAAGATGTCGAAAGACGCTGAATCCGGCAACGAATGATTTTCCTCTATTAAATGTTTTGCAAAATTTGATTTCTCCGGGTGATTGAGCCTATACGAGGCAGTATGTTCCTTATATCTGGTAACGAAACTGCGACCCGTTTGCCCCACATACACACTATTGCATTCACTACAAGTTAACTTATACACCCCCGATCTACTTCCTTTTTCCACCCTTTCCTTGTTATTACACAGTTTCGCACGCACAGAATTATTTGTCTTAAAAGCGACATTAATATTTTTTGATTTTAACAATTTATGGATTTTATCAGACGAATGACCTACATAAGTAATACTAGACCTATATTTGTCAGCAATCTGAGTGGGTACTGCGGCGTAAAGCATGCTATTCACTATCCGAGATATTTTTATGGATAATTTTGAGACTCGGTACATTGTTGGTAATAATAATATTGTTTATTATTATAGGTATGTTGATGATTTGATTATTTGCTGGAGGGGAAGTATGAGACAGCTAGATTCATTTGTTAATGGCTTGAATGATAGGCATCCAAGGATAAAGTTCAAGAGAGAATTAGAGGATAACCACTCATTAAATTTTTTAGATTTGACGATATCTAGAGTAAATAATAAGCATATTTTTCAAATTTATCGTAAGCCTACGCAGACCGATGCTGTTATCCCGGCTGCGTCCACTCACCCTTGGCAGCATAAACTGGCTGCTTTCCATTGCTATATACATAGATTATTAACCGTTCCTCTTTCTGTAGAACATTATGATTCCGAGTTAAGTACTATTTATCAAATTGCGGTTTCAAATGGTTATACTGTAGCAATGGTTAACGGTCTAGTTAGAAAGAAGCAGAGGCGGATAGTGAATAGCATGCTTTACGCCGCAGTACCCACTCAGATTGCTGACAAAATAGGTCTAGTATTACTTATGTAGGTCATTTGTCTGATAAAATCCATAAATTGTTAAAATCAAAAAATATTAATGTCGCTTTTAAGACAAATAATTCTGTGCGTGCGAAACTGTGTAATAACAAGGAAAGGGTGGAAAAAGGAAGTAGATCGGGGGTGTATAAGTTAACTTGTAGTGAATGCAATAGTGTGTATGTGGGGCAAACGGGTCGCAGTTTCGTTACCAGATATAAGGAACATACTGCCTCGTATAGGCTCAATCACCCGGAGAAATCAAATTTTGCAAAACATTTAATAGAGGAAAATCATTCGTTGCCGGATTCAGCGTCTTTCGACATCTTACACTTTTGTGAGAAGGGTTTACAGTTGGATATTTTAGAGCAGTTGGAGATAATTAGGTACAGCAATAGTGGTTCCATAATTAATGAACAAGTGAACTTGCTTTCATCGCCGTTATTGCGTGTTCATTTTGGTGAATAAAAATTGTTGTTGTAAAATACATTTACCCTATTTATTTTTACTGTAGTCGAAAAATTTTTTGAAGGTAGTTGTTAATGGATAATAAAAATCATAAATAATAGGGTACTTTGGGAAAACATAAGAACGTAGGTACATTATGCTTATATATACAGTTTAGATTCAGTACGACGTTGGTTTGCATGTGTAACGGTTGTGTGTAAACTTTGATAATGATCCCGTAGAGGGATTGAAACGCGTCAGTGTTTGTGTGGTGTAATGGATAATTAAGTTTGTGGGATTTATATGTGTTTTATTGGCAGCAGTGGAGGGAGGGTTTGCATGAAAAACATATATATTTCACACAGGCTTGGTTATTTTGCACGTGAGTAGCGGAGTAGCAAGGTAAAATTTTTTGTTCATTAATAAATACAGTATTCATAAATCTTATGACAACAATGTCGGCATCGTTGTACGGTAGAACACGGTCAAAAGAAACCCCTCCCCCCCTCTCTGTCGGGCTAGATATTCAATGATAGGAGACCGCCAGGAAATCATTAGCCGATGCCCAGGGTGCACCGGATTTACCCCCTTATTCATAAATGCTCTGTAGGCTTCTGCTAACTTAGCAATCGTTTGGCCTTGTCTGTCACTTTGACATTTTCCTTTCACATATAACGAAAAATGATTGCCAAGTTAGCAGAAGCCTATAGAGCGTTTATGAATAAGGACGTACGGTCAAGTCAAGTGCAAAAATAAGTATCGATATGAAGTTGTCAAAAATGTGTCCCATGACCTTGCTGCAAGCTGTAAGAGCGTATGATAGGTACTTGTTTTTGAAACTTTGACTAGATACATAATATTACACTTGACTGTACACTGCAAACCTCAAACTGGCTGTATCAGAAAGGGTTATTCCATTTCATAAAATAATATGACAGTTTAAAATGATTCGCAATTAATTAAATTATCACAGAAGATACAAATGGGTTTTAAATAATGTGTATCCTATACTACTCAACTACCAATACTTGTATTCCTATGTTTCAAGATGTTGAAAGCGACGATTTCGGAGAGATTTTCAAAAGTGAGGTTTTGTGAGAGGGAAATCGATCTTTGGTCTTATGTATACTCGTATCTCGGAAAAAAACTTAAAAGAACCATTCGAAAATGTAATTATTTAAAATTAATCTCAATCAAGTCAAAAATTGAATTTGAGCCGCAGTTTTGAAACTATGCACAAATTTGTATCAATTTTAAGTGGTACGAGTGATGTGATTCGAAAATCGGTTTACGAGTAGGTACAGTCAAGTGTAATAATAATAATGTATCTAGACAAAGTTTCAAAAATAAGTACCATACACTCTTACGCCAGCGTGATAAGGTCGTGGGACATATTTTAGGAGAAGTTCCTATCGATACTTATTTTGCACTTGACCGTACAACTCGGTTGACATAACAAAGCTCAAATGGAAATAATTACATACCTACAATTTTAATTTTAATGTTGAGGTTAGTTTGTCTATGGCTATTCGTGATTCTTCGAACAGTCTGACCGTATCACGGTAAAAACCGCCGTCAACTTATTAATAACAATTACTTAGAAGCTTTTGATTATGACACGGTATGGTTTTAAGATGAGGCGTCCGAAATCCATTTTTCATAGGTACATGCGTAATTTCCTCGGAATTGTACGTAATGGATTTAATAATTTTGTACTTCAATGACTACATATAATGACTATGTGTAGAAGCTATTTGCTATTTGTAATTTATGGGTTAGAGAGCTTGACGTGTTTAGTATAATATTTCCTATTTAATAAAACATATTTTAATGAATAATTACGAGTAGTGCGTATTCTTCGTGTTTGGCGGTTCGCCAATAAAATACTAGTGATCGTGTTTAAAATCGGTAAGTTAGAAATCATTTAGTTTTAGAAGTGGAACAGCTGTTTAACAGATAGCAAACTTTCAACGTGAAACTACCGTGAGACTTATTCATAATTACACATAAACGGATAACTTATCCGGATCCGTTTATGTGTAATTATGATAGCAAACTTCTTGAGTAATGACATTGAATATGCAGAAATTTTTAATAGCTTACTTCGCTTCTTTAATAGCTCGTTGCATTTTTAATGGTATTTTCACAGGTATGATTTCTAAAATCGGTCCGCTGGGATCAATCAAAAATATGATTTGTAATGATACAAATCTATGAAGTCAAATTGAATTTTTGACAAGATTATTATCGCTGGAATCTACAGCACAATTTGACTCAAAATCTACTTATGTACCTATTGCTACATAACTAACTACCGCTTGAATTAAGAACCTGAAGTCTTGACTAATTGAAAAAAATACTGAAATTTTCCGCATCCTTTTTCACCATTTCGAATGCTATTTTGGAATGCAATTTCATAATCAGCACCCAACGTTCGAATTGTACAAACATCAACACCGTTAGGTAGAACAGTTAAACTTGTAAAATTTTCATGGCACCAGAGCAATACTAATTAATAGCGTCGTCAATTAAAAACAATGATAAGTAACAACATTTGGTCCGGCACCGGCCAAGGTCTCACGTTTTTGTAGGAGCCGATCGATTTCCAGCCGACAGTTAGGTAAGCCGCTCTTCAATGTTCACCAAATTGTTTAACTTTAAAATTGACAGTGTGCTACAGTGCACATGAATTATTGATTTAACGAGAGAAAAAAATTACAGCCTTAATTACTACATACATAAATCATGTCTGTATCCCTTACGGGGTAGACAGAGCCTAAGGTAACAAGACCTGAAGGGCACGTTTTGAATCCCCTTTCCATCCATACCCCAACAATCACGCTAAACGTGGTCTTTAGGTCTTGTTACCTTAGGCTCGGTCTACCCCGTAAGGGATACAGACGTAATTTATGTAGGTATGTTCATTTAAGTAAGTTTAAAAAAAAATTGTTGAACTTGAACTGAGAGTAGAGTGGATCATTACTTTACCCGTTAAAAATTTGAAGAAAACGGTAATGAAACAGTACCCTGGTTATTTCCTCTTACGAGATCGAAACAATGTAATACATCGACGAAATACATCATACGACACACAGAATGTAGTGCCACCTAACGTGTAAATTAGCAGGTAGAGTTCAAGGTTTTTAGGCAAAACACAGTTTGCCATTCGCCGCTAGATGTCAGTGCTGCCAAAAATTTAGAGAGCTATCTGTTGAAAGAAACATTGATGAAATCTTCTTATACAAATTTTTGTGTGACCCCAAAAGCTACTGTCAAAAATATAGGTAGTAAAATATGCATATTTACCTGCTCTAATTTGTTTACTTTGCAATACGGAGCGTAACCTAAACGTTACGTGCAAGAATTTACGCGGGCTATTCAACAATAGATGTCGCTACAAAGCACGATTAGCAAACAGTTTAGTGAAGCTGAAAATGTTTTTATAATCTGTTACTAGATGGCGTACCTAGTCGTACTGTCGAATGAAAATGTAGTCTTATAATTTCGTTATGATTGACCAATTAACGATGATAACTGTAATTACAAAAAGTATTTTTTTAAATATTATGTAACTGTTTCATGTTGTTTTTTTTGTTTGTAATACATTTTTGTTTCAGAACTATAATAGAGCGTAAACAGAATAGAAACATTATTAAGATTTTTTCTGATTTTGAGGTCACTAACACTTTCATTTAAATTCTCTAAAAATGAGTCATTCGTCCAAAAGTTCCGTTTCCTACATCCGCAGTGGAAACAAAACACAACCGCGAACGCTTCGATATTCGAAATCCCCGCTTCACTGTGTGACGTTGTGACGTTGTAGAGCCGTCACGGTTCTGTGAACGAAATTGACGCGTTGTATTACGTAGCGTGACGTAAGACCCCGCTGCAAGGTCAGCGTGCGGAAAACGGTATACGTTATAATCCAATATCACAGTCCGATTATGTTGTTTATGTAATTTTGTTTCGTGTTATTTTTAGTTTTGTTTTGATACGTTATGCTAATTTAGTATGGCCGGATTAGATTTATGTATTTTTGATAAATGTAAGATTTTTGAACTGTAAGATTTTATCATATTATTATTTGAGTGAAAAAAACTTTTTAAACTTGAAAATTTGACGAAAGAGCCAGATACAGGTTAATATGAACTGGCTGAATAAAAAAAGAAAATTTCAGGTTAAAAATGTAAAAAAGGAAGGAAAAGGCGTACATTAAAGTCCTAATATTTATCGTTGGTTTATATTATAAAGGACTTTAGCTACATGTTGCGATGGTCATGGTCACGTATGACTGAAATGTTTAAGCGACTAAGTCATGGCATTTTCGTAATTTTCATGAAATCACACTCACAGTTCGTGACATTATGATGAATAATAATTCAATACTTAATGTTACATTAAGTGCTTCTGAAAAGGTAATGTTTGTAACAAACGTCATACGATAGTTGGGACGAGGGACGAGGTTATACGATAGAGTAAGATGGGAAAACATGGAGCTCATTTTAACGTGTTTAAGTATCGGTAACCGCTTTGTTGGTAAAGATTTTAACTGACCCAACAAGTAGAGTAGAGTTATCCAGCTTTTGAAGATATTCACGACTGGTCGGTCAACAACATTAAGTTATCGACAAGCTTGTGAAAAATGATGAGCTTCATCATGTAAAAGGTAGATTTTTTACGACCACATTTCCACAAATTAAACGCTCCAACGACTAGTGGTAAAATCCCGATGAATGGAATCATGAATGGCAAAAAACAGCCATGCCATATTCACCGTACTACGTCGGTACTCCGTTTAAATGGAACTCATTGATGGAGATGTACTATCAATTGTGACGTCGCAATCGATTCTGATTATCAGCTCTTGCGCATACATTGGTCTTCCCCAGATACAGCCATAGCCGAAACCTTGGCATACCCGACTGTTATACTTTCCATTTCTAAGAAATTAACTGGAATATTGTGACACATTAAAATATGGTAAAATGGCCTTTTTCGATGTGGACTTTTTAGCCGCTAAGTTTACATGGAACGTATTCTGTATTCATTTGGGATTTTAAAGGAAACATGTAAGGCAAACTTTTTGGTTAACGGAAAACATAAATTCAAAATTCATGCAACTTACACACCAAATTCCTAACAAATGTTTACAAGTAAATCAAATTTATTTTACCCACACGTTCAAGAAAATAATAATACATTAATGAATAAAACTTTCAAAGTTATGTAACTCTAGTGTCAATGACATGAGGAAGGAAAATACTACGTACAATATTATTATGATACAATCTTCCGTACTATAATTACTTGTCAACTTCCGCTGAGAATTCAATACGTGATCATTAAATGGTTTTCAGAAAATATCAAGGTTAAGGATCTTAAAGTTAACGATCACTTTCTTAGCAAAATAGTGTAGAGGTTTCCCTCAGGTTTTCAAATGGAGTCCAAAATTCGTAGGTTGAAGGAGGTTGAATTAAAAAAAAACTTCACTAGTAAGTACCATTTACATACCCATACACAAGTCACGTATACCCTTACGGAGTAGAAAGAGCCCAAGGCAACAAAACCTTAAGGCCACGTTTAGCATGATAAAGGGCGTATAGCTGGATAGGGAAACAAAATAGTGATGGGTTGCTAGCCGCATCGCCTATAACATGATACCTAATACTTTCAAAGTACTTCTTTCTTTATTTTTACTTTCTTTTAAAGTAGTAAATACTATGTGTATTTTAATTATATTGTTCAAGACAACACAGTTCAAATTAAATTTGCGACTAGTTGATAGGATTAAGGAGCTCCAATTTTCTTCTGCTGCACTCATATTTCAAATTCAGCAAAATTTTTCACCTCCTCGGAACGTATTTTTGAAGTGCTTTCAAAAATGGGACCACAATTATCAACGTTTACGACCTACGGATATAGAGTCGGAGATGAGAAAGTATGTATGCATGTATAACTCTTTATTGTACATAAAACACAAGAAAAAGATGAATACAGGACAACACACAAGCACAAAGGCGAACTTATCCCTAAAAGGGATCTCTTCCAGTTAACCAAAAAATTCAAAGTAAGTAAATTCAGTAGGTACCTATTGAATATAGGATGAGAATGACGAGACGACGTCTGAATCATTTAACCGATTTAACCACAATAGGCGGTTTGTGGTTACCCATGTTCAAATAAACTAAAGGTCGTATGAGCGTGAGAAAAAAAGCGTAGAAGTAAATAGTTGCCTTTTATTAAATGATTCATGAAGGTAGTGAGTAGACTCATTAAATCTTTTTCCATTATTATTGTACATAAAATTAATTATTAATGCGAGTTGGAAAATCACGACGATTTCAAAGTTTTTACTATGAATTCATTCATTTGTCACCGACAAGTGACAATTGACGAGTAAGTAATAAAAGTTTCCATGTTCGATATTACACTTTAACTTGAATTACTAATTCAAGTTTGCTGTCTATCTGTCTGTCTGTCTGTCTGTCAAGTTTGTTTTACTCAGGAACTCGTAGATGTATCAAGTTAAAAATTAATGGTAATCTCATGAAACATTCATGCTAGTCTGGGAGTAAAGAAAAAACATAGAATTTACCAGTTGCTTCTCTTCCCGCGCAGATGGTAAAAGTCCATCGAAGGAATGGGCGAAAGTCTTAGGAATCATGTTTAGGCGATGCGGCTAGCAACCTATCATTATTCTGATTTCCCTCTTCAGCTATACGTCCTTAATTATGCTAAACGTGGCCTTAAGTTTTTGTTACGTTAGGCTCTGTCTACCCCGTAACGGATAAAGACGTGATATATGTATGTATGTATGAAACATTAAAAAAAATAATGGCTACAATCCACAAATAAAGACAAAAATCCAAAAAAAAAACTGATTTCCATTTCGAAGGAGCAAACAGCTATCACACAAGTAAAATGTTTGACCATTTTCGTAAAACACGACCAGACTTGAATAATAATTATTGTGTTGTTTAACTTAGCAATTTTATCAATATTAGGTACCGTAAATATGTGTAGACATTGACTCATACTCACATTCACCAATGCAAACTGGCATTAAATTGATAAACAATACGTTTGACTCATTAACACTCTCTCAAACGATTTCCTCACCTGTACACTATACATTTCCATCTGGCATAGGTTTTTCCGCGTTTCCATTTGCCATTGCAGTAGTCAGGTTCAGAAATACTCGTAGTATGATGCAAGTACGGATTTGACTCAGTGAGTGAGTCATTCATTCATCTTGTTTGATGAATGGAACGGCCAGGCCATATTTGGTTACAAATTTTTGGCAACACTGACTAGGCAATTTTTTGCTTCGCTATACCGTGATAGCTCCTTAATACTTTTTTAGTTCATTTGTTTTGAATACCCAAGTAAAATAACCATGACGTCAAATAAGACGCCACTAACTTCCACGACAAAAGTAATTCCTAAGTCCGATTCTGCCTTGAAAAGAACTACGTCAAGTAGATTGTTAAAATACGAAGATTGAAAAGACTGAGTATTGCAAGTAAGGCAACTATAGTTAATTTTAGAAATAACTAACGCGTAAGTGAGAAATTCTTATCTTAAAATATCGTGATACTTACGGCACGCGACTCAGGTGAGCCTTGGTGATGTAATCAAAAGTACACACAACGGTGACAAATATTTGTTTGATTTGTGAGTAACGGGAGACGATAATATCAGAACTGTGTCACATTTCTCAAGATTTCATGCGGAAAATAGCATCATCAACCTCATCAGTTGATTGCGCTGATATATTTTTTTCTTAGCGTAAGTTGCATCAAGTTATTTTAACGATAACTTTAACTATAACCGATATGATATTTTACAGATTTTCTGCCAAAAATCGTCAGTTTTGGTTAAAGTTCTTACTTAAGAAACTAAGTCGCTACTGTCTTGGCAGAATGATCATGGTCGTCGATAGAGGATTTGAATTTTCATGGCGATTTTCTTGAGAAAATAGTCTGGTGGTTTCCCCTTTGCCTTTGATACTGCAGAGCTCGAGTCCAGAGTTCGTAGTTGGCGGTGGAGAGCGCTGCTGCCTCAGTCTCACATCAAGACCCTTAGTCTCTTTTAACGACACGTATGGGAAAAGATGGGTCCATCCTATTCTGAAACCAAGGACGACACATATTGTATACACCGCGCACTGTATTCGACCTGAGTGATAGATCAATCTTGAACAAACATATCTTAGACTCAGACAAAAAGCTCCTACGTTGTACATAAGCTGCGTTTTTGCTTCTTTCCCCTCTGGGTTTATTATAAAGGGAGATACGAGATACAAGACAAAACGAGCTAAAACAAACCGTACTTGCTTCCATCAAATACAATTTGATACAACCAAATACAATCCGCCTTTAACAGAAATTGTTCCGTCGGTTTATCATTTTGAAACATGCTCTTCGGCACGTCTCTCACCATTTTTGCCTTTTACTTTTCCTTTTGTAATGGTTTAGCCACGTATATCATCCAATCACGAGAATGCAACGGTATTGGGATAGCAGACTCATCTCACAGACGTTGCCCTTGTGCCACGACATCTTCATCAGTATGTCAAAGTGGCTACTTCTGGAGTCATCGGCAAGCAAAGAGGACTCGGTTGACTCACACGGTATTCCCAAATTTTAGAAAGGTCACGTCGGCAGCCTTGATCTGCGACTTATATTGTTTGATGTTCTTCAAGTTCGCGTTTCTCACAAGGCACTATGCTTGCCTACTTAGTGTTTTTTTGAGAATTGCGTTTGAGGAAATTTTGTGTTTGTCGAATTTTAACGACGAATGATGTTTTTGTTTTTGAAATCGAACTAACGTAAGTAATACTCAAAGATTGAAAACGTGCCATGAAATATGTAGTAGTTAGTGAGAAAGTTGAAAATTTCATTCTCATACTAGATGCCAATGATGGAATAAAAATGTCAAGCCACCATTCATTTACAAGAAGTTAAAGTTAATTCCAAACTTGTCAATGTTTGAAACGTTCAAAAATGCATTGTGCCGCATGACAAGAATGCGAAAGTTGACCCAAATTGAAATCAAAAGAGATCAAGTCACACATCTCGTCGCAATGGTCCATGTTTCCACGGTGAATCACAGTGAAAGTGACCTTCGCATTCACCGTCGCCAATAACAGACACACAGACAAAACAAACATTACAACACTATGCGTAACCATGAGTCACACACTCAGTTTCAATCAAGATGAATATGGGAATGGGGTTTTTATAAAACCAGCCTAATTTTCTTATAGGCTTCGTGGTTTCAATTATAGACCTTAACAGGGGAATTGTAAGTATCATTCTGCTCTTAATGTATTGACGAAGTTTAACGGGTGGTAATATAGTGGGTGTAAAATTTTGACGTAAGTATTATAAAAGTCTTGGTATGATCATTCAGAGTCATACAACCTTGTGAGTAGTGGTATTGGTTGGCGGACATTGAACCGTAACAATAACATATAATAAAGTTAAAAATAGGATTAACCGAGCGCGTTAAAAATATACGTAAGTTTTTTTCGATTTCCTAGCTTCCTTATTTTATTCCTTTTTAGTTATACCTGCTATGGGTGTAGGGGTATAGCACGCGTCACGGAATGACGAGGATCCGGGTCCGATTCCCGGCCCTAGGTTTACTTTTCGGATTTTTCTATGTGTTCAAATTTTCAGTGACATTTAGATTTATTTATTTTTTTCCTTATTTTTGTTGTCGTTTCTTTGAAAAGTGGGGTCTATGATCTTTTAACACAAAGTCTAAGAAGTCTTCAGTTTGTACACAATGTGGTAACTACGGGGTTTCTTAAAATTATTCCGGAATATTTCAAAAGGTGACTGCTTTAGTCTGAATAAACAGCCCTGTAAGTAAATATTTTTCAGGGTTTTTGAATCGTTGACAGATGTTTCCATACATTGACTGATGTTCAATTGTAAGGATAAATTAGTCGCATAAATTAAGTTTTATTTCTAAAATTTGTCAACCCGAAAACCTCCCTCAAATGAGAAGCTTTTTAATAGAAAAACAGGAAAACACAGAGCCACCATAAAACTTATATTCTTCATCAATATTTATTTTATACCAGTGTTTCAAATAAACGGAACTACTGACTTGCCGATACTTGGCCTTAGACTTGGTGTTTTGTAATTTAACAATGATGACGATGCAGTTGTTTGGTTTAAACCATTCAGTTAAGATGGTTATCTAGTCGTGACGTGCGTCATGACTTATTAAAGGAACCGAAACAGGTCACTGTAGTTTCCAATGTTTATCCGAAATAGAAAAACGAAACTTGTGCCCGGCAGTAGGCGTGAGAATGAGTAACTGAAATTTGCTAACGTTGGTAATTGATATAAGTTCTTCCATGCTGGTCTGGAAGCAAAGAAAAAACATAGAATGAACCAGTTGATACTCTACCCGCGCATGGTAAAAGCCCATCAAGGGAATGGGCGAAAATCATAGGAATCATGTTATAGGCGATGAGCGAACCCATCACTATTTTGATTCCATTTTTCACCTATACGCCCACAATCTTGCTAAATGTGGCCTGAGGTATCTGTTACCTTAGGCTCTGTCTACCCCGTAAGGGATAAAGACGTGATTTGTGTATGTGTATGTATTGATATAAATATTACGCATATCGAAGTGGAACTTGAAAATACTCTACCTAAAGTATTATTGTGAACCTTATTATTAATTTAGTACAGAACAAAGTAATAAACAGTCAAACAGACGAACATACCGCTTTGCTATTGTATATAAAATTGGTAAAAGTGCTATACCATAGAAATATTACAGACGTACACAGACAACTACCTGAATTAATTTAGACTCTCGCACACACGCACAAACATCAATATAAGCAGGTATCCTGTTTAAAAGCATTATAATAGTTTAGTTAGATATTTATTATTATATATTGTCATTTTAACTAACTACATAATCTCAATACCTATATACCCGACACCAAATAGCCCACAAAATAAACTAATCAATGTAGAAAAGCGGAGTAACAGTATTATTTTGATTTGATCAAATAAGAAATAGAAGTATTTCACCTTAATAAGTACGTAGAGTTAAAGTCAAATGCGTCCTGCCGTATCAAGAGAATAATATCGAGTGTATTATTTCATTTGCCAAAACTATTATTTGAACTGGTTCAATGGTCCACAAAATCACCCATTACATTAAATGCCTAACGAACAATCTAATTCTACGTCATTATAATATTACGCTCAGTATATAAAATATGAAGTAGATTACAAGTGACCCCCCTGACCCCAATTTTATCGGGGTAACTGGACTAAATTTTACAACTCAGATCCGTATTGCGTTAATAATAACTATCTCTATTCATATCCGGGCACAAACCGGGGTTTTCAGTTTTGCGTCACTAACTCGAGCAGTAGGTTTGTGAGCTCACGAATATCCGTGTGGTACGTCACCGATGCACATACTGATAACGTATTGTTTTCAAGAATTTGTATGGGTTATTACAGTGAGATAAATCTGGTTTCCTGTTTGTGTTAAAGGTTGACTGGAAGAGATCCCTTAAAGGGATAAGTCCGCCTTTGTGCATGTATCTCAGTGTTTGTCAATTGTATTTTGTCTTGTTTATTTTGCACAATAAAGAGTTTACATACATACATACATGTGTTATAACGATTAGTGATGGTACACAGATGGGGTGCTATGAAACTAATTACAATTGACGGGAAAGCCCTGGATTGGGTGAATAAGGCATGGCTGAGGAAATCTAGTAGTATTTTATGACTAGTGGAGTTAATTTTCATGTACCTGAGAATGTCCTTTTTCACTACCTTTTGTTTTTAATTTTCAAGCATCGAATTGCGATGTCCTTGTTTTTATATCAAATAATTTAATGTGTTTATATATATCAGAATCATGTTACAGGCGATGCGTTTAGCATCCCATCACTATTTTGATTCCTCTTTAAATTTTACGCCCACAATCACGTTAAACGTGGTCTTGTTACCTTAGGCTCTGACTACCAAGTGAGGGATAAAAACATGGTTTATGTGTATATTTTATACACATAAAATGTTATCCACTTTAGTAGTCGTATTGATTGACTTGAAATTTGGTACACTAGTGTTGTGTAGGTAGATAACTATTATAAACCCAACGAACAAAAGTTAGTCACAAAAATCTTGTATTAAAAATTTAACTTTTAGAAATAATAAATTTCGCTTTGTTCCGACCGAAAATTGGCCTTTAAATGGGCCACTAAACTACCGTTTTTTAATCTTTCCTGGTTAAACGAATTCTAGAATGTAAAATCAGTCAAAGTGAACGGTTATCAAATTAGTGTTTACTTATAACACTAAGCTACTATGCGTCAAACTTATACGACTTGTTAAAGTCGTCGCTTTTCGTGTACGCATCAAAGGTAAATTGACATTGATATGGATAATACAGTAATAGTTTTGACTATTGGGATGGGGTCAGATGCATATATTTGTGGCACCGTAAGGACAGACGAGGACGTTCATGTTTATTACCTACCTCTTCTCATCTCTTTTTGCGCGGTCCTGGCGGAAGCCGGGGCCACCGGGGGAGGCGTTTGTGGTGACACCCTAGTGGGATCCCACTGCGTCCCCATCACACCGAAATGAGGCGACGCCAGAAAGTTTTTAGTTTGACCCCTCCGGGGAGAGACCCACATACCCCTAGACATTCCCGTGTCTAGGGCATCCATAAAGATTTCCTCTCCGATAAAAAAAGGGCGTTCATGTTTGAGCATTATAAAAGGCATTCTGAGGCGTTGCAAGTTGACGTCAACACTCAAGACAACATTAACCGTTTCCTTTGACATCATGCATCTAAATACAGTATTTGCAAACACATCAAACTACGTCCAAGCTTTATTTGCAGTACTTAATATGGGTCTGGACGGTCTGTACACGCTAACCGAGCAAAGAGAAGAGGTTGGATGCTTAAATGAAATTGTGCAGCGTTCGCGTCTTCCAATGCTGGTCAGGTTATACTATTGTCAAACAGAAAAATGTACCGGACCTGGATAAAGCCGCTTTTTGCGTCATTTCCTTGTCCGTGACTTAATGGTTTAAAATGGAAATGAGCTGTAACTTAGTTAAGGTATGCATTTGTTTTAGTTTGTCTTGAAGGCGCCATAATAATTACACGATATAGCCAATGCAAAGTTATTAGATTGATAATAATTATGGAACATTATATTTCCGCATAATCTCGGTTTGTTATTGATGTGCAGGTAAAACAAACAAATGAGTTGGTCAATCAGTAATATCAAAAATCGCAACTGACCATATTTGTTTTTCCATGTTAAGAAAGATTAGTACGACTTGCTCCGACGACTGGGAATGCTTTTTCAAAACACGTGGGAGAATTTAGTTACAACGTAGTATCGTAAATGCGACCTTTTCTTATAAAATCTACACTTCAGTGATTTACCATTCTGTACTAAACTAAAAAGACGTAACCAGCTTAAATGAAAAAGCTTTCATAATTACACATAAACGGATAACTCACGTATAAAAAGTCGAGTGATGCTCGACATGTTTCGGACTATTTCGAAGTCCTTTTTCCAAGAGCGCTCGCCCCGGCGGCAGCGACACGAACACTGCGCGCCAACGCTCTGCTCGCGCGGCTGTTCGATGCAACTGACAGCGGCGCACAACTACCCTCGTTTTCATCGTCATTTTTATTATTGTCAAAAGTATCATGTTGAAAGTGAAAAAGCTTTCGTTAGTAATTTACATTCGATTTGAAATTTTCTGATAATTTTTCTTAACTCTTCAAGTACCTAGTTGCTTCTAACATATACGTTGATACAAATTCCACTAGCTCTACCTATGAGATAAAGGGAAAAGATAGAGTCATATAATGCTTCAGCTAACGTTAAATCTGCATGCTGTCATAACGTCATGAAAGCTATTAAAAAGTTCACGATCAGCGTGAACGAAACGTTCGAAAAACGAATGATAATTTTCTTTCGTAAGCCTTCTCAAACTATCATTGGTGTTCAGAATATCAATATCCCGTCACGACACGTGAATCTGGAGGCTCTTGCCACTTGTCATATTTTGCATAAAAATGCCAATCGAGTTTGAGCTTGAGGCTTACGACAGACGATTTGCTGTAGATAATATGGGGCCGGAAGGTTCACGAGTGGCGTCCGCGGACCGGAAGACGCGGTGTAGGTAGGCCTTCAACAAGATGGAGCGACGACCTGGTGAGGGTAGCGGGAACGCATTGGATGCGGATGGCGCAGGGCCGATCTGTTTGGCGAGCCGCGGGGGAGGCCTATGTTCAGCAGCGGACGTCTTTCGGCTGACATGATGAATATAGGTATTCTATTTCTAAATGTCTATGAAAATTAGAACACATAGAAAAATCCGAAAAGTAAAGCTATGGCCGGGAATCGAACCCGGATCCTCGTCATTCCGTGACGCGTGCTATACCCCTACACCACCCATAGCAGGTATAGGTATTCTACTATGCTGGTCTGGGAGGAAAGAAGAAACAGAATATATCAGTTGCTCCTCTTCCCGCGCAGATGGCAAAAGCCGAGGGAATGGGTGAAAATCATAGGAATCATGTTATGCGGCTAGCAACCCATCACTGTTTTGATTCCATTTTCCACCTATGCGCCCATAATCTTGCTAAACGTGGCCTGTAGGTCGTGTTACCTTATGCTCGGTCTACCCCGTAAGGTCGTGATTTTTGTATGTGTGTGTATGTATTGCTAAATTAAGACAATATGAAGTGGCAATGGCTCAATATTCCAATGTGGTGACGGAACATTAAATTACTTAAATGTTCCGAAAATTATAAGGTTGCTCTTCTGCTCTAAGTCTTGGTCTAAGCCATTGGCATCGACGAGTTTCCTTGTTTAAAAATAAACCAATTTAAATAGCTTCACAGTTTTAAATAGCTTCACTTTCATCTCAATTAACTGAGTCAGGGTCACGGATATGCCAATAATTTTCATAGCCGATGCGAATATTTTCCTTATTGCACACAATTTCAATACTGTTTGTGCCAAGAATGATTCACAGATTCGGTAGTTATTTTCACCGTGGAATGTATTACTATTGCGAGTGAAATGCAGAAAATTTCACGCTGTTTATGTGATTTTGTTTTAATGTGATGAGTAAGCGTTAGTGTTTGCCAAGAATTTGTTATTTATCATACAAAAAAACTCGTCATTTGTTTGCCTTCTAACGCTGATAGCTTAGGAAGTAATTATTTTGATGTAAGGTAAGCTTTCAAAGTTACGAGATAACCGTAGTAAAGATGTACGGATCACAAAAGTACAGTAAGGGAAATGTTTTCGCGATTGTAGAACCCTATCGCAATAAGGTGAGGTAACATTCGACTTAAAGTGACGGCGACCTGTCAATTGCGACAGGGTTCTACGGTAGTATGCGAATAAATTTGTGCTTGTACTTGTGCGTGTGAATGTGGTTCAGTGGATCCAGAAGAAAATAGCGGTAACCGGCGGTGAAAGGCGGTATTTTTCCTTTAGCGATCCGATAGCCCAAAACAACAAATTTTATGTCTATACCCCAACGTAGTCCCATTCATTAAATGTAAGCCTTAAAAAAACGACTATATTAGAACAATGACCATTTTCTCGGCCAAGTTCATTGCACCGTTCGATCGTAACTTATCGAGCGTTCGACATTAGCGCGAGAATTGGCCCCAAGGTCCGCGTTACGAACTTACGGCTCCATTGATAAATTCATGCGTGTGCTTGTGTTTACGTCACGTGTACAGACGACGGTTGTTTGTGTGCGTTCACGAGCGTTAGTTAGTACTGCGGCGCACGGGTGATTTGTTTTTACGTTTTTTTGCGAACAAACAAACTAATGTGGCACTTTTAAATATTGGTAACGAAAGTACTTAATTGTTATTAAATCTACAAGCTGTTCTCCGCGACTTGGTATGCAAAGAATGCATTTAAAGCTACCCCGAAGGGAACTACCCAATTTTCCGGGATGAAAATAGCCTATAATCTTTGTCTGTAAAAAAAATTGTCCATATTTGTTTTACCGTTCAGGTATGAATTCTTATTCCTACTAATAGTACATATGTAAAAGTGAGTTTGTTTGTTTATTCCGCTTTCACGCCTTAATTACAGAACCGATTGCGATGAAATTTTGCATACTTTGTATTAGAAGTCCAGAATAAGTAATAGCTTAGTTTTCATCTCGGAATATTGTATAGTTACCGGGGCGCCAGAAACGTATTCTCTGCAGATGAAATCGCAGACAACGGCTAGTCTATATAAATAAAAATGAATCGTCGAAATGTATGTACGCGCATAACTTCCAAACGACTGCACCGAATTGGATAATTCTTTTTTAGTTGCGTTTGGACAAGGTTTGTATAAAATGAAATTTTGAAAAACAAAATTGCAGCGTGGGCAAAGCCCCGGGCAACAGCTAGTGAGTAATAAAAGTCCATACATCCTAACTCTCGCATTTATAATATTAACAGTTATGAATAGTTATCCTAGGAATCATGTTATAGGCGATGCGGCTAGCAACCCATCACTATTGTTGATTCCCCTTTCCAAGGTATACGACCAGAATCATACTAAACGTCGTCTCGTCTCTGTAAACACGGAAATGATTTGTGTGTATATACACCCCCTTACAAAAAAATCGGGCACGTATAGTTTTTCAGATTTTTAGGCATTATAGCTTAGAAAGGAAGCTTATATGCACATCAAATACAAAATGGGTGCCCGTTTTTTTTGCAATTGGGTACATAATATTATTAAGTAAGATAATAGCCAATCGCTAGTGTGTATAAGAACTTATGCCAGGTTGATTGTGCGTGGCGTGTCGCCGCGTCGCACGACAAAGGCCGGAATAGGAAGCGACGAGACCGACCGCAGACGCCCGCAACTCATATTAGTGACCCATGACTTAAATGTACTTCGTCCCGGGCATTGAAATTTCCCCTACCTGGCCAGGAGAAGACGTAAAAATGGGGACACACCTCGGGCGGTGATAAAAGCCTCATTTCGCATATTTATCGCCCTCGCCTTCGGCTCGTGTTCAAGTTCCTGCGATCTGTGACATTCTTTGTTTCGCCACCCATGTAATGTAATGTGCTATGCAAAGGCTCGTGTTTGACCACTATCGCGACTGATGGTCAGCGAGAGGGAATGTGCGAAAGTCTTAGAAATCATATTATAGGCGATGCGGTTAGCAACCCATCACTAGTTTGATTGTCCTTCCCACCTATACGCCCTTAATCATGCTAAACGTGGCCTTAAGGTTACCTTAGGCTCAATAGGCTCTGTCTACCCCGTAAGGGATAAAGACGTGATATATGTATGTGTTGTTGTTGAATTAAATCGACGATGAACGAAACGAACGTGTCATCAATATGAGGTTCGTTTCAGGACAATCCATGTTGGTCCCTTTCGTACGTTAACATCGTCAACTAAGAAAGAGAGAAAGAAAGAGAAAGAGAAACATTTATTTACACACATTCGATACACGTAGATATAAAATAAGGAGAAATACAATATACTAAGGAATAGTACCGATATGGTGTAAAATGGACCCCACTCAGCATAATGTTGCGGCAAGCCAAGCAAGTTGCAAGGCAAGTTGAATCTATCATTCAAAACGTTTCGTTTATTGAAGAACCATTATGAACCATCTATTCAAGGATCGCCACTATTTCTTATTAATTTAAAAGAAGATCAAAGAAAAGCTTTCACAATTATTTTCTTTCTCAAAGCGGAACTCTCGACCAGCCGAGATATCCGTGTCGTTTCAATTAAATTTAATCAGCACGGCAACGCCGGCTTTACGCACTAGAGCCTGCTGAAGATACGAAGGAAGTCCGGGGTCATCGGGTTGTCCGGGCCCGGATGCAGTGTGTCCGGGCTATCCGGACGTCGGAGACTAGATTCTACGGGGGCGACGACCGGGTCAAAGAAGCAACACGGTGTACTTGTTAGATCGTGATGTAATCGACTAATTAACTGATTCAGTCAGGCAATACTTTGGGTAGGGCCGTATATGTAATCAAAAGAATACTGGTTGGTTTTTACACAAAATATTTACAAATAAAAACATACCCTCTATTTTGCAAGTCGGACCAAGCCTTTTTTTTTTTTTTTTTTATATGAATAGGAAGGCAAACGAGCAAGTGGGTCACCTGATGGTAAGTGATCACCACTGCCCATAGACACCCGCAACCCCGGAGGGATTGCAGATGCGTTGCCAACCTAGAGGACTAAGATGCAATGCCTCTTGTGCCCGTAATTTCCCCGGCTGTCTTACTCTCCACACCGAAACACAGCAGTGCAAGCACTGCTACTTAGCGGCAGGATTAGCGAGTAAGATGGTGGTAGCGATCCGGACGGACCTTGCACAAGGCCCTACCACCCGCAAATACCAGCCTAATTAGATTCTTATTAAAGTAACTAAAATACCATCTTAAAGTAGGTACGTTGATTATAATCAACACTGCGAAATAAAGGGTAACATGATACTTAAAAAACTATTAATAAATATAAATGTACAAGATAAATTAATTAAACTAGAACTAAGATAAGTCTAAAAAGTACTCTCCCGCGGTATTGAGCCAAGATGCTGGCAGGATTTCCCCGCTGTATCGCAATACTGATTCGCTGTGCGAGGAAGCTGCCATCTTAGTTTAGTTCTTCCATGCTGTTCTGGAAATTGAAAATGAAGTGAAAATGAAAATGTATTTTTGCAAATTAGCCACCAAGGGCTCTTTTACATGTCTTTTTGAAACTACCAGCGCATTCGGAAAGACCATCAAGAAGAATGTGACGCAAGAAACTTGGCAGAAAGTCATTTTTTTCAAAATAAAATACAGTAAGAATACTTAAATTAAATACATTTATAAAAGGGATGTATGATTAAGGTCCCCGAGCCTTAAATTATATTAATCTATAGTAGAGATGTATAAAGTCTTTACTAGTCAAACTGGGAGTAAAGAAAATACAAAGAATGTGCCAGTTGCTTCTCTTCCCGCGCAGATGGTAAAAGCCCATCGAGGGAATGGGCGGAAATCTCAGGAATCATGTTATAGGTAATGCGGCTAGCAACCCATCCCTATTGTGATTCCCCTTTCCACCTGTACGCCCACAATCACGCTAAACGTGACCTTGTTACCTTAAGCTCTGTCTACCCGTGAAGGGATAAAGACGTGATTTTTGTATGTCTGTATGTCGGTTTAGTTACACTGAACACCCCTGTAAATGATTTCTATTGACAAAATGTTTCCATACATTGGTCGACGTTCAAAGAGTACCGCATCGATGGTTAATTCAAAATGACAAATTAAAATCTTCGTGGGAGTGTTCAACCAAAACAACACTGACAATTGCTAAAATACTCTGGATTAATTCCAAAGCACCTAGACTCTGTGCGTTTATTATTGAAGTGTCTTGACACGAGTATATCTACACACAAAACGCTTACCCCTTTATTCATAACGTTCTGTAGGCTTCTGCTAACTTGGCAATCGTTTGTCCTTATCTATGAAGGGTAAATGTCAAAGTGACAAATAAGGACCAACGATTGCTAAGTTACCAGAAGCCTATAGAGCGTTTCTGAATAAGGGGGTTAACATTACTCATTGCCTCAATGGTGTTGGTGATACTAATTGGTTCTGCGAGGCATACCTTGATTTATTTATTGTGGAAGCGTCATATCGCATTCTTGATGATGGTGATGATGTTGTGGAGACGCCTAGCTGGGTCAGGCGGGCTGTCGATCCGCTGTGGCGATCATTCAGCTCAATTCCCCTTGGTTGGAGCCGCCGGTTACTGTCCCAGCAGCGCTCCCACACAGCAACTCTCCTCGAATCTTACTCTCCTGCCGAACATAAGGACATCTTTTAGATACCGCTTTCTTAGTCGGGTGGCATGACTTGGGCTTTTTAAAGACAATGATTATGTTGCGAAGAAGTAGCGGCCTATCACGTGTGTCATGAAGTATATGGAAAAGAAATAGGTTTAGTTCATTAAACTAATTTAGTTCAAGATTCGTTGGTTAATTAGAAAACAATAATAAATATCGGACTAAAATTAACAGGTTAATTTCTTGTTGTCTTCTGGTATCTACATCCTTTGTCTTTAAGTCGTTCTATGAAGTCTGTCCCCGGAACCTGTAATGAACATCCGTCTTAATTAAATTCATTTCAGCTCTATAAAATGAACAGAAAAAAATCCCTGTAAGAAATATGTCCATCTTTGTACATCCTGTTTTGTCCTGTAACTTGTTAGCTACATTTTCTGATTAGTGTGGATGTGCAATAAATATTTACAATATAGGTGGAACAATGGAAAACAATGGATTATGTACAAAGACTAACTGTTAGCAAAAGATAATATCGCTTATATCTAATAATACACCAAAATATTGAAAAAACATTTATGAGCAGTTCTGTTATTAACATTGTGTTTATTCTAGCAATTATCCTATTAATGTAATCATTAATCTTGACCTCGTATCGACCACGTCTGGAAAAAGACAGGTTATAATTTAGCAAACTTGGATCCATTGTCTTATGATCCTAATACCTGACCTAACCAATTATTGGACTTCTTATTACAATTTTAAACTTTACATCGTTAACTTCAAAGTTTCAAATAACAAAGACCATAAATTAAAAACCAGTTTAATTTAGGTATCAAAAATCTAGACTACGAAAGCTATTAATTTCAGATTTGAAGGCCAAATCATATCTGCGTACAATTAATAAAATGCAGACAAAAGATCAGTTACGTTAGGTCAGGAATGTAATTTAAACAGGCACCTATGAATAAATATGCCGTTTTTTTATTACAGATCTCGGTGGAAATTCATCGTTCGACTGACTTCTTGTAAGGTATGTACCTCTTTAATATATTAGCATATTGCTATAGAAGAGTGCTATTTGCGAAGACGCGTGAATTATCAAAATTAAACTTTAACAACTCAGTAATCAAAATCACGGTGGGCGTCGTCGTGAATTGCATAGTGCGTTGCGTCGTGAACAGGGTAGACAGATCCTAGGGCACCTACTAATGGGTTTTCTGTCGTACGCGTTATGTTATATAAAGGATTGGACCCGCCCTGTTTCATCAACTCTCCGTAAAAGACCTTCAATCAAATCTTACTCGCTAATCCTAAAGCCAAGCAGTTGGTAGTGCCTATATAGGCTTCTGTATTTCAGCTTGGAAAGTAAGGCAGTCGGTGAAATTACTGATGTATTATTATATAGACATCGCATCTACATTCCTCTAGTATTGGTATAGTCGGTGATGATGCTCGCTTACGATCAGGTGAACCACTTTCTGGTTTGCCGGACTGGCTGTAAAAAAACGCAAGCACTGCAGGGGTAGTGTAGTAGGATTAGTGTGTGTTAAACTATGGAGTTACATGTAATAAATAACTAAACGGTTCCAGTTAAGACATTGCCGGGCTCATGCAGAGTTGATACCTACATGTGGTACTCGTTGATATGTCAAATATGGTTATTGGCTTTTCCCATAAATTTCCTAAGCCAGACCTTTACTATATCTGACTTTGATTGCTCTGGAACCTTTTAAAAAAATAGACTGTCACCCACGCCTCTGTTAGAGCTCTCGTAATTACTGTTCTATTTTTATTTCTTCTGCCGATCTTTTAGGGTAGGCTTGCAGAAAGATTATTGTGTTTCACTCTGATTCCAATGAAATTGGCGTAATATTAATATCTTGAATATAATCAAAACGATGATTATACTCGTATTTAATTATAATATTCGAATTTCTAGCTATACAATACCTACCTAATTCTTTTTTTTTTTTTTTTTTTCCGGGACCTGGTTTAATTTTCCTAATTAATTTTAATTTTATGTAAATGAAAAGTTAGTGTTAAAAAGTGACAAAACATTGGTATAAAACCTCATCGCAAAATAAACTCCGATAAGTACTGGCCATCAATAAATCGTCTGTTAAATTTACTTTTTTCTCGGACCATTTTTAGATTGTCTCTGATTGGTCATTCGACAGCTCTTTGACAATTTACGCTGACTTCAATGCGTTCACATAATATTGTGTAAATGTGAAGTTTTTAAATTGATTTTGAAATATTTTTCGTGTTATCTATCTATTTTAGAGGAAATTATTTATATATGTGCGGTCATGGTAAAGTATCATGTGTTGTAAATTGTTTACGAAAATATCAGGCTGCGGGATATTGGTCAGGAGCGCGAAGAGAGCTGTAGTGTTGACATCATGTTGAACGAATGGTTTCATCGGACAGAAGAGTCAGAAGCAAGCTTTCAGGTATTTACTTATTAAAATACTTGAGCTAGGACCTTGCAATACTATAAACATGTTCTGTGAACGTGAAAAAGGCGTTGTTAGAAGCAGCCAACTAATGTTGTCCTAAAAACAGAAGGAAACTTTCTGTGACAATTTGCTTTGGTTCTGTCAAAACATGTTTTGTATAAGAAATTTGCTTAGCGGACCCTTTAATGGTCTACATTTTAATCTTTAGAAGTATTAAAATACTCTTTGACTACACTTCACATTAATCTTATTTTTCATTTTGCTATCATTAATCAACAAATAGGTAAAATTTTGATTATTGTAATTTGATACTACTTTACCCCTACTTTGCGTCAAATCAGAAATTTCTAAACGAAGTTAAAAAAATTAACAAGACTCTTTGATTTCTGAATGTAACTGCAAGGTGTTTGACGTTATTTCGAAAAAAAGACAGTACCTTGCTACTGCTACCTGCGAGACTTGCTGTTACGTGAAAGTTCGAAAATTCGTAAATATAGGGCTGTTTAAATGTACTGTAATATGTTCTTATCTTTCTGCACATTATTTGAGTTGCATGGAGGTAAGCTGTTCACAGTATTTTTGATATCCATTGTATTGTTGTTAATTCATAAAGTTTCTATTGTTAGTTTTTTTGAGGTTAGCGTCATTGAAATTGATTTCATAACATACATTTTTATATCAGCATTATTGCAGAGAAAGTACACTCAATCTGAAATTTGTGAATTGTAAATGAATATCCACTTTTTGAGAAGTCCGAAAACAGTCGACCAAGAGTCGCTTTAATACGTACCAACTAACAGAATCTTCATTCACAGAATGATTTTAAAGGTTAAATTGTACGAATAGTCTAAAATTGATTGACCTTTTCATATCGATGGTCTAGTTCACAATCATAAATCAGTATGTAAAGTTTAGAAGTTTAGCATTTGGAAGTTAGTAGGTTTACTATTTATTATTCCTTAGTAATTGATTTTTATTCGCTAGTCGCCCCTTTCTAATGTGTATTACATTAAGTATGATACCTATATACGTTCGTGTTTAGGTATATATTGGTATGCTCTATCTATAATTCTGCTACATACTACACTGACGTACATCGTATAGTTAATTATATATACATTATACATACTTATATTATACACTGAAGACAGTCCTTAATTTTGGGTCATAGCTCGTATTTTCCTGAAGTACCGTTACTGTAATCACATGTGAACAAGTGCCGTCTCTCGATGGATATTTTCACGCAGCCTTCCTTCCTTAGCCATAGACTAAGCGTTATGTAGAGACAACTTTTTTATTTAATGTTTAGCATTTTGCGTCTGCTATTATACCAACTAAGCAAAGGCTTCGTTTTAACGCTTCTACTGATTCTGATCTATTGCAATCAGTAGTCAAACCAACAAAAGTAAGTTTTATCTTATCTTAAACTAAATGTAAAATGTACTTTTGACTTGGATCCGGCTTGGGATTATGTTTTTACCTTTTTGTGCCTTTTAACGCCTTATTTTTAGTTAGCAATAACACCTTCCTAAAAGCGATAACTTTATGGACCGTGGCGTATCTGCTACTTGTATCCACATACAGGTTTACTGTCATTTTTGATTGTATTTTAATTATTTTCGTGTGTCATAACATAAACGAGTATATAGGTAGAGCATGGGTTTAGTTACAGCTGAACTTATTTTTCTGAATAGTAAATTTGTCCATATAATCAATTTAGGTACTAAATAAAGATTCAGATCACTGTCAGCTCAATAATCGCTAGAGTGAATCGCTTCTGTTCAATAACTAATCTGGGACTGCAACAAAAAGAGGATCGCTTCCCACCCGACTTTTTATCACAATAATGACCTTCGATTTTAATTGTCCAGCTAATTACGACATAATTTGACGACGGCAGAGTAATGTTTTAATTGTACACCCTTCTCTTTGTATTTCTTGCAATTAGCCGCGGTGATTTAATTATTACATCATGAGAGAGATGAAATTCGAAATGGTTCAATTCGCTGTCTGGTTGCTAGGTGTGTTCGGGTGTTCATAATCGCGTGTCGTCGGCATGATGGCGCGAGTTTGCGTGCGCGTGAATGATGGGATAGAGTCTGAGATGCAATCGCGATGGTTTCGCACAGTTTGAATTCGTTATTTAAATTCGAAAATGGAAAAGAAAAAGTGGCAACTGCGGCGGCCGGCCGGCGAATGCCCACCCGCAGTGGACGCGCGGCCGCTTGCTATGCGCGGCCCCGCCGCCCCGCTACGCCGTTCTGCAAATACCGTCAATTCCTTCCCCGAGCTTGTCCCCAACTCACAAGACTTAAAAACCAGACCCTTTCCCACCAATTTATTACCTTACACGCACAATTATTAAATTCAAAATCGAATGCCTTTGGCGCCATTAATTTTCTGAAAGGGATAATGATTAAATTGTTTCGGCATTTCAAATCAAAGGAAATTATGCTGTTATATCTTGTTTAATAGCGGGCCGTTTATGTTGGTTCCGTACAATGTCAACATGGATACCTCCGAGTGAAATTTCTCCTTTGATGGATTCCTGAAAGATGTCTTTTCCGTTTTATCCATGAACATAAAACACTCTCATCAATATAACTTAGGTAGACAATTTAAGTATAATTACAGATACTAAAAAAATAAAGCTCAAAATATACGCACCTAGGTAATCGTCAGACTTATCCAGTAAGTTCGTTTTTTTCTAATGAAGGATTTTTTCTTACGAAAATTAACAAACATAGACGGCGCTCAGTTTTATTGCTTTATTTATCTAAGCGTTTACTTAAAGATGGTCATGGCTGCTGGCTGCTGCGTCATACACTCGAAGACTCAAAGTCCACTACTAAGCAATGAATAACTTGGATTTTGCCCTAAAACACATGCCTGGGAAACGCTACTAGTCATTTATTCAACACTGACCGTGATATGCGATTTTATGGAATATTTAAACTCATTCAGTAATATCCCCAATACCTAAGAAACTACGTCATAATTTTCTTAGGAAATGTAAGATAGTGTTCCGTTTACACTGCTGAGTTTGACGCCGAGCTCGGCAGACAACTGGCTGTGTAGCAAGCCGTGTACGATTCATCCGGCAATGGAATATGACGTGACGTAGGTAAATATCGAAGCCGCGGTGAGAGACCGTTACGTCGCCAACACTATGAAATAGTATGAGTCAGAAACAGACCTGTTAACACCACTTGCTTTGATAAATGTAAATTAATTTCAACATTTAGTTTACATATTTTGGAAATCTTTTTTAAAATGCACTAACTTTAAAAAAACTTTGAACATACGAATATTTTTTATACGTTTTATTTAAAGTTGAAATGCCTTTAAAAAGTTTGTTTTGTTTGTATACACACCATCATTTGGCACTTTCAAATTACTCCAAACTCACAGATCTTAGTTAGTTCCACACACGTCGACTGAACTACTGCTCGGCTGCACCATTTCAAAACCTAGTAAGGGACATTAAGCTAATTTTACAGGAGAGCGAAAAAACATGTTTTGTCTCAGCCGTACGAAATTTTGCAATATTCGTTCCAAAAGTGATACTTTCTTGGTTTATTAGATTAAGCCGAATATCCTGGTATATATATATATATACACTTAATAACCTATATTGCATGTTTTATGTGCCATACTAGGTTTTGAAATTGAACTCAAATAAAAACTATAGTGAACCGATCAATTTCAAAACCTAGTATGTGTTGCCACTTTGGCATGATTAAGAGACTTAATCATTTAAGTTTTAATATATGGACCTTTTTTTCAATTTAAATAAAACAAACCAGTCAGCTAAGTAGTTGTTCATTACAAAAAAAATATTACAAAAAATAAAAAATGCGGCACCAGGGTCTTTCCATAATATTAATCATTTTCCGAAATTTGGCCGTCGTCTGTTATCAAATCAATGGCACTATTTACTGACAGGGAGATTGGTCCAAAAATTTTTTCGGGACTGTGGCGAAACTTGGTTATGGCAAAAGAAGCATGAAAGTAGAATAAGTGCAGTAGAAATGAGAGCGTTAAGGAGTATGGAAGGTGTACCTCTGAAAGATAGAATAAGGAACAGTGTGATAAGAGAACGTGCTGGTGTGAAAGAGGATATAGGGACTAGGATAGAAAAAAGTATGCTTAGTTGGTTTGGGCATGTAGAGCGGATGGATGAAAGTAGACTAACTAAACAGATCTATATGGGGAGTGTGAATGGTTACGTTGGGAGGGGAAGGCCTAGACGGACGTTCCGAGACCAAATAGGAGACGTCTTGCAAAAAGGTCAGGTCAGGAGTACCCGAAACCGACGAGCATGTATGAAGAGATTGATGACTGTGGATGAAGCGAAAGAAATTATGTCAGGATCGTAGCAAGTGGAACAAAGTAGTCTCTGCCTACCCCTATGGGAAAGAGGCGTGACGGTATGTATGTATGTATGTGGCATCAGTGGTACTAGTTTATCGATTATATTAGTCTTTTTTGAGGCTTTAATTCCATAACATAACACGTGCAAGCACACTCAACCTTGGCAGGCAACTGACTGACGCGTTTAAACGAGTTCGAAACAGCTCCAGCGCAATAGCATGAAGTTGGCGCGGGAGCACAGTGCTGCCTACCTTGACGCGTCAAAATAAATAAAGAACAACGTACCTATAACATTTGACTTACAAAACCTAGTAACTTCAAATAACAAACACATACTACTTTCCAAAAAGTTACAATTAAACTCGTTTGACCATATCAAAACCTAGTAAGTCTCTCTGACTTTTTCAAAACCTAGTAAGTGCATGTCCCATACTAGGTTTTTGAAATGGTTTTGTGCCATACTAGGTTTTGAAATTGTAAAGTCAGTTTTTTTGGGCACTTACTAGGTTTTGCAGTACTCGTATCTCTGAAGTTGAGCGAGATAGGCCTCTAAATGTTTCTGTATCCTATAGGCACTTGCTAGAAACCACGTTTTAAGCAAAAATCCCAAAATTGAGTTTTTGAGACTTACTAGGTTTTGAAATTGTGCAGCCGTGCTATTTTTATATTCGTAATTTCTCCAATCAATTGTTTTTCTTCTTACCCAAAAGTTAACATAAACTGTACACCAAGGAAACAATAGTCGCGGAAAAACGATGCCCGCGTCCGTACCGTAGAATTAAAAGCATTAAATGCCCTTAACCGTTCATTCCACTGCATTTAGCAAACATAGGCAGTATTATGCAAACCAATTGGTATACTTATACGAGTACGCATGTTGTGTTGCATAACATGACCCGCCCGGGAGTTCGAACGGTAACTTTGCCATTTCGTAAGATCCTCTTGGTAATTAAACGCACTCACGGATGCGTATGAGTTGAACACCTAGATAGTACTAAGAATCCGTGTTTTGTCACCTTGTCGATTACACATTTACATTACACAGGCTTTATTGACTTAGTTTTGATTGTGAGTAGCAATGCATGGGAATTAAAATCTAACACTTGTTTAATAATGACCTTATTGGTGTGTGGATAAATATGTTGGTTCCAAAGAAAATGAAACATTCAATGAAATAAGTACCTACCAAATGAAGGTAAAACGATTGGAGTAATAATTTGTTATTCGATATCACACGGTCTTGAATTAAATTACGTGAAAAGCTAGTTGTAACTGATTTTTAACAAGGTAAATGCTCCAATTAGATGACATATCTTATACTAAGAATTGAGCTATTTAAACGAGTATTATTTGCCATGAAAATAGCTTCCGATACAACGTTTCAAGTCCTCGACAAAGACTCGAGTTCACGCTCATTCCCTAAACCGTAAAGTAGGCGTATTATTGACGTACAGTTTATCACACGAACATCCAATGATGCGACTATTGATACCGCTTCAAAAGCAAATTTCACGCCGTCCCCTTGTTCCCTCGTATAATTGTGTTGCGCTTAGGCTGCGCTTTGTGGACCAATTTATAAGTCTGCGCACGGTAAAAACAAACAATACCTTAGTGAAATGTTTAAAGTTGTCGCACGCTGTTTTTTGCCGCAGCAACATCTTTATTACCGGCCTCCCTGAGCGGCTCGAGGGCTATATTCACCGTTAAGACATAAACAAAAGGCGAAAGATGAACACAGGCCGACAATGACTTAATTTACAACGTCATATATAAAGTAGTGAAAGTTAAGTTTTGTTTCTGCCATTCGTCGGTTAACGGTAAACAAAATAGGTAAGGGGAAACAAAGGGGCCGCACTCGCGCAGACAGGAGTCGGGTGTTTTACAAGCGACTATAAACATTTTGCGAATTTTTATGGGATTTTAAGCTTTTAATTTATGAAATGAATAACAGACGTAACCTGTTTTAAATGTCACAATAGTTTGTTAGGGCTTAATGCGTTTTTGTTTGAATAATACCTTGAAGCGTTATTTTGTGCATTTTTCATAACTTCTTTCCCAAGTGAAAATTGCGAGTTAAATCCGAACAAGCATTTCACCTGATATTTTCATAAAAATTTGGTATACCTAACATATTTATTTTGACCTTTATACCTAATGTATAACAATGCTACCTACACCTATGCGAATCGTAAGTTTAAAAACAAGCAGGATTAAAATCCTCCTACGGATAAAAGTAAGCGATGGAAAACTCGTCTTAAAGGTATTTCTACAGCATCCGGGAAGGTACAGTTCAATATCCGGTGTAAGATGACAGGAAAAACTAATTATAGTTGTTACAGTCTTTTATTGCATTTTATTTTTATAAAGCCCTTATAACTTGATTGTATCGAGATTTATTTGATTTGTAACATTGCAAAGAAATTTTTAGATACAATTATAATTATATTTGACGTCACGATGTAAATTACACTAGGCGAATTTGCAACATGGCAACCCAGTTGGAATCCTGCTTTTGGAGTATAGAATTTTAGATATGATGCATTGGGGTAAATTCGAAATTGGGGGAATTTCGAAACTCTGGATATCCACTAAACGGGGAAAAATTACATAATCTAGCAACGCTTACCTAGAAGCTCCAATGTATTTGGCTTCTAGATAGGCGTTGCCAATTACTACTAATTAATCTTACGTTGCTAATTGAAATGCTTTTCGTGATCGTATTTTTTATAGTTGAATTTACAAACTTTCTTTTACATATTATAGTAGAAAGAGTTTTGACTCTACGAAGAGTAATTAACAGCATCATTATTTTTACGTCCAAATTAACTAAGTTTGACAAATTCAGTAGCACTGTTCTATGCCTCAAAATTATATATGAACTGTAAGCGGATAGCGATACAATGAAAAAATAATACGATCAGTTACGGTCTGAAAGCAACTCGAGCATGGTAGCTGATTCACGATCTCTCCCGGATCTGCGTTTACAAAAAAAGGTTGAAGGGGTTTTGCCATTTACGTCAAATTCCATAAATTCGCGGATATTATTCAAGATTACCGTTATGTTAGCCAAGGCTAATGAGACATAAGAATAACAGTATTTAAACGGAAGGTTACAAAACTAAGATGACATCCTTAAAGTGATCAAGGTTGAACATTATTGAGGATTCTAGGAATTTGGGAAATTAAGGTGACGTGTTGTATGACAAGGAATAAGAATGTATGTATTGCTGAATATTGTTGGTAATGTAAAATTGTTTTAAAAGCTCTTCCATTACTTGCATGAGACTACTAATGAGTAACTCATAAAAAGTTAAAATAGAGTTGCACTCATTTCCCGTGATCGGATTGAATTGAAATCAAAGTTAAAATCAAAGCTCTAAGCTATCTAAGGACCTGTTAATTTTTCGAATGCATTTTATTCCTAGAGATTACGCTTTAGCAATTGCGTTTGTCATTTCCTTATTTAACGTTATTCTATGTAACAAAAATAGGATGGAAGTTTTAAAATAGCTCAAACGTAACAGCGGCATATAGTTATAAGGCAGAGAGACGTGCAAGGCTCCTTATAAGTCAATATCAATAATGCTTAGGTAGAATTTGGGGTCGTCTTACACTTGAGTGACGCTAGGTCGCGAAAATGCGGAATGACGAATATTTGCAGTACCTTAGATGGGTGTGGCTTCTACACAGATTACAATACCAATGACGCGTTTACTGCAAATGGGTAATGACTGTTATGAATGAAATCTATTCAATCAATTCTCAGATTTTCACGGATCGGCTACTTCTGACGCATTGAGGATGTGACATGTTTTTATACGAGCATTTGCAAAAGTAAAGTAGTACATTTATTTATTTTATTAATATTGATATTACATTCTTAACTTTACTGTTACAAAGAAATGATAACTAGATACTTAGTCCCAGACAGCTTGACGGCGAAATTTACGTTTCACATACCACTGTAGCGCAGTAAATTAAAATAACAGTGCGTATAAAGCAAAGATATAATATTTTAATACCTGGTAAACCAAGTTAACTAGAGGAGTACCCGTTTTTGGGATAGTTTCGTCTTTTTACCATTCCTGTTGAGGTATGTTTGATCTTGTTATGCGCAATAAAGAGCTTACATTGCAAATAGGCAAAGTAAAAGTGCTAACAGCTTTTATTTCAAGAATAACCTAACCTAGGAATTTCTTTTTTGATACAATTATTTTTTTGCTGACTGTACTTTTTGTTGACTGTACTTGCGTTGTCGCCCGTCCTGCATACGTGTACCAAATTTGACCAACCGTTGAAGAGTTTCCTCCTGCGAAGACGGTCCTGGCCAGGAGATGCTAGATTCCACCCGGACAAACATACATACATACGTTGCAAGTTAATAAAAAGCTCGTAATAACTTGTAATAAAAATAAAGAATCAAACTACATATTTGTATTAGATTGACATCATTTTATGTAACAACAATTAACAATACGAATACCTGAATTCGGTTTATGATGAATTCGTTCAAAATGCTACGACAAATTTTAGTATGACAAATTGATAAAAATAATTAGGTACTAAATTTATTTTATAACAGCTGTCTTCTGTTCATTTCCCACAGTGCCCACAGCTACAAACCCTTACTAGAAACACTCCGTATTTACTAAGACTTTCAGAGAAGGGCGTGATCGCACACTGTTTTTATCATGCACACTGTGTTTTTAGCCTCTTGCATTCACGTAGGCGATGCACAATCATCGGTTCCTTATCAGCAGGAAACTACCCGCTGATGCAGAGTAAATCCAGGTGTTTCAGCATAGCGCGATGCCGATTCACAGAACAACTAATATAACAGCAATGCCGTCATTGCCAAGTGTTAGCGTTACTTCATTGATGACTTACTTCCGAACTTGTAAAGATAACGCACTGTATGTCATTTGTTTATTTAAGATTTGGATTACCTGGTTGATTCATTAAGATTTCACCACGTCTTAGGATATTTACTGAGCTCGTTATAAGTAGCAATTGATTCGCTTAATTTCAAACTCGGATAAATCCAATTCTGGAGTTATTTCTTACCTCTTCTTTTTATGCCAAAGTCTTTACAAAACTAGAATTCAATTTATCAGAGTTTGAAGTTAAGCGGCTCAAATAATGTTAAATGTGTGTTTCGTTATTATCGCTTCATTTAGATATTTTGCAATCAGGCCCAGAGAAAACATAGTTTTATTAATAAGTGTATCAATTAATCACGAAAGTAAATAGCGAAAGTACAGTTTAAAATCTGTACAATAAAGAGTTATGCTTAGATACCTTTTATTATCCTGAGCCCGTAGCCTAACACTAGGTATATTTAAAAATCACATATTTTTCATTACTTTTACAAGATTATCGATCTACTTAATTGGCTAAAAAACAAAAGACGGACTTTTAGATTTAATAATTTGTTTTAATTTTGGAATCAAAAGGGGACATGAGATGTGTATTTTATATTTTTGAGACCCGGTATATAATAGTTACTTATACAGTATCTAGAACGTAAGGTATTGTGTGGCTTAAAATGATAAAGACCATTTTAACTCAAAAGTCAGTAACAAACGGCAATTGTTTTAGTCTGATGTAAGAACTGTAATAAAAATGTTACAATTAAAAAACTTTCTTAGTCGACTTTACATCGAATAGATCTTAAATTAAATACCATTCCATGAATTTATTCATAAAAATACACTTCAATTTGTTTCCAAATTATTATTTCTTTCAATCTTTATTTTATGAACTTGGGACATTTGAAAATAAACATGAAAAGCCTAATCTGAAAAACAACATCAACCAATTATTTATAGAAAAATCCGTAAACAAATTTAGCCGGTTCAAACACAGGTTTCGCTTTTCCAAATTTCAAAGTTAGTAAATTGTTGAGTGCATTCATTGAATTCCCATTACAGTACAGTGAAATTGGTTGATTCAGTGATGCATGACAGCACAGTTTAGTATTTCCAACATGTAAATTTTAGCGTGTTTTCTACTGCTCTTTGCCCTTACCCGTACCCTTAAAATGACATAACTCGTACGTTTGTAAATTACTCACTCGCATTTGACACAGAAAGATGACATTTGGCACGATATTCAGTTTTAATTTGTTTAATGAGGAAAAAACGGGACATAACTAACATAGGTATTTGTTTTGTTATTCTTAAAAACATAACGTGGGAAGTAAATAAATTTTCAAGCTGGAGTTTTCAGTGCAAATATAACGGATTACTTGAATTAGTGTCTCATTTTTTGAATTGATTAAGATTAAGGACTTCGAGAGCGATGAAAATAAATTATTAATTTATTATTAAATTGAGCGATGAACTGTTATAGTCCTCATCCATTTATTTTTTCTAAATGCGAAAATAGTTATACCTACCTACTCGTAATTTTGTTTTTTTTTTCATGTGAAAACATCTCACCAAAATATTTTTGAGTAAAAACAATATTAAAAAATTATATATCTCAAATTAACTTAAATCGTAAGCATGACCTACATTCACAAAAAAGGTTGATAAAAAACTATTAAAATTTAAATATGTGGTTGTAACACATATGAATCACCATCTGGCGTGTAGATAGAGCTCATAAGAAATGGACATACCTAATCTTTGAGATTCAAAATACCTATGCATTTATTTCAACCCCTATCTACGGGTTCTTACAGTGCATGGGTGTAGGGGAACCGGGCCCGCCCCTGCCCCGAGCCTTGCCATTGGCTGAAGCTTTCCCACGATTGGCTAACCCCACTCGAAACGCGGCGCTCGTTGGAAGCACGTTTTACATTTATGTTACGGTCCGACCCGAACGCGTTTAGTCGATCAACCGACACATTCGCGCGCGATCATACATTTAGGGGATGTTGTAATAACTGACATCGATCATGGATAACTTAAGCTTACCAGCCTGTGCCATGTACCGGCAGATAGGAACGGTCATAGTAAAAACTGAAGACTTGGATTGCTGCAGGAGTAGATATTTGGACAATTCACGTACGGATTTCTTACGGATTCCTGCAAAATGTGAAAAGTGTGAATGGACCAGGACGGATAGCAGATACAGTGATTGTGATAGTGATGTTATGCAGAAAAGTCGGCCGTACAGATCAAGCGCAGCACGCAGCAGTAAGCTTTATTTTATTTTACTTCAAGACAATAATTAATATACGGTCCAACTTTAATAAAATTAAATGATCCAAATATACTGCGAGCTGTTTAAAAAATATATATTAAAAATTAATGGCGTAACAGTGCCACGAATTATTTAATCAAAATAAATTAAATCATTTTTTTCTATTAATATCTTCTAATTTTATTTTTTGTATGTATGTATTTTGTATTTATTATCTCTATTATTTCATTGCGCAATATTCAGCATAATACTTATTTTTCAGGGATCATGTTCCCATTCAACTTTATTTATTCCGCCAAAATACTCTAACCGCTTTCATAATCAGGAGCAATACAACGGTTTGTTTATATAAATAAAGGCATGGATGCGTCAGCTGTTATAATTATAATTACGACCATCATAAACGGCAGGTAATATAATCTACCTGGGCGATACCGAAGACTTTCGCACACGAAATGCTAGCTTTGCGAAGTAGCTTAATAAAGGCTGTCATAATTGGCCGCCATCTCTAACTCTTAGCCAGCACTATTAGATGTAAACGGAATATCCGGTGAGCGGGGGCCTATTCTCATGACGGCGTAATCGCGCCCGTCCGCCGTAATCGAGCTTACAATTTCATTAGGAGCAAAAACTCGGCCCTACAATGTTAAACACGAAGATCAGAACCAACTAACTAGGCTTAAACTGCTGCCATTAAACTAGCCTAGTACTGTTACCGGAATGACATGTCTAAATGTTTCTATCCTTTAAAGAGTCGTACAGTTACGCTGCCGTTTCGTAATTGCAACCGCTGTGGACCTCTCTATATGGAGCCGAGAAATGATTTAAGTGTAGCGAGAGAAAAAATAATACTGAGCGCCCTGTAGATTAGCTCTTGAGAATGTCCGGAAAAATTCCCGGGCGTAGGTATTCATTAGAATCTTCCACGGCTTTCCTATTGATTGGGGTAATTGGTTTGGGCAAAAAGTCGCCGCCAACCCGAGCGTCCATTTGTAGTTAACCTAATTTTGATGGATAATTATTGCACCTGATTGAGACTAATGGATTTCGCTACTGGATAACTTTCTAATGTGTAACCCTTTTTTTTTGTCTTTACTCTTTTTCAATTTCAACAGTTCATGGTACAAAAGGAAAATCATTTAAAAAACTTAAAATATTACTTTTAATCGAAATGATTAGGACAATACCTAAAATGGTGTGAACATTTCACGTTTTGAGTAATAGTATGACATTGTTTTTGCTTCCCTAAGATAATAATGTAATTAAATAGTTACCATAAATCCTCTTTCGTTACGTCACTAGGCCGTCATAAAATAGGTAATGAACACAGAGAATTATTTAATCACGTGTTCTTGTTACTTAATCCCATAAAAGGTTAATTCCTTACAAAATTTTACAATCTTCAGTCTCATGACGAAGTCGATCTCAAAAATGATTTCTCATTAAAATGGTTTTCTCGTTAAAAAATATATAGACGGTTTCCACTTGTTTGAGTCATCATGGCGAGCGTCTATGGTGATCGAGTGCGAATACCCCCACGTGACGTCAGCGCATACGTTGTCGTTTATTATGTTCGATATCGAATAGCCGCGAGATGTCGATCATTCCGCACTGGCTATACCGCATACTATGCAAATTTTATTTTGTAATTCAATCGAGCTAGTTTATTTTCATTTAATTTGTAGGAGTTAGAAGTTGAAACATCGTATTTTTTATTTATTATCTCTGTATGTCTAAATGGCATTTCACGACAATGCGAAAGAGTTTTTGATGATGATACGCTTTTCTTTTAAACGTTTAAAATAATAATTACTAAGTTTATAATTAATGTGAACGTTTTAAAAGTTGCTTTCTTGTATTTATTCGTTCATTGATGTTCAATGCAAATAGTTTTTTTTTTAACTTTAAATGAAAACAATTAAAGAAACATGATTAAAATGAATGATTTAAACTTAACTTGATACGTGATAGTTTTTGTCAATAAATGATATCTATCTATCTATCTACGTGTGAATGACAGTCCAATTGAATAATAATTTTATCACAATTCTATAAACTAGAATAGTTTAGTTCCAAATAGAGGGGGTGGGGAGGGGGGAATCATTCAGAGTTTTAAAAATTGAGTGGCCATGTTACCAAAACTCTAAGAACGAAAGAAGTGTAAAAACACGTAAAAATAGGAAACTCCTTTTTATGATGACGAAATATTTTTATTTCCTTTAAATATAATTTTAGCATTCACATTTGCTTAACAGCTCAAGTTGATAGTATCAGGTTAAGCTATAAGTAGTATTATGTTGCATACAAACAAGTACGGCGCTATGCAACAAGCTAGATGCGCCTGCGCTCGATTTCAGACGCGAACTATGTCCGCGTCATTAGGGCTGTGATCCCTCACTCATTAGCAACATTTTCACATAAAACGCTGTTCGTTTACGCGGCAAAGCTGCCGCGTCAATTATAAACAGTTATTTCAGTGAGACGGCTCATAATTGCAGTATTTAACTGTCACCCATTTAGCAACGATCTCCGCTAAGCAGCCACTCGGTATGAAAAACCTCACGTGAGAACGGTTCGCTGAAAATGAAACTGTCAACCCTTAAGTTAATTCACGCCGCGCACCAATTTGGCCGCACCGTCAATTTCGGTAATAAGATTTCCGTCAATAACTGTAAAAGCTGATAGATTGGTTTTCTAGAAATCGAGACGAGGAAATAACTGCGCCAAATTGCATACAGTGCATCTTCGACACGCACCGCCTTAAGCGTGTTGAGTTCTGATTGACCGAAATTATATTCTTCAATTATATACCCGAAATTTACACATTTGCATTAAATTTCCCTTTAATAAAAGTTATTGCGCTACCGTTAAGTGCGATATCAAATTGTTACCTTATTAAATTATATTCGCGAAAAAATCGCGGCTGTTTCCTTAATTTTGTCGAAGGCTATTAGCATTTAGAGCGATTTTCAGTTGATGAAGAGCGCCGCGTCGCCACGCGCGCTTTAATCGCACTTATTATGCGCAGTCAAATTTTACGAGCGATCGGTTGTTAGCCGCTACTAACAGAATGATGATCCGACTCAAATTAACTCTATTATGGATAAACATGAGGCTTTTTCTATGTAATGTCACAGGGGTAGTTATCAGTACCGTTAATGACCTGGACGAGCTTGAAAGCGGCTACGCAAACTCCAAACCGATTCAAACATGGCCGTTTCCATTTTGCCCTTATGTATCTTACAACGACTTTCAGAAGCCTGTAGAGGCACCAAATTGTAAACAGATTTACAAAATAACGAGTCCCAGATTCCCATCAGTGTTTTAAAAGACTAGCCGCTGGACACAGACGGACACGGCAACGTTGGTTTGAACAGTATAATGTGTGATTTACATAATGATTTCGCAGGCGCCGGCCCACATCCGGCGGTCCGGCGACGCGAACTTTTCTCGGTTTTCGAGCCGAAATTCTAGTTAGCGGCGATCTCTTTAAAAGGGTAACAAGGTATCGCTTCGGTCGTTTTTCGTGCAGCCTGCCTCCACGGGCAAGCTGTTAAAAAATAAACGAACTCTTTTGTTTCTCGAGTAGTCGCGTCGACCTCCGCCGCGGTCCCTACTTTTTTATGCCCCCTTATAACCTGTGTATTACGTGTAGGTATCTACGGTTTTTATGGTCGCCCGGTCAGTTCTTCAATGGGCTAAGGAATGCGATCGAGTCTCCTCATTGTTCATCTCGGTTGCAATCAAATAAATTTTATTGAATAAAACAAATAATTATTTTAAGTTTTATTTACGTTCATTTTTAATTAGGTTTTAGTGTTATCTACGTAATATAAAAACAACACAATTCATACAAGAGAACAGTTTGTGAAATAATCTTGTAAAACAAATCATAAAATAATTAAGCGAGTTAATAAAAAATAAGATTAATAGGTCGGCTCCACATCTCTTTCAAGTTGACCTGTTATTTTTTTAGTTGAACTTTTGACGGCGGTCTCGGCTGCGTTTGACCGCCACTAATAAAATGTTATGATCGTGTGTTTAACGCGTGTAGCGATGTCGGACCGTCTTTTGACATGATCGTTATTACTACTCCACCTTTGTGGTCGCCTCTGGTGCCCGAACTTGTAACAACATTATTATAGTGTAAATTAGACGGCAATATACCAATAAAGGGCCCATAGATCGTCTAGTTAGCTCGGTTTTTAATGATCACAATTTGTTTATGCAAATGGCTGTGCGGGAAGGCCGTGTCGTGAGAGGGTTTTATAGCGCCGTCCTTTTTCTTTATAATAAGAGGGGCGTGCGATAATCGGGATCAGTTCACGGGGTCTAGTTAAATAATAAGCGGCGTGGAGCCCTGTAACTATAATTTCCTTTATTTGACCGCCGCCGCCCGAGGCCATGGGGCGAAATCGCCGCAAACTCGCTAACGAGATCGGAGAGCAAAAAAAGTGCACGCACACACTTTGCCCCACACTCGAAGCTGCTTTACATGCAGCCAAATAACGCCGCTCCGCCGTGTGATTTGCTTTATTTTCATAGGTGTTTCAGAACAATTATATAGATTAGTTTGGCGCCATCGTATTTGCTCTGAGATGGTTTTGTTAGTCACCACGCATTAACGTACGTACTGAGTCATGTTTGAGTCAAAACTGAAAAAAAAGAACTAGCCGTGAGTAAGACCTCGTAATTTCGTTAAGCTGTTTTAAATTTTATGTGTGATGGGTAGCAATTTTTTGCATCATTTTGCGTAACTGGCTAGGGTAATTGTTTTGTTTTTGCAGTCAGCTGTTGTTTGTTGACAATAATATGATTTACTATTTATAACATGATATATAGTGAAAACCATTTAAGTTCTCAGAAATTTAAAAAAACTGGCACATTCGCTTAATTGCATACCTATATTTTTATCAGAAATAAACAAGTATTGACGTAGTTAGAAATCACAGAATTTTTGCAAAGTACGGGATGTGATTAATATTCACTGGGACGTCAGTGATAATGATATTTTGCCAGACATAACAGCAATAAACAATTACTAAAGGACGCCTTATCAACGTCGACTCTTCCCTAGGACGTGCGTAAACAATTAGATAATAAAACTCTGTCCTTCCAATTTTCCCTTATCCAATTTGTACTGCAAATTCCATTTCACAAAACCTGGTCATACTGTTCATTCATCAACTGGTTTCTTATTCACAATTTAAAAATAAAAAGAACACAGAAATGTGGCGCATAGAGGCGTGAAATAATCGATTATTCAAATAACCCAATTGATTTTGATCTATTGGTATCGGAAGGTCCGCCCGTCCGTCCGGCTACAGTTAAGTAGCGCCGCATTAGTGATTCACTTAGGTTCACTGCACAATTAGCAAAGGCTGTCCACCTCTTGCCGTGTTTATTCATCGATTCATCGGATGTCCATCGATTACCATAATCGATAGCACCGCGCGTGCCGCATACGATACGGGCTTATCGAGTCTCATTCATGACAAGATTTGATTACGCGTATGATAAATATCGGACAGTAAGACAATAAATTTGCCGCTCAAAAATGCCACTGTATTTCATTCGATACAACTTATTGTATTTTAAAGTTTGTATTAGAAAACGTCAACTATGGTGTCTAAAGTAACTCTTGTAAATAGTTGCACTTCATACTGAATCTTGCTTCTCGGACAGGCCCGGCGTTGTTGAAAAAAAACAGAATTCACTTTACATATATTATTGTGGCCAACCGTGACTTAAGCTTCCGATTCTAGAAGTTGTTATTTTCTCAGGATACGTCAACGTCTGCGCAGCAGTGTGTCTGTTGTTGCTGGTCGGAGGTTTGTCACCGCAGTCGTCGGCGGCGCCGCATCGGAGGGGCAAGATGGAGAGGCATCGGCGAGCTACTCAAGAAAACAATTTGTGGGGGAACCCATGCGACTACGCAGACGGGGTAAGTAGACAAAAACAGAGTCATCATCAACAAAATAAAGAACAAAAAAAAATTGAGAAGGTTCGGGACCCTACTGTCTACTGTCTTTGTAGCATAGAATAAATTATCAGGAATGAATTCGGTTAAAAATTCAGTAGTTACATAAAAAAACATTAGTAAAAATACCTATACTTAACTCGAAGGCTCCCACTGTAAAGAATCTGAATTCAGTAGTGACTCATATGCAAACAACTTTGTGCTAGTGCCATCACCATCACATGGCACACTACATTGTATCTGGACGAGAGATTAGTCACTGGGCAAATCCCACTTTCAATGGTTCCATTATATACCAAATTGTTAAAAACATTATTTATATTTCTCTTTCGTTTCAGTCAACAAAATCGACAGAAGACTTCTCACCGGAGAGTGTCAAACGTGTCGCGAATCAAGCAAGGAGCGCTTTCTCAACAGCGGAGTCATACAAAAATAACGTCGTAAGTATTATACCATAATTTCATCATTCAAGTTGGCAGGTCTTTCTCTTTCATTCACCGATCGAATCCGACGTAGTATTCGCGGGTCATCGTTATGCCCGACGCGTCGCGCGAAATGAACGGACGGACTCTGCCAACCAGCAATACCAATAAAACCTGGCTGCCGACGTCAATGGCGCATACGCAGCGCCTGAGTATGCTGATCATTGCCGATTTTATCTTTATGAATGAAAGTGTTGCTATGTCGGAAGCTTTGTCTGGCTATTTTATTGGAGACACCTATAATAACAGACTGTACAACGGACTCATATAAAGGACTTTCACACGCAAAGGTCTATGCACTCGACCGGAAAGTACCAGAATTTTGACCCATTAATGATTCGCAACGTGCACGTTTTTAACACCGTTTTCTCACCGACGGATGGCGATGGCGCACAGATTGCATCGACGCGGGCGCCGATTCGCGTCTGGACCCACGTCCGGCCTTCGACGCTTCCTCCCTTTATAATTTTGTAATTTGCGTGACACCATTATCAAATACTCATACACCTTAGGATACAACTTAAAACATAATTTAAATGATCACACTCGCAAAATGCTAGAAGACTACAAAGAAAAACCGATTCAACGATCATTGCGGAAACGCTAGCACCTCAACCTACATTCGAGAATTCATAAATAATTCACGAATTATATGGAACAATTGTTTGGCATGTTAATGAAACAATTCATATGACGGTTCTATAAATTCAATCCCCTGAATATATTTCCGAATCGGAAGTATCCTGGGCCGATCAACGAGCAGTAATGCGTTGTCGCTGTCGCGCTTTGAATCACTTATAGATGAGTCCCTACCAATGTTTAGAACTGACAAGTTGATCCTAGACACGTTTGCAGTACATTTCGGCTTCCTCGAACCGTTGTGTTACATGGCTGGGAGTTGCGGTATCGATGGACAGTGAACAATGGCAGCGCGTGTAGTGTGATCGTAGACTTGTCAGCAGAGTTGTCCGCTTATGAAGAATGGTGGGATTGTAATAGGCTCAGCAGTCATAACGACGACGACGTCCTGTCCGCTGCCTCCTTGTCGTAAAACGACATTATCGACGCACAGTAGCCGGAACGAAGTACAGGACGGTGCGCGGACGACTCGAATACTGATTGCGCATTAGTATTGCACGACACACCTGCCCGTCGATGTGTCTTTTTTTCTGTCTCTCCCCTTAATGTCGGTCATTCGTTGCTAATGTATCATATTTATTGCGATTTAGACTCCCGGGAGGCGATGAACTGCCATTGTTGCCGATAGACAAGGACGCTCGACTCTTTGTTTTAAACGGGGAACGTTTTTTTTGACTCCGCGTTATGTTAATCCGTCTTTGTAGTTATTCTTGTTATAAAATACTTTTTACTGCCGAGAGATAAAGAGATCTAAATAATTTGGGCTGAGTCAAGTGTTGTCAGCCCATTTTGTTTAAATAATAACTGGCCTCGTTGTACTAAGAACGCCATAACAAATTCAACGAACCCTACCGGTACTGTGTGACTCCTCGGCCGGCCGCGGCCACCGTGTGAATGTATTATAACACTCAGCTTTTGACATGCCCGGTGTCATGTTAAAGCACATTTCGGGAGCTGTACACTTCTAATAACAGTCGAAAACATTTAAGTATATTGCACGGCGAAGCATCTTTAGCATGTTCAGTGATTCAACGTTTTTGAGGCGAGATGTTTTTTCCTTAGTAATCATTATCAGCACACAACAAACCTTTAACAACTATGCACTTATCTGCGCTCAAAACTAGTCTACATTGTTATATTTTTTTTTGACAGTTAATTGCTGATAACTTTAAACACGCAACTGATCGTTGAAGATATCGGCACAAATTGTTAAACGAAAACTTTACATCGAGGGCATTAAGTGTTAGTGAAAACTTTAATATTTGAATTGACAGTCGTACTGAAACATGTTGCTGTCATCAAAGAAATTGAGCTGTCAAAGAATTCGCAAAGTAATCTGATCGCGTAGCGTGATCGACGCGGCATGCGCAATTCATCTGTATCGCTTATCTTAGCATAGCCTCGATACAAACTGTGAATACATACCACTATGTACTATAAACGTACGTACTAATGATAGCGTTGTTCACACGGCGACAGGCTGTCTGCGGCGGTAGGCCTGTGTGCGTTATGTAGACTATGTACTTGTGTGGGTGTTTCGATAAGCTTCCGATGCTCTGAGCTAGCCATTTGGATTGTACGTCGTCGAATTTCTCAGACAAGGCCCACCCACACGTGGCTTCCTGAAGCGGGTTCATTGCAATATTTACTTTACGACACCACTATTTTGTAACTGTGTCTCTAGGTTTCCAGTTTAATTTTTTACACATTGAAAGTTATTTATATCTTTTGTTTATCCACCATCAAAATGAGCAACAAATGAAAGCTTAGCTTCACGTGCTCCGTTCATGTTTTTATACGAAAAATAAAAGAAAATAAGTCCTTTTATTACCGATCTGTATCCCTACACGTTTATTAAAACGGTACAGAGAAAAAATTGGTATGAGGCACTTGAGAAAAACTACTCTATTAATAACGTTGATAAATTAGGTGATAATGGTTTTTATAATTTTACTATTCTGTTTCTGTCCGTCTGTGCTTCGCAAGTAGATGAAGCTTAATTTAATCATACATAGCGTGACAGTTGGACTTTGTTTCATCTAAATCGGATGTCGAGGAGAAAATTGGTTGTCATTAAATAAAAATGATTATAAATTTAACAATCTGCTAAAAGTTATGTCCACGCGAGTCACGGTCGCAAGTCGCGGGAGTCAGCTAATAAGTATGAAATGTTCAAATAAATTTTACCTAGGAACTTAAACAATAAACGAAAGGTATGCTCGTAAAATAAGAATCAAACTAAAGAAAATCAAGAGTTAGCGTTAATTGTACGTATAAATTGGTATCTAAGAACTGTTAAGGTAATGTTTTCAATTTTGTTTTAATAGAAGTGATCGGAATCGATAGTTGGCACGTTACTATTAATAAGTACATATTTGACAGCGATATGACAATTTACAAGCAGATCGACGTGTCGTAGGTAGCGTACAGACATGGCGAGCCACACCGGACGCGCACCTGTGACCATTGCCCACCTTAGCGCATTCCGAATCTGAGGTGAATCATACCAAATAGCTTACGATCAAAACTGTCTCCGCAACAAACAACACGCGATGCACTGAGTAACAGGTTCCCAGAACATATTGTAGAAATAGTGATCAAATAGTGCACGCGTGGTCAAATTGTTTCACTACGACGCCCGGTACCTATATTGCCTACATGATGAAACGCAGGTGAACTTACCGAGTATGTCGGCTTCTGTGAAATGTCAAAATCGCAAAACATTCGTTGAATGCAATCTGTAGTTTTAGCTAATGATCAACACTTTTGTTGTTACAACGTTTTGTTTTATAGATGCACGTGAGGTGTATCATGTCGCCATTGTAAAACTCCAACAAATAGTAGCAGGAACTAAATGTTATCGAAAGGAATACTATTCAATAGAATCGACTAAATTTAAAACGAAAATGCTACTGGTTTTGCACAATTTTCTATTGCCATGTTAATTGCGCTGATCTACTGATATAATAAACATTGTTGTCGCAACATTGTTAACGGAGAACGGGCTCTTTCATTTAATTAGCTGTATTGTTGTTTGGCGATATTTCTCCAATAATCGACATCTCGATCGACAAGGGGACAGATAATTTCTATCACCTCAACGTTGCATCTGCCGCTAGTGGCCGTGTCGTGTGTAAAGGTTTTTGAACTCTCAGCGGTACGATGTAGAAATTATTTTTATACGCTTACCGCATCACGTACTCCCAGTAATAGCTTGTTGAGCAAAATTTTAAAACGTTTAGCGGAACATAATGTTATAGTCTGCAAAATTCATCGACAAACACTTCCACTCTCGACTACCGGGATAATCTTGCTCTATAAAAGTGTCGAATTTGAATGTCGAAATGGTTATTCGACTTGACTTTATCGCAACGCGGGTCGATCTTGTTTCGGCTCCTGTTTCACACGCGACCTTGTTTTGGCCGTCGAATTAGATACATCAAGGAGTGGCTTCTAGTTTCCGATCACGAAGTGCGTAATTAAATGATCACTTAGGAAGTTTTGTTTAATTCTTCCGTTTGTATTGTATACTTAATCTAGATATAAATCTAGTCATCGAGAACCAACTTTTCTATGTAGTTTGTAGATACTCTAAGAGTGTGACTGCACCAGCTATCGTCCCTGTTATCCAGATAATCGTCTCCGTGATGGACAGATTGCAATTGCAGTATTCAACCACTGGCGTTTGACGTCCTGCGTAGGAGACGTTACATAATCTGATAGTTCTTCTCTTCTGGTTTACTGTTCACATGATCTATAAATATCATTTCGAGGAACGGTTGCTACTGTGTGGGAGCCTTAATTGCATTAACGTATTTTTCCGCATGGTGATATTCTTATTGTATGAGAAAAGTTTAGGTTATTTTTGGAGTACCCACTAAGTAGGGTAAATAGACATAAAGGAAAAAGTATACCTACATGATAAAAAAATACAAAAAAAACCTCCGTGATTTTAAACAATATATTATCTCGGATAAATCAAATTAAACTTGCATTTTTTTGTTGTCATTCTATGATACCTACACGAAAACAACAGTGTTTTGCAACACTTCCAAACAAAATAAATGATAACCCATGCTTATCTGTTGGTCAGAAACGCATAAATACTCGTATTAAGTAATTGTAGGCGTCGCATTAAATTATATCGCACCAGACTAATTAATTACTTCCATTCTTTGAAGTTACGAGGAATAGGGGAAACACTGAAACGCATTCAAATCGATGCGAAGACGGAAATTTGTGATTAAAATTATAAGAGCACTTACCTTCATTTAGATATACTCCATGTTAGGCCAAGAGGTCCACTGGCCAAGCAGCCGCATCTCCGGCTTTTATATACCGGACTCATAGCCAAAGCAGGATACGGCAATATGTGCACCAAGTCATCTTCCGTTCATCTTGTCTTTCCATGAATGTCAATCTGGAGTTATATTGCTGTTCAAAGAAATACGGGATCAACGTGATAACTCTGTGATTCATTCAGAAACGCCCCTGTTGGAATAACAGTTGTAAATATTTGGTTGATTGGTTTGTTATTGTGATATTAGTTAGGCATGTTGGACCACGACTTGGCACCGTGATGTTTATCTAAAGCTGTCGCATTTTCGACGACTCAGCAACACTTTCATTTTGTATCGTTTGTTTATGACGACCAAATTTTATTGTTACTTTCCTTTTTGAGGAACAAATTGGCTAAGCGATTTTGGTTTCAAGGAATGCGCTAGATCAAAAACTAGAGTCGTTTTTTCTTTTGATTGTTTATGGATACATTTTTATGATAATATATGTTTATTTACAGACTCAAATCTTGCACGACAACGCCAGTTTCGAAGAAATGCTGTCGCAGTACAGAAAGTCGCCTTGGCTGCATAGTGCCAAGTTCAAGTCGTTTATGGCCGAAGAAGTCTTGCCAAAGGAAAAAGCTAAACTCGAACAGCCGATGTCGCAGGAGTTTTTGAATAATGTTGTGGTGAGTATTTTTTTAGTTTTTTCCGATATCTTGAAAACTCCACCAAGTACCAATCCTAATCAAAACAGTAAAACATCTGATAAACTTATTGATAGCTATTTTAGTAATTTAACCATGTTATAACGTTCGCTGCTGCTAAAAAAAATATCGGTTCCTTTCCTAGTCCCATTAAGGTTTAGAAAGTTTAAACTACGACTTGACATAAGTTAACCGACAGTTATCATAATTATGACAGTCAATATCTGAATGTCAAACGCTTGCCAAATTGTTTCCCAACCGAATGGAATAATCGAAGGGCGGCGAATTCGCTGATGCCAAAAACGTGCATCCGTATGAGTTTTTCAATCGATTTCAAGGAATCGCCTCCGTCGGTGGCACTCATTGTTGTGGACCGACTATCGATTACGTGAGAAGACAATGGTTTTGCAATGTGGACGTTTCAATCAGTACTGATTGACAAAATTTGGTGATAATGCTCGTTGCTAAAGGTTAAAGACACTTAAGTCATATTTTTCTCATTTCCTATCTCTTTTTTTTAGTTTTTAGGATCAGTTCCTTTTAAAGATGATCGTAGCTTTTTTTGAAAACACTTTGAGTAATCAATAAACAATAACAATATATGTATCTATCACCAAAGCCCACTACCCTCCTTCTGACACATAGGATACGGTAGCCGCGTTCCAGGCGGTTCGTACGGTTGATTGCCATCGACGAAGTGGTACATAAAAAACCGTTTTTACTCGTATTAGTTAGGTATCCCTATTTAACTTTTTTGTTTCTTTGTCCATAGGCGAATATAGATTCTCATCTGCCGTCGATGCAGAAGGCTCTTAAGATGCTTGTGGCGGGTTTAAACGCCGTCAAAGAGAACGGCCTCAACAAAAACCTGGTAGGCGAGGTCTCGCTTCAGAAAGACTTCGAAGTCATCATGAATCGCGTCAGACAAGTCCTGTGTGTTTTTAATGTAAGTAATGCTCTTTTCCTCTGTGTTTAATTAACAAAAATACATATTTATAGTATTTAACTATAGAAGTGATAACCCTTACAATTTTACCAAGTATTGCGTCTTTAAATATTTTTATAAGTAACTTTATTTTCTAAAGCATTGATTCTAGGTCTTGTAGATCACGCCAATCAATATTATACCTATTTTATTAACAAAAGTAAAAGCCGAGAGCTAAAGATTGTCAAAACATCGTAATTTTTTTTGACAAATAATTTCGGTAGACGTCTAGGAAATAGCAACACGTCGTTTCATCCCAAAATGATTAACAAATGTTATGAGAGTTGTGTCGATTTTTCTAACTGTTTCTCTGTCTTCTTTGCAGGATGTGATGGAGAGTCGTAAAGTGGAAGCGATTCCTCTGTTGGATTCTGAGGTGCCCAACGTGAGAGCCAGCGACAGATTGGCAACCGTGTTCCTCATATATCGCGACACTTTGTTATATCTCAACTATCTATCGCAAGTCATGGAAGTGTGGGGTAACCAAGGTTAGAATCGTCAACCACTACACAACCAGACCTCCCTTCAAAACCATGGATGAAACGGTTTTGGTTGGCGAACGGCTAATTTAGAATGTTGATTTCGGCTTTCTACTTAAAGCGGTGCTTATTCCAGTGTAAAATGTTAGAACGGTTGTTTTCTTAGGGTAAAAGAGTCAAGTCAGCCTTTTCAGAAATCTTGATGATATCGATATTGAGTTGAACTTTGTAGTAGATAATTGACCATCATCATCATCTCCAGCAGGCTACAGGCCATAGGATATTATAGAAATGTACCTTGCATTTGTGTTGGCAATGGTTTTTTATTATTATTTTAAGTTAGTATTTTTGTGAACATGTAAATTTTGACAAGTTTAGTGTTGTTTTACTTTTTGACATTGACGACAGAGATGGCAGGTTCCAGTTTCTGCAGACATGTGCAGTCTTTCGCTTTGTCAAAAAACAGCTGAATATCGAAAATTGTATGCAAGTGTCAATTTAATTTATGTAAAAATTAAAAGGCTGACTTAAGGCGCCTGGCTGGTTACTGGCGCCTTTACTCTATTAGTTCAGTATTTTGTCGATAAGAGCTCCGATGTGTAACTAACCATTGCCTGTCAAACAGGACTGTTGTTTAGTTTTTGCATTGTTTTCTTTCAACCATTTTTGTAGCTACTCGCAGATTTTTTTATAATAACGAACGTTTTTTTAAGTCCTATTTTGTGCGGTTACGGTGGGTTACACACGTAATGAGCTACTAAAGTATTGTCGGCGTCTCTGCTTAGTAAATTAATAAATAGTAGGAAAAATGTATTTGCCATTACATTGCCATTTCGGTCTAAAAACGAATTAGTTCCTTTTGTAAATAGTTGTAAATTATCTATAATTTATTGTTTGACAGGCAGCGAAACATTCAAAATTTCAGTTTTCCTAGTCAAGCTATTAATTTATTCCGTATGAATTCCATTTTTGTTTCGAGTCCCTCGTAATTATTTAATTGTATTTTAGTGCTTAGCCTCTACTCCACCAGACTTGTTTGTTGACGATGTTTTGCTGATTTCATGGATGTAAGATGCTGAATCGTGATTTCGTGTGGTGTCGCGGCGACGCGGCCGCGGCCCGACCGCTGCGCACACCATAGTCCTAATTGCTTAGTATTACTTAACTTTGTTAACTATTTATATTATTACTGTTACAGAAATCCAATGAAATATTACTAGCTTTAATAGATCTGTTAAATATTATTTGTAAAGAACAGAGCTAGTGTATTTATGACTTAATCATTATTTGTATAGTTCAAATAGTATTTATAACTGCGGCAAACATAATGGCTATGTTTGTGAAATTAAATTATTACATTTAACATCGTTGTTTTGTTTCATCCCTCAACTAACCTTAGCTCTGACACGATATCATCAGATAAGAAAGTACAAAATGGGCTTTAATGTGGTCGAGATAAACAAAATAGTGAGTGGGCCCGCTTGACAAAACAAAATGTCAACTTTTATTATTATAGCGGCCGGCATTCCGTGTCCCCGCGTGTTCCCAGGCGCGGGAGTGGAAACAATTTCACATCTTTACACAACATATTCACAAAGCGACGCGGACGGGTATATTTGCGTTGGTGACTTGGGCGTTCAGACGAATTAGAGCGGACCACGGGTGGGAATAGGGTTGCCAGGGAGAAAACTGAAAGGTCCTCATTAACCTTAAATTGATCAAGTGGATACAAATGAAGTTCCACGCGCCATGGCAAGTTTAAACATTGTCTGAGCTGAGCAAAAAAAATAAAGACTAAACAATACATAGATACACACACATCACGTTTGTATCCCTTACGGGGTAGACAGAGCCTAAGGTAACAAAACCTTAAGGCCACGGCATGATTAAGGGCGTATAGGTGGAAAGGGTAATCAAAATAGTGATGGGTTGCTAGCCGCATCGCCTATAACATGATTCTTAAGACTTTCGCCCATTCCCTCGATGGGCTTTTACCATCTGCGCGGGAAGAGAAGCAGCTGGTAATTCTATGTTTTTCCTTTACTCCCAGACCAGCATGGAAGACTAGAATATAGAGGGATGATAAAAAATCAAGTAGCTCCGGAAGGTTGTAGCCACGTGCAAATCTTGTGTTAAAACTATCGACTTGTCACTAAGGTGAGAGATAAATTAATAAGTATGGTTAGATTAAATTATGAGGTCACACCTTACCTCCCACAACGTCACTCCAATGACCAGTTTTGGGTCATACATAAAGGCACCTAAATTACTTACTTATTGCCTTGATTAATAAGCTTGACATGTATTCGCTGTATTGAAAAGCTCCATCAAATCCTAACATGTCAGTAAAGATCCAGGCTGGCAACACCAACTCCAGAGTTAAAAAAAGGAGACCACTACTATGTCCCGATAATCTTAACCCGTTCATATAGGATACAAAGTTGCTTGTCAACTAGAGTAGTTTGCTACTGATTACGATGGTCAAAAGGCAGCGATGTTTGTTTTATACGTTAGTGGGTGATCGCTGGTGTCCCCGGGAGTCGGTGTTGGGTCAGGTTGTTAGAGCGAGCGGTAAAATCAAAGATTTCGCTGGAGGGGTCAAAAGTTAACTTGATTTTGACCTCCCGCATAGTCTCATTATGTAAATAATGAGGTTGATTTAATATTACACTGAAAAATGTTATTAGTTTAATAGCGATCACTATAGAAATACAGATTTTTAATAGGGATAAAAGCAGACAATGTAGAACTTTGAATAAAACAAAATTTAGGTAAACAGACCCTTATTGTATTTTTGTACTGTTAAATTTTGTTTTTTGTTCCACGTTTAAAGTACCTGTAACTTTCACATAGTACAGTCGCCATCAGATATATCGGAGCGGGCGAGGTCCTCAAATATTTCGGAGCAGCAGTAAATTTCAATAAATTCGTTACACTAGATAAGGTTAATAACATCAGAACACGCAATTCGTCATAAATATAAGAGCAGCGACTTTTCAATAAATTCGGAACGTTCAATGAGGTAAAAATATCAGGAAGCACAGATCGTCAAAAATTTCGACGCAGTCAGACTGATCATTAACATCGGAACATTTATGGAAAATAAACCTTACTTCTGTAATATACAGTTTAAATTACAGTGAATTATGCATGCAAACGAGTACTAAATATAGGTGACATCTTTCATTTTTGTATGACGTATTAGCCATAATTTTGTTTTGTTAGGAATTCGAATCTACTCCTCTACGAAATGATAATGGTAGGGGAGCCGACGCTGCTAAATCGGGATTTACTCAAGCGTCATAGAGACCTATTGAGTTGCGAAGCTTAGATGATAAAAAGAAAAAAATGTTATATAATATATACCTTTTCATCGGAGGGGGAGCGGCTATAGATTTTCAAAATTGTAAAAATAACTGTTGCATGGACATACTCCAGCGTGTCAGATATTGCTGGCATCCATTTCCTACGTATTTTTAAATATGTACGTATGTTAATCTGATTGTTTCAGTGATGGGGGTGGTCGTATATAAGGTTTGAAAATGAAAAAAAAAAAAATTTACTCGAGCGCGTCAGATTTTCTAAGGGGATGTTAAGTGAACTTAAACAAAGCTCTTATATAATAATCTGACGATTTGGATGTGACGCAAACTCGTGGCCATTATTAGAATATGCAAAAAAAATCGCCATTTTGACATACTCAAGCGCGTCAGATTAATATATATAGGGTCACCTTTATGCCCTAAATGAGCTGACTCATAATCTGACGATTATCTGGAGGGATCCGTCTAATCTGAAAATTAATTTTATTTTTTATTTTTTGAAAATATTGAACTTAATTAAATAAATAAATAAATAAAAGAAATTTTTATTTACCAATACACGAAAAAAAGTACATTATCAAAGCATTAGGCACATACAAGTTAGTTTAGTTAAAAAGCTCAGGAAATAGCTTATTTATTTATATTTATTTATTTAGTCAATAAAAAAAATAAAATAAAATTACAGCATTACAGTCGAAACCAATGCGCTATAAAATTCAAAAAACATAATAAATGTTATTTAGGCGACGAAACGTTGTGGCTCCGCTGCGTCGTCATCTCCGGTGTTGGTCTTATATCTTAATAGTCTTTGCTATCATATTTAGAATAATATCTACTCGACTAATACTTGAGATAGCTGCCCTTAGGTATCTGGTGATTTACTTGAAGCGTGTAAATATAATTATATTGTAAAATTCTTAATTTAATAATTTTTGTACAATGTGGCCAGTTATTGGAAGGTGGCCAGTAATTGACGATTTACCCTACTCTTACTCTTGTCAAAATCGTGTTTGACAACTTTAAATGTGAGATTGATAAGGAACTGTATATTACAGAAGTAAGGTTTATTTTCCATAAATGTTCCGATATTTTTGACGATCTGTGCTTCCTGATATTTTTACCTCATTGAACGTTCCGAATTTATTGAAAAGTCGCTGCTCTTATATTTATGACGAATTGCGTGTTCTGATGTTATTAACCTTATCTAGTGTAACGAATTTATTGAAATTTACTGCTGCTCCGAAATATTTGAGGACCTCGCCCGCTCCGATATATCTGATGGCGACTGTACATTACTACCGAGGTCTGGAAAGTTGGGAATTGCCTGATGAGGTGGTTTGCAAGCCAGCTTTTCTCAAACAATATGTGGAAATAAAAAAAATATCAGGAAAAAACAGCTTAATAGAAATTGCACGAAATACATAACTTTGCAAAATCTAAGTAGTTTATTATTTACCACCTTCTAAAAACATTTTTCAAATCATAGACATTACCTATAAACAGAAAATTAAAAAGTAACTTACAAACGCACTGCGATGAAAACCGAGGGGTTGGCCGGGCTGTATGGAATTATTCTATCATCCCAATTTCACATGCAATTGTTTGAAGTTTTAAAAAGTTAACAGAGCAGGAAAAAAATCATTTTAGTACAATTCATTTACTCCTAGGTATGGAAGTGTTGTCTTTTTAATTTCGAAAATCATAAATGAGGCACTTCCCGTGGTCTATTTTCAAACGGAAAGAGAAAGTTTCCGAGAATGTTTGAAATAACATTGAATGTTTTCATTTAAAAACCCTACCACCTATACTTTCAGAAGAACAGAAGATTATGTGAGGTAGTCCAAAGATACTCCAGGCTACTCGTAACTCCACGGACCTGCTTAGGTGTCTAAGTGGGCGGAGAGGTGTACTCCGACGTGGCGCGTCCCTGGGTGGTGGATAAGGGAGCGCCTGCGTCACGGCAGGTAGGGGCCCGCAAGGGTCCCCGCGAACCAAACACCGAGGGATGGGGCCCACCTGTCGCAAGTCATGTGCCCACCTTGCGGCGGGTGCTTAGGCACCCTGAGGTGCTGCTCCCAGTATCCCTCTGGCCTCTAGGGGCATAGCAGAGGGTACTTGGGATGTGGCGGCGCTTCGGCGGGACCTTCGGGCGTTGTGAGGGGCCTTCGGGCATTGAAGTTCAGGGTGCGGGGAAGCTGATGGGGTTAGCTCTGCCCCCACACGGCCTGGAGGTGGCGAAAAGTGCGGCAGTATTGCACCTATCCCGGATGCGCCTCACGCCCTGAGAGAGGGGAAGGGGTACGAGATTCCGAAGGGGGTAGCTCCCTGGAGGAATGTCGTACCTCTTATGAGGGTTCAGGGTGAGGGGAAGCTGATGGAAGGCATACCCGGATGCGCCCGAAGCCCCAAGGAGGAAGCAACGGCGGCGGCGAGGCCGTCGTTGGGCACTATTTCTCGGGAGGACTTCGTAAGAGGTTCGGGGGCGGACTCACGCTGACCTCGTTTCAACGTGCAACCGCTCCTTGCGCAGACAAGGGGGGAAAAGGCGAACTCGGTGCTGGCACCGATCGCCAGATCCCTTGAGGCCAGCGGGAACGGTAACGGGGCATTACCTACCTGCATTGCACGGTCTAATTGTCTAAGGGATGCGGGCCCAGCGTACGGGCCCTCCCCTTCTTGGCGCGGTCCTGGCGAAAGCCGGGGCCACTGGGGGGGCGTTTGTGGTTGAAATTGAGACCCTAGTGGCATCCCACTGCGTCCCCATCACACCGGATTGAGGCAACGCCGGAGAGTTTTTAGTTCGGGTATACCCCGCATCCCCGTGCCTAGGGCATCCATAAAGATTTCCTCTCCGTTAAAAAAAAAAAGGCTACTTGTACCTACTAAAAACCAAACGAGCCATCACTGTTGTGCAGGGAGACTACCACAACACCTACTGGGTGCTCAGGGATGGTTGGCTTGATATTATTAAAAGAGGCAGTGCAACATTGTCAATTCCTACTTGGCCATTTTTTTAAACACCTTTCATTTTTTTAACAGGTCTGATACGGTAATCTCTAGCCCTCTCTTTTGTGGCTACCTACTGTGATGTTTTTTTAAAGCTTGTCTATCGTGACTCATTCTCAACGTAAAGAATTACATAATCCTAAAAAGAGTTGTAACAAAACATTTTGAGCACAAAAAGTGTGGTGAAGTTTGGGTCATTTATGCTTGGGGTTAAACTAATCTTCATAAAGACGACCACTTTGCGAAGGAAATGAGGCATTTTGTAAACTTTATCCTCATCATCATCATCATCAGCTAGAAGACGTCCACTGTTGAACAAAGATCTCCCCCTTAGAACGCTACAACGAACGACAACTCGCTACCTGCATTCACCGGTTTCCCGTAACTTTCACGACGTCCTCGGTCCACCTAGTGTGAGGCAAACACTGCGTCTTCCGGTTCGTAGTCGCCACTCGAGAACTTTCCCCTACTGATTAAAAATGTGAAGGATTATCAGTTATGATTGTGTGTTTTGTCTTGTCTATGTATTTCTTACTCTTTCGCTCTGAAACTGCTGGTCAGTAAGTGCCTATTTGTTAATGAACAAAGAGGAGAGTAGAGGTATCGAAAAGCGTCAGTGTTTGTGTGATGTAGGGGATAGTTAAGTTGGTGGGATTCATGTTTGTTTTATGTGGCAGTAGTGGAGGGATTGCGTGTAAAAACCTTATATATTTCGCACAGGCTTGGCTATAGTAGTAGTAGCGAAGTAGCAAGGTAAGTATTTTTGGTTCACCGAAATGGACCTCCGCAAAGTAACGCCTGATTTGATAAAAACCTATTTATTAGTAAATGTTTGCGATTGAAAAGAACGAAATGAAGACAGCGCCATAATTACAACTGCAGTAAAAATTATAAACTTCGACTGCGTCTCGGAAGAAGTTTTTAATTGACTTTAAAATTGTCTGCAGCTTTTACTAGTGACGAGCAAAAGTAACGAGTCACTTTCCGTACAACGTTGTGTTAAAAGTGACCCTTTATTTTTGCTTGTTAGTATACGTGAAGTATTTTCATAAATCGATACATTAGCTCCTGAAATTACCAATGGGATCATCTACACACAAACAATTAAGACACCAACAAACAATGTTTGTTGTTGATAAGTCACAATGTTAGTATACAGGTGAAACAAAATTCTTGTTAAAATTAGTGTTTCAAGCTAAGTTAGTGCTGGACAATATTGCACTGACCCATTAGTTGAAAATAGCCTGAGAAAATTTGCAGTTTCCATACATTATTCAAATTGAATCACAAAGTCAAATTTCAACAAATTGGTTAGTGTAATATTGTCTAGCATTAACTTGAACACGAAACACTATTTTTGTTTCAGCCTGTACATACTCGTAAGTTCATAAATAGGTAAGATAGTATTGGGATATTCGGAGCTGTTTGAGACAGACTGAGGATATCTTGCAGAAGATAGAGACGGGAAGAATAAGGGGATTCCTTTGCCCATCACTGGGACAACAAATAGGCTACCTAAAAAAATTAAAGAGTGCTTTTATTTAATGGTGCATTCTGTAACAACAGTTATAACAATGTGACTCTTCTATGATTCCTAATGCTATGTATTTGGTCTATTGCGTCGATCATATTCCCGTAATGTCATGTCAATTCTTAACCCTAACAGAGTATCATCGAGCATGTAACCAATAGAGAGAATTTACTCGTACATTTTTTTTGACAAAAAATTCGCTAAAGCGATATGGCGATTACGATTACTGTACTGTGTTGACTGGATCAAGATCGAGCACGGCACTTGAGTTGGACAAGTAGATAAGTATATCGATACAGGTAGTAAATGTTTAGTTATTGTGAATAACACTCGATTGGTTTTTTATAAAAAAATAATTAACCATTATCAATACATACGTTATAAATCACGTCTTTACCCCTTACGGGGTAGACAGTCTAACTAAGCTAACAAAATCTAAAGGCCACGTTTAGTATGATAGTTGGCGTATAGGTGGAAAGGGGAATTGAAATAGTGATGGACCTAATCTCTCGATGAACTTTTACCATTTGCGCGAGAAGAGAAGCAACGGGCACATTCTATGTTTTTTTGCTCCCAGACTAGCATGGAACGGCGTAGACCAGCATGAAACTGTTATTAATACTAAACCGCGATGAGAAATTGATAGAAAAATCTGTATATTTTGACGTAAGTATAAGGAATGACAGATTATTCAATCTCTCACATCTCGGTTTAATAACCAACTTCAAAAAGGTGAGGGTACAGAGCGCGCGCGTTCTGACTACAGTCGGGGTATGAAGTGTGGGGTGTGCCCCCCGCTGTCGACACACCTCGCCCTGCCCGCCGCTCGCCGCCTCATACCCCGACTACAGTCAGATCGCGCGCGTAGTGTACTCAATTTATTGGAATCTTTTCCAATTTTAATCATAATACTGATAAACAAATGTTTTATTTTCTAAAATCTCCAAATTGATTTAATTTCTGAAGGAAAAACAATTGCGAAAAACTATTGTTTGGACAGTATTAGCGACAAACTGATGAGTTTTGGGTTCAGATGACCCGTGTTATCGCTCTATTGGTTAATTTCTCTATGCTGAGTACAAAACACCACACTTTAACGATCGTCGGCGCGGCACAATGACCAGGTCGGGCAACAGCATTATCCTTCTCACGTTCCTTGTTTTATTTATTATAGAGATTTATTATTTACCTCGCTCGCACACGATGTGTCACGAATCTGGGACGAAAAAACGGGGGTATGGTAATACTTTAGCGCACGTGACAAACTTTTTTTTTTAAGATAAGAGACTGCTTTGGCCCTGGGTGGCGGTGGCAATCGATGGCCAGTACACTCATACTGCCTGCTTGATTTAGATTACCTATCCTAGCTCAGATCATAGACATGGGTATTGTGATGAATGTATACTGTGCGGGCAAGCTGTTCACTGGGATTATTACAGTACTAACTAAGACAAGCAAATAAGAAAAACAGAACAATATCTATTTTGTAAGTAGGCCGTAAAAGGTTTTTTACATATCCCAATCCCTTCCCCTTTAATTCTACTAGCATTTTCACAAAGATCATCATTTGATTGCCATAGTACCTACGCATCACAAGAAAATTATCAAAAAAAAAAAAATTTGAACACTAAAAAACGAGGGGTGGGCTTGACTCTAACCTAATTTTTTTGTTACATGCATGTTATACGACATTTATTTTTGTATTAAAAGGAAATTAAACGCAGAGACAGAAATGAAACACTTTTGTTTTTTTTTTTCGAAATCCATCGCAAAAATAATCGCTACAGATTTCGCCAGCAGTAAACAAACACACCATTGACCGATATGATTTACAACAAAGCGGTCAAGTGCCATATTCAATATTTGTGTTTATATTGAGGGCTTGCAATGTACACTGTGGGTTACAAACAGCACTGTCGTCCATCTTTGTCTTTTTGCGTGTTTGCGTCGGTCACGGCAGACCTGTGGTTTTGCAGCGATTAAACAAGCTTGCTTGTACCGTGTCGGGAAAACTCATTGCCGATAGTTTTTTCTTGTAAAGGTTACCACGCCTTAATCCGACCGTATGTCATCATTGAAACTAACTGTTTCGTCTGCATGGGCTTCAAACTATTCAAAAGTTGTAAAAATCTGTGTATAGTTTAATAAACACAGGTCAAACTACTTTTTCAATTAATGACAAGATTAATCAATTCGGTAATTTAATTTTTAATATAATACAATTTTCGTAAGGTACTTTCCAGTGATATGCTTCTTATCGGGCCAGTGCGGGAACTTTACAATTTATATTTGTTACGCACTTAAAAAATTAAAAGAAAGGATAACCTATACGCTAAGCGAGCAACGGTCTTCTTTACCATTTCAAGCATAGATAAATACATAAATGACGTCTTTAACCCTTACGGGGTAGACAGAGTCTTAGGTAACAAGACAAGTCACTTTTAGCATGATTGTGGGCGCAAATTGTCTTAATGTAGAGATAGTAAGTATTAATATGACATTTACATTACTAGAGTTCACACGAATGTTTTCTCGTCTCGCTTAATATGACTCTATATCAGTTTCAAACCACATTTAGTCCAAAAACCTTAAAACATACGTAACGCTAGTTTACATACGGCAAGCTTAAATGAAAACAGATACAGGTCACTGCCCCGTGAGTCAGAAGAAAAGTTATGACGTTATAATTCAAATTAGTAGAGCCGTAAAAATAAAACAAAAACACATCGCATTCATTAACCTCTCTAATAATTGCGACTTATGCGCCAAGACACGCAAATTGAGTCATACAGCCTCAACGCTAAGAAGCCATGGTCGAGTGGAAAAGATGTAGTCATGTCGGATAAACCAGTTTCCACAGAATCCTTTTATCCTAAATTAGTTCAACGTTACCGCATTAATGGCAAAATTAGTCAACCAAGCCCAGACAAGATTGAAGACAAGTGATTGCCGGCAATTATCATTTCGTCTCCTAAGGTCACACTCGTTCCGTTTACGAGATACGGCCTCGTTAAATGGGGTGACAAAAATGACGTATGTTCATACATTTTTGCGGGAACTTACGTCGTTTTATGTATCAGACAGTTCTTGCCGCTCACGAAACTATTGACAGGAAGTCGGGTGCATGCCTTTCTTCAGGCGTCGCCAAGCGCCGGTCCACTTTTCAGTTCGTGTTTTGTTTTATTTACCTTTCAGTTTTTCGGCCAATTGTAGACAAAATATTTGAGGTACCGAACAAAAAAATTGGAGCGATGGTGTATGCCTGGTTTATTTTTACAAACCCTTGTGGTTGGGTAACATTAAATAATGTAAATTAACAAAATCATGAAATTTAATTGTGTAACTGACAACTACTGGCATTAGTTGACATTGATTGATACGGAGTTGATTGCAAATTTTTTTGAAGAGGTATCTTAATTTTATTGTCATCATAAAGAAAATCATTTGAAGCATAAACTAATGCTCGCCTTTCATTCAAAATTCGAATTAAATATTTTTAAGACTATAAAGTCAGATTAGTTTATATCCTAACCAGAAATTGGCAACCCCTGCCTTGATGCAAAGTTATACAAGTGATCATTGTCAGTAATTACGACGTAAGAACTGTAGCCAACAGTTGGTACCCCTGATCCTGTGCGGTCTAAATCATCTGGTCAAACAATACGTGTTAATTGTTTACTAGCCAACTTTATTGGTGTAACGTCATCATGTTTTAGTACCGGGATTCACAGGTGGGAAAGTATGTTTAAAAATGTAAATTAAGGCTGTTTGTGTGCGTACGGCTTACTTTAAAAAAATACTCAAAATTCTCATCCTTACTAACGTTTTCCATAAAGATCAAGAAAGAAAAATCTCTGAGCAACAAACAGCGTTGAATAGATTCTACATCGCGACTGTATCGATACTGTATCGGGATTGTAGAGATGCTGTATCGCTATATTACTCGTAGCGATGTAGAATAGTGTTCACATGTGCGAGGGTATGAGACCAGTGATAGCATCGCGACTGTATCGATACTGTATCGGGATTGAAACGATACTGTATCGCGATTGTAGCGATGTAGAATAGTGTTAACACGTGCAAGGGTATATGACCATTTTGCGGCCTTTTTGCGACTGCGTAGCAACTGAATCGCTGCAAAAATTCGCCCTATGTGGCCTCGCTTTGAAGCGGCTACTGTGCAAAAAAATATGTAAATGTCACTTTAATAATTATACTACATTTTGATGATAAAAAATATTATCTTAATTTACTATCTGGGGTGCGAGTCCGGTTACCTCCGCGTGTGGTCAAGAACTGCGGTTCGTTTTCCGTCCGGGGGGGGGGAGCTAGGTCAATTGCACCCTGGGCATTGGATAATGATTTCTGGCAGATTCTGAGGGATATCATTATCCGTTGGCTAAGAGCCCGACAGGGGGGGAGGGGTCTATTGACCGTGTCTACCGTACAACGTTGCCGACATTTTGTCACAAGATTTTAGAATATTATTACTTTGACATTGTCGAAATCATCGCATTGATCGATGAGGCCATAGAAAAAAGCACTATATGTAACCAAATTTCTATTTGCCGACAACTTATCGTTAAATGCAGGCACTTATGACGTTTCAAGACGAAAAGGTCGAAAATTTAAGATCTATTGGCGATGATGCTGGATGATTAAGCCATTACTGCCTCTGACTAGTTAGACCAACCATGAACCTACTACTGTCACTGCTAAAGTGATATCAGTTATTGTGAATCACAATTTAACTATGCGCGATATGTGTTACAAGGTTTAGCACGTATGAAACTGATATAGTTTATTACACTGAGCGCTAAGGACTGGGAAAACCATTATTAATCATAAATTTACATATATCATCGAAAGCCCTCTGAACCTTTAACTATAGTGAAATTCAAACATCGAAGTCACGAACTGCTCGCACTAATTCGTAGTTATAGTGTAGGTATGACATTTTGTCGCATACACGTTCGAGAAGGTATTTTGTGATTGAAAACTTACACTGAGCATGATCGCACCCCTACAACAGTCGAAACACAAAATTTGATGAGACATTAAATTACATTATCCGACATTAAGAACACTTTCAAGCTGGTCTGGGAGCAAAGAAAAAAATAGAATATATAATCATACCAGTTGCTTCCTTTCCCGCGCAGATAGTGAAAGCCCATCGAGGCAATGGGCGAATATCTTAAGAATCATGGTAAAGGCGATGCGGCTGCTAGCCGATTACCATTTTGATTCCTCTTTCCACCTATACCCCTACAATCATACATATATATCCTGTCAAAATCATAACCCTCCTTTGGCTTTGCCGTAGTCGAGTAAAAATAGACGCACTGTACCTAAGTGTAAATTACATCGCAACAACGTCGAATCAGGTACAAAGTCACGGTAACCTATATAATTCTTGGTAAAAATTTGGATTTTTACAATAGTAATTGATTAGGGAAATGAAATTGGTTTATCGGGTTTTCCTCAATGTTTCCGTTTTCAGTTACGGTCATGGTTTATCTGACGTCACTTCCGTTCACGTCACAGTAATAGGCAATTGTACGTTTAATAACTGAGCTAGTGTTAGTTTGCGCATATAAAAACGTCTCGAACGTGTTCACGTAAACGTCTCAATTACTATGGAAAAATTGGCAGCGCCACTTGCGGATTGAAACGGCAACAAACTGTTCTCATAGTATTTGACATTTTAACGCAAATGCTTACGAGACGTATTTTGTGACCGAAAACTTGCACTAAGCATACTGTAGTAAATATCTAATCGCAACATTCTAATAGCCTTCCACGATTTGCGATAATTCATAAATAAATGATTTTTTAGAATATTATCAGTCTGTCATAGAATATCAACGTAAAGTCCCTTTTACTGTCAAAGCGCAAAAATTTGAACAAAATATTTTATAAGATTTGATTCTCGTACCTGAGCCCGCGCCTCAGTTTTTCTGATATTATATGCGAAATAACATTTGACAACGCTTTAAGGCTTTTATAATTAACAAAATGCTATAAACACGAGTGGTTCGAAATAAACTTATAATATTGTTATTCATAAAGTATTTGAAACATACCATTGAGCCTTTTGGTATAGAAATAAGTCAGGAGGAAAACTACACACACTTGTAAATAAGTTTAATAGTGTGCAAATTTTTGTAGGTTCTACTACAGCCTAGTTCTTTTTTGTCAGTATGATGGTGACGATTTGCATTTCGTTCAAAAAGTTTTTTTATTAAACATAGGTACATAAATCACGTCTTTATCCCATACGGGGTAGACCGAACCTAAGGTAACAAGACCGAAAGGCCACGTTTAGCATGATTGTGTGCGTATATGTGGAAAGTGAGAACCAAAATAGTGATGGGTTGCTGTATCGCCTATAACAAGATTCCTAAGATTTTCACCCATTCCCTGCATTTTTTTCTTTGCTCCTAGACCAGGGTGGAAGGAAGGTTCTTTGTATTATAATATTTAGAATGTTTCGCTCCAGTAAACCTGAAGGCAAGCGCTCACAGTTCAAAGCGGATCTACAGAACTCGGCTAATGAAAGTGGACCATGAATCATGGCCTATAACTGATCTGTGTACCGCAAAAACGAGATGAGTAATACTATGGACCTTTAAATAGTAGGACTTGAACAAGTAGAAGCGTTGGTCCTGCAATGTCGATTCCGTGTTATTATTTTAATCTTCGAATACGAGTACAATGATGCCACCATCTCACTAGTTATTTCTGCCTCCAAGCAGCAATGTAAGAATAATTTGTAAGATTTTACCTGAGTATCATTTTCAAATGTTCAAGTCTACCTTTTTAAATTTTATGAAACAAGAAGAGATTATGAACTGAGATTTTCTTGTAATTTTTTTATGTTGTCTCTTCACAATGAAACATTGATGAAAATTGTACGCACAGCACATTGATTTCTTGAATTTACCTTACCGACAACACCGAACTATCCAATGATCTCATAAACTAATCAAAATCAAAACTTTAATTTGGCAAATAGGCCGCCAATGGCTCTTTTACATATATTTTTTTAAAACTACCAGCGCGTTCGGAAAGAACATCAATGCTAAGAAGAATGAGCCGCAAGAAACTTCAAAATTAATACATAATACAATAATTAAATTCTGCTTCAATTCTGATTCAAGAATTTACAACAACTATTTTATGACGCTTGTGACAAAAATTCGCGTAGTTAGTAACAAGGTCACGTGATAGCTGGTACAGATAGAAATATTCGAAGGCTTACTTACCTGCCACGGGTGGTGTAGTGGCATAGCACGCATCACGGAATGATGAGGATCCGGGTTCGATTCCCAGTCGTAGCTTTTCTTTTCGGATTTTTCTGTGTTCTAATTTTCAGTGTCGTTTAGAAATGTAACAACTTTTTTAATATATAATTAAGATTAACCTTTAAAAAAGACATTACAATCGTTTTATTAACATCGCAAATTAAGATATAGATACTGTAGGAAGAACAATTTGAGCTAATTCAAACGGTCATCTCATACGAAGTACATCGACTGGATCAAATCGATCCATCACCTGCCTAATTCAATATTGGAGCGTGCCAAGCACAATACGAGGTCTATAATTATTTCTAGCATGATTCACGCCGGAGATGCCTTGCGGATGTACCTGCAGATTTGCGTCCTCAGGAATTTGCGTGAGTAATGGCATGTGGCGCCAATGCGATTTTGAGCCATACAAAGTCATCCAGTGAAATGAAACTTTCATCAAACATTTTGTAAAACATTTCGTTTTACTAACGATAGTTTCTTATTGCATTGGCTTATAATGCCTAACTTACATAATAACTTAACTATTGATCTTGGTGTGTCTGTAATACTTGGCAGCCGTTGGTTAGGAATCTATATCCAAACACAAACTTGAAATAACGATTTTACATAAAAATTTCATTATTCTTAAAATTTGCTATAAAAATGTCTTTATAATCAATAGTTTATTAACCCACGCTGTAAAACGGTAAAATTATTTGTTATAACTAGACTACTTAAATTAGTACTTTCATATTTTCCTTGTCTCGTCTGTTGAACTCGATTTTTCATGGTTCAACCAATAGCCGTATGGTTGGGCACTATTTTTATATGAAATATTTTTTTATGTTTTGTATTGACTCCAATATCAAGTTCAAAAATAAATGATATTATGTTGTTTGTGCAAATAATAATGATAGGTAAGCAAAAAGTTAAAAATCTAAAAAAATATATTTTCCTAATTTTTAATCTTGAATGTAATCTTAATTTTTAATTTCTGAAAATGTTTCATATTTCATTATTTACTTACCCTCTAATACATTGATCAGATGACATAATTAGTCAAATTTATTTTAATAATTACGATAAAACGACCATGGATAAAATATAAAAACTAACTGAATAAAAGCAATTGTAAATTAAAATTAGTCAGCACCTTAAAAAAAAGTATTTTTATCGCGCTACAGGTGCTAGATTTACAGCTACTGCGTTATATGCAAATAACTGCGCGTGATTCAACGTATCAGCGTGAATGCAAACTTTATTCATTCAATGTTTGCTGAGTGACTGGCAAACGTTTAACAATAAAGTAGGGGGTTTTTAGTTGACTTTATTGAATGTCGCTTAACTCGTGTTTATAAAGGAATTACGTGCACTGCGTTCAGTATTAAACAAGATTATATGTCTGTAAATATGACTATGATACATACATACATAAATTACGTCTTTAGCTTATGAGCAGACAGAGCCGAGCCAGTGGTAACAGGATCTAAAGGCCACGTTTAGTATGATTGTGGGTGTACTCGTATATAATATAGGTGGAAAGGGGTAATAGTGATGGTTTGCTAGCCACATAGCCTATAACATGATTCCTAAGATTTTCGCCCATTCCCTCAATGAGCATTTAACATTATTATTTTTTAAGTAGAATAGGCTGGCGTTTGACCACAATCATGGCTGATGGTAAGCAAAGATGGGGTCTAAGACGAAGCACAAGCTAGCAAGTAGGTACCCTAGATTTTAAGACGGCCAGACTGTAAACGCAATTTCGCTATTAAACAGCTAAAGCAAAATTGAGTCGTTCTAAGGTATTAGAATTGACGGACATGTATCTATTATTTTTAATATGCAAATTTAAAATTAAGAGAGTAAGCTGTCTCAGAAACTCCCAAGTCTTATCTTCGCGGCCTATCGCGGTTTTAGTTAAATATTGAGAATAGTCAAAATATTGTAAGTATAGTCTATTCCAATCTATGTTAACGCTTTTGTAAACAAACAAGTCCCCCGAAGTTTACATAAAATTGAACATTGAATAACATTATCACTACATCACTACATAGTATAAAACAAAGTCGCTTTCTCTGTCCCTATGTCCCTATGTCCCTATGTACCTATATGCTTATATCTTCAAAACTACACAACGAATATTGATGTGGTTTTTTTTTTAATAGATAGAGTGATTCAAGAGGAAGGTTTTTATGTATAACTCTACGCAGACGAAGTCTCGGGCAGAAGCTAGTAGTATATAAAACAAAGTCGCTTTCCACCGTCTGTCTGTCCCTATTTATGCTTAGATCTTTAAAATCGTTTTTTTACAATACATGCATGATATAGTAGAGAAACACTGATTTCACGAAGCTAGTAATTTTTATAAAATGTCGTGAGATATCATGTATGATCCTTCAACATTTCGGTGGATGTGATGCTAATTGCATACAAAGAGTGATTGTGTGGAAATTTAGATGTAATCGGTTTGTTTACAAATATGTTAAAATGAATTGGAATGGAGAATAGTAAAAAAATCGCTGTGCTCCATTCACAAAGATCCACCGACAGATATTACATGTCATTCGATAGCACAAAATGTCGGTTGTTAAATTGTCGAAATGTATTAAAGCGAACAAAAGGCAAATATAGTTATAGTATCGGGTTACTTTCCGGCTCTGCCTTTTAATGGTTAGTTTAACCCATATTAGCGAATTCATTTGTTTTTATAATAAAATAAAAACGTAGGTAGTTACGATTGCGGTTTTGTGGCCTTGTTAGCTACCACCGTGTTTTAGTAAAATATCTAATTAACTACGTATCTTAATGTACGAAAAGAAAAAGGCTTGGTTGACTCACTTCGCCAATATCAAACCCAATGCCCAGCCTAATCCATGGGCCCTAAATTTTTTAATTTTGTTTAGAGGTTTTTTATGACATAGGGCTCGTCCAGAAATCATGTGGTCGTTTATGGGGGGGAGAGAGGGTCAGCAAAATATCAATAAATGATCACGATGGGGGAAAGGGTGTCCGAGAATACATCACGTGTAATTTTTTTACACGGCAGGAAAGTCAAAAAATAACGAAAAAAATCAAGTTATTGCTGATTTTTTAATTAACTGACTAATTCATACTAAGTCCGAAAAATACACGTGATCTTGAATGGGAGGGAGGGGGTAGCGTTATAATCGCCAAATCACCAAGGGGTGGTCAAAAGTAGGCCAAATATGATCACATGATTCTGGACGAGCCTATAGACAAGAAAAAAGGACAACTTTTTCTATTTTTATGATAAAAGAATGTTTTCCGCGAGCATATGCCAATGAATTAGTAATAACTAATATTGTACTAGAATTAAAAAAGTAATTGCTTAAACTCCACTTTATGAACCTAGTAGGTGTAAATTCATACATTGATTTATTAAACGCATTTCCATCTCCGTTAATTTTTAATTCACACTGGCCAAAAAATACCTGTATTCAAAACAGCGAACGGCAGCCTAACAAAACAAAAGCTATCAAATTTAGAAAAAAAAAACCGTGACATTCACACGAGCACAGATTATGTGGCAATTAACGCGGCTAGAACAAACTCGGGACATGGGAACGTTTGCCCAAAGGAATGCGTTGCACGACGCTTTGTGTCACATTGTGACGTGCAGGGACGCCTTTATAAAAACAGGGTGATGTCGATATTGCGGGACAGTTAAAGTAGTGTTTTTTAATCTGGTGGTAAGTTATTAATTAAAACAAATTTAATTATACTTTGGTTTACTGTTTTTTGTTATTTGCCCGCCACTTAGTTTTAGTGCGATTTAATTTATTTTCAATACTTTCAGCAACACTTTGAAATGATAGCGTAAGGGCTTTACAAAACTGCATTTAAATACATAACAAGATCATCACATAAAATAAAAACATAAGGCTTTTAGATAATATCATGACTGCAAAACGAAAAGTAGCGCACCAGACTCCGAAACTATAAAACTACAACACGCAAAAACTAAACTGTTTACCTAATAAAATACAATTTTAAACCCAAATCGTTTATTGTAAGCCCCAAATCAAATACTCGGCCCAACATCCGTATAGCTACACAAACAAACTTTGAAACATCGATCGCCGCAAAACAGGGATTCTAAATCGTCGTGTAGGTCAAATAAAAGAATTCGGTCCTTTAACAATAACATAGCGCGCCGGCGCCGCCGAGGCGACCGCTTAGCACACGACCGCATTGCACCAAAAAGACGAAAAATAATGCTTCTATTCCCACCCAAATCCATAACTCATACCAATCTAAATCTTACACACACAATTATAACACCAAACCACCCGCACCCAAACGCAAAGGCGGAATGCGTAGTGAGAACTTACGACGTTACAATTGTGGAACATGAAATATTATAAGATATCTATGAATGTGTGAAATCGGGATGACACCGGCAGAACAAACAAATCAGTATTCGAGCCGTTAAATTATATTAGTGTGTAAAAAATATTTTCTTCTGATGTTAATAAAATAGTGTCAGGGTAAGTGGTTTAGGGGTATGATTTATATTAGGAGCATTGTCTAACTATGACTAGTACGATCAATAACAGACACTAAAGGGTGAAATAATTATTTATATAACTTTAGGTGACTTAAACTTGGATAGACGAATAGTAGTCACTGACAGTGCATCTGGTCTAAATATACTTCCGATCACGCATTCTCAATGGCACACCGCAGGAGCTGCTGTTGTGTAGATGTATTGTCATAAAATAAACGCAGGCATCAGAGCGCAATGTAAAAAAACTACAGATCCCAAAGCACCCACCGTTTAAGTGAACATCAAACTGAATATCAGATTCCGTTTCATTAATAAACTCGTTAGCGAACACCGTGACGATAAAATGGCGAAGCGCCAGACGAGCCGTCCCAAATTAATTGGACATAATTAATATCGCGACGAACTAACTCCACCCAGCTCCTGACCAATCTTGTATGTTAGCTTATTTGTTATAAAGAAAACTAATTCATAAAATGCCTTCCTTAACTCTCCACCAAACTTTATCTGCTTAACTTTAAGACCTAAAGTCCAATGATTCGGTGTTTGGGATCCGGGGTGTTAGTTTGTCTTGTTGTGTATCTAAGGTTTTTTTTTACATTCCTAACAAAACGCCTGTTGTAAAGAGCATCCGACGATACCACCCATTCATGAAGGTAGTGGTGACCTATTGAGATTTTGTCGATTTGTATGGATAAGCCTTGTTTTTTTTATCATCATTTCTTTTACCACGGTTTCGTTCCATATTTTTTTCATAATTAACAGCATTTTGTGAAGTTTAACGTGAGTTTTAAACTCAGCTCGAGACTGTCGCATTAGTGATTTACTAAGTTACGTTATAGAGGAAATAGAATAAGGAGAGGTAAGGAATACAATAATTTCTGGTCATACGGTACTGTTGACATTTCTTCAAAATAATAATAAGACTAACAAAACTTCTGCAATGGTGTGACCAAAAAGTCCTATCTCTTTGACACTTGGTCTCGAGACACTAACGTACCACCATAATAATAGGAAATCAAATTCATCGTATCAACATTATTCTGTCGTGCTTCTAGCCCACACGCGCAGGCCTCTTGTATCGTCTCCGCGCCTGCGCCTTTGTTGCCCGTTCCTGACGCCAAATTTACGAGCACCTAGTAGAGCGTAACTAGCGTCAGCGCAGCTATTAACACCTTAACCTTGGTATCAATGAAGACGTCACTGAAAAGAGTAAGGTACTGTCGAGGAATCTGAAAGCACTACGTCTACCATTTTGATTTTGGCATTTTTAATTATACCACCGGTAATATCTTTAGCTTTACTTTTTTTTAAGTATTGGGTATGTTTTTGTAGTTTCTAAAAAATATTTGTTGAGTCATTCAAATTTTTTATCGTATCATAATATATGTAATGAACTGGAACACAAGTGTTAGTTTTCAGTCGTTGTTTCATAAAATGTCTTGACATCACAATACTTTAAGCACTTTCCGTCACTATCGTTGTACAATTGAATGCTGTCATTTGAAAAAACGGACAAGGTTTTTCTAAATTTCTGAAAGCTTTCATATCAACATATCCTTTCAATAGATCTACGTAGGTAATAGTTAATTAGAATTCTATCATCTAGACCGTAAATTCATTCACGATCATTCACTCAATCCACGGTCTCCCGACACTCGTGGTGTAAGTTTCACTTTTGTCACAAAAACCTACGGCGTATAATTAGTAAATAATCGGCTTCTCAAACAGCCACCTAACGCCTTTCTGACACGTCCACAATAAATCCATGCCAACAAAAGTTTATGATTTTTAAAAGAAAAAAAACTGACTATTTATGAGCACTTCACCCCCGCTGTAACCATTCAAAGCCCAATAATTGTATATTCTTTTACAGTAGTGTGCCGTTTATTTGTGCCGATGAAGGCGGCGGCGAGAGAAAAAATTGTGGTAAGCGTAAGTTGTACCCCACGTGTTGGGTTCTGTGCAATTTGAATTTTAATTCTAAGACACGGAGATAAAAAAATCATCGATGCATGTCAAAGTTGCTTAAAGACATGTAAATTACAAAGCTTCAAACGCATTACCAATTTTGAAGATTTACGCTGTTACTAATTACGTTTTACGTCATCACCAGTATTCATTGAGGATATATATACAAAAAATCATTAATTAATAACGGCAATAATAGGGAAGGTATAAATACCTACAGGCAAATGATCTCAACAGGCTCTTTCTTAAATTAACTGTCTGACCGTCAACTTTGCTACGGTTGCTTTCGAGACGTGAAACACGTGTATGAGGAACTATTTTAGCGTTGGTTCTTTTGGTTGTGAATTTGATTTGATTAATTTATTTTCTAAAGTAAAGGGAGGGCTGGTAAGTAAAAAGTATTTTGTGAATTTTAAAATTGGCCATAATAATTTAGCAAAGTAGCAGAATAAGTTTAAACGAGTTCTTTTTTCCATTCCGAACATTTTCTCGCGGGACCCTGAAAAACATTCAACGAAAATCACAGGCGCCTTTAATCACCGCTATTGAGATCTATCCCGGGATCAAAGCGGCGCGCTGCCATGTCAAATTCGCCCCTCACAATATTGACACAGGGTGCAGTTCGCTATGCGATTGGTCACGCCCGTTTTTGTGGGCAGCGGATGCTTGTGTCAAACGCTTTAGTATTTTGAGTTTGTTTTGAAAATTCTTTTTTTTTTAAGTGATGTATTATTTGCTGTTTTTGTCCGATTCGCTGGGTAATGCTCAATGTTCAATGCTCATCTGCTCTCGGCGATTTGTTCCTACTGAAGTTCCTTACAATAATTTAGATGTCAAATAGTTTTTGCTATGACGTGGCGAAGGTTTCGAAGGTTATTTATGGCGTTAGCGTTTGGTACAATAACCTTCGGTGGCTTTGAAGACTCGTTGGTGGCATTTCCGTTATTGTTTTTTTTTAAAGTTTGAGTACGGAATTTTCAGTGCGCGCCGGATATGGTATTCTGAATTCAAAATGGTTGTACAATGTGTGTTAGATTCTATTTAGTTATCTAAGTGTGCAGTCAGCACACTACAGAGGATGCTCAAAAAATCTTAATGAAGCGTTTCGTGCACTGTAGTGTTTTCGATATTTTAGGTACGGTCAACGACGGTTCTGTAAGCAACGTGGATTGTAGAAAAATTGACCGCATATAAGTCCATTTCAGATTGTCTATTTTACAGTGGCATTGGTTAGTTTTGGGCGTTTCATTGGCCCCATTAATTCCGAACAGTTTGTACAACATAACCACCGCACCAAGAAAAGACTTCAACGAGCGCGGTTGAAACATTCAACAGTACGTAGATCTTGTATAAAACGACCATTTAATTTACGTAAGTACAACTACTTCTAAAAGAAACATACAGTTTTAATTTTTAATTCCGGACATTCAAAAAAACACGTCAACTTTTCCACCAGGACCCAGCATATAACGTTTTCACAGTATACCCCTTAGTGAATTTCCCTCATTAAGCTTTTCTGTGTTCATAAATTTTGTTGTGAAATGGTTGTATGGTGTGTCCGATTCAGCTGGTTAGTACCAACAATAGGACAGTGACGTCGAAAGCTGTGCGCCGCAAATGTCGGCAGCTGGCGCATGCGCAGACAGGTGTGGACGCGTTAGATCTTCGCGACCTCATTGTGTGGCGTAGCGTGCTTGACCGACGTTTCATATGTCAAGATTTTTTTATCCTATTGGTGCGCTACGAAGCTAAGAGTAACTTTATCTTGTTTTTACAATAACGATAATTATAACTAACGATTTTTGACAGAAAACCCATGAAATATTATGTCAAAATCGTCGGTTGTTGGTAAAGTTATCGTTTAAGCAAATTGTTATAACTCACGCAACCTGTAAGTTTCACATAAATATCAAAAGATTGGGCGACGGAAAAGGTAAATTATAATTAAGATGCGGGTAAATTTAAAAACCATTGTCGCTGGCGGCTTATTAACAAAATGGAATCACTAAACTTTAGCAGTCTTTGCGCATAGGCGCAGTCGTAAAATCCGAAACAATCCGACCAAAATATCATGTTACTACTAATAAAACCCCTGTCCAAATATTTGGTATCATAAAACCTATTAAGTTATAAAATATAGCGTAATCAGCAGTTCCTTTGTATTCATTCAGAGAGCTGCAGCCACTTAAACTTTTTCTCTACAATATTGAACTCATGCGCATTAGCGGGCGTGTCACGTTCAAACACGTTATAAACTGTGGCTCCAATAAATTAAAAAAACCATACTAGTTGTCGCTTTTACGATTGGCTCGCTGGTTATTATATTTTTGAGATTGAAGGAGCATGAGATTTAAGACGGATTAAAAAGAAAAAAAACGGTTAGTAATGTCTCTTTCGTACGTCTATATTTACAACTAGAAAATCGCTTAATACTTGACGTTTATTTCAATTATCTATAAAAATAAACTAGAAAATACTAGCCGAATCTGATGTTCTGTTACGCTGAAAATAATTCGCCCGCGAGAGCCTTGTTAAACGGTATTTTAGTCATACTACTGTAACGAGGCTGTTATAGCTTGTTACAGAGCTTTACCTTTTTTATTGCTTAACTTTTTTAAAAAAGCTTATTTTAAATTAAGTGTATTCAGTTCCTATTTCAAAATTCAAAATTCATTTGTTGTTTTCAATCAATCATCGGCCTTCTCATTCGATCTTCAGTTCTGCCAGCGCACAGTCGCCCATTATATTTTACCAGTCTTCAAGAACATTCTTTTAAAGTGTACCTAATTACAACAGTTTGTGTGTCTCGAAATTGTTATATACCTACTGCAGAAGGCACCATTGTAAGTGTTTACCCATATTATTTGCCATCGTTTGTTAGTTTTTCTTTTCTATGTACTTTCTCTCTTAACATGTGCCTATGTTTGTTCTAGGTGCCTTCATTTTACAAAATAAAAATAACTTAACACACCGTCTATCCGAATTTTACTCTACAACTTAAATCCTGAACTCCTGAACCGCACGCAACGTGACACTACGTGCCTCGCCTGCGTTTGATATGTTCAGCCTGAACTGGACACTTTTAAGTATAATAGGTGTATCAAGATTGTTTGTTCACGGTATACTTTGGGCCTAACGATAATGGTTTTACAACCCCACTTGAAGATAACAATTAAACAATAGATGTCGGGTTTAAGTACTTTTCGTCATCTTAAATGAAACAAACTATACCTACTATAATTTTAACACATACATACATAACCACAACAATTGCTAAATCTCAAAAGCGAAAGAGGATGCTATTTAGGAAAATCGTGGCTGTTAAGTAATAGCAGTTTTACAAAAAATACCATACCTACAAGTTTAGTGTATATGTATTTCAAACTCATTCATAACATATTATGGCTTTTATACGTGATGCACATCGACATTGACAGTACTTTGCACTTGGCAGGCAACCCGATAAAAGACATAATTTAGCACATTAACATATGAATACGCAACGACAGTAAACATCAAAATTCGATTCCGATACATCATAAAAGGGCCATCAAAATCAATTTATGACACGAGTAATACTAGTAATGCTAGTCCATAACATCGTGGGGAGAGAAATAGAGAAATGCATAATCGGGTTGTCAAACAAGGTCCTTACGATACCGTCGGTAAAAAAGCATTCATTGAGACAATAGCGGAGTTAGAGGCAACAATAAATCGTGACACGGTCCATTTATCACGGGAGATTATAATCGCGGCGGCGCACAGGGCAAATTCCGATTCCTGCCCTAAATGTCGCACAGTTTTGTTTCCTAATTATGAAACACAGGAGATTAGACTAATAGTCTCTAGACGAAGCGAGACGTGAAAGTACGGATGTATTTTGGTCGGCGTGCTAATTTTAGGTCTCCTTTTTAACTTAAATCAAGGTTTACGTTAATTTACATTTGAATACGCAGAAATAAAACTTCAAAATACACTCCCATTAAAAACTGAGTGTACCCCTTTAAACACTTAAAATCGTATATTTTACGAATCAATGGGTAATAAAATCGGATTAGCCGCACGTAAACCTCGTTCGCCGTTAAAGGACAATGACACAGTGACAAATTGTAAAAACGCTCCGTGTGTAACCGGCGAGGGTTTTAACAAATGAAGTACAATGTTCAGTTTGGCATTTCCGACCAATCAGGGGGCTGGTTTTGTGGAGAGCGATGCGCGCGGCCCTTTTCACACGGGGCGAGCCGGCTCGCTTCCATTCGCCTTTTACGCCCAATTATTGGATCTATTATCCCCGTATAAACATTATTATTTATGGTGCATATATCCTCACCGCGCCCGTTTTATTGGCACTAAAGTATGCTTACATTAGTAAACCTTTCACATCTGAGTTTCATATCAGCGTATAACTCGGGATATGTTTTAGCGGCATTTTGTGCGGGATGTTTTGACGCGATGTTTTTATGGTAATATATTGTTGTCTTGATTTCTTCGGTTTTATAGCTTTTTGTCACTTTGTGCGGCGGTTTTATAATATATGCGGCATACCTACTTGGAGAGTGGTTCACGTTTCTTAATGCGTTACAGGATTTTGTTAGCAAGTCTTTACTTGGTTTTTAAGCTAGGTATTTTCTTTTTCTAGGTATATGCAGAAAAAAGATATTTTTTTCATGATTTATTTTTTCTGTGTAAACATCTACTTTATAGTAGGTATAGGTATTTATAATTCTTTGGAACTTTACCTAAATAATTGTCTCTTGGTATAAATTACTGTACCTATCTAGTTAAATAATAGATTTTAGCAATATCGGAAACCTAAACATTTAATACACGAAGACCAAACTAATTTAATTAAAATGCCAAAACCAAACAAGAAAACAAATTATCGATTTATCTCCAAAATTTCAAAGGATCTATACTTAATCTATAATCACGGTCTAATTTATGACGATCATTGACAGGAGATGGCAGGATGCGATATATTAAAGCATTTTGTTTGGCAACACTAAATTATCCGTCTTTGACTCACAAAAGCACCGACGAGTACCTTGACACGCTTGTAACAAAAACGTCTTATGTCCATTGTGCCTTTTTACAGCGTAACGCTGTTTTGGAATGAATAAAAATGGGAGTATAATGTCTTAATTTCGAGAACGGAACACATCTGAGGCTAAACAGACCGCCTTGTTAGACTGTCCCACTGCGCAAGTGATTTAGCTGAGAGCTCGGTCTTTTGAAGTGTGTGAAGTCGCTCAGTAGTTACCTACCGGGGAGACGTGTGACGGGCGGTAGGCCTTTCATACTGAGATGGCGATGCCTTTACTTTGTGTTAAGTACCGCGCATTTCCTAAATTTTTTCGTGACTCATTTAAAAAAAAATTAGTATTAAAAATTCAAATACTGGTTATTTTGAGTTAGCAATCTTAACTCTAATTTTAGTATCTGATAATGACCGACACGGTACCAGTTGCTTCTCTTCCAGATGGTGAAAGCCGATCGAGGGATTGGGCAAAAATATTAGAGATCATGTTATATAGTATTCTTACTGTATTTTTATTTGAAAAAATGACTTTCTGCCAAGTTTCTTGCGGCGCATTCTTCTTGGCAATGATGGTCTTTCCGAATGTGCTGGTAGTTTCAAAAAGACATGTAAAAGAGCCCTTGGCGGCCAATTTGCAAAATAAATTTTCTTTTCTTTTTCTTTTCTTTTCATAGGCGATGTTAGCAACCCATCACCGTTTTGATTCCACTTTCCATCCATACGCCCATGATGATGCTAAACGTGGTCTTTAGGTCTTGTTACCTTAGGCCCTGTCTACCCCGGAATAAAAACGTGATTTATATGTATGTATAAACAAAGTTAAACTTCATACCTATAAAGCGTGGAAAACTTCTATAAATACTCACAAAGCAGATGAATAATTTTATAACATCTAAAAACAACTAAATTCAATTTTTTTTTTCAGCTCAACCTTATTTATTTTCCCCACAAAATTTTCGATAAACTCGACTTTACTTACAAGTTGTATTCACAGCCTTATTAACGGTTGCAATAAATTAATTACGTGACAACAAAGCTGTGAGTGTGGTGTAGATGTTCGCGCGGTGGGCGATATCGACGCAGCCCGAATGCCCCCGCTGGGCCCTCACGGGGGCTAGCGGGGCTTCGTCTTTGTTCGCCCAAATACGTCCTTTTTCGCCTCAGGTGTAAATTAAATTAGGATACGGTTCTGTAGATTCGACACGGGTGCTTAGCTTTATTGATTGTTTAATCTGAAGCGTCACGCTTTCGACAATCGTTTATGTATTATTAAGTAAAACATCATTGAAAAGGAAGCGCGTGTCGTTTTAAAGGAAAAAAGCTGCTTTAGTTTTGCTTTTTCGATATTTGTGTTTGTCTAATGTTTATTCGAAAACTTACAAGCGCTAACAAAATGGCGCTACAAACTACACAGGCGACGAAATAAAAGTTCAGAATTCATCGCTTTGGAGATGATTAAGAAATGATTTTTAGGATCCCAAAGATGACAATGTTTCGTACCTATGTCGTGTGACAACGCAACGTTCCCTCTTTTTTTTTGTCGGTATCTTTATTGGCGAAGGTTGTTTCTAGTCTGAAGGGAGGACGTCGTTGTTTTCAGCAGCCTTAATGCTTCAGTGGCCAGCTCATCGTGAGATTTAACTGCTTTTAGCGATCATCATCATCATCATCATCAGCCTATATTAGTCCACTGCTGGACATATGCCTCCCCTAATGAGCGCCATAGCGCCCTGTCTTCAGCTTGACGCATCCAACATCTGCCTGCAGCCTTTCGCAGATCGTCATCCCACCTGGCCGGAGGGCGTCCTACACTACGTTTGCCGAGTCGCGGTCTCCACTCAAGAACACGTTTCCCCCATCGGTTGTCGATCGACTGCCACTTCAGCTTGCTAATTCTTTGAGCTATGTCGGTAACTCTGGTTCTCTGTCGGATGTATTCGTTACGAATCCTGTCCTTCAGAGAGACTCTGAGCATAGCTCTTAGCTCTTTAGCGATCGGTACCGAAAAATCGCCTACGGTACCCTAAAAAGCAATCGTCGGCGTCGCCTTTGCGTCGCGCTCATCATTTTTCACGTTTTATTCAATAACACACGCATAGTTGGCGCGATAGTGATCGAGTTTTGAAATGTTTCGGTGGGAGAGGCCTTCCCAAGGATATGGTGTTACTTTGCGTGCGGAATGCGCGCTTACTGTTATAGTCGGCAGCGCCGTCATTTGTTTTTTTATTGCCGTATTTCAGTTCAGTCGCCAGCTTTATTGGGACCACATGAGGATTGAGTGATGCCGCCCTAGATGTATTGTTTGGATGTCGATAACTTTCAAAGCTTTGAAAGACAACAAAGTACGTTTGGATTGATGACTTGGTCAAAGAGAAAATGTTGCTTAGCCGAACAAGGTAATTGTCGTTCGTTCATTTTTTAATTCTGGAAAAAATGTACATTTTGACTTTTTTTGGAAAACGCTCACTCGTACGACTTGAATCAGATACAGTAAGCATTTGCTTTTTATCTTAAACTTAAAAAAGCCGTGGTAGTCCAATAGTTTGTCCCATAAGCTCTCATGCAAGGGTTTGTTGAATCGAATCCAAGCTCGCAACTCTGATGTTTTCGGAAGACCTATATATATTGCGCCTTAAACGTTTGAAATTCCCCAAGAGTTTTTAGGTAAAGAAAACACACAGTGAAGTTCTCAATCCGCACTGGGCCAGTGTGGGAACTACAGCACAAACCCACTCATTCTGAGGGTAACCCTGTGCCCAGGAGTGGAACATCTAGATGGACATAAGGAGTTTCTAATTTTGTAACCCAATTGTGTAACAATTCCATATAACTGCTTGATAAGAAAGAACCGATATAGATTAACATAACTGCACATCCGGATCAACCTCAAATCTTTGTGCATTTGCATCAGTGCGCACATTATATGCCTGACGCAGAAGCGTCAGTGCGAAAACGCGTAAGTCATTTATTTATCACAATAGCGGGTGTACACAAAAACCCTTTGTATCTCCCACATAATAGGAAACCCAAGCAAACAAAATGCCCAGTATTACAATTGTTAAATTACTGCGTCGGCTACTTTAACGGATTACGGCTTTTGTCAGTTCACAGTTTTATTGAATGGTCAAGATTACAGGTACAGTTATCCATCTTCATTGAACAGATGTTTATCTGTGAAACAATCTAAGTTTTGCAAACTGTGGACGCTTTGGTCGCTTATCGCCATCACTCGAAACTCCATAAAGTCCTTAGTCCATTTCAAGAGCGCCTCAAATTCACACTTAAAACTCATGTGTTAGAATCCAAATCGTTTCAGTACGGTGACTTAAAGCCTTTTTGAAAATGCTGTCTGTGGTAGCCGCTTGGGTTTTAATGCGTTATCTGAAGGCAGATTTGGGATGCGATCGGCGCTTTGACGAGATCAAATGGTGTGAAAACATCGGTTATGTGATAAGGTTTCTGGTTAGTTGTTGGTTATGGCTGATTAGAATAGGATGGCTTAATTATGAGTGCATTCCCATCGAGATGGAGAGGTAACGCGCGGAATATGGGGCCCGATTCTTGAAACCACATCATTTGAAAGTACCATTCGCAAGTGAAAAAATATATTAAAAAAAAATTGAACTAGCTGACAAGATTAAATTGGAGCTGTAATTTTTATCGGTTTTACTTTTATTTTAAACTTGTTGTCCGCGACTCCGTCTACGCAGAATTCGCTATTTCGAGGGAACTATGTGCTTTTCCGAGATAAAAACTATCCTATGTCCCCGAGACTAAAGCTATGTCTGTACGAAATTTTATTAAAATCGGTTCAGCAGTTTAGGCGTGAAAGCGTTACAGACAGACGGACAGAGTTACTTTAGCATTTACAATATAATATTAGTAAGTATTCAGCACAATTATTCCTAGACAGAGAGCCTAACTAGCTAGCATCACTTTCGAGAGCTTTTCAAAATGTAACATAACATAAACCACGTTTTTCCCTTACGGGGTAGACAGAATCTAAGGTAACAAGGCCTAAAGGCCAGGTTCAGCATGATCGTGAGCGTATAGGTAGGAAAGGAATCAATTCAATTTAATGCTGGGTTGTTAGCCGCACCGCCTACAACATGATTCCTTAGATTCCGCCCATTCCCTCGATCGGCTTTAACCATCTGCGCGGGAAAAACAACTGGTATATTCTATGTTTCTCTCAGACCAGCATGGCAGATAAGTGCTATCAAAGACCGGGCCCCGGCAAATTCGCTAAAGCCACCACTCGTTATGACAAATTAGGTGCCAACGTTTTCCCCAGTACCTACTAAATTAATTTCATTCTCTAAGTACCAACCTTAACGTGTATATACTTAAGTATACAAGTACGTAAGTATATACTTCAGTAAATACATAGGTTATCATCCCGAACTATATAAAACTGAAAAACATTACAGAACCCTCAATTTTCAACGTCTAAGCTCGTTACTCATACTCTAACCACTCGTTTTTCATTCATAAAACTCAAACAAACCGAAGATTTATGGATAATCGCCGCACCTTTAAACCAGGATTATCTCAAGCATCATTACCTACTGTCCTTTTTTAAGTCGGTGCGACTGAAGCGCCGGATGTGGGCCGATTTTGCAGCAAATTAAGCTGGCGCCATTTTGTTTTGGGATTGAGTTTTCCCGTTTCAGGGGTGGCCTATTCTAAGAACTATTGGGTGACTAAATTAGGCTTGTAAATTATGAACATTTTGCTTTAGTTTGATTTTATTTTATAGTTAAATTGTGGGTGGCAAAAAGGTTTTATGGATTGCGCTTTTATTTTGTTTTAGCCCCTTATAAAGATCTCGTCCCATTTTTACACATTGAAATTAAATTGATAATAGACATAACATTACCAACATAATTAATTTTCATAATAAAGAAACGCTTCTCATGTAAAAAAATTCAATGGCGTAATTGTCGACCTTAAACGATGAGCTAAATGCGTTAATAAATTATACGCTAAGTTCGGTGAATAAAATATTAAAAAAATATTTGTCAAAATCAAGACGTCATCATTATTAAATTTAGTCTCATTAAAACGACAAATTTAACGACGATGTTTTATAGTTAGGGAGCTGGCGAGCATTTCGGTATATGATTTGCACACGTTTCACGTCGAGGTGGAGTGCAGTTTAAATCATTACGAATCGATTTGGTTCAATCAATTAAGGTCCTATGTCGCTGCGTTTTCGCGTTACAGCGGATTGAAGTTGCTTAAAAAAATGGGGGTATCAAGTCATTTGCACATGTCTGCCTCTGGAGTTCATTGGTCACAATCATCTTGAAAACGAAGAAAATCGAAGAGGCAGACATTCAGGACTCTGCATTATCATGGGACGGAGTCTTAAAAGTGTAAAAAAAAAAGCTCTACTAAGTCATTTGCACACGGTTCTCATTGCGCCCATTCGATTCACTATGACTCCGTGGATTCGAAAAAAAATGTGGCAGACACTTTGCTCACTGATTTTCACCTGTATAACTGTTTGAAATTCACGGAATTAAGGGACAGCAGGCATACAGCAAAGCTATTCGGTAAGCAGGATAGATACGGCGCGAGCGTGCGTAGGTGCTTACCTAATAATATTGCCGTGTGTACCTATTGCATGGGATTATTGTTATTTTTTAGTTTTATTTATACAATTTTGTTTAATTATTATTCTCTAAAAGCACGGTAACGACTAAACTTCTGGAGCTGAAATCTATGCAATCATATTTTTTCTCAATGCCAACCAAAAAAACAATTCAATTCAGAAAAAAAAATCAAACGGTCTGCCTTTGGAATATCAGAGGCCTAAACGTCTGCCTCATCGATTTTCTTTGTTTTCATAAGGAATTCAAACATCAGTCCAAGAGGCAGACGTGTGCGCATAATATAGCACACCTTTTTTTTTTTACATTTTTGAAACGCTGTAAATTTACAACGCAGCGCCACCATGATGGCAGACTATTTTTCCGTGGTTCTTCTCATTGTTTTTGATCGAACAATTCAAGTCTGCCAAGTGTGCACATCATATACATTTTTTTAAATCATAAAAATAAATTAAAAAATTGAATACTACAAAAGTCAGAGCCCTGGATGTCTGCCTTTTCGATTTTTTGTGTTTCTAGGATGACTGTAATCATCAGACCCAGAGGCAGACGTGTGCACATAATATAGCACACCTTTTTTTTTTTACATTTTTGAAACGCTGTAAATTTACAACGCAGCGTTACCATGGTGGCAGACGGGGTCCTTGATGTTCCTTAGGGCATAAATATTACTATTAATAACGTCTGCCTTGTGTGCTGATCATATAGAAATTTTGCTCGCCAGCTCCCTAGCTATTATGTTTCAAGCGTCTATTTCAACGTAGTGCGCCATCTAGCGTCAAGTAGCAAAACTAATACAAAAGTCAATAAGCTGATAACTTTAGAAAAAGCGCAATTTTGGAGTGCTTAAGTATTATCAAATGCTACCTAATTTTATTCATCACAAGATCCTTCTTTGCCCACAGAACTTAGGTGAATCGAAAGTATCGCTTTATTTTGCTAGTTCACAGACAGCTTGATAGATGGCGCAGTAAGCAGTATTCACACCAAAATGTTTTTATCAGAAATAGTAATTAGGTAAACCTGATAAATTAAGAATGTGAAACGGTAAAAAAACTCCTTATTTTTTGTTAAACTAATACCCATAAGAAAAAAAAACTAAATTCGTGCTTATCGCGGTTCATTTAACATAACAAAAATGTAACAATTATGAAATAGTTCGGTTTCTATCTTAATCCAAAAATGCGTTAACAAGAATCACGTCCGCATAGATGGCTATCAAACGAGTCAGGGCTCAAGAGCGCGGCGAACATCCTGTCATTTCTACCATTTTACCTTTGTTAAAAAAGAAAATAAAGAAACCGAACAGCTTATCTCCAATCAGCACCCTGTTACTCGTTCCATGTGAAGGTTAACACCGATTCATTAAAAAAAGGCCCCTGGACCCCCAAAAGACTGGAGGTGATATAAAAAGACTACATTTGGTTACCGCGCGGCGCCTAGCGGTTGCGCCTTAGTTGCGCCGGCGTCTGTGAATTTGGACGCTTTTACAACTGACGACACTCAAGCTTAATTTATTAAAGAAAATTTGCTTCTCTTTTTTAAATAAAATACTGCAAAATGATGATTCTGTCATAAGACGATATACGAAACAAAATTTTGACAAAAAATAAAGGTGAACCAGATAAAAGATGTAATTATTAATAATTATATTAAAATTTATCAAAAAATTATGATTGTTAAGATGGAATATCAGATTCAGATCCAGATCATTTATTAGCCAAGTATCAACTAAATAAAAAATAAAAAAGAATATTCATTCACACTCCTAAACAAACAATACAATAAAAACAGAATAAAAATAAAAAAAACAATTTGTGAAAAGGAAAGGACTCAGCAGAACTGCTGGTTTTCAGTCCTCACCTAAGATGTAGGAAATGGTAGTGTGGCTGACAAAAACGAAACACTACCTAAACTAACTTAAAATAATATTAACAAGGAAATATAAAATTGTCTGAAGCTAAGCACAATATTGAGTCGTAATATCATGATAACGAATAAATATTTTATAATTAACAATACAGTAATAGTAACCTAGATGGCAATCTATTCCAATTAATTCCCAAGCAATATCACATAAAATATATTTTACAGGCGGGAAGTGTAACACAATTCTACAAACTCATTAATTGAATAGAAGGTGTTTTCCTGCAAGAAAGCTCTGATTTTTCTTTGAAAATCTATTAATGGAAATCTTGTTAGGGCTAGCGGCAGCATATCCTACTAAATATAATAAACGCAAAAGTTTGAAAGTATGGATGGATGGATGGATGTTTGTTACTCTTTCACGCCAGAACGGATGGACAGATGTGGATGAAATTTGGAACATAGATAGATTATAGTCTGGAATAACACATAGGCTACTTTTTATCCCGGAAAATTGCTTAATTCTTGCGAATTCTATGCAGACGAAGTTGCGGACAACAGATAGTTGTACATTATTATCTTTAATGGGTATGCCTTGTTAGTAGTACCTTGCCAATCTGAATTTTGGGACGCACGATTTGTCTTTGTTTCTTGTGTATTATATTTGTGAACGTCGTTCCTTTTTTCATATTCTCCTTGTCCGTGTGAATTTCTATCAGACTGTTATATGTGAATAGTGAGACAACAGTCATTCGATCTTTCTGGAAGTAAGGTCTAGTCGATTCATAGTTGCGTAAGTTATTCATAATTCTACTCGCTCTCTTTGCAGCTTTTTAAGTACACTCTGAATTCCAGCCGGGTTACAACACTGCTGCATAGTTTAAGTTAGATTACACCACTGTCAAAATAATTGCGATTTTCTTGGATATTTTATCAATATGTCGCGAGTGAATAATAATCAGTACCTACCACAGACATTCATGAATATACCCAACTAATATGAAGAATTAACCGTTTAAAACAGGACGAGGAATTTAAGTTTAAATAGTACAAAAGACATTCATGTAACGGATCATTCAACTAACAAGCTTCACTCAAATTACCTACACTTTTATTGAAACATCTAAAACAAACGCTGATTCACGAACATACTAATTTTTAAACCCGATTTTTGAAAGCACATGTGTAAAAATATCACTCGGAAGCGGTGAAAAATTGTGCTGAATTTGAAATACTTGTAGCTTAAAAGATACTCACAGCTCTCATTAACCTTGTGAACTAGTTAAATTTGATTAGAGCTGTAGTTTTGAAGATTACAGATTTATACCACTTTCGAGTGATGTGCTTTCAAAAATCGCGGCCCGGCCACCGTTAAATCCTAGTCTCACAATCATACGTTGTACAGCTTCACACATTATCTGATTGCTAACAAACACAATATAAAAAGTTTCTGAATCGAACGGGTCAGTGGTTAATAAGTTCAATAGGACGCAGGGCGACCCACGCCGCTTTCCGTTGGATACACTAATCAGTCAGTCAACTGTCTTAGTAGGTGTTTTAATAAGTATTACGAACGAGGATTGAGACGTTTTTATTTAGAAGGTAAAGTGAAAGTCGTATTAAATAAAGTTTTCTGTTTCGTGGAACTTAATAGATGATTTAATTTGATCACTGATATATTAATAAAAAAATTGATTTAAGGACTTAATGAGTGCATAGAACCACTCTATCTATATTTATACAGTACAAACAATAAAGAATGAATCGCCAAAACGTATCTAGTCGTTGTATTGTTCCGTTCGTCATAGTCAGTATAAGATTACTATGAAGTGGTTTAAGAAAAAAGAGAAAAACTGGAACGTGGGCGAAGCCGCAGGCAACAGCTACAAAAGTAAAAGCGAGAGTTGAAAAAATACTTTTACGGTGAAGAGGTTTGGGCCGGTGCACTCTGGGCAACAACTGTTACCCAAACGGCCCTTCAGTTGTTCATTTATAGTTAAAATCATATGTCGTCCTGTCGTTGATTGTAAATGGCTCCAGATTGGTTCGATATTGAGCTAAGTTTTGTTGTCTCGTGCGCACCTAAAGGTATGTGTCTACTGAGCGACGCGATTTGCGCGAACCCAGGACCGAAATAATAATTAGCGGCCACTTACTTACTTTTCTTTTCCAATAAACCCCCATTCATGATTGATAATGTATCCTATAATTTCGAATGTTCTTAATACTCGTAATTGGCATATTTATAGCCTAAAACTTGCGAGAAATAAATCAATGGATTAAGGATCCTTTCGATATGTTCAGAAATAAAAGGACTGTATTTTGTACGAGTTTCATTCAGCTCTACGAGTATTAATAATCAAATTCTATGAAGTGACTACGATGTTGTTACAAGCATTTTTTGAATGGATACATTACAATGAAATATTGCGGTTAGTCAAAGTTATTTTTTCAATAACCGATTAGAAGCCACTTCACATCCATTCAAGATTAAACTGACAAACACATTTTAACCATCAAACGCGGTTCCTTACCCTTTCGAAACCTTGTTCGTAATAATTACAGCCATAACTTCTTAAAGTCCGGGCGCCGACTAAAACCGCGTGTCTTCACGTCTCAGGCGCATCCCACAAAGGGTCCAGACAAAAATATTGTTCAGTTTTGACAGATTATGAGACTGCCCACAAGTCCCACAACGAAGGAATAAAAGGAGATACAATCTGCGGTTAGCGAGCGCCGGCTTGAATGGACCCTTTAGATTTAAGATAAATCAACATTAAATGGTAGGTATTTGTAACAGTTTTACGTGAGAATACGTTGTTTGTTTGATGTGGTTTAGGTTATTATGCTGTGGTTTACGGGGATTGGGTTTTACATTGATGACAGCGCTGCTCTAGAGGTTTTTTTGGAGACAAGTCCATTCATATTTTTACTGTGAATCTTAGAATGTCGTCTGCTGTAGGTTCAATTGGTATAAAAGACAAAACACGGAAAGTTAAGTATACAGTCTTGTTCAGTATTTTTCGCTCTTTCAAATAGTATACGATAGTTATACGCCCACAATCATGTTAAACGTATTAATATGCTCTGTCTACCCCGTAAGGCATACAGACGTGATTTGTGTATGTATGTATATGGCAGTGAATGTAAAGGGATAATTTACTTCAGCTGTTTAATTTAATGAATACGAAATGATTACAGAATGCAATATTAAATATCTGGTCAAATTTAAATGAAATTTGGAACGGAGATAGCTGCTATCTTAGATTAAAACAAAGGTTACTTTCTATCCCGAAAAAATGCATGGTTCCCTCGGGATAGCGACAAACAAGTTCTTTGCAGACGAAGAGTACTCAAAACCGGCGAGCATGTGTGAAAAGATTGATGAATGTGTATGAAGCGAAAGAGGTACGTCAGGATGCGGCAAGTGGAACAAAGTAGTCTCTGCCTACCCCTGTGGGAAAGAGGTATGTACCTATGTATGTACAATTATCAAGCTACGTTAACGATCATAAAGTATGGTATAAAAATCATTACAACGCGCGCGCCTTCACTGCATTTTAAGCGACGCAGTTATCATTTGAATCAATTATTTCTCCATTTACAAGTTGCATTGGAAAGCTACAGCTTTTTGTACATTAAGCTGAGTAAGTTCAGTCCAAACGGGATTTGTTTCAATTATAATTATAAAGGTGTAGGTAATAAACTTTAATGTGGAATACCACTACGCAGTGTGTCACATTTTTCTGTGCATGATGACCACACTGAATATATGCACCAAGTCTTCAATCAAAATAATCCTTACTAATCCTTACTATAATATTATAAATGCGAAAGTAACTCTGTCTGTCTGTCTGTCTGTTACCTTTTCACGCTTACACCGCTGGGCCGATTTAGTTGAAATTTGGTATACAGATAGTTTGAGTCCCGGGAAAGGACATAGGATAGTTTTTATCCCGGAAAATTGCATAGTTCCCGCGGGATAGCACAGCCCAAACCACTGGAATTTTTCAAATTTAAGGCGGAACAAAGTTCGCCGGGTCAGCTAGTTTTGTAATAAAACCCCTGTTTATTAAGAAATTATTTTCCACAAACATGCTAAAGGAAGTGGCGAATTTAAATTCCATTAAGTAAATAAGTTTCAAAATAGTTAATTATATGTATACATTCGCCTATGTAAACTACAGCCATTTGAGTGCTGCAATAAGTATCTAATCTCTAACAACCTTCATACTAAAAATATCTAAATCCAATAAATCTTCCCTAATTTGTCGAAACCCTTGCGTCAACGTTGTCGTAACAGGCGTCATGTGAAACAACAAGGAAGGCGGATTTATGAAGGCTGAAGGTTTTTATGCAGAACCATTACAGGCCAACGCAAATAAACTTTCGATCAACTCGTGTATTTTTCTCAAGGATTTTAGGAACCTAAAATATAGCCTAGAGATAGACTGATCTATATCAGAGAGTCGAGCCAGTCAATAGAGCCAGTAAGAGAGACTCCTGGGCAAAATCTCGGAGAAGTATAGAAAAAAAATCTATAGCCTGATAATGACGGTATCGCACCATATCGAATCAATTAACAGGGGTTTCATTTCCATTCAACAAATATTTCGGAATAAAATTAAAAAGTAATAAGCATTCAGATAAGTGGATCACTGAAACTGAATTATGAAGTTGACGAATAAGTTTGAATAAAGAGCGTAAGAAAAGAATACATCTTCAGTTTAAAGTACAAAAAATATAGTCAAATGAAAATTAATGAAAAAGAATAAATTTTACTAAATAAGTTACGAATGAAAAAGACCTCTTTACACTAGGCTTTGTATCTAAACCTTAACGCATATTAATTGCAATTTTATTTTAATTTTCAGTAAGCTAACGGACTAGGGCACATAAGCGTTGCATATAGTCCCAAAAGTAAAATATCATCCAACAAAGCCTTAACAGAATCCGAAGCGAACACAAACATCACGTATACAAGAAAGACACTTCAAGAACTTAAAATGCAGGACGCTTCCGCGTTAAAAACCCCCCGAACAATACTATCATCCAATCACGAAACGTTCTAATTATTTACCGCACACAATTTCTAAAACAGAAATGAAAAAAAAATAAGAGACAAATTGATGCAGTTGCATTGTGGCGTTTACGCTAACTGTGCAAAGATCAAAACGCTGATGCGCCGTCTTGGCGTTTATGACATGCAATATTTCCATTGTCGATTTGGTCCCATGAATGACAAAAGAAACAAAACCCAATGAGATGGAAATGGCACGACGAGACGTCACTACGTGGGGTGTCGAATTAGAGAGGTGTAATGAGGGCGATTAAGGAACCGCGCATCCTGTCTGCAGGATGTGCGTGGGAGTGCTCTTGATTTAACCCGCCATTATTTATATTGTAACGCAAATTTTAGGCAGACATTGACAGTGTATTTAGTGACATAAAATTAAAAATATTAAAGGCGCATCACGTATACAACATTTTTAATGCATTTTAATTTTATACATGACACATTTCTGCATACTTCTGATGTGTGTAAGTAACACGAATGAACGCGTCTACGACTATAAACGACATGTTTTAATTTTTACACGATACATCATCACAGGCAACCGTAGCAGGTCGTGATTGATGTAAAAAGATGGTAAACTAATTTTGTTACCTACATAGTATGTTTTAAATTAATTCAAGTGGATTATAAGTATTTAGAGAAAGCAGTGATTTTCAGAATTATAGTCATCGTGTTTATTGCATAACTTCACTGTCGCAAACACTCGCGACCTTTTTATAATTTTTTCTTAAATTTAGAATTGTATTTTTTTTATATTTTGTTACGCAAGATTTGACAATAGGATTAAAAGTGATTTTAAACATTCACATTCACAATTAAAATAACTATAATTAAAAACGCTGCACAAGAAATAAACATAACACCACCTATCTCATTTATTTTGTAACTAAAGCGAAGATTCCATGTTGACACAAAACTAAATTATGTTTAAGAGATAAAAGTTATAGTCATAACATGAGGGAACGTAAACTTAACATGCGGCTAATCTTTGAAGAGCACGCCCGCAAATCACGGACGCTGTCCAGATTAACATCCAATATTTTGCATATTATTGACATTTACTACCACACTGCTTTATTTATTCATGCCGAGAGTTATTTGGGAAGTATTTTTTTGATGTTGTCCACATAAAAACGTTGGTGGGGAACAAAACGAGAGATGTTTTATGGGCGGTGCGATGTGTGTCAATGCGAAATTTATATTGTCGAGAGCTTGCCGTTTGAATCGGCTTTGTGGAGATGTGGTTCAATGGTCCGGGCCGCGCTCAATCGATTTAAGCGCCAGATTAAGGTCTTGAGTGTGAGCCCTGAAATGGATATGCACTTTTAATGGTTATTGTAAGGTGTTAACGCTTTGAAGGCCGTGATAAAAGGGAACCACTTGATTTATATCTGTGTCATTTACAGTTATTATATTTGTAATAAACTTACAATTATGGGTCTGGACTGCCACTACTTATGAGCTTCTAATCTACTCAAGGACCGTTTGTGAACAATACAATCAATATTTTAATGCGAAGGGGACTGTAACCAGCGCTGGGATGTTCCTTTTGAAAAACCTACTTTCCAATTTGGCCACTATCGTTTTCACACAATTTCCTAAAAGGAGGCTTAAATAGAAATCTGTTACATTAAACTGAAATGGACCACCAATACCACCATTGCAGAAAAGTGCCTTGCTAGTTGAACAAAGAAGGAAACAGCTCGGCTTATATGCCTCAATCTTCGCGATGTTTAAAATATTGAGTCTATTTAACGTGTCGCCACTCGACAGTCGGCGTCACTTTTCTGCGCTTCGATTTCGTTAGTTCACACGTCCACACATTTTAATAGGATAGCTAATAGTTTCCGAGTTTACCAGACGTGGAATTATGAATACTACATTTAACCGATTTCAAATTAGAAGGTTTTCAAATCGTCGGAATCTTCTTTTTTTAATTGCATATTATAGCAAATGGTGTTGGGTATTGGCTCGAATAACTCGATGCTTCGCGATGCCGTGGCGATATTTTACAACACATCATAAATATCGTATACATTTGCGCTATTAGATTATATGCCATCACAATTGACGGCCGGACCGGACAGCCTAGTACTTAAAGAAAGAATAGAATTCTAAACAAGGAGAAAGTCAGAATCTGGTTAGGGCTTCCACTAGACTAAGCTAAAAAGATTAATAAAATACTGATCTCATATTCAAGAGAATGTAGTTTAATTACAGGAATAAATAGTATATGGTGCCATCTGAGCTACATCATCCCGTCGTAGAGAGAGTGTTTCCTCAAGGCAGCTCTACATAACATAAAACAAAGTTGCTCTCCGCTCTCTGTCCCTATGTATGCTTAAATCTTTAAAACTACGCAACGGATTTTGATGTGTTTTTTTTTAATAGATAGAGTGATTCAAGAGGAAGGTTTACTGTGTATAATTTTACACAGAGGCGCTCGCGGGCAGAAGCTGGTAACTTATAATACTTTCAACATGAAACTACCCGACTACTCGACTTTTTATACGCGAGTTATCCGTTTATGTGCAATTATAACTAATAATACATTTATAAAAGGGATGTATAAGGTACCCAAGTTAAGTAGGTCCTTACACACACGTACACCATACACAATGACATTGGCCGAGGTCCCAGACACGCCCACTGGCGACCCGTTGACATTGTTATCGTCATTGCTCGTTACGATCAAAATAAAAATACTTGCCAATTAGTACCTACACACTTTCACATTCGCGCGATTACTCTTAATCCGGTCAATGACCTATCTGCCTAGTTTCACAAGGACAAAGTGAATCGATTGTCAATATTACTTCTACGTGTGACACATTGTTTGTTTGGTGGTGATTTGTTTAACGAATGATGAAGTTTCTCTTTTTTTAGAGTTTGATTCTGCTAATGCGGTTTATCAGAAAGCTCTGGGATTGTAAGTAAAAAAATAGTTTGCAATTTTGCTTTAATAACAATCTAAGTACCTACTACCCTTATCAAACAATTTTTTTTGATATTTCGATTTTTGGCCACATTTTTTGAAGTCAAACCAATCCTAGCTCAAACAATTGGCAATAAACAACTTTTTTTTCTAGACTATGTATAATCGCATTTTCGTATGAAACAAAGTTTAATCAATGACAATGATTTAAGTACCATTAATGTTAAATACCAAGGGTACCTACTCGCGTCTGTAAAAAAACCTAGCAAAAGTAGACCGCCTATGTAGACCACAATATTTATATTTGCAAGCACTAGCTTTCTTTACCGTAATTTAAAAAGCCATTCGCTGTCAACTCCTTATACCGATGTTTACAACAACATTAAGCTTTATCGTTTTACTACTGGCTATAAAACTGTTCTCATTAATATTCGAAAGGTTAAACACTTACAAATCATACTAAGAAATCACCAACTTTTTTGTACTAGTCTCGATGGCGCTACTGTCTAAGAGTGGTTTTAAATTTACGTGGCAGTCATTAGTTCCAATTTGTGCCACCGGAATAAAAAAGTTTGTATATCCTAATTTGGTATGCTCTAATTAGGATGGCGGTGATTTCTAAGGCTAAAACGGTTGAAGATAAGTGAAAGCTTATTAATAAACTATTTTATTGTCATTGGTTCTTAATACTTTACAAGACGGTAAACGATAATTTTCTTTGTTCGTATAAAGTAACAAACTTGTTATAAAAAAACGTTACCTACGTTTTGCCCATTTAAAAAAGGTAATTACAAAATAACAAAAAGAAAAATAATGTTATATTAGGTATTATTAGAAGAAGCTTAACAAGTAGGTATTTTTAAATAACGCGTTACATGGTATATTACAGTGATGAAGGTTATGTTCGTTTTGAAATTAAATTAATGAAAATAACTATACATACTTAATTTACATACATACATTTGCATGACTGTGGGCGTGCGTATAGGTGGAAAGGGGATTCAAAATAGTGATGGGTTGCTAGTTGCTAGCCGCATCGCTTATAATATGATTCCTAAGATTTTCGCCCATTCTCTCGATGGGCTTTTACTTATACTATTTCCGCGGGAAGAGAAGCAACAGGTACATTCTATGTTTTTTCTTAGCTCCCAGATCAGCATGGAAGAAATAACTATAAATTCTAATAACAACTGTTACCATGGGCGTCGTATGGTAAAATTGGTAAAATATTTAACGACGCAAAAACGTAAGTTATTTATTTTGTACTTTTAATATAAAAATTGCATTATAATTATCGTTAGAAGAATTCATCATTTGAGAGAAACGAGAATATAATGCAATTTTTTTACTTTCTGCATGTGAAGGGTTAAAAAATATGGCGTAGGTTACCAGTATTTTGACGGATGCTTTTTTCTTTTTTTTCTTAATGTATTTTTTTTAATGCAGTTACTTCAAGTTCAGTAAGACCAAATTACTCTGATGACTAATTTAATCACGTCCAACATTTCCTAACACGCATTTTGTTACTTTGTTATAATGTGTTAAGAGAATGTTTACTTGTGACCAAATTTACTTACTGGGCAGCTTAATCTTAATTGTTATTAGCGTTTTTTTATGCTCCTAAGCTCCTTGTTAGTTTGACGAAAACAAATTGAATTTAATATGCCATTTGCAATTTCGTCCGTGTATGGATACCCCGTCTCACACATTATACTACCACTTTTATAAAAGAAGGTCATAAGCGACACATTTGCACAAAAGTTCTTAGAAACAAACGAGTGAGTATGAAATAGATATCAGTGATCAGTGGCGTAACTATAGGGTGGCAGTGGCAGGGGTGGCAAAATGCCAGGGGCCCCTAGCTCTACGGGGCCCCGAACTGGCTTGGTTTAGAGCACAGAAGGGACGCCTGATGCACTTCTCTATATTGAGGAAGGAGCTCCATCTGACGAATTTGCCGCGGTCCCCAGACGTTATAGTTACGCCACTGATAGATATGTTAATTGAGAAAAATAAATAATTAAACTTTCGGAAATGACAAATTCAAGTAAAAGTATTCAGTTACGAATTAGATAATCGGTAAAATATACCTAAACGTTAAAGTTTCAAATACAACTTACTGAATTCTTGAACATCTTCCACAGAATGTCGCTTACGCTTTTTCGTATTATGTGGTAAAAGTGTTCACACGCGTATCGCTATAATAATTCGGCCATCATATAAATTTGGGATAAAGTAAGCGTTTTAGCTTCCTTATTGTGACATCCGCAAATTTGGGCTTGTCCAAAGACACAAACACATGCAATGTTTCATTATTGATAACTGGATGTTTGCTTGTCTGCGGAAAATGCATTTGTCGCGCGCCCGCAGGAACTATACAATTTTCCGGGATAAAAACTATTCTATGTCCCTCCTAGTGTCTCAAACTATCTCCATTAACGATCGGTTGAGTACCTACGCAGTTTACGAGTGATATCAAACAAACAAGAATACATCAATCAAGAAGTACAATTCTTGAATAATTTCATAGTACCTATCGTTTGAAAAACAGCGCCTTCTCTCGTCCCTGGTGAGCAGTTGATGTTCCATTAGAGTTTTTAATTGTGTAGTACAGACGACGCTTGGCGACAAAAATTCGCGTAGTAACAAGGTCACGCGACAGCTAGTAACAAATAGAAAAATTCGAAGGCTTAATCATCTGCTATAGACGGTGTACGGGTATAGCTCGCATCACGGAATTCGGTTTCGATTCCCGGCCATAGCTTTACTTTCAGATTTTTCTGTGTTCTAATTTTCGGTGTTGTTTAGACATTTAAACACAAAAAGTCTCATTTGCATTTGTAATGTCTAAATTTCTTCCGTCAATCTATTGTTTCGTTTCGATTCGAACTGCTGCTCACGAATCAATAAAAAACAGAATATACATGAAAAGAAAAATTCAAAGAGGTACCAATGATTACGTAAGCATGGGAGGGGGGGGGGCTAAGAGGTTTGCTTACTTTTGCTGACAAGGAGCGGGGGGGAGGTAAATAATTGTAAAAATCTGCTTACGTAATACTTGAATGGCCCCTATTGTAAAAAATGAGTAATTTTTAAAATAACCTAAAAATTGATAAGTATAGTAATTAGTTTCTCAACCCTGCCCTTGATATTTATCTCGCCCTCCGACCCGTTACCTTAACCGTTAATTATTCCGGTGTCCCGCGCACGGTAACGGTTAAGCCTTTTGAGGGACAATTAAAAAGTGACACACAACCATTCAGTGAGTCGCTGGCGCTGCACCGATATATGGCACGCGGCGGTGTCATCTCGATTTCCGATTCGCGACCCACTATACTAATATGAGAATTTGATGGCACCGTAAGTTAAACTAGGTTTGACGTTTAGGATAGGGCATATTTTTAATACCAATGCAATATCTGCTAAATATTATTTAAGCGTGATTTTGTTTTTAAGGTCGAGGGAATTATTGTCAGAGTTGAAAGTTTCGTTGACTGGACTATAAGCTCGGTCCCTTTCTTTTTATTGGTCATGAGATAACTTACTGATGTCTCATCACATCATTTATCTTCTTCACAGACACGCTCGCTAATTTTAGAAATTCAAAAATCCAATCATTGTTCTGAAAAGGGATGCGTCAACAATTTGCAACTGAATTCCCGGCCGCGATAAATCTCCCATCCCGTTATACATTCGTTGCATCACCCTTTCTAATCAGAAATTCTGAACATGTTACCTTAAATTTAAAACCTCTCACCAAATGAATCACGGGCACCGAAACAAGGTATCGATAATCGAACTTTTTTCACGTGCCCCTGTACAAAGAAAGCACTTTTACTTTTTGCTTTCGTTTTTCTCACGGTCCAGAACGGCTTGACTCACCTCTTTCGCCCGAATTTCATCGTGTGCTGGGCCCCTTAATTATGACGTCATAACCGAGGCTCGCATCCCGCGTTCCTTTTTCAAAATCCTTTTTATTTATAAACTGACAGAGCCAGTATTATCTTATGGCGATCTTTTACGCTGCCAGTTAGCTTAAAATAAGACATGGATATTTAGCATTTGTGTTTGTTTATTGTTTTGTTTGATTAAATTTATACTGAACGGCCGCGCTTAGCGTTAACAAGATCGACTTGATAAACGTGGAAGCTTAATGACGGTAATGTGAATCATTAAGGCGGACGCCCAGGCGTTTTGTAAAATAAAACTAAAATTATTCACGAGCCCTTAACACGAAATGCTTCCGCGACTGCAGAATATCATTAAGGTTAACCTGCAAATTACTGTTAGCCGGTATCAAAGACCAGGATTAAATATTAAGTCTTCAACGGTCTGAATGTGCCGGGTACAAGCGACGTTTTGCCGTTCCTTTAAACGGAGCCACAATAGCGCTAGGCTAACGCAGCCGGCTATTGTAAGTCCTGGAGTGTCGTAAAACGGGTATAAATAAGTATAACTGTCCGATGGAGTGAGAAGAAAGTGCCTTCTGGGCTGCCTCGTAAACCGTAGCACAACTCAATGATAATAATTTCGATATAGTAGCTGCTTATTGTGTACTGGCCGGTAGACGGGTTTATAAACGTAATATCTCGAGAATGGAAGAGCTCTTTGTTATTCAGGACAGAAAGAAACAGTTTGAACAGATCAATAAGTGCATCTTAGCCTGTTGTACTTCGTAAATACCTACTTAGGTACATTGTTTTCGGGCTGTCTCAAATCATAATATGCAATGGAGTTAATTTCTAAAATGTGGCAAACGTGCTAGTGATGATGGTAAGGTATCACCACTACTTATGGACAACCGCAACATCAAAGGTCTGCGGATGCGTAGCCAGTCTACAGACCTATAATTTCACCGGTGGTTTTACTCATGGCAGGACTACAGATTAGATGGTGATAGTTATCCGGACGGACCTTGCACGAGGTCCTAACATCCGCACCACCTTCCTCGGTGACTAACGTTTTAGTCTCATGTGCCTAAAATTTGATTTTATTTCCTAATAGCTGACTTCGCGAACTTCGTACCGCCATTAAAGTTGTCTGAACTTTTTTCTCACCATTTGAAACTTCCTTGGACTTCTCGAAGCTAAAATTACTTCCATGCTGGTCTGGTAGCAAAGAAAACACATAGAATGACCAGTTGCTTCTCTTCCCGTGCAGATCGTTAAAGCCCATTGAGGAATTGGGCAACAAATCATAGGAATCATGTTATGGATCATCACCATCACTATTTTGATTCCATTTTCCACCTATAGATACGCCCACAATCTTGCTAAACGTGGCGAATAGGTTTTGTTACCTTAGGCTCTGTCTACCCCGTATGGGATAAAGACGTGATTTGTGTATGTGTAAAATTAGCCATATCGTTTATTGAATCAGCGCGGCTTTGCAGGGGTCCATTTCGATGAACAATCGACATTTGCTTTGCTACTCCGCCACTTCAGCACGAGCGGAGTAGCAAGGTATATTTACGTTGATTGTTCATGTTTATTGGCCAAATTGGTCCAACTGTTCTCGCGTTATGTGAGACTAACAAATCTCAATTCATTTTATACAAATAAATAAATAGATTAAACGCATGCAGAAGGCCATTGTTTGTCGCGGGGAAGCCTTTACAGGACGCTAGTTGCAAAAGCAGGCTTCTAAGATTTCACAACGTGAGTTATGGTCCTAAGTCGCATGATACGTCCTAGATACGGCACTATTCGAGCCATAGCAAAGCGATATGCTAGTGAAAACAAAAAGCCGTGGTAGTCTAGTGGTTTGAGCTATAGCCTCTCAAGCAGAGAGTCGTGGGTTCGAATCCATTTGAATTCTTCGGAATTTACCATCAGCTTTTCGGTGAAGGTAAACATAATAATGTAATTCAATGATGTGTGTGAAGCTCTCAATCACCACCGATCCCGCGTTGGAACTATAGCCCAAGCCCTCTCATTCTGAAAGGAGGCCTGTGCCCAGCCATGAGACATAGGCTGGAGATGAGATGAGATTAAGCTGGCGCTCAGATCCCCTGTTACGTTTACGTCACGTGGTTATATATTTTTTTTATTATTAATTTAGAGAAAAAGTATGTTCTACTTACCAGTTGTGAACCATGATTATCTACGCTAAACAAGAGGAAACTATGGAATTATGGATATATTATAAAAACTATTTACAGCGTTTTAAAGCGATATCCTTATCTTATCTTAGTATAGGGGTCCCTACGGATACACTTCGACCCATTCGTGGATCTTTTGTGTAATTACCCTTCGCACTATTCCATCGCTTTTACCACCTCATTCAGGAATTGGGTGATTGAGCGTAGTGGTAGTGCCTTGAAATCTCCTGGTTCAGGTTATCCGATGCCGAGGAGTTTCATTCTTAGTCTGGCGAGGGCATCACATTCGCACATAATTTGTTCCATTGTTTCAAAGCGATATCCTTAGGGTATTGCTTTAGCTTAGCAAGTTCGGAATAGAGGTGCTGAGTAACAAACTGGTTCCACTCAGGTTTTCATTCATCTAGTTTGTGGTGTGATCTGACCCGTAGGCGGTAGTTTGGAGCGTCGAAAACGTCTGTGTGTCAGAAACTGTCACAATTTGGTTATTCATAGCACGATCTAGTTATACTTATAGTTATTGATCCACATTTTAATCTTTTAACAAGCTTGACGCTGCCTGCTTGTAGCTTGTTGACTATCGTGAGTACAATCACCACCGTGTGTCTGTTAAACTTTACACATAAGGTGGCTGTAGACAGAGACGGTAGATGTAACAGCGCTAAACACTATAGCCGCACAAAGAAAAATGTTATAGCCCTTGAAATAGGTAGGTTAGAATTATTTTGATACGTTGTTGTGTTGTTTCATCCATGCTGGTCTGGGAGTAAAGAAAAAACATAGAATGTACCAGTTGCTTCTTTTCCCGCGCAGATGGTGAAAGCCCATCGAGGGAATGGGTGAAAATCATAGGAATCATGTTATAGGCGATGCGGCTACCAAGCCATCACTATTTTGATTCCCCATTCCACCTATACGCCCACAATCGTGCTATAATATGATGATATAATATGTGGCCTTACGGTCTTGTTACCTCAAGCTCTGTATACCCCTTAAGGAATAAAGACGTGATTTTATGTGAAGGTGATGTGTGTGTATGTGTATTTTAATGTAGCTGTAATAAAGTTGTTTACTTACTTACCTACATTGTAAAATAAAAACTAGTGCAAAGTACCTTTAATTTTACCACGTATAATGTTACTCCTCACTCGCCGTCATGTTTGTCTCTTTATAAAGGGAGATTTTGTTACCAGCTGTAAAAGTTTATTTCTTTATGGGATTTTATTATTTTATAAGTTGAAAGGTAAGTCTTTGTGCGCTTTGTTGCGAATGCTAGAGGTGGTCCTTTAGGTTTGTTCTGCTTACGACCAAATAACGCTGCAAAATGACAATTCAAACACCAACTGATAGTTTTTTCCTTTAACTAGAGACCTGAAATGCACAGAGTCCGATTACGGTCCGATTAATTTTAATTCTGCACGGACGAAGTCACGGACAACTCGTAATTCAATAATGTATGATCGAAGCCCAGCTTTTTCGATATTTTCTTTGTTCTCATTTCATACATACATACTATATCACGTCTTTATCCCTTACCTAAGTAATAAAACCTTAAGGCCACGTTTAGCATGATTAAGGGCGTATAGGTGGAAAGGGAAATCAAAATAGTGATGGGTTGCTAGCCGCATCACCTAGAACATGATTCCTAAGACTTTCGATTCCCTCGATGGGCTTTTACCATCTGCGCGGGAAGAGAAGCGACTGGTAAATTCGATGTTTTTTTCTTTACTCCCAGACCAGCATAGGATAAATTACATTACATTTTGAATAAAATATACCTTAATAGAATATAACCGTAACTGTAATAAAAAATTGTAAAGCAGTATCTGTTGTTGGGACAGTTTATCAATTGTTTTTTAATGTACACCAATAAGAGCCCACCGTCGTTACACGTCGGTCGCCTGTTTTAATGCTCGCATGTGCCGCAATAAAAACGATAGGTATCGCGTATATTGTAGCACCGCAGTGAGTAATCGAAGCTTGTTTACAGCCTGCCAAACTACAATAATACAGCATTCAGAGTTCCGTATCCAAGTCAGTTAGTTACCTTCGTTCTTGTTCATTATTTGACGGGTACCCAAATTTATGCGGAATAATGAAAGGAAGGAAATGAAATAACATAATTTGTCTGCTTTAGACGGTAGAAAATGGCTTAAAACACTGTGTCATAAAAAAATTCACAAATACTTCAGCAGGTGGCTAGATTAAATTGACCGAAGACCCCGTTCTGTGTATTTTAAGATTTTGTTAATGTGGTTAAGATGTTTTCATAGATTAGTTGACGTTCAAAGTGTTACTTGATTTTTAATCTAAAACCACTACATAGTATAAAACAAAACTACGCGAAGGATTTTGATGCGGTTTTTTTTAATAGAGAGTGATTCAAGAGAAAGGTTTATATGTATAATTAGAAATCGCTGGCAAAAGCTAGTTACGAAAGTAGGCTAGTTAAAAAAAAACCGGTCAAGTGCGAGTCGGACTCGCGCACCGAGGGTTCCGTATCATTATCTATAAATATCTAAAACCAGTGTAAGCAGAGCCCTGTTCCAAAGCAAAATGTACGCAGTGTGGGGTTACTTTATATTGGTCACTGCTATATACAGACATACATACACATTTACGGTTTTCGCAATTATTCTTTAATCTGTGCTATAAGACCTACCTTCATACCAAATTTCAAGATTCTGCGTTCACGGGAACTACCTTGTAGGTTTTGATTCCCTTGAGAGTTGGAAATTTGCGGCATAAACGGCTGTATCTTTTGATTGCGTTGGCTTAGAAGTTTGATTTTTTCACAGCTTCAAGGGACAGTAGACCTGAGTAATTGATATAAATTTCAGCTTCATACCTCCACGCGTTCCTGAGAAAAAGGGTCTTGACAGACGGACGGACGGACGGACAGACGGACAACAAAGTGATCCTATAAGGGTTCCGTTTTTTCCTTTTGAGGTACGGAACCCTAAAAATCACAAGAGTGTTCTAATAAACTAACTTAACCACCTGTCCTAATATTCCAGGATAAGTTTAAAACATCTCGTATAGTGCAGATATACAGTGAACTCACAGAACTCATAGAATTCACAGAACTTCAACTTCTTCTCTAAAGAGTATTTAGTTCGTACTTTGAATTATAAGTTAGTCTGAATCCAGTTTCTGTTTGAGGATGGTAGAACACCAAGATCTTTTAGGATTTGTTACATACCAATACTTTTTCATACCTGTGTAAAGACAGTCATCGCTGGCTTGATATTTAAGTACAAAACAGACTGTATTCGCCTCATTAAAAATGCAGCCTATTTAAGTTTAAAATTTCAATTGTGATTGTGTGGGACTTTAGATGAAATTGGTTGGTTTACAAAGGCGTTAAAATGGGTGGATTGCTCATCACACAAGTATATGCTCTTACCATGATTCGAAGCCGGGACGCTTGCTTCGCCGGCAGGTTCCCTACCAACTAGGCCAATCACCTCGCCATTGGCGTGAAGGTAGAACAAAAGCAATCGTCGCTCGTGAAAATCCTTCGGGAAGGCTTATGTCCAGCAGTGGACTTCGTCCAGGTTGATAGCTTGACGATGATGATAATAAAGATAAAAAATAATTTTTACTTGTCTATAAAAAAAATTACAATATTCGCAGTAGCTAGTTACTGACAGTATTTATTGGCAGTATTCAGCGCGTATTTGCTTTTTAAGTCGTATTTTATTTTAGTATAGACGTGTCTATTTTCTGACAATATGTATTTCTTCATCTTCGATAATGAGTATCTGTTGAAACTCTAAAATGTCCCAAACGTTCTTTACAGATTACAATTATTAAGTTACATGTAAAGAATAAATGTTAACGTAATAATACCTAGTATGTTAATAAGTAGGTCACTCACATTTTAAAGGCTGTAATAAATCACTTGAAATATTAATTTTATTGAACACTTTATGACAAATAGCGCCCAAGCACGACAAACTAATAAGCTTGTTTAAATTAAAACTTTCAATTATGGTCCTGTCTATTTATTATCATTATACATAATTATTAAGTTTTTTTAAGAGAAAGTTTCAATTTTTATTCCTTCCTATCTTTTTTGGGTTTTTTATACTGGCTTTTCAACAACAAAACTTAACATTGAATAATATAAAGAAGAATGTACAAATAATTATTCTATGTGGAAACCCAATGGATACTTATGTTATGATTATAATTAATTGGGTTGCATAAATCCGAGCTCTTATGCAATGTTAACATACATAATATTAAATGCTTAGTCAATCGAAATCTAATAAAACGAAAGGTTATCGATCGATGGCATCTTGAGATTAGATTTCATTAGTTCCGTTCAAACACGGCGGACTTAAGTTAAGTAAATATGGAAATGATCCGAGTTTTCCAATATCACCTTGACACGTACTCGTACACTTAGTGGCTGCGAATCATTTATTTATAACTAGCCTTCCGTCCGCAGCTTCGCCCGCGATAAATTAATTTTCCCGTAGGAAAAGATATTTTCCCGCGGTAAAAAGTAGCCTATGTCACTCAGTGATAATGTAGCTTTCTAACGGCAAAAGATTTTTTTAAATCGGTCTAGTATTTTCGAAGCCTATTCAATTCAAACAAACAAACAAACAATCAAATCTTTCCTCTTTATAATATTAAGTATAGAAAATTGATCGTAATGAACCAAGAGCCTACTTTAATGAATGAACCATTTCCTTCTTATAAGCTACTAGCTTTCGTCCGCGCAGATAACGTCAGAGTGACGACATAAAAAAATATATTTTTTTTAATAAAAAGTATCCTATGTTACTTCTAATACCTCCAAGAACATGTGTACAAAATTTCATGATGATCGGTTGAGTACTTTTCGCGTGAAAGCGTAACAAACAAACTTATATTCGCATTTATAATATTAGTAGGATTATTAGGACTATCCTTATCTTGGATATTGCTTGGAAGATAGGTTCAAAAAAAATAGAAACTTCCGTTCTTGATTCAAAGTTGTAAAATAAGTATAAAATAATAAGTTTTTGGTAACCCTCTTTGTTGATACTTGATTGTTGCGTTGTTGAGCAGCTTATATACCTACAAAGAAAATTTCTCGTCAATGAACCATTACAAGTGGGTAAAAATCGAGTTGCGAGTGACTATATTTTTTGTTGTTATGAAGCTGATGGACATCAAAAAAGTGTTGTGATGACTGGACGTTTTTTTTATTTATTACGCGCAGTATGAAATTCCAACACGCGGCAGTGTACTCAAGAAAAAGGCGAATGTTATTATTTAAATCTCAATTGAGTAGAGAAATTAAAATTGAATTATAAAAAGTCGACAAAAATCGCGTAACTATTTACAAAACGCCTGTAACAAGTGAAGTTCAACTGACGGTTCTGGTGCTTCAAAAGTTCATTAACAATTAATTACCTATAAAACAGAAGTATCGCAATATTTATCGTTGTATCACAGTAACACGAATAGAGTGGACGTAACCGGAAGGGCTAGGGGCGTCGTGGGCGCCGGATGTCGCCCACTACTATCGTCAGCTAGACTTAGCCTCACACTTAGTGCTTAGACGGCAACGTTAGTACGGAAACCGCTAGCCTTATACGTGTATACTCCGATTTTCGAAGTTCGTTGCGGCCGTTCCGCTCGCACTCATTAGTCATTCATTTAAGAGTAAGAGAGATACGAGGGTGTGATACTTTGGAGTAGCCCCTGATTACTTCGAAGTAACCATCATCATAGAAAGACCTCGAAGACGATTCGTTTTGCTACCCACAGCCAATGCGTGCCTTGGTCGTTAATATCATTTGTCAACGTTGTGGTAGGCCTACAAAACTAATGTCTGAACGTAACTATACTGACGTGCAAGAACAACGGGTCGTTTTCCATACAAAGATGTATGACACGTTATTTTTGCTCATTAATGTAGCATCTACAACCGAAACCGAAGTTCAGAGTCTGTTTTAACTTTGACCAAAATCGAAACTGTTACTTAATTCAAGGGTGATTTAAGTTTACTTTATAAAATTGCGTTCAATTTAGCTGTTATTAATATATAGTACAATATGTTGTTATGTAAATTGATAGATCAGTAGCTCTAAAAAAATGAGCTACTCCACCACACTGACTCCTCCCGAATGCCGCACCGAAGCCCACGAACATGGTTTCGGTAGCTTTTCTGTCGAAAGCGAAAACAAACCGATACTCCAATTTAATCAAACTTTATACAAACTACTTGTAAATTACAGAAGTGTAGTACGCGCGTTGAAATCTTTCGTAGCGCGTTGCTACAGACAGCAAAATATTTCAAGCTGCATGTAACAAATAAATATGATTTTTGAATGAAAAGTCTCATTCGATAAATTGTTGACCCAACGTCTTGCATTCAGTTGTGACATCCACCGTAATATTTCATACATGTCGCTTCTGCCATCGAGGTTCCTAGCAATTACATTGAGCAAAACCCACTACACTGCCACCTGTTCTCACACCGATATCGTTAATAACCCCCTTCATCATACTTATACTATTACGGCTTTTGTATCCTAGTCAGTAAAGACCAGTTTCAAATGCACCAGTTGAGTCTAATCCACTTTTAATACAAGTTGAACTATGTGCAGTAGTTTCTAAGATCGACTTTCTATCTTCGTTTGTTTTTGATTAAGGATCGACGCCCACGCCTTTTCATTCATAGAAAATCCGTGGTTGTTTTGTAATGAAATTGCTGGTTGGTTTAGTTGATCGTTTGTGGCAGTAGTCTGGTGTGAGGTCTCTTTTATCGTGTGTTTATTGGGTCGGGTGTTGGGTGACGATCTGATACACTTATATGTCCGTTGCATGACAATAGAGAGTAGTAAAACGGAAAATAAAGCTACGAAGTGTATTAAAATTTTTAAGCAGGTGCTTTTTTATTACGTAACACATGTTTTATTAGAAATAGTTTTTTAATGAAATTTATAGCTTAGTTTTTCATAATTCTATTGCCAAACTAGGTACTTAATATGTGATTATGAAGATAAATATTTTTTTCAAATTATCAAAAATTCTTGGCTTTAGATCAATTAGTATCATCACTGCTGTCAAATTTAACGACCTTAAATGTATAAATTTATGATGTAGCTCCCCGGTTTGCAAATTATTTTTCGCAATTATTATTTAAGAAAATTTCTTACACAGACCCAAACATAACAAAATGTATTGTTGTGTAGGTGTATTCTTATTATTTTAATGCTTTATTTGTTTAGGTTAAGTTACGTTCTTTGGTCTTAGCTTTTTAGTATGTCTACTCTCTATACTCTGGTTTCTGTTGACCTGTCAGTCGTTCGAAGGAACAAATTCGCCTTTGTACATCTGCTTTTCTCATTGCCTGTAAAATAGAATGTGTTTTATGTAGAATAAAGAGTTATACATACAATAGAATAAGAAATAGCAATGTTTATTGCACAAACTGTGTATATAGTTGACAAGAAGTACATGGTAGGTATGGTATGGTAAGTAAATTCCTATTTCGATTTCTTTTGGTCATTCACTTACGTAATTTATACTAATCTTATTGCGTAATACAATTTCGTGACATTTTTAAGTGTAAGTACCTACCTATATATAGTGAAGAAAGCTTTCTCAAGAGCTTTTAAATTTGTTCAAACAGACATCCCGTTAGAGTCAGCAAATTAGGGACCCGTCTCGAGAACCCCGGGGTTCCGTACACATGCTGCATTCTAATTTGCTTACATAAACTTGAAACAAAAGCTCGAGTGTGCGACAAAGATGTAAAATCATAGAAGAGACAAAGAACAAAGTTACTACTTGTTTTCGAAACTACTCAAAAGGTTTAATGGCTTATACACTCGTAAATGTGAGAAGACTAGAAAGTTACAGGGGTATAAAGTCCATTTTCTCAAACATGCTCGGAAATGTATGCGTTAATGTCCCGATATGAGGACATGAAGTTTCTCGTTTATGGCTCCCTACATTACTTCTTTTGGCTTAGGCCACAAAAGTTAGTATGAAAATCCATTTTTGTCCGCTGCTCTAATTTTTTAAATTTCTATACTAAAATTAAACTGGCAAAGGAAAAAATTACATACAGCCAACCACCACCACAATCTGTACCTAAGCATAATTGCGACATAAAAAAAAAAATCTATGGTACTATATTTATGTGCGGTTAAACATGGTGCTCAAATAGCTGGATCAAATTAGTACATTTAAAAAATAAAAAGGTGGCAAATTGAAAATCTTTTTTTCTGCTTATGCGTATTTCGTAGTGATTGTTATTATAATTTAACAGAAATAAAAATGACTTCTAGTGATGAAAGTGACGGGGAACTTATGAACTGTACTCCGCCTCATTTAAAAGAGGAGGCAAATTTAGCTATGCAAAATATGCTACCGGAAAAAAGTAAAGAGATTTACTTGATTGTCTAGTAGTTATTTTAATTTTAATATTTCCTCACATTGTTTGAGAAAAGCACTATACAAGCTTTGGCCGGAACAGGGATTGCAGGACTCGTTCTATCTGGCCTCGTCTTCGACTCGGCCACCTACCCCAAACTCGTCCAGCAATCCCTTACTTCACGGCCTCTGCAGTAATGTACTATTTTAAAAAATTAATTAAAAAGAGAATAAAATGAGAAAATGACCGGGCGACAAAATACTAAGCAGCAACGAAATTATTCGTTTAGACGCTACTTTTGGTCCATTTCAAATTTGAAACCGGATATATCATTCTGCTTACCTAATAATGATGTCATGCCAGTTTTTACAAATATTATTGGTTTAATGAAAAATTTATTCCAACGGTAACTAACTATAACTTTCAGGATATAGTACGCTTTGCTCTAATATTAATAGATTGGCAAAAATAAAACGACTGCTGTACATTTGTCTTTCCATGTTGGTCTGGCCAAGAAATAGAATATACCAGCTGCTTCTCTCCCCGCGCAGAGCGTAAAAGCCTTTCAAGGGAATGGGCGAAAATCTTAGAAATAATGTTAGAGGCAATGCGGCGGCTAGCAACTCATCACTACTATGATTCCCTTTTACAACTATATATAAAGGTTGGGAAACTCCTCCGTAAGGGTTAAATACGTGATTGATTAATATGCATGTTTGAATACAGACCTGGATAGATTGAGTCACCACATTTGTTTTTTTTTTTCTTTACCTTCCCTTGTTTCTGGGTGGCAATTATCTAGTAATAACTTAATTATTTATTATACCATATCCAGTTTTAACAAAATCCACGTTCCATCCTACGCTCAGGTCCTCAAGATGTTCCCGTTTAGTTCTATATTTTCAAGTACAATGAGCTTTAAACATAATCCAAGATAATTTGAACCCTGCGTGGTACGTACGTTCATACAATTTAAAGTTACAAGTAATTTAGACAGTTGCATAATTTCTTCCTGTTTGACGTAATCTTCGTCTCAGAGATCTTAGCTTGTGTGGGAATACTACTCGAAAACTTCAGCTTTAGTACTACATACATATGAATTAGAGAGTTAAAAATAAGCATTAGTAAATTAGGTAATAATGCTACATGTACGTAAAGCTTCATAGCATTGAGAGAATAAAAGACGATGTGTAAAATAAATACCTACATTTACTTGTGTTTGTCGAAGATTTTATGAACGGTACAGAAATTAGTATTTTGAGAATTGATGATTGATCAGTCATAAACACAGCTCCACGGTGCCGAGATGATCCTTAACCCGCACGATATGTCTCGCCTAAATAAACCTTAGGATGCTGCCAGCGCCAATGACTTTGAGTAGCACCACTTTTCTAACATATTGTTCGTGTGTCTGTAATTGAAAGAGAAATCTAAAAAAAACAAATTAATACGCAGTCAACTAAAATCTAGAAGCGAATTTAAAAACGGAAAAAGTAAATTTACTTTTTAACGCCTAGTTAGAGGGCACTTTGGCGATAAATTATATCGCGCCAACTTTGTCCAATCGCCTTTTTAAGATAGTAAAGTACTAGACAATACGGTCAAAACTATTGTCATATTTTTCCATTTCCACGAAATAAATCGATTCCGTTAAAAATGTAGTTAAAAAAAATACGATTGTCAGCTTCTAAATGCTATTTACTTCTCAACGTGCTCAATGTAACCAACGCGACAATTATGAAGCCAAAGGAGTTGTATTCCATAGTGCAAAGTAATTAGTAGTATAATGGTAATCTAGTTCAACAAAGTCACTCGTCAGTCAAACGGCTCCACAAATCATTTCGGCACATTTAATGGTTTATTGTGTCGTGATCGTGTCTACAGGCTTAATTGCTGGGTGTGATTTAATCTCCAGTTAATTGAACAATTGATAAACACGTTGGACAAACTTCGGAATATTTATTAGGGCAGCGATTCTTAACCTTTTTGGCTGGCGACCCAAATTATAAATATTTTTGAAGTCCGCGACCCAATTTTTTTTTAAATGCGCGCGTAAATTTAAAATTTCGGGAGAATTTCGATTATTTAAAACTCCTTCCGGGAGCCGGGAGATTCCAGGAGAGTGTGGAACCGTACCCGCGACCCATCCCAAAACCGCCCGCGACCCAAATTTGGGTCGCGACCCGAGGTTAAGAACCGCTGTATTAGGGGTTCGATTGACTTGGTGACTCATATGGAGTACAAAATAGTGTCATTGAACGTACCTGATACTTAAGTCGTTTAATTTGATTTCAAGGATTGTAAGGATTGGGTTTTATTCGCGCTGCGTCTTTTGGTCTATAAAAATGAAGCACAGTATGTTTAGTTGATATAATTTTCAGTGTGTTTAGAATTGATAGGAAACTTACCTAATTTAACCTTATGGTTTATCCAAAATACCTGAGAAATGCACATTTTCATTTGCTCCAAATGTCTAACGATTATAATTATGATCAATGAGAATTATGAGACAAAGAAGGGAAACATTTTGTTGTTCACGTCTGAGGCTGAGTTTTCACACAAGAAAATGTCTCTGACGCGTGCACATTGACATGTCAATTAGCTAGATATATTAATTTATTATAAACAAAATAATTGGCAACATTTCTAGTGTCACTTATCGGCAAGTTGTTAGCGACAAAAAATTCGCATAGTAACAAAAAGGTCACGTGACAGTTAGTAACAGGTAGAAAAATTCGGAGACTACCCACCTGCTATGGGTGGTGTAGGGGTATAGCACGCGTCACGGAATGACGAGGATCCGGGTTCGATTCCCGGCCATAGCTTTACTTTTCGGATTTTTCTATGTGTTCTAATTTTCACAGACATTTAGAAATTGTAAGTTTTCTGCCGCAACAGGCGTTCGCGTTAAAGTGTCAAAGGCAGCTTCCATGCTGGTCTGGGAGTAAAAAAAAAACATAGAATGTACCAGTTGCTTCTCCCCGCGCAGATGATAAAAGCCCATCGAGGGAATTTGCGAAAATCTTAGGAATCAGTTATTGGCGATGCGGCTAGCAACCCATCACTATTTTAATTCCCCTTTCCATCTATACGCCCAGAATCATGCTTAACGTGGCCTTTATGTCTTGTTACCTTAGGCTCTGTCCACCCTGAAAGGGATAAAGACGTGATTTATGTATGTATGTAGTATTACCATTAAGTTCCGTTGGTGGCGCTGCATCATATAGGTACTATAGTAAAAGAGACGTTTAAGCAAAAGCGTTAGAAACGTTATCAGTGTCAAAATCTTACACGAGACACTCAGATCCGTGTATTTGGCATTCTTGGTAACGGATGTTCATAAATCACAACTTAAAGTGACCTGATTAAACAGTACGTATTGTAATAAAGGTAATATATTAAACAATCGTCAATTACAGGTGCACAATAAAAAGCAATCACAGTAGATCACGTTCGTAGTTTTGATCGCGTTAGCTGAGTATTAGGACGTCGGTTTCGACGCCTTATTTATGGGACCGGTGAATAGGTTTAATTATTTCCACCGTATGTATACCTACTTTACACTTCGGTATTTAAGGCGAGAGAGCGTTCCCGTTTATGCAGGATATGAGAATAGAATAGAACATTTATTCTATTTATTTTACACAATAATTGACCCATGTAACACACTCTGTGTCTCAGGTGTATTTAAAGACTTATAAAAATAATTAAATTAGTCACATACAAAATATAAGTACGTTTAAATACTGCGATTAGACGTAAATAATAACTAAAATAGTTGTAAAAACTTAAAAATTAAGGTATAAATTAATTGTAAAATCTAGTTAATATTTGTCGTAAATTCGAAAGTAACTCTGTTTCTCTGTCTGCTACTTTTTTTTATATACCTACGACAAGGAAGGCAAAAGAGCAAGGGAGTCAGTCACCTGATGGTAAGCGAGCACCAGCACCCATGGACACCCGCAACACTAGAGGATTGCAGATTCGTTGGCAGCCTAGAGAGCTATGTTAGAATACTTCTTTAAGCACATAATAAAAATCTGCCAAATGGTGAGTTTGCAAAGTGATGAATCTATAAGAGGAGATAACCGTAAAGACACGATTGAAATAAGTAGAAATAGTAATTATTGAATGTCGCGACGATTTCAAATTGTTTACATTATTGCGGAAATGTAACAGACAGGAAGCAGCACAGTACCAGTAGATTACACTCCGAATAATTATCTGTAGGCCACTTAATCGTTCAGAATGCAGAAACGATTTAGATTAATAATTGGCATCGTCTATTATTGGTTTGACCTAGGACCTCGGAAATAGGAGTAGAAAAATGGTTATTTGTGTCATGAGGGAGCAAAATGATGTATTTACGGCGAGGGCGCTACATTGAATCCAGGATGTGGCGAAGGATTTTAGAGCGTATTCAAAACGTAATGAGGGATTCAAGTGTTAACGCCCAAGATGAAAATAATTTGGCTCCCGACCTGAGTGGCACTTTTCACACCTAACATTAAAAAACTTGTAAAAAGAATTCCAAATATAATTAAAGAGGTACCAGCATAGAAAATAGCGTGGTTTTACATTTAAATACACTTAGAAAAGCCTTGAGCATAAAAGTTGAACTTTGATCCCTCTCTACAGCAAAGTTTACTTTTCTGAATAAGAGGTGTGAAAAGTATATTTTCCTACATAACAAGTATGTAAATGTACCTTTAGATAAACTTTTCGTATGATATAAATTACAATTTCATCTTTAGCATCATTAACATCTTTTCACTGCTGCTCAGCTTTGCTTAAGCTAAAGTTTTCAGGCAAATCAAGAAACTCCACACACACCACAAAACTGCTTTGCAGGTGTACAACATTAGCACAGATGCGAACTATCCAGCTACGTATTTGGTGTAGAATCTACACTGTAGATCGTGAATGTTCCGTCTTAAATGTGAGTGTTTAATTTGCACAAGCAAAAGTATTAATATCGCTGAACAAATATAGCTATTCAAAAATTACCCTAAGTACTACGCTTAGCCCTTTAACAGCCATTAAATCGCCACTAACTCCTTGTCAAATTACATTACAAATGACGCAAATAAACAATTTCCCAATAAAGCAAATAACACTGACTTATTGCCTAGACACCGGCCTCATTTAATTCATTTATTGAAGGGCACGAATCATTTATCATTTGCATTCTCAGACAACGGAATGGCTGGCTCGTGACGTCACCAATGATGTAATCTGATTCGTATGGACCATAAATAATTATCTTGTTAGACGGACCATGTCTGTGAACTTGGAAGAATATTTGGTATGCGGTTTCGAATTCTATCAAGCGATGACTTTGAAGCGGTCGGTGACTTCGTCTAAAGGCTGTGGTGTTTTCAAATTTATTTCTTGTTGTTCTACGAGCCACAAACTTGCTAGGGGATGTTTATGTTATAGAAAAGAAATTTGGGAAAAAAGTTATTATAAGTATGAAATTATTCAAAATAAATCTCGATCATAGACTGTTAAGATGAGTGAAATTACTGAAATTAATTGCGATGTCATTTACGCTTTTGTTTTTTTTCTTTTCGTTGTAAACATTTTTGTTTTTGTAAAATGATTGGGCTACAAAAATCTCTCTGAAACATTTTGGAAAATACTGATTCTTAAGTAACTTAACAAAACTGTTGTTACAGATGGATCTTAAATATCTGCCGATAGTGATAAAAAAGCTGTTTATTTTATTTCCAATTTTCCAATGGGGTTATTGAACTTTCTGAAGTAAGTGCAAGTATAAAATTAATAACCCGAAGATGCAGATGCTTACTGGTAATACCAGTAAAGCGGTAATAAGCCGTTACTAGTGCCATTTGCACTTAGAAACAACATTTATTAATATTATTAATGTGGTTAGGTAACGCCATTGACAACTTATTACTAAAATGACTTTCATAATATTTCATATAACTGGACATAAAAATAAGAAAAGTGAGAATGTATTTTTAAAGGGTTTTTTTATATTACAAATATTTGAATCTGTGCCACGTTTACAAATAAACAAGCATTAGCTTAAGAGAGAGCTGAGAATTATCCCAGTTTTTGTTATGTGTAAAATACTACCTATAATATAGCAAAGTATATGTTCCGTATAAACAAATATTTACCTTTCTATTGTGGCACTAAGTAAGACAAAATAGCAAAACAAATACAAATACAATAATCAAAAAAAAAATAGGCGCAAGAGGACGGACGTGCATCCATCACCTCACAGAACCTCAAACATTGCTCGCACACACTCCGCCATCGACCAGCAAATACGTCTGGAGCTGATGCGAGAAGGGCATTGATATAGCGCAACGCATTGGATTGATAGATCCAACTATCACCAAAGAACAGAACACAACACGTTCACCTGTTTCAAACCCTTCACGTGTTCATTCTCAAAGTTACTATTGATTACGAGTATGTCGTAAACACTGAGCAAAACTGTCCTTCAAGCAAATCATAATATGATAAAACTTACTGTATATTATACAGTAAGTTTTGTCATATTATCTTTTTGTATAAATTAATACAGAAAATTCAGGCATCTAGTTTTATTCACAACGAAGTTAAAGGGGGTCGAAAATGGCCTGAACTGCTTCGAGAAAAGGATAGTACGGCCGTGCCGCTTTTTTTGCTCGACTTTAATGCATAAAATTATTAAATCTTCTTGTGCTCCTTTGTGTTTACAGTAAACCTAAATTCATATCACAAGTAATACGTCTCGTGCGTTGTAAATAATTCACGAACTAACACGATTTATATGGCTTTTGCGCGCGGGAGTGTGTATAAATCATAAATCTGTCCCAATAAAGTTACATGGACCGGTTAGATCAGAGGTGTGTTTGAGTTAGTAGAATTTAATAGCAAATTTTGAAAAGTAGAAAAAAAGATCTAAGATAGCTTAAGGAGAACTGCTGTCAGCGTTAAAATTAGGTTACAATTTCAAGATTATTTTAACCAAATATTTTCAAGGTAAAACTTTAACTTGCTTAAAATCTTACGACGCGTAATTAATGTGAAGAAATACTAGGTATTAGCTGAGTATATTACATTACGTACTTATTATATTTTTCTTTTAAATAATTTCAAGCAATCCCCGACACATTAATTAGTTAAATTTCAGTTACCATAAAAACAGTTACTATAAAAAAATCTTCCTTATTTTCCACAAAATTTTGTTTCAATTCCTTCCATTATAAATTAAGTAAGTGTATAAGTACATAGTATTTTTACACGTGACCTAGTTTTTATTCTGTCACCCAATTTTATTACTAAGCGGAAAATGGTCCTTTTGCTAATTCGGTTAACAGAAGGAGTAAATGTCATGTTACGTGTTCAAATATAAATTAACACGTCAAATTGCAAATCGTAGGAACGTGCGGCGTCGCGAGGTCAATTATTTCATTAAGGCGTTTAATACCAAAACCGGTAGCGGCAAAAAAACTACAAACAATTTGTAAACATCAAACTTACAAAGTATGAAAATAATAAGTATTTTACACCCTTACAACTTCTGTAACTTTGAATCCTTTTCACGTTTTGCTGTCAATGGAACCCAATCATTTGGCCAAGGAATATTTGGCAAAAGCATAATTTTACGAACTCATCACTCGGCAAATTTCCATTCTCTGAATTCGTAAGTCGATTTTACAATTTTTTTCAAAAAGTTAATAAATTGCCAATTAATGTTGAGTTTGCAAAATTATGCATTAGATAAATTATATTCATTTATTTCTTCATATAAACTTACACAACGTAAAGGCTTACACCACTGAGTATAAAAAAGACAAGAGGTAATGATTATATGTAATACACGTCAATACAAAATTGAAATAACCATAAATCCAAATACATTCCGGTAAAGACACGGTCTTTTCATTAAATACTATAAGTTTTTTGCTTTCGAGACAAATTGTTCTAAATACTAAACAGAAAAGAAATAACACCTATGTTTCGTTTGTATTGATTAATGATTTACATGATTGGTACCATCTGTAGATATAAATCTGTTTCACACTAGACGTAATTAGCATAAGCGATCCTAAAATTGGAAAGCCATGTAGGCCGAAGAGTGATGACCGAACGTCTTGACAAATTTTGTTTCTGCGCTCAATAAAACCTAGTCCAAATTTCTCAATTTCACACTAGCAAATTACTTGCAATAAAATTATTTAAAATTATATTCTGGTCAGCTTAACGCCCATATATCAAAAACACAACCTGTTAAATATCCACTTAGTGGTTCAAAATCGTACTTGATTAAACATGTTATAGTTACGTCATCGTCAGCCGTAGAAAAAACATATGTAAATTGATCTCCCTAATTGACAGTTTACTTTGGTTAACATTACTTCGATGTGACGTCATTTCTTTGCCAGACTTGCAGGTGCCAATCGGATACTGATTTACATTCTCAAATCTATCTCCGTCGCATAACATTTCAAACCTTAATCCAATCTAATACGGTTAAGATCTTAAAACTACGTCGAGAGATAAGCCGTTTCGAAAAGCGCTTGGATATTCAATGATGAAACAGTTTCAAGTATCGAGATTAATGATGGATAGCGAAGTAGCAGTATTAATACAATGCTACAATGGTTATGGACAATGATTCACAATGTATTGAAGCTTCTGTAAAAACTAACAATTGATGGGATTAATGGGTTAAAAGCCCACGCCGCGGCATCGATTGATTGGTTATAAAATGTATGTAAATGGAAGGTAATTCATTTTGTTTGAATGTGCAAAAGCATGTTGGTATAGCTTTATGTGATTGCTTGGCGGTGTCATATTATATTTAAACAAGTTACCACTGGTAGGTAGACACTATTAAAATCGGTACTTGAATCGTTAAAGTATTTACTAGGTACAGTTTAGGTACTGTAAAAATAAATAGGCAATAAAGATTTTATTGGTATTTTTAAAATATTCAATAAGGAAGGCAAACAATCAAACAGGTCGCCCGGTGGTAAGCAATACCTACAGACCACCAAACCAAACTTAAAGAAAAATACAATATCAATAAAAATAAAAATACAGCAATACGAACAAAAATATTTTTAAAACTGCCCAAAGAAGCCACCGCCAGTAATTTCACTAGCTGGCCCTCCGCGCCGGAACAGAGCAGCGCAAGCTTGCTACTTTGTGGCATTGTAGTAGCAACCAGGATATTGAACTCTATATACAAAGTCCTACCACTCAAAAAACATAATCATCTTCACTCTCAATTAGCTAAAAACAACATAATATTAGACGACCCATTTCTTTGTATGTTACCTATTACACGAGCATAACTAATGTTTTTCATATATACTCTATTGACTATAACTAAAAACAGAAGGATTCGTTCCTAGGCTGTTGTATACCAGCCTTTAGGCTCTGTAGTCGACGGAAACTGATGATAACTCATTAATTCACCTCTCAATGAAACATACCTGTTTCTTATCGTAAGCAAAAGTGGTTGGAAACCGCCACTCAGTAGTTTTTGCTTAATTGAGTACGCAACCAGGCAATAACAATATTAACATACAAATCAAAGTATTATCATATCTAAATTATTATTTAAGGGTTGTGAAACGATAAACGAACGAGAATTATAATAACTTCATGTAAAATTGGGGACATTTTTACTTATGCAGTAATTACTTGGTTACATTACGTTACATACATTTATTACTTGGTAAAATCTATAAAAATTACCAATCATTATCAGTGTCATTTCATTCATACTAAAATTGCGATAAAAGTGAAAGTACGTAGTCTGTTTGTAAAGTTAACAAACCGCTATAATTTTACGATATTTGCTACGGAAGTAGATTACAATAATAATAAGGATAAGGATACGCGTAGGTTTTATATCTCAGATAGTAAAAGATTCTGCGGCACAAATTATATTGGCTAATAAGGTATGTGCACCAAAACGTTGGAAGCTTTGCGTTATGCCGCGCAGAGAAGTATTTAGAAACTTTGTCACCAGCGGCAAAGCAGGCCTAAGCGGAGATGACTTAGAAGGCATGTAAGCGTCCTGGAAGAAGTAAGTAAGATATTTAATTATAATAAAATAAAATAGTGACCTTAACCGACTTCAAATGGATATTAAAGCAGAATTAGTACCTAATAAAATTTGCATAGGATCAACTTTGGGATATATTCTGCTAACTTCGACTGCACAGAATTCGCTTATCGCTATCCCGCGACAACTATGCTATTGTCCGGGATAAAAACTATTCTATGTCCTTCCCCGGGAAATTCCAAGTAAATCATTGGAGCGGTTTTATCGTGAAAAGACAGACAGACAGTGTAACTTTTGCATCATAATAATTGTAGGGATAGAACTCTTGTTTTTTGAAATCGGTTAAATGGGGAATACTTGTAGGTCAAACTGGCTTTGCCAGTAAAATATGTTGACAAAAAAAAAACAAATCCTTTTTTATTGAATCAGGTGTCTGTAGAGGTCCATTTCAATTTAAAAAAAAAATACCTTACTACTCCGCTACTCAACTTGCTACTGCCGCTTGAGTCGGAGTAGCAAGTTTTTTGTTCATTAAGAGAATCCTTTGTACAACTTTGATGACGGTGGCGAAACTTTACCTCAGTAGCCGTAGTCGCTTTCCTCTGGCACGTGAGGCGCGCAACTGTTCACGAACACGCAATTTTACCCGTCGGCCACATTTTCTGCGCCCGATGCTAATTGGCTACTCCCTGTCTGCGAAGTATGGATTGTGAGAGAGATACATAGAGCTGTTGGAAAACAATTGCAGTTTCTTATGGTACTCTACAGAAAAAGTTGGTTTACTCAAAATCACAATAATTTGTTCGGAAGTATAGTGTTTTTTTGTACAAATCAAAGAAGAAGACTGAATGACTTACAGTGACTATGATCTTGAAATTTTGCACAGGATTACCTTTCACAGCTTTTATCTTTTAGGCCTAGTAGTAAGGAGGGGTTTAACTAAATACCCATGGAATTCGGAGTCCTGTAAGCTACTCAGATGTCACTATAGAGTCTTTTCATCCCCTGTAGAGGTGGCGGGGATGCCGTTTCGGGGCGGGTAAGGTAGAAAGAGATGGCGAACGCGACAGCAAGCATCCACGCGTCAGTAGGTATCCTGAAAACAAAACGTGAATGTTAATTGAATAATAACAAGCGGGTAATACCAGCTTCTTATAAATACATGCATTACCGGCAAACCGGCAAGAAATGCAAGTCCAAACGTAACCGACAACTGAGCGAGTTGAACTGCGTACCGACGTGTAATTTGTCAAGCAATTTAAATAATATGCATGATTATATATCTATTAAAGGCACAAGACGTGTTGATATTGAGCTAATGAGCTAACTCGTAATGCTACTTGTACCGCCTTTGTGATTTTTTTGCTCAGAGAAATCTTTATGAGAGAAATTAGCCTGATTTCTTTGTTGATAACTTCAACGTGTTTCAGTGGAAATTGAGAATAATTGGCAGTTGGGAGAACAGTTTTTGTTTGGAGATCAATGAAGTACGTAATCGTAAAGACGGTTATTTCTCAAGTTTGTGTCCTTGGAAACAGGATATGGTAAAAGAACTAATTGAAATACCCTTTTATCTTAGTAAATATAGCTACTATTTTTTATAACACGACCCTCTGTCACCCTCTGGCCCTCTCAGTCAATGAATCACCATAGAAATGTTAACAATAATAAATAACTTATTGAATCAGGCGTTACTTTACGGACATCTATTTCGATGAACCAAAACCATTTCCCTTGTTACTCCGCTACTACAAGTAGTACGAGTAGTAGTAGTAGTAGTATTAACATCAGCAGTAGTAGTAATAGTAGTAGTAGTGGTAGCAGTAGCAGCAGCCGTTGTAGTAGTAGCGTAATTTTGTTTTTTTATTTATTTTGTTCATTAATAATAATAATAAAGCTTTAAAACTATTTTTTCCGGAACCCTATCATGCTGTTGACCCTATTAACAAATATATGCCACAAACGCAAAGGTCTACCTACTTTTAATAAGCTTGTTAATAGAGATTAAGTAAACAAAACGGCTGCAGCTTTAACAGTCCATTGCTTAAACGCAAGGAATGCGGTGCCTGGAAGCGTGACTAGCTTCTGTCCCGATTTTATCTCTAAAACTACGATAGCCTTTACACCTTTGCTAACGAAGCTTATTAAATCACACCTGTGCTCAAGAAAAACAATTTCGATCATTAAAATTCGTTACTTAATTTATGAAGGGGTGCTTGTTATTATTTAAGTCTACAACTTTTGAGACAAGCCGTCTTAAAGCTATGAAATCTTTGCATAAAATGCGCATCGATCTCATAATCAAACGCCATAAATAAATAAATGAACGAATTAGGTAATTAAAACTACTCCGGTCACATTAAACTTTAGCAGAGCATATTTTTACTTCTATAACCAGCCCACTACATCAAAATAATTGACAAATTTAGTGACTCCGCTCACAACTTGTACAATTGAAATTGTTAAAATGTCATAGTTAAATAATGTATGTACTTAAAAAAAATACTTATTCAAAAAGACGTCGAAACGAGGAAGACGGGTCAACTACCGATTCAAACCAACTTGTGCTGTCACTTGTCAAAATGACAACCTCACAGTTATTCCCGAGGCTATAACCAAAGCTTTCCACTGCTGAGCCTTCCATTCTTTTTCTCTTACGACTCTATTTTCATCCATGTCATCCCAGTTATTCAATCTGCTTCTGCTTTGTATGCTGTGTACTACTGTCTAAGGTGTGGTTGCCCTCTTTTTTTTCCCTTTCCACCAAATCGAAAGGTGTTGCAGCCACGCAACCACCTTGTTATCTTTAGATATTAATAAAATTTCACTTCACTTTGTATACCTAACTATTGTTCGTTTTACTTTTATTATTGTATTTTTGTGATTTAATATTGTATTATTGTAATGCTTTTTCACCCGTTGGCCCCAACGGACGACCAGCGTAGGGTGTAAGGTCTGCATATTGCTGAGTTGGGACCGTTTTGTGCCAATTTTTCCCAATTAATAATTTATTTGAGTTTCTTTATTTTTACTAACGTATATTGTTTTGTTGCGTATAAACTTTTTATTTATTTCTTTCTTTGAGGCAAATTAGCTCACTTTAAAGTTTTTAACCTATATAAACCCCGGAACTTAAGTTTCACTCACAGATACTCCACTTATTGTAAAAAAAGGTAAGGCTAAAATGTTTCCCACATCTGGCATTACAAGCGAAACGCCGATACGTGTTTATGTCGGCTCATAATTGACTTGTCGTGTCAAATTACCGTTTATTATTTGTTACGATATCGGCAGAGTTGTTATTTTGTCCGCCACTATACTTAGTCGCTAGTTTGTCAGTGAAGTGACATTTATGTCTTACTTTGAGAGGTGAGAAAGTATCTAGAGTCAAAGGAGTTAACCTTTTTTTTAATTTTCAGGTTGTGTGTGTGTGTGCTTTTTAGAGTTCCGTACTTTCAGAGGACAAAGTAGCCTTATAAGGTCATTTGTTGCTCAAATCAAATCCAATAGGGTCAATTATTTATGTAGAAATCCATAAACCTTTAATTTGTGCTTAAATTACCAAGTACATTAAACTTGCTTGTTTTTGCTATTACAAACTTACATATTTTGGTCTTTGAGAACCGATTAGACGCACATCGATGAATGTTTGATACATTCATACAAACCGTCACGCCTCTTTCCCGTAGGGGTAGGCAGAGACTACTGTGTTCCACTTGCTACGATCCTGACATACCTTCTTCGCTTCATCCACATACATCAATCTCTTAATACATGCTTTCGGTATGTATCATTGGATTATTAAATTAGAGCAATATTTAATGGTTTCATGGTTTATAAACCAGAGTAAAGTAGGTAGGTATTGTAAATGTTTTATTGTCCAAAAAAGTCGATCTTATCCAAATAAGGAATGTCTACCAGTTGACCTTTTAGTAAGTGAAAGAAGCAATAAATGAGGGACCGACAAAGAGTGAGTTTAAAATTGTTACAGTAACGATAACCACAATAGAGCGTAAATCTTTAAAAACTTTATTAACTTTACTTACATAAATATCATTACACACATGCATAAATACGTACGTAATGTCGCGGAACCCTCGGTTTTTTGTTGACGAAAAAAGACAAAAGACAACCTAGCGCGGCCTGTCACCCTGCGGCCATTAGCGCAAAGCGACAAAAAAGTTTAAAAGTGTGAAAAGTGATTGCACTTCTGAATAGCTACGACTAATCAGCTACTTGTCTATTGTGCGGCAATCCGTGATGGAAGCGGTGGGCGCTGCGACCAATCCGTCGCTCTATAACATCCTAAATCCGGGTGTAATAATCTAAATATTTTCTCACGTCCACAGAACGGAACCAAGCTCGTACGATATTATTATATTAGTTATTGTTTACAAGATGCTGGCGCTATACCTGTTTACTTATAATTTTAAGGACGTGAATGTGTGATATGCAATAATATGCATGTTTATATATATAGCGTTGAATTGTAATTGTTTTGTGGTGGGCGTTAATATTTACTGTTTTATAATTAAAAAACATACTATTTTAGTATACTTTTAGGTCTGCTGCGGGTAAATATGTTGCTGTGATTCTAAACTAAACATTGCTTAACGTTTTTAAAGTCATTGATCGAAATAATTTGACTTGTAAATTAGTATTTGAGAATGTTATTCACTATCTGTCCCTCGCTACTTCATCTGTGGAGAATTCGTTTATCGAGCGCCCGTGGTAATTATACAATTTTCCTTCCTAGCGTCTCAATACCAAATTTTAACACGATCGGTTACGTAGTTTACGCATGAAAGTAACAAACTGAACGAATAAACAAACTCACATTCGCACATAATATTAAGTCAGAATTAGGATTCAATCTCTCCCTAATTTTTTAAAAATTAAAATCATTAAAATAATTAACAAACTTACAACATTTTTTTTAGTGTCTCTACATACACTTAACTAAATCATGATGTATATAACCTTTGTATTACGTAAACTTTTTAAATACAAACGTAAAATATACTATTTTCATTGATAAGTACATTTACTACATTTTGAATGGTTACATCTCGCGCACCAACATTCAATCGGACCAATTAGTCGAGGTGGTGAACCTGCGTCTGCGCACAAAAAGAGCCTGCAATACTACCTCGTCATCCCCTGGGTTTCCCTACAATTTGCCAGATACTATCTAACCAATACGTTTAGATACGGGCTAATCTAATTCTTTATTTGCATTTGCTCGACTGTGTGGCTTTTTTGGTGAAGGAGGATGTCCGGCAGCTTATAGATGCTTTTACGTGTTAGGTTAGGTCATACTGGACGCAAAAAATGTTTCGACGGATGACAGTGATTCGGTTATTGTACACACGGCAATATAATCAGGTAAGCACCTACGCACACTCGCGCCGTATCTATCCTGCTTACCGAATAGCTTTGCTGTGTGTACATAGTACCCTAGGTGTACCGAGACCAATATCTGTGACATTTTTGTATTGAAATTTTATTGACGAATACTGTCTCGAACAGTCTTGTCTCATGCGCCTTTGCGAAGCAGCCTGCTCAGTCAGAACGTGGTCTTTAATTTATCATCGTATAAATTTGTTTGCAGTTAAAACTGTGGAGGGTGAAGCTTTGTAAAGCACACGTCTATATACCTACTCATGTCAAAATGTGTTACGCTTCGTAAGACTTGTGAAACTGAATGTTTCTTATTACAAATGTGGTCTTGCTGTAATATTTTTTTGATGAACTCATCAGTACTGGGCCAGTATTGTACTAGAACTGTGAACTGTGTTCTTATTGTGACAGAAATCCTGTCTCCGGCAATGCAACGTGTAAAAATGTATGTATAGGATACATAACGAAGGCTTGAAAGATAAAGCTAAATCATAGGTATTATTAAATATGAGACATTTACAAGTTAATTTGGAATTCAGTAACTGATCTCCATTAATCTACTATTAAGTGATCTGTCTGCCGGTACAGTGTTATAATTTGACAATCATTAAAATGGTATCACTTCACAACAATATAAGGAAAATCCTAGGACAATAGATTTAATGATGCGCTCAATTTGTATCAATAGCTAACTCGAAAAGTTATTAATATTACATAATAACTAATCGTAGACTAGTCTGATAAAAAGCACAGGTCAACGGAGGTCATTGTAAATTTAAGTTCATTGTAAATTAATGAGAGCATTCTGTTTCGGTCATTGTCATTGTTAACGGATCAAATATCCGTTTATTTGATTGGCTTATTTGATATCAAAAAGACCAATTAAAAGAATGTACATAAGTACGAATACATACGTACGTTTCTATTGCGTAGACATCATGTTGCAGTCGTCTCGTAATCATAATCAGTAAGGAAATAAAAAAGTAAAGTTTATAGAAAACTTTCAGACAGCAAAATTAGTTAATCCTCAGTCTTGTTTCTTAAATCACACGTCATTTTTTAACAAAGAGCAGTAACTGCTTGTTCAACTTTGTAACTAAGTCGTTGGAAGCTTGCGGACATTGACATAATTAAATCGAGAGCAGAAGATACACGTTTTTGCATGACCCAATTCTATTGACTCTGTACAAAAATAAGAAAACGAAAACAAACTGATGCCTCTGATGAATCTGCCCTGACCACTCCAACCACAAGCCATGATAGCGGATCAAAATAACCAAATAAGTGGCACTGATTCATGCGTAAGCGCAACTCTACCACGCTATGACTATGTGCCGTTCGTGATGCGGAAAACAATCTTCAAATACATTGCGTGTGTTAGGAGTCGTCTGTTACGCAGTGAGCGTCTCATGCGCGCAATGTACGGAAATTTATTAAAGTGGTCGCACATAGTTGTAGTTGGTCCGGTATGGATAACACGATCGCTTTACTCATAGCGTTAATTTAGAACAAATGTTACTATAATTGGTCAATTAAATACAGATGATCCCGAACGTCATTAAGTGGCGCCTACGCAATATTTTTAATAGTTTTTTTATGTAAATGCATGGGATTTGAAACTTCGATTTTAGACACAACATAATCTTAATCTCTAAATCTTAAAATAAGGATTTTTATTTTATAGCTAAATTGACGGTAAGAAAGGCGTTGGCACGTGAACAGACGCTTAAACTCTAGCTCTAGCAGTGAATAACTCCACAAGAGACAACTAATATTTCCAAAGAAGTAGCATGTTATATGCGTTCTATCCATAATAAAAGTATAAAATCTAAAACTGGTAAAAAATATACCTACTGGGTAAAATAAACAAAGACAAATTTTTATTAAAATATCACTCTTAATTTAATACATACTAGCTGTTGCCCGCGACTTCGTCCGCGTGTGTTTTTGTTATACTTACGGCTTTTCTCGATATCAAAATTATTATTATTATGACTATTAACTTCGTCACGTGAACCACTGAAAGTGTGTACGAAACTATACTTTTAGAATTACGTCATGAAAATAATAAAAACAGGTGTAAACTGGTTAATGACTCATCACATTTATTTATACCTTATTTTACAAATAGTTTTATTTATAGTTTTGTTTATAGTTTCTTTATTCAAAAAAAGCTAAGTACAGTTTTAGTTACATCACTATTAATTTCTCCAAACTATGACGCTTATTGGCGAATACTGCGTTTACTTTAACGATATTTGTACCTACCCTGATTAATTTAAAAAATTAAATCTATTCTAACCAAATAATACATAAATGTTTACCTGTTTTTATCTTACGACTAACAATTCATTTACTAATCCGTTTTAATTAATATTTTGCGACTCAATTTTTTCTAGCAGAAGCTTTTTTCATTTATTTTCTTGGTTTAAGTACGTAATTACAGATTATTAACACTTATTATCATTCTACAAATAAATTACCTACAGGAGCCTTGCCATGATGTCTTAATGCGATTCAGTTTAGATTCGCTCGCTGTCAGATTCATACTAAAAGCACCAACTTTTCACAATAAAATTCTGACATGTTCGTAGCGCAGGCGTAAACGCGCCCTTTTATAGGCAATGGTACTAAGAGCATGTCAGCCAAGCGTTTCACGCCGCCCTCATAATAATATCAGGTTTTCAAATAAGAGTGCGTTCAAAAACCGAACGCGTTGTGAATAATGGCGCAATAAATAAAAACAAAAGTAACGGTATTGCATATTGAACTTTAGGTGTTAGGTAAAGAACACAATTGAGGACGCCAATTTAGGTTGATTTAGGTTTGTCAAAAATCTCTTCGTTGAAAAAATGCCTGTACAGCATGTAATTATTATATTAATGTTTTTTCATCATTGACACGCTTTTCCGGCTATATATTATGTCTTATGTACATTTGTATTTATCTATTTTCTTTGTACTATTACTTTATTTGTAACTATTACCAACTACTTATACCGAGGAAAGCTGATTTTCTTGAGTTCCCTATTTTGTGCGTAATCACCTCAAAAATCAAATTTCAAGAAAACCGAGAAATTATATTTTCCTGTATTAAATTGGAAGTATTATGTAGCAACTTTAAAAGGTTAACTTCATTGGTTTTTATTGTATAGGTGTATGAAGTTAATAAATTTTAAACACAAAACCCTCTTTTTTGCGTCTCTGGATGAGATTAAAAAAAAACGCTAAAACAGGTATTTCTTTATTTTTATTACTAAGTATTTATTCTGAGTTTCATGTTTCTAGAACAATCTAATTTTCTTTTTTCATACAAACTTTAACCCCCTTTTCACCCCCTTTTTCCAAAATTTTCCAAAATTTCTGTAGCCTATATCCTATTCTGAATTTATTGAAATCGATTTGTGAACATTTCATCAATATCCGTTCAGTAGTTTTTACGTGATGCTCAGTCAAACAAACAAACAAACAAACAAAAATTTTAAAAATGGTTTTATTATGTTCAGTTACCGATTTTAAGTCACCCTGGTCGGTTTTTTTTTTTAAATCTTCAATGTACAGATTTTTTGGTCTCAACGATTTTATTATATGTATAGATTTATGTAGAATAACACATTTTTCATATGTCAGTACAAATCTTTGGATTTTGTTTAGTGTCTAATTACCATCTACTTATTTTCCAAATATACCGTTTTTTGTTCTCTGTATGTGCATCGAATGTATGTAATGTTAGGGGTGTATAAAGAATAACACTATTTAATCGTGACGGTTTTTATTTCCATACATACATACTTACATACATACATATATGTGGGACTAAATTAATAAGAAATGCCAATTTAGTCACCGTTAAAGTATATATTTCGTCCTTTTGATATTTACATGGTGAAATCGTACCGCAGACTCGTTACAACTCAATCCTAAACATCTTACATACGTCATCTCATTCTTCAAATCGAATATTCATCGTCTCGCTCATAATATCGTCCGTCACCTTCACACTCTTACGTTCCATTCCACATTCGGCCGTCCTGCTCTAACACCTGTCCTCAGGCTAACATCCGTCCTTACACTCTGAAACTATACACGTCTTTAATCTAACATCTTCATTTACAATATTATACAACAAGAAAAACAACTTTAAATAAACATCCTAACACCATTAAACATTAAACTGAAAACATCTTACTTCGGATTAAAACTCATGTAAAATAAAATACCTACAAAACTTATCTCAGTAAGTCTTCATCTTAACCTTCTTTTTGTATTGCATATCATTTGCAAACCAGCCTTTCGCGTCGTCAGGATCTCGAGTTGTTCTCGTCTGGTATTGTAGGTCCATGTCATTAGTCGGCCACTCGTACCGTTCCTGCCGCTCTACTCGCTGCTGGGTCCTTCGCCGCGGTCTCTGCGCCACCAGCACAACGTCGTTCGCGCTCGTAAAGCCACAGCCTACCTTGGTTGGCTTGGGTTGGTAGCTGTCAACCTCCTGCGGCACGTCTGCCTTCACCTTGGGATTTCCTTCATGACGGTCATTACTATTGCTTGTGCCGTCCGCCGTCGTCAAATTTTCGTCGCTGCCCGTGTCAGTCAATGCGTTCACCGTCTTCTCGCATATTATTACGCTCTCCATGGGTTTTTTAATCGAAGATTCGTTCGCATATTGTTCGACGCGTAAAATTTTGTCATTGCAGCTGTCACTGTCATTCTTGGTCTCAGAGTACTTTGTTGATGCTGTCGTCTTACTGTGGTCGACACACGCATGCGCGCCGCCATTTACAGCGTCGTTCCCGTTGGCTGCCTTTGTAGTGACATTGGTCACGTACTTCGTGTTCGAGTTCGGTTGCCAATCCGCCTCGGCCATTCTACTCCCTGTTGCCACATTCACGTCATTCTTGCAACCACCTGAAGTGTCCGCTTGAATATGCGCCTGCGTATCGGTGCACTTCGTGGAAATATGGCCAAATCCGTTACATTGAAAACACTTGGCGCTTTTTCCCTTGTGTGGACATTCCACCGATGAATGATTTCTTTCTCCACAGCTGTCCTGCCTTCGTAATGAATTTTCTGCACTCATAATATCGTAAGCCGTCTTGGAGTTTATGGAATCCTCGAATTCATTGATGAGAGCCGCCTTCAAGTCAGCCCACGTCCTGTGCAGTCGCTCCGTGCTAACCCATAACGCTGCCGTACCTGTCAGCGCACGTCGTGCCACCAGAAGCTGTTGCAGCGGGGTCCAGCCGTAGATCTCTGCGTGGTGGTCTCCTTCCTCGACCCATCTCGTTACCGACTGTGTTTTGTCGCGCCCGCTGAACGCTGATATCAGGTCCGCCGTCATTTGAAACATTTTCTCGTCGTTTTCGTCGTCCTTTATAAAAATATGTCTTCTTTAAGCGTCGTCGTCTTTTATAGTAATCGTCGTTCGTCTTTAATACTTATTTTTTGCTTCGTAGTCTTAATATTTATCGTTTCATCGTATTTCGTCTTCCGTCATCCGTCATTCGTCTTTTCTTCTTAACTGTCTTGTTTTTTCGTCGTCGTCGTGTCAAATTTTAATATTTTGCTTTATTCTTCACTTCTTCATTATTTCTCGTTTAAAATCTCGGTCGAGCCCCCATTTGTGGGACTAAATTAATAAGAAATGCCAATTTAGTCACCGTTAAAGTATATATTTCGTCCTTTTGATATTTACATGGTGAAATCGTACCGCAGACTCGTTACAACTCAATCCTAAACATCTTACATACGTCATCTCATTCTTCAAATCGAATATTCATCGTCTCGCTCATAATATCGTCCGTCACCTTCACACTCTTACGTTCCATTCCACATATATCACGTCTTTATCCCTTACGGGGTAGACAGAGCCTAAGGTCACTTTTTATTTCCACCCAGCTACAAACCGAGAATCCCCTTTTACAGTATAAAACACTGGGTTTTATACCCTTCCAACACCTTGTCAAATCTCCCTCCCGCTCCCTAGCATCAACTACCGTCCGTTTATTCCGTTATTCATTAATCACTTTTAGAATTTGTTACAAATCGGGTAGGAGTATAAACATCGATTGGGTAGATGACGCTACGGATCATAACCTTATTAATTTATTAAACTTAGCCTAACAGTAAATAAATATATCTGTCACTCTTTGTATTTCTATACATGCAGACCTCTGTAAACATACAACGGATCCTTAAGGAGTCCGTGGACCCCCTGTGTGAAGGTTTACAGGACATTACATTCAGATTTTTCCCAAAGCAGTCGCGTTATAATTTTAATACAGTCCTATCCACTATACCCTATAAGAAACTCTGGTCTAAGGTAACTCCGGTTTTACGTAATAAGTGTTCAGTCTGTGCATACCTAAAGTCACCAAGACCAGCCGGTACGGCCGGTGTCACATATCTTTGTTTGACTTTAGTATTGCAACGATGGAATTTAAGCTCATCTTAGGGCTGTCAAACACTGCCTTTAATTTGTTTGCGTTTAACTAACAAAAGGTTGTTGTAGTTTGTAAATCAAGAAAACAGTCGATGAATATTGAACAACTGGTATTTTATGCGTGAAAATAAACAATATGGATGTTAAAGTGAAGGTTTTTATAATTTCTTATGTAAAATATGTGCTTCCATTAGCTGAGGACTTACTGTAAGTTTTCTGTTCCAACAAACGTTTGAACGCGTTTGCGTTGAAGTGTCAATGTGAGTGACGCTGCCGATTTGCTCAGTAGACATTTCATTCATAAAAAAGTCGTGGTAGCCTAGTGGTTTAAGTTACGGCCTCTCAAGCAGAGAGCCCGGGCTCGAACCAATTAATTTCTAAGAATTTATGTGCGAAATAAATCATCTGAAATTTATCATCGTGGGGAATCCTATAATAGGTTGTTTAATAGTGTATGTGAAGCTCCCCAAATACCCTATATAACCTAAGCTCTCTCATCATATAGGAGGACGCCTGTGTCCACCAATGGGATGTATATAAGCTGGATATTAGCCATTTCATTTTTGATTTCTGAACAAATGATTTATTTTGAGCTGTTTTTTCTTAAGTTAAACTTGATAACATCATGATGTCACGAGAACCCATGTTTCGTACTGTTAATTGCCTATTCGAGTCTTAAAATAGAAATGAGTCGAGATCTCGGTTAGCCGCTAATATATATTCAAGCTAGCGTGAGAATAAAAGCTAGGCTTTGAATAAACATGGCGTGTTGCATTAACGGGGTTGTGTGTTGTATGCATGCTTTTCTTTGTCGTGACATTTATACATTTTAAACTCATTTATCTTAGCTTTTTAGCTTACGTTGTTCTTGTGTCTTCGGAGTACTAAATGGTTCTCCGTTCTGTTACGTATAATATTTTAAAATTTACACACACACACACACACACACACACACACACACACACACAAAACACGTCTGTACCTATCTCTTACGGGGTAGACAGAGCCAATACCTACAGGCCACGTTTAGCAATATTGTGGGGCTAGGTATAGATGGAAAATGGAATCAAAATAGTAATGGGTTGCTAGCCGCATCGCCTATAACATGACTCCTATGATTTTCGGCCATTCCCTCGATGGGCTTTTACCATCTGCCCGGGAAGAGAAGCAACTGGTACATTCTATGTTTTTTCTTTCCTCCCAGACCAGCATGGAAGTTGGAAGCTTACAACTTAATATTAAATATGGCATTAGATATATAGGCATTCGAAGAAAATAATAGTCCAAACAAAAAAAGCCCAATTTAGACGTAAAAGTAAAATCCTGAAAGTTGCATTACATTATGACTCTGGGTCGACGAATTCTAACCCTTTCGCATCACAGCCTGCACCTTCCAGGATTTGAGCTCTTAATAAACTCGCCCGCGAAGCGATCGCTCCGCTTGGAAAGCTATCATAACATGACCCATTCTCTGGCTGGGGTTATACGGAGTCAGGAGTCTTAATGTCGTTGGATGTTTGTGACCAGTTGGCTGGAAATATCGTATAGTACCTGCGAGACAGCAGGTCAAATTATGAGTGCATGTCTAGCGCACCCATCAATTCGCGGGCGAGTGTAATTAAAGAATTGCACCCCTGTGTTAGGTACTTATTGAACACCTGGGGCGAGCGCTCCACGAAGAAGGACTACGAAATAGTCCAAAACATGTCGAGCGTCACTCGACTTTTTATACGTGAGTTATCCGTTTATGTGTAATCATTTCAATTTATATCAAAAAATAATGAAAACTCTGTAAAATGTGCTAATTCAATCTACAAAATACATTTTAGATAATAAGATAATACATAATACGCATGCTAATTTATTTGGTTACACGTGTCGCTGGACGTCAACACTAACTTGGCGCAAGTCACGCTAAGCGTTCCAGTGTCAATATCTATCGAACAAAGACACATTCAAAGACGAACTACACTGAAGAGCAAAAATAACGGCTCACTTTTCATACAAAAATCTACGAAAATCGACCCGTGATTTTTGCTCGTGAGTATAGCTTCACTGCCTATACTATACTTTTATGACGTGTTTTGTCACAGTACGTCCATCCTGCGGTAATAGCTCAAACGTTACCATGGCAACAAAGTATTACATAAACCTGTGAGTAGTTGCAATTTCAACCATACTGATTACAGGATAAAGTATATAAATATAGTCTTAGTTAGAATAGGTCCGTTTGTTTGCGCATGCGCAGCTTTCGAGCCGCGAGCTATGCTGACATTTGTAAGGTCTAAGAACATATGGTCGGGAATATCTGTGCACCTGACTTACTAAAATGTAGTCCACGCTAAATTGCTTCGTGCCTTCCCTTGTAATTGTATACATATTATTACCAGCAATACAAATGCAGATGTACATAATATAGTATTGATATTTTGTTTTAATATAGATTGATGACCCTTCGTTCTCGATATTGTTACATAGTCAGGTGCATAGATATTTCCGCCGCATGATTACTTTGTTGCTACGCCAGCTTTTCATGTACCTACGAGAAATAATGGAAATTATTTACACATGCATTGACTAACTCTGTAATTATTAAGAAAATATGAGTATTTCTGCGACATTGGGGAATGTGTCCCGAATCAATAAACTGTATTGTCCATACTAGTTTGGGACCAATGTAAGTCCAGATATACACGGCTTGCAAAGACTTAGCAGTACACGCCCTGATAATTCACGTATTGTATACAAGTGAAATGGGGGACATGAATTGTTTGGTTGGCATTCAAGGCCGCACATTCCGAGGTCGTGATTGGTCGCCCCTTATACCAACCAAAATGAAATAATAATTTTAACTTACCGCTTTTGTACGGCATTCCTGAACACAACACTTTTTTATCTTGTTATGATTTGACCTACACACATTCACACAACTCACTGTCTGACATGGCGGAAAAGAAAAGCTTGAAACTTTTATAACATCCCACGTAGTTATTAATACCTACTAACTTAGGTAGGTAGTGCGGCATAATAGTTTCAAATGTTTCAATAGGTTTGTACCTAAAGCTTGTAACTACGAGAGTGACCTATTTTGGCGCAGTAACTGAATTCTTTTGATAATAGTAAAAATATTGACGCGTCAAGAGCGCCGATAATCTTCAGATAAAAAATTAATTTAAATGTAGGCAAAACGTAGTAATAAATATTATCTAAAAATTTAATTAAATGATACGACGAAATTGGTGCAAATTAGTTTGCAAAAAAAGTAAGCTTAGCATTATATGTCACTTGGCCTAACATAATGAATACTCATGACAAAAATATAATGATAAAAATACCGAAAAAAACATATTTACAAGTTAAAAGTTAATACGAAAAAACCTTAGACTATCTTAAAACGGTCTTGATCTATCTATACTCATGATATAGTTTTTTTTAATAATTAGTCGTGCAAGTAGACGGCCATAGAGTTGACTGAAAACGGCCTACACATTCGCATTTTTGTGTCCTTATTCCGCTGGCTCATTTAAAAATAAGACCAAGCGATCAACGAGTAAAAAGTGCATGTGTGTGTCTATGATAAAAAGAATGTAGTATATTCGAGGATTATTATTATCCACTCTACATTCTACATTCTCTGACTGTTTAATTCAAGCTAAATATAAAAAAAATCTCATATGTAGGTGCTGCGCCATTGTTATGGTTTTGCGTCGCTGCTAAATAATATTATATTCAATTTAAAATAAACTAAAACCAGATAAACGCATATTTACGGAAGACACAATTATGTGTTTTGCGGCATAGTGTTTGTTCCTAGTAAATGGTTTGTTTTAGAGCAATGTCCGTTTGAACTTGCTCTGTTAGGGTATAATTTATTACCTATATTTATTTAAAATTGACTTGCGTTGATAATTTAAGAACAATGTTATGTCAGTTACAATAACTGTTACCCGCAACTTTGCAAATCTAGATGAAACTTTTTATCTTGAAGGATACGTTGACCAATCCGCTTATTTCATTTTTGTAATTTTGTTAACGCTTATTAACATAGAAGCGTTTAATTAAAATAAACAATTTTGCCTCCAAGTACTTAAGAAATTATTAATTTAAACAAAACTGAGGACTTGCTTTCAGAAATATGTAACATGTTTAAAAAACTGTTACCTACTGAAGCAATTGAAGCAAAAATTACGAGAATTCCACATTGTACGTCGATTAATTAATTATTTTGATATTTTTTGAGTATTTCTCACGTAAAAAAAGCATTGTGAACAATCATTACATAATTTGGTCTTCTCCCTTCTTTAATTAGGCCACTTGAAAAATGCCCCGCAGTCTTTACGAGTTACAACTCTATAAACCCTCATGCAACTATTGTTTAAAAAACCATTGTAGAATTCATTCAATCGTTCCCAAGACTACGACTACAATGCAATAACGCAAATAAAACAAACAAATTCTTCGTCGTCATTATTTCAGTACCTATACATCAATAACAGAAACATTAATATAATCCAATAAACCGTATGAACTTGACTCCAAAAAACAGTCGTCACCGAGTAGCGGCAATACCGATTTTGGCATGTGTGACGAATAATTGATTTTCGTCACTGTTGATCTTCCGATTTGATCGATCATGCTAACTGTACTGATTTATTGTATTTAGGGCGATCCGTTATCGAAAAGTCCTTTACATTATGTATTTGAGTAATGATGTATAAAAAAAAGGCAAGTGCGAAAATGATCAACGCGTTTGGGTTCATCGAGAAGAGATGCAATGATACCAAGTATCTAAGGGGAGTGCTAAATCATGAATAAAACAACAATACTAGTTGTTTTTTTGTGTGTGGGTGGTTTGGTTGCAGAATAGTTAACTGTTGTTGTTGGTACCTTAATCCTCGTATTCGTTTCACCCATTATACTAGTAAATAAATACTTAGCATGGAATAAATGACACAATGTAACCTAGTGCCAAACTAACAAAACTTGTACTACTCATAGTACAGTTGTCTGGTACTCATACCAGACAACGAATAAACATTCGTATATGTAAATGAATGTGCGCTTATATACATTGTTAAACATAGCGAAAGATTCAAGACTAGAGAAAAAAATATTTCCATTTTACATACATAATGTCGACGTCATGGAATCGAAGCCGGAACCTCAAGCATCATTGTCTGATTTTCTAACCACTAGCAAGACTATCGTTTTATAATAATATTCCGCTTATTATTTATTCTAAAAGAACCCTAAACATATTACAAGTTGTTTTGCACGTGTCGTCGTTGTTTTTGTGTCAATCTGCGGTCGGACCTCTTTTGGCGCACTGTTTTCATTGACAGTGACATCTTTTAATTGGTTTATTAACATTCCATTTGTAAATGATTAGATATTGTTTCTTGCGGTACCGATGCCCACACATGATCTCGCAGCTTTTAAAGACAAGTCTAGAATGACTGACACATTTGCATGTCACATTGACAAGATGTTCCGTGAGTACTAACAGGAAAAAGTTATTTATTAAGTTTTGTTTCTGTTTTAAATATTCAAGTAAGTACCTACCTGGATGACTTTTTTTGTATGTTTTCTAAAAATGAAATGAAAGCTAGATTATTTTATCGCCCCCGAAAACCCTTGCATAGAAAATTTCATGATAATCTTTGGAGCCGTTTCCAAGATTTAGACTTATACATTTTGTCAATTTACTACTAACCTCTTAGTTTTATAAGATTTAATGTACTACTAACCATTTTATGGACTCAGTCTGAAATAAATCATTATTATTATTATTTCTGTATATTTATTTTTATCTCAGGTTAGGTTTTTACAATATTCATATAAAAAGTAATAAAACAATATTAATACAAAATATAAAAACATTATAAAAACCTAACCTAGGGTGCCGCCGGCAGCGAGGCAAGGCCTAAGCTACCGGTGGTCAGGGCGACAGAGACAGGAACCTCCTGACTATCCGAGCCGTGTCCAGAAGTACCACCTTCTGTATCTGGCCCTTGACCCAACCACCTAGCGAGAGCCTTTTAAGGTGATGGTCAAGGCTCTTCGCTATTAAACCGTTTGCCGAAACGACTATCGGGACAGTGATCGTGGAATCAACAGGCCACATGGCGGTAACCTCGTGAGCCAAGTCAAGGTACTTGCTGACTTTGTCCTTCTCGGCCTTCACGAGGTTCACGTCATGGGGAATCGTGATGTCTACGAGCACTGCCTGGCGCTTCAATCGATCTATCAGCACGATATCAGGTTTATTGGCGACAATAGTCCTGTCCGTGATGATAGATCGATCCCAATAGAGCGTGACACGACCATTTTCAAGAACTGGTGCAGGTATGTACTTATAGTAGGGCACTTCGAAGTCCACAAGACCGAATAAAAGAGCAAGTTGCTGGTGAATAATCCTGGCTACAAGGTTATGTCTGTGCAAGTACTCGCCGTTAGCAAGACTAGAACAACCAGAAGTAATATGCCTGAGTGACTCTCCAGGACGGCGGCATGCCCGACAAATGTCGACCGTACCGTCCTTCAGGATATATCTCCGGTAGTTATTAGTCATGATAACTTCGTCCGCTATTGCACAGGCAAAACCTTCGGTTTCCCCGAAGAGATCCCCGAAGCGTAGCCAGTTCACCGACGCGAGCAGGTCTACATCGGGCCCCATGAGGGCCTTATAGAACCGCCCGTGTAGCTCCTTACTCTCCCATTCAGTCTTGCGATCCTCGGTGCTCCATACCTTAGGTCTACGCCAGTTCTCTTTTGCCAAGGTGAGAGGGGTGAAGGATTTGTCCACCGCCACTACATCACGATGCATCCCACACTCGTTGTTCAGGAAATATTCCCTAAGACTGTACACCTCACGGTTGTGGAGGTCCTGGGCATTTAAGAAGCCACGGCCTCCACATTTCCGTGGGATGTACAGTCTCATAACAGACGAGCGTGGGTGTAGCATGCGACGCGTAGTGAGCAATGAACGAACCCTTCGATCCAGGGCATTCAGCTCAGTCTGATTCCACCTTAGTATGCCAAAGGAGTATATGAGCAGGGGCATCACCCAGGCGTTGAAGGCGCGCACCTTGTTGCCTCCTGACAAAAGACTATCGAGTACTTTTGTCAGGCGCCCAAAGAAACGCTCCCTCACCTTATTATTATTATTATTATTATAATACGCTCGTTTAAAGGTAGGTATTAGATAGATAAAACATGTAACATGATTATTCGATACAAGATAGTTGCAGTAAGAGAATAATGCACTATACCTACACAGTAAAACATTGTCGGCCCTAAGTATTAGTAGTAGTAGGTATATGAATGACACAGCTGTTTAACATTTTAAAAGTTTAAGAAGATCTTACTTCTTGGGCTCTTAAAGTGAGTTTGTCACCGCTGCCGCCTACGAGTGCAAATACGCAAATGTTACCGACTTCTGAAGTGGTCCGCTTTGGGCTTTAGGGATTGAAGGGAATTTATCTTTTGGAACACAAAAGTACACGGTTTTAACATCGTTAGACCTTAATGACTTGGACAAACGTATTATTGTTGTAAATTTGATAGCGAGCCAGTAGGAAAGAAACTAACTAACACGCTAAAAAAAAAGTCGTAATCTTGTGGTTTGACCTATGACCTCTCAAACAGAGGGATGAGTGTTTGGACACAGGCTTGGTTGTACATTTGCGTTTTTATTAAATTTATGTGCGACATTTGAGATTTACCTTAAGCTTTTCGGTGAAGGAAAACTCTTCGAGGAAACCCCCATACAGCAGCAAAGCTATTTCATGTGTGTAACGTTCCTGTTACGTTCTTTGTCCGCGTGGTAAGTAAGGAGAAGAGGCCTGTCGAGTAATCCTTTAAAAAATCCTCGACTGAGAAGTGATCGCTGAGCTCGGGAGACAATGATAACTTGACCCATTCATTCGCACACGTTACTACACGGAATCAGATCCACGCCATTGATAGTCCGATACAGAAAACACCTGACTTTGTGTAATATTTCCGAGCAAATAGGCCTAGTACTTACTGGTATTTACTGCCAAATTTTTGTTTAGAGTTTTGAAAATCGCATCCCTCTACTAATAGGATAGAATAGGATAATGAATTACCAAGCGGGCAACCTAATATGACAAGTGTGTTAAACAAATCATTCAAACAGATGACGCTTAGCGACAAAAATTCGCATAGCAACAAGGTCACGTGACAGCTAGTAACAGGTAGAAAAATTCGAAGACTACCCACCTGCTATATGTTTTGTAGGGGTAAAGCACGTGTCACGGAATGGCGAGGATCCGGGTTCGATTCCCAGCCATAGCTTTACTTTTCGGATTTTTCTGTGTTCTAATTTTCAGTGACATTTAGAAATTTGTGTGTTAGACGCTCATGTGACAGTCGCCAATGAGGAAATTTTTGGACTTATCCAGTGCCTACGAGTATAAACCGAATCTCATTACTATGTAAGACTAGATTTATATACCGCACGCTAAGTGGGCGGTACAATTTAATGATTATAGACCACACTGTTGACAGCTGATTGATGTGTCTAATCTAACGAATACTTTGACGCTCCGCTCACATGAAATTAGTCATGCAATTTGTGAAATCAAAATAGTATCCAGATAAATCTTCCATGCTGGTCTGGGAGTAAAGAAAAAACATACAACGTACCAGTTGCTTCTCTTCCCGCGCGTGAGTAAAAGCCCATCGAGGGAATGAGCTGAAATCTTAGAAATCATCACTTATTTGATTCCCCTTTTCACCTATACGCCCACAATCATGCTAAACGTGGCCTTTAGGTCTTGTTACTTTAGACTCTGTCTACCCCGTAAGGGATACAGACTTGATTTATGTATGTATGTATGTATCCAGATAGACTGAGGTGACTCCACTGTCAGAAACAATAGAACTAATACAATTTATTTGGACGCGCTTTTGCTAGCTTTACTTATTACCAACTAAGTACAAATAAACAATGTTATCAAGTCTTGGAAGTCAAATGACTTGATTCTGGCAAACGCAAATTTTGTTAAATAAATTACTTTTGTTTTATCATCATTACGTGATATGACTTCTGCTTAACAATTAGATAAATTACAAAACGTCTTCATTTTGAGAAAGCCAATATGCTCGTCGTTCATCTTGGAACCAAAGCATAGTTCGGTAAGCAAAGTAAAACAAGTACCGATACTTTTTTTATATTAAAACCGACAAACGGGCATGCGGTGCACCTGATGGTAAGTGATCACCGCCGCCCATGGACAACTACAACTACAGCACCAATGGGACTGCTAGCGCGTTGCCGGCCTTGCGAGAAATGGTACACTTGCCTCTTAAAGGTACCCATATCGTAGCCAGTTGGAAAAACCCCAGCCGTCAGCCCATTCCAAATTTTGCACGTACGGGGCAAGAAAGACCGCTTAAATCGCACGGTGTTGGAGCACCAACTTACTTGGATACTTTGTCGTGAGCAACCAATATTTCGTTACTATCTTAGATTATTCCTTCTATTTATTTACTACATCCTACTCTGAAATATCTAAACTGTGCCTCATACAAATATTTCTCACGTATCACCCGTAGCGATACTCCATCGACCGTTCAATGTTCGTTCGATAAGATTATTTGGAGAATCGCATGGGTGCGTTGTATTTATGGCGCCTAGACGTGTTTGCTTGACGTCAAGAACCTACGTCGATGAGCTTATCGTAGTACAATAAGCCTTTCATTGCGCCTCGGTACTCAATCCTATAACCTCAACATCGTAACGGTGAAATTAAACTGGGTAAAGTCTTAATCCAAATTAAACACATACACAAATCACGTCTTTATCCCTTACGGGGTAGACAGAGCCTAAAGTAACAACATCTACAGGCCACGTTTAGCATGATTGTGAGCGTATATGTAGGTGGAAAGGGGAATGAAAATAGTGATGGGTTGCTAGCTTCATCGCCTACAACATGATTCCTATGATTTTCGCCCATTCTCTTGATGGGCTTTTACCATCTGTGCGGGTAGAAAAGCAACTGCTATATTATGTGTTTTTTCTTTGCTTCCAGACCAGCATGGAGGAAATTAAACACGATTTTACTATTATCCGTCTAATATTATAAACGCGAAAGTTTGTAAGTATGGATGGATGGATGGATGGATGTTTTGTTACTCTTTCACGCCAGAACGGCTGGACTGATCTGGATGAAATTTGGAACATATGTATATAGATTAAAGTCTGGAATAACACGTAGGCTACTTTTTATCCGGAAAGTCGCGTAATTCCAGCGAGATAGCAATAAACGAATTCTATGCAGACGAAGTTGGGGACAGCAGCTAGTCGTTAGTAAACTATGTCTCCGTTGTATATAATTATATCCTTATCCCGGGTGAAATTCCGGAAATCCGTTCTTATAATGTCTACGTTATGAAAAGGACTTCAGCTTCCTAGGCCCAAGAGTTGGCCGTTGAATATCCTCGGTCAGAACTTACTCAAATAAATGTCTTTTTGTTCATTAGTTAATTAAAGTAACGCCTGATTCGATCAATCAATTAAGAGTTATATCGTATGGTCCCAACGGAAGACCTGCGCTGGATGTAAAGCCAGCAAATGCTGAGATGAGACCATTTTGTGACAATTTACTTATCTTTTGTTTTTAATAATTATGCATGTTTATCTATTTGTTGTTTTGTGATTGTCATAAATAAACTATTTATTTTCTTTCTTTATCACTATCCACTGGCTGTATCCACTTACGCTGTTAAGTCTTAGGCAAATAGGAATCATAGAAACCTGGGGATTTCCCTGGTGACTAAGTTTATTGCAGGTATAATTTAGTTTTAAGTACTTCTATGAAATAATATATCTAGGTTTTCACTATCGTCATACCCAGCCTTTACACGCCCCACTCGGACATAGGAAAGAAAGAAAGAAAGAAGACATTTATTCCTTTTTGCAAGACACACAAGTATAAGAGATATAGACACATGCATGAGATGGAGACATAGGCTCCATAAGAATGAGATAACTTTGAATGTGTTGTTCCCACACGGGTCCAGTGCAGATTGAAAACTTCACGCACACCATGCAACCCAATGTATGTGTGTGCAAGGTTTTTCCTCACCGAAAATAGTAATTTTCAAATAGGTATGGAGCAGAGGAAGGCGGACTTCGCACGTAAAGATTATTTGTATATGCCGCATAGATGTAGCTGTCTTTCACGTGTGTCGTGGAGTAGCAGGACTTCTGTTTTTTAACTCCCGACGCAAAAAGAGGTCGTTATAAGTTTCACTTCGATGTCTGTGTGTTTCTGTTGCATCGTAACTTTCAAACGGGTTGACCGATATCGAAGCGTTTTTTTTTTCATTCGAATTCCAGTTTCCTTGCGGTGATTCTTTGCCAGTTTGAAGAGTATTCATTTCTTTTTCAAAATGATGTACCTAAGGAATTTCACGCATAACATTGAATTCAATTTAATTTACGTATGAGTACTCGATTAATGCGTGCGGGTTGTTACATGTTTTAATTTAATGTTATTGTTCATTAATCACACTCAAGATCCGCGTGGAAAAAGAACCGAATACATAATCACTTGAATTACTTCAACATATTTGTGTAACCACCGTTGACCGCAAGTAGGTAAACTGTAGAGCATTTACCGGTATCGCTTAGCGAAATATTTATACTGACTAGAATTGAGATTCTTATGATATAACCATTTAATTAGCACTTCTTGGAATAGATTATTGGCTTGTCACTAAGTAGTTGGTTACCGCTTTGCTAACACAAACATAAGGGTTCCGTACCACATTACAAATAGCTGCGAGTATTATGATTCGTCGGTTGAGATTCTAAACCTTTGTAACGATTTTCTTAGGAACAGCAGTGGTTTCCTCTTGCCATCCACAAAGCAACGTTGGAGTGCGGACGTGTGATAGGCAATAGAGAGCAGTATACTTAGTGTAGGTTTTCGGTCTCAAAATACGTCTCGAACGCGTTTGCATTAAAATGACAAATACTATGAGAACAGTTTGTTGCCGTTTCGATCCGCAAGTGGCGCTGCCAATTTTTCCATAGCAATTGAGACGTTTTTATATGCGAAAACTTACACTAGAGGCTCAGAGCACTATTGGCAGCTCTCACTTCTTATGACACCGATGGGAAAAGATGACCGCAACTTATTTAATTTTCGATTTTTTTTTACATAGACAGCGGTACACTGAGCTCCACTTGGATTCTTAAATTGCGGACCCCTAAAAATTAAGCTATCACTGGGTTTTGCCGTTGTAATAATGGACATCTAAGACCACGTGGAAGCTGAAGCCTGGCTCTTATTGTGAGAAAAGATCTGTTCCCATTAAAAGGATTTAATGTAGGCTAGTTAAATGGCGGGTTTGATATGACTTGCATTCATATTTTAAACATAAAACAAAAACTATTTGTGCTCAGTGAAAGATTTTTGGTCGAAACACACGCCTGGACCGCGTTCGGGTAGTGTCAAACACTATGACATTTATTTGTTGCCGTTACGTGTAACGAAAGACGCTGCCCATTTTTCCTTAATAATTGAAACTTTTTCCCTTTCAAAAATGTATCTTCACTAGAGATTCACCCCTAACTTTGTTACATAAGCGGTCATAACAAAGTAGTAATCCTAAAAACGTTTTGGTTTGTTTCCCAGTACCCGTGCCTATCGATCAAATATTTGGCGCAAAGCTAAGCGCCCGCGCACTTACCGTCGCAATTACGTCAGAGACGGGCCCAGTGACGCATGCGCGAGGTGTGATCTGCGAGCTGCATTTTTTTTCTAGGAAAGCGACAACAGAGGCTTGTCTTGGATCCGTAACATAGTTTATTTTTTAAATTTATACGCTATTAAAGTGATTCTGATTAAGAAGTGACGGGCGTATTTTTTGCTGTGATCCTGTTTGGATAAGAAGCTGCGTTTCTGAATGACTTGTAATCAGCTAGCGTAAAATTGTGCTTGTCAAATCAAAAAATGTAATTCTGCTTTAAAATTATCTCTATTCAATAAAATTGAGTTATTTTTGAGGTTGAAATAACTAGTAAATAGGTTCCTAAAATATGCAGTAGAAATTTCATATTTAATAGGTAGCTGGGCAGTGTGATCTAATTAGGTACCTACTACTATTGAAAGTATTGAATTTTAACACTACGTGACCTCGATCATGTGTGCAAAAACTGCTAACAAGACGGAGTAGGGGAATAACACAGTACATATTCATGATTTCTAGACTTACGTAAGAAATATTTACCCACAATAAGTTTTCCATAAAGTTTGAAGTTTACTGAGCCCGTTTGAAGCTAACTATACGACCTCCCATTGTGAGATGACTCCTGTGCTCAGCGTTATATATAGGCTTTTAGGTGAGATCATCTATATATTGTTGTCTATTAACTTAGTAAAACGGAATAAAAACGAATATTAAAACAGAAACATTAACCGACCTAAAATAAAAATGTAATTATTTAACCCATCAAAACACAGTTTAATTGATAACCTTCTCTTTTTGAAGCCAGTAATTGTTTTTTTACCATTTCCACAGACAAAAGCACCAGGTTTCAGTCGTTCAGAAAAAAACTCCTAAAGCTCGCGTCGTGGGAAACAATACACCTCTACACGTCTAAAACACAGTGCATAAAACACCTACGACTCTTGCGCAACGATGAACAAGATAGCAACCCGTGGGTCGCAGCGTCGGCGTCTGAGACTTATGGACACCATCGTGACGTCATGCATTCTGCCAAGAAAAGTATTTACAACATGAGAGCAAATATTTAGTTTTTTTTCTGTCAGAAATCTGTATCAGCCAAACTGAAGCGCTGGCGTTGTGGCGGTTCACCGATCACGCGAGGGAGGTCAGAAATTTCTGATAATGTGCACTTAAGCTAACAACAGCTGTTTATTTAATACTTTTTGAATATTTTTAATACCTAACTAAGCAACTAAGCTTACGAGTAGTTTATCAATAAGTTAAAAGCCTTAAACCTAACACCATCTTGATTACAGGAAATATTTATATTTGTTTGTGAGTTTCACGATTTTCTTTTGCTAGGTAGTTATAATTTTGTTAAAATGTTACGCCTTCTGCGAAAAGCGGCAGGATTTTTGTGCACAAAAACCAGTTAAACTTGTGAGCTAATTTTGACGCTTGGCGCTGTAACTGTAAAATACTTTGTAGTGTAAAGATTTTTTTAAAAAACGAGCTCCGTGACATTTTATTTTATACTTAACTAAGCAATTAGGAAGTAGAGTAGTAATGTAGTAAACCGCCGGAATGTATGAACTTATACTAGTTTGAATCAAGATTCAGCGAGGTGATAAAACGACTTATTGCCACCGTATTTTTCAGCTTAGTTTCGTGGTTAGTTTAGTTGGTAGATTGACACTAAACATTTACACTCAGCGTTCAAGGCGCCGCGTTTCTAACACGGGGCTATTACAAGTTTGATTTTAAGTTGAATTTTATTACAAGCTTTTTTTAACTTGCAATGCTAAAAATCAGCAATTTGAAGTAATCTGATTAGGTATACATCGGTAATTAGGTTAGACTCAATACAAGTATAGTCCTTAAACATTAAAGCTCGTATTAAAAAGTAATTTGAACAAAAGTACCCTATAGGACTGTACTGCTGAATTACCTACTACAAGTACGAGTGGCTAAAATAAAATTTGTCAATGGCGTTACAGCGAGAAAGAGTAACTACGAGTAGTATCCTCACAAGTCAAGTCTCAGATAGTTTTTTTTCTTTAGTAAATATTTGATTTGAGATCGCGATGTAGCGATAAGGCCGCCTATTGTCACCTTGTAATATTCTGTAGGTATACCTTTTTTCTGTTTTGGTTGTTATTTATGTGGTGTTCAATAAAGAGTTATTGTATTGTATTGTATTTTTACAAAACTTATTAGAAATTAGGATGAGAGATTATTGCAACATTGGCTTCAATTACGTAGAACGTTTTAACCGCCGCGTTCGGCCCGCCCGCCTGCGCGCGCGCAGTAGGCGTGGACGCGGCGCGCGACGTGGGTCGCGCAGTAGCGCCGCGCATCCATCAGCTGTTGAGTAATTGCAGACGGCGACAGTCGCTGCAATTGTGTATAATTATTTATCTAGAGATGATACAACCCCTCCCATTTTATAATAAAAAAATATATAAAATGTATAAAGAGGCGTCGCTTTATACACTAAGATTCTTGTTTTATTTACCTTTGCTTAGCGTTTACGTTAGACAAGGTTAAAACATATGGAGACACATTGACAAAATTGACCATTATTTAAAGGGTAAAAAACGAATTTAAAACATCATTTACATTACTTACTTTCAAGACTAATTCATAGAATTAAATGAATATTTAGTTTTTACTTACTTTCTAAATTTCTGAAGGTTACTATTCTTTGCTATATATTACAATTGCTCAAGCCCTACTATTCCTTAAATGTATCGCGACACAGGCGACACTTATCAAATCCCCGTCCACGCATTTACTTCAAGTGGTACAACCCAACCACCAAACCCTTTTGTCACACCTCTCCAACAAAATCACACTAGCAACCCCTCCCCCTTATATTTTAGTATCGAGTTATAGTCCATTCATCGTAGCAAACAAATCGAAAGCACGAACGGTTCGGGCCACTTCCCGCCTTCATTCAATAACTGCGAAGTGTATGGACCATGCAGGAATATTCACTTTGTTACCGCGCCATTGTACATTGTGAAGGGACATTCAGAATAAATAGGATTTGAGAAACGCTGAAACTTTACTGACGATTTTGCCGTGTTTTTGTTTTTAGACGAACGGTATAAATTGTATAATGGATGGTCTGTGACGTAGTATTTTTTAACTTACGTATGAAAATAGCCTTGAAATTTGAATTAGAACATAGTAACACAAACTAAATAGAACAAGACATGATCTAATACGTAAACGCTGAAATATCCTGCGGTTTGTGATTCACTTTGTTCTTTGGATCCCATAAGAGTGTATCAGTAACGTGAAATAAGAATGACATAATAGAAATAGTATTATAGTCAAACAGGAAAACGTTAAAAATAATGTAATGGAACCAAAACATTTATGAAATCTGCAAAAATACGGTAGCGTGAATCTTCCATAAGAAAATTCACTTTAATACTTACATATATCCGATTTGAGAGAAGCCTGAATAAATATTTTATTACCTTTTATATATTTCGTTTATTTAACACAAAATTTCATTTAATTCGTTTTCAAAACTTGTAATTAAAATAAAATATGTCAAAGGTATATATTTTCATTACCATTTCTAAGCTTGAGTAGGAATTAGGCACACCGAAAAAAAAACGTTTTGTATTCCAACCTCATTTAATTTTAACTTCATCACTTTTCAACATTTCAACTACCTACCTAAACGAAAGAAGGTTCTCCATTTATCTAAATATGAACCCTTTATTTCAAAAGTCGATCAAAATACAGTCCTCTGACAAACGGACAGTAATAAAGAGCCCCATTTTCACCATTTGGGTAAGAAATAACCTCAAACAGATGTTGTAGTGGCAACCCTGCAATCTCAACATAACGTGAACTGTCAAAAACCTTACAATAACGGTACAGGTTCTATTTTCGAACACCCGACTAATCAATCCACGTTGAAAGGGGTGCCTCTAGTAAACGTCGTCGTGTTTTACGCCGCAGCCTTGTTGTAAATCTATCGTAGAATAATAGGTATCGCAATTTTACGGCTATTACATTTCATGACCGTGTTTGCGACATAGAAGGTATGGGTGATAATAATTTAAAACAAAAGGGGAGAAATTTAGTACACATAGTAGTTTGTATTTACCACTGGCGAGAAATATTGCTAAAGTAATCCTTTTTATTAGGTTTACATACTCTAAATGCCAAAAAGTAACTGTTATAAGAGATTACCTGTAACTTGTCAAATAATATACTATTCACGCCGTCAAAGTGACAGAATTGTTCAACAAAAAATTATAACGGGCGAAAAGAAAGGATGATTTTTTCGTCCTCCGAATAAAGGATAATTTCCACCACAGATTTCCACCAAATTATAATGACACAAACGAATGCGGCGACAGGCAACCAAGAGGATCAGGCGTATCGCGAAAGACGCCCACGGACAAGCTTCTGTGCGCGGTTTAGTAACATGTTTACCTACATATATACATACCGACCCGCCTCTTTCTCATAGGGGTAGGCATTAACTACTTTGTTCCACTTGCTACGATCCTGATATACCTCTTTCGCTTCTTCCACATTCATCAATCTCTTTAAACATGCTCACCGGTTTCGGGTACTCCCGAGCTGACCTTTTTCAAAATGTCTCCTATATGGTCCTGGAACGTCCGTCAAGGCCTTCCCCTCCCAACGCAACACTCCCCATATAGATCTGTTTAGTTAGTCTACTTTCCTTCATCCGTTCTACGCGATCAAACCAACTAAGCATAGATTTTTATAGCCTAGTCACTATTATTATCTTCTTAACATGTTTAATTTATTTAAAGGTTATAAAGCCGTTCCAATCCGATGCGATGAGATCCATTTGATGTAAATCAACATGTTTGGTTTGATGTACCTATTCCGGGAGTAATTTGCGAAATATCCAGCCTTAAAATAGGCCCAATTATATACGAACCATACAATTGGACCTATTTTACAACTGGATATTGTCAAGTGTCCTTTGCTGTAGCGGGTGCGTACCATCAGATCCCTATTCTACATACGCGACAAGCGACAGGTAACTGACATTTGGGGCTACATTTCGTAGCTAATATGAAATCCTGTTCAAACGAGAACTTCTCAAGCCAGCAACGTATTTCAAATTGTCAGTCTTGACGCTTGTCACGTTTATGAGATGGAAGCCAGGCCCTAGTCGTACGACTATCTATTTCATAAAAAATATGTAAGTACCTTTTACTCATGACTGTTATCATTACGTCCGTGTATGTCATCATCAATAGTTACGTATTAATTGTGAAGCATTACTTTAACTTAGTGGAATTCCACTCATGCTCGTAACTACTTAACCGGTCTTTGGTGACTGAAATATTACGTCACCATGAAAATATTTCGCAGTGAGTTCGGTCATCGTGTAATTGGCAGTTCACGGCATTAACTGCAGTTTTTTTAAGGAAGTTAAAGAAAGAAAAGAAAGAGAAACATTTATTTACACACATTCGATACACGTAGATATATAAAACAAGGAGAAATACAATATACTAAGGAATAGTACCGATATGGTGTAAAATGGACCCCACTCAGCATAATGTTGCGGCAAGCCGCAACGCTGTTTTTCAGTGGGACCCAGTCTAGACCTCAGTAAGTTTTTTTTTTTATATAAGAGGGGGCAAATGAGCAGACGGGTCACCTGATGGAAAGCAATCACCGTCGCCCAGGGACACCTGCAAGACCCGGGGGATCACAAGTGCGTTGCCGGTCCTTTGAGGAACAGGAAAAAAGTTGTGGTCTATGTTCAGTTAATCGGCTAAAATAAGTTATTGAAGTGAAAACTTCTGTAGCAGCGATGTGCACTTTGGGATGGGTAAAAAATGTTAAACTCGCGTCAGGTCATTACAAGTTTAAAAAAACTAAATCACGATTTACCACCATAAGTTTAGGTTAAGAAAACATCGCGGGGAAACTTTCACACCTACCGAACAATTCAATGGCAATTCAATCCGCATTGTGCCCGCGTGGCAACTATAGCACAAGCTCTCTCATTCCGGGAGGAGGCGCGTGCTATGTATATGTATGGAGTCATAGCTCATAATTTCCTTTTAATAGTTATTGTATTTGTTTAATTACGTAATGTAAAAGGATGAACTAATTAATTACGTAAGCGGGATATCCCACACCAAATGTGTGACTAAATGATTAATGTTTAAATAAATTCAGGAAAAGTTCACTACACACATCATAACTAAATATATGTAAAATTTATTATTTTTATAAGTAGCCCACCAATAAAAGATAGAAGAATTTAACAAACAAATATGCCAATAAATTTGCAGATTAAGATTAGAAGTAGTAGAAAGAACCGAGAAATTGAAGAGCTTGTGTCCGAGCCCAATATTATCGGGGAGACCAAAGCGTCCAAACCCTGGTGGCTTGGACATGTGGAGAGGAGTTGTTACAAAAGCGTACTTGGGCCGGCCGAGCGGGCGTAGACCGGTTGGCTGTCCCAGGTATCAAATTTCTAAATGTCTGTGAAAATTAGAACACATAGAAAAATCCGAAAAGTAAAGCTATGGCCGGGAATCGAACCCGGGTCCTCGCGTCATTCCATGACGCGTGCTATACCCCTACACCACCCATAGCAGGTCCAGGTATCGTTGGAGCAACTTGGTTCAAAGGGATATCGGATCTCGGGGCCGATGGCTGGCGACAGCTGGCTCAGGATCGCAAGGCGTGGAGGCGTCTGGTGTCGGAGGCCATGACCGACTTCGGGTCACTGCGGCCAGCCAGTCAGTAAGTAAAATTAGAAGTATTTCAAGATCAGGTTGATTTCAAAAATTTCTACTTGCACATACTACATTTCGCAAGTACATCCAGTATGCTATACTATTGCAACGTAATGTCTCCATTTTCTATCCGGATTGCTTTCAAAATGATCAATAACACGCCTCGGAACAGCGTTGAATGAGGCGTAATTATTTGAAGTAACTGCCGGTAACCACGGGCTTAGCTTAACTCGCCCACTACAACAAGACCTTTACCTGTTTAGGACGTTGAGAAAGAAGAGCTCTTGCGTGCTTGGTCGGTAAGTAATAAAATTTTATTTATATGAAGATCAACCTACACTGATGCTCCACCCAGTGTAAACTTTCTGTTGTGTCGCATTTAAATTATTGTCATGTTTTACTGTCACTTGTAATTACATTAAGTAATTTTATCAACATGACAACGAAGAGGACCGACATTTTAAAGTAGCTGAATCCTTAAATATGGTAGTAATGTACTAATAGTAAAAACCAAATCGCGCGTCACCGTCAGAACTAATTTTGATTATAATAAAATATCTAAAGTTTTATTAAACTGACCCAAGCACCGAGACCTGTTAGAAATTTTAATTGTTAAGTCCATAATTTTTTTATCGGGCTGAAAATAGATTTTTTAATATTGCGAAACGCTTACTCATGAAAAAAATGATTTCAACACATAATTCAATAGCGGCATGCTTAAGCTTTATAAGTCTTTTACCATACATTATTTTCCTTCAAGGTCGTCTATCTAAATAGTTTGGCGATGTGTCAATGACCGTAGGCGCGCGCGCATGACGTAGAATACCTTTAAGTCTTACACTCCACATTCACATCCTACCTTTTCATGAATCATTCGTCAATTTGCCCAACCTTGGCTATTGATGATGTCAAGTATGACTTACATAACGTTATCTTAGTTGTGACTAATACCGTTACAACTAATAATCGACGACATCATTTTCTCGTCAGGTTTTCGAAACACTATTTTTAACGTATGTCATGCTTGATTTTTTATAGACTCATTACAGCGTGCCTTCATCAGGCAAAAGCTTACACTAACGTACCACAGCTGGTCACAGTTCTCAGAATTTCAAGACCCGGAATGTACGAGTTTTATTTTTTGATATGTTCTCGTATTATCCTGTAGGTAAATTAACAAACACCCATGAATACTTCTCTAATATTTTTCACAAGCTCGGAATTCTGACAAAAAAACCCCATTATATGCTCAGTAAACAGCGTTATATTTTCAGTAGCAATAGCAGATATGTTGTGTCAACAATCCGTGACGACAGCACGTGTTCCAGCTTATCTTATGACGCTATCACAAATGTTTGACCATTTGCTTTGAACCACTTTACCAAATAAGGACTTATTGCAATCGCGTACCACTATGAAATCCTTTCACTGCAAATTTCATAGTGGCATATCGTACATGTCAAAGAAATTGTTTTGCCATTTTGTTTCTTCGGGGTACTTCGGTGGTATGCCCAGAGTGTACCTGTAATGTGTATTACCAATATTTATGTGGTTAGAGTTTAATAGGCATTTAAGTATGTAATGTATCTACCTATTTCGTTATGTGAGTATGTTTTTGCGCTGTTCCCAGAGTCAAATTTGGCTTGGTTTCGGATTCCCCACAAATGAATAACTTTACTTTGCTTTGACGACCGAACCTAGTGGTTAGAGAACCTAACTATGAAGCTTGAGGTCCCGAGTTCGATCCCCAGTCGGGATAGATATTTTGTATGAAAAATAAGAATTTTTGTTCACAAGTCTTGGATGTTTATAATGTTTATTGTTGTCTAGTTTGGGGCTAGGTGAATTGGTGTCAATTGTACCAAGCCAAAAACATGTAAAAATAAAAAAAAATATGTGTGCACGGAAACGACCTAGCATACATAGCTATATAGAATAGATTGCTATAGTTTGACGCACTCGTTCAAGCCAAATATAAAACATATAACTTATGGCATCGATGACGAAGGCAAGCCATGAGTCTCATCATGACGCCGTCAAATAGGTAATCAAATATTTCAACTCGTGTCGAGTCACTCTGCCAAAGAAGGGCCTGAAACTTGGTCACGTGACCAACTTTGTTTTATTTCAACGTAAATTAAATTACCGAATGGATATATATATTATACAAGAGTATACATAAAATATTGGTTGGAAAACATGACTGTTCAATTAATTTGCTGCAAATACCTTTATGTTCAATGAAATTAATTCGGAAAACAGGTCTGTGTAAAGTTGCGTTATTTACGAGCCAGCTATAGATACCTACATGATCTTTCAATTTTGTGACTAACTGCTTAGTATTGTATATACTGTATTCGCAACTAACCTGTTAAAAGTAGGTTAATTTTTAATTGTGTAATAATGGTGTCTGAGTAAATTAAAAGTGTTTTGAGAAAGATATAAAAAAAAATTTGGTCAGCAAATTTTAATTATTTTTGACATGCGTCGCAAAACAGAGGGTCTACGTTTACGCTCACAAGATACCTAACTCCGTATAATGTCTACGAGCGATAAGTTCAAGTTATGATTGTCACTTAAATGCAGCGTTCGTTCAGAGAATTACAATTGTATCCAGTGTAGTAGCAACTGAGAAGATTTATCGTCCAATGCATACAAATTTCCAATCAGCCGATTAGGATATCTGTGACAAGACTGGGTATGATTTTGGATTCGTTCGCTTTATTAATTATTATTGCTCACGTCATATAAAGTTTGCTGCCAATCTTGTCGCAAGAAATGTCGAAGAAACATTTACGTCACAAGCATAATATAACCAATAGAGTGGAACACTATGTCATTTGTTTTCAAAATATACCAACCACAAGGAAAGAAAAAATCATATTACAAACCCCGGTCTTGAGTAACTTTTTTTTGTCTTTGCACACTGCTGTTAATTATACGGGGAACAAGATAAATTTTCTTACAAACAAACCTTCTCCTAGTAGTATTTAAAAAATGCCTATACTCAATGGAGTCGTTCTCAGCTGAATATCAGTCAAGTATTCCGCAAATGAACTTAAATAAAAATAAAGAAATAATACTCTTTTGTGTGACACAAAAATATAAGAGCGTATGCACAATTTTACAGACACTAAATTATTACGAAACAAACAGAGACGTCATTGTAGATAACTGACACTTAAGATAACTGGAATTTAACAGAGAGTGGCGAAACAGACCGAAATGACGAATCTGCCTTATTCTCTTTCACTCACTTAACCACTCTAAGTCATATCACGCAGTCATGAGTTTGGTAATGAGGTCGTTGACATCTTTTCGCTTTCATCCCCCGAATCTTGGTCAGCGCGCAGACGGCGTGGGCGGGGCGAAAGTGCGCTGATTGACTGCTCGACGTTGCGCGTGCGCATAAAAAATGAATGATCTAATTTTAAAAGTCATAGAGCATATGCGCTATGGGAGTTGTATTTATTATGTTATTTTTTTTGTTTTGACCAGAACCCATACATATTTAGTGTGACTCACACCAAGTTTAACAGAACCGATGGTTTTGACGCATATTATGTCAAAATCTCGGTTTTTGTTAAAGTACATTTTTTAGATAATTTAGGAAAAAAAACTAAATTATAATGTTAAATATTGAGCCCGTTAGAGTATTAGATGAAGTAATCATTGATTATCATATATTTAATACTCATAACATGTATGTTTACGAAAGAAACCGTGCTTTTGCAACTATAATAATTTAAGAAAATTATTCATATTTAATATTAAAGCAACCTAATAATTACATCATAAGTTGTAAAGGCAATAAAGGAATATTTGCATTCAAGACAACAATTTAATTCTAAAATGTTAACTAGTGATTAACAGGAGGATCGCGCTGGATGCAAGCCGCTTCCAACCGGTCTTATTGGAGATCTAAAGGAGAGGCCTATGTCCAGCAGTGGACTTGTAATGGCTGAGATGATGATGATGGTGATGACGATGAACTAGTGATTTATTCGTAAAAATCACCATGCAGTAAACAATACAGCTTTATAGTGATTGTAGTAATAAAGCAGCAAAAGCGTAGGATTAAAAAAGTAGGTGGACGAGTGTGACCTTAGCTTGAAAGTGAAATTAATCGTCCGCCTATCAAAATTACTAACGTACCAAATTTAATGGTGGTGATATTTCCTGAAGATGATTTATATGTAGACGTGGTAACACCTTTAAAGATAATCGTTGGTTAAATCGAAAGATATTTTGTGAATGGCTTTTTTTTTTACGGGCTGCTTCTGAAAGCTCCTTTGGTTCAATGTCATGTATGGCTTAAAGCATCAAAGCCTTTTCACCCTAAGGGTAGGAAAACGGGATGATAGATTGTTTTCTCACAGATTTTAATGTTAAGTGGTGTATTACTCGTATAAGTCAAACGATTCCCTTAAAAGCGTGCAAAACCGCCTTCTAAAAATAACCGCTAAAAAGTGAAAAATAACCATAAACATTTCGCGTGTGTTACCTACTGATTTGTTTGAAGTCGGTGCCTCAGATTTAAAGTCCCCCAAACCAAACCAATGGTCGGTTTTTTTATATTAAATTGAGTAGAAAACTGAACACCTAACAATTACAGATGCATTGCAGACCTAGAGAGGGCAAAGATAGAATACACATGTGTTTGCAATTTCTCCGGCTGTCACTCCAGAATACAGCAGCATAAGCACTGCAGCCTGGTTGACTGCTCTTCCTCATTTCTATCTTCGACTTATCTGTAAAGCCAGAATATTCAATATTTATCCGCTAAAAGGCAAGCACAGGTAAACCAAACAAGTAGCTACTTACCGCACTTATATAATCAAGATCCTAAACAGCTGACATCAAGAAGATGTAATACTGTGTGAGGATTTCCCTTCCCATTTAAAGTTATATAACAAGTAATACCCAGTCAAAATTCATTACAATCGCGCAAGTTACGAATTTAATACAAGACTGCACCCCTTCTGAGAACAGACTTGTCAGCAGGTGTTATTATTTTAAAGGAAACGAACAAGAAATGTACTGATGCATAATTACGGCAGTCCGTAATGATAACAATTACTTGGCAGTGGCATGCAGAAATTATTTTGGCCTAGAAATAATCTGCAAGCGAGCTTGCTTGTCCCTTTCGAGTAAATACCTGTTACGCTAATGAAGTTAATGAGGGGCATGCAGGGGGAGGGAAGAACAATTTTTACGCGGAATATTATGGAATTAGACTTAAGATAATGTTTCACTAGCTCATTACGTCACGGAAGAAGTTTAGTCGCGTCCCGCTTTTTCTTTTCCTGAAACTCGAAAGTTTTTTAACCATGAATAGGATAGACGCATGTTATCGTCAGGACAGAGAGCCATCTTAATATTCCATGTCATAAAGATCAGGTACTTTATTGACATAATACACATCTTAGTGCAATACGGAAAGAATGTGTACTATTAAGACACTGGCCTCTCATTATATCGGTCGCTTTCGAGAAGAGATGCCTTACTTACATATTTAGAAATAAATCAGCCTATCAATGATCAGTACTGGTATTAGCAATCATGAAAAACCTACACATCACGCATTAAATCGCTTTCACTCCACCGACATCGGAAACCACTCAAATAAACGACACTTATCTCCTCGTACAATAAGCAATTTATCATAAGCAAAGACGTTACACTTACCCAGTAAGTCAAGGAGAGAGCAGACCGTGACCTTGATACTGATTCGCACCACCGCATAAAAATATCTATTGGTGTCACTTTTTTTTTCAAGTCTGACCCGCGTATATGCAAATAGAGGTACCGCAAATTTGAGTACGTCGACCTTGCTCCACACGCCCACAGAGTATGAATCAATGCGACCGTCCGCAAAGCGCTGCGAGTAGCTAGGAGTGACCTACTGATTTCCATACTGTCGTAGGCGGCTGCATGTTTATGACGTTTCGTATTTTTTACGAGACAACACAGGTGACTTGGAACAAATTGGAATGATGCTACTGCAAATTAATTATCCTGAAAGTTTTTTAGCTTCGACTACGATGGAGAAGGTTATTTTTTAATTTATTTCTCTATCTATCACTACCGTGTATCTTTCATGCGGTTTTAAAGAACGCCTCGGTTGGATGTAAAACTTGCTGATTTGATAGATACCCTTGTATTTACGATCACTTTACTAGTTAGTATGAAGTATGAACCAAATAAAGCATTCAAAAATATTAAGTGTGCTGTAGCCGTGCCAATAGTCATCGTTGATTTTTTGAGTGTTTCGTAGTATTAACGTAGTTCGACTGAAACTGATACGAAAAGTACGAGTACCTACGCCTTGTGTGTATATTTGCAAATACTTGATAGCTTTTGCTTACCTCAGTTACATAAATCAACCATATTAATGCTTTCAAAACGCTCAACTGAACGACCAACCGTGACGTAGATAAAATAACTATAGCATTGTTTTTAATTACGTCCGTTAATAAATTTTAAATCAATGACGCCTTTGCTACGCTATGCATCTATTTCTCATCTTAAGTAATACCTAATACCGTCAAGATGAGCGTCATGATATACGCTTATAAATTCTGGTAAATCGTTACGCAAACAAAGGCAATTTTAATTTTATTTGGAATTTCAGAACAAAGTTTACAGCGTTCTTTGTTTTAAACTGTAAAACTAAGAGCGATTGAATGGATCGTAATCATTATCATTATCAGTATCATTGTAATCACGAGTTGGAAATTAAACATAAGGGTAAGTGAAGCCCGCTTAAACTTAATATGGATTAGGAATATAATCTAACACCAAATTTCTCAATCTTCCTTTTTTTTGACCTTTAATGACTTTCTGATAAGCTTCTTGCGGCGCATTCTTCTTGGCAATGATGGTCTTTCCGAATGAGCTAGTAGTTTCAAAAAAGACATGTAAAAGAGTCATCGGCGGCCTACTTGCAAAATAAAGATTTGAATTTTTTGAATTTTGCAGTTCGGCTATTTTCTTAAATAAATTAATAATCAAAAGGATGTTTTTAAACGCGTTCACGTAAACGTCACAATTAGTATGGACAATTTTATAGCGCCATTAATGGCACGTAAAGGTATTTTTTGCTGCTGCATAAATTGCAACAGATCCAATATGTCAGGTCAGAATTCCCGCCATACCATGTTAAGGGCTCAGATTTACGTATTTTCAAAAATGTTGTTTCAAGAAGCTTCCATAGTCCAAACAAAAGTACGAAACATAATTAAATCTCCTAGGACCTTACTGTGAAAACGCATTTTGTTGTACGCGAATTGAATTGCAAAATGCTCGTCCATCATAAACGAAGCTATTAAACTTAACAATAAATATTTTAAGTACATCGTGAAGTTTAATGTAATAATGCAATTGATGGTTATTTATTGCATGACAGGTATGATCCTGTCATTACGTTTGTCATGATAAGCAGGGAGTTTTTTATGACCTAACACTAATAAGATTTTGAAAAACAATATCCTATAAAAATAACTCTATTATTATAACAAAGCAAAAAACATATTCATTGAGCGGAATTCACACGAGATTAGAGCCCAATATAGTGTGCATTTTATTGTTTGCTATCTACTTATTGCTATTGGTAGCAATAACTTTCAATAGTTACTGTAAGTTAAGTGAGATATGATTTATATTAACTAGATTCTAGTTATTGTAAATCATATAACTAGAAATTAAACGACTCAAGTTACGATTATAAGTCGGGGACACACTCGAGCCTGAAGACGGTCTTATGACGGTATAACCGTTCCCGCGACTTATGTAAAATATTGTAATTTTCAGATATTTACTTGTACGAGTAATAAAATGTTTAGATCACAGACTACATAGAATACAGAGCTATCATGGTCCAAAATTGGCTTGTGAAATTTGAACTAAAAGTTTCCAAATGTTTATACTTTAAGAAAGGTTTAAATTGGACATTCTCTAAACTGCCAAGATGATACGAGTACAAATAAATGAATGTTACATTCAATACATTGATGGATATGTTCGCAAACTAACAATGATAATAAAATTAATGATTTCAGGGATCTACCTACAGAAAAAGCTCAGCGACACGAAAAGGTTACATTAAAATAGCACATGGACCAAGCGGCAGTAAATATTTAATGGCTCTGTAAAATTAATAACTACTCGGGCTGGTAATTTTACGTAAACGTCACCCACGCGCTATTCAACAATTGTAAACAATTAAGTAAATAAACATTAAACTGTCATAGTTGTTGTAATACCGGCTAAGTATGCGCCCGGGCCGGTCACTCGGGTAATCCGCATAATCCGCAATGCGTTTACAGACGTTACCTACAGCACTTGTAACACTCTGACGCTTATAAATAAATAAATAAATATCTTCGACAATTGACACCAGTTGACCTAGTGCCAAACTAAGCAAAGCTGTGGGTACTAGACAATGGATAAACATACATCATGGTGTGGAGAGTAAGACAGCCGGGGAAATTACGGGCACAAGAGGCATTTCATCTTAGTCCTCTAGGTTGGCAACGCATCTGCAATCCCTCCGGGGTTGCGGGTGTCTATGGGCAGTGGTGATCACTTACCATCAGGTGACCCACTTGCTCGTTTGCCTTCCTATTCATATAAAAAAAAAAAAAAACATACTTGAACACATTACATTAAACATCCAAGACTCAATTCAATTCAATTTAACATAGAAATAATACATTTTTCATCTCTGATAGATGATAGATAATAGGATCCCACGTATAGTCAGCGTCATATAGTTTGAAGCATCCAAATCGGTCGAATAGTTCGGTACACCATAGAAATAGTATGGTGTGTCGTCGAACTTTACCATACAGCCAGCCCACCGCTCGGTTTTCATCGCAGTGCGTATGTCAGATTTTTTTTAGTTTTCTGTTTATAATGTCTATGCTTAGAAAAAAGTTTTTAGAAGGCCGTAAAATTGTGTTCTGTACGTGATTGAATCTATTATGTTTTCATTGTTTTATTTTTTATTTCCTCATACTATTTGAGAAAAGCACTATACATTCCTTGACGGAAACATGAATTGCCTGTCTCCTCTCTTCACAAGCGTCACGTTGCTCGGCTTGCAAACCTCATCAGGCAATTCCCAACTTTCGAGACCTCGGCAGTAATGTGCTATATTGTTCATATCGGCATCATTTTACTCAGGTGCCAAAATATATCGTGAGAAGTTGTGCTCTTGTTAAATTAACTTCTATGTCGCTTTCGCTCATGCTTACTATTAAAAATGTATCATCATCTTAACGAAGCATTTCCCTATCGCAATCGCGTATTGGTTAAAATAGATGTTTTCCTTACTTACACGATAAACGCTAGCGAGTCTGGGGGTGCCAAGAAGCTTCTTCAACATGCGAAATTAATAATCATTTGGGCACTGAATAAATATGGCCACTCACAAATTAATTTTAAAAAAGAACTCATTAAGTCATCATAAAGTTAAGTATGTTTGTTTTTAATTTTAGTTCATTTTACTCATCAGGAGCGATTAAATTAATTAGTACTTAACTCTTCAATTGGCGTAATTAGGTGGTTCTTTAAAAAATTAAGAACAGACAGTTTTAAATAAGCTCATTTTAATTGATTATCATTTAACAGCAATAATTGAACTCTGTCAACTGTATTTTTGGTAAGTAAACTTTAATTTGCTAAATTTCTAAACGACACTGAAAATTAGAACACATTAAAAATCCGAAAAGTAAAGCTATGGCCGGGAATCGAACCCGGATCCTCGTCATTCCGTGACGCGTGCTATACCCCTACACCAACCATAGCAGGTGGGCAAGCCTTCGAATTTTTGTATCTATTACTAGCTGTCACGTGACCTTGTTACTATGCGATTTTTTGCCTCTAAGCGTCATCTGTTTGAATGATATGTCTGTACGACACAATTACAAACTCCCGTTGAACATCTACTGCTCACCAGGGACGAGAGAAAGCTCTGTTTTTCAAATGGTAGGTACTATCAAATGAATCAAGAAATTTTACTTCTTGATTTTTTCATGTTTACTTTTACGGTTTTACCGTTAGAAATTAAATTTCTAAACGACACTGAAAATATGCTAGTTAAGGAGACTGACACAAAAACATAGTAGCGACACTTTAATTCATTGCCGGCAATTAGCAATAAATTCCCATTTACATGGAACTGTGTTTTTTTTTTTTGCATTTACCCACACTCGACACCTTTATGTCCGTGCCTAAAAAACATACCGCAACGAAAAACAATAGTCACATCAATTTACACGCTTGTTAACATGCGGTCAACCTCCTTTGATCAGTTTTTTGTTCACGATTGTTAAATTGAGACAATGATCATTATTGCAATGAATCATTATGACAATCGATCGGTATTTAACTGGAATAAACGGTTGACATATAACTTGATCTTAACGTTGCATTCTTAATGCAAGCTGTATTGTACAGCCAACCAAATGATTCCAGGGCTACCATAGAACCTTATCACGGTAAATAATTTTATTTATCTGTGATTATGCTTATCGGATGACGTAAATTATATTCTGACAAGCTTCTGTGGTGACCTAGGAATCTAATTGGTTAACTTTACTTACTAATCTGGTATCGGTATGGTGGTAAACATTTTGTAAAGTAATTTTAATTGTTTTCCGAGTACAATTCTTTGATAGAGTGGTAATATTATGTACAAATCATTTAAATATTTTATCACACACATGTCATAAGTTCTCTTCAATAGATACGTTTAAAAACCGTAGGTAACCCTGGATTACGGCAGTGTTATTATAGCGCCAATATGATACCGAAATAGATTTCATAATTAAATTGGTTTTCTTTCCGCTTGCGAACCCATCTTAGAGTACTTAGAATAAATTGTGTGTAGATATAATACTGTGTGCACGTTAATACAGTAGTACCATCGAATAGACAGGTTTGTAAGTACAATACTGTGAATAATTAATAGGTATCAATAATAATTAGTAACGGGTATGCTCAGTCTGAAACGCCTTCCACCTACACTTTAAATTGTACCTTAATATGGTACAATGGGTATCGTTTTACTCACGTTGTACTACAAGCTCATCCCAAACCACATACTTGCAAATATCGCTATGAGCAGGGTATAAGACGGTTAATTTTTAAATGTTCTATTTTTTAATTTTTAATTCTAGTATTTTGGCTGGACACTCCGCCCTTTTGTTATGGTGTGGAAATTGCGCCTTATGCATCCGCCCGGTACGGGTTTACCGGGGGTATCCACATACGGTTCCGCGGTTACCGCGGGTAACCACATACGGTTCTCCCGCGACGGCAGGCATATCCACTAAAAACCACACGGATTCCCTATTCAGTCGTATGTGAGGCGTTACGGGAGCACTCGGTGTCACCGCGACGCCCCACGACCACCCCGGGATGGGGTTCCCTCTTCGCGGCACCTGTGCAATGCAGGTTTGGGAAGTTGGACACTCCGCCCTACCCCGACTTGGTGGTCTAAAAGGTGCTATGAGGTGGTCTAAATGGATTAGTGAAAACAATAAAACCCTTGCAAAACCTTTTTGAGTTTATCCAGCAACTTGTTTTACACCTTTTTACTGAATAGAAGTGCTATTGTTGAAAGTACAATAAATACAGCAAATTAAAAAAGGTAAATGCCACCAACTTTTGCTTTTAACGAGCTAAAGTAGGATTTAATATTATTAAGCATCTCTTCAGAGGATTATTAAAAAAGGTAGAAAAATTAAAGAACAATAGATTGGCTCTTAAACCTTTTTGGTTAGTCGGAGTGGAGCCAGGCCACCACGTTTTATTTTATTTCAGGTTATCCTTGTTGGCGCCTTCTATAATATCTTTAAAGGCAGACAGGTAATGGTAATGTTGAGTAGTGAACCATAGGTATATTCAGACGCTCACGATAGATAAAATATTTACATGTTAAATCCCTAGGTTGCATGTGTGCCGCTTAATAAAAATAATTTTATTGATCTCTATTGTCTATTGATAACCTGTACAGGATGGGTCCTAAGCCAAGACGGCAATAAATTTTTCTTACCATTTAAGCTATTCAGTATTTTGATTTCTATGGTAGTTAATAAATCTATTTTGAATGTTAAATTCGTAGATCACATTTTTTATTCTTTATTTAATTTTGAACATTATAATTTTGCAATTTTAAAGAGCCACCAAAACTTAATTAACTTCACTACATAGTATAAAACGATGTCGCTTTCCGCTGTATGTCCCTATAATTCCTTAGATCTTTAAAACTGCGCAACGGATTTTCATGCTGTTTTTTTTTAATAGATAGAGTGATTCAAGAGGGAAGGTTTGTACCTACGTATAATTCTACGCAGACAAAGTCGCGGGCAGAAGCTAGTATCTTAATAAATGCACTGTATTAGCAGCAAAGAAGTTCGTTACAGACAATGATTTCAGTTCACGACTTAGTAGTTTCCCTGTATGTAAATTAATCAAAAATTCCGAATAGTTTTTCCGCATTCACGAACAAATCAACAAGCGCTTTCACTCGTTCGCATTCGAATGACTGAGACGGAAGGCTAGTGCTTACATAAAACTGGCACAGAGCTGCAAAAAAGGCTAATTCAAGACTGGCCGGCTAATGATGGCTCTTTATACACAACTCGTCCTGTATTTCCTGTTCCCGCCGCTACAAAATTACTCTCGAGTTAAAATTCCATCACTATTGTGGAAGGAAATCGCTTCTCGGATTTTTCATTCGCTTTGTTTGAATATATATGTTGCGTAATTGAATAAAGAGCAGGTTTGCGGTGTTCCGAAGGTGATTGTGCACAGAAGGGGCCAAAGGTTATGTTTTGTTTCCTATTTAGCTGACTAGCGATTAACCATTTGGAACATTGACTGTAAACCGGGGTAACTTCGATCATGTTAAGGCTACTTCAATGGTTTTGAGCTTGCAATGTAATCAAAATTGTCTACATAATGTATGGTGAATGTTTGGTATGTTGACGTAAAGAACATCGATGAAGACATCGATTGGGAGCAGTAAACGCGAATAAAAAGGTATGATTTAATCATCCAATTGTTTTAAAAGTCGCGCCGAAGTTCAATGCTACCCCGGTTTACGGTACATAATTGTTTCTGGGCGCATTTTTTTTACGGAACTTGAATTATAATAATCGAAAGTATTGATTAATGACACTGAGTAATAAGCACGGGTAGTCAAATTAAGAGGTGATAATCATATAGTAGGTGTTTTAGAATCTGTTGCCTACACATCAGATTGACCCATTCCCAAAAAAGAAGACAAGTATCTACTGTGCTGTGCGATGTGGACAAACAGTGAAAATTGCGAATAAATCAGAGAAATTCTGAGGTTTCGCTCTGAACTATTGGCTCATAAAAATTTTACGTGTATAAAAAAAAAACCTCGCAAATAAAATGAGAAGTTCTAGAACTTTGTGTTTTCCTTTTGTATTTGATAACGCTTCTGTGTGCTTGTGAAATTTCTAGATTAACTGTCTGTAGCTGTGATAAATCTATGTACGTTTTTTGTAACGATTCTAATGCTTTAAAAACGTATTTTTTTTATTATCTCTACCCAAAAAAACACCACTAATGCCCCCTTTCAAAAAACGAAGTTTTATTTAGTTTGCTAAAACAAGCAAAATGCTCTACGATTTTCACTTTCAATCCCCTTTCTTCTCAAATGACTACTGTTGCCTTATTAATTCTCATAAAAGCAAGCCACAGAATTAAGTGAACGCTACCAGTATAGTAAAGTAAATGCCTAGCTCCGTCAACAATAGACCATTATGTCCCATAAAGCAAGTCGAGATCATACTGCACCGCACTAGGTCCGAGTAAACACCATATTTACGCATGTGCCAATACTTTGAGTCCCTATTTATCAACTGTTAATGTTGTGTTGATAAATATTAACTTTTGTTTTGAAAACTAGGTCATTATCATTAAGCTTGATATGTTGGTTTACTTCATTACCATAATTAAGAGTTAAGTTTTCTTTTTTTGTTTGTATGATTGTTCATTTGTTTATATGCATTTTTGCAGTTCTGGAATTACTAAACCGATTTAAAAAAATATTCACAAAAAAAGCTATATTTTTCCACATTGACACTCAGCACCGCAAGCGACAGCAAATCAAAAGAATTACAAATCACAAAACAGTTGTCCCTGTCAGCTGTTAATTTATTTTGTCTAATTCATTTTATTTTAATTCAAACGAACTTTTATTTTTTGGAGCTTGTCTTTTTTCTGCTGCCGTTCAGTGTTTTCTTTTATATTAATTTATTTCTTTACATGCGCAACTTTTTCTAGTGGTGCCATCTTCTATAACAGTGGCGATCATTGCGGCGACCCACCTAATTAGTCTTAAACAAATAGATTACAACATGAAAGTTTAATGGATAAAAAATTTACTTAATTACCGCACTTATGTCATGATTCCCAGTTAGTTGAAAAAGTAGTCGCCGAACCAGTTTCAATCAAAAAACGAATGTAACAAAAACTTTACAGGCATTTTCCTTAGTTGAAATTTATGGTCATACCGGTCACGGTTAGGTTTATCTTGTAACGATCTTGTTCCTAAATCAATACCTGGTTTGCGGTTAGCCGAGTTGTATGCTTAGCCAAACTTGGTTTTGTGGATTTATTTGAAGCAAAGCGACATGGGCATATTTTATAACGCACACAGAAAATATTTCTGATTTCGTGAATATTTTTCGAAATTTCATTTTATTGTAGGTATTTTTATCATTATTATATTATTATTAATTTCTCCTCAAGCTTTCCTTTTGCCAAACTCATAACTAGGTGCTTAAATTTAAATGGCATGTGCATGCACAGAAACATTTTTATTTTGCTCATCCACAAAGTGAGAACTAAAATCATCCTTTGAAACACCTCATTAATAATTACAATTAATTAAAACCAACACGCCGGGAAAGTCCACAGTTTAAAACGCAAAGCGACAAAGACTGATTTGAATATGCAAGTACACCTTTATGTGCAGTTGCACAATTACACGATCTCGTTCCTTTGGAATTGTTTAAAATCACGATGCAACGGCACCGGAAAAACTGGAAAGGTTTTCCATAAAACGGTTTTTTTCTGTTGAAAACCGATTTGAATACGGTGCATCGCTCCCACGGCGCTTGTAGGCCTTGGGAGCTTGTAGATGTTGTTATGGCGTAGATGTGTATTTGTTTTTGACATCTTTAGCTTCACTTGCAACTGTCTAAGTAACCAAATTACGAGTAAACCTGATCAAATCTTTGGTCAATTTCTATAGATCCGATTTATTGAATTAGGAATGAAGTGTTTAGTTCCGATTTACAAAAAATAAATTTTACTTATACGAACTAGGAAGTTAAACAGTTATTTTCGTCACATAATGTTCTTATTGAGCTAAATATTGTTTTGTCCTTATCGCTCATCGTTTTTGAAGTAGCACATATTGTTTTATATCTTTTTTCTGCGGATTTCCGTTTTCTATGAATAAACTATGTCATATCTCTACGTTTAATAAACACCATTTTTTTGTTCAACATACAAAGTGTGCAAAAGTAATTTTTTATGCTTCACTTAGTAACGTTGATTTTCCATGCCTTCGTCGTTAATTTTACCTATCTCTTACACTTAATTGATTTACCAAATTTCAAATATCGTAGCAACAGTGTCAAAACACAGCACATTTTATACCAACATTTTGTATACCGCATCTATAGTTTTCACAACATTATTTGTAGATGGGAATATGAGAAGATTGTCTTATCGTGATAGCCATTGATAATTATGTCACAAGAGCGCACGCGCTCACTTATCCAGTGAAACAGAAATGGTACATTGGCAAAAACTAGGAATATCCGTAGCGTGACAGTGGTGTACAGTGAACACGTATAATTGTGAGTATTGTGACAATTGTACATGCAGATTGTCATACAAAGTAACATATGACAGACGATGGTAATGCGAGCTTTATAGGAGCATCAGTTTTCTCGGATGTACTATCTACATCGACATTGCGTTAATAAACATAACCAGCCACTTAGAAGCGTAACGGTCACAGTCTGCGGACGATTTTTATTTACGTTTTGTACTTAAAGCTTCGTCTCTAAGTAACATTTGAGTGACCGCGTCAATTGATGAAAAACAAATGAGTCCGGGCAACCTAAATGGCCACACTGCTTGTCAACATATTTTGACTTACACACACACACAAATCCTTTCAGAAGAAGGAATTAGTGCTTTTGGTCATACGATTTCTTAAACGAGACGAGAAAACTGACAACTAGCATTTACAAAATGTAATTCCCATGCAAAAATGTAAATAAAGTTAAATCATTCCCTGGGAACATTCCTCGTTATTTATAATGTTTAATATTATAACATTTTTCATACTTCGGCCGAGACATCCTCGCGCCCAGGGCGAAAATAACTTGTACTTAACCCACAACGAACCCGCATACTATTAACGTAACAGTATGAGTTTTTTACGTAATTCTTAAATAATTCGATGCAAATGTGAAACTGTAATTTTTACAGTTACTCGCCCTTAAATCATACTTTTTGTCACCATTTTATTTTTATGTTTATAAAGCGTCTGCAGACGTGCACATAGGCTTTTATCGAGAACAACCCAAGTATTTCGTTTTACGATCAAAGATCTACAATAAATAAGATACACGGTTTACCCGGCTATAGGTTATAACAAAATTAAAAAATCATCCTAAATCTCGACTTCATAATCGATACTTAATCGACCTATGTACTTAAATACCTATATCTAAAAATGCGTAGTAGTATCTGACGCAATACAATAAGACGGGACCCCATAGAAGGAAGTGAAGTGACCTTGAATCGCAACTTTTCTAACGTCATAGAGATCGCAGTTATGGCATTTCCTCCCGCGTAGGTATCCGGCCAAAAGTATTCTTAGAACCGTAACCCTGTTAGTCATACATCGTTAAATCATACCTGAACTTTTGATAGCGCCTCCCTATTCCGAACATTCGGATCGTAACATCACCACCGTCTTTCATAAAACCAATATGAACGAACGAGATGAAGAATAAATAATGAGAGTTTAACTTCCAAAGCATCATCAGAATAGCAGTTAAATTTTGCCGGCATGCTTCAGATACCTTCATCATGACTATACGTGAGATTTGTGAATGGCGTCTTGTTATTTGGTAGAACGTGAATTAACATTTTAAACATCAGACGCACCGAAATATTTTCGTTTGCCAAAATTTGATTAGGTCTACCGTGTTAGTGAGTCACCGAAACTTTTAACAATTCATTTTTAACATTTCAGCCTCGACACGTAGTAGCAGTGTGTCTACTGAAGACTGCTTTCTGAGTCATCATCATCACCCACAACTTACAATTATGCGTCTCACTCCTGGGCACAGGGCCCCAGGTTCCCACGCGGGCCCAGTGCAGATTGGGAACTTCACACTCACCATTGAGTTGCTTCGCAGCTTTTTGCAGGTTTGTTCTCTATTTTTATTTTCACCGCATTTTCTCTGCTTAAGAGGACACGGGCTACCATGGCTTTTTTTGCTTTCCGAGTAAGTATTAATTTAAATTTCGCTATTAATAATAAAATGGTACAGTAAAATTCCAATTTCAGGCCACAGAAGGCGATCTTGGTTGATCAGCGGACTGATGTAGTAAGCTGATTATCACTATGTTGCAACGAAGTAGCGGCTAAAATCATAAGTATTTATGTTTCCGACTCTAAAGAGATAACACAGAGCCATAGAAACAAATTGTCAAGTCATCGTTCTAGTTATATTTCATCCAAATATTAGTCAGTCATACAGAACTATACACACTGAGATCTTATTCGACTTCATGAATAAATAAATAAAAAAGAGGTAGATTTTAATAATTATACGTCTAGGCCGTTTTATTATTAAGCTGAAATACACGGATATTTATGTATTTACTGTCGGGGACATTAATTAGGATATTATAAATGTTTGACTTTGAGTTTAATACTGATTTCAGTATTTCACGGTAGTTTTGTATCAGTGTAAAAACCATAAAAAATACAAGCCTTTCTAAAATATACACCAATCTGTTAAGAAATTGTGTGTCCAACCTGTTCAGCTTTTTTATAATAATCCTATTCACTAGTAAATATGACCGAGGCAATATTGGGAAAAACATACGAGAAGTTGTTGGTGACTCGCCTCAAGTATCATTTATTACCAAGAATGAGCCCCCGCCAGTACGGGTTTATGCCGCAGCGAAGCACCGAAGACTCCCTCTATAATCTAATGCAATACATTCGCAAACAATTAGAGGAAAAGAAGATCGTAACAATAATATCACTGGATATAAAGGGAGCATTCGATAGCGCATGGTGGCCAGCAATCAGAGTCCGACTGGCGGAGGAAAACTGCCCACTGAACTTGAGGAGAGTCATCGACAGTTATCTCAAAGACCGTGAGGTTGTGGTTAGGTATGCGGGAGAACAGCATGTAAGATCCACAGAAAAGGGTTGTGTGCAGGGTTCCATAGGAGGCCCAATCCTGTGGAATCTCCTGTTGGACCCTCTCCTGAAAGATCTAGAGGACGAAGGTTGCTATTGCCAGGCTTTCGCGGACGACGTTGTGTTGGCTTTCGAAGGAAGTAAGGCACAAGATATCGAAAGGCACGCTAACCTCGCCCTTGGACGTGTTTGGGCGTGGGGGATCAAAAACAAACTTAGGTTTGCACCACATAAGACCAGCGCAATGGTCATCACCAAGAAATTGAAATATGACACCCCACGCCTAACCATGGGAGGAATCGGGGTTGGCTTCGTAGAAGAAGTAAAACTGCTGGGGGTGATAATCGACAACAAACTAACTTTTAACACCCATATAAGTAACGTATGTAGGAAAGCGACAGGGATATACAAGCAGCTGGCAAGGGCGGCAAAAGTAAGCTGGGGGCTCCACCCCGAAGTGGTCCGGACCATCTACGTGGCTACCATCGAGCCGGTAATTTTGTACGCAGCGAGCGTCTGGGCACCGGCTGCGGAGAAAATAATGACGAGAAGGAAGTTCGGAGTGGTGCAGCGTGGCATCGCGCAAAAACAGTGTGGGGCCTACCGCACCATTTCCCTTAATGCCGCACTGCTGCTGGCCGGGATGCTCCCTCTCGACCTCCGAGTCCAAGAGGTGGCCTCACTATATAAGGCCAAGAAGGGGGCAAACCTGTTAGAGCTGCGTGGCAGGGAGGTGGAGCGGATGGGATCGGCACTGGAGGTGCCCCATCCAGCGGAGCAACTAAGGATAGAGTTTGGTATCTTAGGTGACCAGGAGGCCCTGGATAGTAACGATAGTTACCACACCCGAATATTTACCGATGGGAGCAGGATTGGTGGCAGGGTTGGTGCCGCATTGTCATTATGGCAAGGCGACACCGAAACAAAGGCCGTCAAGCTTGCCCTCTCGGATTACTGCACCGTATACCAAGCCGAGCTCCTTGCGCTGCGCGAGGCCACGAGCGCTGCTCTCAGCGGTAGGGGGTCTCCAATTGGAATCTATAGCGACTCTAGGGCAGCTCTACAGACGATCACGAACCATCGTTGCCTCCACCCGCTGGCAATAAAGGCAAGGGAGAACATTAGATCTATCTTCCTCCAGGGCAGGGAAATCTCCCTTTTCTGGATAAAGGCCCATGCGGGTATGGATGGTAACGAGAGAGCCGATCACCTAGCCAAAGAGGCCGCTTTGCGTTCCAAGAAAAGACCCAATTACGATCTTTGCCCGATATCACACATCAAGCGAATCCTCCGAGTGGAAGCGCTTGATGTGTGGAACCAGAGGTATAAGACCGGCGAAACCGCTTCGATCACAAAAATCTTCCTCCCGGACGCGGTAGAAGCACACAGAGTAGTAAGGAAGATGGTCCCTCGTGGCACGCTGACCCAAATATTAAACGGGCACGGTGGGTTCTCAGAGTACCTACATCGGTTTAAGTGCAAAGAGGACCCCTCGTGCTCGTGCGAAACGGGAGTGCCAGAAACCGTGACTCACCTGATCCTAGATTGTCCAAGGCATGGTGTAGAAAGGTTTAATCTGGAAAACGAAATTGGAATCAAATTAACAAAAGAAGGCATAAAAGATATAATGAAAGGGAAAGACAGGAAGAAGTTCTTAAAATATTGTACAAACATAGCAAATAAGGTAATTGTTAAAAACAAAAATAGATAAGAATATTATGCTAAAATAATATACTGTGCTATATTAAAAATTAGCATAATACATAAGATAGATAATCAATGCAACTAGCTTAAGATAAATTTAAAACATAGATCAATAAGATAAATTGCAAATAAGACAACTGTAAGGAAAACTCGAACCTGCGTAAACACGAATTAAATTTGAAAATAAAACAATAAATGTACCCTGGAACCCGCTCCCCCAAAATAGACCTAAGCAAGAATACAAGATGAGGAATGACAAAGTGGACAGAATAATGGAGAGAATAGAGCGACAAAGAGAACGGAATGAGAGATAAGAAATAAAAAAGCATGTATACAAATTAGAATAGACAGAATAGCTTAACGGGTGCAAACCCGAGTAAGAAAGAGGAAGGAAACAAGAAAGACAAAGTATGTAGCATGAAAGTACGAGCAGTAGCAAATGATAGAACTGGAATGAATGTTTTAAGTAAGTATAGGCTCCGATCATGTTGGAGGTAGTGACAGGAAAAAAAAAAAAAAAAAATATATGACCGAGGATGTAAGCTTCAAGAATATACGTAGATGAGCTTCTTGATTTAGACACTACTATTAAACGAGTTCGACAAGAGCATTCCAGGTATCGCATACCTAGGTAGGCATACCGTCCCTCTCACTCTCAAATGAATGGCTATAAGTGTGAGTGGAATAGCATGAAAAGAACTTCGAAAAATGAGTTTTGGAGTATAAGGCTAGGCTATCTTATTTTTAACCCCCGACGCTAAAAGTGGAGTGTTATAAGTTTGACGTTGATGATTGTGTGAGTGTGTGTGTGTGTATGTCTGTAGCATCGTAGCTCTCAAGCAGATAGACCGATTTTAATGCGGTTTGTTTCTTTCGAAACCCTGTTTCCTTGCGGTGGTTCATAGCTATGTTTGGTAAAAATCGGTCCGGCGGTATGAGCTCTTTTCTGCAATGATGAAAGGCATTCTTGGCATAACATTAAATTATTTTTTATTCACTCAATTATGCTTAGGAGGTTACTATTATCATCGCGGGAGCGCTAAGGCTAAATTAAACTATTTTGTCACCTGAACTTCAAAACTAAAACCCCAGCTTCTTAGTGTCAACGCTACTCATGTGAAATCAGTTCAGTTCTGTATGGAATGAGGTGTAAGCTATGCAATATAATGCAATCCGGCTATTTATGACGGCATTGTCATATTGCGGATTTGCATAGATAATGACTCAGCATGGAAATGGCTTGAAACGGGGGTTTCACAGTTCCATAAACTGTTCCTTGTAATCGTACGTATCAGGATGTTTTAAAAACGTAATGAGTGCATTTAAATCACGCGCCGATCTTGAAATTCCCTAAGAAAGGCGCTTTTTGTGCGTCGAACGCTTTTTATATGGGATTCTCTTACACCGCCGTGAACTTTAATTAGCTTTCATGTCACTTTTCAATTTCTATCAAATATTATAATATGTGTAAGTTAATTAACACACAAGTAACTACCATCTTCAAAGAAAAATCTATCTGAAAGGAATAAAACTACAAAACTTCGAGTGATAATTTTGGCAACTAAAAGCTTTACATACAATCAATTACTCAAAAATATTTCACATTAAGACGAAACAGTTATCAATTACCTTTACTGAAATCGAACCTCTCAGAGCCGATTTTTCAGTCGTCAAATAGAGCCAATTTGGCGAAATCTATGGGCATCTTTCAGATAAGTCCGTGTGTGAGGGCTGAAAAATCGGCCCTTGAAAAAAACCTAAAACGAACGCTTGCTTCTAAACTGACGACTCTGTCGCTAGTAACAACGGTGTGATACAAACTCTAATACGTAATTGGGTCTTTTGTCTGTATTTGCACCGGCGTTTGTTTTACGCGGCAATTATTGCGTGAGACAATGCGCGGCAGTCACGACAGCGTTGACATACTGCCGTTGCTAAGTTATGTACTATGGCACAGGCATTATGTGTATTACGATCATGACTTTTTCTGCGGGTGTAACCAGCCAGTATCTTCGTAAGTTAAATTAGGAATAAAAAATAGACAAAATTATATGTTTCTTTTATTTCACTGTGTGTTTATAATTGGAACAATTGAATTAATCTAGTAGAGGCTTGTATCGCATTAGATTATTTGCCTCCACTATGCTTAGCCATTTTAAAATAATATTTTAGCCAATCTTTTACAATTATGCACGGGTGTGTAGCTTCAATATGACACATGTGTATGGGGATGTTTTCCTACGGATTTATCCAGCTAGAGTTTTCAGTCACTTAGGACGGAAAAAAAACAAAAAATGTGCACGTTTTCTTTGGTTGAATTATTACAGATAAGTTTATCTAGCTGAAACTGGAATGTTGGAACTATACAAAAAAGCAGCTTAGCTTCTCTAGGTAAATGATTAACCTAAAAAGGCGTCAGTAGTCATATAAAATTATGCAAAACCATGCGCCTTAAATATTACATTAGGACAATTAAACGAGTACGAATATCAAAAAAAAAAACAATAAGCGTACATTGACAATTCAAAGGAAATATACCGCTTAGCAGTTTTGTACAACATGGATAGCCCAACTTATATTATGCGTCTTATACTCTCGTAGAATGTATTCGTAGCAAGCGTAGCAGTGTGAAGCTTTTATGACGATATTTAATTTGAAACAATATCTTTGATGTAATACTTGTTTTATTAGATATGTTAAGTTTATCAAAAAGTAATAAGAAGGCTGCCTTTTATCAAGTTTATTCCTAAATCGTATATCTAGCACACAATATATACGTTAGGTTAACTGTTCAACCTAGAAAGACGTATTTCACAATAGGCTGTTTATAAGTAAACCACTAACATATTTTTAAATATTCAACTCCTACTCCAGTAAATTTGGGCTTGCTCAAATTCTGCGCAGACGAAGTCGCAGACCCAGCTCACTCATTAAATATCTACAAGAAGTTCAAATTAAAAAAACTTTGTGGCTGAAATTTCTATCGTCATCACACCCGCCGCAAAATTATGAAAACCTTGACAGCTTCCCTGTAAATTTTACCGGGGAGGAATAACCCATACATATATGACTCTTCGCTTTACGTCTGTCATTATGTCACTAATTAGTACGCTTTACTGTTAAGCAGGTGTAATGAATGAACCTGAACCATAAAGCAACACGTAGTTTGAGGAAAAAAAACAAAATGGCTTATTGTTTATGGTTGGCTCAGTTATGAGTGGTCAGTCAATTATTTTTGACAAACATTTTACCAAAGGATGTTAGCGACTGTAGTTGAATTTGGTCAATCCGTTTTATACGCAAGTGTACGAGTATTCCGATTGACATTGCAGTAATAAAGTCTTACGTTATGTAAAGCATAATTTTTAAAATTACCTACCTACCTAAAAAAATGCAATTACCTAAAATTTGTTGTTGTATATTACTGTTAAATAAATTTTAAGATTTTTATTACCTATTATTTAAATCCGGTACCAATGCAAAAGTTTATTTACTTAAACAAATTTATATTTCAATGGCATTCAAATTACTGGCTTACTTTTAATAGGTAATCAAAGTTCGATTTAACTCAATTTCTGACATGAAAGCAGATCATTTAATAGTTTCAAACAACTACTAGGTAGCACAGCACCGTTGCCAAACACTTGCAAACGGCCGGCAACTTCTAACAATTTGAAACAATGAACCCCTAAACCCTAACAAAATGCCTGTTTTATGCACTCAGCACAAAACTGATACAGTTATAATAATCCCTTTATGGCAGAAACGAACAAGCGAACAAAATATGGGTCATAAAAATGAGCTCCTACTCAACAAAAGTGATGTTTTTATGTTGCAAATTTTTCACAACCATAAATTTTATTAAGTACAAATAAGTAGCCGCAAGTTGCTATGAACAATTGAACGTCGATAGGCAAGGACAAAGCAGGTAGGAAAACATAGTACACGTGCGTGTAAAAGAGAAAGCATGAAAGGTTTAAAGTCGTCATTTTGTCTAGCGTAGGGTAATCTTGCAGGTACAATGTCCCCCACATTGTTGGGTAAAGCGATTAGCAATCGGCAACATCAATTAACATTCAAGATGGCGTCTCGGAGATAAATACTGGGCTCACAGATAATACCATTGTTCCAAATTGTCTAGTGACAGGGATAGGTGATAAGACAGCTGCACTAATCCGCCAAAGGTATTTTTAAAAGCAAGATAACTAATTGTTACTTTGAGCTACTCTTTGTTTCCCACGTACACCACAAGTTGGATTAACATAAGTTTTAGACTTACGCTTTACGAAAATAACAATTATCGTTATCTTAACCTGCATCTCAAGGAAGCTTCGCTAGAGTCTAGCGGCTAAGGGTTGGTTCAGAGCATACAACATGCGTTTTCTGCCAGTATTCAGTATCAAAACCCGTCTCGATCGCGTTTACCTGTAAAATACTATTAGATTAGTTTGTGGCCGTTATGTGCCGCTAGTGGCGCTGCCAATATTTGCTTAGTAAATGAGATGTTATACGCGAACGCGCTTGAGGTGTATTTTCTGCCAAAAACATAATACGGGAGGCTCGTGGATTTAATTCTTCTACAGCAGATGTGATTTAGGGTGGAGCACGTTTGCCTAGTAAATGCCTATTCACCCTTGATTTGAAGAAGCCCAGATTGTAGCGTTCAGAGAACAGACGCTGGCGAATTTTCGTAATGTTTCATATTTTATATTAAATATTGTTTTAAAACAGTTTCGTGTAAATATATTAGAGGCACTACGACACAATACAAATACTCTGCATTGAACAGTGAGATTAGAAAAAAATATATAATATGTTTTTTTAGTTGTACTTGCACTTGTTACTCCGGCGGTTAGAAGTGGGTCTACTCGCAAGATTAAAGACACACAGACACAGGAAATTAAATCCAATCTTATAAAAACTGTTATCACCTAACTTACTTAATTTAAAATAACTACTTTCCATCCAAGTATAAACAAGATAACAATATCTGAGCTATTTTAATTTTCTAGACTATCTCTTTCAGTTGATGATATCAATCAATGACTTCGTATTTATAAAATACTTATAAGTAGGATCACAATAAAATCAAAAAGACGACTTCAAACCCGCTATTTTATCCGCTCACAATCAATCAAAATCATACTCACCGCTAAGTAAAAATTCGCACAATTTCAACGCATACTTTACAAACGCGTTTAACTAGGTCGCCCGAGCGACCAGCGTGTAATAGGCGAGATGATTATTCCCGGCAACCAATAGAAGGGGGCTTCGGGACTCGCTCGCCGCCTCCCGAGCCGGAGGTGGAGCCCCGTCAACTGCGAATTCAAAATTGGAATATCCGCACCATTGACTTTTTCAGCCAGGACTTAATTTGCGCATATGGTTGTATTTTTTTACATATGAATGGAATGGAGAGTTTAAAATTGGAATACGCGGTGTTTTTCAGCCAGTACCTACTCTTAAAAGTTTTATATTACAAGGTTCTATTTAACTTGCAATATTCGTATAAAAAAGTAATTTAGTAGGCTTCCAAATTTGTAAGTCAAATTTAAAGTCAAGAATGTTTTTGAGATTTTGTTATGAGATAAAACGAATTTTACTATCTAGCACAAATCTTACTTTACTTAACCTAAGTAGTTTTTATCGCAATCATATCTTAATTTTTCGTCCTGAAGTTATGACCTTTGAAATATAATTTGTAACGCTTCTTAAAATGTTACAATAACTCTTGCATCTTGATCCGGAATTCCGCAAATAAAAAACTTAGCCGTAATCTGTATCGCGAATTGAAGTGTCAAAAATAAAATTTAAGCAAAACTGACTCTATTCAAAGTCCGGCTCTTTTTATATATAACTAGCGACCCGCCCCGGCTTCGCACGGTATATTATGCATGTATTATACATACAAACCTTCCTCTTGAATCACTCTATCTATTAAAAAAACCGCATCAAAATCCGTTGTGTAGTTTTGAAGATATAAGCATACATACGGACTTGGGGACAGAAAAAGCGACTTTGTTTTATACTATGTAGTGAAGCACGTATCTTTTCTTTACGGCTCTTTTTAAACCGTGCTAATTTGAATCTTTAAACTAAACAACAAATAATTCACGATGTAGAAGAGATTTCCCTTGGATGGGGTAAAAAAAACTATAAACGGAATAAAAGTTAATTACTGCCAGTTTTGTACACTACGTACTATAAAATATTGGATTTCATAGGTAATCATTATTTCACGAATGAATTAGGTCAATAAGATATAATAGACCGATATTAGCCCGATCGTTCCCGACCATCCCGAGCATGAGTTATCTTTGTTTCTAATAAACACATTAGGACAAAAACTAATAAACTTATGAAATGAACAATGGCTATTTAAGTAGTTTACCATGCATTAACAAGTAACTAAATTGATTGTTTGTGACAAGTTTTTTCTAATTCCTCGTATTGAAAATCGTATTTACTGTTGCCGGCAAACGTTTTGATAATGGGCAACGAAACAAGGGCGTTGCCAGCAGATGATCTAGAAGGAAGGCTAGTAGAAGTACAGCGCATATCAGTAGGTCAAACAGTGTGGCGGTAGGTACTGTAAAGACTCCTTTACTCTTTATCGAATTCGAATCTTAAATATAAAAATTAAAAAATAAACTATAATTCGAAACGAGAAAAGTCCATTGGAAGCGGATGTATTGATTCATTAAAACAAAAAAGATAAATAAAATACTGAACTTATATTCAAGGAGTTGCAGTTTATTTAAAAGTATAAATAGTATATTGTGCCATCTGAGCTACATCATCCCGTCGTAGAGTCAGTACCTCCTCAGGGCTCTACAGTAGGTATACTTGGATGTCAATATTACCAAAAAATAAAACAACACTTTTTCGATTTTCTAAGGGGGGCTGTAGCCCCCCTGTCTCCTATGGAGGCGCCCGTGCGTAGAAAACAAGAAAAGAAGGAAAATTTTCGCATTCAAAGAGAGGCAAAATTAGCCGGCGGCATTTGGTAGTTTACCCATTTAAGTCAAATTATATCGGATGTATATTATCTATATAAATATAGGTCAGTACTATCAAATTAATCAAGAATTTTACTTCTTGATTTTTTGTATTTACGATTTTACCTGTTAGAAATTTAATATAGTTATACACATATAATTAGAAGAAAACTGTAGGCAAACAAATAATACTAGGTACTATAAAATGAACTAAACTAGAGCCGAGAAATTTATAAAAGATGTCCTGATACATTGTGCGAGGAAGCTGCCAGCTTTACAGTACTTAAATAATTTTGTTATCAAGTAATTATCTAATGACCCGAACGTGAGACTTAAAACTATCTTCGATAGTACTAAATATATTCCTTAACTAAAATAAGTATACAGGTGCTATCGTATAACCAACTAGTTCATTGTCATGTGAGATAATTATTAGTTCCAAGGCGCAGGGCTGGCATTTTTCAAAAGAATTGAAAAATCATTTTTTGATTATTAAAAAAAATCCGCGCAGAATTGAATTTTGCTCGCAGCAGCTTGACTTTTTCGCCACTACCAATAATTATTATCGTTATATTTCAACCAATTTACGCGAAACCTTGACAAATTACATACCCGAACCTTCCTCGTGAATCACTCCAATGGTGAAAACCGCCTCAAAATTCGTTCAGTAGTTTTTGAATTTATCGGAAACACGGCGACAGACAGGCAGACACAGCGGAGAACTTTTTTTATGTAGAGATGACGAAACAACTCGATGCTCTCATCCCCACGCCCTTATCATTCGTAAATAAGAAAGAGACAGTACTGAATTTTGTTTATGCATTATCTCGCTCATTGTTTCTTGCTTTCCTTTCACACTAGGCGGATAGAAGGAGACGCGTATAGTTGCAAATCTTAAGGGTGGAATTAGGTACCTGGAGCGAAAATTTTTAGAATCATGGATCAGTTGTGGCTGTGTTGTCTAACGAGATAGTTGCGGATCAGTGATTTGAAAATATAACTGAACTGAGCTTCTCCTTTTTTCAAGTCGGAAAAATAACTGCGTGAAAAAGTGTTTTTAATTTTGAGTTAATTTTTTGGGAAATCATGGGTAAGTTATTTGGTTTTTATGAACATTTTGCTTTTATTAAATAATTATGTTAGTGATAAATATATTTTAATTGTAAAGAAACAAAACTTCGCAAAAACTTTTTTTTTCTTTTTTGTACTTTAGCTGTTTTAAAACATTCTAATTCGAACTAAAAAATAATTGTGACAAACTATAATATAATTTATAAACATTGTACTATGATTAACATGAGGGTAGTTTGAAAGAAACCATGACAACGGTTTGTTATCTTTGTAACTATATAGCCATTCTGTGTTCGCGACCGTCGCGCAGTTAAGCGCTGCGCCATAGAGATATGAAAACTTTTTAAGCTTGTATTTCTGCTTTTAGTTAAAATAATCACAAATCACACGTTATGTATATTTAAAAAAAGAATAAAAAGTAAATTCAAAAAGTTCATTTTCAAAAACGTAAGGGTAAATAAAAAAAACACAAGCTTGTATTAGGTACCGTTAAGATACTATCAAATGAATCAAGAACTTTATTTCTTGATTTTTTATACTTATTTTTACGGCGACAAAAATTTGCTTAGTACTATACCGAGAATAATCGCATATTAATAAATTTAATTTAGACGAGGAAAAACGGGAAATAAATTTATTTCATAGTGAATATTATTTTATTAAAACTTGTTACAACTAATGTCGCTCACAATATTTCCTGGACTTAAATAACGTAGACTTGAATTTGAAAATTTTAGCCTTGAAAAATATTTTTTTGCCTATTCGTTAATCTTGCTACTTGCTTATTGAGCCATACAATATCTCTTTGTAATATTTATTAGTAGGACCGACTTTATGACTGTGACAGCCCTAAGTGATTCGGAGGGAGAGTGCGATGTAAGGCGACGAATGCATGAGTCTCTTCATTAATATTTATTTCTCTATCAGAGCGTTTGTGTGACTTATTAAATAGAAGACTTTTTGTTTCATCTCTAATATATCCCAGGCTCTTTTAAGATTTGATCCTTCCCGGCTCACTTACTGTTTATTATTTTTCGAGGCGGTCCGTGCAAAACCTTCGGTGTGTACCATTGAATGTGTATCTATAGTAGTGAGACTTTATTCTAATCTTGCTGTTTTTCTATAAATATTTTTATGTCTCAATTATTATTTCTAGAATCTTATAAAAAGTTTGGTACTGCACAAAATACATACATCGAAATTTTCTAGAAGCGGTAATAAATCACTGCCACTTCTGAAAGTCCCAACACTACACCAAACATACCCGACCCAAAACCAGGAAAAGCCTTGACGCCGAAACTATAGTTACACAAACCATGTACAACCACAAGGCATTTTTAATTTTCACATACGCCCAGGATCCGGCACGGCACATGTATTTATTTGGACAAGCGGTTACGCTATAGCATCTGGCTCTCTTACGTCCTAATCGCGCGCGACGTCTTATCCGTGACGTAATGACCCTCTAGTCCAAACAATCCGTTTTTTGCACCCTTTATCATGGGCGCCGGCCGGCGCATAAAAGCCGTGGAAAACGTTCAGGGCACACATTACACGTAAAGCGGCCTGAACGACCCAGCGCCTGAACGCCGCGCCGCTAATTCAAATATCGAACACGTGTTCCATCGCCGTTCAAAATTGTGATGTGCCAGTGATATATTGACTGTGAAAGTGATTGAACCAAAGATAATTTTAGTTTATCATCTGTGATATTTAAAAATAAATAATGGATATCTTACACTGCAACAAATGCTCCTCGGAAACTCAGGGATCTTTAAAAAATGGTAAATAATTTGTCTTTTATCAATTAAAGTGACAACTTTTTTGTTGGCAACAATAGGCTATATATCAGTTGTGGCCGGGTAATTCAATTGTTATTTTAATTCAGAACAAATAGCTGTAACCAATTACATGAGTTCCCGCTACTTCATCCATTAGTTATTTATCATTATTATTATTGTCACAACTGATATACTAATAAAACTTTCCTATATTTCACTGTGGCTTTTAGGTCTTTTAGGCTCTGTCTACCCCGTAAGGGATAAAAACGTGATTTATGTATGTATGCGTTTATATTCCATTAAGTCTTTTAACTTCAGTAACTCATTAAAAGTGCTAAAGGATTTAACTATAAAAAAAATGTGCGTCATATCTTTTGATAAGTACCTACACTCAATATTGAAATACTATTTATAAATATAGATTTCATACATTCGTGACATCAAACTTTTAAATATCAGCAAGTTCTCATCGATAAGAGCTATCAATGATCTAACGTGCATAACGCATCTAGATGTAACAATCATCAAGTGATATAACTCGATTTTCAAGAAAGTGACAGTCATATTATGACTTCAACTGTAATTTTCAGATTTTCAAATAAGAACAATCACAAAAAAATCTCTTAATGAATCTAGTGTTCGCAACTAAAAGACACTTATTTTTCCCTATCCATATTTTACACGATTACTTTGAATCTTTAAAGAGCTTTGACAACAAACACGGAGATAAGTAATTAGCTGATTAGTAGCTTCATTAGAATGCGAGGAAAAATTAGAATTTCTTGTAATTTTGATTAGAAAATAAACATCGATAAGTTTTTATGGTTTCATCTCATTTGTTTATCAGTTAGTTGGAGAACACGTCTTTTGTCATAAATAGGTTTCTAAATTGTAAACATACTGTTAAGGATAATTACGTCTCTCTTTGATTCACCTTTCCATCTATATGCTCACAATCATGCTAAACGTAACCATTAGATTTTGTTACCTTAGGCTCGTTATCCTGTTATCCGGAATAATTCCTTTTATAGAAACAGACAAACAATAAAATTGAGACAAAATAGTACGATGCAGTAGGTTAGCATTTATAGTCACTCGGCGAATGTTTGTTTACCCCGAGAGTGCATCGGGTAAAGGCTTTCACGCGCCAGTCAGGCTTGATTTATATTGCGGCTGGCCAACAATGCCATTCGGCTATTGGCTCGAAGCCGCAGGCAACGCCGGGCGGAAGCTAGTATACCTTACGGTAAACTTAAATTAACTAAACCAAGAAACTTTAACATGCCAACAAAATGTATGCAACACCCAGGTCTCTGTTGATTCATAAAAAACCTACGACATCTTGGCGTCTAATTCACAGTTTCGACATTCAAGGATGAACAAACGAAGCCAGGCGGATCTAGTCCCGCGCTTTCTACCAGCGTGAGTAACGCGCCCGGCCACCCGAGACGCTGTTTGTAGGCTTTCCTTCATTTTCGCAGTGACTCCGCAAAAATTCGGGAAATCCGTGACTCACCGATGAGACAAGCGCCGGAAAAGCCGCCATTTAAACTAATTACCGTCTGAAAAACATGCAATGAAAGCTGTATCATTATGTCAGTAGACATGAGCAAAAACGCGCGCGCTGGGAAACCGACGCAAAAAACAATTGTAATCTTCCCGCAACTCGTATTGCAATTACAAACTGCATCGTCTGTCGTAGCATTTCACCGCTACTGGCCGGTAATTGCATGCAGATTAACAAAAAAAGCTTAGTTTGAATTTAGAAAAAGCATTACCCATCGCGGTAGAGATCTACCGCCCACAGACTAAAAACAAAAGAATAAAATTTGGTGCGTTATTAATCATGAACTTTAATAAACCTGTATTGACACTATCAATAAGCGTTCACGTACAATAACGACGGCTTGTTAAGCACGGGACAAAAAAACGTGTCAAAGTAAATAGTGCGCCGGCTCCAGAGTACAGAGCCATACGCGGTAAAAGTTACCACCAGACTAGTTCCCAGACGGCCAGTATACAAAGTGATATGAATACCTACACATTTGTCTCTGTAAGTTAGTATAAAATAGTAGTTTATTTTGTGTGCCTACGTATGAACGTGAATCTCTACTTTAATCTGTGTCACAAACTCGTCGAGTCTTTCCCAGACTCGAGTTGTTTTTTGTAGTTTGCTTTCTTATTTTGTTCCTTGTTTTTTCGCATCGTGTTTGCTGTTCATGTATTCAAAGGACGGTCGACATAAGTAATTTTCTTCGCTCGGAGAAAACGAGAGTTGTTTGTAACTTTATAGTTATTGCTTTTGACTTATACCTGCTTATTGCAAATTATTGACCGACTACTATTTAACAACTACATCATTTTATGTTTGTACAAATTTACATTTCTACATCATCAATCAAGATTCACATGTTTATTATAGTTTCGATTGAAAGATTATTAATAATTGGTATTTTATCTCGTAATTTTAGTAGCAGTCAATTATCGCGATGTCGCGAACTCGTAGTGCTGTCCCGCGCCAGACGACGCGTGTTCGCGCTCGATAAAAACTCACTTTAGGATAGACTCATCGATGAATCACTGCGCGCCGGCCGAATGATATTGTTCGCTTGCAAAAGATGTGGAAAGCGATTGGAATAGAGACTTTCTTTCAGTTGCCTTAAAAAAAAGTTGTAACTGATTAAGTTAGTACCTAAGTTGAAGAAGCAGCCAGATTGCAAGTAAAAAAAAAACAATCAATTTAAAAGTTTTTGAAGGCGCCTAATTTAAACTTCCTAAATAATACAAAAGCGTCTTTACGTACTTAATTGAAAAGTAATTATTAAGTAAATATCACTAGAACATTTATGTCCATTACAGGATAGTGGCGATTCAAACCTAAAAACAAAATCATTACCGTATTTAAAAGTAAAAATGTTATTAAATAATTATAAAACCAACATCGTCTCCTTAATCTGACGCGCTTCTGTGCTGCCGGCGGGTAAGGGTTTTCGCATTATGTTTGACCGGCTATTTCATGTACGGTGCCGCATTTCGGTACCCATTCATCGAGTGGAGGTTGCCCGCGCGCCGGTCTCGCACTCGCGCCTCGCACCACATCGGTGACACACGAATCGAGACGAATAGTCCAGTGCGAATATATTACTAAGTCGAACTCTAGTGCGTTCCGAATTTAAAAATCATCATATTTTTTCTCTCAGTGCCTTTTCGCGAGTGCTTCGTTTTCGGCCAGTGTGCGGTTAATTCGTATAATTAGTTGATTTCCGAAGTTTTCCGACTACAGAAAACCGTGAAAATTTGCCCGCGTGAATATGGACTTGCCCGAAGAAGCTACATCAATGCATTGTTCATGGATGTCCTTTTAAACGGTGTGTGATTATCATTAGAAACTTATTTGACAATTGTTATCTAGAACAACTTGAATTAATTTTTAAATCCTGTATTTTCAATTCAACTAAAACTATGAATTAACAACAAAAATGCATCAGCATCCCGACAGCGAAAACAATAGTAGGTACTAATTGCCAAAGTAAAATGAAAGCATTCACAAATTGTTAAAGCTTAATCTAATGTGCTTACATTTTCTCATTATGTCACCGCCACAATCGAGTCGCCTATAAACAAACAACAAATCACAACAGCTCGTTAATATGCATAAAACAATGGCAATAAATACAAATGCTGACACAAGTGAAGGTGCATTGAGATTACATCGTGCAAGTACAATTCCTGACCGAGTATGTCATTGTTATGTTTTGAATCGATTGCTCATTTTTGGAAGTCGACAATCGAAGCTCAGAAGCGATGCCTAGCCAGCAATTCGTGTGGGAATGGACAACACTGGCCGTCGGCAAAATGTCAAAAGGATTCGCTGAAAAATCTGTGACATCCGACACTCGTTTGTTTTCGATCACCTTTTAATTAGTTTGAACAAATTCAATGTATCGGTTCGGTAGCGTTGTTTGCTAAAAGCATCGACGTCTGACTTATCTGTAATTTTTTTCCTTGCTCGGTTCCCAGAAACCATTGCCTTGCAAACATTAGAAATTACTTCGTAGTAATGTTATGAGAGTACACAACATTAAACCGATAAAGCAGAAATATTGAACCGAAATATCATTTGACTAGATTACAGCGTCTATTACAAAACAGGTCCTTTGTATTTTGGTTGTGTGTTACTGGCACTGCAAAATTTTCCGAGAATATAAAATAATATTAAAACGGATATTATATTAAATTATAATATTAATCCTTTTGGTAATTCACCGTGTTTGGTATTGCGGAAACTTAACTCAAACAGCTATGACGGCAATAAAAGGGGGAAAATCCAAAGTTGTATTGTGATTTCAATTTTCGCGGTAATGCACGCCATGGCATTGTTTGATCTCGTCAATTCATCCCACGATGCTAATACGCTACTAATCGTACACAATGGACACAGAGTAAAAAAGTTACAGTAAAATATGGTAAGGAATAAGCAGTTTACAAACATGGAGAGTTCAAAAAAATTTGTCTATGGTGAAAATAGCGTCATGTTTAGTTAACATACATTATATTGTCAACGACACGGCTTGACCTAATGATTCACTGACCATTAAACTCCATTTTTCCTTATCTGACATAATGTATTACGTATGAGGAATGCCCACCTTGCCTTAAATATATTGATAATTCAATCGTTTCTGAAAATTTACAAGTGTTTTTGCAAAGGTTAAATTGATATGCAGATGTAACCGCAAGCGGAATCTACGGTTCATCTAAGTATTTGCTTGGAAATCTTGCGATATTTGTATTTGTTAAATGTCGAATAATAAATCTGAATATAGTGATGTTCGGATTTTATTAAGCACTTAAAGTTTATTAAAAATCACTCCCGACTACTGTAATGCAACTTAACTTACAATCGCAATCCTAGGTCATAAAACGCCATATTTACGCAATTTGAAAGGGTAACTTTCTACGCATTTGCACTCAACGTTGCTTTTTAAAAGTCTGGAAACGTCGCCTTGCAAAATGGCGAGGCTGGGCCGTAAAACATATTTTATGGTCGGCGCGCAACATCAAAACCTTCAATAACAGTCAAACGTTAAATCGAAAGGGACATGTCTGTAAAAATTTGCACAACCTTTAACAGGCGTGACGCTTTACAAAAGCTAAACAATAGCCCTAGAACTCAAACCGTACTTAACTTTAATCGAAAACAAAACAAGACGATTCGCTTTTCAAATATCATCCTATAAAGTAAAGGGTTCATTATAAAAACCATCGCATATTTCCCGACTGATAGCTAAGAAAGTGGTCCGGAGATGAAGATACATACCCACATGCACACGTTGTATACATGCTGGCGCGGTAATCGCGGAGCTTATTATTTTTTATGTGACTCTTCGAGTTGCTCGAGGAATGCTACGCTACTGTGTGAACCGGCCGTCGGAAGTACCTCATTGCGTTCAACAATGTACTATCGCATCTTCTTTTACTTAAATATCAACAAGACAATGCCGACTTCAAAAACAATTGACAAACTAGCTAAACACCAAAGGAAATGACCTACATTCCTTTCGTATCGTCTAAATCACACCACGTTTTTAAACTTACTCTAGAAAATTATCTATTAAAACCGATAACTGACGGTTTTCACAATAAAAAAATTCACATACGAACACTAATGAAAATCACTTGTTGCTATTACGATATAAAATTTGCAATGCTCTAATATTGTGAAATTGAAACGCGTTAAGACATGACTTTTTTTGCAATTGATAACCCATTTCTTTTATAATAATGGGTGAAAACGTAATTACATTATTGACGTTGATTCATGATAATCTCCCAATGGCATGTAAAGATAATAATTATCTGTGAATAATTTAATTAACATCCATATCAACCGGTCCATTTCCTTATCAGAGTGATGAAATGTATTAACAATGTTATGTTTTGTTACAGGTTTTCCTAAAAAGCTGTTAGTAGCTGTATCCGTACTGCTGATCATCGCCATGTGTCTACCGCAAATCGAAGCGCGGTCGCTAGAGCACAAGCAAAGACACCGGAAGCAGCATATGAAGGAAAACGTGGCGGCTCAAAGATTAACCAAAGACACCTCACACCCAAGGAGGCCGAAAAGCCTAGACCTACACTCAATGCTTGCGAGGAAGATAATCAAAAAGTTGAAAAATACGCGGAGATTCTTTACTGACGCGCGGAAAGAAATAAGTGACTCCAGAGAGAACAGAAATGGGAACCCAAGATGGCTGCCCAAAGTGAACTTCATCGAGATTCATAATCACACTTACGAAGACCTACCAAGCGGGAAGCCCATGTCGGCACAAAAAGTAAGTTTCTACTTTTTTCGATGCACTTAATTTAAAAATAAGCAATTATTTTACTTTTACTGGCGATGTTGGATGCGCTGCAACATTGCAGTTGCAAAATAATCTTGTAAAAATACGTTGCTATGTTTTATAATTTATATATTAAAATAGGCGTTCAACGACCTTTACATTCTGCTCAACAACTATTTCGTAATTTTTCATCATGACTAAAGCCAGTTATGACACGTCTACGAGCAACCGGATACTATTAAATAGGTCACTGATGATTCCTTTGGGTTAAATAGACGAATTACATGATTCACGTATTATGATATTTAAAACAAGTGTCTTGACCACAAACCATCCTCTTAAGTTTTGTCTGCTATATTTCATAGCTAGAATTAATCAGACAATTATGTATCTACCCGGATTTATTTAGCTCTACCTATCAGAGGTGCAAATCATTCATTGAATATCTGATATCAAAGTTGCCAGCCGTCCAATATTTTAAAGACACCGGTTAAGTTCGTACGGCGCGAGGGAGGGGAGGTCCAGCCCATCTCTTTTACTTTACGGTCAATGTTTTAAAATTATTTTTTAATTTTTGCTTTCTTTAACGCAAAGTTCCCGCGCACATTAGCCTCGCTCGAGGCTTCGCTGCAACTAAATGAGGCTTCGCCGGCCAAATTACACGCGCCCGGCGCTGGTGCCGCGTTTATTTACTTCACATTGTACTTAAGGGCAATAACTACAAACGCAAGCCCTTAATTTCCAATACCGCTACAGTGCGAAAATCGATGCAATTTTTCGCACCGCGAGGCGGTCCATATTACTTAATCCAGATCTTTATTGACGCCTTAATTCATAAAATTAAACCGATAAAGTTCAATTTCGCAAGTCGATTATCAATTCAAAATTTAATTGGAACGAATTATCGCTTCAAATTTAATATAGCACCGCCTTCGAGCGTGGCCAGCTAAGAATGGGCTTCGGTATACCGCCGGTGGTACGGGGCGGACTGACGGCCGGGGTCTGGCTTGGCTGGTAGTTCATAAATCCGAGCTTTGCGGTGCGTGTTAGTGGGAGCCGGGCAAACAAAGAAGCCAGTTAAATATTTCGAGGAAATTTGCATAGATCGACAGTCCGCGGCGGCACGCGATCCCGATAACCACAGGTCTACGCCGCGTATGATAATTGCTTTTAGACCATCGATTGTTCTCGCCGCCTCCGAGACATATGAAATATACAAACGCTTGTAACGGGTCTTCTTAAGCTCTTTTATTGTTTACCGAGCACACATCTGGACCGCGACTTTCTATTACGTATTAGTATTGGACACCCACTAATTAGTACACAAAACTAATGCGACACGAGACAATAAGCATGTGTGTATTTGAAGCGTTCGGTGTCTGTACACACTGGGAGATTTCGACCGCCCGCCGGCCGGCAACGCGCTATCTCGATACACGACCGGGCGGAGTCGCTAAGTGTCTACACGGTTGTATGTTAAATATTTCTGACGTACGACTCGACATTTCATCGATGTATGGCCACTTAAGAAATTCAAATATTTGACTTTGGGCAAAGGAAAGCGTTAGAATTCAAGTGATCTCGGCTCCGCTCCGGCTTCAGTTGACTTACGGACAATTTAAAAACTAAATAGCCGTCAAATGAGACGTTAAAACACTGAAGCCCGTCAAGAGGATAATGTGGATGAGTCTTACAAAAAAACACCGGATTTAAATGACTCGTCCATTATTCAAGGATAAAAATTTAAAAGAATAATTTCGTTTACTTCCTTTGTTTGAGAATTTCCTTTATAATAACCGTCGCAAATATTTCCCCCGCTGACACGGAGCGGACATTCCGGCCGGCGGAGCTGCGTCGCGCGACGACCGCTTTAGCCGCAGAGACGCTAGAGTTTGTTCAGTATTTACGATTTAACAAAACAACACGAAATGTTAAAAACACATTATTTGTTCAAGTGAGACGAATGTGAACTTACGATTCCGGGCTGTGCCGCGTTTGTCCGCGACACGTTCTCGACTCTTTAACGCAAATATACGGCGTATTGTCGGGTTTTCAGCTTTAATACTCGCCCATATTTGCCCACGAGCCGACGCTTTTATTATCGTTCGACAATTTCTTCTCCGGAATTCTAAGCGGCGGCGGGAAACTGTGAAACGCGATACGTTTTACGAGCCGTGAATTATCGACTGTTAATAATAAAATTTTCCTATCAATAAAACAAATCCTATTTCCCTTTGAACTCAACGGATCGCTTCGATAATTTTACAACAAGTGTGTGGCAGGGCCTAACTATAGAAAACCATGATTTCAAATGTAGCATTAGTTGAAAATGTGTCATCGGAATTTGTATTAGGTATGCATTTTATAAATAGGTCAACTCTAAGCGCCAGAATTCCAGAAACGTTATCCCATGCCGGTCATTCATGAATCACCCATTCACAAAGAGGAAGTTTACAACTTGCGACACTGTTTATACGTAAACAAAATATTCAATTACGTCCGACTGTTAATTGTCCCTGTAATATTATATTCTACGAAGACCGTTACGAGCGGGATGAGTTCATTCATTCAGCGACCATTCAGCATCACTTGAAACCGTACTGCTTTATTAGAGCATTGTGAACTCTAGATGACTCAGGTAAAGTTCGAATTTATTTAGAATGAACTGTAATGGATTGGAGCTATCAGAAAATTGGAATACTGTTCCATTTTCCTCGTATCATACAAATGTCATAGTCATTGTTGAAGTTTAAATGAGTTTATCTATTAGTTGACTTCGATAAAAGCAAAACAGTATATTCAAATTTCAATCGTCTCCTTCTTCCATCTTGGTTTACCTTCTCAAACTTTTTGGAAACTTAGTTCAACTATTGCGAAGAAAGAAATAAACAATACTTACAATACATGTGGGCAGTTATTTATCGTTCGCATCAACTAAGGACGTTTTTAAAGACAATAATAACCGATCAGTTACAGCGTCGAGGTAAACCTGTATGGCTGGCTTATGTACTTGCGTTTACTTACATTTGGCGATCCATCACAGCTACGCTGAAGCGTTGCACAGCTTTTGCATTGTCCTAGGACTAAAACATAATGTTGCCGACTCCGTCCGTACCGCTAAAGGTACTTTCGAGACGCCAATTGACTTGCCGAGTGCATTGCAATGCAATTTCTATTCGGACTGCGACTTTTACGCGCGTGATAGTGATACTAAACAATGATATCACTCCAATTGATTAAACAAGCATAGGTATTACCAATTTATCAAATAACCTACATGTCACGTTATTCTGTTGATTTATCTTGACAACTTAAAGGAATAGTTAATTTTCAATCCAATCGTCAAGTTCTACCTTCCCGTCATCACCGACGGTGCAACTAGATACGACATTTGCAATACGCTACGCAGATTGTGTCATAGGCGAGCAATGCGCTTCACACCATATTTGAAACAACTTAAAAGACGAATGTTCTTATGGCGTTTAAGCCATTTCAAAATAAGATACAAAGTCACTTAAAGACGTACCTAACTATTCAGGAGTTAGCAAACCGCGATTCTATAGAACGCACATAAATTAAACGGTATCGTATTTCAACTCGAAACATGAATGTAAAGGAGTGTTGCCTGTTTAATCACATGATTAATACTATAAGTGATAGTAGGACAATGATTAAAGGGGTCTTCGTTAATAGTTAAGTGCGTTAGATAACCACAACATAACATTTATGCAATATGTATAGATACCTACTTGAATTCCATTTGCAATTGAAGTTGTCATATTTTGAAATAAATTTGATGAAAAACTTCAAGCAAACGGTCATAGGTTGAGCAGTTGCATTAATGCTAGTTGCAGTTCTACGATCACAAAAACGGATTATACAACCTCGACACGAATTAGCTTCGCAGTAAAATATCGCAGTTTATATGTGTTTAACAGCCCACAATGTGATTGCATCAAGTACTGGCTTCGTATGCTCGTAATGCATCCTGAAAATCCCCATAACTTTATGACAATTAAGTTGACATTAGATATATAAATTAGCTTTACTAACGTTATTTCTCTTTTGTTTCAGTTTGCGTACGTCGTGCCGAAGCTGTATAAGTTTCTACTAGAGTACAAAGCGGTTTGGGAGCGCCTCCAGATCGTGAACATTCGCCATCTAGACAACAATTTCTTAATGAATTACACGAAAAAGCGAGACAGCCTCATCCGCACCACACTAGCTGAACTGCAGAAGTTTATCACAGAAGTTGAAGACGACATGGAAAAGGCGAACGTGCCCAAACCACACTATAACAAAAATCGAATGAACTTAGAACATTTGCAAATTGACAATGTGGACACCAACCGGTGTCTGCGGCAAGACACAATTGCCATCAGAGCTTATGCCAACACTCTGAAGAAGTGGTACTGGGAGCTGCGTTGCCCCGATGACTCCTTTACTGCACAGTGCAAGAAAGCAGAACGTCAACTCTTAGCGAAGAGGAACGGGAAACAACCCATCAACCCCAAAAGAGCCTTGAGGCAGAGAAGGCACAGGCAATTTAGATTAGGACAAGAAATCAAGTGAACGAACCCTTGAGAATGGGTGAAAGTTTTCATTACTGACCTAAGTCAGACACTGAGTATTATAGTGACGTAATTTAGACATTGACTATTTATTATAGTGCCTGTAGGTATTTATTGTTAGTGGTTAATGTGTGTATGCTCTCTTTGATATGTGAAGATCGTCGTATGCTGTTTCTCTTACCTAGCGCTCTAGTTGCTCTGTGTGTTCAAAGATTTTTGAAATATTTGTAAATGCAAAGTTTTAAGTTTAAAATTTGGATTGCATCAGTATTGTAAATTATCTCTGCAGTGATTTTGAAGTACGGCGATTGTTAGCTTAAAGTGCTTGACGGAAAATGTTCGTCGTAAAAGTATTGGGTACTTTCTCTGTGATATTTAGTAATGCATTGTAAGTAATCATTAATTTATTCTAGTATAAACATTGTTTGTAGTTCCTTGTCATCGCCATCCTTCAGTTTTAAAATTTCATCTCCCGACTATTTATTACGATTCATATTTGTCATCAATTATCATTTTCATTTAGTAATTAAACGTCCCTGATATCCTCATTCTTAGACTCCAGCAATTAGACTGTGTACACAATGTTGTTAAAATAAGAAGCAGTGTTCCAATTTTGCCTCAACAACAGCTACATACATTTAAAACTATTTAACAGGCAGTATCGAATAAACACTCTTTTTGTAAATCCACCTAATTTTTCGCAGACTATAATTTCAAAAGTCTCAAACTATGAAATAAGTGCCTACTTACTCCTCAGACTTAATCTCCTTAAATAAATAGTATTATTATTAATAAGTTTTAACATATTATGATGTAATTTCATCCAAGAAAGACTTAGAATTTTCTCGTAATTTATAAATACATAGCATTATAATATAAATATTGTATTATAGTAATGTCCATGTAAATGTGCCTTTAGTTATGTAGTAAGCTAATGAACTGAGTATTGTAAATATTATGGAAATAATATTTTATACGATTAATGCGAATATGGTTACCGCATATAAAAATGAAAAATAAAAATAAATTTATGCGATGAATTTCTGTATTTTTGTTGTTATCATCGAAGTCCCAGTTTAAGTCCCTCAAAGACGATCTGTATGTGTGGCTTATGAAAATAATGCACGTATTTAATAATTGCATAAAAAAATTTAAACTTTTCAATTTACAAAATGACTTAGTACTTACCTACCCCTGAATCAGAAAGTCGACATGGGGTTGTTAAACTAAATATTCGTTTTTATATTTCTTAGAAATAATGCCTTAGACACACAAAACTTTTTATAAAAAAATGGGTCAATCTGTTTTGATCACACCGAAAATGGAAAATTATTCATTCATACAGCGTATTTTATTAGCTTTGATCTGTAAATTGAAACAAATGAATTCCTTATAAATTTGTATTGCATTTACACTAATATTTTTTTCTAACACCTGATTGTAAGTACAAATATTTTAGAGTCCGTTATGGTTTATTCATCGCCGAGTCCAGATGAAATTCCACAGCCACAATAAGTATACTATCAAATTTTAGATGTACAGAACAGTTGTTAGTTTCGAGTGAAGCGAATTACCTAAAGTGCTTCTTCTTTTTTAATAATATGGCCCCATCGATCGATGCGATGATTTCGCCAATGTCAAAGTAATAAATACAGTAGGTACCTATTCAAAAATCTTATGAGAAAAATTTCGGCAACGTTGTACGGTAGAACACGGTCAACGGACCCCTCCCCCCCCCCCTGACGGGCTCTTAGCCAACAGATAATGATATCCCTCAGAATTTGCCAGGAAATCATTAACCGATGCCCAGGGTGCACCGGACCAAGCACTGCTTTTCCCCTCGGACGGATCCAAAAACGAACCGCAGCTTTTGACCACACGCGGAGGTAACCCTCGCACCCCTACAGTGCTTCTGGTTTCTTAATATATTTGACAGTTGCTGTGTTTCGAATAAGCATTAATGAAAAAGTACATTATTGGGAATGAGAGCGATAGTTTGGACATAGTAGGCCTAATGCTCGATGCAGCTGTTGCTCTTGATCTTAACATTATTTTTCATTCATGCTTATTCAGAACACGGCAACTGCCAAATACATTAAGAAACTAAAAGTAATAAACACGTACTTACTTATAACAAAAACTAAAAAAATAACAACAAGAGATTTAGATCTAGTTGTGATAAAAAAAAACAGTGAAAGCGTTATGTGATAGAGCAGTGAGAGACTCTATCAATGACTTTTCCGGTAACACTAGAATTTGCAACATTAGATAAATAGCGAAGACAACTTAGTGCGAATCTCAAAAATAAGTAAGTACCTACTTAACGCTATCTTTTAACACGAAGTGTAATTGTATTTTTACAGCCAACGTTAAGAAACGTTAAGTTTTAAAGCAGCAATAAATAATTCAGGACGCGAAGCATTTCAACCGCCTTGTCTTTGTTACTAAAATCGGTGATTTTGTCTGTTTAAATCAATTTTTCCAATTTTAGTATGCAACATAAGCGATAGGGCGGTTGAAACGCGTTACAGACTGAATCTGTATACATACTTTCTTTGTGCTTTTTTAACACATCTTATTTAGTAATACTAGCGCCATCTAGGTTCCCCATAGTTTACTTAAGGAGTAAGCGCCATCTAGTTTGAATGTTGCATACTAATTCAGCACTCAATTGTTATGACTATCGTACTGCTACTCACCGCGAGATGGCGCTAATATACAAGAAGTAACCCTTAACCATTACGTTGTAGTTACTAACAGTGCCACTAGATGTCTCGTTAACGTAATCATACTATCTAGTTCTAGAACAAAATAAAAAGAGAGAGATTTGTCCGATTTTGATACCAAAATTATGCATCGCCATTCAATGGGGACTATCGTTTCTTTGCTCACCAGTTGGCGCCACTGTTGACTAGGGTCCAGAGGTATAGCTGTCAAAGGCGACTTTATAAGATCGGCGCCGAAACAAAGTTTTAAATCTTGAATCTCATTAAGTTTATTAATTATGAATAACTATCGCCTTATCGAGTGGCTATGCCGCAATGTTGCAGTTCCGTTTTGTTCGAAAAAAAAACCGCTTTCATAGCGATCACAATTATTACGGGTAAAGGTTTATTGAGGTTTTACATAGAGCAGCAGCAAATTCAGATAGCTTCGGCACCTACTAGTACTTTAGGATGACTGTCGCAACTCATAATTATGTAAATACAGTTTACATAAAAAGTCAACAAAATTTGGAGTTCCATAGTCAAATCAATAATAATAATAGGTATAAGGTATACCGTTGTAACCATTGAATATTGTCGCTATCGCACTATTACGGAACTCTACTCTCCACGGGGCCCGACACGCACTTGGCCGGTTTTTAAAAAACGAGTCTCTTTGTCTCTTTGTCTCCCTTTCCTAGGCAACGTGTAATTTAAACGGGTGATACGTGTTTAAATAATAACTAAACAATTTGAAAGAAAATAGACCACTGTCCCGTAAACAGTACTCGCAATAGCCCACAAAGGAAAGCTGTTTTTACCGAAAAACTAGAAAAGAGTTGGTATTTGTATTTACGCATCCGCACTGAGGAACTTCGCTGGCGCGATGTAGAACGCCGTGACGTCACTTACGCTAGTTTATAATAATAAAAATGTAATTTATTCCAGATAGCTATTGTGGCTCTCACTATATGGATATTTTAAACTCACTCTTTGTCGGTCTCTCGCTCATTTACTCAAAGGTTAACTGGTAGAGATAGGGATAAATTCGCCTTTGTAAGTAAGTAAGCACTAAGTAAGTAAATGCTTTATTGTACAAATATAAAGAAACAGATACAATTCACAAAAAAATAAAAATAACATTAATATATGCACAAAGGCGAACTTATCCATAAGGGATCTTTGTGTTTATATTTAATGTATTTTTCTTGTGATTTGTCTCTGTTTCTTTATTTGTACAATAAATTTACTTACTTACTTACCTCCATAACGTCACATACTATTCGATAGATGGCGCTACAAGAGTAACTTTGTCTTTCCACTGTCAGCCTCAGCCTGCTGCGCACCAATCGCCCTCTGCGGCGTCCTTCACGGCGCGCGCCGCTTCCGCCGGCTAGTGGCGCAAGCGCAATTCGCCAACGACCCGCGTAGCCGCTGATAACGATGCCACTCTTACCTTAATAGTAGTTTGCTCATATTTAATTAAAGGGTAAGAAAAGATTTCTGTTCATTTCATACAGTGCGTACATATGAGTTATGTGTGCAGTAGGGTTGCCAAACGTACTATACATACACACACACAAACACAGTTTAAGGTAACAAGACCTAAAGGCTACGTTTGGCATGATTGTGGGCGTATAGGTGGAAAGGGGAATCAAAATAGTGATAGGTTGCCAGCCTCATCGCCTATAGACTGCGTACTATGTAGAGTGGAAAAAATGTATAGGTCCTGGAGGGCAACTACTTTAAATCTCATTTTACTGAAAGGAAATTTCTTTATTTCTAAAAGGAAACAAAACTTCATTCAGAGATCTTCTGAAATTTGCTTGCCTCAACCGGGAATCGGACCAACTTCAAAAAAAAATAATCGCTAGTTTATTATAATAATTATGAACTATTGTTCAGGATACAATTTGTCTAATAAACATTTGGTCAAAAAAGTGAAATCTAATATTAATAAAAATGTATTCGACGGAAAAGTGGCTTTACCTCTGAAAAATGAAACATGATTTATTTGTTTTCACGTTGTTGCTTTACAACGATCGTCGTCCCTGTGATGTTGATTTCAAATTATAAAAAAACGTAATGTGTAAATTTATCTATAACATTAAACACGCCAAAAAGCATTAAGAACTAAAGGTGCGACCACACCGGTGCGTAAAAGACGTTGACGGAACAAAATGTATGAAAAAACGGTGAGTTAACGTGACGCCTAGGCTACGACACGTCACTGCGTATACGCGGCGGTGTGGTCGCTCCTTAATAATAAATTTTACAATAATTCAATCACACAAAGTTAGGTGCATCAACATCAAAGTTTAATTTGCAAATAAGCCGCTAAGGCTAAGGCCCGATTTTATAAAACACATTAGGAGAAAAAAAATATAGCGCTACTTAATCGGTAATTTAAATTGATCTGTAGTTTTGTAGCAATAAGTACACAATGACATGTTTTTTCAAAAATTAAGTAAAGGGTTCTTTCATATTTAAAAAAAAGTACCAGCTTTTTCAGAAATACCACCATAGCTAAGAAGAATCCGCCATAAGAAACTTGGCAGAAAGTCATAGTTATGTTTGAAAACAAAGAAAAAAAATGTAAACACCCGCAAGTCGCGCCCGCAACAATACAAAGCCCGCACCGGCGCTTGCGCATAAAACAGATAGAAAGTTCCGCAACGAGTTTAGTCGCCAACGGACTGCAGACGGGGACTGACGTGTGACGTAAATGTGACCAGCGCACGCGGCCAACAGTTGCGTCCTTTTTTTAACCTGTGAAAAAATCGTGAAATTTAATTTTCAAAATGGGTGCCAGTGCGTTTATTGCCATGTTTTTGCTGATCTCTGGTGCCAGCGCCGTTCCCACAGGAGCTACCAGGAAACTTCCAGCTATAGGTAAGTAAAACAATTTTTTTAAGTCAAAAGTTACAGGTCCTCTCGATATCTGCTGAATTGCTCTACCAATAACGAAAAAGTTTTGAAGTAGTGTTCTGATCCAAGACTTCTCCATAAAGGAACCTAGTTTCCTCTTTTACTGATATGATATACAAGGTAAAAAAAAATCAGCGATCTTGAGATAGAGGACATGCCGTGAAATAATTATGTAAAACCTATAATTAAAATTAAAATATAAAACTAAAATGCTGTTATGTAGCTTACTGAAAAAAAAACAAAGGAGTCATCCCTTACGCTTAGATATGTATTAAAACACAAATAGTTGAGTATCCATCTTAAGAGAACCAATAATTCTAGAATCGAAATGCAGAAACGTTTAGTACCCAAAGTATGAAACATGTATAATCTATTCAGACTAGTTAACGACATTGTCATCGAAACAAAAGCAAAGCTATTACGCAAACGGGTTCACGAACTATTTGAAAACTAGTTGCAATAGCCGCTAAGAACTTTTACGGTAATTTCACGGCGAAAAATGCACGCTTGACAATGACCTGGAACTCCCGTCACGCAGCGAGATTACAAGATTTGGCATGTTGACGCAGAAACAAAATAACTATTTCGTAAACCTTCAATTGTTTTGACACTTGGAAAACGCACGATTCACATAAAAAGTGTTAGTTCACTGCGCCGCCTTCACTACGAAAGGGATCACCATTAGTACTTACCTACCTAAAGTCTGTCGCGGTCCGTGTGATATATGTTGACCAACTAACAAAGAAAACAAAATGAAGACAAATCTTATTTTTAATGATTACTTCCAACTAACGACAAAGTACTTAGTATAATAGGATAGTGTAGGTCTATTTAAGGTCCGCACAAAATAGTAAGTAAGTAAGTAAGTAAATGCTTCATTGTACAAAATATATAAAGAAGCAGAGACAAATCACACAAAAAAGACCTTAAATATATGCACAAAGGCGAACTTATCCCTATAAGGGATCTCTACCTGTTAACCTTTGAGTAAATGAGAGGAGCAAAATAGGTTGGAGGTCCGGATTTGGTGACCCTACATAATAAAATCTTAAAGGGCAAGAAGCGTTTATAAGTTTTTTGTTACCATTCTAGTCTATTAGCAGCTCTACACTTAGCAGATCTAAATTACTGATTTATTGTTATTAGGGTACTTCTCTTTGGTTAAAGTCTCTGCTTCAAAAGTAATATTGTTTAGTAAATTAATATTGGAACACTAAACATCAATGTCATGAAGACAATAAATTTAAAACCTTAGCTAGGGAAATCATTGAAACGCGAACAAATGAAGAGGCCACAACAATTATTCACTTCACAAGCATAGCATTGCACATTAGAGGCGATCGACGGCGACCCAGATACCTAACGGGGCAAACCAATTTTATATTTGATAGGTAACAGCCGCGTAATTTATGAGCATTAATCGGCCATCAAAAAGTTTACTGTACCGTTTCAGGGGCCTTACCATGACGTGTAAATGCGGCTCAATTCTGATTCAGTTTAGGTTCGCTCGCTGTCAGATCCATACTAAAAATTAGGTACAGCGAAAAACTGAACTGAGTCTGTATTGAACCGCATTAAGACGTCATGGTAAGGCCCCAGATCAGCCATTTAAAAACAGTTATTAATATTGTCACGATATTTCATAATGAAGCCGGACTTAAAGCATTAATGAGCTGATATAACAATCTAGTGTCCCAATTCACCGGAAACATGTTTCTTATAATCTCATTGTCCGTAATAAGCAGTCTCTTTCGAACCTATTGTTGTCACTGCATTGTCTTATTTGTCTACAGCCTAATCTGGCTCAAAACAATATATGTACAAATTTGCCAAATCTGCGTTGACGAAATAAATTGATCGTATATTTTTTGACAATTAAACTTAATGTCCATCAAATTGCGTTTAGCTGATTTTCTTTGGCCAAGGATTTGTTTGCGTCAGTTCTAATATTGCCTAATTGCTTCAACCTCCAGTACCGTTGGTGGGTAACAATGGAAGCGCAGCAAGGCTCTTTAATGCTTACAGCTGGATTTTTAATGCTATTGTTAGAACGGCGGTGCTTAATGAGACCATTCTAATTGTGCATCCTGAATTCACAAAACTCTAACTTACCTATTCTATATGTCGTCAAACGCAAGACTATTCTACAAAAAAAATAAGAAGAAAAACTTAACGAGGAAAAAGTCACCCAAAGCTTAATTTTGATTTTATGCCGTAATTAGTGATCTACCGTACACCGCTTGTTTCTCATCTACACTTGGCCGGTTTTATAACAGTCCTTTCTTAACAATCATTATTTTCCCAGTCTCAACTAAGCTCTTTCATAAGTGGTTCGGAATTTCCTTAAGTGCGTTTACTTATCTTTATCTCCGAAACATCTTCCCTAAGTGACTCCTACCTTTTACTTGTGCATTGCCCTGCGTCCTTTCTCAGTTCATTACCCTCTACTTTTGCGACCAGCTAATATTGACACTGTACTTTGACTTTACGACTGCACGCTAACTTACCCTGGTTAAGAATGCGGTTTACGAAAAAATATACGGCCAATATTGCATACGTAATAAGTTTTCCGCCCACAAGTATTTTAAATTTACGTGTCACAGCGATAATAACTTGCCGTAAGCAGTTCTTGACTACTTTTACTTCATTCTCATTTAACTTATGTTTTAAAATTAAGTAACGCAATTGAATCAAGACAGACCATGCTGATTCAGTCCGTGCAGTTTATTAGCACCTATCAAGTTCCGACCGTTCTTTTCTTTTATTCCATTATCCTTACGTCAGTTAATTTCGTCGTTTTGGGAGTGACGTGGAGCATTCAACAACAATCTGGCTCCGAGTGAATCAGGACTGGGCGTTATTTATGTTAACAGTTTTGAGAATGCGTTTTTCAGGAGGAACGGACGCGTTCTTGCCAAGACCAAAAACAGTTTTTACTAAAACTATTCTCTGTTAAAACAAAACGGACGGAACTCGTTTTCTGAATAATAATATACTGTATCACAATTGAACAAAGAGTGCAACGAAACGTAAGAAATAACGACTTGATGTTGATACAGTTTTGACAAAACAGCGTTACTTGCAACTGTTTTTTTGCGATCATTCGAAGCGAGAGTGAACTAAACAAAAGCTACTGGTGACAAAGAAGCGTTTATGAAAAAAGTGTTTTAGGCAGCCAAAAAACAATAGTATCTAGAGGTTATAATATAAGCCATTCCATTACCCTACACCCACGACCCACGTATACTTAACATTATGACCTCGTGTAAAAAAACGTTGTTTAATTGCTCGTACACATCGAAGATAATAATCAAACCAACACCGACAAGTGTTTGTTTTGTATGAATAACTAGAATCAAAAGATACGCCACGTCCGTCACGATTAAAAGCAAGCTCTTTATATCAAAACCCTTCGTCATCATTTCTTGCAACGAACTATAGAATGTGTAACAGATATTTTTGTTTCTTTATTTATTTCCTCATGCATTATCGTTAATTTTATAATCGTGCCAAATATTGCCATACAAGTTTGATTACCGATTTCGTTATAATTATCAACGGTCCGTCGTTTACTGAATCACAATCTGTTATGTCATATTTGTTTTGCAATAATAACTTATCAATATTTTCAAAAGTAATCGCTTCATTACGAACTTTAGAAATAACGGTTTCCTCAACGTTCAGTGGGTAATATTGAACATTCCTGATTACACGAAGATACAAAACTAATTAACGGCCAGTTTCGTAGAAAAGATACTATCCTAAAAAGTTACGTCAAGTATTGCTCTACACTACACTTTCGATTCGAACAAATGCATAATAAATAACTACTCTTGTTTTGGTTTTATTACAGTCAAATAGGTATTAAATTATTATTAAACTTTTATTTCTAACCACCATGTTCGCCATAGATTATAAAGGGCCATATTCTTAATTGTTCTTGCATTGCATCTCCGAAAAAAATGCTAACAATGATGCTATCTTATTCCGTTCAACTTCTTTAATGTCTCCATCGAACGTTCTACAATATCTACTTATATCATTTGCTTCCTTCCTCTCATTTAGCTAAATTTATGTAACTCTAGTTACCAATTGGCAACTATACCAATTTACTACTACTACCCACATTTATCGCACGTCTGTCGTTTTACCACAGGTAAACTAGCATCAGCCACAGATTGATATTCTTCCAACCCAGGGAGAAAGGAACCTAAAAGAATGTTTCAAAATTTTAATCTGCCACCGAAATGGATAATCAGGCTTCTCAGCGCTTACAACACCGTTTCGCCATCAACTCTTCATCTGCAGTCTGCACTGCCTTTGTGTTTGTTCCTTGTTTGTGAAACTCTGCGGCTTTAAAGACGAGTTTATTATGTGCCTTATAAAGCTCGAGGGTTATATCAGAAATGTATAAAAGCTGCTTAAAGACGCCACCAAATTTAGGCGTAGGAAGATCAGTGTCGTTTGGAGTTATTACGGCTATAAATAGAAGTGAACTGTTAAACGGGGATAGGAATAGAAGACATACATATTAAAGACTAAATTTTTTGCATTTTTGCACACGTGTAACTAATAGGTAACACACGAACGGGTAACTTAAATATATTTTAACGGATGTAATTTGAAGAAGTTAAGTCTGTTAAACAACACATTAGGTTCTACCGATAATGGTCTCTAAAATACGAATTTTATTTATTGTTTAACTGACGTTTTTAAATAAATTTAATGATAGATAGATAGATAGATTTATTAATCACCCTTTTAAAAATACAATTAAATGTCAAACATAAGTAATTCACAAAAGGATCGTCAATTAATAAAATAGTAATAATAATTATAA